>OY728135.1:366266066-369116066 GCA_963277665.1 Viscum album | reverse complement strand
GAAAGGCATCATTTAGAGTAAGGAACTTTCTAGAGGAATTGTCCAAATTTACTATACCATTTCTTTATAAATTTGAACTTGATGATTTCCCTATATACAATGAAATCACGTCATTGATAGATTAGGTCCTTTTAAATAGTATTTTTATTTAAAACAAATCATTTTTTAACCTAATAAATACACTAAAAAGATATATCCTTAAGCACATTTGTGTCAATTACTATTCCTAAAAAGTGATCCTTGGTAGTTTTGTGACCATTATTATTATTACAATCATTATAGTTTGATTTTATTTTTCTTGTATTTCCATATATGTGATATTATTTTCTCATCTTACTGAACTTTAAATTACCCATATTTTGGTGATGTAGATGTGTATTACCTTTTAAGAACTCAGATTTCCTAAATCCTTCCACAATGAGGACATTGATTTATTATCCAAAGACTTTGTAGCCTATTTTTTTATTTTTAATCCTCTTAAAATTAAAGATAGTTAATAAATTACATGATGAAAATATCAAATTCCTTGTGATTTAGATAACATTTTGAATTTATCCATGATGTAGGGATTTTATCTAGTATGTATATAACTATAATAGCATCATCCATATTCATGATATTTTTATTTTAATGTCATAAATTGAATTTAATTTCATTAAACTTTGATACTATGTATATATTTTCTGCCATATCGTATAAAATAAATCCCACTAGAAATGTTGTTCTTACACAAACTTGGTGATGTATGTTTACTCCACAGAATCAAATATTTCTTATATTATTGCAAGGTGTTTATGTAAATAAAATTGATCATCTAAAAATGATTTAAGTATGTATCCCCAAAAAGTAAGCTAATCATTATCCCGTTTATACCATGTTTTAAAAACATATAATTTATCATCATCGGATTTTGGTGGATTGGGAGTTAAAAATTTAAAAACCACCTTTATCAAATTTCTACAATCAAATCGATCCACCTTCATCATGTTTTTGAGTGTATCAATGTTTATTTTCAATTTCATTATATATTCTAAATATTTTTAGATAGAGGTTGATAAATATGGAATGGATATTTCAGATGTTTGTTGATGGAGGCCATCTAGGCATGTTATGATGTCACTCTTCTTAAGAGTGTATTCATTCCCACCACATTTATGTTTTAAATGACCATTACCATTAAGATTCAATAGTGTCCCATTACACAAAACCATTACTTAGTAGAGAGTGTGTCTTGATAAATTTTGTGAACATGGGAGTTAAGTAAAGATTTTTTGTTATTATGTGATAAAAATTTATCTTTGAACCTTTCTAAATAAAAGGAAAGTAATTTCAATTAAATTAGATTTATGTTCCGTCCCATATATCCTGTATTTTATAGACATGAATATATTCATTTAGAAAAGGAATCATGACTTTCATGAATTTACTAGTACCTATCCTGGATGGGTAAATCTATTTAGATTTTATCTTGTCCATCAAATCATAGATGATGAAATCATTGGTCCAAGTCATACTCACCTAGTAAACAGGTGATCATGGTTAGTTCATGCTAGATCATATCTATGGTCTAAATTAAACATGCTCAATAAACTAAGTTAACCACAAAATATAAGCCACCTAAAATAACATGTGCACTCATAAAAATTGCACCATCCTTGAAAACATTTCATGATTGTTTCAGTGCACACATATGTCTGTTAAGGGCGAGGTACACTATACCACCGCATGATTTTTTCCCAATACTTATCATTTTAAAATAATATTAAATTTATTCCACTTATAAAGTGACCCCCTTTCCACACATTTTTCAATGTGGAACTATATTAGAACCCCTTGTATTCCCCTTTTAAAATAATACAAAATTAAATCTCCTGATAAAATTCAAAGTAATAATTGGTATATGTTTATTCCAAGATCCATTCAAATACACTAAAAATGAACCAAAAATTGAGAAATTTACATCTTCATTGAAGCATATTCAAAAAACCACAATAGAAGAACTTTTTTTAGAGCTTCTACATGCTGAGACAATTTTCATTTTCACATTTATCAATAGAAAACCAAATTCACATCCCTTCTCCTTTGTGGAGCCTGGAAATCACCACTACAACATCAATATCTTCTTCATCACCAATATTACACTTGAACCCATTAAACCTCTACATATATCACTTGTATAATCCCTCCACCGATACATAATTTAAACCAATATAGTCAAAAATAGGAACTAAGATAACCACATTTTAAGGGACACACAAGAAAGATTCAACTAAATTTAGTTAGACATCTACAATTTTAGTTAGCATCTCTATGTTCTAGTAATAATGAAGCTCAAATTTAATACATGACCTATTAAACTCTCTCATCTTTGACCTTGCTGACAATTGTTTTCATTTTTTCATGTGAAGATGGGTAGGGTATCCACACTTTATGCTTCCTTATAAATTCAGCTATGCTACCCTATTTTCCAACCCCAATAATACATTCCAATGAGAAATTAATATAAATTATCAAAAAATTAATAAAATTAAAATAAAATACATATAATAGTAATAATTAGATATTAACAATATCTAACCAAATAAAAATCTTATGTCAATATACATACATCAGTTATTATAATATATTATATTAACTTATAATTAATATATACTAATTAAAATAATATAATATCATGATTATTTTAAATATATATAAATAAATTGTAATCATAAATTGTAACACCCGAGACTTTTATGTTATATAAATCATCAAAGGAATCTTTTTCTACACACAACACTTTCTTGTATTGCTTTACACGAAATCGCGACCTTCCTCGATAGCTTGCGTCGTACGCAATACCGAGTTTCACTAAACAACGATATACTATTAAAATATTATTAAAACTAACAGTTATGAATAGTAATAACCAATTTTTGAAATTTTATAAATTTTATTTTTCAAAATGGACTTCATTTTTGGATTAGGAATATCGAAATTATCCTAGGGTGAAATTTTGGTATTTTTCTGAAAACTTTCAATTTTTGATGATAGT
The DNA here is from genome assembly GCA_963277665.1 of Viscum album. Taxonomy (NCBI): domain Eukaryota; kingdom Viridiplantae; phylum Streptophyta; class Magnoliopsida; order Santalales; family Viscaceae; genus Viscum; species Viscum album. The sequence goes on along the minus strand of OY728135.1, from coordinate 369,113,032 downwards.
GAAACAACTAAGTGGTAGTTAAAAAACTGAATTTTTCATAAAACTTAATTTTACCGCTTCGGTGAGTGGAATTTCAAAAATCCAAGAGACATGGTTGATGTCAGTAAGTAAAATGTGGTTCAATGAGATGAAAATAATTTTTGGTGAATAGTAACTTTTTACTTTTATTTACCACGGTTAAAAGTAAATAGGGTAATTAAGGGTAAAAATGATATTATTATTACCCTAACACATGTCCTAATTCTATTGTATAAGTGTAATTCGACCAAAAACAACCTTAGAAATAAAATATGACCATTTAGTCCCACTTGGATTAGATTAGGACATTTATTATTAATTTATTTAAAGAAGGGTTAAAATAGTTAAAATCAATGTTTAATAAAAAAATAATTTTTAATATAGGGTTATACATAATATAAATTCAACTATAAATATTAATTAGAAATATAAAAAGATTTCCTACATAATGATATTTTATTTGTAATTTTTATACTTTAAATAAGTTAATTTATTTACGACACAAAGATGATGCAGTAATTATCTTATTAATGAAATATTGACATAATTGATGTTATAAATACCCAAATTAATGTAATTTGAGACCTTTTATGAATTAAAATAATTTTATAGGTTAATATGACATGTTATTATTTATTTAATTAACTTTTTTCGAACTAATAATTCTGTTATGATTTTCACAAAAATCAATTACTAAATAGTGTCAAAATTGACAAAAAATAGTTTTTAAAACAAATATTATATTATTAATTGTTCTTTTATTCCTAAAAATATGAGGTTCGGCCAAATGACTTAGATAAGGTTATATATATTAATAATAACAACTTGGGGTTCGTTTGGCTTGTTATAGTTAGTTTATTAACCATATAGTATAAGAACACAAGAAGACACGGTAAAAGTAAAATTATTTAACTTAATGATAAATCTAAATGATAAGGTTACAATAGGAACCTAAACTTGTCTAAATTCTATTGTATGAGAGGATTTAGATCCATCCCCACCTTAGCTTATAAATAAATAAATTTGGACCTATTTAAAACCGAACTTGACTTTATAATAAAATAATATTTTTAGTTTTTCCAAAGGAGCCCCTCTCCTCCCTTATAAAAGGGCACCTCCTCCCCCTCTTCCTCACACCACTTTGAGCCTTCAAGCTCGGACAACCCCTACCAATTTCTCCTATCCACTTCCCTAGAGACATCCTAGAGGTCCTGGTATTCTTCAAAGACCAATTTTAATGCCCTAAAAGGAGGTCTCAATGAGGCGTTTTAAAGAAGAGGTAATGTCTGTTACCAATTCTTTCAACTTTATTTCTTCTTCCACTTCTTCTTATTTAGTTGTTTCATTATGAAGTAATATCATCAGTATAACTCATATAATGATATGTTATTATAAGTATGAAACAACCCTATTTCACCATTTATCCATCCTACGGAAAACGAAATCACCGCGCGTGCGTACGTACGGAATACCGTCTCCACGCCGTGGTGTAATCTATTTTCCACCACCACCCTACTTGGATGGGTATAATGTTGTAAATAATGACTATATATGACTATTGTAAAGTGATATTGATAATTAAATAGTATACATACACACCAATACAATTACATGATCATGGGAACAATATCATCGCTCGTGCGTACGTACGGAATACCGTCTCCACGATGTGATGTGACTCGTTCTACATGATCTTCATTGCATAATGATTATATAAATGAATTGAATGAATAAATATGATATATAGTACACTAATATCATTATGTAAATGAGTTATCTATAACCTACAAAGAAGGATAAGAATTTATTCGACAAAACACGCATAAGTACAAAAAGTAATAAACACCCGAATAAACAAGTTGTAATGAAATATTACTAATAAGAAGCTAAGAATATGACCATATAGGATATCATAAAAATAATTATGATTCTGTAATAAGTCAATAACATTATTTAAATCATTTTACAGGAGGTTCGGACACGTACAAAGCATATCAGACCTAAGGTAAGGGAAATATCACAATCTCATTTTTATCCGAGATTGTTTATAATTCGGTATTTACTGGGGTGTATTTTATCATCCACATCCATGTTTCCTCAATATTTAATATTATTTCCATCCACCTAAAATTTTTTAAATCCAATTTTACCCATCGGTGAGTTTTTAGTAAAAGATATGAAAGGAATCTTTTGTCGTTTTTCGTACGAGGTACTTTTTGACTTTTCCGACAAAAGTATGAGAAGAATGTTTTTTTAACTTATACGGCATGAATGGATTTTTAAAACAAAATTTACAAGAATCTTCTTTTACAAGTTTTCAAGTTTATTTTTACTCAATTTCTTTTAGTTTAAAATTGTATGACATGTAAAGAAAGGAAAAACAGTTTTTGAAGTAGAAAGGATATTTTCCTCAAGAATGGAGTTCAAGTGTTTTATCAAAATTATTTTCCATCTAAGATAATAAAGGGTTATGTTTCTATCCCTATTATTACATGGATTTGATTATGTTGTGATGGAAATATTTTTTATGAATTCTTTTATCTTATATGAATTTTTTTATGATGTCACGATGTTTAAAGATTCCCATTTTTATTACATGGGTTATGCTATGATGTATGGTTTATGATTTTGTGGAACACATAAGAATGGTATCATTATGAGATGGGTGGGACCTATATCTCCCTCCAATGCATTGGGTAAATATTTTATATCTCATGTGATAGACATTGATGGAACGGTAGGTTAAACCGGTTCAGTGAAACAGGACTGAAACGAGGAGTGAACTCGGTTCAGAAATGGACTTTGTCCACTAAGATAGTCTTGGCAATGAGTCTTGACTAATAAGAAATGATTCTCTATGATTATGTGTGTATGCCACAAAGTTCCATGTTTTATGTTATGATTATTGGGATTACATTTCACTTCTATGATTTATCCCATGGTATGAAATTATGATTTCTTTTGCAGGTTAAGATTTCCAAAATGTTATGTTCATGATGTGATTGATTTTTCTTTTGTTTACCCTTACTGGGCATTTTAGCTCACCCTTTTGTATGTTTTATTTCCCCAGGTTAGGAAGAAGGTTATTAAGTAGGATATACCAAAAAGGAACTCTAGATATGATGAAATAAGTGGGAGGCAAAGTAGATGCTTTATGAACCAGTTGTTTATGTTTCCCAGTTTCTAAAGACTCTATACCTATACGGTCCTTTCCTGGTTTTGTTATATGTTGTAATAAGTGTGCTTCAATTCTGAAGTAATAGCAATGTATGTAAAGTATGGGTCGTTATATAAATAATTTAAAAATTAAACTAAAAAATAATATTCATATTATATTATAATATCATGTTAAATTAAAAAATAATGATAATAATTTCATAATCATGATAATACTTAATATTAATATACCAATGATAATGAAAAATTAGAATAAATAAAAAAACTAATATATCTCTATTAATTATTATTCATATTCTAATAATAATAATTCACTATTTGGAATATATATAAATAGAAACACACACACAAATATATATAATTGTCCGAATTATATAAAACTCTAAATTAATAATACTAATAATATTTATTAATATATACAATTATTATAAATATATATATATTTAAAATCCAATAGATTAAAGTAAATAGATTATTTAAAAATATAAAATTCCCCCACAAATAACTTCTTGTTTATCCATAAACATATATCCCAACATCATTTTAAACAAAATAAATAATAATGTAGTTTAAAAGTCACTTATAAATAAAATAAAACAAATATGAATATTGTGTTTATTTTCAATATTCACATGAAACCATATTTTAAACTCATCACTTTCCAAGAAAACAAAATCACAATGTAATCTAAATTTACTCAAAAATTCAACTTAAAAATATTTTTGTATGGAACTAACAATTTATAATCTTGAAAAGGTTTTTTTAATTTATATATTTAATTAATATTGAGCATAAAACACACACCAATAAATTTAATTTTCTATTCCATTACTTTTCATATAATATTTATTTTTCTTATTTTTCTTTTATTTTTTTAAAATAGATATGAAATAATCAAGTTCCATATTCAACACATCTATCACTCTCAATCACCTTATAAAACTAATTATAATTTTTATGAAATTAAATAAATAAAAGTATGAATGGTTAAAAAGTATCCAAACTACAAATAGAAGTTAAACTAGGCATAGAACCTCAATCACCACCAGCAATCTCTCTCTAAAACTATTTATAGGAATTATGATAATAAGAGAGATGGTTTTATAACTAATAGTTAATGTGATGTATAATTTATGAATTCATGTTCTTATCATGCACTCAAATTAATTTATAACATTATATATTGTCACATTCTTAAATAAATCTAGTTTTTTTAATATCAAAAATTATTTTAAATCAATATTTTGAAAATTTTCATTTTAAAAAATGTGTCACTTCACCTAAATAACAATTTACCAATCCAAAATTCTCAAGATATGATAAATTACACATCCATTATCTCAATCAGTCAACATCATCAAAAATAATACGTAAAACAAGGTATGATTATATATCAATAAAACACTTTGTATAAAATATTAAAAGAATAATAATAAATCTAACTATAGACATCAAGTTTCCTTTATTCTAATTTTCTATCAGGATAAATGAATAAAGTAATTATGTAAGGTAAATTAGTATATATATATATATATATGTATAATATGATAATTGGAATATTACCCACTTAAAAAAAAATAAACCAAACCAATTATAGCATAAGATCCATTCTAATTATGGTTAAAGAGATATGGGTGGATTATTTTTTAAATCAAAAAAAATGATTCAAAAATAAGTTCTAAGAATATAATATAAATAAAAAAATATACTAAAATATTTGACTTTTATTCTATAAGTCCATTCTTTTAATACTTTAATTAATACTATACCTTGATAATTCTCATGTAATCAAGGATTTGAAGGAATTTAACTGATTTTAATTATTTAATGGTCTTAAGTTATTATCATTCATATGGAATTATTCCATTAATTTTCCTAAAATTTTCTTTTTCCTAAATTGAGGTAGTAATTCCTCCACATTCATTGGACCAAGCCACCTTGTTTTAGAATTTCATTAAAAAAATAAAAAAAATAAATCATGCACTAAAAAAACTTTTTACCTCAATTTTACCTCCTCAAAAAAAGATTTAGAAGAATCATATTCAATCCTTCCTAACACATTTTCATTAATTTTATTAATTTTAGTATCATTCTAAATATTTTTATCTATCTCACCATGCTTATAAGACCGAATCCATGAATGTTGGAGTTGGTGCCCTAGAACCATCTTCATTATACATTATGATAAACATATATTCAATGGATGGATACTAATAAACTCTTTATCACATCATGATTTTTATGTTTCATGAAATTGTATGTGATATCTACTAAGAGTATCTATCACACTAAAAGGTTAGAGTGGATCCCTACTATGATGAGAACCCGGAAGTTCAATGACATTATTCTTGAACAAATGTTCTATAACCAAATGATATCATTTAAAGGGACACAAATGATATAGATTACCAGGGGTGGATACTCATAGGACTTTGAGGCACCTTTTCATGGTGTACACCCTTGGTAATGTCTAGGAGGATATTATGAGAACGAGACCCACCAGTCGGAAATATGCATTTATAATTTTCATTGGATGTTCCTATCTGCAGACACGTGTATTAGTCCTTAGAATTTGAGATTATTATTAATGGTTATTATGACACTCTCACTTAGATATATTGGAGAAAATTGTTATGATGTATGTTCGTGGTGAGGTAGGATATATTGGGTGTGTCACAAGTTATACTGCATTAATGAATAATGCGATAAAGGATTTTTCCCTTCTGTTCCATAATAGAAGTTGATATCTTGGGCCCTTTGATGGAAACAATATAACCAAAATAATTCCATGGCTGTGGTGTTCTATAGGTAGGGTCAATTTTCAAGGTGTTAAATAATGATAAATCGATCACATGAATTGATGGCACTTTCATGAAACCCACTTTATTGGAGATATAAAGACAAAGGGATTATATTACATGATAATAATTTTTATGAGGTGACTTGTCGTTGTGGTGTTAACTTCATTCTTTATGGCTGACTTGGAATGTTTCTAGATGATAACCTTGGACTTTAGGTAGGTTCTTTTAATTCCACTGAGAAATAGTCCTAGAGGGTCACACACTAATTTTATTCCTAATATCAGTTAAATAATTTATTATTTAATAGGTTGAATAAATAATATTCCTGATTGTGGTTTAATAATTATTCATGTATTTATAATCACATTTATTTCATCACTAGTTATTTGAGAGAATATATTTGAGACAGAATATTTTATAATTTTTTTCTATTTTAGTAAATATAATATTTATTTATTTATTGGAGAATAATATAGTTATGTTTATTTAATAAATAAATAGTCGTTTTTCAATTCCATATAAATATTGAGGAGGATTGGTGGACCAAGTTTCAGGTCCGGTGATAAATAATAATATTATAAATTATTTAATTAAAATAATATTTAACTGTAAATTCCAAGTTAAGAATATGCCAATAAATAATAAAATTTCTCTTATTATTTGACATGGTGGTTTCTCTTGGTTAATAAAATAATTACGGAAACTATGAAAATTATTTTATGATTACTTAGTAAATTAAATTCCCAATTACATTATTCTCTAATAAGCCAAGGGGGAACCCACAGTCTAGCCAATAGTGTTTTGCACAACAATTTAGAGAATTTATCTCGAGCCTAGACAGTTCCTTATTCTCAAAGAATGTTCTCAATAACGAGATAGGTCCTCCTCTAGTGGATCAAGGAGAACACTTTGGAAGCGGTTCTCAAGGAGATCAAAGGTGGATGCTGCAGGCACAAGGATCTTCTGTGCTAGAACTCAAAAACTCCTTTGATGAAGTCCAAAGATTCAAAGAGCACATTTGGATCACCTCTAGATGATATCTACCCTTGATCTCTAAAATAAAAATAAGTCACATTGTAGATCTGTGGTTGAATTAATCAACGAAGAAATAATCACCTTCGAGGTAATTATTTAATTTAATTAAATTAATTATAAATAAAATATGTTGATCCTCTATCTTGGTTCTGGGTTTCTATTCCTTTGTCTTAATCCTTGATTAAATTTTATGGATATTGGTGTTCATCGTTGTATTGATCCCAGATTATTCATTGAATATTGAGAAAATTAAAGTTGGGAATCATCCCTCCCACACTTTCATTGCACCCAGAACCTACAAGTGGTAATAGAGTGGGCACATTATTGTTTATAATTATTTAAATAATTCTTTGATTATATACGCTTTAATAATTTATTTTTTTAATTCATTTTTAATCGTTCTTGTAATCTGAATTTCAGGATTTGTTCTTCATCTTTCTTTTCTCATAGATCAAAAAAAATGAATATTTTTTTTTGATTAAAAGTAAATCAAATATCTCATGAGGAGGTGCTGAAGATTCTATCCATGTAACACGACAGTACACACCGTGTATTCAGAGTTACACGTCATGTAATACGCCACTCAATCTGAGTAATCCGGATCACACAACGTGTAGTTGTGTTTAATGCATTTGGAGTTGTTCAAAAATTACTCAATATGTGTGCATTAATGACATGTGGTGTAGTTAATTGTTATTCCGCGTGTTGACTAGGATAGATAGGCACACGGTAAGCTAGACTACACATTGTGTGGCCCACTGGACATAGTATGTAGTTCCTTTTGGGTCAGGGTCGGGTCGTGTATCCCATACATGGATTTGCCAACCGGTGACCATGTAACATGGAGTCAACATGGTGTGTGGCCCATTGGACATGTCGTGTACTCCAATATTTAAAAATTATGCCTAACACGTTGAGTCCCTAGGTGTGTACTTCATATACATAGTGAAGAGGGTTCATGAAATGTAATCAGATCTACACACCGTGTACTTTTTCTAGATTGTGCAGATTTAAAATTTATTATTATACTATGTAACCCTTCATACATATACCTTTGTGTGGGTGTAAATCTGATACACAACATGTGACAGATATTTGATATATGTATGTATATATATATAAATTTTTAATTAACATCTTTATATGTTCAAAGATATGTACATCATATATCAATTTTATTATAATTATAATTCTCTGTCCATGCTACATGTCACAATGAATAAAGTGTATACAAGTATAATACATGTTGGTTAATTTTGGATGGTTATTCATCGGATTACCTCAAAGGTAAAATTTGTGTACATATTTAATTTTAAATGAATTTATTAATTTGTTTAAAATTATAATGGATGATAATCTCAAGGAAATTTAGAAATGGTTTAAGATAAAAGGATTTATTAATTAAAGATAATAATTAAACGATTTCGGTGCGATTTATATTAAATAAGAATGATTAAATAATTCAATGATAGTTTTATTAAATGAGTAATTCATTGCAGGCATGTGGATGATCATGAGCTAGACCAGACCATTTTATGTGATTGGTTTCCCTTTTAATTTATTAAATTAAATCGTTGTCATGCATGGATTCTCTCATCATTAATATGTAGGGCATGCATGCTGATGGTTTCTTTTCTCTAAACCCCATTTTACCCCATACCGGAGTGTGAATAAAAGATTATGTAATGGATGGAGATCCCAATATATTAGAGGTGGTTCAATTTAGGATCCAAGGTGAAACCAATCCAAGGAGATATAAAGGTGGACAAGTGGAAAGCTATAAACACGAACCTAATTGGTTCTAGATGTTTCTCCCCTAGGTTTGTGGTTAGTTTATAAACCAATAGATAAAATAACTATTTGAACAAGCTCATGATCATACCCTTTACTTTATTTATGTCAGTTGTGTAGTTATTCATTATGGATGTTTTGTCATGATCACATAATTAATGAATTACCAAGAATGAAAGATGGATCAAAAATAAACTAGCTTATACGTAAATATTATCTAATACATGGTTAATCACTTAATATTATCCCACTTAATATTAAAAAGCATGTGAAAAGATAATAAATTGAAATTTACACATAAAGGACAAAATCCCTCAATAAAATATTAAGTCGGTATATCCTTATGTTACTTCGTTTAGAATCAAACCATAGTTCAAAGTGCTTGAACAGCCAAAGTTAGGGTGCTTTCAATTGTGAGGGAATTATAATTTGAGTTTTTGGGTTGAATAGATTTAGTTTACATCAAGGTTCAACTACCAAATTAGTACTTGGTGGAACTGAGTGGGAAAAGGTTGAGGAAATCCAAAATTATGGATTTTAATATTTTGGAATATACTCAATGGATCAAGGAGATGCGAGTTAATGCAGTTGGCATTTGTAATGCCTATATAAAACCTTTCAAATTGATTTACTTGAAAAATTTGGGGTGATTTCAAGGTCAATATGGATCCTTTCCACTAGAATTTATAAGTAACAGGATATTTCGAATCCAAAGGTGAGGTCTATTGGGTTTTGATAAAATAGTGGGAGACTAATAAATATTTATTTATTTATTTGTCTAATTTTACCAAGATAAATTACTAAAATTATACTCATATTATTTGTAGAAACAACATTAAAAATGAAATCAAACATATCATTGTGATCTATACTTGAGAAGGAAAACCTTCTCCCTAGTACTAATTTCCAAGAGTGTAAAAGGAACCTTCAGGTCATCCTTAACCATGAAATGAAACTATATGTGTTGGAAGAACCTTTACCAGTTACACCTAAAAATGAGGTGAGTGATGAGGAGATATTTGTGTACGAGAAACATTTGAATGATGCTACATATGTTCAGTGCCTCATGCTATCATCCATAAAAAATGATATCATGAATATACATAATGGAATGGATATTTATAGCATGATATCTCACCTTCAAGATCCCTATCAAGTGAAGGAAAGACAAGAGAGGGATGAGATCTCCAATGCTTTGTTCACCTCAAAGCATGGATATTTTGCACCAGATGGGCCACATATAGTCAATATTATTGTCAAGATAGAGCATCTTGACATCTTAGGGATTAAATTCTTTGATGAGTTACATACAGATCTCATACTGTCATCACTTCCCAAGGAATTCTCGTTTTATTTTGAATTATATTATGAGTAATAATGAGAAGAGCCTATTGGAACTTCTAACCCTGATTCTCCATGTGGATAAGGACATGGGTTGTGACAAACCCACAGTTCTTATAGTGAATAGGAAGAGGAAGGACAAGGAAAAGTGGTGTAAGATTTATAAATAGTGAAAATCCCCTAGCATCGTCAAACCAAGAAGAAGAAGATACAAAGTCAAGGCAATGAAAATGAGGAAGTATACCTTGCATGTGACAAGTTAGGCCACTAAAAGACAAACTGCACCCATAGGCAAGGGGAAGCCAAATGTGCATTATATATCAAGTGCAATGTTTTCATTTCTACAAATTTGGTATTAGATACAGCTTTTTGTGCTCACATATATATTCAAATGCAGGAACCAAGTAGATTTTGGACAATTTCCAGAGGAGAGGTGGATCTATGAGATGATAATGGATTGAGGATGACTGCTCTTACCATTGGTAACTACCACCTTCTGTTGCTAACCAACATGATTTTGTTTTTATATGACTTTTATTATGTACCAAGTGTTACCAAGAACATAATTTATGTATCAAGTTCAGATGCAGATGGGTTTATTTTTAAATTAATAAATAAAAGTGGATTCTTTTATAAGGACAATATAAGTTATGGTATAGAACATTAAAATAACAGTCTGTATGTATGAAATTACAAAATTCAAGTGTTATAAGTTTATAAATAATCAAGTTCACATGACTCATATAATGCCCAGTTGTGGCATCATCGTCTCAGTCATGTAAACGAGAAGAGTATGAAAAAGCTCTATCAAGATAGTTATTTAGAATCTTTTTATCTAAAACCACTTGATAGATGTCATGCTTATTTATAAGGGAAAATGACCAAACCACCATTTGGTGGACATGGTGAAAGGGCCACAGAGCTTCTAGGATTGGTACACACTGATGTGTGTGGACCATTTCTAGTTGAAGCTAGAGGTGGATATTCTTAATTCATAACATTTATTTATGACTTGAGTAGATATGGACATATTTACTTGATGAGGTATAAGTATTATTCCTTTGAGAAATTCAAGGAATTCAAGAATAAAGTAGAGAATCAACTTGGTAATGAGATAAAGAAGCTTCGATCAGATCGAGGTGAAGAATATCATAACCAAGATTTCAATGAATTTTTATGGGAGTTTGGTATTATATCTAAACTCACTCCACCTTATACACCATAGTGGAATGGTGTTAGTGAAAGGAGGAATCATACCTTGTTGGATATGGCATGGTCAATGACAAGTCATGCATATCTCCTATTATACTTTTGGGGATGTGCATTACAAACTGTTGAATACACATTAAATAGAGTACCAAATAAAGCGTAAAATAGAATTTCCTTCCTGATATGGAGTGGATAGAAACCAATTTTATCGCATACACATGTATGGTGATGTGATGCATTTGTTAAGGATTTATCAGGAAATAAACTAGCACCCTAGGGCCCAAGGTGTATCTTTATAGGGTATCCCAAGGAAACAATGGGATACTACCTATACAAACCATTAGACAAGAAAGTGATTGGTTCCAAACAATCAATATTTATTGAGAGGGAGAAAATCCTCTAATGGAAAAGTTGGATAAAGTTTTACTTTGATGAAGTTGATGATCAAGATACATAGTCGGTACAGGAACAAGTTCCATAGGTCCACATGGAAGAAGTTGTTCCTGAAAAACAAGTATTTTGTAGGAGTGTAAGATAACTAAGGGAACTTGAGGGATATGGTTTTCTTGTCACTTAGGATAGTGACTCAATATTGTTGGAAAATGATGAGCCTCTCCCCTACAAGAAGGTAGTATAGATCTCATAAGTTGCAAGATGGTTAGAATATATGAATTCTAAGATGGATTCTATGTATTAGAACTATGTTTGGGTTCTGGTCGACATGTCTATTGATGTAAATCATATTGGATGTAAATGGATATTCAAGAGGAAAATAGAAATAGAAGGAAAAGTAAGTATCTAAAAAGAAAGGCTAGTGGATAAAGGGTTTAAACAGAGTCATGTAATTGACTATGATGAAATATTTTCACCAGTTTACATGTTTATATCCATCATAATCATATTTTCCATAAAAGCATAACATGACTATGATATTTGGCAGATGGATGTCAAAACTATATTCCTTAATGGGAACCTTCAGGAAGATGTCTATATGAAACAACCAGAAGGGTTTGTGACACCAGGTGATTCCAAAATGGTTTTCATGTTGTAGAGATCCATTTATGGATTGAAAAAAGCATCCAATTCACAGAATATTAAATTCTATGAAGTCATAAGTGAATTTAGTTTCAATAATAATGAATGTGAGCCAAGTATTTAGAAAATAATTAATGTTAATTCGTTCATTATCCTAGTAGTATATATTTATGACATATTACTTATTGGAAACGACATAATAGTCTTTCAATATGTTAAAAATTGGTTGAACAAGTGCTTTTCCATGAAGGAATTAGGCAAATAAGCCTATATTATAGGGATCAGGATCATTTGTGATAGATCCAAGAGGCTTCTTGGACTAAGTAAAAGTATATATATTGAAGAGATACTAAATAGATTTACTATGGAACAATCCAAGATAGTATTGGTTCCAGTGTCACATGGTTTACATCTTTCTAAGAAAACGCTCCCCTAGATAGAAAAAGAGAAAGATTGAATGAGTAAGATCCCATAAACTTTAATGGTAGGATCAATAACTTATGCCATCTTATATACTAGACTTGATGTTTCTTATTCACCGAGAATGGTAGGAAGATATCAGTGATTTTCAAGAGAACAACATTGGACTGCTATTAGGATTATCCATAAGTATCTGAGAATAACTTAGAATATGTTCCTATTATATGGAGGAGATAAGGAACTTGTCTTTAGAGGTTACGATAATTCTGGTTTTCAAACAAATCAGAATTATCTAAAGTCGTAATTAGGATATTTTTTCTATCTTAATGGAGGAGTTGTGAGCTGGAAGAGTTTAATTCTGCCAGTTATCACCGATTATACAGTATAGTCCATGTATATATCATCTTCTAATATAGCCAAGGAAGTTGTATGGATTTAGAACTCAATCCAAGAGATTTATGTGGTACCCATTATTAAAGACCATATTACATTGAATTGTGATAATACTACAGCGGTGGGTCTTTCCAAAGAGCCAAGGTTCTATCAACAGACAAATCACATACTCTGAAAGTATCACCCCTTGAGGGATTTTTATCAAAGGGGTGAATTTTCATTGATTAGAGTATCCATGAAAGATAACATGGTGGGCCCCTTGACTAAAGGCCTATCTCAACAGAAGAATGGGTATCTTATGAGAGCCAGAAGACTGAAGGATGAATGTAGTTGGCTCTAGTGCAAGTGGGAGTTTTTTAGAGTTGGTGCCCTAGAACCAAATTATTTTTAATTTATGATAAACATATATTCATTAGAATGATGTTAATAAACTCGTTATCACATCATGATTGTTATTATACATGACATTGTATGTGATAATGTACTAAGATTAATTGTCAGACTAAAAGCTCAGAGCAAATCCCTACTACGATGAGAACCCAGAAGGGCAATGAAACTATTCCTGAAAAAATGTTATATAGGTAGATGATATAATTTAAAGTGAAAAAAATGATACATGCTATCAGTGGTGGAGACACATATGAATTTGAGGCACCTTGTAATGGTGTACACCCTTGGTAATGTCCACGAGGATATTATGAGAATGAAACCCGCCAGAAGGAAATCCCATTTATAAGTGTCATTGAATGTTCCTATCTGTGGACGTGTGTATTGGTCCTTATAATTTAAGATTATTATTAATGGGTATTATATCTCACACACTTATATGTATTTTTGAAAATCGTGATGACATATGTTCATGACAAGGTAGGATATGTTGGGTGCGTCACGATTAATACTACATTATTGGATAATGTGAGAAATGATTTTTCATTCTATTACATAGTGGAAGTTGATATCATAGGCCCTTCGATGGAAATGATATATCAAAAATACATACATGGATATGGTGTTATATAGGCAAGTTCAATTTTAAGGAAGTCAAAGAACAATCAATTGAGAACATGGGTTGATGAAACTTGCATGAAACACGCTTGGTTGGATATATCGAGATAGAGGGATTATATTACACGGTAAGCATTCATATGAGGTGACATGTTATTGAGGAATTAACATCTTAATCTATTGTTTCTTTGACATGTTTCTAGATTTTAACCTTTTAATTTAGTAAGGTTCACCTAATGCCATTAAGAAAGAGGCCTACAGGGTCAGGGACTAAGTGTATCTAAAATATCAGTTAAATAATTTATTAATTAACAAGTTAAATAAATATTATTACCAGTTCTGATTTAATAATTATTCATATGTGCCTAATCATATTTATGTTGTCACTAGTTATTTGAGAGAATATATTACAAATTGAATATTTAATAAATATTTATTTGCTATTTTCGTAAATATAATTTTTATTTATTTATTTGAAAATAATACAGCTATATTTATTTAATAAATAAATAGTTGTTATTCAAGGCCTGATAATTATTGAGTAGGATTAGTGGATGAAGTTTCAGGTCCGGTGAGTAATAATAATATGAAATATTATTTAATTAAAATAATATTTAATTGTAACTTGCAAGTTAAGAACATGTCAAAAAATAATAACATTGTTGTTATTATATGAAATGGGGGTTTCACTTGGTTAATAAAATAATTATGGCTCCTATAAAAATTATTTTATGATTACGTTGTGAATTAAATTCCCAGTTACATAATTCTCTAATAAGCCAAGGGGAAACCCCATAGGCTAGCTAATCGCGTTGTGCACACCAATTTGGAGAATTTCTCTCAAGCCTAGATATTTCCTTCTTTTCCAAGAAATTTCTCAAGAATGAGAGAGGTCCTCCTCCACCAGATCTAGGGGAATGCTTTGGAAGCGGTTCTCAATGATATTGAAGGCGGATGACACAAGCGCAATGATCTTCCATGATAGCACCCGGAAACTCATTTGGCAATGTCCATCGATTCATGGAGAACATGTGGATCACTGTTATAGGATATCTACCCTTGATATATACTATGAAATGAAGCTGCACTATAGATATGTGGTCGAATGCATCAATAAAGAAATAATTACCTTGGAGGTATTTCTTTAATTAAATTAAATTAATTAAGGAAAAAATATGTTGATCCTCTCTATTAGTTCCAGGTTTATATTCCCTTGTATTAATCCATGAATTAATTATATGGATACTAGTGTTCATTATCATATTGATCCCACATTGTTCACTGAATATGGAAAAATTAACGATGGGCACCATCCCTGCCGTGCTTCCACTGTGACCATAACCTACAATGAATATATTAAATAATAATATTTTTACATTTCCCATCAGAAAAAGAAATCGGTTCGATTAAAACAATATATTATAATATAAAAAACTATAAATTTAAATTCACTATAATAGATATAGTTGTTTCTATCAAACAGACAACAACATAGAGTAACACTATAATCATTAACTCTAGGGGATCATACTCAAAAAACTATGAGAAATAGAATAGAAACATTATTATTATTATTATTATTATTATTATTATTATTATTATTATTATAAGTAAAACTATACATAGTGTAATATGCATGATATAGATGTTGTAATGGTGTAGGCTTACCAAATGGCTGAAGTTGGGCCAATAACTAATGGCTCATACTATACGGCAGACCATAGTGAGAAACTATAACAAAGTTGAATAGCTATAGAAAATCTTACCAAATACACAGAGGTAGAACTGTATTAGTGTTTACTTCAACATGTTATTATAGAAGCATATGACAGGCGACACCGACATATCATGGTGTCTTTGTTGAATTCCAACCATTGGTTACTGTAGCATAGTAAAATTATATTTGCGGATTTTTTTAGAATAGAACCATGTTGCTTTATGAAATCATTCAAGCTATGGATTATGGATACTCTGAAATCACCCATTAATCATGCACAAAAAAAATTGTTTAATCAGTCCAACTTTTTCTAGTTGCAGGTATTATTCTCAAACCACATAAATCTTTATGTCTATGGTCATCTTCTTGATATTTTGTTTTATCTCTATTTTACTCTTCTACTGTGAAAAATGAATTATTTTGGGTTCCCCTGATGTTTCCACAGAAATATTAACTTGGTGAATGATATTAATTATTTTAAAATTTATAATGTTGTGAATTAATAATGTACAATATGATCATTAGAAGGGTAAGGTGACCATTTGAATAGTAACTTCCCAATATGAAAGTTGTAATATTAATGTAACCATTATACATACAATCTTCCTAAAAATTAAATAAAAAATTTAATAATATAATAAATAATTATTAAAAATTAATATTGATCAATGAAAATTAATATAATTACATTCACATGTATTTGAATGATATAAAATTTATTTTAAAATATTTTTTGATTTTTTATGTGACAAAATTATCTTTTTAGAATATACCAAGAGTTTTATTTAATAATTAAATTTATAAAATATTATAAATGTTTGGGGATGGGGAATTACAAATCTACATATAAAATAAACTACACACACATGTAAGAAGCCAAAGTGACTCAAACTCGGGACCCCCTCCCCCGACACCCCATAGGGTTGTTACCACTGCGCTGCACCCTAGGGGTATAAATTTATCATATATAAAATTTATTTTCATAAAAAATAATTTCAATGTAAAATAAGGATATATAAATTTTCCAATGAGGAATTTTTCATAATTTTTTTATAATGAATCTCTTAGGTAAATATTAAAATATTTTATGAATATAAAGTAAGTCGTATAACTTCATTATGTTATAAAAATTCTATAATAATTAATTTAAGTGAATTTTTTACCAAATATTTTGTAATTTTATAATATAATTTATTTTAAGGTACTAAAATCAACTAAAAATATACAATGGTAATTAAACTTTATAAAATGGTAAATAATGGATTAAAAACAATTCTATGTAAATAAATTAATTTTTTAGTAAAATTAATGTTAAAAATGGATCTTAGTTATCAAATAAATAAATGTAAGAAACCATGTTTTGAATGTCAAATTCCATTGTATAAAACCATAGTAAATCCAGTGGGTTTAAATTTTACACAAACTAAAGTCCAAGTCCTGTGTTTATAAATTAATAAGTAATCCTCTCTATTTTTTTATAAATACCCTCCCATCCTCCCATTACTCTTCACTCAATAATTAAGGATCATGATTCCCCTCTAATTTTCCCTTTCATGAATCTCTCCATCATGTTCTTAAGGTTTAAGGTGTCTGGTGCTCCTATCATAGGGTTGTAGAAAAGATAATTTATTTTTCCTAATGTAGCACAGAGGCTGATAAGAGTTGTCTCACTTGGGGATCATCGCAATTGAGAAATCACTAATTTCTAAATCATATAATTTATTTCTTTTTTTTTTATGAAAGCAGTGATTTTGGGTTTTTGGAAAATATGAGATTTAAATGAAATGAAAAACTAAATTAGATGCATATAAAATGTTGTTCAAGAAGAAAATTTTTGTCCTAGGGTTTGGTAATTTGGGTTCATGTTGCGAGTTTATTGATATATATTATTATTATATTTTTTAAAAAAATAAAAAAAAAACTATTCATATTTTATGTGAATATTAGTTTTTAAAATATCTATATATTTTTATATCTTAATTTATAGTGAACATATTTAAATAAATCTAATTTCATATGAAATATAAAAAGTTTATTGAAATTTTACTAACTTATGACGAAGTCTAATTCAATCTCTATGATCTTCTCATTTTGGTCCAAACTTGATACATGCTTTTGGTATGAACAATTTTTTTTCATATTGTGCGGTTAAGTTTTCTTTTGTTATTCATTTATAACATTTATGATATAACTTGGTTTCTTTCGTGACTTATTCCACTATAAAGACAAAACATTTTTTTAACTTTTCTTATTATAAATGGATGTTTTAAATTTTTGTTTTAGGTGGTATACAAAGTCATCTAAGATCATGAAATAGTTCTGGAATTCTATATTTTATAGAATTAAGAATATTTTTTTATTTGATATATATTTAGATACACATTAATATTCCATTGATTTTATTGAGTTAAAAAGATAATAATTTTTCAACATTTCATTTAACTACATGAATGTTTAAAAAATAGATATGTCTTCAGAAAATTCGTGAATATTTGTAACATTACTTCATTTTTATTTAGATTTCATTTTATGTATTAACTATTTTTTATCACATATCTTGATAAATATATTGGATTGGAGAGCTTTTTTATTTTCTGGAAATATCCAAAAATTATATTCATTTAATTCTTCTGAACCTTTCATTAATTTTTTCATTTATATTGGCTAAAAAATATCTGTTGTTTTTACATCAAACATATACAGGAAATGATGCACTATTCGTCATCTTCTACCTTTGGATATTTATTCTCCCTCTAACAGCACCTACATGCTATATTTTCATCTTCTCTATTAGTAGAAAAAAATTTATAGTATCAATAGTAAATCATTTTTTCTTACTAAATTAGTTCATATTTTTCTACAATGGTAGATCATTTATGCAACAGTAGCAGTATAAAATTCTAGAAACCACGACACAATTTTTTTTATTATCGCCCAAACATTTTTAAAAATCATAAATTTATTATTATTATTTTAACAGAGTTTAATTTTTTAAAACCATATTAAATTTTTTTTAAACAACATGTTAATTTTTTTTAACGTGTTATTCATTTTCACTATTTTTAATGTTATCAGTAACTACATTTATTTTTAAAAAAATTTAAAGTGATTTATTAATTTCAAAAAATAATTAATTTTATATAGAATCTAAGAATATTTTTTTAGAAATATTGTAATCATTTTTAGAATGTGATGGAATTTTATTTATTATTCAAACATACACTTGAAGCATATTTCTGGAATATTTACATTTTAATATTGTGAGTTAAATTCATTAAATTATCCTTTTAATAATTAATATTTAATGAAATGGAATTGATTCAAATTTATTATTTGATATATAATGATGTAAAATTTATATTTGAATTATATGTTTCATTAAATTATTTTATATTTAATATTTCGATTTAATAGTTAAATTGTTTTACGATATTCATGGAATTTTATTAACATATTATTATGGAGAATATTTTAATTATATAATGGGTAATTCAAATTGGTCTGAATTAGTATTTAAGTTTTAAATTCAAAAAATTATTGTAACAATTATTATGGATGATAACTTTCTTTCTCCTAAATAATTACTTTATTGTAAAATTATCTCTATCTGATATTGACTATAATTATTATTATTTTAATTGTTTTACCTGTGGAGGGTTTTTATTACTCCTTGTAGTTATCTTATTACAAGGATGACAAGAAGCCTATAAAATATGAGATATAACATATTTGAAACTCTTCTTTTCCTCAAAAATAAATATGTGAACTTCTCAAGTGTTGTACAATCAGAAAAGTCTTGTGTGGTCTATGTTTCATCTTTAGGAAGATCTCTCAAGTGTCGTATTACATCTGCTATGAATTTGACTTCCTTGACAAGATGATCTTATCCACAATGCAAGAACCAATACCTGGGCATCATTATTTTATACTCTACTTCAACTAGTTACTTTTACTTATAACACTTATCTGTATCTTTTACATATACTCTATTTTTCTATTTATGATTTTACATAAAAAAATAAATTATTCTTCTCTTATTTTGGATGTGACTCCTAGCTTATAAATTTAGAGTCATTTGGGTTGTTACTCCCATATTCTAAATCCAATTTATTAATTGTGTTATGACTATCCATACAAAATTCAGTATGTCATGGTTATCCCACCACTTTTTAGAAAATGATTCTGTAATCGTGTTATGATTCCCGCTAAAAAATTAGATTAGTAGACAAAGTATCTCTCATCGAGTAGAGAGGTATAAGAGTTTAGTTGACCCACTTTAGACTGAACTACTATATAAAACATTAATATACTATTTATTTTATTCCTATCCTAATTAATTCTAGAAAGTAATGTCCATAATTAATATAAATAATCAATTTATTACATTAAATTTTTTAATCTGGTCTATTCAGCCCCTCTAAACCATCTTTCATTGCCCATTCTAACCTAAAATTTAATATCAAAGGGTGACCATATTAAGGAATAGTTTATCCTTATCTTTCTCTTTCCTAATACCAAACAATTGGTATCATAGGTTAACCTTATTAAGCATAATTTAGCTCTGTTATTGTTTTTCCTAATAATAAACAATTAGTATCAAAGTGTGTTCTTTTTGTAATTAATCCAATCCTTCTATAGAGTATAATGTATTTTATTGTGATAACCTATTCCAATACCTCATAGTATAAGGAAAAATATCTTTCATATGGATAGAGTTAACATAAATGATTCTTGGATTCCTCAGAAACCGCCACTCTTTAATGGAAATGATTATGGCTATCGGATATCCTAAATAGAAGCATAACTCAAACAATTAAGCATAGAAAATTGGTTCAATATAAAAAAATAGTACACACAATAAGAAGATGACCCAAATACACTTACTGAAAATGATGTTGTTAAATATGTTTTAAATAAAAATGTTATGAATATATTATATTATGTTATTAACAGAAGGATTTTTAGTCACGTATCTCATGATATTTGGAATATTTGGTAAGTCCCTCACCATAGCTCAGAAAAATTATTTCACACTATAGCTAGAATGATTTTAACTGAGTACTAGGAATTCAATATGGGTAAATATGTGATAGTAAATCAACTGTTTCCCTGATTCACAATTATTTTGAATCGCATGAATTCCCTTGGATAAGTTTTAGAGAACCCAATACTCATTGAAAGTATAATACGATAACTACCGATGAAATATAATATAATGAAGGTTTTCATTTATGGAAGTAGTAACTTCAAAGAGTACACTCTTGATGAATTGATTTTATCACTACATTAGTGTGAACTGTAACTGAAAAAAATTTCTAAAGAAGTGGCAAAAAAATAAAAGGTGTAGCATTTAAATCTTTGATTTTTTTTTTCTACAAACTCTTCTAATTTTGATATAAAGGATAGTGAAAAATAATATGTGGCTCAAATTGTGACAGATGTTTACAAATTAATGAAAAATAAAGGATTCAAGAACTGATTTAGAAGAACCCCTCAAAAGGATAAGCGTAAGGGATATAATAAAGGGAGTAATAATTATAATACATTATGTGTTAATTTTTTTGAGTGTATAAATAATGGGAATATCATTCATGAATATAAAAAACTAAAGAATAAAAATCAATACAAAAATAAATACAAAAAATCATTGACAACTAGTTGAAGTTTTATATAAGAATTTGATTCCAGTGAAAAATATAGACATGATAAATAATCTGTTAACTTGTGCTTCATGTATTATTTTGATAAGGTTACTGATTATTTATTTTATTATAGATGTTATAATTCTAACTATGATTCTTAAAATCCCAAAATATTTGAATTAAATTATGTGATTGTAATATTAAGAAAAAAATATTTACAAGCTGATGATTTATATAATAAACCTAAGGATAATAATAAAAAACTAGTATTTGAAAATAAATTTCGTTTACAATAGAATGAAAAATTAATAAACACTTCCACTACGTCTCATTCTATAGTTTATGATAATTTCAAATCTACTTATGATTTGATTGAAAATTTGAAAAAGAAAGCCAAATGTCTTTAGAAAATTTTATTTTTTTTATTCAAGGTCATGAAAAATATGATAAAATGATGTCTCAGAATAATCTAAATAAAAAAAATATGGGTTTTTTATAATTTTAGATTATAAAAAATGTATCAAATTCATTTTTTAAAAATTAAAAATGGGTGTACTTTTACTGCTACATGTTTTCAATGTAGCATAAAATTTCACCCTATAAATAAATGTTTTCTTAGTTTCAAACAATATTGGGTATTTAAAGAGACTCATATTCCTAAATATAGGTTATCTAAAGTATCATACAATACTTTTTTAAATTTTTTATGTATACCAAAAAATGAATTACTAATTAGATTGGATCTAATGTAGCATGGGAACCAAAATTTTCAAGTAATTTATTTTTGTAGAAAAAATTATTAGATGTCTCAAGAATGAAATATGGTACATGTATAGTGGATTCCATTATCATATTACCAGATACCCATAACATTTTACCACTTACAACACATTTTATAGATGCACTATTAAATTTTAAGACAATTCTAAAGTCAATGTAAAAGGTTTAGTTAAAGTTGATATTTATAATTCTACTGTTATTTCTAAAGTTTTATATGTTGAAGGTTTAAAACATAATTTAATAAGTATATCTCAATTATTTGATGATTAAATAGAAGTTAAATTTCAAAAAAAAATAAGTTTGTAGTTTCTAAATATGATTATTTAATATTTTATGTTAATTAAAAGGAAAATATTTATATTATTGATTTTACTAAACTAACTATTTAACAAATTAAGTGTTTGAATGTTGTGAAAAGTGATATAATCCTTTGGAATCAATGATTATTTAATGTTAATTTCATAATGTTAAATAAAATCTCTAAACATGAGAATATTCTAAAATCACCTACCAAAAAGAAAGAAAAACTATATGTTTGTGATTCTTTCATGATAGGAAAAAAACATAATATTTCATTTAGGCCTATCAATCCAAAAACATACTAATGGACATTTACAGTTAGTATATTTTTATCTATTTGTTCCTTATCAAATTTAAATTCTTATAGGAAATAAATATACTTTAGTTATTGTTGATGATTATAGTATTTTTACATGGGTTTAATTTATTTCACATAAAAATGATACTTTATCTAGTTTTTTTTAATTAGTTCAAAAATAAAATTGTTGTATGATTGTTTATATTCATAGATATAATTTTGTTCAATTTTATAATTTGGAATTTAAAAAATTTTGTGAAAAGAAATGTTATTTTAATAATTTTTATGCTACTATAATACCACAACAAAATGGTGTAGTATAACGAAAAATAAAACTCTTATTGAAATGGTCAAAACTATGTTAAGTGAATTTTATTTTCCATGGTATTTTTAGGAAGAAGATATTTTTTATTATTTTTATATTTAAAATATATTTATTATTACAATTTACTAAAGGAGACTCCTTGTGAATTGTTTAAAAATAAAACACCTAAATTTGGTTATTTTAGAGTTTTTGGGTGTGAAGTTTTTTTTTAAATTTAATGGATAATTTAGATAAATTTGATGTTAAAAGTAATGAAGGTATTTATATTTTTTTATAATAATTGTAAATATTATAGATTTTATAATAAAATATATATGGTTATTGAAGAATCTTTTCATGTTATGTTTTATAAAAATAATGTAAAACTAAATTCTAATTGTAATTTTTTTTTATGAAGAGTTTAGAGATTTTAATTTTGGTGAAGAAAAAACTCAAGATAAGGATTAATAAATTTAAGGGAAGCATAATAAATCATAGATTAATATTAAATCATGGAATACTCATTGATATCATCCTGATGATAATTTTTTTAGAAATATTGATTCTTGTATTAAAACTAGAAATTCTAATTTAATTTTTTTTCCAATTTGTTTTTTTTCTTATTTAGGTTTTAATAATATAGATGATCTATAAATGATTCTAACTATATTATAATTGTGTATGGTGAACTTAATTAATTTTCAAGAAATAGTGTCTAGAATTTAGTGGAGACCACTAAAGAAATCACCTCATGCTTGGTATGATAGACATACAATATTTTTATTGAAAAATAAATTTTTTAATGGTAAAGTAGATCCAAATTTTTTTATTAAAAGAATTTATAATGATATTTTAATAATAAAAATTTACATTGATGATATTGTTTTTAGATATTATAATGATTTTATTTGCAAATAGTTTTCAAATTTGATGGAAGATGAATTTGACATGAGTCTTATGGGAGAATTAAAATGCTATTTAGGACTTCAAATTTTTCAAAGGATATAATTTTTTTGAATCAATACAAATATGATAAATATTTAGTGAAACGATTTGGTACTGATTGTTAAAAATATTCTAAAACACCTATGAGTATTTCTTGTTAATTAAATTATGGAATTCTAGAAAATCCGTTGAATATAAATTATTTACAAAAATTATTTGAAGTTGGATGTATTTAATTACTTTTATAGAACCGATATTATGTTTACTCTTTGTTTATGTGCTAGATTTCAATATGATAGTAATGAATCTCACTTAAAAAATGTTAAGTGAATTATTAGATATATTAAAGGGACTGTTAATTGCATATTTTTTTATTCATGAAATAATTTATTTCATTTAATTAGTTACTCTGACTTTGATTTTATGGGATTTTGACTTGTTAGAAAGATAACCTTAAGTATGTGTCACTTTATTTTGGAGAATTTTGTTTCTTAAAGTTAAAGGAAAAAAAACTCCTTTGATTTATCAACTATTGAATATGAGTATATCACTACTGCGTCTTGTTTCTCTTAATATTTATGGATTAAAAAAACTTTTCTTTACTATGGTTTTACTTTTGTTAAGATACCTATTTATTATGATAATTCCTCTCCTATTTCTATTTCAAAAAACCCTATAAAGAATTTTATAACTAAGAATATAGCCATATGTTTTTATTTTCCTTGGGTTTATGTTAATAAATGTTATATTATTCTTAAATATATTCAAACTGAAAATCAACTGGATGATATTTTCACCAAACCGTTGGATTCATCAAAGTTTGAGAAATTAAAATGTGAACATGGATTATTGGAAATATAGTTTTATAAGTTTCTTTTAACTTACTTTAATATGAAATTATTAAGGGGTATTTTCTTTGTTTTTCAAACTATATATTTTTATATTTATTAAATATTTTATTTTGAAAAATTTTCAAAAAATGGGATAATTTTATAAAACTAGGTTTCAATTTTTTTATTTTCCAAGGCCATTTTTTGAGATATTTTTTTAAATTATTTTCATTTTATTATTTTTAAAATTACAAAGCCACTTTTCATTTTATGAAAAAATTATATTTTAAAACATCTCTGTATTTTTGTTAAGTCTTCTATTATAGAGATAGTATTTTTAAAAATTCAATTTCATTTGAAAGATAACAAGTTTATCTAACTTTTATAAAACTATGATGAAGTCTAATTCAATTTATATGATCTTTGAATTCTAGTTTGAACATGATACATGATTTTCTGGGGAATAATATTTTTTCTACTTACTGTATTGTAAAGTTTTATTCGGTAATTATTTTACAACTTTAGCGATATATATCAATTTCTTGTTATACTTATTCTATTTTAATAAAAAAGTACATTTTATTTGAACAAATGGAAGTCTGAATCTGTTGTTTAAGTGGTTTAAAAATTCATCGAAGATCATGCAATAGTTATAAAATTCTTAATTTTCCATAATTAAAATTATTTTTTATTTCTTTGATATATCTCATGATACATACCAGTATCACACACCCATGTTATATTAGAAATATAAGAAGTTTTTATAAATTAAATTAACCCACATTAATGTATAAAATTTTTTGTTTCGATTCTATAAAAAATGGTCTAATATTTGCAAAATATTAGCACTTTTTCAGCTTTTATTTTATGTTTTAACTATTTCTCGATCATATCCTTTTATATACAATCAGATTGAAGGAATTTTTTATATGTTCCCAATAACTAAAAATTATCTTCATTTTTATATTATGAAAATATAGCTAATTCTCTCCTTTAGATGCACTAAAAAATATTAAATGTTTTTTTGGAAAGCTTGTACATGAAATGATGCACTATTCATCATATTCTACCTTTGGTAGCTTTTTATTCCTCTAACATTACCTCCGTATTTTCATTTCTTATTACCACTTAACATAAATATATTTTACATATCAATATTGAATCATTTTTTTCTATAATGGAAGTTCATATTTTTCTGCAATAATAGATCGTTTCAAAAATGGTAGTGGTAGCAGACTCATGCTACTACTGAAAAAAATATTTTTATTACTGTCAGATTTTTTTTAAACTATCAGTTATTTTTTTTAAAAAACCAATTAATTTTTTTTATTTCAAGTTAATCTTTTTAATATGAACTTATTTTCATTATTTTTTATGTAATCATTAAATGCATGTATTTTTTTTAAATTTTTTAATTATTTTAATAATTTTAAAAATTAATATATATTATATATAATCCATACAAAATGGTTTAGAAATATATTAAATAGTTGTAAATTATGACTGAAATTTATTCATTATTCATATGTACACTTGAAGCATAATCCAGAAATATTTATTTTTTAATATTTTTTATTAATTTCATTAAATAATTATTTTCTAAATAAATATTTAATTTCATGGAATTGATTCGAATTTATTTTTTGATATTTAATGTAGTATATTTAATATTTAAATTTCACACTATATTAAATTAATTTCTATTTAATATATGTATTTAATAGTCAAATTTTCTTATGATATTCATGGAATCTTCTTGACCTATTATTATGGTGATTATTTGAATTATTTAATGGTTAATTAAAATTTGTTTGAATTAGACTTTAAGTTTTAAATTCAAACAATTATTATTACAATTTTTATGGATCTCAACTTTCTCTCTCCAAGATAATTATTATAATGATAAATTTTCTCTCTTCTCTATTTGTTATTATTATTATTTGAATGGTTTCACTTGTGGAATGTGTTTCTTACTTTTTACTATTCTCTATATAATAGGAGGTAGATCAGACTATCAAATATGATCTATAGCATCTTTGACACTTAGATTTTCTACTAAAAAATCATTGAACTTTCCAAGAGTTGTACAATATGCAAAGTCATGTGCGATATTTGTTTCATCTTTGGGAAGATATCTCAAGTGTCAAATTAAATCTTCTTTGAATTACACTACCATGATGAGATGAGTCGATCCTAACCCCAAGAACCGGTACTTATTCATTATTCATTTATATTATACTCCATATGGTTCATTATTTCTATAACACTTCTTAAAATCTTTCACGTACACTATATTTTTCTATTTATGATTTTACATACAAAATAATTTCATCTTATCTTCTTCGAGTTGTAGCTCCCAGATTATGAATTTAGGAATATTCAGGTTGTGACTCATGTATTATAAATTCAGTTTTTTAATTGGGTTATGACTCCCTATACAAATTTTTGTGTGTCGTGGTTATCCCTCGGCATTTTATAAAAATATTTTGTAATCTGGTTATGATTCTCCATTATAAATAAGATTAGTTCACAGTGCGTGTCTCTATAATTAGAAAGGTATAAGTGTATATTATTTCCACTTTGGACTAAACTATTTTAAAAAATATCATTTTTTATTTATTTTATTCTGCTTCTAATTAATTCTTGTAATTAATTTTCATAATTAATTTAAATAATCTATTTATTTCATTAAAATTTTTAATTTGGTCTATCCACGCACCTCTATACCATATTCCATTTCCAATTATGACTTAATAGTTCCTTCCTTATTTATTTTTTAGTTAAATTAAATTTGATAATTAATTTATGAAACCTCATTAACAAATTACTTTTCATTGATTTATTGAGTGTAATATTTTATCATGATAAGGAAACCACTTTGGAAAAACAAATATCACCTACTCTAATAGTCTAATAGGATAACACTTCAATCGAGAATGAAATTCCAAAAATACCAAACTCCACTACATGCCATTGTATCCATTTAGGTTTCCTCAACTCCATTATATGAAATGTTTATGTGACAGAAGGGAGAGAAAAGAAATAAATCAAATAAAATGGATGAAACTAAGATCCTTATCATGGTGGATGTCCTCTATACCCATGAACTTCTCTCAAATTCACCACAAAGTGTATTCAAACCTTTTGAAATTAAATTACAATAATTGAGAATTCCATGAAACCTACCCCAAAGATAAGACTTGATTTAATCACTTTCCATTACTAAGTTAAAGAGAACATAAATGGAATAGAATAGAGAGGGAATGAATGAATGATATTGGAAGAATAATAGACAGTTTAATTAAAATGAAATATGTGTGTTACATTCTAAAAGAAAATAAAAAAAAATAAAAGTAAGTATAAAGTAACCTAATACCAATGTAGAGGACTAGAAAACCCTATAATGGTTAACTTATTTCTTTCTCATCTATCCAGGCCATCTATTTATAGTCCTCCATATCACCCTCTAGGGTTATAACGGTTTCATAATGGAAAATAATGGACCTCAATCCACCACATGGTCATAAAAGGGGTATTCCTCCATTATTACATCAAACCTAGTTGTTTTTTGTCACATCAGGTGATTTCATGTAATGAATACTATTCAATAAGTGTAATGTGTGGGGGCACCAACTTTTCATGATAAGTTTCTTCCTCTAAAACCCTTTATCGATATTTTTTGGAGTGTCATGGAATGAAAATATCTGTCACACTATCAAAAATTTTGGTATGGCCCAGAACACATATTTTTCTTGATATATTGGATTTACAACTTGTATTCCTTCAGAATTCATGTTGTGAATGAAATACACGATGTGAATTGTTGTTTTCCAGTAGTGTTTTCTTAGTTTCATCCTAGTTATTTAGTTTTGAGCTCCAAGTTCATACCTTGACTTGTTGTTTTCCACTGGATATCATCCATATTATCAATTCATCACTTTTTCAAACATTTCAAGATATTTCTTATATCCTTACATATATTAAAAAATGATTAATTAATAGTAGGAATTATCAATTAAAGTGTAAAAACCTAATATTGTATATTAAAATAAGCATGTAAAATACGACCCTGTTAATTCCCCCACACATAGAATTTGTTTGACCTAAAGCATATAATCTCAATAATTTTTCAAAGTAATTTAATTATAAAAGTATTTAAATTTCAATATAAATAAAATGAAATGTTTAATAATGTAAAATAAAAATTTAAATTTTACGCAAAATAATTCCTCCAACTCGTCACTTTTCAAATAAAAAATGTTAATCATGATTTTTACTTTTTCACTTTTGAAATAGAAGTGCCTCTCCTTCCTTACACTTTTGTTTCTTAATTCTTAAATAATTTTCATGTTAATTTCAATTTACCTAACATTTAATTATTTTTAATCATATATCAAGGTTAAAAATGAAAATAAAATTGTACTCATACCTCAATTACATGTACTTACCATAGGATTTTAAGGAATCTATCATCTCCATTGCATAACAACAGAGACCAAAATTAATCATGAGGACTTTCATTAAGGTTCAAATTTCATTGAGGCTTAGGGTAGGTAGACAATGAATAAAAATAATATCAAATCGGAGGTTTGAATCTTTAGTATAATTCATGATATCAAAAGCTAAGCCTAATGAAATACTCCAGAAAATGTCATCTCCCAATATAAAAGCTCAAAATATGCACATGATAAAAGTAAGATTAATGATTGAATCTCCCCCTCTTTCATTTTTTAATCTTCTTATTTTTATTTTTAAAAATTTGTGCTTATGATGAATCACACATATAATACCTAACCACATACAATCCTAAGATCATCATTCCGGTAATGGTTATTTTTTATCCTTAAAAGACACAACCCTTTTTTTATTTCATTTTCATTCTTATTTAATTTTTATTGCAAGTGAGGTGAATAATAAAATACAATGATTACATGGAATATCCCCAAATATCATGAGAATAAAAAACATAATTAGGTGCATCCCCATCCACCATGGACAATATATACCCTACACTTAGTATTTTAACTATCATTCAATACACTATGAGTAGGGTAGGAATGGATATAATAGGCTTATAACATTTCTCATTTCCTATAAAGTACATTCATGGATTCTACGAGAAAATATAAGATTGATGTCAAGGTGGGTCCAAGGATAATGGGGGTCAGTAGAATAATTAATCAACAATATTAAAATTGATTCTATTTAATCATATATTTTATAAGATCTCAAACAATTTATATAAGAAAACATACCCTGGTCTCTCATGGAATATACAATAAAAATAAATGGGAAATATTTGGTTCAGAATTTTTTCTTAGGGATAAGAAAATATAGTTTGGGACCACTATGCATGGTAGTGCACAAAAAAAATAAACCAATACATATAAATTTCATAAATTAAAAACATTCCAAATCTAAGAACAATTCCATATACAAAAAACAACTCATCTCCAAAAATCATGATTTTTAAAATTCATCCCCTCATGCATAGCCTTACTAATCCATGTTATCATTTCACCCATGAAATCATTTCAATAGAGATAATTAAAACATATAATAAAGATTATCCTAAGACACTTATGTATCCTAGATCGATGCAAGAGTACAGGAGTTCATGTGGGTCATGTAGTTATCTTTTAAATCTCTAAAATAGATTAAAATAATGAGAGTATATTTTTAAATAAATACTTAAAACTCATAATCCACTCATATCAAAGTTTCGCTTTGGATAATGTAGGTTCTATTATTTTATATTATACATAAATTCATGATGTGAAATACATTCATAACATGAATTTTCATTTCACAACCTTTTTCTACAACATTTTCATGATGTGAATTCCTTTCACGATGTGAATTGAATTCATGATGTGAATTTTGTTTTTATAGTGTGAATTCAATACAGATAAACTCCTCAATTTTAATCCTAGGCATGTATCATTAGTGTGGTGTACCTATAAAAATAAATCATCAATGTTTAAGGACTATTTCAATTTTTTTCAAAATTATATAGAGATATATGGACACATACTAATTAATTCATAAACTAAGAATTTAAAATGAAATTTTAATCTAAATTCATAGTATTAAAATAAAAAAATATAATAAATAAATCTTGGTTTAAACCCCAAGTGTTCCTTGGGTTTTGACTACCTCTAGATGGGTAGTACCAACTGTCATCCAAAATTTGATGGTGGGTCATGTTTCTTGGACTTGAACCACAACAAGATATTCCTTCTATCTTTCACTCATTTGTTCTTATTAATGAAGAAACCATGAATAGAGTACATCAGATCTACCCCCTTTGTAATTAGTTATATATTTTCTAAAAGGGGTAGGGTGAAGTATAGATCCTCCTCCCCTTTGGTTGCGACTTCTGTAACCTATTCTTCATTATCCATTTCCTTCTCAAATTTTGATTCATCAAAATGATATTGAAAGGGTATGTTCATAGCTAATTTTATTTTAATGAAATTAAAATTTAAATAATTAATAACAAAATATTATCTTTTATGGTGGGAAGTTTCTATCCTTTTCTATTCTGGAAGATCCAACTGGATATCTTCATGGTATTCTTCAAATAAATGTTCAATATCTTTAGGGAGATCCTTATGTTCCTCAATAGGTAAATTTTGTTATTATTCATCTTCCTAAAAGGAAAAAATACAAGTTAGTCAATTCTATGAATTAAAAATAGTAGGGGTGATACTAAAATAAGTTTCAACAATATCAAATTATTTAGAGTTTAAGAAAGGATCAACTACCTAAGTTGGTTCAGATTTAATATCAACTTCATTGGAAAGTTATTTGTAGAGTTGAGTAGTATAAGATAGAGGTAGGAAGTTAGGATCCACTAGTATTTCATCAAATTCCAACACTTTGGTGGTTTCTTCATCTTCCATGGATGACAATAAGTAGTCAGTTGTTGATTATTATATCTTATAGATAGGGATATCTAATTTCATTTCATCATCTACCCATTCACTTTAAAATTGATCACAATCTTTTCCATATTCACATCATCATGTGAGTCTTCATCATTACTCTCTAGATCTTCATGGTATTCTTTAATTTTTATATATAGATGTTTGTATTGTGGGAAGTCTTTAGGTGTGGCCTCAAACAATTTTATGTATTTAGAAAAGTCGGATAGATCTTGTAGTGCTTCCTTATTAGCCTCTGGTTCATGTTCAGGTTCCTATGATGATGCATGGAAATATGGAGTTATTTGTTATATTTTTCTCCACAGTTATTTTATATATTATTTAAGATCCTCCACATGAGATCAGTTGTACTATTTAACATCTTCTTCATTTTCTTATTACACCCATGAGTAGTCTATACATGAATTATAATCATAGTTTTAATATATAATGGAGAAAAATGTAGATATTTATTATTAAAAACAAAAAAAATATAAAACAATTTAAAAATATTAATAATGAAATAAAAACCACTTATCTCCCCAGAAACATCACCAGTTTTGATATTAATTTCATTAGGTGGTACAAAAGCAAATTTATTTTTTCCAATAAATCACAGTAGTTGACCAGAGTCATCTCACTTGAGTGTTTTAGTTGATCAGAAACTAATTTTAAAATCACTTAATTGATTTATTTTATTATTATTTTATTAAAGAAAATAATTTTGGATTTTTGGAAAATATGAAATTTAAAATAAATACAAAACTAAATTATATCCATTTAGAATGAAGTTAAGGGAGAATAGTTTGGTCCTAGGGTTTGATAATGTGGGTTACTTCATTATATATTTGTTTTTTAAATTTAATTTGATAATTAATTTATGAAACCTCATTAAAAATTTACTTTTCATTGATTTATTGAGTGTGGGATTTTAGAACACCCATAAAACTTTTGTGGAACACGAAATCCAACCTCCTCCAATAGCTAAATAGGAAAACACATCAATCGAGAATGTTGTTCTTAAAAGGCCTAGATCCACTATATATCATTTCATCCCTTCAAGTATCCTCAACTCCACTGTATGACGAGTTTACCCATGAAAAGGGAGGTAAAAGAAATGAATCATAAAAAATGGATGGATTTGAGATCCATATCATGGTGGATAACCACAACACTCACTCACTTATCTCATTTTCAAAACAAATGGGATTCAATTTTTTTGAAATTTAAGTGTAATAATTGAGAACATTGTGATACCTCCACCAAGGCGAAGACTTTCGTTAATAAATTTCCATTGCAAAGTGAAATAGATTATGAAATAATAGAATATATAGAGAATGAATGAAATATATTAGAAGAATAATAGAAACTTTAATTCAAATTTAATACATGTGTTTCAGTAAAATGGAAATTGAAAATAAAAATAAAAGAAAACATAAAGCAACCTAATCCTAGTACAACACAATGATATATTCCCCCAATTACTGGTTTATTTCTTTCTCATCTACCATATCTATTTATTTATATACCTCTATCACACCCTCAGGGCATCATAATGTCTTCATAATGGGTCATAATGGACCTTGATCTATCATGTGGTCATAAAAGGGTTCTTCCCTAATTATTATTTTGAACCTGTTCATTTTTAGTCCCATCGGGTGATTTCATATCATGAATACTATTCAATAAATGTAATGTGAAGGGGTGGTAATTTTCAATATATTTTCCATTCCCTAAAAACCAATTTGGGTTATGTTTAGGAGTTTTATGGAGTGACCATATGTTTCACACCATGATACATGTAGGTATAGCCCAGAACACTTATTTTTCTTTATTTCATGTCTTTACATCCTCTATTCCATCAAAATTGTAAGTACCCATGTTTTCTAGACTATAATTTTGAGCAGAAATTTGAATTTTTGATTTCGGATTCTTTTAAAGGGGTAAAATGGTCTTTTACCATAGAATATGATCTCGTATAATTTTTCTTACCACTCCGCTGCTCTCGGAATATGGTTTTTACCCTTTTATAGAAGTTTGGTGGAAATATGAGCCATTCGAATTTTAGCGGAATAATTAATATTTATCATTTAATAAATTAAATATTAATTTATTCTTGTAGGTTCATTTGGATATATCATCTAAATGGATTGTCAGATTGAGATTTCATCTCTACTGTTGAGTCTTGAATGGGGAGTTTTTTCTAGGAAATTCATAAACTTGAGTCGGGCGCAAGGTCCCGCTCAGGCCCCTTTTTCTTCTTTTTCTTTTTCTTTTTCTTTTTATTTTATTTCTTTTATTTTTCTTTTCTCCTTTCTTCCTTATGTTTCTCACATAATCCCCTTTGAGTTATCCTACTCCATTCCACTTATAGATAATGGATAGGGAGAAATAGCGGGAGAGAGGGAAGGAGGGAGGTTCCATTGTGAATCCCTCGATGTGCTGAATCGTCGTGTGATAGTTATGCACCAAAGATTTGAACCAAGCTTCGGTGATTTCTTCCCAAAGGTAGAACCATTTACATTTTCACTATATATCCCATTTACATTTTTTTATTCAAGTTTTTATATCCTTATTTTTCTTGTTTGCGACCTCTTGAGGCTCGGTTTGTTGTTTTGGGGGAGAAACAGGGGATTCGGGCAATCCGAGGGTTTCTCATTTGGGGAATCCAGGTTATATGGTATATGGTATAGGGTGACTTGTTGTGTGTTCTTCTAATTTTGGTAATATTATGTTGTAAGGATTACATGTCGTGTATGGGTTATACACGTCGTGTATGTGTTATACAAGCCATGTACTGGTACTTGGTCATGTAGCCGAGTACCCAGGCTTGTCTACCAATGT
Organism: Viscum album; assembly: GCA_963277665.1. NCBI lineage: Eukaryota > Viridiplantae > Streptophyta > Magnoliopsida > Santalales > Viscaceae > Viscum > Viscum album. The sequence goes on along the minus strand of OY728135.1, from coordinate 369,078,221 downwards.
AGGGGTACACGGCCATGTATCATACATAGCTAGAACCTATGTAGGGTAGAAAGTCGTGTAAGATTACACAGCCTGACCAAGTATCCGGCCATGCTGGTTGAGGGACATGGTCATGTACCACGTTTCAGGTACACTTCGTGTACCCATTTCACATATCGTGTACCTGGGTCTTGTACATGCCTAGCCCGGTGGAGGTACATGCCCTGGTGGTGATACTGGAGTACACTTAATGTACCCATGGGGACACGCCATGTACTTCACCCTTGTAACCCTTTGAGGTTTTTTCATTTTTTATTTCCCCGGTGTTAGTTTTGGACCCGAGAGTAGTCCATTTTGAGTAGTTTCCCACGTAGATAGTGATAGTGGAACCTGTGGAGTGATCTGAGGATTTATAATTGGTGTTTTGGGGATTTTATCTAAATTTAGAGGTTCTACCTCTAGTTATTAACTTCATTTTTCTTCTGTTTTATGATTTATTTGTGGTTTATCATTCTATGATTCCATGTAGGATTCCTCCTTTTCCTTTTTTTCTTAAGGATCCCAAGTAGGATGCCTTCTCTCATGTTTACTTGGAGGATCCCGAGTATGATGCCTCTTAGTGTTGGACTTCAAGGACCCAATGGGTGCCCTGTTGTTTGACCAACGCTGAATTGTATGTCAAGTTTGGTTATTGATGGTGTTCGGGTGTAACCTAGAACTCATGTTGAACCATTAAGTCAATGGTTTTGTTGTTGGAGTGTTGGGTTGGGTGATCAGGCCACTCTCACTCTTTTTTTTTGCTTGATATGGTTTTTATTGATGCAGTGATACTTACCAGAGTTGCTTCCTGGTTGGTGGATGTTGAGACTGACCTGAGTTTTTTTTCTTCTTTTTGGATGCCTGGATATTCCACCTAGGATTTATTTTTCTTATTGGGATTCCCAGACGTACTTCCCTGGGATCTGGCTTCTGAGCCATGTTATTTCTACTGTTTATTGAAATACTGAGAGGTACTACTTGGGACTTGGATTTTGAGCCTAAATGTGTGTGTGTGTGTGTGTTTCTATATATATATTGTGATATACATATGTTTTTAGAATGACCATAGGTGCTTCTAGTATCCAACTTTTGATCCATACTTGATGCTTTTGGTTTTTGACATTTTCACGCCTAATGAAATTTTTAATTAAATCATAAATTACATAAGAGTAAATATTAGTGGTGGAAACATGGCCTTCGGTTAAAAGTCCATAGACGAGATCATATGACTATTGCACCTTATACCTTGGGTGAACCATGGATTCTGATTAGAATTACATGGACGGACTCAAAGAGGGTATTATTTTTAATTCGTGACCAAACCACAGATGTAGTGTATGGGTTCATGGAGGCTATACATAAATGTCGAGAAAAACATGGATCCATTGAGGGATTCTATGGATGGGATCTATTGGAATTTTTTATGATATACCTTGAGTGATACCTGTATTCATGCTGTAGGAATTCCTTAGATGGGCTCAATGGGTTCATGACTTGTATTCCTTGAGTGATACTTGGGTTCCCCTTGTAGTAATGCCTTGGATGGAATAATTGGATGGATGATATATGATAAGGATGATTACACTCTCCTCGGCCAATGATAAAAATGATTACACTCTTCCAGATTAGTTATGATACTAAGGGTTGGGATGGTCGGACATTGCGTTCTGAATCTTAGTTGGATTCACGGACTGATGCTCCATGTTTTTCGATCAGTGACCTTTGTGAATTATGGAATCGTTCTTTACAAGATTGATCATAGGTATACGGTATACTTGTTTAAGTGATTGTAGGTGAGTATAGTTGAACCCAAGTGTAGGATGAGTATCCCATTATGGTGAAGTAGCTTGATCATAGATATTTCTGGCACTGGCCGAAGCAGGTATATGTCGATTTGGATTACGGACCCAAAGATCAACATAATAGTACACGGTTTGAGTGGCATGATTTCCAGCTCAATGACCTTGCATAGGATGTCTAGTTGAGTGGGATTATGGACCCATGGTTGGACTGCTAATGTGGTTTTGTGTTATTGATTCACAAACCAATGAATATTCATATCTTTGTATATATGTATATGTATAGAATTATATATGTATACATATATAGTTATGGAAATCCATGGTTGCAATTGATAAGGATTATGTACCTTAGGTTTTACTGTGGGATCATGTTGGTTTTACTTTCCTTTTTGGTTATATTTCAGCTAGGCTGAGCACATTGCTTTTGCATACACGTTTAGCAGCAAAGTTATAGGTTTCTTGTCGGGTTGGCCTACTGAGATACTTTCTCACCCCTAAACATGAACCTCAGTTTACATGTAGACCTTATGTATTCTTTTCAAGGTGAGCACAAGTTTCATGGTAGATAGGTCTTAGGCCCAGTGTTTCACGATCAAGTGGATATGCTCGAGTTGTTCTACTGATCGGGATGGTGCTGTTCGACAGTGTCTAGAGATTGGGTATGTGATTTGTCTTGGAGATAGTAGTATAGCCCTATACTTTTAATTTTAGTTTCTTTTGTACTATTGTATCTATATGGTTGACCTAGTGGGTGACCAGTGTTGTGATGTATTTCATAGTTGTTCGGTATTTTACAGCATTCCAGTTATTATTACAGTACGTTCTATTCCAATTGTTTACTTCTTATACACTCTGTTTACTTTCTACTATGTATTAGACTTAGTTTTTTATGATGCTTTCTTACTCTCGTATAAGTGAATAGTCTTCCCACTATCACACCCATGTCCCCTGATTCTAATTGGCACCCTATGGAATATGGGGAGGTGTTATTGAGCCCTATTAACCATCTGACTTGGGGAACTGTTTCATTGGCATCTGGGGAGGGTTGTTACAAAGTGGTATCAGTGGGGTTTTTATGGTCTTTACTATTTGGGATATAGTAGACAATAGTATTAGGAATGTGTTGGAACATGTGATGGATATTGGACTAGTGCGTCAAGAACACTTGTTCCGTTTGGAAGTCCTCGTTTCTAGGGTATGGGATTGTTGTTCTGACTTGTGATGTTACAATTTTATATGATTTTTCCTTGATCAACACACATTTTGTGTGGATGTTATGATTTATTTTGGATCATAGGCTCTTGGCTATTGATAAGAGTCCAGGGATGGTTTTTTAATCTTGGATGGAAAGGGAAAGAGGAATCACATGCATAATAATTTTATTGTTGTATTCACATCATATAGGCCTGGTAGTGTGTGCTTTTACTGATGAATGAGGCCTTTGGGCCTGCTTATATAGATATTTTACTTTGATGGTAGGTTATGTGGATCTATGTTCAGGTATTTTGGTTTGAGGTTGATGACTCAGTTATCATGCATGGGAGGTGCAGTGACCTAGTAGGTCAATATGGAACATGATTCCTTTCAGTTGAATCCCTTGTAGGGTGTAATTTCTTAGGTCTATGGTTATCTAGTTAGATCTCTGAGTAAAATGATTATGGACACCACTACTTTTCATGTAACCTGGACATATAGGGAGCATTTCATTCTAGGATGCTTGGAGGGGATCAGGTGCCTCATAGGATATGTTTTCAACTTTGACCTTCATTGGTCGTTGTGATCTTTACCTTCTTTTTAGTGGTTTTTATCTTTCGGGTGAGGTGGTTAGACCTTGTGACCCAGTTCTGAGGCTTGTTTTGTAGGGATATGTGGGAGACCTAGAGACCCTACTTCTAGACTTTGAACCTTGTAGTTTGAAGTCTGTTTTGTTCGAGGGTATCTTATGTGAGAGGTTCATTGTGTTCATAGATGTCTATTTAGGCAGTGTGCTTTGTGATAGGATTGTTTTGATATTGAAGCATTGTATCTATTAGGGTTTTTCATTATAGGAATGATGATGCATTTATATTTTATAAAGCACATTGGTTGGTTGTTTTTCAAGATTGGATTTGATGGGAAGGATTGTTCTAATTCCTATCTTGGTTGACCAGTGTTTTTGTTGTTGCTAATGTAGTCCGAGTTCTGGTTGAAACTTGTGACTGGAGTGACTCCAGTTGACAGGAAGTCATGGAATAAATCATGGCATAGGTGAGGTTATCGATTTTGAAGAGGAGTTACCAAGGATCTTATGGATTATAAAACTGACATTCTTTATTGCATGGTCAGCTTAGTCTTTGGTTGGATGACTAGGTAGAGTGTGATTTGGGTGGTAAGGATACACGCTAGATGCAAGTGAAATCGTTTGAATCTAAATTAGTTGGTGGTCAGGTGTGATCCAAGGACTAATTTTTTTCATAATTTTTCAGGGCTTGGATCCTAGAATTTGTGTTTTAATCCCCCCTGTAGTAGAGGTGACATCGTGAAGTGTTGAGTTACCATGAGATGGGTGACTGTGACTAAATCCCAGTCATGTTTTGATAGGATGTGAGCATGGATTGGAGGTATATTTATATTCCCTTGTTGGGATCTTAGTATACTCTTATTATAGACAATCATTCTCTATCTGGATTCATATTGAGTATGCTAAGAGAGAATCGGCCCTACACCGAGCTCCTTTTCATTCTAAATGTTCTTCCTGGTTGAGGATGGGAACCTACTAAGGTTGCGCTCGAGGAGCGGTGTGAGGTAAACCATGTGGTGGGGAGTACCCCTTTGTCTGTTTAAGGGTGGTGGCCCTTATTTTTTATTGAAATTCAATGTTTTTTCATGTGTCATCAGGTTTTCAGTTTGGTTTTGAGATGACGACAAGGTTATTCCTATGGTGGGGAGTACCATATCTATCAAAGTTAAATGTCTTCCATGTGGAAGATAGTTGTTGATGCTATGAGGCTATTCATTGGACAGTATATATAGTTGGGTTGTGCAGATTCTTGGGCTGAGAGTATGGTTGTTGGTCCTTTCACTAGGCTTCTGCAGGATAATAAGGTTTATGATGGGGAGTTTGTAAGGACCCATGTTTTTCTAGATTGAAATTTTCAGTAGAAATTTAAATTTATACTTTTGAATTCTTGTAAAGGGGTAAAATGGTCTTTTCCCCCTAGAAGATGATCTTGGAAAAAAAATTTAGACCACTATTTTGGTCCTAGAATGGGGTTTTTACCATAATATAAGAGTTTGGTGGAAATCCAAGCCATTCGAATTTTAGCAGAATAATTAATATTTAATATTTAATAAAATAATTATTAATTTATTCATGTAGGTTTATTTGTCTATATAAATTGAACAGAGCATCATATTGAGATTATATATCCTTCATTGAGTTTAGAATATGGAGTTTTTCCTAGGTGAGGCATAAACTTGAGTCGAGCACCAGGGTCGGCCCAGGCCCATTTTTCTTCTTTTTCTTTTTCTTTCTTTTCTTTTTCTTTTCTTCTTTATTAATTTTTATTCTCACATAAGCCTATCTAAGTAATACTATGTTGTTTCAATGATTGATAATTGGGAGGTAGAAATATATAGAGAGGGGAATGGATGGATGTGTCATTGTGAATCCCTCGACGCGCCAAATCGTCATGCAACTGGTGTGGACTCCAGATTCAAACGAAGCTTCAATGGTTTCCTCCTGAAGGTAGGTACATTTATGTTTTCACCATAGATACCCTTTAAATTGGTTGTTTCAATATTTTATAGCCTTATGTAGCTTTCTTGTGGTATCTTGGGGCTCGATATGTTGTTTTGGGGGTGAAAAAGGGGGATTCATGCTATTTAAGGCTTTCCCATTCAAGGAAACCAGGTTACATGGTGTGTAGTCCACGGTGACATTCCATGTGTTCTTACTATTTAGGGAACATGAAGTTTTAATTATTATGCATCATGTATGGGGTATACACACCATGTACTGGTACTTTTCCATGAGGCCGAGTACACGGGCATGTCTACCTGTGTAGGGGTTCACAGCTATGTAGCGTACACGGCCAGACCTCATGTAGGGTAGCACACCATGTAAGAGCACATGGCCTGGCCAAGTATCGATCCAGACTGGTTGAGGAACACAGGCATGTACCCCATGTCAGCTATACACCATGTACCCATTTCTCACACTGTGTACCTATAGATTTTATATGCCCAGGCCAGTGGAGGTACACGCCTAAGTGAGGTTGCGGAAGTACATGTCATATACCCATGGGGACACACTGTTTACTTCCCCCTTGTAACCCTTTGATGGTTTTTTGTTTCTTCTTTCCCCATGATCAATTTTGGACATGAGAGTAGTCTATTATGATTAGTTTTCCACGTAGATCTCAATGGTGGAATCGGTGGAGTGATATGAGGACTTCTAATGTGTGGTTTGGGGATTTTATAGAAATGGAGAGGTTATTCTTCTAGTTATTAACTTTAGTTGCCTCCTAGGAGTAAGACTTTGTGTGAATGGTAGGTTGGGTGTTTATACCAACCTAGTTGAGACCTTTTATCTAAGATGATCTATGATCTATCTCCCATGAAGTTTATATTTCGAGGACGTTCCCCTTATGAGGCGTGCCCTTATGGACTGTGAGGTCGAGAGACCTATTGCTTCTAAGGATCCCTTGAGGGATGCCTTATCTTACACGCTGATCTAGGGATTCCCCTGTAGGATCTCTCAATTGTGTATCATTTATAGAATCCTTGTGGTACGATGTCTCTGTTGTTTATCATTTGATGATACCATGTAGGATTCCTCATTTTCCTTTTTTTATAAGGATTCCAAGTTGGATTCCTTTGCTCGAGTTTACCTAGAGGACCCTGAGTAGGATTCCTCTCAGTGTTTGACTTGAGGGACCCATTGGGTTCCCTGTTTCTTGACCAAACTTGAGTTGTACATCGATTTTGGGTAGATATTGTGTTTGGGTGTCACCTAGAACCCATGCCGAACTGGTAAGCCCATGGGTATATGGATACAGTGTTGGGTTGGGCGTTCATGCCACTCTCACTCATTTATTTATTCTTTACATGGTTTTTTTCTGATGCAGCGATGTTTAATAGAGGTGTTTTGTGTTTGGTGGCTGTTGAGACTAATGCGAGGAATCTTTATTCTTTTGGGATTCCTGGACGTTCTTCGTGGGATATGTTTTTCTTATTGGGATTCCTAGATATGCTTCCCAAGGATCCGGCTTCTAATCCATGTTATTTATGATTTTTATTAGTATACCCAGAGGTACTACCTGGGACTTGGCTTTTGAGGTTGAATGTATTTATTTATTATGATATACATATGTTTTTCGGATGACTAGAGGTGGTTCTTGGTATCCAGTTGTTGAGCCTTACTTGATTATTTTGGGTTTTGACCTTTTCACACCTAATGAAATATTTAATTAAATATTAAATGATTGAATGGTAAATAGTAGTGGTAGAAGTAGGGCCTTAGGTTAAAAGGCCATGGATGGACTCAAATGACTATTGTACCGTATACCTTGGGTGAACCATGGATTCAGATTAGAATGCAATGGACGGACTAAAAGAGGGTATTTTTTTAAGTCTTTAGTGAACCATGGATATAGTGGATGGTCTCATGGATTATATACTTAAATACTGAGAAAACCATGGATCCATTAAGGTATTCCATGGATGGGATATATTGGAATTGTTTATGATATACCTTGGGTGATACTTGGATTCCCGCTGTAGGAATTCCTTCAACGGGCTCAGTGGGTTCATGACTTGTACGCCTTGAGTGATACTTAGGTTACCATTATAGGAATTTATTGTATGGACTCATAGGCTAGATGATATATGATAAGGATAATTATTCTCTCATCGTCCTATGATCAGAATGATTACACTCTTTTGAATCAGTTACGATACTAAGGGTTGGGATGGTTGGATATTGCGCTCTTAAACCATGTTGGATTCATGGACCGGTGTTGTGTGTTTTTCAACCAGTGACCTATGTGAATTATGGAATATTTCTTTATAGGATTTACCATTGGTATACAATATCCTTGTTTCAGGGATTGGAGGCATGTATGGGTGAACCCGGGTGTAGGATGAGTATCCCCCTATGGTGACGTAGACTGCTCATAGATATTTCCATCTCTGGATGAAGAAGTTATATGTCGATTGGGATTACAGACCCATAGATCAACTTAATGTAACACAACATGAGTGGAATGACATGTATCCTAATGCTCTTGTATAATATTTCCATTTGAGTGGGATTGTGGACCTGAGGTTCAACTGCTTATGTGGTTTCATGTTATTTATTCACATACAAATGAATATTCATAACTATGTATATATGTATAGGTATTGGACCATACTTGTATACATATATAGTTATGGAAATCCACAGTGGAAATTGCTCAGTCGATAGGGATTACATACCTTGGTTTGACTGTGGGATCACGTTGGTTTTACTTTCCTTGTTGGTCATGTTTTAGCTAGTTTGAGCATGTTTCTTTTGCATACACTTTTAGCATCATGGTTATAGGTTTCTTTTTTAGGTGGACTCCTGAGATTCTTTCTCACCCCTTCATGTGGACCTTGGTGTACATGTAGTACTTATATATACTTTTCAGTTTGAGCATAATTTGTATGGTAGATAAGGATGAGGCCCAGTGTTTCATGATCGAGTAGAGCTGCTCAATTGGTTCTTCTGACCAGGCTAGTGTAATTCGACAGTGTTTGGAGATTGTGTACATGGTTTGGATCGGAGTTAATAGTAGAGCCTTGTACTTTTACTTTAATTTTTTTTTTTTGTTTTTTTTTTTGTATTTGTATGTTCATTCCAATGGGATAACAGTGTTTTGTTGTATTTCATATCTATTCTGGCAATTACAACATTTCAGTTATCATTACAACATGTTCTATTTCAGTTGTTTACTTCTTTTTCACTCTTTTTACATTATGTTGCGTATGTTACTTAGTTTTTTTCTCTATTTTATAACTCTGGTATGAGGTTATAGTCTCCCCACTATCACACCCTAGGACCTTGTTGTAGGTCAGCAGCCTCTATCATACGAGGAGGTACACTTGAAAGCTAGTGACCCACCATCTCAGAGCACTATTTTAGTGGAATCAGGGTCGGGGTGTTATAAAGATTCACATCATGAATGACATTAATGATGTGAATTGTATTTTTCTAGTAGGTTTCAACTAGTTTCACATTGTTTCTTTATTTTTAATCTCTATGATCATTGTTTGACTTGTCATTTTTCATAGGACATAATCCACATCATCAATTCATTAATTTTTAGCTCATTTCTTAGAATTTCTCATAATATTCCATCAATTATGAAAATTATTAAATACCAGTAGTAATAATCAATTAAAGGGTAAAGAAATTAGTATTTTATATTAAAATAAGAATGAAAAATATGAATATGTCGGTGTCCTCTCTTTGGATTTAAGAAGCTATTTGGAAAAAAAGGGGTTCTTAATATATTTTATTCTTTATTTTATGTAATACTTTTCAATTATTTTTTCTTTCAATATTAAATTTCTTTATACATCATTCCTTATTGTGATATCAATGAAATATCACTATTTTATCTCACTATACCATATTCAAAAGCTTTTACAATACTTAATCATTTCAATAACCATAAAATCCATTATCCACATCCCTATATATGCCATGTATTTGGTATTGTGGATGTATTTTTTTTATAGGAAGACATTTTCTAAGGACGGATATCGATGGTTTAGTTGGTGGAGCCATTATTGGGTATCTGGTGGATTATCCTCAATTTTGGCATAAGTTAACCTTTCAATAAATGCATTCTGACATGGATGTCTTTCCTTAAGGAAATTTTGTACCCCTAATACGTATCAAATATTTGTGAAACATACTCTTAATTTTTAAAGGGGATTTTTCAATAATTTTTAGTCTCCTCTAATTGAAAACTATTAAATGAAATGACTCATTCGTATTTATGTTATTATACCGTGATATTAACCAACACTATTAAATAATTTTCATTCCTTTGATAAGGGTATTTTCCATTACATTGTGAATACTATATAGTTTCATTGTTAAATGTGGGATATTAACAGTGATAGAAATATTATTCCACCAAATTGGGAAATATTAATATTATATATATACATTATTTCTATATGGATAACTATTCATTATATATCATTGATTATATATGAGGTTCCTTATGTAACATTACGAAATGTTTTGTTTATAAATTCTCTTTATATGATTGATGCATTGGAAATTTTATGTGATGTAAAGGGCCTATAATTATATAACTCATTGATGAATTTTCGGGTCATAAGAGATAAACTATATTTGGTATTTTGTGTATGCTTTCCAAGTTCTATATCATGTCTTAATTGAGGCATCATCGGTATGGTTATGATGTCTAACATTATACATTCAATCACTTTGATTCGATTATTATTATCTATGTGATTATTTATATCCCTTGATATAATTTTAAAAAATTATTTATTCTCATGTTATCATTTATAATAACATAATATGATCAATCATTCTCAATAGATTATGTATTTTATGTTCAGGAAATGTTAGTTTCTGGTGTATGTTATCCCTTATAGAGCATTTGATCTTACCCTTTTATGTTGTTTCTCAATTACCCATGGAACTATAAAGATTATTACATGTAAACTAAGTATAATAAAAGATAAATAATAAATTTTTCAAGTATTAATATGATATACTTTAATTTTACTAGGTAATGTAATGTTCTCTAAGGCATCTAGTCTCTTGAGACTACTAAAATGTTAGATACATGGTATTGTTATTTTCTATATTATGTACCAATGTAATAAAATAACCATCAAATATATATTATTATAGAAAGGTTTTTAAAGTTTTTATTATAGGAAATTTAGTATAAACCTTAGTAACTATGTCTAAAACAGCATTTTTAGGGAATATGATCCATTTAAAAAACTATTAGAAAAATATTTAATATTTTCTAGAATAAATAGAACACTAACATCTTAATTATAAAAAAATTATAGTAATTTTAAATTATGATTCATGATTCATATTAGAATTTTTTTTATTTAAATATATGAAATTATTTAACTATGATATATAATTGATGGAATATAAACTATTTTAAAACACAAAATCAATCAAGAGATTTCTCTACTATGAATATAAATATTGAATGGACCAGTTTGGGATATTCCTATCACTAAGATGGGGGTGAATTAGTGTTTCTGAATTTTAATCCTTTTGCAATTTTTTACCCTTTACCTCTTAGATCTGTTAAGATATTGATTCTCCTTTTCTCTTTTTATTATCGCATGTGATTATATAAAATAAATAAATATGGAACAATATATTTTTACAAGGTTCACCGCTCAATGTGAGTATCTAGTCCTTGGAATGGTATAGAAATAATCCAACTATAGATCCTCTAGAAAATAATCCATTAAATGTGGTTCTAGAAAGTATTGAATATTTTTTCACTTGTCTTACACTATATTCAATTGGCATAGCATGTTTTACAACTCCTAGATATATTTTTATACTACCTCTAAAGATAGTATTCTTCCTTGCTAAAGGTTATTTTTAACACCCATAAAGTCTTCCACAATATGACATTTATGTTGGATGTTACAATGATTCTGTTTTCCTTCCACTTCTTCAATCTCTACAAGGTCAATAGTTGCAAAGAAACTCTTCTTATTCTTCTAACTTCAGTCATAATAATATGAATAAGTTGTAGGCTGAATGTAACACCCCGAGATTTTATGAGATGTATTATTTTTAATTTCTTTGATGTCTTCTATTATACACTACACCAAGATTATCTTGTACTATACGCAACACCAAACGGATATTTCCCTACACGCAGCCCGGACTTGGCTTACATTACACGCAATCAAGACCTTCCTCGATAGTGTGTGTAGTACGCAATACCGAGTTTCACTAAATGAGATATTATTATAATATTATTATGAACTAGCTGTTATGAATAGTAATACCCACTTTTTGAAATTTTATAAATTTTATCTTTCAAAATGGACTTCATTTTTTGATTCGGAATATTGAAATTAGCCTAGGGTTAATTTTTGGTATTTTTATGGAAACTTTCAATTTTTGATGAATAGTGAAAACACTAGGTTACTATTTAAAAACCGACTTTTTATTTAAATAATTATTTATTTTATTTAAAATTATTTTAGGTAAAAATTGATACATAATACCTATATAAGTTCAAATTAATTCATTAGAGTCATTTTATAATAATTTTAGATATATAGAAATTTTATTGAACTTTTCACCGTCTTTTACCCACCTCCTAGGAGAATTTGAAAATTTACATAAAACTTAATTTTACCGCTTCTGTGAGTGGAATTTCAAAAATCCAAGAGACACGGTTAATATCAAATAGTAAAATGTGGTTCAATAAGATAAAAATAATTTTTGGTGAATAGTAACTTTTTACTTTTATTTACCACGGTTAAAAGTAAATAGGGTAATTAAGGGTAAAAATGATATTTTTATTACCCTAACACATGTCCTATTTCTATTGGATAAGTGTAATTTGACCAAAAAAACCATAGGAATAAAATATTACCGTTTAGGTCCACTTGGATTAGATTAGGACACTTATTATTATTTTATTTAAAGAAGAGTTAAAAGAGTTAAAATCAAAGTTTAATAACTAAAACATTTTTAATATTGGGTTATACTTAAGATAAATTCGACTATAAATATTCATTAGAAATCTAAAAATCTTTCCTACATAATTTTATTTTATTTATAATTTTTAGACATTAAATAAGTTAATTTATTTATGACACAACGATGATGCAGTAATTACCTTATTAATGAAATATTAACATAATTGATGTTATAAATACCAAAATAAATGTAATTTCAGACTTTTTATAAATTACATTAATTTTTTAGGTTAATATGACATGTTAGTATTGATTCAATTAACTTTTTTTGAACTAATCATGCTGTTATAATTTTCACAAAAATCAATTACCAACTAGTGTCAAAATTGACATAAAATAGTTTTTAAAACAAATATTATATTATTAACTGTTATTATATTCTTAAAAATATTAGGTTTGAAAAAATGACTTATATAAGGTTATATATATTAATAATGAACCACTTTGGGTTCGTTTGTCTTGTTATAGTAAGTTTATTAACCATATAGTGTAAGAAAACAAGAAGACACGGTAAAAGTTAAATTATTTAACTTAGAGTTAAATCTAAATGATAAGGTTAAAATAGTAACCTAAACTTGTATAAAACCTATTTGTGGAGATTATTACGACCCATACCCACTTTAGCGTCTAAATAAATCAATTTGGAGCTATTATAAACCGAATATGACTTTATTATAAAATAATATTTTATGTTTTTCCTAAGGTGCCCCTCCCCTCCCTTATAAAAGGGCACCTCCTCCCTCTTCTATTTACACAATTTTGAGCTTTAAATCTCGGTAAAACCCTGACAATTTCCCTCATCAACTTACCTATAAACAATATATAGGTTCTGTTCTCCTCAAAAGACCAACTCTAGTGCCTTAAGAGGAAGCTTAAAAGAGGTGCGTTGAAGAAGAGGTAATCTCTTCAACCGATTCTTTCAAGTTTCTTTCTTCTTCAACTTATTTTTCTTTAGTTGTTTCATTATAAAGTAATAACATCAGTATCAATAATATACTGATATGTTATTATAAATATGAAACAATCCCATTTCACCTTCTATCCATCCTACGGAAAAATAAATCACTGTGTGTGCGTACGTACGGAATACCGTCTCCACGCCGTGGTGTAATCTATTTTCCCACCACCACCTTACTTGGATGGGTATAATGGTGTAAAGAATAACTATATATGGTTATTATAACATCATACTGATTCTGAGATATTATATCATCCACTCCAATTTAATTCAATAATTATGGGAATGATATCACCGCTCGTGCGTATGTACGGATTACCATCTCCACTACGCGATTAGATTCATTCTCCATGTTAACCATTCCAGAATGATTATAAATTATATATAATGAATAATAATGAAATATATGACATTATAAAGCTACTGGGTTTATATATATATATATATTGTTGGATCTGAATCTACGGATTACACACAAGAGGGGGGTGAATTGTGTCTTTTCAAAATTATTACAATCTCTTCAATTTAGACAAATTCTGTCCACTATGCTTTTGCACGATTAAATATGCAGCGGAAAAAGTAAAAGCATGAACACACGGATGTATAGTGGTTCGGGGAACAGAAGGCCCCTAGTCCACTCCACCAACGCTCAAATCCACGAGCTTGGCGATTTTCACTATCTGGTCCTCGTTTCCACAGACTCGTTCACAACTGAGTACAGGCAGTTGACACCTTTACAAGATTCAGGCAAACACAGCCTTCCTGGTTCAAACACGAACCCACACAGCTTAGAACGAGAAGCTGATCACTCAAAAATAAAAAAGGGTTTCGATAAAGAAAACACTTCTCCAGTTGTTCTTCACAATTGCAACAGAATGCAATTGACAGTAGATAGATCGTTGTCTTCAGAAAATAAAGATCTGTAATCAAAACAGTTCTGAGTCGATCCAGTTGCAATAGATATTACCAGAAACTTCACAACTTCAGCAGCAATAGATTCACAACAGATAGTCGATGTAGAACACGTGAATCTGTTATCAAGATCTTCCTTCGGCAATAAAGGTTTTACACTTCTTCGCGATCACCAGAAAAGAACGCCTTTTCTCAGTCTCTGTTTCTTACTCGTTAAAAGATCAATCTATATATTTCACACACTTTCCTGTGTATATATATATATCCGAAGTTTCCAAGATAGAACATATATATTCAAATCTGAGAAAATCTCCCGCATAAATAGATCCATGAAAATCTCCTTTAGATTCGCGATATTAAATGAAATAACAGAGCCGTTGTAACTCCCCTGAAGAATCGGCATAAAAAGCTCCGTTTAAATCAATCAGTAATCCGTTGAAAATCGTCTTTGATTCAGTCAAAGTCGTACTTAAGAATCGGCTCGAAATCCGCCTAATAATCCGCTTGTTTGACCAATGCAAAAGGAAATATCGTCTGTCAAAAATATCCCGACGCCAAACGTAGGGTTGATGACGTGGCTCCAAACGTAGGGTTCACAAACGTAAGGTTCACAAACGTAAGGTTCAGAACGTACATACTTTCTCTTCAGCATTCAAACGTAGGGTTGATCATCCATACTTTGTCTCGCTTCAACTCTCCAAAGAACGTACGGTTGATTATAAAAGTAAGGTTGATGATCCATACTTTTGAGAAACAAACTCAACACTGAAAACTAACGTACGGTTTCTCTTCCATACTTGTCCAACAACGAAAACGTAAGGTTCCTTCCAAACGTAATGTTCTTCTTCCATACTTTTCAACAACGTAAGATTCATTAACCATACGTTTCAAAATAACGTAAGGTTCCTTAACCATACGTTTCTTTTAACATAAAAAAGTAAACTTTTCATCCATACGTTACGTTCATCAACGTAGGGTATGAACAGTGATTCCAGTACGCGCTAAAATTGATCTCGCGCTACAGTGATTCCAGAACACGCTAAAATTGATCTTGCGCTACAGTGATTCCAGAACACGCTAAAATTGATCTCGGAATAAATGAAGTATGAAATCTCGTTGTATGAAATAAATAAATAAAATAAATTCCTGCAAAATACTCAACGAAATAATTAGTAAATAATTAAGGGTATTTGTGAGCATCAAAATCATCATAATGAGACAGAGTATTATTTGAAATAATCTCCCCCTTTAAAAAACATTATTTTGAATTGTTTGAAAACAATACATTGCTCAACAATCTCCCCCTTTTTGATGATCACAAAACCCATAAAATAATAGAACTAATTTAATTGCAATCTTTATTGAAAAAATTAGTTTTATAAAATTTTAGAATTCTGAAAGGATTAAAACAATATTTAACTATAATAAAATTTCTCCCCCATAAAAATAAATTTTCAGCTATCCAAATTTCTTCATAGGAAACAAATGAATTTAAATGTTGTGTTTATCCAAATTCTCCCCCTTTTTGTGATATCAAAAAGAATGAAAAATTACGGATTTGAACACATTCAATATTGCACTGAACTATAAGTAAATGCTATAATTAATTGTGTATGAATAAGTGAATTTGTTATACTGGCTAACTTAATCATAAATCAATAAACAACAAAACAAAAAAAATAAGAAAAGAATTTTCATTCACAAGCTGTTATATATAAACGATTGTGATATACAGAGGAATCAAGGTTCATAGATAAGACAGGGAAGAAAAAAAAAGGGTGTCTATCTCCTTTGAATTGCTGTCTTGATCTCTGTAAACTATTCTCTGAGCCTCTTCATCATCCCATCTCCTAACTTGATGATAAGATCTCTGTTCTCTTGAGTCATATGAATATCTTCAATCAAATTAACTCTGAAAAACTCATGCATTCTTTCTTCTTTTTCAACAAAAAGAGCCAGTTTCTCTGATAACTGATTCAAAAGAATCCTAATCGGTTGCTCTCCAGATGTCAACTGATCCACTAAAAATTTCTGATTATCTAGCAAAACTGACAAAGGGGCACTATTACACTGAAGATCGTGTAATCTGTCACTCATATTGCTCATTGCTGTAGTAATTGCTTGAAATCTCCGAATCAAATCAGGTGAAGGGCCTGATCCACTCACATCATTGTTTGCAACAGACTCAAATTTATTCTCCATGTAAATCTTCATCTCAGACAAATCATCTTTCTTTACCATCTCTGATTTTAACTGATCAACAGCATGCAGCATATCAGTCTTAAACAAATCTACTTCCTGTCTTGAAACAGTAGATTCTTTCAGCTTTTGAAACTTCAACTGCTCTAAGTTCAGAGAATTTCTGAGACTAACATTATCATATTCTAATTGAGAGATACGCTTGTACAACTCAACAACTTCTTCTTTTCTCGAATCAGGGGCATCCTGTGCTCTATTCTCATGTCCAGAAAAAGGTTGATGAGGTAGGGCAAGTGGTAAAGAATCTGCATCTGACTGTTCTTTGTCCTTGTCCTGACAGGGTTGATCCACTGAACTAGCTTTTGAAGCCTGAAACTCTTCCACTGAAAAATCTTCCTGAAGTACCTCTGTATTAGCTTCAGAAGTATGTTCATCACGAACAGTAGTCTCTCTGATTTCTACTGAATGGTCAAGAACAATATTTTCTTGTAAATCTTGAGGTCAGGCCACTTCTTCACCAGGCACTGCCTCCATAAGTTGTTCTTGTGGAATTACTTTTTCAACAGCCACAGCAGCAGATTGAGGTTCTTTTTGGATTTCCGGTTGAGCTACTGGTTCCTCTATCGGTGCAGTCTGCTCCACAACAGCTTCTCTCACAAATGAATAAGAAATTACCGGTTCAGAGGATTTCAAGGCAGGAGAGATAATTTCTTCATCAATTGACCTCTTCCTTCTAGATTGAAGTCCTTCTTGACTTCTCTCTTCCTCAACTTCCTCCATCTCAAAGCGAATTCTCCTTGCCACTGTACTAACTCTTGATTCTGCTTGTCCCTCCTTGGACTTAGCCGGTTGAGCCTGAGCACTCTCCGAGTCTTCCTTAGCTCCAACAGGTAAGAGTTTTCCTTTAATTGTGCTCCAGAAGTATCCTACTTTCCTTAAAGTTCCAGCATTAAAAACATTACTGTGGTGACATTTCACCCCAGCATCTACCAATCTGATCATTCCTCTTTTATGCAAAAACAAAGAAATGAACCTTCCATAAGGGAAAAAGGTCATTCTTGCTTCACTCTGACAGCAGTATCTCAGATATCTTATCATAAACCGAGGAAAATTAAACTTAATATCACACATCAGAAGATACATTATGTACATGTCAGGGTATAGGATTTTCTCCATCTCAGCCATCCTTGGTGCTAAACCAGTCTGAACAAATTTTACCATGATTTTCTGATCGGGCTCCAAATCTTTAATAAACATTTTCTTTATGACTCTGGTTCCAAACAGAAAAGACATAATGTCTTCAGACTTATGTACAGAATCTCCAATATTCCGTAAATCGAAATGAAAAACTCCTTCATGAGGGCAGTTAAGAATTTGACTTATCTCTACAGATGATATGGAAAAGTCCTTATCCTCTATTTGAGCCAATAAACTATCCTCCGTATCTCCAAGGCTAAACTGAACAGTTCTATAGAAATGTCTCATTTCTGCCTCATATAGAAACTCAGAATTTGCACTATTAAAAGCTTGCTCAAGGCTTTGAAACGACAACGCTTGCTTCAACAGTAAATTAGTTTCAAACAGCCATTCTAAATCTATGACTTTACCTTGCAGTATTTTCCGACCAACTACTTTAGGTTTCTTTGCAGCACTGCTCTCAGCTTCATCTGGACGCTTAGTCTTTGCCATTTCAACAACGATTTCTGAAGGTTCGAAAGTTTAGGGTTTGAAGATTCAGAAAAGGGTTTTGGAGCAGATGTGCGGTTTTAGGTTTTCGAAAGGGTTTCCGAAAAAGGTGAAACAGTTTAGAAGGTGAAACGGTTCTGACAGCCTTGATTCCCGTGTAATCACTAATCATTACTTTTTTTTAAAACAAAATAAAATTACTTATAGCGGGAAACAGAAATTAAGCAGAATTCGAAAACAAAATAAGATTAAAAAAAACTATTTAAAATTAAATAAACCTAACTCCCCCTTAATAAATTCAAACCTTGCCGTGGGAAGTGGTTTAGTAAAAATATCTGCTAATTGATTTTCTGTATTTACAAATTCTAAAAATATATCCTTTTTAAACACATGATCTCTTAAAAAGTGATGTCTTATATCAATGTGCTTAGTTCTAGAATGACTAATAGGATTTTTTGAAATATTAATTGCACTAGTATTATCACATAAAATAGGTGTATTATTGAAATTTAATCCAAAGTCCATAAGAGTGTTTTTCATCCACAACACCTGTGCACAGCAACTACCTGCAGACACATATTCTGCCTCGGCTGTTGACAGGGCAATTGAGTGTTGTTTCTTACTAGACCATGATACTAAAGACTTTCCTAAAAAGTGACATGTTCCTGAAGTACTCTTCCTATCTAATCTACAGCTTCCAAAGTCAGCATCTGAATATGAAATTAAATTAAAATCAGAGGTTTTTGGATAAAGCAGAGATTGATAAATAGTACCTTTTAAATATCTAAAAATTCTTTTAACAGCAGTTAAGTGGGATTCTTTGGGATTTGATTGAAATCGAGCACAAAGACATACTGAATACATTATATCTGGTCTACTAGCAGTAAGATATAACAAACTACCAATCATACCTCTATATAACTTGTTGTCCACTGATTTTCCAGTTTCATCCAAATCAAGTTTTATATTAGTACACATAGGAGTTGTAAATGTCTTGTTGTTTTCAAGTCCAAATTTCTTAAGTAAATCAGTAATGTATTTGCATTGATTTAAAACATTTCCAAAATATTTTTGAAATATTTGAAGACCCAAAAAGAAATTTAATTCTCCCATCATACTCATTTCAAATTCTTTTTGCATTAATTCTGAAAATTCATGACAAAGAATTTTATTGGTTGATCCAAAAATTACATCATCAACATAAATTTGAACCAACAAAACATTATTTTTCACAGTTTTCTTAAAGAGTGTTGGATCTGCTAGTCCAACAGTAAAATCATTTTTCAAAAGAAAAGAACTTAGTCTTTCATACCAAGCTCTAGGTGCTTGTTTAAGGCCATAAAGAGCTTTAGTAAGTTTGAAAACAGAATCTGGTTTTTGAGAATTTTCAAAACTAGGAGGTTGCTCAACATAAACTTCCTCCATTAAATAACCATTTAAAAAGGCAGATTTAACATCCATCTGAAATAATTTAAAATTCATATAAGATGCATAGGCTAAAAGGATTCTAATGGCTTCTAACCTGGCTACAGGTGCAAAGGTCTCATCATAATCTATTCCTTCTTCTTGATTATATCCTTTAGCTACTAATCTTGCTTTATTTCTAGTTATTATCCCTTGATCATCCTGTTTATTCCTAAAGACCCATTTAGTTCCTATTACTGGATAATCATGTGGTCTTTCAACTAATTCCCAAACCTTATTTCTCTTGAACTGGTTCAATTCATCCTGCATTGCTATTACCCAGCTCTCATAGTTAGATCTTTAACAGAAGTTGATTGTCTGATTGCTGCAGAGATTCCATTCCATCGAGTAGGAAGTACTCTCAGTACCTTCAACGCTTGATCAGCCTGCTTGATTGGTTCTCCTAGAGCTGTTATATTATTGACAATTTCTGTCAATCTTCCATTCATCTGAGTGATTCTCTCTCCTTCAATCATTCTGAAAGTATCGAATTTTAACTTAGCAGTTGCATATCTCATCTGTCTTACATTATCTGTTCCTTCATAAGCAACAGCTATTGTTTGCCACATTTCATATGCAGTCGGGCATTGAGATACTCTGTTAAATTCATCTGGTCCTAGACCACAGATGATTGCATTCATAGCTTTTGAATTTATGTCATACTCAGCCTCTGTAGCAGCACTCCATGTATTGGGATTTTCAGTAATTTCATAGGGAGTCAGAATCTTTGAATAGACTTTGTAACCAAGATTTTTCAGATAAATAATCATACGTGATTTCCATCAGCCATAATTATCTCCATTAAAGTAAGGTGCTCTGACCATTGACATTCCCTCTCTCATATCAGTCATGATACACTATGTATAATCTTTAAATACTTCTAGCTTGATAAGACTTTAAAAATAAGAAGCTCCTCCTCTGATACCAATTGTTGGATCTGAATCTACGGATTACACACAAGAGGGGGGTGAATTGTGTCTTTTCAAAATTATTACAATCTCTTCAATTTAGAAAAATTCTGTCCACTATGCTTTTGAACGATTAAATATGCAGCGGAAAAAGTAAAAGCATGAACACACGGATGTATAGTGGTTCGGGGAACAGAAGGCCCCTAGTCCACTCCACCAACGCTCAAATCCACGAGCTTGGCGATTTTCACTATCTGGTCCTCGTTTCCACAGACCCGTTCACAACTGAGTACAGGCAGTTGACACCTTTACAAGATTCAGGCAAACACAGCCTTCCTGGTTCAAACACGAACCCACACAGCTTAGAAAGAGAAGCTGATCACTCAAAAATAAAAAAGGGTTTCGATAAAGAAAACACTTCTCCAGTTGTTCTTCACAATTGCAACAGAATGCAATTGACAGTAGATAGATCGTTGTCTTCAGAAAATAAAGATCTGTAATCAAAACAGTTCTGAGTCGATCCAGTTGCAATAGATATTACCAGAAACTTCACAACTTCAGCAGCAATAGATTCACAACAGATAGTCGATGTAGAACACGTGAATCTGTTATCAAGATCTTCCTTCGGCAATAAAGGTTTTACACTTCTTCTCGATCACCAGAAAAGAACGCCTTTTCTCAGTCTCTGTTTCTTGCTCATTAAAAGATCAATCTATATATTTCACACACTTTCCTGTGTATATATATATATCCGAAGTTTCCAAGATAGAACATATATATTCAAATCTGATAAAATCTCCCGCATAAATAGATCCATGAAAATCTCCTTTAGATTCGTGATATTAAATGAAATAACAGAGCCGTTGTAACTCCCCTGAAGAATCGGCATAAAAAGCTCCGTTTAAATCAATCAGTAATCCGTTGAAAATCGTCTTTGATTCAGTCAAAGTCGTACTTAAGAATCGGCTCGAAATCCGCCTAATAATCCGCTTGTTTGACCAATGCAAAAGGAAATATCGTCTGTCAAAAATATCCCGACGCCAAACGTAGGGTTGATGACGTGGCTCCAAACGTAGGGTTCACAAACATAAGGTTCACAAACGTAAGGTTCAGAACGTACATACTTTCTCTTCAGCATTCAAACGTAGGGTTGATCATCCATACTTTGTCTCGCTTCAACTCTCCAAAGAACGTACGGTTGATTATAAAAGTAAGGTTGATGATCCATACTTTTGAGAAACAAACTCAACACTGAAAACTAACGTACGGTTTCTCTTCCATACTTGTCCAACAACGAAAACGTAAGGTTCCTTCCAAACGTAATGTTCTTCTTCCATACTTTTCAACAACGTAAGATTCATTAACCATACGTTTCAAAATAACGTAAGGTTCCTTAACCATACGTTTCTTTTAACATAAAAAGTAAACTTTTCATCCATACATTACGTTCATCAACGTAGGGTATGAACAGTGATTCCAGTACGCGCTAAAATTGATCTCGCGCTACAGTGATTCCAGAACACGCTAAAATTGATCTTGCGCTACAGTGATTCCAGAACACGCTAAAATTGATCTCGAAATAAATGAAGTATGAAATCTCGTTGTATGAAATAAATAAATAAAATAAATTCCTGCAAAATACTCAACGAAATAATTAGTAAATAATTAAGGGTATTTGTGAGCATCAAAATCATCATAAAGAGACAGAGTATTATTTGAAATAATCTCCCCCTTTAAAAAACATTATTTTGAATTGTTTGAAAACAATACATTGCTCAACATATATCTGTGTTTTTGTGTGTGTGTGTCATCTACTTACTTCCATTCAAGTCAATAAGGAAAGGAAAACAACGTTGATGTGTACATACGGCCTACCATGTCCATGAACGGTGTATTTCATTTCATTTATATATCTATTATATATATATACTGAATATATATGATATATAAATAATGATTTACATTCTATAAATAATTAAATCATGATATAAGTAATAATAATATCAATAACAACAAGTCCAAACACGTACGATAAATAAAATGATTTTACCCAAAACGCTGCTTTAACATGAAATTTACAAAAAATGGGTAATATAAAGTCATAAGTGAACAATATATGATATCATAACAATGAATATGATTCTTTAATAAATCAATTACATTATTTAAATCATTATACAGGAGGTTCGGATATGTACGAAGCATATCGGACATGTAACGCCCCAACCCCAGTTACCCAGAGTCGGTGCATTATTGTGTAACATTGGCATGATCACAAAAGATCAAGTATCGAAAGACCGATTAGTTTAGTAGCCTTGGAAACAATAGATACATTCATAAATGTTACATTATATCATAAAGTGAAAAACTAAAATAACATGGTCTCCATAGTCCACACTCATATCCCCTTCCAACTATCCCTGCAGGTCATTCATAAAATACTTCTTCACATCCTGGAAAAATTAAAACATTGAAAGGGGTGAGCTCAGATGCTCAGTAAGGATAACAATAGTGCGGAATCTTTCATAAATAAACATAAACATTTAAGATAATTTATAACTAAAACAAAAGCCTTTTAAACTTGAACTTCAACATAATATGGCAAATGTAAAATGAGATAATGACATTTACTTATTCACATGGATATTCTACTGGTCGAATAACCACATGAAATATCAATATCCACTTTCATAATGATAGAATGCATAATGCCAGATTATCATAACCACGTATCCAAGGCCTCGTTCCAAGTATACAATAATATTTTTTCAGGGCCTCGTGCTAAGACACTAGTTTGTCTCATGAGACCTATCGATGCAATTTTTTTTAGAATATAATTAAATTTAAACTTTCTCAAATATACTCCAATGTTTTTCTGAAAACATTATGCAAGCTTCTAAAAACAAAATAACTAATTCTGAGATTTCTCGACTAATACAGGCCATGATGGGTCCACTCCCAATCCCTTCCTATCTACCACACTCGAGAGTCGGGTTTTCTGAAAACATTTTTAAGCTTGCGTTAAATACGAATACATTTTCACTGGATTTTCATACATTTGAGAGTAATATCTCTCTCTTTTTTTCAAATCATTTAAAAAAATTTATGGCTTACAGAGGAATCCGAAACTCAAATAAAGTTCATGGCAGCGAGGAAGTCATTTTCGCCTCATACGTATGACAAAAAACATTCCTTTTTTCATTTAGTAAAATTCTTTGTATAAAAAATATTCCTTTTGAATAAAAGTAAAAGTCAAAGGGGTTTATACACCGTATAATGGAATGTTGTGTATAAAACAAAATATGCCTCAATGAAAGGATATTGAGATGAAGTCCCTTAAAAAGATGATTTTTTAAATAAAATAGATCTATTATGTGTATTCTTTATAAGTACACATAAATAAAGTAAAAATACAAGATAGGACATAATAATATCATGACATAATTTGAAAGTAGAAGATTAACCCAAAGAATAGAAATTGGGTTAAGAAGTTCCCTTACAAAGATCATTTTTTAAATAAAATAAATATATTATCTGTATTCAATATAAGTAGACATAAATAAAGTACAAATACAATATAGTACATAATAATATCATGACATAATTTGAAAGTATGAGATTAACCCAAAGAATAGAAATTGGCTTAAGAAGTTCCCTTACCTCGTGTCTGACTTGACTCGATCATTCTTTAACATCCTGAATAATAAACTAGAGTTAATTTATAATTTCTTAATAACCTTTTTAAAGTTTATTATTCCTTTTATATCACTTATTACCATGTAATGAACATTATGTAATTATTTATGTTAATAACGGTCATTTTGTCGATCTTTGGTACTTGAGTCAAAAATAAACTTCTTATATTTGCAAGTTGTTCATGTGGTAAAATATCCATTATATCCAGAATTATATTAATGATTTAGATATCGTATATATCATATATATCTAGTATATATATTCATTCATATATATCTATTATATATATTCATTCATAATATTACGTAACATTTAGAGGTAAGAAATGAAATGCACCGTTCATGGAGACGGTAAGCCGTACGTACGCATGAACGCTACTTTCATTTCTATTTCATATTTAATGTAATGAAATTATAATTATATAAAGTTATACCATAATTCCATTATAATATAATATATAATACCATTTACTCCATCCTTTATACATCCCACATATGGCATTAACGATTCAAATCACTTTGAGGGGGCGGTAGTCCGCACTTCCTAAAATGAAATTATCGCGTTTACCCATAATAGAAATCATAAAGGTATGACATAAATGAGAAATAAATAATCACAAGGAAATCATAAAAATAATATATATATCATATATGAAAATATTTTCATCAAAATGGCCACCATTAGAGGTGTTAAAAGAATATTGAACAATCATCGTTTCGTGAGGC
Organism: Viscum album; assembly: GCA_963277665.1. NCBI lineage: Eukaryota > Viridiplantae > Streptophyta > Magnoliopsida > Santalales > Viscaceae > Viscum > Viscum album. Next base: position 369,053,104 of record OY728135.1, on the reverse strand, counting down.
AGTATTTCGCCACCCATAGAAATAGTATGTTATTTAACCATTAGATGAAGGTGTGTGTAAGTTTAAATCAAATAATTATCATAACAACATCCTATTATATTTAATATAATGTTTTTGTTACAAAATAAAGGAATAAAATGATTTTAGGGGGTTGGAGAAGTAAAATAAAACAAAAGAACACAAGTGAAGACATTACCTTTAAATCAGGTAACTCTTTTTGATTTGAGCCAAAGGCTTCCTTGGGAAGACTTATGCCCAAAGTGAGGCTTCTAAGAGTAAAATAGGGAAGTTTAGAGATTATTTGGGTAGATTTTGGACGAGTCAAATGGCTTTGATATTGTGAATAAGGTGGTAGTGGTGGGGGCCATTTATAAGAGGAGAGGAGGGTCACTCTTTGAAGGATTGAAATGTTACTTTATTATGAAATGATTTTAGGATTATAAAGGTTCCAAAATGATATATTTTGAGTCTAAAGTGATAAGGGTTCTAAATATTCTCATTAAATAGGTTTTTGACAAGTGTAATCCTTAGATTTTACATTATCTTTTCATTTTATTTAAATCGTTAATTAATGAGGTAATCGTTGCATCATCATGGTGTTATAAATAATTTAATTTATTTAATGTCTAAAACTTATATAAAAATATCATGATGTAGGAAATATTTTTATCTTTCCAATGAATATTTATAGTCTAAAATATTACTTCAATTTCCCCTTATAAAAAGTTTTTTAGTAAAACAACACATGTTTGTGACAATTTTATTTGTTTCCTTAAATAAAAAGTTATTAATGTCATTTTCATACCCAAGTGGCTCCATGGGGTCCCCAAGTTTACACATGGATTTTCTTGGTCGGCCATGACTCATATAATAATGGTAGTACAAGTGTAAAGTTATTTTCGTATTTTTATAATATCATTTTTACCTTAACTTTTACTAATTACCTTTAATCGCGATTAATAAAACTTAAATGTTACTATTCACCAAAAAATTATTTTAATCCCATTAAACCACATTTTACATCCTAATGAAAACAATTTATGTCATATTTTTGAAATTCAATTCTTAGAAGTGTTAAAGTTTCATTTAAATGAAAAATCAGTTTTTTAACTACCACTTAGTGGTTTCACTATTCATCAAAAATTGAAGTTTTTCAGAACAATGCCAAAATTTCAACCCTAAGCTATAATTGATATTCCAAATTCAAAAATGACGTCTATTTTACAAAATTCAAAACATATAAGTTTAATTAATTAAATTAATAATTAATTCCCGTTGTCACAACAAATAGCGTGTTTTTAAGATTCAATATATATCAAAAGATTGACAATTGTTTATGTCCAATTTCAAAGTGTAATTAATTATAATGATCACCATTGAATAAAATGGTAAACATATATTCTAATTATACTTTAAAACCACTCAATAGTATAATTTATCACTATAAATTATTTTGATTAAAAAATTTGTTTTTAAGTATTTTTTCTATTCATAGAAAATTGGAAGTTCTCAGAAAATTACAAAAAAATCAACATAGGCTAATTTTGATATTCCGAATCCATAAATGAAGTCCATTTTGAAATATAAAATTTATATATAATTTCAAAAAGTGTGTATTACTATTCATAATGGATATTTTGATTGGTCGCGGTGTGTTAGAATCTCAAACTTGCGTACAATGCAAGCTATTTCATTATTGAAAGAGAAGCGTATCGTGGAAGCTCGGGGTGTTACATTCTCCCCTCCTTAAATAAATTGTGTCCTCAAAATTTGAAAATTTTCTTTGAAAATAAAAGTTTGAAAATAGAAAATACCTTTGTGGAAAACCCACATCGGAAATAAGGTTAATAAAATTTAGCCTTAATAAAAGGGAAAGGGAAATGAAAAAGTCACCACCAAATTATGATCTCGATAAGGAGAACATTGGTGGAAATTAGAGACATATAATTGGAGGAAAAATGTAAATATTTTTAGGGAGTTATTGAGGTCATCAATCACAAAAAAGTGTAAAATTGAGGGCCTCAAAACCTTCAATCTATGTTGATTTAAAATATTATCAGTTCAACAAGACATAAGGTATTAGGATAACACATTTTTTGTTTTAACCCTTTACTAAAGTTTAATTTATTCATAGAATAAGAGATAGGTATATATATATTTATGCTTGACAAGTAGAGTTTCAACCTTCAACTAATTTCTACCACAAACTAATCCTTCACTCAAAAAGATAATAGAACTCAAAAATATTATATTTATCCTAATCGTACAAGGTTCAAAATATTAACACATATCATTTAGATTAGGAAAACTATTTTTTAATAACCAGGGACTTCCTGTAGGCTAGTCGTAAGTAATAAAGGCCTGTCGCACTATGGTTGTGGGTTCGATTCCTATAGCTTTGTCCGACGCGACGGGTTATCCCCCAACCTACAGGTTGTCCTTTTCCTAAAACTATAGTATTATAATATTTCAAAAATAATATTCATAAATGTTTTAACTTTAAACAATACTATCCAAAGTTCAACTTAATCCATTCCAACCTTTATAGTTATCCAAAATACTTCTGCCCAACTCACAGTCCAAATTTTATAAGGAAGGTAAATATAGTGAAGATACTTTTTTTTCGTGTAACAACATGTGAACACCTTCATCATGTATTCTTTTAAAACACTACAACAACCTAAATTACCATAAATCCTTATTAATTACATCCATGATCCCTTATTCCTTATAGAATACTAGATATAATCCTTCTATACAAAAATGTATACAAATCATTAATCAGTTTCAAGGAAGTTAAGGATATCCAATATAATTTATCAAAATCAATCATGTATTATTCCAAAATCATTATCTCGGTATCAGAACCATATTATGGTTTATCTTTCTCTCAACAATATATTTTCCAAAAATTTAACCTTCTATTGAGTCACTTTTCTTGGTTCCACACAATCTCAAGTCCTTGATGAAATAGTACTGCAGTACAATCCTTATATACTCCATAATTATTATAACCATTACATCATTGTTACAACACTTAAATGACATAATTCTATAATAACAACATAATAACTCTAATCATTCCTCCTTATCTGTGGTAGTATCATAACTTGATTATTATCCAATAACATCATTTGGGGCATACTCTGATGATTTGAACATTGGTTTTCATAGTGTCCCCACTCCTTATAGATGAAGCATTGTAAATTTGAAACAGTTTTCTTACCCTTGCAGTCACACACTTGGTGTCCTTTTTCTCCACACTTATAACAAACTCTCATTACCTTCAAGAAAGTTCCAAGGTGTTTGTTCCCACAGTTATCACATATTGGAAAATTATTCTTTTCCCTCATCCCTTTATCCATCATTCTCTCTTCCATCCTTTTCTTCCCTTTCTTCCCTTCAAAGCCATAAGACTCAGATAATTCTTTACTTATCTTATTAACACATGATACTATTTATTTATATGTTGAGAACACATGGGAGACTATTTCCCTTCTAAATGTTGGATTAATACCATGAAATATATGATCCTTCTTACTCTTTGGATCATACGTATTGATGGAGTTCACATTCTTTCTACTGGGCACCATTTCTAATCAATGGCATAAACTAGATTATTTTATGAATCAAAATACATAATTACAAACTTGAAAAACACTTAACATAAATTGAAACTACTTATGGATATAATCCATAATAACAAAAATGTTTTCTTTGAGGAAGTATATTCTAATAACCCTTTATAGTGGTTTTGTAAAGAAAATGAGAATTATCCTAAGCATATCCCCCAGGAGTGTCGTAACCAAGAGTGCAGCAAGTCCCGTTGTCGTGCATTAGTTCTCGTTCAAGTCTAGCTCAAAGAGGTGTTTTCGGGTTTTCCCCCTAGGTACATCTATGCCAGAGCCGCCTCTACCTACTCGTATCCAGACAGGGATGTATTACTCGGAAAACTCGCAAAATCTCTACAACAACAAAATTCTAGGAAGTTCTTCTATACTAATCCTAAAAGTATATCTTATGGGTATGTGATCTAATCAGATTTTTTCTAAATCTAGCTTCCAAGGTTAGTACTAAACTTCCTCTGATACCAACTGTAACGCCCCGACCCCAGTTATCCAGAGTCGGTGCATTATTGCGTAACATTGGCATGATCACAAAAGATCAAGTCTCGAAAGACCGATTAGTTTAGTAGCCTTGGAAACACTAGATAAATTCATAAACGTTACATTATATCATAAAGTAAAAAACTACAATAACATGGTCTTCATAGTCCACACTCATATCCCCTTCCAACTATCCCTGCAGGTCATTCATAAAATACTTCTTCACATCCTGGAAAAATTAAAACATTGAAAGGGGTGAGCTCAGATGCTCAATAAGGATAATAATATAGCAGAAGCTTTCATAAATAAACATAAACATATAATATAATATAATGTATAACTAAAAAAATTTTAAACTTGAACTTCAACATAATATGGAAAATGTAAAATGAGATAATGTCATTTACTTATTCACATGGATATTCTACTAGTCAAATAACCACATGAAATATCAATAACCACTTTCATAATGATGGAATTCATAATGCCAGACTATCATAACCACGTAGCCAAGGCCTCGTGCCAAGTCTACAATAAGATTTTTTTAAGGTCTTGTGCCAAGACACTAGTTTGTCTCATGAGACCTACCGATGCAATTTTTTTTAGAATATAATTACATTTAAAATTGCTCAAATATACTCCATTGTTTTTCTGAAAACATTGTGCAAGCTTCTGAAAACAAAATAACTAATTCTGAGACTGCTTGACTAATTACAGGCCATGATGGGTCCACGCCCAATCCCTTCCTTTCTACCACAATCTAGAGTCCGGTTTTCTGAAAACATTTTTAAGCTTGCGTAAAATACGTATACATTTTCACTGGATTTTCATACATTTGAGAGTAATATCTCTCTCTTTTTTTTAATCATTTAAAAACATTTATGGCTTGCAGAGGAAGCCAAAACTCAAATAATGGTCATAGAGGCGAAGAAGTCATTGTCTCCACATATGTATGACAAAAAAAATTCCTTTTTGTCGTTTAGTAAAATGCTTCGTATAAAAAATATTCCTTTTGAATAAAAGTAAAATTCAAAGGGGTTTATACACCGTATAATGGAAATTTGTGTATAAAAAAAATATGCCTCAATGAAAGGAGATTGAGATGAATTCCCCTACAAAGATAATTTTTTAAATAAAATGGATATATTATGTGTATTCTCTATAAGTACACACAAAGAAAGTAAAAATACAAGATAGGACATAATAATATCATGACATAATTTGAAAGTAGGAGATTAACCCAAAGAATAGAAATTGGGTTAAGAAGTTCCCATACAAAGATAATTTTTTTAAATAAAATAAATATATTATCAGTATTCACTATAAGTACACATAAAGAAAGTACAAATACAATATAGGACATAATAATATCATGACATAATTTGAAAGTAGGAGATTAACCCAAAGAATAGAAATTGGGTTAAGAAGTTCCCTTACCTCGTGTCTGACTTGACTCAATCATTCTTTAACCTCCTGAATAATAAACTAGAGTTAATTTATAATTGCTTAAGAACCTTTTTAAATTTTATTATTCCTTTTATATCACTTATTACCATGTTATGAACATTATGTAATTATTAATGTTAATAACGGTCATTTTGTCGATCTTTGGTACTTGAGTCAAAAATAAACTTCTTATAATTGCAAGTTATTCATGTGGTAAAATATCCATTATATCCAGAATTATATTCATGATTTAGATATCATATATATAATTTATATCCAGTATATACATTCATTAATAATATTACGTAACATTTAGAGGTAAGAAATGAAATGCACCGTTCATGGAGACGGTAAGCCATACGTACGCATGAACGCTACTTTCATTTCTATTTCATATTTAATTTAATGAAATTATAATTATATAAAGGTATACCATAATTCCAGTAAAATATAATTTATAATACCATTTACTACATCCTTTATACATCCCATATATGGCATTAACGATTCAAATCACTTTGAGGGGGCGGTAGTCCGCACTTCCTAAAATGAAATTATCGCATTTACCCATAATGGAAATCATAAAGGTATGCCATAAATGAGAAATAAAGAAGCATAAGGAAAACATAAACATAATATATATATCATATATGAAAATAGTGTCATCAAAATGGCCACCATTAGAGGTGTTAAAAGAATATTGAACAATCATCATTTCGTGAGGCAGTATTTCGCCACCCACAGAAACAGTATGTTCTTTAACCATTAGACGAAGGTGTGTGTAAGTGTAAATAAAATAATTATAATAAAAACATCCTAGTATATTGAAGATACTGTTTTTGTTACAAAATAAATGAATAAAAATATTTTATGGGGTTGGAGAAGCAAAATAAAACAAAAGAACACAAGTGAAGACATTACCTTTAAATCAGGTAACTCTTTTTGATTTGAGCCAAAGGCTTCCTTGGGAATACTTCTGCCCAAATTGAGGCTTATAGGAGTAATAGAGGGAAGTTGAGAGAGTATTTTGGTAGAGGTTGGCTGAGCCAAATGGCTTTGATGGTTTGAATAAGGTGGTAGTGGTGGGGGCCTTTTATAAGAGGAGAGGAGGGGCACTCTTGGAAGGATTTAAATGTTACTTTATTATGAAATGAGTTTCGGATTCTAAAGGTCCCAAAATGATATATATTTAGGCTAAGGTGATAAGGGTTCAAAATATTCTCATTAAATAGGTTTTTGAAAAGTTTAATCCTTATATTTTACATTATCGTTTCATTACATTTAAATCGTTAATTAATGAGGTAATCGTTGCATCATCATGGTGTTATAAATAATTTAATTTATTTAATGTATAAAAATTATAAAAAAATATCATGATGTAGGAAATTTTTTATATTTCCAATGAATATTTTTAGTCTAAAATATGACTTCTATAACCCCTTATAAAATTTTTTTTAGTAAAACAACACATGTTTGTGACAATTTTATTTTTTCTTTAAATAAAAAGTTATTAATGTCATTTTCTTACCCAAGTGGCTCCATGGGGTCCCCAAGTTGACCCACCGATTTTCTTGGTCGGCCATGACTCATCCAATAAGGGTAGGACAAGTGTAAAGGTATTTTCGTATTTTTATAATATCATTTTTACCTTAAATTTCACTAATTACCTTTAATTGCGATTAATAAAACTTAAATGTTACTATTCACCAAAAAAATTAATTTCATTAAACCAAATTTTACATCCTAATGAAAACCATGTATGCCGGATTTTTGAAATTCAATTCATAGAAGTGGTAAAGTTTCATTTAAACAAAAAATCAGTTTTTTAACTACCACCTAGTCATTTCACTATTCATCAGAAATTGAAGTTTTTCAGAACAATGCCAAAATTTCACCCTAAGCTATAATTGATATTATGAATTCAAAAATGTTGTCTATTTTACAAAATTCAAAACATATAAGTTGAATTAATTAATTTAATAATTAATTCCTATCGTCGCAACAAATAGCGTGTTTTTAAGAAACAATATATATCAAAAGATTGACAATTGTTTATGTCCAATTTCAAAGTGAAATTAATTCTAATGACCACCATTGGATAAAATGGAAAAAATATTTTCTAATTATACTTTATAACCACTCAATGGTATAATTTATCACTATAAATTATTTTGATTTAAAAAGTTGTTTTTAAGTATTTTTTCTATTTATAGAAAATTGGAAGTTCTCAGAAAATTACAAAAAATTCAACATAGGCTAATTTCAATATTCTGAATCCAAAAATGAAGCCCATTTTGAAATATAAAATTTATATATAATTTCAAAAAGTGGGTATTACTATTCCTAATGGCTATTTTGATTGGTCGCGGTGTGTTAGAATCTCGAGCTTGCGTACAATGCAAGTTATTGCATTATTGAAAGAGAAGTGTATCGTGGAAGCTCGGGGTGTTATAGGACCTAAGGTAAGGGATAAATTTTCCAATCTCATTTTTATCTGAGATTGTTTATTCGTAAGTATTTACTGTGGTTATAATTATCATCCATGTCCCTGTTTTCTAAAAATGGTTTCATTTATGTTTAAATTCCTTTTTACCCATTTTTAACTTTTACTACATGGTATGTAAGGAATCTTTCTTTTGTTTTCCATACGAGTTACTTTTTGACTTTTCCGGAAAAAGTATGAGGAGAATGTTGTTGTTTAACTTATACAGCATGAACATATTTTTATGGTTTCATAACACCTTATTTTCTTGAAGATTACTCTACAATATTTCATGACTATTTTCCTAAAAATAATTTTCTTGTAAAATTTCATGGCATTTTCTGGAAAGAAAATGATTTTGAATAAGAAAGGATATTTTCCTCAAGAATTTATTTCAAGTGTTTTATCAAAACCATTTTCCATTTAAGATGAAATTATTTCATATGTGTATGTTTCAAGTTTAATGTCTCTATGATTTAAATTGTTTCACTTATCTTATGATGAAATGATATCCATTTGTTTTACATGGATTATGTTATGATGGGATGATGTTTATGAAACCCATTTTATTATTTGGGTTATGAAAAATGTTTTATGTTTATGTTGCGGCACACGTAAGAATGATTTCATTATGAGATGGGTGGGACCTATATCTCCCTCAAATTCATTGGGTAAAGATTTATATCTCAGGAGATAGACCTGGCTGGAACGACAAATTAATCTGGTTTAGTGATACAGGACTGGAACGAGGAGTGAACTCGATTCAGTAAGGGACTTTGTCCACTAAGATGGTCTTGGCAGCAATGTCTTGGCTTCTATGGAAATCATATCATGTGCTTAATGGTTTGCCACAATTACATGTTTTATTCCCATGCTATTTTATCATGATTGATGTTTCATTATGATCTATGCCATATGCACTGCCATGTTTTTTGTCATTGCTCAATATTTTGATGTTTAAACATTATAGTCATGTTTTTAAGTTAAAATGTTTATGGTTTGTTTTATTTTCTCCATGCTTACCCTTACTGAGCATTTGAGCTCACCCTTTTTATGTTTTCTTTTCCCCAGGATATAAAGAAAGGTTTTAGGTAAGAAAACAAAAAGGGGAAGATCTTTATGGGAGATGTTAAAGATCTTTCACCATGATTAGAAGATTATGTTCCAAGTTTCCAAAGACACTAAACTATTATGATCCTTGAGTGTTGGTTTTTGTTATGTATTAAGTATTTCGCAAAAGTAATGTAATTTCTATGTACGTCAAGATATGGGTCTCTACAGTTGGTATCAGAGTAAAGGTTTAGTTAACCTTTGGAAACTAGGATGCGAAAACTTTAGTGATATCCCTATATATATTTCTAAGGTATGTCTAAGGATGTCCCTAAAGTTTAGTATAACTATATTTTACAGTCCTATAATTATGTTGATGGTCATGAATAACCTAGGTTGAACCTAAGGTGCCCTAGATTAAAGAATGTGTGATAAGTTAGACATCCCATAAGTGACCTTTTATGATTATGTGGTTCCCTGATATTTTAAATGTTTCTTACACCATGGATTTTTGTTTTAGTCAATGGAGGGCACCAGAAAGATTTAAGTCAACATTGAATCTAATGGAAAAATTGGTGACTATGAGCAACGAAATTGCATAATGCCTAGAAAGAAAGATTTTGTGATTATGCTGAATCAGTCATCGCGATATATGATTAACAACGTGAAATTTAGTGGTATTCCTAATTCATCAAATAAGAGGAAGATGGACTTTTATGAATTTTCGCATGGTGAGGAGCATAGAGAAAGGAAGATTTAGATTTCTAAATAAGGGAAGAATAACCTTGATGAATACATCAAATGGAGGGGAAGATGTTATCTGTGTAGAGAGAAGGGTCATAGAGTGATAGATTGTTATGGAGTTTAATGTATTATCTGTGGAGAACATGGGAATTACCCAACTCAATGCCCTAACCTAAGAGGTTAATTCTAAATCAAGGAAGGAATTATTCCATGACAATCATTAAAGAGGATTTATTGAAGTGTTTATGTATTGGTATTCATGAAAAATGATGTTGAGGTGCTTTTATGGTATATTGGAATATCTATGTATTGTTCCATTGTGGTTTTCCATAATAATATGGCATAGGTAACCATGAAAAGTGATTGAAATGTTTTTGGAAAGCAGATGATATGCGCATAATGAAGGGATAAAGAGAAAATAATATGTTTGATAGTATTCATGAGCTCATGACTAATATAAGGACAAAGTGATATCATGGTTTGAGTATAAATAATTTTTGGGATTTTGGTATGTGGAAAGAGTTAAATTTTGATAGCATTCATGTTTTCACTAAGTTTCAATGGGTATTAATTTTTCAAGAGAATACATGATTAAGGTATTCACATGTTTGGAATGTGACCAACAAGATATATCGTATGATATATGGGGGATAAATGATGGTATTCACATGCTCGGTAGATGAAATTTCTAGTAATTGTTTTCTTTATACTATGAGCTTGGACAGATGTATTTTGGATAAGCCTAAATATTGGAATGAATTAAGTTATACATAAGATAGTGTTGTTTAAGTCTAGAAATTTTTTCGATATTATTACAGGAATGTTATAATAATGTAGTTTTAGAAAAAGGGACAACCTGCAGGACGGGTGACAACCCATCGCATCGGACAAGGCTATGGGAATCAAACCCACAACCATAGTGTGAAAAGCATTTATCGCCTACCACTGGCCTATAGGAAGTCCCTAGTTATAGAAACTAGTTCTATTTTGTTAAGCGGTATGATAGATGAAGTATAAGTCCATTTTTAGAATCATATATGATTAACCTCACCATAGATGGACTTGTGTATATTTGATAACTTTTGCTAACCTTTTGTTTGAGACAAATGGAATGACCCATCATTCTATCGCACGATCTGCTAACACTTCACGGAAGACAAATCCAACTTCATTTCATTAAGAGATGATTTGGAAATTGTTCAAGGCGCAAACAACAGTGATATTGTACCAAAATAAAGTAAGTATTTCTTTTAATTATTCTTCAACATTAGGGAAATGATATTGAAAACTAAAAATGTTGTCCTAACGTCCTCATATCCGATGAATCAGATGGTATCTTAAATCATCACAAATTTATGGCTTTGTGATTGTTGGATTTTTCATAGCCATGTCCTCTACCACTCTCCATCAGAACTTGATGGTTATATTTTTCTTCCATATCCATATTTCCACCTATGTTCTCCTATGTGGAAACCCAGTGATGAGTTAATCTGGGTAACCGTTACATTTCTTACTTTACTTTTTAAAATTAAGTTTTAGTATACCTTTTACGATGTGGGTTTCTACGAACTAAACTTTCAAGTAGTAAACGATTTATAACCCCGACGAATTTCGAGGGCGAAATTCATTTTAAGGGCGGTAGAATGTAACAACTTGAAATTTTATGAGATATAATTTTTTAAATTTCTTTGATGTCTTGTATTATACAATACACCAAGATTAGATTGTACTATACGCAACACCAAATGGATCTTTCACTACATGCAGCCCTGACTTGGCTTGCATTACACGCAATCAAGACCTTCCTCGATAGCGTGTGTAGTACGCAATACCGAGTTTCACTAAACGGGATATTATTATAATATTATTATGAACTAGCCGTTATGAATAGTAATACCCACTTTTTGAAATTTTATAAATTTTATCTTTCAAAATGGACTTCATTTTTGGATTCGGAATATCAAAATTAGCCTAAGGTGATTTTTTGGTATTTTTCTGAAAACTTTCAATTTTTAATGAATAGTGAAAACACTGGGTTACTATTTAAAAACCGACTTTTTATTTAAATAATTATTTATTTTATTTAAAATTATTTTAGGTAAAAATTGATACATAATACCTATATAAGTTCAATGTAATTCATTGGAGTCATTTTATGATAATTTTAGATATATAAAAATTTTATTGAACTTTTCACCGTCTTTTACCCACCTCCTTGGAGAATTTGAAAATTTACATAAAATTTAATTTTACCACTTCTGTGAGTGGAATTTTGAAAATCTGAGACACACGGTTAATATCAAGGAGTAAAATTTGGTTCAATAAGATAAAAAAAAATTTGTGAATAGTAACTTTTTACTTTTATTTACCACGGTTAAAAGTAAATAGGGTAATTAAGGGTAAAAATGATATTATTATTACCTTAAAAAATGTCCTAATTCTATTGTATATGTGTAATTTGACCAAAAACAACCTTAAGAATAAAATATTACCCTTTAGGTCCACTTGTATTAGATTAGGATACTTATTATTATTTTATTTAAAGAAGAGTTAAAAGAGTTAAAATCAAAGTTTAATAACTAAAACATTTTTAATATAGGGTTATACATAAGATAAATTAGACTATAAATATTCATTATAAATATAAAAATATTTCCTACATAATTTTATTTTATTTATAATTCTTAGACATTAAATAAGTTAATTTATTTATGACACAACGATGATGCAGTAATTACCTTATTAATGAAATATTAACATAATTGATGTTATAAATACCAAAATAAATGTAATTTCAGACTTTTTATAAATTCCACTAATTTTTTAGGTTAATATGACATGTTAGTATTGATTAAATTAACTTTTTTGAACTAATCATGCTGTTATGATTTTCACAAAAATCAATTACCAACTAGTGTCAAAATTGACATAAAATAGTTTTTTAAAAAAATATTATATTAGTAATTGTTATTATATTCATAAAAATATAAGGTTCATCCAAATGACTTATAAAAGATTATATATATTAATAATGAACCACTTGGGGTTCTTTTGTCTTGTTATAGTAAGTTTATTAGCCATATAGTGTTAGAAAACAAGAAGACAGGGTAAAAGTTAAATTATTTAACTTGGAGTTAAATCTAAATGATAAGGTTAAAATAGTAACCGAAACTTGTCTAAAACCTATTTGTGGAGATTATTGTGACCCATTACCACTTTATAGTCGAAATAAATCAATTTGGAGCTATTATAAACCGAATATGAATTTATTATAAAATAATATTTTAAGTTTTTTCTAAGGTGCCCCTCTCCTCCCTTATAAAAGGGCACCCCCTCCCTTGTCTCCTTACACAATTTTGAGCTTTCAAGCTCGGAAAAACCCTGAAAATTTTCCTTCTCAACTTACCTATAAACAATATAGAGGTTCTGGTCTCCTCAAAAGACCAACTCTAGTGCCTTAAGAGGAATCTTAAAAGAGGTGTGTCGAAGAAGAGGTAATCTCTTCTACCGATTCTCTCAAGTTTCTTTCTTCTTCAACTTATTTTTCTTTAGTTGTTTCATTATAAAATAATAACATCAGTATCAATAATATAATTATATTTTATTATAAATATGAAACAACTCCATTTCACCTTCTATCCATCCTACAGAGAACGAAATCACCGCATGTGCGTACGTACGGAATACCGTCTCCACGCCATGGTGTAATCTGTTTTCCCACCACCACCTTACTTGGATGGGTATAATGGTGTAAAGAATAACTATATGTGGTTATTATAACATCATAATGATTCTAGGATATTATATCATCCACTCCAATTCAATTCAATAATTATGGGAACGATATCATCGCTCGTGCGTACGTACGGATTACCGTCTCCACGATGCGATGAGATTCATTCTCCATGTTAACCATTCAAGAATGATTATAAAGTATGTATAATGAATAATAATGAAATATATGACATGATAAAGCTACTGGATTTATGTGTGTGTATATATATATATATATATATTTCATCTACTTACTTCTATTCAAGTCAATAAGGAAAGGAAAACAACGTTCATGCGTACGTACGGCCTACCGTCTCCATGAACGGTGTATTTCATTTCATTTATCTATCTATTATATATATATATATACTGAATATATATGATATATAAATCATTATTTACATTCTGGAAGTAAGTAATAATAATATCAAGAACAACAATTCCATACACGTACGATAAATAAAACGATTTTACCCAAAACGCTGCTTTAACATGGAATTTACAAAATAACAGGTAATATGAAGTCATAAGTGAACAATATATGATATAATAACAATGAATATGATTATTTAATAATTCAATGACATTATTTAAATCATTATATAGGAGGTTCAGATACGTACGAAGCATATCGGACCTAAGGTAAGGGATAACTTTTCCAATCTCGTTTTTATCCGAGATTGTTTATTCATAAGTATTTACTGGGGTTATATTTATCATCCATGTCCCTATTTTATAAAAATTGTTTGATGTATTCTTAAATTCATTTTTATCCATTTTTTACTTTTACTACATGGTATGTAAGGAATCTTTATTTTGTTTTCCATAGGAGGTACTTTTTGACTTTTCCGGCAAAAGTACGAAGATAATGTTGTTGTTTAACTTATACGGCATGAATGGATTTTTACGGTTTCATAACACCTTATTTTCATGAACCTTACTCTACAATATTTTATGAATATTTTCAAAAAAATCCTTTTCTTTTAAAATTGCATGGCCTTTTGTGAAAATAAAATGATTTTGAATAAGAAAGGATATTTTCCTCAAGAATTTATTTCAAGTGTTTTATCAAAACCATTTTCCATCTAAGATGAAATTATTTAATATTTGTATGTTTCAAGTATAATGTCTCTACGATTTACATGGTTTCACTTCTCTTATGATGAAATTTTATCCATTTGTTTTATATGGATTATGTTATTATGGGATGATGTTTATGAAACCCATTTTATTATTTGGGTCATGAAGAATGGTTTATGTTTATGTTGTGGCACACGTAAGAATGATTTAATTATGAGATGGGTGGGACCTATATCTCCATCCAATTAATTGGGTAAAGATTTATATCTCATGAGATATACATGGTTAGAACAGAAAGTTAATCTGGTTCAGTGATACAGGACTAGAACGAGGAGTGAACTCGATTCAGTAAGGGACTTTGTCCACTAAGATGGTCTTGGCAGCAATGCCTTGGCTTCTATGGAAATAATATCATGTGATTAATGGTTTTACACAATTACATGTTTTATTCCCATGCTATTTTATCATTATTTATGTTCCTTTATGATCTATGCCTTATGTACTGCCATGTTTTATGTCATTTCTCAAGATTTTGATGTTTAAACATTATAGTCATGTTTTTAAGTTCAAACATTTATGGTTTGTTTTATTTTCTCCATGCTTAACCTTACTGAGCATTTGAGCTCACCCTTTATATGTTTTCTTTTCCCCAAGATATAAATAAAGGTTTTAGGTAAGAAAACAAAAAGGGGAAGTTCTTTATGGGAGATATTGAAGATCTTTCACCATGATTAGAAGATTATGTTCTGAGTTTCCAAAGACACAAAACTATTAGGATCCTTGAGTGTTAGTTTTTGTTATGTATTAAGTATTCTGCAAAAGTAATGTAATGTATATGTACATCAAGCTATGGGTATCTACACTAAAAATATCATAATTCATATTTTACCAAAATGATAATCGATCATATATTAATTTGATCACCACATATTATTATTCTTCAATGAAAAATAGATTGCACTAGTTATTCTTCTCTTCTTCTTTATTGAAATGAAAACTTCTTTTGTTATTAATGAATTAATGAAATATCATATCAGCTTTAGACCCCATGAAAATTTTTCCATGCACTTCTCCATAAAATGTACTCAACTGGGCTTGAAAAGTTCACGGTATGACTCTACATTTTTCATGGGGGTCAGTAATGCTAGCGAAGACACCTTCTCGAAGGGTCGGGACCGCAACCTGGCACTGATCCCAAGAAGCGGTGCGGGGGCACAACCCCTGCAGTATGGAGCAATAAATTTGGCTAATTCCGTAAAGTGGTGCCCAAGGTACCTATGTCCAAACACCTACGTGCCACCATGATAGAGCTGAATGAAGCTACTATTTTGGCCAAGTCCTCAAAGCGGAGCCCCAGTTAGGCCAAATCACCAGTGGCACACAATCCTACATGGGCACCACCCATCTTATGCACATCCACTTCTGCACCACAAAGTAGGCGCACAACCCACTTGCGCGACCAAACTCCTTTTTCCCAAGGTCACTTATTTTCCTATAAATAGACCCATGGGGCCTTAATTTGGATGGATGAATTTCCCTGAAGCCTAATTTATTCTATGGTCACCCTAGTGCTTCTCCCAAGTCTTCTGAAACTTTTAAGAAAGTTATTTTACACCTAAAGCGGATGAATTCATGGAGTATCATAAGATTTAAGTCCTTTTAGTGCTTAAAACCCATAACACTTGCTCACATAAAGCACCCAACATCCCTAAATTAGATACACTTGCGTGCCACCTATTCCTCTCATAGGAACTTGAGCGCCCCACTTATAGGAATACCTATGAATACTCTTGAATACTTGAGTTGGTTCTCTCCCAAGTATTAACATACAGGTTGTTTTTCACTCAAGTGAACATCAGGTCGCCCAAGCCTACTTGCGCGCCCATACTTGCGTGCTGGTACCTACTTGGGTTCCCTTATTTGATTCACCTACTCTCTTTAGTATACAAGCCATTAATCCCTCTTAAAATACATTCATGGAAAGGATTATTCTTCATTATCTCCCTTGACTAAAAGGGATTTTGTTGAGACCTCCACCAAAACCTCATGATTTATCAAACCATTAGGAAAGGTACATCAGTGTGTCTCCTATTTGGGTTGTATGTCCAAATTAATAGGTTTCCCGCATTTTTTCACAATGGGGTTAGGATTCATGGAGTTTCTGTGGGTTTTTATATCCTCAGTCACATGGACCTTTCTCCCAAGAACAGTGTTGGGAAGTTCCTTGTTTAGAGGATTGGGGTTTGGGTTCTGACCTCCCCTTCCCGTCTATAAGACTCGGAACCTCGGGTCTCTGGTAGGGAAGGTACAATTCACACTTTCTTTTCCATGCAAGCAAAATAAAAGTCTCCCTCCCCTACCGGGATCAATTTTAGGGATTCAATCCTGGTGTAAGACCCTAACCTTTCAAGTAGGAGGTTGCAGTATTACTCCTCTATACTTCCTTCACCTTCACTCCTTCCTTTCATTAGAGCCTTGACCAATGTAAATTGAATAGAGGTAAGGTTTGTCACCTCGCCCTCTTCCCGAGTTGCCTCACCCTCATCCATTGTATCCATCATAGGCGCACCCTCTTCCACCAGCAAAGGAGGAAAAGTGTGAGTGCATTTTTTAAATCTTTGACATCCTCTTGTTTTTTTACACCGAGCATGACTCGCGTGGGCTTATATTTTTTTTATGATCACAACATTTTCACATAACCACTTGAACTATGAGAACTCTGATTCATTTCCGAACCAGGATACGTAGGAATCCGGGGAACGAGCTCATTGGATATCCTCTTCAAGAATCCAACCCTAATTCCCTTAATCTGGTAATCTTCCTTAGGATTAATTCCCAAATTAAACCACCCAATCACCAAGGCATTCTTTTTAGGAAGTAAGCCCAAACACATTTCTCTCAAGGATTATACTCTCCTATGAGACTTATCAAACTTCTTGGGCTTTGATTCCCATACATATGGAATTCCTAGGAAGCCTCCTTGAGATTCAATTTAAACACTTCAAATTAACCCTGTTCTCCTTGGGCCATATTCCCAATAGGGTCTAATATTACTTGGAAACCCATATCCTTTCCAAGATACTTGGGATGCTTCAGCATAAGTCCCACACCAAACTTTTACTAAGAACCTTTCACTTAGATGTCCTTGCCACATGACATTAAACTATACGGTTAGGTCCTTATCACGTGACCTTAAAAGGTATGATGTGTCCCATTAAGTGGAACTGAACTATGAGGGTTCTGATTCCTTTCACAATGATATGTAGGTAGCCCATTTTATGGTTACAATCCCAATATCAAAACAAACATTCATCTCCCTGGACAATAATAAATTCCAGAGTGCCCCACTGAGTGGATTAAAAACCAGTATCATCATAATTATGATTAAAAGAATCTATAAATAGTATATGAGAGGATACCATTGATGGAGAACCTAAAATAAAAATAGATATCTCAAATAATGAAGAACCTCAAATACATATGGATGATTTTAAATTTCACACTTGTCAATAAGTGATTGAAAATTCCATGGGAAACTTATGTTATACTTGGTGAATTAATAAGGATTCAGGAAAATATATTAAATTTATAAATAGAGTCATGGATTAGACAATAATTCCTCCCAAAAGGGTGTGATGAGTCTGACCTCCCATCCACTCAACCAATGCACATTCTTAAGTATCGTAAAGTTCAAACTTAATGAACATCTGCCTTTGGAAGGAAGATACCTTTTGGATAAAGAAATGTTGGGTGTTTCTGGTTCCACGAATAGATCCAATGGAAACTGCCTGGAAGCATTGATTCTTACAACTAGAACACACGTTTCAAGGAACTACAAAACAAAAATAATGAACCCAACGTGAATCCTTAAACAAGTTAATAATGTCACCCACCTGTCAGGCCCCTATCAATTGATAAAGGAAGTATATAAAAAGGAATCAATCATGAATGTAACCATATAAATATGTTTCTTTAATGGAGTTTATTTTTATTATTAGTTTTTTCTCAGCACTCTCTTCACTCCAAAATGGATTCCTTTAGGTTTTCACCCTTGAATGCCCCGACCGTTGCTCAAGCTGGATCATCATCCACTGGAAGAACTTCATCACCCACTCAGTGTCTTAAACTCTAGGTCTCTAATGTGATGGTAAGGGAGTACCATCCGCATGGTACTATCCCAACCTTTTAGGCTTCCTGGAAGGCTCTCTAGATTAATTACAACCCTCGATTGTCTGGTCAACGATGACTGGTGGTCAAGAAGCAGACAATGTCAACCACTGTTTTTAACCGTTTCGGGTCTTTATCCCAAGAACGCAACAACTAGTTCCTCCCATACTATAGGTAGGTGGATCAAGAGGTCACTCAGGGCCTCAATTAAATGATGCAAGGGTCCTTCCTAAGGACTCCCACCAACAATCACCGCTAGCAGAATCATGTGGTAGTGAACCCCCAACAAGATGGGGGTGTTGCCTCTGGACATTCGACCCAAGTCTCTCAAACCTGGGCATGCTAGATGAACCACCGGGGACAACGTTCGGTCAACAAGGAGTAGGTTCTTACCTTTTCCCCATATGGATAAGTCCATCAATCTAACTTTATGGTAAACAATGAGCGGGCACATACACATGTTCGTCCTAATTCCTCTTCCCAATAGACTCGTCTAGCAGTGACTCGCCAATCCCGCCAAGAAAATCAAGTGGACTACCATGAACAGGAACATACACCTATTTATAAATTATCATCTAGTCAACAGGATCATATTACTACATTTAAGAAAGCATGCCAATCAAATGTGGTGGTAACTGGTAAACAGGAACATACACCTGCTTACACTCACCAATTCTACCAGCAGTCTTGTCTACCAGTATTAAAAGAAGTTTTTCAACCATACTTGACAAAAAACATATTGAAGGAACATGAATATTCCAGAGTTCATAAATCCTACCAACAGTCTCATTTTGCAGCACCTAGAGACGTCAGTCGGAAAGCTCCGATGACAAATCTGGGGTAGAAAAACTCTCTGTCCCTATACATGAGTATTGTCAGTACCCATTGATAGGAACAGGAGTACAGGAGAAAGAACATACACCTACTCTCGATAAATAATGGACGTATATTCTAGTTCCATCTGCTGAAGGCACCAAACATATCTTAGAAATAGTGAAAGGTAAAACACAAATTCTTTCCCATATTCTGGAATCATTCCAGAATATCGTAACAAAAACTTCAATAGTACCAGGGGAATAGACACATAAATCTATTCTCACACCTAGGATGACACATCTTAATTCCATACCGGAGCAGATACACACCTCTTCTCTAGTCCAGGAGGGTTATGGATCATACTCCCCTATATCATACAGACAATAGGATCGGAAACATACACCCTTTACCATTGAAGGTAATCAGCCAGTTCTAATAAACAATCCAATTTAGTCACATACACCTACCCATGATAACCACTTCCCCCAGTAAGGGTCCCTAACTAAGTGTAATAGAGTATCTAAAAATAATTCTCACCAAACAAAATTGTAAAATCAAGAGACAAGGTGTCATATCGATCCTCTTAATGCTAGAGTTCTTGAATTCCTTAGAAATGTATCTGTTGTAGCTCAAGATCCTACCCTATAATTAACAAATTATGGGATTATTAGTAGTAATTATGAATATCCCTATCAAACACTTCAACATAAAGTCTTTCTTCATGAAAATTTGGTCAATCTAGAGAGCCTATCTCCGAATGAGAGACACGAACACCCTCCTTGTGGCCATAAGACCGAGGAGCAAGAGGATTTATCCCTTGCTGTAATCCACCATGGCGGTCCTCCTCATGATGGAATTCTCTATGAAAGTTCTCTCCATAGTAGTATTTTGCATTGTCAAGATAATTTTATAATTGACAATGTAGTAATGAGAAATACCTCTTATCTCGAGGCACTTATTAACACAAGTATAGTCATGTATGATGCATTTTCATTAACAGGTGAAATAATTTCTCAACCAGAAGACATATTAAGGGAATGTTCATTCTCTGAACCTCCATTGGGTCATTTGTCTTCCAGTATAGTAGAGGAAAAAATGATTGATTCCATTGTTTTTAATAAAATAATCGAGAAGTGTCCACTTTAGTTAGACCAAGTGGAGAAAACTCTAGTGAAAGATGATGAAGATATATTAAACATGAGAAAACAATTGGTTAAAGGAGAAGTACCAGTCATGTTATGGGCTTTGGAAAATTCTCAATACAACATTCCAGAATTTATGGAAGAATATTGAATTTATTATGTCCACCTCAACTTATGGAAGACTCTTCATCAGTTGAAAACTAAATTATTACCATATGATGAATATCAAAATCATGTAAAGGTAATAAAAGGGTTGCAATAAAAAATTTGATTGGCATCTCTCTCAGTTTCCCAACATCCAAAGATTGAAAATCAACAGAGAACCCTTCAGCGTGCATGCCTCAATTCTTTAAAGAGGCCACACTAGTTAATTTCTGATACCTCATCTGGTGTTTATATCATAGGATGGGATGCACATGGAGCATTTAATTTTACTGCACTCCAGAATTAGAAAAGACCGCCAAAAGTGGTCTCATTCAATGTTATTGCCCACAGTTGGCTACAATCAACATATTTTGTATGCAGTCAAATGCACGCTCAAGAACATGCCACAACTAGCTCTCATCAGAGTCAGGCCCAGAAAAAATAATTTGTTGGGTTAATTTTGCATCAAGCATCTAGGAATATTCAGTAGGCCTCCTTCTTAGAGGATGTTAGGAATTAGAAAACGAAAATGTCTGAAATATCACAACAACCTTCTAAAATAGGTTATTTGAGTGGTTTCTGAATAATACACCCAGCTAATGTCTAAACCAAAATTCACAAAATCAGAAGAGGAGCTGCATGAATCTCAATTATAGCAGTTCAGGAGCCACCCCTGCCTATAGGTCTAGCAGATTGTTTAATTCAACCTTTGAATTAAATAAAAAAATTGAAAGTTTTAAGAAAATAATAGAAATATCCTCAGCCTGCAGGGTTGGAGGATTTTTCACATCTACAATACCTTCCTCAACAGAAGTCGGTTTTCTTCCGATTAGGGAAGAATTCACAAAGAGAGCGCATAACTGAACTATCCAAGGATTCCCTTTGGGTAACTTTCTATCAAATAGCTCCTAAGAATCCACCATATAGGAGAGTATAATCTCATGGAAGATACAGAAGGAGAATATCTTACAAAGATACTTCCAGAATTCCATCAATGCATTATGTGCCAGTAAATGTTATTAACACCATTGCAGAAGATCCTCCAAAAAATGAGTCTATCTCAAGAGAATCATAAGATGAAGTTCTTGTCCATAATGTGGTACACACTGAAGAAAATGAAGGATGTGTGCATACTCAAAATCAGAGGCTTACCCAGAATTTAGGTATACCTTCAAATAATCAACTCCCACCCTTTCTAAAGGCATCTAACAAGAGGAAAGGTAAAAGTCGGATCACGCCTCACTTTTCCATTGGAGAAGGTCAATATCTTTCACTTGAAGAAAGATTTTCACAGTAAGAAGAGGAGATGAAAGAGTTGAAAAGACTCAATATAGAGTTACTTCATAGCAGTATTTCTATTAGACATACTCCCCAGATAGATCCTTAACTTTCACAACCTGTAGAATCTCCTCATCAAAGAGGATTTTTGGTAACTACATATGCGGATAATGAATTCCTTATATTGGTTACATAGCTAGGGTAGGATCAAACACATCCTTATAGGTCGGTCCCCATGGGTAATCCAAGGCAAATAACAGCACCACTAGTGGTTTTGCTGGTTTTTTCACTAGTTCAAGCTCTATCTAATGTACCCGTATAGGTCCCAACTCATCTGGATATTCCTCAAATGCTTATGAACACAATTGACTCATTAAAAACTCGATTGGAGGCTATGGAAGAACAGTGTGCACCAGTTTATATGGAAAAGAGAGCTTACCCTAAGTGGGTGGAGCTGATTCCTCCCCCACCAAATTTTGTGAATACCGTATTCCCAATATTTAATGGTTTGGGAGATCCAGAGAAAAACTTAATGAATTTGGTTTCTCGTTGTGATCCCATGATGGGGACTCCTCAAAAACAAGGAGCAATAAAGCTTAGGTGTTTTGTGCAATCATTATAAGGACCATCTTTTGTCTGGTATACAAGTTTACAATCTCGATCAATTACTGGATGGGAAGATCTCCATAAGAAATTTCTTCTTAAATTTAGCTCAATGATTCTGAAGATGACAGTTCTTAATCTAAAAAATTGTAAAAAAAGGAAAAATGAAAGGGTCTCAGATTTCATTTCTCGATGGGAAGGATTAACATATTCCTTAAATCTAGAACTCCCTCAAGAATAGTTGTTACCAATTTGTGTGGATAATCTATGTGATGAGTTACATACACCATTGATCCCTGTGAAATACACATAAGGGTTTCGAGACCTGGCTTCAATTTCCTAGTAGGTGGAGGATTATATTGTGGAAACTAAATCTAAAACTTGTGTAATTCCATCAGCTCTGGGAAAGAGAATAGGTAAAGCATAGGATACTACAGTCACACTCAAGAAAGAACCTATGTCTGCTTCCCCTTAAAAACCTTCATCATATCAAAGGGATATGTCTCCTAAGAATTAGCAACAATGACCACATATGATCAAATAGATCAAAGGAGGAAATAGTTTGAGGATTCAATGAACAAAGTTTATTATTTTCGGAATGAACAGATTCCCTATTACTTCATCTCAGCTTTGGAAAATAATTTGGTTTAGTTTCCAAGACCAAAGAAACCAAACAAAGAAGTGGATGAAAATATTCTGAATTATTGTACCTTTCATCAGATGTCGGGTCATCCCATCCAAGAGTGTTTTTTTCAAATGCTTCATGCAAAAAAATGTTAGACTTTGAACAATTAAAACTAAAATGTACACCAGCCCAAGTAGCATGTGTTGCTACTACTGATCTATAAGAAGAATTAGAATAGTAAGAAGTTAAAGGTAAAAGTTTTCAGAAATATGATGATTGAATGATCAGCAAAATGATCAACTGAACTCACGTCATTCTACAAAAACAATTGAAACAACCAATTGTGTCTTCTGCCACTTCCGCCATAGTAAAACTACATTTGTCAAAAGGTCAATCCTCAACGAAACGACGTGATAATAAGGGTTAAGAGAGTCAGAAGAGTATGAGATCATATCAAGATCAAATTTTTCCTTGAACCTAGAAGATTTCATGCCATATATCTTAAAAGGACAAGAATCACCCCACCAAACAGAACAATCAGAACTGGACTATCAAGAAGAATCCTCATTAGATGAAGAATTGATCTTTGGTTCTGTTAACGTTATCCACTTAACAGATCCCTATGCTGATGGTGATTTTGGTTATAATGAAACTTATTTCCCTATACCTAACTGGAGAACTATAGTAAGAAAACCAAGGTAGATGATATAGGGGAAGATATGGATATTCTAGAAACCACTATTTTAACTCTACTCCTGATCGAACAATATATGCGCCAGAAACTCATAGAAGAGCCCTTCTGCAGGCTCAACAAGAACAAGGAGGTTCTTCCACACATGATAGGTTCTATCCTGACATAATTATTTTGGAGCACTAATTAGAGGTTACACCATCTATCTCTTAGCAAATAGATAGACCTAGTCAGTCTAATCTACCAAATCCATGAGTATTTCTAGCTTCTTCTCCGATATAGGGTATACCCACATCAAGAGCATCAACTTCCAAGGTACCTGCAAAACTACATCTTCATGCTAGGAAATGTAGACCTCAAGACCAAAATTATGATGTTTTGAAACGGTTATCCCAAGTACTATCCAAGTTATTGATTTTGGATACCTTGAATCTGTCAAAAGATCTTTAAAAATCACTTATTGAGGCTTTGTAAAGTCCTCAAGAGTTTGAAACCTAATTTGATGCTGCTGAGGTTTACCATATAGATAATGATCTCGTAAAATGTAATGAAGTTATATATTTTATTGATAAAGATGAATATGTTGTTGTACATGGACATATCAGACCCCTGTATCTATATGGAAGGGTCAATTACATAGACATCCGACGATCCTTCAATGATAATGGCTCAGGAGTCAACCTCATTCATATTCGTACACTTCATCGATTGGGCCTCAATGAATCTGATTTATCTCCTTCCACATTAATTTTTCAAGGTTATGACAAGAAAAATCAAGAACCTTTGTGTGATATTACACTCAGAACTCAGTTTGGAGATCTTGTGTCTAATTTAGATTTTATAGTTTTCCTTCTAGATACAACCTTTAACGTTCTACTTGGTAGGTCTTGGTTACATCAACATGCATCCATTCCTTCGTCATAACACCAATGTCCCAAGTACTATTTAAATTTTCAAATTGGAACATTTTATGTTGACAAGGCTCCATTAAAAATGTGTGAATCTCAATACATTGAGGCAAAATTTTATCACATGAATGGAACGAGGTCCGTGACAAAGGAGGTAACTAGAATCAATGCTTCAAATGGTCTGGAAAAGATCCTATAAAACCCATTAAAATATTTGAGATTAGATTATGTGTTTCCTATCAATCATATTTAAAGGATAATCCCAAATTTGAACACTCATCTTGTGACTTCCATAATGTCAATTATGGAAATCGATCCTGACAGCATGGGAGAAATTGTTGATTCACCAATCAGTAGTGAATGTTTTAATGGAGATGTCTTCATTTCCTCCACTAGACTTCAGTAAGTCTCTACTTAATTAATCAAACTAGAAGATGTTTTATAAACAATAGAGGAAGACAAGGGTGTTGATTACCAATTCATTATATCCTCTTTAATTCTCCAGAAAGACCCTTCATCATTAGTAGGGTTAGAAATGGTAGCCTCTTCTTCAGGATGTTCAAATACCAACTCTTATCCTAGCTTTGAAATTTTTTCTTCATAATCCACTATGTAAGTATAAATAGAATAAGTGACATGAAATGAAGAGGAATAAGAAGAAGAGAATATCATGGAAACTCCTACAGCATTTGAGGAAGGTGTCTATACAACTGTGGATGAGCTCAGAGAAATAAATCTGGGTACAGAAGAAGATCCATGCCCCAATATAATTATTTCATCCATGAATCCTAAAGATAAAGAAGTTTATACTTCATTTCAAAAGAAACATCAAGATATATTTTGTTGGAATTATACAGAAATGCAGGTCTTAACCCTGATGTAGCCACCCATCATTTGGGTTTTCCAGAAGAACATCGAGGATTCAAGCAGGCAGCAAGAAGAACACACCCAACTCATGCCTCTAAAATTAAAGGTGAAGTTGATAATCTTATCAAGTATAACTTTTTCAGGGAGATTAAATATCCAAAATGGATGGACAACATTTTCCCAGAGAAAATAAGAATAGGAAAATCATATTTTTCATTGATTTCAGAGATCTTAACTAGCATTTTCTTAAAGATGACTTTCCAGTTCCAATCATAGAACTTTTAATTGATGCAACAGCTGGCTATGAAGTTATTTCCTTCATGGATGGTTACTCTGGGTACAATCAAATCCACATGGACCTAGAATATAAAGATTTTGTAGCCTTCAGAGCTCCTCAAGGTGTGTTTTGATATTGGGTAATGCCCTTTGGCTTAAAGGATGCAGGTGAAACGTATCAATGTGCCATGAACCATATCTTCAAACCCTTATTAGGAAAATTTGTTGAATGTTATGTGGATGATCTAGTGGTTAAATCCAGACAATGTTTTTATCACTTGGTTGATCTGGATATCATATTCAATAAACGTCATCAACACAATTTGAAGATAAACCCCTTGAAATGTGCTTTCGGGTTAACCTCAAGAAAATTCCTTGGCTTCGTTGTATTCCATTATGGCATTGAAGTTGATCTTAAGAAAAAAAAGCAATTTTTGGCATGTCACCTCCTCGTAATTTGAAATAATTAAGATGACTTCAAGGAAACTTGGCCTATATTCAATACTTCATCATGAATTTGACAGGAAAGTGTTTTTCCTTCACCAGATTAATAAAGAAGGGAGTCACTTATCAATGAAATGAAGACTACTAAGAGGTATTTGATACCCTCAAGAAATATATTTTGAGTACACTGGTATTAATGTCATGTCTTTAAAGAAGACCACTTATTCTTTATGTGACAAATTTAGAGCGGTCACTGGGTTCCTTCCTTGCCCAAAATAATGATGTTGTGAATGAGAATAGCCTTTACTATCTCATTCGAACTATGCTTGATGCAGAAACTCAATATTCAAATATTGAGAAGTGTTGTTTGGCATTAATATTTTCAGTTAATAAATTCATCCACTACCTGCAATATCATGAGGTCCAATTGGTGTCTCACAATAACCCGCTCAAATTTATCCTCATTTTTTTATGATTACAGGGCATCTGGAACTATGGGAAGTTATTTTGAAATAGTTTGATATCTATTTTGTGCCTCAGAAGGAAATAAAGGGCCAAGACTTGGCTGAATTCCTTGCTAAACATCCATCTTTGGAAGATACATCATTGAATACTAAACTTCTTGATCAATAGTTATTCTATATTCCATATAGTTCTCAAACATTGGAAATGTACTTTGATGGTGCCTCCATAAGTCCAACAAGGAAGAGAATGGAAAACCCTAAATTCAATAAAGTTGGTTAGGAATTTTACTTGTCTCCCCAGAAAAGGTAGTGTTGCCTTATTCCTTCCTGTTGTCAGAAGTTGGTACCAAAAATGAAGCATAATATTAATATATCATCGCATTCTTGTAATTGGCACTTCAAGTACAAGTGAATCAACTGAAAGTAAAAGGTGATTCAGAGTTGGTAATCAAACAAATCAATGGGGATTATGCTATCATAAAAGAAGAGTTAATCCCTTTGTGTGATCACATCAGAGGGTTAATGGATGAATTTCCTTAAGAGCCGACATTGTCTTATATCCTATGATCAAAAAATGCCAAAGTTGATGCACTGGATAATGCAGAAACAGCCCTGGAAGATCCAAATTGGGATGAGAAAATAATTAGTATAGCCCATCATCATGTGGTATCACCTTTCCTTAAAACTATAATGGAGAAAATTAATGAAATTAGACCTATTTCTGAGCCATATGGTCATACCACGAGATGGAGAAAACCCATTATGGAATACCTTCAAAATGGAGTACTTCTACCAGGTAGAGATGAAAAAGAAGAAATCTGATGATGAGTGACCAATTTTACCCTATATGATAGTCCAGATCACTAGAAGATCCTCTAAAAATGAGGAATTTATGGAATCCTATTCAGTTGTATTGATGGAGAAGAAAATGCATCTATCATGAAAGAAGTACATTCAGGAGCTTACGGTTATCACCAGTCTGGGCATAGGATTTCTAATAAAATCTAAATTCTTGGATACTTCTGGCCTTCAATGACGCAGTATTGCATAGATTTTACCAAAAAATGTCATCCCTTCCAAGTGCATGCCAACTTCATTCATCAACCCCCGGAGTTTCTACATACATCTAAATACTCCTAACCATTTTTTACATTGGTAATGGATGTAGTAGGGCCTTATCCTCCAGTTATGGATATGCAATTCAAGTATATCCTTATTGCTACTGACTTCTTCTACAAATGGTCTAAGGAAATACCTCTCAAAGAAGTCAGAGAAAAAATCATTTTTAGTTTTTTCAAAACTAATATCATTGTTATATTTGGTTTCCCTCATACTATATTGATAGACAATGGAGCCAATTTTTGTTATGTTGAGGTAAAGAAGTTATATCAGGATCACAATATCAAATCCAACCATTCATCTCACTATCATGCAGCAGCCAATGGATAGATAGAGGCTTTCAATAAAACATTATCAAACATACTCTATAAGATGGTGGATAAAGATACAAAACATTGGCCTGATAAACTTTTGTGTGCTTTATGGGATTACCAGACTACTACCTGTGCTACCACACAAGTAACCCCTTATTAATTGGTGTATGGAACATAAGCAGTTTTTTCAATTGAAATTCAATTTACTTCACTCAGAGTTTCAATATTTAATCATTTTTCTATAGATGATAAGTCTCAGAAATGGTTTGATGAGATGGAATGATTATATGGGGAAATCTTTCATACTTTTCATCATTTAGATGTCTATCTGAAATAATTGTGTGAGCCTTTAACAAGAAAATTTTCCTCCATTCATTTCATCAAGTTGAATTGGTATTGGTCCTCAGGACCCCGATGATACCAGGAAAGAAACCTCCAATGCTTGAGCCAAAGTGGGAAGGACCTTATTCCACATATATGGTCTACTGAAATAGAGATTATTCCTTAATCTCAATGTATGGAGAGCTTATCACAGCTCTAACCAATGAAAGATTCTTAAAGAAATATTTTGTATAATTGCACACCTTGCCCTAGCTGCATGACTCTAAACTACACAGCACAAGGTCCTAGTTGTGAGACGTTAAACTACATAACAACCATAAGTGTCCATGCTACACGATGATAAAATGTGAAACATCTTTGTACTTATCGCATGATGTTAAACTGCATGACATCATTTTTCTTTGTTATAGGAAATTAAATTTAATAGTTAACATCTTCTCTACTTGACGTTAGGAGATTCCATATACAAGCATCATTGACATCATTGCTGCTCTTTAATGGCACTTGAGTCCCTTTCTTCCCTATGTTTGAGTCAGATCTTCATAGGGACCTCATTTCAAGAACTATGTGTGGCTTGATTCTCATTTATATAAGATATGTAGAGATGTCGATATCTCCAATCTTGGGCCCAATTGCACACAAAAATAATTTTTTTTATTTTTATTTTCCACTCCTGTATATGAATCAGATCTATACAGAGTGTTCCCTTAAGATACATGGTTTGATATTTTTTCCATTTTGTGTCTTAAGTTTAATTGTTCTTCCAAAATGTGTTTAAATCCCCCGTATTCCATATCAAACTAGATTGGTGAGAGAAATGATTGTTCAAGAGCTATGTTTGGCTTGATTCTCATCTATATGAGATATGTAGAGACACCTAGATCCCCAATCTTGGGTCCAGCCATGATAAAAAACACATTTATTTCTTATGTAAAAAAAATAAAACTTGCATATGGGATGTTTAAAGAACTACATATGGATTGATTCATTCCCCCAGCAAGACACATAGTGACACTTAGGTTTTATCCCTTAATTCTAGCTACAATATGTCTTTATTGTCATGTCAGTTCATCTTTATCCTTACCGCGTGAAGTTAAACTACACAGAAATCCAAGAACTATGTTTGGATTGATTCTTTCTCTAATGAGATACATAGTGATACTAGGCCCTATGCCCTGGCTCAGACATCACTTAATCATAATACTCATATTCTTTACTTGTTTCAACTTTTTGTTACATAAGAAGCCTTTACTGCTCCTTGTTTCTCACACTGAGCGTAGCTCACGTGAGATTAGGAATACAGTAAAAAAAGCAAAGCTTCTCTATATAATTAAGGTGTCTCAATTTATTATGGGGTTATCAATGGTCTTCACTGCATGACTTAAAACTGAACAGTACAATGTCCTCATTGCATGACTCTAAACTGCACAACATAATATTGATTCAAAGGAAACAAAGAAAGTCTCCATTTTTACATATGAATCATATCTATGTAAAGGACTTCAAACTCATGGCCAATATTGATTCAAATATTTCTCATGTTCCCTAAGAATAATCCCCATCCATATTTCATACTCTTAAACTTGAATATTTTCAGATTTTCATAATCTTTCTTACGGTTTTTTGTGATAGAGTCTCTGATATCTGAGATCTCTTTTTCCTGATTGTGCAGTGCATGCCCTTAGGTGGCCTTGTATAAGTTTCTTACATAATGGGCATGTCATTCAAAGGATACCACTATTTTTCTATATAGCATATGCACCAGTTTCCACTACATAATACAACCCCCCATAACAGTTTTTTCAAATAATAGTAATTTCATTCTTGGTTAATGTGTCCTTTGTCCCCTTAAAACTTTGATAACAATATACAAGAATCTTTATTTTAAAGCAATCATTCGTGTATATTTTTCCCATTACCTTTCTCTCAATATGAAAGTCTTTAAGACCTTGGTTTACACATTTTCTTCTCTATGTGTTCAAATCAATATGAAATAAAATTGGATCACTTGGCCACATATTATATACTGTTTCCATTTTTTGTTCTAGTCGTATGACCTTAAAACTACAGACACCATATTTCCTATGTTTGGTTTAGAACTTCATAGAAATCTTATTCCTCCGATTCTTTGGAAATCATGATTGGAAATACCCTCTTCATATTCAAGTACTTTTCCCCATAAACCAAACTCTGTGCTTTGGAAAATCTGAATCTCCATAAACTTTCTTTGGCTTTTAGAAATATAATTTCAAAATTTTGAGAGCTCTTTTTGACTATGCAATATGTTCTCCTAGGTGGCCTTGCATAAAAGTTTCTTACATAAAAATATTTTCAGTCAAAATATTCCATTATTTGTCTATGTAGAATATTCCCCAGTTGGCCCTACATAATATAGCCCCCATAACGGGTTTTTAAAATAATGGTCACTTCATTATTGGAAAATACATCCTCTAATGATTTTATCCCTTTTCCCATATCATTCTTCAAATCCAAAAATTCCCAAATCATAGTTTACAATTTTCCCTTCCATACCAGAATATAGTAGTATGTTTTCAAACAAATTATCAAGAATTTGGAAGAGTCTCGTACCTTTGGTCAAAGATAAAGACCTTAAATTAAAGCCACCCAATTTCCTCACTGCATGACTTAAAACTACATAGTACAATGTCCTCACTGTATGACATAAAACTACATATCCTGATATCATAAATTCCTCTTTATGGAAAATTTTAACCATTACTCATACACCAAATTTGTATAGAAGTGGTTTTCCTATTCATGACATATGTCAACATAGATAACCCTTTATTCTTAAAATTTTTTTCCTTGGAAAAACCACACACTATTGTCTTGAGTCACCCAAATCTTATTTTCCCTTGTCTATCAACAGTAAAATGTTAAATTCCTAAGATCTATTTTTTGACTATGTAGTATGTTCCCTTAGGTGGCCTTTCCTAAGTTGTCTATATAACAGGCATGTCAGTCAAAAGGTTTCACTATTTCTCTATGCAGTATATGCCCCAATTGGCCTTGAATAATACAGCCCCCATAACGGGTTTTTCAAATAATGGTAACTTCATTCTTGGAAGAGACTTCCTTTATTTTTATACAATTTTTTGATTGGGTGACCATAAAAATCATGAATCAAGATTACCATGGGAAATATTTAAAGAATATTAGAGAAATTCTTAGGCATTGAGTCTTGTTTGGGATTTTATTTCAAAATTTATGGTCAAAGTTGTTTGACCTTAAACATTATCCCTTTATAGTATCACATGCATGACTTTAAACTGCCAACAACAAGAGACATGGTACTCACCAGATTGGAAACCCGCAAAGGGAACTCTAGACAAAAGTCGAAGTCTCAGCTCACCATAATTACATTTTGTAGGTTCTAGGAAATATTGAGCAATAAAAAATCAAAAGATACAAAGTTTTATGGGGTTGTCTATATAATCCTATTAAAAATCAAACTATGCTCGCTAGGTCCCATGGATTATGAAAAAATGAGATCATCCTTCTAAACTTGACATAGCTCCAAATATATCCAAATGATGTTGGAATGCATCAAAGTGTCCTAATTTTACCTTATAACAATATTCTTTTCATTCTGAACGAATCAAATTCTAAGGGGGTCTTTTATAGACACCAAGAAATGTGTTCCATGAACTTCTCTTCAAAATGTCATCAACCAGGCTCGAAAAGTTTGTGGTGCAATTCTATATTTTTCTTTGGTGTCGGTGATGATAGTGAAGGCACCGACCCAAAGGGCCAAGACCGTAGCCTAGCACTGATCCCAAGTAGGGGTACGGGGGAACATCCCTCGCGGTGTGCAGTAATAGATTTGGATAATTCCTTAAATTGGTGCCCAAGGTACCTGTATCCAAACACCTATGTACCACCATGATAGAGCTGAATGAAAATATTATTTTGGCTAAGTCCTTAAAGTGCTACCCCAATTAGGCCAAGTCACCAGCGGTGCACAAGCCTACATGGGTGCCACACATCTGGTGTGTAGCCACTTGTGTGCCACAAAGTTGTCACACAAACCACTTGTGCGACCAAACTCCTTTCACCAATGGTCACTTATTTTATTATAAATAGACCCCTGGGGCCTTTATTTTGATGGAAAGATTTTCCTAAAGCCTAATTTCTACTCTAGTCACCCCAGTGCTTCTCCCAATTCTTAAGAAACTTTTAAGGTAGTTCTTTAACACCTAAAGCGGAGGAATTAAAGGAGGATCATAGGACTTAATTTATTTTAGTGTTTCAAACCCATAACACTTGTGCACCTAAAGTTCCCAACATCCCTAAATCATAAAGACTAGTGTACCACCTATTCCTATCATAGGAACTTGGGTACCCCACTTCTAGGAATGCCTATGAATATACTTGAATTCTTGAGTTAGTTATCAACCAAGTATTAACATACTGGTTGTTCGTCACTCAAGTGAACATCAGGTCTCCCAATCCTACTTGCGCACCCTTAATTGCATACTGGTACCTACCTGGGCGCCCTTATTTGATTCACCTACTCTATTCAGTATACAAGCCATTAAGCCCACTTAAAATCCATTCATGTCAAGGATTCTTCTTCATTGGCTCCCTTGCCTAAAAGGGATTCTATTGATACCTCCACCAAAACCTCCTGACTTATCAAACCTTTTAGAAATTCACCTCAACATGTATTCTATTTGTGTTTTTATATCCATAGTTAGAGTTTTCCCACATTTGTTTCACAATGGGGTTAGGGTTCATGGAGTGTTTGTGGGTTTTTATATTCGCGGTCACATGGACCTTTCTCCCAGGAACAGTGTTGGGAAGTTCCTGGTTTGGAGGATTGGGGTTTGGGTTCTGAACTCCCCTTCTCATCTCTAAGACCTGGAACCTCAGGTCTCTGGTAGGGAAGGTACAATTCATGCTTGTTTTTTCATGCAAGCAAAAGAAAAGTCTCCCTACCCTACCAAGATCAATTTTAGGGCATCCATACTAGTGAATCCCCTAACCTTTCAAGTAGGAGGTTGCATTCTTAATCCTCTATACTTTCATCACCTTCACTCCTTCCTTTCATTAGACCCTTTTCCGATGTAAATTTAAGAGATGGGAGTCTCTCTGCCTCTCCCTCTTCTCGGTTCGCCTCTCCCTCATCCATCATCACCACCGTAGGCACACCCTCTTCCACCAGCAGAGGAGGAAAAGTGTGAGTTCGTTTTTTGAATATTTGACATCCTTTTGTTTCTCGCACCGATCATGACTCATGTGGGCTTAAATATTTTTCATGATCACAAAATTTGTGCAAGACCACTTAAACTACGAGAACTCTGATTCCTATTCAAACCAGGATACGTAGGAATCCTTCTCATGGCCAGAGCTCATTGGATGTCATATTTAGTAACCCAACCCTAATTACCTTAATTTGGGAATCTTCCTTAGGAGTAAGCCCCAAATTAAACCCCCAAATCACCAAGTCATCCTTTTCAGGAAGTAAGACCAAACTCATTTCTCTCAAAGGACTATACTATCCTTTGAGACTTATCAAACTACGTGGTCTTTTATTCCCATCAACATGGGATATGTAGGAAGCCTCCTTGTAATTCAAATAAAACACTTCAAATAAACCATGTTATCCTTGGTCCATTTTCCTAATAGAGTCTAATATTAATTGGAAACCCATATCATTTCCAAGTTCCTTGGGCTGCTTCGGCATAAGTCCCACACCAAACTTTGATTGTGCACATTTCGCTTATATGTCCTTACCACATGACATTAAACTATAAAATTAGGTCCTTATCACATGACCTTAAAAGGTATGATGTGTCCCATTAAGCGGCACATAACTACAAGGGTTCTGATTACTTTCACAAGGATATGTAGGTAACCCATTTTATGGATACAATCCTATTATCAAAACAAACCTTTGTCTCCCTAGATGAAAATAAATTTCAGAGTTCCCCATTGAGTTTCTTAAAAACCAGTATCATTATAACGACGATTAAAAGAATCTCTAAATAGTATCTGAGAGGATACCATTGATGGATAACCTCAAATACATACGGATATCTCCATTAATTAAGAACCTTGAATACATAATAATGATTCTAAATTTCACACATGTCAATAACTGATTGAAAATTATAGGGGAATATTATGTTATACTTGGTGAATTAATAAGGATTCATGAAAATATTTTAAATTCATAAAGAGAGTCCCGTAGTAGACAATAATTTCCCCCAAAAGGGTGTGATGAGTCCGACCTCCCATACTATTGACCAATGCGCATTCTTAAGTATCTTAAAGTTAAAACTTAATGAACACCTGCCTTTGCAAAGCAGATCCCTTTTGGATAAATAGTTTTTGGGTGTTTTTGGTTCCATGAATAATTACAATGGAACCCACCTGGAAGTAGTGATTCTTAAAACTAGAAAACACATTTCAAAGAACTACGAAACATCAGCTTATAATCATTAAAATTAATTTCTCCTTCGGTATGAATGATATGAATGTTCAGTAGACTGATTATCCTATAATTATTCTTAAAACCAAATAATAATAACTAAATATATATTGGGAACTCACTTATTATTGGAAAAATAATAATATAGAATAGTGAATTAGTTCCGTATACTCTTTCTTCGATACTCAATATCAATAATTGAGCATAGAATTTATTTCCACATAGTGAAACTGAATATTATTCAACCACTAATTACACTTCAATGAACATCTTAGAATTATCAACCTGATTTGATCATCTATACGATATGCATGTAATTGAAAGTTCATTACATGTGGAACCCAAGAACATTCATCAATGCATTTTTAATTGATGTGTTATCATATATTTTTTTAGGTATCTCAAGTTCTCATGTGTTTTTACATATGCATGAAAGCATGATTGAACTATTCACCTTCTTTTTTATTACTTCACACACACAATTTTTTCATATAAAATTCTGCAATAAATTTTGGGATATATGGTTTTATTTAAATTGTGTAGGTAGTCTGATTCATGAATCTATTATGCATGTATATCCACGTATATCATGCATGCATTTTCTCCCTCATGCAGGTGTATAACGCACAACTGCTTCTCCCTTCATGCAAACCGGATGGCTATATTGGACCTTATCTTAATGAAATATCTTGAGAGAAAGAACTTAATGGTCAAGGAATTATTTATTCACAAAAGAAGATATATTTTTTGAATCAATTATTCACAAATATCTTCATGTGTTATGAACATAGGTTGAAGTCCCTCGTTTCTTGGTCACTATTTTTTCATGTAACTATGTGAGAGTGAATCACTTATACACTATTTTGTGGACCTAATATTATTCACGAGGGATGATGAGAGTGTTTTAACACTATTCTTATATCTGTATATCTTCTTCTCATAGGATATTTGTGATAATTATTCACAAAACCAAGATGGTTTGAGGAACTCCCCTCTTAAAGATGCCAAGGAGGATCGCAGTACTCCTTTTCCTTCTTCATGTAATGGGAACTGCGAAGATAGTCTATTTTTTTAAACATAAGATCTAAAAATAATACATGATTTGAATAAAAATTCTTGGAATTGAGGCTTTGGTATTTATAAGAAGGTGGGCATCGCCTCTTCCTCCTTCAATCACAAATTTTAATCCCATATTTTATGATGTGTAAATCAGATCTTTGAATTCCTAAAGATCGCATGTTTCTATTCTTAAAATAGCAGGTTAAGTGGAACCAAAAGTAATTTCACCAATTATTTAGATAATGAGGCCTTCTTACTTCTTGGATATGAGAACATGTATGAATTCTTCTTCTCCTTTTTAAGATCAACATTATCCATGCATATCAGATGCATGAACTGGACTCTTCAACTACATTTGAATTCATCCAAAGCATATTCATTTTTTAAAATACCTATGTTCATAAAGATTCTTGTAATCGTCTCCTTAGAGTCTCATATATTTGAGATTATATTAGTGACAGAAGTCACGACATGAAAAAATTATGGCATAGAGAAACCCAATGGTGTTGGAAGGTTGATGAAGATCGAAGGATTCTATTGTGCATCTAAGATCAATCAAATAAAATAGCTTGATTTATGACTGTATATTTTAAGATGGAGGAACAATAATAATACACTATGCATCCCATATTGATCTCCAACATGGTTTATCCATGATATATCAAAGATCTCATTTCCACTTTTTGTTTAAACCGGAACCAGGGTAAACACCTACATACACAGTAAATCATGCCCAAAAGGGCCACACCACACCATTTTGTGGTCCATGAACTTCCTTACAGGCCCAATGTGGCCTAACCACACACACCTTGTACACGATCATGATCTTATAGGTCCTATACATGACTCACCCACTCCTTAACTCCTATATAGTCCTCATTTGGTCAGACCTCCCCCATGGTTTCCCTTAGAGTCCCATATGTGGTTGATGGCTAGCCAATGGGGCTTGTGGTGGTTGCCCCATTTTTTTTGTATAAGACTCCAAAAAAATTAATTACTAAAAACTATGTATATATGAGAATTATTACTTTAAAATCATAGATATCTCTTATTCAAAGTATCTTAATTCAAATAATCATTTTCAGGATCATCATGAATTTTCAATCTTATTCTCCTTTTATAATATACATTCTAATGAACTCTTTATCAACCAAATGTATCCACGGACACTGAACTGCATGTCAACCCTAAGTATTTTCTTCCCCACGGTAAAATGGAGATTTCCTTATCAACAAATAAGGTAAAACTTCTTGCTGTAGATCTTCATTTTGTTCTTATTGGTAAATTTTTCAATCTCACACCCTCACTGAAATTTCTAAGCTCATCCCTTGAATTCATTGATTTTTCGGGGTTTTGGATCGGCCTCCTAAGCTCCTCTTTTGTAATATTTCAACTTTATTCTGGGGAGGACTACTATCATCTTTGGGTGAATCCCACATGGTATTTTGGGAGTTCTTACATGAAATTCATCAAATGTACCTTATATTTCTACCCCATTTACGAATCTTCTATAGTTCCAATTTGGGTTGATTTCCCTAGACTTATGTTGCATCTGTTCAAACAAAATGTTTTGTTTCCAATTTCTAAGCTCTTAAAACTGGACTTGACAACAAGAACTCTTACAAGGACTTATGTTGCAAGAATTTGTTTGAAAATAGATGTATCTAAGGATCTCCCTTCTCACATTTGGATCCTAAATGGTGAACATAGTTTCTCTCAAGAGGTGGTTTAAAAAAAACTTTCAGATTAATGTAGCACTTGTTTCAAACTTGGATGTGCCTCTAACGTTTGTGGAAATATAAAGGTTGGTACTAAGATCAAGAGACCTACTTGGATTGAAAAAGGAAAGAAACATTCTCAAAATGCAGGCCCATATGAATCTGCTTATAAAGGACCAAAGAATGATGTGAATAAGGAGATGTTTGTCAATATTGCATATCTTACTAAAAGTAAAGCAATTCCAGGCATCGTGGAGGATTTTCTGGATGTCACCAGTCACACTACTATCCCTGTATCCATGGAGATGAATCATGATCAGATTGATCCTCAACACACAAGGGACACAAAACAAGGATACATCTCTGATAACTCTCTTCTAGAGGAAGATGACCCATCAGATCGAATTGAGGAGGACTACCTTAAATAAAGTGCTAAGAAAGGGGAAAACCGATGGTGGACGTGGATGGATACATTACCCTAAATCCTATAAAAATATAAATTTAGAGACTAATATAAAATGGAAATAACAATAATCACAAGATCCCTCCAATCCTCTATGAAGGATGTCAAGCCTCCCAAACATCTGGTTGAACCTGTTGCAATCTCTGATGAAGAGGAGGAATATGACAGGGACCAGGATCCTATATACAAATATGTCTATCTTGATTGAGGATGAAGTTTCTATGAGTGATGAAATTCATGCAGGGATAAATGAACAATATGAAATAACACATCATAAATATGTTAATCGTGAGATCTCTGCTAAAACATACTTGTAAATCAGAAAACACATGCTCATAAGGATGGTTGAATAATTCAAGAAGAATCATAATTTCAACTTCAGAGACATACCTTGGACTTGAGTTCTTCTACTTAATTTTTTTTCATGAGCTCTGGTTGTGTCACTTTAAGTCTTTAAGTTTGGATATTTAGGACTTGGGACCCCTATTTCCATCTATTTTTACAGCCACTTTTGGCTTCTTGTGCCTCCCCTTTTGAGGGATGCAGCTCCTTTACTACTTGTTTAGTGTCTTACTAAATACTGATATGCTGACACTTTGAGGGTATTTGCTGATATTTTTTTGTTGAAGGGATGTTTTTTCCTTCATAAACTATAGTTATAATGAGTTTACATGGGTCGTTCATGATTTTTAAATCTATTTTTGGTTTTCTCCACTCACTTGGTCATGAGGAACTTACTGTATGTGATTTTGACATATCTTTGGATCCATCCTTCTAATTGTGTAACACATCAGATGACTTGGATGTCATGATCTATGACTTTATGAATAACATATGGCTTTTGGAAATTTGGTTTTTGTCTTTTGTTGCACTCTGAAGTGTTGGATCTCATATGCAACATATCTTCATAGAAATTTTGGATTTTTTGCATCCTCTTGACGGTGCTTGCTGAAAGGGTCTCTTTGTCTTGTCTTTCTCTATTATCATAGTCTGTCTCCCCCTGAATCCCTTCTGGTGTAAGCTTGTTATACCTCAGGTTTGTATTGTATTTTTTATTTAATAAATTCCTTGGGACATGAATTGGGTTCCCAATTCATGTCACTACTTTTCTAAAAAAAATTCAATATTATTATAAAAAAATGTGTCACTATTAACACGTGTATTTAACATAAAGATCAGATCACCAATTTTTATAGTTACTAGTAGAATTATTCAATAATTAAATCCAATGTCATCTAATGTACCCATAAAAATTCTCAAATAATCTCCTTCAAAATTCAATGTCTTCAAACCATTTATATGATTCTTCATATTATGATACATGATCACTTCATCTAATCTCCATTAACTTTGTAAATTCTTCATCATATTGAAATTAATGAAATATTACTATTTTATTGATGACAATATAGAACAATTTATAATAAATAAAACTCTTATATAATGTAGGATCTTAAATCTCCCCCTTTTTTTGTTGGAAACACCTTCATAGTTCTTTTAAAATGAATGTGTCAATGTTTTTATATCCATTTTACTTTTCCAAACATTAATTTCACTTTATCTCCCCCTTATTGCAAGAAATAAAATGTTCATGGTAAAAGTATATAAGTTTATACTTAAGAAATGTGTCATACATCATTTCTCTCTAAGTCTACTTGATCTATGCTCAGTGTAAAAAAAGAGGATTTGTTTTAGATAAAAAATATTTCCATTACAAATTGATATTGGTACCTCATGAAATGTGAACTAATATATTTGACTTCAAGGATTTCAAACTTTTATTCTAGGTTTAAGATACTCAAATGATATATTAAACATTTATAAGAAAAATAAACCTAAAACATTTTCACCCACTTCAACAAATAAATCAAAAACATTCAAGTGAAACAAGAAAGATAAGTAGCCTTAGGGAACATCCATTACTTCCACTTTTCATAATAAATCGATTAATTCAATTACTCCCCACTTGTATTATGTTAATACTTTTTGATAAAAAATGATGATATATTAGGAGATACATACTTTATCCAATAGAATGATCTTCATACACATTCTAGAATAAATATTTTTGATACCAAATGAAATAATGGTTCTGGAAGAAACTTTTTATTTCACCATTTGTCTCCATCTCAATGGAAACACTCGTTGAATTCTTCATAATGGTGGATATATTCAAGACTGGATTTCAAGATACTTGAAAATAGAGAATACAAAAAAAAAATATCTTTAAATTATGATTGTCTAGATATGAAAGCTTCCACAAATTCACTCAATACATGTTCATATGGATACCAAATATAAGATTAAACTAAGATGATATCTTATTTATCCATGTTTTCAAGGATATGGTATCACAATATTCAACTCCATTATTGAAAATCCACTATCTCATTTTCATTTGAATACCAATTAAGGAATAATTCAATTATGGTGACTTCTTTATCTTTTGTATGAAGAATTGACAGAGGTCACTGCTTCCTAGGTTATGCCTATGAGAAATTAATTCAATTTCAATACCCTAAATTATAATAAAACATAAAATAAATATATATTTAAAGGTAAAATGTGGATCATACTTTATTTATCAATATGAATAGAAATATTTAGATTGTTTTATCAACCATGTTTCAAAATTTCCTTCATTCTTCCCACTATCACATCTGATCATCAATTCTGATTGAGGTACTGTGGATATTATCACTTTTTCTTCATCATGTGGGATCTTTTCTTTTCCTTTTTCACTGGACATAACTTGTGCATCTTTAATTTCCCATATTATTTACAAATCTTCTGGATAGATAAATAGCAGTTCATTAAGAACTGTGGCACAAAGTTCAGATCTTTCACATGATTTCATCTTAGTGAAAACATTATTATCAATTATTTTTAATGTACTTATTTTCCACTTCTTAGTGTTGAAATCCAAGTACTTATTATCTTTCATACTTGAAATATTCTTAGGAGATTTTTTTATAACATTATTTGATTTGTTCCCAAGGTTGGTTCTTTTTTACTATCCAAATCACATGGTATTATTTTCTCATCACCTTTGGATACATGTAAATATGAGAATTTTTTAACCTTGTTACCACTTCCTTCACATACATCACATACATCACATATACTTTCAAGTTTTTCAAATCGGTTGACCATATATGGATTTGTTTTCTTAACCTATTGATTCTTATTATTCTTCTCTTTCTTTCTCCCCCTAGAGATTTCTTACTTTGTGATTTTTCATTTAGAGGATTGTACCATCACTCTAATGAACAATGCCTAGATCTATTGTAGCACCAATATTGACTCAAAAATCTTGATTTCTAGGAATATTTTTATAAGTTTTTTGGGTATTATTCATGACATGTTATGTTATTTGTGGGGAACTAGATTCCACGTTATTTTTCTTACACACCCAAGACATGGTTGTAGGTTTCTTTTCGCTTTTATTCATTCATAATTTTTTATCATTTTTTTTTTCAAACCTGCATTATTCCTAATAACATATTTAGAAGAATTTTTACAAGATGGTATGGATGGTACCTTTCTCTTCTCAGCTACTTATAATAGATCATCAAATGAATTCATTATCTTCTTATCAAATTTTTGTGGGTCTTTTAACATTAGAATACTAACATGAGCATTGAGTGGCATAAAAAATAGATTCCTTGTTTTATAATGTCTCTATATGTGTCTTCTCAAGATTGGACAAAAGAAATTACAATTATAGAAATTTCATACATATAATGATTTTCTGATCTTCAATCACAATATTCTTCTCATCACAAGATTTATTCATTATTTAAACCTTATCTTCATGCATATTTTCATTATTATGAATCAAATATTCCAATTCCTTTATCTTCCTAGATGTTACTTCGAATTTTGAATCCTTTCCATCAAGGATTTTTCAATTTTTCTTCAATTGAATGGATATAATCTTTAAGATTCTTCTTGACTCCCTCTTTCTCTTCAACTTAATTATTCTATTTTAAGGAAATTATTTCAAGTTACCTATTTATTGCTTCAATGGATCCAAATTGTATAGAGAGCTGTAAATATTAAAGAATTTTTTCTTATAATACCTTCTCCATAATATAATCTCTTTCTTCCAGTTGTGTAATTTATTATTGTATACATTGAAATACTATAAAAACAAGAGAGATAGTTTTTATGGGAACATAATGTTGGATATCTATTAATCAGTCTACTGATATCTCTTGAGAGGTTTTAGATTGATCATCATCACCACTTCTTCTATAATCTTATTCAAGATAGTTTGGAATGGATCAAACACAGACTGATTGATCACTTTATGTAGAGACTGTCCATATCCTTTGTGGTAACTTGAGGCACCTACTCTATACTTTCCATTCCTGATATGTCTTTATTGTTTCCAATATATAGAGATATTGATACTTCATCTTCATTAGATCAGAGTGGTATCTTATTAAGATTTTTTTTCTATTTATTTATCTTGTTCATTGTAGCCTTGGTAAAAATTTAATTCTTCTCAGATATAAGTGATTCTTCACCAAAAATGAACTTCATTGTATACATATAAAAAAATAATCAAATTTTTAAAAGATAATAATGGCACTGTAGATAATTCAATAGAGTTGAACCTTCCTCTGATACCACTTGAAATGACCAATTTGGGAATGTTCCTAAAACTAAGAGGGGGTTGAATCATTATTGGGGACTTTGAAACCTTTTACAACTTATTTCCCTTTACCTCTTAGAGCTATTAGGATATCGATTCTCTTATTCTATTTTCATTATCTCATGCAATTATATGGAATCAACTAAAGATAGAAGACTGTATTTTTAAATATTCACTACTCAATGAGATTAGTTAGTCCTTGGAATGGTATGGAAATAATAAAATAACAAAACCATTAGAAAATAATCCTTTGAACATGGTTACAATAGGAAGAGAACATCCATTTAATTATGTTTCACTACAGTAAATTGATTGAGAAAATTTTGCATCTCGTGTCTGGATATTTATAAAACTTATGAAGGTAGTCCTCTTCCTTATTAAGGATTCATTATAACATTAATATATAATTCTCCCATATGATAATTCTATTAGATATCACTATGATGATTTGTTTCCTTACAATTATCCACATGTTACTTTATTAGTGGTAGTAAAACATATCTTATTCTTCTTCTGACTTCAGTCAAAATAATATGAATGTGTTGTAGGATTATAATCTCAAAACTCTTATTTTAAAAAAATGATAATCAATCAGATATTAATTTTGTAACCAAATATCCTTCTTCTTTAGTGAAAAATAGACTACACTAGTTCTTCTTCTCTTCTTCTTTCTTGAATCTCAAACTTCCTTTGGATTCTAGAATCAATGAATTATCAACTCAACTTAGAATCATCACAAGTAATTTCTCCTTTATTAAGAATAATATGAATTTTTAGTAGACTTATTATTCTAGAATTATTTTTCAACCCAAATAGTTATAACTAAATATATATTGGGAACTCACTTCTTCTTGGACACATAATAATATATAGTAGTGTAATAGTGCCTTATTCTCATTATTTGATACTCAATATTAATAAGTGAGTGTAGTATTGATTTCCTCTTAGTGGAATGGAATATTTTTCAACCAATAATAACACTTCACTAAACATCATAGAATTATCAACCTGATTAGATCATTTATACTACATTCATTTAATGCATAGTGTATGAAAAGTGTAACCCATTCAAATTCATCAATTCATTTTTATTTTATGTGTTATATTCAAATTTTTTATGGTATCTCAAGTGTTCATGTGTTTTAATTTATTCTTGCAATAATTTATAAAATATTCATCTTATTTATTGTTACTTCACACACACATGTAAATGCACACATGCTCTATTTTTATGTACACTTATTCACTGCATTCTAGGAGAACTAGTTTTCTTTAAATGGTTTGGGTAGTAAGTTTAATGAACATATTATTCATGTATAACCATGTATATCATGAATTAGTTTTCTCCCTCACACAGGGGTATTGCACACAACTACTTATTCCTTTCT
Organism: Viscum album; assembly: GCA_963277665.1. Classification (NCBI taxonomy): domain Eukaryota; kingdom Viridiplantae; phylum Streptophyta; class Magnoliopsida; order Santalales; family Viscaceae; genus Viscum; species Viscum album. Next base: position 369,008,480 of record OY728135.1, on the reverse strand, counting down.
GAAAACCAGATGGATATGTGGGACCTCATCTTCATGAAACATAGTGAGATTAATAATTCACTATCTTTTGAAATCATTTCATTATAAATGAAGAGATAGATTCTAGGAACCAGTTATTCATGATGATCTTCAAGTGTTATCAACACAATTTTACTTATCAATGTTCTACTTCACTGTGCCTTTTCATAAATCGAGAAGAGTGCAATAATTATTCACCATTTTATGGAACCAATCTTCTTCACAAAGAATGATGAGAGTGTGTTAACACTAGTTGTGTTTTCACAACTCTTATCCATGTAGGATATGCACGATACTTATTCATGGAACCAAGAAGGTTCGCATAAATCCCCTCTTCGTGATTGCAAGGATGCTCACAGAACTTCTTTCCTTTTTCAAATAATAGGAACTAGGGAGATTATTCTTTAATGAAAATAGAATAACTCAAACTATTACATTAGTGGAAACAAACTTCTTAGTGTCAAGGATTTAGTATTAATAGGAAGATGATCATCGCATCTTCCTCATTCAATCACTAACTTGAATCTTTGTTTTATGATGTGTAAATTTGATCATTGTGTGCCCAAAGATCTTAGATTTGGATTCATTAAAACACAGGTTAAGTGAGTCCACAAATCACATCACTTATTATTTATTTGATAAGGTCTTCTTACTTTATGAATAAGTGCACGTGGAAGGATGCTTCGTCTCTTTTTTAAGCTCAATCATTATCCATTCATATCAGATGCATGGATCACCCTTTGAAACTATGTTTTCATTAATTCGAACAATATTTTATTATGAATGTACATGAATTTACATAATACCTTCTATTCATAGTGATTTTTATACTTGTATTCTTGGATTCTTATACATTCTAACATAGATCGGTGATGGTAGTCACAACAAGAAAAAAATCAAGCATATAGAAAACCACCGACATTGGGACGTTGATGAAGATTGATGGATTTGATTATTTAGCTAAAATCAATTGAATCATATAGTCAAAGTTATGTATGTATATTTTATTATGAGGGAAAATTAATTCATACACCGTGTGTCACAAATGGATCTCCAGTTTAGTTTTTCCATGCTATATCAAAGATCTCGTTCTAGATTTTGGTTCGAGCCGTCACCAGGTTAGGCACTCAGATTCCAAACACTTCACACCCCCAAATGCCACACTACACCATTTCATAGTCTACAGGCTTCCCATTGGCCCAATGTTTCCCACCCATATTTTCCTTATACACGAGTGTGCTCCTGCAGACCTATAATTATCCGTTCTCTCTTTAGATTCCCTGTAGTCCTCCTTTGCTTATACATCCCACATTTTTTGACCTTAGAGTCCCATAGATGGTTTATGGCTAGCCAATGGATCTTTTTGGGGTTTTCCCATTATTTTTATATAATTCCCGACAAAAATTAATTACTAAAAACTATGTATATACTTGAATTATAACTTCAAATGCATGTCAAAATCTTCTTAAAAGTATCTTCATGGAAATAATCATTTTCATGATCATAGTTAATTCATATTTTTCTTCCATTTTTGAAATATACATTCCAAATAACTCTTCATCATCCAAGCCACTTTCATATCATCTTCCAAAATAAATATTTATTATCCAAACTGATTTTATCTCATCTTCTACATTATTGTGAACAATGTGTCACCATTGACACATGTATTTGACATGAATCCCAGTTCACCAATCATCAGAGTTACTGGGATAACTATTCAAGAATGAGATCCAATTTTCATGACTTAATAACAATTCGATAGCATTACCATTAAAAATAAAAAATTTCAAACTATTTATAAGTTTCTTTAGATTATAATACTTGAGCACTTCATCCAATCTCTATTAACTTTGGAACATATTCATTATATTGACATTAATGAAATCATCCTATTTCAATGAATACCATTGAAAACAATTAAAGAATAAATAAAAATCATATATGAAGTGAGATATTCAAATGTTTCTAGTGTTAGTGTTGATAATATTATCACTATATTATGGAATTAGAATCAGTTTTTGAACAATAACATTTCCCATATATAACAAACTATTTCCACTCATCAAGTTTTAACAACCTTAATTGTATCATTTTATGATTTAATAAACTATAAATTTAATATAAATACTAATATATTAGTGGAGAGATGATATTCCCCTATTTTGGATATAATGAAAGGGAGAAGGTTGTCATGGTTTTAAATTACCAATACGGATATGTTGATCAGTGGTGTTCTCTAATTCAAAAATAAATGAAAGTTGAAGAGATTGAAAGAATATATTTTAATGATTTGAAAGAGATATTCCTAGAGGAATATTTTACATGGTATTAATGAGAAAACATGGAAATTGAATTCAAATATGTAATAAAAATGATGAGGAAGTCATGGTAGAGCATGAAGATAATTTTAAAGGTTTAGAAAGATATGATGTTGATTATGTATAGAATCTATAAATAAATATTGATCAATTATTTGATGTATCAAAGTCAAGTCTTGCATGGGAATTAGTCTCTAAAATAGTTTAATATTATGAGAAGATGGTGATAGGAATCATCAAGAGAGGGAATGTATTTTCAATTTCTTATCTTTTCAAAGGAACATTGGAGAAGAAAACGGTATTTGATTTTAAGGTAGATAGAAATTTAAAGAAGGAGAATAAGGTAAGGGTGTAAATTCAAACCATATAATAATGGTAGAAATAAAAAACCTAGGTATTTATTTAATATCATAATATTTTACTTTAGATGTAGAGATAAAGGTTATCTAGATCATGATTTCAAGGGAAAGAGATAATAAACTAATGTTTAATGCTTTAACTTTAAGTTCATAAGACACAATTCAATTATATTCCTCAAATGTTAAGGAAATATACCATAGAAAGGGAAAAGGAATAAAGGTCATGATTATACAATCAAAATGATGGAAGTTGACTAACCCAATGAAGTCATAGAAAGTTATTTGATCATAAAATCAATTTTATGTAATCAATAATTTTATTCTACATATTTTCACTAATTTACATCTTGTTAGTCTGGTAAGAACATTGAATCTTCACCTAATGAATTAAGGAAGAAGTTTTTGGTTAAACTTCTATTGGAAAACTTATAGTAATGAATGTATATTAGGATATTTCTATTAATATTCATGGTGGTTCTTTTAATGAAAACAGGTTGTTATGCCAATGGTTTACTTTGGAATAATTATTGGGATAGATTCTCTCCCAAAGTATAACATACGAATTTATTTTAGAGAGAATGATACTATAGACTTTGAAGCTGGAATAGAGTCACTTATTTTTAATAGAGAGAATTAATTTCTTGATTCGTGTCTAGAACCACATCCTGTGTCTTATCTTAATGAAATTATTAGATAAAATGAATCATGTAATGAAAATTATTTCATAATAATAAAGGATGTTTCTATTTTTTTGAGATTATATTAATGTATTTATTGAGAAATTACCTAGATACCAACATGATTATAATGTTTAATTACATATTGATCGCATCCCATGTATAAAATCCATATCTAAGGATTCTTATAGAATGGTTCAAGTGGAATTTATGGAATTAAAGAATCAACTCCTATAGTTGTTTTATAAGGGATTTATATTCCATAGTGTCTCATGTTTGGGGGGTACCCATATTATTTTTAATGAAGAAATATGGACTTATAAGGTTCTTCATTAACAATACATAAATCAATTCCATTCCTATTAATAACATGTACCCTTTACTACACATTCATAATATATTTGATCAACTTCATGGGGATAAATACATCTCAAAGATTTACCTTTATTTTAGTTATCATCAATTAAAATTTAAGAATAATAGTATACCAAATATTACATTTTTTATATGGTATGATGGCATAGCTCAAAGAGTGTCCTTAGTTCCAATGGGGTATAAAATTTAAAAATTTATACAAGTCTCAAATAGAGCTATCATAATAGAAATGATATATGTAATGTTTATAGTTGAACCCATGTTATGGTGTAAGTAAAATTTAGAATATTTAAGGGAATGAGAATTGATGGTAGAATATATTAGAGAAACCTATTGTAGACAATGGTGGGAAAACAGATCAAAGGCTGGTTGTAGGCCAGTTATATGACATGAATGGGAGTTACAATCCATGTATTTCTAGGTACATGCTATATATTTAGGGTTACACGCTATATAATCTCAGTACATGTCCATGTAATGATCTGGCCTAAATTTGTACAGATAGGGAATTTAGTTTCTAGTACATGATGTGTATTTTTTTGATTAAATCAGGCACTAGTGTCATTTTTTCAGATGGATAAAAACGAGCCCCGTCAATGAGCAGTACACCCATGAAAATCTGAATAGGAATTTGCCTCCCATTTTTTCATTCAACGCCTAATTCAAACATTGTCAAATCTTTTAAAATCCCATCGGTGAGTGCTCGATTCTTCATGAGCCTTTCTTCCTGATTTCTCCTCTCGACCTAGTTATCAAGGGTTGATATTTAATTCTTTTTTTGTAGATCTACTCCGTTCTAGGTTGAATCAAAGCCTGATGCTGGATGGGGAGAGTAATACGAGTACGTGGTAGGTGGTAGCATACCTTTCACTTAATGTCATGTTGATTATATGTGTCGAAGTACCAAATGGAAACTTTTAGGGAATCACTTTGTTGATAATTTTCCTATGTTGTTTCCTAATGTTTATTAGGTAATTGATTAAATGTTCTGAGGTATTTTTGATATCATTTTCCTTGATTAAGGGCCATCCCATGGGTGTGTTTCCCTTGGAATGACCTTGTATGGAAGTTTTTCCTATGATACCTATGGGAATGCCTTTGATTACCTTTAATGGGTTGTTTAAAATGGAATTTTTTAATTTAATTATTTCTCGTGTGATATAGTTAATAGCTAAGTCTTGTGATAATTTAATTCACATGTTAGGATTGTTATATAAATTGAACATGTTAGTATATTTATTTAGGCCCTGTAACTATTTGGATTACTTGATAGTATTGTGATATAAATTGTTCCCATGTGATTATTTTAAAGGCCAATCCTTATGAGTTTGGTACTTGATTGTTTATATTGGATGCATGTGGGTGACGTTTTTCTCTTCTTGCAGGTGGGGTTTTTCAATCCCTTTGGGTGAGGTTTTTCTATGCTTGAGGGCAGGGTTTTGTTATGCTTGAGAGAGAGGTTTTTCTATGCTTGTGACACGTCTACCAAGAAAAATCACAATCTTGGATTTGGTTTTATCTTAATCTTGATTATTTGTTCTTTTGAGACATCAACTGTGCTAATTTATAGGAATGTTTACTTTTGAGTAATTCCTAGTTTAATACTTTAACCTTTTTACACTATCTGTTATATATATTCACCAACCGATCAACACAGATCTTGGATGGTTTCCTACTAGGATTTAGTCTCACACCCTGTTTGGGTCGTTATTTTGTCCCCTAATAGATTATATGGTTGTAGGTGTTGATTAGGGCAAGCCCCCTTATACTAGTTCTTGATATGTTGTTTATGAGTAGGAGATCATGGGACCGAGCTGAGGCTTGTGATGCTTCTTATATTCCTTTGTTTCTTTTATGATTTTGTAACATATATTTTGGGTTTCAATAGTGTATATATTTGGTTATTTTCTTAGAAATAACATGTTGTGCCATCCTTTGTATGGAATGATGGTTGGTCATTTATCTTATCAGTCTTCTGTTTTTTATTTTATATTTATGTTGTTTATTATTTCCATTATTGTATTATTATTGATTCCATTATGTTACACTCTGTCAATGAGGGAATATCTTCCCCACTATTACACCCTAGACCCTCACTTCTAGTTAGTAGCCTCTAGCGTTTGGGTAACTGTGCTTGAGTCTATGTGGCCAACCAGGTAAGGGGAACTAGTTGAGTGGCATCCAGATCTGGGACGTTACAAAGTCATATTAGAGGAGGTTTCTTTTTGGGTTGGATTTATTGTTTGAAAACAATATGAGTAAATAGAAATGAAAATGGATTTTCATAATAAACTATGTATGGGAGTAGCTACCCCATGTATCAGGAAAAGCCAAATTACCTCGAATTGAATTGTGATTTTTGGAATTTGAGTTGTTACATTTGATTAGATTCAACCATTGGGTGACACACTTGTATTGTGCAGTTATTATTGATATCATTGTGGTTCTATTTTTTCAACCCTATGAGATGAGGGTATTCTATCTCATGTATTATGTAGTCACTTATAGAAATCACATGTCATGCATCATTTTCATTCCATTTAGAAAACATTACTGATTTCTTGTTGTTGTGATAGATGTTGTGCTAGATATGTATGCTCTTTTGATATGTATTGTGATAGATATGTCTGATATTGTGATAGGTGTATTGGTATGTGTCATGGTTGAACTGGATAGACTCCATGCTTTGGTCCCTAAGGAGTATGGGCCCTCTTGGATTGGAATTCAGTGGATCAATTTTCATCCATGTGCTGAAATTATGTTATTATGTGATATATGTGATATAAAATTTTGATTCATAGGGATTATGGTCCCCCATGGGTTGTAATTTGTCTCTTTGTTGCTTTATTTTTCAAGAACAGGGGTTCTGGGGATGTTTCAAAGGCTTACTATTGGGAAACCCAGACAACATGGTGTGTGGTTCTAAGAACACACACCATTTATTCTTTTATTCAGTAAGAAAAACTTTTCTTAAGTACACACTGTGTGGTAAGTTATTGAGTGTCCAGCCATGTGAGATAGAACATAGAATAGTGATCTTGGATAAGTACATGACTTTGTACTTTTAGTGCACACTGTGTGGTTTTACACAGGCAAACCCCATGTGAATCTGGCCATGTAAAAGTATATGTACAGGAGGGAAGACTTGTATACATGCTGTGTACCCGACTGACATGCTATTTACCTGGGGTGTTTACATACCCATTCTGAAAGAGGTACATTTCCATGTGAGAGCATAAGGGTACACGATGAGTATGGTTTCTTCACGTTTAGTACACCTCTTTTGGTACCCGTTGATGGACTTTTCCTATTTTATTCCCCTTTGACAATTTTGGACTTGTGAGTAGTCCTTTATGATTATTTTTTCATGTAGATCATGATGGTGAAACCCGTGGAGTGTTTTGAGGACTCCTAATGGGTGTTTTGGAGATTTTATCTAAATAGAGAGGTTCTTCCTATAGTTATCATTTTCAGTTGTCTCCTGAGAGTGAGACCAAAGCGTGAATGATCATTTGGGTGTTTGGACCAACTTAGTTCAGACCTATGATCCGAGATGATTTGTGAGTTATCTCTCATGAACTATGCTTTTGAGAGTTTTTCTCGTGTGATATGTACCCTTCTAGCTTATGGGGCCATAATAACAATTTATTTTAAGGATCCCTTGAGGGATTCCTTTTCTTACATGCTGATATAGGGATTCCCTTGTAGGATCCCTCACTTGTGTATTGTTTGGAGGATCCGTATTAGAGAATGGATCTACTTTTTATCATTCAAGGATCCCTTGTAGAATTCTTCTGCTTATGTTCTTTGAAAGGTTTTTTAAGAAATGAATTGTTTATGTGTTCATTCTTCCTGTGGTTAAGAAACTGTTATTAGGTTTCCCTTTTGAGGACTTAGGTTAGTTTAATGAGACCCTTGTAGGTTGACTTGGTTGTTAAAAAGGAACTTACATGCTAACTTTCCATTGGGAAGGAATGTCAAAGTTTTAAAATTTTTTAAAAGGAATTTTATGAGACTTGCATGTTTTAATTTGAGTTGTTGAGATAAAGTAGTTACCAGGTCTTTTGAGCCTAGTGAATCTGATTTTTGTAGCCTAATGATGGGGGTTGACACTTATGATTTCTAAGGGACTAGCTCGTGGTAGTTATCACACTTAGATTGTGTTTTCTTTTTTCCCGCTACAAGCTTTATGAAATTGGTTCATTGCAGGTGTTGTTATCCCTGGTATGACGTTCGGGTTTTTTAAAAGAGAACACCCTTGTTCGGATGGATGATCATTGTATCATGACACTTGATATGGGAATTATCATTGATTAATTCTTGGTTTAGTAGGTTAGACATGCCTCGGGCATGGACAGCTGCTTAGGAGGTTGTGTGAACCTACTATTCCTTTAATGATGGGTGACGTAGTATATCATCATTCATGTAAATGGTTATATAGATGGTGTGATTTTTTTCTAGTTCTTATGTGTGCCATATGATACTAGGATGCATAGGTTGTAAAGCCTATGAATATTACCCAGAATGTTTTATTCACTCTTGTAAAATCAGGATAGTACATGTTGACATACTCGGTACTTGTCGAGTGTTAAATGTTAAAACGAGCCATTGAGTTCGGTTAAATCATTAAGCTTTGAGTTGATGTGTATATTCTCGGGTTATCTCCTGAGTAAGTGACCTAAGTGTTATAGAGACAAGTTCATCTCACTTATTGGGAATAATTTCTAGGACACATGTGTTTTGACATGCTAGTCGGTTTAATTTCAGCTTTTATGCCAAGTGATAAGACATAGTGATCGTGGTTCGTGGAATGGAACTCGTGCATTTATGTTGGTTCTGAACTAGCATGTTGAGAGTGGATAGTTCTTTTCCTCGATGTCTAATAAACTCTTAGGTGGGGAGTATCACATCAATTCTATTTAAATGTGTCCTTCCAGCTATAAGGATCACAATTATGGACCATTCAGAAATGGTTGATTATACTTAAATGCATTTGAAACTTGAAAGTCTTGATTCATGTTAATGATTTCTTGGCAACATTACATTATTGAGGTTGGTTTTGTGAGAAACCCTTGTGATAAACTGATGATAATGAATGGGACTCAGTGGTTAATCATTATATATCACATAAATACCTTGGGATAAAGGCGTTGTGATCGGTTAAATGACGAGTGATGCCGAGTTTCTTTCATGAGTTCGGCCAGCAGTGGTTTGGATATCCTTTTCTGGTAATCCTTGAAATCTTCTTAGTGTTATATTCCCTAAGACATGAGCATATCCCATATCTTTACATCACCCTAGATTCACTAAGAGAGTTTTGGTTATACACCACACTACAGTTGAAAGTCGTTGGGCTAGTTCGTGATATTTTCTATGTTGTGAACTGATGTGTGGTTTTCAATGATTCTTGGTTAATCCTGAGTAATATTTAGGTTCCTATATAGTAACGCCTTGAATGGACTTTGGATAACTTATATTTTTATTGGCATGACCGCCAGGAGGATTTTGCCCTGGGTTTAGTCAATGTTATTATGTGGACTTTTGACCTTGTACCAATGCCTTTCTTGTAACAGAGAGTATGGACCACCATGGTGAGTTCCATGGACTTTGGTTTGATGAATCTAAGGATATCCCAAAATTGTATATGGTATAGAATGTGATTATTTTAGAGGATAAATAATTCTAGTGTTATGGATCTGGTTTTCGCCTTTACTTGTGGCATGGAATGAACCTTTTTAATGATAAGTAGATGGTTTGACAAAAATGTGTCACCAAGAGATAGGTATGGGCTTTAGTGAACAGGTTTTTCTATGGATGTGTGGTGACTTGGGAGAAGGCGTTATGTTTCTATTTTAACACGCAGAACTCCTAAGTTGGAAATTTCTAAGATAAGTTGTCCAGTGATGGTTTGACTCATTATATTTCTTGTTCTTCATGTATGGTTTGAGTAATCCAATTTGAACACACTTCCAGGTTATGGTGGGTGTGGTGTGAAAGTTAGCATTGTATTTGTAGGGAAGATTGTGTGAATGGATTTAATGAGGTCGATCAGGGTTCGACTATTCTTTTCTATGAGGATGCTATTATAACCTCAGTTGTGATCGATTCGCCCAGTTAAACAAAAATCACGCTGGTAGCATCGTTGGATTCTTAGGGGAATGCTTTGTGGGGGGGGTTAATGGTGAAGGTGTTGTGGTAATGATTTCGTACATTTGTGAGATTGTACAACTACACATAGTCTCATGTTATATCATTTTATATAGGGATTCCTGGTTTACTTATCATTTCTCAAAAGGGCTACAGAGGGCACTCGGTACATAGGTGATTCTGAGCACAGGTTACCACCCCTAGAAAATTTCCAGTCAGAATGCACGATTGTGGTGCTGGAGGACATGCTATGGGAATGAATCCTGGATTTCGGGGGTTCTTGGAAGAGATACACATACCCCTTGTTGAATTCTCCTACAAAAATAGATTCCAGGATACTATTTAGATGGCGCTATATGAGGATTTTTACAGTAGTCCATGTCGATCACCCTTGTGTTGGACGAAGATAGAAGAGGTAGCTATGTTGGGACCTTATCTTGTCCAGGAGACCACTAAATAGGTTTAGGTGATTCAGAGGTGGATGACTACTGTGCAGTCTCGTCCGAAATCATTCACTGATCACCATAGACGACCTTTGGAGTTCGAGGTTGGGGATCGAGTTTTCCTACACGTCGCACGGAGGTTGGGACACAAGAGGATCAGGAGACTAGGTAAACATTCACCAAGATATGTCGGTCCATTCAAGATTCTGGAGAGAGTCAGGCTAATTACTTATTGATTGTAGTTGCCTCATAGGTACATGGTTATGCAAGACATCTTCCATGTCTCTCAGTTGTGACTTTACTTTTCTGACCCATCTCACACTTTTCAGCCTGAGGAAGTGGAGTTACAGGAAGATGCGTTCTTTGAGGAGAAACCTATACATGTTGTGGATTATAGTACGAAGGTTCTCTGGGGATAATCTATTCCTTCAATATGGGTACTATGGAAGCACAGTCGAGTACAGGGAGAGACCAGGGAGAGGGAGACCGATGTACGATCACGATGGCCAGAGTTATTATCATATGCTCCTTCACCATCCTTGGAAGGTAAATTCAAGGAAAAATTTCTTTAATGGGGGATGTTTGTAAGAACTTGGTTCTTCCCTTAAGGATAGATCTTTCCTTTTGAGTTTTTACTTAAGAAAATGGTGGGAAAAGAGATTAAAGTCTAACTACAGGCATGTTAAATTATGTGATTGGGAGTTACATTTCATGTATTTCTAGGTACATGCCGTGTAATTAGGCTTACACACCGTATATTCACAGTACATGGGAATGTAATGACTGGGCTATGATTTGTATAGACATGGCGTGTAGTTTCTATTACACTCCATATAATTTTATTTTTTTATTAAATTGGGCAGGAGCATTGTTTTTTGTTTCAAATTGACATAAACGAGCCTCGTCAACAAGCAGCACACCTAGGCAAATCTGAATAGGAATTTGCCTCTCGTTTCGTCATTTGATTCCTAATTTGAACACTGTTAGATCTATTGAAATCCCTTCAGTGAATCCTCTATTCCTGTTGAGGATTTCTTCATGATTTCTCCTCTCGACCGAATTATCAAGGGTTGAGAATGTGTTATATTTGAGTATATCTACTTAGTTATAGGTCAAATCAATGCCTAATGCTAGATGAGGAGAGTCGTATGAGTACAAGGTAGGTGGCATCATTCCATTTACTTAATGTCAAGTTGATTATATGTTCTTGAGTGCTGAAAACCCACTTTTATGGTGTCTCTTTGTTGATAATTGGCCTATGTTGCTACCTAATGTTGATTAGGTAATTGATTAAATGTTTTAAGGTATATTTGATATTGTTAACCTTGGTTAAGGGTCACCCCATTGTTGTGTTTCCCTTGGAATGACCTTGTATGGTCGTTTGGACTAGGATACCTATGGGAATTCCTTTGATTCAATTTAAGGGATTTTTCAAAATGGAAACATTTAATTGAATTATTTCCCACATGAGATAGTTAATAGATAAGTCTTGGTGTAGTTTAATTCACATGTTATTCTTGTTATATAAATTTCCCATGTCATTATATTTGTTTATGTCTTGTAAATATTTGGATTACTTGATCAGCCTGTGATATAAATTTTTCCCATGTGAGTATTTGAATAGTTAGTCCTTGTTATGTTGGTCCTTGATTTTTTATATTGTATTCTTGTGGGAAAGGTTTTTCTATGCCTACGGGTGGGATTTTTCAATGCTTGCAGGTAAGGTTTTTCTATGCCTGAGGGTGGGGTTTTTCCATTCCTGAGGGTGAGGTTTCTATATGTATGTGACATGAATACCAATAAAAATCACAATAATAGATTCTATCTTATATTATACTTTCTTATATTTTCTCCTGAGACATCATCTATGCTTATTTATAGGACTGTTTACTTTTGAGTACTTCCTAGTTTACTACTTTCACCTTTTTACACAGCTAGTTATATATATTCACTGACAGATCAAAACAAATCTTGGTTGATTTCTTACTTTTATTTAGTATCACAAACTTTTTGGGTAATTCTTTGGGCCCAAACATATTATATGGTTTTAGATTTTGATCATGTAAAGTGTCCTTCTACTGGTTCTTGATATACTATTTAGGAGAAGGAGAGCATGGGACCGAGCCGAGGCTTGCGATGCTTATTAGATTTCTTTGTTTATTTGGTTCTTTTGGAAAATATAATTTTATTCAAAGTTTAATGACTTATTATATACTCTCTTTACTGATTTTATATGAAATTTGCATAATATTTGTAAAATATTAATGTTTTAATACTAAGTATAATTTTTGATCATTTTTTGAAATAGTCCAATTGAGTCGGTTTACTATTTTATTTATAACTCTCTCCCTACTGATCCAAATTGTGTGGTTCCTATTTTTTAGGCTTCCTTATTTAATTTTTCACATATCATTAGAAGGAATAATTGTCCCATTCTTCCATTTGAATGGTCATATGGACCACAAAATAAGACCCACAGAATCTGTGAAGAAACTATCCCATCCATGAAGATTTAATTGTTCGGCTCCATCAGGAAGTCCAAATTCCTTTATTCTCATGATGTAATCATAAAATCAAACTGATATATTTTCATGTGAAAGAGGAGATATATACGACCAACTTTGTTGAAGAAAGTTTGTGTATTTGAAGGCATATTCCTATTGATAAGTCATTCACATTTCAGCCTTCTAAAAAGTATGGATTGAAATGGACAGTTTAACTTTGTTTAATCAAACCACCATAACTTTGGCCCCATAAGTCCAAATTCCTCCAAATTTTTTGAGTAGTCGTAAAATATTATTATATACAACTTTTAAGAAGGATATATCTCTATATTCTTCTATCTCAATGTTCACATCTTCGATCCAAGTGGAGGGACAGATTGGGAATGCAAACAGTCCACTTCCTTGGGCTATAAATACATCCCCCTCCTCTCCTTCAAAGGAGTTGGAATTTCAGAAGAGAGGAGCATAAATTGGCACTAAAAAAGTCTTGAAAAGGCTATTTAGGACCTTACATACTCAAGTTTTCACTTGAGAGACCTTTCCTCCTCTCTTTGTTTTCATTTACTTTTCTGTTCTTCTTTGTTGTAGTCCTGTAAGTGTTTGTTTTTTTAATTGTGTTTTAATGGAATATTGTTCTTCAATATATCTTATTCTCATCCACATTTTGTAGTTTAATATTATTTTTCTTAAAATATTTTAAATCTAGTTGAATCCCTTTCACTTATTTTGCTTTCTCAAAAAATCTAAAGTTTGTTTTTAATTATCATTATTGTTTGTGTGTGTGTTTGTCGCACCAATATTTTCTTTTCCCTTTCTTTTTCTTCTCTTATTAATTAATCATCATAATAATTATAAACAGATTATTAATCATCTCAATGGCTGAGTAAATATATCATTGGGGTGATTTATAATTTAGGGATGTTAAGCGATTGAGATTTTATACTCGATGAGTATTCTTTAATTTAACATTGTGTATGTTGGACTTAACATGTCATGGATTAATGATTTGTTTTGTTTAAAGTGTGGTTTCCATGGATTATTGGAACCATAAATACTCTACCATCAACAAGATATAATTGATATTAGAACCCTATGTTAAGTTACAGATTGTATTAAAGCCTTAACACTTATGAATTCTAATCAAGTTTATCTTGTTAAATGGGTGTTAATTTAAATGCAATATAATGCAAAGCTCAAGGATATCACAAGCTTAACTACCTAATGATAAACTCACCCCAATTTTTATCAATTTTTTAAATCAATATTAATCAGTCAATCATTTCATAAGATCTATAACCCCCCCCCAGAATTAAAATACAATCAACTAAAAACTAACGACTATTAAAAAGTATCATCACCGAGGATTCGACCCGAGTGTTGCTATACACATTAGCAGAGAATCAGAACTTTGACTGGTTGATAGGTGAAAATATCCCATGCTTATCAAATGGATTAGTTTCCGGGGATGGTGCTTTAAGTAGTCAATAGTTTCTGGTTATTGTAAAAAAACAAAAAAACAAAATTTAAAAAAAATTGAAAAAAAAACAAAAAGAAAACCCCGTCTTCCTCATAAAAATCATAAACAGAAAACACAAAGAAAAAAACTATCTTCTTCTTTCTTCAAAATCTCTCTAAATGCCCCGTAGCCTCCCAAACAATCCCTCAGATTTGTTTGACCCTGAAATTGAGCGAACTCTTCGCCAACATAGGAGGAACTTAAGAGATAATTAACTCATTCAAGAACCAGTCCTTGTCCGACCAGTTAAATTAGATATAGATAATCCTAGGGAACAAACACTTAAAGAACTAGCTACCCCATATATGAATTACCAACCTATTGGTATTAAATATCCAAACATAGAGGGTAACTTTGATCTCAAATCGGGTTTTATTCATCTTCTTCCTCATTTCCACGGGCTAGTCGGTGAGGATCCACATCTCCACCTTAAAGAGTTCCAAGTAGTGTGCTCTACCATGAAACCTCAAGGGGTTTCTGAGGCACAAATCAAACTCCCAGCATTTCCTTTCTCCTTAGTTAACACTGTTAAGTCATGGCTCTACTACCTTCCTCCCATTTCCATAACCACATGGAATGAAATGAAGTGACTCTTCTTAGATAAATTCCTTCCTGCTTCTCGTACTGCTTCTATCTGAAAGGAAATAAGTGGTATCTGTCAGTTCCCAAGTGAATCACTCCAACAATACTGGGATAGGTTCAAAAATCTTGTGTAAACCTTCCCACACCACCAAATACCTGACAAACTCTTGATCCAATACTTCTATGAGGGTTTATTGGAAATAGAGAGAACTCTCATTGATGTTGGAAGTGGTGGTTATCTTATTGATAAAACTCCTACAGTTGCAAGAGATCTTATAAGAAACATGGATGCGAACACACAAAAATTCCATACTCAAGAACATACTCAAGTCAAACAAGCCCAATATAATCAATAAATAGAGCCGAACAAGATGACTGAGTGCATGAGTGAACTTACAGGTCTTGTGTGACAACTAGTTGTGGCTACCAAATCCCCAACCTCATCTTCCCCACGATCAATGTTTCCTGGACCTGTCAAAAACTGTGGAATCTGCAACTCTTCATCTCATCCAACTGACACATTTCCACAACTTCAAGAGTATAAATCTGATTCATCTGGTCCAATGGAGCTCAATGCATCATATGCTCAGCGGAACACCAACCCTCAACTATGAGGTCAGTTTCTTAGAAACTCCAACCAACCTCACTCTGAGACCTTATCTTATTCCTATAACCAAGGCCTGAGGTATGGTAATCCCATCTCTCATCCCCCTCAATTCCCTCCTCAAAACCCAAACTAGTTTTAATATTGTCAAGGTGTTGGTAACTTCCAACAACCTTATCCTTTTATTCCTCAACCTCAAAGAAAAAATCCCCCTCCTGTATTCCAATATCCTAGTGAGCCTTCCCAATTCCAAAACCAATACAATCAATTTCCCAAGAAAAAAAATCTAGGTAATCCCAATCCAGGAAAAGCCTCTTCTTCCAAGAAACCATGGGAAAGTGAAGTGGAAGATATTTCCTCCTTCACCTGTTCCAGCCTCAAGAACATTGAAACCCAAATTGGTCAAATTTCATCCCACCTTAGTCAGTAGCTACCAACCAATTCTTCCCAACTTCTAGCTCAACCATTACCCAAACCCTAGGGTAATGTAAGTGCAATTGCACAAATATCGGGGAAGAAAATTTTTATGCCTCAAGATAATTCCTCCAAACCCACCCCCCTTGAATGTTGACCTAGAAAATAAAAATAAAAAGAAACTTTAAAAGGAATCTGAAGTCATTCCCTCACCTCCTTATATTCCACATAGAAACCCAATTCCTTTTCCTCAAGATGCTTATAAGCCAAAGAAGTCCTTTGAACCTGATCCCGAAATGCTTGATATATTTAGATGTGTTGAATTCAACATTCCCCTCCAAGATTCCATAAAAGATTCCTAAGTATTCTAAGTTTCTTAAGGAATTGTGCACCCATAAGAGGCAACTTAGGACCTTTGAAAATGTTTCCACCCAACATTCTATTCCCAAAATGTGCAAAGATCTAGGGACCTTTATGGTTCCATGCCAGATTGGAAGTTCCAACTTCGATGATGCACTCATAGACCTAGGAGCCTCAATTAATGTCATGCCCAAATCCATCTTCTCCAACCTTGGTCTAGGTACATTACATCCAATGGGTGTTGTCATCCAGTTATCCAATCGAATCACAACTATTTCTAAGGAAATAATTGAGGATGTCCTTGTCTGAGTGAATGATCTTATCTTCCTAACTGATTTCTATGTCCTTAACATAGATGGTGAGACAAAATCTTCTCAATATCCCCTAATTCTAGGAAGACATTTCCTTATGACCACTAAAAACAAGATTTATGTCCATTCAGGCATATTATCCAAGGAATTTGGTGACCAACTGGTCAAGTTCAATATTTTTGAATCCATGAAATACCCATCAGATAATGAATCTGCATTCTCTATCCATTCTTATGAAACTCTCTATAAGAGTGTGTTGAATCCCAATTCATCATGTTCTTCATGTTCTACCGATAGAGGATTTTGTGAATATTTCATCCTCATTAACCAAGTCATAAATGAAGAATTTGATGTTGACATTACAAATGAAAACTCCATTGACCTAAAGGATCTTAAAAACTCTTTGGAATCCCATATCACCTCTGGCCTCCACTTCTCCAACTAGGATGGTAATGGGGGAAATGAACAAGCATGTTCATTTTTTGATTCAAATCTGATTATCCAACATTCATCATTTCCTATCCAAGATTCTAGAAATTATGTTATATGTGAGGTGAACCCTGAACCAATGTGTTTATATTGTCCCGATGGTAGTGATTTTTTTGATATTTGTTCCATAATTAATAAAGCGATCATTGGTGATTTTGAAATTGACTATTCTTTGGTGAACAACATTGATATAAAGGATATTGAAAATTTTATTTAGTCCTATGACTCCACTAATCTTTATTACTGTACATCGATAAGTGAATAAATATTTGAGTCAAAAACAATTGGGATCTCATACTCTGGTTTTGTGTTATCTAATCCTTACATAAATTCACCATCAAAATTGAAACAAATTCCTAAATTTCCAAGAATTGAAAACTGGAACTTTGTGGATAACATCATTCCTCAATTAGAAGACCAAAGTTATGACAGTCATATTCTCTTTCCACCCCAATTGAATTGAAAGATAAACAAAAAAGAAGGGATGAAATTATCCAATGAATCATCAGGCCTCCCAAAGGAAAAGTTTTTCTGGAAGCACACTAGAGTTGAGAAAATATGATGGCCTCCGTTAGACAATGGGTAGTCCACTGCAACTGTCTAGCTGTAGAAAAATAAATACAGTGCTTCTTGGGAGGCAACCCATGTTTTCTTTTACTTTTATGAAATTTTAATTTCTTTCTAGTTTTTCATTATATGAATAATTATTTTTCTTTTTCAGGTAGCATCCCACATGAGGCACCCCAACTTCTGCAGTTGACCCACCACTGGATGGAGATGAAAACCCACCAAATCCAAACTAGGGGAACCTCTTTATCTTTAAATCCTCTTCTCTCTCTCTATCTCACTTTCTTCTTCTTCCTCTCTCTTTCATTTTTTTATCACTTTCTTCATCAGACCCTTTTCTTTTCTCTTTCTATTTTCTGTGGGTGTGTATTATAAAAAAATAAAAAATAAAAAAATAAAAAAATCATAACAAAAAAATTCAAAAAATCAAGAGTCATGCTTACTCACCATCGAATTTTGAAATTTTGTCTAACCATTTTGGGGAGTCAAAAGGCATGTTTTCATCTCAAAATTTTTTTATTTTTTTCATGACTTTGGATAAATAATCTTGTGTCAAAACCAACACATTTTGAATGCTCAATTTTTTATTTGGAAAATGATTTTCCCCACCTGTGTGGAACAGCATTTGATTTCATGCCAAGACTACCTATGGCCATATTTTCAAAATGATTGTTTTTTTCACCCCCATTTGTGAATCTTGAGTTTGTGGACCTTCGGGCTGAATTCCCTACCTTAGTGTGCATTAATATGATAGAGGCATTTTCTGAACCACATGAGAATCACAATAGACAAATAGCATCCCATTTCCCTTACATTAATCCTCCTTTTGAAATACCCTTCGAGCCTATGAAAACCATTTCTTTGATAGACACATTACAAGCCCAATACATTTTCTCACCCAATATCAATATGGATTTTCATTTCATATTTATTCTGAAATTTAAGTGTGTGGGGATGGATTTCATTTTGGGTACCATTTGTTGATTTCACCATATTATCATATTCTTGAGGGAAAAAATCCATTTTAAAGTGGGGGATAGGTTGTCATATAGTGTGGTTTGGGAATGTATATATGATTATGACATATTGCTCAAATTTTATTGACAAGTGTTCAAGAAAAAAAATCAAAAAAAAAATCAAAAAAAAAAGAAAATGGGTTGTGTCTTGGGTAGGTCAAAAATCACTATTTATCAGCCTTTGATCTCGTTATAACTATTAAAATTAGTGTCGTGAGGAGATCAATCATGGGTTGGGATATTAGTGTGAGATCTGTTTCAAGTTCAACTTTTGAAAAAAAGAAAAAAAAAGAAAAAAAAAGAACACTTGCATTATATTCTTATGTCATTGGGAGAAGTTTTGTGTTTTGTAAATATTCCATCTTCTCATTCCGTTCATATTTCCTTCCACTTTTGTGTCTTATTTTACATTTTCATTACCTCGTAAATATGTGTTTCCATTTCCTTTCATGTCTCATTTCAAAAAAAATGGGCATTTCTTTTTCTATGTTGGTATTTTACCCCTCTTCTTCTCTCTCTTGGACATTATATTCCTACCGTTCTTATAGCTACAGAAAAACCCCTTCAAAAGACCTCTTGATTCTTGAGAACATTGTATAGGTATTGGAATATGAGATCTCTTTCAAACTCTAATATTTTCACTTTTGGTTGGTGAAACCACAAATGAATTTTATCATCTTGAGAGGTGTGAGTTTTGAGTGTCCACCTTCTCCATTTCTAAATTTGGGCATGAAAAAATGAATTGTTTTTGAAAAATTGTTTCTGTAAATGTTTTGGTAAAATTCAATATGGATGAGGAAAATTTTCTAAACCTCCCCTGATTGGGGAAAACAAAATTTTAAAATTTTTTGGTGAGTGAAAATGATTTTTGTCATGTTTTTATATTTGTTGAACATGAGGACATGCACAAGAATAAGTGTGGGGGAGTTGATGTTATTAATAGTTTCATGAATTATTATATGCTCCCTTTACTGATTTTATATGAAATGTTCATAATTTATTTGAAATATTAATGTTTTAATACTAAGTATAATTTTTGAGCATTTTTAGAAGTAGTCCAATTGAGTCAATTTACTTTTTTATTTATAACTCTCACCCTGATGATCCAATTTGTGTGGTTCTTCTTTATTAGGATTCCTTATTTAATTTCCCACATATCATTAGAAGGAATAATTGGCCCATTCTGCCATATTAATGGTCATATGGAACACACAAGAAGACCCACATAATTTGTGAAGAAACTGGCGCATCCATGAAGATTTAATTTTTGGGCTCCATCAAAAAGACCAAATTCCTTTATTCTCCTCAAAAGTTTGGGGTACTCCGTAAGGAGTCTTGGATAAAAATTTCAATTCCCAACACGAAAGACAAGGGGTTCAAATGATTCATTTAAACTCAACCCACCATTCTGGCCGGGAAATAAAATCGGTACACTATTCATGACATATATCATGATGTAATTCCCCAATCAAGATGATATTTTTCAGTGTGAAATAGTAGATATAGGCAGATGACTTTATTGAATAAAGTGTGTGGATTTGAAGGCATATTCCTATTTATAAACCCATTCACATTTTGGCCTTCTAAAAAGTATGGATTGAAATGGACAATTTAAGTTTGTTTAATCAAACCGCCACAACTTTTTCCACATAAGTCCAAATGCCTCAAAAGTTTAGATTATTTAGAAAAAATTATTATATACAACTTTTAAGAAGGATATAGCTCGAGATTATTCTGTTTGGATATCCAAATCTTCGATCCAAGTGGAAGTACATATTGGGAATGCAAAGAGTCTACTTCCTTGGGCTATAAATACATCCCCCTCCTCTCCTTCAAAGGAGTTGGAATTTCTGAATAGATGAGCATAAATTGGAACAAAAAAAGCATTTAAAAAGGCTTGGGAGGACCTTTCATACTAAAGTTTTCACTTGAGAGGCCTTTCCTCCTCTCTTTTTTTCATTTACTTTTGTGTTCTTCTTTGTTGTAGTCTTGTAAGTGTTTGTTTTTGTAATTTTGTTTTAATGAATGTTTGTTCTTAAATATCTCTTATTCTCATCCACCTTATGTAGTTTAATATTAATGTCCTTAAAATATTTTAAATCTAGTTGAATCCCCTTCACTTATTTTCCTTTCTCAATCAATCTAAAGTTCATTTTTAATTATCATCATTATTTGTGTGTGTGTGTGTCGCACCAATATTTTCTTTTCCCTTTATTTTTCTTATCTTATTAATTTATCATCATAATCATTATAAACATATTATTAATAATTTCAATGGATGAGTAAATATCTCCTTGGGGGGAGTTATAATTTAGGGATGTTAAGCTATTGAGAGTTTTTTCTCGATGAGTATTCTTTAATTTAACATTGTGTATGTTGGAATTAACATGTCATGTATTAATGACTTGTTTTGTTTAACGTGTGGTTTCCATGGATTATTGGAACCATAAATACAGTACCATAAACAAGCTCTAATTGATATTAGAACCCTATGTTAAGTTAAGGGTTGTATCAAAGCCTTAACACTTAGCAATTCCAATCAAGGTTATCTTGTAAAGTGGGTGTTAATTTAAATGCAATATAATGCAAAACTCAAGGATATCACAAGCTTAACTACCTAATGATAAACTCACCCCAATATTTATCAATTTTTTAAATCAATATTAATAAATCAATCATTTCATAAGCTCTGCAAACAAACCCCCCTAATCAAAATACAATCAACTAAAAACAAATGACTATTAAAAAGTATCATCACCGAGGATTCAACCCGAGTGCTGCTATACACATTAGCAGAGCATCAGAACTTGGACAGATCGATAGGCGAAAATCGGCCGCGCTTATCAAATGGCGTTGTTGCCATGGATGGTTCTTTAAGTAGTCATTAGTTTCTGGTTATTGTAAAAAAAATAAAAAAACAAAATTTTAAAAAAATTGAAAAGAAAACACAAAGAAAAACCTTCCTTCCTCATTAAAATCATACACAAAAAACACAAAGAAAAAAAATGTCTTCATCTTTCTTCCAAATCTCTCTTAATGCCCCGTATCCGCCCAAAAAATCCCTCGGATTTGTTTGAACCTGAAATTGAGCGAACTCTTTGCCAACTTAGGAGGAACTTAATGGATAATCAACTCATTCAAGAACCAGTCCTTGTCCAACCAGTTAAATTAGATATGGCTAATCCTAGGGAACAAACACTTGAGGAACTTGATGCCCCTGATATGAATTACCAACCTATTGGTATTCAATATCCAAACATAGAGGTTGACTTTGAACTCAAATCTGGTTTTATTCATCTTCTTCCTCATTTCCACGGGCTAGCCGGTGAGGATACACATCTCCACCTTAAAGAGTTCCAAGTAGTGTGCTCTACCATGAAGCCTCAAGGGGTTTCTAAGGAAAAAATCAAACTCTGAGCATTTCCTTTCTCCTTAGATGACACTGCTAAGTCATGGCTCTACTACCTTCCTCTTGGTTCCATAACCACATGGAATGACATGAAGCAACTCTTCTTAGATAAATTCTTACATGCTTCTCATACTGCTTCTATCCGAAAGGAAATAAGTGGCATCTGTCAGTTCCCAAGTGAATCACTCCATGAATACTGGGAGAGGTACAAAAATAATGTGACAACCTTCCCACACCACCAAATCCCTGACCAATTGATCCAATACTTCTATGAGGGGTTATTGGAAATGGAGAGAACTCCCATTGATTCCTCTAGTGGCAGTGCTATTTTTGATAAAACTCCTACAGGTGAAAGAGATCTTATAAGCAACATGGCTGCGAACACACAACAATTACATACTCGAGAACATGTTCAAGTAAAAAAAGCCCAAGATAATCTATCAATAGAGATAAAAAAGATGACCGAGTGGATGAGTGAACTTACAGGTCTTGTGTGAAAACTAGCTCTGGCTACCAAATCCCCAAACTCATCTTCTCCACAACTAATGTTTCCTAGACCTGTCAAAAATTGTGGAATCTGCAACTCTTCATCTCATCCAACTGACACATGTACATAACTTCCAGAGGATCAATCTGATTCATCTGGACCAATGGATCTCAATGCAGCATATGCTCAGCAGAACATCAACTGTCAACTATCAGGTCAGTTTGTTAAAAACATCAACCAACCTCACTCGGAGCCCTTCTCTTCTTCCTATAACCAAGGCCTAATGTATGGTAATCCTATCTCTCATCCCCCTCAATTCCCTCCTCAAAACCCAAACTAGTTTCAATATGGTCAAGGTGTTGGTAACTTCCAATAACCTTATCCTTTTATTCATCAACCTCAAAGGAACAATCCTTCTCCTAGATTCTAATATCCTAGTGAGCCTTCCCAATTCCAAAACCAATACAATCGCTTTCCCAAGAAACAAAATCTAGGTAATCCCAATCTGGGACAAGCCTCTTCTTCCAAGAAACCAAGGGAAAGTGTAGTGGAAGATCTTTCCTCCTTCACTCGTTCTGTCCTCAAGAACATTGAAACCCAAATTGGTCAACTTGAATCCCACCTTAGTCAGCAGAAACCATCCAATTCTTCCCAACATCCAGCTTAACCATTACCCAACCCCAAGGGTAATGTAAGTGCAATTGCACTTAGATCGGGGAATCAAATTTCTATGCCTCAAGATAAGTCCTACAACCCCCCTGAATGTTGACCTAAAAAATGAAAATAAAAACAAACTTGAAAAGGAATCTGAAGTCATTCCCTCACCTCCTTCTATTCCACATAGGAACCCAATTCCTTTTTCTCAAGCTGTTTCTAAGCCAAATAAGTCCTTTGAACCTGATCCTGAAATGCTTGACATGTTTAAACGTTTTGAATTCAACATTCCCCTGTTAGATTCCATAAAAAAAATTTCTTAAGTATGCCAAGTTTTTTAAGGAATTTTGCACCCATGAGAGGCAACTTAGGACCTTTGAAAATGTTTCCACCCAAAATTCTATTCCCATAAAGTGCAAAGATCCAGGGACTTTTATGGTTCCATTCCAAATTGGAAGTTCCAACTTCGATGATTCACTAATAGACCTAAGAGCCTCAATTAATGTCATGCCCAAATCCATCTTCTCCAACCTTGTTCTAGGTACCTTACATCCAATGGGTGTTGTCATCCATTTAGCTAATCAAAGAACAATTAGGCCTGAGGGAATAATTGAGGATGTTTGTCCGAGTTAATGATCTTATCTTCCCAACTAATTTCTATGTCCTAGACATGGAAGGTGAGATGACCTCTTCTCGATCTCCCCTAATTCTAGGATGAAATTTCCTTAGGACATCTAAAACCAAGATTGATGTCCATCCAGGCATATTATCCATTGAATTTGGTGACCAACTGGTCAAGTTCAATATTTTTCAATCCATGCAATACCCATCAAAGAATGAATCTTCATTCTCTATCTATTCTTCTGAAACTCTCTATGAGATTGTGTTGAATCCCAATTCATCATGTTCTTCCTGTTCTAATAATAGAGGATTTTATGAATATTTCATCCTCATTAACCAAGTCATAAATAGAGAAGTTGATGTTGACATTACAAATGAAAACTCCATTGATCTAAAGGATCTTGAAAACTCTTTGGAATTCCATCTCACCTCTGGCCTCCACTGCTCCAACTTGGATGGTAATGGGGGAAATAAACAAGCATGAACATTTTTTGATTCAAATCTGATTATCCAATATTCATCATTTCCTATCTATGATTCTGGAAATTATGTTATATGTGAGGTGAACCCTGAACCAATGTGTTTATATTGTCCCGATGGTAGTTACGTTTGTGATATTTGTTCCCTGATTAATAAAGTGATCATTAGTGATGTTGAAATTAACTATTATTTGGAGAACAACATTGATATAAAGGATATTGAAAAAATTATTCAGTCTTATGACTCCACTGATCCTCATTATTGTACATCGGTAAGTGATGAAATAAATGAGTCAAAAAAATTGGTATCTCATACTCTAGTTTTTTGTTATCTAATCCTTACATAAATGCACCATTATAATTGAAACAAATTCCTGAATTTCTAATCATTGAAAACTAGAACTTTGTGTATAACATGATTCCTCAAGTTGAATACCAAAGGAATGAGAGTCATATTCTCTTTCCACCCCAATTTAATTGCAATCGAAACAAAAAGGAAGGGATGAAATTATCCAATGAATAATCAGGCCTCCCAAAGGAAAAGTTTTTTTGGAAGCACACTAGAGTTGAGAAAATACGAAGGCCCCCATCAGACTATGGGTAGTCCACTGCAAATGTCTAGCTGTAGACAAATAGAAGCATCATATCTTGGGAGGCAACCCATGTTTTCTTTTACTTTTATGATATTTTAATTTCTTTCTAGTTTTTCATTAGATGAATAATGATTTTTCTTTTTCAGGTAATATCCCACATGAGGCACCCCAACTTCTGCAGTTGACCCACCACTGGATGGAGACGACAACCCACCAAATCAAAACTAGGGGGCACCTCTTTCCCTTTAACTCCTCTTATATCTCTCTCTATCTCTTTTCTTCTTCTTCCTCTCTCTTTCATTTTTTACCACTTTCTTCATCAGACCCTTTTCTTTTCTCTTTCTATTTTTTGTGGGTGTGTATTATAAAAAAACTAAAAAACCCTAAAAAACAAAAAAAATTATTACAAAAAAAAAATACAAAAAATCAAGAGTCATGCTTACTCACCATCGAGTTTTGAAATTTTTTCCAACCATTTTGGGGAGTCAAAAGATATGTTTTCATCTCAAATTTTTTTTATTTTCATCATGACTTTGTATAAATAATCTTGTTTCAAAACCAACACATTTTGAGTGCTCAATTTTTTTATTTAGAAAATGATTTTCCCCACCTGTGAGGAACAACATTTTATTTCATGTCAAGGCTACCTATGGCCATGTTTTTAAAATGAGTGTTTTTTCACCCCCATTTGTGAATCTTGAGTTTGTGGACCTTCGAGCTATATTTTCGACTTTAGTGTGCATTAATATGATAGAGGAATTTTTTGAACCACATGAGAATCACAATAGCCAAATATACTCCCATTTCCCTTACATTAATCCTCCTTTTGAAACCACTTCGAGCCTATGAAAACCTTTTCTATGATAGCCACATTACAAGACCAATACCTTTTACCACCCAATATCAACATGGATTTTCATTGCATATTTATTTTGAAATTTAAGTGTGGGGGTGGATTTCATTTTGGGTTCCCTTTGTTGATTTCACAATATTATCATATGCTTGAGGGAAATCATCAATTTTAGTGTTGGGGAGAGGTTGTCATCCATTGTGGTTTGGGAATGTATATATCATTATGACATATTGTTCAAATTTTATTGACAAGTGTTCAAGAAAAAAAATCAAAAAAAAAATCAAAAAAAAAAAGAAAATGGGTTGTGTCTTGGGTAGGTCAAAAATCACTATTTCTCAGCCTTTGATCTTGTTATAACTATTAAAATTAGTTTAGTGAGGAGATCAATCATGATTTTTGATATGACTGTGAGATCTGTTTCAAGTTCAACTTTTAAAAAAAAGAAAAAAAAAGAAAAAAAAATAACACTTGCATTATATTATTAGTCATTGGGAGAAGTTTTGTGTTTTGTAAATATTCCATCTTCTCATTCCCTTCATATTTCCTTCCAGTTTTGTGTCTTATTTCACATTTTCATTCCCTCATAAATATGTATTTCCATTTCCTTTCATGTCTCATTTCAAAAAAAAATGTGCATTTCTTTTACCATGTAGGTGTTTTACCCCTCTTTTTCTCTCTCTTGGACATTATATTCCTACTATCCCATAGCCATAGAAAAACCCCTTCAAAAGACCTCTTGATTCTTGTGAACTTTGGATAGGTATTGGAAGATGAGAACTCTTTCAAACTCTAAGATTTTCACTTTTGGTTGGTGAAAGAGTGAACCTCCACAAATGAATTTTATCATCTTGAGAGGTGTGAGTTTTGAGTGTCCACATTTTCCATTTCTAAATTTGGCATGAAAAAATGAATTGTTTTTTAAACATTGTTTCTATGACAACTAGTGGTGTAATTCAATATGGATGAGTGAAATTGTCTAAACCTCCCCTAATTGGGGAAAAGAAAATTTAAATATTTTTTGCTGAGTGAAAATGATTTTTGTCATGTTTTTATATTTGTAGCACATGAGGACATTCACAAGACAAAGTGTGTAGGATTTGATGTTATTCATAGTTTCATGAATTATTATATACTCTCTAAACTTATTTTATATGAAATGTGCATAATTTGTGTGAAATATTAATGTTTTAATACTAAGTATAATTTTTAAGCATTTTTAGAAGTAATCCAATTGAGTCAGTTTACTAATTTATTTATAACTCTCACCCTACTAATCCAAATTGTGTGTTTCTTATTTTTTAGGATTAACTATTCAATTTCCCACATATCATTAGAAGGAATAATTGGCCCATTCTTCCATTTTAATGCTCATATAGACCACATAAGAAGACCCATAGAATCTGTGAAGAAACTGGCCCATCCATGAAGATTTAATTTCTGGGCTCCATCAGGAAGTCCAAATTCCTTTATTATCTTAAAAATATTGGGGACAATATAAGGAGTCTTGGATAAAACTTTCAAGTCCCAACACAAAATACAAGGGTCCCAAATGATTCATTTAAACTCAGCCCACCATTCTGGATGGGAAATAAAATCAGTACACTATTCATGACATATCTCATAATGTAATCATCCAATCAAGCTGATATTTTTTTGTGTGAAATAGGAGATATGGTCATCCGACTTTGTCGAAGAAATTTTGAGGATTTGAAGGAATATTCTTATTTATGAACCCATTCAAATTTAGTCCTTCTAAAACGTATGGATTGAAATGGATAGTTTAACTTTGTTTAATCAAACCGCCATAACTTTGGCCCCATAAGTCCAAATGCCTAAAAATATTTAGATTAGTCGGAAAACATTATTATAAACAACTTTTAAGAAGGATATATCTCGATATTCTTCTGTCTAGATGTCCAAATCATCGAGCCAAGTGGAGGGACAGATTGGGAATGCAAAAAGTCCACTTCCTTGGGCTATAAATACATCCCCCTCCTCTACTTCAAAGGATTTGGAATTTCAGAAGATAGGAGCATCAATTGGCACGACCAAAGTCTTTCAAAAGGCTTGGGAGGACCTTCCATACTCAAGTTTTCACTTGATAAACCTTTCCGTCTCTCTTTGTTTTCATTTACTTTTGTGTTTATCTTTATTGTAGTCTTGTAAGTGTTTGTTTTTGTAATATTGTTTTAATGAAATTTTGTTATTCAATATCTCTTATTCTCATCCACCTTATGTAGTTTAATATTAATTTTCTTAAAATAGTTTAAATCTAGTTGAATCTTCTTCACTTATTTTGCTTTCTCAATCAATCTAAAGTTTGTGTTTAATTATCATCATTGTTTGTGTGTGTGTCCATTGTACCAATCTTTTCTTTTCCCTTTATTTTTATTCTCTTATTAATTTATCATCATAATCATTATAACCATATTATTATTAATTTAAATGGATGAGTAAATCTCTCATTTTGGTGAGTTATAATTTAGGGATGTTAAGCGATTGAGAGTTTTTGCTCGATGAGTATTCTTTAATTTAACATTGTGTATATTGAACTTAACATGTCATGGATTAATGACTTGTTTTGTTTAGCGTTTGGTTTCCATGGATTATTGAAACCATAAATACACTACCATCAACAATATCTAATTGATATTAGAACCCTAAGTTAATTTATGACTTGGATTAAATCCTTAACACTTAGGAATTCTAATCAAGGTTATGTTGTGAAGTGGGTGTTAATTTAAATGCAATATAATGCAAAGCTCAAGGATATCACAAGCTTAACTACTTAATAATGAACTCACCACAATATTTATCAATTTATTAAATCAATCTTAATCAATAAATCATTTCATAAGCTCTGCAAACAACCCCCCCCCCCAATCAAAATACAATCGACTAAAAACAAACGACTATTAAAAAGTATCGTCACCGAGGATTCGACCCGAGTGATTCTATACACATTAGAAGAGCATTGGAACTTTGACTGGTCGATAGGTGACAATCGTCCGCACTTATCAACATATATTGTGAATTTATGTAGTGTATATATTTTGGTTGTTTTCTTAGAACATAACATGTTGCATCATTTTTTGTATGGAATGAGGCTTGGTCATTTATCTTTCCAATCTTCCCTTGTTTATTTTAGTTGTATGTTGTTTACTCTTTCTACTATTGTATTATTATTGATTCCACAATGTTACACTCTACCAACAAGGAAATAGTTTCCCCACTATCACACCCTTTGCCCTCATTTCTAGTCAGAAACCTCTGGCGTTTGGGTAAATTTTCTTGAGGCCATGTGGCCAACCGGGTACGGGGCACCAATTGAGTGGAATCCAGATCCGGGACGTTACAAAATGATTCCCAAATAATATTTTAATTACTTTAGATGATTAATGATTTAGGAAAATTAATATCTTGTTTAAACATAATTATAAAATAATTATGTATTGGTCATGCAAAATTCCTAAATAATTAGTTGATGCATTTTATTTGTACACTTTCATCCATGTAAAAAATGATCGTAAAACGATAATGTGAGATTGATGAATAAATAAATGTGTATTAAATAACCCAACCTTGAAATATAATGGAAAATGTACCTCACTACACACAAATTACCCATTTGATTATAGTTCTCATCCAATAGAATATTGGACCATCATGTTATTCATGTGGAAAAAATAAAATTAAATAATCTAATAGAGATAAGAAGAAAAATATATTAGTAGGTCTCTCAAGAAGAAACATGACTTCCTTTTCCATTGGTTGTATCCATTTGAATCCCCTTCAAAATTTCTATAAGGTCACACATGTGAAATCACCTTTCCCCTAAAAGATAAATCTTCAAAATTAATAGGTGGAAAAATTGAAATTGAAATATGGTCATAACCACAGTGAAAAACTTTTTCACTATAGGTATTTTAATTTTCTCCTTACTACACCTACTTTAAAATGATGGAATATATTTCCTTATAATATGAATCCTAGATCCCTTGTGATCTCATAAAAAATATATTTATAATTAACTTCATTAAACATACATGACCATTTTTTTTGTACATGTTCCTCACTTCATCCTCATCCAATAACCATATTCACAACAATACTATAGACATGGGAAATTCTAGTTCAGATATAACTTGAGAGATATTATATTTTTCACATATAACATAGCCACAATAATTTCAAACCATTCACAACTCAGTCATGTATCTCACTATGGAGTTCCTCATTTTCATCAATCATTTTAGTGATTCTTTCATTCTTCTTCCTTTGTCGTACTATCATTTCTACCCTTACATAGCCAAATTCACATTTAGATTACCCATATGTGTTCCTAATGTATCACATTATACATTTACACATCCATTGGATAACATTCACATGAACATTTTCATAGTGCTAATTTAATCTCTCTTTTGGAATCTATTCTCTATATCATGTTCTTATAGGAATATCCTACTCTAAATATCTCATTTGTACCATGAACATCACTAATTCATACATAGAATTATTCATCAACACATCGGCCTCACAATGGTTTAGTATCTTAGGCAAAGATTTATAAGTTTCATCCATGGTAGTTCCTAGCCTTGTAGTGGTGTCGTATCTCAAGCCTAAAATTAATAGTGGAGATCATGGAAAATTTATGTGGCTCTAGTAATATGGTTGAGTGATGAGGATGGTGGAAGAAAAATGGTCTCGGGTGGAGAATTGTGTGTGATGAAGAAGGCACATTGAAATTGGATAAATGGTTTAATTTCTATAAGTTGATTAGTATTCTATATAACTTCCTCCCATATCAGATTTTAGTAGGTTCGGGTAATCCTCAATAACTCAAGACTCATCATTAGTTAGACAGTGAATTCCATAAAGGTGTCGATGCTCACCCACAACCTCTTGTGCCACCTTTCACATGAGAGGCTACGAAAAATCATTATGTGCACATACCTCTTCACTCCATTCTTGAACTATTCTCTCTTGTGTGTTCTTCTTATGATGCCCTGAAATTATAAAGTAAGAACATTGTATTCGATATCGTATATGACACACAACATATAGCATGTAAGGGAACATAATATCTTGAGACTTTACAATATATTTTATATTTTAAAAAAATAAATCTATAATATAACTTTCAATGCTCATGATTCTGATTCAGCGTGTGTCTCGTGCAACAATGACATTCTTCGATGACTTTCATTACACACAAGATCAAGTTTCACTGAACAAAAATATATTATTATTTAATATAATAACACTTAACCAAGCCATTAAATTGATGGTTATGAATATGATTAACTAAAATATGAAAATATATGGATTAAAAAAATATAAAATTAATTTATTGGTTAAGATTTAATTAAAAATTAATATAAGAACCAATTGAATATAAAGGTAATGTTTTGATAGAAAACTATTTTTTTGCCCACAAAGCAATTTTACCCTAATGAATTAAATTAATTACAATTAATGAGTGATATTAATGTAATATATATTATATATTCAGTCAAATATTTTTTAAATTCATCCAATAGATTTTATAGGCATAAGATATGGACAAACCCAATTTTATGCATAAAAACCTATATTTTTATAAAGCTAGTTTCATTGCCTTTTAATGATGAACCTATTTTAAATCCAATTTTTGGAAAATTTATTGATTTTATATTTCAAAATAAACTTAATATTTGAAATATTAACATAAAAATTATCTTAGAGTAGATTTTTGTATTTTTCTATGAAGTTTCATTTTTTGATGAATAGTGAAAATTCTAAATTTTAATTCAAAACGGATTTTTCTTTTAATTCATTTATATGGTTAAATTATATTTTTAATTGGATTTAAGTTTTATTTATATAAATTTTATATCAATTAATCCAATTTAGTTCGTTTGAATCAATTTTACTATGATATTGAATATAAAAACATATCAAACTTTTGAATGTTTTACATTAAAACCCAACTTTGTCATCCCATCTGCAGGATTAAATTTAAATTAACTTCTACCTATTTAGTGAATTGAATTTGGAAAATTTTATTCCATATATGGAATCATAATAATATATAATATATAATTATTTAAACATGATTTTTGACCAAAAATATGAGTGAAAGTAATTGAGAAACAATTATCTTAACAAAGGACTAAACCTTAAACCTAAGGGACAAAATGACCAAGACACTTGTCCAAAATCCATTTTATGACCGTATTTCAATCCTATAATCCCTTTTATATAATGTTTTACATTATTTTATCCACTTTTCATAAACGTGGGTGGAATCCCTTTTCCAAAACATTACAAGAATGTCACTCCTCCACTATAAAAAGAAACTCACACAACCCACTTCCTCACAACCATCAAGACACTTTGGATTGACCAATCTCTTCCAAAATATCATTTAAATATCCCTAACCTCATCCTATAATCCTATACTTGGTCATAAATCCATCCAATTAATCCCTTTGGTGAAAACCAAAAGGACTTACCCAAATAAGATGTTACATCCTTCCACAAGATCTTTCATTTTATTTTCATTCTCCACCCCCTCAATTATACTTATTCCATGATTAAATAATAAAATAAGTATAATTGATATACTTATATATTGTTATGTTAAGGTTTATAACTAAACTTACACACATATACATCTAATGGGTAACAAACCTACCATTTATGTGTACGATGAACTATCGCCTCACAAAATAATGATTGTTTCTTTTTTCCTTTACCACCTCCCATGGATGGGAATTATGATGTACCTGATATTTATATATGATATATATCAAATTTATAATTTCTTTATTATTCTCTAATTTTTATAAATAGAATGTACCTTTATGATTTCCATCTTCTGTAAATATGATAACATCATTTGTGGAAGTGTGGACTACCGCCTCCTCAAAATGATGTGATTCAGTTATGCTATACATGGAATATATAAAGGATGGTTTTAATAAACATAAGTAACATATATGAAATATATATATGATAATTTAATTATAATATACATATACATATATATCATATATGTTTCATTATTTTAAAATATTAAGTATAAATGAATGTAGCATTCATGCGTACGTGAGGCCTACCGTCTCCATGAACGATGAATTACAATTCCTATATCAAAACTTTATGGATTATTATAAATAAATATATACTTAATATATATAATAATTAAATAATTTTTTACATTATGGATATTATTAATTCATTGGATATGTAATAAGAACAACAAGTTAAAATATACTCGCAAACTAGGAAATTAACACCCAAAATATTGAAAATAATGAAATAATAATAACAAATGTGAAATAAGATATTATAAGAAGTTAATATATGACTATGGTTATAGTATACATTACTGACATGTTTAAAACCCTTATTAGGTAGGTTAAATTATTTTCACACTAAAATTAAATGCAAGTAAAGGTATTTTCTTGTCGCCTTTTACATCGGTGAGACAAATGTCATTTTCACCAATTACTTCTTCGTGCGGTGTATCTACTTCCCCTTTTGATGTATTATATCATGAATTATTTTATATTTATGGTATTTAAAACACTAATTTAATTTTATTCATTTATGTTTCTTATGATTCAAATGTTTCAAAGTGGTATGGGACACTTTGTAATGTTTAAATATTATTTTCATCAAGAATTATTTTATTGATCTTTAAAAGGTATTTCCATTTTTTGAGACATGATTTATTAGTATGCACTTAATTTATTATATATGGTGTAAATACTACTAATTTTATATATAATATCATGATTCATTAATTCTCTATAATATTTTTAGATTCAAATTAAATTATTTCATCAAATGGGATTTGAATTAAGTATTATCAAGTTAAAAAGAATTCCATAACCCAATTTCTTTCATTGGGTTATATTACTTCCTTGTTGATGTTAATACTCTAAGGTTGTGTGTGTAATCAACTTTTACTATCATTTTATGTATCTACACATATTTTATTTGGATTTACATTTGACACACATAATTTATTCATTTCTTGAGTCTAAAATCAATGTTATGGTCTTTTCAAGGGTTTACTTCACAGTCTCATTTTATTCAGGATTATTTACACTTGAATTCACATTTGAGGACATTATTTGATAATTTCTTAAAAACCCTATTAATTTTCATATCCTATACTTATTCATGACTTTTTTCAAGTAATGGTTCCATTTTTTCACTCTTTGGTACTGAAAAGTTTTTAAGAAATGTTTTTCATAAAACCTGTCTTTATTTCTATCTTTAGTAGGAGAACCTTTTTTCTTCTAAAAAACTTGTTTTATAGAATGTTTTTAACCATTCCAAAATTATTTATTAAATAAATTTTTACCCCTTTATTCTTTTATCAGTTTTTTTAAAGGAACCTTCTTATTTATTTCCGATCAAGACATTTTTCTAAACTTTTTACCATGAAAAAAGGAATATACCCTTTACCTCATACTACATGTACTAATTTACCCACTATCGTTTATTTGAATCTTACTTGGAATGTGTAAAATGTTACATTTTAAATAAAAAAATTTAAAAACTAATTTTCGAATAAAATTATTTTAAAAAAAATAAAAATAAAATGGATATTTTCCACAAAAATGTTTTCAAAAGATATTTTTATAGAATTTATTTTAATCAGTGAAAATAACATGTTATTTTTAATCCAATTGGTATATGTTGTATTGATATCGTCCTTATTATTCATCTTGAATATTTATGATTGATTTGGACAAGGATATTACTGATATTCACTACCTTGATTCCTTTTTGTATTCCACTTAAAATATTCAATTTCCTATGATCATTTAACATTGAATTATACCTAAATATCTATATCATTTATCATATGATTATTTCCTAAACTTTATAATATTTTACATATGGTTTTCACCTTGAATTTTATTTGATATATGTGGAAATATTGATAAATCTAAATCTCTTAGTCCATACATATGTTTGATAAGGGGCCTTGTTAAATCAATTATTCTATATATGAGGAATGCTTTGAACTGGAACAATATGGTCAGGGCCTGGTTATAGATAGCCCCATGATATATCAGTAGTCTCATGGGATGAGTCGTTTGGATAGCCTAAGATGGGTTTTTACCTGATATGCTAAACTGACATGTGAAAGGTCTTTATGGTAATGGTTCCATATACCTAGGAAACATGGCATCCAATAATTAAACATTTACCTCATTTCGATTCATTTATTATTTATCAATGAGATTTTGCATCGATATATCTATGGATTCATTTCAATTTCAGTTTATTGATTAAATCTCATGAGTTTTGGTTATTACCTTTCCATATTATATATTCACTGAGTTTATTTATTTTATGGTATGTGTGTTTAGTTATTTACCTTTCTATAATGAATAATGTCATTGATTCATTATTTATTCTTCTTTTCTTATCCCTTACTAAGAATTTGAGCTCACCATTATTTTATTTCCTTTCCCCATGAATCAATGAAGTGTACTAAGAATCAAATGAATGGTTACACTAGATGAAATAAATTTATTATCCAATAAAGAAAAAAATTATGTTGTAATTAGTGTATTTATTTATAATACAAGAATTATGTATATATTTGGTTTACCAATAATTATAAACTCTTAGGTCCTTCAAGATATGATTCCTTGTAATCATGACAATTTAATGGTAGTAGACACTAGCTCCAGGCTTCTGGGGTCAGGTCGCTACAGTTGGTATTAGAGGAAGTTTAGTAGAAACCTTAGAAACTAGATTTAGGGAAACATAGATTATAGAACATAGCCCTATCTTTGACTTTGAGGATAAGTATTGAAGAACATCCTAGAATTTTGGTAAGGTAGATATTATGTGGATCAACCAAGTAATATATCCCTATCTATATACTACAAATGGACATGGTTCTAGAACATATGTACCTAGGGGTAACAACTCCAACAACGTGTGTTGGGCCTGAATCGACGTAACCTGGTATGCGACAACAAGGTTTAATGTGCTCGTGGTTTGAAAATCCATAAGTATATGCTTAGGATAATTTATATTTTATTTATAGACCATTATAAAGGATTTGAATATATAATGAAAATTATTGACCTAGGTTAAACCTTATACTAAGGAAAGAACTATATGGAAATAAAATGGATAAAGTGTTAAAGTATTGAGGTTGTATTGAAAACCTTAGTTAAAATGATATTTAGTGATTAACCTTATTTCAAGGATGTATATCATATTTATTTTGGAAATTATAGTAATATGGTTTTAAAATTAGACAACGATTATGTCAGGTGACAACCCATCAAATCTAGAAAGGTCGCGGGACTTGAACCCATGACTGAATAACGATAAGGGTTTAACACCATCCACTAACCTACATAGTATCCTTGTTAATATTTCATTGTTTATAGTTGAAATTTTTAATGAATAAATATTAATGATGAATGAGTAGTATCACTTTTTTTACGTTTAGAGATTAATGTAATAACCATTTTGGATTTAGAGAATAGTTAGAGATAAATAGTTAGGCATGTCACTCATTTATGGGCCTTATGATCCATTAAACGTGTATTTTAGTGCTTCAGGCATCAAAATTAATTTTTGGATATCCATTTCATGAAGTAATGGATGAATTATAAATTTATAAAATAAAAAAGGATGAAAATTGTGTTTATATAAATATGTTATGTAAGTATATTTTATTATATTCACATTCAGTAAAATAACTATTCAATTTTGGGAAAAGGATCTTAAAAAAATTATACTAATACATTTTTTTAACTGGTGGTCTTTTGAATCATCATATATTTATGGATTTCAGGAACTAAACTTTCCATTGATCATTCACTTTTTTGTGATTTATGACCTCAATAACTCCCTATAAATATTTATGATTTTCCTCCATGTACATATCTCTACTTTACAATAATTTTCTCCAACGTAGAGACATAGTTATATGTTAGTCTATGTAACCTTTTTACTTCCCATTCTATCTTTTTTAGAGGATGTTTTATGATCAATTCTCGTGATGTGGAATTTAAAAATAGGAAATATCAAAAAAATTATTACCAAGTTCATGTTTAAATTTCAAGGACACAATTTAATTTAGGTGGGGAGAATGTAACGCCCTGAAATTCTTATGTAAGAACATTGTATACGATAGTGTGTTTGACACACAACACTAAGCACATAAAGGAATATAATATCCTGAGACTTTACAATATACTTACTATTTTAAATAAAATAAATCTATAATATAACTTATAATGTACGTGATATTGTGTTATCATGCATCGCATGCAACAACTAATTTCTTTGAGTATTTTTGTTACACGCAAGACTGAGTTTCACCGAACAACAATAAATTATTATTTAATCTAATAAGACTTAACCTAGTCATTAAATTGATGGGTATAAATAGGATTAACTAAATTATTAAAATAAATAGATTATGTATATATAAAATTAATTCATTGGTTACAAATTAATTATAAATTAATATAAGAACCAATTGAATATAAAGGTAATGTTTTTATGGAAAACTATATTTACGCCCATAAATCTATTTTACCATAATAAATTAAATTAATTAAAATTGGAGATTTATATTAATATATATATATATATATATTATTCAATAAAATATTTTTTATCTTTATCCAATATATTTTTTAGGCATACGATAAGAACAAACCCAATTTTATGCATAAATACCTATATTTTTATAATGGTAGTTTTACCGCCTTTTAATGGGGAACGAATTTTAAATCCAATTTTTAGAGATTTTATTGATTTTATATGTAAAAATAAACCTAATTTTTTAAATAGGAACATAAAAATTACTTGGAGTAAATTTTTGGGATTTTTATGTAATGTTTCATTTTTTGATGAACAGTGAAAAATACTGAATTTGAATTCAAAAATTATTTTTCATATATTTCATTTATATGATTAAATTATATTTTTTTTAATTGGTTTTAAAGTCTAATTAGTTAAATTTTACATCAATTAATACAATTTAGGTCATTATAATCAATTTCACTTTGATATTGAATATAAAAACATTACAAAAGTTTGAATGTTTTACTTTAAAATCCTGCTTTGTCATCCCATCAACGGGATTAAATTTAAATTAATTTCTTAAACTTATGTGATTGATATTTTTAAAACTATATTTAATATATTTAATCAGAATAATTTATAATTTATAATAATTTTAACTTATTTTTTGACAAAAAAATATTAGTGAGAGTGATTAAAACTAATTAGAGAAATTAAGATGAAAATTAGCTAAACAGGGGAATAAAACTAAAACCTAAGGGACAAAATGACCTCTACACTTGTCCAAAATCCATTTTATGGAAATATTTAGACTCTATCCTCCATTTTATATAATTGGGTCTATTTTTGGAGCCACTTTTCATAGTAAAAACGTAACTGGAATTCCCTTACAAAAAAATTACATGAATGCCACACCACTCCACTAAAAATTAACTCACCCCTCCCACTTCCTTACACCCATCATGCCACTTTGGATCTAGAAAGATCTTAAAAAATATCTCCTAAACATATATAAACTAATACTATAATCATATACTTGGGAATAAATCCATTTAAGGAATCCCTTTGCTGAAAACCAAAAGAAGATACCCGAATAAGAGGTAACATCCTTCCTCAAGCTCTTTCATTTTATTTTCATTCTCCACCCCCTAAATTATTCTTATTCAATGATTAAATAATAACATTAGTATACTAAATATAATTATATTTTATTATTTTTATTGTTTTACATGAACTTACACACACATTGATCTAATGGGTAATGAACATACCATTTATGGGTATGGCGAACTATCACCTCACAAAATTATAATTGTTCATTTTTTACTTTACCACCACTCATGGTTGGGAATTATGATGTCCGCTCTATTTATATATGATATTTATGATATTAATAATATATTTATTCTTATAAAATTTTATATATAGAACATACCTTTATGATTTACATCTTGTGTAAACATGATAACATCATTTGTGGAAGTGTGGACTACCACCTACTCATAGCGATGTGATTCATTCACGTTGTACATGAAATGTTTAACAGATGGTTTTAATAAACCTAATAAAATATATAAAATACATATTATACTATAATTATAATATAAATTTACTTATATATAACATACTTTTCATTCTTTTAAAATACAACAAGTTCATGAAAGTAGCATTCATGCGTACGTACGACCTACCGTCTCCAGGAATGGGCATTACATTTCCAATCTCCAAACATTATGAATTATTATAAATACATATATAATGAATATATGTTATATTTAAATCATATTTTAAATTAATTATACGATTAATTCATGATCTATTTCATAAGAACAATAAGTAATATCTTAAAACATACTTGACAAACTAGGTAACTAACACCCGAAATAGTGAAAATAATGAAAGATTAATAAGAAATGGGTAATAAGATATTATAAGAAGTTAAGATATGAGTATGGTTATGGTATAAGTAACTAAAATTTTTAAAACCCTTATAAATGAAATTAAAATACATTCACTCAAAAATGAAATGAAAAGTAAGGGATTTTCAACTCACTTTTTACATCTATGGGATAAATGTCATTTTCACTACTTACTTCTTTATGTTGTGTATCTAATACCCCTTTTGATATATTATATAATGAATTATTTTATAATAATGGTATTTAAAACTATAATTTAATTTTATTCTTTCATGAGGCTTATTATTCAAATGTTTAAAAGTGGTATACGACACTTTGGAGTGTTTAGATATTATTTTCTTTGAGAATAATTTTAATGATCTTTCAATGGTATTTACATTCTTTGAGACATACTTTATTTTTATGCACCTTATTTCTTATATATGGTGTACATACTAAAACTTTTACATATAATATCATTATTCATTCATTCTCCACAATATTTTGAGTTTCAATTTTAATTATTTCATTTAAGGGGATTTGAATTAAATGTTACCAAGTGGAAAAGAATTTCATTACCCATTTTATTTTTTTGTGTTATATTACTTCCTCATTTTTTTTAATATTATAAGACTATGTGTGTAATCTCATTTAACTATAATTTTTTTTTTATTTCCACTTATTTTATGTGGATTTACATTTGACTCAATAATATATTCATTGGTTGATTTTAACATCAACATTATGGTCTTTCCATGGGTTTACTTCACAATCTCATTTTATTCAGGATTTTCTACACTAAAATTTACATTCAAAGAAATTATTTGATCATTGTATACAAAAACCTTTAATTTTATTTTCCTCTGGTTATTCATGAACTTTTTTAGGTAATTGTACCATTTTTTTACTCTTTGCTACTCAAAATGTTTTAAAAAAAAATTTTCATAAAACCCAACTTTATTTCTCTCTTTAGTCAGAGAACATGTTTTCTTCAAAAAAAATGTTTTCTAGAATGGTTTTCAAAAATGTTTTTAAGCATTCCAAAATAATTTATTAAAAACATTTTTACCCCTTTTTTTCTTTTACTAATGTTTTCAAAGGAATCTTCTTGCCGCTTTCCAAACAAGGAATTTTCTAACCTTTTTACCAGGAAAAAGGAATGTTATTTATACCTCATACAATGTACACAGATTTACCCAACATCATTTCTTCAAATATTCCTTAGCATGTTTAAAAGGATACATTTAAAATAAAAAAAATCAAAAGTGATTTTAAAATAAAAGTATTTTAAAAAAATAAAAAGAATATTTTTCTTAAGAATGTTTTTAAAAGATCTTTTTATCATATTTTTATTAATCAAAGACATAAAACCTTTATTTTTTCTCCACTTGGAATATTTTGTATTGATACCATCCTTATTCTTCCTCTATATGTTTTATAATTTGTTTTTCCAAGGATAGTACTGATATTCACTACCTTGATTCCTTTTTGTATTCCCCTTGAAATATTAAATTCCCTATGATTGTTGAATATTCAATTTCCTATAAATATCCATATTATTTATAATATGATTATTTCCTAAAATATATACCATTTTTACATATGGTGTTCACTTTAACAGTTATTTGATATCTGGGGAAATATTGATAAATCTTTATCTCCTAATCCATACGAATATTTGATGAGGCACATTGTTCAATCGATTATTCGATATATGAGTAATGCTTTGGATTAGAAAGGCATAGGAGGGGCCCTATTATAGATATACCCTTGATGCATTTGTAATCTCATAGAATGATTCATTTTCATATCCTTAATGGGTTTTTACCCGATATGCTAAATCGTCTTGTGAACGGTATTTAAGGTAATTGTACGATTAACCTAGGAAAATGGGGTCTAATGATTAATCATTTACCTCATTTATATTTAGTTATTATTTATTCATTCGATTTTTCAACAACATATCTATGGATTCATTTTATTCTTAATTTAATGACTAAATGGCATGTGTTTCAGTTATTACCTTTCTATATTGTTTATCCATTCATTTTATTGATTACATGGAATGTTTGTTCAGTTATTTACCTTGAAATAATAAATATTATCATTAATTCATTATTGATTCATATATGGTTAACCCTTAATGATCATTTTATCTCACACTTATTTTCTTTCCTTTCACTAGGAATCCATGAAGTTAACTAAGAATGATATGCAAGGATACGCTATAGGGAATAAAGTTATTATCCAAGAAACAAAAAACTTATTTTGTAATTATTGTATTTATATGTAATAAAAACTCATGTATATGTATTATTTAGAAATACTAATGAACTCTTTGGTCCTTCAGGATTTTATTCCTCATAATCATGACAATTTAATGGTAGTGGACACCGATTTTGGGCTTTTATATTTGAGTTTCTAAACTTCCTTTATTTTAGGGTCCATGTGTGAGATTGTATCCTTGTTTCCTTAAATAATGGATGAGAATGCCACATTTTTTGCATAAAAACAAAACAATATCCCTAGTTAAAATTACATAGCACTCATATAAAAATTTCTTTTTCCAAAATTTATCTTAAAACTATTTTCCCAAAATTATAATCTAAATTTATTTTTAGTATCAAAATCACATTTAAATTTTTAATTACTATTAAAAATTAAAACAAAAAAAATTGGGAAAAATGAATTATATAATTCATCAAATTCATCAATTTTAATTTAAAAAGTTCTGTTCTTTGATTACAGACATTAAATACACCATACTTAAACATAATCTTATCCTAAATCCTATATATCTACATGAATCAAAAAGAAACACCATGATACCAATATTTGATGATCAATGTAACAAAATTAAATAATTATAAATGGGTAGAATAAGATCCAAGTATCAGATATAAATATGAATCTAAATCCTCACTTTTAAAAGAATCCAATCCAACCATTCATTTTACCTTTCCCATGGAAGGAATTTCTCCTAAATTTTATCCATGCATATTAATTTATCATTATTATGCATTCCATATTGTGATCTACCACACCTATGAATTTTTTATCTCATCACCGAATGTAAAAAAATTTGATTCTAATTATGCTCATAGTTAAAGTACATGTCAATTTACATAGTCTTGAAAAGGATCTCCAATATTCACCTCATAAAGATGAATATGAACAATAATAATGAGGAATTAGAATTGAGTATCAAGTGTCTCTAATGCTTAATGTGGGTAGGAATTGAAGTTAAAAATAATTAGGATATAAAGGAGTTTAAAAAACTAAATCAAGTTTCATGATTATATAAAATCTAGCCCAATGAATATTATCCTTAAAAATTTTATCCCCCATAATTCTCTAAACTCAATGTTAAGGTCATTACCCATATTAAAGCATAATGAATGATATACAACCTATTGTTTTTCAACTAATTTTTCATTTATTCCCTTTTAGAAAAGTATTCACTTAGGAAAAATATCATATCCATCACCCACACCACTCGAACTCCTTGATACACTAATTATAGTAGTTATAACAATACCATTGGTTAGGTAATGATGATTCTTTACCCTCCCAAGAAGGAACCCATTTTTTCCTAAATTTATCATTTTTTATTTCTTTTCACTCTTTTAGGTGGATAATAATGAAATGAAATGAATGATAATACATGAAACCTTCCCATAACCCATGAAACACCCTCACATATTTTATTCAATGATGCGTACTAACTTCCACCGTGGATAACCTTTCCCCCACACATAAACATTGAATATCGTAAAGAATATAAGGTGTATGATATAAATAATATAATAAGATTGTAATGTGGATATTCCTAACAATTTAATTCATGTATTATATGGGATAAAGGGAAGATTAAATGTAAATATAGTTCTCAAGGAAGAGACATAATAAATAAATATTAACCAATTATATTAAATGTGACTTTTTATAATCATATCTTTGATAAGATAACAATACAAGTTCCAAAAGGAAAATTTACCAAGTCTCTTGAGAAATATTCTCAAGAAATAATAGAAAAAATTATATTAGAAACATTCATAAAATAGGAATATAATATATTAGTTAAATCCCCCATGTAATTTATAATAAAAATAAACTAATCGACATGAACTTATAATACTCAAAAAATAAAAAATGGAAGGTAAATTTCTTCTACTTAAATTTACTAGCCTCCCTAAATTTTGATTCATTAAATTCATACCCATTTACTTATCTAAACTAACTTAATCCTCCATATTACTCATATAATCATATTTTCATTGAAATCCAAAATAAAAAATCATGGTTATCCAAAGTAACTCTTGTATCATTGATTCAAATTATAGTACAAATTTAAGGTGGGCATACAATTTTCGTTTAAAACACACACAAAAATGGAAAATATAAGGGATAAAAATATTAAATCAATAAAAAAATACTACCCTTTAATCATGAATCTCACTTTCCACTTATTTTCTACTAGATTAATTCCTCTTAATGAACCAAAAAAATGAAAACATAAGTGAAAGTGAAACATATTTTCAATTTAATCTCTAAAAGATAAAAGGGAAGAGTGTTTACATGATAAATTCCTAAATGATAGTAAAAAAGATGGATTATCTCTCATAATGGATTTTTTAGGGGTTTTTAGCTCAATGGTACCTCTTTTTATATAATGTGATAGTGTATTGGATAGTGATTACATAGTATGAATTTATAAATTCCTACATCTGGGACTTCTATACATAGGTAGTACCATTTCCTTTTTTTTAAATCATCTTTACTCTACCTAGGGGTAACATGATTTCTATTTCTATTGGATGGATCCAACAATGTTTGGTTAGTCCAAAAAACCTAAAATTCACATCATGTACCATCCAAATATATTATAAATATTCAAACCTATAAATTACATCTATTCCTCAAACATCACTAATCTTATCCAATAGTACTCTCTTCTTTGTCTCCTATTTTTCACCTTTTTCTTGATTTTGGATATATGGTACCTTCTTTCTCCCTTTAATGGAAACCACATATTTATATTTCAACTTTTTACCCTCTTCTGGATCAACCAATTATTTAAGTGTATTATACATTGACTATTTATTGGTAAAAATAACTTTATTTCCACTAAATATGAAGCACAAATCAACACTTTTTACATCAATTATAGCTCTTCCAGTCACTAAGAATGGTCATGTACATATGAGAGGTTTCCATTAATAATACAATCATGAATCTAGAAAATCTACCATAATAATGAACTTGTATAC
This sequence comes from Viscum album, assembly GCA_963277665.1. Lineage (NCBI taxonomy): Eukaryota > Viridiplantae > Streptophyta > Magnoliopsida > Santalales > Viscaceae > Viscum > Viscum album. Next base: position 368,963,945 of record OY728135.1, on the reverse strand, counting down.
TTTCAACAATAATTCCTCAATCATTCCTTGAGTTTAATTAATTGTAGAATTGGTAAGTTGGAGTGAAACTTACATGGTATTCCTGTATTCTAATACTAGGATTTTGAAAGTTGTATATGACATAATGTTTACACTTTGACTTGAATCACATATAAATTTTCAAAATTTATTATATTTAACATTAAATATAATTATAAAACTACCTAGTTTTTGTAGCTTCTTCGATAACTCCATTGATATTTAAGATATAAAATACCTTATAAGTGGGATGTTTCCAATCTCTTCTAACTTTCTTTTGCTGGACACCGCCTCTTTCAAAATTATTCAAAGGTGGGAATATTGGAAAGAGAATCTGTAAAGGGGAAATTAATTTTTTAGTTTCATAAAGTGTTCAAGAAACAAATATTTTTGTCTTTCAATTTTACATTACTTTAGCTTTTAAATTAATGGAAATAATTGATTGTAGGGTAGTGGGAGCTCTTCTCTTAATTATTCTTCAAAAAATTATATTCTCATATTATTTTCTTATTTATACTTCTCTTCTTTCACATTATTCATGGTGTTTTCTTATTTATTTATAGATATACTTCACTATTTTTACATGTATCAAGGTTATGGACTTTAGGTATACTTGTTATATAACCTATTTATCGCCCAGAAGCACCATTATAGCCATTTAATGAGCGGTTAACACTCTAGAAATCCTGAAATTTCAGCTTTCTTAGTGAAGTTTTTTCATCCCTTTAGTATTATTTATATTATATTATTAAAGCCACATATATCGTAATGAATTAAAATAAATTATCCTCTAAATAAATAATTTCTAATTATGGTTATCTCGTTATAGTTCTTTACATCCTAGTGATCAGAGGCCTTATTGTTGTTGATGATTCCTACCCTGAATATTATTTTGATGATTAAAAACACCATAATTTAATTTTTAGTTTATTTTCTATATTTTTAGTTTTGGGAAGTTATAGTATCCATCTTCATGGTCAAGGATTTAATTTGATAAAGAATATAACTATTTTTAGTTTCCATGTTTACTCCCCTCCTTTTTCCTTCCTCATACTACCATAGAAAACTATTTATCAGCACATTACATAGATAATTGTATCTATTCTCTGGTAACTTATTCTTGATTGATCCTCTAGCTGCAAAATTAAAATTCCCTTTTGTCCCAATAAAAGACCCTTGTAAAAAAATTTAATTAAAATCCACATTTCAATTCCATGATGGGGGAATCATTTAATCAAATCTTTAAAACTATTCTATGCATTATAAATTTATTTTTCATCAAATTTATTTAAATTAAAAATATCGACATGAATGTTCACTGACATTAAGGTAGTGAATATGTGTGTTATAAATTTTCTTTCCAACTCATCCCATGTTGTAACAGAATGAGATGGAAGGCAATGAATCCATTTTTTCGATCTATATCAAAAATAAAATATAAATAAATCTATTCTTATCACATCACACAAAACACATTCGAATTAAAATGTATCATAGAGCTCAATAAAACTGCATAGATGGGTATTTGGATCCTTATGAGGAATCTAATAGAATTAGATCAAATTTGAGATCATTTTCATAATGGATAGTTTGATATTGAATTGATGGTATTCCACTAATGTAACTAATATACTTTATTATAAACCTGAATTCTATCAACATTCATAGTCCATTGGTGTCTTTAACCTTGAACCTCTTTGTGGTACTCCTCCAGATACCTCTTTTCCCTTTTGATATTTTCCATCTATGGTTTCATCTTTCATGAAAATTATTCTTAAACTCTAATCTAACAAATGGTATCCTTTAATAATTAGTTTACCCTTCACTCTAGTAGAACTTTCATATATAAAAAAATTCTCTAAAAATATTATAATGAGTATACCTTGTGTAACAAAGAAATAAAATAAAAAACTAAAAATAAAAAACCTAAAAACATCAATATATACTATGAAACCATCCACATCAATGACACTAGAAATTTTTCATGACCTAAAGTGTATTGTAATTTCCAGAAGGATATGAAATTTATAAATTTATAAAAGACACAAACAAAAATAAAAAAAAAATAGATTTAGTGTATGGAAATTTTGAGGTCAAATCCATGATATGGTCTATGTATTATTTTGAAAATTTTATTGAATGAGAAATGATAGTAAAAGAAGTTATAGAAACCAATTGTATAAAATACCCTAAGTTATATAATTCTAGGTTTGTGTTTTTATTAAACAAAGGGGTAAAAAAATTATCTATGATCTTTGTCAAATTTGAGTGTAATATAACCCTTGGTATGTTAGTTACACTATAATTAAATGATTTCCCATTAATATAGTCAAATACATGTAGGTGATTACTGAATTAGGTAACAAAATACCTTTTTAAACACAATTATCCAAAAAAAGTAATGATCATACATAATTTCTAGTCAATTAGTTGATGCATTTAATTATTAAACTTTCATCCATGTAAACAATAACCATTAAATGATAAGGTGGATGAGATGAAGAAAATAATATATATTAAATCATGAAATAGAATATCAAATATACATCACTATATAAATTCCCCCATTAATTATATCTTATGGTATTTAAAATATTATCTCTTCATGGAATTTCCGATGGAATAATAAAATAAAATAACCTAAGATAGAAAAGAAAAGAACATAATAGCAGGTCTCTTGACTAGTAATAGTAATTACTTATCCTTTATGTATATCCTTTTTAATCCATTTTGAAATAATTTTGATACCATGCAAGTGATGTTATCTTTCCCCCGACAAAATAAATATTTAAACATTCCAAGATGGTTAAATGAATTTGAATTTTTTTGACAACCATGGAGTATCACTTTCTCAGTATGGTTATTTTAATTTTCTCCTTACTACTCCACAATTCTCCACACTAATGGTATATATCTCCATGAAATAGGAAAACTTTATCCTACATGAACTCATTAAAAATTACATGTATAATTCACTATTTATTTGGTATATGTTAGTTTTTCTATATGTATTCCTCACCTCATCCTCATGCTGAAACCACATTTAAAACAATTCCATAGACATGGTATTTATGAGTTATAATTTCTCTTGTGATCCATGAAATCTCCTTCTATAAAATATACTCAAGAATATTGAACTATGCATAGATCAGTCATGCATATCACTATGGTGTATCAACAATTCCACTACTATTTAAATGATTATTTATTTCTTTTTCCTTCATCGTATTTTCACTGTCACCCTTATATATCCATTCAAAATTACCCTAATGTTAGTCTAATGGAGAGATTTTGACCTTTTCACGTCCACTTTATGAAATTCACACAACTGTTTTCATAGTGATAGTTCAAGATCCCTCATGGATTCCATCCTCCATATCAAGTTCATGTAGGAATCACCACCCTTTAAATTTCTTAGTGATACCATTAACTATACACATGCATGCATGGAATTCTTCATCTGAGTTATGGATTCATAGTGGTTTAGTGGCTTAGGAAGATTTTTATAAGTTTCATCCATGGTGGCTACCAACCTCGTAGTGGTGGTGTACCTCAACACCAAGAATTGTAGTGGATATTGGGGAACATTCTGGTGGATCTAGTATAGTGGTTGAGTGTTTAGGATGACAAACACATAGTAGTCTCAAGCAGTCGAATATGTCTGATGAAAGAGGCATTCAATAAGTGGTGAAAATATTTCATTTTTTTATGTAGAATAGTGTTACACATGAATTCCTTCCACATCATAGTTTAGAAGGTCTGAGCATTCCTTAATAACCTAGGATTCTTCCTTATCTAGATAGTAAAGTTTGTAAGGGTGTATGAGCTCTTTCTTGAACTCCCATGCTTCCCTATACATGAAAGGTTAAGTATTATCCTTCTATGCACCTACCTATGTTATTCATGCTCCACCTATACTCTGCCATAGGTTCTTCGTATATTGGATAGTACCTTCAAGTGATTTATTTCTTGGTACCTTATCTATTGGATAAAAATTTCATATTTTTTTCTATAAAAAATCAATTGCCTTTGATATAATTCTATAACACTTACATAAAAAAGTAAAAATTTCATTTTAAACTTATCTTCCTAAAATTATATTCCAAATTTTATTTTTATTCTAAAAATTAATATTAAAATTTTAAATAACCATAAACAAATAAAACTTTTGATAATTAGAAAAAATGAAATAAATAATTAATGAAATTATCTAATTAAAAATTAAAAACTTTTATTCATGAAATTCCAACATCATACAAACATTAAGATATCAAAGTAATTCCTTTTGGGTTAACAAATGATCCCTTTTATTCTTATGAATATGATGAATAGAGTATTCTAGTATTATCTTAATATATTTTTTGTTTTATTTATTGATGATATCTTGATATAATCTAAGTTATATGAAGATCTTGAAGACCATTTATGGGATTTTATTAGGACACTCAGAGATGGGTTATATAGGAAATTCAGTAAGTGTTAGTTTTTTTCATCAATAAGATTATTTTCAAGATGATATTATCTACAAATATAAAAAATATATTAATACTTAATGGTCAAGGTAATCAAATAATGGACCCTAGAAATGAATATTGTAGAGATAAATTGTTTACTATGATTAAATGGTTATTATCTATGATTTATTGAAAACATTTCCCAATTATCTAACTATTAACCAACTTGACACCTAAAAGGGTAAAATTTACATAGTTAGAGGAATATGAATAAAATTTTCAGGAACTAAATAATAGATTAATTGATGCACCAGTATAAAAATAAATGTTGGGAAATGAATGATTTGTGATATATAGTGATGAACTAAATAAATGACTAGGGTTCCTTCTTATAAAAAATTGTGGATCTTTTTATTATACATCATTGTTCTTGTAACTTTCTATTGGGGCTATGTACCTTCTATCAGTCTTCCAGCTGCGCACTTACCTGTTGCTTGGAATTTCGACTTTCTTAAGGAAACCAGCTTTTATCACATTAATTAGAGATTATAGATCCTTGATATAAATGGGATGATGATATGTTGGTTTATCCTTCCATGTATCCCTCCTTGGTGCTTATCACATAGTCAGTTTCTCCCTCATAGAATCAATTCATGTTTGTGAAAATCATTCTCAATTCCAACTCGAGGTGGATGTCTGTTAATTATGCTACATTTATCTTAATAGGGGAAAACCTTTGATTAGAAAATATAGTAACATTGGTCATGTCTGGGAATTTTTGGACATTTGGTTTATTGGGAACCTGTAAAGTCTTCCTCTATTGGAGGTCATCTCGTGTGTGAGGCATCTTAGGCATGGATCCTAAGGCATACCATATAGTACATGAGGTATATGACACTAGGGGGATATGTTTTCTGAGGTTTTTTACCTTAGGTATCCCATGTTTATTTTATAGGGTATACATTATAGATCAGGTCATAGGTTTAGCATCTTGTGGGGATAGGTTGGTCATAGGTTTAACTTATTATGGGGATAAGTGGATCACATGTTTAACATATTGTAGGGATAAATGGGTCATACTTTTAACATATTGTGAGGATTTATGGGTCATAGGTTAACATCTTGTGGGGATAGGGGGATCATATGTTTAACATCTTGTGGAGACAGATGGGTCACATGGTTAATGTTGTATAGGGATATATGATTCATATGTTTAACACCTTATGGGGATATGTGTATCACAGGTTTAACATCCTATAGAGATGGGTGGATCATAGGATTAAAATATTTTGGGGATAGATGAGGGTTAATTATTTCCCTATATGGGGGTAAGATGATCACACTTGAGGATTTTTTAAGTGTTCCCCCATGGGGGAAGATGATCACACTTAAGGATTTTCTGAATCACTAGGGTATCGAGCTCAAAACTCTGGAAAGTACCCCAGATATTTTTTAATGTAGGGGTTGAAACTAATGGAGGTTTACTATGTACCCTATTGGGAAATAGAGATAAAAACCCATGTAGTTTGATACTTTAGCTTAAGGTCATGTTATAGGACCAGTCCATGTATTTTAATGTCATGTGGTAAGGACTCTTGTGTCAAAGAAGTATAGCTAATAAGGGATGGTGTGAGGCTTACTCATATGGGATACCTATAGTATGATTCCATGGGGTGATGGGATTAGGCCTAGAGTAGATGTTCATGTGGTTTTTATCTCATGATGATTATACATGGGGTGTCATGTGTTCATCACACAAGGTAAGGCTACATTTTAACATCATGTGTTGAGGATGTTGTCAATAAGTTTAATGTCGTATGACTTAGAAATGGAGCTAGAAAGTTTTATTTTATGTAGTTTAGATGTTGAGGGACCTATAACTATTGATAAAATTTTCTATTATTAGAGGAAGATCCATAAAAGTCCTCTCTCCCATGATTGGTTGGAATTTTTCCATGATGATTCCACCATTAGGGATTATGTGTTCACTTCTCATTTTCCTTTGGGTAGGGCATGGCATAAACACTGTCATCGAGGAGTGTAAACCAAGGGTACCAATGTTTGGATCCCTATGATTAGATAAAAAAGTAATTAGGTTACCTATTATTAGGATAAAAAATGTAGGTTAATTGTCTAAGTCATTATTGAAACACAAAGGGAGGATACGAAGGCTGGTCATACCAATTGCATGGAGATTTGGGGTACGGTTGGACTAATTTTGGATGCGTAAAGGGGACCTGGTCACTCAACATTCATGAAAGGGTATTTAATGAAATGTGGCACCAAGAAGAGGACTGGAGTATGGTTTTCAGGAATGATGGTACTTCGTGAATATTAAGGGATTCACAAATGGAATGGGTCACACAAAAGAGAATGTTTCACAAAATAGGGTGACCCTACCATGGAGTGAATTCTTGGTTCCTGTGGGTTTAGTTTCATAAAGTATAATTATATTATGAAACCCCAATATCCACAATTGCATTTATTCTTATATTAAGGGAATATTAATTTTTTAAATTTATATCCACCCTGGGTTGAGGTTCTCAAGAGCTCATGGTATGTAGTTTCATATAAGGTGGTTATCTTTGGAAATCCATCTCCTCTCTCACTCGGGAAGGTTTTGAGTATCATGAATTCAGATATTTTATTATAAGATAAAAGGTTTTTTCCCCCTTAAAATCCATTAAAGGGGAGATATTTATAGGCCTAGTGGAGGTAAGGTAATCGATTTCATGAAAGATAGTGGATTTCATGGAAGATTATGATCTTTGTGAAGAAACGGGTGTTTCATGAACTAACACATGAAACATAAAGGTTAATGCCTCAAGATCCACATGTTCAGAGGATTATGTGAATATGATTTATTATTTGAATATATTACCACCTAAATATTCATTTTTATAAGAAACTTTTGTGAACCCATATCTCTTCATGGAGGTTTTTACCTTCACTAGTTAGGTCTTAAAGTGGAATTTTGAGCTATTTTGGATTCAATTTTATTCAAACTGTACATACCTTCATCAACCTCTTCCATGAAAGGTGTATTTCAATATCAAAAAATTACCCCTCAAAATTGGATCTAAGGAGGGAAAGAAGGGTCAGATTCATAGGAAAAATTTACAAAAAAAATGGGGATTACCAAGCCCTATTCATGAAACCCAATCTAATATTGTGCCTATAAATAGGGGTGGGTATCCACGAAAGGACCACAAAATTTTCATTAAAGATAAGATAGTTCTATATTTTTTTTGAATATCAAGAATTTTACATGAATTTTTTATTCTTTATCCTCTCCTCTAATGAAACTACCCTCTCTTTCAAACTATATTTTTGAGAATAAAATTCCATGAAATTTAAAATGTTCATAAACTCGACCTTCATGAAAGGCCTTTGTGAACCAATTCCATAATTTTTTTATGTCTTATATAAAATGGCTTTAAAAGGTTCTAAAGATTTAAATGAACATATATGGGATATGGATGATAATATCAAGATTTGAGAGAGATTTTGGAGTGAGTTAGATTGTGGTACACTCATGACATTGCTGACGGGGGCTTGGTAGGAATACCCATTATGCAAGAGGCTACCACTATATGGTTTTGGGAAAAGGGACGATGTGTTCATCCCAAGTTCCGATTAGGATGATCACACTTACTAATTTAGGATCATTACTTGATAGTACCAGTGGAATAGGGATATTAGAGTCCACGTTATGAAGGACCACATGTCTCTTACCACTCATACCCTATGGAACCACATGAAAAACATCAATGGGAATGCATTGGAAGAAGAGGAATCCCCCTAAATATGATATAATCCTTAATGTGAGCTTGAAAAACAATATTAAAGGGTGGATAGAATACTGGTACTTTCACCAGGGTGGTAAATTTAATGATATATGGGTCTCATGAAACTATGTATTTCAATACTTCCTTGAATTCGAGGTGGAGTTGAAGTGGGTTAATATCTATGAGGTGGAATGGTGATTATAGTTCCACATCTACTATCATTGATAAATCATTCCCAAGATGCTGATAATGTCTTCATTGGGGACCAATAAGTTTCAATTACATCATGGGAGTTCAGAATTAGATTTTGGTACCACTACCACATCATGGGGATCCCCATCTTGGAGGAGATGTAATATGAGTTTATCTCAGATGAGGATGACTGGGATGATCAATAGAATATGAAAATAATCATAAGGTTTTATTTGTGCTTGGTATAGGGATAGAGTGACCATAAAATAGGAAATAGTGGCATCCCTTTTAAGAAATGGTTTAGGTATCTTCTGAATGAACTAATGGACATGCTACCAGGGAGGTCATATCAATGACCAAAGGAAATACAATAATGTAGCGAGAACTTATATTGGAGTATCCTAGAGAAAAGTTAATGGAATTTGTGGGGTTAGAGTGTGAATCATGAGGCTCCCATGGTCATTATCATATGATTTATTTCCATGTTTATCAGTGGGTGGATGCTTCTGATTTGGGGTGTGCACATGGCGGTGTGGACGAGCAACCTCTTAATGGAGGTGATGCTGATGATGGGGAAACACATTAAACTAGAGATCGCAATCATGGTAAAGTTGTAAAAGGTATTTCACTACATAATCTAGTATAATAATTACTTTAGTGTGTGGGGTACCTTCCACTTCTTGTATGGTTGTTTCACCACACACATTATGAGATATAAATATTCACACTCAATCTCCCCTCATAGAAAAAACTTCTGACCATTGATCCTCAATATCACTGGGAGTTTCCATCTCGACTTGGGGTTATTGGATATTCTAGTGAGGATCAGGATAGAATACAACTTCATTTTTAATCCATTTCCTATCCCTATGGGAATGGTGCTTGAAGACATAATGGGGACCATCAAGTAGTAGCCATACCTTCTTTCTTTCGAGGAAGGGTACTGGTGGCCAAGGTGGACTACAATATGGTTTTCGATCCATACACCCCACATCATTTTTTACAGAAATTTTGGTGCATCTAAAAGATCACATCAATGTTTTATATGATGTTACTTAGATATTTTCATGACTTTGTCCTCTGAAAGATATGGTGCATGTCCATGCATGAGGATGGAAAGGGGTTAAATGAGTTTCCTCCTACTACTGTTGCCTATAGGATCATCCACAAATACATACTGAGATGGTAGATTCTATATCCTAGTGACATGTTGAGGAGACTAGTGACATGGAAAAATGAGTAAAGAGACCTACAACCATGAGTTTGGGAACGATTAGAGAGTAGGGTACACCATAGAGGCCGATCAGGGCCAGTCATTAGAGTAGCGATAGCATCTCTGGTGATTTTTGGTACTATATAGGAGGAAGCTTCAGGGAGGGGAGAAGAAAGAAGCTTGACTCTCCAAGGTAATATGCTTTGAGATAAAGGAAAAACCTATGGAGTAGTTTTTTCAGAACACATACGTTTATGGAAGTGAATGCATTGCCCGGATGTCCCCAATGATGTTGTTTCCCATAATTCCTAGGGAATTTATGGGATCTAAAAATAAATCACCTATCTTCATGGGATATTCCGAGTGGATACACCTTACTAGGTTATCCCACATGAGGTTAGGTTTCCATGTCCCTTAAGGAAAGGTGATGTAATATATGGTGGAGCTAGAAGAACAGTTCTAATCTCACAACATTATGCATCTCTTGACCAATAGAGTAAACTTTTTTTATGGGCATACCATCTCCTCTATAAATTTCTATGGATCGTTTGGATTTCGACGCAGGTGAGGGAGAAGGATTGTAGGAGTCCTGGGGAATTGATTCCTATAAGTAATCCCTTGAGGATGAAAATCCTAACAATGATCATGTAAATATTATGATATTGTTTGTCTTTGATATTACCCAAACACTAAGATTTATTCCTAACTCATATTTCACTTGTGTAGGAATAGGTGAGAATAAGGGAGTGGGAGGTCTACAATGAACCCTAGAAATAGGATGAATGTGAAACCCCAACTCTTGGAGTGGTGGTGGGTATAGGACCTTCCACTAATTCTTTAATCACAGGAACTCAACCGCCTATTGTTTAAGTGGAACATGTGGACGAGACGATGGATAAATAGTATCAAACACTACATGGTAACCCTTATCCCCTGATATGGATTTTATTTGTGATTGAAACTGTGATAAATTGTTTTTTTCCTCTATACTGGATTAACACATCCAGTTTTGGGACTTCCAGTGAGCCTTTACAAGTTCTTGGTCGGGTTGTACCACTATTGTACCCTTTCCACTCTTTGCATTTCCCTTCATATTTTTTCCTCCCATAAGTCATGCTCAGTTAATACTATGCTTTAATTTTAAGTTCAAACCATGTTTGGTGATCAGAAAGATGTGGTGATGCTTGAGTATGGGGTAGTGATAGTATAAGAGCCTATGATTTTGAAGAAGGCGGTTGAGAAATATATGGAATCTAAGCCCACCATAGAAGTTCCATAGGGTTGGTTATTGGATCAGGAACCTCAATGTAGGAGTTTGAAATCAGGCCATAAATAGAGATGATTTGGGAGGCTTTAATGACCATTCTTATCTCAAAAGTTTCTTCTATGACGTCTACTAGAGATGAGACATGAAAGATGGGTGTCGAGATCATGCCACCATGGGAGGTGGACATGGAGGTTTTGGTGGATGTTCCTTCCTTATACATACCATAGGAGGTGGTTGGGGATCCAATTTTTAGTGAAGGATCAGGTGAGGATGCACTTTCCCTTGACCTAGGACTCAGTCCACCCGAGGACATGCCTATAGATGACCCCTCTGCTGAAGATTTCATGTTCTTCCATCAGTACGAGTCTATGCTGCATAAAAATTTTGAGTGTTTTGGATAATATTTCATCAATTATAATCAATTCATATGATTCAAGTCATAAAGGATTTTATATAATTTCATCACTCTCACTCCACTAGCGAACCTACCAATCCATGTGGAATCCCACATCCATTGCATAGACAGTTTGGGGACTGGTGGGGTTCACTATAGTGTCCTATATGCACTAACTCAAGAGTTTCTCAATTAACGGGAATGTAATGAGTAAAATGGAAATGATGTCACATGGTTTAAGAAGAAGGCTTAGAGTAACTAGGCACTCTTAGCAGTTGAAGATGATATCGTTCACCTATAAGGGAAGGAATGAGAGAATGCAACCACCATCACTACAAAGGCAGAGATCATCATCCAATTGATGTATCATTTGGTTATGTATGAGGATAATGTAGTAGAGTAAAAATCTCTAGTTTTTTAGTTCCAGTTTGATAAACAAATTCGGTGAAAATCAAGGCTAATAAAGCTTACCCTATTGCTAAGGAGGAGGTGGACGATCTTTAAAAGTGACATCAGACCTTGGAGGTTAGTCATCTAAACTTGGTTGAGCTTGAACGCTCAATCACTGGGGTTAATCCCTAGTTATTTTTACCTTATCCTGAAATAAGAGAGAGGCTCCAACATGTGGATAACCATCCCAATCTTTATGAATGTTTTATTTAAACTTCCTATATGTTTTAATGTTTTATTTTTTATTTCATCTCGATCATATTAACAATAAAACCAAAAATGATTCCCTAATCCTACGTGATCCATCCTTGGTGTGGGAAAAATGAAAAATATAAGAACTATTGTTTATATGAGAGGAAAAATGAAGGTCAAAAACTTGGGGTTTGAACATGTTTATTGTCCATTAAGAGTGCCCCAACCAGAAAGGCTATTGATGGAGGAAGAGACACTCTGTACATCCAACTTTCATTCCCAATATGAAATATTGAAAAAATGGGGTAACATTAAGGGAATTTAATTCAACTATAATAAAAAGGAGGTGATCAAGTGTATGAATCGGTATGACTTGGATTTTTATCATATTGGTGGGGATGTGACGATAGAGGATGAGTGTTGACCATGTTTAAAACATATCCTTGATTGTCATTTTTCTAATGATGGGTACAAACAAATGAGGATCGGCCATTAACAATGTTTGAAATATGAGACCTATCTCAAAAATTCTTCAAAATTCATTTGGAGAGTTAACCCATGACGGTAGGTGAGCCAATGTGACCACACACCATTCCTGTCAAGGGGGTCCATTCAAAGACAAAATTTGATGGGGATATAGATTCATGGAGACACATGGCATGTGGATGAATTTTGGAAATTTTCGTATAGTGTTCAACACTCTATTAATTATACCACTAAGGCTTTGAGATCATTCGGTAGGTGTATCGGTCTGAACAAAGGCTAGACTCGTCTTCCAACATGAGTTTCATCTTGGATGCCAAGAAACTAAAGAATGTGAATGGTGTGGTATGAGACTGGAGCCGATAGGAGGAATGGTATTCTCAATAATGTTCCTAATATTATTTGTAGCTTTATGTCATGAAATTAGGATGGAGGGAAAACAGGTTAGCATCTTGTGGAAATGAATTTCAATGTGTAGTTTAATGTCATATAGTGATGAAAATTTGTCACATAGTTTAATGTTGTTTGATTAAGACATTAATAGATAATTTTATCATATTGTAACTAGGACATGTGAACTGATGTGAAGAAATCCAACCAAGGGGTAATGGGATGCATGAACAAGATCCACAAAAATTGGAACCTCGTGGAGGATCTCATGGGGAAAATGGAGCTCTTTGTTTTTCCTGAACTAATGGGTTTAGAAAGCATAAAAAGGATTTTTTGGGGTCCATAGAGGATTCCTTATGGATTTTTACCTCTTTATTTTTATACCCTCACATTTTCCTAAGTCTCATGAGTGACCAGGTTAGTGCGAGTCTAACTTTTGATGAGGTTCCCCCTAGAAGATTTCAACCTGATAGACATATGTACCTGTTGCCCTGGGTAGTTTTTAAGGTCATAATAATAAAAATAAGGATTCTAAAATATTTTTTGGTCATAATACATAATAAATGGGATTTGAAATAGTTTAAGGTCATAATTATTATATCATGGAGTTCTAAATAGTTTAATTTCATAATTCTTGGACCATGTGGATAAAAATATTTTAGGGTCATAATGATTGGACCATGGGTTGAGTGTCTCAAAAGTGAATTTGTGGCATAGGGGAGGGATAATATGATGTGAATCGAGGGCTATGGATACCCAAATCCACATAGAGAACTTTTTTCTCAGAATGCATGCATCTTAAGGTACCTATTCTTGGAATATGGATCCTAGTTTAAGGTCTTAGATTTTAGAACGTAGGGTCTCTCGTGTGTCTCAACCTTTCTTCGGAAAACTCTTAAGAAACATTGAATCCCACTTGAGACAAGCTTGATTCATGAAACAAGTAGTGGTAAGGAGTTACCATTTTCTGTAGTGGCTTCACACAATATGGGGTATAGGTGAATAACCTAGGGAACTTCTGCTAGGGTAGATTTGGACTTCCAAGTAATGGATAAGAAAATTGGACCGGTCGATGGGTGGGGAACAAATATTAACCATGATCGAAACATAGGTTACACATCCACACCACTCAAGTATGGGGAGAAAAAATACAAGATCAGCCATTAAACATGTTTTAAACATGGTAGATAGAATTTATTACAAAGGATATTTTGAGGCATGAACCCAAGATGGTAGGTTATCCAAAAATGGATAGGAACCATTTATGTCAGGGAGCCTATTTAGATCTGGAGGATGGTGATTATTAAAATTAAATAAAGAATGAAAAGAATACGTGGAAGTGGGTAATTACCTTGAAATAATGTTGAGTTCATGGGGGGGAGGGCTATCCCACCACACACTCAAGCACATTGGATGAAAGAATGGGTAGATGAGGATCAAGCCTGGTCCAGAGGGTGAGGACCCAAAAATGAGTTGGGGGTATACTCATGAGATAAGATTCAGGTGACACTAAATATCCCATGGGAATGGGTATCAATCCACACATAGTTCTGTAATGGGAATGGTAAAAGATCAATGACTGAGGGGTAGTTCTCTCAAGTAAGGATGTGATTAAAAATAGATAGGTGGGAATTGTCTTGAGGAAGCATAAGGAGTAAAGAAAACTATGTGAATGAGGAACCATAAGGGTGGTGGATGCACAGAGTTTAAGGATGTTATTCATAGACCTGAATGGTTGTGGGTTTTTTAAGGATGATTTTATAGTATAAAGTAGTTAAACCCGACATGATATAGTATATAGGTAGGATATTTACTACTCAAACCAATCCCAAAACCAATTGCATTTAGTTTAAAGTTATTTGTCTTGGACTATGGGTAGGACACGAATGAGGTTGGTGATGTGTCTAGCCCTAGGATAATGGATCCATACATCCTTACATATCCCATGAGAATGGGAATAAATACATTCATAGTTTAGGAACATGAGATACTAGGATATAGACACTGGTAGGGGATGTTCTATCAAGTGAGGACATAGAATCATCTCTTATTTTTAATATGAGGAATCCTATGTTCATTATATAGGGTAAGTATATAGTTTAACATCATGTACTGATGATGTTAGTTTTTTTCATCTCATGTTTTTCATATGAGACATCCCTATTTTATAATAGGTAAGGGCACTGTTTAACATCGTTTACTAAGTAAGTTGGTCTTTGTTCTTCTCGTATTTTTAATATGAGCCTTCTTGAATTTATAGAGGTTAAGGATATAGTTTAAAATCGTGTGCTGAGGACACTGGTCATTGTTCATCCAATATTTTTTATAAAAGGAAAACCAAATTTATATGGGGTAAGGATACAGTTTAACTTGGTGTTATGAGAATGTTGGTCTTTGTTCATTCCATATTTTTTATATGAGTCCTTCCAAATTTATACAAGGTTAGGATATAGTTTAACTTCATGTGAAGAAAACATTGGTCTTTATTCATCCTTTTTTCCATACATGGCATACCTAATTTTGACGGGGTAAGGCTATAATTTAATATTATGTGATGAGGGAGATAGTATTTGTTCATCCAATATTTTTCATAAGAGGAAACCCAAATTTATATAAGGTAAGGATATAGTTTAACATCATGTGCTGAGAATGTTAGGCTTTGTATCTTAAAGACATACAACTCATATTCTGGTTTCTACTTGTTTATAGACTTGGATTTAATAACAAATAGCTTTCAAATAGTTTAAGGTCATAATTATTGGATCTTTGGGGTGAAAATGGTTTAAGGTCGTAATTATTTGACCATGGGGTCTACTATTAGTTTGTGTTCATAGATATCAGACCTTGGTTGCTACTATTTAAGGAAGTGTAGCTTTGACCATAGTGTTCATGTGAAGTGATGCTTGAGAAACATACCGTTGGTGGTAGGCATAATACACCCTCTATCCATGATGATTAAAGAGTATGATCTATTAGAATAGACCTTATGGATAATGTAAAGTCCTTCCCATTTGGGATCCAACTTCAGTGGATTTTTTCCAAGTATCAATAGTGTTATGAGGGTTAGTATGATGTCTCCCTGGGGAAGGTGTTATGTCCCAGAATTGGTTCACTCAATAGTAACTTAACTCGGTTGGACATATGGCCTCAAGCACACCTCCTCGTATACCAAAGGCTATCAACAAGTAGTGAGGGTACGTGGTGGAATAGTTGGGAGCCTATACAACCATTATTAGAGTGTACCATAGTGGTATAATAATATCAATCAATAACAAAATAATAATAATAAACTGTACTAATGAAGAATATACATCCATCATATAAATAACCAAGTAATATTGTACGAGAATTTCATATAAAAATTATGATCATGGAATTCTATGAAAAATATTGGTAATACAAGGGAACATACATCCATTAAAATGAAAGTATCAAAAGTAAAAAAGACCAAAAAAACCTATCCTCAGATAGAATCAAGAGTCATAACCAGATCTTATGATCCCTTTCTCATATGAAACAACCAATCAAGAATCGGATAGGGGGTTCTTTCCCCTGTCTGAACCAGAATCCATGAAGTCTATCTAGGTACCCAAACATAGCCCAAATAGAGTGTGAGATATTACTTAGTAGGCTACCAAAATTGATGGCTATAACTAGTCTAGTCTATGCGTATAAGCTAAAGAAGTGTAAAATTACTTAAGGGGTATAGGAGATAATAATGAAATAAACACTTTACAGTTTATCAAATCTCACTATGATCAAGAAACCACACCATAAGGTCTATCTATAAATATTGTTAAGTAATATAAGTGGCCTAAGCCATGTAATCATATATCATGCCTACATGGTCTGGGGTCCAAGGGTTAGAAATTTCCAAGGTAGTTGAATAACCTAAGTAAAACATGTAAACTGGATACAAGTAGTAGGAATATCCAATGCATCCTAAGGAGTCATATCTAAGGAGTATAAATTTCTAAGGCATCCTAGTAAGATGATTAGATATAATCAATGGAGTTAAATTTTCCAAGGTATCCTAATAAGTTAATTAAACTGTATCCAAGTAGTAGTAATGGCCAAGGCATCCTAAAATTTCAAATTAAATAGTTAAATTAGATCCTTGGAGTAGTAATGACCAAGTAATCCATATAAGTGGGATACTTGGAGTTTAAATGTCCAAGGAATCCTAGTAATATTAGAATATTGTTTCCAAGGATTATAAATGTACAATGAATCCTAACATATCAAATAAATTAGTTAAAATAGACCCTTGGAGTATATATTTCCAAGGAATCCAGTTGGGAAAAAATCCCTCAAGGTAACATTGCGGAATTTTTGGGTTGGTTGTGTTTTATGACAAAGGAGGTTTTTATGGTGAATTGTAGAGTTCTAGAGATCGTTTTGAAAACTCATGTTGACAAAGAACCATGAAAAAGTAATGTAAGATCTGTAGGCGGTACAAAAAGAATAGATACAAGGTGGCATAATTTTCTAGTGTTTTCCAAATTTTTGGGGTCCAAAATTTGGAGTTTGGTGAGAATTGAGAAATATGGATTTCCATTAAGATCTCATAAAAATATAGAAAAGGCATGAATTTTGAAAATATGGACTTCATGAAGTGGATTTTACAAAAACATAAAGAATGTTGACAGTGATCTCTGTGATTACGATGAGATTCGTGAATAGAAGAGGTGAAGAGAATTGTAAGGGAGAATTGTGGTGGCACAAAGGTTTTGACAGAAGGCTCTGCAGTTATGAAGAGCATCACGAAGGATGCGCAAAGGAATTAATGTTGAAATTACGATGAGCTTTGTGATCCAAAAAATTTCCATGGAGCTTCGTGTTGAAGATAGAATTTCAAATGAAATTTTGGAGCTATGAGAAATGAGATTACATGGAGATGGTGTGGCATAGAAGTTTTAAGAGTTGGTGGGGAATGCTTATAAATATGCCTCCACCCCCGAGAGAAGAGTAGAGAGACCGAACAAAAAACCTAAGGCTCTAAGATTGTGAAGGAGGTTTGCAAAGTAGTGAGATTCATGAAAGTAATGGAATTCACAGAGGCTAGTTGAGCTCTATAAAAGGAAGCCACTTCCTGAAGGCTAGTTCAGGTTTTCAAAAGAAGTGTACTTCAAAAATTATTGTTTGAGATTTTTGAAATCATAAAGGCAGGTGTGAGACCTGTGAACTAGTGAGCTTCTAAAAAACATAGGAACTTTGCAAAGACCATTTTGAGCTTTGTGAAAGTAGCTTCGTGAAAGAAGTATGATTTTCGAAAGGGTTTTAAAAGGAATTTCCTAGTGTTATGAGGTAAATTGGTATTCATCATTGGATAAAATTTGGACTTAAATAGAGAATCTAAATACAGTAGATTACTCATTCATTAGTGATATTGATTGGACCAAAAAGTCCATAAACTGTGAGTGGATCCCTTCCAAGAGGAGTGGCCAAAAGAAGAGGAAGGCAATGATCCTTTCGACCAGTAGTGAGATAGAGGAAGAGACATAGTGAGTGACTATCGTGAACCAGCCTAGGTACCCTGGTAACCCGATAATCGAGCCAGTCCGTACATAACCCAAAGGGTGTTCCCAATCCCCATGGGTCGGTGACTAGCACCTGGCATCGTACAACATACAAGTGGGAACAATTTTTCCACAAGAATGTGGAAGAAAGAGTAAAAAAAATAGTATGCCTAACATAAGAAACTCCACTGGGAGTAAAGTACCAGAACACAAAGAGGCACAAGAATCCAAAGTACAACAACCCAAGTACTAAAACAGGAAAAATATCCTAAGGTTCCCAAGGACACAACTCACCAAGTCCAAAGATCATCAGCTAGAACCACCTCCAAAAGTTCCCTTCCCTTTGCTCGATCCTGGAAGAAGAAAGTCTACAAACACCCGAAGGAAAAAGTAGGGTGTGAGGCTAATCCCAGTAGGATACCACCAAAGATTCCATAACAGATTCCAAATACAGAATATGCAAAGAAAAGCTTTCAATTTTCAAATAAACAGGTTTGGAAATTTAAAAATCATATTTCAACAAATCATGCTATTCATTTTCAAATGATGGAAATAAATACTTTAAACAAAGACTTTACAAAATGATGGAATATTTCTAAAACAATGGCTTAAATAAAACATTTATATAAAATAGTTTATATAAATTCAGTAGGCATGTAAAATAGTTCAAAAGCATTGGCATACATTTATATCACAAATATAAATATTCAAGTGAGCAACATGGTCATCTACCAAAAGATACGATAGTATTAACCAGTTATAGGATTCCGCACTCTCTATGTGAAATCAGAAAGATGTGTATACACACATCCCTATGAAACTGGCCAAAGGAGACTCATCACCAACCCATTGGGGATGTGACCCACCGCAAGTATGTTTTAAAACATTGTCGTATCATAGAGTGTATCCAAATAACTCACTATCTATCTAAGTCTTGCATGCACTCCTACATGATGGCCGAACTATTTTAAGAATTCTTAAAATACGATCAATCCCATTATTCCATTTAAAAAGTGCCAATATCATTCCATTTAAAACCAAAACAGGTTTTATTCAAAACATGCCTTTTTTACAAGATAAAACCAATGGGTTTCTATCAAATCATTTTAAAACCATTTCACCAGTTTGAAAATCCATTCAAAACCAATTCCAACATCATACAATTTATTTCCACAATCAAATTCAACAATTTAATTGAAACCATTTCCATAACACACACCCAATTCAATGGAATTGGGGTTTTCCAAATTTCCATGCCAAAACCATTTCAAATATCTCAATTCAATGGAATTGAGTTTTTATCAATTTAATTGAAAGCATAATAAAGCAATTGAATTTAAATCAACAATTGAAATAAATCAAGAAATACAAAGATAAAAAATTTGGCAAGTCGGGATGGAACCACCTATCTTGATCTATTATAGGAAGATAACCCAAAGAGAAGCCCCCAAAAACCGAGAGGCACAATGTCGCCGATCAAGTTCCGGATTTAAAACCCAAAAACCAAAATTAAGTTTCAAGGGATCAAGATCTTGAAAGATTAGATCTATATTCACAAACCTAGATCTATACCTCAACTCATAGGTATAGATCCATGGAAACAAATGAAATCTCCCATGAAAAGATCGAGGAATGATAGAGGAAAGAATGATAAACGTAACAGGATGAAAACCACTTACTGGGAGGAGAGCGGATCTTCAATTCAGGCCTTCACTCTCGAAGAACGATGTTCGGATCACCTTGGAATATCTCTAGGAAGTTTAGAAGAGACCTAAAATGAGCCAAGCCCGAGCCAAGGTCAAAATAATGGAAGTTCTGGGGGTTTAGTTGGTTTTAAAAGAGATTTTTGGAATTAAAAACCCGCATGCACAGTTTCTGGGAAAAGGCACACGGTTTGTTAAACCGTGTTCACACCATGCGGACCTCACTGTCCATAGGTGCATGGTCCGCACAGTTTGGTAGCACGGTTTTTCAAACTGTGAACACACCGTGCGTACCCCCCTATCTAGTGCTGCTTGGATGGCACGGTTTAGTCGCACGGTTTGTCAAATCATGCGCAAATCGTGCACAAGCCACTTCCCTTTTGTTTTTGCTAAAAGTCCACCCAAACGCTCCCCCAAGTCATTTTTACAAAACAAAAGTACTTAGAAATATCAAAAGTACCTTAAAACATAACGGGATGTTACAGTGACCCTTGGGAATGTAGTGAGAAAACCCTAAAAATTTTAAAGTTAGTGAGCCTAGGAATAGAATATCTAGCCCAAACATTTTAATTTAGCAGTGAGCTTTAGTAGATTTGGCACATTAGCACATTGTCATTGTATTCTCCTTGGAAGTATCCCAGTGAGGGTGAACCAAGTAAAAATATGTTTTTAATTATGATTTCTTTCTTTCATTGAATTCAAAGAATAATTATCAGATAAATAAGGGAAGAATAAGATCAACAGGAACACATATGTTCAAAAAAAATTGACCCTTATAATAAAGAGGTCAAGATCCAGTGGGGAAAGAATTTTTTAGGGAAAATAATATCCATACCCTGATTCACCCCCTCCCCCCAGGGTATCTAGGCCCCTTTTGGACCTAAAAATCCAAATAATCCAAATCCTTGTAGAAGAGATGTATTTGGAATTAAATCCATTCAACTAAACATGGTCTAAGGAGTAGAAATGACCAAGTAGTCCAAGTGGGTCTTCAGTTCCATATCATGAACCCCATTATCAATATTACTAATTCATAAACCAATTCACTAATAATTTTACTAATCCCTTCATAATCATATAAATTATGAGGGCACTTTAGAACCAATTAATACCTTTCATATACAATGAAAAGGTGGTAAATAGTTCTTTCAACCATAGAAAATCACAGTATTACCATATTTAATTCACATCAAAGATAAACACACTCTAAGGGTGTCATATTCATGTTAAAATTGAAAACCCCACACCATGGGTGGTTTTTCTTGAGTTCATCTACCTACAACCTTAAATTAGAGTGTCACGTCATGTCCTAGATAAGAATTTATCAATTAAAACAAGGTTAACTTAATTTAGGAATCATATCCAAGATAGTCCATCATACAACACAATAACAACAAGATATAAACAAAAATACATTGAGGTAAAAGGTATATACCACCTACCTTAATCCCATATATGAGTAATTTCCCAATATCATCCTCTAATTTGATCCAGATCAGAAGAAAAGATATGTACGAATAAACACCTAGAAAATAGATCATAAGATACTTCACCAAAATAGTGTCTCTAGTAGTAATGAAAATAGAAACTTCATTACAAGGAATAAATAAATCATTGGTGGATATCCAACAAGATGATAAAAACTCAAATCATCTGTTGGATGGTGAAATGGAACCAAATCCAAGCTCAACGACTGAAGGATCACCAATTAGATAGGGATAGGACTGGTCACTAGAGAAAAAAAATTAGGATGAGGTTTAACATTTTAAAGAGTTAGGGTTAAAATGATCATTTACCTTTTAAAAATTAGGTCACACAGTTTGGCCACATGGTTAGCCAAACCTTGCATCAACCATGTGTCATGCACTATTCAAGAACCCCCTCTCACATGGTTATGGAGAACGGTTAGACAAACTGTTCACTGACCATACGTTTTCCATCTGTTACAAAACCTGAAACACATGCATGGGTGTAGATTCTGGGTTGCATGGTTTTCTCAAATTGTGTGGCCCTGATAGTGGGATGAACCACCCCCACATGATTTAATCATATTATACAACCTGGTCAGAATGGTTTCAACTAACCATGTGGCCTAACTATCCTTTCCAAAAACTCAGGTTCTAGGCTCTTTACATGCCCCAAACACCATCATTTCCACCATGAATCCACTAGGAACTCCCATAAGAATAAAATTAATGAATAAATGGAATTAAAAAATTTCCATACCTCATATAAAAGTCTAATTCTAATACTCTTCCCCCATTAAAGTAATTTTTCCTCGAATTTCCCTTCCTGGGTTAGTCAAGAATGATATGAGAATAACTCTAGATATTGGGCATGTATGTCAGACTCCCACTCTCAAGTCTCATCATGTACAAGGTTGTGCTACCATAGCACATGTACTAGAGGAAGTGATCAACCTCAATGAACCTTTATTCCATTATAAAAAATATGGATAGTATACTCCTCAAAGGACACATCCACCTCCAAATCAGTCTCCTTGGGATGAATAATATGTGATGGATTAGAATGATATTGGAAAAGCTGTGATACTTTGAATATGTCATGCATGGCTCGGTACCTCTGAGGTAATGGAAATAGATAGGCTAATTTCCTTACTCTCTCTAGAATCTCGAAGGGGTCAATGCAATGCGATAATAACTTCCATTTTTTTGAATCCATATATTCCCTAGTCTAGGTGAAATTCATAAGAAAACATGACTCCCCACCTCTAACTCTAGAGGTTGATGATGATGATATTTGTATTAGTTATGTATATATGGAGCTATATAAATTAACTTCCAAAGAATATGAACCTACTCTAAAGTCTACTGAACAAGACAATGACCTAATAGTACTACATCTCCTACCTCTAACAAGATAGGGGTGAATGGAAGGTTCTGCAATATGGGAAATTATAAGGATCTATCTGTATGAAAACCTAGAAGTTTTTATTATAATAAATCTTGGAGAGAGGTGTGTTTTTATCCCAAGAACCTTTGAAATCATGGATTCATGCTCGTAGAATTTCCTCTAAAACCTATATCATATGCTCAGACTGACTGTTCGTCTATGGGTGATAGGTTGTACTCTGTAGTACATGTGAACCCAATGCCCTATAAAAACCCTACCAAAACCATGATGTTAAATGAATGCCTCTATCTGATATCATAGAACATGGAACCCCATGGTGGTATATGATCTCAAAAATGTAAAACCTCTCGATCATATCCACTAAATGAGTATCCCAGATATGTTGAAAATGGGTGGCCTTTTTTAACCTATCTATGATCACCCATATGACGTCACTTCCCCAAGGTGATCTAGGACGTCCTATCACAAAATCCATGGTGATGTCATCCCATTTCCACTCAGTAATAGGTAACGGCTATAAAATCCCTACTAGTCCCTATTTCTCTACCTTCACCTGCTAAAAGGTGGAACACCGAGTAAAAACTAGCTATCTACTACTTCATCTCTGGCCACCAATATTAATGGAATAAGTCATGATACATCTTAGTAAGACTAGGATGAACAGACCATATCAAGTCATGGGACTTTCACATCAACTCCTCTCGAATGTCTGTAAGAAACTAGAAATATCCATGTATGTGAAAGTTCTCATCCTCTACAATAATCTAACTAGGTGGTAGGTCCTCACCTTCCACACTCACCTGTAGGACCAAGATCTTAGAATCTGATAAATTCCACATCTTCACTCTCTCCGTATGTGAAGAGGTCACTGATAATGATACAAGAACAGACTATTTGTGATAGTCCTGAACATCCATGTGCATATTTGAAAATAGTTCCATAATATTCTACTCACTACTGGCCTCCTAATTGGATGTTGTTAAGTCCTCCCACTCAGTACATTAGAAACAAAATCCCTTTCAAAGCATATAAGAACTCTTAAAGTTGAAATACAATAGTTATTCAACCCACCTTCACTACATAATATTCAAATCATGTTGATTAAATATGTACATGAGGATTTTGTGATCTAAGTACACCACAAAATTCTCTCCCAGTAAGTAATTTCTTTAGTAGTATCATGCATGAATAATAGAGGCTAACTTGAGATCATGTGTTAGGTAGTTCCTCTCATGTGGGCTCAACTGATGAGACCCATTCACCACGACTCACTCCTCTTGCATCATAATTAATCTGAAACAGAAAATTATGAATCATAATACACTTTATAATTCTTACCCACCTCTAGAAGAATTATTATTGTCACTAAATTCATTCTCCCTTTCATTTCCTAAGAGTATGTCTCATAGGTATCTGACCATAACAACTTCACACCCTTATTAGTAAACCTATAAGAGGTGTTCCTAAGTGTGAGAAGTCCTATATGAAATGTATGTAATAATCAACTAGCCCCAGGAAACTCTGTATGTGAAATATATTCTTGGGATACTCCTAGTAAATAACTGCTCTCATATTCTCTAGGTCAACTGATACTCCTATCTCTGAGATAATATGACCCAATAAGTGATTCTTATCCATCCAAAAGTGGCACTTTTTGAGATTATAATATAAATAATTCTATATCAGTGTATCCAATATGATATAAAGATGTTTGGAATGGTTGTTTCATGTGTGAGAATACACTAAGATGTCATCAATGAATACCACCACAAATGATTCCAGATATTGATGGAAAACCCAATTCATTGGTGCCATGAAAATTGTTGGACTCTTTGTGAGACTAAAAATCATAACTAGATATTCATATAGACATACCAACTACAAGAATATGTATGAGTTATGTCTAAAGTTTTAACATGAACCTAATGATAACCTCTTCTAACATAGATCATCAAGAAAACTCGAGCTCCTCAGAGCTGGTTGAATAGACCACCTGTCATAGTAAAAGGATATTGATTCTTACCATCAACTGATTCAATTTATGATAATCCTCATATAAACGAAGGGTTCCATCTGTCTTCTTGGTGATAAGTACTGGAAAACCCCATGAATAATTATTGGGTCATATAAACCCCTATTATTAAAATTACTCTAGGTACCACTTGATCTCCTACAACTCAATAATATCCATCCTATAAGAAGGAATTGATATCATTGTAGTTACTGGCACTATCTCGATGAAAAAATCTACCTCTATCTTATGAGGTAAACCTAAAATTTCATCTAGGAAAAAATTCAATAAATGATAAAAAACTAGTGGAATGTCTACCAAGAAATTTCCTTGATCAACCGGATATAAACTAGCAATCTAGGTTATCATCCAGCCTAGCCCATGATGTTTGGGTCCAGGTCGGCATGCATGGACATCCCATTCAACCATGTGAATAAAAAATCTTCCCTATGGTGATTTCAAGTTCACCTTTTAGTAATATAAGTCAATGTAATCATGATAGGGAACTAACCAATCCCTCCCAAGAATGATATCAACCCCTGTCATATCAAGAACAATGAGAACCTCTACAAAGTGAAACCCTCCTACCAAGAGGGGGAACTCCCTGAACTAGCATACACTCTCTAATCATATCCCCAATAGAGTATAAAACATCATCATGCCACGAGAAAATTGAACATCATGCCCAAGTCTCTACACAATAGGAACATATATAGAGCTCTATCAAGTACTTGTATCTACAAGAGAAGATACTAAATTAGATGCTACTATAAAAGTACCTCTCAATGTAGAATGTATGACAATCTTACCCTCAGATATTGGCTACACTATATACATATAGTCTAAACTACAACACTGAGATATAACCTAACTACCCTGAGCAGGTCGGCTCTTCTAGAGTTGTAAATCAGGTTTCTACTAGCCTTGGACATGACCAACCCCTCAACTATATCAGTCGGTCACACTCTGGTTCCCTACCAGACGAGAAGTTGTTGATGAAACTCCTGAACATAGATTCAGTGCAGACCCCCTCCCATTGGTTACTATATTAAATTTCCTATAAAACCATTTTATATGACCCATCCTACCATATTCTCGACACTCGATTGGGTTTCTATCTCACTAGCTCCTCATATGTCACACCCGGTTCTTCATGTCCTTGTTTTGATCCGGTTCATTTGAAATCCCGATAATTTTTTTGGGGTCTTAGGTGAGATGAATGTTGATTTTTTAAGTTTAATCTATGTCAAATCACCCAAATTTGGGTTCCCCATTTCTTGTTTAGGAGTTTTTGGATAAAGGGTGGTTACTTCATGATTTGGGCCAACCGTGAGCCCATTTCCAATTTTAAAAACCAAATTTGTTTCTTTTATAAGTCCTTTGTTTTTAAATATCTTTCACCCATTAAACTTCATAATTTTCTTCCACTGATATATTCAAACTACCATATCCTTTTGTACCCCCTTAATAATTCATAATCACGGTGAATTGGGGTTACTTATTTAGGCATTGGGCCAACCCATGGGCCCATTTCCAATTTTAAAAAAATAATTTGTTTATTTTATATCTAATTCAATATTTAATATTTTTCGGTGATTACACCTCCCACTCGAATCCAATATCCCTATCCTCACCCCCATTATCTATTTTCCCTCTTTGGATCTTAGAATAGTCACGGAGTGGGGAAACATTCTCAATGTCTCTCAAATCATCCAGAATTGACAAGTTAAATTATATCATTCATAAATAAATCAATTATTACTCTTTTGGCTACCAATATTCTTTCCCTAGTTTTCTCAGACCTTAGTATTCTCTCCAAGAAGTTTTAATCCATTCCCTTTTATCTAAGGGTGCAGATCTAGTGGAATTCGAAGCGTTTTCTAGTTGAAAAGGTGATATTCCTTATCCTTTATCCTCCCTCTTCTTCATCCTTTAATTATTTATTGGTTTTATAATCTCCCCTAGTCATGATCGACCTAGGGTTATGTTATAAAAAAATTATGGGGGTTTTGTTCTTTTAGGTCTGGTCTTCATAGTTTTAGGGTTTATAAACCTGCGGCGGGTGATTTCGTGTGTACGTTTCCATTAAGCCAAGTATTTGAGGTAGGATATCCCTTGAACATGCCTTTATCATTCAATTTTCATCATTTTAATATTTTCCTCAACTGATATATATGTTTATTATTGTTTTTAATCCTTTTTATAATTTCCTTGGTGTGCAAAATGGTTGTTTAATCCTTGTTTTGTGAAAGGTATTGTTGTTTTGTCATGAAAGTGCACACCAAGTGTTTGTTTAAATGTTCCTTTATCTTTCACACTTGGTTTGTGAGTTTGAGAACCTGGTTTATGGTATTTTTAACATGTTTCAGAATCTTGAATAAAATATGTCATGCAATTGGGGTTTTATTCCTTTTTAACTTCTTAAAATAAATTATTTTGTTTAAAAGTGCATGTCATGTGTTCGGTAAATTTCTCAGTTGGCTTTTATGTGTTAAGTGTGATTTAAAAATTATTTTTTTGGATTTATAAATGTATTGGAAGAATAAAAAATGGTATTTTTGGGTCCTTATATTTATTTCCAATTTGGATATTGTTTTAAAAACAAATGAGTTTTGATTTACAACATATTTTGGCCCGAGTTTCCGGAAAATAGATCGTTTCACATCTTTATGAAAATGATTATGTTTTGAATATGTAACCTAAGTATTATAAGAGATTTATGAATGTGTTTTTCTGCTGTAAATGTTGTGTATACACATCCTTAATAAAATTTAAATTCATACCTTTTTCAAATGTTAGTTTTGAGAAATCTTTAAAGGCTCGTTTGGCATTTTTTTTAAATGGTTTCCATGTGTATTTTATGTTATATCTGTTGGGTCCATTTTATTGTCCATGAAATTGATTTATTAATTGGTTTTGGGGCTTCCAAATATGGTTTGATATGTTATTGATGGTTTTTTGGCCTTAAAATATCATTTTTGAAAGGATTTTATGTGCTAGGCCTCGTTATACTCCTCGAGATTGTTTTGCGAAACTTTTTAGTGGTTTATTGATTCATGAAAGAAATGTGAAACATACTTGCGGGTTGTTTGTGTGATTAAGTATTTGTAATGTAATTTTTATGGGAAAAGTTTATTTTATAATATGTATAACTTTATTGAGCACTAAAGGGAATCCCAGGTATCTAGGTGGGCGGACGTGTACTAGTATTCTAGTGATTCTGTGGGGTTTAGCCCCTATTTCACATAGAAAGTTTGACGATGACAACACTAACTAAACTATGATGTTGATGATGTTGAGGTACCAATAGGTTATGGGTATTCTCCCTACTAGTGTCTCGTGTGCACAAGAACGGATATTAATTATGGTTACTTTCACCGAGATACGAGGTGCATGGGGCTCACAACTAACTAGTGCCTAGGGGTGTTCCTGTGAGTTGTGATCATTGACTATTTTGTACTCACCATTGACATACGGTGTGTTTGGTTGGTAAATTAAGTAGTGTTTGTTATTTATTTAAAATTTAAAAATCTTTAAATTAGCCCTCATTAAAACTATTTTTATTTTGAAGTTGCACCTCTTTGAAAAAATTTTACTTACATTTTTGTTTATACAACATGCAAGTTTTTGTCTGATAATTATTATAGCATGGAACCTCATTTGAAAAACATAATTTTATATCTTTTATTTAAATCATGAAATTGATTTTTCTTTTATTTTAAATTAAGTGCATTGGGAATATAATATCGGGCTAACCTATTGAGTTTTAATACTCATGCCTATAGTCTTCTTCTGTTTTTAGCCCTTGTGCAGGTTTCAGATCGAGTTCGATCGCCTTGGTAGATGTGTGATCATTGTGTTGGAGAGTGACCAAAGGTGTCACATGGAGTTATTTTGTTATCAGGTTTTGTCAGTTGAGTTGTTGGTTTAGTTCTACTTTTAGTTTCTTGTACAAATAATGTTTAGTTCAATTTTTATATAAAAGTATTTTGGGCTGTCCATTTATTTCCGATATTTGTTTGATTGTTTATATATGGGAGAAATAATTCACTTGTGTACTCTATTGATTCCCTTGGTGCTTGTCTCCATCCCGAGAGGATTGGGAACGCCTCTCGGGACTTGTCGCGGGCTGGCTTGGGTGACCTGTTCAGGGTCGACTCGGGCTGGTTCGTGACAAAACGGTATTAGAGGAGGTCGGCTCTTAGCAGACCTTTCTTTTAAGAGCTCACTTGTTATTTGTGGGATGTCAAGGTAGATGGAGTAGGATTTTTGGTACTTGAGGTGTAAGTGCGGGAAAAGTGTCGCGAACTCTTTCTCATTCTAATCCTTGGGTTTCCATGGGAAGTTCGGTTTTATTAGTGTTTTTTGTTCTTGTTGATTGTTTGGTGTTGGCATATGACAAGGGGAGTCTAACTAATGACCTCCATGAGCTCACAAGGCCTGGAAATCCATGTGGAGCTGGGGAATGGTCCTAATAAGTCTATTTTTTTTGGTTTTGTGTTTGACATATGGCCGCCAACTATATGGTCAACTCACCCACCGACACTAGTTCCCTTTTTGGGTTTCTTGGACCTTTCATGAATTCTGAATTTTTGTTCTGAAAATCATTGTGTGAGAATTATGGAAATGGGTTTTAAAGGAAGGATTGGATTTGGAAAAGTTGAAAAGTGGTTTTCAAAAATTAAATATAAGAATGGATTTGGGAAGGTTTTGTTTTTTTAAAACAAATTTTTGGGAAGGAAGTGGAAATGATTTAATGAGATTTGATTTCCCCTAATCTAAATTTGTGTTTTGTTGAAATAAAATGTTTGGAAAGTGTGAATCATTTTAAATTAATTATTAATATTTGTTTTAAATGGGGTGTTTTGGGATTTTGAAAATTGTTTGAATCTGATAAATTAGTTTTGGGAATTGGTTTTGAGTGGTTGGCATTTTCCTAGAAAGGTTATTGGTCTTAATGGCCATCAAATTATGAAAAAAAAACTTGTTGAATTTTTGAAAATGGGAAGGGGTTGTTTGGAGTAGCTTGGTTGTTTTAAAAAAAATTAAAAATGAAAAGTGGTAGGTTTTTTATAAAATGGTTCTTGATGAGGAGTAGTTTGTTTTGTGAAATATGGAAATGGTTTTTGACTTGGTGGTTAGTGCTCCTTTGGAAGGTAAATGATTTTTGGAATGATGTTGTTTTTTATCCTTTGGTGGTTTCATGGGTTCTCACATGCATGGTTTTATTGATATCTTGAAGGGTGGCCTATATGGAATGGTGTTTGGGTGCCTGGAGTGGCATGGAAATGTGCATGTGAGTGAGACTTGATGAAACACCATTGGTGAATGTGAAAACCAACCAAATAAGTTTGTTTTTAAAAAGTGTTTTGAGCTGAAAAATTATGGCCTTTGTTTATAAACCAATGGTTATGTGGATATATTTTTCTATATATTAGAAGAGTTTTTTTATTCAGTAAGTTGACTTGTGATCTAGAAGCCAAATTCTTGTTGTATCTTTAGTTGAGATCTTGTTGGTGGCTCGATTTTGGAGTACTGTTCAGTGGGTTTCTAAAGATGTGTTTGATGTTGTGATGTATCCATAGATAGTTCTATGTTTGCAAGATTTTTAATTGATAAACCTAAGGATTATTTCTCATGTTTCACAAGCTAGATCCACCTCCTAAAATAACTCATCGTCCCGTTAGTTTAAATAGAGAGTTGTTTGGGATCGATTTAAAGTGCATCCAGTTCGTGATAATTCTTGTGGACATAGCAGTTGTGTTCATTGATGTTGATGCATTTCACTGTATTCCTTATCCATTCAGCTCCTCGTTCTGAGTGAGATATAATTTCGATATGTATCTATGAGTTCTTATTTAGGTGAAGGTGTTTTGTTGAGAAAGTGAGTTTTTTTAGTGGTGTGATCCTTATCACCTGACTATGTTGCAACATTTGCTTCAAGATTTAGGGCTCCAGCCATAGGCCTCGGAGTGAAGCTTTTCACACAGTCAGGAAATATACAGAGGTGTGGGGTTCTTGACCAGGATCTTGCCTCCACCATTGGGTTAAGGTAGTTTCTATGTCTATATTGTGATTCCTCATTACTGTGAATTTCCATTTTTCACAACAAGTGTGGTGGACTTACCCCTCACACAGTGTCTATGGTTATTCCTTCATGGATGAGGGTTTATGATCAATGTCCCTTTGTGGACTGCCTATGTAAATTAGGTGTAGTATTGGTGTTACCTATTCATAGGGGGGTAATTTTGGGTAGCTCCTTTGTTTCTTTTGTGGTTTTAGGGTAACAATTATTGGGTCCCCTTCCCTCCCCTCCCCGAGTGGTGGGGGTCTGGATCCATGCAAAAAGTATTGGCCCAGTTATTATACCCTCTATTCGGGAGTGTCTGGTTTAGATGCTAATGTTATAACCCTCTTAACTTGGGTGGTTGTGGGAGAGTTTTTTTGGACTTTTCAAAGTGAGGTAATGTTGAGTTCTTGTTTTTTTCATTGCTAGTTGGGTTCTAATGGTGGGGAGACCCACCACAGGTCTCGTTGATTTTCCTCCTATGAAATTGTCTAGTGCTAGTTGTTTATTAATGGTGGGGATTCCATTATTTACTCCCCTGGAGTCTTTGGTTTTCTTGAGTTCTCATTAGTTTGGGTGATTTTTGGGTTCATTGGGAGAAGGCCCAACAATCGGGTTCTTGGCTTGGTTGTGGAGGTGGTGGCTTAAATATTCCATTGATTTTCACAAAGTGGTTGTGAGTTTGTGTTTTGTTTGGGAAAGAGGATTATGTTATATTGATGTAAAATGATATTTCCCTAGATTTAGAGGTTGTGTCATGTTGATAAAAAAATCCTTAGGTGTTTTTATGGTAGTAGTAATGTGTTATGACTTTCCAGGGGCAGAAAGCTTTAATGGTGGGGAGAATTGTCACACCCGGTTCTTCATGTCCTTGTTTTGATCTGGTTTATTTGAAATCCTGATACTTTTTTTGGGGTCTTGGGTGAGATTAATGTTGAGTTTTTAAGTTTCATTTATGTCTAATAACCCTAATTTGGGTTCCCCATTTCTTGTTTATGAGTTTTTGGAGAAATGGTGGTTACTTCATGATTTGGGCCAACCGTGAGCCCATTTCCAATTTTAAAAACAAAATTTGTTTCTTTTATAACTCCTTTGTTTTTTAAAATATCTCACCCATTAAAATTCATAATTTTCCTCCACTGATATATTCAAACTACCATATCCTTTTGGACCCCCTTAATAATTCACAATCATGGTGAATGGGGTTACTTATTTAGGCATTGGGCCAGTCCATGGGCCCATTTCCAGTTTTAAAAAATAATTTGTTTATTATATATATAATTTAGTATTTAATATTTGTTGGTGATTCCACCTCCCAGACAAACCCAATATCCCTATCCTCACCCCAATTATCGATTTTCCCTCTTTAGATCTCATAATAGTCACGGAGTGGGGAAACATTCTCAATGTCTCTCAAATCGTTCAGAATTGACAAGTTAAATTGTATCATTCATAAATAAATCAATTAGTACTTTTTTGGAAACCAATATTCTTTACCTGGTTCTTCTAGACCTTATTAGTCTCTCCAAGAAGTTTTAATCCATTACCTTTTATCTAAGGTTGTAGATGTAGTAGAATATGAATAGTTTTCTAGTTCAAAAGGTGAGATTCCTTCTTCTTTATCCTCCCTCTTCTTCATCCTTTCATTATTTATTGGTTTTATAATCTCCCCTAGTCATTATTGACCTAGGGTTCTGTTATAAAATTTGTTTGTATGGGTGTTTTGTTCGTTTAGGTCTGGTCTTCATAGTTTTAGGGTTTATAAACTCGTAGCGGGTGATTTCTTGTGTGTGTTTCCATTACGCCAAGTATTTGAGGTAGGATATCCCTTGAACATGCCTTTATCATTAAAGTTTCATCATTTTAATATTTCCCTCAACTGATATATATGTTTATTATTGTTTTTAATCCTTTTTATAATTTTCTTGGTGTGCAAAATGGTTGTTTAAGCCTTGTTTTGTGAAAGGTATTGTTGTTTTGTCATGAAAGTGCACACCAAGTGTTTGTTTAAATGTTCTGTTATCTTTCGCACTTGTTTTGTGAGGTTGAGAACCTAGTTTATGGTATTTTTAACATTTTTAAGAATCTTGAATAAAATATGTCATGCAATTGGTGTTTTATTCCTTTTTAACTTCTTAAAATAAATTATTTTGTTTAAAAGTGCATGTCATGTGTTCTGTAAATTTCCCGGTTGGATTTTATGTGTTAAGTGTGATTTAAAAATTATTTGTTTGGATTTATAAATGTATTGTAAGAATGAAAAATGGTATTTTTGGGTCCTTATATGGCTTTCCAATTTGGATTTGTTTTTACAAACAAATGAGTTTTTGTTTACAACATATTTTGGCCCGAGTTGACGGAAAATGGACCATTTCAGATCTTTATGAAAATGGTTATGTTTTGAATATGTAACCTAAGTATTATAAGAGATTTATGAATTTGGTTTTCTGATTTAAATGGTGTGTATACACATCCTTAATAAAATTTAAATGCATACCTTTTTCAAATGTTAGTTTTGAGAAATCCTTAAAGGCTCGTTTGGCATTTTTTTAAAACATGGTTTCCATGTGTATTTTATGTTCTATCTTTTAGGTCCATTTTATGGTCCATGAAATTAATTTATTAATTGGTTTGGGGACTTTCAAATCTGGTTTGATATGTTATTTATGGGTTTTTGGCCTTAAAAGATCATTTTTGAATGGATTTTATGTGCAAGTCCTCGTTATACTCCTCGATATTGTTTTGAGAAACTTTTTAGTGGTTTATTGATTCAGGAAAGAAATGTGAAGCATGTTTGTGGGTTTCTTGTGTGATTATGGTTTTTTAATGGAATTTTTATGGTAAAAGTGTATTTGATAATATTTTTAACTTTATTGATTACTAAATGGAATCCTGGGTATCTAGGTGGGTGGACGTGTACTAGTATGCTAGTGATTCCGTGGGGTTTGGCCCCTGTTTCACGTAGCAAGTTTGATGATGACAACACTAACTAAACTATGATGCTGTTGATGTTGGGGGACCACTAGGTTATGGTTATTCTCCCTACTAGTGGCTCATGTGCATGAGAACGGATATTAATTATGGTTACTTTCACTGAGATATGAGGTACCTGAGGCTCACAACTGACTAGTGCCTAGGGGTGTTCCCGTGAGTTGTGATCATTGTCTATTTTATACTCACCATCGGCATACGGTGTGTTTGGTTGGTAAATTAAGTAGTGTGTGTTATTTATTTAAAAGTGTACAATCTTTAAAGAATCCCTCATTAAAACTATTTTCATTTTGAAGTTTCACCTCTTTGAAAAATTGTTACTTTAATTTTTGTTTATAAAACATGCAAGTTTTTCTCTGATAATTATTATAGCATGGAACATCATTTGAAAAACATAATTTTATATCCTGTATTTAAATCATGAAATTGATGTTTCTTTTATTTTAAAGGAATTCCATTGGTAATAGAATATCGGGCTAACCTACTGAGTTTTAATACTCATGCATATAGTCTTCTTCTGTTTTTAGCCCTTGTGCGGGTTTTAGATCGAGTTTGATCACCTTGGGTGACATGTGATCATTGTGTTGGAGAGTGACCAGTGGTGTCACATTGAGTTAGTTGGTTATCGGGTTTCGTCAGTTGAGTTGTTGGTTTAGTTCTAATTTTAGTTTCTTGTACAATTAATGTTTAGTTCAAATTTTATATAAATGTATTTTGGGATGTCCATCTATTTCTGTTGTTTGTTTGATTGTTTATATATGGTCGAAATCATTCCCTTATGTACTCTATTGATGCCCTTGGTGCTTGTCGTCATCCCAGGAGGATCAGGAATGCCTCTCGGGACTTGTCGCGGGCTGGCTTGGGTGACCGGTTCAGGGTCGACTCAGGATGGTTTGTGACATCATATTTCCCTACCTACCACACCAATGATAGAAAATAGAGCTACCAACACTCATGCTCTGGCTGGTACTCCCCTCATGAGGGACCTCAAAACATTTCTTCCTTCCACCTGACATTAATCCACTAAGTTGTGAATATGATCTACTATACTTTTCACACCCAACTTCCCCTAGGTTATGATCAATAATCAGTTCCTAATTTAATATTTCTAATATGGTGGTAGGCCAAAAAAACATTCACCTATGTTTAGATGTCATACCTAAGTCCATTGTTGAATCACCTAGATTTTGATAACTCGTCACCTAATAGAATAGGTGTGAAATTCTAGAGTTATATAAAATAGGAAGAATAGTACATAACTGACAAGACTCTTGGGTCTATATTTATAAACTCATAGGCTCTATCATCCCTTAATGTATCTATGTAAAAATAATCATAGAAGGCTATCTTGAAATCCCTCCAAGAAATATCTCGATAACGATCTATCTGAGTAATAAAGTATCACCATATCTTGGAAGAATCCTAAATAGTATACATTAAAATCTTCACTCTCCTCTTAGAATTTGTCTCAATATTCTCAAAAATTGATAACATGGACTCTAGGAATAAATCTGTATCCTTTGTTTCACCATCCCTCAAAAATGTGGGTGGATTATACTATTGAAACTAATGTGTCAGCTCTTCCACGGTAGTGATAGGTCAAAGTGCTCCCTAAATAGTATTCATAAATCATATGAACCCATCTCAAAACTAGGCCTCAACACCCATATTATGTGTAATAGTTGGTGCTGTAAGAGTATCTTTTGTAGGTTCTACTGGTGGCCCAGGGCCCACCACCTCTAGGGGGTGTTCATTTCCACCCTCCTAGCACATGACTGGAGGCTTTCATGGTGGCATATCCCAATAAATTCCAAGTGAATGCCTCAAAAAATATTTGATAATAGTACGATCACACATATAAAATATGGTCAGGAATAATCTTTTTTAAACCCAAGTCACACCCCCCTTCCTGGTCCTAAATTCTATCCAGGGTGACATACAAGTCATAATAATGCACGAGATGCTACCTACTTCCCACAACTAAGGTCGGTTCAGTGCCAAGTTCTCTATTATAAGTCTTTTGTCCCATTATGTAGAGTTTCAATTTCAATTTATAGAGAAAAACACTACAACACCAAAATCTTCCATAGTACGTTTCTCTTTGAATAATACAATAGCTTTCATTGTACGCATCCCCAAGTTCTAATACACCACGACCAATCAAACTAGCCATTTAAAATGCAGTTATGAATAGTAATACCCACTTTTTGAAATTTCATAAATTCTATTTTTCAAAATGGACTTAATTTTTGGATTTGGAATATAAAAATTAGCTTAGGGTGAATTTTTGGTATTTTTTTGAAATCTTTCAATTTTTAATGAATAGTGAAAAACACTGCGTTATTGTTTGAAACAAAATTTTTATTTTAATAATTATTTTTAATTTAAATTTATTTTAAAGTAAAAATATATACCTAATACCTATATTAGTTCAATTTTAATCCATTTGATTCATTTTATAATAATATTAGACATATAAAATTTTATTGAACCTTTTAATGCCTTTTACCCACCTTCTAGGCACATTTTCAAATCTTCATAAAATGTAATTTTGCTGCTTCTGTGAATTGAATTTCAAAAATTCGACAGAAAAATTTTTCATCAGTAATTAAAATTTGGTTCAATATGATGAAAATAATTTTGGTGAATAGTAACTTTTGATTTTTATTTACCACGGTTAAAATTAAATAGAGTAATTAATGGTATAAATAAAAAAATAATAATATAAAATTACCCTGAAACATGTCTTAATTCTATTGGATAAGTTTTGTTCCGCCAAAATCAACCTTAATACAAAAATAAGATCCTTTTTGATCCATTTGGGTAAGATTATGACATTTATTATATTTTATTTAAAGAAGAGTTAAAAGTGTTAAATTCAAATTTTAATAACTAAACCATTTTTAATATAGGGTTATACATAAGATAAATTAGAATATAAATATTCATTATAAATATAAAAATATTTAATACATCATAGCATTTTATTTATAATTTTTAGACATTAAATAATTAAATTTATTTATGACACAAGGATGATGCAGTAATTACCTTATTAATGAAAGATTAAAATAATTGATATTATAAATATTACACTAAATGTAAATTGAAACTTTTTTTGACATTAACGAATTTTATAGGTGAATATGGCATGTTAAGGTTGATTCAATGTATTTTTTTCTAAGTAATCAAGTTTTTATGACTTAGAAAAACCAAATACTAAATAGTGTCAAAATTGACATAAATGAGTTTTTAAAACAAATACTATATTATTAAATGATATAATATTACTAAAAATATAATATTTGTCCAAAGGAATTAGATAATGTTATATATTTCATTAATTAACCAATTTATGTTCTCATGGAATTTTATAGTAACTATATTAACCATGTAGTATAAAAATACAAGAATACGTGGTAAAAGTTAAACTATTTAACTAAGAGTTAAATATAAAAGATAAGGTTAATATGGTGATCTAAACTTGTCTAAAACCTATTGGATGAGACTATTCAGACCCATAACAACCTTATCCTCTAAATAAATCCCTTTTGAGCTATTATAAACCGAAATTAATTTTATAATAAATTAATATTTCAAGCTTTTACAAAAGTGTCCTTCACCTCTCTTTTAAAAGGGTACTCCCCCTTCTCTTAACTTAACATCTCAAAATCCATTTGTCTCAGCCAAACTCTACTCAAATATCCTCCCAAATACCCTAAATTCAACATATAGTCCTTACTTTGATCTTAATGCCAACCTAAGGATCCCTTTTGTTCAAATCAAAAGTAAGCACCCGAAGAAGAGGTAATTATTTTGTCTCCTCTTTCAAAGTTCTTTTCTTCTTCTACTTCCTCTTTTTATGTTTTTTCCATACTAAAATAACAAATCCAGTAATTTCTACATAATAAGACGTTATTATAAATATTGTACAACCATATTCATTATTCTATCCATCCTATGAATGACAAATTCACTATACGTGCGTACGTACGGCTTACCGTATCCACGTCGTGGTGTAGTTTGTTATTCAACACTTAATTATTTGGATGGGTATAATAATGAGTATAATTGATTTAAATAATAAATATAACATGTTAATTATTATATATATATAATATACCATCCAATTACATATGATTTCACCATCAATGAAATGATATTGTCACTCGTGCATACATACGGCTTACCGTCTCCACGATGCAATGAGATTTCATTCCCTATCGTAACCATTCAAGAATAATTTTCATTTGATGATTAAAAAAATAATGTTTAAGAAATTAATATAATTATGTATATGAATCAAATACATCCTATCCATAACAAACATGACTTACGTAACCAAATATATAAAGGAAAATGAATCATTTAACACCCAAAACAATGATACTACTGAAATATTATTAACAAATAAATATTAGAGGATCATATATGATATCATATATATATATATGAGTTTATTAAATAATTTGATAACAATGATTTAACCATTATACAGAATGTTAACATACCCTCAACTAAGGAAAAGTACAAGGTAAGAGTTAATTTTACAATCTCTTTATTATCTGAGGTTTTTTTATACGTAAGTATCTACTTGGAATTTTTTGTCATCCACATCTGTGTTTCTTAAAAATGTAATTCAAAATTTTTTTACTATTTCCTAGACTATGGGTTGAAGTAATTTATACCCTTTTTTGAATTTTTATAAAAAAAATTGAAAGGAATCTTTCTATTTTTTTCCAAACAAGGTACTTTATGACCTTTTCAAAAAATTAAGGAAAGAATGTTTTTTTAACTTATATTGTGGGTGTGGATATTTTCTTCCATTAAAAAACCTTTTAAGATTCCCTTACAAGATTATAAGAATATTTTCAAAATAAATGTTTTCTTTTATAATTATGTGACTTTTAAATGATTTCAAAGTAGAAATAGATATTTCTCTCAAATAGTTTTTGGATTGATTTCATCTCTGTCAACATATATTGTTGGATTTTTTGTTTAATTGAAGTTGATTTACTATGATACAATACTCCATATCATACTCATAGGTTTATGATATGTTTGACTCTGGATGTTCTATTTTTATACCATTCATGGTTTATGGTTAAAGTATTAACATTTTGTATGTTAGTTTTAAAACTAATGTTTATGTTTTGTTTCAACATTTTCATATGAGGAATGCATTGGACATAGTAAGGGATGGGCGGGGCCCGCTATAGCCCCTCGATGCATTTGTAGGTCTCATGAGACAAAATAGTGTCTTGGAACAAGGCTATGACAATATTTTTATTTGTAGTCTTGGCACGAGGCCTTGACTATGTGGTTATGATGTTCAGCATTATGCATTCCATCATTATGAGATTATCTATTGATATTACATGTAATTATTTTACTAGTAGAACATATATGTGAATAGGTAAATGGAATTATTTGATTTATCTTTTCCATATTATTCTGAAGTTTAAGTTTAAAAGCCTTGTGTTTTAGTCTTATACATTTCCTTAAAATTTTATGCATATTTATGATAGTTTCCAATATATTATTATCCTTACTGAGCATTTGAGCTCACCCCTTTCTTATGTTTTATTTTTACCAGGATAGAAAGAAGTATATTATGAATAACATGTAGGGATATGATAAGGGATATGGGTGTGTTCAAAGGAGACACAATTTTTATTTTTCATTTCACAATTTTATGTCAAACTTATGTATATATCTAGTACTTCCAAGGATACTAAACTGATCAGTATTTCGGGAATTGATCTCTTGTGATCATGCCAATGTTATGTAATAATGTACCGACTCTGGGTAACTAGGGTCAGGGAATTACAGTTGGTATCAGAGGAATTTTAGTACAACCCTTGGAAACTATATTTAGAAAAACTCTGATTAGAGAACATTATTCTAAGATAGACTTTGGGGATTATTATAGAAGAACATCCAAAAAATTTGGTATTATATGGGTTTTCCAAGAAATACATCTCTATCTAGCTACTACAAGTGGATGTGGTTCTGGAATAGATATACCTAGGAGTGAAAAATCAGACAAGGAGTTTCGGGTTTGATCCGGGGTATCCTGGTACACGACAATAGGCCTTACTGGGCACCTGGTTTGACACTCCCAGGGGATATGCTTAGGATAATTCACATTTTCTTTACAAACCATTATGATGGAATTATGAGTAAATACTTCCCCAAAGAAAACATTTTTATGATTATGGATTATATGCATAAACTGTTCAATTTATGTTAAGTATTTTACAAGTTTGGAATTATGCATTATGATTCATGAACTAATATAGTGAATGAAATTGTTTAGAAATGGTGCCTAGTGGAAGGAATAGAAATCATATCAATGCACGTAATCCATGTAGATATTTCCCTCATGTTAAAGATAATTATAGTGGATCTGGTGATGCAACTAGTACTGAACAGCTTATAACCATACTGGGACAACTCACTCGGGTTATGAATAATAACCTTACCCATATAGAGCACCCTGATCCACAACACGAAGGATAAATTTTAGACGGCTTCCTAATGTAACAACCACCAACATTCAATGGGACTACAAATCCATTTGTAGCTGATCAATAGATAAGTTCCTTAGAGAAAATTTTTCTTGCTTTGGTGAGTAGCGAAAGGGAAAAAGTCTTCATGGTAGTTTATTGCCTATTAGGAGTTGCAGATCAATGATGGTCATTAATTCAAAACACAAAGGAGGATGAAGAAGTTTCAAATATGTAATGGAGGGAGTTTAAAGAGATTTTCTTAGAAAAATACTTTCCTTGTGAACATATAGTGGATATTGAAAGTCAATTTCTGAGTTTTAGGCAAAAGGAGGATGAGAATGTCACAAAGTATGAGGCTAACTTTACAAGGATATCAAGGCATGCTAAAGATTATATAAATAACCAAAGAAGTAATATTTATCAATTCTTTTATGGGTTAAAACCATTTCCCCGACTAGCATTAGTCTCAACATTCTTCACATCGTATGAATATATAGTCTCGTGTGCTATCATGACAGAAAATGAATTTTCTAAGTCTTATGACTTTAAAGTAGGGAAATAGAAGAAAATATCTACTGAACACTCTGAAAAAGTAAATAAGGGGAATAAGGGAAAAGTTGAATTTCTATCCTGCAGTAATTTTGGGAAGAAACACCATGGTACATGCCTAAAGGGGGTGGAAGTTTGTTACAAGTGTGGAGAAAAAGACCATCAAGAATGTGATTGTAAGGAGAAGAAAGAGGCTATCAATGTTCAATGCTAAAATTTTAAAGAGATGAGGAATTATTAAAATTAATGTCCTAAGAGTCAAGGAAACTTACACAGAAAAGGACAAGGGAGCAAGGCCAAGCTTATGCGATCACTATTGCTGAGGTTGAAGTTTCTAATGATGCAGTGGGAGGTAGTTTAACCGTTTCCTCAAAATTATCCAATGCTTTATTTGATTTTGGATCATCACATTCTTTCATATCTTCCCGGTTTTCCAAGAAAATTAGATATTTCTAATTTGACTTAACAAGGGACTTTTCAGTCAAAACTCCTTAGGCAAGTATTATAGCAACAAAGTTTTGTCAATCAGTTACCATTATGGTATATACACGTTCTTTATTTTATGATCTTATTGTCATAAACATGATTGAATTTGATATAATCCTAAGTATGGATTGGCTTTCGGACTATGATGCGAAAATTTATTATAAGAAGAAGGAGGTTACAATTTTTCTTAATGATAAGGAATCCCTTATCTTTAGAGTTGAAACATCACCATATTATTCTCATCTAAATCCACCCCATCAACTCTACTAAATTAAATTATTAGGGAGGAAGGGAGTGAAATAACTATGGTTGAGGAAAGTAATGTTCAAATTGAGGATGTACCTATTGTGAAAGAATATATTGATGTGTTTCCATAGGATTTACCTGGACATCCTCTAGAACAAGAAATTGAGTTTTCCATTGACTTAACTCCTGGTTCAAGGGCCATATCAAAGAACCCTTATAGAATAGACACTATGTAATTAGTGGAACTAAATAAACAACTAGAGGAATTGAGTAATAAAGTATTTATTCTCTATATTGTTTCTCCATGGGGATCCCCTGTTATTTTTGTTAAGAATAAAGATGGATTTATGAGGTTGTGCATTGAATACATGGAGATAAATGATATAACAATAGATAACAAGTATCCCATACCTCACATTGATTATTTATTTGATCAACTTCATGGAGCTAAATATTTTTAAAATATTTACCTTCGATCTGGATATCATCAGTTGTGTGTGAAAAAGGAAGACATTCCAAAGACAGCATTTCGAACTAGGTATGGGCATTACGAGTTTACAATAATTCCTTTTGGACTAACTAATGCACCATCTATTTTCATGGATCTAATGAATAGATTTTTCAAGGAATATATTGATGAATTTTTAGTGGTATTTATTGATGATATCTTGGTATACTCCAAAAGCTACGAATATCATGAAAATCACTTGCGCACTATTCTGAAAACTCTTAGAAGAAATGAATTATATGGGAAGTTTAGAAAGTGTGAATTTTGGCTTCAGGGGATTTCTTTTCATGGTCATATTATCTCTAAGGATGGAATCTCTATTGATCCTTAAAATACAAGGGCAATCCAAGAATGGCTAACTCTGATGATTATAACTGAGGTACGTAGTTTTATTAGTTTATCAGGTTATTATCGGCGTTTCGTCCAGAATTTTACCCGATTGGCTAACCCATTAACCAAGACCACACGTAAATGGGTTAAATTTGTTTGGAAAAAAGAGTGTGAATAATGTTTTGAATAATTTAAGGGAAGATTAGTCATTGATCCTATATTGACTCTAATATTGGGGAATGATGGGTTTGTTAATTATAGTGATGCTTCAAAGAAAGGACTTGGTTGTGTACTTATGCAGAATGATAGAGTTATTGAATATGCATCACGGAAGCTAAAAATTCATGAACAAAACTATCCCACTCATGATCTTTAGTTAGAAGCTATAATATTTGCTCTGAAGATATGGAGACACTATCTCTATGGTAAAAAATGTGAGATATATACTGATCACAAGAGTTTAAAGTATATTTTCTCATATAAAGAACTCAACATGAGGAAAAGTTGATGGCTCGAACTACTCAAGAATTATGATTTCACAATACACAACCACCTGGGGAAGGGAAATAAGGTGGATGATTCTTTGAGCAGAAAGGATCATAGAGTTCTGAACAAGATGAGATTTGAAAGGGATGTTATGTTCATGGATCTAGTGAAGATAGATATGGGAATAATCATAGAAGTTGAAACATCAATACTTTTTCAAATGGTTTCCAAACCATATTTACTATAAAGGATAAAAAGTTGTCAGACTGATGATGAGGAGTTTCAAAAGAAAATTAAAGCTATGAATGATGGGATATTGATTGATTTTGTATATGAAGATGGAATTTCAAAATTTGGGAAGAGGATTTGTGTTCCCGATAAACCTGATCTAAAAAGGGAATTGTTGGATGATGCTCATAGCTCCAATTTCTCTATACACCCTAGTACCACTAAGATGTATAGATATTTGAAGGAACATTTTTGGTGGGACAACGTGAAGAGGGAGATTGCTGATTATGTGTTAAGATGTATGGTTTTTCAACAGGTTAAGGCTGGAATACAACATCCTAAAGGAGTCCTGAAACCTCTTTCCATACCTGAGTGGAAATGGGATGATATTATGATGGACTTTTTCATGGGGCTACCAAAGACTCCTAGAAGGAATGATGCAATATGGGTCATTGTTGATCATCTTACCAAGTCATCAAATTTTCTTGCTATATGAAAAGATTTACCACTTGAATGTTTTTCAAAATTATATAATAATGAAGTTATAAGACTTCATAGTGTACCCCTATCGATTGTTTCTGATCGTGATACCGGTTTTACATTAAGATTCTAGAAAAGTCTTTATAAATCCCTAGATACTGAACTTCTATTCATCACTACCTACCACCCTCAAACTTATAAATAATCATAATAGACTATTCAAACCTTATAAGACATGTTGAGATCTTGATGACTTGATTTTCAAGGTACTTGGGATCAGTATTTACCTCTGGTATAATTTTCCTATAACAATAGATTCTATTAAAGTATTCATATGGCACCATATGAAGCATTATATGGAAAGAGATGCTGCACACAAACTTGTTGGGATGATGTTGGTGAACAAAAACTTTTAGGCCTAGAACTTGTTGAGGAAACAATGGAAAAGGTGAATATTATCTGAACCCACATCAAAGCAGCTCAAAGTAGGAAAAAAGTTATGCCGATAAACGAAGGAAGGATTTGTAATTTCAAGTAGGTGATCATGTTTTCTTGAAGGTATCTACATGGATGGGTGTTATGTGATTCAGTAAGAAGGTTAAATTAATTCCCAGGTATATCAGACCTTTCAAAATTCTATAACGAATTGGAGTTGTAGCTTACCGTTTGGAAATGCCTCCAAGTCTCTCCAAAGCTCATGATGTGTTCCATGTATCACTGTTGAGAAAATACATGCCTAACCCAATGCATGTACTCATATATGAAGAAATAGAACTGGAACCCGATATATCTTATTGTGAAGAGCCTATCATAATTCTTGATACCAGAGAATAACTGTTGAGAAACTGAACGA
This sequence comes from Viscum album, assembly GCA_963277665.1. Classification (NCBI taxonomy): domain Eukaryota; kingdom Viridiplantae; phylum Streptophyta; class Magnoliopsida; order Santalales; family Viscaceae; genus Viscum; species Viscum album. Next base: position 368,919,261 of record OY728135.1, on the reverse strand, counting down.
CTCATCTAGTAAAAGTTCTTTGGAGAAATCATAAAATGGAAGAGGAAATGTGGGAACCTAGGGAACTTATGATGAAGAACTACCTGAATATTTTTATGCAGCAATATTCTAGAAATTTTGAGGATGAAATTATTTTAATTAGGTAAGAATGTAACACCCAAAAATTCCACATTATGTTTCTCTTTGAATAATACAATAGCTTTCGTTGTACGTAGCCCCGAGTTCTAGCACACCACAACCAATCAAACTAGCCGTTTAAAATGTAGTTATGAATAGTAATACCCACTTTTTAAAATTTTATAAATTTTATTTTTCAAAATGGACTTCATTTTTGTATTTGGAATATCAAAATTAGCTTAGGGTGAATTTTATGTATTTTTCTGAAATCTTTCAATTTTTGATGAATAGTGAAAAACATTGTGTTATTGTTTGAGTCCGATTTTTTATTTAAATAATTATTTTTAATTTAAATTTATTTTAAAGTCAAAATATATACATAATACCCATATTAGTTCAAATAAAATTCATTGGATTCATTTTATAATAATATTAGACATATAAAATTTTATTGAACCATTTAACATCTTTTACTCACCTTCTAGGCACATTTGCAAATCTGCAAAAAATGTAATTTTACCACTTCTGTGAATTGAATTTCAAAAATATGACAGACACAGTTTTCATTAGTAAATAAAATTTGGTTCAATAGTATGAAAATAATTTTGGTGAATAGTAACTTTTGAATTTTAATTACCACGGTTAAATGTAAATATGGTAATTAAAGATATAAATAATACTATAATAATATAAAAGTACCCCAACACATGTCCTAGTTACATTTTATAAGTGTTTTTATACCAAAATAAACCTTAGGACAAAAATAATTACCCTTTTGATCCATTTGGGTTAGATTAGGACATTTATTATATTTTATTTAAAGAAGAGTTAAAAGTGTTAAATTCAAATTTTAATAACTAAACCATTTTTAATAAAGGGTTATACATATGATAAATTCGACTAAAAATATTAATTAGAAATATAAAAATATTTTATACATCATAGTTTTTTTTAACTTTTAGACGTTAAATAATTATATTTATTTATGACACAATGGTGATGGAGTAATTACCTTATTAATGAAGGATTAAAATAATTGATATTATAAATATTAAACTAAATGTAAATTGAAAATTTTGATGCCGTAAATTAATTTTATATGTTAATATGAAAATTTAGGGTTGATTAAATTTATTTTTTTGAATTAATCAAGTTGTTATAAATTTTAAAAAAAACAAATACTAAATAGTGTCAAAATTGACATAAATGAATTTTTAAAACAAATAATATATTATTAAATGATATAATATTCCAAAAAATATAATATTAGGCCAAAGGACATATATAATTTTATATATATCATTAATTAACCACTTGAGGTTCTAATGTAATTTTATAGTAACTATATTAACTATGTAGTATAAAAATACAAAAAGACATGGTAAAAGTTAAACTATTTAACTAAGAGTTAAATCTAAAAGATAAGGTTAATATGGTGACCTAAACTTTTCTAATACCAATTGGTTGATATGATTTAGATCCATCCCCACCTTATCCATGAAATAAATCCATTTGGATCTATTAGAAACCAAAAATAATTTTATAATAAATTAATATTTCAAGCTTTTAGTAAAGTACCCCTCATCTCTATTATAAAAGGGTACTTCCCCTTATATAAAATTCACACCTCCAAATTCATTTATCTTAAATAAAACCATATCAAATATCCTCCCAACTACCCTCACTTCAACCTAGAGTCCTTACTTTGATCATAATTTCAACCTAAGGAGGCTTTTTGTTCAAATCAAAAGGAAGCACCTGAAGAAGAAGTAATTATTTTATCACCTCTTTCGAAGTTCTTTTCTTCTTCTACTTTCTATTTCTATGTTGTTTCCATACTAAAATAATAAATCTAGTAACTTATAAATATTGATATTTTTTTATAAATATGGTACAACCATATTCATTGTTCTATACATCCTATGAATAACAAAGTCACCATACGTGTGTACGTATGGCTTACCGTCTCCACGTCATGGTGTAGTTTGTTATTCAACACTTCATTATTTGTATGGGTATAATAATGATTATAATTGATTTAAATAATAAATATAGAATGTTAATTATTCTTTATATATAATATATCATCCAATTACATACAATTTCACCATCAATAGAATGATATTGTCTCTCTTGTGTACGTACGGTTTACCGTCTCCACAAAGCGATGAGATTTCATTCCCCATCGTAACCATTCAAGAATAATTTTCATTTGATGATTAAAAAAATACTTTTTAAGAACTTAATATCATTATGGATATGAATCAAATACATCCTATCCATAACAAACATGACTTACATAACAAAACATATAAAGGAAAATGAATCGGTTAACACTTGAAACAATGATACTACTAAAATATTATTAACAAAGAAATATTAAAGGATTATATATGATATCATATTTATGTATGTGGTTCTTTTATAATTTAATAACAATGATTTATCCATTATACAAGAGGTTAACTTACCCTTGACTAAGGAAAATTACAAGGTAAGGGTTAATTTTACAATCTCTTTATTATCTGAGGTTGTTTATACGTAAGTATCTACTGGGACTTCTTTATCATACACATATGTGTTTCCTAAAAATGTATTTCAAAACATTTCTACTATTTCCTAGAATATGGGTTAAAGTAATTTATACCCTTTTTTTAATTTTTATAAAAACATTTGAAATGAATCTTTCCGTTGTTTTCCAAACAAGGTACTTTATGACCTTTTCGACAAATTAGGGAAAGAATGTTTTTTTACTTATACGAAAGGTGCAGCTATTTTTCTCCATTAAAACACCTTTGAAGATTCCCTTACAAGATTATAAAATATTTTCAAAAATAAATGTTTTATTTTATAATTATGTGACATTTAAATAATTTCAAAGAAGAAAGATATATTTCTATCAAATAGTTTTTGTATTGATTTCATTTGTGTCGACATCTATTGTTGGATTTTAGGTTTAATTGAAGTTGATTTATTATGATACAATACTCCATATCATATTTATAGTTTTATGATATTTTTGACTGTGGATGTGCTATTTTTATACCATTAATGTTTTATGGTTAAATTATTAACATTTCATATGCTAGTTTTAATACAAATGTTTATGTTATGTTCCAACCTTTTCATATGAGGAATGCATTGGACATAGTAAGTGACGGGCGGGGCTCGCTATAGTACCTCGATGCATTGATAGATATCATGAGAGAAACTAGTGTCTTGGAATAAGTCCTTGAAATTATTTTTATTTGTAGTCTTGGCATGATACCTTGACTATGTGGTTATGATGTCCAGCATTATACATTCCATCATAATGAGATTTGTTATTGATATTACATGATATTATTAAACTATTAGAATATCCATGTGAAATGGTAAATGGAATTATTTGATTTATCTTTTCCATATTATGTTGAAGTTTATGTTTAAAAGGCTTGTGTTTTAGTGTTATAAATTTCCTTAAATGTTTATGTTTATTTATGATAGTTTCCGCTATATTGTTATCCTTACTGAGCATCTGAGCTCACCCCTTTCTTGTGATTTATTTTTTCCAGGATGCGAAGAAGTATATTTTTACTGATATGTAGGGATGGGATAAGGGATATGAGTGTGTTAAAAGGAGACACAGTGTTTCTTTTTCATTTCATAATGTTATATAAAACTTATGTATGTATCTAGTACTTCCAAGGCTACTAAACTGGTCGGTCTTTCAGGACTTGATCTCTTGTGATCATACCAATGTTATTTAATAATGCACAGACTCTAGGTAACTAAGTTTGGGGAGTTACAAACACAATTTAAATTTCAATTGGAAATCATATTTATAGGTTACCATTTCATCTCATAATTCAATTTCATTTACATTTATTCTCATTTTTATGGAAATTCTCCTAAAAAGTTGAACTATATGGATCACCAATACAAATTTACAAGGTCCCACACACTGTATAAATTTAATTTTGGAATCTATTTAGTCCCAACCATTTATTTATCAAATCCCTTCATGAAATGTTAATACAATTTCATGGATAAAAAAATAAGGTACCAAAACATGATTCAATCAATGCACACAGTAAGCAAACATGGAATGACATTGTGCTTGACATATAAATACCTACATGCCTATAATGATGAATGATGAAATACTTATTTACAATACTATTACAAGGGTTAGAAGATACATCAAACATATAGTGTGTTATCCAATGGTGACCTCAAATTAACTATAATAGGTTTAAACCAGAACATCATATCCCATCCCAGGTAATTTGGACTTTCACTGTACGTGGGTTATCTAATCCTAGGAATATAATCATAACCAAATCTGGACACATTCCTAATCTATTGTCTAATATTCCCAAACGATAATATAAAAGAAAAGAAACACCTCTAATAACACTTTATGATATTCTAAACCAAGTTCACTCAATTGTAACCAGACCTGTTTGGCCACATGACCTCAATAATTCCTCCTCATATGCTAGAGGCTACCAACTAGCAATAAGGGTCCATGGTGTAATAGTTGGAAAACTATAACCCCATAATAAATGTGTAGCACAATGGTATAATAATATCAATAAATAATAGAAACATATGAAATAACTGAACAACTGAAGAATAAATATCCATCATACAAATGACCATGTAATCTCATCCAAAAATGTCATATACAAATGATGATCAGGGAATTCTATTCAAAATACAAATAATACGTGGTAATAGGAATCTAGTACAATACATGTATCAAAAGAAAAAAACACCAAAAAGTAACTATCCCAAGATAGAATCACAAGCCATAGCCTTGTCTTATTCTTCCCTACTCCTATGAAAAAACCAATCAATCATCAGAAAACAGAAACATTCCACTATCCCTACCAACATACATGGAGTCTGTCTAGGTACCCAATGGTGTCCTGAATAGGGTGTGAGATATCACTCAGTAGTCCACTACCAACAGTGTCTATAATAAGTCCAATATGTGCATATAATCTGAAGAAGTGTGTAGATATGGAAGTAGTACAAGAGATAATAATGAAATAAACACGATCTAATCTATCAAATATAACTACGATCAAGTAACCATACCATAAGGGCTATCTATAAATCATGTCAAGAAACATCAACAGAATACACCATGTAATCGTATATTAGGACTATATGGCCCTGGTTCCAAGGTGTAGAAATGTTCAAGGCAATCAAATAATCTAATTTAAACAAGTAAATAAGATCCTAGGGGTATGAATTACCAAGGCATCCTATGGGGTCAGATCCAAGGAGTAAAAACATACAAGGCATCTTAGTAAGTGAATTAGATAGGATCTAAGGATTTTAAATGTATCAGGAATCCAAATAAGCTATGTGAACTAGATCCAAGGAGTATTAATGTCTAAGGAATCCTAACATGTCAAATAAACTAGTTAAACTGGATCCTTTGGGTATTAATGTCCAAGGAATCCATGTAATCTAGATCCTTGGAGTAGAAATGTCTAAGGAATCCGAGTAATATACAAAGATAGGGTCCAAGGAGTATAAATGTCCTAGTAATATTATCGTATCATGTAAATTAGTTAAAATGGATCCTTAGAGTAGAAATTTCCAAGGTATCCAAATAATTTAGATCCTTGGAGTATAAATGTCCAAGTAATCCAATACATTCAACTAAATAGGATCCAGGGATTATAAATGTCCAAGGAAACCAAGTGGGTCATCAGTGCCATAACATAAACACCATTATCAACGCTTCTTATTCATAAACCAATTAATTAATCATTTTACTAATACCTTCATAATCATATAAAATCCAAGGGGATTATCCATCCAATTCATACCTTTCATATATAATGACAAGGTGGTATAAGGTTCTTACAACCTTATAAATTCACATTATTACCATATTTAATTCTCATCAATTTAAAGAGAGATCAACACAATACAAGGGTGGAATAATCATTGTCAAAGGGAAGAACCCACCCCATTGGAGGTTCAATTTGATTTTTTCTACCTGTAACCTTAAATAAGAGTGTCACGATATGTCTTAGTCATGAATTTATCAATTAACTCAAGGTTCAATTAATTTACTAAGAATCATCCAGATATTTTGGTGTTCGGAACAATAGAAAAAAAAGTTATAAACAATGATACATTAAGGGAAAAGGTATAAACTACCCACCTTAATCCCTTAGAGGAGTACTCATCCAGTCTTAGACTTTGATTCAATCTAGATCTAAAGAAAACAGAAGAATGGATGAACACCCTGAAAATAGTTCATAAGATCCTGCACCAAAATAGTTTTACTGAGAGAAAGGAAAATTGTTAAAGAATCCTAAGGAATTAATAAATCACCGGTGTCTATTCAATGAGATGATCAGAACTTTAATCAGATATAAAATGGTGAAACAAGACCAAATTTGAGCTCAACATCATGAGGAGATCCAATGTGAGAGGTAGAGGGCAGGTTTCTGGAGAAAAAAGAAAAGGAGGAGGTTTAAAATTAAGAGTTAGGGGTAAAATGGTAATTTACACTTTAAAAACTCAGTCACATGATTTGTCCCCATAGTTGTCCAAATTGTTTGCCAACTGTGCTTCATGAACTATACAAGAATCTCTATCACACAGTCATGGAACACAGTTAGAGAAACTATGCGTCGACTATGTGTTTTCCCTCTATTAGAAAACCTAAAAGGCACACATGGGTGTACAGCCTGGGTTACACTGTTTCCTCAAACCTTAATTCCCTTGATAGTGGGATGAACCACCCTAGATGGTTTAATAATTCCCTATAGCATGGGCCATATGGTTTCTTCTAATCATGCAGTTCAGTTTCCTTTTCCAAAAACTCATACTCTAGGTTTCGTATAAGCACTACACACCCTTATTTCCTCCATTACCCCACTATGTACTCCCATAAGGATAAAGTGAATTAATTAAGGGAATTAAAAGGTTTTTTTACCTCATAAAAAAACTAGGTTCTTACAGAAGTATAGTAGGTGAACCATCTTGTTGAATTCTCTCGTTATACTACTTTGGTGGCTCTCTAAGTTGTACAAGGCATAAAACATATTTTATTTTATGGGTTCCAACTCAAATAGATAGACATATAAAATTTTAACTAGAATAATATAGTCCAAAATAGTCATTCTATGAGATGAAAACTAAACCTCAATGGGTAATATTTCCTTTGTTCCATACACCAAAGAGTATGGGGTCACATAGGTGGAATTTCAAGCTTTCTTCTTATAGGACCAAAGGTAATTAGGGATTTTATCAAGACAACTCCTTTTATATGGCCCAATATATTCTAAAATATGATAGATATGGTATTATTGAATGCCTAAATATTCCCATTTTTCTATGCATGGTAGAGGGGAGTATAGTTGGACCAGATATTGTACTTGGAATACAATTTATTTAGCTCAGTAGACTGGAATTTGGTTTCATTGTCTTTAAGAATAGTGTGAGGAACCCTAAACCAATGGATGATGTGGGAGCTCAAAACCCCAATCACTGACTGGGTTTTGACATATTTAAGGGGAACTGCTTCGACCCTTTTGGTAAATAATTCTATTTTCTTAAACATGAACATGCACTATCGAGTTTTCACTGGTAGGTAGTGTCCCATAATATTGAGTCCCTAAACTGTAAATGACCAAGGATATTTGGTAGTGTAGAGAATATCCAGTGGTTGGTTCGCCAATTTATCATGGATCTCACATGCATGACACCTCTTGGAGAACTCAATACAGTTATGAATGATGGTGATCAAGAAGTAGTGAAACCTATGAATTTGGTGGGAGAGCTTCAATCCTGCTTGATAGGTGCCACATGATCTAGCATGGACCTCCTCCATGACCTAAGGAATCTCATATCCTTGGATGAAATAGAAGATAATTCCATTTAACCCACACCAATATAGGGTTTTCTCATGGTTAGGGACACTCTAGAGGGTAAATTGTGTTTCATGCTGGTGAATTCACTCACACTCGGCTCAGTCTGGAGAAGAATTACATACTGGAGATACCTGACAGGTGGAGTCATCCAAATAAAAATTTCCTTGAATGTGGGGGGGGGGGGGTTGGGGGTTATAAGATAGAATTAAAATCATCCAACTGTTATACTTATTGGTTTATATCATATGAGGTGGTATATGTGATAGCCCTTTGGTGTGCCACATGAATGACCAGGTCATCATTATAGAGATCTACAGGAGACACATCCAGGGTTTCCAAAACATTGGCTCAACCATTCAGTAATTGAGGAACATGGGTTACCTTTGATTTGGAGGGGTAATTAGTCCATTAACTAATTATCATGTTCTAGAATGGGCGTAATCTCTTTATTTATGATGATGTAGCCACACTTGATTTTATTTATTGAATAACTTGGAGTCTCCCTTCATGTGTAAATAGGGGAAATCAATCTCGAGGGATAAATCAAGACCAGTAATAAGAGACTAATATTTTCCCTCATGGTTAGTGGAACTTTCTGACATCAAGAATTATTCTAGAAAGATGGTCTATGTTGGAGTGATGAAAATTATCCTCATGCCTACCCTGTTGAGCTTGGGGTCATTGAGCCTTCTACTTGTAGGACTTTGGGAGGAACCATCATAGTGAATCTTCCAACATGGTACATCCAATTCCACTAATATAATATCTTTATTAGAAAAATCAATATATAGGGGAAGTTTTATAGGGGATGGATATATATATATTAAGTCTTCATGTGGCTATAATTTGATGTCCTTTTGCTGGAAAAGACTAATGTTAAACTTCTAGTGTAATGACCCAATGTTTTATCAATGGAATTACCTTATTATAATTATTTCTTATCATATAATCATATAATATTACAAATATAACACAATACAAATCTTATAAATAAATAATTAGTGAAGTAAAAGTTATCTCTTGAAGTTAAGAAACATATACCGATGAAATAGTAACTTGACCTTTGGAATAGTAATGTGACCCTTATGAATAGTAAATCAGCCAATGTAATAATAACCTCACCAATGAAAGTATAAATAAAATTTATCCATATTATATGTGACAATATGGTATAATTATATCTTAGTATAAGTAAATAAATATTTTAAAAAATACTGATTAAGTGTTGGTATTTTTGTAAGTCGTGTATATTTAATTAAAAAAATTATTAATTTAATAAATTAAAAGAAATTTTATTTTCATAAAATGAATTTATAAATTATTATTTTGATTTATTATGATCATAAGATAATTTTATGATACCTTAATTAATTTTTCAATGTGACAGAAAAGTAGTTTTAATTTTAAAATTTTTATTTTTCAAGTAAATTGTGATTTTAATTAAAAATTAAATTTATCATATTTATAAATTTACTTTTGAAAAATAGAGTTCATTTTTGGATTATATATGTCGAAAAAAAATTAGAGTGAATTTTTGGTATTTTTCTGAAATACTTGAATTTTTTATGAATAGTGAAATACAATAATTTACCGTATGCATACATTATGAGTTAAATACACTATTCCTAGCATCATTGTTGATGAAAGAACCCTTGGTTTGAACTCACATTATCTCTTTACTATTTTTTGTCAAAATAATCAAGACTATTCATAGTCTTGAGAAAAACAATATTAAACTAATGGTTAAAATAATGGGAAACCCCTCATCTCCTCCACTATAAATACCACCCCTCTTTACATATTATCTTCACTCCTATAAAGACTTTTTCGTCATCTAAATTATACTAAAATATCCTCCTAAGATCCTCCCCACGTCTAGACACCCTTTTTCTCTTAAAAATACCAAATCCTCTCCCTTAAAGAGGCTCACAAGGAAGATATATTCAAGAGGTAAATTCCTCTTTTCATTTCTTTAATTTTCTTTCAAGTCCCTTTCTTTCTTTTTCTTTCCTCATATCCTTTCATAAAAATGTTATTATAACTCCATTACATTTAATTTGATTTAATTTTTTTATGATAATGTAATAATTCATCATCATCTCTCCTTTCCCCCTCCTTTTATACTAGAAATGAAAACACCACCCGAGATGTGTTGATTTATCACATTCAAGGATGACGGGTTTTCAATTTCTTTTACCATCTTCAATTCTGATAATGAAACCATTTTTATGGTTGAAATAGAATATAATATATGTATTATATCTTATTTAATGTTCTAGAATATTTTTTACACATGATATATATTTATAAATAAAAATGTGTTTGATGTGATAAAAACCGCCAATTAACCAAAACGGTTATAATTCAAGTTTTATATAATGATTCAACTTCATTACAAATAAATAAATGAATTTTATAACCATTTAATCTTCTTTATGTTCACTAATAACATAAAATCTCATATTCTAGATAACCATTCTCATCTTATGTGTTTTTCCTTACATGTATATAAGTAAACCAATCATGAAAACCAAGGAAACAAACACTCCCAAACAATGAAATTGAGCCTCTTAACCCATAAAAAAGGTCATAAATGAACTTAATATGGTTATAATAAATCAATTACATGAATAATAGGTTCTTTAAATATTACTTAATGAATTTAGTTTTATTATTCTGGTCAATAAGATTGATTGAAGAACACCTTCAGACTTAAGGTAAGGGATTCTACTAGAACCTCCATTATTCATTCAGGTTGTTCTATCTTTCTTTCTACCTAAATAATTTTATTTTTTCTTTTTATTTTCATATTATAACTTCTATTTAAATTTTCCAAACTCATGTATCAAGTTATATTCATCATTCTCTTTCAGTGATATACATGTTTCTATGTGGTTCTCTCCTCTATACTTCCTGATAAGCGAGCATGTTTAAGGGAACTTCCCGAATTCTTAGCCAATTTCAAGTTCACATTGTCATATGTTTTAAGCCATCATTTTTTTTATAAAATAAGAATTTTTATTATGAAATAATTCATGGTTCACTTATGTTTTTATATAAATTATTATTTTCTTTTCAATTTTAAATTCTCTTTAGTATTTTCCTTAAAACTGAACTAAAATGTTTTAATGCTAAAATTCCATAAATACTCTTTTTAAATGTTATCACTCCTGTTTGACATCACTTACCAAGATATATAAATATTTTACCTTATGAATTTTCATGTATGTTCTAATTCATTTCTTTCATGGACACTTGTATGATACACCCATTTATTATGATTTATGACATGATTATGATACCCATTTGTTTCCATGGATATCCTTATGGTTATGTATGATTAATTATGTATGATTATTTATGTGGAAAACATATTCATGAAAATTTTAATATGGTTTCACCTATATAGTGATTCAATTCATTGGTTAAAGTTTAGTCTCATGATATTTTATGTGAAACGGTCTTGGAAGTTAGCCTTGATTCGTGCTACCATGTGCAATTGTCTTGGTGGTTAACCATGACTTGTGCTCCACTATGTTAAATGAGCCTTGAATTGTGCTAAAGTCCTGTTTTATGTTTCTGTAACATTACTATAAATCCATGATTATATGGTCTCATGTTTATATGTCATTATTCCATATTTTCCATGCCTTTTTACATCATTATGTCATGCCTTCTAACCCATGTGCTAATGCTTTATTCTTATGTTTATTTCTTTACTAGTATTTTTAGCTCATCCCTTTATTCATGTTATCCCTAGGTTATCCTATTAATATTTATGAGCACAATGGAAGTTATGATATCTTTATGATTGATAAATAAAGAAATGTTTGGGTTGGATTGGGGGGAATTCAATAAAATGTTTTTCAATAAATATTTTACCCAAACCCTCTATCCCAAGATGGAAAGAGAGTTCCTCGGACTTAAGTAGAAGAAATATGAGTCCATCGGGGCATATGAAGAAAACTCCATAGGGGTTGCAAGATACCTCTCTGGATTTTTCATGAACAATGAAATCAAGGTGGATTGCTTCTTTAGTGGACTAAATTTTATCCTGTGAAAAATGTTAGCGATTTTAGACTTTGACAATTAGGAGGAGACTTTCCATTGTTCCCTAAAGGATAAAATGGAGATTAGAGACTCTCAATGGTCTTGTGGGCCCGTTGAAAAAAAAGAGGAAAATGGAGTCTAATATGGGTGGTTTGGAAAATAAATCCCATGATGGAAAGAATATCGAACATCCCACATGTCAAAATTATGGGAAGAAGCATCCTAGGAACTATCTAAAGGGAACTATGAATTTATTCAAATGTGGAAGAATAGGACATCTGGATAAAAACTGCTTAAGCGATATGAAGAATCCCACTAATGTGGAAAAATAAAGGAGTGTTCATATCAACTCTCATACAGTAATGTAGTGTTTCAACTACAAGGAACATGGTAATATGTGAACAATTTCTCTAAGGAAAGGGTTGTTAGAGTAAATCAATAACAAACTCCAAGGAAACAAGGAAGGGTGTATGCTATCACTACTACTTAGGTGGACCAGAAAATAATGTGGTCATAGGTACACTAGTTATTCATTCAATAATAGTTAATGTACTATTTGATTCTTATTCTATGCATTCTTTCATATCTTTCAAGTTTAGTAGAACTATTCCAAACCACCTCAAAATTTGGAGGATGAGTTATCTGTGAGAACAACAAATGGGGAAATTATTGCGTACAATGTTTATAACTCCTCCTCAGTAAATTTTTGTGGACTTAACCTACCATAAAATCTTTATATACTTACTTTAGTGGAGTTAAATTCTATTTTGGGCATGGATTGGCTATAATTATACCAAACCAACATTAACTTTAAGGAAAGGGAGATCACTCTTCACATCCTAGAGTATCTTCCAATCTTGTACATTTGTATGGATGAAGATGAATATCCTTCAAAATCATCATTTCAAGTGGGGATAATTTTTCCTTTTGGGAAAGCATATCTTTCGTAAATTATTGAGACAAATGAGATGATATGTCTCGAAGATATGTCCATCGTGAGGGATTACATTCATGTATTTCCTGAAGAATTACCTGATCTTCCTCTTGATTGGGAGGTTGAGTTCTCAATTGAACTTATTACTAGATCTCTTCCAATATCAATGAAACCTTATAGAATGGACACTATAGAGGCAGAATAGTTGAAGAAGCAGTTACAAGAGAATCTGGAGAAGGTTTTTATATGCTCAAGTGCTTCACCATAGGGTATGTCATTCCTCTTTGTCAAGAAGAGGGATAGATCAATGCAAATCGGCATTGATTATTGTGAGATTAATAAAATCATGAAAAATAACAAGTATCCCCTACCTTGGATAGATGACTTGTTCGATTAGATACGTGGTGATAGTTATTTCTCTAAGGTGGACCTTCAGTTGGGATATCACCAATTAAAGGTGAGGAAGGGATATATTCCCAAAACATCCTTTTGAATGAGGTATGGATACTATGAGTTCATAGTTATTCCCTTAATACTCAATAATTATCAAGAAATATTCATGGATTTAATGAATATAGTCATTAGAGATTACCTCGAAAAACTTTTGGTAGTCTTTATCGATGATATTCTAATTTACTCGAAGAGCAAGGAGGAACATGAGAAGTGTTTGAATACTATGTTAATGACTTTGTGAAGGGGTAATCTATGTGAAAAGTACAGTAAATGTGAGTTTTAGATGTAGTAAGATCATTCTTGGGGCATGTTATCACAAGAAAAGGAATATTTGTGGACCCTTCAAAGATAAAGGCAATTGAAGAGTGTCCCAAGCCAACATCTATAATAGAGATCCATAGATTCATTCATCTAGTTGGGTATTATCTATGTTTTTTGGAGAACTTTTCATGATTTTCAAACTTAATGACCAAGATAACATGGAAGGGGGTGATGTTTTCTAGACTCAAGAATGTGAGGAATGCTTTAAGGAGCTCAAAAAGAGGCTTATCACTGCGTTAGTACTCACACTCTCAATAAGTGTAGAACTCTTTATGGTGTACAGTGATGATTCAAAGAAAGGATTAGGTTGTGTACTAATGAAAAATAATAAAGTTATAGCCTATACCTCAAGGAAGCTAAAATTCCATGAGCAAAACTATCCCACGCATGATCTGGAGTTCGTGGCTGTGATCTTTACGGTGAAAATCTTGCAGCATTATCTCTATGGGGAGAATTGTGAGATATATACTGATAAAAAGAGTATAAAATATATATTCACATAGAAAGAGATTAATATGCACTAGAAAAGATGGTTAGATCTTATCAAGGATTATTACTTCTCAATCCACAACTATCCTGGTAAGGAAAATAAGGTGGTGGATTCTCTAAGTAGAAAGGATCCTATATCCTTATCAATTATGATAATTTAAAAGGATCCAATATTATTTGATTTTTAGAGGATATACATGGGAATCATTAAGGTATGAACATCATAAATCCTTTCTCAAATGGTTTCCCAACCATCCCTCGTGTAGAAAATAAAGGATGCTCAAATAAAACATATTGAAAGTATGAAATGGGTGGAAGCTATTAGAAATGGGAAATCCTTAGAGTTCAAAATTGATGAGGAGGGGTTTTTAAGATTTGTTTCATGATTATGTGTGTCATTCGGTCCAGAGATAAGGAATGAAATTTTGAATGACGCACATATCTCAAACTTCTATATTTTTTGAGTAAGCACAAAGATGTATTGAGATCTCTAGGAGAATTATTGGTGGGACAATATGAAGAAGGAGATTTTTGAGTATACATCAAAGTTCCTGGTATGTCAGAAAGTGAAGAATGAAATGAAATAGTCTAAGTGGATGATGAAACCACTACCCATACCAACATGGAAGTGGGAGAACATCACCATGGACATTGTCACTGGACTTTTAAGGATGTCTAGAGAAAACAATGTTATATGGGTCATTGTGGATCATCTAACAAAGACAACTCACTTTATCGTAATTCGAGATGACTTCTCATTGGATCAACTTGCATGGATATATATCAAATAGGTGGTAAGGATACATGGATTAACACTATCTATTGTATCTGATAGAGATCTGATATTTACCTCAAAGTTTTGGAAAAGTCTCTTGCTTGCTCTATGCACTGAGTTAAACTTTAGTAAGGCCTATCATCCTCAAACTGATGTCCAATCTAATAAAACTATTCAGACACTAGAAGATACGTTGATAACGTGTTCTATTTACTTAAAAGGAGGATGGGACCAACATCTTCCACTGGTATAATTCTCTTATAATAATAGTTTCCACTCCAGCATTTGAATGGAACCATATGAAGAACTTTACAGGAAAAGTGGCAGAACACTGGTGAGCGTAATCTACTAGGACCTAAAATGGTCCATGATATGTTGGAGAAGGTGAAAACCATTAAACAACACATTAGGAATCCCAAATAAAATAAAAGAGTTATGAATACAATTGTCTATGAGACCTTGAGTTTAAAGCTGGAGACATGGTATTCCTCTGTATATCTCCATGAAAGAAGGTCATGCGATTTGGGAAGAAAGGAAAGATACATCTCGGGTATATTTTCCCCTTCAAGATTCTTGATCATTTCAGAGTTGTGGCCTATCGACTAGCACTTCCACCTACCATGTCTAAAGTACATGATGTCTTCCATGTATCCCTCTTAAAGAAGTACATACCAGATCCTTCACATGTACTATCTTCATGGGCAGTACAATTGGAGAATGACATTTTTTATGAGGATAATCCAGTGAATATCTTGAATAATAAAGATAAAGTTCTATGTAACAAGACTACTCACCTAGTAAAAGTACCATGGAAGAACCATAGTATGAAGAGGCAACATGGGAACTAGAGGAAGCAAATAAGGATAAGTAATCGCACCTGTTTATGGCTTAGAGTGTAAAACAAAATTTCGAGGGAGAAATTTTTTAAGGGGGAAAGAATTTAATAACCTAATGTTTTATTAGTGGAATTAACTTATTATAATTATGCCTTATATTATAATAATATAATATTAAAAATTGAAAAAAATCCAAACCTTATAAATAAATAATGAGTGAAATAAAATGTATCTCTTGAAGTTAAGGAACACATACTGATGAAATAGTAACTTGACCTTTGGAATAGTAATGTGACCTTTATGAATAGTAAACTGGACAATGTAATAGTAACCTCACCAATGAAGTTATAAATAAAATTTATCCATCTTATAAGTGAAAATATGGTATAATTATATCTTAGTATAAGTAAATAAATATTTTAAAGATTATTGATTAAGGGTTGGTATTTTTGTATGTTAGGTATATTTAATTTCCATTTTGTGATCAATTTAATAAATTAAAAGAAAAAAAATTCATAAAAAGAATTAATAAATTATTATTTTTATATATTATGATCATAAGATAATTTTATGAGACTTTAATTAATTTTTCAAAGTGTTAGAAAAGCATTTTTAATTTTAAAATTTGCATTTTTCAAGTAAATTATGATTTTAATTAAAAATTAAATTTATCATATTTAGAAAATTATTTTTGAAAAATAGAGTTCATTTTTTGATTCTACACATCAAAAAATGGTGAAGGTGATTTTTTGAGATTTTTCTGAAATACATGAATTTTTATGAATAGTGAAATACAGTAATTTATTGTATATATAAATTATGAGTTAAATACACTATTACTAGAATCATTGATAATGTAATATCCCTTATTTATAAATCACTTGATATATTTACTATTTTTATTACAATAATAAAGACTATTCATAGTCTTGAGAAAAAATATTAAAGCAATGATTAAAATAATGGGAAACCCCTCCTCTCCTCCACTATAAATACCACCCCTCTTTACCTCTTCTCTTCACTCCTCTCGAGACTTTTTTGATGTCTAAATTATTATAAAACCCTCATCCTTTTCAAAATACCAAAATATATCCCCTAAAGAGGCTCACACGGAAGATATATTCAAGAGGTAAATTCCTCTTTTCATTTCTATCATTTTCTTTCAAGTTCCTTTCTTTCTTTTTCTTTCTTCACCTCATTTCATAAAAATTTTATGATAACTCCAATAGATTACATGTAATGGAATTTATTTATTGATAATTTAATAATTCATCATCATATCTCCTTCCCCCTCAATTTATACTAGAAATGAAAACACCATCTGAGATGTGTTAATTTATCATATTCAAGGATGACGAGTTTTCAATTTCTTTTACCATCATCAATTCTGGTCATAAAACCATTTATATAGTTGAACCAGACTATAATATATATATTATATCTTAATTAAGGTTTTTTAATATTTTTTAAACATTATATTAATTTATAAATAAAAATGTGTTCGATGTGATCAAAACCCCCTAATTAACTAAAAGAGTTATCATTAAAGTTTTATATAATGATTCATCTTCACTCAAAATACCCAAATGAATTTTATAACCATGTAATCATATGGATGATCACTAATAGCATAAAACTTAAATTATAGAAGAAAAATGTCATATTAAATGTTTTTTCTTATATATATATATATATATAAGTAAACCAATCAGGAAAACCAAGGAAACAAACGCTCCCAAACTATGAAATTAAACCTATTAACCCATCAAAAAGGTCATTAATGAACTTAATAAGGTTGTAATAAATCAGTTACATAAATAATAGGTTCTTTACATATTAATTAATTAATTTAATTTCGTTATCCAGGACATTAAGATTATGTGAAGGGGGCCATCGGACTTAAGGTAAGGGATTCTACCCGAACCTCCATTATTCCTTTAGGTTTTTATATCTTTATTTTTACCCAAATGAAGTTATCTTTTATTATTATGTACATATTCTAAATTATTTTTATATTCTCCAAAATCATGTATCAAGATCCATCCATCAATATCTTTTGGGGATATACATGTTTTTAAATGGTTCCATCCTCAATACTTACCGAAAAGCAAATCCGTTTTAAGTAAACTGCTTGAATTCTTACCCAATTTCAAGTGCACTATATAGTATTTTTTAATCCACAATTATTTTTATAAAACCACTATTTATATTATGATAACATTCTTGGTTCACTTCTAGTTTTATATAAAATATTATTCCCTTTTCTGTTTTAAGTGATCTTTGATATTTTTCTTTAACCGCACTAAAATGTTTTAATTATAAAATTACTTAAATACTATTTTTACATGTTATCACTTATGTTTTACATAAAATACCATTATATATTCCTATTTTACCTTATTAGTTTTCATTTATGTTGTAATTACTTTCTTTAATGGACACTTTTATGATACACCCAATATTATGCTTTATATCAGGATTATGATACCCATTTCTTTCCATGGGTACCCTTATGTTTATGTATGATTGATTATGTATGATTATTTATGTGGAAAACATATTAATGAACATGTTGATATTGGTTCACTTAAATATCACTCTAATTAATTGGGTAATATTTAGTCTCATGAGACATTATGTGCAACGGTCTTGGCAGTTAGCATGACTCGTGCTACCATGTACAACGGTCTTGGTGGTTAACCTTGACTTGTGATCCTATATGTACAACGAGCCTTGAATAATCCTAAATTTATGTTTTATGTTTCTTAAACATTACTATGAATCAATTATTATATGATCTCATGTTTATATGTCATGATTCCAAATGTTCCATGCCTTTTTATATCATTATGTCATTTCTTCTAACTCATGTGCTAAAGCTTTACTCTTATGCTTATTCCTTTACTGGGATTTTTAGCTCATCCCTTTGTTTATGTTATCCCTAGGTTATCTTATGAAAAATTATGAGCACAATATAAGTTAGGATATCTTTATTAATATTAAATAAATAAATTTTTAATTTAGTCCCATGTTTTTAGTTTTATGTACCTAGTCTTCCAAGAGACTATACTTTACAATCCTTGTATGGTAATATGATGTTTTATTATTCTTAAAATCATGTAACGATATGTGTAAAATGATAGGGTATATATATCTATAGGATTATCACTCATAGTTCCAATTATCACATTAGTATGGAGAGATTAAGTATATAATTCAATGGGTCTACTCAGGAAACCAACTATATCTCATGGAACTGTAAATAATGTCACAACTTCTACACTAAAAAGACCAACATGAGGAAACTCTTCTTAATTGGGGAGTATCTAGATTCTATTTTGAGGACCATGTTGCTGAGATAATATATTATTTTTTCTCTACCCTCATTTTTTTCTTAGGATAGAAGGGTACTGAGGTACCACTCTAGAGTAGTCACATAAAGGAAAAAAGACTTTCCTAAGATAGGTGGAATCATAACTAGTGGTCGAAGAAGGTACTACTTAATATCCTTAAATAAAGCTAGTAAATCCTCATCCCACTGAAAAATGATGCATTTTTTCATGATCCTTAAGAAGGACTTACAATTTCTAACCAGATTTGAAATAAATTGGCAAATATAGGCTAAGTGGACATAGAGGCATCATAACTCTTGGATATTACTTGGTGGGAATTTGACTGATAGCCTTGATTTTTTAAGTGTCAATCTCAATGCCTCTATATCTTATGAAAAAGATGATAAATTTTCTATTGATAACCTTGAATGTGTACTTCAAGGGGGTTCATCTTAAAGTGTCAGGAGTAGAGGAAGTTGAACACTTTCTAAAGATCCTTAATATGGTCTTGACTCTTGTGGGATTTTACCACCAAATCATCCACTTAACACACCACCAACTTCATGATAATTGTATTAAAGATGTGGTGCATGGACCGCTGGTAAGTGGATCCAAAATTCTTCAAGATTAAAGTAATCACCTAGTGTTAGAAAGTTCTGTTGGGTTCCTTGAATTTAGTTGAATCCTCTTCTTAAGAGGCTATATGGATATGATTATACTTGGAGTATCCTTTCAAGATGGAGTGGGTCTAGAACCCAGATGTCGAATTCGTCAATAGATCTATCACCGAAAGGAGAAAATCAGCCTTTGTATGGTGGCGGTTGAGGTCCCAAAAATTGATACAAAATGTGATATTCTCATTATTCTTCCTTTATATGATAATTTTGGACATCCATTTGGGGTATTGGACCTCTCTAACAAAGTTGGATTTAATATACTTTTCAACCTCAGCCTCATCCATAGCATTATGATATGGGTGCATCTTTCTAGAAGGCTCTTTAAACACGTAATGAACCACTGAGACGTCAAAATGGTGAATAATGGCATGCGTTTCATCCCTCGTATCACTTCATAGCTCCTGGAGAACATGTCACATTGTTGTTATAAGAAGGACACGTATTATTGCTACTTCTTTGGGGACATAGCTACACTAATCAATGTCAGTCTCAAATCTTCCTGAGTACCAAGGTTCTCTTAAGTTAGATCAAAAACATTGGTGGAGACGCCCTCTTCAAATGTAGGAGGATAATCTTTCAAATCATCTATATTATCATGGATAGGGGGATTAGAAGTAAGAATTTACTCTTTCAGGATATCTGAACAAGGAGAAGTACAAGTATCTTCTCTATTGGATATGGAATCCTCAACGAGGGGTTCTGGTTCTGCAGATCATGTGTCCACAAAATCTACTAATCTAATTCCATTCAATTCCACTCTTAAAATCAAGGAAATGTTGATGGTCAATCATTCATCGATTCAACCCTTCTTTGTGGAACATATTAGAGTTTCATGGACTGGTGTCCATGGGGAAAACATCTTGGTACTTCACAGGTATGGGGATTTCCTGCATCAACCAGACCTATCTATTTTAGGTGTACGAGGTAATCTATAAGCTCTCATTTTTCTCAGGGACTATGAAAAAACCTCCTAGGTATTTTGTCATGGGATCCAACCAATTAATTTAGAAGAAAAAACTATCTTTCATTTATACCCATAGATATACTATAGTATCCATTAGATCATTATGGTAATTTATGCACTCAAAACCATTGGTATGGACTCAATTTCCTCCCCTTTTGTAGTAACTAGCGTCCAGATAGTGGGCCGCATAGGATTTAAAGGTGAATGAATCACTCTTGAGCACCCCTACTTGACCATCAAGGGAGTATGTAAAGCATTAGTGTTGTGAAGTGGGGGCCTCTACATGAAAATAAAGATAAAGCCTTCCTATTAGTGTGTTTTACTCAGTATCCTATGAGACTATAATAAATTTAGTTCTTGATACTGGGCTATCGAATTGAGTCTTTAGTTAAATATTTCTACTTGGTTTCTGTTCACTCTTATCATACCCCATAACTTTCAGGTTGGATGGAGTCAGATATGCTTCTTTAATTCCAAGACTATGGATCATCAACATCGGGATAAGGTTAATCATGAAATCAGTATCTGCTAGGCAGTGATGGATTTCTACATCTCCGAAATGTCTTGATATATACATTGGTAATATGTTCCCCTAAATGGTGACTATCTCAAATTATCTATAAAATTAGATGATGGCCCGAAAATACTCTAGTTCAACCTATTTGAAAATGTAGGCCACAGTGGCTACTAGGTCTGTCTCGAACTAAAGAGCTCTTTTCAAGGATTCAATAAGGGACTCGCGTATTTACTTTAACATAAAGATTTACTTGATAATTGAGATCCTCATAATTATACTAGAAAGGTTCTTAAACATATCATACATATATTCCAGGGGAATATTTTTATCTGTAGATGGCCATTCTTTAGTAGGGGAATAACAGATGTCATTGAATTAGGCATTGTAGCATGGCTAGTGCTTGAAATAGTATTCCACTGGTTAGCTGGTCTAATATGAATGTCTAATATCTGGGTGCCAAATAAATTAGGTCAGGCCTTGGATGGGTGTGGTTGATCACATCATGCTTGTGGTTGAGTCACATGATCAACTAGCACTATTGATTTTGGAAGCATTCTCGATGGAGTATCTTGGGAGTGTTATAACTTTTGAGCCCTATGTGACGCCTTCTTCCTAGTTTTAGTAGCATGAAAATCTTGGTTCAAAGTACTAACATGATCATTCTAATGTCTTTCATGTCCCCTACTTATCCTTCATTGACATTGACTAAAGGTGACTGAAGATTTTGCATGTAATTCCTCATTATTAAGCATTGTGAAGCAGTCCACTAGTTCAAAAACATTCACTAATGTTTATTTTTTCTCCTCATCAGTGGAATATTCTATTTCTAGATGTACCCTGGGAATATCTTCTAACTCAGGAGGCATAAAGTCACTAATGGTGTGGAATAGTTTTGGCACTAGTGGTGGATATTGATTTCCCTTATGTCTTTGTTGTTTGTTCCTATGAGACTTTGGAGGATGTGATGCTGATGGGGAGGATTTGGTTGAAGTATGAACAATAATCACAGGAGGTTCAAGCTTTCCCAAGTGGGAACAGATGATACCATGTGTGTGAGTGACTGTCTTATTAACCAAACAGTCATTGTACTTCTATGTTCTATGGTTAGGATCCTTCTTCCACTCAATGAGCCTTTGTTGCCACTATCAGGGTCAGTGGAGACATGTGTCACCAATTTCGGGATGTCACACAATAAAACTATTCCATGATGTATTTCATATTAGAGTCAATATTTCAAGGTAAATCATTCTTTTATCATATTTCCAAGGATCTTGTGATATGGAAGTGATCTGTGTGATTGGTGAGTTTGACCACCTAGGACATCCTATATTCTAACAACATCAGTATTCCCTTTACCAAGGAACATATGAAATACCCAAGGACTTGTGCATCCTTTAAGGATTATTTATTTTTATTACTCTCTATGAAATGCACTCTATGAGCCTAGCCTTGATGGAGTGATAGGTCTATATTCTCCTATCAAGGTGGTTTTGTTTAGTGAGCCAGTTCCTTGAGAGGTTGCACTAGGCAAGGTTTCCCCTGGTGGGGATTTACTTGGAAAGGCTCATTAGGAAAATGGGTTAGTAGTTGTACCAGATTAGGATCCTTTTCATGCATAAAGGAAACTATTTTTTCTTTTATGGGCCTTATCACAGGAGTTGGAAGGGTTAATGGGGAATGGCTATTGTTTGGTCCACTGTAAGGATTCTTCCAAAAATTGATCTTTTTTAGAGAACTCTCAAAATCCCTCTAGTTATTTCAGGGAGATAAGGTTAGACACCAGATCATATATAATTTTTTCCAATCACATCATTAGTAGAATTTCATGGTACTGCGGCATGTCGAGCGAAAATGTGAGTCCCTTCCATCAGGCTATGAAGTTGTTGTATCCCTCATTGGGACTCTTTTTGTATTTAAATAGGTCAATGATGACAATATTGTGTGAGGTAGATATGAACTAGTGAGGAACTATCTATAGAGGTACTCCCAACTAGCAACAGACCCTATGGGTAGCTGACTATAATAGAAGAATGAAAGTCCTCCCAAAGTCTAGAAAAATCATCAGAGATTGGTGGGTTCTTACTATTATAAATTCCCCAACATTAGAACACACATTTAGGAAAAGTTGGATAGATTATTAAATGTATCACCCTTCAAATTGAATAGGGTGAAACTGTGATTACTAATTTATAGGGTTTCCCAAACATGGTTGACCCATACTGATTATAGCTTTCCTTCAGGTGGAAGTGACACTTATCATATTTCTAGATCCTTGATATAGGAGATAATAGAAGTTACCATATCATCTTGGTGAGTATTTGTGGTCAGCAATGTGGTGAAAGGCACATTGACTAAGGGAGTGATGTGGAAAATATTTCGAGGTGGATAATCATGTAGCTTGGGCAGGGTGGGTGACTCGTATCTTGGTCATTTTCCATAGCCCCTAATTTTTCCCCAACTGGGTACATGGGGCCACCAAGTTCAAATTAGGGTACATGGATGAGGATGACTGAGTTCTCCAGTAGTGGAGATATAGATCCCCTTCTAAAAATTTTAGGTTCCATGAACTATTTAGAAATAAGTTCAGTAGTGAGAATTTTTTATTCCTCACTCTCCTAGAGCAAGGTGGTTATCCTAGGGATTGGATCATCTTTTGGTACAACCTCATATGGACCTTTTATCTTGGAGGGACCCTTAAATTTTTCAACAAACTATTGGAAAGGTGTTAATTTCTCATTGGGAGAACTCCCAAGACCTAAAATCCATCCTTGATGATGTGTACGATGGCCATCTGAGAGGTATGATTGGTGTTGTGTCATCCCTTGGAGTAGGATTTCCCTATAATTCCCTTCATTGGTGCTCTGATTTCTCAGATCCTATAGATGGTCTATGGTGATGAAATTAAAAGTGGTGATAGTCAAATAATAACCTTCATTATCGGTGGGTGATCCGAATTGATAGTACCGTCATTTATGTATGATACGATAGAAATGGAGAGCAATATATTACCCCCATTCTATGATCTCTATGTGTTTAGATGCCACTTTCATGACCTGATATATCATGTTGAGGCTCCTAAAATAGTTTTATTAGATATTATAGAAGTATTCATATGATCCATGATTCTGATCTAATGGGAGAACTATGATATCAACACTCCTGCAATATTGGTGAATGGAATAGAGGAGCTTGTGGCTTACTGGGTTGGTTAGCTGATGGTCCCTAAGGTGGTGGAATGTATCCTAGAAATTCTAGTAGAAAAAAACTGCCTGGTCCTTTGTGAGGGACTCTGAGATGAAAATATATAGAGCTTCAGGTTACCACCACATGACTGATAGTTGGTCTTCGGTCAAGAGTCTCTACAAGTCCTCTTGTTCATTAATAGAGGGATGGACCTGATCCTAGTTAACTCAAGCCCCAATCAATGTAGGTTGAGAAATTGGTGGCAGCATTGACATAAACCTACTTTTCTACTTATTCACTGGGAGAGGGGGCACTGTATGGTTCAAGAATCCACTACATATTGGAATGTCTCTCAATGGTAATTCTAGCTTCAATATCTTATCTATATAGAATGGTGTGTTTACCACCTTCTCATGCGTGAGGGAGGAAGAATTCTTTTGAAGATTAGGGGAGTGTTCACCATTATTTTAGGGTGTCAACCTAAGACCTAAAATCTCTCGAACTTCTAGTGTGGTGGTATATAAGAAATAAAAATATGGTGGTGGACATGTTTTCTCTATGAGTCCTTGGATTAAGGCCAGAACGTCCTCCACCTATTAGTACTTGTGGATGGATTCAGGGATCTTGTGTACATTAGCATATAGGATTGTAAGAATAGATCGATGGGATTTTATATCTATCTCTAGAATCAGGGCTGAAGGTTCCCTCATCGATTCATTCGTCACTTCGAATTCTATGAGAATGATGGTGACGTGACTCTCCCCATGGTATAGCCTATGTTGGTGCAGTACTTTTCCTAGAAAAAACTATTGAGAGTCTCTTGGGTTTCTCTTATGTGAGTTGGGACATGTGTCATGGTCATGGCCCCCATCATGGGTGTTCATCCTTCTTCCTTATGACGGTTCTTCAGATAAGGGAAATTTTTTGGCATGAGGTGGACCTCCTCGCTATTTCATGGTGATATGGGGAAGAACTCTACATTGGTTGGTGGTATTATGTATAGGAGATATACATGGTTGGTGGTGGTGTATAAAGGACCTTTTCATTGGTATTCATCATCATAGGATGGCCTGTAATGGCCTCCAGTGGTTCCAGCGAATGAGGGAGTCATCCCATTATACCTAAAAGGTGGCTAGGGTCTCGATACCAAACAATCTAAGAAAGATAAATGTTAAGCTATTGTGGGGATATGATGGGATACGCCATCAGTGGAGAGGTCCACTAGATATGGAAAAGATGTCACTTGTCAGGTAATGTTAGGGGCCTGCCTCTGACATCGGTGTCGGGTGTTCTGGATCAGGGTTAGTGGAGTGGGGATAGGATCAACCTACTCATCGATGAGGGGTCATGTGTGTCTCAGGGGGGTGGAGATAATAACAGATTAGGAATTGATAAGTGTGTCCCAATGGGGTAATATGATCACACTTGAGGATTTGGTAAAGCATTGGTTCGTTGAGATCCAACCTTAGAGAGGTACCCTAGATTTTTTTGTATGCTTGGATTGAACCTCATGGAGGTGTTCTGCATACCCTTTTGGGAAATAGTGATCAAAACCCATGTAGTTTGATATCATAGTTTAAGGTCATGTTATTGGACTGGTACATGCATTTTAACATAATGAGGTAAGGACACTTCTGTTTTGGAAGGATCATCAACAAGGTATAGTGTGGGGATTACACATAAGGGATTCCAAGAGTAAGAGTCCATGGGGTGAGGGGATTAGGCCCGGAGTAGATGTTCATAGGGGTCTCACCTCATCATGATTATACATGGGTAAAAATGTGTTCATAGCACAAGGTAAGGCTACAATTTAGCATCATGTGCTAAGGAAGTTGTTGTACAGTTTAGAATCATACGACTAGGATGTGGATCTAGGTAGTTTTACATCATGCATCTTGTATATTGAGGTACCTATACCTAGGGAGACAATTTCCATGTAGGATAGGAAGATCCATAAAAAGGCCTCACTACTAGGAATGGTTGGTAGTTTCATATAATGATTCCACCTTTAGGGATTGTGTGTCCACTGATCATGAACCTATAGGTAGGGAATTTCATATATACTTCCATGGAAGAGTGGAATCAGGGGTCCTAGTGCTAGGGTGCCTATTATTACAAGAAAAAGGAATTAGGGTACCTATGCTTAAGGTAAAAGGTAGGGTAATAGTCCAGGATATGCTTGAAATGAAAAGGTAAGATACTAGGGTTAGTTTTATGGGTCACACAATGATTTTGGGTATGGTTGAACCAATTGTGGAGGGTTAATGGGGCCCTGGGAACTCAACCCTCATGAAAGGTTATTGGATAAAAGGATGCACCATGGAGAGACCTGGAGGATTGGTTTCATGAAAGTTGTGACTTTGAGAAAGTTAGGGGCATCATGAAGGATCATAGAATCACAAAATATCATGTTTTATGAAATAGGGTGACCTTGTCTAGGAGTGAATTATTAGTTCCCATAGAGTTTACTATATGAAGGATAATTATCTCAAAAAACCATAAGAACCTCAAAGTAATTTTTCTTACATGAAGGCCATAGACCTTCATGAAATGAATCTATACCATGGGTTGAGGTTCTCAAGAACCCATATGAGTTATTTTAGTGAAATATGGTTAACCTCAAAAATATATCTTCTCTCTTGTTCAAGGAGTTTTTGAGCATTTTGAATTCAGAGATTTTCTCAGAAGCTGATAGTTCATGTCCCCCTTAATATTAGGAAAAGGGGATATATTTATAATCCCAGCAGAGGTGAGTGAATCAACTTAGAAAAATATGGAGCCTTTCATGGAATATTTTTAACTTCACAATGAAACTAGTGTTTCAAGAATAGACATATTCAACGTAGAGGTTATCATATTATGATCTGTGTGGTCAGGTACTTCCATGAATTGGAGTTACACTATGTAGAGGTTATTGTCTAATGTATCATGCATCCTAGAAAAATCTATGAACAAATATTTTTTTATGGAGGTTTTTTCCTTCGAGAGTTGGTCCCTTAAGTTTATTTTTAATCCATTCTGGCTTGAATTTGTTTCAACCTTTCCATTCCTTCCTCAAACTTTCATGCAACATGTGTATTTAGGTGTTAATAATCATAGAAATAAAAGACTAATCAACAAAATTATTCAACTCATGATCTTGATATGAAAGATATAATCTTTTCGTTCAATATATTAGGACACTATATTTATTTTGAAAGATGTGATATCTATATATATATATCAAAAGAGTTTAAAGTATATATTCACATAGAAAGAGATCAACATGAGGTAAAAGAGATGGATTGAACTACTAAAGTTCTATGATTATGAAATACACTACATCCCTGGAATGGAAAACAAGGTGGAAACACATTGAGTAGGATAGGTCATGGAGTTATATCCATAATGGGGATATATATGGATCCTATGTTCATATATTTATTAAAGGTGGGTGTGAAAATTATTAGTTAATAAAAAATATCACTCTTTTTCAAAGTAATTACCCAACTATCTTTACTAAGGAATAAAAATAAGTCTCGGTAAGATGAAAAGTTCTTAAAAAGGGTGATTAAATCCAGGGAAGAATGGAAATTGATAGACTGGATCTATAAAGATGGTGTACTCATATACAAGAAGTGATTGTTTGAACCATCCATGCCTAAACTAAAGGGGTAATTTATAGATGAATTCCATATCTCAAATTTCTCAATACCCCAAGGTAGTAACAAGATGTATAGGTATTTAAGAGAAAACTTATAATGGGAAGACATTAAGTGTGAAATTGATGATTTTTTTTCATAATGATTAGTATTCTAGCATGAAATTTATAAGAGAAAACTTTGTATGGGTGTCATCTAACCTCTTCCTATAGCAATGTGGTAATAAGAAGATACCATAATGAACTGTGTTATTAGGATTACTAATATATTCTAATAGGAATGATGTTATATGTCTTATTGTGTATCACCTTACCAAGCCTATATATTTACCTTCCATATGGGAGGATATAACCCTTGAGCATATTTTACACTATATGTCAATGATGTTGTGGGACTTAATTTTTTACCTTTATGAACTGTGTCTGATCATGAACCTCATTTCACATAAATATTTTGTAAGATTATTTATAATTCTCTAAACATCATGATAAACTTTAGTATCGACTATTATCCTGAAAATAATGGGAAATATAAAATAACTATATAATAATTATATGCAATGTTGAGGTCATTCTCACATGACTTCCAAGGAACATGGGACCAATATTTACCTTTTGTGGAAATTTTATACAAAAAATAATTCTAGTCAAGTATAAAATAGCACCATATAAATCCTTGTATGGTAAAAGATTTCTTACTCCAACATAGTAGGATAAAGTTAGGTAAAGGAAGGTAGTAAGTCCATAAATTATTGAGGAGAAAAATATGAAAGTGAAAGCTATATAGAATCATATCATATTAGCTCATATGACTCAACTAATGAAAATATTATCCAGATCATTGATACCAGAGAGTTATTTTTATGGAATCAGATGAATGAACTTGTGAAGTTATATAAGAGGAATCGAAAGAAAGAGGAAGTGATATGGGAACCTGAGGAAATAATTAAAAGGATTTCCAAAAAAAATCATGGATTTTTGTATACCCCATACTTCAAGGAAAATAAATTTTAATGTGTGAGTGTATAAGAATCGAAATATTATTATATTAAATAAAAATAGTATTATAAAATTCATATAATAACACAATATCTCTCATTAAATCATCATATTACAATGGAAAAAACTAGAAAATTTCATTCACAATAATTGGAAAACCAAGGGTTTTTAAACAAATAACAAAAAATCGTTGAAATATTAATGTGACGGTTATACATACAAGTGTCCAATAAATGAAAAAAAATCATCTATTTATAATATAATCTGTAATTATTAATAATGAATAATGATTAATTAATAGTATTATATTTATAGACACATGTCTTGGACTGATATAAAAAAAATTAAAAAGTAATTTAGAATTTTTTTCATCAAAATCATGATTGTGGAATACATCAAGAGTTTTATTTAGCTGTTAAATTTATGATATATTAAATAAATTCATAAAAATAAATTTAAACTTGGAATCATCACATTTAAATCATCCAATATTAAATTTTTTATAATATTTTGAGACATTTAAATTTTCAAGTAACTAGTAAAATACGGTATGAATATATAGTAAGTATTATGACATCATTGTGATGTAAAAAGGATTTAATAATTAATATAAGTTTATTACTAAACATAATTATATTAATTTATTATTAT
The DNA here is from genome assembly GCA_963277665.1 of Viscum album. NCBI lineage: Eukaryota > Viridiplantae > Streptophyta > Magnoliopsida > Santalales > Viscaceae > Viscum > Viscum album. Next base: position 368,889,437 of record OY728135.1, on the reverse strand, counting down.
AATTCATTTTAAAGTATTAAAATACATTTACCAACATATAATGTCCTTTCAGAAGTCAAAATATTAAAATAGGGTTTTAAAAACAATTTTTTCTGGATAAAAGTATTTTCCAAATTTAAATTATTATTTTTTTAAAATGTATTTCACTTCCAAAATTAATAAATTTAAAAATAAATTTTCTAAATATAGAATACCATTTTTTAAAACCATGCAAAATAAAATAGTTTTCAATTTTTTTACAATCAAAACTCTAAGCCCTATGTTTAGAAATTAATATATAATTATTTCTTATTTAATATAAATGACCACCCATCCTACCATCCCTATTAACTCCAAAATTAGAGAGAATAATTATATTATAATTTCCCCTCCCATGAATACATCCAAGGAGTTATTAAAATTCTAAGTTTTTCTTTCTCAATATTTAAGAATCTAGTTTGAAATGTAAGGTTTCTTAATATCTTATATTCCTTTATTTTGTGTAATCCTTTCCAATCCGAAGTCCTTTCCATATGAAAGGTTGTTATAATTAATTATTTTTTTTAATATCAATGATATATCACTATTATCTCTCACTATACCATATTTATAAGATTTTATAATGCATCATCATTTCCATATCCACATACATCATTATCCAAATCCCTAAAAATTTCATGTATTAGTGGTTTCATGGATGCATTTTTCTAATAAGTTTGATTTATATAAGTACGGATAGTGATGGTATAGTTAATGGAGCTACTATCTTGTCTCAATTGGATTAAACTATATTTTCACACATTTTATTATTTTCAATCAATTCATATTGACCTACAAGTATTTCCTTATAAAAATTTCATATCCTTAATATATATCAAATATATGTAACAAATACTTCTAATTTTTTTAGGGGGTCTTACTATTATTTCATATAATTATACCATTAAAAACTATTGCACTCAATGAATATTTCCTACTTATATCATTTTACCATGGCTTTACCCTATACTATTACTTCATTATCATTCCTTTGATAAGGGTAATTCCCCTTGCATTATGAATTTCCTTTAGTTTCTAAGTTAATTTTTGGATATTCCCCAAGATAAAATATTATTATATTAAAATAAGAAATTTTGAAATTATGTTAATCCATTATTTCTATACATATAACTATCAACTACAAATCCATGATTGTGTGTGAGGTTATATATAGAACATTTTGATGTGTATTTTTTATAAATTATCCTCATATGATAAATGAATTGGACCTATTATGGGATAAGTGGAGTTGATAGTTATATAAACTCTCTATCCATATGTAGTTATCATGAGACAAAATATCATGGGTATTTGGTGTATTTATTCCCATTTATGTATGATTCTTTGTTTGAGACCTTGATGGTATAATTATAAATTCTGACATTATGAATTCTATCACTATGATTCAGTTACTATAATACTTAATATTATTTATTTCCATTGTTACACTATTCATGGATTTATTTTTCTTTTGTTATCATTTATTATGAAACAATTAGATTATTTATTTCTTGATTATTTTATATGGAGTGTTTATTTAATGGTAGCTTCTATTGTATGTTATCCGTGACCAGGTTTTTTTACTCACCCCTTTGTATTTTTCCTCATTTCCTCAAGGGACTATGAAGATTACTATATTGAACCTAAGGATGATAAAGAAGAAATAATAATTTTTTCTTGTATTAATATGATGTACTTTATGTTTCTCGTGTAATATAATGATAGTTTATGTATCTAGTCACATGAGACCACTAAACTACTAGATCTCAAGTATCATGATCTTATATATTTTTTATCAATTTGATAAAATAACCACTAATTATGGGTTACTGGAGTTAATTTTGTTGTAGTGGATTATTTTTCATACCTTCATGTCAATTCCTTTAATCATTCATATAAATATCTTCAAATTTTTTTAATTTTATTTTATTTAAAGTACTCTTCTCTATTATATGTTTGATTCATTTCCTAGTAAATGTTTAATTACAATTTATTTCATCCCACATTCAATAATAACCCTACACTAAACATTGGTAATTGTAACACCCAGATATTTGATGTTATTTTTATCTTTAATTAATTTTTTTCTTTGATATCTGTCGGTACACGTAACACCAATTTTAAATGGACCACGATATACTATTGAAATAATATTATTTAATGTGGAAATTATTGCATAGTAGTTGGATTGGTAGGCATGAATAGGTCCAAATAAATTATGAAAAATTAGTGCTTGCATATATATAAAATTAATTCATTTGATATAAATTTGTTATAAATGAAAATAAAATCCTTTGAAGCTAAATAAAGATTTTTTTTAAAGTTTTTATGCACACAATGTATTTTTATTTAAATAAATTAGATTAATATCTATTAATGAATTATTTTTAAGAAATTTATAGATTATATATACAATAAAATGACTTGACATCTATCTAAGGGATTTTACTAGGCATATAATAAAAAATAAATGCAATTTTATCCATAAAATTTCATTTTTCTAAAAACTAGTTTCATTTCATTTTGCAGGATTGTTTTAAAATTAATTTATTCCAATAATATAAATGAAATTTGATAAAATGTATTACATATTTATAACTTTTATTTTCAAATTTGGTAAATTGGTCCCTTTTATTTTTGGTTGTTATGAATAGTGATCATGGTAAATATGTATGACCTCATTAAGGGTAAATCATGCAATTAATGTTGAAAATAATGTGATATGGATTTAAACTCTATGTACCACCTATTATTTCTATTATATGAGTTTATTTTGACCATACAAGTCCATTATTATATTATATGAAAATTTGGTTCAATTTCACTTTAATAATGACCTTAATATTATTTAAGAAAAATAATGGATAAAAAATGTTAATCTATTTGTTTAATATATTTAATATTATTTCATAAGGATAAAAGGAGTTTATGTTTGTATCTAAATGTTTATTTTAAATAATAATTAATTTTTTATTATGGTAATTTATTTTTAATTTTTATTAATTGAATAGTTACAATAAATTCTTACACAACGCCGACATAGTACTTGTTCAAGTAGTATAAAAATAAAATAAATGATGTCATAAATATTAAATAAAAAAATAATTTAGAATAATTATTGTCTTCCATTAATTTTATAGATACATATAACATATTATTCATATTTTTTAATTTTTTATTCTAATTTAAGATCAATCTTTGGGTTTTTTAAAATTCGTGTTCTTTAATAGTCTCGAAGATGAATTCAATTATATCTTATATTAAATAATATTTTATAAAATGAATTAAAATTCATAAAAATATAATATTTATCTAATTGAATGGTATATGGTAACACATATCAACCATTTTACACTTATATGTCACTTCCTTTTATAGTAACATTCTTGGCCCCTAAATTATTAAAAACATTGATATCAATGTAACCATCAAAAGGGTTAATGAGGGGTTAAAACTAGGTGATAAGGATTAAAATTTCACCATAACATGTCTAAATATTATTTAATGATATTATTTCAAAATATCCTCATACTATATTAAACATATATTAATTTTGAACCATAATAAAATGAAAATTAATTTATATTAATTTATTAATTTAAGTAATTCCAAGGGTGCCCCTCCAATCACTTATAAAAAGGTTCCACCCATCCTTCATTATCCACAATGTTTTAGAACTCTATCTTGGTCGATCCAAAAAATTAATGATTTCCTAGATTCATTAACATCATCCTAGAACCTCTTTTCTTATCCTAAGACCATTCTTTCAAGGATTAAGGTGCCATCCAAAGCAGACCTCTCAAAGAATATGTAATCATCTTTACCGAATCTTTGAAGTTTATTTCCTCCTCTACTTACTCAAAAAAATTTGTACCCATCATATAATAATTAATATATTATAATAAATATAAATATATTCTATTAGGATTATGGGATAAAAAATTGAACCTCTTTTTCATCCTATGTAAAGTGAAAACATTGCTCATGCATATGTATATCTTACCGTATCCACATAGGGGTGTTATTTGATTTTCATCATCACTTTAAATGGACAGTTATAATTATGGAACTAATAAGTATATATTATATTTATTATTTAATTATGGTTATGAGAATATAACATATCATTTACCTTTTTAACCCTCCACCCATTAAAAAATGATAATTTCGCTCATAAATATGAAATGTATTTATTCATAATTAACATAGTATATCAGCTTTTGGGAAAACAAATCATGAAAACATACCTCATGTATACATTTAAAACTAATCCTCCTAGAAATTCATAGTTGATGATTTTATTTAGATTATATAGAGTAATGTAGTATGTAACATCATCTTCATACATTTGTTCTTCAAAATCAACTATGTGATTATTATCATTTTGTAACTTTGTATCTTTCTAAACCTTCAATGTTAGTAAATGCAGATATTGAATGTGATAGGTAAAGGTGTTTTCGGAATATCTTTTAGATTGGTTGGTTGATACTTTAGATGGTTTTGAGTTGACCATTCATTTCACCATATTCCCTTTGTCTATCTATAATAATATTCATCATTTCATACCTTTTTTCATTAATTGTTAAAGGTTTATAGCATGAAAAATAAATTATAAATGAATACCTCCTTGTTAGCATGTCTTTTGACAAGATCTAATGGACATTCTATGAATGTTAAAATTGCATGTTAGACCATGTGAATATATGTGTCATCAAGTGGAACATGTATATTGGTTCTCAGATCATGAGATATGGCAATCCCCACTCTCACATTACTTGTTGGAAGTGTTCTGTTATGTAGACTCTCATCTTGGATATTGAACACGGTATCCCTTGCAACAAGGAAATGGGTGGGTATTGATAGATATAAGTCATAGTAATTTTAACCTTATATAATATCATTATAGTAAAGGTATCGGTTTCTATTTAATTCACATTTCATAGAAATGAATATTTGAATATTGACTACCTCAACAAAGATAGCTCTTTAAGGCGAATGGATCACCTCAAAACTAGTGGGGTGGGGTGATATCTTCATGAAATAGTTGTTATTGACTTGTTTCTTATCTCCCCCCCCCCATAATAGTTTCTAGAAACTTAGTATTCCATTTAAATTTTTCTTTAAGGGTAGCTAATATTTCTTTTATCTCTTCCATTTATTTATTTATTTCCTCATGTTGTTTTTTCCTAAAAATATGTTCAAGGTGTCACTATAAAACAAACAACTATGAAATGGATATACTATTCTGGCCACTTTAATTCCACCAATATTACGTTTTCATCTAGTATAGGTACTGATGATTCCTTTATCTAATTCAGATATAAAATATAGGAAAATAATTAATAATTTTTATGTAATTTCAATTTAAATCAAAACAAATTTTTATTAAGCCATACATACACATGTTTCCCACATTTTTGTGTGTTTTCATCTATTAGTATCCCATATTTATCTACATGTGCCTCTTCCATAGAACATGGTGTGAGATAAAAGTGGATTTGTTTTTGGATTCATCAATCTTCATATAAACAGAGAAACATAATTATGTTTTTTTGTCACAAAATGTATTGTGGTAGATTTAAACTATGTACAAAATTTTTTCAAGTGAATCATACCCCATCCTTACTTTATGGTGGGGGTACGTTGGCTTTTCTACTCGTTCCTTATTTTCAGTACTCAGTTTTTGTCTCATAAATAAAAAATTATCAATCAAAGTGATGAATACACCTATTTTAAAACAATGTTTTACCAGCCCTAATGTACTTGATAATACATCTCTGTATGACAGATAGTAAATACATCCCACTCTTCTTGTCTTATCAAGTTTGTATACATAAGCAGTGGGTGTGGGTTTATTTTCCCTTAAGAATCTTTAAGATGAAATATCATTAGAATTTTGTGCAAGACTCTATGAATCCTTCTAGCAATAATTAATATAAATCTATTATGGGATTAATCTACTATAAATGCACTCTTCAAGATATTATGAAGAGTAAATCAATATTTCATTATTTTATTTTTTAGTAAAATAAATAAAGGATAACACAATGTTACCATAATATCTTCCCAAGTGAGTGACTTAAGTATGGGCACAACATGGTTCCATGAATCTACATCAATCAGCGCGCACTATTAAGTGATGAGCCCAATGTAACTACTGGAGATTTCCTTGTTGGGGTTAAGATAATGGACCTACACATTCCATATGACCTTGAATTTGTTTCCTTTTCTTTTCACCTTAATATTTTTTTCTAACACCATCACACTATGGAGCTATGGTTTCTTCTACGTCATCAATTCCTCATCACCTACCATTTCCTCATATTCAACATCATCAATATGTTTTTCCTCTAGATTGGTAGCATTAACATGTGCATAAGGTATTTTTACCTCTATATTGGAAGCATTGGTAGGTTTAGAAACCTAATGTTCCTTAGTATTGGGAGCACTAGAACATGCATAAGGTTATTGTTCCTCTTAACTGGGAGAAGCAACAAGTTGAGAAGCTTGTTGTTCATCGGGATTGGGAGCACAAGCACATGCAGAATACATTATCTATAGAGTTGGTTTAACATTTAATTTAGATTAAATAAATGTAGCAACAAACATATAATAACATTAGGTAACATAATGTATATCACAAAAAAATATTACCTGATTATTGAACTCTCTTTTTTAAAAGTATAAAGTGATTTGACCTCTATATCAAGTATCCAAATACCTTCATTATAGTCTCATATGACATAAAAATTTCTATCTACATTGGGAACACTATGAAATGATTTCAATCTCCCAGTGAAAGGTTTATCCTTAATTGAATTTTCATCTAACCCTTCAGTGTTTTTGTTTGATAACAAAATAATTGACCACTTTTAGTTTGATGTATCTAGAATACAAAATACTTGTACTATCTATGATGTCTTTATAAATGGTTTGTCTTTGTACCCTTCCTTACTAAAATTCACTTTCATTAATATCAATTAATCTATTTTAATATAACTTCTATTATAAACCCACTTGTATTGAAAAATTGACACTTGTAATGTTGTATAATCTAACTCTTAGATTTTCTTGTTGATTCCAAAGTATGACATATTTTCATAAATTGCTTTTTTCCTTAGTACCAAAAACCTTCATTGATTCATCTACAAGTCTAAATCCACTATTTTTCATGGTAATACTTTCATTATGTTCATTTTTATATAATTTATAACCATTGTAAGATAATTCATACACACTTGTTCCTTTTTGTAACCATAAAAGTAATTCAGAAATTGAATCCATAATTTCATCTCACTCCTTAAAAATATGGTCTCGAAACCATCTTATAAACTATTGATTATGTGCATTTGATATCCATATTTCATCCCTTGATGGTTTCAAATGCCTAGTAATTTTTTTGTGGGTTTCAATTTATAGGGAAACCTATAAAATATTATTCAAAATGTAAAGGTGGGACTGCTCGTGGTCTATAATATTTATTGTGATAACATCTATTCCAGAAATTCATTCACCCACAAGCCACCCAGTGTTATGATATTTCGGTAGACCAATGCTTTCCACACTGTACAATTAGTTGTTATAGAATTCAATGGATTCCCCAAAAATATATCACTCGACAATAAAAACCTCTGGACGAATTCAATTTTTTACATACCCTTTCAAAATATTCATATACCATTTAATGGGGTTTATCCATCTATAATGTGCAGGACCACATAGTCGAATATCTATCACCAATTGAACTATAATATAAAAGAATGTTGGTGGGAAGAACATTTCTAATTCACATAATATGAAATAAATTTTATTTTTCATATTTAGAAATTTCTTAGGGCATATAACATTGTTACATATAGATTTGAAAAAGAAACAGATCTTGGTTAATGTATGATAGATATTCTTGGGAATAATGTAGCATAAATCTATAGGAATTAGATCTTTCATCAAAATGTGACACTCCTATGATTTCAAACCCTTTAACTTTAAATCATTCACTGAAATGATATTCTTGATATTCAATGAATACCCCTCTGGAACCTTTACATAATTCATGAAGGTGAAAAACTGATATCCCTCCTTCCTGGAAAGAGTATAAGTAGTTAGAGTATGAAAGTTTCATTTTTTTCACCCTTCATTGCAACCAAATCTTCCCATATTACCATATCAAACATGTAAAACCTGACCATAATTCCATCCTTTGTTTTTTCAGGTGCATTTAGTAACGTTCCAATTACACTATCACATATATTTTTTTCAACATACATGACATCAAAAACATGTCTGACATATAGAAAATTATAGTATGATAATTCAAAAAACTGATTTCTTTTTCGACCCGATTTTCATAAGAATTTTTTAAAATTGTTTACCAAAAACTGTGTCCAGATATTTTACTTTCTCAAATATTTGATCACCTATTAGTGGAGATAGTGTTGTGTGTTCTTATAAACTTAAATAGAATGATTTCATCCATGATTGGTACTTATGTAATCAGGTTATAAATCTATGATTTCCTAGAAATACATTCTTTGATGAATGTTTCTGCTTAATTGATTGTGTACCTTGTTCGGAAATGGGGGACCCTTGAGTTTCTTTAATTCTATATCTTGAAAAAATTTCTATAAGTAAGAAATTAATCTATCATCCCATACAATATGGATCTCAATGTTAAATAATCATTTATGTAAACATCATACAACGTAACACTTGAATCCCATAATAATTTTAAATATTCTATAAATGGAGCCAAATAAATATCAATATCATTACCCGGTTGTTTTCGTCCAGATATAAGCATATTTAACATAATGTATTTTCATTTCATGCATAACCAAGGTAGAAATTTATAATTTACCAAAATAACCATCCATTTACTATGATTGATACTTTGAAAACCAAAAGGATTTACTTCATCTATAGATAACACAAGACGAAGGTTTCTCAACTCATTTCCAAATTTAGGATACTCATGATCAATTCTCTTCTACTGAGCAGATTTTTTTGGGTGAGAAAGTTTCCTATCTCTATTTTTTATATCTTCATGCCATGTAAATTGCCTTGTATTCTCCTTACTTATATATAGGATCTTAAACCTTGGAATGGTTAGAAAGTACCATACAAATTTTATAGGACCTGATTCATCTTTCTTGTATCGAGAAGCACCACACTTTGGGTATTCTTTAAGTGATTTTTGGTCCTTGTGAAATAGTATATAGTCATTTGGATAGGAAAGTATTCTTTCAGAGATCATATCCATCGAACATATCATTCTTTTAGAGTCGTATATTCATCTAGGTTTCTCATTATCTTCTAGGATCATATTATTCAAGAGATAAAGTAGTTCAATAAAACTAGCATCACTCTATCTATTTCCTATTACCAAATTATATAGGTTTAGTATGGCTGAAAATGATGTATATTTAGTGAAAATAGTATACAATGGTGTCTTGGCACAACTATTTAACTTCTCAAACAATTTTTGACAATCATGAAATTCATCCTCAACTGTCATTTTCATTGCCTTAATATAATCTTCATCATCATTCACACATGTAATCACATCCTCAATACAGTCTTCTTAATTCTCCATTCTTGTAATCATAACATGTGATCCATAAAACATAGTGTTATCCCAATCACTAAATACATTCGCTTTTTTCTTATTTCTATTCCAACATTTATAACTTTGATCAATTCTGTGACAGATCATGTGTCTTCCAACTCCTCTGGACTAATTAGTCTTAAATAACAACATTGTAAACATAGAAAAGGGATTTTAAAAGCATCATATGCATGATCTTTTTCAAAATTGATGAACTATTTCACACCATATTTATACTCTTTTTTCATACGATTGGAATCCATCCATTCTCTATTAATATTCCTCCAATTTGATTTGGTAATATTGATATTTAACAAAATAAATACACAAAATATGTTCAATTTAATATGGATCTCATGAAATGCTTGAATGAATATAGAAAGATTGAAAAATGGTTTATCATCTCACATGATTAAAAAAACTTATTAAAGGGAATTTATATATATAATAGAGGATATTTCACTTTTAGAAACTATTTTTCACTTCATATTTTTATTGATCAAAACCTTTTTTGTATCAGTATAAATGGAGTATAAAATCACATTTACATTATAAAAAATGGATGAAATATGGATATTGAATGTAATAATGGAAATATAAATAAAATATATATTATTTGGAAACCCTATTCATAATAAAAAATATAGCTATTTAATATAATAATGGTTTCACAAATAAAAAAATATTATATTTTTTAAAATATTTTCAGCGCTGACATTGAATTTATGAAAGCATAAAAGAATTAAACTATTGATAAAATGAAAAAAGTTTAAAGGTATAAAATTATAAATTAAAATTGTATATATATTTATATTACTATATAAAATTATATTCATATATAAAAGTGTAAAATTATATACAATTTATAAAATACTATATATTTTAAATAAATATACATAATTTATAAATGTATATAAATTTTTAACACTATATAAAAGTACATATATATTATAAAAGTGCACATAATTTATAGAATTATATAGTTTTTAAAATTTATAAAAGTATAAAATTATAATATATGAAATTAAATTTTATAAAAGTATAAAATAATAAAATTATTCGATTTTAATCCATTGATGAAACGATCGATCTTGATTTTATAATTAACAGAAAAAATCTAGATGTGCCTTGTGAGTCTCATGATATATACTCTTAGGTTTCATGAAACATACTTTTCAAACCATTCTTAAAATCCTATAGAAACCCAAATATTTCTACATAAGTAAATGATCAAATGAATGGAATCGTATCATCAATGATATGAAAATAAAAAATAAAAAATTTGTCAAGGGTCCCACAGACATCAATCAAGTATGGGAACTATAGAAGATAAATAAAACCCCTTATTCCAAACCACCAACCAATGAATTGATATCATGGGATCTACCCTTGGATTTAATGTGAGACAGTCCTAGAATTTATCAAATTGGGACAAACTCCAAGCTTATGTTGCCTTCAAACAGAAGTCACTTGACTAGATTTCACCAATCATAGAATCAAGGGCACTCCCCACTAGAACTATATATAATTAGGGGTAACTATAAGTGTGAAATGATCTAGTGTGGTATAAATAAATATTTCCCACATAGTTACTTAGGTTCCCATGAAAAAAGTAATAGTAATGGTGAGCAATAATCAATAATCCAAATAATCATCATTAAGAATAAATAATAACTCACCCACACCTCTAACGCTCCCACAATAAATAGACCCTTTATTTTCATTTCACAATCACCACATATATCAAATACCATCCATAAAATGAAAAAATCATAAGAGGGAATAAGTGGGTCTCACAATCCCACATATTTGAAAGACCATTTAAAATGTCTAAATGGGCCTTTTAGAAACCCACCAAGAGGACAATTTTCTATATAATTTTTTAAAATAATTTATAAGAAATTTCTTAAAACATTACACATAAACCATCCTTGATATCAATTTATAAATTAGTCCACCTTTATAAAACCACTTTATTGATTAAAAATTTGCCTTAATTTTCTTATCTAATAAAACAAACGGGGTCAAATAGTGTTAAACCTTGCATTTTATTTTAAATAAATATTGAAATAGTTTATCAATGATTGGTATTTAAACTATTTAATGATATTAAAAGTAAAAATATTGTGCCTATTTAGAATTTACTTTGATGACAAAAACACATTATAAAATTTTAGAAATTATTTATATATATAATTTGTGCAATTTCTCAAACACATGGTGTGCATGGTTTATTAAAAAAATTATTTTTAACAAGTTACACAATTTAAAATGGTATGTAAATATAAATATAGGATTAAAGGGGATCAAAATATTAATCAAATAACCTATACACAAAGAAATCACAAGAAAAAAGGGTCATCCTTTACCCTTGGGTTCATCTAAGAATGGGTGCGGTGATGGGGAAGAAACTTAGGGGTGAATCTAGTCTGAACAACATGCATCGAGGTTGGAGGGTGTAAATAACTAGATTCAATAAGTGATTAAAGAGGAGAAGTAATAATATCATACCTTAGATAGGTGATGATTCATTGATGAAGAGTGGTGAGGGTTCGATAGGGGCGATGGTGGCAGGGAGCGATAGTGACAGCAGGGAGAAACGATGACGATAGGGAGCAACGGTGATGGAGAAGGTGAAGGCGAAGTTAGGGAATGATGAAAGGAAGGTAGAACTACGGTTTCACAAAAACATGAAGGCATAAGGAGATATAGAATCTGTTAGGGTTCTTTTATAAAAACAAGAAAGGATTTTATCAGTGCTTTCTAAAAAGCATTGATAAAGGAAAATTGTATCAGTGCTAAAATATAAAGCACTGATAAATCTGACATGTATCAGTGCTTTTTTAGCACTAATAAAAATACACCCTTATTAGCGCTAAAAAAGAACTAATAAAATGTTTATTTATCCATATTAAAATTCCAATGCTGATAAAAACCAGTTTTATCACAAGTTTTTTAACGCTGATAAAGTGGAATCATTATGAGTGCTAAAAAAGCGCTCATAAAGATCTAAATAAATAAATATACTTACATAATTATATATTATTATATTATTATATATATTTATATGATTATAAATATAATAAATGTATTTATTATTTAAATATATTTATAAATATTTTATAAATATTTGTATATATTTATATATTTATAAATATATTTATATATTTAAATGATTATATATATATATATTTATTAATATATAAATATTTATTTATTTGTTAATATATAAATATATATATTTATAACAATATAGTAAATATATTTATTGTTTAAATATATTTATTTTAATTTTATAATTATTTATATATTTATTTATTTATTTATTTATAATTATAATTATAAATAAATATATTTAAAAATATTTACATATAATTATAAATATATTTATATAATAATATCTCCTGGCCCATATTGATTTGGTATATTTATATAATTACATATACTTATATCAATATATAAATATATATAATTAAAAATATAATAACTATACTTATTATCTAAATATATTTATTATAATTTTATAATAATTTAAATATGTATTTATTTATTTATAATCATATTTATAAATAAATATATTTAAAAAGTATTTATATATAATTATAAATATATTTATATAAATATATATTTATTAATATATAATTATAAATATACTAAATATATTTATATAATTATATATATATATTAATATATAAATATATTTATTATAATTTTATAATTATTTACTCATAATGGTGTGAACCATGGATGAGATCCATAGTACTAAAAATTATTATTAAAATGAAAGTACAAGGCCAGGACAGATGAAGTTGAAAAGAAAATAAGTGACACCAAAAGCACCATCAATAAAAAAGGAGCAGTATAAATCACTTTTTATGTTTTCCACCTATTGCTCGAGATCCACCCTGACCCCTCAGATGTCTGCCACTTTTCCATTACTTGGGATCTCGCCAGGTGACATCATGAGCTTACATATCCGAAGATCCATCATCATGATGAGACTCAATATCATTAGAAGATTCATTCTTCCTTTCAAAGACAGTATCCCTGGTTTGTTCTCCAATACTAGGAGCTCCAAATTTGTAGCAACCTGACCCAAGAAGGCTTGGAACCAGTGTATTCTAGTATTACATTGGAATGATTACAAGGAATCAACCCCCAATGGACCGAGAGCTTAGTAGTCCTAGTAAACCAAATACATACATGAAACATTTATTAAAAAATAATACATTAATTACAACATATTATGTTCTTTTCTAAATATATAACTTCGAGGATAAATCTAATCCATCAAGTAAATCCATGCATATCTTTCACAGTGCACTTCTTGGATTCCTGGGGAAAGAAACATAATAAGGGTGAGCTCAAATTCTCCGTAAGGGAAAAATATAGCGGAAACGATTAAGAATCAATAGAAAAAAATTAACATGGAAAGGTAAATAACTAATAACACATTCCATTCAAATAACTAGATAAGGAAAAATAAATATGGAAAGGTAATAAACTAAAACACATTCCATTTAATCAATGAATTGTAATTAAATGTAATGAAATGTATCCATATATATATCGACACAAAATCTCATGGATGAATAATAACTAAAAATAAATGAGAGAAATTCTTTATTAATGAACATCATGTCTGAGGCACATGAAAACCTATACCATCAATAACTTTCACAATATGGGTTAAACAATTCTAATATGCACATATAATTTGTCTCCTGGAACCTTTCAATGAATCAAGGAGCTATATAAATTCTAGGCTCCACTTTTCATTGCATGTCCAAAGCATTATTCATATTGAGTAATCGATTTAATTAATAAACAATATGCCTTATCAAATATTCGTATGGAATAAAGAATATGGAATTATAAATATATCCCCAAATAATTATATAACTATCAAAGTAGACACTGTATGTAAAATGGTATATGGTTTAGGCATTAGCAATATCCATGATAAATCAAAAGGATAATGTGGGGGAAATTCAATGTTCAATGATCATAGGAGATTGAATATGTCAAAGGGGCTGACAAATGAATCAAGGAAGTTAATGTGAATACTATCCTTGTTAAATCAATCTTAAACAATCCATATAAATATTAAGGACGGTATCAATACAACATATCTCAATTGGAGTAAAAATAAGGGTTATTTTCTGCGATGAATAAAAATACTATAAAATAATATTTTAGAAACATTCTCGAGGAAAATATCCTTTTATTTGGTAAAACCACTTGAAAAAAACTTTTCTTGGAAAATCACTTTTGAAAAAAAAAAATTAAAAATTAACCTTTTAGAAATGTAAAGTAAGCTTCAAATAAATGATGAGGATTCAATCTGTAATTGTCGTACGAGGTAAAAGAACATTCATTTTTCATGGTAAAAAGGTTTGAAAAATACCTTTTCATGAAATAGATAGGAAGATTCCTTTGAAAACATTTTTAAAATAAAAAAGGGTAAAAAATTATTTAAAAAATCATTTTAGAAACATTTTAATAAAACATGGTTTTTAGAAGAAAATATATTCTCCACCTAAAGAGAGAAACAAAGTTAGGTTTTCTAAAACATATTTTCTAAAACATTTTGAGTTAAAAAGAGTATAAAATGATACTAATACATGAAAAATTTAATGAATAGCTAGAGGAGAAAAAAATTAATTCTTTTATTGAACAATTTTTATATAATTTCCTCTAATGGAAATACCATTTAAATATCATTAAATTTATTATTGAGGAAACAAATCTTTAAACATTCCAAAGTATCCCATTCCTCTTTGAGAAAAATTAAATCATAATCTTCTGGAAGGATAATCGTTAAATAAATATTTGAGATACTATGAAGATAAAATCATTAATTATATAATATAATAAAATTGGTAATAGATACACCACACAAAATAAGTAATTGGTGAACATGATATTTATCTCATGGATATAAAAAATGAGATGAGAATCCCTTACCTTGTGTTTCATTTCGGGTGAACGTCCTTTAACATCATGTATAATAAACTTATGTTAGTTTTATACTTTTTTGATAACCTTTTTCATGTTTATTGTTACTTTTATTTCACTTTTTACTATGTTGTATACAACTACTTAAACAATTATGTTTGCGTTGGGTGTTTTAACTAAATTCAGTTTATGTGTCAAAAACAACTTTGGTAGGTCAACTATGGTCAAAGGGGTCATTATATAACATCTTAATAATAATAATCATGGAATAATTATCAAATTTATATATTAATTATTATTTTAAAATAAATCATTAAATATGGTTATGATAAATGAATCAATGTTTTGTTCATGGAAACGGTAGGTCGTACGTACGCATGAGTAACATTACTGTTTTTCAATGATCATTATTTAAAGAAGATAAGTAACACTGTATCTATCCATAATTATAATTATATCATAAATACCATGTTATTTAATAATATATAATTATATATATAATTCTTTTGAGGTAAAAGGAATCGCATCGTGTCGAGGAGGCAGTAGTCCACACATCCACGAACGACGTTATCACTTTTTAAGTGTGTGAAAGGGTAAAAAATAAAATGATATATATATATATAGTATATTTACATATAGTTAATTATGTAATAAATATAATATAGAGGTTTTTTATGTCACATATGTTTAATTTAAACCATCCTTTATATGTTACATGTATAGTGTGAATGAATCAAATCGCTTTGAGGGGGCGATAGTCCACACTTCCTCAAACGATGTTATCGTATTAATGTAAAATAGAAATTATTAAAGGTATGTGTAATAAAATGGTTAAATAAGTATAAATAAATAATAAATATCACATATAAACATATTTTCCATCATAATGGCCTCCTTGATAGGTGGTAAAGAAAAAATTAACAATCATCATTTTGTGAGGCAGTAGTTCACCGTACACAGAAACAATTTGTTTGTTACCCATTAGATAGAAGTGTGTGTAAGTGTATTTATAACCATTAGCTTAAAAAATAGTATATTGTGGATATTGGTGTTTTTATACATGAATATAATAAGAATAGATGAGGTTTTTTAGAATGGAAATAAAACTAGAGAGACTAAGGGAAGACGTTGCCTCTTAATTTTGTAACTTCTTTTGGTTTTCACCAAAAGGATTCCTTGAAAGTATTTCTACCCAAATGTAGGATTAAAGGTTTAGGGGAGGTATTTTTGGAAGCTATATTGGAATATCTTCACTAGACCTAATTGTTTTGAGAGTTTTGAGGAATGGGGAGAGGTGGTGGCCTTTTATAAGGGAGGAAAATAACTCACCTGGTATTTTTGAAAGGAAGTTAGGTGTACCCATGTTTTTACCTAAAAAAGTCTTAAAAATCAAAAAAATAATAATTTAAGGTTCATGGATGAATTATGGCCATTAAATGGGTGTTTTACTATTGTATAGGTCATTTGGGCCTCTATGCTAATGGTTTAGTCCTTTATTAAGCTTAATTTTTCCTTAATAACTGTAATTAATTTTAATCACATTCACAAATATTTTTGGTCAAAAATATTTTGGTATTATTATAAACTATAAATTATCATGATTCCAAATATTGAATCAATTTCTCCAAGTTAAAATCATATATGTGGTATAAATTAATTTAAAATTCATCCCGTGGGTGGGACGACAATGCGGGTTTTTAAAGAAAAGCGTCTGAAAGTTTGTTACATTTTTATAATCAATGTCAGAGTGAAATTGATACCAATGAAATAAATTTTATTAATTTAAAAAAATATTATCTAATTAAACTTTAAAACCAATTAAAAATATAATTTATTCTATTAAATAAATTAGATGAAAAATTAGTTTTGAACTAAAATTCAGTATTTTTAACTATTCATTAAAAAATGAAATGTTTTAGAAAGATATAAAAAAATCACCCTAACCTAGTTATTATGTATCACTTTCAAATATGAAGTTTATTTTTGAAATATTAAATCAATTAATGTGTAAAAATTCATATTTAAAATGGGTTCTCCATTAAAAGACGGTAAATAACCTTTATAAAAATATAGGTTTTTATGTGTAAAATTAGGTTTGTTCTTATCTTACACCTATAAAATATATTGGATTAATATAAAAAATAATTTATTAAATATATATTATATATATATTACATTAATATCACTCATTAATTATAATTAATTTAATCTATTAGTGTAAAACAACATTTTGAGCATAAAAATAAAAATATTCACTTTATATTAAATTGCTTCTTATATTCATTTATAATTAATTTGTAACCAATTAATTAATTTTATATTTGTATAAACCATAATTTTAATAAGTTACTCATTAATATTCATAACTACTAATTTATCAGCTAGTTTATATCTAATTATATTTTAATAATATATTATTGTTCGATAAAACTCAGTCTTGCATATAACACAAGCCAATGAGGAAGGTTGTTCTTGCGTGTAATGCACACTCACTCCATGTTGCATGCATGAAATATATAGAATCTATTTTAAATAGTAAAAATATTATAAATTATCCATATATTATATTACCTTACATTCTTGGTGTCGCATGTCATAAATGCTATCGAATACAAGTTTCTTACTTAATATTTTCGAGGCATCAAAAAATTCCTCATGAAATACTTCCCTACTATGAGATCTGTTGAGGATGTCAAGAAGGGTGAGTTTATTTCCACTGGGCCTAGAATCCCCTTGGTCTGTATCACCAATCACAACATCTACTCCACCCTCAATTCCCAAATAATGTGGAGCGGCTGTTAGGAAATCAACTTGCAAAGAAACAAGGACAGTAGCCTTATCTAACGGTGCATGTATAGGTGTTACATTATGCTCATTCACATCATCAACCATCAAATCTTTTCCATACATAGGAGAGGGGGTGCTGGTTTTTAGAAGCCAACAATCTGGAAACCTACCTCATCAAACACCTTCATCTTCCCTTTCCTTTGCTCACCAGATTTGTTCCTCAACTACTAAACCTCCTTAAAGGATAGGTTAGATGAATGGACCTCCTCCTGCTGCTTCACATCACAGCCAGTGGGGGGAAAGTCGACCCATCACACAGTGCTGAGAAGTCCCCTATCTGATTTTGAGTCTCTGAAATAGGGGAAACAGAGTATGCCACACCTACGTCTCCCTACACAGACTTCCCATCCATCTTGTAATCCTTTACTGCATGTCCTCTTAAATTTCAGTTGGAGTAAAGAGTGTTTCAATGGCACAACTTGGAAGAGTGTCTAACAACATTGAAATCCATACAATATCGAGGGAAATTTTTATACTCAATTTGAAAATAGATATCATTGTTAGGTATACATAGTGATACATTTTCAATTATCCTAGCATTGACATCAACCTCGACTAAAATATAAGCGAAATGTCCAGACCCCACATGTTCTATCTCCCAATCTGGCATAATCAGCACACCAAGAGAAGTGGAGATATCATGTAGTAGCTTTTGATGTTATAAGATCTAATTGAGCCAATAGATCCTCACCCAAATCGGTGCAAATGTGTTCCACATATTGTACAGTTCAAAGTCCATATTTCATTCATGAAGCTGTAGGGTTTCATTCTTTAGAAACAGAGAACTGGAGATTCAGGCCCGCTTCTTGAGATCATTTAAAGGGAAGATTTAGTGGAAAAAACCACGCCTGATCGAAATTCATTGCAGTTAGAGAAATTCCAAATTTGAGAAACCATAGAAATTAATTCCTCCAATTTCCATGAATTTTCACCTTTCTGGAGAACAATCCCTGATATGATCGAATTCTTACCCATTGCAATTTGTTCCAATATGGCATCAACATTTTCTTCGACAATGGAAAGCGAATCGTTCCTGACGATTCGCCATATGGTTGTCTCCTCGAACAAAGTGAGTGCATGTCTACCTCCCTCAAGGTTTGGCAATCGAGAATCTCTAGGATTTCCATCAAGGGACTTTGATTCATCCTTGTTGAGTATCAACCGGTTTCCACTAGCGAACCTCCACTGCCTTTAAGAGCTGCGGATCTGATCATCTTCATCAATCTCCTTTCTATGATTATTTAAATAAATATATAATTATTTATAATTATAACCATAAATATATGTTTATTTATTTATAATTATAAAATTATAAGAAATATATTTATTATATTTATAATTTTATAATTATATAGAATAAATATATTTATTATAATTTTATAAGTATTAAATACATATATTTATTTATAATTATAATTATAAATAAATATATCTATAAATATTTTTATATAATTATAAATATATTTATTTATATATATATATATTTACTTATAAAATTATAATAAATTTATTTATTTTAATTTTATAATTATTTAAATATATATATATATAATTATAATTATAATTATATATATTTAAAAAGTATTTACATATAATTAAAATTTTATAATTATAAATATATTAAATATATTTATTATTTAAATGTATTTCTTGTACTTATTTTAGTATTTATGAGAACATATTAAGTTTATGGGTATAACATGAGTGAATCATACCTAGTAATTATAGATCATAGAAAATAAGTCATCACATGTATGGAAATCATGAATAATAAGGGAGTCAATGCATAAATGAAAATTCATGAATCATGAATATATAACATATGTATGTGTCATCATAATATAGGTAATCTTAACATATAGAGCATAACAACCGACAATCATGTACACAAATAAACTTATGATCATATATCATCAATTATACTCATGCATTAATATACGAACTTAAATAATTTCAATAGTGTCGATGAATATCATCATTATCTCATGAGATATATATATAGATAGATAGATAGATATTTGACCAAATTTCTTGGAGACATCTTTTTATTTAAATATATAATTATTATTTATTTATATTTATAATTATAAATAAATATATTTAAAAAGTATTTATATATAATTATAAATATATAATTATAAATATAATAAATATATTTATTAATTAAAAAATTATTATATTTTTATAATTATTTAAATATATATGTGTGTGTGTGTGTGTGTGTGTGTGAATTATTAAAAATATGTATTAATATATCATATTTAAATTAATTAAAAACATGCATTTTTTAATTAATGTAAATAAATAAAAATTATTTTTTAATATAAATCTAATAATTATATATATATTAACAATATTTTTAATTAAAAACTTTTATCATCACTTTTTTTAGTGATGATAAACATAACCTTTATCTGCACTTTTAGCTAGCGCTGATAAAGGTGAGGCTTTTATCAGCGCTTTCTGGTTAGAACTGATAAATGAAGGCACTTCCCTTTCCCAAATATGTAGTAGTGATTGTTTATTCATATAATGAATTCTTTGGACTTATTAATTATTAGAAAAGAACCAGAATTATATATCCACTCGATGCATCAATAAGTCACATGAGAGAAAACAAGTTTTTAATTTGTCCATGACCTTACACATTTATGTTAATGCATTGGCATGAGGCCTTGAGAGCTAGTTTAAGATGTCCGACATAATGCATTGCATTATTATGAAATCATTTATTGATATTCAAATAGTTATGACATACATGGATAATTTTCAAGATTAGGTGATCATTTATATGAAATTATTTGATCATCATTTATTCTTTTCATATTATTCATGCCTTATTTAGCTTTTGTTTTACACATTCCCTTACTGAGCATTTGATATTACCTTTTTATTATGTTTCCTTTGCATAAGATTCAGGGAAGTTTAAGTTTAATGATATGAAATTATATTCTAAAGAGAATAATTATGTTATCAAATAAAATAGTATGTTGTCATTTATGTTTTCAAATTTAATGTGTGATTCAAGCATGTATCTAGTTTACCAAGATAAAAAACTATTCAGTCCTTTGGAATGTGATCACTTGTATATAGTTCCAATAGAATAAAGTAACCACAAACTCTGGGATACTACTGTTAGGGTATTTACAATTAGGGGATTTTTATTGCGATGAATTACCTTTATATCATGATTGGTGTTATTTTATTTTCTATATCATGAATACAGAAATAAAAAGGGAAATAAAATTTATCTGCCTTAATAAAAAAAATTCAATTAGCCTAAATAAAATATTTCACCATTTGATCCCCCAATTAAAAATATATTTTTATGGGATTCATTTCATCTAAAATTTAGATCATAAATATTGTGTGCAAAATGATTTCAAAGTTATAATGAAATCACATAATTTTTTTCCAAATTTAAAAGATCCAATATGAAAAGTTATAGAAAATCTATGCAGGTCTCATTTTTTTAGTAAATTCCTTGATATTGTAGTATAAAATTATTCCATGAGAGTTACCATTCCCATATATTTATGTTTCTCCCTATTAGTAAATAAATCCTTAAGGAATTTTAATTTTTGGGTTTTTTTCTAATGAATATAAAAAAGGAATTTTGTTATGAAGCTTTATGAAAATTTCTAAAAAATTAATAGGTTGTTCATTAATTCACTCTGGAAACATTCTATCTAGAAATATTAATAGGGGTTTATAAGGTATTATAATTTTTTCCCTAACACTTCATTTTATATCCTTGTGCTGGTCTTTCCTTATTTTCAAATTTTTATTCAATTTTTTCACCTTATTACACTTACTATTTATCTAAAATTTCAACATCTTCCATTATGGTCCTTCTACATCTCAATGTAACAAAATTAAATTCTAATTTTGAGACTTATATATCATTTAATATTCCTCTACTTTTCAATCATTAATCTTGGATAACATTTTCTTAACTTGAACATCTAAATTTTCTATGACCTTCTCTTATCGAGATCCATCCTTGGATCAAAGATGAGATCAAGTGTGACCCCCAAATTCCTCATACAATTGGTCACTAGTTCAAGATTATAATTGAGGGTATAAATACCTCAAATTATATTAATTTCACTCAATATAACATAGTATAAGGAAAATATAATCGAATGGAAACTACCAAAATCTCAATAATAAGGAATCCATAATAAAATTATTTCACAAAAATGTATAAATATTGAATATATTACAAAAAAACAAAAAATTACACTAGATAGAGACATAAGAAAACATTTTATAATCCCCACCATATAATAAAACCAAACTATATATATACCACTATGATAAAAAACCTACATAGTAATCTATTAATATCATCCTTGAAAATCGATCTAATTCCACCCAAAAAATAAACTAATAAAATCCAACATACTTGTATAAAAATATATGGGTGATTATATCCAAAAACATATTAATCCAAACTCAAAGGATTAATATCCAATTAAATATAATGAAACATAATAATAAACACAGAATAATCATAATACATATTCTTATACTCTCAAACAATAACCACCCAAGGGTAAACTAGAGTAAATATCTTCTAAATGATTGTCTCATTAAAAAAGCCTCATACAATAGAATGAGTGAAAAAACATGAATATTTTTTAGGAATGAGTTTGATCTGTTATTATTTAATTGTCATTAATTTACACAGGTTTTGAGTGTTAATGGAATTTTCAAGGGCCTAGTGATTGGTTTTGGAACGTTACACTAGGTTTAGGAGTTTCCTTTTGAGACATAATCCAATGGGTAACATATTGTACCCCAAGATGGGGGGTACTTATATGAATTACGCCAGTGGCTGGTTCCCATGGATTGGGTACCCAGTAGGAATCTAATACATAGTGGGAACCAATTGGGTACCCAGTGATTACCTAGTGTGTTTGTTAAAAAAATAACTAGTTAAATTAATTTTTTTAATTTGTAAAACATGTGAACCTACCCCTCCAATCATGTATTCCATTTTCATTCCTCCCACCTTCCTCAGTTAATTATTCACTTCCAAGGGGTGTAAAAACTTCTTTAGTGGCTTGTTTCAAGTTTTATTTGTAAAATAGGACTGCATTAGGTAAGGAAAAATATTATAACATAAGACACACTGAGAAGGGGTTGAATGAATGTGTGGACCAAATTAATCATTTTTTATCACTTGTAAGGTTTTATTTTAGGATATTATTCCCATTGTTTTCGATGAAAACGTTGTGCCCGATGATTTATTGAAGGAGGTTTATTTTATTTTATTTTTTGAAATCGATCCACATCAGGTATTATATCTCTGAATGGTCTCCAACGGGTTTGTTTTCAGAGCTAGAAACACCCAAAGCTCTCATATTCATGATTTATGGACCTAATTTCCAAAGGTAGGTGCTTGTTGGGTAACTTAGATAATGACACTTGAGAACTCACATTGGTCAGGAGTATGGGAACTCAGGCTCATCGCACCCTTTTGGGGGATACTATTTCCTATTCTGAGACTCTTATATATTTAAGTCATGTTTATATATTCATGAATCCTTGGTTCATTCCCAATAATGTGTCCACGATCTACACATAGTTCGCAAGATTGATCATAAATACGTATGGGTCTGAAATCATTTGTATGTATCTAAAGTTCTCCATTACTGTTACCCTTATATGGATAGACCAGTAATTCCTTAGTCATTTACTGATACAAATCTGGTTTGATTCACATGATGAGGCACTCTAGAGTTTATCATCATCCATGGGGGATGGGAAATGTTTCAATGTTTGGATCGAACCCATAATATGGGTTTCCTATGTATCCTCATGAGAGGAATCATAACCCATATAGTTCGATTCCACTTAACTATACACATCCTATTTTAAGGTCATGTGATAAGGACCCACCCATGAAGATTAACATCATACGATAAGGATGAGAGTGAACCAATGTAAAAATAAAGGAGTGTATGGGATAGGTGAAGTGTCAGGCATGAACCTTAGAGAGAGTTCCTACATATCCCGGTTTTTTGGGAATCAAAGTCCACATATTTCTAAAAAATTTGATACATACACTTCATAGGAGGCCTATTTGAGGTGTTGGCTGGGACTTATGCATGGGGGTATCCCATTAAGGGGCATGATTGGGTATTACATATAGAGACAAGGATTGTTTGATGTGTGTTTGGGGCTTACATCATAGAGAAGGCCTATTTGGGGGATGTTATTGGGTCTTACTCCATATGGGAGGCCCATGATATGATTTGGGATCATACATATGTCATGATCACTGCTAAACTCTAAGCCCACGAGAGTCATCCTCATTGTGAGAAAAAATAGTAGGTAGTAGATCTGAAGATTTCACATCCCGCTCCATCTGTTGATGGATGGTGCTTGAGTTTAATGGGGTAGAGATAAGGAGATTTGAGTGTTCCCATTACCTCTATTGTTTTCGTATCCATGATAGTCATGTTTGGTGATGTATTTGGATACATCTCGGGTTGAGGTGAAGAGGGGAAAGAGCATCACCTCCTGTAAGAAATACTAGGGGATTACCTCAGGAGGAGTGTCAGGATTCGATTCAATGAAATGGGGAAAGATGTTTGACACTGGACCTCATAAAAGGGAAAGGATAGTGGATACCCTTTATCCTTATAATTAAGATGTTCATGTTATCACCCTAAGGTCATAACCCTTGTTACAATGGGAATATATACTCAAGGTCATTCTGAAGGTATTCTTTATCACTGGGGTGACTCGTGCGACTTTGTTTTCCATGGTTATATAGAATCAAAAGGGAACTTTGATGCACCTGATGATATTACCATAAATTTCTGATGGCTTTGAAAGAGACCTTGACCTAATGTTGTTAGACTGGTTCTTGGAGGAGCTAACTTGGGATATGATTATTCGACAGAGGTGGATAAATGGATCCAGAGAGTTGAATGCCCAAGGATGACCAATTTTTTGCATCATGTTCCTATGCGGGATGGGGTTGCCTCTATATAGCGTGATTTTTGTGGGTGAGGGATTCATACTCATACCATTATGGTATGATTAACTATTTTTGGTTCATATAGAGGTTTTCTACGCGAGACCGAATTCCATCTGCATAGCATGGTCCTATATGGGATCAAGGTCCACCTGTATATCATGGTTCTACATGGGATCAAGTTCCCCCTGCATAGTGATTTTATATGTGGGTAGGGTTTTGCCTATATAGTTTTTCACTACGTGGGATGCCTAATTGAAGAAGTGGCATTAGTTCTGCACCTTTCAGGGAGTATGCCCGTAAGGGATATTGAGTTCGTGGACTTCCAATTGTTTTGTTTTGTTTTTATACTCAATAACAATAGGATGTGGGGTTTTATATGTAGGTAATCATTGAAGGAGTCCATCATATTTGGAGATATCAATTCCTTCATGCCTCGTTCTCTCAATCTATTGATCGTCACCCCCTTTTTTGGTTCCCCTCGGGTTCTTTTTATAGAGAAGCATAGGGACTGGATACCAGTGTAGTCGGTCATCCGTGGTGGGACTCGGGCATGTTTTATGAAATCCCATAGAGGAATTGGTCAATTGGGGGGTTTTAAAATCATTTAAATCCCTACCTAGCTTTGTTAATGAATTCCTTTCATCCACGGGAGCTAGCGACACTGCCTTTCCCTGAGAATAATTTTGTTTGGTGGAAAGCATTTGTGGGAGCGAATATCATTGACCCTTTTCTAAAAAAAACTATATGTAATTTGAGGGAACCATTATATATCCCCATTTCATTTAGTATTTCCATTTGTGGGGCTTTCACAGAGCGGCAGACCACCAGGTGGAGCGGTGGTCTGCGGTGGAATTTGTCCTTCACGACATTGTGGCCTTTCGAATTTTCATCATCTTTGATCATTTTTCCTTCAACATGTCCTTCAATTTAATTTTCTTCATTTTTCAAATATATGGAAGTTTATTATTCTTTTATGATGAATTTTCAGGAACCAACAAATACCTCCATCAAAATGGGTTCCAGTCAGGATAAAGAGAAGGATATTCCGATGTAGAAAGTGGTCTTGATTTGAACTATTTTGTGGTACACAGTTGGACCCATGGGAGGTTACCATGCCTATATATAGGGGGTCGACCTCATTTTTTTCACCATGTTGTACATACAATTCATATCTCTTGCAAATACTCGTTTGCATACAGTTTTCTCATACTATCTCATTTATGGACGCCTTCGCCTGCGAATAGGAACTTTTCATGTAACACCCGAAGGTTTTTATGAAATATTTTCTTTAAATGATTTTTATTCTTTGGTAGCTTGCTTTCACGTAATCATGATTTTAAAAAAACCATGAGATTTCCTTATTATAAAATTACCATTATAGTCTATTCGTTAGGATAGCAAGAATAATTATAACTAACTTATGAAAATGCATTGTGAATTCATTAGCTATCAATTATTTATGAAAAATATAAATCAATTAGATATTTGTATTTTTTAGTGAATTACTTTTTGTAATGAAATTAATGAGATATATATGTGTTATATACTTAATAAAATATTTTTGATATTCATCCAATGAATATTTTAGTCATAGGGTATGAATAAAACCATATTTTATGTATAAAACCCTATTTTTTAAAAGGTTAATTTTACACCTTTGAATGGAAAATCCATTTTAAAATATTATTTTGACACATTAAATTTTTATATGAAAACATAAACCTAATATTTTTAATTGGGATATAAAATTTTACTTTTAATGAATTTTTGATATTTTTCTAATACCTTTTATGTTTTGATAAATAGTAAAAATACGCTAAATTTTAATTGAAAATAACTTTTTTCATTGAAATAATTTATAGGGTTAAATTATATTATTTAATGGTTTCAAAGTATAAATAGAATATATTTTTACCATTTAATATAATTTATTTCATTGGAATTAATTTGACATTAAATTCAGATGAAAAAACATTTCAATCTTTTGCAATATTTTAACTTTTAAAACTCATTTTCTTGTTTCAACAACGGGATTAATTTTAAATTAATTAATGAAAATTCTAGGTTTTAAATTTTGAAAAAATTATTCCATATTTGGAATTTGTGGGTAAAAATTATTCAAATAGATTTATTTTATTTTTGGACAATGTGAATATTAACTTTGGTAAATTTTATTAACACGGTAAAAGGGTAAATCGGGTAATAAAGGGTAAAAATAATATTATAAAATTATAATAACAATTGTCATAATATAATTGGATGATTATAATTTCCCCTAAAACAAACATGGGTCGAAATGGAATCCATTGGAACCCACTTAGATGATATTAGGACATTTATTTTATTTTATTTTAAGAAAAGTGAAATATGTCTCACTCAAACTTTAATAATCAAATTATTTTTAATATAAGGTTATACAGAAGATAAAATTGATTATAAACACTCATTTAAAATCTAGAATGTTTTTATTTATAATTTATATTTGTTTTTAATTTTAAGGAAATAAATAATTACCTTAAAGACTTATACTTGGATGATGTCAAAATTAATTAATTGATGAGAAATCAATAAAACAATTTTTATTAAAATATTAATAACCATAAAAAAGCCCAAACACTTGACCAAAACTTATTGGTTGAGTATATCTAGACCATAATCATACAAGGGTCTACTTATTGATCATTTTGTGGCTTATATAAGATATTATGACATTTATATTATTTTATTTAATGTGAAGATAAATTTGTCACATTCATGTTTTAAAAGAGTATAGCATTTTTAATGTTGGGATTTTCAGAAGATAAATTCTACTAAAACTATTATTACGAAAGATAATGTATTCCAATTCATCATATTATTTTATTTTTAATTTTTATTTAATAAATAAGTATATTAAAATAATTACAAAAAATTGAGGTAGTGATTATTTTATTAATGAATAGATCAAATAAATATTATTAAAAATATTTTAATAAATATAATTTGGTTTAATTATTATGTAAAATTAATTTTATATATTATCTTGACACATTAGGGATATAATAAAATATTTGTATCTAAGTTTACTTCTTATTTTTATATTTTTAAAAATCCATGAAATAAATAGTGTAAAAATTGACACTATTGTTATTTTGTCAAAATAAGGTTTTCGTAAATTATTTAAAAATCATAAAACATTTTTAAAAATATATATAATAATTATGATATGGTATAAAATTTTATTAAGTATTCATTTATGGTCTAATTTACTTCAAATAAGTAAATATTTCACCCATTTAATATTGAAATGTTTGTTACACTAGTTAAAAATTAAATAGAATAACTAAGAGTTAATTAAAATGATAATAATTAAATTGACATAAAAACTTGTATAAAATTTATAGGTTGATTATATTTCAACCCTATATCATCTCATATTCTAAATTGGTACATTTTTTTGGTTTTTATGTGGGATTTTGATTTTATTATAAATTAATATTTTGAGGTTTCCAAAAGTTCCCCTCACCTCAATTATAAAAGGGAACTTCCTCCCTCAACTATTCACTTCATTTTGAGCCTTAAAGCTCAACCATAACCTTCCAATTTCCCTTATTGACTTCCATATAAACATTATATAGGTACTGGTATTTTTAAAAGACCAAATGCAGTGCTCTAAGAGGATATTTAGAGGAGGCACGTCGAAGAAAAGGTAATATCATTTACAGATTCTTTAAAACTTCTTCTTTTACTTCCACCTCATGAGTTGTTACATTATAAAGTAATAAATCTAGTAAAAATTATATAATGAGAGGTTATTATGATTATTAAACAACCATATTCAACTTTCTACCCATCATATAAAAAATGAAATCACCACGTGTGCGTACGTACGGTTTATCGTCTCCACACTGTGGTGTAATCCATTTTTCACCACCACTTTACATGGATGGGTATAATGATGGAATTAATAAATATATATATATAATTAATATAAAATTATATTGATTATGAAATAATATACATCATCCACTTTAATACCATTCAATAATTATGGTAATGATATCATCGCTTAAGCGTACGTGCGGCTTGCCATCTCCACGGTGTGATGTGATTTATTCTACATAATATTCATTAAAGAATGATTATATAAATGAATTGAATGAATAAATATGATATATATTTTAATAATACCATTTTTTGTATGATATAAATATAACCTAAAAATATTAATAAGAACTTATCCGACAAAACATTCATATGAAAATAAAGTAGTTAATACCCGAATAACTGGTAACAATGAAATATTATTAACAAACGGATAAAAATATGATCATAAATGTTATCATAAAAATTATTAGGATTCTAGAATAAATCATTAACATTATTTAAATCATTATATAGGAGTTTCGGATACATACAAATCATATCGGACCTAAGGAAAAGGAAAAATTTGCAAATCTAATTTTTATCCGAGATTGTTTATTCGTAAGTATTTACTGGGGTATATTTATCATCCATGTCCATGTTTTCTAAATATATATTTCAAAATATTATTTATATACTTCTATAATTTTTTAATGACAATTTTACCCATTGGTGAATTTTTACTAAACAGTATGAATGGAATCTTTTTTCATTTTCGGTACGAGGTATTTTTTTACTTTTCCAGCAAAAGTACGAGAAGAATGTTTTTTTAACTTGTACGGTGTGAACGGGTTTTTACATTTTCATAATTCCTTATTTCCTTGAAGCTCACACTATAATATTAAAAGTTTATTTTTACATAAAATGATTTCTTCTAAAATTGTGTGTCATTTTTATAAAGGAAAATTTTTTTGAAGAAGGAAGGATATTTTCCTTAAGAATTAATTTCAAGTGTTTTCTCGAAATTATTTTCCATCTAAGATGACAATATTTAAATAGGGTTATATTTTTATCCCTATTATTAATATTATTTTATTGTGTTTATGATGGAATTTTATTTAGGAAATCCATTTGTTTTATATCAATTATGATGGGATGATGTTTAAGAAACCCATTTTATTTCATGGGTTATGTTATGATGAATGCTTTTATGTTCTTGTGTAACACGTAATAATGGTTTCATTATGAGATTATTGGGACCTATATATCCCTCCAATTAATTGGGTAAAGATTTATATCTCATGGGATAGACATGACTAGAATGGAAAGTAAATCTGGTTCAGTAATACAAGGCTGGAACAAAGAGTGAACTCGGTTCAGTAATGGACTTTGTCCGTTATGATGGTATTGGAAATGATCTTTGAATAATATGAAATAATTTTATATTGTTATGTGTGTATGCCAAGAAATTTCATGTCTTATGTTATGACTATTGGGATTAAATTTCACTTTTATGATTTATCTCTTGACATGATATTATGATATTTTTTATGCATGATAAGATTTTCAGATGTTATGTTATTATGATTATGATATGATTGATATTTCCCTTGTTTACACTTACTGAGAATTTTAGTTCACCCTTTCATATTTTTCTTTTCCATAGGTAATGAATAAGGGTATTAAGTAAGATATTTCAAAAATGATTCTAGTTATAAAGAAATAATCGGGAGATAATGTAGATGTTTTATGAACCAATTGTTTATGTTTTCCAGTTTCTAAATATACTAAACCTATACGGTCCTGGTTTGTTTTTTTTTTATGTTATGTAATATATATTCTTAAATGTTGAAGTAAAATCTATATGTAGATTGTGAGTTATTATAGTTGGTATTAGAGAAAAGTTATAGTTAACATTTGGAAACTAGGATGAGAGAACCTTAATAAGAACCCTAAGGGTATTTATAAGTATAGGTTACAATAATATCCTAGTGTTTTAGATATATTCATGAATAAACTAGGATAAAACCTAAAGTATCCTAAATAGAAATTTTATTCTTGAATTATTTGGTTTTCCCATTATGATTAGTGTTGTTCACATTATGCTTCTTGGTTTTAGTCAATGGATGTAACCCGAAGGAACCACGTTAATGCTAAATGCGACGGGCAATGCAATGATTGTCCACCTGAGAAAACAGATGTTATGGGAGATGGAATGAAAAATCTTATAGCCATGCTCACACAACTTTCTCAAGCTATGAATCATGTTGTACTTCCAAACGAGCAAACGAGGGAACAAAATTCTGTTGAATCCTTCATGAGACAGCGTCCACCATTATTCAACAGGTCTTATGGTCCATTAGTGTTTGAACAATGGATCAGTACCACTAAAAAGATATTTTTAGTTCTAAAATGTTCTGAACATGATAAAGTCATCTTAGTAGTATATCATTTGGAAGGTGAAGCTGATAAATGGTGGAATCTTATCAATAATATAAGGTAAAGAGGTGAAATTGAGTACATGGAATGGGAAGAATTCAAGAACTTATATTTCAATAAGTACTTTCCTCTTATTCTTCGAACAAAGATGGAGAAGGAGTTACTTGAACTTAAGAAAAAGGATGTTGAATCTTTTGGTACCTGCAAAGAAAATTTTACAAGACTTTCATGGTATGCTTCTAAAATTATTATCCAACCTAAGAGTAAAATTGATTGATTCTTTAGTGTCTTAAAACCAAGTCTCCGAAGGGAATTAGCCATAAGGTACTTCAAAAGCTATGAGGAAATTTTTTTATGTGCACTCAAGTTTGAGATGGAGATTAGAGCAACCCATCAGTCATATGGGTTTGATAAGAATAGAAAAATGTAATTAAAAGGAAAATCTAAAGACCATACTGAAAAGAAGATGAGTTTTCCCTTATGCTCAAAGTGTGTAAAGAAACATTGAGGGAATTGTATTAAAGGGACTATTAAATGTTTTAAGTGTGGAAAATAAGTTCATCGGTAAGTTGAATTCCAAAGTTATGGGGAAATATGTCTAATGATGTGAACAAGGAAAAGGATACACAAAATACACCTCATACACTTCAATTCTACAAGTGAAAGGAAATGGGGAATTATGCCAATCAATGCCCAAATCCAAGGTTTATTTATGATGATCAACATCAACAAACTCTTAGGGACAAAGACAAAGCAAAGTCACATGCAATCACTATCGGCGATGTGGAGTACGATAATGAAGTGGTGAAAAGTACACTTATCATCCACTCTAAAGTAGAAAATTTTTTATTTGATTATGGATCCATAGACTCTTTTATTTATAAAGAATTTTCTAAGGGTATCTTCATATTAACTCAATAATTATATGTTGAGTTAGCTGTGACAACTCCTAATGGAACAACGATCATATTAAAAGTTTATAATTCTTCTCCAGTTGACATTTCTGAGAAAGTGATTCCTACAAATCTTTTTATCCTTCCTATAGTGTAATTTGATTTGATTCTTGGCATGGATTGAATTTCTCTATATGGAGATCATATAAATTTCCAAGGAAGGGAAGTTACATTTCATATTCCAGATCAATATATAATCATCTATCGATGCAAGGATGAATATAACCTTCCAGTATAAATTTATTTCATCTTATGGGTCTTGATTCCTATAAATTAAAGTTATTTATCTCAAATGGATGGGGAGAAACTCACGATTATTAATACACCCATTGTACAGAAGTTTGATGATGTTTTTTAGAGGAATTTCCAGGTCCTCCACCAAATCTTGAAGTTGAGTTTTCAATAGAACTCATACCGGGTGTTATGCCTATTTCAAAGACACTTTATCTGTAAGGAACCAACCCCAGTTGCCCAAAGTCGGTGAATTATTTGATTATATTGGCATACAATAAGGAATAAAAATCCATAAGGACCAAGTAGTTTAGTATTATTGGAAACAAGATACATAAATAAGTTCAACTTTACATTAAGAAAGGAAATACAATACTAATTTATTCCATTAGAAACATTCATTCCTCCTAGATTATGCTTGCAAGTCATTCATAATTTATTTCTTCATATCCTGGGGAAAATGAAACATAAGAAAGGGGTGATCTCAAATGCTCAGCAAGGGTAATAAATACAACGGAAGATAGAATAATCATAAGACATGATGAATAATTGAAAACACATGCCTTTAAAAATAATAAACTTGAACACATTATAACAGGAATATGAGATGAGTAAATAATGTCATAATAAAACATAATCATGGGTATTCTAATAGTCGAATAACCACATGAACTTTCAATTACTAGCTTCATAATGAGAGAAGTGCATATTCCATACATTCTGAAACATTTTTTCAAGGCCTTGGACAAGATGTCTAAAAATGATTAAGGCCTCGGCCAAAACCATATATCACATTGGGAAAGACCTCGGCCAATTCCACGTCTATTTGTATCATGAGACGTATCGATGCATCGAGAGGCTATAGAAGGCCCCACCTGTCACATAATAATTCCAATTAATTACTCATATGAGTGAGGATGAACATAAACAACATATACATTCATATTGAAACTGTTATATAAAATGTAACTAACTTTCCCCAGTCATTAAACATAAAACACTAACCATTCCGAGTAATATGGTGAATGGTTTTAAGATAGATCACCCACAATAAAATTAGTCATAAACCATTAAATCAAAAATGGTATATGAAATCATAAATGATTAAACCCAATAATACATCAGAATCAACAAGAGTGTTGAAGCAGACAAAAATACTCTTATAAAATCATTAAACAATTCTTGAGATAATTACTCTTTATTTTGAAAAGAATAGTTCTTTTGGAAAAATATTTGTATAAAACTAGAAATAAAGTAAGATAGTATTTTAATAATAAAATGAGTGATTTTATAAATATAATGGTTTCCAAAAATATATTATAGAGTTCCCATGAAAATAGATAATAATTTGAGAAATTCCCTTGAATCGGGCTTGTATTTTGGAAACAGTTTTGAAAGTTTCTTTTAAAACATGTAATTATCCATAAAATAAAGAAGGTTTCTAGTTGGTAAACATATATAGAATACTCAAAAATAATTTATTAGTATTAAATAATAATACATGAGAATTTCATCGAGGTAATTAGACAATCAAAGTAACCTGAATGAAAATGGGAGTTCGGGTGGAAAACCCTTACCTTAAATATGAACGTGTTCCGCTCTTGAACATAAGCTCCTGGAATATGAAATTATACTTATTAATAACCTATTTAAGAACCTATTAGAAATTTATTTATTTTATCATAATTATTTTTAGTTCATTTATTCCCTTATTGATAAGTTATTATATTGAATTTTGTCATTCTGCAGTGTTCATTTTCTTTATTTTCATAATCGGTTCACTTACTCTTAAGTAATAGAGTTCATGTGGAATGGATGTAAATCTCCATAATTGAATTAAAATATTATCTATGATAATCCATAGGTGTTATTGGTCATTTATATAACTTGGTTTCATGGAATGAGGATGAATTATTATATATAAATTTATCGATAACTGTTTTGGTTAATTTGTGGGTTTTGATTACAACGAACTCATTTTTATTTATAACTTAATACCATTTGTACAAAAAGATTACAGAACCTTACATAGTGTATATTAAATATATAATAATCTGTTTCACCCATAACAATAATGGTTTCATAACCATAATTGAGAATGATAATAGAAATTGAAATCTCATCGTCCTTGAATGCGGTAAATTGACACATCTCGGATAGTGTTCTTGCTACTAGTATAAAAGAAGGTCGAAGGAAGAGATGATGATAACTTATTCCACTACCATGAAAAATTTACAGTAAATTTAAGGTACTGGATTCATCACAACATTTGGATAAGGATAGGTAATAATAGAAAAATAAAACAAATGAACTTGAAAGGAAAGACAAAGAATTAAAAAGAGGAATTTACCTCTTGAACCAAACTTCCTTGAGAGCCTCCTTAAGGGAGAGGTTTTGGTATTTTTATGAGACCAAGGATTTCGGGATGTGGAAGAGGAGGTTGGGAGGATATTTGGACAGAATTTGGAGAAGGAACAAGGATTGAGACGAGTGAAGAGAAGAGGGAGTGATGGGGGGTTTATAGTGGAGGGGAGAGGGGATTTCTCAATTTTATATTCATTAATTTATTATTTCTCCATAAGACAAGGAATAGTGAGTCTTTCATGACCAAGAATAGTAATTTTATCATGTGAATCTGAATCAATTGGTCTTATATTAGCAGAACATCATACATGACTCTATAATTAGTGTATTTAGCTTATTTTGTAAATTATGGTATTTTACTATTCATCAAAAATTCAAGTATTTCAGAAAAATACCAAAAATTCACCCTAACTATTTTTTGACGTTTAGAATCCTAAAATTAAGTACATTTTTCAAAAATCATTTCCTAAATATGATTAATTTAATATTTAATTAAAATCAAAATTTATTTTAAAAACAACAGTTTTAAAACATTTATTTACTTATTCCAAACCATATGTATATCGTACTTTCACTTGAATATTATTTATATAATATCATAGTTAAGGTTACTATTCATTAGGTTATATCACTATTCATAAGGGTATGTTATTATTCATAAGGGTAGGTTACTATTCACCAAAAAATAAGTTTTCCTTATCAGACTCCAAATAACTTACTGATCGCAACTGTGTATGTCAGATTTTAGAAATTCGCATCTCAAAAGTGATAAAATTATGTTTAAGGGTCACATAGCACTTAGTATTTCATTATGTTGTGATTTCATGTGATTATGACATGTTTATAAGAAATTAATTTCCATTGAAAAATATCGGGTCGTTACATTCTCCCCTCCTTACAAAAATTTCATCCTCAAAATTCACAAAATGTTACCTAAAACAATTCGTGTATGTCTTCAACATAAGCTCCTTAGGCTCCCATGTTGACTCTTCTATATTATGGTTCCTCCAAAGAACCTTTACCAGACGAGTCTTTCGATTTCTCAATACTTGTTCTCTGGTATGAAGAATCTTTCTAGGCTCTACACAATAAGACAGATCTGGATCAAGTTATATTTCTTCATAGGTGAGTACATGTGTTGGGTCTGGCATGTATTTCCTTAACATTGATATGTGGAACACATTGTGAACTTTGGAGAGACTTGGCGGAATTTCCAAACGATAATCTACGGTTCCAATTAGATTCAGAATTTCAAAAGGTCTGATATACCTCAGACTTAATTTTCCCTTCTTACCGAATCGTATAATACCCTTCAATGGAGATAACTTTAAGAAAACGTGATCACCTTCTTGAAATTCCAAATCCTTCTTTCGGTTATCAGCATAGCTATTTTGCCTAATTTGAGCTGTTTTGATATGGGTTTGGATAATATTCACCTTTTCCGATGTTTCCTCAACAATTTTTGGGCCTACGAGCTTTCTCTCCCCACCATTATCCTAGCAAGTTGGTGTACGAAATCTCTTTCCATATAACGCTTCATATGGTTTCATCTGAATACTTGAATAGAAGATATTTTTATAGGAAAATTATACGAGAGTTAAATACTAATCCCACATTCCTTGAAATTCAAGTGAAAAAGACCTCAACACGTCTTCCAAAGTTTGAATAGTCTGTTCTGATTGTCCATCAGTTTGTGGGTGGTAGGCAGTGCTCAAACGAAGATCAGTATCTAGGTCCTTCTAAAGAATTTTTTGAAATTTTGATGTAAAATGGGGATCACAATTAGAAACAATTGATAAAGTTACACCATTAAGTCTTACAACTTCATTAATATATAGTCTTACTAAACGTTCAAGTGGTAAATCTTCTCTTATAGCAAGAAAATGTGCTGATTTTGTAAGATGGTCAACAATGACCCATATCGCATCATTCTTTCTTGGAGTCTTTGGTAGACCCATGATAAAGTCCATTGTAATGTTATCCCATTTCCACATAGCAATAGGAAGGGGTTTCATGACTCCTCCAGGACGTTGTCTTCCAACCTTCACCTGTTGACACACCAAACATCTCGACACATAAACAGCAATCTCCCGCTTCATGTTTTCCCACCAAAAATGTTCCTTTAGATATCTATACATTTTTGTGATACCAGGTTGTATAGAGAAATTAGAGCTATGAGAATCATCCAATAGTTCCCTCTTTAGCTCAGGAATAGCGGTAACACAATATTCATTAATTTAGAACTACCAATTCCCAATAACTAGATCTTTATTTAGGAATTTCTCTGAGAAGAAGGTGTATATTCAGCTGTAATTCAATAACCATAGAAGTGGGACACTTAGTGCCCCCATCTTCATATTCATTGACTAAACTTGAATAGGAAATAATAATTCCAATAAATGACACTTCTTTGGGTGAAACTCTAGAAATGTGCTCTGAATTAGCATCCGGTTTCATTATCCCCAAAATAAGAGTTCAATGTAAAAACTTCTTCAATAGTGGATCATCTTCCTCAGTGCACCCCAAAACCTCATCCCGAAATATTTCCTTCACTAGGATAACCAGTTTTAGGGATCAACTGAAATTTTTCTTCAACATTGATCATATAATTAAAACAAAAACTATGATAGTCCAAGCTCATAAATGAATAATATTCACATGTTAATTGGACAAATCTCAAAATCGAATTGTCTTACTCAAAACTCAATTTCTGACTTACATCAGATTCTTCATTGGAAATTGTTGTTCTTACTTGGCTTCATTAATTAGTCTTAGAATTCTATAATAACTCATTCATAGTGGAACTCATTCATCGTCATCAACTCAATCATTATCATATTCCTTGACATTAACAATCATTTCAGTGGTGTATTGAATTCCACTAATCTGCTACTTAGGCTCATATTCTTCAATAGGACACCAAACCCGGTTGGTATTCATCAAAAATAAACTGTAGATGAACCTGGGGTTCCAAGAATCATCAAACTTATCTTATAATCTATATTTCATTCTCAGACAAAAAATGGAATCCACAGTTTTGCTCGGTTCAATGCGACATTGCAGTGGGGAGGAAATCAATTTATTTGATTCGGAAACATTATCCTTCATCAAACAAATTCCAAAATTACTTCTAAATTGGACCTACATTTGATCTTATATACAATATATATTCAATGAATTTCATTTTTTGATCATGACTTGATAGAAAACACCCCAGCTCAGCTTGGGTCATATTTCTTTAGGCATCGAAGTCTGTAGAGTTCAGTTGAGACTCCTACAGTAATGGATCTTTTGTATGATTTTATTAACACGGTCCTTGAATTCATCAGTTTTGAGCTCGACTGGTTTGGTTTCCCAATCCCCATACATGAAAATTTAGATATGTGAGTTATACTGAAAGATGGTGCGTCATTCCTCCTTCTAAATTGGGCTACATGGATGCTTCCTCCAATCATTTATATGCTTGGTAGATCACATTTTAGAACATGGTAACCACTTTGGAAATCAGCTGCATGAGCTTCACTTTGTAATTGACTATGTGGAAATCCTTTTGAAAATCAGCTATGTGGATGCTACTAAAACTTTACTTATTGTTTCTATTTGCGAAATTCTAGAACAAATGTGGTTGCATCAACAATCATATTAAAAACTCTGAATAAATAATTCATAAAAAATAAAATAAAATCAAAATCTATTTGTTCAATAAATAAAAACAAAAAAATATAATAAATTCACACACTTTAATTTTTTATAATAGTAGATGATTAAGATTTAAAAAAATGAAAAAAAAATTATTAAAAAATTATTTAATTAACAGAATAAAGAAAATTTAAAATATGATAAAATATTTGAATTATAATTTTATATTACTAATTTTTTAATTAATTAATGAAAAGAGATTAAAATTTAAACATTAGTTATTCAATTTACATATTAAGATGAAAAATAAAAATACAATCTAAATACATAGAACACAAAAACAAAAAAAATAATCAAAGAATTAATAAAATACAAAAAACTAAACAAAAGTTAAATAAAATAAATATTAATAAATAATTAAAATAATGATAAAATAAAATTTTCAATTATAAAAAAAAAATAATTTCAATAATTTAATAAATATACTATAAATTAAACTAAATTACATAATTAACCATATTAATGTTAAATCAATCATTTAAAACACAATCGTATAAAAAAATGTTATATAGGAAAAAGCTTTAATTTAGGGACACATGAAACTCCTCCACACTTAATAAATTGCATTTCTTAAAGAAATATTTATTCCCACTCTACAATAATAAATAAATCTCAAAATGGAAAAGCCAAAATGCCTCTAAGAATTGATTTTCATAGTGATTTTACCTCATGGTCTCTCTCGAGTAGTGAAAATGAATTCCCTCTCAAATTAAAAAATTTCATTGAAAAATAAGTTACTATTTTTCAAAAATGATATATATTGAAAATTTTAAAGAGAATTTAACAAACCTCAATTTGTATCAAACTGAATTTCTAGACATCTCTTTATATCTAGGCGAACAAACTCATATAATTTAGAATCCATAATATATAGACTGGCCATTTGATGGGGTGTAGTGAATTTTAATTGGATGCATATCTTATGTTTTAAATTTAAATTAAAAAGTTCAAAGTAACTAATAATCATATGACATTGTGACATGATTTTACCAAAATTCTTTTTTCCTAAAAGGTAAAGAGAGATGGTTTTATAAATTAAATCCAAAATGTATTAAAGATTAACCTTCTCAATGTTGAATCACAACTCTCAAATTCGAGGAAAAATTTGATCTGGTAAAAATTCCTAAATATCGCTTAAAAACTCACAATTTTGAAAAATTTATGACGTTTTATATTGGTTCTTGGTGAATTATAGTTTATCACATATAAATACCAATCCCCCACAAATAAAACCCATCATTATCCCTATTATTTAATGTTAAAGTGGGATTAAACAATTATGATGGTTAATGTATAAAAATATTTTCAATTCAGCAGTGAAAAATTCATATATAGGGTCACAATAATGTTTAAAAATTATTTTTTCACACAAAAAACAACTATAGAATGCAAAAAATATACCCATTATGTCTTCATCACATGTTCAATGTTTACAAAGTATATGCATGTAAATATTTATAATTCAACCATTATTTTTAAAACACTATTAAAATAAGCATGCACACCAAATTTTCAGCACACATGTGCAATAGAAAGGATATTAAGAACCATGAAATTTAAAAAAATCAACATACAAAAGAACTTAAATAAATTTCCATAATTTATTACACCGCAAACAACAAGGAGTATATTTTTTTACCATGATAATTTACAGAATAATGATGTAGAATTTGAACTGTTACTCCCCTTGTTAAAAGATTTATCACTTGAATTTCATCATGATACACCTCCCTTTTAAGAACATTAAAATTCCCATTTGAAATCCCACTATTTAGATCCTATAATATTAAAAATATAGGAATTAAATACTATAATTTAACTTAAAAATAAACAAAAACTAGAGTACATGTTCAGGGATTTTGGTTCAGAGTTTTTCTAAAATAATTCTCTTTTTAATCTCTAAAAATCATTGAATCTTTATGTTAATAGAATGTAAAGTTATTCTAACCACTACACTACTAAAATACAATAAAAATCACATTAAATAATTATTTATGGAAAATTTAAATTATTTTTAATAAAATTCTATAATGTAGAATGTTTGACATTTAACTTTGTAAGCTCTAACACCCTTAAATATGAAAAGCAAAACAGTAACAAAATTATAAAGTACCCATCCCCCACACTTTATTTTTATCACATATTAAGAAATTTGAATCTTGAAAATTTAAGGGTAGAAGGATTCAAACTAGGAGTTACTAGCTGGGAAATAAGTTGCCCAAGATGGATAGTTGTTCATAGTGTCCTGTCGTATTATTCTTCCTACAAAGAAATTTCAAACATTTATTAAAACCAAACAAATGAAAAACAAAAAAAATAAGGAATACAAAATTAATATTGGGATAACCCCCCAAGAGGTTTTTTATTTTGGCTTTCTATAGTTGGAAAACCTTTAGTCTATCCCCAATCAGAAGGTCGATGTGATTTCTTACTTATAAACTGCAACATTTTCTCCTTTCTAGTGTGTTTCTTCACTCACTAGTTCTCTAGACCTGAAAAAAAAAAGATCTTTGTTTTAATCCCTCTTCATAATTGTTAAAATATATCACTATATGTTATTTTTATTGAATTACATTATTGAGTTGTAAGGTTAGTGAAAGAAAAATTTGAGCCACCTGAGATTTTAACAAACCAACAAAACTATCCTTGATTATAAAATGACCTTCACCAATTCCCAAATTAAATTGATCAACAAAATGTGATAGAAAGGGAGAAGAAAGCCCAATTTTATATAGAAATTATTCATTAATTTCAACCACCTCATTTGTGGATTGAAAACATCATCTTCAAAACTCAAAAGGAAATCATGAACATCATAAAACTCATTAAAATATACATAGGAAAAGGAATATTCAAAAATATGATCATTAATGTCAAAATGAAATATAAAAACAACAAATTATTGAAATTAATTATCCCCCTAATAATAAACTAGGATTTATTCTTCAATACATCATGGTAATCCTGGGTAAATATTCCTAGACAAATCAGTAAAATGTGTCTCCTCTAGCTAGTCGTCAAAATAAACCACTTCAGTTGTGGTATCTTCTAGGGTAAATAATATGGTATCTTCAATTGGTTTAAATTTTTCAACTAAGGATGAATCATTAGAAAATTCAGTACATAATGAATCATTCCAAAGAAATGTAGAAATAGATTTATCATCCAAATAAAATCTAGATTCATCAATTTCAACAGGGTTCTCTTCTTATCAGCCCTTAGATTATTTGTAAATAGGGGAAGAAATGGCTATGTTTTGAAAAACAGGCTCAAGAATAGGGTTATCAAGTTCATACTGAAATGATTCTTGAATATTTAAAATTACTATAGATTACTCTCTCACTTTTATCCCAACATCAATAAGAATATTGACTTACCTAGTTTTGAATTGAGTAATCAAAAGAGTGTTTGAAAAATTATCAAAGAAACCAAATTCAACCTCCATAAAAAACACCACAAATATAAAATCACAAAAATTATGTTCAACCACTATTTGTGTGAGTGCTTCTTCAACCTTCTAAAATTTAGTATGAAACTCGGGAATTTAAATAGAGTGACTATACTCCCATAATTAAACTTCCATGAATTCAATTTATGCAAGTATGTCTTGAGAATGTGATATAAAAGTGTGTTGATGAAAATTGGTTATAATGACACTATTTCAAAATTTTATTCTCACTCAGATTCCTAAGATTTAATTCATTATACATTCTCTTAGACTAATTTATGAAACTATTTTGACATTAAGACTAATTGTTCATAGGGGAAATTATAACAACTATTAAACCATCATCCTCCTTCCTAGTAATTTCAAGAAGTTTTAAAAAAAATTATACTAAATAAAAGGTAAAATATTTTTTAAAACGGAATTTTAAAATTATTTTTTAAGGATTTTTTGGTTTTATTAAGTTTTTTTGTTTTATTTTGATGTTTGTTGCACATTCCCTCCCCAAAAAACAGTGCCAAAATTTGATTATGTTTTCATTAAGAATGTGAAAATTTTAGTTTTTGTTAATACCTAAAGACTATATGTTTATAGGTAATTCAGAGTATCATATCCAAAGATAACTCTATATAAATTATGACCAAAACAATATGAAACAAACAAAGCAAACAAAGAAGTGGAAGTGATGATGTGATGGTGTAAGAGAAACAAGAGATATGAGAGAGAAGATAGTAGTAGAATAATTATGGGTGATCGGACTATCTTGTACTAATTTAAAATGATTTTATCTGATTGTTTTCAATTAATTAAATTGTGTCGATGACTGAAACAAAGGTGTACCGAACCACCTAACTTTTATTCAATTATTCTATAATGTGCAGTGACCTCTCCAAAAAATTATTGGAAAATCAAATTTTAAGAGAAAAGATATTTAATTATGGAAATGAGATACATCGTCCTCTTTAGATTTTTGGTACTTATTTTGATGCATGAAGGAAATAGAATCTATATTATCTTCTATTGTTACTTACAATAGCATGAA
The DNA here is from genome assembly GCA_963277665.1 of Viscum album. Lineage (NCBI taxonomy): Eukaryota > Viridiplantae > Streptophyta > Magnoliopsida > Santalales > Viscaceae > Viscum > Viscum album. Next base: position 368,846,000 of record OY728135.1, on the reverse strand, counting down.
GATAATGCTCATAATGAATTAAAAAATCACACTATACAATAGTTACACTAACACAGCTATGAACTGAATTAAACATATAGAAAATTATCAATTCATAATAATCTAAAACACCTAAGTAATTAAGTGCACCTTTTTCAGTGACATAAAAAATATATTCAATAAAGTGAATCTCAAAATAGGAAAATTAGAAGAAGTGAAACAGTAAATAATCTTCCTTTTCGAGGTCACTTTTTTCTCCTTGCACTAGCTTCTATAACTCCCACATCGAGATTGTTTCAACTTCTACTCCAACTCTCCACATAGGATATCTTCTCTATTCCCCAATCTCCATAAAATTGTGTTATGCCCCTCTTTATATTCATAGATTCACTTAAATTTATCATCCAGTTTCACAGCCACAAACACCACATTATTTTTATAGTTACAAATAAGAAACAGTCACATGCCCTTGATTCCCTGGTACTTAACAAAACTCTCTCTCTTTGATTATGAGGGTTCTCAAGTTGCAGTAAATTCTCATGCAAGTAATCAAATATTTTGAGAATTATTATTATTATTTTTGTTTAATTTTTATTTTTTTCATTACCCTAGCTTGAAAATATTCATTTCATTGGTCGAATTCCATTCATCTGGACCAAACCCAAGTAGGAAAGTAGTTTAATTACTTAAAATCATCCACTGGTCATTGGTTCTTGTACAACACAATGAGAATCCACTTCTCATATATTCATCTTCAACACCTATGGTTGTACAATATTCCTTCACTCAAAAGTTCCAGTTCACAACAAGAATCCAATTCTTTATGTTCTTCCTTATCTTCATCAATCGGTCTCTGAAGTCTACAATAAGACATTCATAGTGGTGTTCAATCATCATCATTGACTAAAGATTCATCATCTTCCTTGACATCAGCAATTGATTATGAAGTGTATCAGCTTTAGCTAATATGTGAACTATAAATCCTCAATATTCTCTCATATGCACGATTTTATTCTCTAAAAATAGATGGAATCCTTAGTTATTCTTAGTTTAATGCAGCATCGTAATGGGGAGACAACCAGTCTGTCTAATTTGGAAGCATTCTCCTATATCAAATTCAAAGCTTTGCTTCCTTCAAAATCAGTCCTGTGTTTATTTTCAAAAACAAATGAGATTCAAAAAATTTCATCAATATATCAAGATTTGGTAGTGAAACACCCCTGATTATCTTATGTCAAATTTCTTCAGGCTTGATCAAAGATTTTCAAGTTCGTCCGAGACTCTTATTGCAATGAATCTTTTGGTTTCTATTGTTAACTTAGACCTAAAATTATTTAGTGTTGAGAGTGACTGGTACAGTTTCCCAACCCCTGTATGTGGAAATTTTTCTATGTGAGTTATAGTGAAGGGAAATTGATGATCCATGATCAAAAATGGTAGCTAATGCAGTTTAGGACCAAAAATAAGAAAATTTCAACAAATGATCAAAATGATTATAAATTTTGGAATGAAATTAGATTTCACTTGAGTCTAAAATAGAGGAGATCCTAAAATCCAATTAAGGTCCTGTTTTGGTCCATATTTTTCATTTCCCATATTGTTTAATCAGTTACATCACTACTCCTTCTTAATTGGGTTGCATGGGTTCTTCCTCCAATCGACGACATGGATGGAAGATGGCATTTGGGTATGTGGTAACTACTTTAGAAATTAGCTACATGAGTTTCACTTTTTAATTGTCTATGTGGAAATCCTTTTTCAAATCAATTATTGTGGAGGGTACTAAAATATTCCCTAATGTATCTTTTTTTTGAAATTCCAGAACAAACTTCATTACATCCAAAATCATAATAGAAACATGTAATAAATAACTCATCAAAAATTAAATAAAAATAAAAAACTTTTTCTAAATAATTAAAAACAAAAAAAATAGAATTAAATATAATAAATTCACAAAAATTATTTTTTTTATAATAAATGATTAAAATTTAAAAACAAAATGAATAAAAATGATTAACCAGTTATTTAATCAACTCAATAAAGAAAAAAAAGTTAAGATAAAAGAATTGAATTATAATTTTCTGTATCTAATTGTTTAATTATTTAAAAAAATAGATTAAAAGTTAAACATTAATTTATTAATTAATATATTAATACAAGAAATAAAAAATAAAATAATTTAAATACAAAAAAAAATGAATGAAAAAATAAATAAATAAATAATAAAAGACAAAAATTAAACAAAATATAAATAAAAAACATTAATAAATAATAAAAAAGAATGAAAAATTAAAATATTAAATAATAAAACCAACATTTTAATTAATAATTTCATTGATTTACGAAATATGCTATAAACTAAACTTAAAGACATAATTAACCAGATTGATGTTAAATCAAGAATCAAAAACACAATTTGACGACAAAAGTGATGTGGAAAAATCATCAATTTAATGACACATCACTACCCCACAAAATATATTTTCTATAGTGTTATTGCTCATTATAATTCATTAACTTTTTCTTAACCTAGCCACTAATTTTCTAACTTGTGCTTAAAAGTATTTCAATCTTGGTTTCTAACCATCAAGGGTGGCCAGCTGCATCAGCCTACTATCCCTGGATGGCACTAATTTTTAACACATAGATGAATTTTTATTTTTCCAAAAAAACCAACATACTTAAAATCCTTCATTAAATTATTCATGCATAATAGGTCCATGTAATTCACAATTTCTTAATGAAAAAAAATATCTATTCTGAACTAGCCTTTTTCTCCTTAATAACTACATCTAATCATTCTAATAATCCATTTAATGAATCTCAACATACATTTTCAACAAATCCAATAATATAAACTTAGTGTTACAATAATATAACCCTTTTTATTTTTTTTACAATAGTTTATAAAATATTTTTTCTTCGTATAACTCCAAACCTCCAACAACAAATATGGATTTTACGTGAATTACACTTTCCACACTCCTTTTCAACAAAATACAAAGCATCCTTTGCATCCAGATTTTACCTTTATGTTATCTCTCCCCTTAGGGTTTCTACCATTCTTCCTTCACTCCCCCTTTTTCAATAATTTCCTTGCATAAGTTTTTTTAATGATCTTTAAATACATGAAGGGGAATATTTTTATCCTCTGTATTCAGAAATTCTTACAAGAAGATATTATTCTCCCCCTTTGTTGTACAATTATTTCTAACCCATTTGAAACCACTAATTGTTATCCACCATACTTAGATCTGTTATCAATTTGAGAATTTACCTTTAAAAAATAGACTGAGTCATATTCTATATACTCCTGAGTTTTTAAATTTTGAACCTATTTATCAATTATTTTCACAAAATAATCCAAAATTTTGTACCTTTCAATCATCGATCTATTTTATTCTTCCCAAATTCATTTTCCTTCAATGATATTCAATGAGTGAATTTACCACATCACATTAAGTCATTAATAAATCCAATTTCCCTACTAAGTTTGAGCTATTGATTCAAAAGTTTCTTTATAACTTTTCCATTCCTTTAATTTTTAAAATCAAAGACTCTTTCTTAAAATATTTTATTTCTAACTCTTTTATGTCCAAAGTGTTTTTATAATCTTATTGTGGAAACCATAAACTTTTACCATAATTAAAAATAGTACTAGAGTATTTATGATTATAAACTAAACATTCCTCATTATGACTATTATATTGAGTATGAAACCGATAATAATAGGATCCACCTTTATCAAATCTAATTTAAGAATTTCTATCTTGACTTCATATTGATAATAGTCTTCATATTCGGACTTGATTTCAGAACTGATAAAAATCAGATTCACACTCATAGAATTTATCATAATGACACTCTGTAAGAAAATCCTTTGGATTGACTAAAGTTTAAATTCTAAATATGGAAAACTATTTTCTATCATATTGGAATATATTTTACATAGAAAATGTATAAATAAAAATGGTGTCAGACTTTCTACTATGATATAGTCATTAGAGTGTGAGCTATCCAAGGCATTGCAACAAACTCGAAAAAATATGACTATTGAGAAGGAAATATGATTGTTGGAGATTTTCCTATAAATACTTGGTGATTTTAAGAGTTTGGTGTGCGTGTGTTTCAAATTGATTTCATTTACAAATTTATCTTTCATAAGATCTTTGAATATTGCAAGCGTGAATAGCTTGTTCTCAGTTATTGTAATCATTTAGAGTCTTTTTTTTTTGTAATTTTTGTGTCTAGTTGTGTGAATATGATTGAGGGATTTCGAGGATAGGAAGATAGATATCCAATCTTCTTGATCAGGGGCTTATGGGGATAGAAAGATAGAATCTGATCCATCAAATTGAGGGATGATGAGGATAGGAAGACAGAGAATCTGATCATTGTATCGTGGAATCATGGAGATAGCGAGAAATACCGGTCTTTATATTGAGGGCTTACCCTAGTAAGGGAAAGACATACTTTCTTATAAGTATAAAACAAGGGACCTTTATCCTGGGTTATTGGATTCCCTATTCTTTGGGTTACAATAATTCTATTCATTTGTATTACTTTTTTTATTACAAGTCTTTTATTTCCACTGCATATAATAGAAAGTGATACTTTTATATTCATATGTCTATTTTGAATTTTGTTTATTGTAATTACTCTTATTATGATACAAATATTTTACTTTTTATTGCTCAGTGAATATGATATTACTCTGATATATCATCACCATCGTGATTACGATATTATTGTGTATACTCTGATTAAATCATTTTCCTTTGTGAATATGATTAAACACAGATTACATTTCCACTAATTTCTAATTACGATTCTATATGTTGTTAAAATATAATCAATTTCTCATTATGACCTAGGGACTTTCATATCAGAATCTATTTGATTACGATATTTTTATCAGAACAAAGGGCCAAGTCTAATTATTATTTAAATACTTAATAGGTTTTGTGAGTACTATTTTTTTAACATTGTTTAACTGAGTATCTTTTAAGGTAAAAAAAATGTTTTTAAACTTACAATTCACCCCCCCCCCCCTATTGTATTTAGCCATATTTATATACATTATGATCCAAAAATTTGTATAAGAGAATTGTTCCATGGCTCAAATAATTGCTAAAATTTTTATCTACTCTTTACAATTATAAGTTTGTTAAATTGTGTTATAACCTTTTTATTTACAACTACTTGTTACACTAACGTGTATTGTGGAAAAGAATTTTTGTATCTGTCTTAAAAGATAGAATGACTAAATGTCATATCCTAAGAAAATCTCAATCCCACTAGACCACCATTTATTGATTTCTCTAATTATGAATACTATAGGGATAGAATGATGTCTTTTGTGATCAATGCATGAGCAGATAATTTTGTAATGGTCACTGGAGATTATAAAATTCATGACAAGGAATTTGGAGCTTTTACCATTCAATAAAATCCATAATATCAGTTGAATTACAAGATAAGGAATACTTTATCATGTTCCATGACTAGAAACATATATTTACATATTTATTCTTGTAAAGAAACAAATAGTATTTGTAATAAATTAAAGGTTACTCATTTTGGGACTTCAAAGGTTATTGAAACCAGAAGAGCAATGCTTAGAGATGACTATCAAGAATTTAAATTTCTACCTGGTGAATCTATTGAAAATATGCATCAAATGTTTATGAAAACTTTAAATAGTCTACAATCTATGGGAGATAAAGTATTAGATGATAAAATTATTGTAGAGAAGATAATTGACATCATGACCAATGAATGAGAATCTAAGAAAATAGTTGTTGATGAATCAAAGAAGATAATAAATCTCACTCTTGATGACTTATTTGGAACTCTCTTGAAATATGAGGGTAGGTTAAAAAGAGATGCTAAAAAATCTAGGAAGAATAATGGTGGAGTTGCTTTCAATACTACAATAGTTACTACTAAATATCCAACACTAGAAAAGGTTGTTAAACCTTCTAGAAAGGAAAAGGTTGTTATCCAATCTGATTCTACTAATTCTGAGAAATCTGAAAATGATTTGGATAACATTACTTAGAGGGTGAATAAGATAGTTGGAAAGAATGATTTTTAGTGTCTATAGGAAAAGTAACAAGGACAGGAATGAAAAGAAAGATTTTGAAGTTAATTTCTAAGAATGTAAAAGAGCTCGACATATCAGACAGGATTTTCCAAAACTGAAAAGAAAATACAGGAAGGAAAGGAATTTCGATAGGAATTAGAGAAAATATTTCAATTCAAAAGGAAAGATATTCCTAAAAGCTAATTATTCCTATAGTTCTAGTAGAGGAGACTCTTTAGAAAATTCTTCTGATAATGAAATTTCAATTTAGAACACCATTGGTCTTCTTTCCAAAATACCAAATAAAAATATTTGTCTTATAGCTAAAGTATGCACCACTAATAATCTTACTAATTTATCCTAATTATGATGTTGAGAAGGATTCTAAATCTTCAGATAAAGAATTTTATTTAATTTAAGATAATACACTTTCTTCTTATAAATAGGTTTCTCATTTTGCAAAACTCCTTGAAAATGAAAATTTAAAAGTTTGTAAAAAACCTAAAAAACAAAATTCAAGGATAATTGTTTTAAAAAAAAGAAGTATCATATCTTTCTACGGATCTTGATAAGGTTATTTTTTAAAAGGTTTCTATTTATAATGATTTAGAAAATTTTATTTCTGAAAATAATATTTTACAAAGTAGTTTTGAAAATCACAATTCCAAAAATATTATTCAAGAGGAGAAGAATTTAGTTGTTAAAATAATGTATGGAATTTCTTCTTTAAGATTTTTTTTTCAAAATTTACTTTCGGTAAGGAAGGTTTTGATAAAATGTATAAAAAAAAATTTCCTCATGGTACTAGTTCTATAATAGTCTATACTCGTAAATAATAAATTTTTAGTAACAATTACTTTGTTCCGAAAAGTGCACCCTTTTGTACAAAATGCAAAAGTGGTGGTAATTGGAATAAAAATTATTCCCTTAATAAAATTCAATCCTTAGAGTTCCATAGAGCCCATTTTTTAAAACAAATATGGATTCCTAAAAAAATTCTAACATTTACGGACCCAAGAATGTTTGGGTTCTGATATTATAATTGTTTTTTTTTCAGAAAAAAAAATGAAGTTCCATCAACAAGAATAAATGGTACATGGATAGTGGTTATTCCTGACATATGACTGGTAACAAAGAGTTTTTTGAAAATATTATCAATATTAACGGTGGATAAGTTACCTTTGGAGATAATAATTGAGAAGATATTATTGGTATAGGTAATATATTTCTTCTTGGAAAAGATTTAATTTCAAATGTTTTTTTGTTAAAGGTATTAAGCTCAACCTTATAAGCATACGTCAGTTCTGTGATGAAGGCTACCTTGTGAATTTTAGGAATGATAAATATGTAGTACAGAATTACAAGGATGAATTCATTCTATATTCCCATTGGAATGAGAATGTATACACACTAAACTTAGAATACCTTAGGAGCCAAGATTTATCTTACCTTAGTACAATGGAAGATCAATCTTGGTTATGAAATAGAATGTTAAGACATTGTAACCTTAGAAACTTACACAATCTGACTAAGAAAATACATTTTAAGGACTTACCAGAGTATATATTTTATTCTTCAGAAATCTATGAACCTTGTCAATATGCTAAGAAACATAAGTCAAGATTTAAATCTATTATTTAAGTCTCAACTTATGATGATTTATAGTTAGTGCACATGGATTTATTCGGTCCTACACAACTTGGTAGTATTGGGGGAAAGTACTATGTTTTTTTCTAGTTAATGATTACACTAGATACGCATGGGTCTATTTTCGAGTAAATAAATTTTAATCCTTTTTTATTTTAAAAATTTATTATACAAAGTTAAAAATGATAAAAACTTTCCCTTGATAACTATACATAGTGATCACGGTGGAGAATTTTTAAATTCATATATTGAAACTTTTTTTAGTAAAAAGGGCATTACACGTAACTTTTAAGCTCCTAGAACTCCTCATTAATGTGGTTTTTTGAAATAATAAATGGTATTCTTAAAAAAATAATGAGAAAAATATTTTGTGAGTACTCAATTGTTACAAATTGTTGGGATGAAGCGGTTAATACTACTTATAATACTATAAATCTAGTTTTTATTCTCCCTTTTATTAATAAAACTCCGTATTATTTTTGGACAGGACGAAAACCAAAAGTTTCTTATATTTTAGTATTTGGATTAAAAGTATTTATCATGAATATGAAAGATAACTTACACAAATTTTCAACCACATATGATGAAGTTATATTTTTAGGTTATTCCAATACTTCTAAGGCATATAGAGTTTTTAATAAAAATTATTGTATTGTTGCGGAAATAGTAAATGTTAAATTTGATGAAACCAACCCTTTTATTTTTAAACAAACCCAACAATTCAACCTTTGTCAGAAGATTCTTTTAATAAGGAAAATACTCAAGAAATATTTTATGAAATATTTACTCATGAATATTTTCTATCTTATGTTGATGAATAGGTTTTACAAAACCCAAGTTAGTTGTTTCATAGGAATCATCCTAGTGATAGTCTCATTGGTGATATGAATCAACCAGTAAGGACTAGAATCTCCTTATGAAATTAAGTAGAATATATTGCGTTTCTTTCTAAATTTGAACCTAAAAATCCTGATGAGGCTTTTCTTGATGAGGATTGAATTAAGGCTATAAAAGATGAGATAAATGAATTCAAGAGGAACAAATTCTAGACCTTATTTGAAAGACCTACAAAAAATTACATAATTTGGGTAAAATGGGTCTTCAGAAATAAATGTAATGAAAATGGAATAGTCATCATAAATAAATAAATACTTTTTTCTAAAGGTTATAATCAACAAGATGGAATAGATTATGAAGAAACCTTTTCACTTGTATCTAGACTTGAATCTATCTGTATTTTACTAGCCTTTGCAACATTTTTCAATTAAAAACTTTTTCAAATAGATGTTAAGTGTGTTTTCCTTAACAATTATGTACAAGAGGAAGTCTTTGTTGAACAAAATCATGGTTTTGAAGATACAAATACTCCTGAATACATTTAAAAACATACCAAATATTTATACCGACTTAAACAATCCATTAGATCCTAGTATGATAGGTTGATAGTATTTTTGTTACAAAACAATTGTGTTAAGGTAACCACTGATCCAACTCTTTTTATAAAGAAAATTAAAAAAAACATTATGATTGTAAAAATATATGTTGATAACAAAATATTCAGATAAAAAAAATAATATTTAATATATTCCTTTACAAGTCTTATGAAATATGAGTTTTAGATGGATATAACGGGTGAGTTAACATTTTTTCATGGTTTTCAAATTTCTCAAAAACCAAAAGGTACTTATATATCCCAACATAATTATATAAAATATATTATTAAAAAAATTGGATAAAAAATATTAAAGTATTAGTACTCCCATAAGTACCTCAAATACACTTGATCTTAAGAAAATTGGGGAACCAGTTAATCAAACAACTTTTAGAGGTATGGTAGGAAGTTTACTATACTTAATATCTAGTTGAACAGAATTAATGTTTTTTGTATGATTATGTGCAAGGTATCAAGATAATCCAAATGAACCGCATTTAAAATAAGTTAAATTAATTTTTCATTATCTAAAGGGAACCATGGATTTAGGACTTTTTTGTTCTTCTGGAAAAGATTTTGAATTAAAAAGTTTTTTTGGATGCTGACGTTGGTGGTTGTCGAATGGATAGGAAAAGTAATTTTAGAACTTTTCATTTATTATAAGATTCATTATTTTCTTGTTACTATAAGAAACAACACTCTATATCACTTTCCACTACTGAAGTCAAATATGTAGTAGTTGGAAGTTGTTGCACTCAAGTTTTGTGGATGCAACACACACTCACTGATTATTCCATGAGTTTTACAAAAACTAAAATACTATGTGATAAAACTAGTGTCATTGCCTTAAGTAAAAACCCTACACATCACTCTCAAACAAAAAACATAGATATTAGGAAACACATTCTTAGGGATTACACACTAAAAAGAGATATCATTTTACAATTCATGAGAACGTAGGAACAGATTGCTGATATTTTTACAAAACCATTACATTCTGCAAGATTTGAATACATTAAACAAAAGCTATGAATGATCAACATAAATTGATCATTTATATCTAATTCTTGTTTACCAATCTCCTTATATTATGTTACTCTTCTTTATAGGGTGGTACATATGATTGTTTTTTTGAAAACTTTTTTCAAAATTCTCATTTTTCTTATTTTTTTCATTTTTTGTTTTTTGAACTCTACTCTTCTTTTATAAATTTTGGAGTGAGTTTTCATAAAATAATTTTCAGATTCATAAAAATCATCATAATGAGTTTATTGAATCAGATTCTAGTTTTACTTTTAAAAACAGTTTTAAATATTCTTTCAAAACCTTTTCTTTTAGTTTTAATATTAAAACTATTATCATAATAATAATAGTTTCAAAATCAAATAAGAACATATTTTTAATACCGATGACACTCCCCAACACCAAAATGTATTCTTATTATCTTTTAAATTCTTCTCTGTTTCATTACATTCATTGTTTTTTATGTCTTATTCTCATAAAAATTTGTTTTAATAATATTTACGCCCAATAAGTTAAAAACCACAAGAGTTAAATTTTAATATCTACTCATTGTTTACTAATATCCTTATATTATGTTAACCCTCTTCATAAGGAGAGTTGATGCGCCTACACACGTTGTTGAAATCTATGCAGGATGCAGTCATATTAGAATTGTGTTGTTTTCCCAAACTTCACAATCTACTAAGGCTTAGTATAGAGAAATTACAGGGTTGATCCCATAGGGAATTTAATATGGCATTGGAAACCTATGGCTTGGGACCTTTTTATATAGGAGTCCTTTCTAATTGGTTTGTTCTGGGAATTCTAAATCAAGAGAGTTGATGGTTTTCTTCAGGAATAAGAGAGGGATCAGGAACAATTTTAGGTATCTATAAAAAGGTGATCTTAATTTAACTTGGTAGGATCCTAATGTTTATTCTATAAAGAAAGTGGATTTCACTAGTTGATTTTGGTCAAATCAACTAGTTTTACCTAAGAGGTAACTATTCCTTGATTGGTAAATAGTGACAACCTAGATGCATTAAGCTTATCTTCTAAGGTAGAAAGCATTCTAGGCTATTGGTCATAACCTAATCTACTCCAATCAGGATAGGGTCCTTCACTCGAGTACCCCATGGTCAGGGATGTTTGAATGAATTGGATAGATAAAGATTATTTATCTTGATTACTAATCCTTAAGGTTTCCAGATTGAGAATTAAAGATTTATTATGTTTAGATACACCTACTCTTGATCCCTTCCCGAGGTGTTTTATCCACTCATGGTAAGATCAAGTGCAAAAAAATTAAGAAATGACATTTTACTCCACATGATAAGAACTATTGAATTCAAATAGTTCATAATAATGAAATAATTTAAATCGTTAATGGGAACGATCATGAAATCGAGGTTAAGAAATGTAAATCATAATGCAATTAACTACTTACTTGAAATGAGAGTGAAAATGAATTCCACACGAGTTCATCGACAATCAGGGGTGAATGAAGGTGGTGATAAAAAAACAATCCATGGTGATTATATTAAAATAATTAAAAGAGACTAATAAATTTAGATTTTAGGGTCTAGGGAATAAAATGGAATGAGAGAGGAATGTAAAACATGAAGTTGTCTGCTCTGGAAGCTCTTTAAATCCGCTTCTCAGCTGCTATATTTATATGAGTAAATTTACACGTGTAATGGGATTCACATTTTGTAATTCCTAATCCATGTAAATGTCCATGAATTTTGAATCTATGCATATCTCACTCGTATCTCATCTTATATTTGAAGATTTGACTGCTTTCATGTCGTGTATCCTAGACTCAAGGCATGTACTTTCTTTCTAGCTATATCTCTGGAGCAGAGTTTGCATTCAAATGGTTCACGATGTGTATTGGCCACTCACAACATGTAATGGCTCCTCCGCTTTCAATATTCATAACTTGAATCACAAATTTCTTCGTGGCTTGGTTCATGCTTTGAAACTCTACTAAATGTTGTGTACTGAGGTTTCACGATGTGTAATAGGAAAATTCTACTCCTTTTCTGCATTTTCTTCTTTGAAACTTTAGAAACCTATTTTTTGAAAAATTAATCACAAACCAAGATCATTATCAAATAAATCAATTAAAATACTTAACTAAATGATAGAAAAAAAGTATATTTTATTTCATCTTATCAAGAGTACATATGTTTTTTGTTTTCAAAACTTTTATTTTAAAAAAATTATCAGTTTTCTTAATTTTTTCGTATTTGTTTTTTCAGACTCTACTCTTGTTTTAGATTTTTTGGAGTTAGTTTTTGTAAAAGAATTTTTGGATTAAGAAAACTTTACTAATTTTTTTAAATTCTTTTTTAAAATTTTTTTGGATTCATAAAATTCATTATAATGAGTTTATTAAATCAAATTCTTCTTTTACTTCAAAAAACTATTTTAAATATTATTTTAAAACCTTTTTGTTTAGTTTAAATATTAAAATTATTATTGTAATCGAAATATTTTTCAAAATTTAAGAAGAAAATATAGTTAATACCAATGACACTCCCCAACTCTGAAAGGTTTTCTTCTTATCTTTAAAATTTTTAATTATTTCATTACATTCATTATTTTTGTTGTTGTTTGATTTTCATAAAAACATTGTTTTAATCGTAATTACTCCCAATATGATAAAAACCTCAAGAGTTCAAATTTTATCAAAATTTTATTCAGATCAATCTCAACTGCCAGATCAGATAAGATCATTTCTATCCATTCAATTAGATCTTGAAGATGAACTATCACACTCATCACCTATGTAAAGGGGGGCCCATGTTCCACATTGAAAACTTCAAAATCTCTACCTCAATGTGATACTAAATTCAAAAGCCTTTAGGATGGTTTATTTTACCTCAAATGTCAGAATCTGCTTCTTCCCAGAATATAATGACTATAGAAAAGGATTTTGATGAATGGTTTGTCTTCAGAGAAAGGTTAGTTGACATATCTTTTTATGATAAGTATGATTCTCTTTGGAGGAAAACCATGGAATTTTAAGGTTGGGAATCCTTATGTGTAACAAAACTTGATGAGGATGAGGATCCAATTATTCTTGATATAGTCATATAATTTTATAAAACAGTGGAGTTTCTAGTAAAAGAAGGAAAATAAATGATTACTTTTAGAATTTATGGAAAAGGATATCATATGTCTTATAGAAAACAGATAATCTTTGAGATATTCTATCGAATGGTGAATCATATTTTCCTTCACATAAGTTACCCGATAGTATGGTTTACTTTTGATAAGAAGAAATCTAAACATTATTTGTTTGGTAATTCTAAAAATTCAGGAAACTAACTCATCTAAATGAAAACAATCATATTACTACATTGTGAATGCAAGGATTCCTGATAATGAGGAAAGGGGACCATGATACTCTTAAAGTAACTGATTTTTTTATCTTTCATTTTCTTGTAAATTTGAGAATGATATATTTAATTAGATGCATCTTTCTCACTATCAGTAAATTAAAGAAATGTTCCATCAAATCTTAGATAATTATTTTTTTTACTATCATAGCAAAGTTATTTCTTAAGTGCATGAACTCCTTCAATGTTGGAAGTAAGTCAAAGCTGAAGAAAATGAAAAAAAATCCCATTAGTGATGAAACAATTTAAAGGATTAAGTATTCCTTTTATTAATAAAAAAGTAATTTATTGATAAGTCAGGTGAATCTTCCCTAGAAGGATAATTTTATAAGAAACTAAAGAAAAGTATTCAAAAAATAAAACGAAAGTTGAGAAAGGATGTGAGAAAAAAGGAGGAAGTTGAGAAGCATAGTTAGGGTCATGATAGGGAAGTAGAATCTTCTTAACCTTAGAAGGTAAAAAAAGAAGGTCCGTGATTAAGTTGTTGCAGAATGGAGAAATTAATGGCTGAAATAAAAGAAGGAGATCCACAATTCAGACTCAACCCAGCTGAAGCCTTTGTTCTAAGGTTATATAGTGTCAAAACCCAATAGAAAGAAGAAAAAGAAAAGAAACAAAAGAAGAAGTTTTCGGAATCACAATTGTGTAATAGGTTGATGAAAGTCATGGAAACAGTATCTGCAAACATTGTAATTTTGGATGCTGGTTTAGATTTTCAAGAAATAGTTGTTGTTCATGTTGATGTTCCCTCTATCATAGAAAATGGAAAGGATGTTGTTGTGCATAGAATCGGTTCCAATTGGTAAGGTCAATTTAAGATCAAAAAAATAGCTTCGTGAAGAGTTTTTTAAAGAAATGGAAGGTGCCGCAAATATTGATGACCAAACAAAAACTGCAGAAGGTTACGAAGAAAAAGGTACTGATGAAGGAAGAAAATAGGAAGAATATTGTCACAACCTGTCCCCCGGGGCCCGTGTCGTGACTACCCCAAGCCCGCCTTCCATAGGTCAGGGGCTGGCGGCTAGCACCGGAAAGGCATATCCCTAAAACCGGGAAGGAATTGTCTTTTAACCTGAAAACTCACACAATCTAAGCACACAGCAAGACACAAACACAAAGTAAACTATATAGTAAATAGGGTGAGTACAGTAAGTAAATGGGCCGGAATACAAGCCTAACTGGAAAGTACATGTAAAACTAAAACAGCTCCTGTGAACACCCGCCAAGGATCCTACCTGAAGGGTAGGTACAGCTCTCAAACTTTCATCTATGCGGTACGTCTCGTCTAATGGTTCACCTTAGAGCATCCTCCAGTCCTGGCACCCTCATCCTCGATCAATGTTGTCTGTCGTCTGCACAAAACACAGCAAGGTGCAAGCGTAGCCCGTGCAGGGGTGAGTATAACAATACTTAGTAGGGACCTCGAGACCCCTGAAGGTCTCTCAGAATCCACAAAGGATAAACCACAAGCAATACCATGATCACAAAGCATGAAAACAACAGTCAACCCTACTTAGGTATATGCCCATACATATACCTAAGTTATCAGGTAAACCCATCTCGTTCATGAGGAAACACAAGGCCCAACTCTCTGGCCAAAAGAACAACTGTTCCACAGAGAAAAGAATACCACGAAGGTAACACCATGAAGGTAAGTACCACAAAGGTAACGCCACAGAGAAGAATACCACAAAGGTATCACAACACAGAAGTGTACCACAAAGGTAAAGACTCAGATCACACTAGGTATAACTTAAGTACGGAAGTATAGATGATTAGCTGTATTGCAAGATCATCTTACTTCGTCGAGAAGCTCTGTTGTTGACCCACACAAGATCGTAGATGACCCACACAGGATCTAAAGATGACCCACACAGGATCTGAAGATGACCCACACAGGATCCGTAGATGCTAACCCACACAGGATTCGAAGATGACCCACATAGGATCTGAAGATGACCCACACAGGATCTGAATATGACCCACACAGGATCCATAGATTCTTCAAGTACAACCAGCCACAGGGTTTCCGCACTAAGCACACATGATTCTGGGAGGATCCACTGAAGACATCGGACGATACTTCGAATACCACGAAGTCCCACGAAGAAGTATCACGAAGGTCTATTACGTCAATAGGGACCCAACGTGACTGACAGCGTGTCAATCGGGCGCTCGGTCTGTAAGTTATTAGTGTTTCCATTCCGAGGGCCCGGTTGGATTCGGGTTCGATCCAAACCAACCATACTCTAACTTTATCCAAAACTCAAGTGGATTATACTAAAAGGACTATCTCGATCCAAGGATACTGGTACCATAGACGGTTCGTCAAACGGACGCTCGGTTCTCAAGATATGGCCAAAAAGCCGTATCTCAGTCCAGATGAGCCTGGGTCCGGTCCGACCCGGTCGGACCAACCCCGCCCGACTCGGCCTGGGCTGACCCGACCCGGTCTGGGTTCGGCCTGGATTGGTTGGACTGCGGCGGGCCCGGCCCACTGGGCGCGGCCCGCTCAATGTGGCCCACTCGGCGCGGCCCGATGGGTGCGGCCCGTAGGGCTCAGCCCGCTGCTGGGTGCAATCCGCCATGGCGGGGCCCGCCCTAGCTGCTACTCGGGGGGAGGCGCCCCCCGGAATTTCGAATAGTCTAGTTGGATCGTTCGTCTTTGGCCAACCCGACGGTGCCATGTGGCGCCGCCTGCTGGCACGCGGGTCCTGCTCGGCGTGACGTAGCCGGCCAGAAATCCAGTCGGCTCCCCTTCCAGCGGCGCGACGACGCCGCTGTTCCTCCCGTGACCGGCTGAGTGTCGGCCGCCCTCCGGGTGTGCCGCTGCGGCTCAGCAGCCGTGGAATCCTCCTCTAACGGCGGCGCAGACGCGCGCTGCCCTGGCTCCACACAGTCGGTCGGTGTGTCGGCCGCCGCCTGTACCATGACAGCATCGGTCGCCGGCGACGTGGTCGGGTTCCACTCAACTCGACGATCCGCCCGCGAAGAACACATCAACAATGAAGTAATGGAGGGATCAGGATGTATTCGTTTGGCCCGCACCCTCTGCATTAAATCGATAGCAGGCGGTTTATAGATTGAAAACAATGATTCATCACGAAGAATAAAATGAACCATTCCCTACCTCAATCGTTCATTGGAGATGGCGTGAGGAAGAGATGAAGACAATGTGGACGTCAAGGTTCGTCGCTCCCGCAACATGCTTCCAACCTAAGAGTGAGCGTCGGTTTCTCATTCTTGATCTAGAGGTTCGTTCTTCGTTTGAGGAGATTCTTCCACCAAGAGTTCTCCACCAAACCCCTTTTCCAACAATTTCCCACCACCAGAGGTGAGGAACCAATCCCCCCATAATGAAGTTAAGTTAAATAATTTAATCAAATAATGTTGGCTCATTAATTGGGGGGTTCCAAGAGTTACTCTACATTAAAAGAGGGGTTTAGGGTCAGTTGGTCCCCACCACCAAGATTCAAATGAGCGATTTTAGATAATTAAAAATAAAATTTAATTGTTATTTTTTTATTATTTTTTTAACTCTCCCATGAAAAACCGAAAATCCAACTTCCACCCTCGACCTATTGCGGTCGAGATAAAGGTTCCCTTAAGTGAATATCGGCACTGCGAGTTCAACAGTGTCCTCAGATTTCAATTCTGAGCACCGGTTCAAAAGTTACAAAACGGAGCTCATGCATTTACTAAATGTACCCGAAAAAAAGTTCATAAATTCATTCTAGGCACACCGGGCCTCAGAATCACGCGCCGTTAATTTTTTAAGACTCGTAATATTTCCATATAATTAAAAAAATAAATAGAAATTTCTAGGTCTTTACATTCTCCCCACCACATGGTTTTGCGTTTATGTAAGCCACAACACAAACTAAGGAAACAAGTGGGGGTACTGTGCACGAAGATGAGCCTCCCGCTCCCATGTGCTCTCTTGGAGGTTCTCGTGCTGCCAACGTACGCGCACCAGAGGTATCGACCGCCCGCGAAGGACCCGCTCTTGTCGATGCTCAATCTCCACTGGAACCTATGAAAATGTCGCCCCATCATCGATGTCCAACTCACCCCACTCAATGATGTGCAAAGGATCATGTACGTATCTCCTCAGTTGGGATACGTGGAAAACGTCGTGCACCCGGTGCAACTGAAGAGGAAGAGCTAGGCAGTACGCCACCTCGCTTACTCTACTAAGGACCTGGAAGGGTTTGATGAACCTCGAAGAAAACTTACCGCCTTAGCCAAATCTCTGCAAACCTCGTCGAGGTGAGACCCATAGGAAGACATGGTCACCATACTCGAACTCGAGAGGTCTCTGTCTCCTGTCAGCATATGAATTTTTCCTACTTTGTGCAGTCTTCATCCACTCCTAGATGATATGCACTTTCTCTGTGGTAGCTCACACCATCTCTGATCTCATGAGTGTTGACTCCCCCTAGGTCAGTCTAGCATAGAGGTGATCTGCAAGGTCGACCGTAAAATGCCTCGAATGGTGCCATATCGATGGTGGAGTGATAGCTGTTGTTGTACGCGAACTCCACCAAGGGAAAGTGATCCTCCTAGCTGCGGTTGAAATCAAGGACGCAAGCATGCAGCATGTCCTCAAGGGTCTGAATGGTCCGCTCTGTCTGACCATCCATCTGAGGATGGAAGGCGGTGTTCAATCGAAGCTAAGTCTCAAATGCCTCTTACAACCCCTTCCATAGTCGGGAAGTAAAATGTGCATCACGATCGGAGACAATCGTCAAAGGCACTCTATGAAGTCGTACAATCTCCTGAATGTAGAGGCATCTCAAGCCCTCTGTTGATCCCTACTCTCTGATAGGTAGGAATTGGGCAGACTTGGTGAGTCGGTCAACAATCACCTAGATAGAATCATGACCCCTGGATGTGCGTGGAAGTCATATCACGAATTCCATGGAAATTTCATCCCACTTCCACTCTGGTACCTCTGGTGGATGAACTAAGCCCGCTGGAACCTGATGCTTTGCCTTCACTTGCTAACAAGTGAGGCACCGTGAGACAAACTTTTCCACTGCTTTCTTCATTCCCAGCCACCAGTGCTGATGCCAAAGGTCCTGGTACATCTTCGTCACTCCTGGATGTACCGCTAGAGGGGAAGTATGGAACTCCCTCAACACTTCCTCTCGTAGCGCCACTGGTACCATAGTACATCCTCTAAAGAGGATGATGTTCTCCCCACCTTCAGAAAATTCATCAGGTACCTGTCCTGTGGATATCTGAGCACGACGAGTCTCGCAGTCAGTGTCCCCAAGCTGCGCCTCCCTGACTCGCTGAAGGAGTGGGGGAGTGACTATCAGAGACTAAAGATAAGCTTCTCCATCTCGATCCACGTAGGATATCCGCAAAGCGGCTAGCTGCTTCATCACCTCACTCAGCAATTGTATACCAGATCTCCTGCTGAGTCTATTTGCTACTACGTTCCCCTTCCCATGAGTATAGACTATCTCGAAGTCATAGTCCTCGAGGAACTCAAGCCAACATCGTTGTCTCAGGTTCAGGTCCTTCTGCGAGAAGATATACATGAGGCTCTTGTGATCAGAGTAGACTGTAAAACGTTTGGTCATCAAGTAATGTCGCCACATCTTCAAGGCGAAGACCACTGCTGCTAACTCCAGGTCATGGGTAGCGTAGTTCTGCTCATGTTGTCTCAGCTATCGAAAACCATAAGCGATCACTGCTCGCTCCTGCATCAGGATACATCCAAGTCCGGTCCCTGATGCGTCGTAGTAGGCCACGTACCCAACACCCTCCTTCGGTAGCCTCAATATGGGGGCACTCATCAGTCTATGCCTCAGATCTTGAAAACTCCACCGACATCTCTCCGACCACACAAAGGGTTGCCCCTTCTTCGTCAATGCTAATAAGGGTGACGCGACTCTGGAAAAGTCAGCCACAAACCTCCTGTAGTAACCGGTCAGACCTAGGAAACTTCGTACCTCTGTCACACTCTTGGGTGTCTCCCAAGAAAGAACAGCCTCAATCTTCTTTGGATCCACTGCAACTCCAGCCTCCAAGATAACGTGTCCCAAGAAGTGAACCTCTCGGATCCATAACTGGCACTTTGAGAGCTTACTATAGAGCTGGTGCTCTCGGAGTGTGTCAATAACTATCTGCAGATGATAGGCATGCTCCCCCTCTATATTTGAGTATATCAGGATGTCGTCGATGAAGACTACCACAAAGAGATCGAGGTATGGCTGGAAGATTCTGTCCATGAGTCCCATGAACACTGTTGGGGCGTTGGTCACGCCGAATGGCATAACCAAGAACTCATAATGGTCATACCGACATCTTAAGGTCGTCTTCTGAACATCCTCATCTCGTACCCTAAGCTGGTGATAGCCTGATCTGAGGTCTATCTTCGAAAACCATTGTGCTCCCTTCAGCTGATCAAAAAGATCTTCAATCCTCGGTAGTGGTTACTTGTTCTTCATGGTCACCTGGTTCAGGCGCCGATAGTCCACATAGAGTCTCAAACTCCCATCCGCCTTCTTGGCGAACAAAATTGGGGCTACCCAAGGAGAAACACTGGGCCTAATGAACCTCTTTCTCTACAAGTCCTTCAGCTGTACTTGTAGCTCTCAAAGCTTCATGGGAGCCATCTGATATGTTGGTGTAGATATCGGTGTTGTCCTGGGGTACAAGTCTGTAACGCCCCGACCCCAGTTACCCAGAGTTGGTGAATTATTACATAATATTAGCATGATCACAAAAGATCAAGTCTCAAAATACCGATTAGTTTAGTAGCCTTGGAAACACTAGATATATTCATAAGTCTTACATTACATCATAAAGTGAAAAAAAAACTACAACAACATCTTGTCTTCATATCCCCTCATAGTATCCCTGCAGGTCATTCATAAAATACTTCTTCACATCCTGGGAAAAATAAAACTTTGAAAGAGGTGAGCTCAGATGCTAAGTAAGGATAACAATATAGCGGAAACTTCCATAAATAAACATAGACATTTAAGGCAATGTATAACTAAAACAAAAGCCTTTTAAACTTGAACTTCAGCATAATATGGAAAAGATAAAATGAAATATTGTCATTTACTTATTCAAATGGATATTCTACTAGTCGAATAATCACATGCAATATCAATAACTACTTTCATAATGATAGAATGCATAATGTCATACTATCATAACCACATAGTCAAAGTCTTGTGCCAAGACTACAAATAAGATTTTTTCAAGGCCTTGTGTCAAGACACTAGTTTGTCTCATGAGACCAACCGATGCATCGAGGAGCTATAGTGGGCTCCACCCGTCACTTACTAAGTCCAATGCATTCCTCATATGAACAGGTTTAAACATAACATAAACATTCGTATTAAACCTAGCATACGAAATGTCAATACGTTCTCCATAAAGCATGAATGGTATAAAAATAACACATCTACAATCAAACATATCACAAAACCTTCAATACAATATGGAAGTTTTGTATCATAATAAATCAACTTCAAATAAGCATAAAATCCATCAAAGGATGTTGACATAGATGAAATCAAAACTATTTGAGAGAAATATCTCTTTTTTTGAAATCATTTAAAAGTTACATAATTATAAAAGAAAACATTTACTTTGAAAATATTCTTATAAGCTTGTAAGGGAAGCTTTGATGATTTTATAATGGCGGAAAATAGTCGCACCCGCCGTACAAGTTAAAAAAGACATTCTTACCTTAATTCTGTCGAAAAGGTTAAAAAGAACCTTGTTTGGAAAACAATGGAAAGATTCATTTATAAACATCTTATAAAAAGTCAAACAAGGGTATAAATGACTTTAAACCATAGTCTATAAAATAGTAAGAATGTTTTAAAATACATTTTTAAGAAACGTGGATGTGGATGATAAAGAGATTCCAGTAGATAATTACGTAAAAACAACCTCGGATAATGAAGAGATTGTGAAATAAACCATTACCTTGTACTTTTCCTTGGTCGAGGGTAGGTTAACCTCCAGTATAATAGTTAAATCATTGTTATTAAATTATACAAGAATCATATACATAAATATGATATCATATATGATCTTTTAATATTTCTTTGTTAATAATATGTTAGTATTATTGTCATTTCGAGTGTTCACTTACTCGTTTTCTTTTATATGTTTTGTTACATAAGTTGTGTTTGTTATCCATAGGTTGTATCTTATTCATGTCTAGAATGATATCAAGTCCTTAAACATTACTTTTAATCATCAAATGAGAATTAGTCTTGAATGGATACGATCACTACTAGAAATTTAGGTTATAGCCACGGTTCTAAACTGTGGCTATAGGCCCAAAAACCGTGGCTATATGTTATAGCCACAGTTTCATGAACCGTGGCTGGTATTGGCGTGGCTATAGGTCGGAGCCTATATCCATGGTTTGAAACCGTGGCTATAGCCCTATATCCACGGTTCGAACTGTGGCTATATCCCTAAAGCCACGGCTCCAACCATAGCTATAGCCCTATAGCCACAGTTTTCAAACTGTGGCTATAGGGTCAACCCTATAGTCATGCCAATAAAGGCCACGGTTTTAAACTATGGCTATAGGTTTATAACCACATTTCAAACCGTGGCTATAGGGATTTAGCCATGGTTTAAAACCGTGGCTATAGGCCTTTCCACTGCATAAAAAAAACCAGCACGGTTCATCGTGCTGGCTGTTGGGAGGACACTACCAACTCCCCCCTCCCCCACCCACAGCTCCCCCACCCTGCACCATCACCCCCCACCCCCTGCTCCTGCACACCTCCCCTGCCTCACCCCCCTGCACCTTTCACCCCACCCCCCTGCCCCCTCCTCATTGCACACCCCCCCTCCCCCTAGACAGCCCCCCCCCCCACCCTGCACCAGCACCCCCCACCCCCTACTCCTGCACACCTTCCCTGCCCCACCCCCTGCCCCCTCCTCATTGCAAACCCCCCTCCCCCTCCCCCCCCCCCTCCCCACCCTGCACCAGCACCCCCCACCCCTTGCTCCTGCACACCTCCCACAACATTCAATTTGAAAACCAGTAACCTGAAGCAACATGTAAACAAAACATGTAACCTAAAATTAATAAAACAATCTGTAAAACCCACAAACCTGTAATCTTATAACCTAAAAACAAACTATAAACATGGAAACCTATAAAACAATCATGCATACCTTAAAAACAATAATACCTGTAAAACAATCTATAAAACATGAAAAACATTGAAAAACAATAATACCTTTATCCTAAAAACAATAATACCTTCATGGAAAACCTGTAATCTTATAACGTGTAAAATTATAACCTGTAAAACAATCTGTAAACCTGTAAAACAATCCAAACCTAGAAACTAAAACCCACAAACCTAAAAACATCAAAAATTAGTAAACCTGTAAAACAATTTGTAAACCTGTAAACCAGTAAAACAATCTGTAAACCTATAAACCAATCACTACTGAAAATTTTACATATCCCAAACCGTTGGGATAAGTTATCCCAATGGTTTGAGAAACCATTGCCATGTGTGTCGTTGCAGTAGACTTTTACCAACGGTTTTATAGGAACCGTTGGCATATGTCTGTCTACACATACCCTATTCCAACGGTTCCAATAAAACCGTTGGAATATGTTTTAAGCAACGGTTTAGTAAAACCATTGCAGTAGAGTCACTTTTACATGCCTTTACCAACGTTTTGTCAAACCGTTGGTATATCACAGCCTACCCTCTACCGATCACAGCTGCATTCCAGAACCAGTATATCGATCACAGCTTCCCTCACTGATTCCAGAACCAGTACTGCCTGATTCCAGCACCAGTACTGCCCTGTAAAATAACAAATCACCCAATAAAAAAAGCAACAAACATGTATACTGGTATCTTATTCCTAATACATGGAGAATATGGAGTAAAAGATCTTACCTTTTCCCATTTTAGTAGCAGTCTTCGGAATTATAAGAGACACATTGTCAATGTCAAGAATTCAATACATTACCTCAACCTTATAAAAATAGGAGTCATTCCTGCTCCTTGAAATGTACTGATCACAATTTGGATCAAAAACTACATCCCCCGTGACCGAACAAGCTAGACCCTCTACAATTACCTGCAATGGAGCCTTCCCTCTGCAATGCAGCCTCCAACAGCCTCCAATGCAGCCTCCAACAGCCTCCAACAGCCTCCAACAGCCTCCAACAGCCTCCAACAGCCTCCAATGCAGCCTTTAACAGCCTCCAACAGCCTCCAACAGCCTGCAATGCAGCCTGCAATGCAGCCTGCAATGCAGCCTCCAACAGCCTCCAACAGCCACCAACAGCCTCCAACAGCCTCCAACAGCCTCCAACAGCCTGCCCTCTATACAATACAACGTACAGAATTCAAACCTGAAATTGAAATTACATTGCAGACAATAAAATGTACAGAATTCAAAGCTACAATTTCAATGTGACCCCTTTACATTTCAATTAGGTTCAATTTCCATTTATTAGTTTCATAAGAATATTTCAATTCACATAACAATTGTGACAATTCAGATTCACATACCTAATAAGCCTAATTACCATTTCACATTTCATTATATCATTTTATTCCATCATGCCATTATGCCAACTGCATGATAGAGAACATCCTAAAGGAAATCTCACCATGGTCAAAACACAACCCAAGACCAGGATCGTATCCCTGGTCTAATAAATGTTAATGTTATCAAGAAAATTCAATAGCTCTTGATAGTGGCCAAGAATATATCAACTCATCATTAGAAAGTGAAATAATTTTCAGTTATAGAGTTCCTCCCCATGCCAATATAAAGATCGATCATGGGAGATCTTCTCATACTACATGCTATGAAAAATCCTTATACCATTAGATCAAATTTAACTTGAGTATATCATTTGAAGAATGTATAATTCAAAATTATTCCCCTTTTAGACACTACTTAATAAACCATAAGTACAATTAATTTTCTACTTAATGAAATGAAAACCTACCTAATTCTACAAAGTATCCCTCACATATCTCATACACATGCAGAATTCAGCAATTACCTGCAAGTATAACACATAATTCAGAATTTAATTAAATACATACAGAATTGAATTTAGAATTCAATTCAGAATTCAGAAGTTAATTACCCTGCACAAAAATGTCTCATAGAAAATGGTAGAAAACAATTTGACGAGTGAACTCCTTACATTGTATAATAACCTCTAACCACACCCCTAATGATGTATCAATTTTCATAACCGCGTCTAAGGTTTACATAGCCTAACCAATGGAATTGGATAATTTTTAAAAAGAAAATGAATAAAACCAACAGTATTAATCAAATTACAGAAATGACAGATGACACAAGAATTGTACATATGAAAGTAGACAGCTCAGCATATTGATTGGTATGAGTATACTCCACAATATGGATATTACATTACCCTCTTCCCTGGTCTCTATATTGACTCCCTTATAGTTCTCCATTATAGTGATACCACTACTCCTATGTTGGGGTTCCATGTCCCCTACCCCAACCTGAGTGACTGATAGAACTCCATCAACCTATTTACTTAGGGGTAGGAGAGAATCTCCCAGGTTCCTACCATGATCCACTTCTAATGATCAGCTGCTAAGTGCTCCTATAGAACTTCTATATAGCACTCATCTTATCAAACGATTGGTACTCCACTATGGGAAAAGGACACTGAAATAGCTTATGTTCAACCCTGCAATTCTTAATAAAATTAATCAAAATGATGACCAAATACTGTGTTCTACATCACAAGTTGATCTGACCACTGCATCCTTGGTGGAAATCCTAATATCAACTTATTGACACCTAATGTGGAACTCCTGGATCATCCTACTGAAACATATTTCCCTTGACTCAGGGCCTCCAATGGGTTATCTTTAGTGATGAGATCATGATTCATCAAATAAAAAAAAACTCACAAAAAGGGAATTAACCTGTGAAATGATATCATACTGAATCCCATGCTGAAAAAATGTCTCTCTAGCTATATTATCTCCTTCCCATGAAGGGGGGAAATATTTCAGGTCTGTGAAGTAACCTTAATGATCCATTAAAGACATCATCCTCTATATAAATTTTATGATGTCCCAAGTCATTCCATTATTCAAAATATCTAGATAAAAGTGACTCATATATTTCTCCTCGAATCTTTTATTTGCTAGCTCTTCTTTGATTCTAATGGGAATCCTAAATAGGTTGGAGTAAAACATAGTATGACACCACCAATGGTGTCTAAAAAAATCAAGTCTGAATTTATATTTCAAGTAATAGTATGATATTGATTTTCATGAATTCATTAATTTAATATTGAACATCAAATTATCCTGCCAACACTCAAGCTCTAGGTTGACACCCGGAGCTCTAGGTTGACACCCGGGGTATAACGAAAGTTCTATAGTTGTATTTATGTATGTCCAACAAAATAATGTCAAAAAACCTTAAATTTAAAAACAAACCAAGGATAAATTAACTTGTGATCATATTGATGTCTTCAATATACATCAAAATTATTCTATAAAGATAAATCACAATAAAACCTCAACAAAACCACAACCTAAAATTATATATGGCTTGAGAAAGACTCTCAAGGCTTATGAGCCACTAACTCATGATAGTCACACGTCATCTTTTCCCTATCACCCTAATGTATCAAGACCATATTACATATGCCACGACCCGTCCTCGGGGCCCGTGCCATGACTACCCCAAGCCCGCCTTCCATAGGCCAGGGGCTGGCGACTAGCACCCAAGGCGTAAATCCCGATAACTGGGAAGGCATTGCCTTTATAAAAGAAAACAAGCACCACAGAGTAAGCAAGCGGAGAAAGTAAAAACTAAGTACAAGAGAAGTGCTGAAAAGTAAATGGGCCAGAATACAAACCCAAAAGAAAGTACAACTACAACTGAACAAGCACAACAGAAAAGATAACAGCTGGAAGGACGGAAATGGCTCATGGGTCGTCCTCCTCGGATCCTACCTGAAGGGTAGGTACAGATGGCGCAGCTCCTGGTCGTCCACCACGGATCCTACCTGAAGGGTAGGTATAGATAGCCTCCTCCACGCTCTCTTCCGTCAACCTCCTCCGTGTGTCGTCTCATCGTGTAGTCCACCTCTGGGTACCGTCCAGTCCTCGAACACTCGGCCTCCGTCAGCACTGCCTGTCGTCTGCAACCAACACAACGAGGTGCGTGCATAGCTCGTGCAGGGGTGAGTATAACGATACTCAGTAGGGACCCCGAGACCCTCATGGTCTCACTAAAACCAATAAGGATAGCCGCAAAGAAGATCTCAACAGATAACCTCTACTTAGGTATATGCCCTTACATATTCCTAAGTTATCAAGTAACTCATCTCAATCATGATGAAACACAAGGATTGTGAAATCAACGGATAACCACTACCTAGGTATATTCCCATACGTATACCTAAGTTATCAAGTGACCAATCTCAATCATGAGGTAAACACAAAGGTCAAAAGTCTCAGCTCAAACCAGGATTTTCATTATCGAAACTGTAACTGTTGAAGAGCTCCGTCTCTGGAGTGTACAGTGGTCCTGTCACGACTCCGAGGTACTGCTCACTAACCGAAGACTGTCGAGGTACTCCTCCTGTCGAGTACTGCGGGTTTGCGGCCAACTACCGGGCGCTCCGTCCGCTATGGGTCAGTCGCCAAATATCGGGCGCTCCCCCTAATAGCCTACAGAGGTACTCCTCCTGTCGAGTACCGCGGGTCTGCAGCCAACTATCAGGCGCTCCGTCCGTCGTGGGTCTGTCGCCAAATACCGGGCGCTCCGTCCACTGGGCTAGTCGACTCACTCCAAGTCGAGTCGGTCAAGCAGTCATTAGGTCTCAGCCGGCTACACGGTCTCCGTACTCCGTACGCTCGTCTCCGGGAGGGTCCGCTCCACGAGCTATAGGTCGATACTCCAAGTATCACGAAGTCCCACGAAGAAGTATCTCAAATGACTGCCTCGTCATAGGGGTCTCAACACAACAGACGGCGCGTCAATCGGACGCCCGGTTTGTGAGTTATTAGCCTTTTCATCCCAGGGGCCCGGTTGGTTTCATGTGCGAACCAATCCGGCCGTAACTCAACTATACCCCGAACACTCATAGGGTATACTCATAGGGACCGTTTCTCAACGTGATCACCAACGCCGCTGACGGTTCGTCAAACGGACGTCTGGTCTGAATGATATCAGCTTTTTCGTTCCAGGGGCCCGGTTGGATTTCGGGTACAATCCAACTCGGCCACTATCCAACAGCAACCAAAACTCGGGCGAAGTATGCCAAAAGTTCTGTCTCATCAAGAGGAAAACAACGAGACAGATGGCGCGTCAATCGGACGCCCGGTCTGTGAGTTATTGGCTTTTTCGTTCCAGGGGCCCGGTTGGTTTCGTGGATGAACCAACCCGGCCGAACCCAAAGTATTCCGAAACCTTGAGTGCAATATACCGAAACGACCGTCTCGGTCCAAGGATCGCATTTCCGCTGACGGCGCGTCGTTCGGAGGCTCGTAGCTCAAGTTACAGGCAAAAGACCGAAAATGGTCCGAAGACGGGGGGTCTGGGCCCGGGCCGACCCGGCCCGACCCCCCTGGGGCCGCCGAACCGGGTCGACCCGACCCGGATCAACCCGACCCGGTCCGGCCCAGCTGGACCCGGTCCAGCCCGGCCAGGGCGCAGCCCGGCTCGGCCGGCCGAGCAACACAGCAGCCGCGGGGCGCCGCCCCCGCAGGTTGGAAGAAGTCGCGGCCCTTGAAGGGCCGCGCTGGAGTCAACGGACGCGGCATAGCCGCGTCCCGTGCATGAGGGCCGGACCCGCGCGGTCGCGGGTCCCCTAGCCGCCGGCAGCTTCCGCGGGCCACCGGAGTTGCTCTGGTGGTCCGTTTTCCTTCCCGTCTGCGCCGTTGTTCCTCTCGGGTTCCGTTCTTCACTGCGGGATCATCAAATCGCCCTTGCGTCATGTTTTTCTGTCGCCCGCCAAATCCGCACAACCACGAAGAACGGTGGAGGGTTTTCGGGCCGTGTTCGTTTGGCCCGCACCCTCCACGTTAGTTAATAACAACAGGAGAATTATTCAACACATGAAACAACAATTTTAATAAATTAAAATTGTTCATTTGAACCCGGTTCTTTAATTTTAAGGAAACGTTCACGGGAATATAAAATATTCACAACAACCCCTACCTCGTCAAGTCGTCGCACGCACGTTCTTCGTGGATTTGATCGTCGCGGAAGGAGGCGATCGCCGCGTCGTGGAAAGGCGTCGCGTCATCACAGAAGGGCGTCGCGTCGTCACGGAAGGGCGTCGCGTCGTCGCGGAAGGTGACGCGTTGACGAACTGTGAGGTTCAAGAACATGAAGATTTAATTATATCGATTAAATCCATGTGTTGTTATAAACCACAAAGAAGATTTAAAAGAAACCCGAAATCTCCTACCTCAAGCAGTTGGTGATCGGAGATCGTTGCGGGGAAGAACGTCTCGGAAGAAGCGTCGTCAATCTCCGAGGGTGACAGCGTTCTTCGCGTTCTTCGCGAAGGAGGATGAAGGCACAAAGAATTCTGTCAAAGGCCTCCCAACGTGAAATCCTCAAGATGTGGCGTTGGTCTTATTTTATTACTACGCCAACGGATTTCAAACCGGTTAAGAAACGAATAAAGAGATAAGTAACGACCCATTAATTCGTAGAATTAATTCAACGAAATAAATCGCCCAATTAATTCAACGAAGAAAACCGCCCAATTAATTGGTGCGTTAAGAAATTAAGAAAATGCGTCAGTTGACTTTCATAATGACGGGTTTTTGCGGGTGCGTTACTTAGCGGAAAATAAACGGTGGGGATCATGCGGGTCCCACCTCACAAATATCCTACCAAGAGGGTAGGATATTTTTGGATAGCACCATATCCGCAACAACTCAGCTTAAGCTGCTTTAAGTGGCTTCAAGTGGCTTCCATGCGGCTTAAGTGAAATAAAATAAAGTTTTTCGTACAATTATTTTATTTCTTAACCTTAAGCCCGAAAATTTAAAACCACACCCGAGAAAACGCAACTCCAGAAGAGGAGTTTCTAAGCAAAAATCAGCGCTGTGATTCCATCGGTGCCCTCGGAATTCGATTCCGAGCACCGGTTCAAAAGATAGAAAAACCTGCTCGTTCGTTCACTGAACGTACTCGAGCCAAACTTCGGAAATTGATTCCGGGCACACCGGGCCTCGGAATCAGGCGCCGTCAGAAACCGTGTTCTTGTAAAATTCCAAAGAAAATTAAGAAAAAAAATTTCTTGGAATTTACGGGTCTTTACAACATATATTTAAGATTACTATCATGGTGTCTATTGGTTCTCATTATAGCCTAGGAACTTCTATAGTCTTTTTATATGACATGTAATCTTAGGATGTCACTATATAAATATAGTCGATGTAGAAGTACAAACACTATTTTTGGTAAGATATAAACATGTATATATCAAACTGTATGCATGTAATGGTATTCAATATACATACATGAGTTGGGTCTAGGGTACCCACTCACAACACCACACTCATTAAACACCCTTCTTACTCTTTAAATATGAAGTGATTTCATGTAATTAACCTCGAAGAGCAAGGGTTGTAAAGAAACAAAATCTTGAACTGTGGCAACCTATCATGGGATACAAGGGTTTCTAATAGTTTAACAAATGTTCAAATGTAGGGTGGGCCTCACGATCAAATGAGAACAATTAAAATCAATCTATGGTGTCATTCATTTTAATATGGTATAAAATCATCATGCATTAATAAGACATAAAATAATGTTATAATAGTTTTTCATACACTTAGTTATTTCAAGAAATAGTGAATGAGAAATAATATTTCAAAATAGGCTAAGAATCTCAGGAATATGAAAAATGAAATTGGTCAATTGGGTCATTTCATGAATATCAATAATCACTTTACATGATGCAAGTATCCATGAATCAACATCAAGAATAAGAAATCATATCGATAATCATTTTTAGGAAACTTCAAATAGATGTAAGAATGTGAATTTTAAAAATGTCAACCTATTTCTCTAATTTTAAAAAACTACTTCCTAGAAATCAATTAAAAACTCAGTTTTCCTACTGGATGTTCTTTCAGTAAGGTTGTTAAGCTAGAACATTTACCTTTGTGTCACATAATTGGAGAATGAAGCAAATTTAACTGGCTCGGTATTGATGCTGATTTTAAATTCTACTAGATCGGGCTGCATGGTCTCTTTCTTCTTCTTTCCATCTCTATGACACTGATTTGTGGTGACTTCTAGTTTTTTGGATTTATTTAATGTAGGAAACAAGAATTCAAAGTCTGACCATATTTGTTTGAAGGATTTTTTCACCACCTCTTCCTGTTTCTCATGGACTTCAAATGTTGTGATAGAACTATGAATTCTAATACAATAACTTCATCTTTTAGTGTTAGAGGTCCTTTAAAAATTTCAGCATTCCCCATACATTTCTCCTCCTCCCCTACTTTTTATTCCTTCTCCTTACGTTTAAATTCGGTAATGAATTCTTGAATTGCAGCATCCTTTTTCTCCACTTTTTAAAAACTTGTAAAATCTATTTTCATGATGCCATCGCTATTTTTAGTGATTTATCATCCATTGCTTCATCCCCCTTCTCCTTTTTTAGTGTTTTGATGGTTTATTGTATTTCAGAAACTATTTCTTCCTTCAATTGTTGGACAATAATCTTCCTTGAAGAATTCAGTTAGTCCACTGGTGTCCAACTACCTATCCACTTATTCATCTTTTTGAACCTATTAAAATACACATGTATCTTCATCATTGTAATTTTCTCCATTCTCAACCACCATTTCATTAATTAATTTTGTCATGTTCCATTCTTACTGTTCATGTTAGCGCTTGAGAGATTCCATTTATTTTTCTTCAGATGAGTATTGAAGGGAGGGTTCATTTTCTTCTTTAGGATTCAAAGGTTCATCTTTTCTAGAAATATCACTAAATGTGCAACAATTTTCATCCTCATCAATCTTATTTTCACCTAGAACCTTCACTTCATAAACCTCCTTCGTTTTATCCTCTTTTTCAATCCATACATCAGAATGTAACCACAAATTACTCATAAGGGAAGATAAATTCATAATAGATTGGGATAGGTTATTTGTAAAATCTTCTTTCTCTTTAAGACCTTCCTCATGTTTTTCCATCATCATGACCAAAATTTAATTAGCCTTCATGAGAAATTCCAAAATTATTTCATGTGAATCCATTTCATGAGGTACATGAAAGGCAGGTCAATCTTGATGGTATTGCTCATCCCAAGATCATTTGGTTTTGAGGGTCATTGTATCCATACAAATATGAACTGTCCTAGCCTACTCTTTATTATGACCATCATTCAGAATTTTGTGTTACTGATGAGGTAGCCTCTTTTTGGTATCCTACTTACTCTAATGATGGTTTAACATAGTAAACCTACCCCATCCCCTACACTAAAATGACCCCCCACGACCACTACCTTAAACCTCATCCCTTGGCCCTATCCGGCCCCTTTACCACTAACCCCCCAGTCCTAGCCTAAACCTACCCCCCAGACCTAAACCCCAACCTAAACCTACCCCCCACCCTGACCTAAACCTAACCTAACCCTAAACCCTTAAACATAACCCTGGCCCTATCCCCCATAAACCCAACACCAACCCCTTATCCCGAACCCCTACCAGTCCCCTTGGCCCTAACCACCCCCCCCCCCAGCCCTAGCCCTTTCCCCTGCCTCTAATCTTAACCCTCTCATGGCAAAGCCCCTGCCTTTAGTCCTAACCCTCCCCTTGTATTTATGTCTGACCAACGAAATAATGTCAATAAACCTTAAATTTAATATAAACCAAGGGTAAAATAACTCATTGTCATATTGAAGTCTTCAATATCAATCAAAATTATTCTATAAAGATAAATCAAAACAAAACCGCAACCTAAAATGATATATGTCTTGTGATGGGATCCTAATACAGAGTGGGTAAAACAAAGAATATTGCAGCAAAATCAAATGAAAAAAATCTAAAATAAATGGAGGCAGAAGAGATAATTCAATTACAACGTACCGATTTGAAGTGGAAGAAAAAAAATTACTTGAATCAATCGTCGGCTGGGAAGTGGGGTTCACAGTTTGGAGAAATCTTGTTTAGGGAAAAATCTTATAAATGGGTTCTGAAGGAAGTGCGCTCAGGAATTAGGGTTGGCATCCTGGAGAGATCCATTCCGAAGAAAGTGATCTCGCGACGGAGGAAGTAAGCTCGCCAAGTAGGGTTAGTGCTCGGGAAGTAGGGTTGGAGGAGAGATCTCGTTGGAGGAGTAGATCTCATAGAGCGGAGATATCTGTTCGAGGGGGAGAGATTCTATTCGACGGAGGAAGTGGGCTCACGGGTTCGTGCTCGGGAAGTAGGGTTCGATGGAGGAGAGATTCTGTTCGACGGAGGAGATATCTGTTCACGGGTTAGCAGAGACACCTATTCGATGATGGGTTCAATGGAGGAGAGATTATGTTCGTGGCCAGGGGGTATCTGGGGGGTTTTTTCCCAACGGTTCTTAAAAACCGTAGAGAAATATTGGAAAACCAGCTATTACCAACGGTTTTGTTAAACCGTTGGTACAATTACCCCTAATATCCAACAGGTTTTGCAAACCGTTAGAAAAAATCACCATTTTTTCCCCTTCACCAACGGTTTCATTGAACTGTTGCTATAGGTTACTTAATCCAATGTGTTTTTCAAACCGTTGGTATGGAGGTGTTGGTATATGTGGAGATTCCACTAGTGAATCTGTAAAACGATCTTTAAACAAGTAATCTTATAACCTAAAAACATTGAAATCTATAAACATGGAAACCTTTGAATCTCCAGCATGCATACCTTACAAACAAGAATACCTTCATCCTGTAAACCTAGCAACTAAAACCCACAAACCTAACAACCAAAAAACCAGAAATTAGTAACATGTAAATGTGTAATGCACAAACTATCAACTTATAACTTCCAAACCTGCTAGCTTACAAGCCTTCAAACCATGAAACCTATAAACCTGCAACCAGAAAACTTGAAAAAATGCAAACATTCAAATACAAAAGTAGAAAAAAAATCATTCTCTTGAAAATAAAAAAACACAAGACCTGTAAAATAAATAAAATAGTAACAATCTGTATACATGTGTGGGCAATGAGCATAAAATTAAGTTGTTCACTAAAAATAATTACTTTAATATATCTCATAATATGTTGGGTTAGTGAATATAAAGTAAAATAAATAAAATAGTAACAATTTATATACAGATAACAAGGGTGATCCACCAAGTGCTAACAATGTCACAACGATACACAAATAAGCTCCAATAAATTGGTTGTTTGAAACATTCCTGATAGCATCAGTAAAAGCAAGAAAAGATTAAAGACTTTGCACTAAGGATGCTCAGAATTCATACAAACTAAAGCAGTGAAATCTGATTAATTACATGGTAAAAAAACTATGTAAACTAGAAAGATGTCAATTCAAGTAAGTGTTGTTTAAACAAACCATCAACTTACAAATCATCAAGGGGAATGCCAGCAAGGGCATCAATTAGACCAGTGAATTGATTGATCTGTAAATACCTGAATAAAGCCATAAATACATTAAAAAATGATAATTATCTTAACTAAAGTCTCAGTTGCTTACAGTGTACCAAGGCTTGAAAGCGACCAGAAACTGTGAGGTAAGTTCCCCGTCATTGAGTTGTATGAGAGATCCTTGTATGTGAAACAAATCATTATAAAATAATATTCAATTGAACAAGAACCTTCTAACATAACAGATTAAGAAAAGACAAAAGTGGACTCAATAAATGAAAATACAAATATGAAAGAACTCTAAAAGGATAATTTACAGAAGCCCCCCCCCCTCCCCACGGACAGAAGCCCCTCCCCCCCTGGACAGATTTCCCTTGCTGAACCCCCCTGGACAGCAGCCCCCCCTGCTGGACCCCCCTGGACAGCCCCCCTGCTGGACAGCAGCCCCCCCTGTTGGACCCCCTGGACAGCACCCCCCCCCCCCCACCCCCCCTGCTGGACCCCCCTGGACAGCAGCCCCCCCCCCCCCCCGGGCAGAAGCCTCCCCTGTTGGAGCCCCCTGTACAGCCCCCCTGCTGGACCCCCCTGGACAGCCCCCCCTGCTGGACAGCAGCCCCCCTGCTGAAGATTTTTATGTTGAATGTACAAAGAAAAATTGGAAATAACTGGTTAAACTAATATGTGCGTAGTGGAGATGTAACGAATATGCTAAAATAAAAATCTGTTTGAAACATGATCAAATAATAAAAACTTACCCAACATCAGTGCTGCAACTAATTTGTAAAGATACACAGCTCCAAAATGAGTCACTACTCCCCTTTCCATGATGGTGTATTTCTCTAAATTGTAGTGTGACTCCACCCTGTGACCATGTATGTAGATCAAGAACATCTCAACGCAGTTAATTTTTACTAATGATTCATCACTCATTCTCATTCTAAAGCAGTTGTAATGCTCTAATCATATGTGCAAATTTTAAATTTTCATCAAAACAAATAACATATAAATGAAGACTATTCAAATAATAACTAATAGTTGTAGAAGTTTCTAAGACATCATCACAATATTAATAAACATTAATTTTATATGAAAAGGAATAAAGATTTATTTGTACCATTGAGAAATCAAATATATGATGTAACGTACTGTTCAAATAATAACTAATAGTAATGAACATTGAAACCGGAACACTGTAATTGTGAATGTCAACATAATGGAGATAGTTTGGAAACCAATCAAATATAACAAAATCTATACAGAAAAAAAATTAATTGTAAAAAGAAGGGTGTGTGAGGTTACAAAAGATGTAGTTTATTAATTGATAATCACATTGTACCTTCCACGATGGTGTATTTCTCCAAAATCTAGTGTTACTCCACCATGTCCCCTTGTATGCTGGATCGAAACATTGCATTAATATTGATTATATTGAATATATTGAATGCATAAATTAGTGGTACAAAATATTGCAATAAAAGTGGATTAAATATGGAGACAGTTAAAATAGTAGAAAACATAAATGATAATCACATTGTACATTTGTACTGATGTTCATCCGACACATTGAACAATATCTATACATAATAATTGAAAAATTAGAAATATAATGTATAAAATTAGAATAAATAACAAATCAAATAAAATGTATCATATTCAATAAGTCAAAACAACTAAACCATAACCAAGGAAAATCTGACAATAAATAAGACAATAAATTGAAACCAATAAATCATACCAAATTCAAATGAGAGGAGGCTAACGATCTGTAATAAAAAAAACCACCTGCACACCCCCCCCTGCCCCCTCCCATGCCCCCCCACCTGCACATCCCTCCCCCCAGCAACCTGCCTATAGCATCCCGTCTTTTTATAACATAAACTTTCATTTCATTACACGAAACTGGTGATCTTTAAGGTTTAGTGTCTTGGAAACAAGGAACATAATACATGAAAACAACATAAAACATTCTTCTTAAACACTTGAAAGGTTTCTCCTTAAGTTCAACCTAGGTTCATTACTGCATCTCATAACCTGGGGACATACATCAAAAGAAAGGGTGAGCAGAAGGTCCAGTAAGGGAAACAAGAGAAACATTTTACATGTGAACTTGAGATACTTCAATAAGGACATGAAAAGAACTTTAAGGCATGAGAAAGAAATCATGAGATACATCATAATAAAAAAAATAACATTTTTCATAACTTGAAGATGTGGCTGCAACATTTAATATTGACAATCATTTCGTTTCACCAACGTCCATCCCCAAGGTGTCATTAAAAATTACCAAGGTTATTCACCAAAGTATCAGTCTAAAAAGTCATCTCTAGATATTAAGTCTTTACCCAATGCATTGGAGCGCTATCTGGGCGCACCCTTGACATGTCTTTATTATCATGTGAGCCACATATATCATCATCAATCATTTCATAAACAACTCATATGGCATAAAAGAAATGGGTTTCATTTCATAATCATAACGTTTTAAAAACTGCTTTAAAGACATGATCTTTATGTCACTTTAAACCCACGGAAAGGGAAAGTGGGTTTCATGTATGTAAATCCCAGAATTTAAAATAGAACATTTTGATATATATGTGAATACCCCTATAGAAATAAGAGCTTTGAGTATTCACTTAATAACATAAAATAATTTTGAGAAAAAGATAGGCATTTTGAGACGAAAATTCTGCAGCATAACAGCTACGTTACAGGGTTTTAGAAAACGTTGAAAAGAGAGGGGAAATGGGCCACCCATTCATAAATGATCTATAAAAATAGTATAGGGACATAATATAAGGGATATGAATCATGGTAATGAAATTTAAAGGACATACCATTTGAAATGAAAAACATGGAAGTAAGACAAAAATAAGATTTCTCTTATAAAAATTCGACAGCCTAACGGCATCACTTAAACTTCAATAAAAAATGATTTGACAAGATAAAATAGGGTCTCTCATCATATGATCATAAGAGATCAGTATGATAGATATAGAGATCATACCCCAACATAATAAAAAGGAACTTGAAAGACTTGACATGAAAATCAAACTTGAAAAATGAGAAGGGTGAAAGAATCCCTTAAAAATTCAGCAGCCTAACGGCGTCACTTAAACTTTCATAAAACGAAATGATGAGAGTAAGAGGGGATCTCTAATAATATAAAAATTAAAAGGGCAGTAAGATGAATATAAAAGAACATCCTCTCACATAAGAACATGGAGAATAAAGGGAATGACATAAAAGAGATTACATGAAAAGAAAGAGAGAGGTCGGATCCCTTACCTTAAAACGCAACTCTTAAAACTCAAAGGTTTGGACCTTGAGGGCTTGGGGGCACCTTGGGAGGACTCCTTGGGAGGTAAGGAGACCAGAACTTCGTTGCGGGAGAGTTGGGAGTGAAAACTAAAGGAGGAAAGGGTGGGTATTTATAGGGAAAGTGAGTGGACAAGGCATTAATGGCCAAGGGACACCTCACAAGTGCTTTTCTCAAAACCATGTGCTCTCTCATGGCATTTACCATAGAGTTAGGCCACATGGGGCCCACAAAACAATAATTCATCACCCTTGGTCGGCCAACCCTTAAAATATCTCATGACATCATCATGATACGGTTATGATATCATTAAACATACTAAAACCCTAAAACTGTATTTTTACTATTCACTGAAAATTCAACTTTCTCAGAAAAATCCCAAAATTTCACCTTAACCAAATATCGATGATCTAAGTACATTTATGAACTCCATTTTATAAAAATAATTTTCGAAATATTTTTAATTAAATTTTTAATTAAAAAACACTATTCACCCGAAAAAACTAATACTTGACTAATAATTTATGAAACCGTTATTTACCCATTTTATTGAATCTCATTACTTAATCAAGGTGTCTAAATTATATTAAAACTTTTTTTGAGTGAAATTATTAATCCATTTGGTCACATTACTAATCCTAAGCGTAAAATCACTATTCATAATTTATTATTCGTCAAAAATTAAGTTGGTCTTATTAGACT
The DNA here is from genome assembly GCA_963277665.1 of Viscum album. Lineage (NCBI taxonomy): Eukaryota > Viridiplantae > Streptophyta > Magnoliopsida > Santalales > Viscaceae > Viscum > Viscum album. The sequence goes on along the minus strand of OY728135.1, from coordinate 368,807,822 downwards.
CCAAATTCCTTACTAAACACTTTTGCAGAAGACCATTTTTTGAAAATCATTACACATCATTAATTATTTAGGGTTTACATAAATATTTTAAAATATCATTTTTTTTTTCAAAATTCATCAATAAAATACATCCTAAAATTATCCGGACATTTGAAATTTCACAAACATCACTAAAGGAAGAAATATCAATTCATTCATCCCAAAGGATTACACAAAGAAGCTAGGGTCTCGTCACATAGCCCCTTATAACACCGGCATATGACCTAAGTGTAAGGTGTGCTATGGTGAAAGAATCTGAGGGAGGCTCAGATAACATTGCTCTAGTAGTAATCTCTACTAACTTGAACTTCTCCCGTAGGCGTTTCCGTTCAAGCTTGACACGCTGGAGTTCGGCTTGGGCATTGTCCAAAGCGAAGCCCAAAGATGCCACCTCCTTCCCAAGCTCTGATAAGTAGGCTTCATAAGGTTCGAGTCTACTGGATGAAGTCATCGACTCCTCTTTCTGCATTAACCATTAACATCTCTATTAAATCGTTAAGAGTAATTTAATATACTATTTAAAAAGTTTGAGTCGTTACATTCTTCCCCCCTTAAGAAATTTCGTCCCCGAAATTTATACTTGAGGCCTAGTCGAAAAGGTGAGGGTGCTTTTGCTTCATCATTTCCTCAGGCTCCCAAGTCGCTTCTTCGTATTTATGATTCCTCCACAACACTTTCACAAGGTGGGTAGTCTTGTTTCGTAGAACCTTATCTCTACAGTCTAAGATCTCCACTGGCCGCTCCTCATAAGAGAGGTCATGTTCCAGTTGTACCACCTCTGGGTTCAGTACATGCGAAGGGTCGGGTATGTACTTCCTCAAGAGAGATACATGGAAGACATTGTGAACTTGAGCTAGGTTCGATGGACGTGCTAGACGATAGGCCACTGCTCCTATGCGATCAAGGATTTCATAGGGGTCAATGTACCTAGAGTTGAGGTTCTCTTTCTTCCCAAACCGCATGACTCTCTTCCATGGAGAAATTCGAAGGAAGACTTTGTCACCAACACCAAACTCCAAGTCCCTTCGATGATTGTCAGCATAGCTCTTCTGTCGACTCTGAATAGCTTTTATGTGTTGTTGGATGGCATGAACCTGTTCCGTTATCTCTTGCACGAGATCAGGCCCAAGAAGCTTTCTCTCACCAGTTTCATCCCAACAAGTAGGAGTTCTACATCGCTTTCCATACAGAGCTTCATAGGGTGTTATCTGAATACTCGAATGGAAGTTGTTGTTATAGGAGAACTCAACTAATGGGAGGTGTTGATCCCATCCACCTTTAAATTCCATTGAGCATAATCTCAGCATGTCTTCGAGTGTCTGAATAGTACTTTTAGATTGGCCATCAGTTTGAGGATGATAGGCTGTACTAAAATTCAATTCAGTATTCAGAGCATGTTGAAGACTTCTCCAGAATTTTGATGTGAATATTGGATCACGATCAGACACGATGGATAGTGGTACCCCATGCAGCCTTACCACTTCCTTCACGTATATCTTGGCAAGCTGATCCAGAGAGAAATCTTCCCGAATAGAGATAAAATGGGTTGTCTTGGTGAGAGGGTCCACAATAACCCATATCGCATTGTTTCCTTTGGATGTTTTCGGGAGACCAGTTACAAAGTCCATAGTGATATTATCCCACTTCCATACTGGTATGGGTAGCGGTTGTAATACCCCCTTAGGAAGTTGTCGTTCTGCCTTTACTTGCTGACACACCAGGCACCTTGTAGTGTAATCAGCAATCTCCCTCTTCATGTTATCCCACCAATAATGATCACGAAGGTCTCTATACATTTTAGTGCTTCTCGGATGTATAGAGAAAGTAGAACTATGAGCTTCATCCATCAGTTCTTTCTTTATTTCCGGAATAGATGGAACACATAGTCTTGTACGAAATTTCAATACACCTTCTTGATCAATATTGAAATCAGGGAACTTCCCATCTTTTACAGCCTCCAACTTCTCCTGCATCAAAGGATCTTCTTTTTGAGTCTTCTTGATCTTCTCTAGTAATGAAGGTTGAGAAATCATTTGGGATAGGGTTGATGATGTCTCTTTCCTTATAATTCTCATGTCCAGTTTTACTAGATCTTTAATCAAGGGATCTCCTAGGATCCTCATTGTTGCCAGAACAACAGGGTCTTTCCTGCTTAACGCATCTGCGACTTTATTTGCTCTTCCAGGGTGATAATGAATTGAACAATCATAGTCTTTAATAAGCTCCAACCATCTCCTTTGTCTCATGTTGAATTCTTTCTATGTGAAAATATACTTTAGACTTTGGTGGTCAGTGTATATATCACATTTCTCCCCATAAAGATAGTGTCTCCATATCTTTAGATCAAAAACAACTGCCGCCAGCTCTAGATCATGCGTAGGATAACTCTGCTCATGAATCTTCAACTGTCGAGATGCATAATAAATTACCTTGTCATTTTGCATGAGGACGCACCCAAGCCCTTTCAGAGATGCATCGCTAAAAATAATGAATCATTCTCCGATAGAGGGTAGTGTTAACACAGGTGCAGTAACTAATATCTTCTTCAGCTCTTGGAAACTTTCCTCGCATTCCTTTGTCCAGATGAACTTAACCCATTTTCGAGTCAACTTGGTTAGTGGATTAGAAAGTCGTGAAAAGTTTTTCACAAACCTCCTATAATATCCCGCTAAACTAAGGAAACTACGAATCCCAGTTACTGTTGTGGGTTGAGGCCACTCCTCCACAACCATTGTCTTTGCAGGGTCAACCGAGATTCCTTCATTGGTTACGATGTGCCCCAAGAAAGCCACTTGTTGTAACCAAAACTCACACTTGTTGAACTTTCCAAAGAGCCTCTCCTTCCGTAGAGTTTTCAAAATAACCCTCAGATGATCTTCATGCTCCTCACAACTTTCTGAATATATCAAAATATCATCAATAAAAACTACCACAAAGTTATCAAGGTAGTCCTTAAAGACTCTATTCATCAAATCCATGAAAATAGCAGGAGCATTAGTCAAGCCGAAGGGCATAACAGTAAACTCATAATGCCCATATCTTGATCGGAAGGCAGTCTTTGGAATATCTTCCTTCTTCACCCTCAGTTGATGATAACCAGATCGAAGGTCAATCTTAGAGAAGAATTGAGCCCCACGAAGTTGGTCAAATAAATCATCAATTCTTGGAAGAGGATATCTGTTCTTCACTGTGATCCCGTTCAGTTCTCTATAATCAATGCATAGCCGCATGGATCCATTCTTCTTCTTTACAAATAGAACCGATGCCCCCCAAGGAGACACACTCGTTCGGATAAACCCCTTCTCCAACAAGTCTTGGAGTTGTTTCTTTAACTCTTCTAGCTCCACATTTTCCATTCTATACGAGGTCTTTGATATCGGTTGAGATCCAGGTACGAGTTCAATGGAGAACTCTACCTCTCTTTCTGGGGGAGGTCCAGGTAACTCCTCAGGAAATACATCCATGTATTTATGAAAAATTGGAACATCTTCTATTGGTATGCTCCCTTTTCCTTCTTCATCATCACCGATTAACTCCACAAAGAAAGCTATAGGAGGTGCTTCTAGATAGGGATCAGTTCGGGATATCTCTCCTTGGAAGATAAATGTAGGTTGTTTATTCAAGACTACTGAGATTTCCTTACTTCTGCATTTGATCTTAGCATTATACTTTAAGAGTCAGTCCATCCCTAGTATAACGTCGAATTCCAACATGGGAATGACTACTAGATTTGCGATAAGATTGTGCTCACTAAAGTAAACACTAGAGTCTCTAAACAATGTTGATGCATGGATAATCCCACTTGGAGTCTTGACTGACAACTCTACCTCAAGCAATTCGGGGATTGATTCTATATTATTTGCAAACTTGGAAGAAATAAAGGAATGTGTAGAACCAGAATCAAACAAAGTAGTTGCTAGTTTTGAGAGGACAACAAGAGTATCTGCTACCACGTCATTCGGAGCTTCAACTTCAGTTGTTGTGATAGCAAAAGCACGACCTTGCTCCCCTGGCCTTTGCTGAGGTTGATGGTGATTCCCCTCCACTGCCCTTGGATTTGGACAGAGATTAGCATAGTGCCCAAGCTGTCCACACTTGAAGCAATGGACTTCGAGTAAGGCCATAACCATCTTTCCTCTGTCGTTAGTGTTGGGGAGTTGAGGCTTCACCTCACTAAAACAATTCTGAGCAATATGGCCTCCTCTTCCACACTTGTAGCACTTTCCACTTCCGACCAAGCAGTTCCCCGGATGCTTCTTCCCACATTTATTGCATGTGGTATGTTGCATTTGCTTTCCACCTCTTCCCTAATCAAAAGTCTTCCCTAAACTGGGCTTTAACGATCTCTTCTTTCCATTTGATTTATGAGACCACTGCGTCTCACCAAACTCCAGCTCGACTTTCATTGCACTCCGCACGATCTCCTCGTAGCTATCGTAGTCCCGGTTGGCTAAATTCTTCTGCAGATGAGGTCTTAGTCCACCGAAAAATCTATCAACCTTCACACTTGGATCCATGACAAAGCTAGAGGTATATCGTGAAAGTCGGGTGAAGTTCATCTCATAGCTTCCGACAGATTCGTTATCCTTCTGCTTCAGCTCGAGAAACTCTTTCTCCATTCTCGTTCTCATGGAACGAGGGAAATACTTGTTAAAGAATATTCCCCGGAATTCTTCCCACTCCATAGCTTCCATCTCTCCTCTAGGCTTCGTGTTTTTGACCAGTGACCACCACTGATCAGCTTCTCTCTCTAGGCGATAAACAGCAAGGGTGACTTTTTCTTGTTCCGAACAAAGGAGTACAGAAAAGATCTTTTCAATGGAGCTTATCCATTGTTCCGCAACCAAAGGGTCAGTAGATCCACTGAATGATGGTGGTCGTTGACGCATGAAGGACTCAACAGAGTGTTGTTCCCTTCGTGGTGAGATCGGCTTCTCAGCTTGATTCAAGTTATTACTCATAACTTGAGTCAGTTGGTTCATCATTCGCATGAATGTTTCCATTCCAGCTTCCATCGGAGGGCCGTCAGCACATGGTGCATTGCGGTCACTATCGGCAAGATTCCTCCTATTGCCCGCCATTTTCTAAAAGAATAAAACCTTAGTGAGAAACTTATTTCATTTATGAATCTTTTAACTAAGACTTCATTCTTAGACAATTACACTTCTCTATAATTCCTTCATAATGATTCATAAAAAGCTTGTGATTAACCAAACATATCCTCCGGAAGTGTCGTAACCAAGAGTGCAGCAAGGCCCGTTATCGTGCACCAGTTCCCGTTCGAGTCTAGCTCAAAGCGGTGTTTTCGGGTTTTACCCCTATGTACATCTGTGCCAGAGCCGCCTCTACCTGCTCGTATCCAGACAGGGATGTATTTGTTTGATAAACCACTCACTCAATACTTACCAAAATACCAGGAAGTTTTCCTATATTTAAACTTTTCTATAGGGTTCTTCCTAAAGTTTTTATATCCTAATTTCTACAAATAACTAAACCATCCTTTGATACCAACTATAGCATCCCGTCTTTTTATAACATAAACTTTCATTTCATTACACGAAACTGATGATCTTTAAGGTTTAGTGTCTTGGGAACAAGGAACATAATACATGAAAACAACATAAAACATTCTTCTTAAACACTTGAAAGGCTTCTCCTTAAGTTCATCCTAGGTTCATTACTGCATCTCATAACCTGGGAACATACATCAAAAGAAAGGGTGAGAAGAAGGCCCAGTAAGGGAAACAAGAGAAACATTTTACATGTGAACTTGAGATACTTCAATAAGGACATGAAAAGAACTTTAAGGCATGAGAAAGAAATCATGAGATACATCATAATAAAAAAAATAACATTTTTCATAACTTGAAGATGTGGCTGCAACATTTAATATTGACAATCATTTCGTTTCACCAAGGTTCATCCCCAATGTGTCATTAAAAATTATTAAGGTTATTCGCCAAGGTATCAGTCTAAAAAGTCATCTCTAGAGATTAAGTCTTTACCCAATGGATTGGAGCGCTATCTGGGCACACCCTTTACATGTCTTTATTATCATATGAGCCACATATATCATCATCAATAATTTCATAAACAACTCATATGGCATAAAAGAAATGGGTTTCATTTCATAATCATAACGTTTTAAAAACTGCTTTAAAGGCATGATCTTTATGTCACTTTAAACCCATAGAAAGGGAAAGTGGGTTTCATGTATGTAAATCACAGAATTTAAAATAGAACATTTTGATATATATGTGAATACCCCTATAGAAATAAGAGCTTTGAGTATTTACTTAATAACATAAAATAATTTTGAGAAAAAGAGAGGCATTTTGAGACGAAAATTCTGCACCATAACAGCTACGTTACAGGGTTTTAGAAAACGTTGAAAAGAGAGGGGACATGGGCCACCCATTCATAAATGATCTATAAAAATAGTATAGGGACAAAATATAAGGGATATGAATCATGGTAATGAAATTTCAAGGACATACCATTTGAAATGAAAAACATGGAAGTAAGACAAAAATAAGATTTCTCTTATAAAAATTCGACAGCCTAAAGGCGCCACTTAAACTTCAATAAAAAAATGATTTGACAAGATCAAATAGAGCCTCTCATAATATGATCATAAGAGATCAGTATGATAGATATAGAGATCATATCTCAACATAATAAAAAGGAACTTGAAAGACTTGACATGAAAATCAAACTTGAAAAATGAGAAGGGTGAAAGAATCCCTTAAAAATTCGGCAGCCTAACGGCGTCACTTAAACTTTCATAAAACGAAATGATGAGAGTAAGAGGGGATCTCTCATCATATAAACATTAAAAGGGCAGTAAGATGAATATAAAAGAACATCCTCTCACATAATAACATGGAGCATAAAGGGAATGACATAAAAGAGATTACATGAAAAAAAAAGAGGTCGAATCTCTTACCTTAAAACGTAACTCTTAAAACTCAAAGGTTTGGACCTTGAGGGCTTGGGGGAACCTTGGGAGGACTCCTTAGGAGGTAAGGAGACCAGAACTTCGTTGGGGGAGAGTTGGGAGTGAAAACTAAAGGAGGAAAGGGTGGGTATTTATAAGGAAAGTGAGGGGACAAAGCACTAATGGCCAAGGGACACCTCACAAGTGCTTTTCTCAAAACCATGTGCTCTCCCATGGAATTTACCATGGAGTTAGGCCACATGGGGCCCCCGAAACAATAATTCATCACCCTTGGCCGGCCAACCCTTAAAATATCACATGACATCATCATGACACGGTTATGATGTCATTAAACATACCGAAACCCTAAAACTGTATTTTTACTATTCACTGAAAATTCAACTTTCTCAGAAAAATCTCAAAATTTCAACTTAACCAAATATCAATGCTCTAAGTACATTTATGAACTCCATTTTATAAAAAAAATTCTAAATATTTTTAATTAAAAAACACTATTCACCCGGAAAAACTAATACTTGACTAATAATTTATGAAACCGTTATTTACCCATTTTATTGAATCTCATTACTTAATCAAGGTGTCTAAATTATATTAAAACTTTCTTTGAGTGAAATTACTAATCCATTTGGTCACATTAATAATCCTAAGCGTAAAATCACTATTCATAATTTATTATTCGTCAAAAATTAAGTTGGTCTTATTAGACTCCAAATTCCTTACTGAACACTTTTGCAGAAGACCATTTTTTGAAAATCATTACACATCATTAATTATTTAGGGTTTACATAAATATTTTAAAATATCTTTTTTTTCAAAATTCATCAATAAAATACATCCTAAAATTATCCGGACATTTGAAATTTCACAAACATCACTAAAGGAAGAAATCTCAATTCATTCATCCCAAAGGATTACACAAAGAAGCTAGGGTCTCGTCACATAGCTCATTATAACACCGACATATGACCTAAGTGTAAGGTGTGCTATGGTGAGAGAATCTGAGGGAGGCTCAGATAACATTGCCCTAGTAGTAATCTCTACTAACTTGAACTTCTCCCGTAGGCGTTTCCGTTCAAGCTTGACACGCTGGAGTTCGGCTTGGGCGTGGTCCAAAGCGAAGCCCAAAGATGTCACCTCCTTTCCAAGCTCTGATAAGTGTGATTCATGAAGTTCAAGTTTACTGGATGAAGCCATCGACTCCTCTTTCTGCATTAACCATTAACATCTCTATTAAATCGTTAGGAGTAAGTTAATATACTATTTAAAAAGTTTGGGTCGTTACACTGCCCCCCACCTGCACACCCCCCTACCCCCTCCCCTGCCCCCCCCCCCCACCTGCACACCCTCCTCCCCCTGCCCCCCCACCTGCACACACCCCTCCCCCTGCCCCCAGCACACCCCATAACCCCCCCCCCCCACCTGCACACCCCCTCTCCCTGCCCCCTGCCCCCTGCACACACCCCTCCCCATGCCCCCAGCACACCCCCCTACCCTCTCCCACCCACCAGCAACCCCCCTGCCCCCTCCCTTGCCCCCCCCCCCCCCACCTGCAAACCCCCCTCCCCCTGCCCCCCCCCCACCTGCACACCCCCCCACCTGCACACACCCCTCCCCCTGCCCCCAGCACACCCCCTACCCCCCCCCCACCAGCACACCCCCTCTCCCTACCCCCCTGCCCCCTGCACACACCCCTCCCCCTGCCCCCAGCACACCCCCCTGCCCTCTCCCACCCACCAGCAACCCCCCTGCCCCCCACCTACACACCCCCCTCCCACTGCCCCCAGCACACCCCCCTGCCCCCTGCCCCCTCCCCGGCACACCCCCCCCCCACCGGCACACCCCCCCCCCCACTGGCACACCCCCCCCCCCTGCACACACCCCTCCCCCTGCCCCCAGCACACCCCCTACCCCCCCCCCACCTGCACACCCCCTCTCCCTGCCCCCCTGCCCCCTGCACACACCCCTCCCCCTGCCCCCAGCACACCCCCCCCCCCTGCCCTCTCCCACCCACAAGCAACCCCCCTACCCCCCACCTGCACACCCCCCTCCCCCTGCCCCCAGCACACCCCCCCTGCCCCCTGCCCCCTCCCCTTCCCACCCCCCCCTGCCCACCCCACACCCACCCTCCCCACCCTCCCCACCCCATGCACCCCTTACCCACCCTCCACATTTCATTCCACTTCAACCACTTAATGAAATATGTGTATAAAGGATCATTCGTGATGTTTTTTCAGAAAAAAACCTTTTTTCCCTAGATCAGGATGATGGATGATTTCCAGGAATCCAATCTTGAATTTGGAATGAGTAGTTGTTTCCATTATGATTAATAAATCTTGATTTGTTGGATAATCCAGAATACTTTCCAAGGATGTGTATCCATTTCGTGGGGAGTTTATAATTACCTATATCGTTATGAGTCAGAGAATTCAAATGAAATTGAATTTTTAGTCTCCAAGTAGCAAGAGTTTCAAGAAGTGGTATTTAGAAAAACAATCTGGGTGTTGGGATGTCTCTTGGGGATTTTTTATTCCTATTTAGGTGTTCAGGTGGTTCATGGGGTAATCAAGTAGCAGTTAGAGGGTTTCTAGTCCATTCCACTTAATTTTAAGACCCATCAATTACCATGTCTAGGTACACTGGGTACCAAAGTCTAATAAAGGCAAAAATAGTTGATTATGAGTTTTATAGTGGGGTATCCTCTAGTGGGGAACTAGGTATGGCTTACTGGATAGCCATGTGCTAGGTTTATGGTTGTGTTCTCTATGTATTTCATACTCACTTATTGTATTCATGTAGGCCATGTCTTGAATGAGATAGTGGTGGTACATGATATGATAAGAGACCTGACCTAAAGAATAGATTGGTGATATGAGATGAGATATGGGACCTCAACCTATGTGAGTGGGTGATATAATGAGATGATCATTAATAAAGCTCTTTATTTTTCAAACATCACTCATTCAGCTCAAATCACAATGATTTAAGCTGTGATGAATAACCCAAGCATCGAATCAACATCATCTATATTATTCTTAAAAACTCATGATGTTTTTTTATCAAGAAGCTCTTTCACCCCCCTGCCCCTGCACCAGCACCCCCCTGCCCCACCCCCTGCCCCCCTCTTTCACCCCCACTTCCCCCTCCCCACTGCACACCCCCTCCCCCTGAGCATTTCATGATATCATGCCAACCATATAAATATCAGATCTTGGTGTAACCCAAGCATACCAAATTCTCAGGTCCAAACAGCCAACTACTCATCATGAAGGGCTCCATGAATATATTCCAAGCATCCTGAGAATGTCTATAAACTCCAATAAAATGAATGGATTGATGTTTATTCCTAGGCACCTCGGGTAATCACTGAATAAAAAAACATCCCCCAAGTCACCATGCCAAATGGTCGGATCCCATGCATCCTGATCAAGAATAAGTAAAATCATTGGGATTGACAGGCTAATCCTAGGGATAACATTGTCATCTCATAATAATAATAATCTTGAATAAAAATAAGTAATCCCCTATCCAACTCAGTTGGATCCTAGTTAGGTTAGGCATCCTAGGGACTTGTGGCATCCAAAGCATCCCATATAGACTTGAGGTCGAATCCCAACGTTCCAAGAATTCTTCACATGGTTCAACAGCCGAATCCTAAGATACATGTCAGGAATCCATGATGACATCATCATGTATAATTTGTCTCACAACCATACCACATAAGGCCCAAGGTCGGATCCTAGGAAACACTCTTAGGCAACCATCATACCATCGTCACATCAGGCCCATAGGTCAGGTCCCAAGAAGTACATCTGAGAACCATGGTTGCATCCAAAAAAACATATGAAGGTATAAACAAAAATTAAGGGTTTTACAAATTTCCAAACCCATCACTTACAATTCATAACCCCATGGGATTATACATTTGATGCAGGTTTTAAGGTGACACTCACTACCATCTCTACCAAGGCCATATGCATCCGCTTAGGGTTGGTTAGTCAACAGGGCACCCATTGGGGTCCCCTAGTAATAGAGGCACCCTCACACAGGTCCTCGGTCTCAATCCAGGTCTTGGTTCAAGAACTGATGCTCAAAGTAATACTATTTTTCTTGGCATCATAATCAATAGAGCACAATCTTTTTTACTACACAAGATATGTCATGTTGACAAGACTCAAGAGATAGCACATGACCCATTTTGGTCTTCAAGGTCTCACAAGGTCTATCTGCTCACCCAACCCAAGTACATAACCTAGGCTAAGTGTGTCTCGAGTCAAGGCCTAGACTATTAGTGTCCAAGGTAAACCAGCTAGTACCAAGGTCCATCAAGGCCTTAGCACTTTATAAATCATAATCAATGAATTTCAATTTAATTAATTAAAAAAGTTAATTAATTAAAATCAATTAATTTATATATTGGTTATGGGGTTAATTTAATTTAAATAAATTAATCACTTCATTAGCAAGACTGCAAGCCATGAGAATAAATCAAAAGCATAAATACCACATGGTAAAGTATGCATACCGCCTATCTTTATTCGACGCTTTTCTAATTATTTCCCAAAGGTAGGAAGAAGTTTCCAAGGCACACCAAGGTCTTTCCATGCTCAGTCCCATCCCACATCACTAAGCAAGATCCCAACTCTCTCTAAGAAGCTTAAAACAATTATCTAAAACATTTGAAATTAATTTATCAGTTTAATTATAAAAGGGAATAATCATCAAAAATCTAACTGGATACCTTATTACACTGGAACCAAGTCCAACGACATCCCAAGGGTTTGTCTCATATCCCCGGACCTACATCAAGAAAAATCCCCAAAAAACAATGCCAATAAAATTGTAAATTTAATTTAAAATTTAGTGAAAGAATAAGAAAATCCACAATGTTAACATAACTTTCCAAATCGCTGAGAAACCGGGTGTAGATGGCATCTTGGGATATCCTCATCCTAGGTTGTATGAAAGACCCTTGAGAAATGCAATCTGGTTTCATCTCAAGACATTTTCACATGCTTATCAAGACTCGCACATCATAAAGCACATACAACTCATATAAATTGAAGAAGAAACTTAGGGACCACCACCTACCACATAGTTATATGAGCCTCTCCGTCCGATATTGATGGATGGACCAATCTAAATCAACATGATTCCTCAAAATAGATAAAATCCCTCATGTTATAGATTTAGAATGAAATGCCAAGAAATGGTGAGAGAGGTCGCGATGGGTACCGTCGGGGTTGGAGGGTCGCGTGCAGAGGGTATCCGGGAAGAGGGCGTCGCTGTGAGATAGGTCGAGGGCGGAGGGTCGCGGATCGGGGGAGGATGGAGTAGGATGGCGCCGCCGTGAGACAGGTCGATGGTGGAGGGTCGCGAATCGGGGGAGGATGAAGGAGGAGGGTGACGCCGTGAGAGAGAGGTTGAGGGCGGAGGGTCGCTGATTGGGGGAAGATGGAGGAGGATGGCGCGGAGAGTCGCGTATCGGGGGAGAACGGAGGAGGAGCCCAACAGATTTTGGGGGAAAAAGGGGGGGACGGCAAACGGATCAGGGTAGAACGGAGGAGCCCGACGGATTTTGGGGGAAAAAACGGGGACGACAAATTTTAGGCACGGTTTTTTAATTAATTAAATCGTGGCTATAAATTGGTTATAGCCACGGACCTATAAAACTGTGGCTATAGGTCTGTGACTATAGCCTAAATTTCTAGTAGTGGATGGGGAATGAATCTCATCGCGTTCGTGGAGACGGTAGTCCGTACGTACGCAGGAGCGACAATATCATTCTTTTGATATTAAAATCGTATATAATCGGATGGTATATCATATATACATAATCATTATAATGTTATATTTATTGTTTACTTCAATTACACATCATTATCATACTCATCCAAATAATAATGTTTTGAATAACAATTATACCACGACGTGGAGACGGTAAGCCATACGTACGCACGTATAGTGACATGTCATTCAAAGAATGGATAGAATACTGAATATGGTTGTACCATATTTATAATAACATCACAGTATATATAAGATACTGGAGTTATTATTTTATAATGGAAATAACAAAGAAAGAAGAAGTGGAAGAAGAAAGGAACTTGAAAGAGGGTGGTGAAAACATTACCTCTTCTTCGGGTTCTTCCTTTTGATTTGATCAAAAGGGATCCTTAGGTTGGTTTTATGATCAAACTAAGGCCTCTAGGTTGAAGTGAGGGAAGTTGAGAGAATATTTAGGCAGGGGTTGGCCGAGCCAAATGGCTTTGAAGGTGTGAATTAGAGAGAAAGGGGGTTCCCTTTTATAAGAGGGGTGAGGGGCACCTTAGGAAAAGCTAGAAATATTATTTATAATAAATTCATATTCGGTTTCTAATGGCTCCAAAGTGGATTATTTAAAGGTTAAGGTGGGGATGGGTCGAAAAACACCCAACCAATAGGTTTTAGACAGGTTTGGGTTGCTATATTAACCTTATCTTTTAGTTTTAACTCTTAGTTAATTAGTTTCACATTTACCGTGTCTCTTTGTATTTTTATATTATATGGTTAATAAACTTACTATAAACTTCCAAGTGAACCCCAAGTGGTTCATTAATGATACACCTACCATTATATAAGTCTCTTGGCCGAACCTTAGATTTTTAGGAATTGAATATCAATTAATAATATAATATTTGTTTTAAAAACTCTTTTATGTCAATTTTGACACTATTTGGTATTTTGTTTTTTCTAAATTTATAACAGCATTATTACTTCGAAACTAATTCATTTAATAAACTCTAACATGTCATATTAACCTATAAAATTCGTGGAATTTATTAAAATTCTCAAATTATATTTATTTGAGTATTTATAATATCAATTATTTTAATATTTCACAAATAAGGTAATTATTGCATCATCATTGTGTCATAAATAAATTAAATTATTTAATGTCTAAAAATTATAAATAAAATAGAATTATGTAGGAAATATTTTTAGCTTTCTAATGAATATTTATAATCAAATTTATCTTATGTATAACCCTATATTAAAAATGTTTTAGTTATTAAACATTGATTTTTAACTCTTTTAACTCTTCTTTGAATTAAATAATAATAAATGTCCTAATCTAATCCAAGTGGACCAAATAGGTTCATATATTATTCCTAAGGTTGTTTTTGGTCGAACTATACTTATCCAATAGAATTAGAACATGTGTTAAGGTAATAATAATATCATTTTTACCCTTAATTACCCTATTTACATTTAACTGTGGTAAATAAAAGTAAAAAGTTACTATTTACCAAAAATTATTTTTATCTTATTGAACCATATTTTACACCTTGATATTAACCGTGTCTCTCGGATTTTTGAAATTCCACTCACAGAAGCGGTAAAATTAATTTTTATGTGAATTTGCAAATTCTTCTGGGAGATGGGTAAAAGACGGTGAAAAGTTCAATAAATTTTTTATATATCTAAAATTATTATAAACTGATTCCAATGAATTAAATTGAACTTATATAGGTATTATGTATCTATTTTGACCTAAAATAAATTTAAATAAAATAAATAATTATTTAAATAAAAATTCAGTTTTAAACTATAACTCAGTGTTTTTCACTATTCATCAAAAATTGAAAGTTTTCAGAAAAATACCAAAAATTCACCCTAAGCTAATTTCGATATTCCAAATCCAAAAATAAAGTCCATTTTGAAAGATAATATTTATAAAATTTCAAAAAGTGGGTATTACTATTCATAACGGCTAGTTTGATTGGTTGTGGTGTGTGTTAGAACTCGAAGTTGCGTACAACACATACTACTGTATTATTCAAAGAGAAGCGTACCGTGGAAGCTTGGGGTATTACAAAGTCGATATAAAAGTCCACCTCTCTGCGAGGAGGTAGACCCGAAACATCATCAAGGAAAACATCAGTGCACCGGTCCACCACTACAAGATAGCTCGGACTCTCAACATCAACCGCTCTGAGGGTAAGGCTAGCCAACTGATGTGTGATCGGCTACACCCTCCTCTGGGTAAGTCCATCATGTGCTACAAAGGTTCCCTTCTCACCGATGAAGGAAAATCTTGTCTCATCCGTGCAGACACACCGCACTTTGCACCTAATACAGTCGATCTGAGTATGGATTGTAGATAACCAATCCATACCCAAGATGACGTCGTAAGGCCTCGACGCCGCTACTAGAAGATCTCAACCGAAGCTCTCGCCTCCTAGAGTAATCTCACACTGTCGGCACTAGTGTGTAATCGTCGAATCATCTCTTGTAGGAGTCTCTAGCTGTAAGGATCGAGCCAACGGCTCCACCAGAATCTTCGAGCTCCAAACGAGGGTCGTGGCAATAAAATAGTGACTGGCACCTTTGTCTATAAGTACTGCAGCTAAGGTGGAGTAGACACGGATCGTACTACGAATCATCTCCAAAGTGTCGTAGTCATAGGCCTTAGCTGCCTGGAGCTGAGCTTGTCCATATCCACCTACTCTCTGTGGTTGGGGTGGACCACCTGGAGGTGGTGGTGGTAGAACCTCAAATCGTCACCCACCGCCTGCTGTACAGCCAGCTCCTATGCCACGTCCGCCTACTACCTGCGGAACTCCTCGATCGAATCTTCGCCTCTGCCCAGGTGGTCCTTCAACCGTCTATTGGTCGTCCGTATATAGGTTCGAGCAGTCGCAAGCCATGTGACCTTGCCCGCCGCACGAGTAACACTGCTTGCTCCTCGCATGTCCTGCTCTATCTCGAGAACCCCGCACAACCGACCATGTATCTTGCGGTCATCCACCTGTAGGTCTGGTCCTCTTGGACCTCTGCATCATCTGTCTATTGCCAGCTTTAGATGACTCTGCTACATAACGTCTGGTGGTGGGTCTCGTTGCCGGTGACTACTCAGCAAGGAAACTCTCCACTAAAAGTGATCGCTCTAACACCCCTGCCTGCGTTGGGATGCTGAGAAAAATCATTGAAGCTCTAATCTCCCGTCTGAGCCCCTGCTCGAAGGTCTGGGCCCTGAAGAAAGGGTCTCACACCATGTTAGTAGAGTAGCGCGAGAGGTCGGTGAACCTCACTGAATACTGAGCCACAGTCATGTTGCCCTGCTACAAGTGGAGAAGCTCATGTATACCCATAGAGCGTAAGGTCGTTGGGATGAACTCTTCCCTAAAAAGGCTCTCGAAGTCCGACCAGATGAGAGTCGCCTCGTTATGAACCTGGAGCATCAAGCTCCACCATCTGTCTGTTGCTGCCTGAAGAAGACTGGCGGCAAGGATTGTTATGAGATCAATTGGTGTCCCCACCAGTCGAAAAACTCTAACCACAGCCTCCAGCCAGTCCTCAGCCGCCAGTGGATCCGTCTCACCCCGGAACCTCAGTGGCCTCTGGCGCTAGAACTCATACAATGCGCTCAATCGGTGTGCACCCTCTGCTGCTGGAGCTAGTGGCATCGGCTGCCCAACGGGTAGTGGTGTTGTCGGTACACCACCTGATGGTAAAACTGCCGAAAGGGGGCCCTGCACCGAAGCCTCATTGCTCGGTGGGCTGTCATCGCATACTCTACCTGGAACCCTGGCTGGCTGGCTGCATGGAGGCATCCTGAAAAGAAACAGGTGCGCCACGGTCAAAAGGTTATATCTGGTGAGCTGACTCAAAGAGATCACAAAGTAAACTTTTCAAAAAAAACACGCAATCAGTTTTTTCATGCACTGAGTTGTAAATCAGAAGTCAGTGTCCTGGTGTATGGATACGTCGGTCGCCGCACCAACACTGGATTTCTCAAACAGATTACCACACTCATAACACTTAACACTGTTGTCGATTAAAAGATCAGGGCCCAATTTCTTCGGTAGAACCGACTCCTCTGATATCAATTTGTCACGACCCATCCCTCGGGGCCCGTGTCGTGACTACTCCAAGCTCGTCTTCCATAGGTCAGGGACTGACGACTAGCACCGGAAAGGCATATCCCTAAAACCGGAAACGCATTGCATTTTAACCTGCAAACTCACACAATCCAAGCACACAGTAAACTATATAGTAAATATGGTGAGTACAGTAAGTAAAGGGGTCGGAATACAAGCCCAACTGGAAATTACAAGTAAAACTGAAATAGATCATGTGAACACCCACCAAGGATCCTACCTGAAGGGTAGGTACAGCTCTCGAACTGTCGTCTCTGTAGTATGTCTCGTCTAATGGTTCACCTCCGAGCAGCCTCCAGTCCTGGCACCCTCAGCCTCGATCAATGTTGTCCATCATCTTCACAAGACACAACAAGGTGCGGGCGTAGCCCGTACATGGGTGAGTATAACAATACTCAGTAGGGACCCTGAGACCCCCGAAAGTCTCTCAGAATCCACAAAGGATAAACCACAAGCAATACCATGATCACAAATCATGAAAACAAAAGTCAACCCTACTTAGGTATATGCACATACATATACCTAAGTTCTCTGGTAAAACCATCTCATTCATGAGGAAACACAAGGCCCAACTCTCTAGCCAAAAGTACAATTGTTCCACGAAGGAAAGAATACCATGAAGGAAAGAATACCATGAAGGTAACACCACGAAGTTAAGTACCACAAAGGTAGTTCCACACAGAAGAATACCACGAAGGTATCACCACACAGAAGTGTACCACAAAGGTAAAGAATCAACTCACACCAGGTATAACTTAAGTACGAAAGTATAGATGATTAGTTGTATTGCTATATCATCTTACTTCGTCGAGAAACTCTGTTGTTGACCCACATAGGATCGTAGATGAGCAACACGGGATCTGAAGACAACCCACATAAGATCTGAAGATGAACCACACAGGATCCGTAGATGCTGACCCACACAGGATCCGAATATGACCCACACAGGATCTGAAGATGACCCACACAGGATCCGTAGATTCTTCAAGTACAACCAGCCACAGGGTTCCCGCACTAAGCATGCTTGATTCCGAGAGGATCCGCTCCTCAAGCCATCGGACGATACTACAAGTGCCACAAAGTCCCACGAAGAAGTATCACTAAGGTATGCCGCATCAATAGGGACCCAACGTGACTGACAGTGTATCAATCGGATGCTCGGTCTGTAAGTTATTAGCGTTTTCGTTTCGAGGGCCCAGTTGGATTCGGGTTCAATCCAACCTGGTCGTACTCCAATTTTATCCAAAACTTAAGTTGAGTATACCAAAAGAAACGTTTGATCCAAGGATACTGACGTCGTAGACGGTTCATCAAACGGACGCTTGGTTCTCAACATATGATCAAAAAGGCGTATATGGGTCCAAATGGGCCTGGGGCCGGGCCCACCCGGACGGGCTGGACCGAGATGGGCCCGGCACCGCTGGGCCGCGGTCCGGGTGCAGCCCGCTCGGTGTGGCCCACTCGGCGCGGCCTGCTGGATGCGGCCCGCTCGGCGCGGCCCGATGGGTGTAGCCCGCGAGGCTCGACCAGCGGCTGGGTGCGGTCCGCCATGGCGGGGCCCACCGTAGCCGCTACCCGGGGGAGGTGCCCCCCGGAATTGCGAACGGTCCAGTTGGACCGTTCAGCTTTGGCCAACCTAATGGTGCCATGTGGCACCGCCTTCTGGCACGCGGGACCCGCCGGAGTGCGTCCTGCTCGGCGTGACGCGACCGGCCGAGAATCTGGCTGGCTCCCCTTCCAGCGGCGCAACGGTCGTTGTTCCTCCCGCGGCCGACCGGGTGTTGGCCACCCTCCGGGTGCACCGCCGCGGCCTCCTCCTCTACCGGCGGCACGGCCGCGCGCCGCCCTGGCTTTACGCGACGGGCCGGCGTGCCAGCCGCCACCCTCCACCGTCGCGGCCAACGGGTCGCTGCCTCCTTCGTCGGCGCGGTTGCACCGCCGCTGCCATCACGATCAGCCGGTGTGTCGGTCGCCGCCTGTGCCCTGCTGGCGTCGATCACCGGCGACGTGGTCAGGTTCCGCTCAACCCGACGATCCGCCCGCGAAGAACACATCAACAATGAAGTAGCGGAGGGATCGGGTCGTCTTCGTTTGGCCCACACCCTCCGCATTAAATCGATAGTAGGCGGTTCATAGATTGAAAACAATGATTCATCACGAAGAATAAAATGAACCATTCCCTACCTCAATCATTCGTTGGAGATAGCGTGATGAAGAAGATGAAGATGATGTAGACGCCAAGGTTCGTCGCTCCCGCAACACGCTTCCGACCCGAGCTCGAGCATCGGTTCCTCATTCTTGATCTGGAGGTTCGTTCTTCGTTGGAGGAGGTTCTTCCACCAAGAGTTCTCCACCAAACCCCTTTGCCAACAATTTCCCACCACCAGAGGTGAGGAGCCAATCCCCCCTAATGAAGTTAAGTTAATTAATTTAATCAATTAATGTTGGCTCATTAATTGTGGGGTTCCGAGATTTACGCCACATTAAAAGAGGGGTTTAGGGTCTGGTGGTCCCCACCACCAATATTCAAATAAGGGATTTCAAATAATTAAAAATAAAAGTTTATTGTTTTATTTTTATTATTTTTATTATTTTTTTAACTCTCCCATGAAAAATCGGAAATCCAACTTCCACCCTCGACCTACTGCGGTCGAGATGAAGGTTCCCTTAAGCGGAAATCGGCGCTACGAGTTCAACGGTGTCCTCAGATTTCAATTCCGAGCACCGGTTCAAAAGTTACAAAACGCCGCTCATGTGTTTACTGAACGTACTCAAAAAAAATCAGAAATTCATTTCGGGCACACCGGGCCTCGGAATCACGCGCCGTTAATTTTCACAGACTCGTAATATTTCCATATAATTAAAAAAATACATGGAAATTTTCGAGTCTTTACAAATATAGAGAAGTATCAAATGTTGGAAAAGATAAACAAGTAGAAGGAAATGATAAATAAAATGAAGATGAAGAGGATGAAGATGTCAATAAAAATAAATAGAAAGATAAATATGTTTTTTCTGATATGTTTCCCATAAGAACATCTCGAGCATCTTTAATAGAATTTCCTTCCTTAGGCAAAAAGAAAGAAAATTCCAAAATTCTTGAGAAGAAAACATCCCCTTCAATTTAAAAAGTTGAATCTTCTTCAAAGAAAGATGAAAATTATAAGATTTCAAAAGAAGAAACCAATAAATATCCTTCTGATAAGATAAATGATGATGATGATGGTGATGATGATGATGATGATGATATTCATATATCTGATGGAAAACAGATTGGAGAAAGAACAGAAAAATCAGTGTCTAAGGTAGACAACAAAGGAAAGGAAAAGCATATTCAAATCAGAACCAATCATCAAGTCCCTTCCGATTCAGACAGGACATCTTCTTCATAAGTACATGATTATGTTATTCAAACTTTGAAAAGTCTTTAAAGAACAATTTCATATTTTCCAAATCTTGAGTCCTGATGCCAGTTGATTCAAAAGTCTGTCAAAAAAATGGGACTCAAAAACTATTCTGATAGAAATTGTGATCAATCTTTAAGCACAGTTCAAAACACATCTAGAAATATATCAGACTCATAGAAAATCTTGTTGAAAAGTGATGAAGTGGTATCATCATGTTAACAATGATCTCAAAATTTTTGTGGAAAATTCCGATGATATAAAGAATTCTATGAATGAGTCAGCAGAATCCATCAAAGGGTTATAAAAAAACTTGTCATATGGGGTGAATTCTGAGGAAGAAATTTGGTCTCAAGAAGTGAAATACATAAATGGAAAACTGAAATTCATCAGTACAGAGATTTCTGGACTCAAAGGTTACAAATATGAAATCATCCTTCTGAAGAATCAGAATGAAGCCTTGGAAGAAATACTTCAGATCCAAGAAGAAAAAATAAAATCTCAAGATGAAATGATAGCAACTCTTCAGAAAGAAATAAAAGAGTTATACAAGATGAAGACCATCATGAGATCCTTGGTTCCAAATAAATATTAATTTTTTCTCTCTGAACACTTGTTATAATTACTATTTTTGTAATCATTTTCATCAATGAATAACTTTTTCGTCTCATTACGAATTGTTTGAATGTATCCCAATTCTGATTGGTATATTCTTTTGTATATTTTCTTCTTTAACCCTTTTCAGGTATTCAAATAACTTTCCTGGTTCCTTTTTATAAATCATAAAGGGGGATAATTTTATAAAAATGGGAGATGTTTTAAATAAAGAGAAAATATTTCTTAAATAAGATATCTACAAAAGAAGAGAACATGATCCTTAGTGGGAGTTCTTATCCTAAGGGGGAGTTAGTCAAATTCAAAAATGTATTCATAAGAGTTATAAACTAAATGGGAGATATGTATTAATGTATAATTTTAAATATGAAGTTATTAAAAGAATAATGGAATTAAGTTTTTCAAAAAAAATTATATTTAAGATTTTAGGTTTGTTCTTTCCAAAACGGTGGAGATTGTTGAGTCAAAAGTTTCTTTATGAATTTTCAATTCCTTTCATTTTGAAATCACAAACGCTTTCTTAAAATATTTTATTGCTAATTCTTTTATGTCAAAAGTTTTTTTATAATGTTTTTGTGGAAAACATACACTTTTACCATACTTAAAAATAGTTCTAAAGTATTCATGGTTATAAAGTGAACCCTCATTGTGATTATTATATTGAGTATGAAACCAATAATAATCAGATACACATTTATCAAATCATATTTAAGACTTCCTATCTTGACTTCGTACAGACAGTAGTCTTCATAATTGGAATTGATATGAGAATTGATAAAAATCATATTCGCACTCATAGAATTTATCGTAATAACATTCTGTAAAAAAAACTTCGGATTGACTAAAGTTTAAATTCTAAATATTGAAAACTATTTTATATCATATTGGAATATCTTTTACATAGAAAATGTGTGAATGAAAAAGATATCAGACTTTCAATTATGATATAGTCATTGGAGTTCCAATAGTCCAAGTTGTTGCAACAAACTCATAAAAATATGAATATTGAGAAGGAAATGTGACTATTTGATATTTTCCTATAAATACCCAGTTATTTGAAGAGTTCGGTGCGCATTTGTTTCATATCTATTTCATTTGAAAATTTATATTTCATGAGAGCTCTGAAGATTACAAGCGTGAACATATTATTCTTGGTTGTTATAATTGTTTAGAGTCTTTTGTTTTGTAATCATTATGTCTGATTGTGTGAATATGATCGAGGGATTCCAAGGCTATGAAGACAGAGATCTGATCCGCATGATCGAGAGCTTGTAGGGATAGCAAGACAGAATATGATCCATTGGATCAAGGGATAGTGAGGATAGGAAAACAGAGATGTTGGTCATCATATCGAGGGATCACGGGGATAGTGATACAGGCAGATCTTCGTATCAAGGGCTTACACCGGTAAGGGAAAGACAAACTTTCTTGTAAGTGTAAAACAAGGAACCTTTATCCTAGGTTATATGATACCCTATTATTTTGTTTAAAAGAATATTATTCATTTGTATTACTTGTTTTATTACAATACTTTTATTTCCATTGCATATAATAGAAAGTGATACTTGTATATTCATCTTTATATTTTGAATTTTCTTTATCGTAATTACTCTGATTATGATACAAATGTTTTACTCTATATTACTCAGTTAATACGATATTACTCTGATATATCATAACCATCGTGATTACGATATTATTGCGTATACTCTAATTAAATTGTTTTCTTCTGTGAATACAATTAAACTCTTCTTACGTTACAACTGCTTTATAATTACGATTCTATACACTATTAAAATAGAATCAATTTCTCGTTACGACCTATGGACTTTCATATCAGAATCTAATTGATTACGATATTTTTATCAGACCTAAGGGTCAAATCTGATTATCATTTAAATACTTAAGAGGGGTTTTGAATATGATTTTTTAACCTTGTTAAACGAAGTTTCCTTTTTTAAGGTTAAAATTTTAATTTTTTAAACTTACAATTCACCCCATCTTATATTTATCCATCTTCATATACATTACGATCCAACATGATCTCGACGTAGTAAAAAACAGTTTGAGACAACAATCATAAGTTATCCCTATCACTCACCCTTTTTAATAAATTATAGTAGTTTGACACTTTACAACCATCGATACATTATATCACACTCATACTTAACCAACAGTAGATAATCAATAAAGCATAAAGTGTATGAGGCATACCACTTATTGGATCAAATGATACTACCATATAGTCACAATCTTCTCATCTTCATAGTGAATATCCTTTTCAGTTGAGGGCAAACAACCACTAAGTGCTCATCACTAAATCCCTTTAAAGGCCATCATCGTTTTTCCCATATTTTGATATAATTTATGAAGATGGGAAACCCATTTTTTTAATTATCTTTTCATATAGAATATTATTGGTATATAGAAAGTAATAATATAATATCATAATTATTAGTACACTAACAAATAACAATGTAATGCCTGAATGTTTCCGTTTCAATTCAAGAGATGCCTTCTCCTTCTAGTGGCTAAATACCATTTTATAAATTGTCTGATGGAACCTTTTGATCTTCGGTGGTAGTTTGGTAAAACTAAACCTATTAAATATGATTTAAAAACTATTCAACCTCAAATCAAGCATGTAAAAGTTTAGCCTACTTTAATATTTTTAATATATGTATTCTATTTCTAGCACATATAACCCTAGGTTTATATATCCTCTTTAGTCCTACATTGCATTCAACTGATATAAGAAATATTTAAATGAAATAGAATAGGGGTACCTTTAACATCCTTAGGTTGAGGATTGTGGTTCGTCTTGATGAACCAAACTAGTGCTTCCCTCTTTCTTCCAAGCCTTGTTATTGGTGATTCTTTTAATTCTACTTCTAACTTTCACTCCATGCGTGAGATTTAAAATTAACTATATTCTCTAGCTTGGTTCCCATCACTGTAATGGGAACAAACCCACTAGTAAATGTTTCCTCCAAAGATGCATTTTTTGTATACTCCATCAAACTTTCTTTGTGATAAGAGGACCCTTCCACCAAAATTCACCTCCTACCTTATGATATGGTTTGTGAAACCTTTATGGCATGCCACATGTTTGTTCACTTATATTTTCATTAGATTCACTGTAAAATTGTTTTTACTTGGAAATTCTTTTTGACATCTTCATTATAAATTGAACAATGTCAGTCTTTCTCTCTCTCTAATTCAATTTTTTTATTTAAAACCCACTCCATTTTTTTATTTAAAACCCACTTAAGAGGAAGTGGAAACCCATTACAATAGCAGTAAAAATAAACAATTTTAAGAAGATTGTAGTCTTTCATAAGCAAATCACTGCTACCTTTTACCACATAGAAGTATAGGTCCTCCCCTAGATTGCTGGTGATCAGGCGTGTATGAACACATTCTAATATGATGCCATGATCATCCTTCACCAAGTGATTTTTCTTTTTAACCCCTTCTCTCATTCCAAAATCTCCTGCTCATGGTCCACCTCCACATCAAGTTCATCATATTGATTTTGAGTTTCAAAGTGTGAATCAATATACCCCTTGTTGGGGAAGATCCAACTTGAATATCCCTCGAATAACTTCCTTGAATCTTGACTATTCTTTCATTGACTGTTGCAAATTATTCTCTATTACTCTGCCTCAAGGATAACTTCCTTTAAAAGGGATTCTTGGAGCTTATTTTGGCCATATTCCTACTTCTTTTTACCTATTTTAGACATCATTTGAGTATCCAATTGTGGAGCAAGGTAAGCGTTTATTCAGTCCCCACACCCACTTCCTTGCTATTACTGGTAGACCTGTTCATGGTTTCCAGATGCTAAGACTGTATTACCTCAGAAAAAACAGGCATGGCACCATCCCCATTTTGGTATGAGTGTTAATAGCACCCTCTATTTTCATTTCCAGTGGCACCTAAAGAGTCTCCTCCTCTGTATCTGAAACCTTCAATTTTCTATCTTCCCTTTGATGTTATTAATATTTTCATGACTTATTATATTCCCCCTTTACTTATTTTATATGAAATGTGCATAATTTGTGTGAAATATTAATGTTTTAATATTAAGTATAATATTTGAGCATTTTTAGAAGTAGTCAAATTGAGTCAGTTTAATGTTTTAATAATAACTATCACTATACTGATCCAAATTGTGTGGTTCTTGTTTTTTAGGATTCTCCTTTCAATATAAAACATTTCATTAGAAGGCACCATGATCCAATTCTGTCATTTGAAGGGTCATATGGTCCTCACAAACAATATCAAAGAATCTGTGAACAAACTGGACCAGCCTTGAAGATTTATTTACTGGGCTCAATACAGAAGTCCAAAAACCTTAACTCTCCACCATAATTCGGGGGACACTACATGTCATCTTGGATAAAAATTTCATGGCCCAAATCCAAGTATAATGGGCCCAAATAAATCTTTGAAGTCCAGCCCACCATTCTGGCCGAGAATGAAAATCAGTATAGTATGCATGACATATCTCCTGATGTATTCATCCACGCGAGATGAGATTTTGCAGTGTGAAAGAGGAGATGTAGGCGGCCGACTTTGTTGAAGAAACCATTCGGATTTGAAGGCATCTTAATATTCAAAAACCCTTTCACATTATGGACTTTAAAAAGACTGGATTGAAATGGACAGTTTAAGTTTGTTTATTCAAC
Organism: Viscum album; assembly: GCA_963277665.1. Taxonomy (NCBI): domain Eukaryota; kingdom Viridiplantae; phylum Streptophyta; class Magnoliopsida; order Santalales; family Viscaceae; genus Viscum; species Viscum album. The sequence continues at coordinate 368,782,195 of OY728135.1, read as the reverse complement.
CGGCCATAACTTTTTATCCTTACGTCCAAATGACTCAATATTTTGAGCGTAGTCGGCCAACATTATTATATACAACTTTGAAGAAGGATATTTTTGAAGATTCGGCTGTCTGAATTGCCAAATTGGCGATGCAAGTGGAGGGACAGATTGGGAATGCAAACAGTCCACTCCTTGGGCTATAAATACTCTCCCCTTCTCTCCTTGAGAGGGGTTGGCATTTCAGAAGAGAGGATATCATATTGGCACGACCAAAGCCTTGTCAAAGGCTTGGGAGGACCTTCCATACTCAAGTTTTTACTTGAGAGACCTTTCCTCCTCTCTTTGTTTTCACTTACTTTTGTGTTCTTCATTTTTGTAATCTTGTAATTCTCTTTCTTTGTAATTCTGTTTTAATGCAAGTTACTTCTTCAATATCTCTTATTCTCATACAACTTCTGTAGTTTAATATTTATGTTCTTAAAATAGTTTAAATTCAATTGAATCCCCTTCCCTTCTTTTGCTTCCTCATTCAATCGAAAATCCGTTTTTAATTATCATCATCGTTCGTGTGTGTGTGTCAACGTACCACTCTTTTCTAATCCCTTTCTTTTCCTTCTATTCTTAATTTATCATCATAATTATTTTAACCAGAATATTAAACATCCAAATGGCTGAGTAAATCTCTCATTGGGGTGAGTTATAATTCGGGGATATTAAGTGATTGAGAGTTTTTCTCGATGAGTATTCTTTAAATTAATATTGTGTATGTTAAACTCAATATGTCATGGATTAATGATATGTTTTGTTTAACGAGTGGTTTCCATGGATTATTGGAACCATAAATACACTACCATAAATAAGTTTTGATTGAGATTATAACCCTAAGTTAATTTAAGGCTTGGATTAAAGCCTTCACACTTAGGAATTCCAATCAACATCAACTTATGACATGGGTGTTAATTTAATGCAATACAAAGTAAGGCTCAAGGATATCACATGCTTAACTCCCCAATGATGAACTCACCCCAATATTTATCAACTTGTTAAATTAAACATCATTCATTAAACATTTCAATTAAGCTCTGCAAATAAACCCCCCAATCAAAATACAATCAACTAAAAACAATCGACTATTACGAAGTACCATCACCGAGGATTCGACCCGAGTGCTGCTATACACATTAGCAGAGCACCGGAACTTTGACCGGTCGATAGGCGACAATCGGCCGTGCATTTCAAATGGCGCCGTTGCCGAGGATGGTGCTTTAAGTAGTCATTAGTTTCTGATTATTTTAAAAAAAACCCAAAAAAATACAAAAGTTTAAAAAAATTGAAAAAAAAAACACAAAGAAAAACTCGTCTTCTCATAAAAATCATAAACTGAAAAAATACAAAGAAAAACCCGCCTTCCTCTTTCTTCCAAAATCTCTCTGAATGCCCCGTAGCCTTCCAAACAATCCCTCGGATTTGTTTGACCCTGAAATTGAGCGAACACTTCGCCAACTTAGGAGGAACATAAGAGATACTCAAATAATTCAAGAACCAGTCTTCATCCAACCAATTGAAATTGAAATGGCCAATCCTAGGGAACAAACCCTAAAAGAACTCGCTGCCCCTGATATGAATTACAAACCTCTTGGTATTCAATATCCAAACATTGAAGCTGACTTCGAACTCAAATCGGGTTTGATTCATCTTCTACCTCATTTTCACGGGCTAGCCGGTGAGGATCCGCATCTTCACCTTAAAGAGTTCCAAGTAGTATGCTCTACCATGAAGCCTCAAGGGGTTTCTGAAAAACAAATCAAGCTTAGAGCTTTCCCCTTTTCCCTAGCGGATTCTGCCAAGTCTTGGCTCTACTACCTCCCACTTGGTTTCATAAACTCATGGGTTGACATGAAGAGACTTTTCCTTGAGAAGTTCTTTCCCGCTTCCCGAAAAGCTTCTATCCGAAAGGAAATAAGAGGCATCCGTCAATTCCCTAATGAATCACTCCATGAGTATTGGGAGAGGTTCAAAAAGCTTGTGGCAACTTGTCCACACCATCAAATCCCTGACCAACTCCTGATCCAATACTTCTATGAGGGGTTATTGGCTATGGAGCGAACTCTCATTGATGCCGCAAGTGGAGGTGCTCTTGTTGACAAAACTCATGCAGCTGCAAGAGATCTCATAAGTAACATGGCTGCAAACACGCAGCAGTTCCATAATCGAGCACATGCTCAAGTGAGACAAGCCCAAGAGAATCAATCCATAGAGCCCAACAAGATGACTGAGTGGATGAGTGAACTTACAGGTCTTGTGCGTCAACTAGCGGTGGCTACCAAAGCCCCAACCTCATCTTCTCCACAGTCACTATTCCCTAGACCTATCAAGAATTGTGGAATCTGCAACTCTCCATCTCATCCGACTGACACATGTCCACAACTTCAAGATGATCCATCTGATTCATCTAGTCCAATGGAGCTCAATGCGGCATATGCTCAGCGAAACTTCAACCCTCAACAATCAGGTCAGTTTGTTAGAAACTTCAACCAACCCCACTCTGAGCCCTTCTCTTCTACCTTTAACCCACCTCTGAGGTATGGTAATCTCATTTCTCATCCTCCGCAGTTCCCTCCTCAAAACCCAAACCAGTTTCAATACAGTCAAAGTGGTGGTAACATCCATCAACCTTATCCTTTTGTTCCTCAACCCCAAAGGAACAATCCTCCTCCTGGATTCCACTATCCTAACGAGCCTTCCCAATTCCCCACCCAATACAATCGCTTTCCCAAGAACCAAAATCAAGGCCAACCCAATTTGGGACAAGCCTCTTCTTCTAAACAACCATGGGAAAGTGCTGTAGAGGATCTTTCTTCCTTCACCCGTTCTAGCCTCAAGAACATTGAAACCCAAATAGGCCAACTTGCATCCCACCTTAGCCAGCAACAACCATCCAATTCATCCCAACTCCCAGCTCAACCATTACCCAACCCTAAGGGTAATGTAAGTGCAATTGCACTTAGATCGGGAAAGCAAATTGTTATGCCCTATGTTGATTGCTCTACCTCCCCTTTCGATGTTGATCTAGAAAATGAAAAGAACAAAAAGCTGGAAAAGGAACTTGAATCCACTCCTTCACCTCCTTCCATTCCTCTAAGGAACCCAATTCCTTTTCCTCAAGCCATCTCCAAGCCTAAGAAGTCCTTTGAACCTGATCCCGAAATGCTTGACATGTTTAGACGTGTTGAAGTGAACATCCCCCTCTTAGATGTCATCAAACAAATCCCTAAGTATGCCAAGTTTCTTAAGGAATTGTGCACCCATAAGAGGCAACTTAGGAACATTGAAAATGTTTCAACCCAACAGTTCATTCCCATGAAGTGCAAAGATCCAGGTACCTTCACGGTTCCATGTCAAATAGGGAGTTCCAACTTTGATGATGCACTCATAGACCTTGGAGCCTCAATAAATGTCATGCCCAAATCCATTTTCTCCAACCTTGGTCTAGGTCCCTTGCACCCAACGGGTGTTTTCATTCAGTTAGCCAATCGAAGCACAACCAGTCCTGAGGGAATAATTGAGGATGTCCTTGTCCGAGTCAATGATCTTATCTTCCCTGCTGATTTCTATGTCCTTGACATGGAAGGTGAGACGAACTCTTCTCGATCTCCCCTAATTCTAGGAAGACCATTCCTTATGACATCTAAAACCAAAATTGATGTCCATGCTGGCATCTTATCCATGGAATTCGGTGACCAACTGGTCAAGTTCAACATTTTCCAAGCCATGCGATACCCATCTGAGGATCACTCTGCATTCTCAATCCATGTTTCTGAAACTCCCTCTGAGAGTGTGTTGAATCCTAATCCATCATGTTCTTCCTGTTCTACTAATATAGGAGTTTGTGAATATTGTATCCTCATTAACCAAGTGATTAATGGTGAAATTGATGTTGACATTACAAAATGCAAACTCCATTGATCTAAAGGATCTTGAAAACTCTTTGGAATCCCATCTCACCTCTGACCTCCAATGCTCCAACATGGATGGTATTGAGAAAAATGAACTAGAATGCTCATTTGTTGATTCAGATCAGATTATCCCACATTCATCCTTTCCTATCCATGATTCTGAAAATTCTGTTATATGTGAAGTGAACCTTGAACCAATGTGTTTATATTGTCCTGATGGTAGTGATGTTTGTGATATTTGTACCATAATTAATAAAGTGATCACTGGTGAGGTTGAAATTGACCATTCTTTGGCGAACAACATTGAAGTAAAGGATATTGAAAATTTTATTCAGTCTTATGACTCCACTAATCCTCATTACTCTACATCGGTAAGTGATGAAATAAATGAGTCAAAAACAATTGGGATCTCATACTCTACTTTTGTGTTATCTGAACCTTACATAAATGAACCATTAGAATTGAGACATCTTCCTGAATTTCCAAGAATAGAAAATCATCACTTTGTGGATAAAATCATTCCTCACATTGAAGACCAAAGGGAGGATAGTCATATTCTCTTTCCACCCCCATTGAATTGCAAGCACACCAACAAAGATGGGAAGAAATTATCCAATGAATCATCAGGCCTCCCAAAGAAAAAGTTTTTCTGGAAGCACACTGGAGTTGAGAAAATACGATGGCCACCGTCAGACTATGGGTAGTCCACTGCAATTGTCCAGCTGTAGACAAATAAATGCAGCGCTTCTTGGGAGGCAACCCATGTTTTATTTTACTTTTATGAAATTTCAATTTCTTTTTAGATTTTCATTAGATGAATAATGAATTTTATTTTTCAGGTAACTTCCCACTATCCTGGAAGCACCTCGACTTCCACCGAATCCCCAAATTCTCTAGCCGACCCACCACTAGATGGAAATGGCGACCCACCAAATCCAAACCAGGGGGCACCTCTTTCCCTTTAACTCTCTCTCTCCTCAATCTCTCTTCCCTCTCTTCTTCTCTCTGTTTCTTCTTCTTCCTCTCTCCCTCTCATTTTTTTTACAACATTCTTCCACAACCTTTTTTTTCTATTTTCTCTTTTGTGTGGATGTGTCATTAAAAATAAAAAAATTTAAAAAAAATTAATTAAAAAAATGAAAATTAACAAAAAAAGGGGTGTCATAATTACTCATCATCCAATATTGAAATTCTATCCAACCATTTTGGGGAGTCAAAAGGCTTGTTTTAAACTCAAATATATTGATTTTTTATCTCAAACTTGGGTAAACAATTTTGTGTCAATAACAAACATTTTGAATGAACAATTTTTGGTGGAAAATGATTCTCCCCTACCGTGAGGAATAACATTAGCCTTCATGCCAAGGTCATCTATGGCCATCTTTTTCATTGTGTGTCTTCACCACTGATTGTGAGTCTTGAGTTTGTGGACCTTCGAGCTGAATTTCCATCTTTTGTGTGCATTAATATGATAGAGGCATTTTCTAAGCCACATGAGAATCAGAATAGCCAAATAGCCTCCCATTACCCTTACATTGGTCCTACTTTTGAAAGCCCCTTTGAGCCTATGAAAACCTTTCTTTTGATAGCCACATTACAAGCCTAATACCTTGTCCCACCCAACATCTTCATGGATTTTCATTGTACAATTTATTGAAATTTAAGTGTGGGGGAATGGACTTCATTTTTGGGCGTACTTTCATTGATTTCCAATGTGTCATCATATGCTTGAGGGCAAGCATCCATTCAAGTGTGGGGGAGAGGTTGTAATTCTGTGAGCTTTGGGGTGTATATGTGTAATTTTCATTTGTACAAAAGTCATTGAAAAGTGTTCAAAAAAAAATGAAAAAAATTATATTAAAAAAATGAAAAAAAAGGAATGGGTTGTGTCTTGGGTGGGTCAAAAATCATTCATCATCAACCTTTGATCGTGTTATAACTACTAAAATTAGTTCCATGAGAAGATCAAACATGGGTTGGGAGATGACTGTGAGACTTGTTTCAAGCATAACTTTCGAAAAAAAAGAGAAAAAAAAAAGAAAAAAAAAAAGAAAAAAAAAAGAACACTTGAATCATCTTGTATTGTGTCATTATTGGAAGTCTTCCATGTTGTACATATTCCATCATCTCACCCTATTCCATTTTCTATCTCCCTCACTTTTCATTCATCACACATTCATGCCCTTGTAAATATGTGTTTCTATTTCCTTTCAAATCAAATTTCAAAAAAAATGTGCATTGATTTTTCCATGTTGGTGTTTTTAACCCCTCTTTTCCTTTGGACATTATATACCTACCGTCCCATAGCCACTGAAAAACCCCTTAAAAGACCTCTTGATTCTTGTACACATTAGATTTGGGAATGGAAGCTGAGAGCTCTTACAAACTCTTGATTTTCACTTTTTGTTGGTGAATGAGTGAACCTCCTAAAATACATTTTTATCATCTTGAGATAAGTAAGTTTTGAGTGCCTACATTTTCCAATTCAAACCTTGAACATGAAAAAATTAATTGTTTCTGATGCATTATTGTGAACCAAATTTGTGATGGAATTCAATATGGATGAGTGAAATAGTCTAAACCTCCCCTGATTGGAGAAAACAAAATTTTAATATTTGTTGGTGAGTAAAAATGATTTTGTCATGTTTTTATATTTGTTGCACATGAGGAAACGCGCAAATCTAAGTGTGGGGGAGTTGATGTTATTAATATTTTCATGACTTATTATATTCCCCCTTTACTTATTTTATATGAAATGTGCATAATTTGTGTGAAATATTAATGTTTTAATATTAAGTATAATATTTGAGCATTTTTAGAAGTAGTCAAATTGAGTCAGTTTAATGTTTTAATAATAACTATCACTATACTGATCCAAATTGTGTGGTTCTTGTTTTGTAGGATTATACTTTCAATATACAACATTTCATTAGAAGGCACCATGATCCAATTCTGCCATTTGAAGGGTCATATGGTCCTCACAAACAAGACCAAAGAATCTGTGAACAAACTGGATCAGCCTTGAAGATTTATTTACTGGGCTCAATATAGAAGTCCAAAAACCTTAACTCTCCACCATAATTCGGGGGACACTACATTTCATCTTGGATAAAAATTTCATGGCCCAAATCCAAGTACAATGGGCCCAAATAAATCTTTGAAGTCCAGCCCACCATTCTGGCCGAGAATGAAAATCAGTATAGTATGCATGACATATCTCCTGATGTAATCCTCCAACCGAGCTGAGATTTTGCAGTGTGAAAGAGGAGATGTAGGCGGCCGACTTTGTTGAAGAAACCATTCGGATTTGAAGGCATCTTAATATTCAAAAACCCTTTCACATTATGGACTTCAAAAAGACTGGATTGAAATGGACAGTTTAAGTTTGTTTATTCAACCGGCCATAACTTTTTATCCTTACGTCCAAATGACTCAAAATTTTGAGATTAGTCGGCCAACATTATTGTCTACAACTTGGAAGAAGGATATTTTTGAAGATTAGGCTGTCTGAATTGCCAAATTGGCGATGCAAGTGGAGGGACAGATTGGGAATGCAAACAGTTCACTCCTTGGGCTATAAATACTCTCCCCTTCTCTCCTTGAGAGGGGTTGGCATTTCAGAAGAGAGGATATCATATTGGAACGACCAAAGCCATGACAAAGGCTTGGGAGGACCTGCCATACTCAAGTTTTCACTTGAGAGACCTTTCCTCCTCTCTTTGTTTTCACTTACTTTTGTGTTCTTCATTTTTGTAATCTTGTAATTCTCTTTCTTTGTAATTCTGTTTTAATGCAAGTTACTTCTTCAATATCTCTTATTCTCATACACCTTCTGTAGTTTAATATTTATGTTCTTAAAATAGTTTAAATTCAGTTGAATCATCTTCCCTTCTTTTGTTTCCTCATTCAATCGAAAATCCGTTTTTAATTATCATCATCGTTCGTGTGTGTGTGTCAACGTACCACTCTTTTCTAATCCCTTTCTTTTCCTTCTATTCTTAATTTATCATCATAATTATTTTAACCAGAATATTAAACATCCAAATGGCTGAGTAAATCTCTCATTGGGGTGAGTTATAATTCGGGGATATTAAGTGATTGAGAGTTTTGCTCGATGAGTATTCTTTAAATTAATATTGTGTATGTTAAACTCAATATGTCATGGATTAATGATATGTTTTGTTTAACGAGTTGTTTCCATGGATTATTGGAACCATAAATACACTACCATAAATAAGTTTTGATTGAGATTAGAACCCTAAGTTAAGTTAAGGCTTGGATTAAAGCCTTCACACTTAGGAATTCCAATCAACATCAACTTATGACATGGGTGTTAATTTAATGCAATACAAAGTAAGGCTCAAGGATATCACATGCTTAACTCCCCAATGATGAACTCACCCTAATCTTTATCAACTTGTTAAATTAAACATCATTCATTAAACATTTCAATTAATCTCTGCAAATAAACCCCCCAATCAAAATACAATCAACTAAAAACAATCGACTATTACGAAGTACTATCACCGAGGATTCGACCCGAGTGCTGCTATACACATTAGCAGAGCACCGGAACTTTGACCGGTCGATAGGCGACAATCGGCCGTGTGTTTCACCCTTACATTAGTTAAAGGAAATAATGAAGGCTCATCAATCGAAGAATCACCTTCAAAATCCCTACTCATCCCATTACAAATAACAAACATGATCAGCTAGAAGTGAATCCATGCCTCTTTTCTGAGTTCCATGTGTAAAAATTCATGTTCCCCAGCTTCTCAGATATCCGGTTGCACCCACACCCACGAACCAAGTCCCCCTTCCTGCACCAAGGGCACAGATTTGTTTACAGAAAAGAGAGCACATGAGAATGCCCCTTTTGCTTGAGCCTAAGTCTCTACCGCGGGAGAAACACTATGAAACAGCTGAGGATGAGCTATAACAGTGCATCAAGGACCCATAAACCACACTACAATACGATCTTCAATATCCCCTTGAAGAGCCGCTTCAACCTCATCCACCAAAACCATGACCCTTCACTGGAGGAGGGGAGGAAACTAAGTAATAGGTCCAATAACCACAAACAATTGAGTGTCCTTTCCACTTATAAGGAGAGCACAAATACACCCATGATTCAACCACGACCGATTGCTTGATGTGACATTCTCCCATAATATTGATCCATATGAAATCTGGAAAAGGCTTGGCCAACTCCATATCCACATAGAATTGATCACAAACAGGATACAAAATGGTTTTCGTATGAACATCCACACAGAAAATGATGAGGGGACTTGGCCCATATGGAATTCGAGTATCCATATGAAGAGGCAAAAAATGAAAGGATCTATTGAGGTAGATGGGCAGTTCAATCAAGCCAAACAACCACAATATTCAAAGGACCAAACTATTACTATGAATTTCAACATAACAGGAACCAAACCGAATGGAAAATGCAAGAAATGTGCAGAATAGTAAAGATGCATAAGGATTTAACGTGTTTCATTCCCTTAGGGGATCTATGTGCAAGGAAAGAACACCACACTACGCACGCCTTATATTAATCTCAAAAGGAAACCCCGGAAGCAATATAGCCCAATCGAACCAGCAAGAAGAAACGAACTAGGAAAGAAGCAAGATTTACAAATTTTGAATGAAAATTGAAACTGAAATCTAAAACTTAAAATTACATATGAAACTGTTTGGTGGTCCTGGTCTCTTCAAAGCCGAACGTTGAATGCGCAGCCTCCTGGAAGTCGTTGCGCAGAAAAACCTCAGCGCAGAAAAACCTCACCGCAGAAGGAGATCGATGTTGTGAAGAACTGCTTCATCGCAAAATAGAACCCTGACGCATAGCCTTCGGAGTCAAAAGAACCTCGTCGCCTCAGATATGGTTCATCACAAACCTCCTGAATCTGGACTCCCACAGTCGGAGACCGCAGATCTAGTGCCACTGCAAGACCTAGGGTTTGCCTCCCTGGACTGGTCCTGCCTCACTAATGACTTGCGCACCTCCCTATCTGGCGAAGGAGTATATTTTTTAGCAGTGAGAGCACCCACCAACGATGAAGAAATTCTGCGTTGAGAGAAGGGATTTTTAGATCTGTTCTGACTATATTGAAAAACATCCGCTAAATGGGATCCAAGAAGACCAGGTGTGAAAACAATGATGTTTTGGGAAGAAATGGGGGAAGAGGCGATGAAACCCCCTATGCACGCCTGCTCCTGGTAACCACACATCCAACCAGCAGGTTCCACAGAGCCAATCCAAAATCAAATGGCCGAACCAACACTCAGTCGTTCGAACAGATGGGAATACAGATGGAAGGCCAGTACACAAGAGGCGGATCAACGGTGCAAATTAAACCATGAAGTCAGTAGAAAATGGGATAGCCCGCAGGTAAAAACACGGGAGGATAGATGCAGGATATGTAGTGGGCGGGCCTCAAACAGGCAGCCCAACAGAACAAGATCCAGTAGAAAATAAACAGGTCCTAGCATATTAAAAGTGTTGTTGGTGAATTCCCCTTACCTCAATGGGAGGTGGAGACATTCTTTTATAGATGAGTAAAACAAATTACAAGGAGGGTAAGTCCGATGTGGGACTCAGAAATACCCATTCAACTGAAATGGGGTCCAACACTCCCCCTCAAGCTGGACATGCCCAGATTGGATTGAGTCCCACAAAGAAAAAAAGAAGACAAGACACAAAGACCATCTCATACTCCCCCTCAAGCTGGGCCAAGGAGGCTGTGAATACCCAGCCGGGTAGTGAGAGAGTCAAGGCGAGCTCCCGGGAGACATTTGGTGAAGAGGTCATCAAGTTGATCCGCCGTAGGAATATGGTCAAAGCTGATATGGTTCTGCTCCAGATGTTGTTGAAGAAAGTGGCAGTCCTCCTCGATATGCTTCGTACGTTCATGGAAGACGGGATTTGAGGCAATCTTTGTGGCTGTCTGATTGTCACACCAGATATGAGTAGAAGTCTGTGCTGGGAAGCCGAGCTCTTGGAGGAGGTGACGGAGCCAGAGGATCTCAGTTGTGACTGTGGCCATAGCGCGGTATTTGGCCTCGGCACTCGATCTGGAGACGACAGTCTACTTCTTGATGCACCAGGAGATGAGGTTACCGGCGAAGAACACGTAGAATCCTAAAGTAGACTTGTGGGTAGCGAGGCAACTGGCATAGTCCGCATCACAGAAGGCCTCAACATCAAGATGAGCATGATGTGAATACCGAAGGTCACGTGCAGGGTCTCGCTTGATGTATTTGGCAATGCGGATGACAGCATCCCACTGAGATCTGGTTGGATGCTCCATGAACTGGCTGACTTTGCCAACGACGCAGGCAATGTCAGGTCGCGTCATGGTGAGCTAGTTAAGTTTACCCACCAGATGTCGATAGCTCTCGGGATGAGGAAATGATTCTAAGGCGGTATGGAGAGATCGTTCCCCAGGCTCAAGAGGAGTGTCCACTGCAGTCGCTGTACTCAAACCTGCATCCTGCAAGATATCAAGAACATATTTGCATTGGCAGAGAGAGATGGTGTCCTCAGAATGGGAGACCTCGATGCCAAGGAAGTATGTGAGGGGGCCCAGATCTTTGGTGTGAAAGTAGTGGTGGAGGTGCGCCTTGAGGTTGGCGATTCCGGTGGAGTCGCTCTCTGTGATGATGATATCATCAACATAGACCACGAGCAAGATACAGTCATGCGTCGTCGTACGGAAGAAGACGGTGTGATCTTTCATACTGCGAGAGAGGCCAAAGGCTGTGACGACTGTGCTGAAGCAGCCGAACCAAGCCCGAGGAGACTGCTTGAGGCCATAGAGGGAGCGACGAAAGCGGCAGACATGGGAGTCAGCACCTGATGCAGAAAAGTCAGGGGGCTATCGCAGGTAGACCTCTTCGTCAAGAAAGCCATGAAGAAAGGCATTCTTGACATCCAGTTGATGAAGCGGCCAGTGATGATGAGCAGCCAGAGATATGAACAGGCGGACAGAGGTCATCTTGGCTACCGGAGAGAAGGTCTCAAAGTAATCGATGTCATATGTCTGAGCAAAGCCCTTCGCCACAAGTCGGGCTTTGAGGCGACAAAGAGAGCCATCGGGATTGAGATGGATCGTATATATCCATTTGCAGTCGACCGCCTGTTTGCCTGCAGGGAGGGGGACCAGATCCCATGTATGATTGTCCTTCAGAGCCTGCAGTTCATCTCGCATAGCCTGTAGCCACCCCGGGTGTGACTTGTCCTCCAGTGCTGACAAACCTTTGTAAGAAGATGTAAATAAAGTAGTATGACATGATCGAGTACCTTTCCGGAGTGCAATTGGCAACTCCTCGGGTGTTGTGATGGGAGCATCTGACGAAGTGGGAACAATGTTGTCCTCGGCCTGGATGGGGGGTACAGTTGATGGACGATGAGAGTAGACCTGTCCAAAGTGATGACCTGTAGGAGGAGACACCAGAGGCAGGTGAAACAGGAGAGGAAGGCAGTCATCGATGGTAGTGTCTGGATGAGGAGAGGGCGGAGTGAAAGAAGAGCTCTCGACAAACGATACATCGGCAGAGGTGATGTAGCGGCGTAAGTCTGGAGAAAAGCACCGATAGCCACACTGAGTGCGGGAATAGCTGAGAAAAATACACTGGAGGGATTTGGGAGAAAGTTTTGAGAGATTGGGGCGAGTGTCCCAGACATAGCAGAGACATCCGAAGACGCGGAGTGGAAGGGAGTGAGGGGGAAGAGAGGGGAACAGGGTATGAAAAGGAGTCTCCCCCTGAAGGATGGAGGAAGGAAGACGGTTGAGTAGGTATGAGGCAGTGAGGATGGCATCCCCCCAGAAGTGTAGAGGCACCTGGCGGTGGAAGAGGAGGGCACGAGCAGTTTTCATAATATGCCGGTGTTTTCGCTCGGCCACTCCATTTTGATGAGGGGTATCAGGACATGAAGTTTGATGTATGATTCCATGTGCCCGCACAAACTGCTGAAAGGGAGTGGATAAGTATTCTCACCCATTGTCGGAGCGCATACATTTTAAAGAGATAGAAAACTGTGTCTGGATCTCATGGTAAAATGTCTGAAAGGTGGAGAAAATTTTTGTCCGATCTCGAAGAAGGTAAAGCCATGACATAACGGAAAAAATCATCAATGAAAGAAATGTAATACTTATACTCGGATTGACTCGAGGTGGCACAGGGACCCCATACATCGGAATGAACCAAATCAAAGGGTTTGGCGGCCCGTGTGTCAAGTCGAGGATAATATGATGTGCGATGGTGTTTCGCAAAGGTACATGACTCACAATGAAAAGATAAAGATGGACTAATATCTGGATAGAGCTGATGAAGAGCGGAGGCAGAGGGGTGGCCCAACCGAGAATGGAGGTCTACGGCACGAGCAGAGACAGACGTGCAGGCGACGGATGTCGGACCATCGAACATGTCCACCCCATCTCGAAGCTGGCCTCTACCAAGTTCCTGGTTTGTCGTCCGCTCCTGAAACACAACAGAAGACAAGGTAAAGATAGCATTACAATGGAGATCCTTGGTCAGCTTGCTGATGGAAAGCAGGTTAAACGGACTGCAGGGTACATGAGCCACCGAAGATAGTTGAAGACGAGGTAAAGATAGCATTACAATGGAGATCCTTGGTCAGCTTGCTGATGGAAAGAAGGTTAAACGAATTGCGGGGTACATGAGCCACCGAGGATAGGTGAAGGGAGGAGGTGAGGGTGCATGTATCAAAGCCGGCAATGGGGAGAGTGGAACCATCAGCAACAGTGATGGCTGAGGAACCAGTATAGGGACGGTAGTTGGAGAGTATACCTGCATCCCCGGTAAGATGGTCGGACGCACCTGAGTCAAGCATCCAGGCAGGGGAACGATGACTGAAAAAAGCAGTGGGACCACCGGAGTGGGCAAGAGATGCTGATGAAGAGCCCGGCATGGAGGCGGCCCTATGATCGTGAATCAGCTGGATCTCAGCCATGGAGAGATCCAAAGACGACGGAAGAGCAGCAGCAGGTGATGATGCATCTCGGATCGCAGTCTGGCCCTGTCGTGGGTGCAAATCGGGACGGCCATGAAGGACCCATCAACGGTCAACCAGGTGGTCGAGCTTGCTACAGTGCTGACAGAGGGAGCGAGGTCGGCCGTCTCCATGGCCACGTCCATGAGTGCCGGTAGGGCGGCCATCGCCACGACCCAGGAGAGCAGTGTGATCCGGGCTAGGGACGGGTGGGGCAAGGGCCCGATGAGATTTCCCCAGGCGATGATAAACCTGTGGGATATCCAGCGTAGAAGGGCTGGCAAGCATCTCGGTGGCCGTCGTGGCATAGTATGGGGCTAGGCCGTTAAGGAGATTGAAAATGCAGAGTTGGTCCCGTTGAGTCTGCACTTTCATCGGAGTCTGAGGAACGGGCCAGAGCACTTGCAGTTTGTCCCGGAGACCCTTTCATTCCAAGAAATAGGCTGGAAAGGTCCGATCCTGCTGTCGGGTGTGGGATAGACGCTGTAGAATGTCGGAGACCCGATCCAAGTTGTTGGTCTCGGAATACATGACAGTCAACGAATCTCATAGTTCTTTGACAGTGTGGGCAGTCCGGGTAAAATCTTTCACCGATCGGTCCATGGAGTTGACCAGTAATGCGAATATTTTACTATCCGCAAGTTGTCAGGAGTCGAATTTGGTGTCAGTCATGGCGGGTGGAGGTTTCTCAAGATGAGAATGAAGGCTCATGCCGCGCAGGGACATCAAGACCGTCTTCCGCCAGACGGAGAAATTTGTGGCGTCCAGTCGGTCATCTACAAGCCGGGAGGAGGCGGTGATCAGGGAAGGCAGAACCGAGGAAGCGTTCATGGTGGGCGATGAGAGGCGCGGGTGGCGCAGTCGTCGGGAATAGCCGGAAGGGCGGGCGGGAGCGGGAACCGCCGGGAAGATCGGGGGAAGGCGCGGCAGACGCTGGGTCGCCGGGACGAGCGTGTAAGGAGGGCGGGGCTGGCGTGGGGTTGTCGGGAGCCTCGCGCTGGAAGGGAGCCGCCTGGGATGGAGCCGCCTGAAAAGGCTGCGGGCGAGGTCGTCGGTCGAGCGCGCAGGAGAGGGGCGCCGAGGAGCCACGCTGGGAGCCGGGAGCCGCGCCGGGAGCCGGGAGTCGCGCCGGGAGCCGGGGCGAGGGGGCCGCTGGGCGAGGGCGCCGGGGTGAGGGCGTCGCTGGGCGAGGGCGCACGGGCGAGGGCGCCGCTGGGCGAGGGCGTCAGGGGGGAGGGCGCCGCTGGGCGAGGGCGCCGGGGCGAGGGCGTCGCTGGGCAAGGGCGTCGGGGCGAGGGCGCCGCTGGGCGAGGGCGTCGGGAGGGGAGCCGCACCGGGAGAGAGGGTCGCCGGGAGGGGAGGCGCCCAGAAGAGAGAGGACCGCCGGGAGGGGAGGCGCCCAGGAGAGAGAGGCGGGGACGGACAGAACCAGGAATCCGTAGGGTAGGGGGGCTCGGGATTAATAAAACAAATTACAAGGAGGGTAAGTCCGATGTGGGACTCGGAAATACCCATTAAACTGAAATGGGGTCCAACAAAAAGGTTCAGTGACATGTAAAATGAAAATAAAGCATGGTAACAATTTAAATGAATGGGAAGAATAATTAAACATATTAAACAACAAATTTAATGTGAAAAAACCAAAATTAGGAAAGCCTTAATTCACAAATATCAACCATTTTCAATTAAATTTGGTGACGTTCGTGCACCTAACCTATCAATTTAATTGGGAAATCATGTTAAACAACCTAAGCAAAACAAAAGTGACAATAAGCAGTGTTATTCAAACTATACGCCGCTTATTTCCAACATGTATACCAATGTTATACGCCTTTTCCCTCATCAATTACATCTAAGATACTACTTAAACATGCTTAGAATTAAAACCTTCTAAACATAAATGCATAAACCAAACTTACCTTCGCATACTTGAGTTTCTCATTCCACATACCTCAACTCCCTACTGGTCACATGCCCACCAGAGGTTCCCGGGATAACTCCAGTTCTTGCAGAACACCAATTAATAGAGCAGTACCCATCCTCAAAGCATAACAGTAATACAAGTTATGAACATAAACTCAAAGTGAAACAATTCATATGCATACAGTAGTAGCAAGGAAAATAGCTCATGCAAAAGAAAGAAAACAAGAAAACAAAGAACAAGACTCAGAGTGAGAAAATTACATACTTCACGTGAATCTAATACAGGCCCAAAAGAAAATCTCCACCTAAGGAGAATGACACTGCCTAGAATCGTGCTACAGGGGAAGACACATCCTAAAACCACTGTATAACCCATACAACTTCAGTCCTAAGGGATAACTCAAAACCAAGAGAAAACAAACCCAGTAAGAAATGGAATCCCACTACCGACCTAAGGAAACCCACTTAAATCTATCCTGACGACATCAAGAACCTAATTCCTAGGTACCTATCCAAGGTCATCAATGATACACCGACATCACCATCATGAAGTCTGGCGACCAGCCAGACAATTACCCATGAACCTGCTTCTCTAACCACTGCCCAAGACCTTACTATCCTCATACCTGGTTAACCCCAAGAAGACCAACCCTCATAGGACACGAATAAAGAAAAAAACACCCATAGTTTAATTCACAACTTTGCCCCACTGAAATCACACTAGATAGAAACTCATCATAAACCAAGACAACAAGAGGTTCCTCAAAAACCAGGTACCATTGAAAATCCAATGCAGTCCCAAGAGTCCTAATGGAAAACCCTAAACCCATGAGAACACAGGTGATCCAAGGGCAGCTAGCTACCGACCAAGAAAACCCATCTTAGTCTAGCTTCCTAACAATATCTAGGAACCACCTAACATTTCTAAAGAGACCCCAACAGAACCGTCATGAAGTCTGATCGTCACTGAACCTATTCACATGACACTGCCACTCTTAACACTACTCAGGCCCAATCACCACTCATAAACAGGTCACAACCTAGAGACACCAGCCCAAACTATGACACAAACCTGAGGAACAAACCTAAGCTAATTACCAACTCACCCTCCTAAGGCTAAAGGTGGAACAAAGAGACCAAATAGACAAACATACCCTACCATACACCCCACTAATAACTGATACACTCTTTCTCGGGCCGAACTCACACAAAACCCCTCCTACCTCAGAAACCAAGACAAAAACCAAACAACTGCACGCTTTCTAAGGTCTCTATATGGGAAGAAAAAAAAACAGACACAACAAGGGAAATATAAATGCCGAAAATAAAGGCAAGACAAAAGGTTTAACAACATTGTAAACAAGGGCTGCAAGCTGGAAATGCCAGTTGCAAGAAAGAAATGATCAATTTCAATAGATTTAAAAAGGCTGTAAGGCTAATGCAGCAAATCAATTATAAAGAAACTGAAATCTGAAGGTCAAACAAGAATATTATCGAAATTTAAACAACATGGTAGCCAGAGACCCTCTGATACCACTGGTTGTGGTAGATAGCCAGTGGAATCAGGCCAAATAACCACAATATTCAACGGACTGAACTGGTACTGTGAATTTTGATATAGAAGGAACCAACCGGAATGGAAAATACAAGAAATATGTAGAATAGTAAAGAGAGTCAATTATTTAATGTGCTTCGGTCCCTTAGGGGACCTATGTGCACGGAAAGAACAGCACACTATGCACACCTTTTATTAATCATGAAAGGAAAACCTAGAAGCAACCCAATCGAACCAACGAGAAGAAATTAACTAGGAAACAAGAAAGATTTACAAATTTCGAATAAAAATTGAAACTGCAGTATAAAACTTACAATGTCGGATGAAACTGTTTGGCGGTCCTGATCTCTTCAAAGTTGAAGATTGAATGTGCAGCCTCATGGAAGTTGTCGCGTAGCAAGACTTTGCCGCACAAGGAGATCGATGTTGTGCAACACCACTTCATCGCAAAATAGAACCCCGATGTGAATCCTTTAGTGTCAAAAGAACCTCATTTCCTTGGATCTAGTTCATCGCAAACCACCCGGATCTGGACTCCCGCAGTCGAAGACTGCGGATCTGGTGCTGCCATAAGACCTAGGGTCCGCCTCCCTTGACTGGGCCTGCCTTACCGATGACTCGTACACCTCCCTATCCAACGAAGGTGGAGATTTTCCAATATCGAGAGCACCCACCAGCGATGAATAAATCCAGCGATGAGAGAAGGGATTTTCAGATCTGTTTTGTCAACATTTAAAAACATCCACCGAATGGGAGCTGGGAAGACCAGGGGTAAAAAATGATGATGTTTTGGGAAGCAATGGGGGAAGGGGTGATCAAACCCCCTACGCGCGCCTGCTCCCGATAACCACACATCCAACCAGAAGGTGCCACGGATCCAAGCCAAAACTGAATGGCCAAACCAACACTCAGTCGTTCAAACAGATGGGAAAACAGGTGGAAGACCAGCACATAAGAGGCGGCACATTTGGTCAACAGTGAAAAGTAAACTAGGAACGCAGTAGAAAATAGGATAGCCGGTAGGTAAAAACATGGGAGGATAGACGTAGGATATGCACCGGGCCTCAAACATGTGGCCCAACAGAACAAGGTCCAACAACAAATAAACAAGCCCAATCATATTAAAAGATCCAGCAACATATAAAATGAATATAAAGCATGGTAACAATTTGAGTGAATGGTAGGAATTGTTAAACATGTTAAAAAAAATATGAAAAAACAGAATTATGAAAGCCATAATTTACTGGATCCATACACACAATAACTCCATGACCATGCCTTTACAAGATCGTCCTCTCCTTTGAATTTTAGGAACATATGCTATGACTCAAGAAGCCTAGAAATAATGCAATTATTCAAACCCCAATCGCTGATGATAAGAAGGGGGAAATCATGAACCGATGGTCGCTGACAACCGAAGTGGGAAACTAGTGAGCCATTAAGAAAACTCGAAGCCTCTGTGAATTCCAAAGGTGAGATCACCAAGACAGGTTTACCATTTGCAATCCCTAGAACCTTATGACTCACTTGGATAGTTGGGATCTCTAAAGACGAGACCGAAATCAATAAAGAATGTTAAACCTGAGGAGAGGGATGACAAGTGGGAGAAGTGGTTATCTCCTTCCCTAGCAGTGGGGAAGGGGTTAGATGTCATTCTTTCTCTTCTATATTTTTCTCCTTTATCTCTCTATCCATGATGTAAGATCTTTGAGAACCATCATTGGTGCATGGCTCACATTTCATTATGCCATATTTATCTCCTGTAAATCCTTAAATCTATTTTCCACATTGTATATATTTTTTTGATGTAAACTCTCTTCAATTTCTTCATAGGAACATATTAATTCCTAATTAAACTTCTAGCTTATTTATTTCTATAATTACTTGTTATATTCTTAGGGTTAGAACATATAAATAATTTACCAATATATATATATATACATCTATTAGTCGTTTATCAATTGATATATTGATGCTTTTTTTCTTCTTCCTTTATTCCCTTGGGATTCTTGACACACATTTATGGTGTGTCCTATTATTTCATAGAAGAAGCACTTTGTATCAACCATTCTTTATGGGTATTTTCTTTTGGATTTTATAGGAAATGTCATTTCAAAATAAATCAAACGAATATCCTCTCCATAAAAATCTTGTCATATGAACAATCATTTTATAATAAAAACACTTGTTTTTATGTTCCTCCTTTTTTATCCACATGTTTGATTCATAGAATTTCTTATTTGTCTTTTAATTCAACCCAGGCATCATAGTTTCTTTGAATGGTGACCTATCAAACCTCAAACCGTCGTTTCCCACAACATCTATTCTTTAGGTTTCATGGCTCTCCTCGGTATTTATTGATGAATCAATAAATCCACACTGATTTTTAATATTTTCTATAATTGTATCTTCAACATTTCTCTACTAAATCTCCAAAAAAACACTTCAAGTTAAGCCAATATCTTTGATTTAATAGAAGTTTTATTTTTCCTTTAAACACTGTTTTTAGTAGATTCATAGTTTTTTCATTTTATTCTTGCAAATATAATACAAATATTTCATGTTATTTAATCATTTTACCCTTGAAATTTATCCAAAAATTCTATACTACCACACCTGATTTCAATACTCATTTTTCTACAATAAATAGTTATTCAAATGGATTGATCAATTATTTTACTACACCTTTATTCTTATAAGATATTAACTAATCATGGAGTCATGATCCATAAATATATTTCTCAATGAAATTCCATAAGAGTCTTATTATAGAGTAATCATATTCTTTCAAAAAAAATCTAAATATTTAATCCATTTCAAAATCCCTTACTCAATACCATTAATTTTAAAATTTAATAATTTTTATTCATCAATGCTCTAATCATATATACGTGACTCATCTTCTTTTTTCAATCCTCCGAAACATTTTCTTTCTAATAATTCAAATTCTAAGTGTTCCTTAGAATTGCTCCTTTTAATTGTTTCGAATTCCTCCTCAAGATACTCAATATTCATATTTTATTCTTCAAAATAATAATTTATACTCCCAATAAAATTGGTGTGTTATTCAGTCTTCAACTCGAAGTTCACACCCTCTTCAAAATTCACCTAACGAACTGATTTATCTTCTAGTTCATTCTCAAGTTTGTCAATCTCAGCTTCGAGATGATCTACATATTTGTAATATTCCTTTATAAATTAGTAAATATTTTAACTTTTCTTTATTTGAATATAATGTTATTAAAGATCTCCCCAAAATTATACTTCAAGGCCAATAACTTCCTTAAGCTCATTCTATTCATTTTTTCGTCTTTCCATTATTATCTTGACCTTTCACCTTTACCTTTAAAGTTGTATAGAAATACAAACTTCTCAAACATATATATTACATATTTTTAGATGAATATTCAATACATTATATGAACACATGCGTGAGGCCCATAGTAGTTTAGTTTGGTTTGATAATAGGTACACAATCATATAATCTAGTGTAATATCTTCAACATCTCCTATAAAGATATTCCCCTTCAATAATATTCACAAAAATACCGTACTTAAAACCTTTATTCATAACCTGGGGAAAGGAAACATAATAAAGGGTGATCCCAGATGCTTATAAATGGTAAATAAGGGAGATACATGAGCATAATAGTAAAATAAGGGTATGAGAACATTAGAATAACATTTGAAAACCATACCTTGCATATAAAAGATCATATTCTTGATTCATGACATAAAGAGTGGCAGTTCATAAGACATGAATCATAAGGGAATCAATAAACATGAGCCAAGAGAGTATAACATTGGTATAAGACATGGACTTCTCGCATACACATAAGAATAGAAAATAATTTGCATAATAGTAAAGGATCACTTCCAAGGCTATCATAGTGGAATTATTTTACTCCACAAAACATCATTGTAGTCAAGGTTCACTCCCAAGACCATCATAGCATACAATGTCCCTTACTGATTCAAGTTTACTCATCATTCCAGCCTTATTTATCTCATGATATATTAATCTTTACCCAATACACTGGAGGGAGATATAGGTTCCACCCATAACATAATGAAAATCATATATATGTCTCTGCCACATAATCATAAAACATCCATCATATCATAACCCATGAAATGAAATGGGTTTCATAAACATTTCATCATATCATAAACTATGGAAAGAAGATTGGTTTCATAATTATTTCACCATTTCATCATAGCATAACCCATGGAAAAAGAAGAGGGTTTCATAAGAGTTTTATCATGGTATAACTCATGGAAAAGAAATGGATTTCATAAACACATTTTCATTATAAACCATTAAAATGAAGAATAAGAATTGTATCCTTGGTTCATTTCCCCAGCAAAGCATAAGTTACACCAAATGATGTCATCTTAGATGGAGAATGATTTTTAAAGATAAATCACTTGGAACATTTTTTTAGTAAGATAACATGTATTTGAAAATAAATTTTTAAAAATAAAAATTCTTAAAAAAAATTTTAAATCCTTTTTCTTTTCAAATAAACTTTGAAACTTATAATGGAAGCTTTAAAAATCATTTAAAAAATTTTCTTGAGGGAAATATCATTTCCTCTTAAAAAACTTTTTAAGACATGAAACATTTTAAAAATTATTTTATTTGAAAATAACCCTGAAAATTTATAAAATAATATTAAAATAAAATAGTGTTCATGATGGAAAGATATATCTTTCATGTTTTTTCACATCAAAACAAAGATTTCTTTCACATTTTCGATAATAGACCAATGGGCATTATTTTGAAAATGGCATGATGATTCCTTTAAAAAAAATGTAAAAATTAAAACATGGGGAAAATGTATTCAATAAATAATTTGGAGAATGTTAAAAATATTTTTTAAAACATTATTAGAAAACATGGTTTTGTAATAAAAATGATTTTCAAGCAAAGAGAAAAAAAAGATTAATTTTCTTAAAAAATATATTTTGAACTCTATAGTACATAAAGAGATGGAAGTGAGGGGAAAATTTATTCTCATGAAATAACCATAGTAGAATAGATGAAATGATTTTATTGAGACATAAATCATAATATTTTATAATTGGAATCATAATCATGAACAATCTCGATAAATGATGAGATTGTGACATAAAACCCCAACCACTTTGGTAAAATTGAATCATATGTCCCATGAAAGGATAAAATTATATTAAACTTAGAATATAATTTGAATAAATATATTCATTATATTAAATATCAAAGGGGTTTTATACACACCTTATAAAATAAGGTAGGTTCATAACAAAACATATGTCTCAAGGAAGGAAAATTGAGACAAAAATCCCTTATCAATTTGGTAACTTTTGAAACATAAACCCCATGAATGATAGATCCTCATATGGATATTTAAATTAAAATAATTATTATGATAATAAATATAAAATACATTAATGGGCATTATAAACACCATATAAAATAAATAGGTGGTGAATATGGCATGTGTCTCACAGATGTAAAAAGTTAGACGGAAACACTACTAGAAATACAGTCTTTCCCAACGGTTCTGAACCGTTGGGAAAGGCTGCAGAACTGTTGGTATATGTTATACCAATGGTTCTGCAAACCGTAAGGAAGTAATCCATTGGGAAAGATTTTCCCAATGGTTTACAGTGAACCGTTGGGATAGGGTGGGGAAAATTTAACCTATCCCAACGGTTCAAGCCAAACCATTGGGAAAGCCCAAGCACTCTCCTCTTTCCCAACGATTTCTAAACTGTTTGGAAAGGTTTTTTACCAACGGTTCTATGAACCATTGGTAAAAAAACTCAGAGATTCTATACCAACGATTTGAAACCGTTGGCATAGCCTATGTTGTGCAAATTGCGCAACAGCCTGCAATTTGCACAGCAGGTCTGCAATTTGCACAACAAGTCTCATTTTGTGCATTCCCTCTCATTTTCAATCCAATTATTGTACCTGCAATAAACTAACACATACATATACAATTATTGTACCTACAATAACCAACTAACACATACATATAGAGAAAAAATTCATACACATTTAACATATAATGCATCCTGGAACTATACACATCCATAATTAAATTAGAATTCATAACGTAATTATAAACATACATAATTCATTTAAAATTTAGATGGCAATTATATGTTAAATCCGGAATTCAATTCATAATTTGATCGGTTTTTTGTATACCATATATTTTTACCTGAAATGATGTCCATTTTAAACAAAATACATACACCTGGAGTGATACCGGCCACACCGTGCCTCATATTGAGGCGAGGTTAACTCGTACACGTCACAAATGAACCATCGATTGTTTTCCTAAAGTATAAACATATTTCGAAAGAGTTTGATCGGTTTTCTGTATGCCAGTTGATGTTTTTCACTTAAAATGATGTCATTTTGAAACAAAAGACAGACACTTTGAGTGGTGCCGGCCACACCGCGTCTCAGATTTAGGCGGGGTTGATTCGTACACGTCACATATGACCCATGGATCGTTGTGCTAAAGTATCAACACAATCAGAATCTGTTTGGTCAGTTTTCCGTATGTACTTAAAATGTTGTCCATTTTAAACAAAAGAGAGCCACTTAGAGTGATCTCAGCCACACCGTGCCTCGAATTAAGTTGGGGTTGACTCGTACACGTCACATATGACCCATGGATCATTTTCCTAAAGCATCAACACATTTCAAATGCGTTTGGTCGGTTTTTCGTATGTCAGTTGGTCTTTTCACTTATAATCCTGTCTATTTTAAACAAAAGAGAGACACTGTGAATGGTGTCGGCCACACCACACCTCAGATTGAGGCAGGGTTGACTCGTACACATCACATATGACCCATGGATCGTTGTGATAAAGTATCAACATAATCTGAATGCGTTTGGTCGGTTTTCCGTATGCCAGTTGATGTTTTTCACTTAAAATGATGTCCTTTTGAAACAAAAGACAGACACTTTGAGTGGTGACGGCCACAACGCATCTCCGATTGAGGCGGGGTTGATTCATACACGTCACATATAACCCATGGATTTTTGTGCTAAATTATAAACACAATCAGAATCCGTTTGGTCATTTTTTCGTATGTACTTAAAATGTTGTTCATTTTAAACAAAAGAGAGACACTTAGACTGATCTCGGCCACACCGCGACATGGATTGAGCCTGGGTTGGCTCCTACACATCACATATGATCCATGGATCGTTGTGATAAATTATCAACAGATTCTGAATGCGTTTGGTCGGTTTTCCGTATGCCAGTTGTTCTTTTCACTTATAATCCTGTCCATTTTAAACAAAAGAGACACAGTTAGAGTGGTGTCGGCCACACCGTATCTCGGATTTAAACGGGGTTGACTCGTACACATCTTAAATGACCCATGAATCATTTTCCTAAAGTATCAACACAATCTGAATGTGTTTGGTCGGTTTTCCGTATGCCATTTGATGTTTTTCACTTAAAATGATGTCCTTTTGAAACAAAAGACAGACACTTTGAGTGGTTCCGGCCACACCGCGTCTCAGATTGAGGTGGGTTTGATTCGTACATGTCACATATGACCCATGGATCATTTTAATAAAGTATCAACA
Source organism: Viscum album (assembly GCA_963277665.1). Taxonomy (NCBI): domain Eukaryota; kingdom Viridiplantae; phylum Streptophyta; class Magnoliopsida; order Santalales; family Viscaceae; genus Viscum; species Viscum album. The sequence continues at coordinate 368,757,160 of OY728135.1, read as the reverse complement.
CAATCAGAATCTGTTTGGTCAGTTTTCCGTATGTACTTAAAATGTTGTCCATTTTAAACAAAATAGAGCCACTTAGAGTGATCCCGACCACACCGTGCCTCAGATTAAAGAGAATTTTACTCTTACACGTCACATATGACCCATGGATCGTTGTACTAAAGCATCAACACATTTCGAATGCGTTTGGTCAGTTTTTTGTATGTCAGTTGTTCTTTTCACTTATAATCCTGTCCATTTTAAACAAAAGACATACACTATGAATGGTGTCGGCCACACTGCACCTCAGATTGAGGCAGGGTTGACTTTTACACATCACATATGACCCATGGATCATTGTTCTAAAGTATCGACACAATCTGAATACATTTGGTCGGTTTTCCGTATGTCAGTTGATGTTTTTCACTTAAAATGATGTCTGTTTGAAACAAAAGGCAGACACTTTGAGTGGTGCCGACCACACCGCATCTCCAATTGAGGCGGGGTTGATTCATACACGTCACATATGACCCATGGATCATTGTGCTAAAGTTTCAATGGAAACCGAATGTGTTTGGTTGGTTTTCCGTATGTACTTAAAATGTTGTCCATTTTAAACAAAAGAGAGCCACTTAGAGTGATCCCTGCCACACTGTGCCTTGGATTAAGGAGGGGTTGACTCTTACACGTCACATATGACCCATGGATCGTTTTACTAAAGCATAAACACATTTTGAATGCGTTTGGTCAGTTTTTCGTATGTCAGTTGTTCTTTTCACTTATAATCCTGTCCATTTTAAACAAAAGAGAGACACTTTAAATGGTGTCGGCCACACCATGCCTCGGATTGAGTCGGGGTTGACACATAAACATCACATTTGACCCATGGATCGTTGTGCTAAAGTATAGATATAATCCGAATGCGTTTGGTCGGTTTTCCGTATGCCAGTTGATGTTTTTCACTTAAAATGATGTCATTTTGAAACAAAAGACAGACACTTTGAGTGGTGTCGGATACACCGCGTCTCAGATTGAGGTGAGGTTGATTTTTACACATCACATATGACCCATGGATTGTTCTCCTAAAGTTTCAACGGAAACCGAATGCGTGTGGTCGGTTTTTCGTATGTACTTAAAATGTTGTCCATTTTAAACAAAAGAGAGCCACTTAGAGTGATTCCGGTCACATCGTGCCTCAGATTAAGGCGGGGTTGACTCATACATGTCACATATGACCCATGGATCGTTTTCCTAAAGCATCAACACATTTCGAATCCATTTGGAAGGTTTTTCGTATGTCATTTATTCTTTTCACTTATAATCCTGTCCATTTTAAACAAAAGAGAGACACTATGAATGGTGTCGGCCAAACCGCACCTCAGATCAAGGTGAGGTTGACTCGTACACGTCACATATGACCCATGGATCACTGTGCTAAAGTATCAACACAATCTGAATGCGTTTGGTCATTTTTCCATATGCCAGTTGATGTTTTTCACTTAAAATGATGTCCTATTGAAACAAAAGACAGACACTTTGAGTGGTGCCGGCCACACCGCGTCTATAATATTGATTAGATGTGTATATGTGATTTAAATTGATTATCATGATGAAAATAAATAAAATATATATTATATATTTTCTAGTAGTAAATGAAATCAAGGAGGGTGGGGGGGCTGTCCGGGGGGGCTGTCCGGTGGGTGTCCGGGGGGCTGTCTGGGGACCAAGGAGGAGGGTGGGGGTGCTGTGCGGGGGGCTGTCCGGGGGGTGTTCTGGGGGTTGTCTGGGGTCCAAGGAGGAGAGTGGGGGGGCTGTCCGGGGGGGCTGTCCGGGGGGCTGTCCGGGGGGCTGTCCGGGGGGCTGTCCGGGGACCAAGGAGGATGGTGGGGGGCTGTTCGGGGGGGGGGGGGTGTCCGGGGTCTAGGGAGGAGGGTGTGGGGGCTGTCCAGGGGGATGTCCGGGGACCAAGGAGGATGGTGGGGGGGCTATCCGGGGGGCTGTCCGAGGTCCAAGGAGGATGGTGGGGGGTTGTCCAGGGTCCAGGAAGGAGGGGGGTTCCCAAACACACAACCACTAAAAGACAACAACATCCATAAAAACATATAATATATAAAAATAAATCAACTCCAATACTATACTACGAGTCTAGATAAAACCAACAACTAGAATAGATTAAATATCAAATCTCAATAATATTAGTCAAAAATGTAATGGATCAATTTGTCCCACATCACCATCACCATCATCATCACCCTCGTCCTCGTCCCCATCATCATCCTCGCCCTCCTCAGCGCCCTCCTCCTCGCCCTCTCCCTCCTCCTCTCCCTCGCCACCCGCCTCTCCCTCCTCCTCTCCCACCTCTTCCGCATCAGACTCCTCTCCATCATCATCGTCAAGCTGGACATCATCCTGACCACCACTAGAACTGCCATCTAGTGCACCATATATAGAACGTATCAACGACATATATTCATCAAAAACTGGGTTGGCCTCTGCTGGAAGTGTTAGATGTAGAACTTCAATAAATTCCATAAACACATTGTTTACCCTAATAGACTATTTTGCCGTCTCTATGGCCCTTTTCTCAACCTGTTCTGCCTGTGCCCTAACTTGCTGTAGCTCGGTGGCACTACATCTCGTACATGAGGAGGGACAATACCTCGTCGGGTCTATCCTAGGTCGGCAACGTACTCTGCCAGGATGCTCCTCTCCCAACACCTGATGTAAGTGATCTATTGGCCCAAAATTGTCTGGTTCTTGGGCATCGAGGGCCTCTAAAGCAACCTGTTACAAATATAAATATATTATTAAGTTACAAAATAGATATTAAAATATAAAATCAACAGATTAAAACTTACAATCTGCTGCTGAGTCGCTTCGTTGACGGCACTTCCATCCTTTTTCCGTCTACTCGAGCAAAACAGTTTTGCTTGAGGCACACGTCCTTCAATATTCTGTATTTGCCTCTACAATGACATTAAAAACTAAAGTTATATGAAAACTTTAACAAACGATTAAATAATTGAGAAAACAAAATAAAATGTAAGTTGTAAAGAAAACTTATAAAAAATTGTCATACCTGCTTCCTCTCATGATCTGGCATCGTAGTACGTCCTAGTTTGTGGAGGTATTTTTTTGCATCAATGTCTTTTTTATTTTTTCCAGATGATTACTAAATAAAATTAGATAATTCAAAGGATAATATTAATTAAAAACATGAAAGTTATTATTTAAATACCTCAAATGTAATTCATACCTTAAACTGGGTACTCGTCCAATGAGTAATCATTTGACGATACTGCTCTATAGGACAATCATCCATGACTGGTACTGCCTCTAACTCATTTCCAACTCTAGCATGCCAACCAATATACAACTCATGCTTGTAGGCTCTCCAAATCTCGCCTAAATCCTTTAGACGTTCCGATCGAGCACACTCACCATCGGGAAAATTAAATCGAAGCTGACATCAAAATATTAATTCATATAAATACAAAAATAATTCATGGCATTAAATAAAACATATTTTTTTACCCATATCTCTGCCCAAGCTCTATCCTTGACCTTATGTGGCAAATGTCTCCATGACAGCGGGCTGACGGGAATGATGTCGGAGTATTTGGCAAGCATCGCCAAAAAACTCTGACATTGCTGCCCTGATTTCTCAACCATTTGGTTGTCTTCATTGTAATCCACCATAACCTGTGTGCGGTGGTTCCACACCTAACGCATGCGTGTACGCCCCCGCCCCCGCCTCCTATCAGTAGATGTATCTGTCATGAAATAAAAACAAATATTTTATCAAAACATGTTATAATGAAAATAAATATTGCTATAAAAAATTGTTAGGGTTTTATAAATATACCCGCGCCAGTCTGATCGCTGAGCGCCGACGGATCCACAAAAACTGATGGAACACCCTATGGTGGAACAGGAGTCGAAGATGATGGAATATAGAAGCTTGGAGAGACAGAAGTAGAAGGAAAAGAATATGGGACAACTGTATGACCGGATTCTGACTGGGGAGTGGGAATCATCATGGGATGTGAAAATGATGGGGCAGAAGATGTAGAAGGTAGAGAAAACATGGGAGGCCTAAATATTCCGTGTGTCCCTAACGACACACTAGGATCAGAATGTGGGAAGGATGACATGTTAGTGGGAGGGGCATGGGTCTAGTCGGGCACGCGCAACTGTTCATCCACCTCTGGTATGAACCCTCATCGTACCACCAGCCTGAGTACTAGGACCAGTACTAGGATCCTCGTCAAATAACTGTCGACGTATAAGTGGATTCTACAAAAATGTTTACAAAAAAATTAATCACATGACATTATATATTCTTTAAATATATATATATATATATATATATGAAATAAAGTACTCACTATAGGCACCAATGGTGGAACGCCCATCTCTGCCATTCGACAATTGTTATCCATCATTTTTTTCCTTCGTCTATCTTCAATTGGCTGTATTTCCTGCTTTTGAAAACAAATATGTAATTAATTAGAAAAAGGAAACTAATGTGTAAACCAAAAAACTAAATATATGAGGGAATATGGGGATTCATTGGTAATTTAGCTATCAATTGTTTTAGAAGATCTTGAATGAATTTAATAAATCATACAAGTTGTAATGTTCACCAAGTTAGAAATATTGTTTGACTAGGTTTGAATACAGTTCAATTCCAAATTAGAAAATGTAATTCAAATAAAACAGCAACCAATAAACATTGAAAATTCACATAACGGTCAAGTCAGCTAAAACATATTTGTGATCAATACTAAATCAATTTGAATATTACCAACCTTAACAACCCAACTCGAGGTAAACCAAAATAATTGAGAACATGGATGAATGATTCTATATATTTTCAACCACAACTTCAGGTTCACAATCAACTTTGACAATTGAGTTATTGGAGTCATCAAAAGAAATAAATGGATTGGTTCCAATGGCAATAGGGACAGTGTCAATTCCATCATCACCATCATCAAAAATATGTCTTGGAATTACTTCAAATATGACACCAAATTCAGGTCAAAGTTGGTCTTTGACATAAAAAACTTATTTAGCCATTGATGCCAACACGTATGGTTCTTCGGTAGCAAGAGTGCGAGTCATATTAATTACTCAAAATCTACAATCATCAATAAATGTTCCATGTCTCGTCATCGAATCAAACCAATGAAATTTCATCATTGTGACTCGTCCATGAGAGTAATAATCCAATATTATTATTTTCTCAACGACTCCATAATAACCCACATTTTCAAATCGCGGTCTACTATCTGATGCACTGGCATAACAATCTGTTGTGGCAGTAACCATAACACCATCATGTTGTGTTCTCATGTTCTTTGCTCATTCAGTGACAGATTCAGTAGACAAACTCAATACCTGCAATATAAATGACTGTTAAACTTAATTAAATATTGAAATAATTAATTTAAACAGTAATATTTTTACCTTCAATTTTAACCAAGCAGAAAACTCTTTGCTATGCAAAGTCTCTCTCCTTCTCAAAGATAAAGAATGATGCTTTCTATTTATCATTGTTTTATGTTCCCTATAGATAAAAAATATGAATAGTTTAACAGATATATATGTAAGATATACATATTCAATTTAGTTACCTGATATAGTCATCGAACAAATCACAGTTGAACAAAACTGTGCGATGTTCCATCTCCCGCTCTTCATGGATTAATGTCTTCAATATATATGATCTAGGAATTCCTCCTGTTTGAGGAAGTGATGGAAAACTGGGTTCAATTTTCTCATACTGTTCTTCTTCATTTCTCATTGGTCTGTTCATTCTTGTAGTAAGATCAGACAAATACATTGAGCAGAAATCCATACATTCTTGAGACAAGTAACCGTTCACGATAGAACCTTCGGGATGATTCCTGTTTCGGACATAAGACTTTAATGTGTACATATTTCTTTCAGTTGTATAGATACAATGAAAAGAAACAGGTCCTCCGAGAAGTATTTCAGTGGTCATATAGACAGTCATATGCAGCATGCATGTGAAAAATGATGGAGGAAATATTTTCTCCAACTCACACAAAATTAATGGGGCATCCATCAACATTTTTTGCAAGAAAGACTTGGAAAACTTCTTAGCACAAATATCTCTAAACAAATGGCACAACCGAATAACAGTCACCCTTACATTATTGAATAAAAGATGACAAATTACTATTAGAAGCAACTCATACAGCAGAACGTGATAATCACGAGTCTTCAAAGATTTTAGCTTCAACTCTCTTCTGTTGACCCATTTAGATATGTTGCTTGAATATCCATCAGAAACTCTAATAGTCTCTAATACTTATAGAAATTGTTTTTTTTCATAGGTGTCATCACATAAGAAGCACATGGAAGTTTCCATTTATTTTCACTGATACGCACAGGATGCAATTCTGTTCTGATGCCCCAATCCACCAAGTCACGCCGAGATCGTAAATCATATTTTGTCTTCCCCTTGACATTTAGAAGAACCTAAAGTAACATTTCACATATATTATTTTCAATATTCATTACGTCTAAGCAATGACGTAAAAAATTGTTTGACCAATAAGGCAAATCAAAAAAGATACTCCTCTTCCTCCAATTGTAACAGGTTTCAGTGGAAACATTCTTTCTCTTTCCAGATTTCATTTGACCCTTCCCAAATGAAAAACTAAAATCTTTCAATTCATTAAGCACATCAGTTCCAGACATACGCTGAGGTGGATCATCAGTCTCTATGGTATTATCAAATCTTCGATGATTCATTCTATATGGATGATCCTTTGGCAAGAATCGTTGATGTCCCATAAAACTGAAACTACAACGATGTTTCAGTATTTTGGATCGTGTATTCTTTATACAAACTGGACATGACAGTTTTCCCTTCTTTCTCCATCCAGACATCATTGCATAAGCCATAAAATCATTGATCGTCCACATAAGCGCAACACACATCTGAAATATGTCTTTCGAACATGCATCGTATGTGCGCACACCCACATCCCAAAGAAGTTTCAACTCTTTTATTAAAGTTTGCATGTATACATCAATATCAATGCCAAGATCAGAAGGACCAGATATGAGTATACTCATGAAAGTGAAAGGTTTTTTCATACACAACCATGGGGGAAGATTATAAATGTGTATAAAAACTGGTCATGTGCTGTGCGAAGTAGAAATCTGCCCAAACGGATTAAAACCGTCGCATGAAAGACCCAGCCTCACATTACGCATGTCAGTTGCAAAATCAGGATATCGAGCATCAAATCTCTGCTATGCAAATCCATCTGCAGGATGAACCAACTCATCATTAGTCTTCTTTCTCTTGGTATCATTCCATATCATTTTTATTGATATGTCATCAGACATAAAAAGATTCTGGAGTCTGGGGATCAATGGAAAGTGCCACATTACTTTCTGTGGAACGCGGGATGGTGTTCCATCAGATTTTGACTTCCAGCAGGATGTGCCACATTTTATACAATCATTTCGTTTAGCAATTTCCTCCCAGAATAAACTACAATCTTTCGGGCAAACATGAATTTTGTTTCTTGAAAATCCAAGTTCCTAAACTAACTTCCATGCCATATAGTGGTTTGAGGGAATATCTACTTCATCTAGAAGTAAATCCTTCAAGAGGGTAAGAATGTAATCGATTGCTGTATTAGAAATCTCATACATATTTTTCCCATGAAACAATCAGATTAAAAATTCCAGCTTTTTCATTTTATCGCATTGTCGATATACTGGAGTCGTGGAAGCATCATTCAATTTTTTCACCCTATAAATATCATCATTTTCACTAGATGCATCAGCTATCCTCATATCGAAGTCTTCTTGAGTCGAAATCCTTTCTTTTACATAATGACAAATAAACGAAAACCAATCCTCTAACAAATTCTCCATTCCAGTCCTTTCAAATCGATCATTACCAATTTGAGATTTAATTTTCTCCCCATTGTGATACCACACAAAGTAGTTTTCTTGAAAACCATTTTTGGTTATGTGGTAGCTGACTTCTTTACGGCTCAACCAAGGTCTTACAACACAATTGGAACATGGGCAGTGTATATGACCACTATCTGAAGCATTGTGAAATGCAAAATCTATAAATCTCTCCAAATTGTTTTGAAAATTGCTTGAGATCTGATCGGTTTCATACATCCAACTTCTGTTCATTCTGTAAAAAGAATTTATATAAGTCATTTTGTCATAAACAATTCAATAGGATTGAACTTTAATAGAAAATACATTTAAGTAAATGATAAAGGAAGAAAATAATCAAGGTATCAACTACACATGTGAAAAAAACATACTAATGTGTTATTGAAAAAAATGTAAAACCAACAAAAACTTAATGTGTTATCACATCACAACATGCCTCATCCCATAACCATATTAGTAGGGTATCATGAACATGAATAACATCAACCTTGTGCCATCCTCCTACCCTACATGACCCCAACCACATGCCACATCTTATTATAGCCTTATCACATCGCACCTCACCTGAAAACACTAGGGAAATCATTGTACATCTCACCTGAAGACACATGGACAATCACATCGCATCTTGCCTAAAAACACATGGTCAATCACTTATGAAGGAAGAGTAGGGAAGACTTGGTAGCTATCCAACCATATAACCACCATCCTAGATATTAGAAAAAATACCCATAACTCAAAACCTCCGATCGTTGGTAAGTTTATCCAACTCTGGTTGGGAATGTGTAGAAATAACATAAAATACATGATATATAGATAGCACAAAATACCCAACCTATGGGTTCACATTAACTACATAATCACACACTTCACTACTACCATACAACACATAAACCATCACAACCACTTTCACCACTATATGCAACACACCACACCACCACCACACAAGACACATAGCATTTCCCACTTTCATTTATAAGCCACTTCATTCACACTTACATTGTCCATTCATTTAATGTTAAATTAATTAAATACATTTACCACACATCCATTTCTATTCCATATCATTTATTTACTATCTTGTTTTTTTGTTTTAACAGCATAATTTATTCCATAGATAACCAGGAAACTAATAAAACCACCACACAAAAACTCGCCATCTCACAATAACCATCATCGCCATGTTACATCAGCCAACCATCTCACCAAAACAACCACATATCACAACAAAAAAAATTGCACATCACAAACCACCGCACAACCAAAACCACCTCACCACATCATACACCACAACCTCATCACACAACACCTCCATACGGCACAACACCACCACACATCATCACTATCACACAACTTCACATGTCACATCCATGCCCACTAACCATCAAATTACAACCCCACATATCACAAAGCCCAACTGGTCACCTCAATCACCATACAACAGCCTACAACATACAATGAAACACAACAAAAAACCTCTCATAGAAGAAACATACCCCAACTTCCACAATTTATTCAAGGTATTCTATTACATTATCCCTTTATTTAGCATGGACATTATAACACAAATGATATTCCATGGGAAACTAATTAATTAACAAAATATTCATTCATTTCCCTATTTTTCAGGGTGAAATCACATCAAAATCAAAACTTAAAACTAAAATATTAGATAAATAACAATAAAAACAAGGTAGAATATGTGTATAAAGAATAAAATACCATATTTGAGATGATTCAGATGGATTTTCACCTGTTTGGATGGGGGAGTTCGAGAGAGGAGCCGAGCGCTGGATTGATTTTAGGGTTCTGTCACGACTGGGGGAGAGCAACGACCCGATTGTATTTGGGGAAAAGATTTACCAACGGTTTTTAAAAACTGTTGGGAAAGGGGTGTTCAGGGTACCCTTTCCCAACGGTTCTGGTGACCGTTGGGAAAGGGTTTCCTATCCCTTCTTTACCAATGGTTTAATCAAACCGTTGGTAAATAACCGTGGGTAAAAACCACATTTCCAGTAGTGAAATCCCATACCGCTTTAGTAATCTTTTGAATTATAAGACCCAATAAATAATGACATAAAATTAAACTTAAATATCATTAAAATGATTATATTAATTATATAATATGTCAAATTAGTAGTATATACACACAAAAAAAATAAGTGAGTGGTGAATTTTCATATATATCCAAAAAATAAAAGAGAGACTAGAAATCCCCAACCTTAAGTATGAACTTCCTTCATATACATTCGAACCTCTAGTATAATAAATATAATTTTATTATAAATCTATTATAGATCCATAATTATATATATTATTCTATATATGATTTACTTATGACCATTTTTTACCCATTTATTATCAATTCCTTATTAATATCATGATTCAGGTAATAACCACTTTGTTTTTCATATAGGTTTTGATTTGTTATTTTCGGTCCTCTTACTTTGATCATGGTTACATCATCTATAGAATAATAATAATGAAATAATTATCATATTTATACATCAATTATACTTTTAATACTAATAATTAAATATGGTTTTGTGAAATTATGTATGTTACGGTCATGGATACGGTAGATCGTACACACACATTAGTAATGTTTCAATTTTTCAATGATCATTATGAAAAATATGTAAGATATATTTTATATTTATATAATTATAATAAAATAATAAATAAAATATTATTTATTTAAATAACTTATACATATAATCCATGTTGTGTGGTTATGAATAGAAAGTGTCACATCACTTTGTGAAGGCGACATTTCACACGTACACGAACGATGTTATCATATTTAAATGAGTGAAAAGGTAAGAAATAAAATGATATATTATAATTTCATAATGATAAATATATCATAATAATTCATTTATATCACATTTATTCATTAAATTTTTTCTTATTATCTTCCATGTAAAGTGTTAGTGAAAAACGAATCAAATCACTTCACGAGCCGGTGTTCCACTTTACACACACGTGACATTATCGTATCCCCTACAAAATAGAAATTAAAAAAAGGTATATATGATATAATGACTCTAGAGGTATAATTATGTTATAAATATCATATATATACTTTATATCCATCATCATACTATTTCTTATGCGCTTTACGCCCGCACTCATTTTGATTCGATGCATACATGCTTTCCAAAGGAAGGAGGCTGCTTGATTTTCTCTGATGAGACCTTTAGAAAACATGTTGAATTAGTGGATGGGACATCAGTATCATCACATCCTTTTGGGTGGAACTATTGAATACTATGGGACTCTCTTATAGATTTAATATGTATTCATGGATCCTTTATTAAATTAAAAATATAAGACATGTATCCCTGTTATCAATAATCAATTATTTAGTGTGTGTTGGTTTTAAAATCCATTATATATATATGAGGTTCTTTATCGATGGATAAATCTGTATGTATATGTGGTTATCCATCAATGGCACCCTTTTTTAAGCATATTATAAGGTCTTATATAATTTATTATCAGGATACTGGTTTTAAACCGCACAGTTGGGTACTTTGGAATTTAACATCATCCAGGAAGATGAATTTTGTTTTGATAGAGGGATGGGTCCCATGATATAGGATTCCACATGTCCTTTTTGAAAGGAATAATAACCCACTTATTTTTTTCTACTTAATGAGACACATCATACCCTTAAAGGTTATGTGATGAGGACAAAATTTTTCAGTTTAATGTCATGAGGAAAGGATGTCTAGGTAAAAGATGCCTAGTCAAGAGCTAGTGTGGGACTTATGCCGAAGTGGCCCAGAGGACCCAGAAGTAGTATGGCCTTCCAGGTTAGATATGAACCTACTAGGTATATGGCCCAGAAAATATTATGGTGAGTTTGGGTGTTGGGTTTGGACCTTAGGGAGGCATGCTACGTATCCCATTTAGATATGAATCAAATCCCACATAGTTTGTAAGTATGGGGATTACACCTTTGGAGGAGGATCATTGCCTCATCAGGAATATGGCCTTTTGAGGTGAAGATAACATTTTTGGGGATTATACCAAATTGGAGTCCAATTTTTTGGTATAGTTGGGGCTTATACCAAATAGGTGGCCTATTTATGAGTATTTGATCATGTGGATGCTACAATTTTCACTAACCTGATGGTTTTGGGCACGGTGGTAGCGTATGGAGGTGGGTGATATATTAAAATTTATTTTAATAATCGTTGTACGAAACCAAGAGTGAACATATTTTACATAAAATTTATAATTAATTTATTTAATATTTGAATAAATAAACACCCAGGCTTAGGAACTTTATTCATTGGTGAATGTTGATCATACAAAAAGACCTTTAGGATTACCTTAGTTGCTCTATGAGTATCCAAGGATAGAATTACTCTAGAAGTGATCCATACATTCTCTGATGATCTCAGAGCAACACCACTCGATATCTGGGTACTGGTGTGGTGAGTTGAATGTCTTGTATTATTGGTTCTTGATCACTCATTCTTTGGTCTTGAAGAAATCTCTCTTGCACTTATCATTCTTGAGAGGGAGAGAGGAGGATTTGAGAGAGAATTTGTTGTGTGCAACAATTCTCTATTCTCAATTTTGGATTCTCTACACAATAGAATACCCACCTATTTATAGAGTTGGAATTTATGTTAAAATATTATTTAATTTCATATCATCCATTAAATAACATTTATTACATTTAATAAATCTCATGCCGCATAATAATAATCATATAATTATTATTTTTTGGTGTGTGCCAACTTGCGTAATAACAAATATTATATAACGGTATTGTTAATTAATATTTTTCATCTAACTCAGTCTTGGTTTGTTCGAACTCATGTATAATTTATTAAACAACCAAATAAATATTTTATTTATAAATAAAATTTTTATTCACAATCTATCAAATAAATATTTATTAAAATATTCAATAAATAAAAAAATATATTTTATTCTCAAGACAGAGAATAAATATTTATTTAATTTATGTGATCAATATAATTTGAATAAAATTATTCCTCATACTTGAGAATAATATTTATTCCATTAATTAAACTCAAATAGAATTTAATTAAGATCATCAAAAATACATTATGTGTGACCCTCTAGGATTCTTTATCATTGGCATTAGACAGGCTTTCCTAAAGTCCAAGATTACTGTCTAGCAACGGATCAAGGAACCCAAGAGAAAGAATTTAATGTCACGTTGACAATCACATATGAATGCTCACTGTGTAATATAATACCTTTTTCATGATATCTCATCAAGTATATTTCACATCTATGTTACCAATTTATATGTTCGATATGTATTTCTTTTACTATCTAAAATAAACACGTCATTACACCATGGATATGGAATTTAATGCGATGGTTCTATTCCAATACAAGGGATGATATATCATCTTCCATAAAGATGAAAGGGACAAATACTTCCTCAACTTATTCATTAATGACATGTCACTTGTGACACACCCAACGTATCCAACTTCATGATAAACTGTTATCATCATGGTTTACTAAATGCATTTAAGTACGTGAGTTATAACATCAATTAATAATAATATTAAAGTATAAGGACTATTACACATGCTCATATATAGGAATATCTGATGACACCAAAACATGCAGAATTCCTGATGGCATGTCTTTTCTCATACTCTCCCATCTTGTAGATTACCAAGTGCGAACTTCATGAGAATAAGCCTCATATTCATATGAGTACTCCCAAATAAAATTCTATGTAATATGTATCACATAATAGTATGTTATCCAATCATAGAACATTATTTGAGATTATAATCATAGCACATAAAGGTTCTCATCACAACGGGAAACTGCTATGACCTTATTAATGCGATGTATACTCTATAAAATTATTACATTAGAGTCATTAAAAGAAACAAACAATATGTAATAAAAAGTTTTATTAATATTAAATACATATAATTTACATATAATACAAGTAAAAACAATTAGTCCTAAGACACCAACTTCAATAAACTCCCACTTGGACTAGAGCCAACTACCTACAACCTTCAGTCCGCTAGACCTCACATGATATTCCTGTTTTTGCTGAGTCAAGGCTTTAGTCAAGGGGTCTGCCATGCTGTCTTCCATGGAGATACTTATCACTTCAACTTCACCTCTCTAAGAAAAATCCCTCATGAGATGATACTTCCGAAGGATGTGCTTCGTCTGTTGATGTGACCTTGTCTCTTTTGCAAGATCCATCGCAAAAGTATTATCATGATAGAGTGTGATAGGATCATTACTCATAGATACCAAATCAAGATCTTGGATTACTTTTATCATCCATACTAATTCATTAGATTTCTTATAATCCTCAATATACTCAAACTCTACTATAGAATCTACAATCATAGCCTACTCTGATCTCTTCTAACTCAAAACACCTCCATTCAATGTGAATATGTATCCCATTTGTGACTTAATGTCATATTGATCAGTTTAGAAACTAGAATCTACATATCCTAAGATGAATAGTTCTTCATCTCCTCCATAAACTAGGAACATATCCTTAGTAAACCTAAGATACTTAAGGATAGTCTTGACTTCCATCTAATGAAGGTCACCAGGATCAGCTTGATATCTTCATACTGCACTTAATGTGTACATAACATCTAGCCTAGTACATAGTATAACATACATGACTAGACCAATCACTAATTCATATGGAATAATTATCATTCTATTTATTTCCTCATACACATTTTCCAAGAAAGATTAATGTCATGTGATGTTGGCAAAAATCCCCTCTTGGATTATTCCATACTGAATCTCTTTAGTATCTTGTCAATGTATGTACTTTGGCTTAGGTCGAGAAACCTCTTGGATATATCATGATGAATCTTAATCCCAAAAATATATGCTACCTTTCCCAATTCTTTTAGAGAGAATCATTTATTCAACCATGCCTCAATAGACTATAATATTGGTATTTCATTTCCAATGAGTAATATGTCATCAACATATACTATTAATAAAATTATTACACTCCCATTAAACAATTTATAGACACGTGGATTGCATTCGTTCTTTATAAAACCAAATTTTGTTATGGCCTCATCTAAATGAATGTTTAATGACCTAGATGCTTGATTTAATCCATAAATAGATATTTTCAACTTGAAAACCTTGTTGGTATCCTATGGAGACACAAACCCTTTGGGCTATTCCATATAGACATCTACCTAAAGGTTCCTGTTAATGAAGGCTATTTTGACATCCATTTTCCAAATCTCATAATCATGGAAATCCATAATGGAAAGTAGAATCTTGGTGAATTTCATCATTTCAACTGGTAAAAAGGTTTCATTGTAGTCAATGTCTTGGCACTATTTAAACCCTTTTTTGACCAGTCATGCCTTATAGATACTTACTATTCCTTCTATGTCCATTTTATTTTTGGATTCCCATTTGAAACCAATAGGCTTTACATCTACTTGAGGGTCTACCAAAATTAATACTTGGTTTTGGTACACGGAATCCATTTCAGAATTCATGGATTCTTGTCACTTGGCAATATATGTGCCACTTACTGATTCCTTGTAGGTTAGAGGATCATTATTATCCACTAATAATGAGTCGTCATCCTAGATGACTAGAAAACCATACCATTATGGTTCTTTAACCTCTCTAGTACTCCTATGCTGTAATTTTATCTCTTGAACAATTTCTTCTTCCACTGGGATTTGTGGAATTTGTTGTTTTTCCAACTCTTATGTATCTTGAGCCTGGAATTCATCGAATTCTATCACGCTCCCATTATCTCTTTTAGAGATAAGATCATCCTCAAGAAATGTTGTACTTCTTTCAACCACAACCTTTTTTTTCTGACGGATTGTATAGGTAGTATCCCTTTGTTTCTTTGGGATATCCTATAAAGATACACTTTGTGCCTCGGGTTGCAAGATCACTACCTAAAGATTCCTTAACAAATAATTCACAACCCTACACATGTAAGTAAGACAACATGGGTTTCTTTCCATTCCATAATTGGTATGGTATACCATATATTGCTTTAGTTGGCACTCGGTTTAGTATGTATGTTCTTGTTAGTAATGTGCATCCCCAAAAGGTTAATGGAAGACTCTCATGACTTGTCATTGATGTCACCATATCCAACAAGGTGTGATTCCTCCTTTCACTTACACCATTCCATTGAAGCATATAAGGAGGAGTGAGTTGAGATAAAATATTAAACCCCTATAAATAATCAATGAAGTCTTGATTAATTTATTCTTCACCATGGTTTGAGCGAAGTTTCTTAATCATCTTACCAAGCTGGTTATCAACTTCATTCTTGTATTAATTGAATTTATCAAAAGATTTTGACTTGTAGCTAATCATTTAGACATATCTATATATACTAAAATCATGAATAAATGTTATGAAGTATGAGTACCCACTCCTTGCTTCAATAGGAAATGGGCCACCCACATCGGTATGACCTAATTTAAGAAGTTGTGTAGCTCTTTCACCTTTCCCACTAAATGGGGGTTTGGTCATTTTTTATTGTAAATATGTGTGACATACACCAAGTGGTTTTAGTTAAAAAGAATCTAAATATAAATCTTGATGTAATTTAGTCAATCACTTTTCATTTACATGAACTAGACAATGACGAAAAAGTTGGGTTTGGTGTGAGTTATGTGAAGTAACTTGTTTATCGATTTCCATTATTTAGTTCATGTAATCCAACACATAAAGAACATTATATATGTATTTCCATATAAAATTACATCTTTATAAAAGAAGCAACATTTATTCTAAAATTTGAAGATAAATCCATCCATATCATGTATTGATACATAAATATTGTTCTTGGTAACTGAAGGCACATAATAATAGCACTTTAAAACTAAGATCATTCTGGTCGAAAACATGAGGTGGTAGTCCCCAATAGCCACAACATCAAGTTTAGATCGATTGGTTGTTCAAATATCTACCTATCCTTATCCAATCTTTTTGAATCTACTTGGTTCCTATATTTGAATACATATGTGAGCACTAAAATCTGTATCTAATACCCAACTTGTAGAAACAGATAAATTGAACTTGATAAAAAATGCACCTGAAGTTTCTCCTTGCTTCTTTGAATAGGTACCATTTTTATTCCAGTGGCCCTTCTTACTACATGTGAAACATACAACATCATTTTACCTTGATTGACCATTAATCTTACTCTTCTTGGAAGGGAATAAATAATCTTTGGGCTTAAATATATTTTCTTTCCCTTTCTGTTTGTTCACCATAAGGATGGAAGGTTTTTCATGATTCTTATCCTTATCTACTTGGAGAATAAGATTAAGAAGATCTAGCAGAAAATTTAATGTTGTTCATATTAAAATTTACAACAAAGCTGAAGAATATTTGAGGGTGTGATGCCATAATGATTTCAGTTCCAAGTTCATTAGGGAGTTTAAACACTAGAACCTCTAAGCACTCAATGTATCCAATGATCTTGTCTATGTGAGGCCTAGTTAGGGCACCATCTCCAAGATTTTTATAAAATAGTGCCCTAGAAATATCAAACTATTCCTATCTAGCTCTCTCTTAGTAAAGACTATGGAGGTGCTTAAGCATGCTATATGCATCCATATTTTCGTCAGACTTCATTAGTTCACTAGACATTGATGAAATCATCAAACATTAAACAATGACCACATTGCTCAAATGTTTTTCATAGACAATGAACTATTCATCACTCACCTATTAAGCATTGATGATTCTAGTATTTAATATTTCCATTCATGGAATAACATAACCCAAAGGCATCTAAACCACTCCTAGAAGTTCCTTCCAGTTAGGAGATTATCTTCTTCCAATATTGATCATAGGGATAGTGTGTATGATGAACTTGTTATTTTATTCTACAATTAAAAAGAGTGTATTATTAGTACTTTTATTAATTAAAAAATAAGTGAGATATAATAAATTAAATTCTTTTTTATCTATTTATTAAATCTCCCACTATTTTATCGAGTCTTAATAGCCCTCACCATTGAACTCAAAATGTCTAGTTTATTTAAAATTTTAGCAGTAATGATCCCCATTAAATTTCTTAATGATCTAGAATTTGGCCATAAAAACCATATAAAGTAATTATGTAGGTGGTATTGTCAACTGTGGACTTGCAGCTCCTTGATCTTTTGAGTGGATTCCCCTATCCCAAAATCCTGACTTGTATTTTCTCAACACTTGCCTCCAAATTTTCATTGAACATAATTTGTCTGTTAAACTCGATAAAATTTTAGTTAAGTCAGCCCAAAAATTTCATGAGAACTCATCAATAGAAGTAGGGGTCTAGAATTTGTCCATGTACTACACTTAGTTCTATGGTTTCATTCCCAAACATTTAATGGAATTATTAGTATGAATTAATATTTAATTGAGGGATTTTAATTTATTTTGCATAAATTTTAGCTTGTTTTATCCATTACACATCTTCTTAATATTAAGTGGATGTTACTTAATTAATTAACCATGTTGGATAAAACATTTATGCATAATTCATTTATTTAATTTCCATCTTTACACATTAATTCATTTATTTATGTAATTGCGGTATTGCATCTATAAAATAAATAATTGCATGGATATAAATAATTAATTAATTAAATGACCCGTCCATGAGCTTTATTCTAATGGTTGATTTAGTGAGTGGAGATTAAATCAACAATTAACCTAGGGGAAATAACTCTTATTTTCGGTTTTGGAATGATTTACAACATTCCAGTTTTCCATCTCTGTATCACTTAAGTTGGCATCATTATGGTTCCATCTTGAACCGCCTCTACATACCTTGGGATGATCCATTAATTACAAATATTTATTACTCACATGCATGTAAGGGGAACCAAAGGATTGGTTAAAGGGGATTACATAAATATCCTTGGATACAGAGGTCCTACATAATAATGGAGGGAGGGATGACTCACAGTCCATAATTTAATTTAATATTAAATAAATGAAAAATTATGCAATAAATTAAATTAAAATATCCAACATATACATAGGTTTTGATCAATCTCATGAATGGAAACACATGCAATGAATACGCAAAAGTAAATGGATAACACTTATTTATTTATTTTTTCTTTTATTATTTAAGATAAATGTGATTTCATTAATTAATTAATTACTTACTTAATTAATTAAATAATTCCATTTCATATTTAATGATAATCCGATCTTATTTGGAGATACTCATCATTACTCGCATTCATAGAAAATAAATGACAAAACCAATAATGATAGATTAATTACCATAAATTAATTGAGCATTTTTTTAAAACCATTATTAAATTCCCAAACACACAAAATTGTTTAAATCAATAAAATAATGTTTTAAAGATGCAATTTTCAAATTTAATGTAATTTTATTTTTTTCCATTAATTGGAGACTACACGGAATGTACATTCAGCTACACACCATGTACCTCAATTGTCATATATCCAAGTCACACGCCCGAGGTTTGGGCCTGTTAACTTGGATATACTACATGGTGTGTACATGCCAAATAAACACCTCATATACACTTTTTTTATTCCAGGTTAGCCCGGTCAACATGTGGTGTGAAATAAAAGCATCATGCATAATTAATTTCTCAGTGCATCTAGATTCAATGTGTATGGGTGTACGATGTGTGCTTCGGTTGCACATCGTGTAACCCTGTTTTACCGGCGAAAGATTTTGAATTTCCTGATGGCATCTTCAGTTGTTCTTCATTTTTTCTTAAACCTTTAAGAAAATTAAACACTCAATGAACATGATTAATATGCCAATAACATTTTAATTCAAATCAAATTAAAGAAAGAATAAATTGAAATGAATATCTAACCAAAATTTCACATAGATCAACAATCAAATAAATATTTATAAATTTAAATGTAACTACTCTATTAACACTTGATGGTTCCAGGTGCAACGGAAGTATGTAGAGGTTGGTGATATATTAAAATTTATTTTAACAATCATTGCTCGAAATTAACAACAAGGATCTTTCATGTCAAATTTATAATTAATTTATTTAATATTTGAATAAATAAATATATGGGCTTAGGAAATTTCTTCATTGGTGAATATTGATCATATAAAGAGACCCTTTCTGATTACCTTCATTGCATTGTGATGATCCAAGGATAGAATCCCTCAAGTGATGATCCACACATGCTCCTATGATCTTAAAGAAACACCGCTCAATCTATGTGTACTAGTGTGGTGAGTCGAATGTCTTGTGTTATTAATTATTGATTGTGAATTATTCAGTCTTGAAGAAATATCTCTTTTAATTCTTGTTATTGAGAGGGATATAGAAGGATAAGTTGAGAGAAAATTCATTGTGTGTAATAATTCTCTATTCTCAATTTTGGATGCTCCACACAATATACATATCCACCTACTTATAGAGTTGGGATTTGAGTTAAAATATTATTCAATTTCATATTGGAAATTAAATAAAATTTCTTACATTTAATAAATCTCATACCACATAATAATAATTATATAATTATTAATTTGTGGTTTGCACCAACTTACGCAATAACAAATATTATATAACAATCTTGTTAATTAATATCTGTCACCAGACTCAGTCTTGGTTCATTCAAACTCCCATAAAATTTATTGAACAACCAAATAAATTTTTTATTAATAAATTAATATTTTATTCACAATCTAGTGGAAAAATATTTTTTAAAATATTCAATAAATAAAATAAATATTTTATTCACAAGCAGGTGAATAAATATTTATTTAATTTATGTGATTAGTATAACGTGAATAAAATTATTTCTTGGACTTGAGAATAATATTTATTCCATTAATTAAAATCATATAGAATTTAATTAAGATCAATGGAAACACTTAGTTTGTGAAATCCCAGGATTCTTTCTCATTGGCATTAGGTGGGCTTGCCTAAAGTTCAAGATTACGGTCCAACAAAGGGCCAAGGAACCTAAGAGAAAGAACTTAATATCAAAATTCCAACAACCACATACAAATGATCACAATGTAGTATAATACCTTTGTCACAATATCTCATCAAGTGGGTTGAACATCCATGTCACTAACCCATATGGTCGATATGTCTTTCTTTGACTATCTGAAATAAACACATCATTACACCATAACCATGGAATTTAATGTGATGGTTCTATTCCAATCAAAGGGCCGAGATACCAAATTCTATAAATATGGAAGGTACAAATCCTTCCTCATCTTATTCATTAATGACATGTCACTCATAATGCACCCAATATAGCCAACTTCACCATGAACTGTTATCATCATGGTTTATTAAATACATCTAAGTATGCGAGTTGTAACATGCATTAATAATAATAATATTAAAGTTTAAGGACCATCACACACACTCATAGATAGGAATATCTGATGACAAAAAAACATGTATAATTACTATTGGCGGGTCTGTTCTCATAATCTCTCGTATTTTATATTACCAAGTGTGAATTTCACGAGAATAAGCCTCATATGCTTACAGGTACTCGCACCTGACAGTAAATGTTCTATGTGTCCCATCATAGTAATTTATCTAAACTTGGAACATTATTTTATAATATCATCAGAGAAAATCAAGGTTATCATCATAGTAGAGAACTGTTATGACCTTATCAATAAGATATTCTAGGACATTATTACATTAGAGTCATGTAGAAGAACAAAAAATATGTAATAAGATGTTTTATTAATATTTAATACTTTGACTATACATGTAGTCAAAGTAAAAATAGTTGGTCCTAGGACACCAACCCCAACATAAACTCTAAGACCATGTGAGTCATGCTCAGTGTGAGAAATAAGAGTAAGTGAAAGATCTCAAAACCACACAATCTCCTTTATTCGTGAGTGGATGAGGTCAAGGATACATGAGTGAGAAAGGGCTTTGTCACCTATCTCCTATATTAGTCTCATAACCAAGGTTGGGACTTATATACCTATATGGAACCAAACTGTAAGTAAGGTTAGGGGTTTCTTCTGGATGTATTCCCTAATATCGATTTCAGTGAGTATGAGATAAGGGTCCAACATTGGTTTTCATCAAAGGGAAAATCATGTGACTCCCCTCCTTATCTGAAATGGTGAGGTCACCGACACTAACATAAAAGTTGGGTTCCTCATCACTACATGAATATATGATTGATAACATTACGAGGATACCTCTTTTTAGGTAGGTTACCAATATGACCTCACTTACCACACTAATTTATAATTGGGAGGACTCATAGGTGTGCCCTTTTACTTTGATCATACATATCTATAGGCTTTGGAATAGGCCATAGCAAGGTACTTTTCAAAGGGTCTCATTTGGATCTTAGCACTTCACGAGAGATTTTGTTAGTGAGGGTTGTTTGAACAGTTTGTGGAGGGGCCGAGAGAATACCAAATGCTACGTGGAAGGATACCGAGACTGAAGGACCCCATCTCATATACTATTTTCTATATAGGATGGTGGTCCACAAATATTTCTTCCAGATGTGGTTCATGGAATTCTGGTCTACAAAGAACCCTATTATGTGGATGGTTATCTACAAAGGGATTTTCTATGCAGATAGCTATCCACAATGTACTTTTTATATGTAGACCGTTGTTTTTTTATAAAAACCAATTCATATGCCCTCTTTTACTTTGTGATATGTAGTAAATGATTACATACTAAAATAGCTCGCATTTACTGTCTCTCTATTTCTTTACTCATCTCTTGCACTATATACCATGTCATCATTATGGTAGTAGTACCCCTCATCAGTTCTGGTGTGGTGTTTTTATTGAGGTATGGATGTAAACACTCTCCTGGATTGGCGTGAAGTGATAAAAAATTACTGCCCATGAAGGATTTTGGTTTTTGGGTGGTTCAAAAATAAGGACTCACCCCGAAAATGGAAAAAAAAAATTTGGAGGGGGGGGGGGTGACGCCTAACCCTACAAACAAATTTTCATTTGTGGGGGGATAAAAAATACACCTCACCTCACAAATAAAATATTTTTTTCAGGGGGATTTTAAAATATGCATCTCACAAAAAAGAAAATTTTGGTCTATAGGGGGGAGGTGGTGAAAAATATTCCTCTCCCCACAAAGTAAATTTTCCTTTGTGGGGGGATTTGAAAAGGAGTCTTTCCCCACAAAAGAAATTTTTAATTTGAGGGGGGCTTGGAAAGGATGCCTTTCCCCCCAAATAAAATTCTCACTTGCAGGGGTCTTATAAAATATTACTTGATAGAAAATAACATTTTAATTTTTTAGGGTCCAAAATATGATGCATTTCTGAACAAATTTATTTTATTTTGTGGGGTGTTATTTGGAGGATCTATGTGGAGAAGTAACTCACATAATGAGATTGATATGTGGAATCAGGGTTCCTTTGCAGCTCCTTTGAATCTCCTGATACTTTACCATTTTAATATTCATGAAATATATCAGTTTATTTTTATCCATCCATTACAAAACACATAAAATATTTATAATATTTCATGAAAACTTTTCTGAACCCATCAAAATCCCCCCAGTTGGAATGGTTTTCGATCTATATGAAGAGGAGTCTATTCCAAGAACGAAATCAGTTTGGTTTAATTCTTTGTGTGATGATTTGTGGGGTTAATGTGGACCTATGGAAGGGCTTGAAACTATAAAAGGTTTCATGAATGACTCATTTTTTTTACTTTTTGAATCAAGCACTTTTCAATCCTATTAGAGTTTGCCCATGTAGAATCCTTCTTTGCATAACATTTTCTTTGAAGGTAACCATTCCCAGATAGAAAAAATTATCATCTGTGAATTGGTATTTTCTGTAAACTGTCTATTATTATTTGGTGTGGAATCAATATCGCATAGAAATAAATCATTCTGCACAGTGATTGAAGTTCTTTATGGTCTGAAGAGCTTGATATACAGTTCACTTTGACGACTCTATCATATTTTTGCTTATTTTTCTTTCAATTTGGATAAAATGGATTTTATCAAACAACATATATATAGATCAGTGACTACTTCCACCTTGATTGAGAGAATAATTTCTATTGATGGGGACATTGAAATAGATCCCGACATTATATAATTCCTATGGATGGTATTATGAAGAGTCTCCTTTCATCAAAGCTTCTAGATTATCCATTTTATAGAAAATATCCCTGTAAAACAGTGGGATTCAAGATGATGCTCCAATTCCACTGATCGATCAAAATATTCCATCTCCTTGGTTTAAGGTGTCCTAATATTGTGGTTATGTGAATATTTTTTTTGTGGGACACATCATCCATGAATCAGACTAGGAAAAGGTTTCCATTCTGAATGGTTTCTTATAGACTCAGAGTAACCATCATAATGATGAAATATCCTTGAAGTCCTCCATTCAAGATTACTTATCCATTTTTAACCTCTCACGAGGAGATCTTAATAGAGGGTGGATTTCCAAGTTGATTTTTTTTTCAGGAGGGAGTTTTTATGATGAATGGGCCTAGACATTCCGGGTGCATCAGAATTATGTAGAATTCATTGAATGGTTAGAGGATATTAGACTCTACCAAGAAACATGGATTTCCCAGTTTGCAGTATATCCACCAACTGGGATCTTACCTAAATTAATCAACCATTAGTGTTTAACTACCAACACTTTCCACCTATCGTATGGTGAATTCGAGATTGTCTTGTGGGATATCTACTGATTGGATGAATTTCCATTCATGGTAACATTTATGATGAGTTCCTTCCTAAAGCTAAAACTTCAAAAAACACCGAATAAGTTTCTCTATTAATAAGAGACTTACTGATAATGATGTAGAATGTATTAGGTTATCCCTTTCACACCTGTTCACTTATTCAATTCAGTGTCTGGAAAAAGTTGTTTCTAAAATTTAGTGGTCTTAGGATGAAGGTTCGATACACCAAGACCCATTCGACTCAACACTCCCAAGGTGTTCTAGGTTCATACTGGGCCACTCTTGATGATAGAAAACATACTACATGGGGTTATAGGATCTGGCCAGACATATCTCTAGAATTTGGGTTGGTAGTATTTTTCTCCATGTTATTGAATATATGACCAGTACAAAAAAAAATGGTTTATTACAAGGGGTTATTTTTTGATTTAGAGGGGGTTATAACCCCCTCTAAAAACTTTAGAGATGGTTACCAGTAACCAATTCTAAAGTGGATGCCTACTATCATTAGTGGTAGTTCTGGGTAAGCGTTGGTATAATAGGCAGGAATTTAGCAGCAGTTAGATTAGAGAGGGTTTTAACCCCCTCTAATGTCACCCTAAATTCACCATAAATGGATAGAATAGTGGTGGTTTTAACCACCTCTAATTCAAACATCAAGTTAGGGTGATTAAAACCACCCATAATTGACATTAATGGTCCATGTTTAGGGGCAGTTAATACAGTTACCACCCCTAAATTACCCCTCCCCCCACCACCACAACTTTTAAATTCTAAACCCCTAAGCGCCAATGACTACCCACACCCCCCAGAAAACCCACCCCAAGACCCCACGGGACACTGAGACACCCCCGGACACCCCCCCCCCATACAACCCTCAAGACACCCAGAAAACCCACCCCAAGACACCCTAGACACCCCCAGACAACCCACCAAGAGCCAAGGGACAACCCCACCAAGACCCCCCAAACACCCCCAAGACACCCGGACAACCCCGCCAAGACCCCCGAGACAACCCCTAATGACCCTGGACACCCCCCCCCCCAAACACCCGGGACACAATAAGACACCCCCAAACTACCCACAGGGACAAACACCCCCTGAGGCCCGATCCTTTTATACGGGGGCCCAGACTCCCACCCAACCAAAAATGCCTGTGGGCAGCTCTGCCTGTCCACTGCCTCGATCGTCACACTCTAGCAGAAAAAATGCTGCAATGAGGATTTGAACCATGGATCGATGAAGACCCCCCCCCACGCCTAAACCACTATTTTGAAGGGCTTTTTATTTATAATGTATAATAATTTATATTTATTTAGATACCCACATATTAGATATATATATATATATATATATATTTGTATTGAAATATAAATAATATAATATATTTGTTTATTTATAATATATTTGTATATAATATATATAAAATGTATTTTTATATAATATATGATGTGTATATTTGTGTATAATAATATATATATATATATAATTATATTTACATATATAAATATATATTTACACATATATTTTTAAATACATTTATATTTGTGTGTGTGTATTTATGTATTTATATAATATTTATAGATATAATATAATTATAATATATATATATATATATAATCATTTTTATATATTTGTATATATATGTACATGTGTGTAACAATAATATTATTAATTATTATTATTATTACACATATTTTTTAAACTATAAATATTATATGTTGGTTTTATAAATAATATAAATTTATATATTTTATGATTTATGTTATATATATATATATTATATTAATGCATTTATATTATATATTTATGTATGTGATTATATACATTTATAATTATATCATATATATATACACACAAAACTAAATAAATTCATATAAATAAATGATATATATATTTACTAAATTAACTTATAATTAATATGGCATGCTACAATATATATAAAATAATTATATAATATGTATAAATTTATATATAATTAAATATTTATAATATAATATATATAATATTAATACATTTATATTATATATTTATGTATGTGATTATATACATTTATAATTATATCATATATATATACACACAAAACTAAATAAATTCATATAAATAAATGATATATATATTTACTAAATTAACTTATAATTAATATGGCATGCTACAATATATATAAAATAATTATATAATATGTATAAATTTATATATAATTAAATATTTATAATATAATATATATAATATAATTATAATATATATATATATATATATTTAATTTTTTCTATATTAAATATATTTGTATACATAATATAATATTAATGTGTTACTACATAAATATATAATAAAAATGTATTTAATCTAATATATGTATAATATAAATCATAATATAAATGTATAGTATTTATAAAACCATATATAAATTTTATATATTTGAATAAATATATTTATAATTACATTTATATTATGTATACCAATATTTATATATGTATACATTTTTGTTTATATGTATAAGTATTTATTTAAAGTATTTATATAATGTCCTTATATGTGTGTGTGTGTGTGTGTTTATAATGTATTCAAATACATTTATATAATGTGTTTATGTAATATATATATACACACAAGCACATGCACACGTATATATTATAAAATTTTAATTTATATGAGATTTATTTTAAAAAATAAATAATAATTTAAAGTGGTTAAAAAACCCCTCTAATCAAAGGGATGAGTGGTGGTTCATGAACCCCATAAAATTTCTTGAATTATAGTGTATTAACAACCCCTTCTAATTCCATAAATTAGAGGGGGTTCAAAACCCCCTCTAATATAAGGGATTAGCAGTGGTTCAAAACCCCCTGTAATGTTATAAATTAGTGGGGGTTCAAAACCCCATCTAATTTATGAGATTATCAGCGGTTCATGAACCCCCTATAATACCTTAAATTAGAGGGGTTGTGAACCCCCAATATTTTCTTTTAAAAAAATCAATTATATATATATATATATCCTACAATATTCAAACGAATATTATATATAAATATATATAACACCTAAAAAAATAAATTGGACATATATTGCCACTGATTACTAAATTAGTAGTGATTTTGACATAATAGCCTCTAAAATCCAACCAAATTTTAAAAAAAATAATGTTAAAAAGTTTAGAGGGGGTTGTGCATAAACCTCTCTAAAAAACCGTTGCTAATCTGAAGTTTTTTTTGTAATGGTCTCCTTCCATCTCATGATGCTTATGCTAGTGTCAGGGTATGCACCTTGACAATGGTAGCCATGTTGGAGGAAGGAAATCCTATAAACCTAGATGTACCCACCTTAGATCATCTTTATGAGTTGTTGGATCATATAAATGATGGGAGATCCCCACATCGTCTTATAGGGATGTTTTAATTTTTATATGGCTAGGTAGTGGAACACTTTTATGTTATAAATATCAGTATATTGTGACAATCCCTCATTTTTCTTTTTTCCCTTCATTTCTCAACATTGCTGTCATTTTTCCAACATACCAAGGTATCAATAGTGTTGTTGAGTTGTTAAATGATTTCACCTATTTTTCTTTCATTCCTTATCCAACACCTTCAGGGGAGGTTGTAGATAATGGTGGAGTAACATTAGAAGAACTCTCCTACATCTTCTCACTGTGAGAGAAGATTTGGGATGCTCGGATAGATGGGGTGACCATTTGCGAGCCTTATGATCTATAGGTTCTCACAAAAATTTGGATTCCTACAATAGTTTTCATCCTTACCCCTCATTAGGGTCAAAATGGAATTGTAACCAATTATCCTCTATAAATAATGGTTGATGATGATGTGTGAAGACTCTGACATGGATTTTTTTTACCTTCTAGGAAATCTCTAACTAACATGTCATGGGGTTATGCCAAAAAATGGGTTTAATGCTATCAATATGGGATGTTGGTGAAACCAGTCTCATGGATTAATTAACCATTGGATTCTTTGAGTTCATTTCCCATCATTCTCTCTTCACTAAATTTTAAGGGAGAAAGACATGCATCCCAATGTTATAAGAATTCTGGGGGAACTTCCTCATCAATTTCCCCTTTTATTGGGAGTTGTGAAAACCTAATATTTTTTATTTACATAGTTGTTAGCCCCATTGGAATTGGTCCCGATGAAATGGTATCAGGAATTCCACTGATCGACACCAAACTTTCCAGTTCAATCCCTGCAATTAAATAGGACACAATGATGGAAGAATTCCCCACAACTACGTCATAATTTAAATAAAGTATGTCTGTAGTTAATGGGATACTAGATTATATAATTGTAGGAGTAGGTAAACAAGATATGGATCCTAGTGATTTCATCGAACATCAGACCGTGCAAAAATTATCTTGGCTCCAAGTTCACATTATCATAATAGATACTTCTTTAGAGAAGATTGTTGATGAAGTGGACAACTATCATCAACTTTTCCTCAACTTAGGTGTAGGTGGGTTTGATTATTGACACTTTAATTTCCTTGTTCATCATGTTCTATTCTATTTAGAGTATTTGGATTCTTTTGTATGTGATCTTATTTAATTTAATCTTTCCAACTATCATGCAGAAGATCTAAAGGATACTGGTACTGAGCTGTATCACTTAGTGGCTGAGGAAGCGCAACTTCGTGATTGGATCACTATACAGACTTAGGAGCTATGAGAATATGAGGATCACATGGCTATAATAAAGTCACAACTATCATAAAAAAATATAGGACTATAATCTATCAAAAAGAAAAGTAGCGAGTTAAATGCCTCTGTTAAGAAAATGTGTCCACTATCCGAAAATGAAGTTAGACAGAGAACTAGCCTAGACCATTCCCTTAATGCCTCAAATCATTAATTAGAATATATGTTGTATAAAATAGGTCAAACTTCACTATAGTCACTTCATTTTACTCTCATTTCCCAATAATGTCAAGGAGAGACTTCAGGGTCTAAATTTTGCTCCAAAACATTTCCAATGAATGAAAATTTGATGTTCTAAATTGTCTGTCTCTTCATTCCAGCTTTCCCTTGAAATTTTAATAGTAATACTGGAATTTTATCACTTATTAAGATTTCCATGTATTATTGAATTTATCTTTCAATAATGGGAATATTAAAATGCTCTTAAATTTTTCTTAGGTCATATAACCAAGAGAACTAAGACTCAAATTTTTCCTAGGTTTCCCTTTGTGGGGTTTCAACCTGACGGTTGTCATGTATCTTTTCATTGGCATTTTAGGGTCTTGCAAGTCTAACCAATGCATCCGGTGTTTTAGGTTGAACAACTTTGACCAGAATAGTAATACCAAACATGGCTTGTAGGCCATGAATATGAAATTCCCTACAAATATCTGACTCATATGTGGGTATAGTGATATTTTATTCTTAGCATGTATCAATAAACTAGAAGAAAAGTTTTAGAATCTTTTGTGAAGATTGAACTCATACATAGGAAATGGGGAATTGATATTCTAAGTCATATATAATTTTTGTTCCATAGAATTCTACATGGATCGAGCTCTCATGTGTAGGTAAGGAAAAGGTGGTAATAAATGTTCTATGGGTTAAAGTTTAATGTCTTTGAATAAAGAAAAATACAACTCAATTGTGCTAATAAAAGTAAATTTTCTGGTCTTCTAACCTCACATGAGTCATGCTTGACATGAGAAACAAGAGAAAACTTGGGGAATCATTTAAATCTACATGGGTGTGTATGACAGGGAACATGTGGTGGAATTTTTTCCTTAATCATATTTCATGATTGATGTTAATGAAAACTCATGACCAGGGCTAGATAACCATGGCCAATGAATCGTTTATAATGGATGGGATCCCTTATATAGATCGAATTCTTATATAGGGAAGGGAATTTTCATATTTCATTCTGGTATGGGATTAGAATAATATGAGTCTCTAAATCTAGTAACAGGTTCCTTTTCATGGACCTTACTCTCATGTAGGTAATGGATCATATAGAATTAATTGTGTGTCATGCAGTTTAATGTCATGCTATAAGGACTTCGATGTCTTACATTTTAGGTTCACGTGATGATGACCTTTCCTTTATTTTTAATATTTTATCATATGAGTTTCATACATTTTAACATCGTTATGATAAGGA
This sequence comes from Viscum album, assembly GCA_963277665.1. Classification (NCBI taxonomy): domain Eukaryota; kingdom Viridiplantae; phylum Streptophyta; class Magnoliopsida; order Santalales; family Viscaceae; genus Viscum; species Viscum album. The sequence continues at coordinate 368,726,395 of OY728135.1, read as the reverse complement.
AATTGCCGAAAATTTTAGTATCATGCTGTGAAGATGTATGATTTTTGCGTCTTATGGTCACATGGATTTAACCAATAGATTAATGATTTTCCATTCCATGGTGATTTGAAAAAAAATATTGCATCATCTTTCAGGCATGAACATGGAAGGTTTTAAGCTATAATTTGGGGGATTCTAGATATGAAAAGTGAAATGGGACATGCATTCAAGTAATGACCACATACCATGTTTGAAATATAGTTTCCACCATAATGTTTCCGGGGCTTACAGAGATAAAAGTGGTCTCTACTAAGGAAGAATATGCCTCTAGTTGATAGAAATTTTAAGGGTGACTTATACAGAGCCAGACTGGATCATGCTATCCATAGTCAAAACAAATCTATCCTCAGGAATCTAAAATTATATTGTTTATGGCCAAGTAAAGCTTATGAAGATTCATATTTTCCTAAACATGGAGTTTTATTTATGTAAGTATTGTGCCTATATATGTGAGGAGCATTTCATGTCGAAATCAACCAGGAATGGGGAAAGGTTTCTTACATAGGTATGACCCATACACAGGAAAATGATTTTTTTCATTGTGAATAGGCCTGATATATAGGTTCTGGGCATCGCTATGTATCTCATAAAAGCGAGAATTAATAAACACATAGTTTTAGAAATATTCCCTACACTAATTTATTTTTTGTGTGGATATGGGAAATTTTTCTTTGAATACGGGCTCTTAATTTAGATTAGAATCCATACTAGATCCTCCTTTATATATTTGACTTATATATAGAGCGGGGGAATTTTATATTGCAGCTGGACCAGGATGTAGGATATTGGTGTCACTACATATCTCATCCAAGAGAGAATCAATCCACATATAGTTCTAGGAAAGAGGGGTGGTGGAAGACCAACACGCACTGTAGTGGTCCTCTTGGGTGAGGGCCATGTACATAATGTAAGAGTCATCAACTATGAATTTTAACATCATGTGGCAAGGATGTTTGGTGTGCCTTTTAAGGTTGTACATGCGGGACTATATTAACCCTGACATTAACTGATGTGTTTCGATCATGCAAGGAATCCTTTACCCAAACTTCTAATCCCAAGTGAGCTATACTTGGTGTGATAAAAAAGGAGTGTCAAAGGTTTATTTCACCAAAAATAGGCGATTAAAATCAATGATAGGGATTCTTGTACCATGTAGTGGTTGGTCCAAGATGTAAAATTTAGGAGTCTCTACATATCTCACAGGGGTGAGAATCAAACCATCCATAGTTTTTGGTTTGTTGTTATAGTTTAAGGTTATAAAGATTCAACCGATGTATGTGGAGATATAGATTCGTCGACCATCAAGAAACTAAACTGGCGTGAAGAGAGGTCTCAAGTGCCAATGGATTGTGAAAACCATATTACGAAGGAGGTAAATTTGTGGCTAGGACAAAGACATGAGGTCATGGTGTCACTACATATCCTGTATAGACAAGAATAAATCCATACATAGTTCTTGGAAATCATGTAGTTTATCATCATATTAAAAGGGTGAAGGTTACCCAATGCCATGGAAACAAAGAGTGGTATAGGGCATGTTGGGCCAAGGATCTCCCATCATGCTTCAGACAAGAGGAAGGAAATTGTAAACCAAGATCTTGTGAGTTCTCTGACCATGAGAGATGATATGGAAGAAGTTTGTAAGGAATGACCACAAACCATGTTCGAAAAGTGGTTTCCAACAAGATATTTTTGGGGATTATGGAGATAGAAGAGGTATCTCCTAAGGAATAATATGTGTTTGTTTTATAATATTTTTAATGGTGATTTATGAAGATCAAAACTGGGTTATGTTATGCATAGTCAAAACAAATGTGTCCTTGGGAATCTAGCATTATACTATCAATGGCCAAAGAAAACTTATGCGGGTCTGGGTTTGCCCAGGACAATAAGTATAATATATGGAAGGAATTTTTCTGAGAAAAAAAGGAAGCATTTGAATAGGCATTGGACATGGGGTGTGGAGTTCTCTATAAAGATCTGACTCATATGTGGTGAAGGGGACATTTTTGTTTCTGTGATGGGATCCTAAATTAGGGGACATGAATTGAGATTCCTTAAATGAAATGGGGTTGTATACAGGAGGAAAGAGGCACATGTTTCTCTCTTTTTACTATGGTTTTGCCTAGGTTAAGGGAATCAAGCATCACTTAATGTCTTGTATGGACATGAATCAAGTCACATGTAGTTCTAAATCATCATGAAAGACCCAAAAGTGAAAGGAACCCTATTGGAGTCCCCTACATAGATCTTTATTTGTATGCAGGAGAGGGTTCTTCATGGCTGGTCCTAAGTAATAGGGTCTAGGAGTCACTATGTAATCAATTTTAGGTGAGAAACAAGCCCCACATAGTTCTCATATGAAATCTCCCTGTGTGGGTTTGAGCTGTACATAGGGAGGGGGACAATTTTATCTCGTGGATGGACCCAGTATTGGAGATCTGGGCATTACAATGTATCATGTGATGGTAGTAATAAATCCACACATTGTTATTTAATGGAGGTATGGTGGGAGAACAACACCAAGGATCACAATCCACTCAAGCACGAATTGAAGTGTTATTCAGTTTTACGACATGAAACGAGGATTTGAACCATGTAGTTTTACATCACGTGGAAAGGAAATTGGGTTGTGTGGTTTAAAGTCTTAAAACTCATACTATAGTGTGTTTTAGTTTTAGGTTGTATGAATTGGACCACATGTTGTTCCTTTTATGACCTTGTATCAAGGACCACATATGTTTCTTTTTAAGGTCATGCATAAAGGACCAATGATGTTATGTATTTTAACATCATATAGCAAAGATGATGGAAACCATTTAGTTTAACGTTGTATAACAATGATGATAATTTAGGATTTACACCTATATAGGAGGCCCAATATTTCTGGAACCATGAGGAGTATCTCAACTCATGGTGATTTGGTGGTTTGGTTGGGGCTCACACCTAGGAGGATGCCCATATTTCTAAGACCATGAGGAGAATCTAAACTCATGGTAATTTGGAGGTTTGGTTGGGCCTTACACCTAAAAGGATGACCATGTTTTTAAGACCATGAGGAGAATCTAAACTCATGGTAATTTCGTGGTTTGGTTGGGGCTTACACCTAGGAGGATGCCCATGTTTCTGGGACCACAAGTAGAATCTCAACTCATGGTAATTTGGAAGTTTGGTTGGGCCTTACAGATGTGGTCATATTTTGATACATTTTTTCCACATAAATTCATTAAATTAATTTTGTTTTTGTTGTTATAATAATGTTTTAACTAATAAATTTACTTTGATGACAATTTTTTTTTAAATAACTGTTAATTTAATGATTTTATGTTTAATTATTTTTTTATTGTAATTATAATTTTGTTTAACTTTGAATTTATTATTTTATGTTTAAGTTTATTTTAAAATATTATTTTAATGTTGTTGCTTAATCTTGTATTTTTCTAATTCAATTTATCTTTTCCATTGTTTTTATATTTAGTTAATTAGTTATATTTTAGCATTAGATTTATTTCCTTTAAATAACTAAATAATTATAAGAAATGTAGTCTAGTTATTTTTTTTAATAAATGTTATGATTTTTTATTTAGTTAATTAATTAATTTTACTAATTTTTTTAATTTAGAAAAATAATTAGTTTTGTTTAGATTTTATTTAAATATACTTTTTTGACTAAAATTTATTTAACAAAAGTAATTTTGATTGTAATTTAAATTTAAATCACTATTTTTTTCAATTTGTTAAATTTTAACTTATAAATTAAATTTGTTAATAAACTATTTTTTATGAGTATTCTCAACAAACCTATAAGATAACTGCTTTCTGAGGGTCCACAGAAAGATAAATATATATTACTATATGAATAAATATAATTATATATATATATATATATAAATAAATAGATATATCATAAATAAGAGAACAAATCAATATAGGGGAGTGGAAAAGTCTTTAGGTGCGCAAGGGGGAGGTCTTGAGATCAAATCTGGGTGGAGGAAGGGGCGCACACACAAGGCATATTTAGAGGGGCTAGCGCTGATAAAGGGTGTAGGTAGTGCGTGCGGGCGCTGGAGGGTACGGGGAAAGAGCTGATAAATGGGGGCTCAAGCGCTGTAAAAAGCCCCCCCCTCCCCCCCCCCCCCCGAGATTGGCAGTATTTTTTTTAATTTTTTTAATTTTTTTTTATTTTTATCAGCCCTAAAAAAAGCGCTGATAAAAGAGGTCTTTATCAGCGCTTTTTGGAGTGCTGATAAAGGGGACCCCCCCTTATCTTCGGCTACATTAGTAGCGCTTTTTCTAGCGCTGTTAATGGTCATTTTTGGCGCTGATAAAAGCCATATTTGTAGTAGTGCCAGGTGGGCGTGTCTATGGGGGTGGGCTGGTGCCCAGGGTGTTAGGGGGATTTCCAGGGGGTGGGGGTGTCCGGGGGGTGGGGTGGTGTCCAAGAGGGTGGGATGGGGGTTTCCAGGAGGGTGGGGGTGTCCAGGGGGTGGGGGAATTCTAGGAGGTTGGGGGCTGTCCAAGGGGGGTGGGGTGGTGTCCAAGGAGGGGGGTGTCCAGGTGGGGGGCTGTCTATGGGGTGTCCAGGGGGTGGGCTAGTGTACAGGGTGTCAGGGGACTTTCCAGGGGGTGGGGGTGTCTGGGGGGTGGGGGTAGTCCATGGGGTTAGTGGGGCTGTCCAAAGGTGGTGGGGTGGTGTCCGAGAGGGTGGGGGTGGCTGTCCATGGGTGGGGGGTGTCCAGGGGGTGGGGGTGTCCAGGTGGTGGGGTGGTGTCTAGGAGGGGTGGGGGTGCGATCCAGGGGGTTGGTGGTTGTCCATGGGGTGGTGGGTGTCCGAGGGGGGAGGGTGGGGGGGTTGGGGGGTTGTACGAGGTGGGGGGGGGGGCTGTCCATGGGCATGTCTAGGGGGTGAGGGTGTCTGAGGGGTTGGGGGGGGGGGCTTTCCAGGGGGTGGGGGTGTCCAGAGGGGTGGGGGTTTCCAGGGGGTCGGTTGGTGTCCAGGGGGGTGGGGGCAGTCCAGTGGGTTGTTGTGGAAGTCCAAGGGGGTGGGGTGGTGTCCAAGGGGGTGGGGGTGGTTGTCCATGGGGGTGGGGGTGTCCAGGGGGTGAGGGAGGTGTTCAGGTGTTGGGGTTGTGTCTACGGGGTGGGGGGCGTCCAAGGGTTGGGGGGAACACAGTGCCATAGATTAAGATGAGGTTGAATTGTACACATCTAAAAGGACCCATGGATTGTTCTCCTAAAGGATCAACACAATCCAAATGCATTTGGTTGGATTTTCGTAGGTCAGTTTTTGTTTTCACTTAAAATTGTGTCCATTTTAAACAAAAGAGAGATAATTTGAGTGATAACGGCCACACTGTGCCTCATATTGAGGTGGGGTTGACTCATACACATCAAAAAAGACCCATGTATCATTCTCCTAAAGTATCAACACAATCCAAATGCGTTTGGTCAGATTTCCATAGGTCAGTTGTTGTTTTCACTTAAAATTCTGTCCATTTTAAACAAAAGACAGACACTTTGAGTGATACCAGCCACACCGTGCCTCGGATTAAGGCGGGGTTAACTCATGCACATCACAAAAAGACCCATGGATCTTTCTCTTAAAGGATCAATACAATCTGAATGCATTTGATCGGATTTATGTAGGTCGGTTGTTGTTTTCACTTAAAATTGTGTCCATTTTAAACAAAAGACAGACACTTTGAGTGATACCGTCCACACAGTACCTCGGATTGAGTCAGGTTTTACTTGTACATGTCACTAACACACCCATGGATCTTTCTCCTAATGTATCAACACAATTAGAACGTGTTTGGTCAGATTTCTGTACGTCAGTTGTTGTTTTCACTTAAAATTGTGTCAATTTTAAACAAAAAAGAGACCCTTTGAGTGATACCGGCCACACCGTGCCTTGGATTGAGGCGGGGTTGACTCATACACATCAAAAACAACCCATGGATCGTTCTCCAAAATGATAAACACAATCTGAATGCATTTGGTCAGATTTTTGTAGGTCAGTTGTTGTTTTCACTTAAAATCGTGTCCATTTTAAACAAAAGAGACACTTTGAGTGATACCAGCCACACCGTGCCTCGGATTGAGGCGGGGTTTAATATTACAAGTCTCAAAGGACCCATGGATCTTTCTACTAAAATATAAACACAATCTGAACGTGTTTGTTCAGATTTTCATAGGTCAGTTGTTGTTTTCACTTAAAATTGTGTCCATTTTAAACAAAAGAAAGACACTTTGAGTGATACTCGCCACAACATGACTCAGATTGAGGCAGGGTTGACTCTTAAACCTCAAAAAATACCCATGGATCGTTCTCCTAAAGGATCAACACAATCCGAATGCGTTTGGTTGGATTTTCGTATGTCGGTTGTTGTTTTCACTTAAAATTGTGTCCATTTTAAACAAAAGAAAGACACTTTGAGTGATACCAGCCACACTGTGCCTTTAATTGAGTCAGGGTTAACTCATACATATCACCAACACACCCATGTATCATTATCCTAAAGGATCAACAAAATATGAATGTGTTTGTTCGGATTTCCGTAGGTCAGTTGTTGTTTTCAATTAAAATTGTGTCCATTTTAAACAAAAGAGAGACACTTTGAGTGATACCAGCCACATAGTGCCTCATATTGAGACGAGGTTGACTTGTACATGTCACAAATTACCCATGGATCATTCTCCTAAAGGATCAACACAATCTGAATGCGTTTGGTCAGATTTCCGTAGGTCAGTTGTTGTTTTCACTTAAAATTCTGTCCATTTTAAACAAAAGACAGCCACTTTGAGTGATACCGGCCACACCATGCCTTAGGTTGAGTTTAGGATGACTTTTAAACATCACCAATTCACCCATGGATCATTCTACTAAAGGATCGACATAATGCGAATGCATTTGGTTGGATTTTCGTAGGTCAGTTGTTGTTTTCACTTAAAATTGTGTCCATTTTAAAAAAAGAGTGACACTTTGAGTGATACCGGGAACATTGTGCCTCGGATTGAGGAAGGGTTGAATTGTAAAAGTCACAAAAGACCCATGGATCTTTCTCTAAAATTATCAACACAATTAGAATGCGTTTGGTCAGATTTCTGTAGGCCAGTTGTTGTTTTCACTTAAAATTGTGTCCATTTTAAACAAAAGACAGACACATTGAGTGATACCGGCCACACCGTTCCTTTAATTGAGTCAAGGTTGACTCGTATACGTCACCAACACACCCATCGATCTTTCTTAAAAAGTATTAACACAATCCGAATGCGTTTGGTTGGATTTCCGTAGGTCAGTTGTTGTTTTCACTTAAAATTGTGTCCATTTTAAACAAAAGAGAGACACTTTGAGTGATACCGGTCACACTGTGCCTCATATTGAGGCGGGGTTGACCAGTACACATACCAAAAGACCGATGGATCATTCTTCTAAAGGATCAACATAATTGGAATGTGTTTGGTTGGATTTCTATAGGTCAGTTGTTGTTTTCACTTAAATTGTGTCCATTTTAAACAAAAGACAAACACTTTGAGTGATACCGGCCACACTGTGCCTCGGATTGAGTCAGGGTTGACTCGTACACGTCACCAACACACCCATGGATCGTTCTACTAAATTATCAACACAATCCTAATGTGTTTGGTCGGATTTCCGCAGGTCAATTGTTGTTTTCCCTTAAAATTGTGTCCATTTTAAACAAAAGAGAGACACTTTGAGTGATACCGGCCACACCGTGCCTCGGATTGAGGCGGGGTTGACTCGTACACATCAAAAAAGACCCATGGATCATTCTCCTAAAGGATCAACACAATAAGAATGCATTTGATCGGATTTCCGTAGGTCAGTTGTTGTTTTCACTTAAAATTGTGTCCATTTTAAACAAAAGACATACACTTTGAGTGATACCGCCCACACCGTGCCTTAGATTGAGTCGGGGTTGACTTCTACACATCATCAACGCACCCATGGATAATTATCCTAAAGGATAAACACAATACTAATGCATTTAGTTGGATTTCCATAGGTCAATTGTTGTTTTCACTTAAAATTATGTCCATTTAAAACAAAATACAAACACTTTGAGTGATGCTAGCCACACCGTGCCATGGATTGAGTCGGGTTTGACTCATACATGTCACAAAAATACCCACTTATTGTTCTCCTAAAGGATCAACACAATCTGAATGTGTTTGGTTGGATTTCCGTAGGTCAGTTGTTATTTTTACTTAAAATTGTGTCCATTTTAAACAAAAGAGAGACACTTTGAGTGATACTGACCACACCATGCCTCGGATTGAGGCGATGTTGAATCTTACACATCACAAAAGACCCATGGATCGTTCTCCTAAAGGATCAACACAATAATAATGAATTTGGTCAGATTTTCATAGGTCATTTGTTGTTTTCACTTAAAATTGTGTCCATTTTAAACAAAAAAAAGACACTTTGAGTGATACCGGCCACACCGTGCCTCAGATTGAGTCGGGGTTGACTCGTACACATCACCAATGAACCCATGGATCGTTATTCTAAAGGATCAACAAAATCCGAATGCGTTTGGTCGTATTTCCTTAGGTCATTTGTTGTTTTCACTTAAAATTATGTCCATTTTAAACAAAAGACGGACACTTTGAGTGATACCGGACATACCGTGCCTTGGATTGAGTTGGGGTTGACTCGTACACGTCACCAACACACCCATGGATCATTATCCGAAAGGATCAAGACAATACGAATTCTTTTGGTTGTATTTTCGTAGGTCAGTTGTTGTTTTCACTTAAAATTCTGTCCATTTTAAACAAAAGACAGACACTTTGAGTGATATCGGCCACACCGTGCCTCATATTGAGGCGAGGTTGACTCGTACATGTACTAAAAGACCCATGGATCATTATACTAAAGTATCAACACAATACTAATGCTTTTGGTCAGATTTCCATAGGTCAGTTGTTGTTTTCACTTAAAATTGTGTCCATTTTAAACAAAAGACAGACACTTTGAGTGATACCGGCCACACCGTACCTCAGATTGAGTTGGGTTTGACTTTTACACGTCACCAATGCACCCATGGATCTTTATACTAAAGTATAAACACAATATGAATGCATTTGGTGGGATTTTTGTATGTCGGTTGTTGTTTTCACTTAAAATTGTGTCCATTTTAAACAAAAGAGAGACCCTTTGAGTGATACCGACTACAATGTGCCTCGGATTGAGGTGGGGTTGACTCGTACATGTCAAAAAATATCCATGGATCTTTATCCTAAAGTATCATCACAATACGAATGCGTTTGTTTGGATTTCCGTAGGTCAGTTTTTGTTTCCACTTAAAATTGTGTCCATTTTAAACAAAAGATAGACACTTTGAGTGATACCGGCCACACCGTACCTCGGATTGAGTCTAGGTTGACTCGTACACGTCACCAATGCACCCATGGATTGTTCTCCTAAAGGATCAACACAATCCAAATGCGTTTGGTAGGATTTTTTTATGTCAGTTTTTCTTTTCACTTAAAATTGTGTCCATTTTAAACAAAAGAGAGACCCTTTGAGTGATAAAGGCCACACCATGCCTCAGATTGAAGCGGTATTAACTCATACACATAAAAAAGGACCCATTTATTGTTCTCCTAAAGTATCAACACAACCTGAATATGTTTGGTCAGATTTCCATTGGTCAGTTGTTGTTTTCACTTAAAATTGTGTCCATTTTAAACAAAAGAGAGACGCTTTGAGTGATATCGGCCACACTGTGCCTCGGATTGAAATGGGGTTGACTCTTACAGATCTCAAAGGATCCATGGATCAATATCATAAAGGATCAACATAATCCGGATTCATTTGGTAAGATTTTCCTAGGCCAGTTGTTGTTTTAACTTAAAATTGTGTCCATTTTAAACAAAAGAAAGACACTTTGAGTGATACCGGTCACACAGTGCCTCATATTGAGGCGGGGTTGAATATTACACATCAAAAAAGACCCATGGATCATTCTAATAAAAGATCAACACAATAAAAATTCATTTTTTCAGATTTCTGTAGGTTAGTTGTTGTTTTCACTTAAAATTGTGTCCATTTTAAACAAAAGATAGACACTTTGAGTGATACCGACCACACTGTGCCTTGGATTGAGTCGGAGTTGACTTGTACAAGTTAACAACACACCCATGTATCATTATCCTAAAGTATAAACACAATCCAAATGCATTTTGTCGGATTTCCATAGGTCGGTTGTTGTTTTCACTTAAAATTGTGTCAATTTTAAACAAAAGAGAGACACTTTGAGTGATACTGGCCACACCATGCCTCAGATTGAGTCAGGGTTGACTCTTACATGTCAAAAAAGACCCATGGATCGTTATCCTAAATGATCAACACAATCTTAATGAGTTTGGTCGGATTTCGGTAGGTCAGTTGTTGTTTTCACTTAAAATTCTGTCCATTTTAAACAAAAGACAGACACTTTGAGTGATACCGGACACACCGTGCCTCAGATTGAGTCAGAGTTGACTCGTACATGTTACCAACACACTCATGGATCGTTCTCCTAAAGTATCAACACAATCTGAATGCGTTTGGTTGGATTTTTGTAGGTTAGTTGTTGTTTTCACTTAAAATTGTGTCCATTTTAAACAAAAGAGAGACACTTTGAGTGATACCGGCCACACCGTGCCTCGGATTGCGGCAGGGTTGACTCTTACACATCAAAAAATACCCATGGATAGTTATACTAAAGGATCAACACAATCCGAAATCATTTTGTTGGATTTCCATAGGTCAGTTGTTGTTTTCACTTAAAATTGTGTCCATTTTAAACAAAAGACAGACACTTTGAGTGATATCGGCCACACTATGCCTCGGATTGAGTTGGAGTTGACTCATACATGTCACCAAAGCACCCATGGATTGTTATAATAAAGTATCAACATAATATGATTTTTTTGGTCGGATTTCAGTAGGTCAGTTGTTTTTTTCACTTAAAATTGTGTCCATTTTAAATAAAAGAGAGACACTTTAAGTGATACCAGCCACACCATGCCTCAGATTGAGGTGAGGTTGACTCGTACACATCCCAAAAGACCCATGGATCATTATACTAAAGGATAAACAAAATAAAAATGATTTTTTTTCGGATTTATGTATGTCAGTTGTTGTTTTCACTTAAAATTGTGTCCATTTTAAACAAAAGACAGACACTTTGAGTGATACCAGCCACACCGTGCCTCAGATTGAGTTGGGGTTGACTCATATACATCAATAATGAACCCATGGATCGTTATCTTAAAGGATAAACACAATCCGAATGCGTTTGGTCAGATTTCCATAGGTCAGTTGTTGTTTTCACTTAAAATTGTGTCCATTTTAAACAAAAGCGAGACACTTTGAGCGATACCGGCCACACCGTGCCTCGTATTGTGGTGGGGTTGACTCTTACACATCAAAAAATACCCATGGATATTTATCCTAAAAGATCAACACAATACTAATGCATTTGGTCATATTTTCATAGGTCAGTTTTTGTTTTCACTTAAAATTGTGTCCAATTTAAACAAAAGATAGACACTTTGAGTGATACCGGCCACATCGTGCCTCCGATTGAGTCAGGGGTTGAATCATACACATCATCAATTCAACCATGGATCATTATCCTAAAGTATCAACACAATTAGAATGTCTTTGGTCAGATTTCCATAGGTCAGTTGTTGTTTTCACTTAAAATTGTGTCCATTTTAAACAAAAGACGGTCACTTTGAGTGATACCGGCCACACCGTGCCTAATATTGAGATGGTATTGACTCATACACTTCACCAATGAACACATTGGTTCTTCTCCTAAAGTATCAACATAATCCGAATGCGTTTGGTCGGATTTCCATAGGTCAGTTGTTGTTTTCACTTAAAATTGTGTCCATTTTAAACAAAAGAGAGACACTTTGAGTTATACCGGACACATAGTGCCTAGTATTGAGGAGGTGTTGACTCTTACACATCAAAAAATACCCATGGATCGTTCTCCTAAAGGATCAACAAAATCCGAATTCTTTTGGTCAGATTTCCGTAGGTCAGTTGTTGTTTTCACTTAAAATTATGTCCATTTTAAACAAAAGACATACACTTTGAGTGATACCAGACACACTATGCCTCAGATTGAGTCGGGGTTGACTTGTACACGTCACCAACGCACCCATGGATCATTCTCCTAACGGATCAACATAATCTGAATGCGTTTTTTCAGATTTTTGTAGGTCAGTTATTGTTTTCACTTAAAATTGTGTCCATTTTAAACAAAAGATAGACACTTTGAGTGATACTGGCCTCACCCTACCTCGGATTGAGTCGAGGTTGAATCATAAATGTCACCAACGTACCCATGAACCATTCTCCTAAAGTATCAACACAATATGAATGCGTTTGGTTGGATTTTCGTAGGTCAGTTGTTGTTTTCACTTAAAATTCTGTCCATTTTAAACAAAAGACAGACACTTTTAGTGATACCGGCCACACCATGCCTTGTATTGAGGCGAAGTTGACTCGTACATGTCACAAAAGACCCATGGATCATTCTCCTAAAGGATCAACACAATCCGAATTCATTTGGTCGGATTTCCGTAGGTCAGTTGTTGTTTTCACTTAAAATTGTGTCCATTTTAAACAAAAGACAGACACTTTGAGTGATACCAGCCACAACGTACCTTGTATTGAGTTAGGGTTGACTCATACACGTCACCAAAACACCCATGGATCGTTATCATAAATGATCAACACAATATTAATGCATTTGGTCGGATTTCCATACGTCAGTTGTTGTTTTCACTTAAAATTGTGTCCATTTTAAATAAAAGAGAAACCCTTTTTGTGATACCGGCCACACCATGCCTCAGATTGAGGAAGGGTTGACTCTTACACATCACAAAGGACCCATGGATCATTCTTCTAAAGGATCAACACAATCCGAATGCATTTGGTTGGATTTACGTAGGTCAGTTGTTGTTTGCACTTAAAATTGTGTCCATTTTAAACAAAATAGAGACACTTTGAGTGATACCAGCCACACCATACCTCATATTGAGGTAGGGTTTAATTTTACACATCAAAAAATATCCATGGATCATTCTCCTAAAGGATCAACATATTCCAAATGTAAGGACCTGACCCCAGTTGCCCGGAGCCGGTGCCTTATTTGATTTAGTTGGCATACAAACAAGGAATAAGCATCCTAAAGGACCAAATAGTTTAGTATTATTGGAAACAAGATAAATAAATACTTTCAACATTACATTAAGAAAGGAAATACAACACTAATTTTATTCCATTAGAAACATCCATGCCTCCTAGATTATGCTTGCAAGTAATTCATAAATTACTTCTTCATATCCTGGGAAAAATGAAACATAAGAAAGGGGTGAGATCAAACACTCAGTAAGAGTAAGCAATACATCGGAAGATAATATAAACATTAGACATGGTGAATAATTGAAAACACATGCCTTTATTAATAAACTTGAACACATTATGACAGGAAAATGAGCTGAGTAAATAATGCCATAATAAAACATAATCATGGGTATTCTACTAATCAAATAACCACATGAAATATCAATAGATGAACTCATAATGATGGAATTCATAATACCGGACATTATGAAGCATTTTTTCAAGGCCTCGGCCAAGACGTCTAATGATTAAGGCCTCGGCCAAAATCCATATCACATTGGGAAAGGTCTCGGCCAATTCCACGTCTATTTGTCTCATGAGACCTACCGATGCATAGAGGGGATATAGAGGGCCCCAACCATCACATAATAAGTCCAATACATTCCTCATATGAGTGGGTATAAACATAAACAACATATACATTCATATTGAAACTATCTTATGAAATGTAACAAACTTTCCCCAATTATTGAACATAAACACTAACCATTCGGAATAATATGGTGAATGGTTTTAGGACAGATCATCCACAATAGAGTTAATCATAAAACATTAAATAAAATATGGTAGATGAATTCATAAATTATTAAACCCAATAATACCATGTAATCAACAAGAGTGTTGAATTACACGAAAACACACTTATAAAATCATTAAGCAATTCTTGAGATAAATACTCTTTTATTTTGAAAAGAAGAGTTATTTTGGAAAAATCATTGTATAAAACCATAAGTGAGGTAATATAGTATTTTCATAATAAAATGAGAGATTTTATAAAGATAAATGTTTCCAAAAATAGATCTTATAGTGCCCTTGAAAATAGGAAAGAATTTGAGAAATTCCCTTGGATCGGGCTTGTATTTTGGAAACAACTTTGAAAGTTCCTTTAAAAACATGTAAATATCCATAAATTAAGGAAGGGTTCTGGTTTGTAAACATATATATGATACTCACACAGAATATATGATGAGTACATAACAATACATAATAATTTCATTGAGGTAATTATACAATGAAAATATCCCAAATGAAAATGGAAGTTCGGGGGGAAAAACCCTTACCTTAACTCCAAACGTGTTCTGCTCTTGTACTTAAGCTCATGGAATATGAAATTATAATTTTTAATAACTTATTTCAGAAAATATTAGACATTTATTTAGTTTACTATAATTCTGGTTAGTTCATTTATGTCTTTATTGACAAGTTATTATATTGAATTTCATCGTTCTAGAGTGTTTGTTTCCTTTATTTTCAAATTCGGTTCACTTGATTTTAAGTAATGAAGTGGAATGGATGTAAATCTACAGAATTGAAATTAAATATTATTTATGAGCATCCATAATTTTTAATTTCCATTTCTATCATTTGGTTACATGGAATGAGGATGAATCATTAGATGACCATCACTTTGATTATTCAGCGGTATTTGGAATATTATGAACTAGTTTTGTTGTATAACTTAATTATATGTACATATTCTGGTTCTTGAATATTAATTAGGTTATAACACATATATTATAGTCTGGTTCAACCATAAATATAGTTTTATGACCAGTAATTAAGAAGAAATTGAAGAACGAAACTTCGTCGTCCACGAAGGCTATAAATTAGAACCTCATGGACGTTGATTTCATTTATAAAAATAAAAGGGAGAGAGTAAGAATATTTATGATGGTTCTTCCATTCACATGATATATTTCCAGTATATATATGATACTGGAGTTATCATGATCATTTTGATATAGGAGGTTAGGAGAGGATAACAAAATAAGATAAATTGAAATGAAACCAAATGAAAAAGAAGTGTACTTTACCTCTTGAAATAACCTCCTTGAGAAACTCCTTAAGGGAAGGGGTTTTGGTCTTTTGGAAAGACCAGAAGCTTCTTGGATGTGGGGAGATACTAGGGAAGGGTAATTGGGTAGAACTTTTATGAGATTAAAGGCTTAGAGGAGTGAAGATAAGAGGGATTGGTGAGGGGTTTTTTATAGTGGAGGAGAGGAGTAAATTTTGAATATTTAATTCATTATTTTATTATTTCTCTCAAGACAACCAATAGTATTGTTTCATGTGACCCATAATAGTAATAATGGAATGTGAGTTCAAACCAAGTGTCCTTAAATAACATATTATGTAACACCCCAAGCTTCCATGGTACGTTTCTCTTTGAATAATACAATAGCGTGTGTTGTACGCAACTTCGAGTTCTAACACACCACAACCAATCAAACTAGCCGTTATGAATATTAATACCCACTTTTTGAAATTTTATAAATTTTATATTTTAAAATGGACTTCATTTTTGGATTCGGAATATCGAAATTATCTTAGGGTGAATTTTTGATATTTTTCGGAAAACATTCAGTTTTTGATGAATAGTGAAAATTACTAAATTTTAATTAAAAACAACTTTTTTAATCGAAATAATTAATAGTAATAAATTATGAATTTAAATGGTTTGGAAGTATAATTTGATTATATTTTTATAATTTAATAAAATTTAGGTCATTATAAGTAATTTCACATTTAAACTGGACATAAGCAAGCGCCAATCTTTTGATAATTATTATTTCTTAAAAACACGCCTTTTGTTTTGACAACAGAAATTAATTTTAAATTAATTTCTGCCACTTCTGTGTTTTGAATTTAGAAAAATTTATTCCATATTTAGATTCATGAGGTCTAAATTTTTTAAATAGGTGACTTTTATTTTTATACATTTTGAATAATTACTTCGGTAAATATTTTATTTACCATGGTTAAAAGGTAAATCCGGTAAATAAGGGTAAAAAAATAATATTATAATAATATTAAATTATCCTAAAACATGTCCTAACCCTATTGGTTGATACATGTCTGACCATGGGCATCTTTGGAGTCGATTTTGGGACTCCATGGAGCCACTTGTAAGTGATAATGACACTTTATATTAATTAAGTTAAAGTAAATACAAAAATAACATAAGCATATATCTTTTAGAAAAACAATTTTTACATAGGGTTATATATGTTATATTTTAGACTATAAATATTCATTAGAAATATAAAAATATTTTCTACATGACGGTATTTTATTTATAATTTTTATACATTTAATAATTAAATTTATTTATGACACAATAATGATGCAGTATTTTCTTTATTAATGAAAGAATCAAATAATTGTTATTATAAATGTAAAAATAAATATAATTTGAAAGTTTTGATAACATACAAGAATTTTATTGGTTAATATGACATGTTAGGATTGATTAAATGAATTTGTTTTAAATTAATAAATTTTTTAAGACTTTAACAAAAATCAATTATTAAATAGTGTCAAAATTGACATAAAGGAGTTTTTAAAACAAATATTATATTATAAATTGATATAATATTCCTAAAAATCTAAGGTTCGGAAAAATGAATTATATAATTATAGGTGTATCATTAATTAACCACTTGGGGGTATCTTAGAAGTTTATAGTAATTTTATTAACCATATAATATAAAAATACAAAGAGACATGGTAAATGTCAAACTAACTAACTAAGAGATAAAACTAAAAGATAAGGTTAATAAAGTGACCCAAACCTGTCTAAAACCTATTTTTTGAGTTGTTTTAGACCCATAACCACCTTATACTCTAAATAAATTATTTTGGATCCATTATAAATCTAATATTAATTTATTATAAATTAATATTTCTAGCTTTTCCTAAGGTGCCCCTCACCCCTCTTATAAAAGGGCACTCCCCCTTCTCTATAATTCACACCTTTAAAGCCTTTTGGATCAGCCAAAACCTGTCAAAATATTCTCTCAAATTCCCTCACTTCATCATAGAGGACATCCTTTGGTCATAAATCTATCTTCAGGAGCCCTTTTGATCAAATCAAAAAGAAGAACCCGAAGAAGAGGTAATGATTTCACCACCCTCTTTCAAGTTCCTTTCTTCTTCCACTTCTTATTTCTTTGTTATTTACATTCTAAAATAATAAATCCAGTATCTTATATATAATTTGATGTTATTATAAATATGGTACAACAATATTCATTATTCTATCCATCATTTGAATGACATTTCACCATACGTGTGTACGTACGGCCTACCGTCTCCACGTCGTGGTGTAATTATTATTCAAAATATTATTATTTGGATGGGTATAATAATGATGTGTAATTAATGTAAATAATAAATATAAAATTATAATAATTCTTTATACATGATATACCATCCAATTATATATTATTTTAATATCAAAAGAATGATATTGTCGCTCGTGCGTACGTACATATTACCGTCTCCACGAACACGATGAGATTCATTCCCTATAATATCCATTCAAGAATAAATTTCATTTGATGGTTAAAAATAATGTTTAGAGACATGATATAATTCTGGATATGAATAAGATACATCCCATCCATGACAAATATGGATCACATAACAAGTAATATAAAGGAAAACGAATCTGTTAACACCCGAAATGACGATAATACTAAGATATTATCAATAAATCAATGTTAAAAGATCATATATGATATAATATTAATGTATATGATTATTTTATAATTCAATAAAAATTATTTCACCATTATACAGGAGGTTAACCTACCATCAACCAAGGAAAAAGTACAAAGTAAGGGGTTTCTTATCTCACTTTTAATTTCGTGAGATTTCCATTGTTCACCACTTATTTATTGCATATGGTGTGTGTACTGCCCATGATTGTATTCATTGTGTAATATAAATTAATTTATGGATATTTAAATCATCATTGTATGATCCTTATTTCATGGGTGTATGTTTCTTAAGTTACCAAATCGATAAGGGAATTTGAAATTTCAATTTCAACTCATTCGACTTTACGCATACTTCATTGATTATTTTACTCTAAGACTATGTGTGGAATCACTATTCATTTGCTTATGTCATAATTTCCACTCTTATTTCTGTAGATATACTTTTTATACACATAATCACTCCATTTATAAATTCTCAAGTCGTCGATATGAACTTGATAAGAGTAATTTTAATTCAATCTCCATTTATTGAGTTAAACATCCAATTCATTGGTGTTGTCTTTACAAGAATATGTGTGAATGTCCTCTGATTGATTTACAATGAATATCCAATCATATTGAGTGTATTTATATTTTTCACACATAATTATGTCGTTAATTTATCCTTAACCTAAGGATACGGTCTTTATAAGAGATTTCATCTCAAATTACATTCCATTGAGACTTCTTTGTTGTTATACACCAAATCACTTTTATATGGTGTATATATTGTACTTTGACATAGTATATCATGAATACCTTTATTCTCATGATATTACAAAGTTTTTATTACATCAATTATTTGTATTCAAGTGTCTCTCTTTTGGTTAGGAACTCTAACTAAAATATCATTTTAAATGTTTTAAAGATTTATTATTCTAAATCTTTCTCATTAATGTCCATGTTTTAAAAATGGGTTTAAGGATTTATTTATATGGACATTTAAGTTTTAAAATTAAAATTCCTTTTAAAAAATTCAAAGTGGTATGGGACACTTTGATTCAAAAATCTAATTTTAAATGGCTTCTTGACAAATAGTGCGACTTTTAAATGATTTCAAGAAAAAGGGGGATATTTCTCTCTAATAGTTTTGATGATTATTTTCATCTATGTCAATATCCTTCATTATTATCGATTGAGGTTAATATGATACAATACAATCTTCAATATTGTATATAATGAGTTATGTTTGACTGTGTATGTGCTATTTTTATACCATTCATGGTTTTTGGATAAAGTATTCACATTTCGTATATTAGTTTTAATACGAATGTGTATGTTATGTTTCAGAATTTTCATATGAGGAATGCATTGGACTTAGTAAGTGATGGGTGGAGCCCACTATAGCTCCTCGATGCATCGGTAGGTCTCATGAGACAAACTAGTGTCTTGGAACAAGGCCTTGACAAAATCTTATTTGTAGTCTTGGCACAAGGCCTTGACTATGTGGTTATGATAGTCTGGAATTATGCATTCCATCATTATGAAAGTGGTTATTGATATTGCATGTGATTATTCAATTAGTAGAATATCCATATGAATAAGTAAATGGCATCATTTCATTTTATTTCTGCCATATTATTCTGAAGTTCAAGTTTAAAAGGCTTTTGTTTTAGTTATACATTGCCTTAAATGTTTATGCTTATTTATGAAAGTTTCCGCTATATTGTTATCCTTACTGGGCATCTGAGCTCACCCATTTCTATGTTTTATTTTTCCCAAGTTGTGAAGAAGTATTTTATGAATGACCTGCAGGGATAGTATAAGGGGATATGAGTGTGTTCTATGGAGACAAGGTGTTGTTGTAGTTTTTTACTTAATCATGTAATGTAAGACTTATGAATGTATCTAGTGTTTCTAAGGCTACTAAACTAATCGGTATTTCAAGACATGATCTTTTGTGATCATGATAATGTTATGTAATAATGTACTGACTCTGGGTAACCGGAGTTGGGGTGTTACAGTTGGTATCAAAGAAAGTTCAGTACAAACCTTGAAAACTAGATTTAGATAAACTCTGATTAGAGCTCATAGCCCTAAGATAGAATTTGAGGATTTTTATAGAAGAACTTCTTAGAATTTTGGTATTGTATAAATTTTGTGAGTTTTTCAAGCAATAAATCTCTGTCTGGATACGAGAAGGTAGAGGTGGCTCTGACACAGATGTACCTAGGGTTAAAACCCGAAAACACCACTTTGAGCTAGACTCGAACGGGAACTGGTGCACGACAATGGGCCTTGCTGCACTCTTGGTTACGACACTCCTGGGGGATATGCTTAGGATAATTTACATTTTATTTACAAACCGATTTGAAGCATTTTAATATAAGATGATAATAAATGACCTTGGTTAATCCTAAGGTGTTTCAAATTAAGAATATGGTGTCATGATATTCTCTAAATGATTTTATGAATACTGTTACTCACACAATGCTTTCTAGTTTTAGTCAATGGCTGGATTCTAAGGAAGTCATAGTAACTTTGAGAATGATGTACAAGGTGGGAACGGTGGTGGCAATGAGCAAAAAAATGGAATGTTGATAGGCGTAAAAGATATCGTGTTCATTCCAAATCAGTTTTCCAAAAATATGATCAACAACATATATATTAACCAACTCCCAGAATCAACAAAGAAGAGAAAGGTGATGAATGATAAGATCTCCAGCAGTGGAGACTATGGAGAAAAGAATCCCCAATTTCCATCATGCAGGAAATGTGGAAGGAGACACCCAGGAAAGTGTCTCAATGGAGAAATAAATGCTTTATGTGCGGGAAAGATGGACATAAAGTGAAGAATTGATGAGGAAAATGAAGAGTACTATGGAAGAAAACAAAAATGGTCCCAAGAATCCATTTACAGTCATTTTCCATAAATGTAGGGGACCTGACCATTACCCGAGTGAATTCCCTATTCTATAGGATATTTTCTTGGTCAAAGAAAAAGCTATGTGGAAATAAATGTTTGGAGAAATGTTTAAAAGTATTAGTGCTCCTTGTTGATGGGATTACTTTGGAATAATTTTCTCTTATATTTTTAACCCTGTAGTTTTCCATGTGAGAATGATATTTGAGGAAGTCTTATCTTTTCTCTTGTGGATATAGTTATAAATAACCATTTGGTTTTATATGATCTTTGGGTTTGAGGAAATTACAAGTTATTATATTTTGGGATGAAAATGAAAGGTATGAGATAACATTTGTGGTTAAATTATTTTATGGTTATTTTGAGGAATTTATCTCATTTTGGTAATGTTATAAAATATAGTTTTTGAAAAAGGACAACATGTAGACCGTGTGACAACCCATCACGTCGGACAAAGCTGTGAGAATCAAACCCACAACCAAAGTGCGATTGGGATTTATTGCCTACCACTGGACTATGTGAAGTCCCTAGTTAGTGTGACTAATTATTTTTAGTTAAATGATTTTATTGATCAATAATAAGTTGATTTGGGATCTTATGTCTTATCAAATGAATACCCTTAGTATAGGAAAATGATTTGGTGATTAAGTGATAAATGTTATTTTGGAAGATATTCATTTTGTTGGGAACACTATATGCCCAAGGAAAATAGAATACTATGGGATTTCATTAGATGAGTAATGGTGGATTTTTATCTTTGTTTTTATTATGGATTTATAGTGATTTGGGTTATTTATGGAAATGAATAACCTATAATAGATAATATGTGATTAGGTTAATTACTTTTAAGTATGTGACTTTAAGAGTAGTTGATGTCATTTGGAGATACCATTTAATGTAGAAGACTACATAACCAAATTATTCTAAGATTTGGGTTTCAATATTATTTTGGATTATATTTAAGGATTTTAAGGACAATTGTTTATTGAATGCTATTTATTTAACTTTGGGGTATTGTTGGTTTAATTTTAGAAATTAAGATTAGTATTTATTTCTCTAATGGAATAACCTTTTGGGGGATCATCAGATCTTATACTAACCATTTTGGTTTTGATTAATCTCTAAAGACAAGGTAAATATATATTTTATCCTTTTTGGATCATGTGATTCTATAAGAAGTTTATTCTATCTCTTCTAGTGTGACCAAGTCTTCTGGAATACTCATCGTTTAAAAATTAGTTAGTAGTAGAAATTTATTAAAGAATGAAACTTTACTTAAAAAGTAAGTATATCTCTTTATGTTCTTAGTCAATATCCGAAATTAATTCCTCATCGTTATGTAATGTAACTTAAAAATAAAAAATAAAAATGTTGTCCGTTTACTTTTCCTACTGGGAAACTAATGACTATTTGTCACATCACAAGTTTATGGTTTTCTTGTTGTTAACTTTCTCCTGATCATGTTTTCTATCCCTCTCCATCAGAACTTGACACTTAGTTTATCATTCATATCCATGTTTTTCTACATGGAATCCTAGTATAGGTTATCTCGGGGGACCTTTGTACTTCTCTTTCTTTCTTTTAAAGTGATAGTTTTATTGACTCTTTTTTCTGATGTGGGACTTTCTATTATATTCCCAAGCCCAATTATAAAAATTAAAAGGACGCAATTTATTGAAGTATGGGAGAATTTAACACCCCAAGCTTCCATGACATGCTTCTCTTTGAATAATACAGTAGCGTGTGTTGTACGCAACTTCGTGTTCTAACACACCACGACCAATCAAACTAGCTGTTATGAATAGTAATACCCAATTTTTGAAATTTTATAAATTTTATCTTTCAAAATGGAATTCATTTTTGGATTCGTAATATCGAAATTATCTTAGGGTGAATTTTTTATATTTTTCTGAAAACATTCAATTTTTTATGAATAGTGAAAATTACTAAATTTTAATTAAAAACAACTTTTTTAATCGAAATAATTAATAGTGATAAATTATGAATTTTAATGGTTTGGAAGTATAATTAGATTATATTTTTATCATTTAATACAATTTAGGTCATTATAAGTAATTTCACATTTAAACTGGACATAAGCAAGTGCCAATCTTTTGATAGTTATTATTTCTTAAAAACACGCTTTTTGTTTTGACAACGGAAATTAATTTTAAATTAATTTCTGACACTTATGTGTTTTGAATTTAGAAAAATAGATTTCATATTTAGAGTCAGGAGGTCTAAATTGTGTAAATATGTAACTTCTATTTTTAGACATTTTGAATAATTACTTCGGTAAATATTTTATTTACCATGGTTAAAGGGTAAATCTGGTAAATAAGGGTACAAAAATAATATTATAATAATATTAAATTACCCTAAAACGTGTCCTAACCCTATTGGTTGATATATGTCCGACAACAGATATCTTTGGGTCGATTTTGGGACCCCATGGATCCACTTGTAAGTGATAATGACACTTTATATTAATGAAGTTAAAGTAAATACAAAAATGACATAAGCATATATCTTTTAGAAAAACAATTTTTACATAGGGTTATATATGTTATATTTTCGACTATAAATATTCATTAGAAATATAAAAATATTTCCTACATAACCTTATTTTATTTATAATTTTTAGACATTGAATAATTAAATTTATTTATGACAAAATAATGATGTAATATTTTCCTTATTAATGAAAGAATCAAATAATTGGTATTATAAATGTTAAAATAAATATAATTTGAAAGTTTTGATAACATAAAATAATTTTATTGATTAATATGACATGTTAGGATTTCTTAAATGAATTTTTTTTGAATTAATAAATTTTTTAAGACTTTAACAAAAATCAATTATTAAATAGTGTCAAAATTGACATAAAGAAGTTTTTAAAACATTTATTATATTATAAATTGATATAATATTCCTAAAAATATAAGGTTCAGCAAAATGAATTATATAATGATAGGAGTATCATTAATGAATCACTTGGGGGTATATTAGAAGTTTATAGTACGTTTATTAACCATATAATATAAAAATATAAAGAGACATGGTAAATGTCAAACTAATTAACTAAGAGATAAAACTAAAAGATAAGGTTAATAAAGTGACCCAAACCTATATAAAACCTATTGGTTGAGTTTTTTTCGACCCATACACACATTATACTCGAAATAAATCAGTTTGGAGCCATTATAAACTGAATATGAATTTATTATAAAATAATATTTCTAGCTTTTCCTAAGGTGCCCCTCACCCCTCTTATAAAAGGGCACTCCCCCTTCTCTCTAATTCACACCTTCAAAGCCTTTTGGCTCAGCCAACCCCAGCCCAAATATTCTATAAAATTCCCTAAATTTATCTTAGAGGCCCTCATTTGGTCAGAAATCCAACTTAAGGATCCCTTTTGATCAAATCAAAAGGAAGAACCCGAAGAAGAGGTAATGATTTCACCACCCTCTTTCAAGTTCCTTTCTTCTTCCACTTCTTCTTTCTTTGTTATTTCCATTATAAAATAATAAATCAAGTATATTCTATATACTTTGATGTTATTATAAATATGTTACAACCATATTCAGTATTCTATCTATCCTTTTAATGACATGTCACCATATGTGCATACGTACGGCCTACCGTCTCCACGTCGTGGTGTAATTGTTATTCAATATATTATTATTTGGATGGGTATAATAATTATGTGTAATTCATGTAAATAATAAATATAACATGATAATTATTCTGTATATATGATATAACATCCAATTATATATTATTTTAATATCAAAAGAATGATATTGTCGCTCGTGCGTACGTATGGATTACCGTCTCCACGAACGCGATGAGATTCATTCCCCATCACATACATTTAGGAATAAATTTCATTTGATGATTAAAAATTATGTTTAAAGACATGATAAAATTCTAGATATGAATAAGATACATCTCATCCATAAAAAATATGGCTCACATAACAAATAATATAAAGGAAAACGAATCTATTAACACCCGAAACGACGATAATACTAAGATATTATCAACAAATCAATGTTAAAAGATCATATATGATATCATATTAATACATATGATTATTTTATAATTTAATAACAATTATTTCACCATTATACAGGATTTTAACCTACCCTTGACCAAGGAAAAAGTACAAAGTAAGGGGTTTCTTATCTCACTTTTAATTCCGTGAGATTTCCATTGTTCACCACTTATTTATTGCATATGGTGTGTGTACTTCCCATGATTGTATTCATTGTTTAATATATTTTAATTTATGGATATTTACATCATAATTGTATGCTCCTTCTTTCATGGTTGTATGTTTTGTAAGTTACCAAATCGATAAGGGAATTTGAAATTTCAATTTCCACTCATTCAGATTTACGCAAGCTTCATTGATTATTTTACTCTAAGATTATGTGTGGAATCACTATTCATTTGCTTATGTCATAATTTCCACTCCCCTTTCTGTAGATATACTTTTTATACACATAATCACTCCATTGATAAATTCTCAAGTCGTCGATATGAACTTGATAAGAATAATTTTAACTCAATATCCATTTATTGAGTTAAACATCCAATTCATTGGTGTTGTCTTTACAAGAATATGTGTGAATGTACTCTAATTGATTTACACTGAATATCCAATCATATTGAGTGTATTTATATTTGTCACACGTAATTATGTCGTTGATTTATACTTAACCTAAGGATACGGTCTTTATAAGAGATTTCATCTCAAATTATATTCCATTTATACTTCTTTGTTGTTATACACCAAATCACTTTTATATGATGTATATATTATACTTTGACATAGTATATCATGAATACCTTTATTCTCATGATATTAAAAAAAAATTATTACCTCAATTATTTGTATTCAAGTGTCTCTCTTTTGGTTAGGAACTCTAACTAAAATATCATTTTAAATGTTTTAAATATTTATTATTCTAAATCTTTCTCATTAATGTCCATGTTTTAGAAATGGTTTTAAGGATTTATTTATATGGACATTGAAGTTTTAAAATTAAAATTCCTTTTAAAATGTTTCAAAGTGGTATAAGACACTTTGATTCAAAAATCTATTTTTAAATGGATTCTTGAAAAATAGTGTGACTTTTAAATGATTTCAAGAAAAAGGGGGATATTTCTCTCTAATAGTTTTGATGATTATTTTCATCTATGTTAATATCCTTCATTATTCTTGATTGAGGTTAATCTAATACAATAAAATATTCTATATTGTATCGAATGAGTTATGTTTGACTGTGGATGTGCTATTTTTATACCATTCATGATTTGTGGGTAAAGTATTGAAATTTTATATGATAGTTTTAATACGAATGTGTATGTTATGTTTCGAACTTTTCATGTGAGAAATGAATTGGACTTAGTAAGTGACGGGTGGAGTATGACAACCCTTCTTTTATTACAAACATAAACATGATTTATTACATAAACTATTCACTTGATACAACATGGAAGATCAAGAGGTCTAGTGTCTTTGGGGCTTAGGATCATTACATAACAAATTAGAAAATTAAATACAACATCTTTATTGAAAACATCCTTTACATGACCACTACATTCTCTCGTACTTAGCATTGCATGGGATAACCTGAGGACATGCATAAGAAAAGGGTGAGCTATAAATCCCAGTAAGGGAATAAACACGGAATACATGAGGAGTAAAATACATGTTATACAATAGGCATATCAATATAGAACAAGTGAAACATGTACATAAAGTCATGATAAAGCATGATAATCATAACATGGAAATGTGGCAACAATAATTAACATGGAATTAGCATGATCCAAGGATCATTGCACATGAAGCATGAGTAAATCCTCATTGCACATGAAGCACGAGTAAACCCTCATTGCACTTGGATTAGCATGAGTCAACACTCATTGCGCATGAAGTATCATGATACTATACTTTACCCAATGCATTGGAGCGCTATAAGGGCACACCATTCTTAAACATTTCTTTTCATGCATAAGTGTGCCACATGGATCATAAAACATGGATTCATAAAACATAATCATTTATTACATGATAAAGGAATGTTTAATTCGTACATGAAACTTTATAATCAATAATTAAATGTGCATAAATGTGAATACCATTTATGGAGAAATGAGCATGGTATTCACTACACAATGGCATTGGCTTAGAAAATTGGTGCGATTTCGGTAGCGTAACAGTGTGACATAAGAATTCATAAAAACGGTTGATGAGAGATAAAGGGGTTCTTCATCATATTTACATGTAATGGAAAGTAAGGAGGTCATATAGATACATGTCCAAACAATTTTAATGGAATTTAGATTCATGATACAAAAGTATTTCTTGAATGTAAATGAGGAGAGAGAAGTTCCTTTCGAAATTTCAGCATAGTAACGGGTGTACATGGGAGGCATTTAATGAGAGAGAAAGGGGTCTAACATCATTCAAAAATAAATAGGGAAGTATGAGGGAGGTGAAAAACCATACCCCAACATTCATAATTGAAATTAAATGGAAAAAACAACTTAAAGAAAATTGGACAAAAATGAGAAAGGAAGAAAAAACCCTTACTTGGAAGTGTGCTTCCAAAGGCTTGAGAGAGGCTTGAGAGAGACTTATTGGGAGATTGGGGCACCTTGGGAGGATTCTATAGAGATTAGGGCAGAGGTTGGACGAACTACAAAGGCTTTGAGTGAGGAGGAAGTGGGAGCTTGGGTGGGGTTATATAGGAAAGGTGAGTGAATTCTTTATTATTTAGGTGTGGGACCCCTTACATTAAACTAATCCAAAACACAAATCAGATCATGATTTTTGCCCATGGTTTTTGGAAAAGGGAATAGGAAAACAATATTTTATAAGGCCAAAGTCCAAACTTCTTAAAATATTGGGGTTGCTTATGTGGAGGTGAGTCACACTCCCATGGAAAATAATTTAAAAAGACAAGATGTTTAATAAGTCTTGAGGGGTTCATTAATTCTTTGAAAAGTAAGTCAAAAAAACCCAAAATCACATTATTTTAATGGTAAAACATATATTTGCCGAACATAAAGCTTATAGTATTTTATTACATCACTATTGGATCATTATGATGTCATAAAACACATTATATATTTAAACGGTATTTAATTTTTACCCAAAAATTTGACTGTCTCAGAAAATTATGAAAAAATCACCGTTGGATAATTTCGACGTCCTGATTCCAGAAATATCATTTATTTTATCTAAATAATTTTCTAAATATGTTAATTTTCACTTTTAAAATAAATACCGACATTTATCGAAAATTCACGGGTTTTGACAGAAATGCCTTTCAATCCTTAATAAAAATTATAATTGCATTCATAAAATTATATGATCATTTATATGTAATAAAATTAATTTAATAATAATAATATTTTATTAAAAAATTATTTAATTCAAAAAACCCTTAATTTAATAAAATAGATTTCTTAATTAAATAATAACTAAAAACACTATTTGTACTTTAAAAACTATTTACAATATATCAATAAAGACAAGAAGGTATATTTATTATTATATACAAAAAAAATAATATACTTGAACATATTACTAGAAATTTGTTACATAACCCCTTAAAACAACTGCATATGACCTAAGGGTAATGTGTGCGATGGTGACAGACTCTTGGGGTGGCTCAGATAACATCGCTCGAGTGGTAATCTCTATCAACTTTTACTTTTCCCGTAGACAGTCCCGTTCGATCTTGACATGATGAAGCTCAGCTTGGGCTTGGTCAAGAGCGAAGCCCAAGGGCGCCACCTCTTTTCTGAGCTCTGAAAAATGGGCTTCATATGGAGCAATTCTACTGGATGAGGCCATCGCTTCTTTTGTGTGAGTAAATTGGATTTTTTAAAACCCTATATTTATACTAATCATGTGATCACTGTTCAATGGCTATAAAAGTAACGGTCACAATTCTTAACATAAAACCAAAGAAGTTGACATTTTATATAAACGTTTTACATAAAGATACATTTAACTAGATCAAGAGGGATTTCCATTAGTGAAACTTTGGGTCATTGAAATGTTCCCCCCTTAAGAAATTTCGCTCTCGAAATTTCCTTTTTCCCACACTAAAACAGATGTGGGTAACTTAGCTTCATCATTTCCTCCAATTCCCAAGTTGCTTCTTCAAACTTGTGGTTTCTCCACAACACCTTGACAATGGGCATTGTCTTATTTCATAAAACGTTTTCTCTACAATCTAAGATCTTCACTAGTTTCTCCTCATAAGAAAGATCATCCTCTAACTATACCACCTCAGAAGAGAGTACATGTGAAGGGTATGGTATGTACTTCCTTAAGAGGGATATATGAAAGACATAATGTACTTTGGCTATGGTAGGTGGAAGTTCTAGTCGATAGGCCACAGCCCCGACACGATCAAGAATCTCAAAGGGGCCGATGTACCTTGGACTTAACTTCCCTTTATTTCCAAACCTCATGACCTTCTTCCACGTAGATATGAGTAGAAAAACCATGTCTCCAACTTTAAACTCAAGGTCTCGTCGACAATTATCTACATAACTCTTCTGTCGACTCTGGGCTGCCTTGATATGCTGCTGAATGGTTTTCACCTTCTCCACCATTTCCTCGACCATTTCTGGTCTAAGCAGCTTACGTTCACTGACCTCATCCCAACACACTAGTGTTCTACACCTTTTCCCATAAAGGGCTTCATATGGTGCCATTTGGATACTCGAGTGGAAACTGTTATTATAAGAGAACTCAATCAGAGGAAGATGTTAATCCCATCCTCTTTTAAAGTCCATTGAGCACGCTATCAACATGTCCTCAAGTGTTTGGATAGTCCGCTCGGATTGGCCATCAGTTTGAGGATGATAGGCCGTACTGAAGTTCAGTTCAGTATTCAGAGCATGTTGAAGACTCTTCCAAAACTTAGAGGTGAATCTTGGATCTTGGTCAGACACAATAGATAAAGGCACTCCATGTATCCATACCACTTCCCTGATATATATTCATTCCAGTTGATCCAATGAGAAATCCTCCCAAAAAGCAATGAAGTGTGAAGTCTTTATAAGACGATCCACAACAACCCAGATTGCATTGTTGCCTTTGGATGTCCTCGGAAGTCCGGTGACAAAGTCCATGGTGATGTTCTCCCATTTCTATTCTGGTATGGGCAATGGTTGCATCATCCCCTTAGACTTCTGCCTCTCTACCTTCACTTGCTATCACACCAGGCACTTTGATGTATATTCAACAATCTCCCTTTTCATATTATCCCACCAAAAGTTTTCTCGGAGATCTCGATACATCTTTGTGCTCCCTGGGTGAATAGAGAAATTTTAACTATGTGCATCATCCAAAAGTTCCTTCTTCAGCTCTGGACTTGATGGAACACATAGTATTTTCCCAAATCGCACAATTCCTTCTTCATTAACATTAAACTCTGAGGATTTCCCCTTTTTGATAGCTTCCACTTTTTCCTAAATTCCCACATCATCCTTTTGAGCATCCTTTAACCTTTCCAAAAGAGATGGTTGAGCAATCATTTGTGAAAGGATTGATGATTTTCCTTTCTTTATGATTACCATGTCCATCTTCATCAAGTCTAAGAAGATTGGATCCCTCTCAATTCTCATCAATGATAGAATCGCTGGGTCCTTTCTTCTTAGGGCATCTGCCACCATGTTCTCTTTCTCAAGGTGGTAATGTATTGAACAGTCATAATCCTTGATGAGATCTATCCATCTTCTCTGGCACATATTAATCTATTTCTGTGTGAATATATATTTAAGACTCTTGTGGTTAGTATATATCTCACATTTCTCCCCATAGAGATATTGCCGCCAGATTTTCAAGGCAAAGATCACCGCCGCCAACTCCAGATCATGCATTAGATAGTTTCGCTCATGGATTTTCAACTACCTTGAGGCATAGGATATCACTTTATCATTCTGCATCAGCACACAGCCTAAGCCCTTCTTCGAAGCATCACTGAATACCACAAAAATTTCCCCACTTGTGGGTAAAGTGAGAACGGACACAGTGATAAGCCTCTTTTTCAACTCCTTGAAGCTTTCTTTGCATTAATCACTCCAAGAAATCTTTACTCCCTTTCAAGTTAGCTTGGTAAGAGGGTTGGACAATCGTGATAAATTTCTCACAAATCGTCGATAATATCCAGCTAACCCTAAGAAGCTATGGATATCCGTTACCGATGTTGGCCTTGTCCATCCCTCAATTGCATCTGTTTTAGAGGGATCCACAGATATCCCATTGCTTGTAATGATATGGCCCAATAATGAGACCTCCTTCAACCATAACTCAAACTTGTTGTACTTTCCATAGAGCTTATCCTTACGCAAAGACTCTAGTACAGTTCTTAAATACTCCTCATGATCCTCCTTGGTTTTGGAGTATATTATAATATCATCTATAAAGACTACCAAAAATTTGTCAAGGTAATATCTAAAGACTCTATTCATCAAGTCCATGAATATTTCTGGAGCATTAGTGAGTCCTAAAGGCATTACTATGAATTCATAGTGCCCGTATCTTGTACAAAAAGCAGTCTTGGGGAAATCTTCCTTCTTCACCCTTACTTGATAATATCCCGACCGCAAATCTACCTTGGAGAAGTATTATGCTCCATGTAGCTGATCAAAAAAGTCATTGATCCATGGCAGAGGATACTTTTTCTTTATCATGATTTTGTTAAGTTCATGATAATCGATGCAAATCCGCATTGACCCATCCTTCTTCTTGACGAAAAGGATTGGTGCGCCCCATGGTGAAGCACTTGTGCGTATAAACCCTTTATCCAGATTCTCCTGTAGTTGTTTCTTCAGCTCTTCAAGTTCCATGAAATTTATTCTATATGGAGTCTTGGATATTGGTAGCACCCCTGGTATAAGTTCAATTGAGAATTCAACATCTCTTCTAGGAGGAAGACCAGGTAGTTCCTCGGGAAACACTTCAGCGAATTCCCTCATAATAGGTATTTCTTCAAGGATGGTTTCTTCCTTGGACTCAATCATCTAAGCCAGATATATGTGTTCATAGGGCAGTAATATCCATGCTTGAGATGATGGAGCTAAAGGAGATTCATCTTTATTCTTACACTTGTAAAGAATCAGGGGTCAATTCTCCATATGGAGTGTGATTTCCCTCTCCCGACAATTTATGATGGCTCTATATAAGGAAAGACAATCCATGCCAAGAATTGCATCAAATTTCACCAGAGGGAGTATGACGAGGTTCGTCGGGAAATTCAATCCACATATTATAATAGGGGAGGACTTATATTCATGGGATTCAATGATTGCCCCATTTGTCGTACTCACTGACATCTTCACTTCCATGATTTGTGGCGGTGCTGAGATTTTTCTACTAAACTTTCGAGATATAAAAGAATGAGTAGAACCTGAATCAAAAAGTACATTCTCTATTCTTGAATGAATAACTAGAGTACCTATCACCACTTCGTTGTCGGGGTTCGCTTCGGCAGAAGTGATGGAAAAAGCTCTTCCTTGATGCCTTGGAGGTTGTTGGTTGCCTCCGAAAACCCTTGGTTTAGGGCACTGATTTGAAAAATGCCCGGGTTCTTTGCAGTTGTAGCAATGAACAACACGTTGAGGTTCTAACGGAGCGCTCCTCTCCTATGTCGCAGCCGCGGGTCTTTCTTGCCGACAGTTAACAGCTAGGTTCCCTTCTCTTCCACACCTAAAGCATTTCCTCGTCCCCTTGAGGCAATTTCCAGGGTGCTTGTTTCCACACTTTTGGAAAGTGGGGTGCTGTATCTTCTTAGTACCGTTGGATTTATCCATCAAACCTCTAGCATTGAATCCCACCTTACGCTTATTGTCCCCATGATACCCCTGTGATTCCCCGATCCCCATTTCAACCTTGAGGTCACATCGGACAATTTTCTCATAGCCGTCGAAGTCACGGATCGCTAATGCTTTCCACAAGCTAGGCTTTAACCCACCAAAGAAGCGGTCAACCTTGTATTCGGGGGTAACAACAAAGACATAAGCATATTGTGCAAGCCTTTTGAAGTTTTCCTCGTACGCTCCAATAGATTCTTCATCTTTTTTCTTAAGGGAAAGGAAGTCCCTTTCCATCTTAAGATGGAGGGTATGTGGAAAATATTTATCGAAAAACATCTTTCAGAAATCCTTCCATTCCAATGCCTCAATATCCTCCTCAGGATTCGTATTTTTGATCAATGCCCACCATTGATTAGCTTCACCCTCCATACGATAAGCTGCCAGGAGAACCTTCTCTTGTTCAGAACATTGAAGGATGGAGAAGATCTTTTCAATGGAGTTGATCTATTGTTCAACAATTGTGGGATCAGATGATCCACTAAAAGTAAGAGGACTTTGTATCATGAAGCTCTCGATAGCGACTTTAATGGAAAAATTCTCTCCTAATGATAAAAATTCATGAAACATACCTGATTCTTCAATTGGTTCTATGTCATCTTCATGGGAGAGTGTGAAGAGTGAATGATCATCTGATGGGTGCCTCATGGATTCAAAAATATTGAAGTGGACAGTGCTATCTCCAAACTCCATGGTAAGTGTCCCTTCATAGACATTGATGATGGTTTTGTCCGTCTTTAAGAATGGTCTCCCCAAAATGATGGGTGAGTGTGATGGGATCCTATCATATTCCATATTCAACACATAAAATTCAGCAGGGAATAAAAGATCTTTGACTTTTACCAGGACATCCTCCAGAACTCCTGCTGGGAAAACTGTGGATCTATTTGCAAGCTGGACCACCACTCTTGTGGGCTTCAAGTCTCCCATATGCAAAGAAGTATATACTGAGTGAGGCAATACATTAATTGATGCACCTAAATCGCACAAATCATTAGAGAAATTTAATGAACCAATGGTGCATGGAATAGAAAACGTCCCTGGATCTTGACATTTGGTTGGCAATTGTGGTGTGATAAGGGTTGAGACGCTTCTTCCCAAATTGATCCTCTAATTCCCTTGAAGTCTCATTTTCTTGGTACAAAGATCCTTCAAAAACTTAGCATACTTTGGAATTTGTTTGAGTGCTTCAAGCAGAGGTATGTTGATTTCCACTTTCTGAAAGGTGTCCAGAATTTCTTTTTGCAGTGCTTCTTCTTGTAACCTCTTTGATTCAATCATCCTTGATGGAAATGGTGGTGGTATATCTTTCTTCTCCCTTTGTTGCCTTTGAAATGGTGTTTCTTGTTTCTTCCTTCTTGTCCTATCATCATCATCCTCCTCTTTCTTATCTTCTTCTCGATGCATTTTCATAGAATTTTCATCATTTCTAACTTCATTATCACCCATATTAGTTTTTCTTGTTTCAGGTTCAATGGTGGATGGTGGTTGGAGTTCTTTTCCACTTCTTGTAGTTATAATACTAACATTCTCTTTTGGGTTTGGGATTGTTTGGGAAGGGAGTTTACCTGGATTTTTGGTCAGAAAGTCCATGAGACTCTCAAACTTATTGGACAAATCTTTAACAGTGTCTTTCAGTCCTTCAAACTCAGATTTTTGTTGGTTTTGAATTGGAGGTTGGGCACTAGTGGATGGTTGCTCATAGGGTCTTTGGATATTGGTTGGTTTTTGGTATGAAGGCTAATTATAAGATGGTTTTTTGTTGAAATGGTGGAGGGTTCTGGAATTGATTCTGGAATGGGGGTTGGTTTTGAAACTGATTTTGGTACGGGGGCCTAGCTTGATTCTGTTGATTTCCAAATCCATATTGGACTTGGTTAGGCTCTCTCCATCCTTGATTTTGCTGGAACTGCCTTGGTTGAAAGGCTGCTGCACAACTTTCCATTCCCTGTATTTCAGCACACTGGTCAGTAAAATGATCAGGAGATGAGCATAAACCACATACCTTAGCTGGCGCTTGTTGGTCACTAACTTGCTTCAAGGCCATCTGTCTCACCAAACTAGTAAGCTCTTCAATCTTAGTTTATAATAAGGGTGATGGATGAGAAGTGCGTACCTCATGAATACCTCTTTTTCCAATACCTCTTGTTCCAAATTGCTGCGAGTTTTGGGAAATCTTCTCAATAAAGCCCTTGGCTTCTTCTGGCGATTTGTCAATCAGTGCACCTCCAGATGATGCATCAAGAAGGTTTCTGTCATTGTCCAGTAGTCCTTGATAGAAGAAGACAAGAAAGTGGTGTTCCTCAATGGCTTGATGTGGATAGCTGGCACATAGCTTCTTAAATCTCTCCCAGTACTCGTAAAGAGTTTCTCCAGATGATTGTCGTATGGCATATATTTCCTTACGAATGGTTGTGCTTTTAGAGGTGGGGAAGAATCTTTGCATAAAACATCTTACCAGGTCATTCCAGTCATGTACGTCTCCTGGTTGTAGGCCGTACAACCATTCTTTAGCAGCTCCATCCAATGAAAACGGAAATGCATTCCACTTTACCTGCTCCTCGGTAATTCCACGGGGTCTGAAAGTTGAGCAAACATGTGTGAACTCTTTAATGTGTTTGTTTGGATCTTCACCAGCCAAACCATGAAACTTTGGAAGCAAAGGAATCATGTTAGGTTTCATTTCAAAATCATTTTGTAACACTGGCATGACAAGTTGATTGTTTTGATTAAGGAATTGTGGTGCACAGAGGTCTCTAAGTGTTTGGTTTTGATTTTCAGCCATGATGACAGGCTCAGAGTGAACACTTGAAGTTTCACTTGAGTCTGCAAGGGGAACTTCCTCAAATTCAGATTCCAAATTAATGTTTCTAAGTCTATTCAACAAGGTTCTTTCAATTTCAGGATCTATGGGTAAAGGTTCAGTTTTTGAGGTTCTAGTCATGCAATTTTGAAGAGAAAAGATGAAAAGAGAGAAAAGAAAAGAAAAGAAATGTTGGCACTACCTCCCCGGCAACGGCGCCAAGTTTTGACACGAATAAATCAAATTCTGGTTAAATCAAGCATGATTTGGTTCTCTCAAGAAGTGAGGTGAATGTAAAGAATATGAAAATAATAGGTTTAGAAGCCTCACGGGAATGTGATTTCAAATATAAAGACAGTGATATGTGGCATGGGATTCAAAAAATAGAGTATTTTTCATGAAATTCCCAAATAATTGAACTTGAAATAATGTCATTTTCAGCATTCATTTAAGCTCAGTTTCAAGGAATAAATTATTTCACTCATGGAAATGGGTTTCAAAAATACCAATGATAATCATTTCAGCTCAAAAGTTTCAGAAACACATAAAAATTTAAAAATAAGCACACAAAATTTTAAACACACACATGTTTTTTTTAACAAATAGGAAAACAAACAACATATAAAAATCCTACACTACAAAGGTTCCCTCCCCCACACTTAAATGATGCAGTGTCCACAATGCATTCAAATGTATTTAACATGTAAGAATATTGGAAATTGAATCACAAAAATCATGAAAATATAAAGGAGAGGTACGACCTGATGGATTTTATTGATAAACAGGTTGGAGGAGTGTGATCTCCTCCATTGGCTCTGATGGCATGGTCCCAAGGAATTTCTTCAATCTATGCCCATTAACAGTGAATGGATCCTTCAATCCATCCTTCACAATCTGCACAACACCAAAAGGATATACATGAGTAACTATAAATGGACCTTCCCACCTGGAACGAAGTTTACCTGGCATCAGCTTGAGTCTTGAATTGAATAACAACACTTTGTCTCCTGGATGGAAGTCCTTTGGTTGGATCAGTTTGTCATGAGCCACTCTTGTTCTCTCTTTGTAAATCCTGGAATTTTCAAATGCTTCCCTTCTAATTTCTTCCAGATCTTGTAACTGCAAGCTTCTCTCTTTCCCAGCACTTTCAAGATCCAAATTCATCTTCCTCACAGCCCAATATGCCTTGTGTTCCAATTCCACAGGTAGGTGACAACTTTTCCCATAAATCAGCCTATATGGACTCATTCCAATTGGAGTTTTGTAGGCTGTCCTGTAAGCCCATAATGTGTCTTCTAACCTTTGTCTCCAATCCTTCCTATTTGGATTAACAGTCTTTTCCAAAATTCTTTTTATTTCCCTATTGGACACTTCAGCTTGCCCATTAGTCTGTGGATGATAGGGAGTTGATGTTTTATGATGCACCCCATACTTTTTCAACAAATCCTCCATTCTCCAATTACAAAAGTGAGTCCCTTGATCACTAATGATGGCTCTAGGAACTCCAAACCTACAAAATATGTTAGCCCTGACAAAATCACAAACAACTTTAGCATCGTCAGTCCTGGTGGCTTTTGCTTCCACCCATTTGGAAACATAATCAACAGCAATAAGAATATAAGAATTTCCAAATGACATTGGGAAAGGTCCCATAAAATCAATCCCCAAAACTTCAAATATTTCACAAAAATTAAGTGGCTTTTGGGGCATCTCTTGTCTCTTTGAAATATTTCCTGTAAACTGACATTTTTCACACCGTTTACAAAATTCATGAGAATCTTTGAAAAGTGTTGGCCAAAAAAGTCCAGATTCTAAAACCTTTCTTGCAGTCCTTTGAGGTCCAAAGTGGCCTCCACAAGCTAATGTGTGACAAAACCTAAAGAGTGATTCAATTTCATTTTTAGGCAAACATCTTCTGATCATTTGGTCATTGCAAATCTTCCAAAGAAATGGATCATCCCAGATGTAATATTTAGATTCAGATTTCAATTTGTGAATTTGGTGAGAATTTAAATGAGATGGGACCTGAGATGTGACCAGATAATTGACCATGTCAGCATACCAAGGTACTTCTCCTTCAATCAAGTACAACTGCTCTCCTGGAAGGCGATCATTTAGTGGTTCAGTGTCTGGAATCTCAACTTCAGCGGTGTTGGGTAGTCTACTTAAGTGATCAGACACTTGGTTCTTAGATCCATTCTTATCTTTGATTTCTATGTTGAACTCCTGTAGTAGTAGTATCCATCTCACTAGCCTTGGTTTTGCTTCAGCCTTCTTCATCAAGTACCTAAGAGCTGCATGATCAGAAAACACAATGACTTTAGTTCCAAGCAGATACGATCTAAATCTTTCTAAAGAAAAAACAACTGCTAAAATTTTAAGGGTCGATAGAAAACTTCATTTCCAACATTCTATAAGAAGGGACCTCAGTGAGTTTCGGCCGGCTGGTGGGCATAACAGAGGCAAACTTCTGGAGTACAGATTCTGGAGCATCAAATTTTCTGTTCTTTGTTTTCTCTCTTTTGTTCTTCTTAATTTTGTAATGAATTCTTCTTTACCCTTAGTCACAATTACCCTTACCATGGTGGGGTAAAATTCTGTGTGATTGGGGAAGGATAGGTTTTCCATATTGTATTTCATGAGTTCCTTCTATTAATGTTTTAAAATCCTCCTTTCTCTTCTGCGAATCTGTTTCAATTTCTTATAACTGTTTTTATTATCATGTACGATTGTATCTGATTTTAGATTCTGTTGTTCATTTATATTTGGTCAATGATCAATATCTCCCTCCACTAGGTTCTGGTTTATAAACAATGGAATAGACCATGATTTAGTGGTGTAGTACTCGGTGATCACCGGTACGTGTGTGAGGAGTAGTGAATGTTCTTGATTACTTGGGATAAACAAGACCCGATTGGGAATTGCCTAAGATAATTGGGGGTATTTTCTACAACTCTATTACACATTGGAAGGAGAGTAGACCAACCTAAGATTTTAGTAAGGTTTATTCTCACATTTTTAATTGACCAAGGGAGTGAGAAGAAATGATTGTGGATTCTCACTCTTAACGATTTAGCAGAGGAGAATTGGGTAAAATGAACAATGATAGAATTACAACTGGAAAACTGACCCTAACCTGATCACCATTTCATATCACTAATTTAGATCACATCATTTGTCAATTTGTTTCAAAACTTTCACTTAATTACTTTACTTTATTTAGTTTCTTTCTTGTATTTTCTGAATCAAACAATTTCTAAAAACAACCTCACTTCTTTCTATTTTAAGGTGACAGCTTAATTGTTATGCACTCCTCTCTGGAGACAACCTAGGTAATCCAATCTACTGCATTTTAACTTAGGTAATATTTGTTTTTGTCACACCCCACGACAGGGACGTGTCAAAACTTGGCGCCGTTGCCGTGGAGGTAGTGCCAACATTTCTTTTCTTTTCTTTTCTCTCTTTTCATCTTTTCTCTTCAAAATTGCATGACTAGAACCTCAAAAACTGAACCTTTACCCATATATCCTGAAATTGAAAGAACCTTGTTGAATAGACTTAGAAACATTAATTTGGAATCTGAATTTGAGGAAGTTCCCCTTGCAGACTCAAGTGAAACTTCAAGTGTTCACTCTGAGCCTGTCATCATGGCTGAAAATCAAAACCAAACACTTAGAGACCTCTGTGCACCACAATTCCTTAATCAAAACAATCAACTTGTCATGCCAGTGTTAAAAAATGATTTTGAAATGAAACCTAACATGATTCCTTTGCTTCCAAAGTTTCATGGTTTGGCTGGTGAAGATCCAAACAAACACATTAAAGAGTTCACACATGTTTTCTCAACTTTCAGACCCCGTGGAATTACCGAGGAGCAGGTAAAGTGGAAGGAATTTCCATTTTCATTGGATGGAGCTGCTAAAGAATGGTTGTACGGCCTACAACCAGGAGACGTACATGACTGGAATGACCTGGTAAGATGTTTTATGCAAAGATTCTTCCCCACCTCTAGAAGCACAGCCATTCGTAAGGAAATCTATGCCATACGACAATCATCTGGAGAAACTCTTTACGAGTACTGGGAGAGATTTAAGAAGCTATGTGCCAGCTGTCCACATCAAGCCATTGAGGAACACCACTTTCTTATCTTCTTCTATCAAGGACTACTGGACAATGACATAAACCTTCTTGATGCATCATCTGGAGGTGCACTGATTAACAAATCGCCAGAAGAAGCCAAGGGCTTGATTGAGAAGATTTCCCAAAACTCGCAGCAATTTGGAACAAGAGTTATTGGAACAAGAGGTATTAATGAGGTACGCACTTCTCATCCATCACCCTTATTATAAACTAAGATTGAAGATCTTACTAGTTTGGTGAGACAGATGGCCTTGAAGCAAGTTAGTGACCAACAAGCGCCAGCTAAGGTATGCGGTTTATGCTCATCTCCTGATCATTTCACTGACCAGTGTGCTGAAATACTGGGAATGGAAAGTTGTGCAGCAGCCTTTCAACCAAGGCAGTTCCAGCAAAATCAAGGATGGAGAGAGCCTAACCAAGTCCAATATGGATTTGGAAATCAACAGAATCAAGCTAGGCCCCCGTACCAAAATCAGTTTCAAAACCAACCCCCATTCCAGAATCAATTCCAGAACCCTCCACCATTTCAACAAAAACCATCTTATAATCAGCCTTCATACCAAAAACCAACCAATATCCAAAGACCCTATGAGAAACCATCCACTAGTGCCCAACCTCCAATTCAAAACCAACAAAAATC
The DNA here is from genome assembly GCA_963277665.1 of Viscum album. Taxonomy (NCBI): domain Eukaryota; kingdom Viridiplantae; phylum Streptophyta; class Magnoliopsida; order Santalales; family Viscaceae; genus Viscum; species Viscum album. Next base: position 368,686,018 of record OY728135.1, on the reverse strand, counting down.
TGAGTTTGAAGGACTGAAAGACACTGTTAAAGATTTGTCCAATAATTTTCAGAGTCTCATGGACTTTCAGACCAAAAATCCAGGTAAACTCCCTTCCCAAACAATCCCAAACCCAAAAGAGAATGTTAGTATTATAACTACAAGAAGTGGAAAAGAACTCCAACCACCATCCACCATTGAACCTGAAACAATAAAAACTAATATGGGTGATAATGAAGTTAGAAATGATGAAAATTCTATGAAAATGCATCGAGAAGAAGATAAGAAAGAGGAGGATGATAATGATAGGACAAGAAGGAAGAAACAAGAAACACCATTTCAAAGGCAACAAAGGGAGAAGAAAGATATACCACCACCATTTCCATCAAGGATGATTGAATCAAAGAGGTTACAAGAAGAAGCACTGCAAAAAGAAATTCTGGACACCTTTCAGAAAGTGGAAATCAAGATACCTCTGCTTGAAGCACTCAAACAAATTCCAAAGTATGCTAAGTTTTTGAAGGATCTTTGTACCAAGAAAAGGAGACTTCAAGGGAATGAGAGGATCAATTTGGGAAGAAGCGTCTCAACCCTTATCACACCACAATTGCCAACCAAATGTCAAGATCCAGGGACGTTTTCTATTCCATGCACCATTGGTTCATTAAATTTCTCTAATGCTTTGTGCGATTTAGTTGCATCAATTAATGTATTGCCTCACTCAGTATATACTTCTTTGCAGATGGGAGACTTGAAGCCCACAAGAGTGGTGGTCCATCTTGCAAATAGATCCACAGTTTTCCCAGCAGGAGTTCTGGAGGATGTCCTGGTAAAAGTCAAAGATCTTTTATTCCCTGCTGACTTTTATGTGTTGAATATGGATGATGATAGGATCCCATCACACTCACCCATCATTTTGGGGAGTCCATTCTTAAAGACGGCCAAAACCATCATCAATGTCCATGAAGGGACACTTACCATGGAGTTTGGAGATAGCACTGTCCACTTCAATATTTTTGAATCCATGAGGCACCCATCAGATGATCATTCACTCTTCGCACTCTCCCATGAAGATGACATAGAACCAATTGAAGAATCAGGTATGTTTCATGAATTTTTATCATTAGGAGAGAATTTTTCCATTAAAGATATCACTGAACATATGGATTCTCAAACTCTTGGAGGTTCTGATTTCCTGTTGGAAGAAGAGGTAAAATCTGATTTCTTTGATAATTTGTTAAAGGATGATGAAGATGATATGATTTCTTGTGTGCAGGATGTCAAACCATTGGAAGTGGAGAACCTCAATTTAGTTTCATCTCTTGAGAATCCCCCTGATCTAGAATTAAAACCACTCCCCACTGATTTAAAATATGTTTACCTTATGGAGGGAGAGAAATTACCAGTAATAATTGCGAATAATCTATCTAAAACTCAAGAAAAATCATTGATTGAGCTTTTGAGAGAGAATGTACAAGCAATAGGGTGGAGCTTAGGTGATATCCCAGGAATAAACCCAAACATTTGCTCACATAGAATTTTTCTTGAGGGAGATTCCAAACCTGTCAGACAACCCCAAAGGAGGTTGAACCCTATCCTGATGGAGGTTGTAAAAAAAAAGAGATTGAGAAGTTATTAGAAGCCGGGATCATCTATCCCATATCAGATTCACAATGGGTTAGCCCCATCCATGTAGTCCCAAAGAAAACTGGCCTAACCATTGTGAGGAATGAAAAGAATGAATTAGTCCCTATGAGAATTCAGAATAGCTGGAGAGTATGCATCGATTTTAGGAAGCTGAATCAGGTCACTCGAAAAGATCATTTCCCTATCCCATTCATTGACCAGATGTTAGAGAGATTGGCAGGGAGAACTCATTATTGCTTTTTGGATGGATTTTTAGGTTATTTTCAGGTACCCATTGCCCCCGAGGATCAAGAGAAGACTACCTTTACTTGTCCTTTCGGTACTTTTGCATACAAAAGAATGCCATTTGGATTGTGTAATGCTCCAGGTACATTTCAGAGGTGTATGGTAAGTATATTTTCTGATCACATTGAAGATTGCTTGGAGGTTTTCTTGGATGACTTCACAGTTTTTGGAAATTTGTTTGACCATTGTTTGAAAAATCTGGAAAGAGTTTTGAAAACTTGCATTGAAAAGAACCTTGTTTTGAATTTTGAAAAGTGTCATTTTATGGTTGAGAGAGGAATTGTCCTTGGGCATTTCATTTCAGAGAAAGGCATTGAGGTTGATAAATCAAAAATTGAAGTGATAAATTCTTTGCCTTACCCAACTTGTGTGAAACATGTTAGATCATTTTTAGGACATGCAGGATTCTACAGGAGGTTTATAAAAGATTTCAGTAAGATTTCTCTCCCTCTCTCTAGATTACTTTTGAAAGATGCTGATTTTGATTTCAATGGTTCATGTAGGGAAGCATTTGATGAGTTGAAGAAGAAATTGATTACACCACCAGTGATGCAGCCACCAAATTGGGAAGAACCATTTGAGCTACTTTGTGATGCTTCAAACCAAGCAGTTGGAGCTGTCCTTTGTCAGCGAATTGAGGGCAGGCCACAAGTCATTGCATATTCCTCGAAAACCTTAGATGCGGCCCAATTCAACTACACAACAACAGAAAAAGAGTTTTTAGCAGTTGTTTTTGCTTTAGAAAGATTTAGATCGTATCTGCTTGGAACTAAAGTCATTGTGTTTTCTGATCATGCAGCTCTTATGTATTTGATGAAGAAGGCTGAAGCAAAACCAAGGCTAGTGAGATGGATACTACTACTACAGGAGTTCAACATAGAAATCAAAGATAAGAAGGGATCTAAGAACCAAGTGGCTGATCACTTAAGTAGACTACCCAACACCGCTGAAGTTGAGATTCCAGACACTGAACCACTAAATGATCGCCTTCCAGGAGAGCAGTTGTACTTGATTGAAGGAGAAGTACCTTGTTATGCTGACATGGTCAATTATCTGGTAACATCTCAGGTCCCATCTCATTTAAATTCTCACCAAATTCACAAATTGAAATCTGAATCTAAATATTACATCTGGGATGATCCATTTCTTTGGAAGATTTGCAATGACCAAATGATCAGAAGATGTTTGCCTAAAAATGAAATTGAATCAGTCTTTAGGTTTTGTCACACATTAGCTTGTGGAGGCCACTTTGGACCTTAAAGGACTGCAAGAAAGGTTTTAGAATCTGGACTTTTTTGGCCAACACTTTTCAAAGATTCTCATGAATTTTGTAAACGGTGTGAAAAATGTCAGTTTACAGGAAATATTTCAAAGAGACAAGAAATGCCCCAAAAGCCACTTAATTTTTGTGAAATATTTGAAGTTTGGGGGATTGATTTTATGGGACCTTTCCCAATGTCATTTGGAAATTCTTATATTCTTCTTGTTGTTGATTATGTTTCCAAATGGGTGGAAGCAAAAGCCACCAGGACTGACGATGCTAAAGTTGTTTGTGATTTTGTCAGGGTTAACATATTTTGTAGGTTTGGACTTCCTAGAGCCATCATTAGTGATCAAGGGACTCACTTTTGTAATTAGAGAATGGAGGCTTTGTTGAAAAAGTATGGGGTGCATCATAAAACATCAACTCCCTATCATCCACAGACTAATGGGCAAGCTGAAGTGTCCAATAGGGAAATAAAAGGAATTTTGGAAAAGACTGTTAATCCAAATAGGAAGGATTGTAGCCAAAGGTTAGAAGACACATTATGGGATTACAGGACAGTCTACAAAACTCCAATTGGAATGAGTCCATATAGGCTGATTTATGGGAAAAGTTGTCACCTACCTGTGGAATTGGAACACAAGGCATATTGGGCTGTGAGGAAGATGAATTTGGATCTTGAAAGTTCTGGGAAAGAGAGAAGCTTGCAGTTACAAGAGCTGGAAGAAATTAGAAGGGAAGCATTTGAAAATTCCAGGATTTACAAAGAGAGAACAAGAGTGGCTCATGACAAACTGATCCAACCAAAGGACTTCCATCCAGGAGACAAAGTGTTGTTATTCAATTCAAGACTCAAGCTGATGCCAGGTAAACTTCGTTCCAGGTGGGAAGGTCCATTTATAGTTACTCATGTATATCCTTTTGGTGCTGTGAAGATTGTGAAGGATGGATTGAAGGATCCATTCACTGTTAATGGGCATAGATTGAAGAAATTCCTTGGGACCATGCCATCAGAGCCAATTGAGGAGATCACACTCCTCCAACCTGTTTATCAATAAAATCCATCAGGTCGTACCTCTCCTTTATATTTTCATGATTTTTGTGATTCAATTTCCAATATTCTTACATGTTAAATACATTTGAATGCATTGTGGACACTGCATCATTTAAGTGTGGGGGAGGGAACCTTTGTAGTGTAGGATTTTTATGTGTTGTTTGTTTTCCTATTTGTTAAAAAAAAACATGTGTGTGTTTAAAATTTTGTGTGCTTATTTTTAAATTTTTATGTGTTTCTGAAACTTTTGAGCTGAAATGATTATCATTGGTATTTTTGAAACCCATTTCCATGAGTGAAATAATTTATTCCTTGAAACTGAGCTTAAATGAATGCTGAAAATGACATTATTTCAAGTTCAATTATTTGGGAATTTCATGAAAAATACTCTATTTTTTGAATCCCATGCCACATATCACTGTCTTTATATTTGAAATCACATTCCCGTGAGGCTTCTAAACCTATTATTTTCATATTCTTTACATTCACCTCACTTCTTGAGAGAACCAAATCATGCTTGATTTAACCAGAATTTGATTTATTCGTGTCAAAACTTGGCGCCGTTGTCGGGGAGGTAGTGCCAACATTTCTTTTCTTTTCTTTTCACTCTTTTCATCTTTTCTCTTCAAAATTGCATGACTAGAACCTCAAAAACTGAACCTTTACCCATAGATCCTGAAATTGAAAGAACCTTGTTGAATAGACTTAGAAACATTAATTTGGAATCTGAATTTGAGGAAGTTCCCCTTGCAGACTCAAGTGAAACTTCAAGTGTTCACTCTGAGCCTGTCATCATGGATGAAAATCAAAACCAAACACTTAGAGACCTCTGTGCACCACAATTCCTTAATCAAAACAATCAACTTGTCATGCCAGTGTTACAAAATGATTTTGAAATGAAACCTAACATGATTCCTTTGCTTCCAAAGTTTCATGGTTTGGCTGGTGAAGATCCAAACAAACGCATTAAAGAGTTCACACATGTTTTCTCAACTTTCAGACCCCGTGGAATTACCGAGGAGTAGGTAAAGTGGAAGGCATTTCCGTTTTCATTTGATGGAGCTGCTAAAGAATGGTTGTACGACCTACAACCAGGAGACGTACATGACTGGAATGACCTGGTAAGATGTTTTATGCAAAGATTCTTCCCCACCTCTAGAAGCACAGCCATTCGTAAGGAAATATATGCCATACGACAATCATCTGGAGAAACTCTTTACGAGTACTGGGAGAGATTTAAGAAGCTATGTGCCAGCTATCCACATCAGGACATTGAGGAACACCACTTTCTTGTCTTCTTCTATCAAGGACTACTGGACAATGACAGAAACCTTCTTGATGCATCATCTGGAGGTGCACTGATTGAAAAATCGCCAGAAGAAGCCAAGGGCTTGATTGAGAAGATTTCCCAAAACTCACAACAATTTGGAACAAGAGGTATTGGAACAAGAGGTATTCATGAGGTACGCACTTCTCATCCATCACCCTTATTAGAAACTAAGATTGAAGAGATTACTAGTTTGGTGAGACAGATGGCCTTGAAGCAAGTTAGTGACCAACAAGCACCAGCTAAGGTATGTGGTTTATGCTCATCTCCTGATCATTTCACTGACCAGTGTGCTGAAATACAGGGAATGGAAAGTTGTGCAGCAGCCTTTCAACCAAGGAAGTTCCAGCAAAATCAAGGATGGAGAGAGCCTAACCAAGTCCAATATGGATTTGGAAATCAACAGAATTAAGCTAGGCCCCCGTACCAAAATCAGTTTCAAAACCAACCCCCATTCCAGAATCAATTCCAGAACCCTCCACCATTTCAACAAAAACCATCTTATAATCAGCCTTCATACCAAAAACCAACCAATATCCAAAGACCCTATGAGCAACCATCCACTAGTGCCCAACCTCCAATTCAAAACCAACAAAAATCTGAGTTTGAAGGACTGAAAGACACTGTTAAAGATTTGTCCAATAAGTTTGAGAGTATCATGGACTTTATGACCAAAAATCCAGGTAAAATCCCTTCCCAAACAATCCCAAACCCAAAAGAGAATGTTAGTATTATAACTACAAGAAGTGGAAAAGAACTCCAACCACCATCCACCATTGAACCTGAAACAAGAAAAACTAATATGGGTGATAATGAAGTTAGAAATGATGAAAATTCTATGAAAATGCATCGAGAAGAAGATAAGAAAGAGGAGGATGATAATGATAGGAAAATAAGGAAGAAACAAGAAACACCATTTCAAAGGCAAAAAAGGGAGAAGAAAGATATACCACCACCATTTCCATCAAGGATGATTGAATCAAAGAGGTTACAAGAAGAAGCACTGCAAAAAGAAATTCTGGACACCTTTCAGAAAGTGGAAATCAACATACCTCTGCTTGAAGCACTCAAACAAATTCCAAAGTATGCTAAGTTTTTGAAGGATATTTGTACCAAGAAAAGGAGACTTCAAGGGAATGAGAGGATCAATTTGGGAAGAAGCATCTCAGCCCTTATCACACCACAATTTCCAACCAAATGTCAAGATCTGGGGACGTTTTCTATTCCATGCACCATTGGTTCATTAAATTTATCTAATGCTTTGTGCGATTTAGGTGCATCAATTAATGTATTGCCTCACTCAGTATATACTTCTTTGCAGATGGGAGACTTGAAGCCCACAAGAGTGGTGGTCCAGCTTGCAAATAAATCCATAGTTTTCCCAGCAGGAGTTCTGGAGGATGTCCTGGTAAAATTCAAAGATCTTTTATTCCCTGCTGACTTTTATGTGTTGAATATGGAAGATGATAGGATCCCATCACACTCACCCATCATTTTGGGGAGACCATTCTTAAAGACGGCCAAAACCATCATCAATGTCCATGAAGGGACACTTACCATGGAGTTTGGAGATAGCACTGTCCACTTCAATATTTTTGAATCCATGAGGCACCCATTAGATGATCATTCACTCTTCGCACTCTCCCATGAAGATGACATAGAACCAATTGAAGAATCAGGTATGTTTCATGAATTTTTATCATTAGGAGAGAATTTTTCCATTAAAGATATCACTAAACATATGGATTCTCAAACTCTTGGAGGTTCTGATTTCCTGTTGGAATAAGAGGTAAAATCTGATTTCTTTGATAATTTGTTAAAGGATGATGAAGATGATATGATTTCTTGTGTGCAGGATGTCAAACCATTGGAAGTGGAGAACCACAATTTAGTTTCATCTCTTGAGCATCCTCCTAATCTAGAATTAAAACCACTCCCCACTGATTTAAAATATGTTTACCTTATGGAGGGAGAGAAATTACCAGTAATAATTGCGAATAATCTATCTAAAACTCAAGAAAAATCATTGATTGAGCTTTTGAGAGAGAATGTCCAAGCAATAGGGTGGAGCTTAGGTGATATCCCAGGAATAAACCCAAACATTTGCTCACATAGAATTTTTCTTGAGGGAGATTCCAAACCTGTCAGACAACCCCAAAGGAGGCTGAACCCTACCTTGATGGAGGTTGTAAAAAAAAGAGACTGAGAAGTTATTAGAAGCCGGGATCATCTATCCCATATCAGATTCAAAATGGGTTAGCCCCATCCATGTAGTCCCAAAGAAAACTGGCCTAACCATTGTGAGGAATGAAAAGAATGAATTAGTCCCTATGAGAATTCAGAATAGCTGGAGAGTATGCATCGATTTTAGGAAGCTGAATCAGGTCACTCGAAAAGATCATTTCCCTATCCCGTTCATTGACCAGATGTCAGAGAGATTGGCAGGGAGAACTCATTATTGCTTTTTGGATGGATTTTCAGGTTATTTTTAGGTACCCATTGCCCCCGAGGATCAAGAGAAGACTACCTTTACTTGTCCTTTCGGTACTTTTGCATACAAAAGAATGCCATTTGGATTGTGTAATGCTCCAGGTACATTTCAGAGGTGTATGGTAAGTATATTTTCTGATCACATTGAAGATTGCTTGGAGGTTTTCTTGGATGACTTCACAGTTTTTGGAAATTCGTTTGACCATTGTTTGAAAAATCTGGAAAAAGTTTTGAAAACTTGCATTGAAAAGAACCTTGTTTTGAATTTTGAAAAGTGTCATTTTATGGTTGAGAGAGTAATTGTCCTTGGGCATGTCATTTCACAGAAAGGCATTGAGGTTGATAAATCAAAAATTGAAGTGATAAATTCTTTGCCTTACCCAACTTGTGTGAAACATGTTAGATCATTTTTAGGACATGCAGGATTCTACAGGAGGTTTATAAAAGATTTCAGTAAGATTTCTCTCCCTCTCTCTAGATTACTTTTGAAAGATTCTGATTTTGATTTCAATGGTTCATGTAGGGAAGCATTTGATGGGTTGAAGAAGAAATTGATTACACCACCAGTGATGCAGCCACCAAATTGGGAAGAACCATTTGAGCTACTTTGTGATGCTTCAAACCAAGCAGTTGGAGCTGTCCTTTCTCAGCGAATTGAGGGAAGGCCACAAGTCATTGCATATGCCTCGAAAACCTTAGATGCGGCCCAATTCAACTACACAACAACAGAAAAAGAGTTTTTAGCAGTTGTTTTTTCTTTAGAAAGATTTAGATCGTATCTGCTTGGAACTAAAGTCATTGTGTTTTCTGATCATGCAGCTCTTAGGTACTTGATGAAGAAGGCTGAAGCAAAACCAAGGCTAGTGAGATGGATACTACTACTACAGGAGTTCAACATAGAAATCAAAGATAAGAAGGGATCTGAGAACCAAGTGGCTGATCACTTAAGTAGACTACCCAACACCGCTGAAGTTGAGATTCCAGACACTGAACCACTAAATGATCGCCTTCCAGGAGAGCAGTTGTACTTCATTGAAGGAGAAGTACCTTGGTATGCTGACATGGTCAATTATCTGGTAACATCTCAGGTGCCATCTCATTTAAATTCTCACCAAATTCACAAATTGAAATCTGAATCTAAATATTACATCTGGTATGATCCATTTCTTTGGAAGATTTTCAATGACCAAATGATCAGAAGATGTTTGCCTAAAAATGAAATTGAATCAGTCTTTAGGTTTTGTCACACATTAGCTTTTGGAGGCCACTTTGTACCTCAAAGGACTGCAAGAAAGGTTTTAGAATCTGGACTTTTTTGGCCAACACTTTTCAAAGATTCTCATGAATTTTGTAAACGGTGTGAAAAATGTCAGTTTATAGGAAATATTTCAAAGAGACAAGAAATGCCCCAAAAGCCACTTAATTTTTGTGAAATATTTGAAGTTTGTGGGATTGATTTTATGGGACCTTTCCCAATGTCATTTGGAAATTCTTATATTCTTCTTGCTGTTGATTATGTTTCCAAATGGGTGGAAGCAAAAGCCACCAGGACTGACGATGCTAAATTTGTTTGTGATTTTGTCAGGGCTAACATATTTTGTAGGTTTGGAGTTCCTAGAGCCATCATTAGTGATCAAGGGACTCACTTTTGTAATTGGAGAATGGAGGCTTTGTTGAAAAAGTATGGGGTGCATCATAAAACATCAACTCCCTATCATCCACAGACTAATGGGCAAGCTGAAGTGTCCAATAGGGAAATAAAAGGAATTTTGGAAAAGACTGTTAATCCAAATAGGAAGGATTGGAGCCAAAGGTTAGAAGAAACATTATGGGCTTACAGGACAGCCTACAAAACTCCAATTGGAATGAGTCCATATAGGCTGATTTATGGGAAAAGTTGTCACCTACTTGTGGAATTGGAACACAAGGCATATTGGGCTGTGAGGAAGATGAATTTGGATCTTGAAAGTGCTGGGAAAGAGAGAAGCTTGCAGTTACAAGAGCTGGAAGAAATTAGAAGGGAAGCATTTGAAAATTCCAGGATTTACAAAGAGAGAACAAGAGTGGCTCATGACAAACTGATCCAACCAAAGGACTTCCATCCAGGAGACAAAGTGTTGTTATTCAATTCAAGACTCAAGCTGATGCCAGGTAAACTTCGTTCCAGGTGGGAAGGTCCATTTATAGTTACTCATGTATATCCTTTTGGTGTTGTGCAGATTGTGAAGGATGGATTGAAGGATCCATTCACTGTTAATGGGCATAGATTGAAGAAATTCCTTGGGACCATGCCATCAGAGCCAATAGAGGAGATCACACTCCTCCAACCTGTTTATCAATAAAATCCATCAGGTCGTACCTCTCCTTTATATTTTCATGATTTTTGTGATTCAATTTCCAATATTCTTACATGTTAAATACATTTGAATGCATTGTGGACACTGCATCATTTAAGTGTGGGGGAGGGAACCTTTGTAGTGTAGGATTTTTATGTGTTGTTTGTTTTCCTATTTGTTAAAAAAAACATGTGTGTGTTTAAAATTTTGTGTGCTTATTTTTAAATTTTTATGTGTTTCTGAAACTTTTGAGCTGAAATGATTATCATTGGTATTTTTGAAACCCATTTCCATGAGTGAAATAATTTATTCCTTGAAACTGAGCTTAAATGAATGCTGAAAATGACATTATTTCAAGTTCAATTATTTGGGAATTTCATGAAAAATACTCTATTTTTTGAATCCCATGCCACATATCACTGTCTTTATATTTGAAATCACATTCCCTTGAGGCTTCTAAACCTATTATTTTCATATTCTTTACATTCACCTCACTTCTTGAGAGAACCAAATCATGCTTGATTTAACCAGAATTTGATTTATTCGTGTCAAAACTTGGCGTCGTTGCCAGGGAGGTAGTGCCAACATTTCTTTTCTTTTCTTTTCTCTCTTTTCATCTTTTCTCTTCAAAATTGCATGACTAGAACCTCAAAAACTTAACCTTTACCCATAGATCCTGAAATTGAAAGAACCTTGTTGAATATACTTAGAAACATTAATTTGGAATCTGAATTTGAGGAAGTTCCCCTTGCAGACTCAAGTGAAACTTCAAGTGTTCACTCTGAGCCTGTCATCATGGCTGAAAATCAAAACCAAACACTTAGAGACCTCTGTGCACCACAATTCCTTAATCAAAACAATCAACTTGTCTTGCCAGTGTTACAAAATGATTTTTAAATGAAACCTAACATGATTCCTTTGCTTCCAAAGTTTCATGGTTTGGCTGGTGAAGATCCAAACAAACACATTAAAGAGTTCACACATGTTTTCTCAACTTTCAGACCCCGTGGAATTACCGAGGAGCAGGTAAAGTGGAAGGCATTTCCGTTTTCATTGGATGGAGCTGCTAAAGAATGGTTGTATGGCCTACAACCAGGAGACGTACATGACTGGAATGACCTGGTAAGATGTTTTATGCAAAGATTCTTCCCCACCTCTAGAAGCACATCCATTCGTAAGGAAATCTATTCCATACGACAATCATCTGGAGAAACTCTTTACGAGTACTGGGAGAGATTTAAGAAGCTATGTGCCAGCTATCCACATCAAGCCATTGAGGAACACCACTTTCTTGTCTTCTTCTATCAAGGACTACTGGACAATGACAGAAACCTTCTTGATGCATCATCTGGAGGTGCACTGATTGACAAATTTCCAGAAGAAGCCAAGGGCTTGATTGAGAAGATTTCCCAAAACTCGCAGCAATTTGGAACAAGAGGTATTGGAACAAGAGGTATTCATGAGGTACGCACTTCTCATCCATCACCCTTATTAGAAACTAAGATTGAAGAGCTTACTAGTTTGGTGAGACAGATGGCCTTGAAGCAAGTTAGTGACCAACAAGCGCCAGCTAAGGTATGTGGTTTATGCTCATCTCCTGATCATTTCACTGACCAGTGTGCTGAAATACAGGGAATGGAAAGTTGTGCAGCAGCCTTTAAACCAAGGTAGTTCCAGCAAAATCAAGGATGGAGAGAGCCTAACCAAGTCCAATATGGATTTGGAAATCAACAGAATCAAGCTAGGCCCCCGTACCAAAATCAGTTTCAAAACCAACCCCCATTCCAGAATCAATTCCAGAACCCTCCACCATTTCAACAAAAACCATATTATAATCAGCCTTCATACCAAAAACCAACCAATATCCAAAGACCCTATGAGCAACCATCCACTAGTGCCCAACCTCCAATTCAAAACCAACAAAAATCTGAGTTTGAAGGACTGAAAGACACTGTTAAAGATTTGTCCAATAAGTTTGAGAGTCTCATGGACTTTCTGACCAAAAATCCAGGTAAACTCCCTTCCCAAACAATCCCAAACCCAAAAGAGAATGTTAGTATTATAACTACAAGAAGTGGAAAAGAACTCCAACCACCATCCACCATTGAACCTGAAACAAGAAAAACTAATATGGGTGATAATGAAGTTAGAAATGATGAAAATTCTATGAAAATGCATCGAGAAGAAGATAAGAAAGAGGAGGATGATAATGATAGGACAAGAAGGAAGAAACAAGAAACACCATTTCAAAGGCAACAAAGGGAGAAGAAAGATATACCACCACTATTTCCATCAAGAATGATTGAATCAAAGAGGTTACAAGAAGAAGCACTGCAAAAAGAAATTCTGGACACCTTTCAGAAAGTGGAAATCAATATACCTCTGCTTGAAGCACTCAAACAAATTCCAAGGTATGCTAAGTTTTTGAAGGATCTTTGTACCAAGAAAAGGAGACTTCAAGGGAATGAGAGGATAAATTTGGGAAGAAGCGTCTCAGCCCTTATCACACCACAATTGCCAACCAAATGTCAAGATCCAGGGACGTTTTCTATCCCATGCACCATTGGTTCATTAAATTTCTCTAATGCTTTGTGTGATTTAGGTGAATCAATTAATGTATTGCCTCACTCAGTATATACTTCTTTGCAGATGGGAGACTTGAAGCCCACAAGAGTGGTGGTCCAGCTTGCAAATAGATCCACAGTTTTCCCAGCAGGAGTTCTGGTGGATGTCCTGGTAAAAGTCAAAGATCTTTTATTCCCTGCTGACTTTTATGTGTTGAATATGGAAGATGATAGGATCCCATCACACTCACCCATCATTTTGGGGAGACCATTCTTAAAGACGGCCAAAACCATCATCAATGTCCATGAAGGGACACTTACCATGGAGTTTGGAGATAGCACTGTCCACTTCAATATTTTTGAATCCATGAGGCACCCATCAGATGATCATTCACTCTTCACACTCTCCCAGGAAGATGACATAGAACCAATTGAAGAATCAGGTATGTTTCATGAATTTTTATCATTAGGAGAGAATTTTTCCATTAAATATATCACTGAACATATGGATTCTCAAACTCTTGGAGGTTCTGATTTCCTGTTGGAAGAAGAGGTAAAATCTGATTTCTTTGATAATTTGTTAAAGGATGATGAAGATGATATGATTTCTTGTGTGCAGGATGTCAAACCATTGGAAGTGGAGAACCTCAATTTAGTATCATCTCTTGATCATCCTCCTGATCTATAATTAAAACCACTCCCCACTGATTTAAAATATGTTTACCTTATGGAGGGAGAGAAATTACCAGTAATAATTGCGAATAATCTATCTAAAACTCAAGAAAAATCATTGATTGAGCTTTTGAGAGAGAATGTCCAAGCAATAGGGTGGAGCTTAGGTGATATCCCAGGAATAAACCCAAACATTTGCTCACATAGAATTTTTCTTGAGGGAGATTCCAAACCTGTCAGACAACCCCAAAGGAGGCTGAACCCTACCCTGATGGAGGTTGTAAAAAAAATAGATTGAGAAGTTATTAGAAGCTGGGATCATCTATCCCATATCAGATTCACAATGGGTTAGCCCCATCCATGTAGTCCCAAAGAAAACTGGCCTAACCATTGTGAGGAATGAAAAGAATGAATTAGTCCCTATGAGAATTCAGAATAGCTGGAGAGTATGCATCGATTTTAGGAAGCTGAATCAGTTCACTCGAAAAGATCATTTCCCTATCCCGTTCATTGACCAGATGTTAGAGAGATTGGCAGCGAGAACTCATTATTTCTTTTTGGATGGATTTTCAGGTTATTTTCAGGTACCCATTGCCCCCGAGGATCAAGAGAAGACTACCTTTACTTGTCCTTTCGGTACTTTTGCAAACAAAAGAATGCCATTTGGATTGTGTAATGCTCCAGGTACATTTCAGAGGTGTATGGTAAGTATATTTTCTGATCACATTGAAGATTGCTTGGAGGTTTTCTTGGACGACTTCACAGTTTTTGGAAATTCGTTTGACCATTGTTTGAAAAATTTGGAAAAAGTTTTGAAAACTTGCATTGAAAAGAACCTTGTTTTGAATTTTGAAAAGTGTCATTTTATGGTTGAGAGAGGAATTTTCCTTGGGCATGTCATTTCATAGAAAGGCATTGAGGTTGATAAATCAAAAATTGAAGTGATAAATTCTTTGCCTTACCCAGCTTGTGTGAAACATGTTAGATCATTTTTAGGACATGCAGGATTCTACAGGAGGTTTATAAAAGATTTCAGTAATATTTCTCTCCCTCTCTCTAGATTACTTTTGAAAGATGCTGATTTTGATTTAAATGGTTCATGTAGGGAAGCATTTGATGAGTTGAAGAAGAAATTGATTACACCACCAGTGATGCAGCCACCAAATTGGGAAGAACCATTTGAGCTACTTTGTGATGCTTCAAACCAAGCAGTTGGAGCTGTCCTTTCTCAGCGAATTGAGGGCAGGCCACAAGTCATTGCATATGCCTCGAAAACCTTAGATACGGCCCAATTCAACTACACAACAACAGAAAAAGAGTTTTTAGCAGTTGTTTTTGCTTTAGAAAGATTTAGATCGTATCTGCTTGGAACTAAAGTCATTGTGTTTTCTGATCATGCAGCTCTTAGGTACTTGATGAAGAAGGCTGAAGCAAAACCAAGGCTAGTGAGATGGATACTACTACTACAGGAGTTCAACATAGAAATCAAAGATAATAAGGGATCTGAGAACCAAGCGGCTGATCACTTAAGTAGACTACCCAACACCGCTGAAGTTGAGATTCCAGACACTGAACCACTAAATGATCGCCTTCCAGGAGAGCAGTTGTACTTGATTGAAGGAGAAGTACCTTGGTATGCTGACATGGTCAATTATCTGGTAACATCTCAGGTCCCATCTCATTTAAATTCTCACCAAATTCACAAATTGAAATCTGAATCTAAATATTACATCTGGGATGATCCATTTCTTTAGAAGATTTGCAATGACCAAATGATCAGAAGATGTTTTCCTAAAAATGAAATTGAATCAGTCTTTAGGTTTTGTCACATATTATCTTGTGGAGGCCACTTTGGACCTCAAAGGACTGCAAGAAAGGTTTTAGAATCTGGACTTTTTTGGCCAACACTTTTCAAAGATTCTCATGAATTTTGTAAACGGTGTGAAAAAATGTCAGTTTACAGGAAATATTTCAAAGAGACAAGAAATGCCCCAAAATCCACTTAATTTTTGTGAAATATTTGAAGTTTGGGGGATTGATTTTATGGGACCTTTCCCAATGTCATTTGGAAATTCTTATATTCTTCTTGCTGTTGATTATGTTTCCAAATGGGTGGAAGCAAAAGCCACCAGGACTGACGATGCTAAAGTTGTTTGTGATTTTGTCAGGCCTAACATATTTTGTAGGTTTGGAGTTCCTAGAGCCATCATTAGTGATCAAGGGACTCACTTTTGTAATTGGAGAATGGAGGCTTTGTTGAAAAAGTATGGGGTGCATCATAAAACATCAACTCCCTATCATCCACAGACTAATGGGCAAGCTGAAGTGTCCAATAGGGAAATAAAAGGAATTTTGGAAAAGACTGTTAATCCAAATAGGAAGGATTGGAGCCAAAGGTTAGAAGACACATTATGGGCTTACAGGACAGCCTACAAAACTCCAATTGGAATGAGTCCATATAGGCTGATTTATGGGAAAAGTTGTCACCTACCTGTGGAATTGGAACACAAGGCATATTGGGCTGTGAGGAAGATGAATTTGGATATTGAAAGTGCTGGGAAAGAGAGAAGCTTGCAGTTACAAGAGCTGGAAGAAATTATAAGGGAAGCATTTGAAAATTCCAGGATTTACAAAGAGAGAACAAGAGTGGCTCATGACAAACTGATCCAACCAAAGGACTTCCATCCAGGAGACAAAGTGTTGTTATTCAATTCAAGACTCAAGCTGATGCCAGGTAAACTTCGTTCCAGGTGGGAAGGTCCATTTATAGTTACTCATGTATATCCTTTTGTTGCTGTGCAGATTGTGAAGGATGGATTGAAGGATCCATTCACTGTTAATGGGCATATATTGAAGAAATTCCTTGGGACCATGCCATCAGAGCCAATGGAGGAGATCACACTCCTCCAACCTGTTTATCAATAAAATCCATCAGGTCGTACCTCTCCTTTATATTTTCATGATTTTTGTGATTCAATTTCCAATATTCTTACATGTTAAATACATTTGAATGCATTGTGAACACTGCATCATTTAAGTGTGGGGGAGGGAACCTTTGTAGTGTAAGATTTTTATGTGTTGTTTGTTTTCCTATTTGTTAAAAAAAACATGTGTGTGTTTAAAATTTTGTGTGCTTATTTTTAAATTTTTATGTGTTTCTGAAACTTTTGAGCTAAAATGATTATCATTGGTATTTTTGAAACCCATTTCCATGAGTGAAATAATTTATTCCTTGAAACTGAGCTTAAATGAATGCTGAAAATGACATTATTTCAAGTTCAATTATTTGGGAATTTCATGAAAAATACTCTATTTTTTGAATCCCATGCCACATATCACTGTCTTTATATTTTAAATCACATTCCCGTGAGGCTTCTAAACCTATTATTTTCATATTCTTTACATTCACCTCACTTATTGAGAGAACCAAATCATGCTTGATTTAACCAGAATTTGATTTATTCCTGTCAAAACTTGAGGGTTTGAGGTACTTGTGTTTTAAATTATTGAGGCATTTATTTGGTTTGAAAGCCCCCTTTTCAAGATAATCCCTTTCATAATGGCCTACCTTGAACATTTAATCCTTGTAGCCCATAGAAGCCATGAACATCCTGTTAGGTTAGCCACATTACAAGCCAATTTTCCCTATCCAACCTGCTCTTGAAGTGAAATTGCATGATCTATTTGAACATAAGTGTGGGGGGAATATGTCTTGTATTGTACTACCTTATTTGGGGATACTTTGGGTGAAAAAAAATGTTGAAGAGATGTTATTGCTGTAAAAAAAAAATCATTCTGCTGAAAGCTGTGCCTTTTCTGGAGCTTTCATGATGAGAGAAGTTGTGCCTTTCTGGAGCTTCTAATGTAAAAAGGAAGTTGTGCCTTTTCTGGAGCTTTCAAGAAATATTATATTTGAGAAGATTGAAATGTTTGATGCTGAAATGATGAACTATGGGAACATTCCTTGATATTCCATGGATAAGGAGTTTATTTTCTACTAAGGGGAGTGAAGAGAAGACCATACTTTTGTGAAAATTAGAGTAATGCAATTTTTCTTCAAAAAGAGCCAAGCCCTCTTCATTCAGCCTCAGAATTTTCACATATAAATCCTACCAACCTAAAGCCACAGAACAAACTTAACAAGTCCTCATGATAAAAATATGTCTTTAACTCACATTGGGTGGAGATTTAGGAATTTATCAAGCCTATGGTGACCCTTGTATGAGTTTGGATGAGAAAGACATTGCTAAAAAATTGAGATTTGTGTAATGAGAGATAATGAAAGTTAGGTAAGTGTTTTGTGTGCATGGGAGGAGAAATGAAGAGTAAATTTATTGAATGATCCTAACTTAAGAATATGAAATAATATAGTTTGAGGAGGCATGATATATTTTGTTTCTTGTTTTCAAATTAGTGGATCTCATGAATATGTGTTTTGAATTTACTTTGAATTTATTTTGATTCTGACTTGTCCAGGAGACCAAGTGATAAGTGTGAGGTAATTGATAGAGTTAATATTTTCATTATTATTTATATGTTTTCAATGATTTAATCCCTCCTAATTATTCAATGTGAGTGTATTTGCATCATTTATGTGTTTTTGGTGTATTTTGGGCTTAAATGTGAAAATGGGGTAATTCTGTAAAATTGTCAGTTTTATATAGCTTCTGTTTTTCAGTCATAACTTTTATAATATGGGTCCAATTGAAGTGAATATTTTTTTTTAGGATTCCTATACTTGTGGGATTAAAATGTTCCTTCTGGACTAAGACCCAATTCGAAACCCAATGGTGCATAAAATTAAATCAAGTTGAGAAATCAGTTTGGAAGGCAGAATGGACCCCACTTCATTAAATATGGAATATATCCTTCAGCCGACCTTAGAATGAGGTTATTCTAGCTGGTGTCGACAGAGGACTTCCAAAGGAAGGCTCACATTAAATTTCATAAATTATTGAGCTCATTCATGCATCCTTTTGGCGCGTCCAAATGGAGTGGGTGAAACAGTGTTTGGCGGCCAGAAAAGTAATGGTCATTTATTCGGCCATATCTCTCTTTACACCTGTCCAATGACTCTCAAATTTTAAGGGTCGATATAAAACTTCATTTCCAACATTCTATAAGAAGGGAAATCAGTGAGTTTCGGCCGGCTTGTGGGCATAACAGAGGCAAACTTCTGGAGTACAGATTCCGGAGCATCAAATTTTCTGTTCTTTGTTTTCTCTCTTTTGTTCTTCTTATTTTTGTAATGAATTCTTCTTTACCCTTAGTCACAATTACCCTTAACATGGTGGGGTAAAATTATGTGTGATTGGGGAAGGAGAGGTTTTCCATATTGTATTTCATGATTTCCTTCTATTAATGTTTTAAAATCCTCTTTTCTCTTCTGCGAATCTGTTTCAATTTCTTATAACAGTTTTTATTATCATGTACGATTGTATCTGATTTTAGATTTTGTTGTTCATTTATATTTGGTCAATGATCAATATCTCCCTCCACTAGGTTCTGGTTTATAAACAATGGAATAGACCAGGATTTAGTGGTGTAGTACTCGGTGATCACCGGTACGTGTGTGAGGAGTAGTGAATGTTCTTGATTACTTGGGATAAACAAGACCAGATTGGGAATTGCCTAAGATAATTGGGGGTATTTTCTACAACTCTATTACACATTGGAAGGAGATTAGACCAACCTAATATTTTAGTAATGTTTATTCTCACATTTTTAATTGACCAAGGGAGTGAGAAGAAACGATTGTGGATTCTCACTCTTAACGATTTAGCAGAGGAGAATTGGGTAAAATGAACAATGATAGAATTACAACTGGAAAACTGACCCTAACCTGATCACAATTTCATATCACTGATTTAGATCACATAATTTGTCAATTTGTTTCAAAACTTTCACTTAATTACTTTACTTTATTTAGTTTTTTTCTTGTATTTTCTAAATCAAACAATTTCTAAAAACAACCTCACTTCTTTCTATTTTAAGGTGACAGCTTAATTGTTGTGCACTCCTCTCTGGAGACAACCTAGGTAATCCACTCTACTGCATTTTAACTTAGGTAATATTTGTTTTTGTCACACCCCACGACAGGCACGTGTCAGAGAAGCATGACAAAGTTTTCAATTCCCGCTCCCATTAGATTGGGTATCTCATTAGTATAGTAATCACACTGATCTTCACATCAATTGTTAGCCCGAGTCCTCCTATTATCGGTCATTGGCTGGAATAAAAGGAAAGTTAGGGGTAACAAATAAAGGGTAATACAAAGAAAAAAGTTGATGAATTATAAATAAACTTTTATTTCCTTAACTCATGAGTCTATAGGCTTCAATCTAGGCTTTTCATGATCTACTTTCTAACATATATTCTTAGGGGAATTTTTTTTAATTCCCTTAATAAGGGTTAATACTAAGCTTGTGAATTTATCAAAACATATCCCTCGAGAGTGTCGTAACCAAGAGTGCAGCAAGACCCGTTGTCGTGCACCAGTTCCCGTTCGAGTATAGCTCAAAGCAATGTTTTCGGGCTTTACCCCTAGGATACATCTGTGCTAGTGCCGCCTCTACCTGCTCGTATCAAGACAGGGATGTATTTGCTTGATAACCCACTTACTCAGTACTTACCAAAACTTAGGGATGTTTTTATTATACTTAGTCTTGTCTCTAAGGCTTTACTAGGGTTTTCTAATCCTAATCCCAAAAATAACTAAACCTATCCTCTGATACCAACTATGACAACCCTGCTTTTATTACAAACTTAAACATGATTTATTACATAAACTATTCACTTGATAAAAAATGGAAGATTGAGAGGTCTAGTGTATTTGGGGATTAGGATCATTAAATAACAACTTAAAACATGAAATACAACATCTTTATTGAAAACATAATTTACATGACCACTACATTCCCTCGTACTTAGCATTGCATGGGATAACCTGAGGACATGCATAAGAAAATGGTGAGCTATAAAGCCCGGTAAGGGAATAAACATGGAATACATTAGCAGTATAATACATGTTAAACAATAGGAATATCAATAGAGAACAAGAGAAACATGTACATAAAGACATGATAAAGCATGATAATCATAACATGGAAATGTGGCAACAACACTTAACATGGAATTAGCATGAGCCAAGGCCCATTGCACATGAAGCATGAGTAAATCCTCATTGCACATAAAGCATGATTAAACCCTAGTTGCACTTGGATTAGCATGAGTCAACACTCATTGTACATGACGTATCATGATACTATACTTTACCCAATACATTGGAGTGCTACAAGGGCGCACCCTTCTTAAACATTTCTTTTCATGCATAAGTGTGCCACATGGATCATAAAACATGGATTCATAAAACATAATCATTTATTCCATGATAAAGGAATGTGGAATTCATACATGAATCCTTATAATCAATAAGTAAATTTTCATAAAGGTGAATACCCTTGATGGAGAAATGGGTATGGTATTCACTACACAATGGCATTGGCTTAGAAAATCGGTGCGATTTCGGCAGCGTAACGGTGTGACATAAGAATTCATAAAAATGGTTTATGAGAGAGAAAGGGGTTCCTCATCATATTTACATGTAATGGAAAGTAAGTAGGTCATATAGATACATGTCCCAAAAATTGTAATGGAATTTATATTCATGATACAAAAGTATTGCTTGAATGTAAATGAGGTGAGAGAAGTTCCTTTCGGAATTTCGGCATAGTAACGGGTGTACATGGGAGGAATTTAATGAGAGAGAAAGGGGTATCCCATCATTCAAACATAAATATGGAAGTATGAGGCAGGTACGAAACCATACCCCAACATTAATAATTGAAATTAAATGGGCAAAACAACTTAAAGAAAATTAGACAAAAATGAGAAAGGAAGAAAAAACCCTTACTTGGAAGTGTGCTTCCAAAGGCTTGAGAGAGGCTTGAGAGAGGCTTCTTGGGAGCTTGGGGAACCTTGGTAGGATTATAGAGAGAGTAGGGAAGAGGTTTAACGAACTTCAAAGGCTTTGAGTGAGGAGGAAGTGGGATCTTGGGTGGGTTTATATAGGAAAGGTGAGTGAATTCTTTATTATTTAGGTTTGGGACCCCTTACATTAAACTAATCCAAACCACAAATTAGCTCATGGTTTTTGCCCATGGTTTTTGGAAAAGGGAAGAGGAAAAAAATATTTTATAAGGAAAAAGTCCGAACTTCTTAAAATAATGGGGTTGCTTATGTGGAGGTGAGTCACACTCCCATGGAAAATAATTTAAAAAGACAAGATGTTTAATAAGTCTTGAGGGGTCCATTAATGCTTTGAAAAGTAAGTCAAACAAACCCAAAATCACATTATTTTAATGTTAAACATATATTTTCTAAACATAAAGCTTATATTATTTTATTACATCACTATTGGGTCATTATGATGTCATAAAACACATTATATATTTAAATGATATTTAATTTTTACCCAATAATTTGACTGTCTCAGAAAATTATGAAAAATTCACCATTGGATAATTTCGATGTCCTTATTCTATAAATATCATTTATTTTATCTAAATAATTTTCTAAATATGTAAATTTTCACTTTTAAAATAAAGACTGACATTTATCGAAAATTCCCGGGTTTTGACAGAAATGGCTTTCAAACTTTAATAAAAATTATAATTGCATTCAGAAAATTATATGATCATTTATATATAATAAAATTAATTTAATAATAATAATAATATTTTATTAAAATATTATTTAATTAAAAAATCCCTTAATTTAATAAAATAAATTTCTTAATTAAATAATAACTAAAAACACTATTTGTACTTTAAAAACTATTTACAACGTATCAATAATGACAAGAAGGTATATTCATTATTATATACAAAAAAATAATATACATGAACATATTACTAGCGATTTGTTACATAACCCCTTAAAACAGCTGCATATGACCTAAGGGTAAGGTGTGCAATGGTGACAGACTCTTGGGGTGACTCAGATAACATCGCTCGAGTGGTAATCTCTATTAACTTCCACTTTTCCCGTAGACGGTATCGTTCGAGCTTGACATGATGAATCTCAGCTTGGGCTTGGTCAAGAGTGAAGCCCAAGGATTCCACCTCTTTTCCGAGCTTTGACAAATGGGCTTCATATGGAGCAATTCTACTAGATGAGGTCATCGCTTCTTTTGTGTGAGTAAATTGGATTTGTTAAAGCCCTATATTTATACTAATCATGTGATCACTATTCAACAGCTATAAAAGTAACGGTCACAATTCTTAACATAAAACAAAATAAGTTGACATTTTATATAAACATTTTACATAAAGAGACATTTAACTAGATCAAGGGGGATTTCCATTAGTGAAACTTTGGGTCGTTACATAGAGCCCACTATAGCTCCTCGATGCATCGGTAGGTCTCATGAGACAAACTAGTGTCTTGGCACAAGGCTTTGACAAAATCTTATTTGTAGTCTTGGCACAAGGCCTTGACTATGTGGTTATGATATTCTGGAATTATGTATTCCATCATTACGAAAGTGGTTATTGATATTGCTTGTAATTATTCGATTAGTAGAATATCCATGTGAATAAGTAAATGGAATTATTTCATTTTATTTCTGCCATATTATTCTAAAGTTCAAGTTTAAAAGGCTTTTGTTTTAATTATACATTGCCTTAAATGTTTATGCTTATTTATGAAAGTTTCTGTTATATTGTTATCCTTACTGGGCATCTGAGCTCACCCCTTTCTATGTTTTGTTTTTCCCAGGATGTGAAGAAGTATTTTATGAATGACCTGCAGGAATAGTATGAGGGGATATGAATGTGCTCTATGGAGACAAGATGTTGTTGTAGTTTTTCACTTAATCATGTAATGTAAGACTTATGAATGTATCTAGTGTTTCCAAGGCTACTAAACTAATCGGTCTTTCAAGACTTGATCTTTTGTGATCATGCCAATGTTACGTAATAATGCACTGACTCTGGGTAACCAGGGTCGGGGCGTTACATATGATGTCATAATTAGTGTATTTAACTAATAATTTTTATATACGGTATTTTATCGTATTTCACTATTCATAAAAAATTCTAGAATTTCAGAAAAAACCCAAAAATTCACCCGTACCATTTTTTGACATGTAGAATTAAAAAGTGAAATCCATTTTTCAAAAATAATTTTCTAAATATTATTAATTTAATTTTTAAATAAGTTCATAGTTAATTTGAAAAATAACAATCTTTAAGTGCAATTAGTTTTATGTGACATTGAAAAATTAATTAAGATCCCATTATCATATTTCCTTAAGAAAATAAAATAATAATATTATTTACTATTCAAGGGGAATATTACTATTCATATTACCATTCATATTACTATTCATAAGGGTATGTTACTATTCACCAAAAATCAAGTTTGTTCTATCAGACTCTAAATGACTTACTGAACACAACTCTAAATGACCATTTTTCAAAATTCAAAACATAGAATAGGCAAAGTTGTGTTTATAAAATTGCATTCTATATTTATTTTCAAAACCTTGGGGTGTTACATTCTCCCCTCCTTACAAAAATTTCATCCTCAAAATTCATAGAATATTACCTAAAAAGATTCGGGTATGTCTTTAACATAAGCTCTTCAGGCTCCCATGTTGCTTCATACCTCTTATGGTTCCTCCATAGAACCTTTACCAGTTGAGTCATCCAATTTCTCAATACTTGTTCTCTAGTATCAAGAATCTTGATAGGCTCTTCACAGTAAGATAGATCGGGCTCAAGTTCCACTTCTTCATAAGTGAGTACATGTGTTGGGTCTGGCATGTACTTTCTTAACATTGACATGTGGAACACATTGTGAACCTTGAAGAGACTTGGCGAAATTTCCAAACGGTAAGCTACGGCTCCAATTCGGTCCAAAATTTCAAAAGGTCTGATGTACCTGAGACTTAATTTTCCCTACTTACCGAATCGTATTATACCCTTCCATGGAGATACCTTTAATAAAATGTGATCACCTTCTTGAAACTCCAAATCCTTCCTTCGATTATCTGCATATCTCTTTTGCCTACTTTGAGATATTTTGATATGGTTCTGGATAATCTTCACCTTTTCCATTGTTTCTTTAACAAGTTATGGGACCAAGAGATTTCTTTCACCAACATCATCCCAACAAGTTGGTGTACGATATCGCCTCCCATATAATGCTTCATAGGGTGTCATATGTATACTTGAATGGAATCTATTGTTGTAGGAAAATTCTAAGAGAGGTAAATACTGGTCCCACATGCCTTGAAAATCAAGTGAATAAGACATAAACATGACTTCCAATGTTTGAATTATCCGTTACGATTATCCATCAGTTTGTGGGTGGTAGGCAGTGCTCAAACGAAGATCAGTATCTAGGGCCTTCTGAAGAATTTTCCAGAATATTGATGTAAAACGTGGATTACAATCAGAAACAATTGATAGAGGTACTCCATGAAGTCTCAAAACTTCATTAACATATAGTATTGCTAGACTTTCAAGTGGTAGATCTTCTCTTATAGAAAGAAAATGTGCTGACTTGGTAAGACGATCAATAATGACCCATATTTCATCGTTCCTTCTAGGAGTCATTGGTAGTACCATGACAAAGTCCATCGTGATATTATCCCATTTCCACTCAGGTATGGGAAGGGGTTGCAATACTCCTATAGGCTGTTTCCTTCCAACTTTCACTTGTTGACAAACCATACATCTTGACACAAAATCAACAATCTCCCTCTTCATGTTGTCCCACTAAAAATGTTCCTTCAAATCATTATACATCTTAGTGCTACCAGGGTGTATAGAGAAATTGGAACTATGAGAATCATCCAACAATTCCCTTTTTAGATCAGGTATATCGGGAACACAAAGTCGCTTCCCAAATTTCAAAATTCCATCTTCATATACGAAGTCACTCAATCTCCCATCATTCATAGCTTTAACCTTCTATTGAAACTCCTCATCATCAGCCTGAGAATTTTTTATCCTTTATAGTAAAGATGTTTTGGCAGCCATTTGAAAAAGCATTGATGTTTCACCTTCCATGGCTATTCCCATATCCATATTTACTATATCCATGAAAATAGGATCCCTTTCAACTATTATCTTGCTCAAAACTCCATGATCCTTTCTGCTCAAGGCATCTGCCCCCTTATTTTCCTTCCCCGGGTGGTAGTGTATCGTGAAATCATAATACTTGAGTAGTTAAATCCATCTCCTTTGCCTCATGCTGAGTTCTTTTTGTGAGAAAATATACTTTAAACTCTTGTGATCAGTATAAATCTCACATTTTTCACCATAGAGATAATGTCTCTATATCTTCAAATCAAAGATTACAGCAACTAACTCAAGATCATGAGTAGGATAGTTTTTCTCATGAATTTTTAGTTGTCGTGATGCATAATAAATAACTCTATAATTTTTCATAAGGACACAACCAAGTCCTTTCTTTGAAGCATCACTATAAATAACAAACCCATCATTCCCTGATGGTAGAGTCAATATAGGAGCATTGACTAATCTTATCTTTAGTTCTTCGAAACATTCTTCACAATCTTTTGTCCAAACAAATTTAACCCCTTTACGTGTGAGCTTCATTAGCGGGTTAGCCAGTCGGGAAAAATTCTACATGAAACACCGACAATAACCTGCTAAGCCAATAAAACTGTGTACCTCAGTTATGTTTGTTGGTGTGGGCCAATCTTGGATTGCCTTTTTCTTTGCAGGATCAACTAGGATTCCATCCTTAAAGAAAATATGGCCAAGAAAAGAAATCTCCTAAATCCAGAATTCACACTTACTAAACTTCCCATATAATTCATGTCTTCTAAGAGTCTCCCAGATAATGCGAAAGTGATTTTCATGATCTTTGTTTCTTTTATAGTATACCAATATATCATCAATAAATACCACTACAAAATCATCGAGATATTCCTTGAAAAATCTATTCATTAGATCCATGAAGACAGAGAGTGCATTAGTCAATCCAAAAGGTATTACTGTAAACTCGTAATGCCCATACCTGGTCTGAAATGCTGTCTTTGGAATATCTTCCTTCCTCATACGCAACTAATGATATCCGGATCGAAGATAAATCTTTGAAAAGTATTGATCTCCATGCAGTTGGTCAAATAAATCATAAATGTGAGGTATAGGATACTTGTTCTTTATTGTTATAACATTGATCGCCCTATAGTCGATACATAACCTCATAGATCAATCTTTCTTCTTAAAAAAAGGGCAGGGGATCCCCATGAAGAAACACTAGGGCGAATAAATCCCTTATTACTCAATTCCTCTAGTTTTTTCTTTAGTTCTACTAAATCCACAGTGGACATTATATAAGGGGTCTTCGATATGGGCTTTGAACCAGGAATTAAATCAATGGAAAACTCAATTTCTTGTTCTAGAGGATGTCTAGGTAAATCTTCTGGAAACACATCAACATATTCTCTCACAATAGGTACATCCTCTATTTGACCATTCCTTTCCTCACCCATAGTTATTTCATTCTCTTCCTCCCCAATAATTGAATTTAGTTGAGCTACTGGGGGTGGATCTAGATAAGAATCAGGTGGTGATGATTCTGATCTAAAGATAAGGTGTTCTTTATCATCATCATAAAAAATCGTAACCTCCTTCTTCTTACAATAAATTTTTTCATCATGGTCTGAAAGCCAATCCATACCGAGGATTATATAAAATTCAATCATGGGTATGATGATAAGATCAGTAGATAAAGAACATTTATATTCCTTAATGGGAACTGATTCACAGAACTTTGTGGCAATGATACTTCCCTTAGAAGTTTTGACTGAAAACTCCCTTGTTAAATAAAATTGGAAATATCTAATTTTCTTAGAAAACTAGGAAGATATGAAACAATGCGATGATCCAGAATCAAATAAAGCATTGGCTAAACTTGAGGAAACAATTAAAGTACCTAGCACCATGTCATTAGGAACTTAAACCTCTGCAGTTGTGATTGCATAAGCTTTTCCCTGATCCCTTGTCCTTTTTTGTTGCATATTTCCTTGACGTTTTGGACAATCATTAGCATAGTGTCCCATCTCCCGACAACTATAGCATCGAACATCATTGGCTTCCTTCTTCCCTTTGCAATCACCAACAAGATGGCATCTCTGACCACATTTGTAGCATACTCCTCTTCCTTTTAATCACTCACCAGGGTATTTCCTTCCACAATTGTCACATGGTGGAAATTCAACTCTTCCCTTCTTCCTTGTTTCCTTATTTCCTTTCCTAGGGTTTTCAGCAGCCCTCTTCTTTTCTTGCTTTCCCTTAAAGCCATAAGACTTAGAGAATTATTTTTCTGTCTTGATGACACATGAAACTATATCCTCATATGATGAAAAACTTTGGGAGAACAGTGCCCGCCGGAGGAATGGCTTTAGGCCATCAAAGAATCGATAAATTTTTCTCCTTGTATTTCATATGTAGTCTACAACATGTCTTGCTAATATTGTGAAGTTAGCTTCGTACCTTGCAACATTCTCATATTCCTTCTACCTCAGATTCAATAATTGTCTCTCCATATCTGCTTGCTTCTCACGAGGGAAATATTTTTCTAAGAATATTTACTTAAAATTCCTCCATTCCATCTCTTCTATCTCTTCCTCCTCCTTTGTGTTTTGGATTAATGACCACCACTGATCCACATCTCCCGATAGATGATATAATTCCATGACAACCTTCTCTCTTTCATTACATCCCAAGGCAAGAAATATCTTCTCAAGGGAACATATCCACTGCTCTACTACAAATGGGTTTGTAGTCCCGTTGAATAATGGAGGTTGTTGTCGCATAAAGTGATCTAGCATGGATCCTCCATGTGGTGGATCCGGATGCTCCATACAGGTAAGGTTATTATTCATAACCTGAGTAAGTTGTCCCAGTATATTTTTGAGTTTCTTATCACCAGTCACAATACCAGATCCAACATCATTATCTTGCGTCGGAGGAAAATACCTACAGGGGACACGTGCATTTGTGTGATTTCCATTCCGTCCACTAGGCACCATATCTAGATAATGGCATACACTAGATTAGTTTATGAATCATAATGTATAATCTTAACTTAAAAATACTCAGAAAAATTGAGATCCTACACATGGATAATCCCATATTCAAAAATATGGTTTCTTTGAGGAATATTTTACATTTCAATCCTTCATAATGGCTTGTAAATAAAATGTGAATTATCCTAAGAATATCCTCCAGGATTGTCGTAAACAAGAGTGCAGCAAGGCCCATTGTCATACACCAGTTCCCATTCAAGTCTAGCTCAAAGCGGTGTTTTCAGGTTTTACCCCTAGATACATCTGTTTCAGAGCCGCCTCTACCTGCTCGTATCCAGACATGGATGTATTGCTTGAAAGATCCACACAATCTATTTATTACCAAAATATCAGGACGTTATTGTATGTATATCCTCAAAGAATAACTTAGAGACTCTTCCCTAATTCTACATTTTCTAAATCTAGTTTCCAAGTATTCTACTAAACTTCCTCTGATACCAACTGTAAGGACCCGACCCCAGTTGCCCGGAGCCGGTGCCTTATTTGATTTCGTTGGCATACAAACAAGGAATAAGCATCCCAAAGGACCAAGTAGTTTAGTATTATTAGAAACAAGATACATAAATACTTTCAACATTACATCAAGAAAGGAAATACAACACTAATTGTATTCCACACTACCACAAAACTGGGCAAGGCATGCGCCTGCCTTTATCAGCGCTAACGGAAAAGCACTGATAAAGGGGAGGGCCTTTATCACTGCTAAAATAAGCGCTGATAAAGGTGTCCCTTTATCAGCGCTTTTTTAGCACTGATAAAGAGATTATTTATCAGCGCTTTTCATTTTAGTGCTGATAAATACACCCTTTATCAGCGCTTTTTACTAGCGCTGATAAAGGCTCACGCGGGATTGTTAAAAACCCTCGGGTCCTCTTCCTCCTCCCCGCACCCTGTCAAGCTCTCGTGGAATCCCTCCTCTGCACCGTTTCCTCCGCTGCCGCCGCCTCCTCCTCCTCCACCGCAGCTACCGCCTCCGCCTCCTCCTCCTCCTCCTCCGGCCGCCGCCTCCTCCTCCTCCGGCCGCCACCTCCTCCTCCTCCACCACGGCCTCGTCCTCCTCCTCCTCCACTGGCGCCTCCTCCTCCTCCTCCTCTGCCTAGTCCGCGGCCTCTTACTCCTCCTCCTCCACCGGCGCCTCCTCCTCCTCCTCCTCTGCCAACTCTGCTGCTTCCTCCTCCACCGCAGCCTCCTCCTCCTCCTCCTCCTCCTCCTCCTCCTCTGCTGCCTCCGCTGCCTCCGCCCTGCCTCCGCATTGCCTCCGGTGCCTCCGGTGCCTCCGCTGTCGACGCCTCCTTCTCCTCCGCCACCGGGTCCTCCTCCTTAAGGTGATTCAAATTTAATTTGTATGAATTAATTATGTTTTCATTGTGGTGACCCATTGCATCCTATCCCAAATTATGAATATTGATTTTTGGATTTTATGAGTGTTGTTATTGTGGGTAATTGTTATGTTTGGATTGTGATCACATGATGTTATGTGTTATATTATATACTCATGATAATATGACATTACAACTTGAATGATTCACCTCGTATGCGTGTTAGCATGCATGGTGTTTATATGTTGTACATCAAAGAAGTGGACCATCAAGAAATTAATATCCCTTATAAGGGTACTACACTTGATATGTGATGATGAAGACAGAGAAACTAAGCATAGGGTGGAGGTAGAAAATATCCACGGTGTCATGTCATGGGTGTGCTTGAGGTACCCAGTATTTTCTAGGTCCCATTCACTATGAGATGGATAATTTTTTTCAATAACCACATGGATCTATCTCATACATAGAAAGAGGGTAAGAAGGTCACTGATTTCTTGGATACTTAGGCCTCTCTAGGTAACCTGTGTACCATATTTAACATCATAGGATCCCTCCCCCCAAGCTTGTTAGTTTAGTTAAAGAAGATTCCCTTGGGATAAAATAATTTATACCTCCTTTGACTATTTTTATCCTTGTCCCCTTATTGAAATAAAATATATCAACATTGGATGTGTTGAAATAAAGTTCATGACTGAGTTATTTAAGCTATAACCTTGGGTTTGTTGTGCCCCCCCCCTCCACTACTCCCTCTTCTCCCCACCTCATCCATGCCTTCCCTCCTCCCTCATCTCTCTCTCCTCTAACTAAACCTCCTCCCCTTCCTCCACCCATACTCACTTCCCTCCTAGCACCATGATTTGAACTAAGGGTAGGTTCCTTCCTCCATCCAAACACATAGCTTATGGATCATGGCCTATTGCAGCTAAGCACTAGACCCAAACTCTAACTCCACCATATCCTTCTCCCTCTTCTTTTCCACCACCATTGGAAGATTCCATATCGTTGGGTTTTGATTTTCCTTTTGCATCCCACCACTCACAAGATGTGGTTCCACCTACCAATGTCCATCCCTATTTTCACTTTGAGGAAATGCAACACTATATGTGCTTGGACCATTTTCAATCCAAGTCAATTTTCACCAACAAATCCATGGATTTGGTCAAAATACACAAGGTCCTCATCGACAAGGTTGTTATGGTATCCCTTCGCATCAATGAAACACTCCCAAATTATTGATGTTCCTGAGGAGACGTTTTAGGAGCTCTTTTTAGAGTTCCTTACAACTTTCAAGATAGAATTAATCTGTATCACCTTCAAACTAGGTGGTAGGGATTGGGATTTGACACTGGGTGAGTTCAGAGTTATCTTGGGGTTTATTCTTCTGAATTTTCTACATCCAATACCTATGTTGCTTTGTGTCTTGATCTGAACAAGAAAAATACACTAAAGAGTTGGGTGTTGATCACTCATGAGCCCACGAGCATCCATGATCCTCCCACATCCAAGAGCACCCAGATGAAGGGTTATTATCCGAGGATTAGTCATTGTGCCTTAGCTCATGCCTGGATAGCATGGGGAGACTCCCACATAACCATCACATAGACTAAGGTGCCCATTATGGCCACTTCCATGGGTGCCCTTGTGGAAAACATATACTTCTTCTTACTTATGCATTTGGTCCCATGTGTTTCAATCAACTCTTTACACTTTTACTTTTGATGCACATGTTAGGCTACCTATTGGCCTTAACCATGAGGTATTTCCTTGTACGGACACCCTATAGAGACCGCCCTATGAGATTGATCCACAAGTTGCACTGATTATCCTACTTCCTCACAAAAGGTATGGTTAACCCATGTCTATAGTGGTGAACCCCACTAACATAATATAAAAAACTCCCAAGAACCACCCCTCATCAGGGGTGATCGAAGGGAGGAAGAGATTGGATGAATCCCAAGAACCACCCAAGATTTTCTATTAATGAGCACGCCCCCTACCATTTTTGAAGTATCTTGTTTTTTATCTAAATTATAATCATATTAATTCTCCTCTAACCTATATACTCATCCTATTGATTTCAAATAGGATGAATATAAATAAAGAATGGATGAATTCCAATCGGTTGACAAAAGAGTATGAAGAAGGCGTGAAAGAGTTTATCAAGTTTGGAAAAGATCATGCATGTGAATCTTCTCAAATCCTTTGTTCGTGTTTATGATGTTTTTATTCAAAACAAATTAGTCCAGATGAGTTGGAAGAACACTTGATCTGTCATGGAATAGATCAGAGTTATACATGTTGGAATAAACACGGGGAAACAACGAATGTAGGCAGTGACTGGGGTGACACTGCGTTTTATGGATCATCTGATATGATTATAAACATGAACAATGGAGATGACCGTATGGAGGATGTGATTACATATGTGAATGATGATGAAGATCGTATTGAGGAAATGACAAGGACCTTCGAAGATGAACTTCGTGATTGCCCAAAATTGTTTGAGAAGTTAAAAAGTTGTGCAAAGACGCCATTATATGTTGGTTGCACTAAATATACAGCATTGTCAGCCGTACTGAAGCTGTATAATTTGAAAGCAGACAACGGGTGGAGTGACGATAGTTTTACGAAACTACTTGCCCTCACGAATGACATGCTCCCAGAAGATAATGAGCTCCCGAGCAGAACATACAATGCCAAACGAATGCTACGCTCTATGGGTATGATCTCTGAAAGAATAAACGCCTGCCCGAATGACTATATACTATTTCGCAAGGACCACAAATCACTTAAAGAATGCCCAAAGTGTGGTGCTTCTCGATACAATAAAGATGAATCCAGTCCTACTAAAGTTGTATGGTACTTTACAATCCTTCCAAGGTTTAGACGCCTATATGGAAGTGATGAGACTGCAGAACAATTAACATGGAATGCAGATACAAGAATTAAATATGGGATACTACGTCACCCGGCAAACTCTCCTCAGTATAAGAGAATCGATCATGAGTATCCTGAATTTGGAAACGAGTCAAGAAACCTTCGTCTTGTGTTATCTACAGATGGAGTGAATCCTTTTGGTTTTCAAAGAAATAGTCACAGTACATGGCCGATTATGTTGATAAATTATAACTTATCACCGTGGTTATGTATGAAACGAAAATACATCATGTTATCTATGCTTATATCAGGACCAAAACAACCAGGTAATGATATTGATGTTTATTTAGCTCCATTGATCGAAGATTTGAAATTATTGTGGGATTCAGGTGTTACATTGTATGATGCTTATAGAAAGGAAGATTTAACTTTGAGATTCATGTTGTACGGGATGATAAATGACTTCCTTGCTTATGGAAATTTGTCAGGATATAGCATTAAAGGAACTCAAGGCTGTCCCATTTGCGAAGAAGGTACACAATCAATTAGGTTGAAACATTCATCAAAAACCATGTTTCTAGGACATCACAGATTTCTACCGCGACGACATAAGTACCGTTCTTGGACGACATCATTCGATGTAAGTTCATAAGAACATACAACACCGTCTCCACTAACAGGCGATCAATTGTTTGAGAAAGTTAAAAATGTGGACACTACTTTTGGTAAACCGGCTTCGAAAAACCTTACGAAAATCGGTTGGAAAAAGAGATCAGTTTTTTTTTAATTACAATACTGGAATTGTCTGTATGTAAGACATTTTCTTGATGTTATGCATGTATAAAAAAATGTATTTGATAGTGTTATCGGCACGTTGCTAAATACATCTGGAAAAACAAAAGATGGAATTAAGGCTAGGTTGGACATGGTTGAGATGGGAATATGAGAAGAGTTGGCACCAGTGAAGGGTGAAAAATGAACATTTCTTCCTCCTACTGCTTACAATCTTTCCAGGCAGGAGAGATATCAGTTTTGAAACTTCTTGAATGATGTAAAGGTTCCAGAGGGGTATTCGTCAAATATCAGTAACCTCATGTCAATGAGCGACTTGAAGTTAAAAGGTCTGAAATCACATGACTTTCATGTTTTGATGCAAAATCTCATTCCAATTGCTTTACGTTGCATTTTTCCCAAGAATGTCCGCCATACATTAACAAAACTGTGTTTCTTCTTCAAAGCTATATGCAGCAAATTTATAGACCTGGAAAAATTGCCAACTATGGAAAAAGAAATTGTCATCATATTATGTGAATTAGAAATGTTCTTCCCACCTTCATTTTTTGATATGATGGTTCATTTGATGGTCCACTTGGTGAGATAGATTCGACTATGTGGTACTGTACATTACAGATGGATGTACCCCATTGAACGGTATATGAAAATTTTGAAAGGGTATGTCAAAAATCGAAGTCGGCCAGAGGGTTGTATTACATAGCGATATATTGTTGAGGAAGTCGTTGAATTCTATACCGGATACTTGTCTGGTGTGGAAAGCATTGGCTTACCGAAATCTCGTCACACTGGGCGACTTGAGGGTGAAGGAATTTCTGGAAGAAAGGTTGTCACAATCAATATTACAGATCGGGAGCAGGCCCACCTTTATGTTTTTTCATAACAGTTTCAACGTTGACCCATATGTTGAAATACAAAAAGAAATTCTTAGGCATTTGAATCCATCTAGGGCTGAAAAATGGATATCAGATACACATAATCGACAGTTTATAGGATGGTTTCGAGATCTTATTTTTAAGAAGTCAGATGAAAATCCAGAGTCAATTTCGGAACGACTTCGATGGCTAGCCGAGGGACCAAGTGTGTATGCATTATCTTACAATGATTATGTAGTTAATGGTTATACATTTTATACTAATGAACATGATGAAGATAGTACCATGCAGAATAATGGGGTTACACTTGTGGCTGAAGCGATGCATGTTTCCGGTCCTAAGGGCAGAAATCCAATTTATGTGAATATGTCATACTTTGGCATCATCAAACAAATATGGGAGTTAGATTATACAGAATTTCAAGTTCCGATATTTCAATGCAAGTGGGTTGATAACAGGAGTGTTGTTAAAATAGATGATTTGGGATTCGTGAAAGTTGATTTCAGTAAGGAAGGGGAGAAAGATGAACCGTTTATAATGGCATCATAGGCAGTGCAAGTATTTTATGTTCTAGATCCCACAAACCGAAACTGGTCAATCGTTCTGTTATCGAACAAAACAGCTGAAGGGCCAGATGAAAATTCAATGGAAGATGACCCTTTCATTGGGACTTCGCAATCATTTCATAGTGGTCTCAATGTAGACGAATTTTTGTATGTCAGAGGAGACCACAATGAAGGGATATGGATAGTTGATAGAGGGGTCAAATCCCTTCAGCCTTTAAAAAAAGAGTTCAATAATTAGGTTATTGATTTTTATTGTAATATAGATTGTGTTACATTATGTTATTATCTATTCGTTGTTGCTTTTATGTGATCTAAATTAAATTTTAAACCATTTCTGTAGATAATGACTTCTTCACCTACTGATGCACCCAATACCGAGACACAACACGTCTCTCAACCTGTTGCAGCTGGTCCCACTACTGAGAGACAACAAGTCTCTCAACCTGTTGCAGCTGGTCCCACTGCTGACCTACAACAGGTCTCTCAACCTATTGCAGTTGGTGCCAGTGCCGACGCTAGTGCTTCGGATAAACATAATGATGATACAGAAACTGAGGAAATGGTAGGCGATGAAACCCCAGCGACACAAAAAAAATAGGTGCGCCGTAGTTTGACAGTTTTAGCCAAAATCGTTAAGGAAAAAGCAAAAGGCATCAAATATGAGGTGGGATGGAATAAACTAGGCCAACATATAAACCCCAACAAATCCATGTTTAGTAGCTACATTGGAATCGTCACTCGACAACGCGTGTTGATTGATGTAGATTCGTGGCACCATGTTGTCAGCCGGTTGAAAATATTAATGTGGTAAAAGATTACGGTAACATTATAATATCATCTATTTAATTTATTAAAATAAAATAAAATACTGAAATATTGACTAACCCTTCACCATCTCTTGCAGAGTACATTTATAGTAGATGTTTCGCACAAAGAATATGTTTTAAGACTGGCAGGAAGGATTCATAGAGGTTTTCGCACCATTTTAACGAAACATCATCTGAAAGATGCCGAAGGGAAAATCAAGCTGCACCCGCCTCCTCTTTATGCACACTTGATATCCCAAGGAACGTGGGATGCGTTTTGCAACCGTCGTGCAGAACAGAATTTTCAGGTACATTGTGTTTGGTTACACGTTGTGTAACGTTGCTTGTATTCATCACATTGATTGATAGGTTTTTATTTATGAAACAGCAACTGAGTGCTGAAAATAAAGAACGGGCAGCAAAACCAGCGTACCCCTACCGTAAAGCAAGGCTGGGGTACGCTTCAATTGAAAAACAATTGGTACGTATTTTAAAAG
Organism: Viscum album; assembly: GCA_963277665.1. Lineage (NCBI taxonomy): Eukaryota > Viridiplantae > Streptophyta > Magnoliopsida > Santalales > Viscaceae > Viscum > Viscum album. The sequence continues at coordinate 368,649,535 of OY728135.1, read as the reverse complement.
TACTGTAATAATTTTATGTGACATAAAACAACACTGTAACCATGTTTCTCTGTTTATATGCAGATTGATGAAGCAAAATCTCAAGTCACTTCCATTCCATGTCATGTTCTATGGAAGGAGGCTCATGTTAATAAAGAGGGGAAACTGATAGATGAAAACACACAAAAAGTGTGGGAAACATGTGTAAGTATGACATAATATAAAATTGTTTTGCTTTAAATCACTATTACATAACGATGCTTACTTATTTTTCCATATTTTCTATTTGACATAGTCATAGGAATCAACAACACCCGCACCGGATGCAGACATACTTTCAACGGCCTTGAAACAGCCAGAACAGTATGGTCGCGTCAGAGGTGTGGGTTTTGGGGTGTCACCCCGGGCATATTTTCAGAAAAAAAACAAGAGGATGAACAAACTAAAGAATTGAATATAATGAGAGATAGAGTAGCTACCCTTGAAGAACTATTCCAAAGTCAGGGAGAGATGCTAAAGAGTTTGATGGAGGAGAGTCAAAGAGAACAAACAACTCAAGAACAACCCGCACGAGAAGATCCACCCCTCACAAGCTTTGAGGCGAGCCATTCCCCTCAAAGACCTGACTTAACCGAGGTAATCAATGTTCTAATATTCGTTTTTGTGAAATGTGAATCACATACACACTGATACCTTTCATGTAATGATATTCTACAGGGTGAAAATGACTGTGATTTATATCTGTCAACTCTCACCCATCACCTTGTAGCGAGGGCTATGGTGTTCAATATGCAAAATGACACGCTACACTCCAGACTACTTCCAACCGGTCATGTCAAAGTGTCGATTAACGTAGATCATGAGCTGAGCACCGAGCTACCCGTTCCAAATGACGATGACGACATTCATACGGTGGAAAAAGCTGTTGGAACATTCGTTGCATGGCCGTCGAATCTTGTAAAAAAACATGTCGACCAGGAGGTATTCATTTCCAATTCATTTTTTAAGTAGAACCTTTAAAATTAAATTAGAAAATGGCTGAACCGATGAATGTTATTATAGAAGGACAAAATGGAGAATCTAAAACAAAAGAGCGGCTCCAAAATTGGATCAACCAACCGATCAAAACGATCTACTGAGAGCACGTTCACCCCACCCGTTCTATATCCACATTTAATATCATTGCAAGCTCATGTGGATACGAAAATGAAAGACGGAAAGAGTCATACAATTGTTTGTGAAAAAGATATGTATGGAGAGGAAACATTATATTTCGTTAGTGCAGACGCTGTTTCTGAGATCATCACATACGACTGGCTAGGCGCCTCAGTTATAAATGTATACATGATGTATGTTTTCATGATTTGATTTTATAGAAGCTGATATACTTTGATAATTATGGCTAAATACATCTCATATTTTTCACAGGCGTATATATGAAAAACAATTGAATGGATTTGCCCATGAATACAAATTTGGTCTCATTAGTCCTCACACCATTTCTACACAACGAGAAGAAATAGATTCTAATTTTCAGGCTGAATTAATGTCAAATCTGCTCAGAATGTTTCAAAGCATAATTACGACTGACAGACTCTTTTTAATACCAACATTGCAGGGGTAAAACTCTACATTTTAATCATATCAATTATATTTTCATTTCTATCAGTACTTATTTCTTTTTGTGTTTTTAGGGAACGTTGGATGCTCATTGCAGTCAATTTGGATACTCCAAAGATTTATTTTTTGGATTCACTGCATGGATATCCAACTAACCGACCACACATGATGGTGATTGTAAATTTGTAATACACTAGATCCAACATTTTAGAACTAAATATCTAGTTATATAATTTATATTATCTTTTAATGAGGATTTTGTTATGATAGGGTGGTGTATGAATATCATCTAAAGGCTGGAATGAATCCAGGGCATAAGGACGACAATGCCCACAAGATCTACAAATGGAGAAGTATCTGGGTATATATAATTATATTTCACTATCCAAATACATATAAAAACAAATTAATTATTTTTCTCGATGTTTCTACAGTGTCCGAAACAAACAAACGACAAGGACTGCGGTTATTATGTTTGTAAATTTATGAAAGAGATCATATTTCATGAACAAACTAGCATCCCCAAAGAGGTATTTTTGAAAATAATTACTACTTTATTTAAAATAATTATTAATCCTTTGTGTATTTATATTTTTTCAGTACTACTATGACTGTCGCAAAAAAATCCTATTCAGAAGATGATATAAATGTCTTTAGAAACGAATGGGCAGCATATCTAATGGAAGAATGTAAACAAATAGGAAAATGAAGGTGAATTCCTAATACTTATGTTATCTTTATATGGTCATTGATATCTCCCTTTACACTTATTGATCATCTATGATCCCCCTTTATTATGTTTCATATCCTTAGATTAGTGAATTCCAACTACTCAGTTTGAAAATGACATAAACTTTAGAAAACAACACTACTGACATATGGAATACTGAGAAAACGCGTTCAGATTGTTTTGAAACTTTAGGAAAATGATCCATGAGTCATTTGTGACGTGTATGAATAGACCACACCTCAATACGACGCACTGTGTGACCGGTATGGCTAAAAGTGTCTCATATCGGTTTTAAAATGACATAAACTTTAGAAAACAACACTACTGACATACAGAATACCGATCAAACGCGTTCGGATTGTTTTTAAATTTTAGGACAACGATCCATGAGTCATTTGTGATGTGTACGAATCAACCGCACCTCAATCCGACGTACGGTGTGACCGGTATGGCTAAAAGTGTCTGATATCAGTTTGAAAATGACATAAACTTTAGAAAACAACACTACTAACATACAAAATACTGAGAAAGCGCATTTGGATTGTTTTTATACTTTAGGACAACGATCCAAGAGTCATTTGTGACATGTAAAAATCGACCGCACCTCAATCCGACGCACGGTGTGACCAGTATGGCTAAAAGTGTCTGATATCAGTTTCAATTTGAGATAAACTTTGGAAAAAAATACTACTGACATACGGAATACTAAGAAAATGCATTTGTATTGTTTTGAAACTTTAGGAAAATCATCCATGAGTCATTTGTGATGTGTAAGAATTGACCAAACCTCAATCTGACGCATGGTGTGACCAGTATGGATAAAAGTGTCTGATATCAGTTTCAAATTGAGATAAACTTTGGAAAACAACACTACTGACATACAGAATACTGATAAAAAGCGTTTGGATTATTTTCAAACTTTAGGAAAACGATCCATGAGTCATTTTTGACGTGTACAAATCGACTGCACCTCAATCCGACGCATGGTGTGACCAGTATGGCTAAAGGTGTCTGATATCAGTTTCAAATTGAGATAAACTTTGGAAAATAACACTAATGACATACGGAATACCAAGAAAATGCATTCGGATTGTTTTGATACTTTAGGACAACGATCCAAGAGTCATTTTTGACGTGTAAAAATCAACCTCACCTTAATCCGACGCACGGTGTGACCGGTATGGCTAAAAGTGTCTGATATCAGTTTGAAAATGACATAAACTTTAGAAAACAACACTACTGACATACGTAATACCAAGAAAACACGTTTGGATTGTTTTGAAACTTTAGGAAAACGATCCACGAGTCATTTGTGACGTGTACGAATCGACTGAACCTCAATCTGATGCACGGTGTAACCGGTATGGCTAAAATTGTCTGATATCAGTTTGAAAATGACATAAACTTTAGAAAACAACACTACTGACATACGGAATACCAAGCAAACACATTCTGATTGTTTTGAAACTTTAGGAAAATGATCCATGAGTCATTTTTGATGTGTACGAATCGACCTCACCTCAATCCGACGCACGGTGTGACCAGTATGGCTAAAAGTGTCTGATATCAGTTTCAAATTGAGATAAACTTTGGAAAAAAACACTAATGACATACGGAATACCAATAAAATGAATTCTTATTGTTTTGATACTTTAGGAAAATGATCCACGAGTCATTTGTGATGTGTAAAAATTTACCGCACCTCAATCCGACACACGGTGTGACCGGTATGGCTAAAAGTGTCTGATATCAGTTTCAAATTGAGATAAACTTTGGAAAACAACTCTAATGACATATGGAATACCGAGAAAACGCGTTAGGATTGTTTTAATACTTTAGGACAATGATCCACGAGTCATTTGTGACGTGTACGAATCGACTACACCTTAATCTGATGCACAGTGTGACCGGTATGGCTAAAAGTGTCTGATATCAGTTTGAAAATGACATAAACTTTAGAAAACAACACTACTGACATACGGAAAACTGAGCAAAAAAGTTCGTATTGTTTTGATACATTTGGAAAATGATCCACGAGTCATTTGTGATGTTTAAGAATTGACCTCACCTCAATCCGACGCACGGTGTGACCGATATGGATAAAAGTGTCTGATATCAGTTTCAAATTGAGATGAACTTTGGAAAACAACACCACTGACATACGGAATACCAAGAAAACACATTCGGATTGTTTTGAAACTTTAGGACAACGATTCATGAGTCATTTGTGACGTGTACGAATCGACCGCACCTCAATCTGATGCACGGTGTGACCGGTATGGCTAAAAGTGTCTGATATCAGTTTCAAATTGAGATAAACTTTGGAAAACAACACTAATGACATACGGAATACAGAGAAAACGCATTAGGATTGTTTTGATACTTTAGGAAAACTATCCACGAGTCATTTGTGACGTGTACGAATCGACCGCACCTCAATCCGACGCACGGTGTGACCGGTATGGCTAAAAGTGTCTGATATCAGTTTGAAAATGACATAAACTTTAGAAAACAACACTACTAACATACGGAATACCGAGAAAAAGCATTCGGATTGTTTTGAAACTTTAGGAAAACGATCCAAGAGTCATTTGTGACGTGTATGAATTGAATGCACCTCAATCTGATGCACGGTGTGACCGGTATGGCTAAAAGTGTCTGATATCAGTATGAAAATGACATAAACTTTAGAAAACAACACTACTGACATACGGAATACCAAGAAAACGCATTCGGATCATTTTTAAACTTTAGGAAAACGATCCATGAGTCATTTGTGACGTGTACGAATCAACCGTAACTCAATCCGACGCACGGTGTGACCGTAATGGTTAAAAGTGTCAGATATCAGTTTCAAATTGAGATAAACTTTGGAAAACAACACTAATGACATATGGAATACTGAGAAAACTTGTTCGAATTATTATGATACTTTATTAAAACGATCCATGAGTCATTTGTGATGTGTACAAATCAACCACACCTCAATCCGACACACGGTGTGACCGGTATGGCTAAAAGTGTCTGATATCAGTTTCAAATTGAGATAAACTTTGGAAAACAACACTACTGACATACGGAATACCGAGAAAACGCGTTCAGATTGTTTTGAAACTTTAGGAAAACGATCCAGAGTCATTTTTGACATGTACGAATCGACCTCACCTCAATCCAATGCACGGTGTGACCGATATGTCTAAAAGTTTCTGATATCAGTTTCAAATTGAGATAAACTTTGGAAAACAACACTAATGACATATGTAATACCGAGTAAACGCGTTCGGATTGTTTTGATACCTTACGTAAACGATCCACGAGTCATTTTTGACATGTACGAATCGACTGCACCTCAATCCGATGCATGGTGTGACCGTTATGGCTAAAAGTGTCTGATATCAGTTTGAAAATGACATAAACTTTAGAAAACAACACCACTGACATATGTAAAACCGAGAAAACGAGTTCGGATTGTTTTGATACTTTAGGAAAACGATCCACGAGTCATTTGTGACGTGTACGAATCGACTTCACCTCAATCCGACGCACGGTGTTACCGGTATGGTTAAAAGTGTCTGATATCAGTTTCAAATTGAGATGAACTTTGGAAAACAACACTACTGACATACGGAATACCAAGAAAACACGTTCGGATTGTTTTGAAACTTTAGGACAACGATCCATGAGTCATTTGTGATGTGTAAGAATCGACCGCACCTCAATCCGATGCATGGTGTGACCGGTATGGCTAAAAGTGTCTGATATCAATTTCAAATTGAGATAAACTTTGGAAAACAACACTACTGACATACGGAATACCAAGCAAACGCGTTCGGATTGTTTTGAAACTTTAGGAAAACGATCCATGAGTCATTTATGACGTGTACGAATCGACCGAACCTCAATCCGACGCATGGTGTGACCGGTAAATCTTTTCATTAGATAAAGAATCAGTATTTATTAAATGAGATAAATCAATCAAAAACATATTGATTTTACATTATTCCCTTTCATTGTTATGAAAATGAAAACATTTGAGTTTAAAATTTCATATTTTAGTTTCACATTTCCATATTAATGTATTCTTTCATATTACTGTTTTAATTTATTTCATTATTGCATTACTAACATAATATTTGTTTTCTTATATAGGTGAATTTTTTTCCTTGAGTTTGGATGCTTTGTTCGGCAACAAATACCATCAAGAGAGGATCACAGATATCAAAGGATGAAACATAAATGTTTATAACTATTGTTGAATAATTGTAATTGTAACCATGTAAAACAATGTTTGAAATGTATATAGAAATGTGTTTATTTGTATTCATGATGTTAAGTAAATGTATATACTATTGTCGGTCAAAATATTGTGTGCGGGTGCTATGGTGTGCAGGTGTGCATGTGATACATTGTACAGGTATTCTGGTGTGCAGGTTCTGTTTTTTTGGTGCAGGTGATGGTGTCTTTATCAGCGCTATTTTGAGCGCTGATAAAGGACACCCTTTATCATCGCTTTTTTTAGCGTTGATAAAGGTCTCCTATATCAGCGCTTCTCGGAGCACTGATAAAGGGGACCCCCCCCCCCCCTTTATCTATGCCAGCATTAACAGCGCTTTTCTAGCGCTGTTAATGCCGGTTTTTAGCGCTGATAAAGGGAAAAGTTGTAGTAGTGCCATTAGAAACATCCATGCCTCTTAGATTATGCTTTCAAATCATTCATAAATTACTTCTTCATATCCTGGAAAAAATGAAACATAATAAAGGGGTGATCTCAAACGCTCAGTAAGAGTAAGCAATACAATAAAAGATAATATAAACATTAGACATGGTGAATAATTGAAAACACATGCCTTTAATAATAAACTTGAACACATTATGGTAGCAAAATGAGTTGAGTAAATAATGTCATAATAAAACATAATCATGGGTATTATACTAATCAAATAACCACTTGAAATATCAATAGCTGAACTCATAATGATGGAATGCATAATGTCGGACATTCTGAAGCATTTTGTCAATGCCTCGGCCAAGATGTCTAATGATTAAGGCCTTGTCCAAAATCCATATCACATTGGGAAAGGCCTCGGCCAATTCCACGTCTATTTGTCTCATGAGACCTACCGATGCATCGAGGGGCTATAGTAGGCCCCACCCATCACATAATAAGTCCAATGCATTCCTCATATGAGCGGGGATAAACATAAACAACATATACATTCATATTGAAACTATCATATGAAATGTAACAAACTTTCCCCAATTATTGAACATAAACACTAACCATTCGGAATAATATGGTGAATGGTTTTAGGACAGATCATCCACAATAGTGTTAGTCATAAACCATTAAATAAAATATGGTATATGACTTCATAAATTATTAAACCCAATAATACCATGGAATCAACAAGAGTGTTTAATTACACGAAAACACTCTTATAAAATCATTAATTAATTCTTGAGATAAATACTCTTTTATTTTGAAAAGAAGAGTTCTTTTGGAAAAATATTTGTATAAAAACAGAAGTAAGGTAAGATAGTATTTTCATAATAAAATTAGTGATTTTATAAAGATAAATGTTTCCAAAAACAGATCATAGAGTGCCCTTGAAAATAGGAAAGAATTTGAGAAATTCCCTTGGATCGGGCTTGTATTTTGGAAACAACTTTGAAAGTTCCTTTAAAAATGTGTAACTATCCATAAAATAAGGAATGGTTCTGGTTTTTACACATATATATGATACTCACATAGAATATATTATGAGTACATAACAATACATAATAATTTCATTGAGGTAATTAGACAATGAAAGTATCCTGAATAAAAATGGAAGTTCGGGTGGAAAAACCCTTACCTTAACTCCAAACATGTTCCACTCTTGTACTTAAGATCTTGGAATATGAAATTATACTTGTTAATAACTTATTTCAGAACCTATTAGAAATTTATTTAGTTTACCATAATTCTGGTTAGTTCATTTATGTCTTTATTGACAAGTTATTGTATTGAATTTCGTCGTTCTGGAGTGTTCGTTTCCTTTATTTTCATATTCGGTTTACTTGATTTTAAGTAATGAATTGGAATGAATGTAAATCTACATAATTGAAATTAAATATTATTTATGAACATCCAGAATTGTTAATGTCCATTTCTATCATTTGGTTACATGGAATGAGGATGAATTATTAGATGACCATCACTTCGACTATTCGGCGGTATTTGGAATATTATGAACTAGTTTTGTCATATAACTTAATTATATGTACATATTCTGGTTACTGAATATTAATTAGGTTATAACACATATATTATAGTCTGTTTCAACCATAAATATGGTTTCATGACCAGTAATGAAGAGGAAATTGAAGAATGAAACTTCATCGTCCACGAAGGCTATAAATTGGAACCTCATGGACGTTGATTTCCTTTATAAAAATAAAAGGAAGAGAGTAAGAATATTTATGATGTTTATTCCATTCACATGATATATTTCCAGTATATAGATGATACTAGAATTATCATGATAATTTGGACAAAGGAGGTGATTAGAGGATAACAAAAGAAGATAAATTGAAATGAAACCAAATGAAAAAGAAGGGTACTTTACCTCTTGAAATAACCTCCTTGAGAAAATCCTTAAGGGAGGGGGTTTTGGTCTTTTAAAAAGACCAGAAGCTTCTTGGACATGGGGAGAGACTAGGGAAGGGTAATTGGGGAGAACTTTTATGAGATTCAGGGCTTAGAGGGGTGAAGAGAAGAGGGAGTGGTGAGGAGTTTTTTATAGTGGAGGAGAGGAGTAAATTTTGAATATTTAATTCATTATTTTATTATTTCCCTCAAGACAACCAATAATATTGTCTCATGTGACCCCTAATAGTAATAATGACATGTGAGTTAGAACCAAGTGTGCTTACATCACATATGATGTCATAATTAGTGTATTTAACTAATAATTTGTGTATACGATATTTTATCGTATTTCACTATTCAACAAAAATTCTAAATTTCAGAAAAATACCAAAAATTCACCCCTACCATTTTTCGATGTGTAGAATTCAAAATTGAAATTCATTTTTTAAAGATAATTTTCTAAATATTATTAATTTAATTTTTAAATAAGGTTATAGTTAATTCGAAAAATAATAATCTTGAAGTGCAATTAGTTTTATGTGACATTGAAAAATTAATTGAGATCCAATTATCATATTGCCTTAAGAAAATAAAATAATAATATTATTTACTATTCAAGGGGCATATTACGATTCATATTACTATTCATAAGGGTATGTTACTATTCACCAAAAATCAAGTTTGTTCTCTCAGACTCCAAATGACTTACTGAACACAACTCTAGATGACCATTTTTCGAAATTCAAAACATAGAAGAGGCAAAGTTGTGTTTATAAAATTGAATTCTATATTTATTTTCAAAACCTTGGGGTGTTACAGCGAATGTGTTTGGTCGGATTTTCGTAGGTCAGTTGTTGTTTTCACTTAAAATTCTATCCATTTTAAATAAAAGACCGACACTTTGAGTGATACTGTCCACACCGTGCCTCGTATTGAGTTGGTGTTGACTCGTACACGTCACCAACGCACCCATGGATCATTCTCATAAAGGATCAACACAATCCGAATGTGTTTGGTTAGATTTCTTTAGTTCAGTTGTTGTTTTCACTTAAAATTTTGTCCATTTTAAAAAAATAGAAACACTTTGAGTGGTTCATCATTCTTGCATGTTGCTGGTGCATATTATCTGTTAAAATGGGAAAATGACTCATTGGAGAAAGGATTTTTTATTTAATAACAATTACAATTTTCCTACGAACATTTACATACAATAATGTTTCATCTTTTGATCCCCTTAACCCCTCTCCAAAATGACCGCCAATTGTACACATCCCCAAGTCAGATCTTCATGCTATTTGTGTACAATCTGCCATTAGGTATGCAGCCCACTCATTTCTAAACAAATCTATATCGTCTTGTGAGTATGAGGATTTTAGGCAGTCGGAGTAGTACTGAAAAATATAAAAATAAAGAATTAATAAATAAATTAAATTAAATAGTAGTTGTTTTTGAAAATACCTCTTTAGGGATGCTAGTTTGTTGATGAAAAACGATATCTTTCATAAATTTACAAACATAATAACCGCAATCATTATTGTTTGTTTGTTTTGGACACTTAAAAAAATTGATCATTAGGAGAATAAGTAACTTGTGTTGATATGTGCTTGGATAGTGAAATTTTATTATATATACCCTGATATTTTTCCAGACGTAGTACTTTCTCACCTCCTTATGCTTAGCCCCTGTCCTCATTCCTTTTTTTAGACGATAATTATACACCACCCTATCATAACAGAATCCTCAGTAAAAGATAATATAATTATATTACTTGATGTTTAGACCTAAAATGTAGGATGTAGTGTCTTACAGATTCACAAACTCCATCATGTGTGTTCGGTTTGATGGATATCCTTTCTTTGAATCCAGAAAATAAATCTTTGGAGTATCCAAGTTCACCGCAATTAGCATCCAATGTTGCCTAAAAACACAAAAAGGAATAAGTAATAAAAGAAGTGAAAATATAATTGATATGATTTAATCGTAGAGTTTTACCCCTTCATGGTTGGTATTAGGAAAAGTCTGTCATCTGTAATCTTTCTTTCAAATGTTTTCAGCAATCCGTTCACGATTTCATTCTTTTTTGACAGCTCTAATTTCGTTAGATGTGTTGATGTGGTATGAGGACTAACGAGTCCGAATTTTGGCTCATGGGAAAATTCCTTCAAATATTTTTCATATATATGTCTGTCAACAATATAAAATGCATTTAGTCATAATTTTCACATTAGATCATCTTTTAGAAAATAAATTCATGAAAACATACCTCATATATATATTTACAACTGTGACACCTAGCCAACCGTTTTCAAGGATCTCATTTAAATTTTCAGTAGCAACACAATCTTGACTTTCCTCTCCATATATATTCTTTTCGAAAACCACTATATGACTACTAACACCTCTAAGCTTCATATCCACACGAGTCTTCAATTCTAGTAAATTTGGATAGAGAATAGGTGGTGTTATTGTTCTTTCATTAGCTCCTTGGGATTGGTTGGTCGATCCTTTAGATGGTTTTTAGCCGATATTTGTCACCCCCTTCCCTTTCTCTGTCTATAATAACATTCACTAGTTCAGACCCTTTTTTCATTAATTGTTAAAGGTTTAGTTTGAAAAAAGGAAAGAAATACCTCTTTGTCCGCATGTACTCTTACAAGTTGTGATTTCCATGTAATGAATGTCCCAATAGCCTTTTCGACCATATGAATATCATCGTCATCAAGTGGAATAGGTTGCTCTGCATTTGGATCATGAGCTACAGTAATCGTCACTTTCAGATGATCTTTCAGAAGTGGTCTATTATGCAGCTTTTCATCTGGGATATTGAACACTATAGCCCTCTCCATAGGGTGATAGGTGGGTGTTGATAGATATAAATCACAATCATTATCACCCTGTAGAAGATCATTTTAGGAAAAGTATCAGTGTTTTTCTGATTCACATTTCATGGGAACAATTATTAGAATATTGATTACCATGGCTAAGACAACTCTTTGAGGGGAATAACTCACCTCAAAGATAGTGGTGGGGTGGGGCGGGATCTGCATGCGCTGGTTGTTCCTAAGTTGTGTCTTCTCCTTGATTTCTACCCATAAAAGTTGCTAGCAACTCTCCCTGCCATTGCAACCATTCTTCAAGAGTTGCTAGTCTTTCGCACATTTGTTTCAATTTCTCATCTCTATCATCTGTTTTTTTCTCTCAAAAATATACTTGGGGTGTCACCCTAAACCCCACACCTCTGACACGACCATATTGTTCTGGTTGCTTCAAATCCGTCGATAATAGGTCTGCATCCTCTACAAGAGTAATTGATTCCTATGACTGTCAGATATAGGAAAATAACTAATTATTTTTATGTAATAGCAATTTAAAAACAAATATTTTTATCTTAGTGTCATACTTACACATATTTCCCACACTTTTTCTATGTTCTCATCTACTAGCTTCCCTTCCTTATTCACACGTGCCTCCTTCCATAGCACATGACGTGGGATGGAAGTGTCTTTGGTTTTAGACTCATCAATCTACATATAAATATAGAAAGATAATTATGATGTTGTTTATTGGAACCTAACAATATTACTGTAAATTTAAAATACATACCATTTTCTTTTCTAGTGAAGCATACCCCATCCCTGCTTTACGATAGAGGTATATTGGTTTTGATGTATGTTCCTTATTTTCAGTACAGAGTTTCTGTTTCATAAATGAAATATTGACAATCAAAGTGATGAATACACGTATCCTCAAACAACGTATTATCACCCACAATGTACCTGAAACTTCTCATCCCCATGGTGGCCAATAAATGCATCTCATGCTTCTTGGGATATCAGGTGAGCATAGACAATGGGTGGGTGCAGGTTTATTTTACCTTTGGAATCTTTCAGGTGACATCTTATTAAAATAGTGCGAAAACCTTGATGAATCCTTCATAAAAGCCTTAGTACATAATCCTTGTGTGAATCGTCTACTATAAATGTACTCTGCAAGAGATTGATAAGAGTAAGACATTGTTTCATTATTTTATTTTCTAGTAAATTAAAGAAATAATATCATAATGTTAATGTAATTTCTTCCCAGATCACATCCTTCAGCCCAGACACAATATGGTGCCATGAATCTATGTCAATCAGAACACGTTGTCGAGTGACAAATCCAATGTAACTAATAAACATAGCCTTGTTGGGATTCACATGTTGTCCCCATGAATTCCATCCGACATCAAATTTGATGTCTTTGCTTTTCGTCTTAAGAACTTTGGCTAACACCGTCAAACTATGACGTACCTATGTTTTATGCGACGTCGGTCCTTCATCCCTGACTATTTCATTGATATCAACATCATCTATATGTTCATATGAAATGGTAGCAATGTAATGTGATGATGGTTGTAAGACCTCAACATTAGGAGCAACAACAGGTTCAGAAACTTGTTGTTGCTCTGCACTATGAGTAGCTGCAGCAGGAGCAGCAGTAGCCGCAGCCAGAGCAGCAGCAGCAGCAGCCGCAGCAGCAGCAGCAGCAGCCGCAGCAGCTTGAGAGACTTGTTCAGCCTCAAGGTTAGGAGTACCAGAACGTACAGAAGCCATTATCTGTAAAAGTGGTTGAACAGTTAATTTAGATTACATAAATTCAGTAATGGTAAGATAATAACATGAGATAACAAGATCTATATTACAAACAAAATATAACTTGTTTATTGAACTCTCTTTATTTTTTTCAAAGGTTGAAGGGATTTGACACCTCTATCGATTATCTAAATCCCTTCATTGTGGTCTCTTCTAATATAAAAAACACCATCTACATTGGTACCAATGCGAAATGATTGTGACGTACCACTAAAAGGATTGTCCTCAACTGAATTTTCATCGAACCCTTCAGTAGTTTTGGATGATAAAGGAACAATTGACCACTTTCGGTTTACAGGATCTGGAACATAAAAAACTTGTACCGCTTGTGATTCCATTATAAACTATTCGTCTTTGTACCCTTATTTACTAAAATCAACTTTCAAAAATCCCCATTCATCTATTTTAACACCACTGTTGTTATCAACCCATTTGCATTGAAAAATAGGCAATTGGAATGTCATATAATCCAACTCCCATATTTGTTTTATAATGCCAAAGTATGACATATTTGCATAAATTAGATTTCTATCCTTACTACCAGAAACATGCATCGCTTCAGCCACTAGTGTAACTCCACTATTTTGCATGGTACTATCTTCATCATGTTCATCTGTATAGAATGTATAACCATTAATTACATAACCATTGTAAGATAATACATACACACTTGGTCCGGAGGCTAGCCATCAAAGTCATTCTAAAATTGAATTCAGATTTTCATCCAACTCCTTAAAAATATGGTCCTGAAACCATCCTATAAACTAGTGATTATGTGTATTTGATAACCATTTTTCAGCCCTTGATGGATTCAACTGCCTAAGAATTTCTTTGTGAGTTTCAATATATGGAGTAACCTCCCAACTATTATGCAAAACATAAAGGTGGGCCTAATCCTGATCTGTAATACTGATTGTCACAACATCTCTTCCAGAAATTCCCTCACCCTTAATGCATCCAGTGTGACAAGATTTCGGGAGACCAATGCTTTCCAAATCAGATAGGTATTCAGTACAAAATTCAATGGCTTACTCAATAATATATCGCTCCACTATACAACCCTCTGGCCGACTTCAATTTTTGACATACCCTTTAAAAATCTTCATATACCGTTCAAAAGGGTACATCCATCTATAGTGCACAAGACCACAAAGTTGAATCTCTCTCACCAAGTGAATCATCAAATGAACCATCATATCAAAGAATGTTGTCTGGAAGAAGATTTCTAATTCACATAATATGATGACAATTTCTTTTTCCATAGCTGACAATTTCACCGGGTCTAAAACTTTACTACATATATATTTGAAAAAGAAACAAAGTTTGGTTAACTTATGATGAACATTCTTGGGAAAAATGAAACGTAAAGCTATAGGAATTAGATCTTGCATCAAAACATGGCAGTCATGTGATTTCAAACCTTTTAACTTCAAATCATTCATTGAAACAATGTTCTTGATATTTTATAAATACACCTATGGATCCTTTACATCATTGAATAAGTTGCAAAACTAATATCTCTCCTCCCTAGAAAGAGTATAAGCAGCTAGAGGAAGAAACATTCGATTATCACCCTTCATAGGATCCAACTCTTCTCGTATTCCCATGTCAACCATTTCCAACCTTGCATTAATTCTATCCTTTGTTTTGCCAGAGACATTTAGCAATGTTTCGATAACACTATCACATACATTTTTTTCCACATGCATCACATCAAGAAAATGTCTGATGTACAAACAATTCTAGTATGGTAATTCAAAAAAAAAACAAATCTCTTTTTTCCAACCGATTTTCATAAGGGTTTTCGAAAATGATTTACCAAAAACAGTGTTCACATCTTTTACTTTCTCAAACAGCTGATCACCTGTTAGTGGAGACGGTGTTGTGTGTTGTTCTGAACTTCCATTAAATGATGTCATCCAAGATAGGTACTTATGCCGATGAGGTAGAAATCTACGATGTCCTAGAAACACATATTTTGATGAATATTTCAACCTAATTGATTCTGTATCTTCTTCGCACACGGGACACCCTTGAGTTCCTTTAATGCCATAGCCTGAAAAATTTCCATAAGCAGGGAAATCATTTATTGTTCCATACAACATCGCTCTCAATGTGAAGTATTCACTTTTATAAGCATCATAAAACATAACACCTGAATCCCACAATAACTTCAAATCCTCGGTCAAAGGATCCAGATAAACATCAACATCATTACCTAGTTTTTTTGGTCTTGATATAAGCATAGATAACATGATGAATTTCCGATTCATGCATAACCAGGGTGGCAAGTTATAATTTACCAACATAACAGGCCATGTACTATGTGTGCTGGTTTGAAAACCAAAAGGATTAACTCCATCTGTAGATAATGCAAGACGAAGGTTTCTCAGCTCTTTTCAAAATTCAGGATACTCATGATCAATTTTCTTCCATTGAGGAGAGTCAGTTAGATGACGTAATTTCCAATCTTTATTTATTTTATCTACATGCCACGACAATTATCTTGCATTTTCTTCACTTATATATAGATGCCTAAACCTTGGAATGATTGGAAAGTAGCATAAAACTTTAGTAGGATTGGATTCATATTTCTTGTATCGAGAAGAACCACACTTTGGGCATTATGTAAGTGATTTGTTCTCCTTGTGAAACAATATACAGTCTTTTGGGAAGGCATGTGTTCTTTCAGAAATCATACCCATCAATCGTAGCATTCGTTTAGCTTCATATGTCTGGCTTGTGAGCTCATTATCTTCCAAGAGCATGTCATTCAAGAGAGAAAGTAGTTCCGTAAAATTGAAATCACTCCATCCATTGCCTACTTTCAATTTATGCAACTTCAGTAGAGCTGACAATGTTATATATTTAGTGCAACCAACATACAATAGTGTCTTTGCACAACTCTTTAACTTCTCAAAAAAATTTTGGGCAATCATGGAGTTCATCTTAAATTGTCTTTGTCATTTCCTCAATATGACCTTCATCATCATTGACATCTGTAATCACATCCTCCATACAATTTTCTTCATTATCCATATTTTTATTCATATCTGATGATCCATAAAACACAGTTTTATCCCAGCCAGTAGCTACATTCGCCTTTTCTCCGTGTTTATTCCAACATTTATAACTCTGATCTATTCCGTGACATACTAATTGTTCTTCCAACTCCTCTAGAGTAAGTAGTTTATAATAACAACAACGTAAACACAGACAAAGGATTTGAGAAGGATCCTTTACATGATCCTTTACAAACTTGATGAACTCTTCACTCCGTTCTCATACTCTATTGTCAAACGATTAGCATCCATCCAATATTTATTCATCTCCATCCTATTTGAATCTCAAATATTAGTATTTATGGTTCAAGTACACAAAACAAGACTTCCAAATACAGTATAAGAGAACCAATTCCTTATAAAAATAGAGATTAATAGATCCTAACCATTTCCAATAAAGATTTGGAAATCAACAGAACCAGGATAAACCCCCATCAAAATCAACATGGTTTCCAAACACAAAGGGGTTCACGGGGATAATCACTTGTGTCATAAATGGTAAAACTCACAAAACATCATCCTCTATGGATCATCCTCCTCTATCGGTTCAACCCTTATATGGTCAACTAGTCCATCCTTTTATACCTCACCAACCTAAAATACATATGGATGAAAACTAGTAGCCAGATCTATAAGTAAAGAAAGGATTCTCATAATCTCTACAATATGGAATTCATTAAATATAATTACTTTAGATTCATTATAGTTTCCTCAAATCATCCCAGTCCAAACACAAGAATAATCAAGAATGATATATCTACCACTCCTAGGTCTCTGCCCTACATTCAATATCATCATGCTTAATATTTTGGTAAGCTCAATTTACTTACTTTAAATCATAGGGGGATAATCACTTGTGTCATAGATAGTCTCCCATGTTATTCCATATGAAAATTTTAACAAATATTATTGACATATAATCCCCTTAAATCCTCATGAGTGTCTAATTCCAAACTCCATCTTAAGTGTAATATCAAAATAATATATATTAATAAATTACCCCACATCCACTTCCCCACTAATCTCGTCATTATCACACTCTAATGGAATATTTCTTATACTTCAACCCCTTCTATATAATCTCATAACCATATATCCACACATACACATGTCACAAAAACATAAAAAATCATATCCACATCACAAACACACATCACATCCTCATCACAGTATGATATCGTGAAGATGAAGGACATAAACATCAAACTATCCTCCTACAATGCACAACCCCCACTATGTATCCACACCAAATACACATAATCATGTCAAAAAGAATATATATACACCAAAACCTAAAATCATTATAGGTCATATATATACACCCACTGTGAGCCATTACAACTCATACTAAGTGTGAAGGGGGATAAGGGAAGAGGGGGTGGTTCTATATGTGTTCCCTCTATAACCTAGATATTGAGAAAAACACTTAGAACCAAAGTACCCATATAGATTTCAATCCGGTTACTCAACTCAAGTGGTGGTGTGTAAGAAATAATAAGAAAATATAATAAGTATATAGTCACACATAAATCTTTCCTAAGGGTTTACACCAAACTAACACTGCAAACACCCTCATCAACCATTGCCTTGTTACTACCACCCTCTTATAACCACTTCCATTATAATGCCACAAATAATCCCCAAAAAATCACATAAGCATCCATATCAACATTACCATCTTCTCATTTCATTTAACATTATAATTTATTGGATTTTTATTACCATATGCATTTCAATCTTTAACCATTTTAATGTAAAACCAATCATTAAATCACTGCCCACTATAATCCATTCATTAATCATTAATAACATTTATTCTATCTTTAACCATTTATTAAACATAATTATTCCAATCATTATCATTAATCATTTAACAAACCATCATTTATCATTTCCAACCCATCACCCATTACTATTTTCATTTATTCCAACCATATTCCATGCCAAAAAGAAACTATAACACCACCCAATAACAACTAAATTTTCATGACATAATATACAACTAAACACATTCTAAAATCTATAAAACCACTTATTTTCTGCCTAAATATCCATATCATTGCTATCATAACCACACAATAATCTATCCATCACTACTGTATTAATTACCACACCACATGCTCCCAACCACATCAATCAACCATCACCCTTATAATCATAGTGATAAATACCCCATACATAGTATCATGAAAGAGAAAACATATAAGAAATTCACACTAAAAGTCCTATGTATGACCATTAACCATTAAAACCATAACAAAAAAACACAAAAACTGAATTAGCATTGTTGTCACATCCTTCCTAAGAATAAAGTTCAAGAAGAGAATCAAGAACAAGAGAAAAGAAATTCACCTTAGAGGAGGAGAAGTAGGGAACCTTCTGTGCTACGTCGGGAGTGGAAGGCGTGATGGCTAGAGGTGGAGGTGCACGGGAGGAGCTTCCAACTGTTGAGAAATGGAGGAGTAGGGTTCTCGGGGAGTAGGGTTGAGTGGAGAGGAGTAGAAGTAGGGTTTTTGGGGAGGAGGTTCTGTCGAAGGGGTTCGAGGGGGAGGATTAGGAGAAGGGATAGCAGCGAAGGTCCGACAACGCGAAGATTGGGGGCGGCGGAGGTCCGGTAACACGAAGATCGGGGGGCGGTAGAGGGGATTCTCAGGGTTACAGTACCGCAAGAGATTTAGGGCACAATAAACCGAGGCTACTGTGCGACCGATTTTATAAAATATGGGACTACGGTTTTATCAGTGCTTTTTTAGCACTGATAAAGAGACCCTTTATTAGCACTAAAAAAGTGCTGATAAATCCTTCCTGTATCAGCACTAACATTTTAGCGCTGATACAAGCCTTCTTTATTAGCACTTTTTAGCACTAATAAAGGGTCTCTTTATCAGCGATTTTTTAGTACTGATAAAGGTTACCCTATATCAGTGCTAAAATTTTAGTGCTGATACATGGATTCTTTATCAGCGATTTTTGCTTAGAGCTGATATAAGGTGGAGCTTCCCTTGCCCATTTTTTGTAGTAGTGCAATTTCAGAAGAAAAAAATCATGTAACATCAAATATTTTTCAAAAGGTACAGACCATTTAATTTTTGGTTTAAATTCCTTAAAATGTCCCTTAGTTTGACACATAATCTTTTAATAGAGGTTTGGAGTGCGTTTGGGGCTTGTTTGATGCCCGAAGTACCGAAAAAGGGGGAAATTTTTTAACAAAGTCTATTATTTGATGGTAATGGAGTTGGTTTGTGTTTGATGGCAATCCACATTAGGTTTCTCAATGATTTTTCAAGACAAGCGTTCTTATGGTTTATACTAACAATAATATTGAAGGTTGTGTTTTTTCCCAGTGTTTTCCAAATTTTTGGGTCCAAAAAATGGAGAATAGAGAAAGGTGTTTTTAGAAAAGGAGGTTGTGTGAAAGTATAAAGGTGGTTTGGAAAGTTTCATGCAAGGAATGTTTTGGGATTATCACATTAAAATATAGAAAAGGAAAAAAGCACGCGAAATATTTAATTGTCTGTGAAAGACGAGGTTGCACAAAAGGGACTTATGCACCC
The DNA here is from genome assembly GCA_963277665.1 of Viscum album. Taxonomy (NCBI): domain Eukaryota; kingdom Viridiplantae; phylum Streptophyta; class Magnoliopsida; order Santalales; family Viscaceae; genus Viscum; species Viscum album. The sequence continues at coordinate 368,629,328 of OY728135.1, read as the reverse complement.
AATGCGATGTCAATAATGGTTTTATGCACTCATATAAAATATTACATGTATGGTATTTGAGGCCTATAAATAGGAGGGTACCCCCATTCAAGACTCAGAAATTTTTTCAACGAAGATCTAGTGTCTCTTCCATGCAAAAGAGTTGTGTGAAAAATAATTTAGCGTAATCAATATTGCGTGAAAAGTGTTTCATTAGTCTCTAAAGACCAAGTGAAACTTATGGTGTAGCTGCATGAAAGATATGGGTTTCTCAAAAAATAAGGGTTCTTCAAAATTCATCTTGCGCGACAATACCGAAACTTGCGTGCAAGAAGAGGTGTTTAACGCAAGTGCAGTTTTGAGCTTCTAATAGCTTTGAATATATGGTTTGTTTGTTCAGTGATTTCAAGTGCATAAATTCAGGACTTTGATGCAAGAATATTCTCATGCTAGATAGGGACAAATACTTAAATGAAAATATATTGAAGATACCTTCAAGTCGATAAATCGATTAAGACTTCACCTAAGGCAATGAGCTAGGGGGAGTCGATGGAAGTGCTCTGAGGGATGTAGTGTGCTATACCCAAAATCTTATATGGGAAGTGTGCCTAGCACATAGTAACTGTGTCTAAATTTTTTTACTCCGCTACTAGTGAAGATTAGTGGATTTTGGTACAATCGACACACTGTTAGTGTGTGTTCTTTGGACTAACCCTTAGTGGTGAACCATGTAAAACTGTTGGGTTTCTTATTTGCATGTGAATGATTTATTACTACACTATTCCATATTATAGGTTTAACTAGTTCCTACCAACATGGGAACAAGATCCATCCTTTAAAAGAAAAATTTGACACCATGATTCACCCCTCCCCTCTCAGGGTGTTCTGGGGTCCTACAAGTCATATCATAGGCTACAAGTTACTGGTGTTCAATCTATTCTTCTTTGTTGACATGTATAATTTAGTTAATGTTATGGTAGTCCTCCTATTTGATGGAAGTAACTTTCATATTTGGAATAATAGGATGATATCTCATCTTATATCTCTTAGAATGGAAGTATTGTTTGCTATTGCACAAGGAATACAAGTCACTGATCTAACAAGGTTGTCTATGATTGATATAGACAAGAAAATTCTTGATGTATATGTTAAAGAACATAATTTCCTCACTATATCTCTTTCTGATCAAATATATCTAAAGGTGATGGGTTGTACATTAGCAAATTCTATGTGGTAAAATTGGATAATATATATGAAGGTGACAAGAAAGTGAAGGATGAAAAACTATAAGTCCTGCACAATAGGATTGATGACTTAAAAATGAATCCTAATGAAAATGTAGATACCTTTTTAATCGAATTACTGAAGTTGTTGGAGAAATAAGCAGACTTGGTGAAGAAATAAAAGACATTGACATTGTGAATAAAATTTTGAGAAGTCTCTCACATCTCTACAATCTAAAATTTTCATCCCTTGAGGAAAGGGGTCTTTCTAAATATTATTTGGATGATTTTCTGTGCAGTCTGGTGGAATATCAAATGAGAGTCAAACTTAAAGATGTAACGACTTGAGTAATCAAAGAAATTCCTTTCAAAGCCATGGAAAAACATGAGGTTTCTGGAGATACAGTTAGTGTAGATAATGAGTAGTATGAAATCCTTTATCTTTTTTCCAAGAAATTCAAGAGAGGAAAAGAGATATTTGAGGGAATTATTTACTTGTATTTTTTCATTGTGGTAGAGTTGGGTGCACTACCACTCGATGCTCATGGAAGATCGATGATGAATAAAGTGAAGCTGGAAATTTACAGAAGCCTCAGAAAAGGTTTTATCAAAATAGAGACTTCAAATATGAAAAGAAATGTCAATGAAATATCTTTTTTGTAAAGAATAAGGTGATGACAATGAATTTTTTGAGGAAGATAAACTAGAGTTTAAATCTGGAACCCAAGCATCTATGATGGATATAGTTAAAAAGTCAAAATAATCAAAAGATAAAGATAGATATAATCAGTTTATTGTAGATGTTGATCTCAAGTTTCAACTTAAGGATGCTCCTGATAAGAATGAGAATCAAAGTAACAGGTGAAAAAAGTGGAGAGAAGTTGTGGAAGAATCATCCGAATATATTGATCGTCTTGAAGCTAAAATTGAATGACTCTAAGAAGTGGTGAAAGTATATTAAAAAAATTTCAAAGAACAAAATATATAGTTAAACTAAAGCTCATAATTGAAGAACAGACAAAGGTCATCAATGACATTACATCCAGACTAGAGGATAATTCCAAGACTGTTTAGGGTCTTAAAGAATAAGTTGTTACTCTTAGGAGTAAACTTGAATGTGAATAAAATTCAAAAGAAACAAAGAAGAAAATATTGTTTGGAATATTATCATATGTTGAGCTGCTGAATAGATATAAATGGGGTTCTTATTGAGTATAAAAGGTTTTTAATGATCAAATATCCACATGCATGGGAAATTGTGGAATTATTTGTGATGATAAAACATTAAAGGCAGTAAATAAGATAAACCAAAGCAATGGGAAATCAAAAACTGAACATATTGCAAAGTCAACTAAAGTATTAACAAAGATGAACTCATGTCAAACATAAAGAAGAACCGAATCATATCCACAAGTTTCCCGAAATGATAAAAAATCAAACTATTTTTCAAAGGAAGGAGACATGGGGAGGAACATGATTGAGAAGAAATTCCCTCTTATGAAATGTCAATTTTGTGGCTATCTAGGACATATCATGTCATACTGTGAAGAGGCAAGGATCTATTTGAATGGGGAAGATCTTGGAAGTCAAAAAAGGAGAATGAATTCATATCCTACTTAATATAGAAGAAATAATTTATATGGAGATTGTTTTAATTGTTGTAACTTTGGCCATAAAGCTGTTTATTGCAGGAATAGGAAATACATGAACAATACATACAAAAATCAGAGACAATCCATTACTCGTCAACCAGATGGTGTAGCTATTACAAACCAGTTTTATCATCTAGAAGAATAGTATGAGTATGATAAACCTATTTACATGGAAAAGAGATTTGAAAGTTCATCATTATCCTTCACTCAATCTAATATTTCATGGAAGGAAAAGAAAAAAACTGAAAAATCAACCTTTTATAAGTATCCCTTAAAGTTAAAAATAACAACAGTACCTATATTAATGATAGTATATTCTCATACCATATGATGGGAAATGAAGACCTATTAAAAATTGTTAAGAAAATGGTTGATGGAATAGTAAGGTTCAGTAATGATGGTGCTTTGAAGATCAAAGGAATTGGAAGTACTTAATTGGATAATGGAAAGATGAATAAAACCGAAGTTCTCTATGTGGAGGGTCTGCATCAAAATCTCCTAAGCATGATTCAACTTTTTGACTTGGGACTGATAGTGACATTTAATCAAAATTGGTGCACTATCAGAGGAAAGATAGGTAATTCTCTCATAAAAGGATGCAAACAGATGGAAACCTATATCAGGATGATAGTAAAGAGAACATTTTATACATGAAATTTGAAGAAGAAAACAACTTTTTGCACCATAGGTTGGGTCAAATTAATAAAAAAGACATGGAAAAGATATATAAGTTGAAGATAGTCATGGATATCCCCAATCTTAAGTTTGAAAGGGAAAAGACTTGTGTTGCTTGTATAAGAGGGAAGTTGGTATACAGTTCATATCAACCAAAGAAGAAAAGGGCATCAAATATTCTTGATCTCATCCATATAGATTTATATGGTCCGATAAATTTTGTTGGAACATATGGATAAAGGTACTTAGTTATTTTCATTTATGATTATAGTAGAATGTATTGTGTGATTGTTATACATAGGAAATGAAAAGTGATTGATTTCATGAAAAAGTATCACCAAATTTACAAGATTGATACTGGATGACCAATCAAAGTTCTATAGTCATACAATAAAAAGGAATACACATACATTGAGTTTGAAAATTACCTAGAGAAATATGGAATACAATATGAGGTGGATGCTGTGAGAACCCCACAGTAAAATGGAGTTGTTGAGTAGAGAAATTGACAAGTGAGAAATATGGAAAAAACAATGCTGATTGATCACCGTATATTTGAAGTATTTTTGAGTTTTCAGAAGTAAATGTTTCATTAGAAACAAATAAAGAAATCAAGGGATTTGTGGTGATGTTGTAGATGAAGGAATATTCCTCAGATATCCAATGAATATAAAAGTATAAAAATGTTTCAATAATTATATTGGAAGAATTGTGGAAAGAATTGATGTTAATATCATTGAAGATAAGACCAAAAATACCTTGAAGGGGTCTTATGATGATGTGATTGAACATGTAGAATATATTCAACATGGAACATATTCAAATATTGAAGTAGAGGAAGGATTTCAAAAGATTCAGAGGTCAAAATATGATGTTGATTCATAAGAAGAATCAGAAGAGAAAACCATGGCCAAAGAAAATTATTTTAAACCTCTTAGGAGAAGTTGAAGAGCCTAAATTTATCAATCCAATGTTATTGGGGACTGGACAACACCCACACAGATAAGGAGAATGAGGAATAATGCACAATCTGTCTTCCTATCAGTTGTGGAACCATCCTCATTTGAGGAGGCTGTAAAACATGAATCATGGGTTAAATACATGAATGAAGAGTTAGATTAGATTAATAAGAATCAGACATGGGATATTGTTAAGAGACCCAAAAATCACAATGTGATTGGTACAAAGTGTATTTTTAAGAATAAATTCAATGAGGAAGGTATTATTGTCAGAAATGATGCATGATTGGTTTGTAAAGGATATTCACATGTTGAAGGTATTGATGTTGAAGAAAAATTTGATCTGGAAGCTAGACTGGAGTCAATAAGACTTTTTTCTTTCCATGGAAATTTAATAAGGATAAAAATTGTATCAAATGGATATCAATATAACTTTCTTAAATGGTGTTCATGAAGAAGAAGTCTACATAGAACAACCAGTGGGTTTTCTACTTGGTAATGATGAAGTGAAGGTTTGAAGATTAAATAAGGAACTCTATGGTTTGAAGCAAGAACCATGAGCATGGTATTCACAAATGGATTATTATCTAAAGAATCTCAAATTTAAAAGAGGAGTGGATCAAAACCTATATGTTAATAAATCTCATAAAGGTCAGTTCATTGTATTGGTGTACGTAAATGATATTATATTTGGTTGAAAAAGACATGGATTAGTGGATGAATTTTACAATCACATGAAATCAGAATTTGAAATGTCTATGATTGGTGAACTCACATACTTCTTGGAGATTAAATTGATTCAGAGGAAATAATAAACTTTTATTTCTTAGGAAAATTATTCAAGATAGTTTCTGAATAAATTCAATATGCAGGACTCCAAATCAATGTTGACTCCGATTGTGATTGGTACAAACTTGGAAAGCATGAGGATGAGACTTATGTGGTTCCCACCATGTACAGGAGAAATATCAGAAGCTTATTTTACTTAACTGCAACACAATCATATATTTTCTTTGCAAAATTCTTGGCATCCCACATTCAAAGTATCTGAAGGAATAACATATGGTGGCAGTTAAACAAATCATGAGGTACATTCAAGGTAATCAAAATTATGGATTATACTTTGCTGCAGAAAGAGATAAAGAACAATTGGCATTTTATGATGTTGATTGGGATGGAGATGTGGTATATATAAGGTCCAAATGTGGTATATAATTATTTATTGACATGAAATGTGTGGGTTGGTTGAGTAAGAAATAGGAAATCACTTATCTTAGTACTGCTAAAGCTGAGTATATCTCCACTACAAAGGCTTTCACTCAGCTATTGTGGATGAATCAACAACTTACTAATATTGGTGATGAGGTGAAATAGTCGATGGTGGTTCACTGTGATAACAAGAGAGAAATTGATCTTACAAAGAATCTTGTTCATCATTCTCATACGAAACACATTGAAATCAGATATTTCTTTATCAAGTAAAAAGTTGAACAATGAATGATTAAAATAGATCATATTAGAATTGATGATCAGGTGGCTGACATATTGACCAATTCATTGTTAATACATGTGTTTCAAAATCATCGTTTCAATCTCAATGTTCAACCAACTCCCATTGCATGAGGAGGTTATAGATATTCCCCTCTCCCCAGTTATCTTAAATGTTTTAATATTTTTGTGGATGTGGTGAAGGTTTATGGAGGAGATACAATCTGGGGGAGTGTGTTTTTGAGCTCTACAAGTAAACATTAGGTTCTTTAGGTTTATTTCCAAAGAGGTGAAATGGATAAATGGAGAAATGGATAAATTTAATGAGTTACATAGGGAGATAATGATGATTTATAATGGGGGAGAATGATGAGTTACAATGGGGGAGAATGAGAATGGATAAAAAAATCAGTTTTATGAGGAAATAGTCAGAGATTATCTTGGACATCTTTAAGTATTCCAAGACATGAGAACCCAATTTATGCTTCACCTATTGTTTTCTACACCAAACATTTCTCATTTATTCTTATAGTGTTGGATGAGTTGTTTCATGGGTATCAAGTTTTAATAGTGTCTCGTTCTATATTGAATTTATCTATAGATTTACAACAAACCCAAAGGGGGATATTGTTGGAACCAAGAATATTATTTAATGTTATTGGAGTTTGGATTGTATTTTTCATCAATCCACATTGGGTTTATCAAGGAGTTTTCAAGGAAAGTGTTCTTATAGTTCATGCTGACAACAATATTGAAGGTGGTGTTGTTTCTTAGTGTTTGCCAAATTTTTGGGTCCTAAATTGGAGAATGGATAAAGGTGTTTTTGGAAAAGGAAGTTACATGAAATTTTGAAGGTGGTTTAGAAAGTTTCATGCAAGAAATGTTTCGGGATCATCACGAAAAAATATAGAAAATTCAAAAATCACGTGTAAGTTTTAATTGTGCGTGAAAGACAAGGTTGCACATAAGAGACATACACATCCAATGAGATGTTAACAATGGTTTTACACGCTCATCAAGAATCTTGCACATAGGTTCATTGGGGCCTATAATTAGGTGGTTACCCCCATTCAAGACTCAAAATTTTTTCCAATGATGATATGATGTCTTTGTCGCGTGAAAGACTTATGCACAGTAAATCTTGTGCGAAAAGTGTTCCTTTAGTATTTAAAGAACAAGTTAAACATATGGTGTAGCTATGTGAAAGATAAGGGTTGCGCGAAAAATAAGGTTCGAGTGAAAGTCATCTTGTGCAATAATCCCCAAACTTGCATGCAAGAAGAGGTGTTCTACGCAAGTACAGTGTTGATCTTCTAATAGGATTTGAATATCTGGTTTGTTTGTTCAGTGATTTCAAGTTCATCAATTCAGGACATTGATGCAAGAAGAGTCTTGTGATAGACATGGAAAAATACTTGAATGAAAATATATTGAAGAGACCTTCAATTCGATAACTGAGTAAGACTTCACCCAAGACAGTGAGCTAGGGGGGTCGATGGAAGTGATATGAGGGATGCAGTGTGCTATCCCTGAAATCTTATAAAGGTAGTGTGCCTATAAAATATTGACTGTGTATAAACTCTTTTACTTGACAATTAGTAATGATTAGTGTATTTTTGTATGACCAACACACTATCAGCGTATTCTTTTTGTGCTATCCCTTAGTGGTGAACCAAGTAAAACGGTTGTGTTTCCTCTTTACATGTGAATGTTTTATTACTGCACTATTCCATATTACAGGTTTAACTACTTCCTACTAACATGGGAACAAGATCTATCCTTTAAAAGAAAAATTTGACACCTTGATTCACTCCTCCCCTTTCAGGGTGTTCTGGGGTCCTATCGAAAATACACTGGGCCGCACGGTTAGGAGAAATTGTGCAGCCCAAGCGCACATCCATGCAGTCGTTTGCAGATCTGGGGTAGTAAGCTATTGCATGGCCAGAGCATGGTTAGTAAAACCATGTGTTTGACCATGTGTTATGACCTAGTATAGCAGAATCTACCATAAGGTTATGTATAGTTTTTCCAACCGTGTGGCCAAATCATGCGTCACCTGATGTGTAATAAAAATTTAATTTAATTTTTAGGGTTTTATTTTAAAACACCCATCTCTTTCTCCTCCTCCTCCCACTAGATATTTTCTCCCCTACTAGGTTCACAAAGGATCCTCTCCTCCCACATTATCGTTTTTCTCTATCTCCCTCAAATCCCCTCCGATCTATTTTTTGTGGTAAGCTACAGACTCCTCTCAGTAATCTCTCTCATCCACACCCCTTTATTTCACGGTTTCTCCAACCCTCGTTGTGCTATTTCCATGCGATGGATTTAGACCTATTTGGGGGGGGGGGGGTTCCTAAATCTCTTTATATATTCCATTATTAGGTCAAATCAAGCCTCAATACCCAATGTACATAGTACCATGATGTTGAGGTAGGACGTCTGCTCTTTTCCCCTTCATTTTCATCTCTTTTGGTGTTGTGTCATTGTACCTCCCCCTCAGAACCATCCAACGAGACTTGTTATCACGTGTTAAAATAATTGTCTTGTTTTTTCATGACCATTGGGACTATAACTTTTAAAAAAATCCATGTTTATGGTGTTTTTATTGGATCCACTCACCCCTTTTGGGTGGACTAACCAAAACGGCATAAGTTTCCCTTTTATTAAAATGTGAAAAAATTATCATTGGTGTGTGTGGAACCTTGATAATTTTATAATTTAATTAATAAGATTAGAATGAGAAATATAACATGAATTGGGTCCCTCTTAATAATTCCTAATCTTGAACATTGTGGTTTAATCTATGTGTAGTGCCTTATACCTTTGACATGCTTAATGTCTCTTTGAATACAATATGCCTTACATGCTAAAATTCTCATTTCAAGTTACATGAATACCTTTAATTAATGAAATCATTATTCCTTGTGCTAAAAGATTATACTTAATACAATATGCCTTGCTTGGTGGTATTATACTCAAATTCCCACATTTATTTCAAGTGAATTATATTAATGCCTTATGTTAAATTCTTATTCATAATGCCATGTAAAATTGCATACCTTATATTATGAAAAATGGTTATTCCTTGTTTGTTTCTCTTACTTGATCCTTTTTATGGTTAAAATGGAATGAGATAATTGATCAAGCTCTATAGATTGAGATATTGAAATGAAATTAATGATATATTAGTAAGAGGAATGTCGATGCCATATGACTTTCTTATAGTTTATTGCTTATGTAAATTTCTTATTGCTTATTCCCTTGTTAGTGGCTTGAACCATACGAAAAGCTTGTTAAAATTGTTGGCTTCTGCTATTGAAATTGCATGTGTTGAAATGAACTTGTTTAAGGATTGTTCCATGTATCTTATGCCTCACACATTTCTTACTCTTATTAAATACTCATTGCCTTGCTATATGATATGTGTCATTGATGTTTGGCTTGAATTTCTTAGATTAGTTAATAGGGGCATGTGGTATTGAGATGATTATTGTTGGTTAGCAATCATAAATGCATTAATTGTTATGCATGCCTTATTTTACATAGCGGTTGACATGGGATGGGAGATAACATGGGTTCCGTATGAAGGACCCATGGATGGACTTCTTATGCTTGATGGGTTACAACTCAATGCACTGGGAGATATGCTTTGGTTTTCCAAGTAAGGGGTTCCTAGGTGATTTATTATACTCCTGAGTGATATCGGTTCCCAAGGGGAGTGTGAAGACCATTTGGAAAGATGGTTATGCCATGCCTTGGGTGATACTCGGTCCCCCTGTGAGATACTTGGGAGGAAATCAGTGTTTACCATACCTCGTAGTGATACATGGGATTATTTTAGATTGCCTTGGACGAGATCAGTGGTATTGGATTTATCAGATGTTTCCATTACGATACTTGGGATTATTTTAGATTTACTTGGAAAAGCATGGGACTCCACCTCATGTTTTAATGGAATGTTTGGTTTGCATTTTCTGTTTGGTTGTTGAATTATATGAGATACATCCTTTATGTTTATATGATAATGTTTATGAATTTATGATACTTCTTCTTACTTTCTAGTATACTCATGTGATGATAAGGTATTGAGACTCCAATACAAAGCACAAGTTTGGGGGTATGATTTGTTAATTTCATTACTTATCATGGCACCTCTTACATATTTTGTGACATGTACATGTTCTCCATTCAGACACCTTGCATAGGTCGAAGCAGGTGGTATGGGATGTGTGTCCACTTAGGAACTCAGACCAAGTGGCAGTTGTTTATTTACTTCCCTATAATTTATTATATGTGACATGTTGTTTCCTATTTATAGTACCAAAATGGAATGGTCTAGACACCGTGGGTGCTGACTAAATGAGATTATTATCTCACACCCTACTCGGGTGTTGTTTGGTACTCGAGTAGACTTTATGACTGTAGGTATAGATAAAGGGAGGCATACTGATTCTTATGCTTGATTTTCTTGCTTTTTAAGATGGATATGGGGGAAAAGGACCAAGAATGTGCTTGAGATGATTTTGTAGTAGTTTACCATTTTTTGTACTTTTGATAACATGTTTTTTATTCTTGTACCCCCATTTTCCCTGCACTTCTATTTTCATGTAGACTCACGACATCATCATCATCACTTTAGTACCATGTATTGTTATTTAGCTTCGGTAGTTATCTATTTACCATGTTGGGTTATTTATTATTTCTTCTATTGTGTGCTTATTATTATGATTCCTCTAATTATTATTATTGTTTACCATTGTTCATACTCTGATCTATGAGGGCATAGTCTCCCCACAGAAACACCCTAGGCCCTCACTACTAATCGAAAACCTCTGGAATTTGGGGAGATGTGTTTGACGTCATGTGGCCAACCGACCTTGGGGAACTTTTGAGTGGAATCCAGGACCGGGATGTTACAAATCACCTCTAACCCAACGCTATTTTCAGTGTTAAAATGAATTTATGCTACAATGTTTCACTATTGATGCGATATCCCCACTGTTTTTTTTGTTTTTTTACTTTATAATCATTTGATCAGTATAATTAATGATTTATATTTATTTTTAGCCTACATATTTTAATCATTATATTTAATTAATTTTTAAATTTTATTGTTCAATTATTAAAAAAATCAACAATATTATTAATGTTATTTTTAATATATGAAAAATATTATTCATACTCATCTTTTTTTCCAATTTTTAACCAAATAAATAAATTATTTATTAGTAATTATTATATTAAATTGTTTATTTATATATCTACATAATGAATGTTATATAATAATAATCATAGAATTAGTGTAGAATACTTATATAATATAATAAATTATATATTTCATTTAGGTTAGTTTAAACTAATAATAGATAGTAATTAAATACACTAAAAATTGAAATAGATGATGTTATTGGTTTATAAAAAACATAAATTAAAATTGAACCTATGAATATATATATATATATATATATAAGTATATTTTTGAAAAAATATAACAAAATAAAAACATGCATGTTCACATGAACAAACAAAAAATTAAACTAATGATATGCAATAATCAGAACATAACATTCCAAACACAATAGATAACACAAATTTAACATTACAACAATAGTGTACAACCGCCATATGAAAAATAAAGGGTGGAAAATAACAATCTAATAATCTGCATTTTTAATTGATTTTCGTTTTAAGTATAATTTAGTTTTCTTTTATTTAATGTTAGATTATTTATTTATTAATAATGTTAAGTAAGGATAAAACAAAGTAAAGTAAGGATAAACTAAAGTTAAGGGTCAAAGAAATTTAAGGGTAAAAGTAAAGTTAAGCAAGGATAGAACAAAGTTAAGTACATGTAAAACAAATTTAAATAAGGGTAATCTAAAGTGATGTAATGGTAAACTAAAGTTAAGTAGGGGTGGAATAAAGTTACGAAAGGGTGAACTAAATTTAACAAAGGGTAAAAAAAATTATATAGAGGTGAAACAAAGTTAATCAAGGGGAAAACAGAGTTAAGTAAGGGTAAACAAAAGCTAAGTGAGGATAAACTAAAGGAAAGTAACGGTAAACTAAAGGAAAATAAGGGTAAACTAATGCTAAGTAAGGTTAACTAAAGATAAGTTAGCATAGACTAAATCTATGTAAGGATAAATTGAATCTAAGTAAGGGTAAACTAAAGTCAAGTAATGGTAAACTAAAGTTAATTAAGGGTAACACAAAGTTAAGTAAGGATAAAACAAAGGTATGTCAGGGTAAACTAAAGCTAAATAAGGGTAATCTAACATAATTAATGGTAAAATGAAGGTAAGTAGGGTTAAAAAAAGTTAAGTAAGGTAGAAAACAAAGTTAATTAAGGTTAAAACAAAGTTAAAGGTAAACTAAAGTTAAGTAAGGGAAAACTAAAGTTATGTAAGGGTTAACTAAAGTTAAGTATGGTTCAACTAAAGTTAAGTAAGGGTAAAATTAAAGCTAAGTAAGGGTAAACTAAAACTAATAAAGGGTAAACAAAAACTAATTAAGGGTAAAATAAAGTTAAGTAAGGGTAAAACAAAGTTGATTAAGGTTAAACAAAAACCAAGTAAGGGTAAACAAACATGATCTGAATGCTCCAATTATAGATACAATGGAAGTGTCAGCTCCAACTGTTAAGTTAACAATGGGTGAAAATGTTTTATTTTAGTACTTACTCAGTAAACATAGATGAATCAAGGGTAAGGGTTATAATATCTCACTCTTTAATGTAATAATCGAGAATCTATGACAGCGATATGTTGATTAAGAAAATTATTATTTTTTAAACAAATGGAGACATGAATTGGTCACCCAATTCATGCCCCAAAGAAATTTATTAAAGAAAAAGTATTATGATACATGAACAAGGTGTAATGATTTTACACCAACACAAAATTTAGAGAGATATATGAAGATATATCAAAGAAGCTCAAACAAGGCATCATGACTTCAAGAAAGTAATCACCTCAAGCTAAAAGTGCAGAAACTCAAAGCAATCTTCAAGGCCTCAAGATCTATAGCATATCATCAAAAGCAGGTCCATATCCACTGGAATGGCTATAAAATAAATCTCAAATGCAACCAAAAGAAGAGAAAAACCATTGTGCACAACCCATGAATTAATCAAAAAGAAGGGAAAACACCTAGAAACATAGCAACACTAATCAAGAAAATCAGGGAGTTTGTTTAGAATCCTGCATCAACCTCTTATTAAACATTCGACGTTTAATATCAAGATAAGTCTCTGTAGAAATTTCACCATTTCTGAGCCTTTGATAAGCTATTTCATCTCATTTTTCCTTCATAACCAGGCCAGAGTCTTAATTCAGGTTATCATCAGGAGGTGAAATAGAAGAATCAACCTCCATCCGTGGAGGAATATCTATAGCCATCATTCGGGAAGAATAAAAAATGGAAACAATAGAATCAACCACACCTTTTGATGATGTAATTTAAGTTTTGTCCTTTTGATAAGAATAAAGTGATCTCGTAACAATTTTTCGTTCAAGGTGAGAGTAGTCCTTACGTTTTTTTGTTTTTTAGGATTGGGGGTAGTGAATCCATCAGCATCCACCGCTTGTTTTTTTTCCTTTTAGAGAGCTTGATTTTAAGAAATCTTCCTCAATTTGAGTGGCTTTCTCATCATCCTCTAGTAAGGATGTTCACTGAGATGAGTCTGGAATAGATTGAGAAAGCATCAAGACAATAACATTAGAGGGTTCACCCTCCTCAATAATAGTAGCCTCATTACCCTCAATGGTAAGGTTATTTTCAATAGGAATTGATGGATTGGGAATAGAATTAGGAACATCTGTGGAGTTTAAAACATTGATGCTATCAACAGGTTTAACTGCCCGAACAGTAGTACTCTTCCTTGTAGAATCCTTTTCCACCCAAATTGACTTGAAATGTGTGTGTGGGGGGGGGGAGCATGAGTCTCACATTCTTTCATAAGATGACCAATTTTGGAACATTTTTTATAGTAGTCTAGTACATTTTCAAAGACAACATCTTGTATAAACCCGTTATATCTATTTTTTTATCAAAAAATGCGATGGAAACTCATGCGAGATGTCAACTTCTGTATAAATCCTAGAAAATTAAGGTCTTGATAGATTCATAGTAGTCGATTCAAGCCTGATTGGATGTCTGAAGAGTTCAACAATGGAGAATAAGGCACGCTGCTTGAAGAGATAGAGAGGAAAACCTGTGAAACCAATCCAGATAGGAATGATGGGGGGTTCAGAACCAACATCAAAATCTAGAGACCATTTGAAAACTTTCATAAAAGATCCCCCAAAAGACCAAGAATCACAGGTCCAGAATCGGTAATAGTCATTCTCCGAGGAAAAAGGAAAGAGGACTTACCATGAATTCAGTAATCTGATGTTAAAATTTGTGAAGCCTATACCGTCCAGGGTTTTGCATAGAAACACTAATGAAGGACGGTGCTGTATAAATCTACCAATGAGGACAAAACAAATATATGAAGAGAGTATGTGTACCTTTTCATTGGAGAAAGAAATTGTTGATAGATCTCAATGTCAATATTTTTTTAGAGAAAAACTTTCAGAGATCATTGATTCAGTGAAATCAGTAGAGCCCGCGACGACTTCCGCAAAATACCTAGCATCCAGGATCCTCTTTTGATCAACGGGATTAGGGATTCATCCATGTTCTCCCATGAACGACATCCTCCATCTCTCGATCATTAAGAAAATTAATTATAATCATGTATCCATTGTAAATTTCTACATTTTTAATTGAATATCGTTGAAAATAAAAGATAATTTAATTTTATTTAATTTTATATTATTAAATAATGAGTACAAGTTTATTTTAATTTAATCATTAATTACTTACGTATTTAATTTTATTACTATATTGAATTTTATTTTTTAATATATAAATAAATTATTATTATTTAACTACTTTTAAAAAAAATCCCTTAATTAATCAAATCACACACATGTAATTATTTGTATACAACATATTTTAATCATTATATTTAATTAATTTTTATATTTTATTATTTAATTATTAACTTTTTTTCAACAATATTTCTAATGTTCTTTTTAATATATGAAAAATATTATTATTACTCATCTTATTTTTTAAAATTTTTAATCAACTAAATAAATTATTTATTCATAATTATTCTATTTAATTGGTTATTTATATATATACATAATAAAATTTATATAATAATAATCATTTAATTAGTGATAAATATATATATAATATAATATAATCTATATTGCATTAAGATTAGTTTAAATTATTAATATATAGTAATTAAATAAACTAAAAATTAAAATACAGTATGTTATTTGTTTATAAAAAAAGAAAAATTAAAATTGAACCTATTAAAATATATATATGTTTATAATAAGTATATTTTTGCAAAAATAGGAAAAAATACAGACATACATGTAAACATGATTAAATACAAGATTAAACAAAATAACATAATAATTTGAAATAATTATAACGTAACACACCAAAAGTAATAGACAATAAAAATTCAACATTACAACAATAATTCTCAATTTTCATAAAAAAAGAAGAAAAGATATAAAAATAAAAATCTAACAATTTGGTAAATTAGCATCGCTTCCCCTGATGTTATTAAAATATTCAAAAAAAATGATGGTGAAGGTGATTTCTTAGGAGGCTCTAGTGGTTAGTGAAATTGTCTGCCACTTTTCTGTATAATTACTTCTTGTTCAACTTGAATAAAACCACGAACATTCGGATCACTGATTTTATTTAGATGTCATGAAAAAAAATATTTTCCTCTTTAAACTCGTTGAAATCCATTCTCTTTTCTTCAATTTCCATTTTTTGTTTCCTTTAATTCTCCAACATCTCTAAAAGCCACTGATTTTCTTATTTCAAATTTTCAACGATAGCTTGATATTTTTCATCATTTTTATTTTTTAATTTAGATTTCTTCACTCCAATGGGTAGTTTATAATAAGATCCACTGAAATCATCGTCGGTTAGGTTCAGATAAAACGATGACAAGCCAAGAGATTTGGGTGGATAAGTCTCGGAAGTTGGATTGCCTAACTCTGATGAAACATTGTTCAGTTTCCGAGATATCTGTCTTGCAATACATGCACCGTATTTTCATTTTTCAAAAAACATTACTATGCTCCATACATGATCAAACCTAAATCCTTTCTTTCTCATGCGATCTTGTATGAGTAATATTTTTTCTCAATAATTCATATACAGAGTATACAAATTAGGCGATTGGATTAATTTCATATTGATCTCAATCATTGGATGAATTTCTTCTTCATCCAAACTTATCATGATTACACCTCCATCCCAACCATTGGATGGATTTTATTTTGAAATGAACCATCAGATGGATATTATCTTTATGCCAACCTTATCATGGTTTTACTATGATCCCTGCCATCCATTGGATTTCATTTTGATCACAACCTTTAGATGAGATTTAACTTTATATAACCTTATCATGATCTCATATCCTTTTTTAATATTTATTTATACATATTTATTGATTAATATTTAATATTTTTAATACTGATTTAATTTTCATAATTAATATATGTATTCATTTTTATTTCAACTATTATTTTTTAATTTTTTAAAAATTTATATAATTAATAACTCTTATTCATTATGTTAATTTTTTTTTGATCTATTGACATTTTAATTAAATTTCACTCATTTTTAACATTCAGAGTATAACACATAGATCATTGGATGTATTTCATATTGATCTCAATCGTTGCATGGATTTCTTCTTCATCGAACCATTTCATGATTGCACCTCCATCCCAACCGTTGGATGGATTTCATTTTGAAATGAACCGTCAGATGGATTTTATCTTTATACAAACTTTATCATGATTTTACTATGATCACATCCATCCATTGGATTTTATTTTGATTATAGTCATTGGATGGGTTTTAACTTTATCTGACCTTATCATGATCGCATATCCATTTTTAATATTTATTTATACATATATATTGATTAATATTTAATTTTTTTACTACTTTTTTACTTTTCATAATTAATATATGTATTCATTTTCATTTTAAGTATTCATTTTTAATTTTTTAAAAATTTATATAATTAATAAAAATTATTCATTATGTTAATATTTTTTTGATCTATTCATATTTTAATTAAATTTCATCATTTTTAACATTTATTTTATAAAAATAGATTGTTGATTGATTTTATATTGATCTCATTCGTTGGATTTATTTCTTATTCATCTAACCTTATCATGATTGCACATTCATCCCAACCATTGGATGGATTTCATTTTGAAATGAACCATCAGATGGATTTTATCTTTATGCCAACCTTATCATGTATTCACTTTGATCCCATCCATCCATTGGAATTCATTTTGATCGTAGTCGTCAGATGGGTTTTAACTTTATCTAAGATTATCATGATCAAATTTCCATCCTGACTGTTGGATGAATTTCATACTGATCTTAATCGTTGGATGTATTTCATCCCTATCCAAACTTATCATGATTGTATCTTTATTCCATTGGATTTCTCAATATATAAGTATCATTGTATCACTTCTTGAGAATAAATGCTCGATAAGAGTACCAAAATGAATCACAATACCGGAGGTCCTTCTGATGTTCATTTTGAAATTTCATCATCATGATCACTATCTTCTTCTTCATCTTCATCCAATGATGTGACAAAAAATAAATTTTAAGATATGTAAGAAGAAATACATCAACAAGTGCATAAGAACAATATGATGATGGTACATTATTATAGAGGATACAACAACCAGTCTGCTCACGCTAGATCCATCCCGAGGCACACAGTTATCAATCACGATCATGTGGCAGTAGATCGTAATTTGTATGATGATTATTTTTCCAGTAATCAATGATATAATGTGACATTGTTTTGTTGATGATATCGAATGTATTGAAGTTTTTTCTTCATATTGATAATGTAGTTAAAGAACATGATCACTACTTTCAACCAAAAAGTGATGGGCTTGATAGATTTGGATTATCAACTCTGTAGAAATTAATAGGTGTGTTTTGGATATTGGCATATGTCCTCCCAGCTGATGCTACTGATGAATGTGTTAAAATTGGTGAGTCTACTTCAATTGAATGTTTAAAAAGATTTTGTTATGCTGTTGTTGAGATTTTTGCAGAGCGATACCTTTGATCACCAAATGTAAATGATATTTCAATATTGATTTATATTGGTCAAGAATGTGGTTTTCCAGGAATGTTAGGTAGTTTGGACTGTATGCACTATAAATGGAAAATTTATCCTATGGTATGGTTAGGACAATATATAGGAAATTTTGGAACCCCAATTATTATTCTTGAAGTAGTGGACGATTATGATCTTTGGATATGGCATGCATATTTTGGTATGTCAGTTACCAATAATGATATCAATGTGATTGAATCATCTTATTTGTTTTCTAATCTTGCTCAAGGTATTTCTCCTCCTACTCATTATTTCATTCAAGGAAAAGAATATGATATGGGATATTATTTGGCTGATAATATATATATAAAGTGATCCACAATTGTGAAAACTATCCACGAGCCACATATTATGAAGAAGAAATATTTTTCAATTAAGCATGAAGCATGTAGAAAAGATGTGGAACATGCATTTGGAGTTTTATAGTCATTCTTTGCATTCATTGAAGAACCTACACATTTTACGAGAAAACACTTTTTACATGATATAATGACTAAATGCATTGTCATGAACAATATGATAATTGAGGATGAACATGATCTAAATGATCCAATTATTAATGTGATGGAAGTTTCAACTCCAACTGTTGAGATAATGACAGATGAAAATGTTCAATTTCAGTACTTACTCAGCCGTCATAGAAGGATCAAGGATAAGGATGTTCACATCATAGTCTAAAATACATTAATTGAGCATCAACGGTAGTGATATGCATATTTAGAAAATTAATTATAATCAAGTATCCATTGTAATTTTCTACATTTTTAATTGAATATCATTTTAAATAGAATACAATTTTATTTTATTTTATTTTATATTATCCATTCATTAATAATGTTAAGTATGGGTAAAACAAAGTTAAGTAAGGGTAAACTAAAGTTAAGGGTCAGGAAAAGTAAAGGGTCAAATGAAAGTTATGTAAGGGTTAAACAAAGTTAAGTAAGGATAAACACAGTTAAATAAGGGCAAACTAAAGCTAAGTAAGGTTAGACTAAAGTTATGTAAAGGTAAATTAACGATAAAAATAGTTAGTAAGGGTAAACTAAAGTTAACTACTGGTGAAACAAAGTTAAGAAAGGATAAAACTAAAGGTAAGGGTGAAAGTAAAGCTATGTAAGGGAAAACTAAATCTGGGTAAGGGTAAAGGTAAGAAAAAGTTATGTAAGATTAAAATAAAGTTAAGTAAAGGAAAAACAAAGTTATGTAATGGTAAAACAAAGGTAATTAAGGGTAAACTAAAGCTAAGTAAGGGTAAACTGGGGGAAGTAAGGGTAAACTAAAGGTATGTAAGGGTAAACTAAAGGTAAGTAAGGGTAAAAAAAAGTTGGGTAAGGATAAACTAAAGCTAAGTAGGGGTAAAATGAAGTTAAGTAATGGTAAAATAATGTTATATAAGGGTGAAACAAATTTAATTAAGGGTATACATAAGTTATGTAAGGGTAAAATGAATTTATGTAAGGGTAACATGAAGTTACGGGAAAACTAAAGTTATGTAAGGGTAAACTAAAGTTAAATAAGGGTGAAACAAAGTTAAGTAAGGGTAAACTAAAGTTAAGGGTAAAACTAAATCTAAGTAAGGGAAAACTAAAGTTATGTAAGGGTAAATTAAAGTCGAGTAAGGGAAAAAACAAAGTTATGTAAGGGTAAACAAACATGATCTAAATGCTCCAGTTATAGATATGGTGGAAGTGTCAACTCCTAATGTTGATTTAATGAAAGATGAAAATGATTGATTTTAGTACTTACTCAGTCAATATAGAGGAATCGGGAAAAAGGATGCTCATATTGCACTCCATAATGCATTAATCGAGCATCTATGATAGTGATATACTGATTTATAAAATTAATTGTAATTGAGTATCCATTGTAATTTTCTGCATTTTCAATTGAATATCATTTTAAATATCACACATTCTTATTTTATTTAATTTTATATTATTAAATAATGATTACACGTTTAATTTAATTTAATCATTAATTATTTATGTAGTTAATTTTATTATTGTATTAAACTTGATTTTTAAGTATATAATAAAATAATTTTGATTTCACTATTTTTTTTTTAAATTCACTTAATTAATCAAATCAAACACATGTATAATTAAAACTAAAATACATTATATTCATGTATAATGAAAATAAGGCAGAATTTATTATATTTAAATTGATATTGTTAAATAAGGATATCATATTAAATTTAATTTGATTATTAATCAATTTATAATTTAATTTAATATAATTATTAATTTTATTAAATATTATAATATATCACATTGGTTAATTTTATGAAAGAATAATAATTTTAGTATAATGTGTTGAATAAAAGTAATAATAAAAAAAATATATAAATAGGAATATTCAAAGAATATTCCTTTTGAAGTGAAAAATGAAGTAATCCCATTGGAGTGAATTTTACTATTCACTCTTAAAAATACAGTAACCTTATGCTAAAATGATGCTATGCACTAGATTTTCTCTGAGACTATCTCCAACTAGTAGGAAAATGGTATTGGAACACCATTTGGGCGCTGAAATCTCCCTCCAACTGATTGCCATATCATGCGTCATTTTGGAGTGGGGCTATAGTGGAGCAACATATTTGGCACACCACTGTAGATGTGCTATCCGTATTTATGGTTTTTTTTAAAAAAAAATCTTTTTATTCATATAATAAATGGTTTTCATTTATTTTGATTAAAAAAAATTAGGGATATCCAAAGAATATTCCTTTTTGAGTAGAAAATGAAGTAAATGGGTTGAAGTTCATTTCACTCTATATGCTTCATTTTAGAGTGACCTTACTTCAAAATGGAGTAATGGGTTGGAGTTTCCCTAACACTATAAAATTGCACAAGGGGTAGTTGTGCCCTGCTCAAAGCTTTTAATGGAAGCTTTTGGAGATTTTTCAAAATACTCAAAGAGATTAAACTGATCTGGGGAATCGTCTATGGTGATCACATGAAGGTGAAGCAAATTGTGTGTAGGAGGTCCGGGGAAGGTGTTGATAAAATGGAAAGATGAGTGTGGAATTAAATTGGGTAGTGTCAGGTTTCCGAAAAAAAAATTATTTTTCTCTGGAGTTATAAATGCATCCTGGATAGTGTTAGAGGCTATAAGGAGAGAGTTTTTACTTATGTGACAAGATCAGTGAATTAAGGTCGAAAGATTTAGTTCTCTCATTTGACGATCATTTAAGGAGGCAGTGTTTTAATATGTGATAGTCAGGGAGAATAAAAGAGGTGCAGCTCATGAAATTCTGGAATTCCAGATTAATTCTAGAGAGGGAAAAGAGAGACGTGAGGCCACCAATAATAATACATTTTTTTTCACATCACCGAAGTGGAGTAATGAAGAATGTATATGGGAGATTTGTTGGTGATCTGAAATAAGACCAGCTATTGAGCATGGAGATGATGATAGAACGTTGATCACATTTCGCAGACATGATCGACTAATTTTATTATGGTCGTACCTTGTGATTTTACGAGTGAATTCACTCCGAGCTTTTATATTTTCTTTCAATTTGCAAAAAAAAAACAGAATTACAATTGTTGAATAATCAGCTGATATTTGATAATTATTTTTCCTTCATTTATTTTTATTTTCTCTTTCGTTCTTTGACTGATACATAGAAAATCAGTGTGTATTTTCACTGGGTGAGGACTGTTAGGTCAGTCTGATTAGTAGTTTTTCGATCAACTCTCATTATTAAAGCTCATCAACTCTCATTCAAGAATTATGTGCATAACAATTTGATTCTGGAAAAGTTTTCAACGACCATATCTACTTTGACAGACTCTTGACGAAAGGAGGTCGATGAATGAAATTATAATCATTGGATTTAATTTATCAAACTTAACGAGACACGCAACGTGGAGATTTCAGATTGTGTGCTGAGATAATTTATAGAGTGAAATCATTTCAAAGAAATGAATAATGGATAATTCAGTAGAATCACTTAGGAAGACCACTAACCATATTTTAGTTCTCTCCAGTTTTCTTTCTCTGCTGCATGTTTTCCTCTATTTTCTTTTTTTTTCATGTCTTTTAGTTTAGATAAGTAGGACAGTTTCAATTCTTTTCTTTGAAACCCCCAAGAAATATAATAGTAATCTAATAATAATAAAAATAGAAAAACGTGATAGAGAAACTCCACAATGGTAGCCTCATTGGGAGAAAACCCTAGTTGCTTATATATTACAATAGTTAGGAGATATAAAAATATTGAAAAGGGTAAACACGATATAAGAACCCATGTTTCAATCGGTGCGATTTTCAGGGAGGCTCCCAAGGAGTTTCATTAAAAAATATTAATTAGTTAAAAAAATGAAAAAAAACAATAAGAACTAATGGACTTTGACCCAACATTGGAAGATGTTGTCCAATATTTTTCCTACAAAACCAAGGAGAATATCAGGAATCTGAATGAAAATGAATTTAAAACAGTGTCAGGAGAACATATAGAATATATGAATCAAAAATTCCTGAAATCCTTGGTTGATGAACTTCATGAAGTTTCATGCTTCTTCTCTGAGTTCTATGTAGGAGAGATTTAATTTTCAATTTGTGGTGAGGAAAACCAAGAGGTTGAGGTAGGCCTATTAAAACATTCACTTCCTAGATTCATCAATTTTTCTATGGCCATAAAAGATGAATGAGGGCTGCCAACCATTTTTCTTCATGGGAATTTCAATATTTTTGACCATTCTTGTTTAAATCTTTTTGAATATAAGATTTCAACTAAATATTCTAAATTTTTCATTGTAGGAATGACACCCATTTCACTGGACGAGGACAATTTGAAAGTATTTGTTGAAAAATGTATAAATTTTGGAGAAGTTAATGAGATGTTGGAGATAGGTATAGAGGCAGTCTCTAAGGAAGAGCATTTAGAGCTAAAATTACACGAGTAGGTTGTCTGATTAAGGAATAAGAATAAAATTATTAATCTATTAATGATGTCCCAAGAATATTTGGATGAACTTTGGGATAACTTTCCCCCTGTAGAAGTCAAAGAGGGGGTTCCTTATATTGTTTATCCAGCTCAAACAAATAATTTATTCCACAACAAGAAGGATTTGGGGGCATCATACTATTTCACAAGAGACCTCCACACATAAGTTAAGTTGCATGATTGTGTAAAAGATAGAATGTGGTGGTTTTTACCACACAAACCCCATCCACCAGGGGATGAGAAACACATTGTGTAGTTGTGGAAAACATAAATACAACACCTATTGGGGGGTCGAACCCAAGATTTTTTCCCCTATACTTCACCTTTACTTTACTTTCTATTTTAGTTTTTAAATTTCAATAAAAATTTAAATTTTTCTGTTAGTTTTTCTTGTAGAAAATAAAGTGGACAACAATTGTTTACATACTTTCCCAAGTTTTCCACCTTATTCTATGTTCATTGATTCACCGTGAGGAATCCTCTAGGGGCCTCTCTCCATAATTTTGAGTAGATACTTTATAATTTCAATAATCAAAAGAATCTATGAGCTGAAAAATCTTCGATCAACACCCTCACTTCTTAAACTTTGGTTACTTTTTTACTTTAGATGTTTTTTTCTAGGTTTTAATGTTAATCTATTTACATTTTTTAGGAATTTTCAAGCTAACTAGAGGAGCTTCATTAAAGAAAATATGGGGTGTATTTGAATATATGAAAATGAGAATAAAGCTTCTAATTCTGGGAGTTTTTCATTTTAAAATTCTGCTCATTTTTTAATACTATTAAAATCTATTTGTTGTTGCTACTTCGGGCTTAAATTGATGAAAGAAATTAAAATGAAAGAACTATTTTCATGTCGAATATTATGTTGAAACATTCTGGTTGCTGCTGTTAAATGAATTATTTTGGCATGTGTATTAGTGTTGAATAATCTCAAACATTGTTGATTTTTTTCATACATCTTGGAAATGAACTATTATAAAAAAATTATCTTTGGGTTGGAATTTTTTATTTGGTAAACAGTAGACAACTTTTGTGCATGTTGTGCATTGTTGTGTTTTTATATATTTTGTGTAGAAGAATACTTCACTGGCCATTCTTAATACCCATTCCAAACATGACTATAATCTTCTGAATTGTTAAATCTGTTTGAACTTTAAAATTCAATTTACATGTATCTTCCATCTTGAGTTCAATATTAAGGACAACGTTGATCTTTACTGTGTGAGAGAGGGTATTTCAATGTGCTCATCTACACCACAATGTGAGCCCACCAAAATCCATTATTTTTTTTGAATTTCATTGCTTTTTAGGTTTCAATTTATTTCCAGTGATTTTAAATTTTTATGAAGAATGAATGCTATGTAGCCACTTTAAGGAGGTTAATTTTATATTACCCCTTGGATATAATTGAGTAATTCATTTTTCACGGCCCACTTGAAATGTGGTGGACTTCGATAAAAAAATTGTGAGAATGTTTTACAACTTTCATTTCCCTTAAACCTTTTAATTTGGATTCAAACTCAGAAGATATCCATTTAAATGAACTATGAAATGAAAATCATAATCTAGGTTTGAACCTTTTCTTTATTCATTAAGTTGTCAGATGAGTTATTTATTCTCCTTTTAATTTATTAAATTCGTTCATCTAAATAGAGTGTTTAAATTATTTGATTGCTAATTTATGTAAGTTAGTTCTCCTAGAGGTAAAGAGAAGTTTGGAATTACAATTGAATGCAAATTGAAATGAATTTAATCTGAATTCAAATTTTTAGGAACAATTATTTTTGTACAACAAGAATCTATTTTGAACTTGAAGAAAACATAATTTCTTGAGGGTAAAAATTTTCACATAAATTCCAAAGGGAAAATCATTTTAGAAACCGATTTTTCATGGTAACCCAGTATTTCGAACTTAAGATTTATTTCATTCCACTGAATTTGATTAATTGTTTTCTTGGGGACAAACAAAACATTAGTGTGGAGGAATTGATGTGGGTGTATTTTGATACATTTTTTTCCACATAACCTCTTTAAATTAATTTTGTTTTTATTGTTATAATAATGTTTAAACTAATTAATTTACTTTGATGATAATTTTTTTGTTAAAATAATAAAAATGTTAATTTAATGATTTTAGGTTTAATTAATGATTCTTTTTATATTAATTATAATTTTGTTTAACTTTGAATTTATAATTTAATTTTTAAGTTTATTTCAAAATATTATCTTAATGTCATTGTTTAATCTTATTTTTTGCCAATTCAATTTATCTTTTCATTTTTTCTTATATATTGTTAATTAATTATAGTTTAACATTAGATTTAATTCCTTTATATAACTTAATAGTTAGAAACAGTCTAGTCTAATTCTTTTCTCTAATAAATTTTATAATTTATTTACTTAGTTAATCAATTAATCATTTAGTTATTTTTAGCATTTTAATTAATTCAACAAAATAATTAGTTTAGTTTAGATTTTATTTAAATATTTATTTTCGATTAGAATTTATTTAAAAAAATTAATTTTTGATTTTAATTGAATTTTAAATCGTTAATTTTTGTTTGCAATTTGTTAAATTTTAACATACAGGTTAAATTTATTAATAAACTATTTTGTTTATTTTATAGTGCAGGTTATAATTTTATTTTGAGCAACAGTGCGCCGCCCGTGTAAGATAACATCGAGACCCCATACCAGATGAGATAACCTCGAGACCCCATACCAGATGAGATAACCTCTGAACCAGGAGATCGTCGCCTCGCCGCCGTTGAATCAACGCGACGCCATCGATTCCCTGAGTTATCGTTGTCTCCGTCAAGCGTAGATCTGAACCCTCACCGACGGGACTTCGAGTTCGCGAGCCCCCAAAATGAAGCAACCCAGATCCCGCCGCCGACGGTGGAGTCCGATCGAGCCAAAGCTTCAAGGGTAAGCTAGGATTCCGTCGGTGTCAATAATGTTGAAGTCAGTCGCATTGGATCTGAGATCCGATGTCGCCGATGTTGTTTTTCGATGTAGGTCACTACCGGATCCGAGTTAATCCCGAGGTCGCGATGAAGGAAATCTCACTGATAACCTGGACCTCTAACGCCGATGCGGTGGAGGTGCGATGCGAGGTTGAAGATGTTTTTCCATATTCCTCCGATGAAACTCATTGGCGAAGTAGTTCGAACTGATAAGCACCGAGCATCCATTTAAGGATCATTTTTATGATAAACGGACTTGGAATTTCTCTTCATGCTCTGGCAATAGAATTGGAAATGCACGCATATGAGATGCTTGAGGAAATGCTCAAATGGTGTTCGTTTTGTGCGTAATCCGATCGAAATTTGGAGGTCTTGTCTAAGATGAAGGATTCGACAGTACGCAAGAAGAAAAACATAAGAAAATCTGAGTATGATGGTTGATCGGACTGAGTGGACAGATGATGATCAAATGGCATTTAATCTGAGTTCGACTGAAGTCTGAGTTTGGAGATTGGTAGTCTGACTGAGAATGACTGGTTTCTGTAATAAATTTAATATAGCCGAAGGGGGTGAATCAGTGGATGGGGTTCCCTAAAACTCTAAAATTACACATGGGGGAGCAACTCTCTGCTTAGTGCTTTGAAATGGAAGCTTCTGGAGATTTTATGAAATGCTTTCAGAGATCAAACCGAGCTGGGGAATCGTCTGCAATGATCATGTGGAGCTAAAGAAAATTGTTTGCAGGAGGCCTGTGTGAAAAATGCAGCGACTGATGGTCAGAAGATGTAATTCCCTCATTTGATGGACATCTAAGGAGGCGTTGGTTTAGTTGATGACATTTAGGGAGAATAAAAGGGATGCAGCTCATGACATTCTTGAATTTCAGATTAATTCCATAAAGATCGGAGGGATACGTGAGGACACCAAGCAAAATACATTTTTTTTTTCATGTCACTGGGGGCGATCTATCAGCGAGCTCAAAGGAGACTTGCTGCCGAGCATAGAGATGAAGATCGAACGTCAATCATATTTCATGGACAAGATTGGCTAATTTTCTTATGGCCATACTTCGTGATTTTCATTGGTGAATTTATTTCGAGTTTTTATATTTTTATTCAATCTGAAAATAATTTCCAGAATTGCAATTGTTAAATAATTGATTGATGTTTGATAATTGTTTTTTTAGTAATTTAGTTTTATTTCCTCTTTAATTCTTTGACTGATACATAGCCAATCAATATGTATTTTCCATCGAGTGTGGATTGTTAGGTGAGATCGGTTAGGAGTTTGTCGATCAGCTCTCATTGTTGAAGCTCATCAATTCTCGATCAAGAATTGTGAGCTTGACGGTTCAATTTTGACAAAGTGTTCGATGACCATCGCTAATTTGAGGAAGTCTGGATGAAAGAAGGTCGATGATTGAGATTCTAGTAATTGGCTTCAATATCTCAAAATTAATGAGGCATTAAACTTTGAGATTTTGGGTTGTGTGTTGAGAGAATTTATCGACCAGAATCATTTGAAAGCAATGAATAACGAGGTAGAATCTCCTGTGAAGACCACTGACCTTTTTTGACATCTCTCCAGTTTTCTTTCACTGATCTATGTTTTCTTCTATTTTCTTTCATTTTCACGAGTTTTAGTTCAGATGATTAAGATAGTTTCAATTCTCATCTTAGAAACCCCCTAGAAATAAAATAGTTAGTTAATAATAATAAAAATAAAAAAAACATGATAGAGAAACTCCACAATGGTTGCCTCATTGGAAGGCAACCCTAGTTGCTGCTATATTACAGTAGTTAGGAGATATAAAAATATTGAAAAGGTTAAATACAACACAAAAACCATCGTTTCACTTACACCTAGGTGGATGCCCATATTTTAATCACATAAAGTATTTCTTTTGAAGTCTTAAATTGGCAGGGGGTGTAGTGCGTTCACCATCCATTGTGATTAATGAGTAAGCTCCATTGGGACAAACCTTATGTACAACGTAGGGTCCTTCTCACTTTGGTTCAAGCTTTAGGGGTTTTTTCTTTGGTATCATTGGAGTATTCAAAGACAAAACCAATTCTCCTTGAAGGAACAAACATAGAACTTTCTTGTTAAAGGCTCATGCTGTCCGGTTCTGCTATATTTTCCAAATTATGTAGGGTATACAACCTTTTCTCATCGAGTCTCTCTAAATCATCCAACTGGTTATGTGATTGTTCATCATCATAGAGTTGTTCACAGATAGCTAATCTAAGTGAGGACAATTGAACCTCGTTGGGTAGCATTGCTTTTGTTCCATAAACTAGCGAATAGGGGGTTTCCTGAGGAGTAGTGTGTGTTGTCGTTTGGTAGGCCCATAATGTGTGTAGAAGCTTGTCAGACCAAGTTTTCTTTTCTCTATCCACCATTTTCCGAAGAATGGTCAATAGAGTTATATTGAAAGCCTATATCTATCCACTTTCCATCGCATTGATAGTGGGACGAATGGTTGGATTTGATGTTGTACTACTGGTACAACTTCTTCAATTCGGAAAAACAGAAGTTGGTGTCCTTGTCTGTCAGTATTGTTTGAGGGACACCAAATACGGTGATGAAGTCCGACTTCACAAAATTAATGATACTTTTGGTTTCTTCTTCCTTGAGAGGTATTCCCTTAGCCCATTTAGAGAAGAAGTCAGTAGCAATAATGATATACTTGAAATGCTTGGCTGTAGCTGGAGGGTACGACCCTACAATATTAACCCCCACACAACAAATGGCTAAGAGTATTTAGTTGTATGCAACAACTCCGAGGGTTGATGGATGAAATTGGAATGTACTTGGAAGGAATGACACTTTTTGAAAAACTAGGTGCAATCATGCATCATCGAAGCCCAGAAATATCAAAGTCTCCTAATTTGGTGAGAAAGCTTGGTTCCTGATTGATGTTCACCACAAGTGCCATCATGAACTTATTCCATGGTTGAAATCATCTCCTCTCTGTTAATGCATCTGAGGATAATTCTATCAAATCTTCACTTATAAAGAACTTTTTGATGAGCCAAAATATCATAAAGGATAAAATTAACTGCCCGTCATCGAATTTGTTCTCTTCCAGCTCTATCTGGAGGAACGACCCCATTCTAGAGATATTCTGGGATGGGCGTCATATACCCATTTACAACATTATTTGATTCGAGGGTAGAATTAATCTCATTTATTTCTTCCATTCCACTTTGACCAAACAACAATACTATTCTATGATGGGAGATGATGATGATTGTTTCATCTTGATCTAGATCTACCAAGGTAGCAACAACATTTGCTAACGCATCTGTCAGAACATTTTCTAAACGCAAGACATGAGTTACTATTGGTTTGTAGGGGAATGCTTCCAATAACTCTCAAACATAATTGAGTTGGGGGTTGGGATCTACTTTTATGACGGTGTAATCATTGTTGATCTGCTTAATTTCCAACTCGGAATCACATTTGATTCTCAAATGAGTCATCGATATTTAAAAATCCACATCCGAACCCATAATGAGGGCGCAATATTTATCCTCATTGTTGGTGCAACCTTCTAATAACAGAAAGGAATAAGGTAAAATTTCCTTTATTGGTGAAATGATAATGATTCCCAACCCAACTTTGTTGAGCATAGGGTCTTCCATTCTCTTTCCGGTTGGGTTTCTGGATGCACCATCAAAGTACATTTCTCATATTCGGATAGAGTCCCAAACAAAGATGATTTCTTCATCTGGAAGTTCGGTACTCATCGACACTCCTTCCACAGAGGGATGTTCTTCCAAGAAATTCGCTAAGGCCTACCCTTTTATCACCTTCTATGGTATGAATCGAATGTTGAACTATTTCAAAATGACCGGCCATCACATAAAAAGTCCAATCAACAAGGGATGATTGAGGATATATTTGAGTAGGTCATTTTGAGAGATCAAATTCACCTCATGGTGTTGTAAGTAATGCATTAATTTTAAATTGCGAAAATAAATTCTAAACAGTTCTTCTCAATATCTGAATATCGATTCTCAATGTTGAGTATGGTGCGGTTGAGCTAATAAAGATTGTTTTCATTACCCGCATCATTTTCCTGTGCAAGAGAGACACCCAATGATCATTCTAGAGATTTCACATAAAGGATGAGCGAATTTCTATCAACTAGTGGCATAAAAAATGGTTGTATTAAGAGATATTTCTTGAGGCTTTCAAATTCTTCATGGTAGTCATCAGTCCACTGAAATATGAACCCTTTCTTCATGAGCTTGGTGAAGGAAATGCACTTGCCTGTGATGCTTTCTATGAAGTTTCGAATATAGGGAAGGTGCCCCTACAATCATCTCAACTCTTCAAGGTTTCAAGGAGGGGACATACCCTGAATTTCCTTGTTCTTACCAGGGTCGACATTGATTCCATGATAACCAAGAATTTTTTCTAAAGTAACACCAAAATCACATTTCAATGGATTCATCTTCAGACTATGTTGTCAAATTTTGTTGAAGAAGATTTTCAAATTGGAAAGGTGATCAGAATGTTTCCAAGAGTTAACCACCAAATCACCGACATAACACTTGACTGATTTCCCCAAGAAGGGTTTGAATATGTGATGTATGGCACAATGATATGTAGCACTATAATTCTTTAAACCAAATGGTATCATCTAGTAGAAAGATACACCATGAGGGACCCTGAAAGTAGTGACTTCATTATCTTCCGAATCCATTCAGATTTGATTATAACTTGAATAGACATCCATGAAGGAAAGGGCTTGATAGACAACTGTTGCATCAATCACAAGCTTCGTGATTGGAACAGAGAAGCCATCATTCAGAATGTTTTGGTTGTCATCTCTGAAATTTATGCAAACCCTAATCTTCCCATTATTTTTCTTGACAGTGACTTTGTTGGAGATCCATTTAGTGTATTTGAATTCCTAAATGAAGTTGTATTTGATGAGATTATCAAATTTGGCTTCAACCTTGGCATTATAAGTCAGATGTGTCCTTATGGATTCCTTCTTATAACCATGATGGTCTTCTGGTAGACCCGGTTGATGGGTAGCCATAGTAGGATCCAAGCCTAGCATATCTTTCTAATTCCAAGAAAATCTTGATTCTACATCAGGAAGGAGGTGTAAATTTTCTATTCATTGAGGGGTAGAGCTTCATTGTTCAACTTTGGTTGTGGATCCTCTTATGTACCTGGATTTATCTGTCGGAGTTCATCGATAGTGGTAGAGACTCCTTCCTCAAATGCTAGAGGAGCATCACTGGGGTCATTTTCTTCCACTTCTTCCCTGTCTTATTCCTCTATCTCTACATCCATGTCAGGATGGATGAGTGATGAAGCAGAATCATTAAGGTCAAGGGAAAGGTTAGTGTCCCAGGATTTAGCTTCCAACCGGGATATCATGAATTCTGCAGGTTCAATTAATGAAGTGGTGGCCTACTAAAGTTATGAGGATAAGGTTTGAGTGTTTCCATATGTGGTAGAACTGCCAACAGAAGAATCAAATATTTCTTCAATGCCCTCAGTTTCAATTAACATAGCCAATATCAAAAAGACCAGTGAGAATGTCTCTAAATCAGAGTTTATGTCTTCAATTTGACTAATGGGAAGCCACTATTCATATCTGAGGTCTTTGAATGGATTTTTTGGGTTAATATCCATATCAATCAGAGTGATAACTCGAGTGACACCATTAGTTGAGGGTTTCTTACCTTATCTTTAGTAGAATCCTGTATCAATATATTGAAATTCACAAGACACGAACGAAGATTTGTCACCATGTGACATCGCAATATTCCCATTGCTATGATATTTGATGCATTGGTTGTATGATGAACGGATCACTACATGCTGATTGGACCAAGGTCTTCCTAGAAATACAATGAAAGTTGTATCTTAATAGATGATCCAAGAAATCAGAGTCAAACACTAGATCCCCAAACCTTGTTCTGAGCTTAATGCGGCTGAGATGTTTCTGTTCACTCTTATCATAACCTTGAAGCGTTAAAGTGAAATAGGATAGATTAGATTCTCTGTATCCCAATCAAAAAAAAATGTTATAATAGGAATGAGTTTGACCCCCAATCCATTTCCAGTAAAATATCAATGGATGTTAATGTCATCCAATCTTCTGGATACATACTGGGGCCTGATGTGTCCATGTATGACATCTTCTATGTATTCCTTGGTGAAAGAGAACATGGAATTATTTCAAATAAAACTATGCACGATATACCTCAACAGTAGCAACTTTAACTTCAAACTTTTGAGGGCACAATAGAGCCTCTACAAGTCTTCCTACAGATCCTTTGACCGATTGAGAGTATCCCGAATTGAAAGCTTTGCTGGAACTGCAACCAATTGCTTCAAGATGTAATAATTTTGGGTCAACGGTCTACATTTCCATTTGGGGAACATTCCCAAATGATGAATTTTCTGAGTTGATGTGCTTGGGGAAAATGAGTTAGGTTGTTAAGTAGATACAAATGACATTTCATCTTCCATTGAATTGGACCACCTTGGCCTGCCCAATTTCCTGGGCTGGTAAGGTTGTTTTCTATTCATCAATAGTTCATCCAAAATGATTGGTTTCATTTTTTTACATTTGTGGAGGCATTTTAATGCTCCTGATGAGCTTTCCTAAGGTATTTCCCATGGATTTCAGTAGCATAAACAGGTCTAATAGGGATGGGTCTGACATTTTGTGTTCAACTGTGGCTGTGACTCCCTCTATTTCCTGGACTTTTAGGACCTCAATTCATGTATATCCAATTTTTTGTGGGAAGATCAGGTTCATAATAACTATTATAATCAGATAAGGGTCCATTAAATGAATGATATTGATGGATCCGAATATCAATTCATCATATGATGAGGACTCTATTTGATGGGTTGGTGCTCAATCTACCATTTGGTGGGGTGACACTTGTTCTATTAGGACTGAGGGCATGAAGTATGAGAGAGTTAAGGATAATTTTTTTCTAGGAATAGGTTCAAATTCTTGCATTTCCTCCCACCCTTCTATCCATGTATTTTTTAGAAGAACGACCTTTGGAGGAGTGTGATGTTGACAGAGTCGGATGTGCCATATCAGAAGCATTTGGGGGAACAATTGGTTGCTTCAACTATGCTATGAGAATAATATGAGTTCGTTTGATCATCTTTCAAGTCATCCAATCAATGAACATCCATGCATACTTTCTGGTGACTTCCTTCTATTCACCAACTTCCTATAGAAAGGCAATATGAACATATGCTACTTGTGACAACAATTTTTCCAGCTTCACCCGCCCAGAATCAACCATATTTTATAGGTCATCTTTGAAAAAGAAACTATCCCAGATGGTATAGCCCAATATTTTTTGAAATGAGAAATAATTCAGGCGATCATCAAGACCAAATTGTTTGGGTCTTCTGGGTTTTGGCATAGTTAGAAGGTTGTTTTCCAAGACTGCTAAGAAGTAGCCAGGAACCTGCTCATCTTTGTAAGAATAGACCATGATTTTCTGATCTTCAAACTAGGAGCATTTCATATATCTCTTTTCATTATGATAAGTTTATTTTTGATACTATTGCTACCCTGGAGGGGGTGATGCATTATAAGGTACAGGCTTCAGATAAGGATCTAGTACCAGGGATGGTTTTAAAGTGACAATTGTGGTTTCTACTTTACCTTTCCTCTTTAACTTCACTACCGGTACTATTCTAGATTTGGATCTGGTTCATAAGATGGATTCTTCTAATCTTTGCGCAACTATAGCAAGGTCTCAAAACCCACCTGTGTACTTGATTGGAATGGGTGGTGTTCACAACTCATCATGGAAGTTTTCTATGAAAAGAACCAACAAATATTCCTGTGGAAATTGAAATTCAAGGAGTATGTTAGACCCTTCCATCTGGAAATAAAGTTTGATAATCTCTCATTTTCTCATTTTTTTTAGTTTTAGAGGTCAAAGACTACAGGATTTTGCAGTGTTGTGTTGAATTGGTAAAGAAATTATTGGCAGAGGTCTTCCCATCGTTTGATCAACCTTACAGGTAAACTGGTGTACCAAACGGAAGATGCTCCCTGCAAGGTTTGCACAAAACACCGAAGTTTAGAAAATTCTTGTTGTAATAAAATTCCCATCATGGGACCACATTGAGATACATAATGCATCAGATGCTGATTTGGATCTCCCGAACCTTTGAATATTGGGAATGTAGGATTTCCAAAATAAGGTAGGGGAAGATCCACATCTACCCATTTGGGGTATGGTTTTCTTCCCAACTACACTGGAGTACATTTCCATTCTATAGATTCTAGTCAGGCTTTCAATGATTCATTAGTGTTAACAAGTCCTATGGGAATGGCTAAATGAGAAGGGATTGGGGAATGGGGAACACCATGATGAACTAGATGTGTTCGTCCCATCTTCACATATGCTTGAGATTTATGGTTGTAGTTTGATCGACATTGATCTGGATGCTTGTCCAATGGAGGGAAATCTTTATATTCAGATTTCAATGGTTCCAAATAGATTGGTTTCCTTTCTCCTACATTGAGCGAACATTGTGAATATACTTTATTTGGTATGATGATCACTTCTTATTGACGGACATCAGCTGAAGGAGTGAAATGAGGTTCTGTTGTAAGACTGTATCTAGTTAGAATATTACCCCTGAGTAGTTCAACATTAAGCCTCTTCAATTCTATAATTTTTACCTCATACTAAGCATGTATTTACTTGAGTTTTAGGGGTTCAACACCCTCAAGTAATAAGTGGGATTGAATCACAACCTTACCCCTTTTTTGGATGATTCCCATCAACGAGGTAATGAAACATTTGTAGGATCTCCCAAATTTTGAGTAATCCTCTTATTTATAGTATTCAAACCTTCATTGGATATTTTTGGTGTGGGTAGTATTTTGAATGGATATATTATCATCTTATTATCCCACATTGACATGATGTTATTTAGTATTGTCATAAATGGTGATGATGACTTTTACTAATGCTAACTGCAATGCATAAATTTTATTAGTCAGTAAATACGGAGAGGAATGGTTACTTCAAGAGTTTCCACCAGAAGAGCTGTGATTCCTAGGAGTAGTTGTGCTCTTAATAGACCGTTTTAGTTTGTGACTATTAGGGGATCTCATCCTTTCTTTCTGGAATCATTTCGAAGTTGTCTAGTGAAGGGTGATATGAAGGGTCATCCAAATAATTTTTTTGTTCACATCCCTGAAGGAGAAAATGTATGCCAAGATATGAAGGAATGGGATGATTCATTTTGGAGAACTTCCCCCAACCAAGAAAATACCTATTTTTGTTGAGGTTGTGGTAAAAATTCCCCTAGTCTTGCGGGATATGGGTGATCTTTTTACAATTCCAAAATGCTTTGGGCCTGATTTTTTGTCTCAAGGGTTGTGTTTAAAATTCCACCAGCCCTACTGGCTGGGGTTTCTCTTGTACTACTACAAATGCAGTTGTTTCAGCCTCTCTTCTGATTTTACATAGCTTTGTCTAAACATGGGATGGGTTAATTACATTACTTTTACCTGATCCATCTACTTGTGAAGACAATTGGGATATCTGATGATTGAATTCCCTTAAGTGGGAGTGTTTCTTGACATTTTCAGATTCTTGATGCAAGAGTCTTTGGATGCTTCACTCTCTTCTAGACCAACATCCTTAAGAGATGCTATGGGATAGTTCTTACTGATAAGACCATCTTTTGTGAGAAAATTCTATTTTCTAATGATGGCATGTGGCTATGACATTACATGATGTGACCTTTGGTGGGATTTTTTGTATGGGGAGTGAGGTGAAATGAAACACCATGTGTTCCCCCCATCCTATTTTATGAACACTAGATGGGGTGTTAGTGATAATCTAACATTATCCTTTTAACACATCAAGACATGTGCGATGAGGGGCTCCTTGTTGCTTTCCTAATTTTGGGTTTCGTGTAGCTAGAAGGGCCACCAAGTCGATTTGGAAATGAATCTATTCTATTACCTTAATGTGATCTGGTTATTCGTTATAAGGAAATACTTTTTTTTTCAAACAACGAAGAGTAGTCCACATGTTCAGGTGGATTTCATGCACTCGATCATCTAAAAATGCCTCTGAAATTCTGAATTTTGGAGTGGATAAAGTTCATAACATTACTGGTATATTTTCCTTTTCCAATTGTCTCCTCGTGGGAAATATGTCTCCTTCATCTTTTATGAGAGTTTCCTCATCTAGATCTGATCAAAGTGGATTTTTTCCCATTTATTTATTGTAAAAAATGAGGTCAGTGGGGATTTCCTTTGTTTTATTAAAAGGCAGGAGATCCAATGAGGGTTCAGAGAACAATCATTTCTTTGCACTATCATTTATCTAAGAATGATTATCCCTTGTCAATGACAAGACATTAGTCATGAAATGCCTCATTTTCCCAAGCACCTTGCAATAGGAGGGATTTCTCAAAGTTGTTTCATTAAGGGGAGGACCTTCTTGATGAAATTAAATGTCATTGTAGGGAGGAAATTCACAACAAATTCCATTATGGGGGAGACTACCATCATGTATTTGTGTTTGACTATAGGGAGAAAGTCTGCAGCGTATACCCTGGGTAGGACCTTCAAGAAGGATGGTAGCAAGGGGAGGATCTTCTTAGTATTTGATCACATATATATATGGAGGGAAACAATGACACTCATCAGGATATGGGATCTCGAGATCAATCATATTATGAACTTGAAGTAATCCTTCATAGTTAGATGTCTGGGGAAGACCTCCGAAAATGTTGACATCCAAATTGTAGGGAGGACCTTCATAGTCGCCTATAATAGCTCTATAATTTGGTTCCAGAGGAATAGGATACTGATCCACAATAGATATATGTCCGAGGAATTCAAGAACACTATTATTCAGTAGAGAAGGGTCATGTACTAGCACTTCATTTCCCAATCATCTATGGTGAGGATTATTTTTAGATGTCTTCCTTAGAAAATTGAAATCTCTTGCTATGGGTGAAATATTTCATATACATAAACTTTCTTGATTATCTCCCGTGTCACTCCAAGAACTTTTTAACAGTTTTTTGGAAATTTGGAAGGGA
Organism: Viscum album; assembly: GCA_963277665.1. Classification (NCBI taxonomy): domain Eukaryota; kingdom Viridiplantae; phylum Streptophyta; class Magnoliopsida; order Santalales; family Viscaceae; genus Viscum; species Viscum album. Next base: position 368,592,073 of record OY728135.1, on the reverse strand, counting down.
TATGTGTCTTCCCTAGAGTGTCCATTAGGATGGACCGATGACCTCCAACTGGAACAAGGATATGGCCCCGATCCAGTTGCCTATTTATCATGGGATGGGCATGAGCCTACTAGATGGGAGCATGAATATGTGTCTGCTCCATGGTGACTCTCAAATTATTATACTGATTCACTTCAAATGCAGAGGCAGGGTTGTGTGCCTGACTCATAGTCACTTCCGATGCGACCATTATGTCATAAAAACTTGTAGAATGCAAAGAGGAATAGATTCTTGTCCCTTCATCATCGATAGAATACATGGGTTGAATTATACAGCTGGAATGGAAATATATTCCCATTCCATAGCAATATTAGGGATGTATTAATGATCTTATCCTCTATTTATTTTTGGGATACTCTGACAATAATCAGTTGCATGGATAGAGGTATGTGTCTACCCCTTGTTTGTAGGCAGGATCTATCGACTGGTTTCTCTAGGTCCCACCAAACTGTGATTGTAGGATTGATGGATATGGGAAGGTGTGTGTGCCTACTCATGGACACCATATATGGTTATTAGGATTCTTTGGAGGGAATGGAGGTAGAGACCTATTCCTTGTTCTCTTGTCGCTACCCACATAGGGCTGCCTTCAGTGAATTGGTTTAGGTAACCAGGGCCGAAATCCCATGGAAGACACCCCCATCATGCTAAGGGTTTTATGCTATACAGAACTGGTGGTAGTGATTACTGTAAGGATCCATTTGGAGGGACCCTTGTTTAATATGGATGAGGTATTTGGTGACCACTTGACCATCCTCTCAACTATAAGGGAGTAATTTGATGTATTGCTCTGGGGATAAGCTCTTGGAATGATTTGATATAGAAATTGGTTCTATTTTCTTCTGGGCCACTAGCCATCATTGAGAGGACAACTAGAGATGATTTATAATCGGGAGGTCTTGTTGAGCTACCTTCAGGTTTGGGATGGTATAATTTTAGTGTTACTCCCATACTAATGCATTTGAGACAGGATATTGGAGATACTGGGTTGGCGACAGTGTCCTCGGGTTTATTGAGGCCCCTTCTTGCATGGTAGCTGATGCATATGTTTGGGTTGGCTGAAAGAACACTATTGGATTGGATTGAAGTGAGTTCTTTTCAAATTTTCCTAGTTACATATGAAAAAAACAAACATGAAAGCCCCATCAAAGTAGCATCTCAATAAATGAAAACATGTATAATCAACTATTTTGGATCCATGTTTTGGACCTCTTTGATTACGTGTAAAGGGGAATGACATTGGGAAACACATTCATCATTTGGTTAAGGATTCACATTGGTTTCCCCATTTTTTTTTGTTTTTGATGCGCTTTATACCCACACTCTTTTTGAGTCGATGCTGACCTGCTTTTTAGAGGTAGGCGACCACTTGGATTTCTCTAATGATACCTTTAGAAAACACATTGTCTGAGAGGATGGGAGGTTGGACTCATAGAAACCTTTTGGGGGAACTTTTTCCTACTCTAGGACTCTCTTATAGATTTAAGACGTAGTTGTGAATCCTTATATTAAATACCAATTATAAGACAGGTTTCCCTTGCATCAAAAATTAATTATTTAGTGTGTATTGATTTCAAAATCATCTATATATATCCAAGGTTCTTCACTGATAGAGAAATCTATATGCATTTTAGGTTTTCCATTGATGGTACCCTTTTGTAAGCTGATTAGGGATTATTATATATTTTATTATCAGGATGCTGGTTTTAAGCTGCACAATTGGGTGCTCTGGAATTTAACATCATCCAAGAAGATAGAAGTTATTTTGATAGTAAGATAGGTCCCATGATATGGGATTCCTATATATACTTTGTGAAAGGAAATTATAACCCACATAGTTTAATGACACTTAATGAAAGCATCATGCCTTTTAGGGTCACATAATGAGGACCAAACCGTGAAGTTTAATTTCATGCGAAAAGGACATCTAGGTGAAAGATCCTTAGTCAATATCCAGTATGGGACTTATGCTGATGCGACCTAGAGGACCTAGAATGAGTATGGCCTCCCAGGTTGGATATAACCATACTAGGGATATATCCTAAAGAATATTGGGGTGAGTTTGGGTTGTTGGTTTTGGACCTCAGGGAGGTTCCTATGTATCCCATTTGAATGGAAGCAATGAAAAACCACCACATGAGAAGGATTTTGGTTTGCAGGCAGCCTAAAAATAATGCTACAACTTTCAAAGGGAAAATTAATTTGTGTGTGTGTGTGTGGGGGGGGGGGGTTGAAAATATTCTTTCCCTGTAGGGAAAAATTTTATTTTCCCAGGGAAAAAATATGACCCCTCACCCAACAAAAGTAATTTCCCTTATAGGGATGCTATTCAAAGTCATTATGAAGAGGCTATATACAGAGGCACTATGTAGAACAACGACTCACACAATGAGCGTGCTATGTGGATGCACAGTTCCTTTACATCTCCTGGAACTTTACCATTTTAATCTTCATAAAATAACATGATTAATTTTAATCAATCATTAAAAAATGAATAAAATCCTTCTGATATTCCATGTAAAATTTTCCTTACCCAACACATACCCAACTATGAGAGGTGGTAATGGAAAAACAAATTACATCGGTTCATAGGGCGGTAGTTCACCGTACACATGAATGATGATTTCATAACCCATTTTATTGGTGTGGAGATGGTAGTAGGTCATGAAAATGACATAAAAATATATAATTATATGGATGATACTGATGTTATTATATTAGTATGGATTAATAATAATTTAAGGTGGTGGAGGAAGAAATAAAATAAAAACACTTGATGAAGAACGTTACCTCTTCCTCAGGCAACCTCCTTATGTTTGTACCAAAAGCCTTAATGAAAGGATTTATGACCAAACTAAGGATTATAAGATTATAGGAGGGAAGTTTGAAAATGATTTGGGTAGGGAGTCATTGAACTAAAAGGGTTTGAATTTGGGAATAAGATAGGAGAGGGGGTGACCTTTTATAAGTGAGGTGGGTGACGTATTTGTAATTTTTGAAATAAAAAAAGGTGCACCCACATTTTTCACATGACATAAGGGTCCCAAATAGAGTATTATTGAGAATTATAAATTATAGGTTCTAAATATGTATATAAAATAGATTTTAAAAAATATTTTAGATCATTTTAACACTTATCTTTTTAGTTTAACCCCCGATAAACCTGTTTTTACCTTAACCATGGTAAATAATTTTTACTATTTTTACTATTCATTATGGTCAAAAATTAATTTGACCTTATTAGATAATATAAATTATGATGATTATAAATATGGAATCCATTTTTCCAAAATCTATTGACATAATTGGAAAATTCTAATTTAAAATTAATCATACAGATGTGATGAGAAGGTGAGTTTTCAAAGAGAAAATGTTCCAATGTTTATAAGGTTTTTATATCAAAATTCAATATGGAAATAATTACAATGACCTAAATTGTATTAATATATATATTATTGAACTAATGATAATTTAAATCCAATTTAAAATAATATTTAACTTTATAAATAATTTAAACGAAAAATCTGTTTTCAATTAAAATTCTATATTTTTCACTATTCATCAAAAAATTAATATTTTCAGAAAATTATCAAATATTCACCCTAAGATAATTTTTAAATGATGACCTAAAAAATTAAATTTAGTTTTTCAAATAAATTTTCTAAAAGTGTCAAAAACTATTTTTTTAAAATAAGTGTGCAACAAGGTAACAAAACTGCTTTTAAAAAAATACAGTTTTAAGCGTAAAATTAGATTTATTATTTTTTATCTATTTTATAGAAAACAAATAAGGTGACTGTTAAAATTTTTATTGAATATATAATATATAAATTTCATTAAAATCATCCAAAAAAAGTGATTTATTTAATTTATTGAGATAAAAATGTTTGCGCTCATAAAAACAGTTTTTTTAGAAAAAGATTCCCTTTATTTTCAAATGTTTGTTTTATTTTCATTTATAATAAATTGAAAAGAAATGTATTAATTATATATACATGTGTAAAACATATTTTTACATAATTTAGCTAATCTTATTCATACCTGTCATTCCAATGGCTTGGTGATAACTATCATTTAATAATATTTTAATAATATGACACATTTTGTTTAAACTAAGTATTGCGTGTAATATAATCTAAAATTAGTGTTATATATAATGAAAAATATTGAAAATATTTAATTCATTAAAAAAAACATTTCCCAAAATCTTAGGGTGTTACATTCTACCCCCTTAAAATGAATTTTACCTTATAAATTTTTCACTTTGGTACCAAAAACTAAAGATACTTCTGCCTCAATTACATTCTTAGGTTCCCACATAGTTTCATGCTTCAGTAGTATGATTAGTTGTTCCCTCTAAGGAGTATCATGCTCCATGTGTGACCTATAAGTTTAGTACATGTGATGGATCTTGTATGTACTTCATCATGAGAGATATTTGGAACACATCTTGAACTTGATAGAGGTTCAATGGAAGCACGAAACGATAATATACTGTCTCGATATGATCAAGTATTTCAAAGGGACCAATATTACTAGGGCTTAGTTTTCCCTTCTTTATTTCAAAAAGAAATTCATAGAAAGACATTCTCCCGCACTTCAAATACTATATCATGTCAATGTTTTTATGTATAAAATTTCTATTAACTTTGAACTGTCCTTACATATTTCTGAATGTCTCTAAGTTTCTATTCCATTTAATCGGCTACCTAAGGTCCCAATAGATTTATTTCTACAAATTCATTCTTGTACGTTTGAGATCTACACTTCTTTACATAACGGGCTTCATAAGGAGCCATATGAATACTCAAGTGAAATTTATTATTGTTAGAAAACTCAACATGAGGACGTGTTGATCCCAACCACCTTTTGAAATCCATATAAAAAGATATTAGCATATCCTCTAGGGTTTGAACTGTTCTCTCAGACTGACTATCGATCTGAGGATGATATGTAGTGTTGAAACTCAACTCTATATCTAGATCTTATTGAAGATATCACCAAAACATCATAGTAAACTTCAAATCTCAATCATATATAATTTAATGTGGAACCCCATAAAACCTTACCACTTAATTAATGTATATTCTAGAAATATCATGTAGAGAGAAATCTTCTCTCAAAGAAGAAAAGTTTATTGACTTCGTAAAGTGATCACTACAACCCATAATTAACTTAACATAAAAGATAAGATGAACCTTAAATATCACCAGTACCTTTAATAATATTTCCTCAAAGTTTAATTCTATTCCTCCTTAAATAAATTTATCACCAAATATTATTCAAACTAAAGGGTTATACCACCATAAATTACTCTTAAAACATCATTAATATTGATCAAATCCCATCACGTAAAACCTCAAAATAGGTGTCAATGAATTTGAAATTATGAAAAACCATATACTCATAAACACATGATGGTTTACATAACTCATAAGTTAATATTACATGAATACATATATGCTTCCAAAATTAACACAATGCTTAGATGTTTCCTAATTCTTATAACTGAAATAACATTAATAAAATAATTCCACAACTTAATTTATGAATCCAAATACAAACACACTTAAATCCTTTAACTTCATCATTTGGAAGAAAATATTTCTTTACATTATAGAGGGGATAAACCAAAGAGTACTAACTCAGATAATGTCCAAGTTCCCCACATATATGAAATTTAACTCCTAACCAGTTTATCACTCTAAAAAATTCTTTTCCACATAGATAACATCTTCCCCTAAATTTGATATATTATCCTAGGTTATTCTTCCCAACTTCTTCAAATATATGAAGTTGAATCTTCTTTACTCTGTGTTCATTACCACACAAACTTTCATAAAAGTTCAGCTTCTTGTTATTTGAAACTTTGAGAATCTCACTGAAGTTTACGTTGTTAATCATACATTATGATAACTGATTCATCAAAATACCAATATCTATATCTCCGGTTATCATCCATTTTGGTTTTTAATAGTCACCAAATTTTCCATCAAACTCAGTGTTAACATGACTCATTCTAGATCTATCCATTAATACTAACAAAAAAGCATAGTATGAGTGAAAATAATCATAGAGGGAAAAAAATAATCATAGAAGACAACTTATCATATTTCTAAATCATGACATCTTATATTAAATATATGACACCTTAGGCTTAACCTAGTTAATTAATTGTTATTATTCAAATCATTCATGATAGTTCGTAAATAGTTTGTGAATTTAAAAATCATATCCCATGATATTTTCAAACTAAGTGTGATGTAAGGACCATTTTCATACACTAGGTGAATATCTAGCCAAGATCAAAGTGCCCTTTTTGGTTTTATTACCCCTAGGTACCTCTGTTATTGAGAAACATCCACATGTAGTATCCATATAGGGTTTTAATTACTTGGAAACAACTTTCTCAATCCTTTATCAAAATCCAAAGAAATTTTCCTATACCTTAAATCAACCTTATAATTATCCTTAGAGACATACATAGGTATATAATTAGAAATATACCTAGGTATCTCACTAAAATTTTCTCATAATAGTTTTGAAAGGTGATATTCCCAAATGGGGTCATTATTTCCCTACGAGTCTATACAAAAACAAAATTAATAAAAACTAAACTATGTTAATTAATTAAAATGAGTATAGAAGCAGGTTGAAATCGATCCAAATAGATGGTGATTTAGTTTTATTAGGTTATCAAAATATTTAATTCTATTAAATTCTATAAATAGGTGAAGAATATATTTTTTAATTGATTTGAAGAAAGAAAAAAAAACAAAACAAATTTATTGATTTGTTTATAAACACATTTGAAAAGAGCATCATGGTTTTTTGATTTCATGGTTCAGGTGAAATTAGATTTAAGAAGATATGTTGATTAATTCATGATTGGTGTCAGATTCGTGACGAGAAATATCCAATGTTCATGGTATCCCATCCTTGATGTGGTAATCCCATATTTCCCTTGGTTAGGTAATTTAGGATTTTTTAGAAAAAAGTTTTTCATGATACCATTTTTAAACTTGATTTCCCCTAAAGTTGAAAATGGTCATAACTTATTTATGGTTAAAAGTTGCACAATTTTGAAGTTCCTTTTAGATTCAAATAACAATGTTCATGATAAATGAAAAAGAAAAGGATTAGAAGTTAAAGATTAAATTATGTCAAATCAAATACATGAGTAAATAAAATGAAATAAATACAATGCACCTTCCCCATTTTATTACATTACCATAAGACAAGGTAGGTTTATCCTATCTCATAGTGATGAGAGAATAATAGGGAAAGAAAAAAGAAAATGAAATCATAAAGAAAAGAGTGAAGAACTCGGGGAGGGCCCGGTGTCTCACTCCAAGCTTTGGTCTCTGGAAGAATGGAATTCTTCAAACAACAGTAGCCTAGCCCTCCTTTTATAGGATCCATATGGTCTCTATAATTAATTAATTCCATAATGGAATGGTCTAATGGTGGTCTAGGGGGGTCCCATGTAAAATATTTGGTTAACAAATGAAGATTTTCAAAATCTAGGATAAAAACCCCATTAGGGAATTTACACCACGTTTAACTGGGTTTCACCACATGTAAATTTAGAGGATGCTTTTAATTTCTTTATGTCATGTCCTTATTTTCACCGCATGCACTAGTACACATCATGTAATGATTACACAATGTTTAATTCCATTTTTATGCTATGAAATCCTCAATTTTACTTGGTTATTTAGTTTTATACCTCGGAAGTGCTCCATGATCATCCTTAAAAATCCGGTGTTGTTCCAAGTGTCTCTAAGATTCAAAATTCACCTCTTTTAATTCCATTTTCAGAAATATGTAGTTCATACCATAAAAAAAACAGATCAAATATTTCACAATTTGGAAAGATTATTAATTTAAATACTGAAATCAATACTTTATAATACAATAAATTGTTTGTATGAAATATAGATATCAAATACCCCTACACTTGGATTCATACTTATCCTCAAGGATGAAATCTCAACATGTTACATAATACGTTAACCTTACCATGCTTCAAATTTCATTCCAATAAAAACAATTAATCAAATATAAAATTGAATGTTTGAGCATCATAGGTATAAAATTTATCAACACCTCATTTTTAAAGGAAATAAGTCAACCATGTATTTTAATTTTCTTATTTTGAAATAACCAAATCGTTTCATTCATACATTTTCATTTTTCAATTGATTATTAATATGCATTTCATTTGTAATCTACCTCTAATGAATTTTTCCACTCATCATCTGGGTATTAATGAATATAGAGTTCATTATATACCTCAAGAACATGTAACTTACTATAGGATTTCAAGGAATTTATCATCTCTACTGCATAAAGATAGAAATCAAAATTAATCACGAGGGATCCACCATTTAGGATCAAATGAATCTGAGGCTTAGGGCAGGTAGGTAAATGATATAAATCATGTAAGGATTAAAAAGGATGTTCAACTCTAAATTACTTTGCATGATAATAAAAAATAGCACAATGAAAGTCTCATATTCCCCCAGTATCTAAGAGTAGGCTCATAATGAGATGAAATGTAATAAACAAAACACCCTATTTTATTTATTATTTTTATTTACTTTTTTTTTCAAAATTTGTGTTGGGGAAAATTCTCACATCCAACACCCATATTCTAATGATCTCATCATGACACTATTTTTAATAGTTATAACAAGATCACTGGTCAAGTAAATGGTGATTTTTTAATTTCCTTAAGTACAACCCATTTTTTTAAGAGGGTGTGAAATAAATTAAATGAATGTGCCTTCTCCAAATCTCATGAAATTTCCTCCACACTTATTCATTACAAAAAGTCTATCCCTTCCACCAAATTTTTCTTCCACCACTCTTATGTTTGAAAATCATGAAAAATATTTAGAAAAAGGTAGGAATGTATAAAAAAATATTGTAACATGGCTCATTTCTATGGATTCTATGGTATTAAAAAGGATTAATGTAAGGTGGGTCTCAGGATAAGGGTTAAGAAAAATAATGTCTCAATAATTTTAAAAGTGATTCTATTCAGTCATAACTTTGATAAGATGAAAATAAAGTTCTAAAATAAATCATACATAATTTTCTCAATAAATAGACAAAAGAAAGAATGGAAAATATTGGCTTAGTGGTTGTCTTAGGAATGAAACAAATGGTTGGGACAATCACTCATCTAAATGCATATCAATAATTAAATAAATTAATTTAAGTATCAGAAATTCAAAGTATGGAAAAATATTAGAAAATTTTTATTTTAAAATGATCAAAATACTCCCCTAAATCATGATTTATCAAATTCTAATCCACATGATTATCTCTAAAAATTTTCTTTCCCATTTTTCTCATACAAATTTATTAATAAAGAAATTTAAATTTCATGGCATCCTAATTGTATCATATAGTTTATGTCTCATAGTTCATTTGATTGAAGAACGAATCAAATGTGGGGAATGAAAGTGGTAGTTAAAGATCTAATTAAATGTGGGGAATACATTATAAAAATATAGAATTGAAACTCTTAACCCCCTTTCAAAATTTTCTTCAATCATCGATGTGAAAGTTATTCCTGTGGAAGATTCATGACGTGTAATTATTTTTCACTGCATGTAATTTTTTCAATAGCCTCTTCTTTTGATTCACAATGCTTACTTCCACCTTGGGTATTTATGGTCCTGAAAATTAAAAATAAACAGGTTAAATCATATTCCATTATCAAGGAATTTTGAAATATTTGGAGAGAGAGAACGTGAACCTCTAAAAATATAAAATAAATAAAGAAAAAAAACTCAGGTTTCCTCCTGAAAGAAATTTTGTTTAACATCATTGGCTCAACCTACCTCCTTTGGATTTAGGTCATGTGATGGATGATTGAAAATTTTGTACCTATTAAAGCTCTATAAATGGTCTTAGTTGTGTCTTATCCACACAGGTTGGCCCCTATCCTTCTTCTATGAAAAACTTAATTCTTATTGATGGAGGTAATTTCTTGATCTCCAATGGATAGACCCACCACTTCTTCTTCAACACCGATGAACGAAATGGAAGTTCATGTACCATCCATACCTATTATCCTTTATTAAATGTTATGGAGTCAGACTCTCCTCTGGTGTCAGTGGTATTTTTCTTTATCTTATCTTTCTTCTTCAGTCAAGAATCCTCTTCCACAATAGCCTCTAACTCATGTGCATCTTCAATTTTAGTAACATCCTCAACTTTAGGTGTATTTTATTCTCTAAACTCATTTTACTATTAAAAATCGTAGTTCTTCATTTCCATGTCAATGTTGAAACTTACTTGATCACTACTAACTCTCGAAAAGAGTTCTGCACTTCTAACATCAGTCAACACATGCCCTGTGGCTAAAAATGGCCTTCCCAGAATGAGTGGATTTCAGTCCTCTTCCATATCCAACACTAGGAAGTCGACGGGGAGGCAGAATATGTCAACTCAAATTAGGATGTCCATGATGAGTCCTTGGGGATTCATCACTATTGAGTCTACTAATTATAGTGAAACTCTTGTGGGATTCAGGCCTTCTAGTACCAAAATCTTGAATGTTATGTATGACATGATATTGAAACTCTTACCAAAGTTACACAAATCTTTCCCACACTTGTTAGCTCTAATAAAGATGGGCATTGAAAAGATACTTGGATCACTTTGCTTCTTAGGTGGGTCTATTCATACCACCTCCAAACACTCCCTTGTGAGTGAAATAGTGCCAATCTATTCTAGTTTTTTATTATTGGTTACCATCTATTTAATTAATTTTTTATATGCTGGCATGTTTGCAAGAGACTTTGAAAAAGGTATATTAATATGAATTTTTTTAAAGTATCCCAAGAACTTACCTTTCTTTACATTCTTATTTACTTGATCCATTCATTCTGGAAAAGGCAGTCTTGGCTTGTACTGAGGTGGTTCTTCTTCTTCTTCATCTACTTGTTCCTTTTTATCTTCCTCTTCTCTTACTTCCATTGGTTTTTTTCCAGAAAATTATATACCAATTCCTTTTGTTTGTCTCCCACATATGAGCTTTATATATTTCAAATATTCATGTGGGTGTACTTTAGGGAATCTTGGCAGTATACCTCTAGGTCTCTCTCCAAGATTATCAATAATTTTCCGAACTTGAGGCTCCAGATTATACAATGCATACTTTTGGTTTGATGATTCTTATTTTATTTCTTTGAGTACATCCCCAGAAGTATTCATGAATGTTGATAGTATCTCTTCCAACATATGTAGCTGTCTTTTCAGTGCGGTCCCTTGAGGTGCTTATTATTGGTACCCTTGTGATATCTGTTGATATCCTTTTCCTTTCCATTGTTGTGGTCTCCAACCATGAAATTTATTACCCCAATTGTAATCAGTATAGTTTTCATCTTCAATACACATACCATGGGGGTTTTACTACAATCCCATCATGATGTCAATTTTCTTAGTCAATGAATCTGGTTGTGCCACCATCCAGTCATTATTGTTGACTAAGTGAATTCCTTTATTTTTTGTCCCTTATCCTTGCCACTGGAAACTATTTCTATCCATTTCGTCTAGAAAGATGTTGATTTCTTCAGGTGACTTCTTCATTAATGATCCTCCTAATACAACATCAATGATTTCCCTATTTCCCTGTGACAAAACCTTATAGAATGTTTGTATTAGCATCCATAGATCTATTCCATGATGATGGAATTTTTGAGTAATATCTTTGTAATGTTACCATGACAAATATAATGACTCATATTCAAATTGAAAAATGTTTATAATGTTTACCCCTATGTCCATTGACTTGGAATGTAGAAAGAAGTAGGTGAAGAATTTTCATGCCAGATCATCCCATGTAGTAATGGAATGTGCAGGCAGACTTTGGATCCAATTTCAAGATCACTCACATATTGAAAATCAGAAAATACGGAGTCTTACCACATATTTTGAGACATTTTTGAATTGAAATGTGTCACAGAGCTCAAGGAAGTTTCCCAGATGGTTTTTTGGATAATCATGTGGTAGTTTGGTGAATTTTACACTATTTTTGATCATTGTAATGATTAAAGCCTTGATCTCAAAATAATTTTCTGCAATGGGGGGTTCTAGGATGCCTGATTTCAATCCCATGTATGATGGTTTCCCATAGTCTGTGAGCATTCGTAGCCCCTGATCTCTTTGAATAACCCTATAAGGTTGATTTTGTTCAATGCCTTCCATGATTTTATTGATTTTAATCTCTAGTCTTGGTTCAGAATGGTTTTCCAAATCAAGGATGTATTTCTCCTTTGACTAAGTGTTGTAATTGTGAATTAAATATTAAAAATCTAAAATTCACAGCATGAAAGAACCCAACATAAAAAGTGGAATTGAAATGAATCAATAAAAGTAAAATAAAAAATTAAAATCCTAAAAACTAAAAAGAAAACATACCTAGCAACAACACTAGTCTGATAGGCCCAAAGGGATTTATTATTTCCCTACGGGTCTATAAAAAAACCAATTTTTTTTTTAAAAATTCAATAATTATAATTAATTAATTAAAATGAGTATCGTAGTAGGTAGATATCAATCCATAAATATGGTGATTTATTTTTATTAGGTTTTCAAAATATTTAATTTTATTAAATTGGAGAAAGAGGTAAATAAAAGATTTTTTTAATTTATTTGTAAAAAAATGAAAACAAAGGAGATTGATTGATTGGTTTTTAAAAAAATTTGAAAATCACAATAGGGTTTTGTAATTTCAGGGTTTAGATACAATTATATTTATGAAAATATATTGATTAATTCATGATTGGTGTTGTAGTTGATATGATAGAGATCCAATGGTCCTTATATACCCTCCTTGGTGTGACAATCCTCTATTTCCCTTGGTCCGGTAATTTAGGATTTTATTGAAACAAGTTTATCCCAATACTGTTTTAAATATGATTTCTCCTGAAGTTGACAATGTTCATGACTTATTTAGGGTTATAAATTGCACAATTTTAAATTTCCTTTTTGATTCAAATATCAATGGTCATAATAATAGAAAAAGAGAGGGATTGGAAGTTAAAGATTAAATTACAGCAAACCAAATACATGAATAAATAAAATGAAATAAATCCAACACATCTTCCTACTTATATTATATTACCCAAGAATAAGGAAAGTTTACCCCACCATCCTAGTGATGAGATAATAAGAGGTAAAGAGAAAATAAAATAAAATCATAAATAAAATAGAGAAGAACTTGGGGAGGGTGCAACATCTTAATCCAAGCTTTGGTCTCCAGAAGAACTAGATTATTCATAAAACAACAACCTAGACCTCATTTTATAGGCTCTATATGGGATCTAGAATTAATTAATTCCATAATGGAATGGTTCAACGGTGGTTTGGGTCATATACCACATCAAATATTTTGTAAAGAATGTAGATTTTTATAATTTGGGAGAAACAATCCTATTAGGGAATTTACACCACATGTAACTGGGTTTCACCATGTGTAAATTTCTAGGATGATTTTAATTTAAAAACATCATGTCCTTTTTACCTCATGCACCAGTATGCGTCTTGTAATGATTACATGACGTGTAACTCTATTTTTTTACTCTGGAAGCCTATTTTTTTCTTCAGTTATTCTGTTTTATGCCCTGGAAGTGCTCCATGATCATCCATAAAAATATGATGTTGCATTAAGTGTCTTTAAGATCCAAATTTCACATATTTTCATTCCTTTTTCATAAATTTTTTTGTTCTTAACGTAAAAAAATAGATAAAATCTTTCACAATTTGGAAAGATTATTCATTTAAATATTGAAATGAATGCTTTAAAATACCCTAAAATGTATGCATGAAACACAGATATCAAAAGGTTAACTAAAACTTTCTTCCAATTCCAATAATAAAGACCTATGATTTTCATACAAATATATTACATATTTTTAGATGAATATTAAATAAATTACACAAACACACGCCTGAGGACCATAATAGTTTAGTTTTATTGTATACAAGGCACACAATCTTCTAATTTGGTGAAATATCCTCAATATATCCCATAAATATCTTGACCTTTAGTACCCTTTATAAACACACACTACTTAAAACCTTTCTTCATAACCTGGGGAAAGGAAACATAATAAAGGGTGAGATCAGATTCTCACTAAGGGTAAATAATGGAGATACATAAGCATAACATGAACATAAGGGTGTGATAATATAAACATAAAATTTGAAAAACATACCCTACATACCAAAGATCATAATGTTGAGTCATGAAATAATGAGTGGCAATTCATAATACTTGAATCATAAGGAAATAAAAGAAAATGATACAAGAGAGAATAACATTAGGATAAGAAATGGATTTATGGAATACACATAAGCATATACTATTATTTCTATAGTAGTCAAGGATGAATACCGAGGTTGTCATAGTGGAATAAGTTTGCTCACCAAATCATTATAGTAGTCAAGGTTCTCTCCCAAGACCATCATAGTGGATAGAGTCCCTTATTAAATCGGGTTTACTACCCATTACACTATTTTCTATCTTATGATATATAAATCTTACCCAATGATTTGGTGGGAGATATAGGTCCCACCCATCACATAATAAAAATAATATATGTTTATGACATAAAATCATAAAACAATCATCATATCACAACCCATGAATTGAAATGGATTTCATAATAATTTCATCATATCATAACTTGTGGAAAAGAGACCGATTTCAAAATCATTTCATTATTTCATCATAACATAATCTATGAAAAAATAAGAGAGTTTAATAACAATTTTATCATGGTATAACATGTGGAATAGAAGTGGGTTAAATAAAAACATTGTCATCATAAACCATTCAGAGAAAAAATAAGAATGGGTTCCTTGGTTCATCTCCCCAACAAATCATAAGATACACCAATGAATGTTATCTCAGATAGAGAATGATTTTCAATGATAGATAACTTGGAACATTTATTAAGGAAGATATATTTTATTTGATAATTAATTTTTAAAACTAAAAATTTATAAAATAGTGTGTAAATACCTTTCTTTTCAAATAAACTTTGAAAATTATAAAGTTCTCTTTAAAAATCATTTAAAAAATTTCTTGAGGAAATTAACATTTTCTCTTAAAAAAACTTTTTAAGAAATAAAATTATTTTATTTAAGAATAACCTTAAGAAATTATAAAGTTATCTTCAAATAAAATAGTGGTCATGATAGTTATAGATTCCATTTATGTCGTAAATGTTAAAATAAATATTTATTACACATTTTTGATAAAATCCAAACATGAATCTTTTAGAAAATGACATGATGAGTCATTTTAAAAGTTTTTTTAAAAATTAAAACATGGGTAAAACTTTCTTTAATAAACCATTTTGAGAATTTTAAAAACATTTTTGATTTTTTTTAGAAAACATGGTTTTTGAAGAAAAATATTTTTAAACCATTGAGAGAAATAAAGAAGTTTTTTTAAAAAACATTATTTTGAACTATTGAGTATATAAAGAGAGGAAAATTAATGTAAAAATTTATTCTCATGACATAACCATAGGAAAATAAAATACTTGAATTTATTAAGATATAGATTATAATTTTTCATCATTGTAAGCATAATCATGAACAATCCTTATAAATGATGAGATTGTAACATAAAACCCTTACCACTTTGGTAACTTTAAATGGTAAGACCCATTAAAGAATAAAATTAAAGGAAAAATAGAATATAATTAGAATAAATAAATTCTTGATATCACATGTCAAATGGGATGTATATACACCTCATTAAAGAAGGTAGGATCATAACATAACATATATCTCATGGAAAGAAAATTTAGACAAAAAACCCTTACCAAATTGTAAAATTTTATACCATAAACCCCATGAATGATAGATCATATAATTGATATGTAAATAGAAATAATTATCATAATAAGAATGATAAAATACATTCATGATAATTACACAGACCATATAAAAGTAATAGGTAGTGAATATGGAATGTGTTTCACAGAAGTAAAAAGTGAGATGGAACTCCCTTACAACTTTAGTAATATTTTGAATCATAAGACTCAATAAAGCATAAAAAAAATGAAATGTTAAATATCAATAAAATTAGGAGATTAATTATATAAAATATCAAAGGGGAATAATACACACCATACAAAATAAATTAGGGGTGAATCTTCATTTGTATCCCATAAATAAAAGAGAGACTACAAATCCATTACCTTAAGTATCGACTTCCTTATTACATGTTTGAACCACCTGTATAATAAAGATAAGTTTATTATACATTTATTATATAAAAATAAATAAATAAATATTATAATATATAAAATATTACCAATTATTACATATTTATTATCAATTCCTTGTTAAAATCATGTTTTGGGTAATAACCGCTTTGTTTTTTTGTATATGTTTTGATTTTTTATTTTTGGTCCTATTAATTTTATCATGGTTAAATCATGTAAAAAATAATAATAATTACAAAATTATCATATTTATACATAAAATATACTTTTAAGACTAATAATTAATGATGGTTTTGATAAATTAAGTACATTATGATCATGGCGACAGTAGGTCGTACATAAACATGAGTAATATTTCCATTTTGCAAAAATCATTATGGAAATTAGGTAATTAATATTTTATATTTAAATAATTAAAATAATATCATGAATAAAATATTATTTATTTAAATATACTTATACATATAATTCATGCGGTGTGGGGATAAAAAGAAAGATTCAAATTGCTTCATGAAAGTGGTAGTCTACACATACATGAACGACGTTATCAAGTTTTTTGAGTGATAAGGTAAGAAATGAAATGATATATTATAATTTAATAATTATAAATATATAATTTATATAATAATTAGGTCATATATGTCACATATATTAATTAAAATTTTCCTTATTATCTTCCATGTAAAGCATTAGTGAAAAATGAATCACATCACTTCGTGAGGCGGTAGTCTGTCGTGCACACGAGCGACATTATCATATCCCCTAAGGAATGAAATTTAAAAATTTATATATATCATATAATTACTATATAGGTATAATTATGTTATAAATATCATATATAAACTTTATATCCATCATCATACCCAACCGTGATAGGTGGTAATGGAAAAATAAATGACATCGATTTGTGAGATGATAGTCCGTTGTACACACGAATAATGATTGCATAACCCACTTGATGTAAGTGGTGATGGTTTTAGGTAATTACATTAAAATAAAAAAATATAATTATTTTTAATATATTAATTTTATTATATTATAATGTTTTAATAATAATTTAAGGAGGTGGAGGAATAAATAAAATAAAAACGTTCGATGAAAAACATTACCTCTTCCTTGCGTAACCTCTATAGGTTTGCACCAAAATCCTTAAAAAGTTGGATTTATGATCAAAATAAGGATTATAATATTATATTAGGGAATTTGGGTAGTTATTTTTTCAGGTATTATCTAAAATAAATGTTTTTAAAGTGTGAAGAGTAGAGAAGAGGGGTGACCTTTTATAAGTGAGGTTGGTGACACACTAGTAGTTTTTGAAAAGAAAAAGGTGTACCCGTGTTTTTCACATGGGAAAAGGGTCCAAAATAGAGTAATATAAAGTATTAGATATAATAGGGTCCAAATATGACTATAAAATAGATTATATACATGTTTATAGGTCATTTTAACCCATATTGTTTAGTTTAGCCTCCTTGGTAAACCTATTTTTACCATAACCGGGATAAATAATTTTTACTATTTTAACTATTTTTTATGGAAAAAAATTAATATGAAATTATTATATAATATAAATTAAAATGATCCAAAATAAGGAATCCATAATTCCAAATTCAATTCACACAATTTGTAAAATTTAATTTAAAATTAATCTTGTAGACGTGATGAGAAAGCAAGTTTTCAATGAGAAAATGTTCAAAATTTTACAAGGTTTTTATATCAAAATTTAACATTAAAATGATTAAAATTAAATAAATTGTATTAATATATATATAATTGAATTAATTTTAATTTAAAATAAATTTAAAATATAATTTAACATTATAAATAATTTAAACAAAAAGTCAGTTTCCAATTAAAATTCAGTATTTTTCACTATTCATCAAAAAATTATTCTTTTCAGAATGTTATAAAAAAATCACTATAAGATAATTTTGAAATTATGATTTTAAAAAATAAAATTATTTTTTAAAATAAATTTTATAAATGTGTCAAAAATTATTTTTTAAATATAATTGTGCAAAAAGGTGACAAAACCACTTTTAAGAAAATACAGTTTTTAAGCCTAAAATTGCATTTATTCTTATATATTGTCTAGAAAACACATAAGATGAATTTTAAATAGTTTATTGAATTTATAAAATGTAAATTTAATTAAAATTATTCTCCAAAAGTGACATATTTAATTTATAGAGATAAAACATGTTTATGTTCATAAAAATAGTTTTTCCAAAAAAAGTTTCCCTTTATTTTAAAATCATTTTACTTTCATTTATTATTAATTGGTCACCAAAGAATTAATTATATATACATGTGTAAACTATATATTTTCATAATTTAGTTAATCCAATTCATAACCTTCATTCCAATAACCAAGTGATAACAATCATAAAATAATATTTTAATAATATGAATCATTTTTTTTAATTCAATATTGCATGTAATGAAAGATAAAATCAGTGTTACTTGTATCGAAAAATATTGAAAATATTAAATTCATTTGATGAAAAGTATTTCACAAAATTTTTGGGCTTTACATTCTACCCTCCTAAAATGAATTTCATCCTTGAAATTCATTACATTTCTACCAACAACTAAAGATTCTTCTATCTCATTATATCATTATGTTCCCATGTATCTTTCTCAAGATGGTGGTTTCACAAAAAAAATTTGAATAGGTAAGTGGTCTTGTTTTGTAGAACCTTATCTATTCGATTTAGAATCTTTACCAGTTTTTTCCTATAATAAATATCATGCTCTAATAGTATGAATTTTGAGTTTAGTACATGTGATGAATTAGGTATGTACTTACTCGGGAGAGATACATGGAACACATCATGAACCCGAGAGAGTTTTGGTGGAAGCTCCAAATAATAAACTACTATCTTGATATGATCAATTATTTCAATGGAACTGATATACGTAGGGATTAGTTTTACCTTCACTTTTCCATGGAGAAATTCATAGAAATACTTTCTCACCAACTTCATATTATAGATCATGTCGATGATTATAGGAATAACATTTCTATCAACTTTGTGCTATCCTTACATGTTGTTGAATTACTCTAACCTTTTCTATCATTTCATCTAGTAACTCAAGTCCCGATAGCTTTATTTCCACAACTTCATTCTAGTAAATTGTATATTGACACTTATTTCCATATAGGGATTTATAAGGAACCATATGAATGCTCGAGTGAAAGCTATTTTTTCTATAAAAAAACTTGAGGAAGGTATCGATCCCAAAAACCTTTCAAATCCATAGAACAAGATCATATCATATCCTCTAAGGTTTGAATTTTATCTCAGACTAACCATCATTATAAGGATGATATGAATTTAGAAAAATCTAAATTATATAAATATATTTCTGAAGACTTCACCAAAACATAAAGGTAAACTTTATATGTCAATTAGATTCAATTGAATTTGGTACCCCATGAAACCTTACAACTTCCTTAATATATATTCTATCAAGAGGAACCATTTGTAGGATCAAAATAATGATGTAGATGCTCAATTACAAGATGGGGGTGAATTGTAAGTTTAAAAAAATTTCATTTTTAACCTTAAGTAAAACTACATTTAACAAAGTTAAACAAGGTAAATTCACAAGACCTATTTTAGTTATATTAAACAAACTTTCTAGGTTCTGAAAATATGGTTCTAGAAATTAAACTTAAGGAAAGTTTACAAGGAGAAGATTCTACCTTAAAGAATATATAATCTTACTTATCAGAGTATATAAAAGTGAAAAAAAAGTATAAGAATGTTATACTTTCTTCCTTTATCAAAATACAGTGGAAATAAACTTGAAACAAAACAAGTAACAAGTAGAAAATCATTTAACCAAAGAGTAGGGTATCCAAAAACCTTGGATAAAGGTCCCTTGATTTATACTTTCAAGAAATTATGTCTTACCCACACCAGGGTAAACCCTCGATAGGAATATCAGAATCTATCTTGCTATCCTCGCAAGCCCTTGATTTTTAAGTTAGTCGGCACCTCTGTATTCCTATCCCTAGAATCCCTTGATTGTACTCAGCAACAATCAGAGTCGTACGAAGCAATATGAATAAGAAGTTCAGTATGCACAAATAATGAGAGTCTATCTCTCTAGAAATCACTTCAGAAGCATGCAATATCTAGATTGATCAACATGTGGAATATTTTTTGAGCTCATTCAAATGAGATCCTATTTATAGGCATTTTTCCAATGGTCGGCTCCCTCCTCCAACGATCATATTTTTCCTTGAATTTCAGAGGGACCTGTACATGTGTCACTCAACCAACAGTTAGTTATAAACATATTGTACGACATCGTTTTACAATAAGTATAAGAAAAATGAAATTTATTAACCAAATATATTTTTCAGAGTCTAAGAAAAAATAGAATTCAGATTCTAACCAAATAATCATTCAGAGATTATAAGATATGGATATTCGGATTCTGTTTTATAGAGAATTCAGAAACTAAATTCTATAGATTTCAGAATCTGAATTCTAATGAATTTTGGAGTATGGATTCCAATGAATTCGGAATCTGAATTTTTAGGAATTCAGAGTCTGAATTCTAAGGAATTCAGAGTTTTAATTCTGAGGAATTCAGAGTCTGAATTATGAAAAATTCAGAGTCGGAATTATGAGGAATTTGGGGTCTTAATTCTGAGGAATTTGGAGTCTAAATTTCAGAGAATTTAGAGTTTGAATTTCAGAGAATTCGGAGTCTGAATTTCAGAGAATTTGGAGTCTTAATTTCAGAGAATTCAGAGTCTGAAAACATAATACTCTATATCCAAGTATTTATTGGATTCTAAGTTTTTAGATGTGAAACCGAATTTTTCCTTAGTAATAAAATGAGTTAGATTTAGAGAGATTATAAAATGAACAATGAAAACAAAGATAAGGATAAAAATTTCCTTAGAGAAGGGAAATTTTACCTATGATAATAATCCTTAGAGAAAATATAATTTTCCTTAAGATAAAGTGTTTTTGATTTTAAAAACATAGATAAATGTAAAAGTCATAAGGAAACCTTATTGACTCAACACCATTGAGAAATATTCTCTAATAGTAACAAGGTGTGCTGAATTCATAAGGTGACCAAATAAAAACCATAATTACCTAAGAATCAAAGATAATATAAATCCTAAATATTACCATTACCTTTAATCATATGTATAAAAAGTTTAATGGTACTCATACTTAAATAATGTTGTTCCTAGATCTTATACAAAACCAAAGGGTTATACTACCATAAATGAATCTTAAATCATTCTTAATCTTGATAAAATCTCATCACATAAAACCTCAAAAGGGGCGTTAATGTATTTTAACATATTATCAACCTTAAAATCATAAACCCATGATGGTATCCATAACTCTTAAGTTAATCTTTCAAGAAGGCATATAAGCTTCCAAAATTAACACAATAATTACACGTTTATTGATTATTATAACTAAAATACCATTATTAAAATACCTCTATAACATAATTCATGAATCCAAATACATAAAAAATTCAATCCTTCCACTTAATTAGTTTAAATAGAATATGTATTTCCATGGTCTAGGTGATAACCCTTCATTTAGAGCACTAACTTGGATAATTCCCAAGTTCCCCACATATAAGACATTAAACTCCTCAATTTTTTTTTCACTCTATGACCTTTTCCACACAGATAACATATTCTCCTCTATTTGATATATCTTTGAGGTTCTTCTTCACACCTTATTTACTTTCAAGAAGTCAAATATCCATTCTCCTGTGTACATTAACATAAAAAATTTCATAAAAGTTCATCTTCCTGTTATTTGATGCTTTAATAATCTCACCGAAGTTCAGGTTGTTAATCATATATCATGAAAATTTATTATGAATAATCACAATATATATCTCTCTAGTCATAATCCAATTTGGTTTCTCATATTCACTAAATTTTGCATCAAATTTAGTGTTAACAATAATATTTTGGGTTCCATACAATGTCACTAGCCAAAAAGCATAGTATGAGCAATAGTAATCAAAGTGGAAAAAACATAATCATGGAAAATAAATTATAGGGTGTGTAAGTCATGACAAATTTTATTAAATATATGACACTTTAGGATTATCCTAGGTTATTCATGGTCATTATTCTAATCCTTTATGATGGTTTTTAAATATTTTTTGAATTTTTAAGAACACCCCCATGAGTGTTAAACTAGGTGTGCAATAAGGACCATTGTCATGCACTAGGTGATGTTTGATTCCAACTCAGCATGCCCTTTTTAGAGTTATTACCCCTAGTTATCTCTATTATAGAGCCACATCCACTTGTAGTATCCAAATAGGTATTTAATTTCTTGGAAACCACATGCTTTATACTTTTCCAAAATTCCATGACATTTTCATATACCTTGAATCATCCATAGAATTATCCTTCGAGACATCCCAAGAAATATTCTTAGAAATATAATTAGGGATCTCACTAAATTTTTCTCATCCTAGTTTTCACATGTTAACTAAAAATTTCCTCTAACACCAACTATAGTGACCCAAAATTTTCATACATTAACATTACATCTTTTTTTTATGAATATTCACCACATTACACAAAACCATGCCAGAGGAATGTAACAATTTAGTGTATTTTGAGACTAGGTACAAAATATTCTACTCTAGTTAAAGATATTCAAAATATCCCATAAACATTTTCGCCTTTAGTACTATTTACAAGAATACCCTAATTAAAACCTTTCTTCATCACCCCGGGGAAAGGAAACATAAGAAAGGGTTATCTTAGATGCCCAGCAAGGGTAAAAAAGGGACATACATAAGAATAATATGAACATAAGGGTATGATAAAATAATCATACAATTTGAAAACCATTACTTACATATAAAAGATCATAATCTCGATTCATGACTTAAATAGTGACAGTTTATAAGGAAATCAAATATCATGAGCCAAGACAGCATAACATTAGAATAATACATTGATTTGTGTCATACACATAAACATAGAAAATCATTTACATAGTATTCAAGGATAACTTATAAGGATATAATAATGGAAGGGGTTCACTCTCTAAACCATTATAGTAGTCAAGGTTCACTCCCTATACTATAATAGCAGACAAAGTCCCTTACTAAACTGGGTTCACTCCCCATTCTAGTATTTTCTATCTCATGAGATATAAATCTTTACCCAATGCATTGGGGGGAGATATATGTCCCACCTATCACATAATGAAAATCATATATATGTGTTCCATAAGATCATAAAAAAAATTATCATAGAGTAACCCATGAAATGAAATGGGTTTCATAAACATTTCATTATATCATAATCTATGGAAAATAGACAAGTTTCATAATCATTTCATCATTTAATCATAGCATAACCTGTTGAAAAATAAGTTGGTTTCATATGAATTTTATCATCGTATAACCCGTGGAAGAGAAATGGGTTCCATAAACATCATGTTATAAAAAACCATTTATAGGAAGAATAATAATGGTATCCTTGGTTCATATCTCTATAAAAACATAATACACACCAAAGTATGTAATCTTAGATGGAGAATGATTTTTATAGATAAATAACATGGAATGTTTTTTAAGGAAGATAAATTTTCTTTAAAAATCAATTTTTAAAACTAAAAAATCAAAAAACATTTTTCAAATCCTTTTATTTTAAAATAAACTTTGAAACTTATATTTTAGGCTTTAAAAATCATTTAAAAACATATCTTGAGGAAAAAATCCCTTTCGGCTTTAAAAAACGCTTTTTAAGACATGATTTTTTTAAAATTATTTTATTTTAAAATAACCTTGATAAATTATAAAGTAAGTTTAAAATAAAATAAAGGCCATTATGGAGTGATGTTTCATTCATTCCATACAAGTTGAAACAAACATTCCTTTCACATTTTAGGTAAAATCTAACTGAGCGTTGTTTGGAAAAAAACATGACGATTCCATTATTTTTTTTGTAAAAATTAAAACACGGGTAGAAATTTATTTAATAATAATTTTTATAATGTTAAAAAATAATTTAAAATATTTCTAGAAAACATGGTTTTTGAAGAAAAAGGGGTTTCAACCAAAGATAGAAATAAAGATGATTTTTATTAAAAACATTGTTTTGAACTATTAGATACATTAAGGGAGGAAGATGAAGGGAAAACATGTATTATCATAAAATGACCATATGGGATGAAAATTTATGAGTTAAATTGATATATAGATTATAAAATTTTATAATTTGAAGCATAATCATAAATAATTCCATTAAACAATGAGATTGTAACATAAATCCCTATCCACTTTGGTAACTTTTAATTGTAAGCCCCATGAAAGAATAAAATTAAATAAAAATTATATTATCATGAGAATAAATAAATTCATGATATTACATGTCAAAGGGTATGTATATACACATCATAAAATATGGTCAGTTCATAACTTAACATATGTATCAAGGGAGTGAAATTGATACAAAAATCCCTTACAGATTTGGTAACTTTTAAACCATAAAACCCATGAAATATTTATCTTAAAATGGATATGTAAATACCACTAATTATTTATATAATAATAATAAAATACATCCATGGATATTATACACACCACATAAAATAAATATTAGGTGAATATTTCACGTGTCTCACAGAAGTAAAAAGTGAGACGAAGATCCCTTATCACTTTAATAATCTTTTGAATAGTAAGACCCAATAAATAATACCATCAAATGAAACATTAAATATAATTAAGAGGAGTATATTCATGTTATAAAATATAAAAGTTGTATTATATAAAGAACAAAATAGAAATGAGTGGTGAATTTTCATATGTATCCCTAAAATAAAAGAGCGATTAGAAATCCCTTACCTTAAGTATCGACTTTTTTTATACACATTAAAAACTGCCATATAATAAATATAATTTTATTAAAAATATACTATATATCCATATTTATATATATTATACCAAATATTATTTAATAATGACCATTTATTACCCATGTATTACTGATTCCTTGTTAAAATCATGTTTTGGGTAATAACTACTTTGTTTTTCGTATATGTTTTGTTTTTTTATTTATGGTCCTATTACATTGATCATGGTTATATAAATTCCACAATAATAATAATGAAATAATTATCATATTTTTATATAAATTATAATTTTGAGAAAAATCATGAAATTTGGTTCTTATAAATGAAGTATGTTGCTATCACGAAGATGGTAGGCCATACGTATGCATGAGTAACATTTCCATTTTTCAACGATCATTATAGATTGGAGGTAAGTAATATTTTATAATTTAATAATGATAATAATATCATAAATAATATATTATTTCTATAAATATACTTATACATATCACCCTTGTGGTGTGGCGATGAAAATAGAGAGTCACATCGCTTTGTAAATGAAGTAGTCAACACATACACAAACAATGTTATCATCCTTCAGTGAGAGAAAAGGTAAGAAATAAAATGATATATTATCTTTTAAGAATGACAAATATTCCATTAATATAATAATTATTAAATTTATATCACATATATTTATTAAATTTATCCTTATTATTTTTTATGTAACAAGTTAATGAAAAAATAATCACATCGCTTCGTGAGACGGTAGTCCTCCATACACATGAGCGAAATTATCGTATCACATAAGAAATGGAATTTAAAAAAGATATATATTATATAATAACTAAATATAAATAATTATTTTATAAATGTAATATATATACTTTTTATCCATCATCATACCCAACCATGAGAGGTGGTAATGAAAGAATGAATGACATTAGTTTGTTAATCAGTAGTCCTTTGTACACATGAATGATGATTTCGTAATCAATTTGATGGAAGTGGATATGGTTTAAGATCATGCCCTTAACAAGAAAAAAATTCCATATATGTAAGATAATGTGTTTATTATATAATTATGGTTATTAATAATTTATTTAGGTGGAGGAAGAAATAAAATAAAAATACTCGATGAAGAACATTAACTCTTCCTTGGGTAACCTCCTTAGGTTTGCACAAAAATCCTTCCGTGTTTGGATTTATGAACAAAATAATAATTCTAGGATAATAGGATGGAAGTTTTGAAGTTATTTGGGTAGATATTTTCTAACCCAAAAATGGTTTGAAGGTGTGAAGAGAAGAGGAGAGAGGGTGGCCTTTTATAAGTGAGGTGAGTGGAACACTTGTAATTTTTGAAAAGAAAAAGGTTCACCCACATTTTTCACATAAAAAAAGGGTTAAAAATGGAGTATTCATGATAATTTTACACAATATGTTATAAATATGTTCATAAAATATATTTTAGACAAGTTTTTAGGTCATTTTTACTACTATCATTCTAGTTTTACCCCCAGTAAACCAATTTTTACCTTAACCTCGGTAAATAAATTTTACTATTTTTATTATTAATTATAGTAAAAAATTAAATTTACCTTATTATATAAAATAGATTAATATTATTAAAAATATTAAATACATTTTTTTTAAATTCCATTTACATAAGTGGAAAATTTTAATTTAAAATTAATCCCGCAGACGTGACGAGAAATTAGGTTTTCAAAGAGAAAATGATCAAACTTTTACAAGGTTTTTATATAAAAATTCAATATAAAAATTATTCCAATGGCCTAAATCATATTAATACAAATAAAATTGAACTAATATTAATTTTAAACTAATTTAAAATATAATCTAACTTTATAAATAATTTAAATGAAAATTCTATTTTCAATTAAAATTCAATATTTTTTACTATTCATAAAAAATAAGATTTTTCAGAAAATTAAAAAAAATCACCCTTAGATAATTTTTACATTATTATTTAAAAAATTGACTTTATTTTTTAAAATAAATTTTCTAAAAGTTTCAAAAAATAGTTTTTAAAATTTAGTGTGAAAAAAAATCGACGAAACAACTTTTTGAAAAATAGAGTTTTTATACGTAAAATTGGATTTATTTTTATATGTCATCTAGAAAACACATAAGATGAATATTAGAAAGATGATTGAATTTATAATATATAAATTTTATTAAAATCATTCACCAAAAGTTATTTATTTAATTTATTAATATAAAATAGGTGTGTGTGCATAAAATTATTTTTTTCATAAAATAACCCCTTTTATTTTCAAGTGGTTTTTATTTTCATTTATAATTAATTGTTCACCAAGGAATTCATTATATAGAACTTTTAAAAAATATATTTTCTTAATTTAGTTAATCCTATTAATTCTTTTCATTCCAATGGCTACTTGATAACTATATTATAATAATATTTTAATAATATGACATGTTTCTTTTAAATACAGTATTGTTTGTAACATAAGCTAAACTCAGTGTTACATATAAAAAAAATATTAAAAAGATTAAATTCATTTGAAAAAAATATTTCAAAAATTCTTGGGGTGTTGTACTAGGAAACTCACCTTTCCATCATAATAGGCATATACTAAAATTCAAAAATATTTAAGTATCACCCCATATTTGGTTATAAGATATAGTGGTTTCCAGGTATATACTTTTCTGAAATTCATTTCCATTACCCCATTTTAATGAAAAAAATGTTTATGATAACATACAAAATATTAATATGAAAATAAAAATATGAATATGTAATCCCTTATGACATTTTTATCCTTCATATATGATACTTTCTAGTTAACCTATGAATCTCCTAGATGAATCATTGGTTATCAATGGTCATTTTACAATTATATTATTGTAGGGTCCTGAAAAATCTGCAAAGGAAATTCTACCCAATTCCCCCAAAGAATTGGAGGGAAGAATAGAGAAAACTAAAAGGATGCACAAAGCCGAACCTATCCATAGACCGGCCCAAATGATGACACCACATGACCGGTTCCACGAAGCACCCCCTCCGTGAACTATTTTCGTTCACGAAATAGAGGCGGAGATCCTCCGCGGGTGAAAGGAAGGATAGGCGTCGAACTGGTCCACCGTCACGAACCGCCCCAGCCGCAGACCGCCTCAATCGGCCCAGTCCGTATCCACTGTCGTTCGAAGAATGGAGGCGGATCCCTCTGCGGCCGTGAAGCACTCCCCGAGCTCATTTGGTTCGCAGGGGGGAGATGCGCTTGATGCACCCGTGAATTATGGATTGACCAAGTCATCCGTGAACTGGGTCCTCAATCATGGGCCTCCGCAAAAGGTGCCACATGACCATAGATATATCCTTTTCCACACTCTATAAAAGAGAGATCGAGGGGGAAGAGAAAAAGGGGATTCAGAGATGGAAGGAGACTGATCAGATTTGGGTGGAAGGATTTCGAAGGAAGGAGTTTAGGATTTCGCAAACTGTGAAGTTCCAGTCCACAAACCAAAGCAGGTATGAAGCTGGAAGCGAAATAATAAGGAACAAAAAATGCATAATAACTTGGTGAACCGTGAACTTAAAATAACAAAGAAAATAATACCGTGAACCATGGACCCTCCGTGGATGCAATCCCCGTGGACCAGGGAGCTTATGCCTCTTTTCCGATCCGCCGCACCGCATAGCACCCTCCTACGGGGGCGAAGACCCAACCGAAAAACCCCCAACCGGTGCCGCCCTTGGCCGCTGCTGCTCGAATGGAACCCTCTGTGAACCACCCTGGTACACTGATCGAACCCGAAGCTGCGAACCACCCTGGTTCGAGGGATGCCCATCAGTCCACGGACCACCCTGGTTTGCGGACGACCTCTCCATCCATGTAGCACTTTCCTACGCGAAGGGAGCCACCACCCATACCCCGGTGTGGCCCGCCAAATCCTTCGGAGTTCCCATTCCCCGAGACAGATAAAATCATTCCAATCCAGCCTGATCCTCTGCGACTCCCTCATTATCCCACTCGTCAGCCTTGAGCCGAGGCCTCCACTAGAGCCACCAGAACCATGTGATGTAACCTTTAGGTGCATCAGCGCGCCGTTCTGAGTTCACATACCCACGGTAAGCAGGGGTGAAGGGGTTTCTCCGACCCTTGAGCGGATTTTCAAATCATTCCTAGGTTCACATTCCCATGGTAATGTGGAGTCTGAGCTCGGGAGCCCCCTTTCTGCCCCTCCACTTGTTGGGGCCGGAGCACTTCTCCCTTCTTCAGGGGGTAGTAAAATACCCATCATAAGGAAGCCCCCACGCACTTCGGTACTTCCCCCGGGAATAAGGGAGGTGACGGGCATAGGAGCACCTCTTTCCCTCTACCTCTGTGCTTTGTCACCATGGGCATCCATCTCGGAGTAAGCCCCGACCATATGGGCCACCCTATGCGTAAGCCCCACTCTACTTCCCACAGACGCACCTTTCACGACGTGATCATCTGGTCCCTGCTGCCTCTTGTTTCTCATACCAAGCATGACTCACGTGGGCTTAGAGTAAACATCGACCATGACATCCTCTTATGGGACTCCTCAGAGTGTAAGCCCCAATCCACACCATGGGCCTCCTCAGAGTGTAATCCCCAATCCACACCATGGGCCTCCTCAGAGTGTAAGCCCCAATCCACTTGCGAACTATGAGTACTTTGATCCATGTTAAGGCATGGTACGCAGGAAGCCTCCCCGAGGTTCAAGCCCAATAACCATTGGACCCCCGGGTCCACCTTCACATCGGTTCTCCGAAAACTCGATTCGAAATATGTGGAATTTGATCCCTGTCTACTAGGCAGGGTACGTAGGAAGCCTCCCTGAGGTTCAAGCCCAACAGCCGGTTGATCCGGCTATCTTCACGTCGGTTCACCGCACCAACCCTGGGCAGCCTGGAGTGTAAGCCCCATACCAAACTAAACTACATGGATTCTGTTTCCTCTCATGAGGATACGTAGGAAGCCCGTATCATGGGTTCAATCCAGATGCCCGAGTCATTATCTATCCCCCTAGATGGCAATAAACTCCAGAGCGCCCATTCATGAGGCTTTAAACCAGAACCGTCTCAATGAGTCCAAATTCTTCAGAGTCATTAATCCAATGAGGGATGGTAAACCTCCGACCTAAATGATTCCGAACCCCTGCGTCCAGCTGACCATTTCCAACCAGGAGTAATCCGTGGATACTATGCTTGGGTATAAACCAAATATTCACGAACATATGAATACGTCTTAAATCTATAAGAGAGTCCTGGAAAAGGTAATAATTCCCCCCAAAAGGGTGCGATGAGCCCAAATTCCCATCCTCTCGACCAATGTGAGTTCTTAAGTGTTGTTGGACAAATCGTCCAGCGAACGCCTGCCTTTTGAAAGAAGGTCCATGCATCGTCGGATATAGAACCGTTGGGCATTTCAAAACCGACCCAAAACAAAAAATGGTGAACCCGACGTGAATCTTTAACCAAGCATCATAGATTCAACCTAATTCCACTCTGTTCCCCCTTTTACTCACAAGGAGGGCCAAGAAAGGTCATTAATTACGCATGGGATCATGAGATGCTTCTTTTATGGGTTTGCTGTTTGTATTTGTTAAAATATTTTATAGGTACCACACAAAACTCCCCTCGATCCAATGGAATCCCGAAGGAACTCACAAGCATGTGATTCCAACAACGCAATGACCGGACATCCTCACCAACGGAGGACCCCGTCACCTACCTAGCTTCTTCAACGCTAGGTCTCAGATGCGTTGATCTGAGATTACCATGTGAATGGTACTCTCCCAATGGTGGAGGTATCCATGCACGCCCTCCAATCCGCCAGGACTCTCCGGTCGCCTGCCCAGTAGCGGTCGTAGAAGCAGATCTAAAAAACCCCTATTGCTGTCTCCAACCATTTCAGGAGTCTATCCCTAGAACGGGACAACACATACCTCCCTTATCTTAGGGAGGCAGATGAGGTCGACGCTGAGGACCTCATCCCCGCTGAACGGGGGTTCCGCTCCAAGGCTCCCGTCGGAAGACATCATCGCGGTTACGCTATGACTCAACATCCACATGCTAAGGAGGATGTAGCCCTGAGGATCCAGGCCCATGCTCCCCAACCTCCGGCCTCTCGGACTGCCTGAAGAGGGTGGAAAACTTACAAATGGGGACCGATCATCACCCTTGTCCCCGAGGAGGAGCTCCGCTGTCCAGTCATGGAGACGCATCACGAACAGGCACATACACCTGTTCGCTCCTCTAAAGCCTACAATCCAGATATGGCAGCATCATACGAGCAGGCGTGCATCCCCACTGAGATCTGTCAAGCCCGTCGCTCACACAGGATGGCACTTACCAGGAAGGCACCTCTCCCTGCCCAGGGTCGTGAAGCCCACCAACCCGACGTGGTGGTGACCCAGCGCCTGCAGGACCAACTCCTAGCAGATGCTCTTGGTGATTACCATCCCGATATGATGGCGATCAATGAAGCCTACCATCCATATGTGGCGATAATTAATAGGCAGACACGTATCCCTGCAAACAAAGGCCACCGACTTGATATGGTGGGAAACCAACATATGCAGGGCCAGCTCCCTGCGGATGCAAGTAAAGTTCGCCATCCTGATGTGGTAGAAAATAGAGAGATAAACCAGCATATCCCGGACCAGGGGCAGATTCGTTCACCTGCCCCGATATAGGAGAATTTTCAATACCCACTAACCACCGGAGGACCGGAGCATGATATTCCTACTCCGATACTGGAATGGGACTTCATACCCATTCCATCCAAAGATGTCTCTTTACATATCCTGGAAATGATGGAGGAGCAGGTATCAATCCCAGATCATATCTTGCAGACTTGCTAGAATGTAATTGAATCAGTGGCAACAGCAAGGACTCGGGCCCATGAGACCGTCTCCCCAATTGAGGCGACTCATCTAAGAGACAAGATAGCCACCTCAGAGCAAATCTGCATCCCTGCTTCAGCCCAGGAGGGTCACCGACTATATTCCGCAACGCAAGGGCAACTAGATCGAGCATCTTCACTCGTTCCAACTGGGGGACACCCGTCCATCACAGTGGATGATCCAGAGTAGGCATATATCCCTGCTAAAAGTCAAGATGTTCGTCGGCATATCCTGGCAGCATCACGGGACCCAATTAGACAGGGACCCAAAGGTGAAGGCCGTTTTCAACAACAGACGGTTCTCACTGCCCGCAAGAAAGCACCCCGAACATGCCGAAGGCAGCTGGAAAATAAAGAGAGGGTTCATGACTCCGTTATACTGGAATCTGGGGTTCCCAATTCCGCTAAACGTATATCTAAGTCTCAGAACCTTGCCCACTGAAAGAGCGCTGTCGTGGGCGCCCTCAAATGATTAGTGTAATTTGGGGTACTTAGGTGCAACAGAGTGGCTGACCAAGGTCGTCTCTCAAAGGAGGAAGTGAATTAAAACAACTTTTCAGAGTTATTCTAGAAACAAAATAAAAGGGAATAAAAACACTAATTGAAAGTATGGGGGTGGTTGTTTATAGTTTATAAATCTAGAAGAATTTTGCTGGAAGAAGATTGTATTTTTTTTTAGTTTTGAAATGAAGTTTGATTAAAATGACACAACAAAAAGATGTTTGTTTAGACAATATTTAAAAGACGTAATCGATCTAACTCTACCTCTTCAATCATTTATTAATCATTATCATTTAAATTAATATTCACTTAATTATGATCCCTTAATTTGTTAAATCCCGAACCCTATGAGAATTAACTTTACCACGAATATTGAAGTGAATTTTAACCTTAGGCTAACTTCGGAACATGCAATCGCAACACCCTGCTTTGATTGATGTTCTAAAATTAGCTTATGGTCAGTGGTAAATTAAGGCACATAACCAATCTGGAAATGAGGATTAATTGAGTTTAGGGATTATATTTGAACTCTTCAAATTGATCCCATGTGGTTTTTGAATTACCGGTTAAGGTTGCGCTCTCACAGTTCACACAATTCCCGACCTCGCGTGTTTTGTGTTAACTATTCAATTGCTTTCTTAGTTTCATTTAAATTAAAAACTCAATTAATAGATCATAATATTTGAATTACAGTAGCTCATTGATTCAAAATAAATGAATGAAGAAGGATAGAGGTCGATCGATTACTAAAAAGAACTACTCTTCCATGAGTGGTGTAGTTATCGTGGAGACGTTTTGCATAAGAAACGGATTGAAAGGGTAGAACCCAATCTTTTCTCCACTCTTGATTCCAATCCAATTAAGAAGATTAAGATAAGAAGAAGAGGGATGAACACAAAATATTATTTGAAGAAAAATTCAAGAAACAAACATGAATGAAAAGAAATACAAAGAAGAGGTGAGAGAGGAGAGCCTTTTTGGAAGAGAGGTTTTCACAAAGGCTTACTTCCTCCAAGAGTTGTGAGGGGCTCCCAAGAGACACCCTTTCGGACACACCTTCCCAAATCCTCGACCAGCCCTCTCAAAGAGTTAAAACCCCCTTTAAATAGAGTTTGTGAGGGCTAGGGATACATAACTTTTTAAGTGTGAAATGAAAAACTCGGCCAAATATTTTATTCCAACTTTCACCGCCCATTTGACCTCGAAAAAGCGTGAATTGACCGGCCTTCCCGAAGGATGTTTGTGCCAAATCATGTCCCCGAGCTTTCCTCAAAATTTGGGCTCAATCCAAGCCCGTATGTAGACGATATGGCCCAAATACAGAACCTATGTCTATTCTGCCGAGTCCAGCCCACCATTAGATTAATTGATCATTTACTCCATCAAAATGCACTCTTTAGCTCTAGTGTCCTGAATTAAAGTTGTATAAAATGCAGTTAGGAACACTGTTACAAAATTTCAAATTCAAATAATAAATATAAAAATATTTATCTTTGAAATACTACAATGCACTATTAAGGGTAAAACTGGAATTTTCACCAAATTTTCAAATGAATGATCAAATCCCAAATATTTTATAAATAAACATATTTAACACAATGTGAGGAAATTATTTCATTTATTATCAATAAAATATTCAATAAAATAGTGTTTTATCAACTCCCCCACACTTACCTTTTTTCACACCTGGGCAAAACCTCATATCAAGTAAACATCAATATCAAATCAAAACCAATTTTAAAACACATATCCTTAAGATCAATCAATTTCACACCAAGAATCAAAAGATATCATGCCTCATAAAAAACCTTATTTCAAGTTCTCCATTTATATCATTCAATATATTTCCACTTCATTTATCCACCCATGCACAAAACACTTACCTCGCTTGAATTTTCTCTCATCACTCAAATATCAATTTTTTTTTGCAATGTCTTTATCATCCAAACTCATACAAGGGTCACCATAGGCTTGATAGATTCCTACATCGCTACCCGATGTGAGTCAAGGACATATGTTTATCATGAGGACTTTTCAGGGTTGTTCTGTGGCTTTCGGTTGGTAGGATTAAGATGTGAAAAACTCTGAGGCTGAATGAGGAGGGCTTGACTCTTTTGAAGCAAAATTGCATTAATCTAATTTTCACTTAAATATGGTCTTCTCTTCAATCCCCATAGTATCAATTCAGCTCCATCATCATGAAAAGTCATGAAAGGTTTACACCATTCATCATTTCATCATAAAAAATGTCAATCTTCTCAAACATGATTTTCTTGAAAGCTCCAGACGGGCACAACTTTCCACCTCAATTAGAAGCTCCAGAAAAGGCACAACTTCACTTGTCATGAAAGCTCCAGAAAAGGCACAACTTTCAATATAATGACTTTCTTTAGAAGCAAACACATCTCTTCAGAATTTTAATTTTCCACCCAAAGTATCACAGAATGTGGTGGCAAAACCCAAGACAACTTCCCCCACACTTAATCTCAACTAGATTATGCAATTTCACTTCAAGAGTTGGTTGGATAGGGAAAATTTGCTTGTAATGTGGCTTAACCTAATAGGCTGTGCATGGCTTCTAAGGTCTACAAGGATTAAATATTCAAGGTAGGCCATTATAAAAAAGGATTCTTTGAAATAGGGGTTTTAATACCAAACAAATGCCTCAATCATTTAAACACAAGTACCTCAAACCCTCAAGTTTTGACAGGAATAGATCAAATTCTGGTTAAATCAAGTATGGTTTGGTTCTCTCAAGAAGTGAGGTGAATGTAAAGAATATGAAAATAATGGTTCAGAAGCCTCACAGGAAAGTGATTTCAAATATAAAGACAGTGAGATGTGGCATGAGATTCAAAATTCGGTGTACTTTCCATGAAATTACTAAATATTTGAACTTGAAACAAAGTCATTTCAGCATTCATTTAAGCTTAGTTTTAGGGGGTAAATTGTTTCACTTATTGATATGGATTTAAAAATGGTGATGAGAATCATTTCAGCTCAAAAGTTTCAAAAAAACACAGAAAATTGTAAAATAAACACACAAATTTTGAAAAACATACAATTTTTTTTGGTGTTTTTTTTAAAACAGGAAAACAATTGAAATTACTAAACTAAAAGGTTCCCTCCCCCACACTTAAAATATTGCATTGTCCTCAATGTGAACCCATGAGATGATATATGCACATGAAATGCAGAATTTTTAAATAGGACAAATAATATAAAAGTGAAAGGGTTAGGAACAGCCTGATGTGATCAAGTGATGATGGGGTCATGCAGTGTGATAAAATCCACTGCATCAGTAGGATGTCCCTCAATGTATCTCTTCAAACGTTGCCCATTGACTGTAAAGATCCTTCCAGTGTCCTCTTGTGTGATCTCCACTACACCATAAGGAAAAACATTAGACACAATATAAGGACCTAACCATCTGGAACGCAACTTACCAGGCATCAACTTCAGTCGTGAACTATAGAGAAGGACTTTCTCTCCAACATGAAACTCCCTTTGTTGGATCATTTTGTCATGAGCTACTTTTGATCTTTCCTTGTAGAGCCTTGATTTCTCGTATGATGATAGTCGAATCTCCTCAAGCTCTTGAATTTGCAACTTCCTTTGAATTCCATCTTGGGCCAAATCCATGTTACATTTCTTTATAGCCCAATATGCCCGATGCTCGACTTCCACGGGGAGATGACACGCTTTCCCAAAAACAATCCGAAATGGGGACATACCAATGGGGGTCTTGTATGCTGTCCTATAAGCCCACAATGCATCATCCAAGCGCTTTCTCCAATCCTTCCTATTTGGTTGCACGGTTTTCTCCAAGATTTGTTTCAACTCATGATTTGAAACCTCAGCCTGGCCATTTGTTTGGGGGTGGTATGGTGTTGATGTTTTGTGTGTCACCCCATACTTTCGAAGGAGGGAAGCAAAATTCCTATTGCAAAAGTGTGTCCCTTGGTCACTGATGATGGCCTTTGGTACTCCAAACCTGCAAAAAATCTGTGCTTTGACAAAGTCTACAACAACATGAGAATCTTCAGTCCTGGTGGCCTTGGCCTCCACCCATTTACTCACATAATCAACAGCAACCAAAATATACAAAAATCCAAATGAACTGGGAAAAGGACCCATAAAGTCGATGCCCCATACATCAAAAATCTCATAGAATAGTATAGGTTGTTGGGGCATCTCATGTCTCTTAGAAATGTTCCCAGTGTGTTGGCAATGAGTGCATGACTTACAAAACACATGGGCATCATGGAATAAACTAGGCCAATATAATCCAGAGTCCAAAAAATTCCTAGCTGTCCGTTGGGGTCCAAAGTGTCCACCACATGCAAGTGTATGACAGAAATGAAAAACAGACTCAAACTCATGATCGGGAACACACCTCCTAATGACTTGGTCACTACACATGCGCCAGAGGTAAGGATCATCCCACACATAATACCTAGACTCACTTTTTAATTTTTGGACTTGATGCTTCTTCAAATTTACTGGGAGTTCAGAGCCAACAATGTAATTAACTAAATCAGCATACCAAGGATGCTTACCTGAGATGGTATAGAGATGCTCATCGGGGAAAGTGTCTCGAAGTGGTACCTGATCCAAGGTGTCATCCTCTAGTGTGTGAGTAA
This sequence comes from Viscum album, assembly GCA_963277665.1. Lineage (NCBI taxonomy): Eukaryota > Viridiplantae > Streptophyta > Magnoliopsida > Santalales > Viscaceae > Viscum > Viscum album. The sequence goes on along the minus strand of OY728135.1, from coordinate 368,554,853 downwards.
GCCTACTCATGTGGTCCGCCACCAAATTCTCTGATCCCTTATTGTCCTTTATCTCAATATCAAATTCTTGAAGAAGGAGCATCCAACCGATAAGTCGTGGCTTTGCATCTGGCTTCTTTAGGAGGTACCTCAAAGCTGCATGGTCAGAAAAAACAACTACTTTAGAGCCCAATAAATATGAACGGAATTTATCTAAAGCAAATATGACAGCAAGAAACTCCTTTTCTGTGGTAGTGTAGTTTGATTGGGCTGAATCTAGCGTCCTCGATGCATAGGCGATCACATGTGAACATCCCTCCACCCTCTGAGATAAGACAGCTCCAACCGCGAAGTTGGAGGCGTCACACATAAGCTCAAATGGAAGGTCCCACCATGGGGGCTGTATGATTGGTGGTGTGGTCAGACACTTCTTCAGATCATCAAATGATACCCTGCATGAATCATCAAAATTGAAGTCAATATCTTTTTGAAGCAATCCAGATAAGGGTAGAGCGATCTTACTAAAATCTCTGATGAAGCGTCGATAAAATCCAGCATGCCCAAGGAATGATCGAACATCACGCACACATGTAGGATATGGGAGGGATGAAATAATGTCTACCTTAGATTTATCAACTTCAATTCCATGTTGTGAGACTATATGACCTAAGACAATTCCCTTTTCGACCATGAAATGACATTTTTCAAAATTTAAGACCAGATTCTTCTCAATACAACGATGCAACACATCACCCAAACTAGAGAGACATTCATCAAATGAGGACCCATAAACTGTAAAATCATCCATAAATACCTCCATGCAGGTCTCAATGAAATCTGAGAAAATACTCACCATGCATCTCTGGAAGGTACCTGGGGCATTGCAAAGTCCAAATGGCATCCTTCGGTAAGCAAAGGTACCGAATGGGCAGGTGAATGTTGTCTTCTCCTGGTCCTCTGCTGCAATGGGAACCTGAAAATAGCCAGAAAATCCATCCAAGAAACAATAGTGTGTCTTCCCAGCTAGTCTCTCAAGCATCTGGTCAATGAATGGAAGTGGGAAATGGTCCTTACGAGTGGATTGATTTAGTTTCCTATAATCGATACACACTCGCCAACTGTTTTGTACTCTCACAGGAACTAACTCATCATTTTCATTTTTTATAACAGTGAAACCAGTTTTCTTTGGTACAACCTGAACAGGGCTAACCCATTGTGAGTCAGAAATAGGGTAAATGATACCCGCCTCAAGTAATTTTTCAACTTCTTTCTTAACAACTTCTAGGAGGGTGGGATTAAGTCTCCTTTGTGGCTATCTCACTGGTTTAGCCCCATCCTCCAAGAGAATCCTATGCATGCAAATGGAGGGGCTAATACCTGATATGTCTTCCAATGTCCAACCAATTGCCCTAATGTTATCTCTCAAAAGATTCAAAAGTTTTTCTTCATGTTCAAAAGAGAGATTGTTAGCAATTATGATAGGTAATCTATCACCACTGAGCAAGTATGCATATTTGAGATTTGGGGGCAATGGCTTGAGTTCCAATGTAGATGGGTGATGTATGGATGGAGAAATTGATGCAACAGACATATCTGCACAATGAACATCAGTATCACAATCAGAGAATAAAGCACCAAATCCATCAGCATACTCAATATCCATGTCATAATCAGAGTTCACATGATCAAAATCAGAATATGATTCCATTTCAAAATCAAATCTTAAAGAGTCTTGTTCCTTAAAAATTGGTGTAGAAGTATTCTTAGACATCAAACTAGAACCAATACTCATAATCTCCCTAAGCATAGGACAATCCAATTCCATGATGTTTTTACTTGGTGGTTCAAAATGGGAGATAACAAAAGCAGAATGGTCCTCTGAGGGGTACTTCATGGAATCCATAACATTAAATATCACAACTTCATCTCCAAACTCCATGGAAAGTGTACCCTCATTGACATTTATGATAGTTTTTTCAGTTTTGAGGAAGGGTCTACCTAAGATAATGGGGGCATGAGAACTTACCTGATCATCCTCCATGTTAAGCACATAGAAGTCTGCTGGAAAGATCATGTCTCTTACCCGGACAAGTACATCCTCAAGAACTCCCGATGGATATGCCGTAGCTCTATTCGCCAATTGCACCACTACTCTTGTTGGCTTCAACTCACAAACCTGTAAGGAAGAGAATATAGAGTGAGGCATCACATTTATTGAAGCTCCTAAATCACAAAGAGCATCAGAGAAGTGAAACTCCCCTATGGTACATGGGATGGTGAATGTCCCAGGATCCTTGCACTTTGTTGGCATTGCTAGAGTTGGTGTAATGAGTGCCGAGACATTCCTTCCAAGGTTGATCCTCTCATTCCCCTTGAGCCCTCTTCGATTGGTGCAGAGTTCTTTTAAGAATTTGGCATACCTTGGGATTTGCTTAATGGCTTTAAGTAGAGGAATGTTGATCTCCACACGCTTGAATGTGTCCAAAACCTCCTTTTTCATTGCTTCTTCAACCATCTTCTTGGTTTGAACAAACCTGTTTGGAAAAGGAAGAGGTTTATAAGGAACATCATCAATATTTTTCTTACCTTTATCTTTCTCCTTGGATTGCTCATCAGTTGGTATGGAATGCGGCTTCTCTGAAGTTGAGGTGAATCCCGGTGGAATGGTAGGTGCAGATGTAACAACTGTTTTCTTCCCACTTCTCAATGTGATGGCACTGACATTCCCCTTGGGATTGGGAGTAGGTTGGGAAGGAAGGGCTCCAGAGTTCTTACTCACCAGTTCGTGGAGGGCGGTGGCAATCTGGCTCATTTGTGTCTTCAACTCCCTCAACTCTGAACCTTGACTCTTCAGCTCATCCTGTTGATTAAGAACAATTTGTTTCAAAATATCATCAGTGTTAGAGTCTACCTTGTGTTGGATATTCCCTTGTTGCTGACTCGTTGATGTTTGAGCTTCGAATCTCCTTTGGGGTTGTTGGAAACCCTGTTGGTAAGGTGGAGGCTGCTGGAAGTTTGGTTGAAAAGGGGGCCTTTGTTGTTGTCCAGAGCCATACCTCATGTCCGCTAGATCTTTCCACCCTTGGTTGTATGTTGGATCAAACTTCTTTTGGGGATATGGTTGTTGTTGTTGCTGCTGAAATGGTCTCCCAGGGAACACTGCTGCACAATCTTCTGTTTCTTGGAGTTGTGGGCAACAGTCAGTTGGGTGGCTTGTCTCAGTGCAAATACCACAAGGCCTTGAAGGAGGGGGTAGAGATGTCTTTTGTGCCAATGCAATCTGCCTCACCATAGTTTTCAATTCTTCTAACTTAGTATCAATCAAATGGCTTTCAAGAGAAGAAGGACTTACTTGATGTACTCCTCGAACATGTGGTGTACCTCTATCACCAAATTGTTGGGAGTTTTGGGCCATCTTGTCGATCAACGCACGTGCAGCTACTGGTGTCTTGTCCACCAATGCTCCTCCAGCCGCAGCATCCACCATGCTTCTCTCCATAGGTGTGAGTCCTTCGTAGAAGTATTGGATGAGGAGTTTCTCACTGATTTGGTGATGCGGACAGCTTGCACACAACTTCTTGAATCTCTCCCAATACTCATACATTGACTACCCTTGTGCTTGCTTGATCCCCAAGATCTCCTTACGAATGGATGTGGTCCTTGATGCTGGAAAAAATCTCTACAAGAAAAGACGTTTCAAATCGTTCCAACAAGTTACATATTCGGGTTGTAAATAATACATCCAGTCTTTTGCAGCTCCATCAAGTGAGAATGGGAATGCTCTTAATTTGATTTGATCTTCAGAAAAATTTCTTGGTTTAAGGGTTGAGCAAACCACATTAAATTCTTTCAAATGTTTATTTGGATCCTCACGAGAGAGGCCATGAAACTTTGGAAGTAAGTGAATTAACCCAGATTTTAGTTCAAAGTCCGATTCGAGATTTGGGTATGCAATACAATTTGGTTGATAGTTAATATCAGGTGCATCCAATTCTCGAATGGTTCTATTAAGTTCATTTCCATTGTTTCCAGCCATTGGTTCCTCTTTTATGTTTGAATTTGAATTGATTCCAATTTCAATGTTTCCAGAAGAGAGGAATTCACCAACTAGTTGAATATTGAAACTTCCCGTAGATTGAGAATGTCTGATTCGTGCCCTAAGGCTACGTTCAATCTCAGGGTCAAGATCTAAGAGATCTTTGGGATTAGTTCATGTCATAGATCAAATAAAAATGAAAATAAAGAAAGTGGACCATAGTAAAATAAAAATGAAAATTTTGAGTTGATGGTCCAAAAAGAAGTAGAAGAAAATAAAAGAAGAAGAAGAAAATTCAGATTGGGTAAAGAAGAAAGAAAGAAGAGAGGAAGAGAATAAAATTTAAAATAAAATAAATACCTCTAATTGGTTGAAATAATTACTTGCCTCCCCGGCAATGGCACCAATTTGAAAGAGCGCTGTCGTGGGCGCCCTCAAATGATTAGTGTAATTTGGGGTACTTAGGTGCAGTAGAGTGGCTGACCAAGGTCGTCTCTCAAAGGAGGAAGTGAATTAAAACAACTTTTCAGAGGTATTCTAGAAACAAAATAAAAGGGAATAAAAACACTACTTGAAAGTATGTGGGTGGTTGTTTATAGTTTATAAATCTAGAAGAAGTTTGCTGGAATAAGATTGTATTTTTTTTTAGTTTTGAAATGAAGTTTGATTAAAATGACACAACAAAAAGATGTTTGTTTAGACAATATTTAAAAGACGTAATCGATCTAACTCTACCTCTTCAATAATTTATTAATCATTATCATTTAAATTAATATTCACTAAATTATGATCCCTTAATTTTTTAAATCCCGAACCCTACGAGAATTAACTTTACCACGAAGATTGAAGTGAATTTTAACCTTAGGCTAACTTCGGAACATGCAATCGCAACACCCTGCTTTGATTGATGTTCTAAAATTAGCTTATGGTCAGTGGTAAATTAAGGCACATAACCACTCTGGAAATGAGGATTAATTGAGTTTAGGGATTATATTTGAACTCTTCAAATTGATCCCATGTGGTTTTTGAATTACCGGTTAAGGTTGCGCTCTCACAGTTCACACAATTCCCGACCTCGCGTGTTTTGTGTTAACTATTCAATTTCTTGCTTAGTTTCATTTAAATTAAAAACTCAATTAATAGATCATAATATTTGAATTACAGTAGCTCATTGATTCAAAATAAATGAATGAAGAAGGATAGAGGTCGATCGATTACTAAAAAGAACTACTCTTCCATGGGTGGTGTAGTCATCGTGGAAACGTTTTGCATAAGCAACGGATTGAAAGGGTAGAACCCAATATTGTCTCCACTCTTGATTCCAAACCAATTAAGAAGATTAATATAAGAATAAGAGGGATGAACACAGAATATTATTTGAAGAAAAATTCAAGAAACAAACATGAAAGAAAAGAAATACAAAGAAGAGGTGAGAGAGGAGAGCCTTTTTGGAAGAGAGGTTTGCACAAAGGCTTACTTCCTCCAAGAGTTGTGAGGGGCTCCCAAGAGACACCCTTTCGGCCAAACCTTCCCAAAGCCTCGACCAGCCCTATCAAAGAGTTAAAACCCCCTTTAAATAGAGTTTGTGAGGGCTAGGGATACATAACTTTTTAAGTGTGAAATGAAAAACTCGGCAAAATATTTTATTCCAACTTTCACCGCCCATTTGACCTCCAAAACGCGTGAATTGACCGGTCTTCTAGAAGGATGATTTGTGCCAAATCATGTCCCCGAGCTTTACTCAAAATTTGGGCTCAATCCAATCCCGTATGTAGACTATATGGCCCAAATACAGAACCTATGTCTATTCTGCCGAGTCCAGCCCACCATTGGATTAATTGATCATTTACTCCATCCAAATGCACTCTTTAGCTCTAGTGTCCTGAATTAAAGTTGTATAAAATGAAGCTAGGAACACTGTTACAAAATTTCAAATTCAAATAATAAATATAAAAATATTTATCTTCGAAATACTACAATGGACTATTAAGGGTAAAACTGAAATTTTCACCAAATTTTCAAATGAATGATCAAATCTCAAATATTTTATAAATAAACATATTTAACACAATGTGAGGAAATTATTTCATTTATTATCAATAAAATATTCAATAAAATAGTGTTTTATCACCCACCCATTACCATATTATGGGAGTGGTAGTAGCAGTTGTGGAGGTCCTCCCCTCAATGTCGCAACCAGCAGCTCTAAAGGTCCTCCCCAGAGCACCCACGGGGGCCTCCCCCGCGGGCATATAACAATCGATCACAAAAGATCCTCTTTTGATGCGAGTCATGGAAACCCTCCACATGACCATAAGGTCTAGCAACAAGAAGGCCCTCCACTTGTTGCAGTCCACCCTGAAGGTCCTCCCCGGGGTACACTCTACAAACACTCTCCATGTAGTGGGACCAAAGATTATGATACTAGTTCTCGCTATTATAGTCGCAACTGTGGAGGCCCTCCCCACAGTGAAGTCTCATCATGACAAGAAGGCCCTCCCCTTGTCGTATCCTACCCTGAAGGTCCTCCCCAAGGGTTATGTTGCAACGACACTCCGCGCAGCCGGGCATCAGATCACGGTGGTAGTCCTTTCCACCTTGATAACAGAGGTCCTCCCCGTAGAGACGTCAAGAAACGAGAAGGCCCTCCCCTCATTGTGGTACATTTTGAAGGCCCTCCCCAGGGTGTGCCCTATAGATATTCTCCCTGCGGCAGTTTTAATGGTAGTCCTCGCCATTGCAGCAGCTGTGATGGTAGTCCTCGCCACCACGACCACCATTGCGAAGGTCCTCCCCACAGTGGCCCCAAGAAAAAAGAAGGTCCTCCCCTTGTCACTGTGTGTCTTGAAGGTCCTCCCCATGATGCACATCAAACGTCAAACCATGATAGTCATCCTCACCATGATGGAAGTTGTTGCGAAGGCCCTCCCCGTAACAACTCTACACAGCTAGAAGGTCCTCCCCTTGTCGCGACACGCCTTGGAGGTCCTCCCCAGGGTATGCACTACAAAAGTCCTCTATGCAGTGAGGCGTCAAGCAGTAATGGTAGTCCTCTCCATTACAGTCATCATTGCAAAGGACCTCCCCACGATGACATATCATATCGACAGGAAAGTCCTCCCCCTGCCGAATCAAGCACAGAAAAGCCCTCGTATGTCGAGGCACTCAGAAGGACGAGGTCGAGCATGTCAGATTCCTAGATAGTCACCAACAACACCCTTCTTTAACCAGGAGACAGTCCGGGGCCACATTCATCTTCTGAACCACCTCTAAATCACCCACATGATGATTCAACACAAACCAGTCCCACTGCCTCTGACCACACTATCGGCAAGCATCTCAGTTGGACCGACCAAGTAGAGGAGTCACTAGCGGAGGAGTATGCCGACATGTTGCACCTGAGGAAACGACTAACTAGGTATGATATAACATTTTTGTTTTGGCCCATGACCACCTCTCAATTCGACATACCCAGAGAATTTTCGGAAGAATGTGTGCATGAAATCCGCTAAAATATATGGACAACCCTCCGCCGGCTGAAATCAAGCTTCCTTCCCTACAACAGGTTTGTATACCACATCAAGACAATAGGAGACCTCCTGCATCACATCGACCTGAAAGCTCTTCCTTCGGTGCTGCAATAGTGACCCGAGAGGCACAAAGGAAACATGGAGATAGCTTGACTCCGTGCGCTGAACCAGCTGCGCCACCTCATCAGTGACGCTCCGATGAGAGTCCATATCAGAGGATGGGGGGAACATGGAGCTCTAAATTTCACTCCACTTCCCACCCAGAAGAACCCGTTCGGCATGGTGTCTTGCAACGTCATCACATCAAGACGACAATCGAATGGTCTCCCTGTTCGTGAAAGGAAACACACCCAGCAGAGTCAGGCCTTGAGTAATTCCCATAAGCATCAGAGCCGACGGGAACAAGCCATTCAAGAACTCCTGAATCAGGCCACCGAGATCATACAACATGCCTCTTGCCTAATAGAGGCCAAACAATGATATTTTCCTGCCTCCCCAGAAGGGATTGATTCACAGAAGAACTCAGCACCAAACCCAGTTCACCCCCGAATGGGGGAGCGGAAGATCAGGCAGGTAGCGATAGCCACAGCCACTACCGTAATCCAGGGTTAACCCCATCCTTCAGGGCTGGGGGCATTTTTAACAACAAATGCCCCCGTAAGACCAATAAAAATGGGAAGAGACCCAGCGTTCAGGGAACAGAGCCAACCCCAGCCCTCAGGGCTGGGGTCATTATTACACCCTCAACAACAACCTCCCCCAAGAGAGTCAGTATTATCTCATCTAGGGGGGAAAGTCAGAAGATGAGGTTCCCATCCTATCCTATAATTTTAATCAACATCCCCTCCAAGAGGGAGACGTACCATAAGGGTGCATCAAAGAAATCTCCATGTCACCCTTCATCAAGAAGTCCGAAGCCGATCCCAGCACATAAAAGGGAAGGCCAATAAAAGACGCGGGAGATCCTCTTCCTATTTGGAAGATGAAATATTCCCCGACCCACAATATGCATCTATCAACTTCATAGAGGTTAACCCCACAGATGACACTATAGATGATGCAAATCAGGATGGATCAGGAGACGATGGTTCCAGTTAGGATGTGACTCACAATGAACCACCAGGTGTGCACACACGGAACCAGAGGGCCGCCCTAAATATAGACTCCCCTTCAGCTAACCTTTCTCCGCTTACCCTGTGATCTTCCAACAAGGATAAGAACAAAGGACTGGTTACCCTTAATCCATCCCCTCTTGACAAAAACGAGCCACTCACGCTCGAAGAGAGGTTCGATCGGCAGGAAGATGAAATGAAGGAATTGAGGCGGCTTAACGCTGAGCTACTCCAAAGGAACCATCTTATTGAAAGTGCATCCAAAGAGGAGCCACATAATGAACTCCTAGTAAGTGCACCTCAAAGACCGAGGTTTACCCCGATAAATGAAGCACGGTCAGGGCTCCCGCCCAACGAGACGCCTGGTACGTCCAACTACCTGAATGTGGATCTAGATGAATACCAAGACTTCCCTCTACTTAGGAAGCAACCAGAGAAAGTGTGACCGAACCCTCCGAGGGTGTCCAGAACGGCACATGCACCCCATGTGCCAACCAAGATGGATCCTCGAGCAATGCCTCATGCTACACCTGCCCAAGACCGGGCCCAATAGGATGTAAACCATGGTCTCACTAGCACCATCAAAGCACTAATGACTCGATTGGAAGCAATGGAAGGTCGGAGCATTCCGATATAGCTAGAGCGGAAGCCCTATCCCGATTGGGTGAGCAACACACCCCCTCCGCCCAATTTTGGGAGCCCTGTATTCCCTATCTTCAATGGTTTAGGTGATCCGGAACAACATTTGATACACTATGCATCCTATTGTGACCCTATGATGGGGACTCCAGAACAAAAGGAAGCAGTGAAACTCAGATGCTTCGTACGGATCTTGCAAGGATCCACCTTTGTCTGGTATACGAGTCTACCAGCCCAGTCAATAAAAAGCTGGGAAGACCTTCAGCAGCAGTTCCTGTTTCACTTCAACTCAACGTTGCCTAAGACAACGGTCAGCGACCTCATGAACTGCAAGCAGAGGGAGAATTAAAGGGTCTCAGATTTCATCGCTATATGGAAAGGTCTGACCTACTCTCTGAACAAGACAATACCTCAAGATGAGTTGTTCGCCATATGTATTGAGAATCTTCGAGATGAGCTGCGAACTCCACTCATACCAGTAGAGTGCACCACTGGCTTCCACCATCTCTCGGCCATTGCCCAGAGAATTGAGGACTCCCTGCAGCGGACCAATTTGAAGTCCGAATAGCCTCGCAGTCTCCCACAAAGAGAGCAGCCAGAGCTGAAGCGTCCTCTATCATGCTCAAGCCAGCCCCTGTGACTGCTCCACCGCTCAGGCCTCCACCAAATCATCAAGGGCCCCCTGTATATCAATGGCCGCCTCCGCCCAGACAGGACGATCAGAAAGGGGCGAAGCAGAACCAGTTTGAGGAACAAAGACATAAAACATACTCATTACGAGAGGACCAAGTCCGTGGCTACTTCATCGCCGCCATGAATTGAAACTTTCTCCGCCTCCCGGAGCCGGGGAAACCCGAATAAGTCGGCCGCGATGACAGGCCAGACTATTTTCCCTACCATCTGATGTTGGGGCACAATATTCAGGAATGATTCGTCTTCAAATACCTCCTTCAAAGGATGGTAGACACCAGGTAGGTCGAGCTGGGACCACCCCCATCACATGTGACATATATTTCTACCACCGACTCCGACAAAGGGGAGGGGTGGAAGGAAGTCACCAGCAAAAATGGGAAGAAATTTGATAATTGGATGACTCGGAAGACTATTGACCGAGCCCGGGGTATACTCCGAGCTCAGCTACAATATCCAGTGTTGCCGCCAACAACCCCTAATGACGCACAACTAATAGTGTCAGTCTCACAACCCTCCACGAGCCGGTCATCCAGGCATAATCGAAAAGTGAGTGGACAAGTGAAAGAGGAGAAATCTGGAACAAGGCCGAAGTTAGCACCGACGCTGTTAGATTTCATGCCCCCAAACTTGGAACCATGGGCACTAACCCACCAAATGACACCATCAGGGACAACCGACTAGGTTGACCTGTTATAGGATGAAGATCCAATCTTTGGTTCCATCAACATCATCCATCTTATGGAATCATTCCCTGACTAAGGGCATGGTTATGAACCCAAGTTCCCAACACAAGGATCCGGGACGAGGAATCGCAGAGGCATGGGATACCAAGGGAGGCGTAGTCGAGACCGAAACCAACCCTGCGATTGGACCTCGGCCTAAACTATCAATATCACGGAAACCCATGGGATAGCCCTTCAATAGACTCAACAGGAGAAAGAATATCCCCCCACCTCCACAAGCTGCCACTCTGGCCTCGTTATTCTGCGATACCCATCAGAGGGGGAACAAGCGTCTAGCTGCTTAGTGCGCACAAACAGACCGGCCATGCTGAGTCCCCAGAACCTGGGAACATCATCGGCACCTGACCCCGCAGCGGGTCCCTCCTCATCACATACTCCAACTACCCAGCCGCCTGCTAGAACTCTCCCACCAGCGAAGAAGCATCGGTCGTTGGAGCAATAGTATGACATCCTTAATCAGATGGCATTAGTACCAGACAAGTTTTCCATCCTGGAGGCCCTGGGTATCTCAGCCAACCTCAGGGAGGCACTGATAGAAGCCTTGCTCAGCCCCCAAGAGTTTCAAGCTGAGGTAGCTACCGCCGAAATTTACCGAATGGAGACTGGCCCGACTGAATGCAACATGGTGATTTCCTTCACCGATCAGGATGAAGATGCTATCATGGAAGGATACATCAAGCCATTATATGTGTCTGGCACGCAAGATGATGTTGAGATCCGCAAAGTCTTCATTGACAACGGTTATGGAGTTAACCTCCTTCCCCTATGGACACTCCGTAAGTTGGGCTATAGTGAGGGTGATTTAATACCCTCAGCAACGACTCTGCTAGGTTATAACAAGAGAGAGCAGAAGCCGATGGGAAAAATTAAGATAAAGACCCATTTTGGCAACCTTGTGGCCTACTCGGAATTCCTGGTGGTCCCGCAGAACAAAACATTCAATGAACTACTGGGAAGGCCGTGGCTCCATAAGCACATGGCCGTTCCTTCATCCTAGCACCAGTGTATTAAATACTGCATCAATGGGAAAAGTGGGACATTGCATGCTGACAAGGCCCCTTTCGAGCTCTCAGAGTCACATTAAATTGATGCCATATTTTATGAGCAAAAGAAGAAGAATCCTTTGGCCGATGGTGTTGACTGGATCCCCACTCCAAATGGTCTTGAAGTGGTTCCTGACGACCCCCTCAGGAAGCTTAGCAGAGACTACATACTTCCCATCAACCATATTTAGAGCAGGGGTTCAAGTCCAGACACACACTCAACTCTCTTCATGAATTCAGCCACAATGACTGAGTGTGAAAATGCAGGAACGTCCTCTAACCCACAATCTGGGGACAAATACTCGAGCGGGGATGCCCACGACACCTCGCCCTCAAACCCCTGAGAACCTGTGCTGGAAAAACTCCCCCCGTTGGATCAAGAAGATGAGGATTTGGGAGAAGAAGAGGAGGAAGATCTCAGGGATGCACCCCCCGCATTTGAGGAGGGTATCTCCACCACGGTGGACGAGCTCTGGGAAATAAACCTGGGTACCGAGGAAGATCTGAGGCCTAATATCATTAGTGCAGCCATGTCCCCCAAGGAGAAAAAGGTATATACCTCTTTTCTAAAGAAACATCGAGATGTTTTTGCTCGGAATTACACAAAAATGCCGAGACTCGATATCGAAGTGGCGATGCATCACCTGGGTCTTCTAGAAGACCGCCGGGGCTATAAGAAGGCCGCCAGAAGGACATATCCCTCACATACCACCAAAATAGAGGCTGAAGTCGATAATATCATTAAAGCATACTTCATTCGGGAGGTCCAGTACCCCATTTGGTTGGCCAACATCGTCCTCATCAAGAAGAATAATGGGCAAATCCACGTATGCATCGACTTTAGAGATCTTAATCGTCATTTCCCAAAAGATGACTTCTTGGTCCCGATTACCGAGTTATTAATCGATGCAACGGCCGGGTATGAGGCTCTGTCCTTCATGGAAGACTATTCTAGGTATAACAAAATCAGGATGACCCAATAAGATGAAGAATCCACTACCTTCAGGACCCCTAAAGGAATATTATGTTACAGGGTCATGCCCTTTGGTCTTAAGAATGTAGGCACCACATATCAACACGCCATGCATCGTATTTTCAAGCCATTTCTGGGGAAATTCATCGAATGTTATGTAGATGACTTGGTGGTCAAATCAAGACAGTGATCAGATCACCTGTCAGAACTTGAGACTTTCTTCAACAAACTTTGACAACATAGTCTGAAGATGAACCCCTTGAAGTGAGCCTTCGAAGTTACCTCAGGGAAATTCCTTGGCTTCTTCGTATGCCATCGCGACATTGAAGTCGACCCTGAAAAGACAAAGGCTATTCTCAGCCTACCACATCCCCACAACCTCACTGAGTTGAGAGAATTCCAAGGGTACTTAGACTATATTAGGCGATTCATAGCCAACCTGGCAGGAAAATGTTTTCCCTTTACCAGGTTAATGAAGAAGGGAGTCACGTACCAATAGACAGATGACTTCCAAGAGGTGCTTGAAACCCTAAAGAGGTACCTTTTAAGCCCACCAGTGATCATGCCCCCAGTAGAGGGAAGACCTCTCATCCTATATGTGATGGCCCTAGAGCGGTCACTGGGAGCCTTCCTCGCACAAAAGAACGGCGCAAGCAGTGAAAACAGTCTCTATTACCTCAGTCGAACGATGATTGATGCTGAGACTCGATACTCAAACATCAAGAAGAGTTGTTTGGACTTGGTATTTGTAGTTTAAAAGTTGCGACATTATCTGAAGAATCATGAAGTCCACTTGGTATCGCATAATAACCCGCTAAAGTACATCCTCAGCCGCCCGATGTTGACTGGGCACCTATCTCGATGGGTAGTCATCCTGCAACAGTTTGACATCCGATTTGTGCCTCAGAAGGCCATCAAGGGCCAAGAATTAGCAGATTTTATGGTAGAGAACCCCTCAACAGGGACTACCACACCGGGCATCGAGCTACTGGATGAAGACATCTTCACGGTTCAAGAGGAGATCCTAACATGGGAAATGTACTTCGACGACACATCCCAAAACCCAACCGGGAAAAGGATAGAAGACCACAAATTTAACAAGGTGGGCTTGGGGATAATACTCATGTCCCCGGAAAAGGAAATCTTTCCATATTACTTCCTCCTATCAGAGGGATGTATGAAAAATGAAGTGGAATATCAAGCCCTCATTGTAGGGCTGGAGCTCGCACTCCAAGAACAAGTACAACACCTTAAGGTCAAAGGTGATTCAGAATTGGTCATCAAGAAATTCAATGGTGACTATGCTATAAAAAAGGAGGAGCTGATTCCCCTGTTTGACCATATCCGAGGGTTAATGGAATAATTATCTACAGAAACCACATTAACCTATATTCTCCAGTCTCAGAATGCCCAGGCCGATGCATTAGCCAACACGGCAATAGCCCTGGATGACCCAGACCGGGATGAAACATTAATCAGTATTGCTCACCGCCGAATGGTATTGCCGTTTTTCTAGACCAAGATGGAGGAGATCCACAAAATCAGTCCTGTCCTTGATCCATATGCTCCCGCCACCGGTTGGATGACCCCCATTGAAAAATACCTTCAACGGGGAGAACTCCCATTAGACAGGGTTGAATGAGAGCAAATACAGAGAAGGTAAATCAACTTTTTCCTATGTGGCGGTGCGGGTCAGCAAGAGGTCCTCTACAAATGAGGCCTTGAAAAAATCCTCCTCAGATGCATTGACAGAGAAGAAACCGCCGCCATCATGACTAAAGTGCATGCCAGAGTATGTGGAGCACATTAGCCAGGGACCAAGATTTCCCATCAGGTTTGGAGGCTTGGGTACTATTGGCCCACAATGGCATGAGATTGCGAGTGCTTTACTGAAAAATGCCACTCGTGCCAAATTCATGCCAACTTCATACACCAACCCCCAGAGTTAATTCATCAGGCCAAGTACTCCTGGCCATTTTCCATCTGGGGAATGGACATCGTGGGACCATATCCGCCCGCCACAACCAAACAGCTGAAGTATATCCTTATGGCAACTGACTTCTTTTCCAAATGGGAAAAATCTGTACCCCTTAAGGAAGTCGGGGCAAGAAACATTGTCAGCTTTGTGAAAACCAATATCATCACCAGATTTGGTGTCCCTTATACCATACTGATGGATAACGACCCCAAATTTTTCTCTGCTGAATTGGATAGACTATACCAAGAATATAGTATCAAGGCTAACCACTCATCCCGTTACCATGTAGAGGCCAACGGACAGATAAAGGCTTTCAACAAGACCCTGTCCAACATTCTCCAGAAAATGGTGGACAAATACAAGAAGTCATGGCCGAATAAAATCCTCCATGCATTGTGGGATTATCGAACCACAATCCGCACTGCTACTCAGGTTACCCCATACTCACTAGTATATGGAATAGAGACAGTCCTTCCCATTGAACTCAAACTTCCCTCACTCTGTGTTTCCATCTGTGATCAATTATCTGACGATGAGAAATCAGAAAAGCAGCTAGGTGAATTGGAATAGCTATACGAGAAGCGGCTGCACACTTTGCACCATCTGGAATTCTACCAGAACCAGATTTCACAAGCCTTCAATAAAAAGGTCCGTCTTCAGTCTTTCTTGGAAGGAGAATTGGTGTTGATCCTCTATACCCCAATGATACCTGGAAGGAAAACTCCAAAGCTGGATCCCAAGTGGGAGGGACCATACGTTATACACAAGGTCTACTCCAACGGAGCATATGCCCTGATCTCCATGGATGGGCAGTTCACCACGGCTCCTACCAATGCGAGATTCCTGAAGAAGTATTTCAAATAGTAACTAAAATGCCCCTCGTCCGAGCTGCAAAACGTTAAACTTCCAAGCACCCAATGGTCCAAACTCTCTGACCCTAAACTAAGAGTATTTCATCCTCAACCGGCATAACTAACATTCCCCTCATCCGAGATGCAAGATGTTAAATTTACAAGCACCCAACGGTTCAAACTCTATGACCCTAAACTAAGAGTAGTTCATCCTCAACCGACATAACTAAAATGCCCCTCGTCCGAGCTGTAATACGTTAAACTTCCAAGCACCCAATGGTCCAAACTCTATGACCCTAAACTAAGAGTATTTCATCCTCAACCGGCATAACTAAAATGCCCCTCATCTGAGCTACAAGTCATTAAACTGCCAAGCACCCAACGGTCCAAACTCTGTGTCCCTAAACTAAGAGTAGTTCGTCCTCAACCGGCATAACTAAAATTCCCCTCGTCCGAGATGCAGGATGTTAAACTACCAAGAACCCAACGGTCCAAACTCTATGACCCTAAACTAAGAGTAGATCGTCCTCAACCGGCATAACTAAAATGCACCTCGTCTAAGATGCAAGATGTTAAACTGCCAAGCACCCAATGGTCTAAACTCTATGACCCTAAACTAAGAGTAGTTTGTCCTTACCACATGATGTTAAACTACATGGATTTCAGAGAACTACATATGGATTGATTCCTACCATTTGCAGGATACGTAGCGACGCCAGGTTCCCCAATTCTGGCCCAGCCATCCCCAAGAAGGTTTAAAAAAAATGCCCTTTTACCCCGTGAACGGACTAGACCTGCACGAGGTGTATTTCACATCCTTACCGCATGACGTTAAACTACACTGATTTCAGAGAACTCCATATGGCTTGATTCCTACCCTCAAAGGATATGTAGCGATGCTAGGGTTCCTCATCTTGGCCCAGCCACCCCCGAATTAAAGTTAAAAATGTCCTCTCTCCCCTGTGTACGGACCAGACCCGCACGGGGTGTATTCCTCATCCTTACCACATGACGTTAAACTGCATGGATTTTAGAGAACTACGTATGGCTTGATTCCTTCCCTCATAGGATATGCAGCGACGCTGGGACCCGCCATCCTAGCCCAGCCACCTCTAAAAATAAAGAAGAATAAGAAGGAAAGATAAAAAATTCCCCCCCCCCCGTGAATAGACCAAACCTGCACGAGGTGTATTTCACGTCCTTACCGCATGACGTTAAACTGCATGGATTTCAGAGAACTACGTATGACTTGATTCTTGCCCTTGCAGGATACATAGTGATGCCAGGGTTCCCCATCCCGGACCAACCACTCCCGAATAAAAGTTAAAAATGCCCCCTTCCCCCATGTACAGACCAGACCTGCACAGGGTATATTTAGCAGAGAACTAGGTGAGGCTTGATTCCTGGCCTCGTAGGAAACGTAGTGACTCCAGAGTTCCACACCCTGGCCCAACCACCTCAAATAAAAGTAAAAAATTCTCTCTTCCCCCCATGCACGGACCAGCCATGCATGGGGTGTAGTCCTCGTCCTTATCGCACGACGTTAAACTGCACAGATAATAAGATTTAAGAATTCTCCCTTTCCCTCGTGTATGGACCAGACCTACATGGGGTGTATTTTTGCGTCCTTACTGCACGACGTTAAACCGTACTAACAGGAAGTAAAAAAAATGCCCCTTTCCCCCGTGTACGGACCAGACCTGCATGAGGTGTATCTTTCATCCTCACCGCATGATATTAAACTGCACAGACCGCGTCCTCACCGCACGACGTTAAAATGCACAGATTTCATCGTAAACCACCTAATATGTATGGAGAAATGAGATATAAATACTCCTTGTGCATTTGGATGCATCCTTCCCATACATCAGACTCCACGGCCCAGACAATTATGGATCTTCATAACCGTTCATGGCCATCAGAAGTGGAAAGTTATTGACCCGTGGACACCTTTACATGACTATGCATACCATGCCCTTAGTAACTCTGCATATTGATAGCCCCCGGCCCATCTACCAAAGGAAATATTTCCACAGGCGACACTCTTCCTAGCCCCGTACGCTTACCGGCCTCAGAGCCCCCATAACATACCTCCTGATCCAGAAATTTATGGCATAATGGTTTACGAGTTCATCCCCTTTTCACATCCAAATGTCGCCGGGGTATCCCTACCCAGTTAGCCTATGTATCCGCCCATGGTTTACATGACGACCTGTATCTACGAACATCAAGCCAGGACTAGGCTACTTTGATTCAACGGACAATTGTAGTGAAGTTGTTTCTCGTATGCTCGGACACCATTATCCCTACATGCCGAACTCTGTACTATGATCAATCTTGGATTTTCATAATCATTCATGGCCATCATAAGTGGAAATTTATTGAACCAAGGACACCTTTGCATGACTATTCATACCATTCCCTCAGCGGCTCTGCATATTGATATCCCCTGACCCGTCTACCAAAGGCAAGATTTCCTTGGGTGAAACTCTTACTAGATCCGTACGCTTACTGGCCTTAGAGCCCCCACACCACACCTTCTGATCTAGGAAACCTCAGAGTTGCAGTTTACAACCTTCAACCCACCCTGTTCAGAGTATATCAGAGCATGATAACTCATTTATCCTTCGAATGATTGCATCAATAGTCACCTATTGGTCTGAGATCTATGACCGCTAAACTAGGAGTACTTTGTCCTTACCGCATGAAGTTAAATTTCATGGAGTGAAGGTACACCCGCACGCACAAGATAAATCAGCACAGGGAGCTCTCTAAGCTTTAACAGCAACCAGGGCCGAGTATGCCCGACATGCCCAGACATTTTCTTAACAAATGACAAACTTCGTGGCCCAGACAATTACGAATCATCATAACCATTAACGGCCATCGGAAGTGGAAAGTTATCGACCCGTGGACACCTTTGCATGACTATGCATACCGTTCCCTCAGTGGCTCTGCATATTGATAGCCCCTGGCTCGTTTACCAAAGGCAAGATTACCACAGGTGACACTCTTCCTAGCCCCGTATGCTTACCGGCCTCAGGGCCCCCATATCATTTATCCTGATCCAAAAAGCTCTGGAACCGTGATTTACACCAATCGACCCCTCTCCACATCTTGGACATGCCGAGATGCTCGAGCCCAGTTACATCCTAACCAAGAGTGGCCTTTGCAACTACGTCCTTATCGCATTACGTTACATCCTAGCCCCGTATGTTTTCACTGGTTTAAAAATACCCCCATCCTTACTGCATGATGTTAAACTACACGGAATCTAATAACACCCCCTGTCCTCGCTGCATGAAATAAAACTGCACAACACCCTTTAAAAATGCTCCCCGTCCTTACCGCATGATGTTAAACTGCATGGTCAAACCTGTCATGGGTTCAGTAAGGAATTTCCCTGTCCCTCAGTGCACGGGTCAGGCCTGCACGAACCACTATCTCACACCAACATGAGAAGGAATGAATTCAACCATTCTCGGGATATTTAGCCTAGATGCTTCCCCCATATCCAGGTGCCCTCTCCTCATAAACCATACTCTATACTCTAAATAAGATGAATTCTCATAAGACACCCCTGGTGATCCGAATCTCAACTTCCCCAAAGTTGCTCGGCTATCGAGAGAATACAATCATTGACCCAAGGAAACCTTTGCAGGACTATGCATACCATGCCCTCAGTGGCTCTGCATATTGATAACCCTTGGCCCATCTACCAAAGAAAATATTTCCTCAGGCAATGATTCTCTCCGTATGCCTCTTGGCCCCTGAGCCCCTATGTTCATCTAGGGATTCAGAAACCCTCTGAGATACAGTTTACCATAATCTTTCACAACCCTGCCTGAATATAGTGGAACGTCTCTGACGAGATTACCGAGAACCAGAAAAAGCCGTTCCATTCTAGATAATTTCCCAGCTACATGATGATAAAATGCGCCCAGCTCCAACCGTTCCTTACGCTAGATAAATGCTTATGAAAAGAACCTCTCTTCCACACTCTTGATTGATACAGATGTTCTCAAAACCTTTCATACATCACATACCCTTTCCAAGCCACCCTCAGTGGTTTTCACAATTCTTCAAGCCACCCATGGTGGTTTCCATAAGCTGGAATTTCATGAAGTCCTATGGCCATCAGAAATGGAGAGTCATTGACTTAAGAAAACACTTGAACGACTATGCATACCATGCCCTTAGTGGATCTTAATATTGATCTCCCCTGACCTATCTACCAAAGACAAAATTTCCTTAGGCGATGCTCTTCCCACCTCTGCACGCCAATACGGCTCTTATGCCTTGAGACATTCCCTGCATGTCATTCAAATCTCAACATGATCTCTCCACATGCGTCTGAAGGACATTGAGATGTCTTTTAATCAACCAAATCTCATTAGTGACCTCACCCCACCATACTTGGTCAAAGCTGTTCGACCTAAAACATCAGTAATGATAGTCTTGACGGTGGGACTTTAAACTGCTCACAAAAAGAGGCACAAATCCTGTTAGGCTGAAAACCTGAAAAGGGTGACCTAATAAAAAGTCCGGCCATACCCGCTGGGTCCACACTAAATGGGCCTGAGAAAAATTAGGGCATTAAAAGAAAAGACAAAAAGTTTTTGGGTGTTTTCTACAAAACCCTAGCAATAGTCAAACTATGCTCGCTAGATCTCATGATAAATGTAAAAGTTAGAGATCGTTTGCTTTTTATTATTGTCCCAAACTCTGGTTATTCCAAGTTCGGTGAGTTAACATATACAATAATCATTCCAAATAACTCCTGCCATAAGAGAGGATAGCCAAAGCGTTAAGGAAAACATTTATTTGTTCTATAACAAGGATGGTAAGAAGGGAATCCACAATATAGAGCCTCCTCTGGAAAGAAAGGTCATTACAGGAAGTTCTCAGAGGATTCACAAAGTTGTATTAGGTGCTGATGGGAATCCTTGATTTCTTGACAGAGACCCCGCATTAAGTCTGTCTCAACTTCTGCACCAGCCCGCAATGCTTCTGCCTCCTGGGCCGCCTTTGATCTCACCCTCATCTCCTCCTCCATTCGCTACTCCCCTTATTCAACTATCGCGGCGACGTTAGCCTCTTCCTGTTGTAGCCATTGTATCTCATTCCTCAGAACCTCCAGGTGTGAAATCTGCTTAGTGACTTCTCCCTTGAGCCTCAAAACTACCCCAGCATGATCATGAGCCTCTGTTAGGAAAAGCTATCGGGTTGCGGAAAGGTAGGTTTCAGATTGAGCAGAAGAAAGGCGAGATTCGAAACCACCCAGTCTTTCCTGATCGGTGACCACCTGTTTGAATATTTCATAAATACCATGGTATTTGAATCCATCAAATCCCAACAGCATAAACATATTGCGCAACTTTGGTAATTTGATCGGCATCTCATCCAACGACGTCTGATAAATTAGCTTCCAAATTCTCTCCCAATACCTTTGGTGAGTAGGTCGAAGACTGGAAAGGACTTGTTGATCAGGATCAGAGTTGATTTCGGATGAAGATATGTATTCAGGGATGAATTTCACCAAGGAGGGACCCGATGCGGCTTCACCCGCAAACTCTGGCATCGCAGCAACTTCGCCCCCGACCGTTGTGGTCACAAGCACGATCAGATCTGACGGCACAATCGTCAACGCCAAAGGTTGTGGTCCTAGAGCCCAGGAGTCAACAAGATAGATAAGTATCCCTAATCATAAAAGGGAATAGGAAAGGAGTCAGTGGAAAGAGGGTGAAAAAAAACTTACCCCTAATCATCAAGGCTTCAGTATCCTCAAGCTCTGCACCGCCACGACCACCCGAGGAAGATGTTGCATCTTCGAGAGGAAAGAGAGTCCTGCGAACCCCTAGAGGTGTCTAGGACCTAAGGCCATGACCAAGGCCAGAGGCTCCCAAAGCTTTCCCCAAACGATCGACTACAGAGATCAATCCCGGGGAAATCATTCCCCTAGTAAATAAAATAATGGCCCGCTCTGGGTTTCTGACGACTGCTCTGGTGGTGGGCTCTTCCTCTATCACCACAGAATCCATTGGGTCTGAGGCGGATAGCTTCGTCGGATCTGGGGACCCCACAGTAATTACGAGTGCCCCATTCTCCCTCATAATTGAAAGGGTTGTCTCATTAGCAGGAGTCTCGAAGTCCAGCTGTTCCTCCTCTAACATATCTCCGATTGATGAAGGCAGGAGTAAAGCATCCATATCACCAGCCCCTCCAGCAGGGCCCACCATCTCATCATGCCCAGATATGGCTATAGGTGATCCCTCCGAAGATAAGGGGGAAAAAGATACGACTACTGGTGTAGCCACAACCGGGTATCCGACTGGCCCTACACCATATGCCAAGACAGTTAATAATTGACAGAGTTAGAATATACGAGTTGGCAATCAAGGAAACGGGAAATCATAGTTACCCGATGTCCCTTGTCTGAGCCGTTACGATAAACGGGACGCCTGTTTCCATATATGGATCTTTATGGGGGATAGTTCCTCACTCAGAATGCTGGGAGGAGCTGGAGGAAGAAAGATCCTAGCTGGATCCACAATGGTCGCTTCCATGAGCTCAGCTGCAACAGGGGATCCCTCCTCAATGATTCCCATAGCTGGAAGCGCATGTTCACCTGCGGTAGTACCATGGGGAGTATACTCCAGGGAAGGAACTTCCCCCTGGGACTCCTCGGCACCCTTCACAAAGGGAAGAAACTTTAGAAAATTCACGGTAGAGGAGGAGGAATGCCAGAATGAACGATCAGGGAAGCCTCTTCTTCAGGGTAGGATGATTCAGGATGTCTAATCATCATGGACACCTGGGTAGACCCATAAATCTGGTTCTGGAGTGAATGAATGTAGGTGTCCATCTCCTTCAGTGAGGTGACTATTTCATCCAGATCCTCCTCTAGCAGCAAGTGGGGTGGAGTGAAGATCGTCCCAATACCTGGAAGCTTGAGAGGGCCCGTTTGGAGCAACGTCCAAACCTCTTCATTCGAACCACTAACCCTCAGGTCATCCCAAATCCTCCAAGCCTCCTGAAATGTGGCCGTGACGGGAACGACTAGCCGGGGAGGATCAACCTGAGAGGGCCTGGCAATGGCATGAGCTGGTGGGGGCACCAATGACCATGTTTGTTTTCTGGATCTCACTGCCGCCCCGGAGCTCTCTGGAGCTACCTGTAGGTGGGACCTCGTAAGAAGAGGGGGAAATTCCCTTACCTCGTCCGCAGTGGGGGAACCTCCGAGATCGCCGCCCCATAAGGAGTGATCGCTCTCTTACTCCTCCTCGTCAGTCACCGACTACAACATGGCCTGGACTCGATGAGTCAACACTGCATAGCCCCGGCGTGCGTGGATGTAGGCCTCGAGGTCCCGGAGATACCGATCAACCCTCTTTGGGTCCGCATCATAAATAATATCAATGAGGGAATATATGTAACCCAACCCATCAAAATCCACCTCCAATTCCTGAAGATACTACCACAGAGAATGGGGGTACTGGATGTGAAAGGATGACTGGATTTTGAATTTGTCCCATTGGCCCCAGGCCGTCGGGAAGGCAGCATCAATAGGGATAACCAACCCTCTCCGGGCAGATTCGAGGGCATGAGAGGATACACCTCTATCTGTTAAAACCTTTCCCGGAAGCACGGGACCCGAAGGGTGACGAAGAACCTTTCCTGACCTGGTTGAAGCACCATCCCCCTTTCTATTCCTCTTGCCCTTCGATGGCTTAGGGCTTGAGATGGTAGGCACCCACAACCCTAGCTGGCCATTCAGGTACGATTACACCCAGGAGTCGGCATAACTATTGGATAAGAAGGGCATGGAGTCTGCAAGTGCGAGAGTCATAACCTCACAACCAGTATCTTCACGGGTAAACATTAACCATAGTTGCCTGGACACCATCAAATGACAGTTCTCACGGGTGACATTGAGCGAGGGAGGACACAGTGCCTGGACGCAGCCAAATTGGCGTCTGAATCGGCAAGGTGCATACCCCTCACAGATCAGTTCCCCACCGATACGGGCCACCAGAATTCCCTCTCGGAGAGAAAAGAGGTATCCCATCTTACTAAAATCCTCTGATATAGTATTCATAATTACACCAGCTGGGAATGGATATGGATGGAAGATGAAATGATCATAACTCGAGATTTGGATCGACAACAAACGCATATTCTGAATCGTCTGTTGACCATCCTTCTCTTGGGTCGCCCACTCTTCAGGCATAACCCCGCTGGTCAGTTGCAAGTATGGCCGGAATATGGTTCTCGGAATCTGAAGAGGGTTGATGAAAGTATAACACTTCTTGATATGCGCTTCCAACCATCCCCAGAGTATTTGAAAAGGACCGGCTACCCGGTTTGGCTGACTCCCATAGGTAATATTGCTAAGCAACCGATAGATCCTGGCCAATACTGGGACAATTAAGTTAATGACATTTTCGGTAGCTACCTGTGCTGCCATGAACAAATTAGAGACCCGCATGCCACCAGCCTCGCGTACAGGCAATAGCCAGCCACTCAGGAACATGGCCAGGAACGCCGCCAGACGGAGTAGCCGATCGATGTCCGGAACAAGCTCCCAGCCCCAGTCATTGAACTGGCCTTCTTCTAGGATCAACCAAAAGCTGCCCCTCTATTTTCGGGACTCCATCGTAGGGCAGGTCATGGGACTGCGTGGGAGAGTCATAGACTTTTTCTCTCTGGAAAAAGCCTTGACCCATTCGTGATATGGGACAAGCTGTTTTGGAGACACATCCTTTGAATGCTTCGGGGCTTGGTCAATAAGCTGCTTCACCAGGGGGAGTCCTCTCTTCATTGTCCCAAAAAGAATAAGGAGGTAAGAATTCATCATACATACCCCTTCCTGCCGACGTTGTTCTCCTGTCGGGGACACAAGAAGGTGATTCAACACAGATCCAGCAACTTTGTACCTTGAGGAAGGCCGTCCTCTGGTGGATATCACAAATCAAGGGATATTGGTAGTGAATATCCATTCTCCAGGATTGTTGTCACGAGATAGTAACAGAATCGACATATCAGATAGTAAACTGAACCCATAGGTCAGAAGGATGTTGGAAAAGGGGTACTCCCACTGTAACTCGGATAACAGATCAGAAAGAAGGGATCACAGAGGGGAGAGGTGGATTCCATCCTTAACAGAGCCGGCCACATCCTTCAGGCGTTGATCTCCAATTGGGAGAGTCTCTGCAATAGGTTTGGGTGAAGGGAGAGGGGGAACCGTGTTTTCTCCTTGCATCATGAATATCAGCAAATGGTTAGTCCATAATAATAAAATCTGGACAAAGGAATCGAGAAGCCTTCGTGAGAAGGCCTCAAAAGGTGGTTCACGATGACTGCATCCCGCGAACCAACCCTATGCGGAAGCAGTCCGTGGTACCCTGGCCCGCGGAGTGTTGTCCAGAAAACTGCGAACCAAGTTTCTCCACGGAGTCCTAATCCTAGATTTAAGTAATTAAGTTCGGAGGACTTAGTAAATTTTTCAAAGTTAGCAGGACCTCAGTCCGCGAAGCATCGAAACCGTGAGGCTAATTCCTCCACGGACCATCGTTACTTACTTTTGAATTAATTAAAAGTATTAGTTCATGGCTGGAGATTGGTCCATGGGTGAAGACGACCACGAAGGAGGAATGGCTCATGGAAATAGCAGCTGGTTCGCTGATGAGGTTTTTCGCGAAGGAATGAGCATGCGGAGACGAAAAAGCAGGAGGGCTCTGGTTTTGCTAAGAATCTGAAAAAAGACAAAGGAAGGTCCCCCTATATTTATAGGGATGGTACCCTACTGGGTCCACCCCTCTATGCAAACCATCTAAGTTTCAGGACCACTCTCATCGGAATGGCCTCCTCTTCATTCCAATCGGACTCCATTATGATGGGGGGCATTTGTAGGGTCCTAAAAAATCCTCAAAGGAAATTCTACCCAATTACCCCAAAGAATTGGAGGTAAGAATGGAGAAAACTCAAAAGATGCACAAAGCCGAACCGGTCCGTAGACCGGCCCAAATGATGACACCACGCAGCTGGTTCCGCGAAGCACCCCCTCCGCGGACTATTGTCGTTCACGGAATAGAGGCAGAGATCCTCCGTGGGCGTGAGGTAGGACAGGTGCTGAACCAGTCCACCGTCACGAACCGCCCCAGTCGCAGACCACCTCAACCGGCCCGGTCCGCATCAGCTGTCATTCGCAGAATAGAGGCAGAGCCCTCCGCGGCCGCGAAGCACTCCCCGAGCTTGTTTGGTTCGCAGGGGGGGGGGATGTGCTCAATGCACCCGTGAATTACAGATTGACCAAGTCATCTGTGAACTGAGTCCCTGATAATGGGCCTCCACAAAAGGTGCCACATAACCATATATATATCCTTTTTCCCACTCTATAAAAGGGGGATAGAGGGGGAAGAGCAAAAGGGGATTCATAGATGGAAGGAGACCGATCAGATTCGGGTGGAAGGATTTTGAAGGAAGGAGTTTAGGATTTCGCAAACTGCGAAGTTCCAATCCACAAATCAAAGTAGGTGTGAAGCTGGAAGCGAACTAATAAGAAACCTAAAACACATAATAACTTGGTGAACCGCGAAATTAAAATAACAAAGAAACTAAGACCGTGAACCATGGCCCCTCCGCGAATGAACTCCCCGCGGACCAGGGAGCTTATGCCTCTTTTCTGATCCACTGCTTTGCGTAGCACCCTCCTACATGGGCGAAGCCTTGACCAACGAACCCCCGACCGGCACTGACCTTGGCCGTAGCTGCTCGCATGGAACCCTCTGCGAACCACCTTGGTACGCGGATCAATCCCAAAGCCGCAAACCACCCTGGTTTGTGGGATGCTCACCGTTCCACGAACCACCCTGGTTCGCAGGATTACCATCAGTCCGCGGACCACCCTAGTTCACGAATGACCTCTCCAGCCACGTAGAACCTTCCTATGTGAAGGGAGCCACCACCCATACCTCGGTGTGGCCCGATGAATCCTTCTGAGTTCCCGTTCCCCAAGCCAGATAAAATCCTTCCAATCTAGCCTGATCCTCTGTGACTCCCTCATTGGCCCACTCGTCGGCCCTAAGCCGAGGCCTCCACCAGAGCCACCGGACCCATGTGATGTAACCTTCAGGCGCATCAGCGCGCCATTATGAGTTCACATACCCACGCTAATAAGGGGTGAAGGGGTTTCTCCGACCCTTGAGTGGATTTCTGAAGCATTCCTGGGTTCACATTCCCACGGTAATGTAGAGTCTGAGCTCGGGAGCCCCCTTTCTACCCCTCCACTTGTTGGGGCCAGAGCACTTCTCCCTTCTTCGGGGTGTAGTAAAATACCCATCAGAAGGAAGCCCCCATGCACTTTGGTACTTCCCCCGGGAATAAGGGAGGTGATGGGAACAGGAGAACCTCTTTCCCTCTCCCTCTGCGCTTTGTCGCCATGGGCATCCATCTCGGAGTAATCCCCGACCTTATGGGACGCCCTATGCGTAAGCCCCAATCCACTTCCCACGGACGCACCTTTCGCGACGTGATTATCTGTTCCCTATTGCCTCTTGTTTCTCATACCGAGCATGACTCACGTGGGCTTAGAGTAAGCATCGACCATGACATCCTCTTATGGGACTCCTCAGAGTGTAAGCCCCAATCCACACCATGGGCCTCCTCAGAGTGTAAGCCCCAATCCACACCATGGGCCTCCTCAGAGTGTAATCCCCAATCCCCAACATGGGCCTCCTCATAGTGTAAGCCCCAATCCACACCATGGGCCTACTCAGAGTGTAAGCCCCAATCCAATTGCAAACTACGAGGACTTTGATCCATATTAAGGCATGGTACGTAGGAATCCTCCTCGAGGTTCAAGCCCGATCACCATTGGACCCCCGGGTCCACCTTCACGTCGGTTCTCCAACACCTCTATTCGAACTATGTGGACTTTGATTCCTGTATACTAGGCATGGTACATAGGAAGCCTCCTCGAGGTTCAAGCCCAATAGCCAGTTGATTTGACTATCTTCACGTCGGTTCACCGCACCAACCCTGGGTAGCCTGGAGCGTAAGCCCCATACCAAACCAAACTACGTGGATTCTTATTCCTCTCATGAGGATACGTAGGAAGAACATATCATGGGTTCAATCTAGATGCCCAAGTCATTATCTATCCCCCTGGATGACAATAAACTACAGAGCACCCAGTCATGAGGCTTTAAACCAGCACCGTCTCAATGAGTCCAAATTCTTCAGAGTCATTAATCCAATGAGGGATGGTAAACCTTTGGCCCAAATGATTCTGAACCCCTGCATCTAGATGACCATTGCCAAACAGGAGTAATCCGTGGATACTATGCTTGGGTATAAACCAAAGATTCGCGAACATATGAATACATCTTAAATATATAAGAGAGTCTCGGAACAGGCAATAATTACTCCCAAAAGGGTGCGATGATCCCGAATTCCCATCCTCTCGACCAATGTGAGTTCTTAAGTTTCATTGGAAAAATCGCCCGGTGAACGCCTGCCTTTGGAAAGAAGGTCCACGCATCGTCGGATATAGAACCGTTGGGTGTTTCGAAACCGACCCGAAACAATTATCTAACCTAATTATTTATCTTCATTATTAAATCCTTCATAATGGTTTGTAAATATAATTTTATTTACCAAATCATATCATCCTGTAGTGTCTCTCTAAGTATGTAGTCTTAGGCACACTCATCATGCATTAGAGTGATGATTGAGTTAGTACTCAACCAACCCTTTTTAGGATGATTACCCCTAGGTGCATTTTTGTAACAACTAAATCCAATTTCTTTTATCCAAACATGGATGTACTACTAGGAAAAACCATATAATCTCTAATTTACCAAAATAATAGGATTTTTTCTAATACTTAAACTTATTCCAAGGGTTTTAATTGAAGTTTATTTATCCTAATATCAAAATAAAATGTTTATTATTAACTTAATAATAAATCATAAAATTATCCCAAAGGGTTATCTATACCTTTGAACATACAGTCAACACTAACTTATAAAACATAATTATCATAAAAAAACATCATAATCTATAATTTTATCTAAAAAATTCCTTTGATACCAACTGTAGTTCCCTAAACCCGCTCTTTTAGACCCTGTGCTCATAGACACATATAGACACACTCACTTTGATACCATCTATAAAATCCTAGATATAAAAATACTTAAGTACAAAATTAAAAATGATTGTTAAATCTCATAAATATGAAGTATCTTTTTAGGTTTAAAGATTTATAGAATTAAAATAAAATATAAACTTATAAATCCCATGTTCTTTGCATCAAATTGATAATTTTCCCAATATATATGAAACTATATAATTCATGACATGTATTTAACATCTCCCCCAAATTAATTCATACATGTTATCTTTCTAAACATGTCATGTTTATTACTTTTATATATTACCTGAAAAATGGAAACATAATAAGTGGTGAGATTAAATACTCAATAAGGGAAATATATAATTAAAGAAATCATGGCATAAAAATTATGACAGGAATAGGTAAACAACATTAATCCAAACAAAAATTGATCCGGGGAGAACTCTATATCCATGAAAATAAATGAAAACATAGATATCAATAATACTAATCTCATAATAATGGAGTTATAAGGACCCAGCCTTAAACATCACTTAATCTTGAGTTACTTCAAGAATACATGTTGAGGATCTTTTCAGGTTTAGAGTTTTAGAGAATTAGATCATAAAACATGAATTACATTCCACATTTAAACAAAGTGGTTACATAAAAGATAGTAATCATTTTTCCCATCAATGGAATCATATTTAAAATAAAACATGGATTCTTTATTGACACTTCCTTGACACTATCATCACATCATGTACCTTTCCCTTGACCTATGAAAAAAATTTCTAAAACTTGGGATGAGCATAAAAAGCTCAGTAAGGGATATAAAAGTACGAAATGAAAACATTAGTCCATGTATGAAATCGTAATTTACTCATAAAACATAATCACTTTAACATACCTCATCAAATCATGAATAAATCATAGAAATCATAAGACATAAAGGTAACTTGAGGCATTCATAACATTCTTACGTAGGGAGTAACCCTCTTGGTTACGTTTGGAATACCCATCACAGTATATTCCCTAAATCTCTTCGGGGAGACCTTAACGTTTATCTCCTTCGTGTTACCTAATGCATTGGAGAGCTATATTGGGTTCACCCGCTCTTAGTTTATCACAGAACCACCCGTCTTCCTAACAATGCCCAAGAACCATAACATAATCGTATCACATAAAACATGCATAAAGGAAACATAACATTTCCACATTTCAATCACAATATATCAATACAACACATTGATATAATAAAAACATTATGAAAACCATTTTCAATACCAAAATAAAAGAAAAGTAAAACATGGTATTTATTTTTCATTTAAAAAAAGGTATGGCTTGTAGAGGAAGCCAAAACTCAAATAATGGTCACGGCGGCAGAGAAGTCTTTGTCGCCGCATATGTACGACAAAAACATTCCCTTTTGTCGTTTAGTAAAATGCTTCGTATAAAAAAGATTCCTTTTAGATAAACATAAAATTCATAGGGTTTTATACACAGTATAAAATAAGGTTGTGTATAAAACAAAATATGCCTCAATTAAAGGAGATTGAGACGAAGTCCCATACCTCGGGTCTGACTTGACTCGATCGTTCTTTAACGTCCTTTAAAACGGGTAACTCTTTTTGATTTGAGCTCAAAGGCTTCCTTGGGAAGACTCCTGCCCAAAGTGAGGCTTCTAGGAGTAATAGAGGGATGTGGAGAGACAAAATGGTCAGGGCTTGGCCGAGTCAAAGGCTTGAGAGATGTGGGTAAGGTGGTAGAGGTGGGGGCCTTTTATAAGAGGAGAGGAGGGGCACTCTTAGAAAGTTATAAAAGGTTACTTTATTATAAAATGATTTTAAGATTTAAAAGGTCCCAAAATTATATATTTCAAGGATAAGGTGATAATAGTTCTAAATCCACCCATCCAATAGGTTTTTTACATGTGTAGGCTTTAGATTTTACATTATCTTTTCATTTTATTTAAATCGTTAAATAATGAGGTAATCGCTGCATCATCATGGTGTCATAAATAATTTAATTTATTTAATGTCTAAAAATTATAAAAAAATATCATGATGTAGGAAATATATTTAGATTTATAATGAATATTTATAGTAAAAAATATGACTTGTATAACCCCATTTAAAAATTGTTTTAGTAAAACAACTCATGTTTGTGACATTTTCATTTTAACTTTAAATAAAAAGTTATTAATGTCATTTTCCTACCAAAGTGGCTCCATGGGGTCCCCAAGTAGACCCATGGATTTTCTTGGTCGGCCATGACACATCCAATAAGGGTAGGACATGTGTCTAGGTCATTTCATATTATTAAAACATTATTTTTACCTTAAACTACACTAATTACATCTAATTGCGATTAAAACTTAAAAGTTACTATTCACCAAAACATTATTTTAATCCAATTGAACCACATTTTACTTCTTAATGAAAACCATTTATGTCGGATTTTTGAAATTCAAAACACAGAGGTGGTAAAATTTCATTTAAACGAAAAATCAGTTTTTTTAAGTACCACTTAGTGGTTTTACTATTCATCAAAAATTGAAGCTTTTCAGAAAAATACCAAAACTTCACCCTAAGATATATTTGATATTACGAATTCAAAAATGATGTCTATTTTAAAAAATTCAAAACATATAAGTTACATTAATTAATTTAATAATTAATTCCCGCTGTCAAAACAAATAGCGTGTTTTTCTAAAACAATATGTATCAAAAGATTAACACTAGTTTCAGTCAAATTTCAAGGTGAAATTAATTCCAATGACCACTATTGGATCAAATGGTAAAAATATATTCTAATTTAACTTTAAAACCAATTCAAAATATAATCTAATCATATAAATAAATTATATTAAAAAGAGGGTTTGAATTAAAATACAACATTTTTCACTATTCATTAAAAAATGAACTTTATCGGAAAAATACCAAAAATTTACACTAAGTAAATTTTGATGTCCCGATTCTAAAGAAGAATTCTATTTGGTCCAATAGAATGTATAAGAGTGACTAAAACTATATTTAAAGAGGGTTCACCATCAAAAGGTGATAGTTCGACTTATTAGTGAATATTAGAGTATCTATGCCTAAAATTGAATTCTTTTCGTATTTTAAGCCTTTATCCTTTATTGGATAAATGTAAAAACAGTTAAAAAACATATATAATCATATTTTAGTTATTTCTATTCATTCCTACCAATACAATGACTACGTGTTAACTACCATTTAAATAATTTTATTTTATTACTAGTGTGCAACGTAAGATTTCAAAGAAACTCGTTGTTGCCTATTGGGCACGCTATCGAACATAGCAACCCCTTTAAAGTAAAATTAATATTTAATTAATAAATATTAATGAATATGAAAATGATTTATTTTTTATTTACCTGGGATGTTACATCCTTCCCCCCTTTTGGGAATTGCGTCCTCGCAATTTTATTCACTTTCAAAATAAGTGGGGGTATTTATCCCTCATAGCATTTTCAGATTCCCATGTTGCCTCTTCAACCATATGGTTTTTCCATAAAACCTTTACCTGGTGAATTACCTTATTCCACAACACTTTCTCTCTACGGTGAAGAATCTGGACTGGTTGTTCTTCATAAGAGATATTCTCTTCCAACTAAACTACCTCTGGGCTCCAAACATGAGATGGATCTGGCATATACTTTCTCAACATTGAAAAATGAAAAACATTGTGTACCTGAGATAAACTCAGAGGTAAATCCACTCGGTATGCAACTGATCCAACTCTCTCCAGAATTTCATATGGTCCAATGAACATTGGACTCAACTTTCCTTTATTACCAAATCGCATCACACTTTTACATGGTGAAACTTTGAGAAAAACATGATCACCTACCTCGAAAGATAGATCCTTCCTCCGGTTATCTGCATAACTCTTCTGCCTGCTCTATGATGTTATCATGTGTTTCTGAATCAACGGAACTTCTTCTGCCATCTCTTCTACCAATTCTGGTCCCATCATCTTCCTTTCACCCACTTTATCCCAAAAAGCTGGAGTTCGACACTGTTTACCATATAATGCCACAAATGGAGCCATCTGTATACCAGAATGAAAACTGTTATTATAAGAAAACTCAACCAAAGAAAGATGTTGGTCCCAACTTCCCTGATAATCCATCGAACAAGCACGTAGCATATCCTCCAAAGTCTGAATCGTTCGTTCTGACTGCCCATCTGATTGAGGATGAAAATCTGTACTAAAATTTAATTCAGTACCCAACGACTTCTGAAGGCCCTTCCAAAAGTTAGAAGTAAACCTGAGATCACGATCAGATACAATGGAGAGAGGAACTCTATGTAACCTGACTATCTCTTTAAGATACAAACGAGAAAGTTGATCTAGGGAAAACATATCTCGTATAGCAAGGAAATGAGCAGATTTAGTCAAGCGATCAACAATAACCAAGATTGCATTATTACCTTGAGGTGTCTTCGGCAATCCCACAGCGAAGTCCATGGATATTTTCTCCCATTTCCATTCTGGTATTAGTAAAGGCTGAAGCATCCCTTTCGGTAACTTTCGCTCTTCTTTAACCTATTAACATGTCAAAAACTTCACAGTAAAATCAGCAATATCCCTTTTCATTCCATCCCACCAGTAATACTCCCGAAGATCTCTATATATCTTATTACTACCTAGATGAACTAAAAACGGAAAACTATGAGCTTCAAATAACAACTATCTCTTCAAATGTGAATCACAAGGCACACAAAATCTCTTCCCAAATCTCAAAACAAAATCATTATCAATGTTGAATTCAGGCAACTTACCCTTCTGAACCAGCTCTACCTTTTTCTGCAACTCACTGTCTTGCTTCTAGGCTTACTTAATTCTCTCTGATAGAGAAGATTTCACTGATACCTGAAACAAAACAGAAGGAAATACTGCACCAAAAAATTCTATTCCAAAGTTCATCAAATCCTTAACCAAAGGATCACGTTTCAAACACAACATTGTTAATGAAGCATTACTTTTTCGACTCAAAGCATCATCCACTTTATTTGCTTTTTTCGGATGGTAATGAATTATACAATCATAATCCTTGATTAATTCTAGCCATCTCCTCTGTCTCATGTTCAATTCTTTCTGAGTGAATATATACTTTAAACTTTTGTGATCGGTATATATTTCACACTTTACTCCATACAAATGATGCCTCCAAATTTTTAAAGCGAAAACAAAAACAACTAATTCCAAATCATGTGTAGGGTAATTTACCTCATGAGTTTTCAACTGTCGTGAAGCATAATCAATTACCTGATTATTCTGCATTAAGACGCAACCAAGTCCTTTTAATGAAGCATCACTGTAGATAACAAACTCCCCATTCCTGGAAGGTAGTGCCAAAATAGAAGCATTCACCAATATTATTTTTAGTTCCTGAAAACAATCATCACATTCTTTTGTCCAGATAAACTTAACACCCTTCCGAGTTAGCTTAGTAATTGGACTAGATAACCATGAAAAATTTCTAACAAACCTTCGGTAATAGCCTGCCAAAACAAGGAATATACAAATCTCAGTTACATTTGTGGGTCTTGGCCATTCTTCCACAACCTTTGTTTTTGCAGGATCAACAGTTATCCCATATTTAGAAACAATATGACCAAGGAAAGAAATTTGTTTCAACCAAAACTCACACTTGCTGAATTTACCATACAATTTATTTTATTTTAAGGTTTGAAAAATAACCCTTAAATGTCTTTCATGCTCCTCTTTACTTTTAGAAAACACCAAAATATCATCAATGAAAACAACCACAAAATTATCCAAGAACTCATGGAAAATTCTATTCATAAGGTCCATGAATACAGCAGGTGCATTGGTTAGACCAAAAGGCATTACTACAAATTCATAATGGCCATATCTTGTTTGAAACACGGTCTTCGGAATATCTGATTCCTTTACCTTCAACTGATGGTACCTCGATCTCAGGTCAATATTTGAAAAAAATTGAGCTCCCTGGAGCTGATCAAACAAATCATCAATATGAGGCAAAGGATACTTGTTCTTAATAGTGATATTATTCAAGGCTCTATAATCAATGTAAAGTCTCATAGAACCATCTTTATTTTTAACAAATAAAACAGGAGCACCCCATGGTGATGTTCTAGGTCAAATGAAACCTTTCTCTAATAAATCTTGCAATTGCTCCTTCAACTCTAAAAGTTCAATTTGAGCCATTCGATAAGGGGGTTTTGAAATGGGCTTAGAATCAGGAACTAAGTCAACAGTAAATTCAACTTCCCGATCTGGTATTATTCCAGGCAACTCATCAGGAAAAACATCAGGATACTCATTTACCACTGGAAAATCATTAATCTGAACAGTTCCCTTGTTTTCAACAATATGTGCAAGGTAACATTCATTTCCATCTTTTACAAGTTTCTCAGCCTCTTGATATGTTATCAATAGTAAGGGTTCATTCTTGTACACAAACTGAAAGTCTTTCTGAAAAAAAACTTCTTTAGCTCTACAGTCAATCTTAGCATGGTAAATAGAGAGCCAATCCATACCCAGGATAACATCAAACTCTACTAGAGGTAAAACAATAAGGTTTGCAGGTAGGTTCTTTCCACGGATAAGGATATGAAGATTCTTATAAATTCTTTTTTCCTCAACATTTCCCCCAGGTGTTTTTACCAAAAGTTCAGGAATCATTTCTTGAGATGGTATTCCCATTTTACTAGAAAAGTTTTCAGAGATGAAAGAATGTGTAGACCCCCCGAATCAAACAACACACTGGAATAATCTGAAAAAAAAACAAAGTACCTGATACAACTTCATTTGATGGCCCGACATCTGTTGAAGTAGTTGCAAAGGATTTCACCACCCCTTTCTGATTATAGTATAACTGCTTCCCATCACTTGAGCTCTTTGTCGGACACTCGTTTGCATAATGACCCATCTCATCGCACTTAAAACATTTCACTAACTGTAAATCAAATTTGGTCTTACCATCACCCTGATATTTTTCAGTGCAATCACGATCCTTATGTCCCATCTTACCACATTGGTAGCACTTTCCAGAATTCAGAAGACATTCCCCAGCATGCCTTTTCCCACATTTATCACAAACTAGATACTTAGTTTTCTTACCATCAGACCTTTTTGAAGAATTCTTCCCTTTCTCCGGCCACCTCAGTCTCTTCTTCTGTTGGTTGTTATAGAACACTTGATCATCGGAAAACTCTATTTCCACCTTCTCAGCACATCGAACAAGCTTTTCATAACTCTTGAACTCGCTAGAAGCTAAAGCCCTTCGATATTTTGTCTTTAATCTTGAGTAAAAACAATTGATTTTAATATCAAGGTCTCAGATAAAATTTGGAGCATACCTTTCCAATCGAGTGAACCTTTCTTCATAGGAAGCCACTGAGTCTTCCTCTTGCCTCAATTACAAGAGTTGATTTTCCATCCTAAGTCAAACAGATTTAGGAAAATACTTCTCAAGAAACATACCTTTGAATTCATCCTAGTCGAGAGCATCAATATCATCAGCGTCCCTAATATTTTTAACCATCAACCACCACTGATCTGCTTCACCCTCCAAACGGTAAATAACAAGACTAACCTTTTGATCGTCTGAATACCCCATGACATCGAAAATCTTCTCCAGTGCTTTAATCCACCCTTCAGCTAGCACAGGGTCAGATGATCCTCTGAATGATGGGGGATGTTGCCTCATGAAATGTTCCACCACTGACATGTTCCTCTGCGGTTGATCAGGTTGATCTCGTGCATAGATACCGCCACCATTTATCGCTTGAGTCAACTGCGCCATTACTGCAAAAAACTGTTCAGTTCCAATTCCGACCATCTCAGGTTGCTGATTTGGAAGGTTGTTTCCTTATGTATGCCTTCCTAGTACTGCTTCCCTATTTCCTCTGCAGAAAACCATTCTGAACAAACATGTCTTAGATGACACAACATGGTAATCTTCAAATGCTATATCATTTCAATTTTACCATAAAAAAATACTTTTGGATAATCATTTAATAGAATTATAACTCTTAAAGTTATCTAAACCGACCTCTGATACCAACTATAAGGCCCCAGCCTTAAACATCACTTAATCTTGAGTTACTTCAAGAATAAATGTTGAGGATCTTTTCAGGTTTAGAGTTTTAGAGAATTAGATCATAAAACATGCATTACATTCCACATTTAAACAAAGTGGTTACATAAAAGATAGTACTCATTTTTCCCATCAACGGAATCATATTTAAAATAAAACATTGATTCTTTCTTGACACTTCCTTGACACTATCATCACATCATGTACCTTTCCCTTGACCTGTGAAAAACATTTCAAAAACTTGGGATGAGCATCAGTAAGGGATATAAAAGTATGAAATGAAAACATTAGTCCATGTATGAAATCATACTTTACTCATAAAACATAATCACTTTAACACACCTCATTAAATCATGAATAAATCATAGAAATCATAAGACATAAAGGTAACTTGAGGCATTCATAACATTCTTACGTAGGGAGTAACCCTCTTGGTTATGTTTGGAATACCCATCACAGTATATTCCCAAAATCTCTTTGGAGAAACCTTAACATTTAACTCCTTCGCGTTACCCAATGCATTGGAGAGCTATATCGGGCTCACTCGATCTTAGTTTATCACGGAACCACCCGTCTTCATAACAATGCCCAAGAACCATAACATAATCATATCACATAAAACATGCATAAAGGAAACATAACATTTCTATATTTCAATCACCAGATATCAATACAACACATTGATATAATAAAAAAATCATGAAAACAATTTTCAATAACAAAATAAAAGAAAAGTAAAACATGGTATTTATTTTTCATTTTAAAAATAGGTATGGCTTATAGAGGAATCCGAAACTCAAATAATGGTCACGACGGCGGAGAAGTCATTGTTGCCACATACGTACGACAAAAACATTCCCTTTTGTCATTTAGTAAAACGCTTCGTATAAAAATGATTCCTTTTGGATAAACGTAAAATTAAAAGGGGTTTATACACTGTATAAAATTAGGTTATGTATAAAACAAAATATGCCTCAATAAAAGGAGATTGAGACGAAGTCCCATACCTCAAGTCTGACTTGACTCGATCGTTCTTTAACGTCCTTTAAAACGGGTAACTCTTTTTGATTTGAGCTCAAAGGCTTCCTTGGGAAGACTTCTGCCCAAAGTGAGGCTTCTAGGAGTAATAGAGGGATGTGGAGAGACAAAATGGGTAGGGGTTGGCCGAGCCAAAGGCTTGAGAGGTGTGGGTAAAGTGGCAGAGGTGGGGGCCTTTTATAAGAGGAGAGGAGGGTCACTCTTGGAAAGTTATAAAAGGTTACTTTATTATAAAATTCTTTTCAGATTTAAAAGGTCCCAAAATTATATATTTCAAGGATAAGGTGATAAGAGTTCTAAATACACCCATCCAATAGGTTTTTGACATGTGTAGGTCTTAGATTTTACATTATCTTTTCATTTTATTTAAATCGTTAAATAATGAGGTAATTGCTGCATCATCATGGTGTCATAAATAATTTAATTTATTTAATGTCTAAAAATTATAAAAAAATATCATGATATAGAAAATATTTTTATATTTCTAATGAATATTTATAGTAAAACATATGACTTGTATAACTCCATTTAAAAATTGTTTCAGTAAAACAACTCATGTTTGTGACATTTTCATTTTAACTTTAAATAAAAAGTTATTAATGTCATTTTCCTACCAAAGTGGCTCCATGGGGTCCCCAAGTAGACCCATGGATTTTCTTGGTCGGACATGACACATAAAATAAGGGTAGGAAATGTGTCTAGGTCATTTCATATTATTAAAACATTATTTTTACCTTAAACTACACTAATTACCTCTAATTGCGATTAAAACTTAAAAGTTACTATTCACCAAAAAATTATTTTAATCCTATTGAACCACATTTTACTTCTTAATGACAACCATGTATGTCGGATTTTTGAAATTCAAAACACAGAGGTGGTAAAATTTCATTTAAACGAAAAATCAGTTTTTTTAAGTACCACTTAGTGGTTTCACTATTCATCAAAAATTGAAGCTTTTCAGAAAAATACCAAAACTTCATCCTAAGCTATATTTGATATTCCGAATTCAAAAATGATGTCTATTTTAAAAAATTCAAAACATATAAGTTACATTAATTAATTTAATAATTAATTCCCGCTGTCAAAACAAATAGCGTGTTTTTATGAAACAATATGTATCAAAAGATTGACACTAGTTTAAGTCCAATTTTAAGGTGAAATTAATTCCAATGACCACTATTGGATTAAATGGTAAAAATATATTCTAATTTCAATTTAAAACCAATTCAAAAGGTAATATAATCATATAAATAAATTAGATTAAAAAGTGGTTTTGAATTGAAATACTACATTTTTCACTATTCATTAAAAAATGAACTTTATTGGAAAAATACCAAAAATTTACACAAAGTAAATTTTGATGTCCCGATTCTAAAGAAGAATTTTATTTGGTCCAATAAAATGTATAAGAGTGACCAAAACTCTATTTAAAGAGGGTTCGCCATCAAAAGGCGATAGTTCGACCTTTTAGTGAATATTAGAGTATCTATGCCTAAAATTGAATTCTTTTCGTAGCCTTTATCCTTTATTGGATAAACGTAAAAACAGTAAAAAAACATATATAATCATATTTTAGTTATTTCTATTCATTCCCACCAATACAACGGCTACATGTTAACTATCATTTAAAATAATATTATTTTATTACTAGTGTGTAACGTAAGATTTCAAAGAAACTCGTTATTGCGTATCAGGCACGCTATCAAACATAACAACCCCTTTAAAGTAAAATTAATATTTAATTCGTAAATATTAATAAATACAAAAATGCTTTATTCTTTATTTACCTGGGATGTTACAGGAGTGCATAATGATATACATTAAAACTTGATGCCAAAACCTTATGCTAATACACTATACTTTTCATCAAGACTGTAGTCAAGACATCCTGCTATCAAGTCCTTGATCCAAGACAATATCCTATTATGAGAAGAGGTATACACCAAAACCCAACCTCTTTTGTCACATGGGGCCTATTGATGCATCAAGAGGATATATAATATCAGCCCACGCCCATCAATTTTTTAAGTCCTATGCATTCACCATATGATTCTATCAAAAAATTCATACAATTCCCCAAGGAACATTTGGATAATTAAAAACATAGATATAAATATAATTAAGAATAAAAAATATCAACACATGATCAACCTATGTTAGTAGAAAATAATAATCAAGAGTGTTAATACTTCTCTTCATGTTAATTAAGGGATAACATGATCATAAAACACTATGAAAAGAAGGTGGATAGTCAAAAAATACATAGTAAAATTTCCAATGATCATCTATATTGGGATAATAATAAATGTCATGCCAATACTTTTCCTCATGATAATAGATTATCATACTTTCTAGGTGAACATCATCCAATCCGAGTTAGGTAAAATGTGATGTTCACACTGTATAGAATAATGAGTATATGACTATTTAAATACTTGAAAAAATTATCATAATACATCCATGGAACAGAGGTGGATAGTTTAAAAAAAAAATATACCCAGTGTAATAAAGGAAACCTATAATGACGTCGACATAGATGAGAAAAATCTTCGAAAATGAATTCTTAAATGATACCACCCTAGAAGGGGGTACAAATTGGATTGTTTTGTATCATGAGTTAATTTCACCCAAATGGAAGTATATATATATATTAGAGTATAAATCATGAAACATAAACCCTATTAGGGAAAACCTTTTGAAAATAGAAAATTAATTGGAAGTGAAAACTTAAAAGTGATTTTATAAAACATTTTTAATATTGACATAAAAGAGGAATTTATGGGCCACTTATAAAATTATTTTCAAAAGGTGAAGTAAAAACTCATTGAAAAACTTTTCTTCAAAAATACTACCCTATAATAGATCCTTGAAAGTGAAATAAATTTTTCTTTTGGAAATGTGGATCCAAGTAATTTGATTATGAAAGGGACATTTTTAATACCTTAAATTACATTTGTTGAATAACCATATTTTAAAAAGAGTAATAAAAAAATATTTATATTTAAAACTAATTTTCCAATAGAGTATTATAAAATATCATATAATAAAATATTTATGTCAGGATAACCCAAACATGAGAGATAAATATTCAAGATAAAACATTATAACCCAAAGAAGGGGATTCAAGATACCTAAAATCCTTACTGACTAGGGAAAAAATTAAATCAATAGCCACATGAAAACATGAGTTGGAACATAAATACACTTAAATACAAGGATTATGATATAATTGTATCCATTGGAGGTGAATACACAATTTAAAGAAAACATGGTGCATAAAATGTATTATGTCTCAAATAATGAGAATTGAGACCAATAAAACCCTTGAGACATGAGTAACACTTCAATCAAAACCCCTTGAAAGTGAAGGCTTGTAATTTAATGTAAAATAACATGATTAAATGATAATTCATTATATTATATATCAAATAGGTAGTATATAAACCATAGAAATGAAAATAGGTGTATAAATAAAATACTTGTTTTAATAAAGGAAAATTGATACAAAAACCCATACATATTATTCCTGACTTCCTTAGATGCAATTAAAACTAATGTATCATAAAAAATATATATTAATCACATAATTAGGAATATTACTTATATCTCTATTCATTTCCACTCTTCAAAAGTAGTCATTCTCTATATGGTTTCTACCTATTCTCCACACTGAGTGTTTATAGTTTTGATTGTTTGTACTAGTTTCATAATAATGGTGTCCATATTATTTATTAATTTATAGTTAATCATTATTAGGTCATTAATTTCACTTATGGGAATGTATTACAAACATTTAATATTTTCTAAAATTATTTCATTATTATTTTAGTCTTTATCTTTGAAGATGTTATCGATAACAAACATGTTTCAGTGATTCTTGATGATCAAAGTGTTTTTTCTCAATAAATTAATTAAATATTGATATAAAGTATCTAGAACAAAAAAACCATTATTTACACATTTATATCATTTTTCAACCGATTATGTTCCCATAATCATTCATGATATAAATTCATAATACTGTTCAATTAGGTGGTTAAACCGGCCCAAACATGAACATGCCCCGATTTAATGAATGATTATGTGGTGGTTTTATTGTAATGTCATTATACTAGGGGAATAATTATCATATTTAGTGTTTATTAGTACTATATGAAAATCTTACATGATTTCAAAAAAGATTATTTTTTAGTACTCTTATTTAAATCGATTAAAATAATGATGATTATTTGTTGATTATATAATTAATAATTTATTCAATTTGTCATAAAATACTAATAAATATATCATATAAATCATATTTATCCTTTAATACCATCCTTATATCCAAAATTTTAAGGTGAAGAATGAAAATGAAACGTGTTATGTTGTGGTGGTGGTAGTCCGCAAAATGCATGAACATTAATTTTTTTATTAATAGATGGGGTATATGAATAAATAATCACCATAACCTTAATATTGTAATAATATAGAATATAAATGATACTAATATCATTATATTAGTGATTCTTGTATAAATTTTAAAGAATATAATAAAGAAGAGAAAAATTAGTTGATAATACTCATGTTGAGGACTTGATTTTCCTTGGAAGCCTCATTGAATTTGAATAGATTAGAAAAAATATGAGTGAATGGGGTCTTAACTTTATGGGACAGGGTTCTAAAGAGAGTAAAATAATATTATTTCAAGGATAAATTATAATGGGAGGTGAGGCTTTAAGTGGTGATTATTTTACCTTTTTATAAGTGAATGTAAGGGATGTTTTGGGAGAAACCCTTACATTTTTAATAATGTAACGTTACTATTCATGTTTCAAAGGAAAAAAATTAAAAAAATATGAGAGAAAAAAAGTTTGGGTTGAAACTCACATTAACCAATCTGTAACATCCCCAAATGAAAAAGGGTTAAATGACTAAATGATATGACTCATGTCAACAAGGTGCACCTTCCTTTTCAGGAGCCCACCTGGTTAGAACTCCACAGTTAAGCGTGCTTGACCTGGAGTAGTGATCAGGATGGGTGACCTTCTGGGAAGTTTCCCAGGGTGTGTGTGAGTGAGGACAAAGCACACTGGAAAGGACAAGTGTTGGCCTGTGGGGACTATCATTAGTCAGATGACCCGTTCAGGCATGTGGGTGGACCCTGGGGTGGGACCCACGTGTCTGTGGGGCAACTAGTGGTACCTGGTGGGCCAGGACCCGACGACCATGTTAAGGCGGGGTGGTTGTGCTGTCACCGGGACCCGGTTGTCACATTTGGTATCAGAGGAGGAACCTAGCCTTAAGTGCGGTGCACTGCCTGGGTTGAGATGTAGGGCCCACAACGAGGGCGTTGTGCTCTAAAGGGGGGGTGATTGTAACATCCCCAAATGATAAAGGGTTAAATGACTAAATGATATGACTCATGTCAACAAGGTGCACCTTCCTTTTCGGGAGCCTACCTGGTTAGAAATCCACAGTTAAGCGTGCTTGGCCTGGAGTAGTGATCAGGATGGGTGACCTTCTGGGAAGTTTCCCAAGGTGTGTGTGAGTGAGGACAAAGCACACTGGAAAGGACAAGTGTTGTCCTGTGGGGACTATCATTAGTCAGATGACCCGTTCAGGCATGTGGGTGGACCCTGGGGTGGGACCCACGTGTCTGCGGGGCAACTAGTGGTACCTGGTGGGCCAGGACTCGACGGCCATGTTAAGGCGGGGTGGTTGTGCTGTCACTGGGACCTGGTTGTCACATACATCATCAGAACCACACAGGATCCTTATACAACATCATACCCACATGGGATTCTAGTACATTATCGGACACACACATGATCCTATTACATCATCAAACACACACAGGATCCTAGTACAATAGACCCCCACAAGATCCAAGAGTAGTCACACATGGATTCCTAGAGTGGATCCATGTTGGATCCTAAAATACAGACCCATGAAGGATCCCTTTCTCATGTTACAGCAAGCTATAGGGTTCCTGCACTCTACTTTCTTGTCTCCAGGAGGGTCCACTCCTCAAACTACTAATTGATACTCTAACTACCAAGAATCCCCACAAAGAAGTATCCCAAAGTACCTCCAAGTAATAGGGATCTCAATGCAACAGAAGGTGAGTCAATAGGATGCCCGGTCTGTATGTTATTAGCCTATTAGTCCCAAGGGCCCAGTTGGATTCATGCTTGATCCAACCCGACTGTACCCCAAAATCATCCAAATCTCAAGTGGGGTACACCAAAAATAGCATCTCACACCACGGTTTCCAGTTCCGCAGACAGTTCATCAAACGGACACTCGGTGCAAAGTTATGGCCAAAAGAGCGGAAATGGGTCGAAGCTGGTCCGGGTCTGGTCTGACCTAACTCGGCTTGGGCCGACACGACCCGGTTCGGTTCGACCCAACCTTCTTGGTCCGGCTTAGCCCACTGGGTCTGGTCCAGCCCGCACTAGGCCGCTCGGCCAGGCCGCATGCGGGGGGGGGGGGGACTCCCCACCTCCCCCCCGCCCGCTTCAACTCACCGAACAACCCAAGATGTTCTCTCGCCAGTAGCTCGTGGGACCTTCCGTGTGTCCCACTCTGTCCAACTCAGGTGGCAGGAATGACTGACCTCTTCTCTTCCCAGCGGTGCATCGTGCATCTCCACTTTGCAGCTAGCCAAACTTCGGCTACCCTCCCTTCACCGTTGCAGCATAAGGCCACAACCCTTATTTATCGGGCAGCGCGGACACACACCGCCACCCCTTTATGCGGTCGGCCGCTGCCTTTTCTCTGCCAAGGCCGGCAGGTGGCAGACCTTCTCTTGTGGCACGGTCGCGCTGCCGCCTTCATCGTGGCTGGTCGTGGTGTTGGTTGCCGCTTTCGAGTTCCACCAGTACCAATTTCCTGCACCGGTCATCGTCCTCATCCATCGTGAAGAACGCAACAAATATTACACAGTGATTTTCGGAGTGGTCATGCCATATTTTTTTGGCCTACACCCTCTACGTTAGATCGGTAGAAAGTGGCTCAATTATTTCTTGAATCACAAATAATTTTCAAGAATGGGTAAGGGGGAAAATTAAAACATCAAACCCTACCTCAAAGGATTATTGACATCATGAGGAGGGAAGGATGACCATCGGTTTTTTAGTGCGGA
Organism: Viscum album; assembly: GCA_963277665.1. Taxonomy (NCBI): domain Eukaryota; kingdom Viridiplantae; phylum Streptophyta; class Magnoliopsida; order Santalales; family Viscaceae; genus Viscum; species Viscum album. Next base: position 368,509,876 of record OY728135.1, on the reverse strand, counting down.
ATATATCCCACGTTGGATGATGTCACAAGGAAGGAGCCGAAGTCATTGGATAACATCGGCATTATTCGTTGGAGAAGCGTTATTCGTTGGATAAGAAGAATTAATCTAAAGTTACCTCCCAATTCACCTTTACCTACACATTCCCCAACTCTACCAAAAATTAATAGCCAACATATTAAATTATGTTTCATTAATTTAAAATACAGTTGGACATTAATTATGATGGTTTTGGCATAATTAATTTGGAAGATACCAAAGTTCACCTCCCCCAGCAAAGCGACAGCTCAAGAGTTGGGTGTTCTCCCCCTCTGAATTCAAATTGGGGGTTTAGTTCAGGTGGTCTCCACCTCCATCACCCCATAGAAGTTTACAAGAATAATAAAAAGTTAAATAATTTTATTTTTCTATTCCTCCAAAAAATACTGAAAGACTAACTTCTACCCTAGACCTACTGTGGTTGAGGTGAAATTCCCCTTAAGCGAATATCGACGCCATGAGTTTAACGGTGCCCTTGGATTTCAATTCTGAGCACCAATTAAAATTTTACAAAAACCAGCTCGCACATTTACTAAACGTGCCCGAAACAAAATGTTCATAAATTCATTTCGGGCACACCAGGCCACAAAATCACGGTCTATAATTTTTTGCAGACTCGTAATATTCCAAATAAGTTAAAAACAATAAATGTAAAATTCGGGTATTTACATTCTTCCCACCTAAGGTATTTGCGTCCCCATAATCCACAACTCAATCTAAGGGAACAAGTGGGGGTAATTAACACGTATCTGGGCCTCCCGCTCCCATGTGATCTCCTAGAGGTTCTCGTTATTCCATAGAATGCGCAACAGTGGTATCGACTTTCCACAAAGGACCCGCTCATGTCAATCCACAATCTCTTCTGGAACCTCCATAAACGTCACCCCATTGTCATTGTCTAGCATTCCGTGGTCGATAACATGAGATGGGTCGTTCACGTATCTCCTCAGCTGGGATACATGGAAGACATCGTGCACCCGGTGCAAAAGAGGGGGAAGTTCTAAGCGGTAAGATACCTCTCCAACTCAGCTGAGGACCGTGAAGGGTCCAATGAACCTTAGAGATAACTTGCTTCCCTGGACAAATCTCCATAAACCTCATCGGAGTGAGACCCATAGGAAGCCGTGTTCACCATCCTAAAACTCTAGATGTATCCATATCCTATCAGAATAAGACTTATGCATGCTCTGTGTAGTCTTCATCCGCTCCTGGATGATTTGGACCTTCTCCGTGGTTGCCAGTACCATCTCTGTTCCCATGAGTGCTGACTCCCCTGGGTCAGTCCAACACAAAGGCGATCTGTAAGGTCGGCCGTACGACGTCTCAAAATGTGTCATCCCAATGGTGGAGTGATAACTGTTGCTGTATGAAAACTCCACCAAAGTCAATTGATCCCCCCAGCCATGACCAAAGTCAAGGACGAAAGCACGGAGCATGTCCTCGAGGGTCTGAATGGTATGCTCAGTCTGGCCATCCGACTGAGGATGGAAGAGAGTGCTCAAATGAAGCTACTTCCTCTGAAGTGACACTGGTACCATGGTACATCCTTTGAAGAGGATGATGTGATCCCCACCTTCAGGAAATCCATCAAGTGTGTGTCCTGTAAATATCTGAGCACGTTGAGGCTCGCAGTTAGCATTCCAACGCCGTGCCTCCCTGACTTGCTGGTGAAGTGGGGAAGTGACTGTAAGAGACTGAAGAAAAGATGCTCCATCTCGATCCACAAAGGATATCTGCGTAGTGTCCAACTTCTCCATCGCCTAACATATCATTTGTATATTAGATCTCTTAGTGAGTGTATCTTCTACAACATTCCCCTTTCCCTGGATGATAGAATATCTTGAAGTCATAGTTTTGGAGGAACACAAGACAACTCCAATGTCTCAGATTCATGTCCTTTTGAGAGAAGATATACTTGAGAATCTTTTTATCCGAGTAGACTGTAAAACATTCATCCATCAAGTAATGTCGCCACATCTTCAAGGTGAAGACCATTGCTTCTAACTCCAGGTCATGGGTAGTGTAGTTCTTCTCTCGACGTCTCAGCAATCAAGAACCATATGTGATCACTACTCGCTCCTGCATCAGGACACATCCGAGCCCGGTCCCTGATGCGCCACAATGGTCTATGTACCCTATGCCCTCCTCTGGTGCCCTCAAGATGGGTTCACTAGTAAGCCTCTTTCTCAGCTCTTGAAAACTCCGCTGGCATTTCTCGGACCACACGAAGGGTCGTCCCTTCTTCGTCAATGCTGATAAAAGTGCTGAAACGCTGGAGAATTATAGCACAAATCACCTTCAGTATCCAGCCAAACCCAGGAAACTCTATACCTCGGTCACACTCCTTGGTGGTTTCTAAGAAATTACCACCTCAATCTTCACTGGTTCAACCGTAACTCTATCCTTTGAGATTACATTTCCCAGAAAGTGAACCTATCAGCTCTAGAATTGGCACTTTGAGAGTTTCCAATATAGCTGGTTCACTCAGAGTGTGTCCAGTACTACTAGAAAATTATAGCTATGCTCCTCCTCAGTAGCTGAGTAGATCAGAATGTCTTCAATGAAAAATACTACAAAGCGATCAAGGTATGGAAAAAAATCATGTTATTGAGTTCCATGTACTCTGTTGAAGCATTGGTTACGCCGAATGGGATAACCAAGAACTCGTAATGGTCATACAGACATTTGAAATCCATCTTCTGCACATCTTTGTCTCATACTATGAGCTACTGATAGCCTGATATGAGGTCTATCTTCGAGAACCACTGTGCTCCCTTCAGCTAATCAAAGAGTTCATCAATCTTTGAGAGTGGGTAATTGTCCTTCACAGTCACCTGGTTTAGACAATGATAGTCAACACAAATTCTGAAGCTCCCATATTCCATTTGGAGAACAGAATTGAAGATTCCCAAGGAGAAACACTCAACCATACGAACCCTTTTACTTGTAAGTTTGTTTGCTTTACCTGCAGCTCACGAAGCTCCGAGGGAGCCATCTGATATGCTGGTGTAGATATCGGTGCCATCCCAGGGTACAATTCAATGTAAAATTCCACCATTATTTAATGATGTAGATCTAAAATATCATTAGAGAAGACATCTACGTACTGGTCCACCACTAAAGGATAACTCGGACTCTCCACATCAACCGCTACGAGGGTAAGGCTAGCCAATTGATGAGTGATCGGCCACACTCTCCTCTGGGTAAGTCCATCATATGTTGTAAAGGCTCCCTTCTCACTGGTGAAGGTTAAACTGGTCCCATACATGTGGACACACTGCACTTTTCACATAATACAGTCAATCTGAGCATGGACTGTAGATAACCGGTCCATACCCAATATGACGTTGTAAGGCCTTGAAGCCGATACTAGGAGATCCCAGCCGAATCTCTCACCTCCTAGAGTAATCTCACATAGCTAGCATCAGTGCGTAATCGTCGATTCCTCTCTCGTAGTTTTATATAGTCATTAGGATCGAGCAAATGGCTCTGTCGGAATCTCCGAGCTCCGAACGAGGGCAGTGGTAATAAAAGAATAACCAGAACCTATGTCTATAAGTACTGCAACTAAGGTAGACTAGACATAGATCCTACCTCATATAATCTCCGGAGCACCATGGTCATAGGCCTCAACTGCCTGGAGCCGAGCTCACGCAGGTCCAGCTGCTCCCTATAGTCGGGGTGGACCACCTGGTGGTGGTGGCAGTAACATCTCGAATCGCCACCGACTTCCAGCTACAGGGAAAACCCCTCTGCCATGTCTGCCTGCTCCCTGCGGACCTCCTCGGTCGAAACTATATCTTTGCATTGGTGGACTTCAACCATATGATGATCGACCGTATGACGTGTCAGGCAGTCACAAGTTATGTAACCCTGCCCGCCACATGTGAAACACTTCCTACTCCTTGCATGACCGGTTTTGTCTCTGGTGCCCTGCACAACCGAACCTGAATCCTGCTGTCGTCCACCCTGTAGGACTGGTCCTCTTGGACCTTTGTGACATCTGCCTACATCCTATTGTAGAAAACTCTGCTATGTGACGTCTAGTTGTGGGTCTCACTACTGGTGACTACTTAGAAAGAAAACTCTCCACTAATAAGGCACACTCTAACACCCCTTCCTACTTCGGGATGCTGAGTGAAATCATTGAAGCCCTGATCTCCTGCCTGAGTCCCTAGTAGAAGGTATGGGCCCTGAAGAATGGGTCTCGTACTATATCAGTGGAGTAGCATGAGAGGTCAGTGAACCTCACTGAGTACTGATCCATAGTCAGGTTTCCCTGCTATAGATGAAAAATATCGTGTATGTGCACTGCATGAAGGGTCGTTGGGATGAACTCTGCCCGAAATAGGATCTCAAAGTCCGCCCAGAGAAGTGTCACATCATCGTGAACCTAAAGCATCAAGTTACACTATATTCCTACTACTGCCTATATAATAATGACAAAAAGGATCATCATGAGATTAATTGGTGTCAATAGCAGTCAGTAGACTCTCACCACGAACTCCAGCCAATCCTCAGCTGCCTGTGGGTCCGTCTCTCCCCTAAACCTAGGTGGCCTCTCATGTTGGAACTCATTCAACATGATCACGAACCGTGCACCGTCTTCTACTAGGGATAGTGGCATTAGTGGACCAACAGGTAATGGTACCACTGGTGCCTCTGCTATAAGAAGGCCATGTACTGAAGCCCCATCGCTTGGTGGGCTATCAGTGCGTACTACACCCGGAACCTAAGATGGATGTCTGTGTGGAGGCATTCTGAAAAGAAATAGGTGCACCAAGGTCAATAAGTTATATCTTATGAGCTTGCGCAATTAGTTCACAAAGAAAAATTTTCAAAACACAAACGCAATCAGTGTTTTCATGCACTGAGTCAGAAATCCGAAGTCAGGGTCCTGGTGTATGGATACGTCAGCCGTCGCACCAACACTGGATTCCATAAACTGATAACCACACTCACTACACTTAACAATATTGAAATTAAATGTATCAGAGTCCAATTTTCTATGGTAGAACCAACTCATCTGATACCAATTTGTAATGACCTGTCCCCTGAGGCCTACACCGTGACTACCCCAAGCTCGCATTCCAGAGGCTAGGGTTGGCGACTAGCACCGAAAGACGTATTCCCTAAAACCGAAAATGGATTTCCTTTATATCCTGTAAACATACTCAACCAATCACACATCAAGATACGAACACAAGTAAAATGTATATCAAAAAGTGTGTTTAAAGTTAGAGGGGCCAAAATACAAGCCCCATAGTAAAGGTACAAGTACAACTGAAAAAACAATACAACTGAAGAAAAATAAAGATAGCTAATGGGTCGTCCTCTGAGGTTCCAACATGAAGGGTAGGTACATATCCCCTCCTTAGCACTCCACGTCCACCCATCTCTTTTGAGTACCGACTCACCATATGGTCCACCTCCAAGCACCGCCCATTCCATGTACCCTCATCCTAGATTAGCGATGTCTGTTGTCTACACAAAACATAACAAGGTGCGGGTATAACCTATGTAGGGTTGAGTATAATGATATTTACTAGGGACTCCAATACCCTCATGGTCACACAAAATCCACAAAGGATAATCCACAGAGCATATAATCTAGTGATAACCCTACTTAGGTATATTCTCATACATATACCTAAGTTATCAAAAATTACCATCTCATTCATGTGGACTCACATTGCCCCAACTCCTTATCCAATGTACAACTCTTCCAGGAAGGAAAGATTTCCACGATGGTAAGTACCACACATGTACTCCACACAAAAGAATACCAGAAAGGTAAAGACTTAGCTCACACCAAATATAACTTAGGTACAGTAGTAGAGATGATTAGATATAACCATTGAATCATCTTACTCTATTAAGAGGCAGAACTATGTTGGATCCTAAATCATCAGACCCACACAGGAACCTACTACATCCTCAGACCCACACAGGATCCTAGTATAGCATCAGACCCACATAGGATCCTAGTACATCATGAGACCCACACAAGATCCTAGTACTGCATCAGACCCTTGAAGGATCCTAGTACAGCAGACCCACAAAAGATCCAAGAGTAGTCCCAAATAGATTCCAAGAGCGGTTCCATGTAGGATCCTGAAATACCGACCCACGAAGGATCCCTTTCTCAAGTTACAGCCAGCTACAGGGTTCCCTCACTATGCTTGCTTGTCTCTGAGAGGTTCTGCTCCTCAAGCTACTATTCAATACACAAAATTCCATGAATTAACACTAAGAAGTATCCTAGTGGACCATCTTGTAATAGTGGTCTCAACACAATAGATGGTGCATCAATCGGATGCCCGGTCTGTAAGTTATTATCCTTTTAGTCCCGAGGGCCCAGTTGGATTCGTGCTTGATCCAACCCGACTGTACCCCAACATTATCGAAATCTTAAGTGAGGTATACCAAATTGACCGTCTATCTCCATGGTTTCTAGCACCATAGATAATATTTTCAAACGGATGACCAGTGCCAAAGTTATGGAAAAATAGAAGAAATGGGTCGAAGCTGGTCTGGGTCCGGTCTGACCCGGTTCGGGTCATCCCGGGCTGGCGGCCTGGCCGCGCCGTATGCGGGGGGGAGTCATGTGACCCCCCTTCAACTCCCCAAACGGCTTCAGCTGTTCAGTCGCTAGCAGCTCGTGGAACCCGCTGGGGGCCCCGCTCGGTCCAGCTCGGCTGGCCAGAATGACCAGCCTCTTCTCATCTCGGCGGCGCATCGTGTGCTATCGCTCCGCGGCCGGCTGCCTTCCCTTCATTGCCACAACACAAGGTTGTGACCCTTTTCTGCCAGGTTGTGCGGGCATGCGCCACCACCCCTTCACACAGTAGACCACCTCCGGCCGCCCCATTTTCTCTGCCACGGTCGACAAGCTACAACCCTTCTCCAGCAGCATAGTCGCGACACCACCTCCGTCGCGGCCGACCGTGGTGTCGTCCGCTGCTCTCGAGTTCCACCGATGCCAATTGCTGGCACAGGTCACTGTCCTCTTCCATCATGAAGAAAAAAACAAATATTACACAAATATTTGCAGAGTGGTCAGGCCATGTTCATTTGGCCCACACCCTCCACATTAGAGCGACAGCAAGAGGCTCAATTATTTCTTGAATCATGAAAAATTGTCAAGAACGGGTAAGGGGGAAAATTAAAACACCAAACCCTTCCTCGTAGGTTTGTTGACGTCGTGAGGATGGAAGGCCGTAAATTGTTTTTTCATTGCTGAAGACGTCCCACGTTGGAGGATGTCATGAGGAAGGAGCCGAAGTCATTGGATAAAGTCGGCATTCTTCATTGGAGAAGTGTTCTTCATTGGAGAAGACGAATTCCTCCAAAGTTCTCTCCCAATTTCCCTTTGGCCACACATTCCCCAATTCCACCAAAAATGAATATCCAACATATTAAATTATGTTTCATTAATTTGAAATATATTTGTGAATTAATTATGATGGTGTTGGAATAATTAATTTAGAGGACACCAAAGGTCACCTCCCTCATTAAAGCCGGAGTTCAAGAGTCGGGTGGTTTCCACCTTTGAATTCAAATTGGGGGTTTTAGTTTGTGTGGTCCTCACATTCATAACACTATAGAGGTTTAAAGAAAAATAAAAAGTTAATTATTTTTATTATTATATTCCTCCATGAAAAAGTTGAAAAACTTACTTCTACCCTCGACCAAATACGGTCGAGGTGATGGTCTCCTTAAGCGAATACTGGCGTTGCGAGTTCAACGACGCCCTCATATTTCAATTCAGAGCACCGATTTAAAATTTACAAAAACCCACTCACCTGTTTACTGAACTTACCTGAAAAGAAGTTCAGAAATTCATTCTGGGCACACCAGGACTTGGAATCACCTGCTGTATATTTTCACGGACTCGTAATATTCCATATAAATTTAAAAAAATTACATGGAAAATTTGGGTATTTACAGACTATGAAAAGAACTAAATTACCTAGAGGTAATCCTAGTAAAACACTATATTAATCAATCATTCCACTAAGATGAATCATATATCATTACTGTGCAATGAAAAAAATAATGAACTCCCAAAATAAGAATCCACCCATGGGAGGGAGACTAAATACATAAACAAAATCATCAAAAAAATTATCCATTCATTTTTTAATGTATTCACACATTTCAAATGATTTTATATTATACCATCAAGATTAAAACTAGGTTGCAAGTGAACACACCATACTATAAAACTTTTCAAATGTAAGAATATATAAACAATCAAGGGATGTGTTTATCCATTACCGCAGAAAATAGTTATCTTTTACCAATAATAAAAAATAGATAAATACATTAATACTGATCAAGAATATTCATTAAACATTATAAATAACATTAATAATTTAGATTATATAAAAATAAAAGGACATATTAACTTTAAGAACATGGAACCAACTTTTATTCTTTATTGAAGTAGAATAATAAAGGTATTAAAATATTATTTCACAATAATAGCTAAAAATATATAGTATCATATACAATGGAATTGTAATAAGGGAAAATGATAAAAAAACTAGAGGAATGATACCTTCTTCAAGGGTGTAATAAAGAATTAAATAACAATTATGTGAATGAGACTCTACAATAGCATATTATAGAATCACCATTATTTACACTAAATTTATAAACAACAATATATATCTAATAAAATATTAATTCTATTTATACCATATAAGCCACAAATTATAGAATACTAAGAAACACAAATTTTTATATGGAAACATTTTATTTCATTTATCGGCTCTATCATGTGTCTGAATGGAAATGTACTATCTCATATCTAGTAGCTGATCGTATCTAGAAATCAACAGATGTTTTCAAAATATATTTCTCATCACTCATTGATAGACTAAGGAAACATTCTAGGATGTCAAACATATAAAAGCTATCTCAATCCATGAATGCTTAATAAGGATGTAATTAAAAAAAAATCACCAAAAAAATAACATATTGTATACATAGGTTATTCCAATTAGTCTTTTTACAACTTCCCTTTTCTGTATTTGTTATAATCTTACCATTTAATGAATAAAATCACATTTTCAAACAATTCACCTTCAAATAAGTTAGTTCCACTCCACTTATAGATGGTTATTCACTATAATACCATTTGTAGACAATAAGAAACAAAAAAACCATTTATGTATCAAATAAGCCTCATATACTATAATATGAGGTACTATAAATATACTTATTGACATGTTTTCTCTGATATATTGAACCAAAAACATGCCCCGGTAAGAATAAATTATCCACTATTAAACTAATTATTATCCCTACAAACCAAATAATGATATTTTATTTTGATTTATCCTTACTCACACACACCATATGAAAATATATCAGGATGAAACATATAACTTCTCATATATTCTAACATATTTTTTAGAATATTTCATTTACTAAATATCACATAAAAATTTCATATATAATTTGTGGTTATGTTTTCTGAATCTATGTACATAGAAAATTTGATACATAGTATGAAAGAAAACATAACATAATTTTCAAATATCTTAGAACGATTCTTAATTATCTAATCCTAGATCTCCCCACTATATAAGATTACATGCCGAAATTTATCAATTGAATGGGGTGATAATAAAGCCCATTAAGGGATAAAACATGAAAATAGATCAATTATGAACATCACGGTTGAAACACAAGGAATAACATAAGAACAAGAAAATAAGAACATGGGGCATAAAATAAAATTATTAATATAAGAACATGTGTCATAATAAGGATATTTGGCTACAAGATAAACATGAGATGCTCTTATCACTAAGGTGTTGGAAAATATATTACAAAGTGTATTTAATAATAATAAAACATCAAAAATGTAAGATTCCAATGTATCCAAATCATGAAATCTTTAGATACTAATTCTTTACCCAATGAATTAGTGAATTATCAGGGTGATACCTTCATATGATTAACAATATACAAGCCACATAGATCAAATATCGTAAAATCATATCATTTTAACACGTGAACATATAACATGGGCTTCATGAATTTATTGACATATTCAATAATAGAGAGTTACATCTACATTAATAAATAAGGACGATAATAGGATATAGAATTTGATAAAAGAAAATTTAGAACATAAAAGGAAATGAATGATTTTGGTTGCATTATAGGTATATTAATGGTTTTTGCATTGAGTTTAATGATAGAGACATGTAGCATCTCTATATCAAGGAATCATATGGACAGTAAATGTGTTCCTAAAAAATAAACATATAATAAATAAATAATAAAAGGCTTTTCAAAAATTTAAATTCATAAATATAAACATAGAAGGTTGAATCCCTTAACATGAAAAGTAGGTTCTTAAAATGCATAGAAACTACTTAACCACTAGAAACACCATAGAGAGACTCTTGATATGCAGAATGAGATAAGATTCATGCTAAATATATTTGGAGTGGTGATTGAGTGGATAATGGATTGGTATTTATGATTGAGGTGGGGTGGTTTAAAGGTTAATATATTAGTTATCTTTTCTGTTTAAGACACCCATGTTTGGGTGGAATCATTTCCAATGAATTTATTGGATAATTAATGATACAATAATTTTGGGATGACCTTTATATCAATCCAAAACTAGAGGAAACCTCAAAAATATCCCATTGAATTTGAGTAAATCACATGTTTGTATTTACATTTCATTTATATGATTATTCCTTATATAATCACATTTTCCCTTTTTTATTCTCACTAGATAAGTATTAAATCCCTATAACATTAGATTATTTATTTTTCTAAGTTAATGGTGGGAAATTTAAGATATTTATCCATTAATAATTGTTATATTCAATGTGGTTATTACCATATTGTGATTCCGAACCTGATTAAAATGGGAGAAAATAACATCATGAGAGTTCAGGATTAACTAGGTCACATTATGTACAATACCTGAATCATGTGGAATATCCATCTTCTTCTATGAAGGAACATATTGTGGTAAAATCCTTCATGTGAAAAATTAACCGTATATGTAGTTGAACTTTTGATCCCCTCATCATGGAATAATGGATTAAGTCCATTGAGAAGAATTTATGTATTCTCTAATGTTCAGAAGACGATAATGTCATATTTTTGGTTTTTTTATTATAATGATGCTAGTTAGTAATGGAAACTGATCAAAATATTGATGTTTAAAGATGAAATTATCTCCATGGATTGTTAAGGATTCATTAAAATATTTGTTTTTAAATATTTTCTCTAAACTCTATATAATAATATGAAGAGGGAGTTATTTGTAATTATGTAAATTATATATGAGTCTATTAGCATGTAAAAAGAAAAAAATTACATGGAATTTATGATATTCTAATGTATTTTCATGAACACTAATAGTAAGGTAATTCGCTTCATAAGTGGATTAAACTCGAGTCCAGGATAATATTTGGCATTTTGTTAATTTGAAAGCTATGATTAAATGTTTAGATGTTCCATAATGAATGAAATGGATATTAGTGACTCTTAGTGGTCACATGGTATCAGAGATAAAAAATAAGAAAAAAGAGTTTTATATTGAAGGATAAATAAACAAATCAAATGAAGGAAAGAAATCCCAAAAATCCCACCTGTCAAAAATTGTTGGATGAATATTTCGTGGAACTATCTTACACGAACTAGGATATTCTTAAACTATTGAAGAGAGGTGAATTAGGCTAATATTTTTCTAAATGGATTTTAATATTCCCATTGATGTTAAATAATAATGTAATTTTCTGATCAACACTCAGCCTATTGTTCAATTATTCATCCTTAAGAAACACATGCAATATGTGAGAGAATTCCCTATGAAAATAGTTTTTGTATTAAATAAAAAAAAATCTTATAAGTTAGCATGAAAAGAAATATTCTATCACTACAACTCTGGTGTATCATGAAAATGGTGTGGTGACATGTACACTTGTTATTTATCCATGTATTGTGATTGTAATCATTGATTTTGGTTCCACATATTCATTAATATATTTTATGATCAGTAGAACTATTAAAACTCACATAGAAATATGAAGATTGAGTTATATATGAGAACAGAAATGAGGAATGTTTTGTAAAAAATTATTTAAATCCCCCTATATAATTCCTATTGAAATAACCTTCCAACAAATCTTGTCATAATAATTTTTAGAGATTTTGATCTTAAATAGGGAATTGATTGGATATAATTATATAAATCCAACATCAAATATTGAGAAAGGTATATCATAGATCATATCCCATGGTATCATCTACTTATATACGTCTCTATGGAGAATGATGAATCTCCTTTGGAATCGTCATCTCAATTTTAAATTTTATTTCCCTATTTGAAAGCATGTTTTTATCAAATGGTTTTTAAAAAGTAGATAATCAAGATCGAAGAAATTCCCATTGTGAAGGACTATAATAATGTTTTCCATGAATAATTTCTTTGTCTTCCTACTAAAAAATATGTTGAGTTCTAAATTGATGATACACCTAGATATTTTCCAAAACAAAATAATTCTGACATGATGACCGCCATTTAGTTTGATGAACTGAAGATTAAGTTAAAAGAGAATATAGGAAAGGGTTTTATACACTATAGTGCTTCTGTATGGTGTGTTACAGTCCTATCCATTAGGAATAAGGATGCATCAATGCAACTCAAAATTGATTATCATAAACTAAAAATTCATGAAAACCACCTGTATCCCATAACATGGATAAATGAATTTTTGATCAACTATATGAGGAATGGTACTTCAATAAAGTGTATATTCAGTCTGGATATCACTAATTAAAGATGAATAAGGAATATATTATGAATAATTACATTTTAATAAGTAATGGGAGAAATGAGTTTATAGTAATTACATATAAACTAATGAATTAAATGACAATTTTAATGGATAAAATGAATGGAGACGTCATATATTACCTCGAAAAAATTATGGAAATTTGTATATATTTGTTTCTAATATACTCAAATAGAATGGTGGGACACAAAGAGAATTTTAATACTTTGAAAAAGTCTATGTGAATGGGAAAAATATGTGTAAACTATATAAAATTTGAGTATTTGATAGAGGAAGTATCATTCTTTAGGAATGTTATCATCAGAAATGGAATATCTATGGACCCTTCTAAAATAATTGAAATTGAGTAGTGGCCTATTATAGTATCTATAATAGATATTTGTAGTTTCTGTGATATATAAATGTATTATCGATGATTTTTGATGAAAATATAAAGATCGTCAAACCCACTATCCAAGATGACCTGGAAGGGAGTAAATATTGTCTAGACCTGTGAATACAAATACGAATTCAAATGTTTAAAACTGTCTTATCACTACACTCATACTTAAAATACGGACAAGTGGGAAACTTTTTGTGTTATACAATGATTCTTCAATTATTGTATCATGGTCTATTCTAATGAAAAAAATGATAAATTGATAGCCTACACTTCAAGTTAGTTAAATGATCATTATAAACACTTTCCCACACATGGTCTATAGTTGGGTGTTTTGGTCATCATGTTGAACATATGTTGGCATTGTCTCTACTGGTATAAGTGTGAGATATTTACTGATCATAAGAGCCTCCAATATATATTCAAACAGAAGAAGCGAAATATTCCCCCGGAAAGATGGTTAGAAATTATCAAAGATTAGGATTTATCAATCCACTACTATCTTAGTAAAGAGAATATTGTGGTAGATGCTCTATGTAGGAATGATCTCTCAAAATTATCTATGTATGAGAATTGATAATGATCCAATACCCTAATATTTTCATATCATGGACATATGAATCATAATGAATGGTATATCATCATTCCTTTCACAAATGATTTATCAAATATTGGTTTTAGAGGAGATAAAGGACTCTTAAGGGGATGTTGTGAATTTTTATAAGAAGGTGTAAGTTATTTGAAGTGGGATGTCCTCAGATTAAAAAATTTATGATGAATGAATTTTATGATTTGGGTCACAACTATGTTTAACATAAAATCCTATTATAATGAAATAGCTTTTGAATAATGAACATAGATCAACCTTTCAATCAACCCATGGAACACAAATATTTATCAATATCTTTAATATCACTATTGGTGGGACAATATGAACAAAGAAATCCCTGAATGTACATTGAAGTTTTCAATATGTAAGGAAATTAAGGTTGAAATCAAAAATTATATGGAAATGATGCAACCCTTAACCATACCATAAAGGAAATGGGAATAAATCATTGAAGAATTTTTTACTATACATCTAAATACATCAAGGAGAAATAATGATATATTGTTATTTTGGATCGTCATACAAAGATTTACCAATTTATTGAAATTTGGGAGGAAATACCACTCGGCCAACTATAATGGATATGAATCAATGAAGTGACTAGGTATCATGGTGTACCACAATCGATTATATCAGATAATGATCTGATATTTACCACCAGGTTAAGGAAATGTCTCCAACATGATCTAAATAATCAGTTAAACTTTAGTACATCTTATCACCCCAAACTAATTACCAATCACATAGGACCATTCAGACATTAGAAGACATATTGATATCATGCTCAATGTACGTTATAGGATGATTGAAACAAAATCTACCTCTCATTGAGTTATCTAAAAACAATACTTTCCAATAATGAATCCAAATGGATATATATGATTACCTTTATAGAAAAATATTTAGAACAAATGCATGTCATGATTATGATAGCGAACGTAAGCTATTAAGACAAGACAGGTCTAAGGAAATTACATAAAAGTTAATGACCATCCAATAGAAAATTCGGGCGACCCAAAGTCGACAGAAGATCTAAGAAGGTAATTGTTAATGGGACATAGGGTTAGAGGTTAGATACATTTATTTCCACAACATATCTTCATAGATGATGGTCCTGATATTTTGGATGAAAGGAAATATATGTCCAAGGTATATCATCTACTTTTAGATTCTTGATCTTTTTGGGGTTTTAGCCTATGAAATATTTATTCCAAAACCCTGACTCTTGTACATAATTTATTCTATTGATCCCTCTTGTGGATGTACATAAACGATCCTCCACAGGTTCTAGAATCAGAGGTGTTGTGGGTGGAAAATGTTCTTTCTTATGAGGAGAATCTAGTGAAGCCCTTGGATCGTAGAGACAAGGTCATACTAAATAAGACTATAAACCTTGTGTAATTAGAATAGTGAAACCATAAATATGAATAAGAGATGTGTTAATTGGAAGAATATATTAGATAAAAGTACCCTCATATGTTTTTACCTTAGTATGTAAAAGGAAATGTTGCAAGATTAATTTCATAAGTTGGGAAGAATATAAGGACACAAAAGATTATCAATGTAATTTTGTTCTTATAATTATTTCATAAAACACAATTATCCTATATCGAACCTAATAAAAATTATAAATGACGAATGATACATTAGTAATAAAATAAACCAAAAATAGTGTAAAATGTTGCAGGCAGACACTAAAAAAAATAAGAAAATAATAATGAAAAAATTACAGTCTACTCGATCCACTAGAATGACCACACTTATGAAATAATATTTTTAAATAGAATAAAATGTTAATAATATAGTATTTCATTTTAATATAAAAAATACTGTATTTTTACATAAACTATAAATTAATGACGAGTGTATGAAATAAGTTTTAATTATTAAAATTAAGGAACCTACACCATTTGAATATTAACTTGACTATGGGAACATTAATCTGGCTGTTAGGAATAGTAATCTGGCTATTAGAATTGTAACCTCACATATGAATGTATAAGTAAAATTTAGGTATCTTAAAAATGAAAATATGATTTAATTATTCCATGGTATAAGTAAATAAATGATTTAAAAATGATAAATTGTGTTGGTATTTTTGCTAAATGTAAATATTTATTAACAATGTTATGAATACTATAACTATTTAAATGAAAATTTATTTACATAAAATATATTAATAAATAAATATTATGTTTTATTTTAATTATAATATATTTTTATGAGACCTAAATTATTTTTTCTAAGGGTTATAAAATTGTTTATAAAATTAAAATTTGTATTTTTTGACTAAATGATTCTTTATTTAAAAATTAAATTTATCATATTTATAAATTTATTTTAATAAAATTGATTCCATTATTTATATCAACATGTTGAAAAAAGGATAAGTTCACTTTTGGGATTTTTCAAAAAATAGTTGACTTTTTTTTAATAGTGAAATATGTTGATTTTCGGTAATTAACAATATATGAATTTTGGAGTCATTGATGATGTAATAATGATGTAATAACACATTGGTTCAAAATATCCTGAAACATTTATTTTATTTAGACATAGGATTCAACACAATTGGTAATCATTCACCAAAATAATAAAATAATTAATATTATAATAAAATCACCCATGCCCACAACCTATAAATATAAACCCTTCTACTCACACCATCTATGCTTTGAATATTTTTAAATATTATTTCCCACTATATTACCAAGACACTTCCCCATTTCTAGGATCTCCTATATCAATAAATGACCAATCTCATTATTCTCAAGGATGTTTTCAATGAAATAATATTCAAAAGGAAAAATCCCCAATCCTTCTAGTTTAATTTCTTTTCATATCTTCTCCTACCCCAACTAACCTATGAAAATGAGCATGATAACTCTATTATAATATATATACTATAATTGTATTTAGTTAATAAAATAACTACCATCAAATATTTCCCTTATCATTTTATTGTAAATATTAAAACATCATCCAGAATATGTTGGTTCAGTTCCTCCATGGAGGATGAGTTTTTTTCATTACTACCTTCATGTATTGTAATAAACCATTATTATGAAAAAATATATTTAAAATTAATATTATAACTTGTTTTAGGTTTCGAAACAAATATATTTACATAATATGAAATAAAATTAATATTTCCCCCGATGATCGTAGGAACTGATGAGATAAACCAAATAATTATAATTATTATTTTATTAATCAAATAATCCTCATACCAAAAAACCAAATGATATATGGAAACATTTAATGTAATGTGATTTCATTAATAACAAATAATTATAATTCTGAATAATTATTCTAATTTTACAAGAACTCCCCTAATTATATACATGTAAACCGACAATGAAACAATGAAACAAACACTCTTGGAAGAACAAAATTAAACATTATAACTCATTGAAATGTATATAAATAATCATAAAAAAAATAAAAAAATGTACAATAGGTTCTGAGTTAATTTTTTAAATAATCTAATCTGATTATCTAGGACAATATGTTCTTTTATATATTTCATTCGCACAAAATGTAAGGGATCTTTGAAGACCTCCAATTTTACCTTTCAGTTTCAATTTATATTTCATTATCCTAATGTGTTTCATCATTATTTGTATATAGTTCTCCTATTTTCTTTATATTTTCCAAAAAAGTGGGTATATATCAATAATTCATTATTTTTTGGGTAAATACATGTTTTAAATTATTCCATTCTGACATCCTATCGATAAAAAGGCATGATTATATGTAACAACACCATATCATACCAATTTTCAAGTACACTTCATAAAATACCTCAAGACATGATTTTTTTTTCTAAAATTACTCATTTTATTATTAATAACAATCTTAGACTATTTTAAGTTTTATAATAACAATTATTATTTTCCCCTTATTAATGAATCTTTACTATTTCCCCTTAAAACGTTCAAAAGTTTCTCATTTCTAATGTTTGAAAATCACTCTTTTTCATTTGTTCACATCATCCCGAAATCATTATTCATGATATATTTTTATTTTTATTTTATTATTTATGAGAAATAATTTAATCCTTTCTTTCATGGATTCCATTTTGACACACTATTTTGGCTATTCCTTATGAAATGATTACAAAACCCATTTTTTTCTAAGGGAAACCCCTATGTTTATTCCTCATGATTGATTATTTATGTGGAATGCTTATGAATAAACAAGTTATGTTGGGTTCCCATATATAGTGATAAAATGTATTGGGTAATTTTTAGTCTCATGAGGCATCATGTATGAGATTGGGGTATAAACCTAATACATTATGGAACTTTTTCCACAATGAGATTTAATCTTAGTAGTTTTCCTTGAATCATGTTTATTTCTTTTTTTATGTTACTAACACATTCATGTATTTCCATGATAATATGATTCTATATTTTGTATTATTTTACTATACATTTCTATTAATTTTAAATTCCTATTATGTAATCATTTTATGCCTTTGACTCATGTGTTAGGCTTATTTTCCATGATTATTCCCCTACTAATATTTTTAGCTCATCCTTTTTGTTTATGTATTCCCTAGGATATCCTTTGAAAATGTAATAGCCAAAAAGAAGTTATGAGCTCATTTCAGAATATTAATAAATAGATGTATAATTATAGATACATGATTTTAGTTTTAATTACATTGACTTCCAGAGAAACAAGACATTACGATCCTGGTTCATACTTCAAGGATAAATATTCTTAAAATCATCTAATAATTTATGTAAAAGGATAGAGTTGATTTTAAAATAATGAGAAAATATAGTGAAAAATAATCTTATTTTGTACCCTTATGTTATTACATTGTTTTGAATACCCCTGTAAAGTCAACATTGATTATCATTTAAGGACAGATAGTGGGTCGAGTTTCATTGTCATAAAACATCACACTTCTTTATTTCCATTATTCATGCCTTTAGAGTAGTTTTTGTTGTTACCATAAATAGAATAGTTTACATTCAATATATTAGTAATGACATTAATATTTCATGTTTTTTTAGAAGAATAAATATTCCTATTCTATATCTATTATAACATTCAAATATTTTCAAATAGATGCACTCTGTTCATTATCATAAAATATATGCCACATCAAACTTAAAAAAATGACTAAATATAATTATTTTAATTTTATAATTATTACAAAGCTATTTTAATGGTGGGAATTGATGATGTGAACTAAATTATTAAAATATATTTAACACATGTAAACAAAATGATTTATTTTGATAAAAATTTATTACAAAGGAAAATAAAAAAATTAATATAAAGGATGTGTTTTTATAAAAAAACCATCTTAATACCCACAATGGATATTTATCTATATAAATTAAATTAATCACTACTAGAGAAATATGTTAAGAATATTTATAAGTTTTATGATAATTTTTTTTAAATTCATCTCATATGACTAATAGGGTTACAAAAATAATAAATCCACTTTTATGGATAAAAACATTATTTTTCTAAAGGTATTTTTTTGCCTTTTGATGGAACAATTTTTTCAAAATTAAATTTTTGAACTTTATAAAATTAATTTGATAAAATAAGATTCATTTTTTAAATAAATATATCAAAATTTTCTTAGGGTGAAATTTTGGTACTTTTCAGAGAATTTTCATTTTCAATGAATAGTGAAAATACTGGATTTTAATTGAAAACAACCTTATCTTCAAATTTATTAATGTATATAAATAATATTTTAAATATATTTTAAAGTTTATTTACTATAATTATAAATAAATAAAACAAATAATGTTAATTATATTCAATTTCACATCTAAATTGCATATAATCACATTTTAAACTGTTGGACAATTTTTTTATTAAGAACCCACATTCTTATTGCGTATGATGGATTAATTTTAAATAGAAAATTTCTAATTATGTGAATTAATTTTGGTAAACTGGATCAAAATTTAGTAATAATAATTTAATAAATATTTAGTAATGGAATTTTTATTTTCATGTCTAAAATTTTTATGGTTTTTTAGAAAGACTTTCTGTGATATACGTAAAATAATAAAATTAGTTAATGTTAAATGGTAAAGGACTAAATATCTGAAAACAAAAATAATTTAATGGTTTTTTGAAGTTTTTTTAAACCCTAACCAGGATTTAAAACATTAATTATCTTCCATATTTGTGTAAATTAATCCCACCTCGATGTGGTTGGATTTATTTATAAAATAATAATCGTTTAATCGCTTAAAATAACCGCTCCTCAAGAATAAATATCACCCTCACCACTCATTACTTCTAAAAAACCATGAATCTCCTCAGATATCTACCAAAAATCTCTTATTAACTCTACAGATTTCCATTTTGGTCAAATTTGAACCAAATACCAGATCCATGGTTCTCAAGGGATCCCTCAAGGAGGTGATATTCAAGAGGTAATTTTCTCAAGTCACTTCATTTAATTTTCATCTCTCATTTTCTCATCACCACCTTTATCCATCAAGGCTATATAACTCCAAAATATTGTACATACTGGAGCATTATTTTTATATTATATTATGTCAATAACAATTAATTATTCATATCCTCTTACTAAATGAAATTAAACCATTTTCTAAATTATGGTGGTTTACTGTCTCTGTGAATAATGATTTTTCTCCTTCCATTACCGCCTTCATAAAAGGTCATAAAAATAAATTTTTTGTTTAATATAATTATAATTTGTATATTATAAACTCATTATTTATCTTTAAATAACATTCTAATATAATAATAAATAAACCAAAAGTAGTTCATGATGTTCAGATAATACAAAAAAATAAACATAACATTTATCATTAACATTTTATCTAATGAATCGTCCTCATGTAAGAAAATAAATTCTAAATGGAAGCAAAAAAACTTATGTAAGTTCATGAATAACATTTCATATCACTTCTGGCCATTTATTTCTATTTGAAAATAAATTCCATATATATATACACAAAAGAATTTATTAAGAAAGCTTGAAACAAATGCACCCAAAACCACAAAAATAAGGAAATATTATTAATAAATGGGTTGGAAGATGTCATAAAAATATAATATAAAGTATTATAAATAATATTATTGTTATTTATTGAATTAATAATATTATTTACACTATTATACTAGAGGTTAAAGTATGTACCACTAAAGGGAAGTGTGAGGTAAGTGTCTCGAATCTCACTTTGACTTCTATGAGACATCTCCCTTTTTCACCACTTATTTCATTTGTGCAGTGTATATATAAAACATTTTGATATATCATATCATTATTTTCATTATACTCATTGTATTAAATGTATAATTTTATAATTATGACATTTATGGTGCATCTGATTTATCTAATTACCAAGTGTAAGGTAACTATTCAAACAATTTTCATTCATTGGGTTAAATCTCTACTTCTTGATTATGTTGTTCTAATATTATACATGAAATGAACCTTAAATATATTATGTTTTATTTATTTTTGTTACGAGTACATAAATTGAATATAAATAATTGATTCATTTTATTAATTATCGCTTCATTGATATGATATGTGTAAGGGACTCTTTAACTAAAAATACCTCATTTTGAAATGTTTTAATGATTTATTCATCTATATAATTATATTTCATTTATATGTTTTAAAAATTATTTTTATTAATTTATTTGTATGGAAATGAATTTTTGAAAATGGAAATTTTCTAATGTAACATCCCGGATCAGGGTGCCACTCAATGGGTGCCCCAAACCTGTTTTGTCACATGACCTCAAGCACATTTCCCTAAATTCCAGAGGTTGCCGACTAGCAGCGCGGGCCTAAGTCTGATAGTGGGGAAACTGTCCCCTAATTTTTCAAAGTGTTGAGCAACAGTAATGGATATAAACATACAAAAATGGAAGCAGTAAACATTATGCAACTGAATTGGATAACATTAAAGAAGAAAAATGTAACAATAATCATATATATATGATGATGAATTTTGTCTCTAAGTCTTGGAAAGCATCCAAAATAGGATACACTGCAATCTAGAATAATCAAATACAAAGTACAAGTATGAAAAAGGAAAAACAAAACAGTGCAGCAGGAACTCAGCTGCATCACGAGCCGAATCCCGATCCCCTAATCTCCTACTCCTCTTCAACAATCAAGTACCTATATAGGGACTCTTTCACTTATCCACACCTGCCGCAATATAATCTATTTGGGCCCAAAACATGACCCAAAAGGGTGTGAGAAATAATTCCTAGTAGGCAACCACCAAAGGCTCGTGCACAACTGTAAGTGAAAATGTGCAACAACAGTGTGCAGTAATGAAATGAAGTAAACAAAGAAGTACTAAAAAGTAAACATTCCTACCAGTTCCATTTTAATTTAATTGTTATTTAACAATTCAATATAATTGAATTATAAGTTCCCGAGACTCATCCTTAGCCGGCAATCTCCTAAATGGCGCCACAGCCAAAACTACAACAAGTTATCTAACAAGTAGTAGGTAAAAAAAATACCAAGCATGTGCTTTATCTTGGCAAGTATAACATGTGAAATCACCACGGTGAATATACATGTAAACAAAGCCCTCAGACATGAAAAATCATACCCTGAGGTAATCAGAATCAAAACCCACAGGTGATTTCCCACAGGCATAACGAATATTTTCCTCAGGCGTATGAGATAATGCCCTCAGGCACAAAAGTAACTTCCCATAGGCATAAAAAATGTTTCCTTAGGCTAAACAAAACACTTGTCCTCAGGCATCATAAACACTGAAATCGGGCTATACAAGCAACCGGGGAATGCCCAATGCAAAAACATGCAATTATATACATTTTCTCTAAAGAAAACTCAAAGCTTACTAAATCAGGGCATACACACAGGTATCCTGGCCAAATGGCTAAACAATGGAAAAGCACCCATAGGGTGGCCTTGGATCCAAGAAATGATCCCAAACATCAGATGTACATATTCATTAAATTACCTACGTAATTCTTGGTATTTAATTAACCAAGGCCTCATCCATATGACACCCCAATCACGGGCGTGTAGCACAATGGTACACAAAAACAACATAACAGTTGGAATGAAACATCAGAACACCTACCTTGATCTCCTCTGATCAATATATGCGAACGACGCCTCTCGAAACGACCGAGAATGGTGTAGATATAGGATAAAATATTTCCCGTTCAAAAATAAATAACATCCCTTAGAGGAATAATTGGCAATAAATACTCATAGAGAGGGAATAACTCACCTGTGTAGTTCCAATGTGATCATTGGCGAAAGAATCTGATTCTCAGTGTGCAGTCAGGAGCTCTTCTAAGATCTGGCCTCTCTCCCGAGCTCCAAACGACCGTTTCTTTGTCCTCTACCAAAAGAAGAGGCTAATGCCCATTTTAATTGAAAAAACAAACTAAACGACGTGTAATATAAAGTAAATGGTGTGTAATTTTCATCATTCAACTGTTCCTCTGGAGGCTATTTTTCATTGCCACACTGTTCATCTATCGACATGATTACACGGTGTGTATATCTGAATACACGGTGTTTATTGTTTCTCCATTGGGGGCTACTCCCACCACCTTACTGTTTACCTACTGACTGATTACACGACATGTAAATACTTGGTACACAGCGTGTAGTTAGTTTTTACACCCTTCATCGCCGACAGGACTACACACCATGTGTACTAATCCGACAGAGTCAAAGTACACAACGTGTGGAAAAGTACACGACGTTTACCCACAAAATTTGGTATTTTCCCCCATTTTTATTATTTTTCTCAAAAATGATTAAGGAAAAAAGAATACAATAAAGTCATACCTCATGAATAATAACTTGTTTCTTACCAAATTCCCCCCTTAAAGCAATTCGTCCCCGAATTTCCCTTCCAAGGGTGGTGAAGATAAAGCTTAGAACAACTCTGGCCACTGAGCACACACATCGGTCTCCCACTCCCAGGTTTCATCTTGCACTTGGCCATGCAGCCATACACCTGCAAGAGAGGAACTGACCGGCCTCACAGAACCTTCGTGCTCATATTAACAATATAAATCAGATGCTCCTCAAAGGATGCATCATCCTGATGTTCAACCGCCTCGGGATGAAAGTCGTGAGACGGGTCTGATTGATAACGGCACACCAGAGATACATAGAAGATGTCGTGCATGGCCCGATACCTCTGTGGTAACTACAACTGATAGGCAACCTTCCCGACTCTCTCCATAATCTCAAATGGCCCCACATACCTCAGTGAATCTTTACCTTTTCTCTTGATCCGTCTATGTCCCGACCTTCGTGAAACACGTAAGAACACCTGATCCCCGACCACGAACTCCAAGGGTCATCTGTGGCAATCAACATAAGATTAATGATGAGACTGTGTAGAAGACATCCAATTCTGAATCAAATGGACCTGATCTTAAGTCTCCAGCACCAGACGTGGTCCCAAAAAAGCTACCTCACCTGCCTCTAACCAACACAAAGTTTATCGGCATGGCCAACCATATAAAGCCTCGTAAGGTTCCATATCAATAGGTTCCTGAAAACTGTTGTTGTATGAATAGTTTACCAGGGTTATGTGATTGTCTCATTATCCCCCGAAGTCCAGGATGCATGCGTGCAACATGTACTTAAGCACCAGTATCGTATGCTCTGACTAGCCATCGGTATGGGGGTGGTAAACAGTGCTCAGGAGCACTATTATACTCAGTGCCTTCTGAAATATCTTCCATAAATGAGAAGTAAAACGGGTGTCCCTATCTAAAATGATAGAACAAGGGATCCCATGAAGACATACTACCTCTGGAATATATAACTTCCTGAGGTTGTCAACACCAAAGGTCTCCTTGATACGTAAAAAGTGAGCTTCCATCGTAAGTCTGTCCACAACAACCCATACGACATCACTGCCTCGTGGTGACCTCGACAACCTGGTCACAAAGTCCATCGCAACATAATCCCATTTATATTATGGAATGGGTAATTGTTGTAACATTCCGGGTGGCCTCTAATGCTCCACCTTCACCTGCTTACAGGTGAAACATCTAGTAACGAAACCAGCTACCTCTCTTTTCATACCTGGCCCCCAATACGGACGTCTCAAGTCATGGTACATCATGGTGACTCCAAGATGAACTACCCAAGTTGAAGCATGAAACTCATGAACCAACTACTCATGTATATCCCCTGGAACCCACACTCGTCCATGGACACGTAGTACCTCAGCTTCGCCTATTGTTCAACTGGGAGGAGGGTCATCATTTTCCACTGACTCCCGTAAAACTAGGCCTTCCAAATCTGATAGTTTTCTCATCCTCGCTCTATCTAGGAGGGTAGAAGTCACAGCCAAGGATGAAATATAGTCTCACCCCTGACTATCGTGCACCTCCAAATGTATCTTAGAAAACAAATCTGTGAGCTGCCACTCACCACTGGCCTCCTGCCCTGCCTGTATCTAAGTCCTCTTACTCAGTGCATCAACTACTGCATTACCTTTACCAGGTGTATAAGCACGCTAAAAGTCGAAGGACTGAAGGTATTCAACCCACCTTTGCTGTCTCAAATTCAAGTCATGATGGGTAACAATATACTTCAGATTTTTTGGTTCGGGAACACCACAAAATGTTCTCCCAATAGATAATGTCTCCACCAGTGCAACGCATGAACAACCGCAGCCAACTCGAGATCAGGCATCGGGTAATTTCTCTCCTTTGGAATCAACTGTCGAGACCCGTATGCAACTACTCGATCACCCTGCATCAACACTAATCCCTGCCAAATACCTGATGCATCACTGTATACTATATATCTCTTCCCTTACTCTGAAAGTATCAGGACTGGTGCTGATTTCAACCTTACCTACAGCTCCTGAAAGGCTGTCTCACAATCTTCTTACCGAACAAACTTCACATCCTTCTTAGGTAAACCCATCAATGGTGCTTCTAAGTAGGATAAGTCTAGTATAAAGCACCTGTAGTAACCAGTCAGCCCTAAGAAACTCTGTATCTCAAACACATTCTTAGGTTGCTCACAGGAAACTACTGCTCCCACTTTCTATGGGTCCACTGCAACTCCTGCCTCTAAGTTAATATGACCCAGGATGTGTATCTGGTCCATCCAAAATTGGAACTTTAAGAGCTTAACATATAGTTAATGCTCTCCCAGTGTACTCATTACGATCTCAAGATGTGTGACATGGTCATGTCGAGTGTGAGAGTACACCACGATATCATCCATGAAGACTACCAAAAAAGAATCCAAATATGGGTGGAACACACGATTCATTAGATCCATGAAAATTGATGGCGCGTTTGTGAGTCTGAACAGCATGACCAAGTTCTTGTATAGAAAATATCCAGTCCAAAAATCTATGAGCGGTATGTCCAATGGTCAACCCGTAACTGAGGATATCCAGATCTCAAATCTATCTTCGAGAACACTCGTGATCCTCAAAGTTGATCAAAAAGATCAACAATACTTGGCTAGGGATATCAGTTCATGACCGTCAACTGGTTCAACTTCAGATAATCCACGTATTGTCTGAGGGTACTATCCGCCTTCTTAGCAAACAGAACTGGCGAACCCTAAGGAGAAGTACTGGGTCAGATGAAACCCTTTTCCTGCAACTCCTCCAATAGCCTCTTGAGCTCCCGATACTCTAGTATAGCCATCCTATAAAGATGAATAGACACTGGTGCTACTCCTAGCACATGCTCAATAGAAAATTCTACTTGTTGATCCGAAGGAATTCTTGAAAAGTCTTCCGGGAAGACATCCCTGAAATGATCAACTAAAGGAGGGAAATCCTTCTAACACATTCCCTGGTCATCTAGATATAATATTTCAATTTGGGATGTCACTCCACCTAGCCTACGATGCTCAGGTCCAGCTCGGCTCACCTGGACAACCCATTCTCCCTTGTATAGAAACTCTCCACCCTCTGGTGATGTGAAACTCACCCTGTGACAATAGAAATATACAAAGGCCCGAAAGGTTACCAACTAGTCCATCCTGAGAATGAAATCATAGCTCGTCATATCTAAGATATAGAGGTCCCACAGAAAGTGACACCCACCAACCACTAGGGGGCACTCCCTGCACTAACACACACTAGCCGTTCTAGTACCCAATGGAGTATCTTGCATCATAATATCAGAAGAAGTAGAAACACAGAGCCCAAGGCTCTCCACAACAGGCACATATATAAAACTATGTGTAGAACCCATATCAAAAAGTACTGAAGACAAAAAAGAAACAACTAGAATAGTACCTCTGAAAGTGGAAGGTTTAGGATCCTTCTCCTGTTGGGTCGGTTGCACTGCATATTCCTGCCCAGTGTCACGGCCCTACAACACAGCCTAGCTACCCTAAGCTGACCCACCCTGCTATATCTGAGATCCTGGTGTCTGGCTACCATAGCCACGACCACCACCTCGGAATGTACATCCTAATGTATCCCAATTCTTTGACTGGTAAGAAGCTTCTGTCTATGCTCGTACACGCGGAGTCTGCACAGAACCCCTCTCACTAGCTACTGGTAGAAACGCCCTGCATAAGCACTACAAATGACCCATCTTTCCACAATCTTGACACTCCACTCGGTCATGTGGACACTAAGGTCTCTTGCTACCCTCTTTACCGCACTGGTAGCACATCACCTGGACACATGTTGAGTTATTCTAGCTAGTACTACCACCGCGAGAGAAATCCATCTGCCTCTTCCTCTTACCAGTAGAAATAGTACCAGAAACATTTGTCGAACAACCCTGTCCTGCACCACTAGCTTCCCATAGGTTCTTCTCAGTAATCTGTTCCTGGTTCACAATAGCATGCGTCGTAGGAAGCCTAAAAACATTGACCAGTGCTCAGATGTCATATCAAAGACCATCCTCAAAGCATTGAGCCCTCAACATCTCGCCACCCACAAGAACATGTGAAAAACGTTGTAAATCAGTGAAGCGGGTAGAATAGTCCATCACATACATGGTTCCATGATGCATATTCATGAACTCTCGAGCTCGATCTCCCCTTAGCATCTTTGGAAAGAAAAATTCATATAAGACTACCTAAAAATCTTCCCATGCCATGTCTTTGTGATGCTCGGTCTGGGTGGTAACATCCCACCACCTCTTGGTGGAATCACGCAACACGTATATTGCGATCTTGACCCTCCACCCAGGAGGCATCTCCAGATGGTCTCAAATAGTCTGCATATAACCAAGACAAGACTCTGCAGCCTATGGTCCTCTATCCCCTGAAAATGTAGGCAGATGCTGCTGCTAAAATATACACATCAGCTCTTCCATATATGTGGCACCCGGTAGTGCTCCCTGGAAGATCTTCATAAACTGCATGATGCCTTCACAGAACTGTGCATCTGTGCGTATGTCTGGTATAACAGATGGTGACACATCTGGATCTGTTGGAGGATCCATCGGTATCCCATGGCCTACCATCTCTGGAGTATACTCATTGCTACTCTCTTGGCGAACAACTCGAGGTCGTCTCGGCGGCATGACTCTATAAGGTCAAACACATGCCTTAGATTAAGATCATCAAAGACTGAAAACAAGGATTGTAATAAGGGAACAGGAGAATGAAAACATTCAAGTCTTACTAAAAAATACTACACATCATTTATAATAACTACACGGCATGTTCCCATTAGTATTTCACATGGGTGTGTACTCTACCAACACTTGTCGTGTAACAACCCAAACACATGACATGTTGTCCATGCACACGGTGTGTACATGAATTTTCATTCCCTTCCTAAGTCCTTAAACATGTCTTAGCCACAAGGATCTCCCTTAACCGATAATACACAGCATGTATAATATCTACACGGAGTATACTAGTTAGATTCCAACTACCTGTGCTGTTAGTGACACGGTCAGCTACTCGTCTGTCACTACATGGCATGTTTCACCCGCACACGGCGTGTACTCCACCCCATTTCCTCAGCCACACGGCCAAGTCTACATGATCTATCACCGGTCAAGACTACATGGAATGTCCCACAGGTACACGGCATGTCCACGAAGAGGTAACACATACCCATGTTTGTTAGTTACACGGTCGGATCCCCAGTTCCAACTACACGTCGTTTTCTTCATTGACATGGCGTGTATAAGATCAGATTTCTCCACCCATGTTGTTAGTTACAAGGTGGACACATGTTCAACATAACACGGCGTGTTGAATAACTACACGGGGTGTTCACTCAATGTTTCATTATCCTATGTTTCTGCCTACATGGCCTATGACACGAGTAGAAACTACACGGCGTGTAAATACGGTACACGGTGTGTACTTAATTGTTTGTCCTTTTCTACCCGAACATATGATTAAACGGCATGTGATAAATATACACGGTCTGTGTTATGGTTTTTTCCAGATAGTAAGCCTTAGAAACTTCTCCAAAGCCCCGAAAAACACAAAAACAAACACATAAGTGCCAAATTTCGATATGTAAGGGCCTATACTCCCCGCGAATCAAATCTTTGAATCATATACAAGTTATAACAAAGTATACAGGTCAATGATCCACCAAATTACGGTCAATTAGGTCCCATACTCCTCAAGATCCAATGTTTGGAGTTTATTCTTCAATACCTCACATAATAATACCCTATAAAATAACAGGTATTTTATCACGACATCTATAATAACAACATTCATTTTCCAGAACAATATCTATCACAACAACATGAAATTTCTAATGCACCTATATGGCATAAAAACTATGCATGGAATGCGATTCTAACATGTTCCTAAATGATGCATGTGATGGAATACCCTTATCTCACCTGGTTACAACAAAATAGAACCCAGGTATAAAAATATAACAGCACACCACAAGTGAGTCACCCAACCGTGAAAATCAAGCAACTGTAAAAGTGAAAAATTAGGAAAATTGCAACACAAGGTAAATTATATTTTCCCTATACATGGGTTAGCTACTCTCGTGCATAGCTTATTACCAAGTACCTATTCTATCATATCTCTAGATATAGGCTCCAAATAGTAAGTCAAGGGAAAAATACCCTCTGATACCGCTTTTTATTGTTCCAGATCTCGGTGCCACTCAACGGGTGCCCATGACCCGATTGGTCACATGACCTCAAACACATTTCCTCAAACACCCGAGGCTGCCGACTAGCAGCGAGGGACTAGCTATGATAGTGGGAAAACCATTCCCTCATTTTTCAAAGTGTAGCATAACGGTAATAGATATAAACATACAAAAATGGGTGTAGTAAAAATTACCCAACTGAATTGGATAATAGTACAGAAGTAAAATGTAACTACAGTCATATATATATGATGATGAATTATGTCTCTAAGTCTAGAAAACCATACAAAACAGGATACACAACAATCTAAAATAATCCAATACAAATTATAAGTACGACAAAGGAAAAACAAAACATTGCAGCAGGAACTCAGCTGCATCATGAGCATAAGCTCGATCCCCTACTCTCCCACTCCTCTGCAACAATCAAGTACCTGTATAGATACTCTTTCCCTTATCCACACCTACAAAAATATAATTTATTTGGGCCCAAGACTTGACCCAAATAGGGTGTGAGAAATAAATCCCATTAGGCAACCACCAAAGCCCGTGCCCAACTGTCAGTGAAAATGAGCAATAGTAGTGTGCAATAATGAAATGCAGTAAACCAAGAACTGCTAAAAAGTTATCATTCCTATATGTTCCATTATCGTTTAATTATTATTTAACAATTAAATATAATTGAAATATAAGTTCTCGAGACTCATCATAAGCCAACAATCTCTTAAACGGTGCCGCAACCAAAACTACAACAATTTATCTAACAAGTTGAATGTAAAAACAATACCAAGCATGTGCTTTAACTTGGAAGGTATAACATGTGAACTCAAAATAGTGAATATATGTGTAAATAAATTCCTCAGACAAGAAAAAAATTACCCTCATGTAATCAAAATCAAAACTCACAGGTGATTGCCAATAGGCATAACGAATACTTCCATCTGGCATACGAGATAATGCACTTAGGCACATAAGAAACTTCCCACAAGCAGAAGAAAAGTGGCCCTCAGGCTAAACGAAACACTTTCCCTCAGGCATGAGAAACACTGCCCTCAGGCTAAATAAGAAACCGGGCTGAGACCAACACATAAGCAAACAATTATATAAATTTTCTCTCAAGAAAACTCAAATCATGCTAAATCACAGCATACCCAAGGGTATCCTGGGCAAACAGCTAAATAAGGGAAATGCACCCACGGGAGCTCTTCCCAGATCCGACCTCTATCTAGAGCTCCAAATGACCTTTTCTGCCTCCTCTACCAAAAGATGAGGCTAATGTCCATTTTAAGTGAAAAAAACAAACTACACGGCCTATACTCTCAAGTACATTGTGAGTACTTTTTATTATTTATTTGTTCCTTTGGTGGATACTTTTCACCTCCACACTGTTCATCTGTCGACATGATTACACGACATGTATATCTGAATACATGGCATGTATTTTCACTCTGACAGGGTCTACTCCCATCGCCTTACTTTTTACCTATAGACTGATTACACGGCGTGTAAATACCTAATACATGACGTGTATTCATTTTGTACACCCTTCCTCGCTGATTGTCCTACATGCCCTATGTACTCATCCCACATGACCAAAGTACACAGTGTGTTGAAACGTACATGGCGTGTACACACAAAATTTGGGATTTTCCCACATTTTCCTTATTTTTCTCAAAAAAACTTAAGGAAGAAGGACTAGAATAAATTCGTAACTCAAGAATAAAAATACGGTTCCTACATATAATTTCTCCCAAATGTTTTAAAAAATGGATCTTTTATCAGTTTTATGTAAGGAAGTATCTTTTTAAACCACTCTTCTAAAGTTACTCTTTCATGTATTTCTTCAAAAGTCAAAAGGAATGAATTTTTACTTATATAAAATGAACATATATTCCTGATTTCATGATGCCTTAATTTTATTTATATTAATTAATATGTTAATAATTTTATTTTCAAATATAATGTTTTCATTTATGAGTGGTTTTGAAAAAAAATTAAATGTGATTTTGAAATGGAAAAGTTATTTTCCTAAAGAATAATACCTTTTTGATATATTTATATGTTATTATTATGTTATGGTTGATTTTAATATTTTATGTGGCTGGGAGGTTCCATGATAAAAATAGGGAGGGTGATCCCATTATAACTCTCAAATTCATTAGGTAATGGGATATAGTTAACCGAATAGATTTCTCAGAAGCTATTATATGGATAATACTGGGTTATTATTGAAAATGTAACTATGATGGTTACTCCTTATGTAGCTGAGAGAGATATAATATTTTTAAGAGTGGTATAATAAATATGTACCAAGGAACCATAATTTTTTTCTATTCTATATAATGTGTTTTTATAGGAAAATATTTTTAATGGGTTTCATATTTTTCACTGGCCGAACAATTTTCATTCATTATATCCCTTACTGATCATTATATCCTCATATGATGTTGTTAAATGTTTTTGATGGGTAATGGATTAGTATGTATGATTATGAAGACAAATTGAAACATTTCAATATATTTTAATCAAAAAAAATATTTAAAAGGGTTTTTCATAGGAGATAAATGGATACATAGTATAAGGGTCCACATGTAATGTATGAGGTTACTTAGTAAGTGTCTGTAATAATTATCTAAAAATATAAACCTAATAGATCACTAAAAAATGATGTGACTTCTAGTTTTAAAATAACTTGAATTTGTATTGCTCAATCCAAGGTCCTTACATTTTGTTTCATAGTAAGCATTAAACAACTCTAGAGATTAGGATGTTTCTATTTAAGGTTTTATTTGGAGCTATATATATCATCATGGTTTTATATTAATGATATTTTTTAGGATATTGGATTTATAGATAAAATATATTTTGGTATAAAGGATTTGATGTTAAGGTATTATATAGTTTCTATGGGTATTATCTATAAAAAGATTATTCTCATTTTAACATGTAATAATTCATTTCCTTTTTTAATAGTGTTCTTTAAAATAGATTAAGGATTGTTTATCAAGATAGAGGGAAAGTTAACATTCATGCCCATATTATCTATTCTAGGTGATTTGATTATAACTATTATTGTAGAAGCTTGATAAAATTATTTTGACAACTTTAAAGGTATTCAAATTTCCTTCTAGAAGATAGTTCACCTTTAAAATACTTATACTTTTCCCTAGAAATGTAATTTTTTGTGGTATATTTTACATTTATTTCAATGTCTAAACCATAACCCCTCTCTTGAAAGGTGAAAATACAAAAATAACATAACCATATTTTTTCTAGAATTTTTCCATCATATTATAAGAAATAATGGATATCAGGGAAATAATTAGGTCTAGATTTTAGGTTTGATTTATTCTGTTTTTTTCTTAATATGAGATATTTTTGGGGTGATATTGAGGAATCAAAAGAATATAACTCACATTTATGAATGTGGGATTAAAGTATTAAGGAAATTGATAATTAGAATGATTAATGATTTAAGAAGGAAGCTGGATGAATGATGTGGTTATCTATTGAGTATTAAATTTTTTGATATATTGGTATTTTACAAATATTATAGGAATAATGTAATTCTAATGGATTTTTAAATAATATGTTTTGTGTAACATCCCAGGTAAATAATGAATATGACATTTTCATATTTATTAATATTTTTAAATTAATTATTAATTTTACATTAAAGGGGATGTTATGTTCGATGGTGTGCCCGATACACAAAAACGGGTTTCTTCGAAATCTTATGTTGCACACAATATTGAGTTGTAATAAAAAATAATATTATAATATTATCATTTTAAATGGTAGTTAAGGCCTAGCTGTTGTAATGGAAGGAATGAACATAACTAACTAAAAAATGACTATATATGTTTTTTAAATATTTTTACATTTATCCAATAAATTTTAGATGCTTAAAATTAGAAAGAACCTGATTTTAAGCCTAATTACTCTAATATTCTTTAAAAGTTCGATTTACCTCATTTTAATAGAGAACCCTATTTAAATATAGTTTTAGGGAGTTTTATTTGTTATATTTGACACAATTAAATTATTCTTTAGAATAGGGTCATCAAAATCTAATTTGGGAAATTTTTTGGTATTTTTCTGATAAAATTCATGTTTTGATGAATAGTGAAAAATATTGTATTTTAATTCATAACTGCCTTTTAATCTAATTTATTTATATGGTTGGATTATCTTTTTAATTGATTTTAAAATTTAATTAGATTATATTTTTACCATTTAATACAATTGTGGTCATTGGAATTAATTTCACTTAGAAATTGGACATAAAGAAGTGTCAATCTTTTTATAGTTAATATTTCTTAAAAAAACTTGGTTTTTGTTTTGACAACGGGAATTAATTTTAAATTAATTTCTTACACTTCTATGTTTTGAATTAGGAAAAATTTATTTATTATTTTGAACCAGGAGTTCCAAATTGAGTAAATATTTAACGTTTATTTTTTGACAATATGAATATTTACGTTAGTAAAACTTTTATTTACCATGGTTAAAGGGTAAATTTGGTATATAAGGGTAACAAATTATTATTATAATAATATAAAATTTCCCTAAAATGTGTCTTAATCATATTGGTTAATAAACTTCTGACCATGGGCATCCTTTGGTCTATTTTGGGACCCCCATGGAGCCACATAAGATTGATAATGACACATTATATTAATTAATTTAATGTAAAGACAAAAATCACACAAACAAATATCTTTTAGTAAAGTAATTTTTACATGGGGTTATATAAGTAATAATTTCAAATATAAATATTCATTATAAAGATTTAAATATTTTCTAAATCAGGGTTTTTTTTTATAATTGTTTGAAATCAAATAAATAATATAATTTAGGGCACAAAAATGTTGCATTATTTACCTCATTAATAAATGATTTAAATAAATAAGATTATAAATATTAAAATAACATCCAAAACCAATCAAATTCATATTTGATGATTTTAATTCATCCATGATTATTCATATCTTTGAACATAATTAGTTTTGTTCCTTTATAAAAAATATCATCATATAATAAAATATTATTTTCACACTTTCCTAAAGAACCACTCCTCCCCTTATAAAAAACCCTCATTATTAACCCATTATTTACACCTGTGAAGAAACATGTCTCTTCCAAACCCTACCAAAATAATCTCTCAATATCCCTCTCTTCTTCCTAGAAGCCTTAATATAGAAATAAGGCACTTCAAGAAGTCATTTTGGTTCAAACCAAAGGGATTTACCCGAATTAAAGGGAATAGTTTCTCTTAAATTCTTTTCTTTTATTTTACTTCTCCAACCCCAAAAAACATTTTATTACTTTATTTTATAACAAAACCAGTATCCTCAATATACTAGGTTGTTGTTATGAGATGGAATAGAACTGAACTTACACACACCTCTATCTAATGGGTAATGAACATATTGTTTCTGTGGACAACGAACTACTACCTCACAAAACGATGAATGTTCAAATATCTCCTACTGCCTCTAATGATAGACATTATGATAAAACTGTATTTATATATGATATATATTATGTTTATGTTTTCTATATTCTTTTATATTTTTCATTTATAGCATACCTTTATAGTTTCTATTATGGGTAAACGCGATATTTTAATTTGAGGAAGTGCGGACTACCGCCCCCTCAAAGTGATATGACTCTTTAATTCCATATGTGGGACACATAAATGATGGAGTTAATGTAATATTTTATTAAATTGGAATTATATAATACCTATTTATTATTATTTTTTCTTTCCATTAAATATAAAATATAAATGAAAGTAGTGTTCATGCGTACGTACGACTTACCGTCTCCATGAACGGTGCATTTCACTTCTTACCTCTAAATGTTATGTAATATTATAAATTCATATATATACTGGATATATATCATATATATGATATATAAATATTTAATATAATTCTTTATATAATATACTTTTGACCACATGGACAACTTGTAATTATATGGTGTTCATTTTTGACTAAAGTATAAAATATCGACAAAATGACCATTATTAACATAAATGATTACATAATGATTATAGCATGGTAATAAGTGATATAAAAGAAATAATAAAATAGATAAATGTTTATAATAAATTATAAATTAAATTATGTTTATTATTCATGAAGAATAAGGAACAAATGAGTAAAGTCGGACATGAGGTAAGGGGTTTCTTATCTCACTTTTCATTCTGTGTGATTTACATTGTTCGCCACTAATTTATTACATGTGGTTTATTGTGTACTAAAATTCGATATATATAATAATTATTCTCTTTATATTCATGGTATTATATGAATTCATTTAGTGGTTATTAATTTCTGGTCATACTACTCGATTGATTACAATGTGGTAAGGGGTTTTCATCTCCCTTTTTATTTCTATGACATTCATGCTATGTTGCCACAATTTGTTTTTGTGTGATTTATATACTACCTATGAATGTTATAATTGTGTAATATACATAAATTTATGGGTATTTACATCTTCATTGTATGATCTGTCTGTCATGGTGTGTATTTTTTGTATGTTAGAAAATTAGTAAGGGAAACTTTCACCCTCCTCTTTTTAAAAGACTTCTTTTTGTTATGTCTTTTAATATACATCTTATTATGTTGTTATATTCTCTTATATATACTTATTTATGTAAATTTTATGTCAATGTCATGAGATACCCTTTTTTCTCTCATCAATTCATTTTCTTAATTTTAAAGTGACGTCGTTAGGCTGTTAAAATTATATAAGGGGACTTCTTCGCCCAATTTCAATTCTTTGGGTTAAACTTCTACTTCTTGGTTATGTCGTTCTATAAATATGTGTGAATAAAATAATATTATTTCACACATAATA
Source organism: Viscum album (assembly GCA_963277665.1). Classification (NCBI taxonomy): domain Eukaryota; kingdom Viridiplantae; phylum Streptophyta; class Magnoliopsida; order Santalales; family Viscaceae; genus Viscum; species Viscum album. The sequence continues at coordinate 368,473,066 of OY728135.1, read as the reverse complement.
TCCACTTAAATTGAGTGTATTCTTATTTGTCACACATTATTATGTAATTGATTTATCTTTAATCTAAGGATACAATTTTTATAAGGGATTTCATCTCAATTCACATTCCATTGAGACTTTATTGTTGTTATGCCCGAATTCACTCTTATGTGGTGTATATAATGTCCTTTGGAATATTATATCATGAATACCTTTACTCTCATGATATTATATTATTATGATTAAATGTTATTCCTTAATTATATGTATTCAATAGTCTCTTTTTCTGTTAAAAACACTATAACTAAAATATCGTTTTAAATGTTTTAAAGATTTATTCTTATAAATATTTCTCATTAATTTCCATGTTTTAAAAATGGGTTTTTGTATTTATTTATATGAACATTAATTTTTTCAAATGATAATTCATTTAAAATCTTCTAAGTGGTATAGGGCACATTGATTCAAAAATATCTTTATTAAATGTTTTAAATGGTTTTAAAAATGGTTGTATGAAGCATTGATTATGTCTATATCTTGAATGGATATGATATGGTTGAAATGTGGAAGTGTTAAATTTCCTTTTTTGTCTTGTTTTAAGTGTTATAAATATGTTATGGTTCTTGAGAATTGTTTACATATACGGGTGGTTTCGTGATAAACCTAGGGCGGGTGAGCCCGAGATAGCTCTCCAATGCATTGGATAACGTGACGGAGGTAATCGTTAATGCTTATCCTAAGAGATTTAGGGAATATACGGTGATGGGTATTCCAAATGTGACTCCCTATGTAGCTGTGATAGCAAAAATGTAAGTATGTTTTGAATGGTGTATGTTACCTTTATGATTTATGATTTCTATGTGTTATTCACAAATCTTATGATTTCATAAGGTATGGTATTATTGAAAAGTATGGGTCATTGTTTTTTATTTATTTATGGGATAATGTTTTCATTCATTATTTCATAACCCTTACTGAGAATTTTATGCTCATCCCATGTTTTTGAAATGTTTTTCACAGGTTATAAATAAGGGCAAGTGGAAGGAAGTATTCAAGAAGATTTATATCAAGAAAATAACTATTATTTTATTTAAGGAGTTTTATTGTTGTGACAAATCAGTTTTAGTAAAAGTTTATACTTCTTAATATTTAAGTTGATATTTAATAGTTACAGACTAATTCTCTAAAACTATAAACCTGAAAATCTCCTAAATTTTAATTCTTGATTTAATTCAAGATTAAGTATTGATTAAGTCTAGAACTATATATTTTGTTTTCATAAATTTGAAAACCTATGTTAGATGGAATCGATACCTTTGAAAAATGAAAAAACATGACTATTTTTTGTAGATATTTTTTTTATATTTGATTAATGATTAAGGTACATGTAAAACATTATTTTTTGATATTAAAATATTTTTTTGATTAACTAATTGATTTAATTATTGTGGACATAATTCTAAATCTATTAGAATTGTTTTTTGATTATGGGTTCTCAAAAATTTATGTAATTATAGATTCTTGTTTTTTAGGATGAAAAATGAATGGTATTAGATGACCATTGAGGTTAAAATACATTATTTTTATTTTTAAAATGATTCTTTATTTACAATAATTTTATAAGTATTATATTAAAATAACTTTTTTAAAATTTCAACCAACAGGATGGGTAAAAACCCATCGTATCTAGAAAAACCCTGGGGATCAAAGCAACAATGGAAGGGTGAAAATGGTGAATCGCCTACCACTGGCCTGCAGGATGTTATGGCTAGAATAATTTTACCCCTTTTTAAAATAACTAATGGAAGACATGTAGGTTAATTTTGGGAACATAAGTTTATTTTATTGATAACATTGGCTTTAATAAAATGATTTGGTGATTAAGTGATTAATATTACTTTGGAATATGTTCACTATTTTGGGACCCTTATTTGATTATGGTATACATAATATAATGGGATTTTATTCGAGAAATATAAGATGAATTATTTTTTGGGAACCTATATGATTTATGTAGATTTAGGTTATTTATAAAAATGACTAGTATATCTCAGAGATTATGTAATTATGGATATTTAAATTTCGTATGAGACAGTATGAGTGATTCATATTATTTAATGATAAATATTAAATTTTTATTTTAATACTATGTAATCAAATACATCTTATTTTTTGGTTTCAATATTTGTCTAGAATATTTTTTTAATTTTTTGATGGATATTTATTGAATGACCTTATATAGACATTGGGTATTCCTTTTGATTTTAGGATATTATAGATGTTTTTATTCAAATAATTGGTAATTATTTTTAAAATTTTACATCTAATACTAACCATTTTTCTTTATATTAATTCCAAAAGACTGGTGGAATATATAGATACTTTTTTGGATTTTGGGAACCATATAACTTGATTCATATGCATCAGGTATTAAAATTCATCTCGAATACTCATTATATATTAAAAAAACTATAATGTTGTTTCAGAAATTGATTAATGAATGAATTTATAGAATTAAAGTAAGTACGATTACCTTTTTTTTAGTATAGGTATTAAAATAATTCCTAAATTTTAGGAAAAGTACTTGAGAAAAGATCTTTTTACATTTCTTATCGACAAATTAAGGGCCTTTTAACCCATCATAGTTTTAGAGATTTTCTATGGTTAACAATATAATAAACATGTTCTCTATCACTATCCATTAGAACATGATAGTTAGTTTTCACTTAAATTTCCATTTTCTTACATTGAATCCAAATATATGTTATCTCATGATACATATTTACTTCCATACCTCTCTTTTCAAGTTGATGTTTTATTTTCCCTTTATACAATGCAGGATTTCAAAAAACGTATTTCAAAAAGTGAAACCCTATGTTTTTCATTCTTGAGTGAAAATTTTGAGAACAGACTTTATTAATTTGTGGAATTTAACATCCTGATATTTTAAAAATGAAATAATATGATCAATTACATAGACGATATCTCCCATCATGCTTAAACCAATGACTAAATATTATAATCTTAAAGTGATAACAGTAACCTAGAAATTTGTAATGTGGGGAATGAATGAGATGAGATAAATTATAAAAACATACTTTACAGATTTATATAAAATGAATTCCTTGGTTAACATTGAATAATTAATTAAAAATAACCAAATGATTATAAAGGATGTGTTTTTATAAAAAAAAAATATATACCCACAATAGATTTATATAATAACAAATTAAATTATTATCTATAAATAATATACAATAATGTTACTTATAATTTATATATTCAATAAAATGTTTCAAAATTCTTACAATATGTTTGATATGATTCAGATAAGAATAAATCCAAATTTAAACAAAGAAAGTTTTATTTTACTAAATGTTGATTTGTCACCTTTTGATTGAGAACCTATTTAAAAAATAAATTTGGACACTTTTATAAATTATATTTGTAAATTAAAATTTATTTTTTAAATTGGAATATCAAAATTATCTTATGGTGAAATATTTTTGTATTTATTGGATAAGTTTCGTTTTTTTATGAATAATGAAAATACTGAATTTAAATTCAAAACTTCATGTTCATCTAATTTATTTGTGTAGATAAATAATATTTTATACTAGTTTTATAGTATAATTAGTTCATTTATAAATCATTAAATATAATTTAGTGCATTAGAATCAAGTTAATGTTGAAATTTAAAATCAAAACATTGTAATCATTTGAATCTTTTCACATTATACCCATCATTTATTTTTCTGTCTATGAAATTAATATAAAAAATATCTTCTCTAATTATGTTAATAGAATTTGGAATAATCCCTTTCATATTTTGAATTATATGGTCGAAATTAGTTAGTATGTTCATTTGTTTAGACTTAGGTATAACGAAATCTTTCTTACTATATATGAAAAATAATGAAACACGATAAAGTTAAAAGGAAAATGAATAAAATGCATAGAAAAATAAAAAATTAATGGTTGGTAGATGTGTTTCATGGATCATAACAGAATTTAATAAATAAATTATTATAAATAATTGATTGAATTAATTCAACCACAATATGGTTGGATTTAATTATAAAATAATCTTTTTTTAATAAAAAAACTACACCTCCTCAAGTATAAAAAGAAACCCATTTATTCAAAAAGGACATTAAACCCAAAAAATATCTACCAAAACCACTACTAATCTATATCCATACATCCAACTGGTCATGGAATCACCCAAATACCAAGTCCAAGGTCCTGAAGGTGTCTCTCTTGGAGGTGATATTCAAGAGGTAATTTTCATAAAGCACCTCTATTACTTTATTATTGTATACTATATTTTCCTCACCTTCCTCATCCATAATGTCTTGATACATCCAAAATAATGTATATAATATATTTTATATTTCTCATATAATATCTCATATCCATATCATTTCTCATCTCCTCTTACTCAAATAAATAAAACCATTGTCTAAATTATGGTGGCTTGCCATCTCCATGAATTATCATTTTTCATTTTCAATTTCATCCTTAATGTATAATAATAAAATAATTATTACTATTAAATAATATTAAAATAATTATACTATAACCTATTTAAGGTTTTGGAACTATCATATAATCATTATTTTAATCAAATCAAAACATGTTCATGATTTTGGATAAAACAACCAAAATAATCTATTCATTTTCCATTAACATTTGATCAAATGAATCATCATCATGTTAGAAATAAAAATGATAATTGGAAAAATATTAACTTATGTAATTTAATTAGTACCATTTCATTTCACTTCTGTATTTTTATTTCAATTTTACATGAAAATCCATAAATATGCACAAATGAACCGATCATTAAGTTATGAAATGAACACTCCCAAGAAAAGGAAAAAATGATATATTATTAATGACTGGGTGGTAATATGTTATAAAAGTATAATAAAAAGTATTAAAAAATGACTTTAATTTTTTAAATAATTTATTACATCATTTAGCCCATTATATAGTAGGTTAAATTACTCACCACTAAAGTGAATCACGAGTTAACAGATTCTCATATCATATTTACTTCTATGATATATATTCCTTAATCAACACTTATTTCTTTTGTGTGGTTTATATATACATCCCTTTCATATATCATATCATTATTCACATTATCCTCATTATATGAAACATTTCTTTTTATATGTATTACTTTAATAGAGAATATGATTCGACTGATTATAATGTGTAGGGTAATTCTTAACCAAAATTCCATTATTTGGGTTAAACTTCTACTTATTAATTATGACATTATAATATAATGTTTGAAATTAACGTTTAATATCTTATGTTGAATTTATGATTTTTATATGTATATATTGTGAATACACATAATTTATTCACTTAATTAATTCTCAATTCATCTCTATAATATTTAAATGTGTCTCTTTAACAAAACACACTTTATTTATAATTTTTTAAAGATATATTGTTATAAATCATTAAATTTCAAGTAAATGTTTTCAAAATTGTTTTGAGGAATTTATTATAATTTAAATTAATGGTTTTAAATTTTAAAATTCTAGTTTATTTAAAAAAAATCAATGGTTTTATGTAAGAGAATTTCTATAAAAACACCCTTTTAAAGATAATTGTTAATTATTATTAAAAATTTCAAATGGAATGTTTATTAAATTATATGTAATAAATATATTTTCTTAATTTCTTAACTCATTATTACCTTTAATATTCCCTAAAATGTTTATAATATAATTTTCAAATAATATTTTTTCATATAAGAGTGAATGTTTTTTTGAAAAAATGAAATGTAATTTTTAAATAGAAGTTCTATTTTCCGAATAATGTTTCGTTTATGAATTATTTATGTGTAATTATTCTATTATAGTTCATGGGAATTATTTATGAGGATATTTGTTTATGTGATAATCCTTATGTGGGTGATCCAATTATAGCTAATAATTCATTGGGTAATGGGATAGAGTTAACCGATCAAGTTTCTCCAAAGATATTATAGGAATAATAATATAGTGTTTATTACAAATGTATCTATAATGCTTACTAATGGTGTACATAATATATATATATATTATTTCTATGAGTTTTATAGTAGTGATGTCCCAAAGAACCTACATGGTTTTTTTCTATGCATGCTAATGTGTTTTTTTATGAAATTATTTTTAATTTTTTATTCATGTTTTTCACAATACTAATGGGTTTTTTTCTTTATGTATCTTACTGGGGTTTATATTATCATCCAAAGTTTATTTTATTTTTCATATATTAAAGGATGAGATGGGATGAGGATAAAGATAAAATGAAAATTAAGAATATATTTCATGGAAATAAACAATGTTATGTTTTGAGAGGGTCCCATTAGTGGAAGAAATCAATAATTGGTATAAGTACCCACATGTAATGTATTGGTTTACTGTATATGTGTTTATCCAAATTCTACAAACCTTTAAACCTTCCAGATATTTGTAAAAAGGTAGTGTCTTATATTTTTACAATAACTATAATATGTAATTTTTTGTCCAGATCATAACATCTACCATGATTTATATAGCTTCTTCCTTCGCTTTCTTTTGTCATACTACATAATCATGTTCTTACAAGGAGAAGTTAGTGAATAATAAAATTTCTATGGGAATTAAAAAAGAAAACTAAACATTAATATAATTATATTAAATCATTTCAACTTGAAATTTGATCACTTTAGGTAGAGATATGTGAATATCAACATTACCTCCCTATGGAATATATTCAATAATTTTGGAGAGATTCACGCGTTCCTATGTGGGTGGATTTTCTTATTTATCATCACTATAAAATAAAATAAATTGGTTGGATTAATATGAAAATTCAAAATAGTTGTATTTTGTAATCAAATCATTTTCAATGGAGTGATATTGAATTGAATTCAAGTTTATACTAACACCATATATTTTCATGACCATATTTTATTTTCTTTACTCAATCCCAAATAGGGTAGTGTTGTTAGAGTTAGACGATGGTAGTTAATATTATCTAATTTCCTATAACATTCCACCATATATTTGGTTTCTTCTTATAAATTCTGATAAAGTTAGAGTGGTACTAAATGTTTTTCTAAAAAATTGAGAGTATCACATTGAATTTTACATCTTACCAAATCATTCCAAAATTCAAAAAATTATATTTTATAACCATTATTTACATCAACATTCATAACATCTTCAAGAACCTCTTCTTATAGTGGCTAATTTATTTTTGATAGTATATATTCAATTATCTCCTTTATAACTTTATAATATTCTTAGCCTTGAAAAATATGTGGGGTAATCTCTACCTATATTTCCTGGTTATTTTTCCTCTAATTTTTGTTCGACGAATGAAAGGATATATTAAGCTATAAATTCACTTTGGTTCATTATATTCTCCCTTTATTCCCTTTAATATTTCAATTGGACTTCTTTTTCATTATAAAAATATTCTATTTCAATTCAATGTAGTTAATCCATGTGTAGTAATTTGAACATGAATTCATAAGCGTAGAAGAATTATTTTTAGGTTTGTTAAGAAAAAAGAGAAAAATTATTTTAAAATAGTTTAAGAAATAATAAGTTATCAATTATATTTCTCTATAAAAACTCTGTTATATTTTTAAAAACCTATCATGGGTTGGTTAAAAATAAAAATTAATTTTCCTCCTAGTATAGAACAATGTCTTATCAATGTCATCTATCATGGATCTTTTTTGGATCACTCAATATTGTAATTATTGTGTTATATTTATGTTGTTTCATAATTTAATGAAATAAATTAAAAATTAGTGGATTTTAGAATGGAATGAACACATAAAAATAGACACATAATGTAAAATTTAGAGAGAATGAAGTTATAAGAAAAAAAAAACGATCCTATGAAAATCACCATGAGAGAAATTTTTTTGCCTCTTTGTGAGTCTCTTACCAACTCAATGATCACAATCCATATTATGTTCTATTATCCCCCCTAGACTAGTTGTGAATATACTATTTAACTAACATTCAACATGAAAATTCACATCTACCCACTCATTTGATAAAAAATGCCTCACTAATCAAGATCACCCCTAAGCTATCTTCTTGGTATGAAATCGCACCCATTCATTGATGAATTATCCTTTCAGGAGACCCATTTGGTTAATTATTCCCCTTCATAAAGATTACATGTTGCTGTAAAGGTAAAATGAAAATAATATAGAAGAAAGTGAAAAATGAAAATTAATTTAACAAAATAAATAAATACATTAATATAGAAATAAACAAAACCCAATTTTAAATGGAAAGGATAAAGGAACAGTTGTAGTAAATTAAAATGGAAAATTTAAATCCTATTAATAGTAAATGATATGGGTTTTCTAAAAATCATAATCATGCATGGGTCGACAACTTTAAATATGTTTAATGAGGAATAAGGTTTTTCTATATAGTAAAAATCTTCCATAATTTTCTCTATATTTTTATTCCATAATTAAATTCATTATCTAAATAATTCATTTTTCAAATATATATTATATATCATTTCATTATTCAATAATTAATTAAAAATTAAGTTCAACTAAAAATATTAAAATATCTTAATATCCTAGTATTGTGGGAATCATAATACGCAAATAAAAAATTGACAAAAATTCTACTATGTACAATAAGATTACATGTATAAAAAATTCCCTTATATATATCAATAATTCCACTCCAAAAGTAAAGAAACTCACTATTATTGGGTTCCCATGCCACATCTCCCTATCTAAACTCGTTCAGAGGAGGGTGATTAACGACCTCGTTCGACGATACGAGGGGGATGGGATTATCCCAACCCAGGATATGGCCCGACAAGAGATAGAGGCTTCTATGACTCATCATATCTACCACCCCCAAGGGCCAAAAAGGGGGACAATTCTCTCCAATACATCCTACAATGATTTTGGGAGCCTCTCCCCCATAGCGCTTGATGACACTCTCCCCTACACTAATTAGGTTAGGGAAGTTCGGGCCTGCCCAATTGTGATCCCTTCCCAGGGGCCACCAAGGAGGGATCCAATCGGCCATGTCGGTACCATCACATGGCCCCATAGGCTTATGATAATGCGTGTTATGCACCTAGACCACCAACCTTGGTCAGGTTAACCCAACACCAACATCAGGAAAAAGATGAGGACAACGTCCACCATGGGGCGTCATCATTAATGAATACCATCGCCCACGCCACCACAGATGTATACCAACAATTACCCATTTATACTGAATAGGGGAAATCATATGCTCGGCCGGGATCGAGGCCCCAACCACCCATAGGAATGTTGGGACAACTCTCCTGGTCGCCGACATAGTTGGCATTCATTGTGGACCGACCCACATCAACGAAATCCAGTACGAATGTCCTCCCTCTGCCACCACCAATGAGAGCGCAGGTCCCCCCCCACTCACATGATCAGCGTGGAAGTCCTCCCCATTAGAATATAAGTCTGAGCGGAGGTCCTACCCACCACACTGAAATCCATCATGGATTTTTATACCACACCCATGACCCCATGTATGGAGCCGTTTATCCTTTGACAGGTCATCGATATGAATAACCTCCATGTCTTGTCATCCAACAACATGGGGGTCTTCGTTATCTTTTTATTTCATTCGACGAAGATCCTCCTCATACCATCAATCAAAAAATCAGAGGTCTTCCATGAATCATTGGCACCCATTGCAGAGGTCTTCCCCATGTTTATTTTGACAAGTATGAAAGATCCCCATGTACTATTGCTGCCAAGGGAAACACACATCGGGTTATTTCTCATCCTGCCACATGATATAGAAGAGTTCCTACCCACTCCAACACTTCCCACGAAGATTATCTCCATGCACCAGCTAGAAAACATGAAAGTCCTCCCTATGTTCCTTTTGACATTTGTCCAGGTGCTCCTCGCAACCCAGCTCACAGAGGTGAAATTCCTCTCCACCCCACCATTACTTTAGCTGATAGTCCTCCTCATGTCAAAAACATACCTTGTCCTGAAGAACCATCCTGGGGTAAGAGTAAAGGTCACTCTTTCCATAAGAAGAATATTGAGATGATTTCCATCGCGATTAAGCATGTCTGCTTCTCAGATTCTGAGGCATAATACGATTCAGTAATGGAACCCTCACCAAATAGCATGTTCCAAGGGTTTTGGAAGGAATGGGGAATATAAAAAACATAATTTAGGAATGTGAGGTACTCTTGATTCCCACCTCCATCTTAAGATAAATCCAATGGGAGGACGATTAGGTCTCTTTCCAGGGCCTGGCTGTGCAATCCTCCCAATCGCCAATAAGGTCACTATCTACCTCAACCAAAGATCACATAGAATTTTTATAGGGACCGATAGAGGATGAACAACATCCTAACCAACAATCAGTATCCACAAACCCTGCACCAGAAACTATGGTTGGTAGTCCGTCCTACCCGGATGTGGTGGCTTAGTCGTTACATTCTTTGTAAGTCATCCCAAGATGTGGTGGATTTTCAGCTCATTCTCCATATTCACCACTGGCCAATCCACCATATCAGTGGTCTGAATCAGTGCCACTATTGGTTCCCATGCCTCACCGAGTTAAGCAATAGGGAAACCAAGGTACAGACCCCGATTCTGAGTCAAGGAGCATTTGTGACATCCCGGTGCTAGACCATTTCCCATAGATGTTTTAGCCAATTGAAACCATGAACATCATTATGCCAGAATCACTTACCCAGGAGGATGTCACATGTTTTTTCCAAACCCTATGGGCAACACACTTCCTTATCCATTATCAGAGACTAGATTACCTCAAGATTTAGACACACTTTGAGGATATTGGATAGCAATGTCTCTTGGTTGACTTGGATTCTCTTCCTATAGCCCACCTTCTTAAGTCACCTAGTCGCCATCGAAACCTCTAGCAACGATTAGTCTAGATTATTAAAGTGATTTCCAAGATTATAAAGGAGTCTTCCCCCCATGTTCAGTCTATGGTTGGTGGAAGTATTCATCCATTCATTTCAGTTCTATCTAGTGCAAGACCGACTTAACAGGCGATATCATGGATATTCCTTCATGTGAGTTGCGGTTAATAGGGCCGACCAATCAGAGGGAGATAATGATCTACATCTCCTTAAAGATAAATTATCACTAGAGGGTGTGCCACACCTATTGCATCTATTGGGAATAATTAATATCTGTCAAGGATATTTTATGGGTCTTCCTGTACATGTTGATTAATTATCCATTGGTCGGAATCCCATTAAGGGAAAAGAGAATCTTTGGGTTGTAAAACCCACTGACCCATCTGGATCAGTTCAGAAGATGGATGATGATCCTAATAGGGCTATGTTGTGCCAATATATCATGGATCATAAGAAGATAATCAATGACCTCCCTATTGAACATGTTGTGCAGTGGGACCAGACTACACTGATCCTTAACCTAGGTAGTAGAGGCAGATATGAATCTCCCCTAGTGAGTTTCTTCCAGGTGACCCGAACCACCCTGCCCATGTAGAAAGGGTATAAAATAGAGATTATGTCAAAAAGGCACAGTATATATCACCAAATCTACCTTAGCAGCACGATAATCTTCAGGAACCGACTCAGGTTTCCCTAGCCGCTCCATAGGGTGTTCCCCCAGCCATCCCGTAGGTCATCCCACCAGTGGATCTATGAGCTGTTAAGCCTGTTTATCATGTTAAATAACATACTAATGCACTATAAGTCAGGGACCCTCCCCATGATATAAATCCCAATCAAGATAATCTAATGGTAGTGCTCATGTCCCACCTAGAGGCTTTGGAAACTTGAATGATGTCAATTCAACCTGATAACAAGCTATATCCGACATGGGTGGTTGAAAAGCAAGCACCCCACATTTTGGGAACCCTACCTTTTTCCCTATTAATGGGATGGGTGATCTGTTGAAACATTTGGCCCACTTCAGCTCATGGTGTAGACCCATACTGATAACTCAAGCAAGCAAGAGGCCGCTAAATTCCTGTGTTTCATACAAACATTAGAAGGTCCTGGATTTGGTCAGTACTACCAGCTACCCATTGAGTCAGTTACCAGTTGGAAAGATTTTCATAGGCTCTTTCTTTAACATTTTAGTTCTACCACATGGGAGACGAGTATTTCATACCTCTTCAAGTGAAAATAGTGGTCGGACAAGCACTTCGCGGACTTTGTTGCGAGGTGGAAATGCCTCACCTACTCCCTTGATATTCCTCTAACTCGGGAACAACTACTCATAATGTGTGATGGTAATTTCAAAATTGAACTGGTCCATTATTTCAACACCCATAATTACTTCGAGGTATTTCTAGATTTTTCTTATAAGGCCCAATGTCTAGTGGAAGCCTTGCAGTAGGACAAACAGGCACATCCATTGCCTCCTATAGTTCCCACAAGAAGGGATGCTAAGGTTGATCCCATCGCGGTATCCCAATCATAGGCTCCTAGGAAGCCAGATTATTTACCAATGGAGCCATATCTATATCCTCATAGGGGCCAGCCACCTCAAGCGTAGCCTTTTTCCCAGCATTGACTACCTTAGAGATGGAAAGCGCCCCTACGTAATGTGCCACCAACACCATGGCGAGACAACTAGGTTCCACATCCTCGGAAAGATAATCTATCCCCTCGTAAGGTACAGGATCCTATATCCCCCTTCTTTGATTGAAGGAACAGAACCTACTCATTTTTTGAGGCTAATGTCCCATGTTATTTTCAAAGTTTCTTGGAATAGGGAATTCTACGATTACCGGAATGCAGGATCCCCGAGGAGTCAAATCTCACTGATTTCTCTAATTACTTCCCCTATCATTAGATACTTGGGAACACCCTCAAGAAGTTCTATGTTCTTAATTAATATATACAAGACCAAGTTAATATCAACATATTCAGGTTAGGCCCTGCACTGGAAGTGGTTGCATGTGTCTTCATACAACCCAACATCGACAGTGACAACGAAGGTGAGTGGCAGCATGTTCCTAACCATGGGTATCAAAAAATTCATGACTAGATGGATCAAAATGAATTTTCCTATTCCCATGGTATTATCCATGCATGTTTGAATTGAACCTATCCTTTAGAAGATTCCGCATCACCAGAAACCACTACATCTATGTCGATATCCCAGTCTTCTTCTTCTTAGAATGGAAAGCATCGATGATGCAATGGAAATCAAATCCCTCCATTTATTCCATCATCATCCTATAATATCATAAAATTCATTACCCCAATGATGGATATTACCCCCAGAATCCTTCTAGTGGTGTATGGTTCTTTTATTGATGACTAAGTGTACGCTTCGGTGAACACTGTTGTGCTGGTAAACCCCTACATAATTCCTGACGATGAGGAGCGCCAGACGGATCCTACCATCATCCCCAGCTTCCGCCAACATTGATAGATCCATGGGTATTTGGGTTGTTATAATTCCTTAGTCAATACATCCAACTAGGCTATGCATGCCACAGAAACCAGATAATAGGTCTGGCATGAAACGCAACACACACAGCCTTCTCATATTGTTTCACTTGGTTCTCCTTTACCAATAATTGTGCTACATGATCAGGTAGAGCTACCCAGACCACACAATGATAAGACATGCTCTATTATGGACCGACCATTGACATCTATCACTCATCCGATAGTTTCCCCATGAGTTTAGACTAGTGAGAAGCAAGTCAATTCCATCACCATTTAGTAGTCGGTTCAGCAAGAAGGGCCCGCCATACCTCTACCACAGAGAGACCTCCTATTATTATAAGTTCATTTTTTGCATGGACATATGATATTATTAAGAATATTTCTAGAAACCTTAAGAGGCTCTCAATCCATGAGGATATTCATCTTCCAGAAGTTATGTGTGAATCCCTTACTGAGGCATTAAGAAGCCCCCTCTAGTTTGAGACGAAGGTAGAAGCTGTAGAATCCATCCACGCAGTGGCAGTTGAGCATGCAGAATGTCCGGCCATCATTTCTTTATATTGATAAGATGAATGTTCTACCATTCAAGGGAATATCCTCCCACTATACATCATTGGCCAGTTAAATTTCGTAGAGGTGCATCAATATCTTTTCGACATAGGATTTATGATCAACCTTGTCCCAGCCTAGATACTCCAAATGATGGGGTTGTCTAAGGAGGATCTCAACCCCTCTATCCAGAAAAATCAAGGTTATTGAAGGAAGAAACAAGAACCGGTTGGCAGTATCCACCGGAATACCATTCGGTGGTCTGGTATCTGGCAACGAGGTCCTGGTTGTCTCACTAGATACCGCCTACAACGCGTTGATGTGTAGTCCATGGCTCCACCTGTACGCAGTGTTCCTCTATTAATATCACCAATGTCTTAAGTACCCCTTAATAGTCATGTAGGTGTACTCTAAGGTGATGAATATCCTTTTCTTCTTGTGAATCCCATTATCTGGATGATGACTATTACAAGATCAAGGACATGTAGATTTAGGCTAGTGAGGTTGAACCCGCTGTGGTTGCAACCAACCTATGGACAGGCCTAGATTAGGCCTACATCTTTTTTATCCAACTATTGGAGGCCACAACTCCAGATTTGGGGAAATACTTTGTTGTATCTAGAATGGAGGGGATGAGCATTCCCAAGTCTGAGGAATTCTAAAAGATTACATTGTATTCCAATACAAATCAAGATCTGGAAATCCCAGAGCCCCCTATCCCCATAATTTATCAAGATGTCCACCCCATGGTAATGACAATATGACATAGTTTTTTGATTCATCGTGATGGGATAAATCAGATCAAGCCAACAGACCACTATTTCTTTTATATCATCAAGAATTTCCCCTTGGGAAAAAATTCAGACAGGATTGGGTTGAAGACTTTCATTGCTATGGTTTCAGTAGTATAGGGGCCCCCCAATGTGGTTTCCACCACTACTCAGGATGGAAATAGTGTCCCGTTAGGGTTTTTTGACCCAGAATAATCGCCTCACACTGAGGATCCCTCCTCCATATGTAAATAAGATGATTTAAAGTATGTTCCTCTTTATTTTGAAGAGGGTTTGTCCACCACGGTTGATGAATTGGTATAAGTGAACCTCAGTAATGAGATGGATCTAAAACCCACAATGATCAACACTGTTATTCCTATAAATGAGAAACAGTGATACATGGACTTCTTGAAGTGACACAAGGATGTATTTTCCTATAGTAATGATTATATTCTAGGAATAGATCCTCAAGTATCCTTCCACCACCTTGGTCATCTATTAAATAATCATGGGTTCATAAAACCTTCAAGAAAGATACACCCTTCTCACAGTGCCAGGGTTGAGGTTGAGGTTGACATGCTCATCAGAGCCAACTTCATCAAGGAGGTCCAATACCCTAGATTTTTAGCCATCTTTTTTCCCGTCATGAGGATGAACAGGAATATCAGAGTCTACATAGACTTCTTGTATGTCAACCATCACTATATGAAGGATGGAATTCCCCTTCTTGTGATGAATTTGTTGATTGACACCACCACTGGGTTCTAGGCTCTCCCTAGTATCTCTCCATTATGTATGGGTATTCTGGGTATATCCAAATTCAAATTTCCCCTGAGGATGAAAGTTTTACATCCTTCAGTGAATCACAAGGTACTTTTTTATAATAGGTAATTCCTTTTGAACTATAAAATGCAGGTTCCACCTATCACCATGCCAAGCATCATATATTTAAGATGATTCTCAAGACATTGGCAGAATGCTACATGGATGATCTGGTGGTAAAATCTCACCAGTGCCAGGACCATCTCAATGACCTCTAGAAAGTGTTCAGATTATTATGGTCCCACCATATGATGTTGAACCCCATGAAATTTTCTATCGGGGTCACATTTGAATAGTTTCTCACTTTTGTTTTCAGGTATTGAGGCATTGAGATTGATCCAGGGAAAATGAAGTCCAATAGTTAGATGTCTCCTCTGAACAAAATTTGGGAGCTTCGAGGTTTTATAGGCCACCTAGCCTATATACGCTTATTCATGATGAATCTAGATGGAAAGTGTAATCAATTTTCCTATCTCATGAGTAAATGTGGCGATTATTAGTGGGATGAAGAGTGTCATACTGATTTCGAGGAAATCAAGTAGTACCTATTACAGCCTCCTGTCCTGATGCCACACATTTCTAGAAAGCCAATTTTACTTTATGTGACCACCTTGGAATGATATCTCATTTCACTTATGTCCATGAAGAACAATGAGGAAATGAAGAACATTCCATACTCTCTCAACTACATGCTCCTTGATGTAGAGACCAGATATTCCACTATCCTAAAAAGATTCCTTGCACTGGTATTCGAAGTGGAGAATTTGTGACACAACTTAAAGCATCATGAGATATATCTAGTGTCTTGTGCGGATCTTTTAAAATAAATTCTGAACCACCCCATGTTGACATTCCATCTTTCTCAGTTGGAAGTGATCCTCTAGTAGTTTGACATCAGGTTTGTCCCCCAGAAGTCCATTAATGGATAGGTATTGGCATACATCGTTGCCGCCCATCCAGCTCATGTAGACCAGTATCTATTTCATGATATTCCCATTGAGGCAATCCTCTCTGTAGTTCAAGATATTTTCTGTTGGAAAATGCACTTTGATGGTTCATCCCAAATCCCTACTAGCAGAAGACGCAATGATCCCCGACTCAATAGAGTGGGCCTGGGTATCATCTTTATCATGCCAACCCAAGATGTTCATCCATATTCATTCTTGTTGTTAAAAGGTTGTACCAACAATGAAGTAGAGTATCAGTCTCTCATTAGAGTTCTTGTGCTGGCCATAGAGATTGATTTTCCCCATTTACATGTGAAAGGGGACTCTGAACTAGTCATCAAAAAAATCAACGGTGACTACATCATCAGGAAACCAAAACATGTACAATTATTAAAACATTCCCACTAGTTTATGGCCTAGTTCCCATCTCGGGTAGATGTTACTTGTGTCCCTAGGTCCCAGAACGGTCAAGATGACTTATTGTACAGCTTGACTATATATCTTACAAGGGCTGATCAAGATGATTTGATTATCCACAAGGCGAATCAGAGAGTCATTACTCCAGCTACTTCAGATGATGATGATAGCCCACAGGTAAGGCACCTAATCGTCGGTGCCTCGACGTCATGAACCCTAGGTTCCCCTAACATGATATTGGAAGATACTTCTGACTGGAGGATTCCCTTTATTGTGTTTCTCTAGCATGAAAATATCTCGACATATCGAGCCGAGCATGAGCGAATATAACACTACACATTACAGTTTACCCTCCAGAGTGGTCTTGGTCAATAGGAGATCCTCTAAAGATGGGGTTTTGATGTGGTTCACTTGCATTTCATTCAAGGTGGTGATATTTATCAGGTCATACAGTATTTTCATGTCAGTTCTTGTGTGGATCATCAGACTATGTTGAAACTATCTCACAAGAACAA
This sequence comes from Viscum album, assembly GCA_963277665.1. Taxonomy (NCBI): domain Eukaryota; kingdom Viridiplantae; phylum Streptophyta; class Magnoliopsida; order Santalales; family Viscaceae; genus Viscum; species Viscum album. The sequence goes on along the minus strand of OY728135.1, from coordinate 368,455,612 downwards.
TAGATAGGTGTATTTTTGGCCTACCATGATCTACGACTGTATCATGTTTTCCAAGAGGTGGCTTGAATTCCAGATCCATGCGAATTTTGGGCATCGGACACCAGAGCCTCTCTACACTACTAAGTACTCTTAGCCCTTCACGGTCTGGGGACTCGATGTCATGGGACCCTATCCACCAGTGACAGATCTCTAGTGCAGATTCATCAGGACTGCTACAAATTTCTTTTCCAATTGGGTAGAGGTAGTTCCACTCAAGGAGGTCATTTCCTATACTATATTTTAATTTGAGGTCTCCAATATTGTCTACCAATTTCGAGTCCCTCTCTCCATCCTCACATATAACTTTACCTACATCAATGATTCCAAACTGAAGAATTTTTACACAAAGTACAACATCCATTCTTACCATGCCACCTATTATCACATGCAAGAAAATGGGCAGATTGAGGTGTTTAATAAAATCGTCTCTATACTTATGTAGAAGATGATTGGTAAGAAGAAGAATAGATGGCTAGACAAAATCCCCATCGCTCTTTGGGCCTACATAAATATGACTCACAATTCTACATAGGCGACCACATATTCCATATTGTAAAGAACAAAGGTAGTTCTACTCGTAGATATTCCATTTTTTTCAATACACAAAGTTGTTTATAAGCATTAGACACTAGATAAGGTAGCTAAAATCCATCTGGCTGAACTAGAAGCAGTTGACGAGAAAAGGCTTTGTGGCCTAAAAATCGGTAAAGGCATCAAAACAAGATATCATGAGCTTTCAACAAGAAAGATCAACTATTCTCATATTTATAATTTGACATGTTGTTGGCCCAATTAATTCCAATGATACCTGGTAAGAAACCACCCCAACTGGAGCCCAAATTGGAAGGACCTTACATCATTCACACAGATTACCCCAATGGCTCGTACTCCATAGTTACCATGGATGGTGAGCGTATAACTCCTCCAACCATTTCCAAATTCCTCAAGAAATACTTTTCATTAGTAAATTAGTCCTATATGACCATAAATTGTAACATATTTAACACATGATGTTAAAATGCATGATCTGACTACGCTGAAGGACATAAAACAACTATTCACTTATCCCGGATGACATTAAACTAAATTTTATCCCATATGACGTTAAACAGAATATGGTCTCGCATTACCTAGAACTATTCCATCCTCACCACACGACATTAAACGATGTGATCCGTCCATGCTGAAGGACATAAAACAACCCCGCACCCATCTTGCACGATGATAAACTACAAAATTGCTCGAGCTCTATGAAAATAAACAATGTTCTACCTACATTCTCAACCCACATGACCTTAAACTACACACCATCTTCATGAAATACATATGGATTGATTCCAATCCTCATGGGATACATTGGAATTCTCAAACACCTCGTCTTAGATTTTTCCCCCCAGATTCTTTCCGTTGAATTCCCCTGGGTATAGTTCTCTTGGAGGATTTCACATGGTATCGTGTAGGCTTATTAGGAACTCATTTATGTCGGGTTTACGATGATATCACCATATGCCTCTCACATTATTATATCCTACCACTATCCTCACAAAAATATGTTAAACTACATTTCCCTTTCAGAACTATGTATGGATTGATTCCCATCTTCATGGGATATGTAGGACCGCCCGAACATTTTATCTGTAGTCCCAGCCCCAAACTACAAGATCTCTTATTGGGTTTGGCCCCTTGGCCCAAATGCTTTTCAAAACACATGGTGTGGTGTGGGTTTTGTTTTCCATCATTCACATCTAGATTATCATGATAACACCATGTATAACCCTTCTTAGAGATCTCCACCTCTTTTGTTCTTTCCACCATAATGTTAATCTCTGGTCATGTTCATGTTTCATGTGTCCCCTTTATTCTGGTATCCATTAGCATCCACATCCAAACGGACCCTCTAACGGCATTCATGATTGACATTATGGATCACCTTCCATTTTAGGACAATGTCTTGGAGGACCTTGAATAAAACCTTGATACAGGTCTCGCATTGTGAATATGGTTAGCGGTCGATGCCCATTGGTTTTTTCCCATTTCAGGAAACACGATATGGATGTTGTGTTTCAAATATGGCCAATAATCATCCTCTATCATTATCAACACCTCTATATGTCCCAAATTTTGGGTTCAATGATTCATTTTTTCCTGATATCCCTTCGAATGTCCACATGCAGAGATCATGGATGTTGTTCATGGTGGTATTGACCACATCCGACATCTTTCCTTTAATATTGTTCCCTTAAATGCTGCGGAGAACTTGATCTCATTTTTTATTTCCCACACATATCATTGATCATGTGTGATTTAGATATTTTTAAGGCCATATACCCATAAAGGGTCACAGAATCATGGTTTTTGCTCTATGACCATAATCAAAGACCACCACCGTCCTCATCGCACAATTTCAAAACTATTTAATCCAGCCTTCACTGAGGGTTGTAAAACCACTCAGCATCCATCCTGCATTATTGTGAATTGAAAATAGGATATGACATTCTGTCTGTATCCTAGCCTTTGGTTCATCAACCTTTCGCCCCCCTAGCCAAAGTTCTCACCTAGGATTGTGTGGTGTGGTGTAGACTCTTTGTCCTCATTCACGTCAAGATATTTTTTTCCACACCGCATACATCCCCTTGAGACACCCATCTATACATCATTTATTCCACAATATGTTAAACTACACAGATTCAACCACACTTTATGCATCCCATCATTTGGGTCTCTGTCATCTTTCACATCTGAATGAACCCCCAATTGGCATGGATGTTTGTCCCCAAGGCTCTCCTATCATCTTGGGACAACATCCCTCAGGATTCTAGACAACGATTTGATACAAGTCATGCATCGCGAATACGGTCCGCATTTGACACTCATTGTTTGTACCAATTTCCGGAAACACCACAAATACTGTGTTTCAAACATGGTTATAAGTTATCCTGGATCATGTTTCCATTTTGTGGTCTCTGTTATAGAAGGTGCGATGATTCACCCATTCCACTGACCTATCCCACACATATGACATTGAAGATTGAATTTACAGTCTGAGCACAAAGAAAATAAACTAAGATTTACCACATCCTTGTCACACGATGTTAAAATACATGACATATCCTAGAACATTGTTCATCTTTATTCTCATCCTCACAAGATACGTAGGAAAACATAGACATTTTTTCTTCAGGTCCATCTCGGATTCATTTATTCTTTATCTTGGGCTCTTGGACCATGTTCCCTCCAGGTGTTATGAATGGTGTGTCATATGTGGGCTTATGTCCTCATTCACATCAGTTTATTCACCATGACATACACATTCCTTGTCAAGATTCCCTCCTCCTATCTTCATACATACCACATGAAGTTAGACTGCGTGGAATCTTTCATAACAACATGTGGCTTGATTACAACCCCCGCATGATACGTAGGAACTCATGGACATTTCATATTTGGGTCCAACCCTATTTCTTAGTAACAACCTCATCTATAAGGAACCTTGGTAATAGTCCTCTCGGATGGGGGTATGTGGTGTGGTATGGGCTTATGTCCTCATTCATGTTGGGTTTGTAACATCCATGCCATGTACATCTCCCTCTTGAGAGCTCTTCATCTCGCTATTCTCCACTCAACTTCATGAGTCATCATCTCCCAAATTGGGCCCCTCGTCCCTCATTGGTACATCATCAAGGAGCCCAGGAGAACTCTGGTTTAGGACCTAGAGTGTCGGATTCTACATAGACATGTTTTCATCCATTTACAGGATTCATGATTCCCATTATTTGGGCATTCATCATCTTTCACATTTGAAGGGACCACCGAATGACATTGATACTAGAACCTTGTGCTCTCATACTATCTTGTTCCAGGGTCCCCAAGGATTTCAAATTTAAATTTGACATAAGTACCATGTTAAAAATATAGTCATAGGTTGACGCTCAATTGTTTGTTCCCATTTAAAGTCACATAATATGGATTCCATGTTCTGAACACGGTCAAAAACTTTCCTCCATCATTAAACCACCTCCACTAAGACATAAATACTAGTTTTGTGATTCACATCATTTTCCACTCAATCATGTCCTAGTGGGATTTCGAAATTCTTGTTGTTATCCCTTTGGGATTGTTTATACGTTAAGAGGATGAATACATGGTGTGGTGTCATTTGAGGCTCCACATTGTCTCCCCTCTCACTTTCATCCACATGTCTTGAAGATCTTATGCACCCTTGTTTCCCACATTGAGCATGGCTCACGACGTCATAGGGATTTGGTAAAGGTTTGCACCAACTTGTAAGAGACTCACTTCTTTCTATCCGAGATCTATGGCCATAAAATAAGATCTATCATGTACTTTTCATATGAAATTAAATTGTAAGACATCTTTTAGAACAACATATGGCTTGATTCACATCCTTATGAACATGTACAAACACCTGGACATTTCGTTTTATGGTCTATCTCAGGCTACACTTATTATCTATTCTATTAATCCTTTTTTCCCTAACATTTATAGGATAACATGGTGTGGAATATGTTGGATTATGTCCTCATTCACATCTGGTCTGTAATAGAGGCTCCATGTACTCCCCTTTTTTAAGATCTTGTCTCTCCTACCTCTCATCTTGCATGATGTTAAAGTACACTCTCAAAACTATGTATGTCTTGATTCCCATCCTCATAGGATATGTAGGAACACCCAGATGTTTCATCTATGGGTCTAACCCCAGGTATCTTAAATCCTACCCCCTTTTTCAGTCCCCTTGTCCTGAACTCTGTCAGAAGCATATAGTGTGGTGTAGACTATTTATTTTCTCATTTATGTTGTGGTTTTAAACAAGTCTCCTCCAAAATTAGATGCTTGGAATCCCCATGACCCTTTTCCTTGGAATAGGGTTTGACTCCCTCTTTCGGGCATGCATCATTGGTGTACTTGAATCTGTCCTGGCAAAGAGCCTCGTGTGTGTAGTTTTCAGGTGTAAATTCTTTTGTTTCATGTCCATTCTTCATGAGCCCTTAATTTTAATCTCTCTACCCTTCTATGTCTAGAGGTACCCCCTTTACGGCCTTGTATCATGCCACATTGGCTTACCAACTATCCTGGGCTAATGTTCTGGAAGACTAATGTATGACATCTTGACTTAGGGCCCGTGTTTTGAACATGGTAAGCGGTCAGACAACATTTGTTATCCCAAATTTATGCTAAGGCAGTAGGGATATTGTGTTTTGAACATTTTCAATTGTTATTATTAATTGTCATGCCACCTCTAAATTGTTCCAAATTTTGGGGTTCCTAATTCAAACTGTACACTCAGCTCTGTTTTGATTGATTCTAATTCCCCTGGCGTTACTCTGCTCATGCACTAGAGCACTTTGGGAAAACAACAATTAGAATGTTCTAAGAACTTCATTCTCAAGTCAGTCCTCCCTCTTTCTTCTTGGATTCCCGGTTTTTTATTTATACCTCGTATTCAAAAATATTGGTTGGAACTCCCCCATTCAAATGAAGTAACTATGCATTCATCCCTTGTTTTCCATATCGGTCATGACCCACGTTTTCTTATGTATTGATCATTGGATATTTCAAGAACATGATGGAAATGAACTAATTAAAATAGATATTGGGACTCTTTCATACAACCAACATATGTAAATGAAGCATAATAATATGTTCATGACATCAGATAAATTACAGTGCCCAGGGGTATTCCCCTCCCATAGATGGATTGACCTCTTCAACGGTGTGTTTTAGCTCTCCCACTCATTGACTCAGGGTGTCCTGGATATGTTGTGGCCTCGTAAGATTCTTATCCTTCTTAATGTAAATAGGGTGTAGTTTAGCAACCTTGACCTGGGCTAAATCCTTGTCATCTTGGATAAGGGCCATCTCTTCAGAGGCTCGACTGATTTTTTATTCATCCTCTACCAACTAGGCTTTCAAGTGCAATATATGACCCGATTTTCCATTGAAGAAAGAGGACATCTAATTCACCTGCACCATCAAATGCTAGATCTTGTGTCCAGCCACCTAGATTATTTGAATATGGATGACCTTTCTCCACTGCCAACTAACACTGAGACAGTGTGCATCCTCCCACACCCTCTCGGCGGGGTATTCCCAAATAAGCACGCGATGTTGTTGGGTATTTACCCCTCCAAAGCATAGTTTCTGTAGCCAGGAATGAATCCATCCCATATGATCTATCCATTATGCCTGCGGGGTCTCTATTATAATGAGTCTGATCAGCTTCCATGATCAATGACGAATGGACTTTCTATCCTCTTTTTCGAAAGCAGTCTCATCTTGATCATGTATGTGGGATAGTTTATATTTGTGAAATTACTCTAGGAGAGCAGCAGCAGGGTCTTCCTCTGGTTGTTCTTCTTCAATGGATTCCCATTCAATGTTTTTCACTCGGTCAATGTTAAACTATGTTTTCCCTGCAGTATCGCCACTACCAGAAAACGGGACAAGTCCAGCGCCACCCTTTATCATCCCTAATGAAAAAGTGCTGACAAAGGGGGTACCTTTATTAGTGCTAAAAAATGCTGATAAACATACCCCTTTATCAGTGCTTTTTTAGTAGTGCTGATAAAAGGGGGTCTTTATCAACACTTTTTTTAAAAGCACTGATAAACGGTCTAATTACAAAAAATAATTCATTAAAATATATATTATTATTTAAATATATAGATATAGTTATATTGATATAAATATAATATATATTTTTTAAATATAATTTTAAATATATTTTAGATAAGTATAAATATACAGTTACACTTAATATATAAGATATTTAGTGAAAATAGATTATAAAAAAATTTAAAAAATATTTTTAATTAATAATTTGCTAATTATTATGGAGTAATAGCCATTTAATAACAATTTGAAGACTTAAAAAATAAAAAAAATTAAAAAATATCCAAAATATGTTGAAAATGCAACTCGAATTTCATACGGCCATAACTTTTGATCGAGGTGTCCATTTGAGCTCTACCATATATCAAATTAATGCATGCGCCGAGCTCTAAACCCCTATGAGTAAGGTTACCCCGGTCAAGGGTTTATTGAGGCCAAAAAAGGCCCAGAAGGCCTCCAGAACTGAGTTTTTAGTCAGGATACCCAGATTTTGTAACATTTTGTGGATTTTCAACCGCGTTTAAGAGGGTATTGCTGGATTTTTTGGTGGGGACTGAATTTATTCCAAGGTATTATTTTCATATTGATATTATGTCTTTAACATTTTATCATTTTTTATAATTCACTGCTATTTATAATCAAATATATAACAATATATACATATTTTTTATATACTCACACATAAAAATTTAATTATAATTATAAATAATAAAATATATTTGATTTATCTAAATAATAACTAATATCCATTTTATTTAAAATAAAAATATATGAATATTTATATACCTATATATTAATCTAACTATATATATATTAATATAACTACATATATATATTAATATAATTATAAATATATAGATTAATATCACTATAAATATATATATTTATATAACTATATATATATATATATTAATATAACTATATATTTATTAATATAAATATATATTACTATACGAATAAATATAACTATATATATATATATCATGAAATGGAAAACAAATCAAAATAGATGAGTGGAAAGGGCTTAGGCATGCAGGGGGGGAGGTCTCGAGTTCAAAACCTGGTAGAGGCAGGGGCACACACGCATGGGGGAATATGGGAGCTAGCGCAGATAAATGGGTGGAGGGATAGCGGTGATAAAGGGTGGAGGGGGTGTGTGGGGCTGCTGGAGGTGCGGGAAGGCACTGATAAAGGGGGGGCTCAAGTGCTGTAAAAAGCCCTCCCGTGATTGCCAGTATTTTTTTTAAAAAATTATAATTTTTATAACTTTTATCAGCGCTAAAAAAAGAGCTTATAAAAGGGGTCTTTATCATCTCTTTTTGGAGCGCTGATAAAAGGGACCCCCCTATCTATTCCGGATTTAACAGCATTTCTTTAGCACTGTTAAAGGCCATTTTTAGCACTGATAAGAGGGTTATTTGTAGTAGTGCACCCGCTGCCACCAACTACTCATAAGGATCTATGGCCTGGTTAGCTAGAGCACTTAATGTGACAGGGAGCGACACCTCTATTAGGAGCGGAGCCTCAGGTATTCCTTCCAAATAAATCATCAACATATGCACCATTCTGGAAAGACTGTAGGCAGAGGTTTTGTTAGCTAGTTTTACTAACTAGAAAAAATGTATAGCTCTGGAGTATGAGACTTACCCTGGTCTTCCGCTTGGTCTTTCCTCAGGTCGACCATTTCTGGGAGGCCAGGGTGCGGCCCTTCATATACGATTGTGGGATCTTAGGATTATGAGAAGGTTGTCGCTGCTTCCCTACCATCACTAGACTCCAAAATCATCATCTCTATGATAGTAGGACCTGGTGTTGGGTCCTCTACGACTAATGAACCTTCGTCCTCATCATCGAGAGTGGATGAATGAAGGTTCTCTTGTATAGATATGTGTTAGTTGAGAATGAAAGATAAGGTAGGGACATAATTAGTGCATTTAGAGAGAGTAGAGACTTAGTTAAAATGTTGCGATGAATTATTCCATGGATATTTCCTGAAAGCCTGTATCTCCACTTCTTCAGGAGAAGCCCCCCTAGATTCCCCCTCCATTTTATTGGTGGAGATCTCCCACATTAGCTTCTTCCCCTCATAATTTGTTTGCACGGTCGGTCGAGGTGAAACACTCTACCAGTTGATCCCCCATCAGTTCTGTGGGAGTAGTCATATTAAGCCACACCCTTTCCCCAAGTGACATTGGACATATGTTTCCACAGGAATGTATTATCTATTCTAGATTCATTACTATCATTCTTCCCTCGTAAGGGGGAAGCATTGAAGTTTCCCTATGCAAAACTGATCTCCCCCAGCAACATCATGTTCGTGTTCAATATCTTCCACAAGCAGTTAATGCTGAAGTATTTTCGGGTAATTTCCCAATTATTCCGTGCTTCTGAAAATATGGCATCAGAGGGGATTGATACTCGACGCACCTTCTTTCTGGGAGCTTGAGGAGCAATCTTGTAGAAGAACCAAGGTGATTAAACTCCCTCCTGGGCTCTATAAGTAGTAGCCACCAGTCCTGGAATGGCTACCTTTCCCTAATAATATCCATCCTGCACTAGAATGGGATTTGTCGATTCATGGACAACTGCCCCACTATTATATCCTCTCATCCCTGGTGAACGTTCACACAACATTTTTACTTCCCCCGATCGTTGTTGATTGACATCAAGGTGTAGGATCCACCTTGCGGGCTCGGATGGTAACTTTCTTGAGCATTTAACCAAGGTAAGAAGCCTCCCAACTCTGTTCGAACACGTGAACCAGCCCGAATGTAGCATCATGCAAAGGGATCCTATTCAACATATTCCCATCACCCATTGTGAACAACAGACCGAGTTGTCTCATCATGCACAGGTGATTCTCGTAGCACACTATCATGTACACCTAAGGAGTCAGCCTCGGTATGCAACGGAATAGTCGGGCGAACCATTTCAGGGTATAGGGATCACATATGTGTTCTCAATCTACTCGTGAAACTAAAAAACTACTGAAAAAGGACATCAGATACAACCATTTCCTTATAGTATATGTGTCGTCATTGGTACATGCCCCGTTTGGCAAGGGGAATGGGTGAAATATGAATTTTTCTACTCTCCCCATCTTTCCCAGCATTTTCATAGAATAAAATTTCAATGGGGTCCAACCCAAAATGTTCAAAATGGATGGTTGAGAATGTATCCCTGGTGGAGCAATGGAGTTAAGATATTCATATCCACCCATGTGCGTTGTGTTCCAGCTGTACAAAAAGTGGAATGACCCGCACACTTACAGCAACCTCTTCCCCACACTAATGTGCTGAAGAGGATGGTATAACATTTCAAGAACTTGTATTCATAGATTGATATGATCCCCACTAGCTAGATGATCCAACATGATGATTTTACATGGTCACACCCCCATGTGGGCATCTCTTATCGGTAAAATCCACCCAGAGATCAACACCGAGATAAACCCGACAACCTGACTATAGGCTGCTACTCAGTCTTGATGTTGGATCCCCATAGCTTCCACTAGATATCATCCAAGATCGGCCAGTATGAACCATTTTACCCCACTATCCTCCACGCATACAAACAGGGGGCCTCGCCTTTAGTTTTTCTTCTTCTCGGGGCAAGTTCAAGAAAAAATCGAACCACTTGATAGAGTATATGTCTCAGGTATTTTTTTTGTCTTCGTCTGTGTCTAGAAATAGCCATATAAATTACATCACCAAAGGAAAAATTTTCTCCCTATCCCCCCAGACATTCCTAGAATGTAAGAACACAGCATAGATCCCTCCATTGATTGGGATGCCATAAATCTGATGGTGCTCATATAGGATAATTCCAACCTCCATGTGATGAGGGTGGAATGTATTGGTATCTGGAAACCATCATATCAGAAACTCTAGTATAAATTCCTTCAGTTAGGATAAACTAAATTGGAAGGCCCAGGCCGATTCATATAGGCCAACTCACCAAAGTACATTCTAAAACTCTTCAAAAGACGTGCATGCCTAGTAGTCCAAGGCCCATTCATTTGTGAAGTTTCCACCCTAGCACAAGTCCTAGCTTGTGATCCACCCCTTATTGGGGTTTTCAAGCCTAACCTTGATGATATTCTTATACAGGGGTGGGGATTTCTCCTGTGTGATTTCTGTTCCATCGATTTTTTGACATGGTAATGCTGATAATGCATTATGAAAAGAGTATGATCTTACATGATGTCCCCATCCGTGGTCCTATTCCACTGATATTGCTTGAGGGAAATCCTGAACCAGTAGGCTGGCTCATCCTTGCTGGTTTCGGGAATGGATAATTTTTCCAACAAGCCAAAACCATGTAATGGTATGCGCTTGCACATCAAATATTCCTTCTACACCTCTATCAACCACTCTGAAACTATGTGTTATCAGAAGTTCTCTGGATGAACTCACCTATTTTTAGGTTATTGTCCAAGGACTCCCTCAGAGCAGCATCAGCATGAACTTCTCATGTAGCCTCCTAAGTGGCCATTGTTTTGGAGAATTGAGAGGAAATTGTGGCTTGGGAACCAAATTTATGCAAAGAAACCATCTGTGGAGAGATTTTGTGATGACCTTGTGTGAATACCTTTTACGAAGATAGTCATGCAGTCCCTCTTCCACAAAAAGAAGCCTTGTTTTTAGCCTGTATTGAAAAAGAAGCAGCAGATCGTGAAACTCTGGTTTTCTAAAAAGTTTTTGTGATGCACTAGACCAGTATCGAAAAGGAAGAAACAGATTGTTTGTGCGGAAATATTCATCCCGCTCACTCCACTGATTCAATGACATGATCATGGGAATCCACCCACCGAAAGGATCTATGTTCCTCCCTGCCATCCAAAAATGGCCCCTTTTGTGAATAGATCTACATGGAGGGCACATTTCCACACAGACGCCTTCGTGAGAAGCTCTGCAGAATCTTGTCCTAGTGCTAGTCAAATTCCTCCAGTAGCCCCTCCATGGCATCATACCCCTTAGTGGCCTGCTACGTGGCAGCCGTGTCATCGAACCTCTGTGTGGCAGCAAGCACCATCCACAAGGCCGACATGGGTCGATGGAGAAGATCCTCATCACGACGTCACCTATCTCGGCAGTGACTTTTTCGACCCTTTCGACCACAGTTACCTATACGTAGAAGATTCTTCCCCTCTTCTAAACCACCATGACCCTACCCTTTCAACATAAAAACATCCGTTTTTCAAATACATTCGCAAAACCCTCAAATGGATCCCCAAAGTTAGTTTTCCTCTATGACTCATAACCCTTTACATTATTTTCAGCCTCCACCTATAGTGTAGAATCCCTTTTCAAAGGCCTATACCCATCGCAGAGGAAGGGGAACATTTGGGGTGCTTGAGGATTCGAGAGGCCTTGAGCCTTCATGAAACTCTCTCCAAAGAAATTGGGATTTAGTAGGGCGAAGCTCTTGTCCAAAAAAGGTTTGTTTTCATGAAGGTCTCCGTATTCTCATAGTCCTTTACCTTCATGAAGCCCCTCTTTTTGAAGGCCTCTCCCTTAGTGAGGACCATCCCCTTCGTGAAGTATACATCCTTTGCGAAACCCAATATCTTCACTAAGCACCACTTTCAAAAATTGAATTCTTCATACACAACATTCTCATATGACCCTCCAGGATTGTGTGAATTGGTTTCATGGTCCCTTGGGAAGTTCTTCATGTTGCTTTGCATAACCTCAATATTCTTCCCACACGAACACTAATGAATATTGCTTCTTTGCATAGACTTGATAATGTGGACCCTAAATGGATCACACCATAACAACCACACCATGGAAGTGTTGATGCCTTACTATCCCTAAGAGTGGGTGGGTATTAGTTATGTTTGTTCTAGGGGTCTGAGGTGAAACCGCCTCATCTGAGCTGAAGGAAGTTAAACTGCAAAGCACTATCGTCCTCAGCACATGACATTAAACTATGGCCTCACCCCATGAAATATACACAGGGAATACCATCTCAGACATTCTCCATGCCCAATAGTCTCTATAAGAGTATGATAATTCCATACATGGAATGAGACCCTCTTTTCTAGGGTGGAATCTTTCTACGAGGAAGGGGAACCATCGTGGTGTAAGACCCTATCCTTTCTTGGGGGATGTGGTATCAATTATCCTCCTCTCTTCTTTGGTTCCAAAGAATGGATGAGAGAGGGGAACATGGACCTTCGTTACCCCATCCATCTCCCTCTAGCATTTATCTCCATTGGGCCTCCATCCTCGAGTAAGTCCCAATATCCATCTCCTTGGGTGGCTAACCAAGCGAAAGTCCCTGTTTCTTCTTTGGAATGCTAACCACATGTCATTCCCACTTCATTCCCCACATACGCAACTTTCACAGAATGATCATTTGGTCTTTACTGCCTCTTTTTTATCACATCGAGAATGACTCACATGGGATTATAGTATGAATTGAACATTTAATCCTTCATGGTCCACCCAAAAGTGTAACTCCCAAGCCCCATTTTTGAAAAAAGTGGTCATGGATCCTTTCCCCAATCCAAGAAATGTACGTAGGAAGCCTCCCCAAGGTTCAAGATCATTATCCCCCTAATCATCTTGTATGAAGTTAAACTGTATTCCCATCATGAACTACATGGTATGTGATCCTTTTCCTTTCCAAAAAAGTTACTAGGAAGTCTCCTTGAGGTTCAAGCCCATCACCCATCGGACTTGACCACTTCATGTTGGTTCACCCCATCCTGCATGACGTTAAAATATATGCCCCCTTTTAATCCATCATGATGTTAAACTATGTACCTTAGAACTACATGGGTTTTGATCCCCATATTTTAGGCAGGGTATGTATGAAGCTTCCATGAGATTCAACCCCAAATATTGGTAAACATATTCGAACAAGTGGTTTTGGATCCATGTCTTATCAGGAGGGTACATAAGAATCCTCCCTAAGGTTCAACCCCAAACACTGGTAAACCTAATCGATCTACATGGGTTTTGATTCTTATCTTCTAAGTGGGATACATAGGAGCCTCCCTAAGGTTCAACTCCAATCATTGGTCTACTTATCATCAAACTATGTTGGTTTTGATCCCATTATCTTACGCATGGAACATAGTAAGCCCCCATGAGGTTCATCCCCATCCAGTGGTAAGCTGTTGTAGACCCCATACAGTAGTAATCCATTGTAGTCCCCAACCAACAGTAAGCTATTGTAGTCCCCAACCAACGACAAGCCATTGTAATTATCGACCTACAGTAATCTGTTGTAGTTCTTGACCAATGGTAATCCGTTTTAGTCCCTGATCAATAGTAAGACGTTAAAGTACCCTTTGTTGGGACCCATATCACTGGTCCCCCCTAGGCATTAGACCCACTCTTGGGCCACTAACCACACGTAAGTCATATTATCATCTTTGGGTCATTTTCCTCTACGCACACCATTATTCTATACCCCCATCCTGAACTACATAGTCTTTGATTACCTACCACATGGTTATTCATTCTTATCACCCCTGACTCATCTTTGTCTCTCCCTCGACCCTTTTCATTTCGGGAAGGACATTCCCCATCCCGGAGTTTCCACTTTTTCCAGGCCCCATCCCTTTAGCCATTCTCACGGGCCACCTCCTCAGGTGTCCCATCACCCCACCAAACTTAGAGGACATTGATTTCTTTACAAAATGATATGTTGGAAGCCTCTCCAAGGTCCAATAAAAATATCACCATCATATTTACCTCGGTTCCATACCATTCCTTTCATCTTCTTGATCAAGTCATCCATCATCCATCCAGATTCCAACTCGGGCTGCCACATCCCTGTGGGATCATGTCATCCATTTGGTCAACTAACCATGCATAATCGTCTCATAGTTCATAACTATCCAACTAAGAGTTCCCCTTTGGAAATGGTATTATAACCACAAGTAATCCCCAACATGTCATCAGGTTTTTTTCCTTTGTGTACACCCCGATTCCATGTCCCGTCATTTGAACCTCATGGGTTTGATCCCTGTCTCTCGGGATAGAGTACATAGGAAACCTCCCTGAGGTTCAATCACACCCAATGGTAAACATTGGAATCCCCTTTATATGAACCCAAGCATCCTAGGATCCATATTCAATAGATGTGTTGATTTTCCCATCGAGTAGGATTATCATGTGCTCTATCCTAGGGTTGTACCAATATAATCCACTCATTTCAATGTTTCTATCTGTCTGATATATCTCTATTAGACGTTAAACTCGTGGAATACCCTGTGATAAAAATTTAAAGCTGAGGAAAACCTCAGATATATTCCTATGGAATGTAATTCCCTGCACTCGACGTGTGATTTTTCAGGCTTCCATGCCATCGAGAATCCCTATCATAAAGGGAAGAAACCCAGACGCATCAGCGTTCCAACGTCCAGACACAGCAACGATGTCCCATGTGACTAATGCCCCAATTGAAGGTTGTTTCCCTAACCTGGTCCCTTATAATTTCCTAATATAAGCAGCATAATAAACCAGTTTCCACAAAGATATGGAACTAGGAGGAGTTTCAAAAACAACGTCTTAATCTTTAGGGGAGACTTGTACTGGGTGACAAATTCTGATGAGAAATCCATTGAAGGAGAGACTTACATCCCATCATCCCATCTTGATCAAGGAGAAAAAGTCTCTAAATAAGTGACATATTATTCCCTCCTTTGGAAAGAGGGAATGCTGGGCAATAGCGCAGCGCGTCCTCCACAAATGGATGTGCGCCCCAATGAAAGCATCAGAAAAAATATTCAACTCTTCTTTAAATAAAATATAATAAATATCCTAATCAAACACAAGTGTCTTAGAAGGTTAATATTTTTGACCTATGGTTTATATTGGTTGAAAATTACTTATATAATTTAATTAGTACAAGAATTTATGTAATTTTCTATTATTATAACATTACTTTTACCCTCAATTTTCCTGTTTATCTTTAACCTTGGTAAATAAAATTGAAAAGATACTATTAAAAAAAATTATTTTGATCCTATTAGAACAAATTTTTTTATACTAATTACAACCATATTTTTCATATTTTCAAAATTTAGTTATTAGAAGCGATAAAATTATGATTAATGCTAATCTAAAAATGTGGGTAAAAGACGGGTAACAAGAGGTAAAAAATGTTCAATGAATTTTTATATCTAATTATATTATAAAAATCATACTAATAAACTAAATTGTGTTAGTATTGAATTATTTATCTATTGTGGCATTGAAAACAATTTAATGTAAAATAATTATTTAAATGATAAAGTCATTTTTATCAATAATGAAGTGTTTTTCACTAATCATCAAAATATGAAAGCTTTTAGAAAAATAAAATAAATTTCACCATAAGCTAATTTTTATATTACGAATTCAAAAATGATATCTATTTTATCACATTAAATTTATAGGAGGGTCTAAAACTAATTTATTATTGTTCAAAAATAGAAAATAAAAATTATTTCCTTTAATAAAATATTATTTTCAATTTATATAACTCTTTTACCGAAATGTATAAATTTTGATAAAATATGTTTTATTAATGTGAAAATAATTTAAATAACCTTAAAAATTATTTTTTACTATCTATATTACTATATTAAATGGATCTGTTATGAATATACCATTTAAATAATTTTCACACTATTTTATTTTTCCGTAGAGACTCAATATTATGTGTTATGCAAGATAGGTTAGTGTTATATGTAAGAAAAGTTATTGAGGATAATGTAAAATAAATTATTGGGGTGTTACATAGATTGATTTTTACAAGTATGTTTGATCTGACTGGAGAATTAATGTTACCACACCCTCTAATGTTTTTAAGAGAGGGTGGACATAAGGCTGCAAAACTCTGGATAGAATTTATTCAGATTATTTTTTATCACATAGATACTCTTGTAGATAAGAGGGTAAATCATGGAACATATATGCTATGAGGCCTTGTGAAACACTGTTTTGATGTTCTGGTTTAGACTATGAAAGATGACATTATTGGTTGGAAATATTTTTATGATATATTTTTTGAATACTTCTATCCTAAAACCTCGAGGAAGGAAAAGGCTGTAAAGTTTATGTGGCCAATCTAGGGATCTATGATATTTATAGAATATGAAATATATTTCACTATCCTTCAATGTCTTGTTCTATATTTGGTGGGGGTTAAGGAAGCTATGAAGGGACATTTCCAAGATTGTCTCAAATGAGAGATTAATTCGTAGGAGAATATCTTTCACATGAAGTGGTCGCTATTGTGCTGGATAAACCCCTTATATTAAAAAGAATCATCAAGAGGCATTTGGAAGTAGACCTGTGGTTCTAGAAAAGAAACCCAGTGGTGCGACTTCTGATAGTAGGAAGCGCCGCTTCAATAGTTTCCACTAAGGAGGTGGTTGATGGGGCACCCAAAGAAAGGAACAAGTCACATAGGTTGTTGATTGAGATTTTTTAATCAGTGTCATAGGATGTGGCACATGCATTTTTGGTCCCCATGACCAAAAGTTCAATGTTGAGTATACATAAAATTGGGAAATTTCAATGGTTTTGTAGGAACATATAGTAGTTGGAAGAATAATGGAGAGAGAGGATAGTTCATATTTCATGAAGGTGGTCGGTTACGCCATACCAGGTAGGTAGTTAGAGTTCAATGGGTTGTGCTAGTTGGGGTGGTGTGTATGGTACTCTGGAGTGAGGTCTTCCATAAAAGAAGCGTAGTGCAATGCTATGTACTTAGGCTGGATCCCTAGGTAAATTTATTGGTTAGATTCACATAGTTTAGACGACACACGAAGGTGGTGATGTAGGCCCATATGGAGTTTGAGGTATGATACTTGTAGCATCCACACTCACTAGCAATTTATTTTGGAGAGGTACCACACCTTTTTTATCTATTCCTAGACTATAGTTATGTTTGTCCCAACGGTGGAACCTGTTTGTGGGGTTATATCAATTTATAATCTATTAGGGGTGGGAACTGAATATATAATTCAATATAATTGATGTTCTCTAAAGGTTGGTGGGTACCGATTTCTATGGGACTTGTTCATCCTTGAGATGTCCTCTTTTTTCCTGATTTTAGGTATGTGTTGGCTAAGGTTTTACTAGGAAAATATAGATTGTTACCATCATTATTTTTTTTTCATGTCTCTCATGGGATACCATTATCTCATTCATGGTATGTTGGATGTTCAAGCTGGCCATGTATGGCCATTTTATCTAGAAATTAGGAGAACTCATGGTGAATGTGGCCAGTCTAGTATTTGATGAAAGAGGAATGGAAAAACCTATCTTCCCTTCAATTTTTATCAATTTTAGAATGTGTTTCTGAAGGATATCACACTGCTTCCACCCGAGAGAGATGTTGGGGCTACGATCATGTTGCTGGAAGGGGAAGAACCAGTTTAAAATCCTTCACATAAAATGGCACTAAAAGAACTCTAGGGGTATAATATTCCACCATAAATGTTAGAATGTAATGGTTTCACCCATCTTTTACGTCTCCTTGGTGATCTCCCATGCTATTTTCCTAGAAGGCCGATGAGTCAATGAGGTTGTGTGTCAACTAATGAAAGTTTAATCACATGAAAGTTATGAAATGAAATCCACTCCCCAAAATTGGTGGAATATTTGACAATTTTAGGGGTGAATCATTTCTCTCTATGATCGATATGATATCATGATGTCATCAGTTGAGGAATATATCTTTTGACGCACTTCTAATAGATTTCAAGAGCTAGTATTGGTTGAATGAGTTTGTGGTGATTTCATTCGGGTTGAATAATGCCTCAACTATGTTTATAGCCCAAATGAACTGAATATTTCTCCCACATCTATATTAGTTTGTAGTTTTCTTTTCTGATGACATCATTCTGTATGACATTACTCATGATGATCATGAAAAACAACTTCACATTGTCCTAAATACACTATGAGATAATAGTATGTATGATATGCTATCAATATGCCATTTTTGGATTGATAAAGTTCATTTCATGGGACACATTATCTCTAAGGAATTTGTGTTAGTTGATCCAGAGAAAGTGAATGTTGTTGAGTGTTGGGGGAAACCCAAGAATGTTTCCTATGTTTAGATTATTTTGGGTTTGGTCAGTTATTAATGATGTTTCATTAAATATTTATCTTATTTGGAAGCACCACATTTGAGCTTATCCAAGAAATTATTTATGTTTGTGAGGTATGATGCATCCAATAATTCTATTCAGGAGATTATGAATTGGTTGAAGACACCACTGATCCTGATCATACACGATCTATGTAAGAGGTACACCTTTTTTAGTGTTACTTTCAATGTTGGTCTTATTGAAGTGTTGCTGAAGCATGATCAGGTTTTATCATATGTTTCAATGAACTTGAGACATCATAAACGAATTTACCCTAATCTAGATATTGATTTTGATGCATTTGTTTATTACTTAATTTGATGGAGGCATTACTTTTTAGTAGATCGGTTCCCAGTGTTTAACCAACATAGAATTCTTGTGTACATATTCTATCAGCGTGATTTGTATATTCTGTAGTGGTGATGGGTTGGATACATGCAATATTTTAAATTTTCATTGGTTTTCACACTTGGAAAAGTGAATAGTGTTGATGTTGTTCTAATTTATAAGACATAGAATCCAGTGGATTACAAATCCATATTCGAGTGGAGAATCAAGGCCTTTTTTACTGAGATGCACCTGGTGGTGCATGATAAGAATGGGTAGATGAACAATAAATCCATAGTAGTCAATTTTTCACTTTTTATCTGGGTCATGGGAAGTCATCTTGATGATCTATAATTCTTGGTTTTGAAGGATAATCAAAAATATATAGAGTCGCATTCATGTTGGGTGGTTGGAATAGTCGGGTTTTTTTTCATGTTTGTAGTCGTGTGGTTGTTCCAATATGTATGTAGGAATAGTTAATACATGAGTTTCATGTTTCAATGTGGGAAGTGAATAATTGTTTTAATAAGATTTTCATGACCCTCATTGGAAATATTTTTGGCCGAAAATAAATATTGAGGTTGCAGATTTTTTTGGTGTAATGCCTGACCTATCAGCAGGTGAAGGAAAATAATTAGTGATTAGGTGGATTTTTGCAACCATTTCCTATTAGGTAATAGATGTGGAATAAAGTAACAACATATTTTGTAGTGGTCATTCATAGGATTCATAATAATAATGAGGAAATTTGGTTTGTTTTGGATTTATTTCCAATGGTGGAACATTTATTTCCAATTTGAGAGACCACCACCATTGATTAGTTGGGAGAGTATTATGTTCCAAAAATAGTACGGTTGCATTGAGTACCATGGACTATAGTTTCATATCATGATATGTGTTTCAAATTGTAATTTTATAGGTATTATAGAAGGTTAATTCTACCCATGTGAATTTGAGTATATCTTGTTCCCACAGATGAGTGGGAAGTCAGATCAAACAATTCAGGTGCTAGAGGAGATGTTGAAGTCTTATGTCATATATTTTGGTGGTTTAGGGAAATGAACTTATATCTTGTAGTGTTTTAATACAACAATACTTTACAAGAAACTATTATAATGGATCCTTTTGAGTAACTATTTGGTAAACTCTGTAGATATTTGTCATATTGGTTAGAAGCTAGAGAGCCTGAGTTGTTGGGGCTGAGTCTCATATAGGATGTATCGAAAAAGGTTCACCTGATTCATAAATGTATGGAAATAGCTTAGAGTAGGCAGAATTCATATTCAATTTTTTTTCCTAGACCTCTTTTATTATATTTTGGGCAAAAATGTGTTTCTTTGGGGTGTCACCAAGGATGGGTCACTATTGAATTTGGAAACCTAGAATGTTGGTGCCAAAGTATGTGGGGTCATTTGAGATTGTGGAGAGGAATGAACTGGGGGAATACCAATTGGATCTTCCATAGAGATATAGTGTCACTGCTAATTTGTTTCATATTTCACAACTTCAATAGTAATACCATGATCCACCCCATCCAATCGATGTTGAGGATATAAAATTTGATTCTGATGCATCTTTTGTGGAGCATCTAGTTCATATTACTGATCATTGTGAGAGTGTTAGGTAGGGAAATGTTGTGCCTTTGGTTCATGTGTTATAAAAAAATGATAATTTTTAGAATGAAATGTGGGAAAGGAAGTCAAATGTGTGGTCCAAGTGGCCCAATCTATTTTCATCAAAAATATAATGATGTCTGGAGTGCGGCTTGAGGGAGAGACATTATAATGTGGGGAGGTTGTAAGATACTAGACGTTATAAATGTATTTCCTTGTTTAAATTTTATATTAAAAGTTTTATTTTTGAAATATAAAATGTTTCCTTGGATTATGTTGAGCATCAGAGGTGTTTCAGGGGTACAAGTCATGAATAGAAGGAAAACCAGGCCAATATTTTCAAGGTTCATTGTTGGCGCACAGATAAGTTAATCGAGTGGCCTTCCATGGAAAACCATGCAACGATGGACAATAGGATATCAAAAGGTTGGTGCACAATTTGTAAACCATATGGGTATTCCAGGTAACATTGTGACCCAAATCCCCAAATTCAATGGATTCCATAGAGTTTGTTAACAGTTTGGAGAACCTTGCGAACAAACCATGCACCTTTTTAAATGTGGGAAAATGTGCAGTTTTTCCACTCCAATATTTTTAATTCTCCATCCAATGTTTCTAACCTTTCTCCTACCTATAGACCTAGTGACTAAAAGATCTCCTAAGAGATCCAAGGGGTCTATCTCCCTCATTTCATGGACTTTTTTAGTTCCATTGTTTGTAGATTAAAGATCTAAGGAAGTCTAATCCTCCCCTTCTCCTTTTCAGATTAGGGTTTGTTTCCTGGGAAATCTTCTTCCAGATCCCTAAAACCCTATTTTTCTAGTGGAATCCAGTGTGGGTATTCAATTTTTTTTGAATCAGGATATAAGGTTATGATTATGAGTGTGTTCATTAATGGATTTGATGTATGTGGTCTACAAGTTGTTTCCCATTATTTTAAATTTTGATTTGTGCATGTGTGTTGTGTTGTTAGTTCCTCTTGTTGTGACATTGATATATTTCATGATAATTGGTAGAATGATCATCTAAATGAATAATTTATACCCTCATGATCCCCATGGGAAGAATTGAGGATGATTTGACCAATTTTGGGCCACCCTTGGTGTGCACAAATTTTCTCGAACCATGAAATTTTTATGGTTAAGTGGGGTGTTGACATGTCAAAACATATACCCATAAATAACATGTTAATGTGGTTATTTGAGTTTAAAATGGAATAAATATAGTTTTTTATAGGGTTGATAACTAGATAATGGGTTTTTTAGATTGTCCAAGAGGGTTAGAATGTGACTAATGTGAATGTTACTAGTGGATTTTGTTTTTTACATGAAATTTATAAGGGGTTAATACATGGGAAATTATGAATGAGTTATATAAGTTAAAATATGAAAATGTTTGGATATATTAAATGCATTAATGTATAATAATTGATGAAATTTCGTAATGGTTTTAGGCATAAGAAATGAGAATTTTGATAAATGGAAATGTAATGTAAATGGAATATTTTTAATGCGCTGTGGCATAATATATATTCCCAAGATGATTGTTGTGGAATATTATTGTTATTTTTATTTTTTTCATATGGTTGTGATATGGTATTTGTGGTTAATCAATATATATATATAATAATGTTCACAAGGCTTAATTGTGGGATAGAGGACTGAGGATCCTCCTAGAGTTCGGGTTGGATTTATGCTCTAACCTCACACAAGAATTCATGGTGTAGGGAGTCAGACTAATTTTCCAGGCCCCCAATGGTCGAATTCAATGAAACTACATGAATTGAGCCTCTAGGATATGTGTGATTTATTAATTTAGGGAAATTTATCCCTTGTGATATAGGAACACAACTTAGTCCCTTATGCATACTTATTAGTGCATAAACTCTTGTGTTAATAATGTGAATTCCTAACCTATGGAATGCATATTTATAATGAATTAAGTAATGAAGAATATGAAAACGATGAATTGGGTACTATGGATACAAATGGTTAATGTAAAATTTGATAACTACTTTTCACATAAACAATCATTCATTTACATTTCATTTATTTTGTACTTGCATGCCCTATCTTTTTAGATTGGATATTTTTTACACAGTATTGGTGGTGGGCTACTAAGTTTTACTAAAACCATGCTCAGGACACTATTGGTACCATATTTGATTTCATGATTGAATGGTAGGATATGGTTAAGGGCCCCGTACTTGGGAATTGATTCCGGCATGGAAGGTGCATGGATGAGGTTCCTGACTTGGAGTGAGGATCATTTGGAGAAATCAACTATTTGACTTTATTTTAAAAACAATTCACAAGGCACAGTATATTATTACATTCCATATTTATTATTTTTTATGGTTTGAACCCAAATTTGTGTAAATGTAGATTATTCATAATAATGGGCCATTACATTTTCTCATCTATTTAAAATTGTTATCGATACTATCTAACAATGATAAGGTGGTACTGTCTCCCCAAGTGACTTACTAAATCCTTGATTCTAGTCAGAAACCTTTGGCATATGGGGAGGTGTGATTGAGGTCATCTGAAGACCCAACTTAGGGAACTGGTTTTGTTTCCACCTTGTTAGTTACATTACACTTTTATAATGGGTGTTCCACCATTTATTAAGGGAATAATTTGGTAACCTATAAAGATAATTCTAGCGATTCATTCGTAGTATTGTTTATGATAGTCAATATATGTTTTATTCTTTTTTTAGTGATTAAATTTTATAATTCTACAATTCCTTCTTTTAGATGATCACTCCTTCATGTATATTTTTTTATTTAGGTGTTATTATTTGATTTGTTTATTCCATTTTCAAGAGTTCAGAGTTTATTAAATATCGAAGATCACTCTTAGATGGGTGTCTAAACAGATTGGATAGGGTGGTATTGGTTGATTGTTTTTCATGTTATATGTTTTGATTCATCCTCTTCTCTCATGATAATATTATTTTATATGTATTACATGATGACTCAATTATTTATTTTATTCAACATATAATAATTAAATGAATCCTTTATATTTTTAATATAACCATGTATAGAAAATTAAAATGATATATAAACATCTTATTAGATTAAAATTATAATTTTAAGTTCACATAATTACATTAAAGTATGTTTTAATTTTCAGATCATGAGTCTCAAAATTCAAAGAATTGTTTTATAATAATTTAGAAATTTTCTGTTAAATCCAATTAGTGATTATTCACCTATCTAATTAGTTTGTTTTCCAAGTGGAATGGAATTATTCTAATTAGGAAATATTTCATTTGAATATGTTTCCCTTTTATTTTTTGTTTCTATCATTTCAGTTAGAGTTTATTTAATTTCCATTACATATATTGTTTATTAATTTAATTATTGTAAATTTATTTCATCAACACTGAAAGTATTTGTCCGACCAAACATTTAATCGAAAATATTTCTTTGAGATTCATTATTCCCTATCGAATTAACTGTTTACTACCACTATTATATATCTTATTAATTAGTTTATTTTGGAACATTTAATTTGTAACTTGGTCTCTCCCATGGTGATGTAATGTCTCTCATAAGGCATGGTATAGTTTATAACTATTATCTGGAAATGAAAATGGTTCCCTAGTTACTTAAAAAATGATTCAGATGTTATAATTTATGATAGGTGGTATTTTAATCAAATATAATAATGAATCATGAATAGTGACATGGTGTAATGGTTCTTTTATATGGAATTATATTCATAAAATATTTCACTTTTTTTCATTATTGTCTATGATTTTATTTTTTTGGGAATTTATGGATCCTTTTGAATAAATATTGAGATGATTTGACTTTAAAACATAAATTTGTCTAATTAAGGAGATATTTGATAATACAAAAATTAAATATACATGTTTGAACTGATTTGTTTTTTATTTCTATATTAGTTTTCATTAGATTCCTTGATTATGTCGTTATTTTTTATAGATATCATACTTATGTGTTTTGATATGGTTATTTTGGAAATTGTAAACTAACAAAAGATAATTTATTAAATTCATACATAACTATGCGTAAAATTACAATAAAAACGATATAATTTATTGGAGATCATTCAAAACATGAGAATCATTTTATTTTCTCTACCTTATCAAGTTATAGTATAAAGAACTCTCCCACACACTAGGGATCTATTTTGAATCTCTATGTATCATAACATAACTAATGCCCCTTATAAAATAGTAAATCACATTGAATTAAATTAAAATTCATTAAATGGTCATACCAATATGTGATTTAAATATTGTACAATATAACCATAGGTCATCATCTATCTTTTGGATCCGTTATTTTCCTCTTATGTTTATCATTTTTTCAGAAATCTGCTTAATTTCATGGTTAGAGAGTTTCCACTTCCCATTAGTTTATGGGTGATAAGTGGTGTCAATATTAAACAAAAAACAATAATTTATAAGAATCATCTTCATAATATGGTTATATAATTGTGTGACCTGGTCAATAATGAGTAATTAGGGGAATCAAAACTCTGAAAATATGTTCTTTATAAAATTCATAGCCACCATGGAAATATTTGATGTAGTGATGTCAATTTCTACCATTTTAAAACATAATCCACACAAACCTATATGTATGTATTTAAAATAAAATTTTGAAATATAATCATAAGGTTGAATCCCCACGCATCAAATAATTATTCTTTTAAAATTACATTTTGTGACATATAATTCCTTCTTATAATATTTCACACTCTTGGATAAGAATCATTGGTTTAGAAAAACATTATTGCATATTGATGAAGCATTAAAGAAAAAAATAAACTCTAAAGTATATTAGTAATGGTATGATCAAATAAATGATGTACTCTTGAGGGTTATACATGATAAAATTACTTTGAGATTTATATTTCATCCCCATGTATATATATATTCACATTAATCCATCGCTATATTTATTGAATATCAATGGTTCAACTAGATTGTAGTGTAATTCACTACGCATAATCTTCTTAATCTAGTAGTAGGAGAGGAGATGGTATAATAACCCAATGGTGAAGTAGTTTTCAATATAAAAAACCCCAATCATGACTCTAGATTCACATGTAGTAGTATATCATCATTTAAGTTGTATATAATATATAGAACATAATATTTTCTCAAATTTGGTAACTTGTGTCTTTATAAATGGTAAAAAATTACATTATACATGACATTCATTACTTTCATAATGATATCTAATTATTTTAGCAATAATATCATCCAAATTAATAATGGGTTGGTATATTAATTATTTATCATGTATCTTAATTCTACAAAATTAGTAATTGTAATAACCATAGAAAGTACAAGGTTTGTTCTGAATTTATCCAATTTATACTCCATTGTATTTAATTCACTCAAAGTAGTTTTTTATTTTACTTGGGAATCATTTAGGGCATGATGGTAATAGTAAATGGGTTTTGAGATATGACTAACTGACTAATAAAAGATATATTCAACAACAAAATCACTACCATCACAAATAAACTAAAAGTATCCATTCCAAAAAAAGGTATAGAGTAATTGTCCATTCCACCAATAGATTATTCAAATATGTTAATTCTAGATAGAAATACTCACAAAACTCCAAAAGAACATGCTCTTCCAAAATTTTAATTAATTTTTTATCTATCTTGGAAAAATATTTAATTAAATTGAGACAAAATACAACATGACCAAGAAAACCTTATTCCTTTTCAAGTGATGGATTCTAAAATTTCATCATTGGTATTGATTTTCACTAGATATAATTTTTTTTAATGATTTGAAATTTTTATCCCAAGAATGATTCATCCTTAAAGCATGTTCTTCATTTTTAATAATTTAACCATAACTATGAATTTTCACATCACTATAACATGAGGTCAATATTTTTCAAACACACATTAAATGATCAACCATACATAGATAATTTATCCATGTATATTTCAATAAATTACACCACCATATCATGAATTTTTTTTATGTACCATTGTAATGGTGTTGGTGCATCACACATCCTAAAAGACATCCTCTATAATGTGAAGGTCCCATATAGACATGTGAACGTTGTATTTGACTAATCAGTTTAGTCAGATTTTATTTTGTTATATCCAAGGTCACTATCAATAAAATAATAAAATTAATACCATACAATCCTTTCCAATATATAATCTATAAAATGTAATGGATACTTATCCTTTCAGGTGGATGTTTTTAGATACTTATATTCAAAACACACATTTCATCCCACAATAATTCTTGATGAAAAGAGTACATCATCATTATAGTGTACCACAATTAAGCATCATTTTTTAATAATTGCTTGAAAATAGATCTCCCATTAATTATTACAAATTGATAATTTGGTCCCAAAATCAAGTAACATAAAAACATCTTTTTTAACAAAATTCTTTATATATACGGTGACCCTTATTTAATGTTTTTGTATTTTCTTTACCCCTATATAAAAAAGATTTTATTTTTTCATATCAAGGGATTAATCCACTTGATTTCTACAACACTACTTGATTTTTAGTATTTCTCTTTTCTCAAAATAGTCAATAGTTTTCCTATTATTCTTTAGTAAGCCCATAATTTATAATGATTACGAGTCCATATTCAGCATGATATTATTAATACATGAGCATACATGGAAATAGATTTAACTCAATGTTATAGGGCTTGATAATCAAAGGTATAATCTCTGGATAGAATTCTCTTTTAAATGGTTTGATGTATTTCACTACTTCACAATCGTTGTTTCCCTATTTTTAATTATAGAATTAATTTTCTTTTTAAACCAATAATTAATCATAAAGATCCATCATGTCATATACTTATTCTAGTTATAACTACTTTATTGTTACCTGATTGGTATCTATTTCTTTATCGATCATATAATTGTAATAACATTCTACCAAGTCCCTGCCTTTCATAGAAAACTTATGTAAGTCAAAAAACATGTTCTTTATAGAGATAAAAAATACGTATTCTATTATACACATCAACCTATGATTTTTTTCATAAGAAATGGTCTTCCTATAATAATGGGAACATCGCCTTATTCATTCATATCTAGAATGATAAAATTATTTGGGAAAATTAAATTCCCAGCCTATATAATAAATACTCAATAACTCTGCATGTATACTATGTAGACCTATTATTGAGTTTCAGTTATACCCTAATCTTCATTTTTCATTGAACCCCAATCTCTTTAATACTCTCATAGGTATAATATTAACTCTTTCATAGATATAACATCATGATTTATAAAAAAATCATGCTTTTATTGTGCATGTAATAGAAAATCCTCCAATAGATCTCATATTTGGTGGATGTTTTATTAGATAAAACCCGGGATTTATTTTTTAAAGTTTATATACCCCATGTATTATTTGTTTTTATTACATGAAAATTCCATCATTCTTTTAGAATGCACCGAGATCTAGGAAATGGCTTCCACAAGTGTAATATTGATATAATGTTGTTTAAACATTTCCAATAATTTCTTATGTTGGACCTCAATATTTCCTTATTTTATCCTCTCCAAGTAGGGTATAGGTTGTCTATATTGTTCCAATTCCATATAATTCCTTCTTATATATCTTCTTGATCATTAATATATTTTTTTGTTCTATTTATCATTGTGCACATTCTTATTGTCCACCTTTTGAAATGTAATATCTTTGTATGTTTCATATTAATTTGGATTATCTTCCACCTAATTCACACTTCTATTGTGATTGTTTATGTAAAAATTTATTCTACCTCTCAATAACACAATCATGGACTCCCATCAAGTATGATTCACTATTATTTCATTAATATACGCATTAGTCAGTCTGAAAGACATATAGGTATTTTCTAGAATTTATGTTTAAGGATACCAAGGGAAGCTTTATGGTTTTTTCTTTAATCTTCTTTCATGGTCGTCTAATGATTCTCCTAGTTTATAAAATTAGAGAAAATTTTATGAAGGTACTCTTTTTAGATTGGTCTACTACAATATATATATAAACCTTGGACATACACACCAAAATCTAGTGTTAAAAACATGGACATTACATTTAAGGATATGATTCTTGTATTTATGACACAATTATCTCCATCAAAATCATAAAAAATAAAAAGTAAAACTTGAATCACATGAATTCCTTTGGACCATCTGGGTTTAGAGTTGTAGAGAATTAGGAAAACTACTATATAAATAATACCCCATTCCTAAAATGGGCTTTTATCGAATTTAACCCTACTTTTCTAATGGATAATTTGATCATCAACATAATCCTTCATAAATTCATTATAAAAAAAAAAATTTCATCCTAATTATTTATTACCTTTTGAATTGGAATCATAATAAGGAAGATCTCAAATTCTCAGTAAGTATATACATAAGCATTAACATTTTAATATCATCAATTATTATAATAGTGTATAAGTGTATAATGACATAATAAATGTTCATCAGAAAAAATTAAATAAATCATAACTATCAATATGTGTATCATCATATATGAAAACATTAAAATGTATGAGTCATCAAAATCAATAATCATGAGCCATGTAATATAAATATTTATCATAAGTAGAATTATAAACCCATATAAATCATATTTAAAACATATTGGTATCTTGGAACAACATCTCATAGGACCCTTAAAAACCATATTGCACATTTACTATTGGAATAACCATACATCTATCTTAAAATATAATTATATAGAGAACATGATCATTAATCAATTAATTTGTTCGCAATCGGGTGCACCCATTTTATAATCGATAACGGTCTCAGCTAATGCTATCTAGGTGCACCCGTCATTTATAAGGTGAAAGAACATAATAAAGAATAATTAAATGAGATATTTCATCTTATATTACCTCATTTAAACTATAATTATTCATTTTAGAACATGATTAACCCATGTAATGGAAATGGGTTACACACCAATCTCTACGAAACATGTTTTAACAAAAAAACAAATTCAACATCAATCTCTTTAAAAATTGATTAACCCATTAAAAATAAAATTGTTTCATTAAAATATCTTGTAAACATGATCAAACTATGGAAAATAAATCTTTTTAATAACAATATATTTGAATCATGATTAACCCATTGAAAAGAAACAAGTTTCTTAACAATATCATTGAGCCAATCTTTTTTCCTTCTAGGTAAATAACAATGATGGTATCAATACTAAATATTCGTAGTATAGGATAGGTGAAAACATGTGTTTTGACTAATATGATGGGAAATAACATTAATGGATCATTAATAACTTTTGAGTAAAAATATACTTTTATTTTGAAAATCACTTTTTAAATCATAATTCATTTTGAAAACAATTTTCAATGAAAATAACCTTCCAAAATAAAAATAATTATTTGAAAATAATTTAAAATATTTTTTAAAACATAATTTTTATATAAATTTTTATTGAATTGATCTTAAAAAATATTATAATAAATTTAGTTTTTTAGATAATATTATTTTGAAAGATCAGGGATTTTAGACCGAAAAGATAAATAAAGTCATATTTTCATAAATGACTCTTACCACTAATGAAACATTGAATCATAATACCCATGATGGAATAAAATAAATGAAACTTATAATATCCAAAAAAAATATTCCAAATATATCATGTCATGGGGATAGTATATAAACCTTATAAAATAAGAATGTTTTATAACATAACATCGATCTCAAAGAAGGAAAATTGTGATAAAAATCCATTATTACTTTGGTAATTTTCAAATTACAATCCCCATGACAGAGATAATGTAATGTCCCGGACCTCTCTGGTCCATTACTTGGTGAAAATGTGGTGTTAGAGGTGTCCCGGGGGATCGAGGCGGCTTGGAGGTGCGTTTGAGTGGCCTTCTTAAAGAAAACTGGATGTCCTGTAGCTTTCGCACGGTTGGTGCACGATTTGTTAAACCGTGCGGCCAAGCCATGCATAGTTGGCCTTGATGGTAGTAGAGACCGCACAGGAGGTGAATGGTTTGTCTAAACCATGCCACCAAACTGTGCAAGCCGAGTGGCTAACGCAGTGGTGACCACACAGTTAGTGAACGGTTTGTCTAACAGTGCAACTAGGCCGTGCGGGCACATAAAGTTAGATCCTAAATATTATGATCTTGACTGTTTAGCCTTTATATTACTTGTTTAAGCCCCTAATCGGCCATAACTCAGGATTACCCATCCTTGGAGGTGGAAGAACCTCTCTCAAGCGTTTTGGAGGTGATTCGGAGGCTTCTCTTCACGAATCGAAGACAGTTTCTTGAGGTATGTGATCATTCTTGCTTGATTTCATAGATCTACTTAGATATAATCTTCCTCTTCTCTCGAGATCTTAGATCTACACCCGTTATGGGTAGATCTAAGTGTGTGGATGTCATTTATGATGAGATTTGGTCTTGGTTGTGTTAGGAGAGGAGATCTAAGGATGATTCGTGGAGAATCTTCCAGGTTTCTTGGGCGTTCATCGACCGTTGTGGTTTCCTTGAAAACCCTTGAGGTAGGGGATTTGTGGCTTCTCTAATTTTTATGTGCAATCATAGAGTTTGAATTATTTATCCCTTTGGATCACAATAGAATTGACCAAATTAAATACATGAACCGGATTAAAAGAATTGGCTTGATCGCATGTTGTTGCTTTGTACCGCGATAACGGTTTGACTCTTGATTTGCTAGGTAGTGTGATATACATGCCTTGCTTGTTAGCATGTTTCTCTTGTTGAAATTGATAAAGAACGTAAAGCCAGAATTAATTGATAATTAATTGGCTATAAATAAATAGGAATGAAAAAGAATCTGGTTCTGGTGGTAATTTGATATTGATTAAGTTGGTATAGTAAGCATGTTTAATCCTTGTGATAGCTCACTATTTTGGTTCATTATGTTGGATCCAACGAATTAAATATATTAATTCAAGAGGGTATTAAAGAACTTGTTGTTGATAAATGATAATTCATGATAGGGTTCTAAGTTACCCTTTGCTTGTAAGGCTGAATGCCTTGTGCATGGGAGACATGAGTGCTCATTATGTATGAAGGCTGGATGCCTTGATACAGGGCCAAGAGCTCATTTGATGTAAAGTGTTGTTTTCCG
Source organism: Viscum album (assembly GCA_963277665.1). Classification (NCBI taxonomy): domain Eukaryota; kingdom Viridiplantae; phylum Streptophyta; class Magnoliopsida; order Santalales; family Viscaceae; genus Viscum; species Viscum album. The sequence goes on along the minus strand of OY728135.1, from coordinate 368,423,769 downwards.
ACTGCTTGTGTTGTGCTGTGACCATGGAGGGGTGTTGTGATATCTTGTGTTGTGATGTGACCCTGGAGGGGTTTTGTGATATGTGGAGGCATGGAGGCCTTGTGGTTGTGGCAGCGGATGACTCCTAGAGTGGTGCGATTCTTCGGTTTATGCATGTGGGTGTCGAGGATGACACCAGGGACGATGGAATGGGATGGATGTGATGGCTAGATGGTTGGTGGTTTTATTGATTGTTTACATGTTTTACTTTTTCCAACTGCTCAAGGCAGCTGGTTTTTCTTACCCTTATTCCGAAGGAGGCGAAGATGCGCGAGGTATGGCACATGATTTACCTGTTTAGCCTCTCAAGGGAGAATGAGCCTACACTCTTTCTATAGGAGGAAAAGACTTGACGGGTAGTATATCTACTCACCGTGTTGAGCCCCCTTATGTTTAGTAGAATAGTATGCTTTTCTAGAATTCCTTGGAATATGGGAAATTAATTTTGAAATGAAAGTTTGATTAAATGTTGATAATCCACGGGGATGGAGATGCTGAAATTTAATGGTGATGTTGTAACTTTTAAAGGAATGTTTAATTTTGAATGTGATGCCAATAAAGTCAATGTGGGTTGTTGAGGGTTAATTAATGTGCAAAGACATAATTAACATATAGTGGAATTGATGAAATAGGGATTTAAGTAACCTAATTAAGTTATTTAATTGGTTCTGTGCTTATAGGATACCTAGTCTTAGAAATAGCAGCCCGTAGTCCGAGAGATGTTAGCTACAGTTGAGTCTAAGTCTAGGTTATGCCCATAGTGTGGTTGTGAGTTATATATATTCTGTACTTTTTGTGTATCTATACGCTAATCCACCCTTTTAGTAAGGGAAACTGACACCCTGGGGATTCTGAGCCCTGGGGGGTGTTTTCCCCAACATTCTAGTGGGAGGATGAATAGATGACTACCCCAGTTGGCCCCACTCTCTTCTCTTGGTAGTTACTGGTGATGGAAGGAACATTGGTTAGTTTTTCCCATATATGTGTGTAGAGGGATGTAATGGATTGTGGTTATTTCATACACATATATTTTGGATATAGTATCCTATGGACTACTATAGGTGTAACGTGTATAGGCTGTGATGGGTTGAGGATCCTTAATCAGTGTATGGGCTGTAATGGCTTGAGGTATAATACCAGACATATGATTCACGTTATGTGAGATGTGGTGGCTCCCAGAAACTACCTGATTACATTTGTTTGTGAGGATGGTGTGGTGCTTAGCCCAGCTGTCCGTGGGCAAGCCTCTGTGGTGCACGTGGTGCAGATTGTGGAGCTTGGCCAATGTCGATACGAGCGATCCTTTGGAGAGAGATGCATAGGACATAGGTCGTTGGGGTAAAGAGGCAAACCAGTGGGGAAGTAGTAGCAGGGTACCCTTGATATCTTTTTCTATATGATATATTCTTGTATGTGTTACTTGGTGAGAGTTCCTATGGTGAGGTTGGGAACATAGTATACCTGTTAGGTGACAAGTTAGTTTCATTGTTGTTCACTGTGGTTTAGCATGCTTTATTTACTTTTGCACGAGATGCTTCAGGGAGGATCCTACTGAGTATGATGTTACAATCACCCAACATATACATACACTATTTTTTAGGTCACTTGGAGTAGGATGGAGATCAGGCTGGTTACTACTAGCTTGTGGTTGCAGGAGCTTTTCGTGCTTGTGGTCACTGCAGGTTTTTCTTTCTTTTGGGTACTTATAGTTTTCCCTTTCAGCTGTAGAACTTTTTCATGAAATTACATATGTACACTTGGGTTTTATTTTATATTTCCATTCTGAGTTGGAGTTGGTTGGTGTCTATTCTATCTCTCTCTTCTTCATGTGTTCTCTTAGAGGGTAATGCCTCTCATCTGTGTGTTTATCATACCCTCAGTGCTAGTCGCCAACCCAGGGTCTACTGGAGGCAGGACTCGGGGGTCATTATCTCTCTTCTCACATTTTTGGCTCAGTAGGGGTACACTTTGTGGGGAGGGGGTCATGATAGAATGGTATCAGAGGTCTGGTTGAGGGATAGGATAAATATTGGAGTTAGGAACATGTGAGGTTGCATGGGTTGGTAGGGAAAAAGTATCATTCATGTTTAGGAAGTGAGGTAAACATTGCAGACCAGTTGAGACATAGGCGTTTAGGGCCCCCTATGATCTGATGTATGGACCTTTAAGTTTACAATTGATACTAAACAGGGTGATACTGGTTGTAGGGTAGAGACCTAGGAAAGGATGATGCATCATTCTTCTTTATGCCTGTGTTTTAATGGGTAGACCTTGGGATAGGTTAACCTAAAATGAATGGAAGAAAACAATTAATTAATTAATTTTGAGTCTTCAATATTCCAGGATTAGGAGCTCAAATTGTTTGTTATTTTTCAGGTATGGATCCAGGTCGACATCCTCATCAGGTTTGCGTAGAAGTTGTCTAGCAGGATATTCCAGCAGGTCGCTGCAGAGTAGAGGTTGACGACGACGACACTTGGAGGAAGACACTCTGAGAGTTTCAGCGCCAGAGTCTTCAGAAGTATGAGGGCTCCATTTCAGATGTAGTCACAGAATAATAGTTGGAAGAAGTCGAGATAGGCTTCAGTTTGATCTGTGCTAGGAATGAGCACTGGATGTTCATGGTTGTGATGATGCTGCGTGGAGCAGAAAGGCAGTGGTGGCTCTTGTTCCTTGGGGATCATGAGGAGTTGGTGATCTCATGGGAGGAGTTCCGAGACAAGTTTAGAGTTGAGTTCCTTTCTTCGACTGCGAAGGTGTCCAGTCGTCATGATCTTCTTACCATTCGTCAGGGGAGATCTATTGTTCGAGAGTTTGGAATCCATTTCAGGAACCTTCTACGATATGCTTCAGACCTGTTACCAGATGAGGAGGCCAGGGCGAGGCATTTCGAGGAGGCTTTGCATCCAGATATCCAGTTCCAGGTCACCCCATTTATGTTGAAGACATATCTTGAGGTGCTGGCGAGGGAGGAGGTTGTTGAGAAGACTTTGGCTAGGACCAGATCGTCATGAGAGGGGAATCATCACGATTCCTCAAAGAGCAGAGCTATGGTCTAGGGTTCCCGATTTTTAGGGAAGAAGAGTTTCTATTCAGCTGGGGGTAGGTCCCAGACCTTTCCATCTCGTTTCTCCGAAGTCGTCAACTATAAGACCTATGCCAAGGGATTAGGCACTTTTTTTCTTATGGTGGTCATGGCCATCAGCAACGGGATTGCCCGACCATTCAGAGCAGTCATCGTGTAACGAGCGCTCTCCTCCAGGTTCCTCCGTTGAGGTAGTTCCAGCCGAGGCAGCAGTAGCCAGTTGCACCAGATTTCGATCAGTAGAGGGTAAATGGGGCAGGTAGAGGAAAGCCACATGACGCTCCCCGCCCTCAGAGAACAGAGTGTGGCCATGGTGGTGGTTGTCATCAGGGTCGGAGAGGCCATGGGGGAGGCTGTGGTCAGCTTCATGCTCTAGCGTTGCCAGCACTAGACGAGCCAGATGTCGTTCGAGGTACCCTTTTCTTGTTTTCTACCATGTTGTATGCCTTATTTGATTCAAGAGAGACACACTCATTCATATCACCTACCATTTTCCATGACTTGAGACTTGAGGTAGAGAGGCTTGTAATGCCCTTGGTGTTGACTACGCCAGTTGGAGGTCGAGCTATCTTTTATGAAGTACGTATAGACTGTAAGCTAGTGTTTGGGAAACACCGCCCTTGGGGAGATTTCTTATTTTTACGGATACAACCATATGATGTCATCCTCAGCATGGATTGGTTGTATTAGGTGTAGGCTATTGTCGATTGCTTCAGGAAGAAGGTCATTTTCCTCGGTGCTGATGGAGAGCAGGTTGTGTTTGTTGGTGAGCGAGATCCTTATATGGGTCATAGGCGCGTTCCATCCTTATCATCCATGGCATCTGAGATGATGCTGAGTTCTTCAGAGGTTCAGCAGTTGGTGTTTCCTAGGGTCGTAGAGGAGTACCCTTATGTCTTTCCGGAAGAGGTTATAGCCTTACCCCCTCGACGAAAGATCGGGTTTGGGATCAAGCTAAAGCAAGAAGTGTCTCCTATATCTATGTCTTTTTATAGTATAGACCCTTATGATTTACGAGATCTACGTATACAGTTTGACGGTCTGTTGGGGTGCGGTTTTGTTCGACCAAGTGTGTCACCATAGGGGGCACCAGTTCTGTTCGTGAAGAAGGCTGACGGCAGTTTGCGGTTGTGTGTCGATTATCGTCGCTTAAAAAAAGTGACAATAAAGAACCACTATCCTATTCTGTGGATTGATGATTTATTTGATCAACTAAAGGGCACACGTTGGTTCTCAAAGATCAACTTACGGTCAGGATATCATTAGATGTGGGTGAAGGATGAAGATATCCCAAAGACTCCTTTACGTTGTCATCATGGGCATTATGAGTTAGTTGTAATGTCGTTTGGTGTGATGAATTATCCAGCTATTTTCATGCGTTTCATGAATGTTGTGTTCCGTGACTTCCTGGACAAGTTTTTGGTAGTTTTCATCAATGACATCCTTGTGTACTTTATGTCTGAAGAGTTGCATGAAGAGAATCTGCGAGCAGTTTTGGGAGTTCTTCGTCGACATCAGATGTTCTGGAAGTTGTGGAAGTGTGAGTTTTGGGTTATAGAAGTTTTTTTCTTGGGGAATGTGGTGTCCCAACAGGTATTTGTTGTGGATCCATCGAATATAGAAGCCGTTGTGTCTTGGGAAACCCCCAATATAGTTTCAGAGGTGCGATGTTTCTTGGTCTCGCAGGCTATTACAGGAGGTTCGTGGCTAATTTCTCTCGAGTTGCAACTCCTCTGATAGCTTTGACCTGAAGAGATCAGACATTCATATGTACTGATCAGTGTCAGTTAGCTTTCGAGTATCTAAAGGATAAGTTAGTAAGTGCTCCAGTCCTTTGTCTTCCAGCTAAAGGAGTCAAGTTTGATGTCTTCCTTGATGCTTCACATTTGGGGTTAGGCGGTGTTTTCATGTAGTGGAGTTCAATTGTTTCTAATGGTTCGTGGCAGTTACTCCCCCATGAACGCAACTATGACACCCACGATCTTGATTTGGCAGCCGTGGTGTTTTCTCTGAAGTTGTGGAGACATTAACTCATTGGTGAGCACTTTGTGGTCTTCACTGACCATAAGAGTTTGAGTTATGATTTCTCCCAGAATGACATGAACTTGCGGCAGCATCAGTGGATGGAGTTCATGCCGGAATATGACTTTGAAATATCTTATACACCTGGAAAGAGGAATTTTGTAGCTTATGTGTTGAGATGAAAGTCACATAGTGATGCTGTGTGTGAATCCGGTGATTCCTGGAGAGTAATGGAGGAACTGTCAGATTTTCATCTTGACGTGGAAGAAGTTTGAGGTAGAGGTTGTCCTTTTCAGATGATGGTGAATTCATCCCTGATGCAGAAGGTGGAAGAGTCCCAGTTGGGGGATCTTTAGGTGGAGGTGTGGAGAGACTGAGTCGTTTGTGGTGAGGCCCTTGATGGTTGGTCTGAGGACGAACAACACCGAGTGTTGTATAAAGGAATGATTTTTGTTCCATTGATGATGCGCGAGGCGGTTCTCATAGAGTTCCATAGTTCACCTCTAGCAGTACATCCTGGCATGAAAAAGATGTACTGAGCTTTGAGGAGTCAGTTTTGGTGTCCTGGGATGAAGCATGCGGTTGCGGAGTTTGTGTCTCGATGTTTAGTCTTCCAGAAGGTGAAGGCCGAACACCGTGTTCCTGGTGGTCTTCTCCAGCCATTAGAGATTCCTCAATGGAAGTGGGAGGATATGTCAATGGAATTTGTTACAGGTTTACCTCGAGATCCAGGAAAACACGAGGCTATTTGGGTGGAAGTGGATAATTTAATGAAATCGGCCCACTTCATAGCGATCAAGGAGTCGATCTCGGTAGAAGTTTTCTCAAGGCAGTATCTGGAGGAGGTGGTGAGACTTCATGGAGTCCCGAGGAGGATAATTTCTGATTGAGATCCTCGTTTTAACTACAGGGTGTGGAAAGGTCTCCAACATGCTTTCGGTTCTCAACTATGCCTTATCACTGCTTTTCACCCTCAAATGGATGGTCAAAGAGAGAGAACTATCCAAACTCTTGAAGACATGTTGCGCTCTTGTGTTATTGATTTTGGAGGTTCATGGATGAGGCACTTACCCTTGGTGGAGTTTTCCTGCAGTAACAGTTTTCTCTCCACCGTCGGTATGGCACCATTTTAAGCCTTTTATGGCTGACCTTGCCATTCTCAGTTGTGCTAGACTGGGGTCGGAGAGTCATCAATTCTCGGACCGAAACTAGTGCAGAATACAATAGAGATTCTTCAGGTGATTCATGAGAGGATGATGGTAGCGCAAGATCATCAGAAATTCTATGCCGATCAAAGAAGGAGACCCTTAGAGTTTAATGTTGGGGATCATCTGTTTTTAAAGGTGACTCCCCATTGTGGGCAGCGATGGTTTGGTCATGGTAGTAAGCTTTCTCCATGGTTTGTTGGGAATTTCGAGGTGTTATCTCGTGTTGGAGCTGTGGCGTATCGAGGGGCACTTCGGCCAGAGATGAGTCAGCTACATGATGTTTTCCATGTATCACAGCTACGCTGTTATCATCATGATGACTCCCACGTCATCAATTGGGGAGAGATCGATGTTGATGATTATTCCACCATTGAAGAGTGACCTGTGGAGATCCAAGACTGCAAGGAGAAAGTGTTTCACGGAAGTTCCATCCCCTTAGTTCGTGTCTTGTGGCGACACGGTGGAATGGAGGAGAGTACCTGGGAACGTGAGTCACAGATAACGCCCAGTACCTAGAGTTGTTTTAAGTTTAACTCTTTTCATGTATCGTTTCAACTTATGTGGTTGTGGAAATTTCATGTTTAGGAGATGGAATCCATTGTTTCATTGGTGGGGTGATCTATTTTGAGAGGTATCTCGGTGGGTGGTTGTTCAGACCCTATTTCGTTTTCTCTTTAGGTGGGTTTTGGAATCTCAAGGACGAGAATATTTTGAGAGGTATCTAATGTAATGGCCCGAACCTCTCTGGTCTATTCCTTGGTGAAAATTTGCTATTAGAGGTGTCCTAGGGGATCGAGATGTCTTGGAGGTGCGTTTGGGTGGCCTTTTTAAAGAAAACAGGAAGTCCAGTAGCTTTCGCACGGTTGGCGCATGGTTTGTTAAACCTTGTGGCCAAGTCGTGCGTAGCTGGCCTTGATGGCAGTAGAGACCGCACGAGAGGCACATGGTTTGTCTAAATCGTGCCGCCAAACCGTACGAGCCGAGTGGATAAGGCAGTGGTGACCGCATGGTTAGCGCATGATTTGTCTAACCATGCGGGCACTTAAATTTAGATCCTAAATTTTAGGATCTTGACCATTTAGCCTTTATCTTGCTCGTTTTTGCCCCTAATCATGCATAACTCGGGATTAACCTTCCTTGGAGGTGGAAGAACCTCTCCCAAACGTTTTGGAGGCGATCTGGAGGCTTCTCTTCGCGAATCGAAGCCAGTTTCTTGAGGTATGTGATCGTTCTTCCTTGATTTCTTAGATCTACATAGATCTACTCCTCCTCTTCTCTCAGGATCTTAGATATACTCCCGTTATGGGTAGATCTACGTTTCTGGATGTCGTTTATGATGAGCTTTTGTATTTGTTGTGTTAGGAGAGGATATCTAAGGAGGATTCATGGAGAATCAACCCAGTTTTTTGGGCGTTCATCGACCATTGTGGTTTCCTCAAAAACATTTGAGGTAGGGGATTTGTGGCTTCTCTAATTGTTATGTGAAATAATAGAGTTAGCATGATTTATCCCTTTGGATCAAAATGGAATTGACCTAATTAAATACATGAACCGGATTAAAAGAATTGTCTTGATCGCATGTTGTTGCTTTGTACCACGATAACAGTTTGCCTCTTGATTTTCTAGATAGTGTGATATATATGCCTTTCTTATTAGCATGTTTCTCTTATTGAAATTGATAAAGAACGTAAAGCTGGAATTAATTGATAATTAATTGACTAAAAATAAAGAGGCATGAAAAAGAATCTGGTTCTGGTGGTAATTTGATGTTGATTAAGTTGGAATAGTATAATGGTTAATCCTTGTGATAAATCCCTGTTTTGCTTCATTATGTTGGAAGCAACGAATTGAATATGTAAATTCAAGAGGGGAATAAAGAACATGTTGTTCATAATTGATAATTCTTGATAGGGTTATGAGTTACCCTCTTTCTTGTAAGGCCGAATGCCTTGTGCTTGAGAGCCATGAGTGCTCATTATTTATGAATGCTAGATGCCTTGTTATAGGGACAAGAGCCTATTTGATGTAATGTGTTGTTTTCCTGCTGCTTGTGCGGTGCTGTGACCCTGGAGGAGTGTTGTGATATGTGGAGGCAGTGAGGCCTTGTGGTTGTGGCAGCGGATGATTCCTAGAGTGCCGAGATGCATCAGTTTATGCATGTGGGTGTCGGGGAGGACACTAGGGATGATGGAATAGGATGGATGTGATGGCTGGATGGTTGGTGGTTTGATTTACTGTTTACCTGTTTTACTTTTCCCCACTTCTCAAGGCAGATGGTTTTGCTTACCCTTCTTTCGAAGGAGGTGAAGACACGTGGGGTATACCACATGCTTTCCGTGTTTAGCCTCTTGAGGGAGAATGGGCCTACGCTCTTGCTATAGGAAGAAAAGACTCGATGGCTAGTATATCTACTCACCGTGTTGAGCCCCCTTGTGTTTAGTAGCATATGATGCTTTTCAAGAATACCTGGGAATATGGGAAAGTAATTCTGAAATGAAAGTTTGATTAAATGTTGATAATCCACAGGGATGAAAATGCTGGAATTTAATGGTGATGTTGTAACTTTTAAAGGAACAGTTGATTTTGAATGTGATGCCAAGAAAGTTAATGCTGGTTGTTCATGGATAATTAATGTGCAAAGACTTAATTAACGTACAATGGAATTGATAAAAAAGGGATTGATGTAACCTACTGAAGTTCTTTAATTGGTTGTGTGCTTATAGGACACATAGTCTTAGAAATAACATCCTGGAGTCTGATAGACGTTAGCTGCAGTTGAGGCTAAGTCTAGGTTATGCCCATAGTGTGGTTGTGAGTTATATATATTCTGTACTTTTTCTATTTCTATAAGCTACTCCACCCTATCAGTAAGGGAAACTGACACCCTGGGGATTCTAAGCCTGGGGGGTGTTTTCCCCAACATTCTAGTGGGAGGATGAATGGATGACTACCCCCTTTGGCTCCGCTCTCTTCTCTTGGTAGTTACTAGTGCTGGAAGGCACATTGGTTAGTTTTCCCCATATATGTGTTTAGAGGGATATAATGGCTAGTGGTTATTTCACACACATATATTCTAGATATTGTATCCTATGGACTACTATAGGTGTAACATGTATAGGCTGTGATGGATTGAGGATCCTTACTCGGTGTTTGGGCTGTAATGGCTTGAGGTATAATACCTGACGTATGATACAAGTTATGAGATCTGTGGTGGCTCCTGGAAACTAGCTGGTTACTTTTGGTTGTGAGGATGGTGTGGTGCTTAGCCCAGGTGTCTGTGGGAAATCCTTTGTGGTGCACGTGGTGCAGATTGTGGAGCTTGGACCATGTTGATACGGGAGAGCCTTTGGAGAGAGATGCACATGACGTAGGTTATTGGGGAAAAGCGGAAAACCAGTGGGGAAGTAGTAGTGGGGTACCCTTGAATCTTTTTCTATATGATATATTCTTGTATGCGTTACTTGGGGATAGTAGACATGGTGAGGTAGGGAACATAGTATACCTGTTAGGTGGTGAGTTAGTTTCATTGTTGTTCACTGTGCTTTAGCATGCTTTCTTTACTTTTGCACGAGAGGCTTCGGGGAGGATCCTACTGAGTATGATATTATACTCACCCTATGTATACATACACTATTTTTTAGGTCACTTGGTGTAGTTTGGAGATCAGGCTTGTTACTACTAGCTTGTGGTTGCAGGAGCTGTTCGGGTTTGTGGTCGCTGCTGTTTTTTCTTTCTTTTTGGTACTTGTAGTTTTCCCTTTCAGGTGTAGAACTTTTACATGACATTACATTTGTACACTTGGATTTTCTATTATATTTCAGTTGTGAGTTGGAGTTGGTTGGTGTCTATTCTATCTCTCTATTCCGTATGTGTTCTCTTAGAGGGTAATGCCTCCTATTTGTGTGTTTATTATACCCTTGGTGCTAGTCGCCAACCCGGGGCCTACGAGAGGCGGAACTCAGGGGTCATTATCTCCCTTCTCAAATTGGCGGCTCAAGAGTGGTAAACTTTGTGGGGAGGGGGTCGTGACAGAGAACCTGGAATAGATATTTAAATCAAAAATATATTTAATTAATATAATCAGAAAATATATTATTGGTCAATACATACACCACACAACAAAAATAGGTCGAGAATATTACATGTATCTCATAGAAAAAAATGTTTTACAAAAAAAGTACTTAGCTCAAGCATCCTTTCACTGTAACTTTCATTAAACTCATTTATAATTGTTTTAAAATTTTATTTCCTTTTTAAGAAATTGTATTAATTTTTTTTAATATTAAATATGATTTTATCATAACCATTTATTTCCTGTTAATTGACACGTACTTTTTAAAGTAATGATTCAATTAATAACCATATTGTTTTTTGCATGTGTTTTGACTTTATATTTTCACTCTATTAACATAAATATTTGTTTCATGAAATCTAGAACCTAAACCATGGTATAAATATATAATATTATCATTATATATTTATTTTTATTAATTTATAAAATTTTGTAATAGGAAATTAAAAAACAGTGTTCATAGAGATGGTATATCCTATATAATCACAAATGTTGCTTCCATTTTCATGTTATATAGATGGAATGAAATTTGAATTATATATATATTTATAAATTTCAATAGAATATTTTTTTCATATACATCTCATATTTTTATTAAACCCATCCCTAATACATTCGATGTAAATCATGAACCAATCCCGTGCTTCGTGAGGCAGTAGTCCATCATACACATGAATGGTAATATCATATTCGCACAGGATTGAAATCAGGAAGGTTTGTGTTAAATAATAATTAAAATGTAATAATAAAATAAAAAATATAAAAAATGTTACATATAAACAGTATGTTCTCCATTATTCCCTTCTATGAAAGGTGTTAATGAAAAAACAAACTATATCAGTTCGGAAGGTTGTGGTCTGCTGTTCGCACGGGTTATGATTTAATAACCATAGTTTTGTAAGTGTGTGTGGTTTTATGTTTTAACCATGATATAAATACATCTAATTATTTAATATATAATTATGTCATTATTTAAGGTTTATATAAAAATTATTAAAGAATGTGGAGAAGGAAATAATATAAAAATTCTTTTAGAATATCGTTACCTCTTCCTTGGTATCCTCCAAAAGATTCCACTGAAAACTTGGAACGTTTTATTTAATACTAAAATAAGACTTCTATGATAAAGATAGTTAATTTTCAAAGTTATTTTCATTGTTCTAGGATAATCCAAAGGGAATGATAGGTGTGAAGAGATGATGATAATGGGAGGACTTTTAAATTTGGGGTGAGTAGGAGAGTATTAATTATTCTAATGAGGGGATTAAACCCTTTTAATTCTCACGTAAAGTGTGTAAAATAATGAAAAAAACATTAAACTATAACTTATATGGTCAATATATGTCTGTACAATGGGTTTTTTATACGTTTCTTGGTCATTTGTTCACTAAAGATTAGGTTTAACCCCTAAGAAAACTCATTTCTACCTTAATCACTATAATTAATTTTAATTGATTTAGCTAATATTTTTGGTCAAAAACTATGTTGAACCTACTTAATATTATTCATGTTCCAAATATTTAGTCAATTTTTTCCAATTCAAATCATAGAAGATGAAAATTTGGACATAATATTAGTCTCGTAGATGTGTCGTGAAAATATGTTTTTAAAGTGAAAACGTTAAAAAGGTGGAAATGATTTTATATCCATGTTCAATATTTAATTGATTCTAATAAACTAATTTGGAATAATATATGTATGGTTGATTTAATTTTAATTTAAAAAATTTTTACACCATACTTTAACATTATAAATTTTTTAGATGAAATTTCAATTTTAATTATAATTATGCATTTTTTACTACCTTGAAAAAAATAAAACTTCTTAAAAAATACCAACAATTCACCAAGAGATGATTTTAAAATTAATATTTCGAAAAAATATTATTTTTTTCAAATAAATTTGTTAAAATAGTCAAAATTATGTTTTAAAATAATAACTTCCTCCAAATCCAAAGAAACTAGCTTCTAAAAAATAATGCTTTTTATGCGTATAATGGGATATATATTTATATCATGTCTAGAAAAAAATATGATAAATGCTTTATATTTTATTTTATATATTATATGTATATATTTAATTAATAAAATTAATTAATAGTAATTAAATAAAATTATTATTGTAAATCACTTTTGGGGAATAAAATGTTTTTTATAAAAACATTTCATTTATATTCAATTGCTTTTTATTTTAATTTCTATTTAATTTCTATATAATTAATTAATTATATAAAAAATTTTAAACATCATTTTCATAATTTATATAATCTTTTTAATTCCCTCTATTATAATGAATATTTTATATATATTATGTTAAATAATAATATTAAGAGTTTATTGTTGTTCGTTAAGACTTTACCCTATCGGCAACACCAGTTATCAAAGAAATTTAATGTTATGTGCAATGCAAGATAAACATGGTGTCATATATTTTGAAATATATACTGTGCATTACATGAATATCAAATGATATCAAATCATTTTAAATATTATATTTCATAATGTCTTACGATATTACATCCTACCCCCCTTAAAATTACTTCTTATCGTTAAAAGTAATCTTTGTTATCGCTGGATTACCATTTTTTTGAATTCCAATATTGAAAAACACATTATAAAAATTTAATAATGAAATCATCGAATAAAAATTGAATATGGTAAAGAAAATTATTTCCCAAAGTTATGAATAATTATGATTCCACATAGGTGGAACCATGGTGGGAATTAGTAGATGGATTTGGGAAGGAAAACTAATTCCCATGGACTAAAATAGAGTGATGGGGAAATGTTAAAGAGGAATTCAATAAAAAACCACCAAAATAATAGGTTTGTAAAAGTTCATTGATGTCATTTGAGAATATAGATATTAGATAAAATTTTATATCAAGATCCACTTCTTAAGGTTCAAGGATTCTTTCAATATATAGAATTAAAGAATAATTAGATAAACTCATCTTACTAGTAAAATTTCATCCTTTAACATATTTACACCACAATGTCATACTTTTCTCTAGATGATTAATATGTAGGATGAAATTTCACGTCTGAAGTACTAAAATAAAATTGTAATGAATATATAATAGAAAAGGTATACAATGTTATTCTATATTTATTTAAAAATAAACCATAACCAAAATAGTCAAAACATGGTAAGATAATTATTGAAATTCATGAATCATTATGTGATAAAATTATCTTTAAAACTCAACTGTAATACCTAAACCAAAATAAAATCATTATATGACCCTATATTCTAAATAAACTAAATAATTTTAAAATTTATGACTGATTAAACCTCAAAGGTTAGCTTATACCTTCCAGATTTTATGAATAAAAAGAAGGAGATATTATTTTGAAATAACAATAATCACTTAGTCACCAATTCACTTTTCAATAAGATAATTATATATATGATAATAATTATGTTCCGATAATTACCATAATATCCAAGATCATATAAACTATACAGGTTATTAATTCCTTAAAACATATTTCTATAAAATTTAATTAAATACATTTCAATAAATGGATGTTCTACATATACTTCTACATAATAAAATGTATCATCAAATTCCATAAATAATATTAAAAATTTATTACTACTTGAAACACTCAAATGATGTGTCTAGAAAATTGAACATATAGTCATACTTAATCATGTAGAACTATGATGGTACCCATAACTCATAAGATACCATCAATTAAAAAAATACAAATTTCAAAATTTATCTAAACTGACCTTTGATACCAATTATAACATCTGAGGATATGCACGATCAGATCCTATATTGAAAATAAGAACATTAAATTTTATGCTATGATGCCAATATTTGTGACCCTGTTTATTCAATATAAAACATAAAAAATCAAATGTAAAACATGGATCACATACATTCTTAGTGACCATTAAGGATTATATTTTTAGATAATTAGGAAACTCTTAGACAAACACTACCCATAAAATCAAATTAACATTTCTACCATTTAACCCATATTTTATTATTTAATATTAGGAAATCAATAGAATACTTAAGAAATCATTTTTATATATAAATCGTTTTACAACATTATTTATAACATAGATATAAGGAATCATAAGAAGGGTCAGATAAAATTCTTAATAGGGGTATCCATGTGCATTAACAATTTAATGCCCTAAATGATCCTAAGACTTCATAAGGGTATAATGAAATAATCAATTTTCATTTGAAAATTATAAAGGAATAAATAAAAATCAATAGTCAGATCATCACATTTGAAATCATGACAATTTCAAGACTTATTAGAATAAAAATTCTTACACCATGCAATATCAATCTTAGTCATAGAAAAATGGGGGTTCAAAACCCATTGGGCACAGGTGTTGTAGTAGTACTGTAGCAATGGCAGATACTGTATCGGCGATAGGTCACTATAACAGTAGTAGGGTACTGTAGCAGTGACGGTTACTTTGTGGAACTGTAGCAGCATGGTTACTGTAGTAGTACTATTCACATAATGGGCCTTGGGCTAAAAAATGGGCCTACGGGCCATGTAATGGGCTAAATTCCCACTGGGTCTTTGGGCTATGTAATGGGTCACCTTCTACCTAGTTAATGAAGCAAGTTAAAAATATTATAACCCCATAGAAAGGACATAAAAAACATATTGGTATCTTATAATATCAGTTCATTAAACCATTATAGAACCCATATAGAAACCTTACAAAACTCTTACATTTGAAAAATCTTACTATAGACTTACAAATTAATTCATTGAAATATTTATCATTATCGAATGCTTTGCAGCACTACTTGGCCATTCCAATTGTATAATCTATAATGGGATCACCCTAGGAGCACTCATCATTTATAATTTCCCTGAACTGAATAATGAATGAAGAAAAAATAATTATTCTCATTCCAATCTCATTGAAGAAACCATTATTCTATTCAAAACATGATTAACCCATGGAAATGAAATAGGTTAATATTAATCTCTTTGAAACTGGTTCCAAATAATTCACTTGGAGACATGATTAACCCCTACAAGTGAATATGGGTTTATAAAAATCTCTTTGAAACATGATTATCCCTTTTAAAAAAATGGGCATCAGAACAATATCGTTGAAACATGATTGACCCATAGAAGAGAAATAGGTTTCCAAACAATCTTAATGATGAAATATTATTCCATCCAGAAAAAGAATGAGTATCGTATCATTAAAAAATATCCCTAGTATAGGAATATTAAAAAATGGGATGTTGAAAATGATGAATGAAAATAGCATTGAAATATCCTAAAATTATTTTGAGAAAAATTCTATTCATTTGGAAAATCACTTTTTAAAACATGATACATTTTGAAAACCATTTTCATTTAAAATAAATTGTAAAACATATAATAGAACATTTAAAAATATATATAAACACCATTAAAACCTTAATAAAATTAAATATAGTCCTATGAAAGTTATCAAAAAATATAATTTAATTTTTTTTAGAAAACATTATTTTGAATGAATATAGATTTCTGAAAAATTATTGAAATGAAGTAAGATTTTCATAAAAAACATTCTTAAAAAATTTAATTACCAAATAGTTTAAAAAAATTTACATTTATATGTAATTTTTATGAAAAAATAGGATAAAATAATTCTTCAGAACTATAATATTTCATCATTAGAAACTTAATTACACACAATCTAGATAATTGAATAGATTGTAACAAACACCTCTTACCACTTTTGTAACATTGAATATTAATCCAAATGATGTAATAGAATGGAAAAACATATAACGTTATAAAAAATAAAAAATTAAGGATATAACATTTGAAAGGGGTAGTATATAAACCTTATAAAAGAACTTACATTAATAACATACCATCCATATAAAAGAAGTCAAATTTACAAAGAAAAATCCATTATCACTTTGGTAATCGTGATTCAGTAAACCTCATGAAAAATAAAATGTAACTTTTATTTTTAAATCCCTTTAATTTTAATTATAATTATAATAAAATAAATACATGATCATTATATACACCCCACAACCAAAAGAAGTGGTTAATAATGAAATTATCTCACATAAATAAATGTGATATGAGAAAAACACTTACCTCATGATTCATTTTGGTCAAAAATGTTTTTAAAATTTATATATTAGTTTCAAAAATGTTATTAAATTATTAACGAACCATATTAAATTTCATAATGTCATATAGAATTTTATTATGTCCTTTTATTATGGATTTATTAATAATTCCACGTTAAAGTTAAGTTTTGGGTAATAATCACATTGTTTTTCATATGTGATTTGACTTTCTATTTTTATTATACATAATTCTATCATTTTTTAATAGTATCATCACTATAAAATATTATATAATAATAATATATATTTAGAATATGTATTTATTTATAATAATTTAATAAATTAAGTTTTAGTAATTTAAACACACCATTCATTGAGATGGTAGGTCGTACGTATGCATGAACACTATTTTAATTTTCATGTCGTATTGAATAAAAGAAAAAAAAATTAATTATATATATATATGTTATTAATATAGTATCATTATTATGTCATATACGCCTCTTATTTTTAATAAAAACATCCTTATTGTAATCCTTGGATATTGTTAATAAATCACATCAGTTCGTAAGGTGGTAGTCTTTTGTATACATGAATGATGTTATCATATTAAAAAAATTGAAATCATGATGTTATGTGTTATATAATAATTATTAATGATAAATAACCTCATAAATATAATAAATATCATATATAAATAGTATTTCTATCATTATTCACAACCATCAAAGGTTGTAATGGAAAGACGAATGACATTAGCATGGAAGGAAGTAGTTCGTTGTTCGCATGAATGATTATTTGGTAACCCATCTGATGGAATTTTGTGTGATTTTCTATTTTGAACTTAACAAAAAACTATCTCAATATATGAATCATACAAAAAATAATATATAAATGTTATATAAAAATAATTTAAGAAGGTGGAGAAGAAAGTAAAATAAATTCAGAAGAATATTAACACTTCTTTGGGTATCCATGTTAGGTTTGCACTAAATCCATGAAAGGTTTACATTCTTCCCAAACTATGGAATCTAGGATGAGGGTAGGGAATAATATGTCTTATTTTGGTAGGACTTCGTAAATTGAATGTTCTTGATATTTGTAAGGATATGAGGATAAGAGATGGGCATTTATATGTGAGGTGATGACAGGTTGATACGGTAGATATCCAAACAAGTTAATAGAATATATAAGGTCTAAACATCCCCATAATAATGTTTTGACCAATTTTATTGCTCATTTTTATTTTAACGTTAATGTTTTTCCACTAAGTAAACTTAGATTTTCATTAATAACTATAATTAATTTTAATTTCTTTCACTAATATTTCTGGTCCTAAACTAAGATGAACCTATTAGAAATTATGATTATTAAAAATATTTAATTAAATTTTTAAAACCAAAATCACCGAAGTGGAAACATTATATTCCATTATAATCTCATAGACGTAATATGAAAATGAGTTTTTAAAGTAAAACTGTTCATAAGATTGAAAATTTTTAATATCCAAATTCAATTTGAAAATTATTAAAATGAACTAAATTTTAATAATATATGGATAATTGATGTAATTTTACATTAATGTTTTTTTAAATATAATTTACAATTATAAATTTTTAGATGAAAACTCATATTTCAAAAAAAAATCAGTATTTTTCACAATTCATCAAAAAAAGAAACCTCTTAAAAATAACAAATATTAAACCTAATTTTTTTTTGAAATAATTATTTCAAGTGTTATTTTTATCTTTTCAAATAATGTATATAAATATATCAAAATTTATTTTTTAAATAATCAGTCCATCCAAAGGCGTGAAAAATGAATTTAGAAAAATACTTTTTTTATAGTTAAAATTGGATTTTTATTATTTAATTCAATAGAAAACATATAGGATGAATGTTAAAAAACATATTGAATATATAAAATAAATTTAAATATTATCATTAAAAAATATTAATTAATTTAATATATTAATGTAAAACACCTTTGGGAAAATAAAAGTATTTTTTATTAAAAACAATTCCTTTATGTTTTGTTGGTTTTTATTTTCATTTCTAATTAATTGGTAACTAGTGAACTCATTCATAAACATGATTAAACCATATTTTTTTAATTTATTAACCCTTATTCATTCTTTCCATTCCAATTTCTAGGATATAAATACCATTTAAAATAATAATAATAATAGTATATTGTTTCTTGTTAAGACTGAGCCCTGTAGGTGACACGATTTATCAAAGAAATGAGATTTTATTTGAAATTAATGATTAAATTCATGGTCCGTATAATGAGACATAAACTATAAATTCCCTGCTATACAAGCTATGAAATGATTTAAATTAATTTTAATGAATATGTTTAATTAAATTTGAGGATGTTACGAGATGTATCATTAAAAGATTGCTATTATGCTGGGAGTTATGGATCCCTTGGTGGTGAAAATAGTTGGAATGGTTTGGGATAATATGGATTACATGGATATCTAAGTGATCCTTGGGTACTTGTATATGTCTAAAAACTCCTTTTCTAGTTCCATCCTGGGTTGGACACATTTTGAGTCTAGAAATGTCAAGGTTTTTGGTATGCTGACTCATACTAATGTGATAGTTTATTATATCTAACATAGCTGCAATGTTTAAGCTTATTTAGAAACAATAATTCATGGAACTATTTTTATATGTGTGGTCCTCAACATAGATCACATTAATTTTTTATAACTACATCTTTTAAAAGCAGATGTTGTTGTGGAAAAATTAGTTTCTCCAAAATCATGGTGGGAGCCTCTACCTAGAAATTGAGGAGGGTCTTTTCCACTAAATAATTAATTACACACCGTAATGATCCTCATTAAATTTTCTAGGGGATGAAATTATATGATACTTCAGCAAGATGATCCCTACCAACATATTTTGTTTTAATCTAGTGTACTCCATTTACTAAGGCATCCATGATGACTGGTGTGAAAAAAATTCTCATTCCTAGGTAGTGTCATTAAATCCTCACAGGATGAAATAATCATGAAATTTATAATTCTTATATGTATAACTGTAAGGTCATGTTTTTTATAAATTCAGAAACATATGGTCCATCCCCTAGGGAGATTGAATGATTTATGAAACTTTCTAACATCACATAGGGTTGACTCATTACCCCTGATTTGGGTTTAAAAGTGTAAAATAAATTTTTTTAATGAAATAAATTTAACAGTGCAGGGATTCTAAATTTATTTTATGGGATGTTTTATAAGTAGTAAATATAACCATGGGATAATCTAAATATATTCTCTGAAAATGGTATTAATATAAAAAATTTCTTCGGGTCAATTTAATTAAATATATGTAAATCAATAATTATACCATGGTTATTAAACAATTTCCAATTTTGGTTTATTGAGTGAAACACTTAATGTGGACGGAATATTAGATTCTTTGTTCATTACTCAACTATATAAATTATATTAGGGTTCCCTCCTATAAAATTCCATTGATAATGTCCATAAAATATTATATTATTTGATTTATTTGCATACAAATTTTTAAAAATTAGATTTCACATGATTATATTAATGATTTATTAGTGTTTCATTCCCTTTTAATGAGTTACTTTACCCAATAAAGTTTTCCTTTTATGATGAATAGGTTTTCAATCATGTGTGAGTAATATAAATCAATTGAATAATGAATTATAAGAATAAACAAAATTAATATTAATTTATATTAACGAAACATAATTTAATTGAGATTAAACACAAATAAGTGGATACTGAAAGGTAAATCAATTCAATTTTTATTCCCATAGTAATGTAGTAATATCACAAACATTAATGGAATAGTAAGAAAAATATGATGAAAAAAATATGAAAAATAATATTCATCATCTATTAATAGTTTGAAACAACAATATATAAATAGGAAAATGAGTTTCATGAATTGAATTATATTTACATCATTACCGGGATTGAGGTCCTTCCAAGATACATCCTATTTTTAATTTTCAATTCATTAATAGGTTTTCATGATTTTAATCCAAATTTGTTTTCTCCATGTGTTTGGACATTCCTTGATTCAAATCTTGAAATGATTTTCTGAAATATTCTGGATTTGACAGGTTTACTTTGACTAGAATATTCATGTATTGAATTTTTGTTCATGTTGTGAGTAATTTCAGAAATAATTCATCTATATTTTTAAAATCATCAAATATATTGAATAATATTTTGTAATTTCTGCCATCTTCTATATTAATGGTTCACATCATGATATGTGAATTCATTATGTAAATTATCTTCTTTTTTATCTTTTAAGTAATGAATCTACAAAATTCATCAACAATGATAATTTTATAAACATAATGTACAATATCAAGGAAATTGATGAAAAGAATTTATATTTCATTTTTATTTGAGAATATATATATATTCAATTAAGTATTATCAAATCCATCTAAATATAGATAAATTTAGTCCCTTAAGAAATAAAATATCAATAGTGATTCCAATTAAACCATAAATAAAAACAAAAATAAAATTGGTGAAAATAATGAAAATAAAACAAATCTTAGGTAAATGGAATTATTTCCCAAAGAATCACTTCCCCTAGGGTCACTATTCATCTTTCATTGAAAGGTTAATTTCAAATTCCTCCTTTATTGAATCATTCTCTATCAATCAATCCTTAAGATATTATTCCATGTTTTTTGATCTACCTCAGAATGAGTTTTTCCACTCATCACTCAAGGTATACCTTTTTAAATGGGATTTTGATCATAAATTTAAGACATTATCTTATTGATATTATTTCATAGGATGTCAAATATCATTTCTGTAAATAAAAAAACAAAATATATCATGAGGAATTTATACTAAGTGTCAAATTATTTTGAGGATTTAGGTTAGCTAGGTTATAACGCAAAAACTCAAGAAAAAAGTGTTTTTTATCTATGAATTATTAATTATAATAAAATGAAAATTACAATGAAAATATCTTTCCAAAAATTTATATCACACCACTCTTAAACTCAATGTGGCTAATGAATATGAAAATTCAAAAACTTTAGTGAATCCCCATTTTGTTTTGTTTTTTTGTTTTTTTTGTTAAAAATATAATAAGTATAACATTCATAATTTTCATTTCCAGAATGATGTGTTACTTCCCAACAATATAGACATAATTCTAAATTAAAAGTTCTAAAATTCAATGACTATTAATTTATAGAATAGTTTCATTGTGTGGTTGATCTAATAAGGAAAAAGAAGAATAATGAAAAATAAACTAAATATTATATAAAAAATATATTTTTAGTATCACGAAAATAAAATTAAATTAATATAATTACAAAATTAAATTTCAATGTAAAAATAATAGGATAAAAACACACATGTGGAAGAAAGTGGAAGCTTTTTCAAATTCCATATTTCCTAAAAGGATTAATCCCAATCCACAAATAGATCATCCTAATTCAAAATATTTATAATATTTAATTTTACTTAATAGAATCTATTTTCATTATTATCAATATAATACTAGCATTAAAAAAATCATGATCTGAAGATCCAAAATAACTTGAATTCATTTAGGTGATCAGAAAATCCAATGTATAATCTAATCAGACATTCAAATGATAATTAACATCCCTACAGTAAGTCTTATTGACAATTAAAAAATTGTTTTAATAATTTGATGTCGAAATTATTAAATAATATAAGCATAGTACAATACTTATTAAATCAGATTAGAATATGAGAAAAGGAACATTTAAAACATGTATTGCATGCCCCATTCAATTAATTTTGACATCTAATAAGGGATTAACCACCCATTGATGAGTGTGAATCAACAAAAAAAAATCCACTCCATAGAAAAGGGAATAGATAAATCTAATATCAATAACTATATAAAACTAGAAAAATTACTGAATTAGTGGTCATCCACAAGATGGAATTATAAAATTGTATAAGGTAAACACCATCAATATAAAAAAAAACACATACCAACTACATGAATCAATCCTAGAATTGAAACCCTAGTAGGATCTCCCATGGTTGCTAAATAATTCCCCTCCTATATTTTCTTATCCCCTTTATAAATTAATTTAAATACATCTTATTGTTTTCTAGTCAAATATGTTTTAAATCACCCAGAAAAAAACTCCATTATTTCCAAATCTGCTTGTGTAAATATTTCACAAAGTAAATGGGTGTTTCATGTTGTAAATTATATGTTTCAAATAAAATGGGGGGTTATTATAAAAATGTCATGAATTTTAATGATGTTAATCTTTTTTCATTTCATGAATTTCTTTAATGCTAGTTTTTTCATCTTCACAATCTTTTTACGAATTCACTACATGTGGATTGAGACTAGAATGAAGTTTTATATACTTCAATTCATTATTTTTTACTCCATTCATGGAGTAAATATTCATTCATGGGGTGAAACACCTATTAATGAAATCCCTAGGATTTAATAGATTTTTATTCTTCTATTTTTTACATCATGCGACATTCTGTCATGGCCTGAAGTGTCGAAATTGTCCCAGAATCACACATTTTTTCTCAAAACATTCCAAATTATGAGAAATGTCATCTATATTATAAAAAAATTAAAAAAAAATAAAATTATTTAGATATATATAATTTGATAGTCAAAATTCATTGAAAAACATAATAAATCTCATGAAAATATATATATATATAATAGAGATATAAAATTACACCAGAGTTAAAACATTCATCATCTATGAGAAAAATATCTACAAAAAAGAACAAAGTGACCAAACATCAAAAAAGTGAATTTTTATATTATAATTATCTTAAATAATAATCAACAACTATTGATTCTGAATGAAAAAACAAAATAAATAAAATATTCAAGAATATTGGTTCATATGTAATTCAAAATAAATAAATTTGTACATTCCCTCAAATTTTCAACCATTAATTAATATATATTTCACTTATTAGTTTCTTTAAAAGGAATATTTCTCTCATTACTCAAGGTAAAATATTTAATGAAGTGTTCACCACACATCATTTACATGATCCTGACGAGAGGACTATATTGAATATATTATCTCTACCCCATAAAATCTTATATCACAATTTATTATAATTGATTAATATCATTGATCAACTTAATTTAAAGATGAGTTTTGGTAGGTATTAATGTTTGAAACCAATTAAGCCTCAGAGATGGGGATAAATTATAAATTTTAATTCATGATAATTAAATTATATGATCACTAAAATACTTCCCCCCAAAATTTAATGACATATCACACAATTCCAAAAGCTCAGAGCAATGGATCATGAACTATGTAATAATATTGAATGAACCCACTCTCTTCATTTGAATTTTGATTCTTTTTATTATCTTTTCAAATAATTTACTCTGATCAAGCCTCACATCGCCACCTAACCACATATGAATTGAATATCATTTATATAATAATGTAAATTTTGACCAACCTATGAATTACGAACTTTTTATTCTATTTTTATCATTTTAATTTTTTTCAACTAAAAGAGTGTTAAAATTGAAATAAAATTATTTTCATCCTTAATATTGGCCCAAAATCAAATTGAAACACACTTTATTCTCCTCCCAAGAGAAATCATCTCATCTATAACATATATGACCCCCACACATTTAATAGAAAAAAAATAAAATTAAATATTTGGGTAGGAAAGGATAGCTAAAGATTGAAACGTGAATCATTCTTGAAATTGAAATTAATGTATTATTAACACAGTTGAGTTTCTTCAAGGTAGTGGTGTCCTGACCTCGAGGTTTCAGGTTCGAGTCCTCCCAATGAAACACGCACTATATTCCATTGATCCTATCATGGGCCCCTCTACCCCATTGGGAAATGTCATAAGCCCAAGGGTTGGCCACTATGGACCTCGCTGGGGACATGTGGTGTGCAGGCGGGGAGGCTACCCTGATACCTCGTTACCCAAAAACACGTTTTCCTGTGGGGCACAAGTTAGTTGGTTCAAGGCGGTGGCATCCTGACCCTGATGTTCTAGGTCCGAGTCCTCACAAGGAAACACACACTATATGCCAGTGATCCTCTCATGGACCCCTCTACCCCATTGGGAACTGGCCTTAGCCCAAGGGTTGGCCACCTTGGGCCTCGCTGGGGACGTGTGGTATGCAGGTGGGGAGGCTGCCCCAATACCTTGTTACCCAAACAAAACATTTTCCCACAGGGCACAGGTGAGTTGGTTCAAGGTGGTGGCATCTTGACCCCGAGGTTCTGGGTTCGAGTCCTCACAAGGCAACACACACTTTATGCCAGTGATCCTCTCATGGGCCTCGCTACCCCATTGGGAACTGGACTAAGCCCAAGGGTAGGCCACCTCGGGCCTCAATGGGGACGTGTGGTGCACATGTGGGGAGGCTGCCCCAATACCTCATTACCCAAACAACACGTTTTCCCATGAGGCACAGGTGAGTTAGTTCAAGGCAGTGGCGTCGTGACCTCGAGGTTCTGGGTTCAAGTCGTCGCAAGGAAACACACACTATATGCCAGTGATCCTCTCATGGGAACCACTACCATGTTGGGAACGGGCCTAAGCTCAACAGTTGGCCGCCTTGGGCCTCACTGGGGACATGTGGTGCATAGGTGGGGAGGCCACCCAAATACCTCGTTACACAATTAACATGTTTCGAACTGTGTCTCTCCAGACTTTTGTCTCTTGAACCACTGGCTATTTGCGTCTAGCCTTTAGGAATGTAATGGGTTACCCTCTCCCAGTTAAAAAGGGCTATTTTCTTTTCTTTTAATAAATATGGATTTTCCCTAAGCTTTCCATGTGTTTTGTTAAGAAATAAAAATGGCAATATATCAAGGATTTTACTGATTGAGTCGACAAAGAGGAGTGATCCAAAAGAAATATAATATAAAAATATAAAAAATATTATATATAATTTAGAAGTATTGGTTACCTCCTAGTAAAACATATTTATGATCTATACCTAGGCCATTATCTTATAGTCACATAATTGGAGAATTAAATATTGATACCTAATATGGTGTTGAAATTGATTTTAAATTCTACTCATCAAGGGTTCATGTACTCCTTTTACATTATTTATTATTGTCTAGTACTTTTAATTTTATATATAATGGGGATAAGTATAATGAAAAAACAATGAAATCTATTAATGACCAGTTTTTATCTCCCCCACCACTTCCTCATCATTAACTTATTTAAATTCTATATTGAATCTTGAATTTTATGAAGCATTATTTTCATCACCAAGTGATCAAGGTTATTCTTCTTAAATAATTTTAGAAACCAACTTGGAATTCGCTTCCATAACTTTGTGTTCTGATTTCAAATATTCAATTTTAGGGATTTTTGTTATGTTATATTACTCTTCTTTATTTTCAACCATCTAATAAATTAATCATATCATACATTTTTTACAAATTATTCTAAATTATGTAAGTATAATTGTTTTTAGACTTCATCAAATTGAATTCATAGAATGTGTGTTGAAGTTCATCCTCAAAATATTGAAACCATCATCTTCCTAGTACTCTTCTCATTTTTTATCAACTAAGCTTACTTCTTTCACCTTCTATTCTTCTTCAACTATTTTCGAACTTGCATTAGTAATAAAGATAATTTCATTTTCAAATTAATGTATTATCTTAATATCATGTGAAGGATTTTTTTGGTTCTCTTTATTCCTCTAGTTATGTCTCCTGTTCATCTATCGTATTATCCATGATTTCAATATACTTCTAGAGTAATTCTATTAGTCTTAATTATAAATGTATCCCTTCTAGTTCATGAATGTGACGATCATCTTGATTCCACTACACATGCATGGATCCACCTTGGTAATCTTTACAATTAAGAGATCCTTTTTATGATTGGTGTATATATTTGAATATGACTTATTCCATCTATCGCTTTGTTGTGGACATCCATATGAACATAGTGTTACCCACATTGTAGACTCCAATAGGAAATATATGTACTCTGATAGTGATGTAACATAGTGTTAATATTACATATTATTCTTCATACTCAACACTATTAAATTTCAATCATGTAATGAAGAATGTAAAAATAATGGAAGAAATGAAACCCTAATCTAAAATTAGTAAACATAAACGAGAGAATAAAAATCATTGACCGATGAAATAAGTCTAAAGTTATTAGCTTTGTTATTCTACTCCTTGACAACAATTCAAAATTTTGAATTTCTGAGTACTATTTTTATTTCCATATATGAGAGACCAAATAATAAATTTCAATTTCATAACTATCATAACTAATATGCCTCATGATAGTGGTGGTACAAGGTTGAACCCATGAAGAATTATGACACACATCGAAAACACTCAACTAATTTATAAGTCTTCGAATTAATTTTAAGATGAATACATTAAATTTAAGTAAATTAAATTACTAATCTATAGATGTAATTTAAAATAAAAAATTCATAAAGAGAATAAAGTAAATGAGAGGGGAACTTGTTTACAAGGGTGGTTTTCCAAAAAATATTAATTTCACTCCAATCAAAATGAAAAAAAATTATATTTCATCATGGTTATTGAAATAAAATAAAAAATTCTTAAAAATTTCTAATATTTCAATATGGTTTTCATGGGAATGAATGTGAGCTTACTCAATAAACCTATTATCATCAAATCATCAACAATATCCCTTATATTAAATTATAAAAAATAATAAACTTTTTATAAATTGATGAATGGGATAAAAACATGGTATAAGAACCTTCTTAGAATATTCATAATTTATTAACATTCTTTTCGGTTGTTTTACCTTCAAGTTAAATGAATATTTTAATTTTTAGGAATAGATTAATTTTTTTTTAATATATAAAATATTTATAAATGAATTTATTTGGGTAGGGTGTCCCATGTTTTAAATGATATAAGAGATATTCACTTTAATTATCTCTTAATGAGATGAAAACCCCCCTTTAGTGGATGAAATAATTAGGGATACTATGGAACATAGACAAGTCAAAAAAAATATATAAATGGATAGGTTACATTTAGGGTCCTCTTATGAAAACCCACCAAACTAAATAGTGTTTTTGTTCATATATCACACATAGTAACATTTATTTCAAATGTATTCTATTAAAAAAATTAAAAGCACAATAATTATAATTATATTAAAAATTGAAGGTATATTTTTGTTCATCAATGATATTTATTGTTGCTCAAGTTTGGGAGGAAAAAAGTTTTCAACATTGGGGGTTTCTATCATTTATTTGTATTCATCCATGAGGTTGTTTGGTTCAACCTTATTTTTCTATGAATTTAAGAAATATTTCTTAATATCAATTTTAAATGAGAGATATGTTATAAAATTAACTTATTTCAACCGAATTATAAGGGTTATGTTTATTATATTTGAAACATATAATGTAAATTAAATGAAAATCATATATATAAAGTAAAAAAATTAAAAAAGAGGACAATGTTTTTTGATCAATTGGTGTATAATTGATTTAATATTATTACTGGTTCCCTGTAATGAAATTTTGTAATCTTATCCCACAAGTAGTCATAAGTAACATAAATATAAAAAAATATTTAATAGTCTTCGAAATTTTTTTCTTGGAAATAATAAAAATTCAATAAAATTTTATTAAACTCACATGAACATATATGAATACTACAACATTTATGATATCAATTTTAAAATATTTCTATTTTATTTAATTTTATAATTTAATTTAGAAAAAAAATGTTTTAATGTAAACCATTTTTTATTGAAAACATGGGGAAAATACAAAACTCCCATAGGAAACCAATTTCTTAAAGATAAATTTTAGGGAATGTATTAAAAAATATAAATGTTAATTACCACAAATTTTTTTCAATCCAAAATACCCATGATTAAAAGTTTATTTTTATTTCTTGTGTTTAAATTCAAATTACAGTACACTAAAAAATTATTATGATTAAAATAAATAAATTACTTTAATGAACATTATGTTTTTTTTGAAAAGGATAAATTAACAGTTCTCAATATTCCATTATATTTATTACATTAGTTATACATTCTTACATTGAATTTGTTTTCAATAGTTCAATAGGAAATAAAATATCGTCACAATTTCTAAACAATAAAATTGAAAAAAATTATTTCCAAGTTAAATTTGATTTAATTAATTTTAAAAACACATCTATCAATGCTTATCTCGTCATATTTCTTGATTTTTTCCACCAATAAAAGTTTTTAATTACTAATAAAATTAACCCTCTTAAGAAAAATTGAAAAACACTATCCATAGATGACTTAAATTAAAACTAAAAAATGATGAATCATTGAATGAAATATTCACTATAATGGTAAAATAATTAAATAATGAAGAATTAAATAATTTGAGATGAATTATTTCAAGAAAAATATATCCAAAAGGTATAAAATACTCCCCTAAGAAACTAATACATTACATGATTTTTGTGGATAATTAAAACACTATTTTATAGTGAAAATATTGTGAAAATGGTTGTATATATCCCTGATCATAGATACATATAGATAATGGCCTAGAAAGTGATAACTTTATATATTCATTAATAAACATAAACATTCTAAGAAATTTTTAAAAAAAATGTGGTTACCTTCTCCTTCACATGGTTTACACATAATAATTTTGTATAACCAAATAATTACCATAACATCATTTTTATTCATTAAAAAATAAATTATGATTACCTAAATTTATAAAATCAATATACCATAAGTTTATTATTTTATTCATAAACAAATTTATACATTAGACATTTTATCACTATTAAGTCCTGCTGTAATTTAGATATAATATTCATAGCATCAACATTCAATATTTCTTATAACTAGAACAAAAAGGTACTCCAATTTTTAATATAAAAATACAATAAAATATGTTTTTTATATAATAGGAATCACATCATTATTCCCTCCATAACATGGTTTCAATTGAGTATTGAAATTTTCTATTACAATTTTTTTATATTTTTTCACTTCTCAATAATTTATAAAATAGACATAAAATGTATATAATGAAATGAAGAGACATTAATTAATTATATTAAAAACATATTTTATTATAAAATACAATGAACTTCATCCAAAAATAATCCATATGTCTTTTATCGTTATATTCTACTCATTCATCATCAAATTTTACCTTGAATTTAGAAATAAAAATATAATCAATGATTCCCATTATCCATTCCTGATACTTCCTTATTGTACAACTAAAATTATGGTTTTTATTTGAGCTATTTTTGGTTAAAATACGTTTGTATTAGGGATTTGTTTCCTTATTTTCCAAATTATAGGTTGAAACACTCCTATTGGGGATGGAGGATATGTAAGGTTATGTTCTAATACATATTTACCCTTGAGGATAAATATGATTCTTTTAATGTTCATAATTTCAGTGAAATTAGATTCTCCCTATTGTTTAAAATAAAGGATTTTACAAAGTAGTATTATATACCTTACTTATAAGATATTAAAAGATACATTGGAACATTAATTAATATAGAAATTACAAGGAATGTTTAATAGTTTTTGATCAAACATATGAAAATTAACCATTAGTAATTTCATGTTTTATTTATTACTTTTCATCATTATATTATTTAATATTCTTCTTTGGTTTTTATAAATATTCTATTATGAAAAATCCTCAACATATTCTAATATTTTCCCCCACAATCCAATTTCAACTAATTATATTAAATTTTGGATTTCAAAAACCATATTATGCTGCAATGTTATGTGAAAATTTATATTTCGTTTCCTAATAAATTCTTAATTGAATGTTTTATTTTGTCTTGTATATCTTTATTTTAGTGTTGTCTATATATTTCAATTTCATTGACACATTCTCATGATTCTAGTATTATGTAGTATAAAAGTAACTAAAACATAGGATTAATGAGGAATGTATGTTTATTTTTAATTTTCTTTATAAAACAATTATCACTTATCACATTTCATAGAGTCATGAAATTTTAAAATAAAATGCATATTGATTCTTTATAATCTGCGTGTTACATGAATGAAATTTTTTTAGTTAAAAATGATATTTTTTAATTTTTTTAAATAAATTCATTTGATCAACCAGAGGATCATTACAATCATAAAAAACAATTTAGTGATATTTTATTGGTGATATTTTCATTTACCCATCCCTAAAAATGAGTCATGAGATTAAAATTTATTATTTCATTTTTTACAGATAGTGGATAGAAACTAGCACTAAATTATTATTTACTTATCATTTTAAAATAAATAACCACTAATAATTTTATTAGATGTCTATTAGTGGTGGTTATTGAAAAAATCATGTATCATACCTAACCCAGAAGATGCTAAACTTGTGCTCTGATCTGGGTCACCACATATCCTCAAGCACACCTCAATGTATGCCAATGTTTTCTAACTATTGGAAAGGGTCTAATTCATCACATCAGGAGGCTATACCCTCTTTATCAGAGTGAGCAAAAATAAGAAAAAATATAAAATTAGTGAATAGATAAGAAAAAACTATGACATTCATTACCAACTAGTTTCAAAATATCGTACAAACCATGACCAAATAATATATATTTAATACAACACTAATAGTGCCAAAAGTGAAGGGAACCCCAAATTTAAGACAAATAGTTGAATCCACTAAATGGGTCCTAGCTCAATTTCTCGATCTTCACCCATAAATATCCAAAGATTGAATCAAATCACTAGCATATGGACTTTACCTTAGTCCTAAAATATAACCATGAAATCATCTCGAGTACCCAACGGCGTCTCGAGCAACGTGTGAGTTCCAATGAGAAGGTGACCACCAATAGTGTGTACAAAATATATAATCTTAACTAGTAGTGCATTTAAATACTTTGTTAATGGAAATATAATAAAAAAGGTAACTAGCGTACCATTAGATTGAAATGTTCATATTGACAATTTTTATCACTTATCCCATTTTAATCACATAAAAAAGTTCATTACTAAATTTTTTTTCATTACATGTTACATTGGATATGAATATACTTCATTTCACAACATGCTAAGTTGGTAAATTTCAATGCATAAGGGAATATGTCACATTCCTTTTCAAACTAGTGTTAAATATGTCGTAAAAATACATCACCCATACTTTGGAGCCCCATTCTATGCAGTATCATCAAATTTATTTATCCAGGGCATAGATCATTGATCACATTCCCTAACTTGTACATTATGGGGTGGGGTTTAGAGTCTCAGTATAACATAACTTGTGGCCATCATTCATCATGTCCAATACCCCACAATACCTAAACCATTTCCACAAGCTTATTTATCCAAGAACCACTTATTTCGTATCATTTAAAATGACCAAACAATAAAAAAAAATTTCAATTCAAACTTAATTCAACATATGAATCATCATCCAGACATAACCCATTATCACATTTACTAATTACTTTAAATAGCCAATTTAACCCTCTTACCTTTTAATACCATTACCCATTAACATAATCAACCACTTATATACTTTTTCCCATTTACCATAGTCATAAATATTCTATATATTAACCAATTTAATACCATTTTCAACTCACAAATAGTTTACCCTTTAATATGTTCATAATTTTCAAATAAATTAAAATACATATTAATTTCATGTAAAATTCATAAGTCATTTAGCACAGTCACTTTATCTCACCCATCCCATTTTATATTAAGCCGAACAATGCCTTATTCCATTAAAAAATTCTAGATACAACTATCAATCTTCTATTTTTAACTCAAATGATAGGTAAACAAGCTCATCATGGCTCAACTTTTTCATAATCCCATTCTATAATTAAAATTAACATTTCCATGTTCGATAATGCTAGCATCCATTATGGGTGGCCTTAAATCATTGTAGAAAACCTCAATGCCTCCCATTGGGATCATGGGTGGTTTAATTTATCATTTATCCAAAAATATTACCAAAACCATTTAGTTAAAAACAAAATCCCAATAAAATAGAACTATTTACACAACCATATATGCACAAATAAACATCAAGACAATGTTTTATAACTTTTATACCACTTACCATAAATCTATAAATGAACACTAACTTAAACATAACCTTAGGTCTTGATTAAAGCAACCTTTTAAACCCCAGCCTATGATCTGCTAGAAAAAAGGTTTTAAGGTCTTCATAAAAATTAGAAAAAAAAAATTATATTCCCTGATCCATAAAAATGGTTATATAGGAGTGGTATACATACAAGGAATGTTGATCTACAACAAACAATGCTGCAAATGGACTAGAATAGATTGAGAACCAACCATTGGAACATTTGGGTTTTTAGGTTCATTACTAGGAATGCTAGGGGATAATGGGGAAAAAAATTAGGTAAGAGACATAAATTCCTAATAGAGTGGTTTGGTAAAATCAAACATTTAACGGGCAATGAATTTTAGTTGCACGGTTTTCAAAAACATGTGACAACTATGCTCCTGCCTCTATCCAAGAGGGGTCCATGTTTTATGATTAACTGGGGTTCCCATGTGGTTTAAAAAACCATATACTAATCATACAAAATTCCTTTGGATGGAAAATTTTCCCTTTCATTCATTTCTCGAACCCTCAGAACACCCTTAAGATTCCTCGCAAACTCGTTAAATAATTAGTTAAGAAAAACTAAGTTATTTAAACCAAAATATCAATTGTAATGTTACTAATTTTTTTTGGGATCTCATATCCTCCCCACATTCCAATTGGTCGTCCTTGACCAGTTATTCCCAAGAATCATTGAGATTATAATTTAAAAATATCGACCCAGTGTGCATGTATGTCTATCTCTCGCTTCCATGTTTCTTCCTTAACATAACCATCCAACCATAATGCTCAAAAAATGAAATTTCATTCCACAAAATACCTTATCAATATTATACATTATACAAACTACATTCTCCACATATGTTGCATCATCTTATAACCATACACCATGCACAAAAATATCACAGGGATGCCTAGAAAACACTGCATATGGCACAACATAAGGGAACATACAACAAGAAATCATACCATCATGGGAGATCCATCCAACACCCCATCAGTCTGACCATATTTTATACACATAGTTCAAATAACTTGTAACCATTTTAACTTATTTCCAATACTCAAATAGTGACCAAGACTCAACACCACTAGACGAAAACATCGGGTCTTCTGGATCATACTTCTAGACGTACATTCATCTACAACGCGTGGACCTATGGTCCCATTCCAAAAATTCACATCCAAAACACCACCAAAATAGATACGGTAATCACCTTATCAAGATAAAATATAATGATAATTTTCAAGGGAAAACACTAGGATGGAATGTACTCGTGTCTATCCATCCTAAAACACCAGTCACATCATCAACCAACACTTGTCTCACTATGGTTCCCCCCACCATGAAATTTATCTTTCCACTACCATATTACAGTGATTATCTATCCCATTACTGAAAATTCAACAAGAACCTCAACTAATATTTCAAAACATACAAGATGTGTTCCCCTACACATTTCACTCGATATCCATAAGAATATAATCCCACATGGGTGCCCATCCTTGTCATTCAAACCACTAGTTTTATACATACACGCCCCACACATTTTCTAACATAGAACCACTTGAAATAATTAATTTTCACCTTAATATTTGATAATCACTATCCATTAAGAACATAATGTCATTGGTGGGTCCTAAATTTTCACATATGTTTCCTTTATAAAATCATGTTGGGCATCCTTCGACCGACTATTCCCAAAACACCCAACATCCACTATTGACATGCTACCACTTCATCATTCTGTGATGCCTTCTCAGTTAAGGCCTACCAATATCATTTGATGTGACTAAATGGGGTAATTTTCCAAAAATATATTTAATTCTATGATCAAGTCATCCACTACCTTCTAAAACATCATTGTGTTTTACTACACCCTTAAACACTCTAATAATTTTCACTCCCACCATCCCCAGATTTACTAATATATACTAGGATATTAGTCAATAAACCATTTCCAAAAATTAAAATGAACTTTTCTCTAAAAAATATCCCAAAGTTGGTTTACAACTTACAATATTCATTAATTTTTCTTTTTTTGTTAGGCTATCTCTAGTGGACTCAACCGTGAAATGCATAGCTACAATGTTGCCACACCATTACCTAACTTGTCCAAACTTTCTTCAAACATAAGGAAACTCTATGGTAACCAATACACACCAAACATAGTCTATACCCAATCTATGATTATGTTCTAAAACATTACCAGTTTTTCCATGAACTGTTATCATGTCTTACAATACCCTTCAATGAATTTAACATAGGAATATCAAATTCCATTTTGAAGTACAGAGAACCCAAATCCGATGCTTGGCTCATTAAACCAACACATCCAAGGACCAAATGTCCTTTTCTAAGGAACAAAATGTTTACCTCATAGGTTCCTCATTGATATCATGATGCCACTACATCACCTTTATGCCCCTCCTAGGACAAACTCATCACTCCCACCTTAAGAGAGTCAATACAATCACTTAGTTATTGGAATTCCAAAAACAACAATTCAAGATCTGATAAAAATTTGATCCCAAAAACATGTTGTTTCCCTCAGAATTCGGGGATGACCTCCTGGATGGAAGATTCAAACGTTCCGATCGGTTTCTAGCGGGTTTGTTCGTAGAACCGGAAACATCCAATGATTCCACTTCCATTTGGACCTACTTTCCAAAGGTAGGCACTCATTATCTTGTGGACTGATGAGGCTTAGGAATTTGAATTGGTCGAGAGGATGGGAGGTCAGACTCATCACACCTTTTTGAGGGGAATTATTGTCTATTCCGGGACTCTCTTTATAGATTTAAGTTATGTTCGTGAATCCTTATTACATTACCAAGTATAAAATGAGATTTTCCTTTTGTTTTGACAATAAATGATTAAATATTTAAGAAATTCAGAGAATCTTTTATATGTATTCGAGGTTCTTCATCAATAGAGAATCTATATCTATTTAGAGATTCTTGGTCAATGGTAACCTTCAAAACATTCATATAAAAGTCTCTTGGTCATTATGATGACCAGGATTGTTTTAAAGCCACTCAGTGGGGCACTTGAAGTTTATTGTCATTCAGAAGGACATGAATTATTTCAAAGTTGGGATCGAACCCATGGATGGGCTACCTACGTATCCTTTGTTTTGGAAAAGGAATCAGAGACCACGTAGTTCGAATAAGGGCATGATGTTTATGATTGATGGCTCAAAACAGGATGTCACAATTACTTTTACACTCTAAGCTCACGTGAGTCATGCTCGGTGTGATAAACAAGAGGTATTGGTAAAAATTAGACAATTGTGCCATGAAAGATGCAATCATAAGAAATGGTTTGGGGATTATGTATGTATGACTGCCCAGAGGATTTACTTTAGGGAGAAAATCCAGGAACAGGGTCCATAAAGGTATATGTGCTTCATGGAGATTTGAATATTCTAACTTGGGACTTATTCCTGAAAAGGAAACCCAAATTAGGAGAGGATTGATAACTGGGTTTTACTCCTGAGAAGGAATCCCAGATCAAACGTAAATTAGGACTGGTTAAAGAGAATTTAAGGGACTTGGGGCTTATTCCTGAAAAAGGAAGCCCAAGATTAGGACTGGGACTTATTCCTGAAAAGGAGACCCAGGTTAGGGGACTTGGGGCTTACTCCTGAGAAGGAAGCACAAAATTATGAGTGGGACTTTTTCCTGAAAAGGAGACCCAGGTTAAGGATTAAGGTTTGGGGCTTACTTCTTAAAAGGATGCCCAAATTAGATGACTTATTACTAGGGATTATTCCTGAAAAGGAGACCCAGGTTAAGGATTCTATCATCTTAAAGGATGAGGTTGAATGAATTAAATCTCCATATTTAGTTACATAAGGATATTTAAATCACTAGGTTTTGAGAGATATTCCACAGAATTCCTTTCAGATAGGGAAGTAAAATCAAGAAATCATGCCATAAATGGCTTTGAAGAGTGTCTTGAAGAGTGAATCTTGAAACGGAAAGGTATAATGGCTTAATAGGGGTGAAATAGGCAAGAAAGGCACCCAAAAAGGAAGGGGCACACAAGTCTTGGAAGGCGCGCAAGTATTGCGGGGGCGCGCAAGTATTGGTCGCGCAGGTATACCTGCGCGACATGTGGTGTACTTGAGCGATGGTCAACCAGCATTGAAATACTTGAGCGACTCTTTATTAAAGCCTTTATAATTCTCTTGAGGTTCTTCCAGAAAAGGGACGCGCAATTTCTATCGAAGCAATAAGGCGACGTGCAAGTGGGACCACTTCCCTTAAGGGATGACCACTCAGGCACGCAAGTGTTGATGAGTTTCAACACTTAGGCCTTCCTACCTCTCTTTAGATCTTCCGTTCTATGTAATAAATTACCATAGACGTGTTCCATAAGCTTTGAGAAGAGACTTGGGCGTCAGGAGCTTCAATACGAGTTTCTAGAAAAAGATCCTCTCGAATGGGGGGCCCACAGGGTCTATTTATAGGCAGGAGAAGACCCCGGGCGGTTACTGGGCGGTTATCACTTAGGTTGCGCAAGTCACTTGTGCGACCATAAGGGCGTCGCGCAAGTGGACTTGAACGACAGTGATATAACTTGCACGGTGCAGTTTCTTTTGATCCTTTGTTCATGCCTTTTTCAATTTTTGATATTTTCTTCAAAGGTTGAATCACATTGAGCTCAGATATTCCCCTTTTATGATTTTTAGATTCTGTGACGAAAGGAGCGTAAAAAAAAGTCCCCCCTCAGAGTTGGATCCAGAGAGAAATGAGGATTTGACTCTGAGGAAATCTAATACATCCAAAGGAAAAGGGGGCACACAAGTCCTCAGGGCACAGAGGGCGGAGCGCAAGTGCGCATCGCGCAGGGATACGACTCTCGGTCGTGCAGGGTCCGGCGCGCAGGGTCCTGGCCGCGTCTATAAATAGAGGGCCTCACTTCCGTATAAGCATCCGGATTTCCGGACTTCATACCTTTGAGCTCTCGCCGCGCAGGTCACCTTAGCCGCGCAGGTTGCTCTGTTTTCCAGTGTTTTCCTTGATGTCGCGCTACTATAAAGGAATTTGTACTTGCGCTGTTTATACTTGTGCGTCAAAAACTAGCGCGGCACACGAATACTTGCGCGCCATTTTTTAGACTTGCGTACCTTAATGCCTTAGCCATTTTTTCGAAATCTTTCACAAATTTTATGAAAAATAAACCCATTTAAGAGTTTAATTTATTCAACTTTTGGGCAGATTCAATGGCTACTAATGGAATTAAAACATCTGATGAACTGGCTAGCAAGCGGATTGATGACATGATGAACATCATTGTCCATGATTACTATGATATCTGCAACAACACTCTCTCAGATTTGGCTAAGCACTTGAAGAAATATCAACTTAATTTCCCACAGAGCATCTATCTGCCTCTATATGGTCATGGTCACCTGCAAGGAGTCAATGTTCCAGATGCAATGAACTATACACCTGAAATGCAGCTGCGCTGCTACTCCTTCATTTCGATTAAGCTGTGCATTAAGAGCAACAACAATGGTGTGAACTTTCAAATTCTTCCTCTATGTCATTTACTTGCATATATGAAAATGGAAAACCCATGGGCTGAAATGTTTTCCACTGCCGATTGGTGGAGAGAAGACAAACATGGTATTAGAGCAATATCTGAAAAGAGTACTCTCTCAAAATGGCTCTTTACTTCCAATGCTCCATTCTCAAATCCATGTATCCATCTTCCAAGCCTCTTGGAAAGAAATAGAGTCACTATTTGATCAGCAGAAAATTTTCTCAAACCGCACTCAATAACATCCTTTTACAATTGTTCCAAGAAGAGCTGGTATCACTGTATCTCTTATTGTATCCAGTTGAATGAATGAATTCCAGGTGGTTGCTGATGAAGCTCGGGATGCCGTAAACCAAATGAAGTGTTATGTTTAAATCCTCTTGTAATTCTTGAAAAAGAGAAGAGACTCCAGTCTGTGGATGTCCTTCTAACTCTTGTGCATCAA
Organism: Viscum album; assembly: GCA_963277665.1. Taxonomy (NCBI): domain Eukaryota; kingdom Viridiplantae; phylum Streptophyta; class Magnoliopsida; order Santalales; family Viscaceae; genus Viscum; species Viscum album. The sequence continues at coordinate 368,385,179 of OY728135.1, read as the reverse complement.
TGAAAAACACTTTCACTTTCACTTATTTGTACCTTCATTCTCTCACTACCTACTTTAAATTTACTTAATCCAATGGGCTTAGTAAGAATAGTTTGATTTTTACTAGGATTATTACAAATAACCCTACAAACTTTGAACCTTTTAATTGCTCAATATTACCTAAATCATACAAAAATGTATATTTAGTGAGCTGGAACTTGACTTTTATTCAGAGTTCCTTTCTCTTTTGTGGGCAGTTTAATGTCATGCACGCCGGACATAAAGGGGATAATGTTTAAGGTTGAAATAGCTTTGACCAAAATGGATTAAAATTGATTCAATTCCTTGAAAATTTATCTGAAAACATATTACCATACTCAAGTATGAGGGAAAATATGTAAGCTATGACTTAAGAATTTTTGAATCTGAGGAATGATATGAAAAAGAGCTAAAAGGCATTATAAGAAGTAGTTTCCAAGAATGAAGTTACTATTATTTGACAAAAACCCATTAAGGGGTTGAATTATGCAGGGCCACCTAAGGGCATTGGCTGCATGGTCAAATAAATAGCATCTTTCGGCTGACAAGTCTGTTATGTGGACTGTTTATGCAAGGCCACCTATGGGCACGTGCTGCATAGTCAGGCCAAAGAACTCTCAGAAATTTATTTCCTAGTGCTAAAAGCCAGTGAATGTTTATGGAGATTCAAATTTTCTAAAGTATAGAGTTTGTTGTATGGAAAGAGGTACTTGAATATGGAGAAGATATTTCCGAACAAGAATATCAGAGAATTGAATGAATATCACTCCTACGAAGGTCTGAACCAAACTTAGGGAAGAAGAATAAACCATATACTTGAATACTTTCAGATCATGAAAAAGGACATGGGACAAATATGTTAAGGATGACTATTTTTTTGCGGATCCCTACATACTGTCGTTTAAGACAAATAAGGACAAAAGAGGCATTCTTCCCAAGAATGAAGTTACTATCATTTAACAAACCCGTTAAGGGGTTGAATTACGCAGGGCCACCTAAGGGCATTGGATGCATAGTCAAATAAATAGTATCTTTCGGCTGAAAAGTCTGTTATGTGGACTGTTTATGCAAGGCCACCTATGGGCACATACTACATAGTCAGGAAATATAATTCTCAGAAGTTTGAAATTTTTGCGACTAAAAGTCATGAAAAGGGTTATGAAGATCTGAAAATATTTAAGGTTAGGATTATAACACATAAATATGGGTATTGTCCAATGTATATAGAGATACATAGGTCAATAATAACCATAATTATGTTGTGGCTGGGTCATAAATTGAGATTTTGGACTTCACTACGTATCTCATAAGAATGAGAATCAAGACATACGTAGTTCTTGAAATGCAGTTTAACGTCATGCAGGACGAAAGTATGAGAGATCTTAGTTTAGGGTCATAGAGTTTGGACCATAATAATGAACACACAGTGTGTGTTTTCATGAGGACTTTTCAGCCAAGGGACTGAAAGTGAAATTTGGGGTTAGGCCCAAAAGACTTGGGGCTGGATTCGAGGGATACTCGAATGTTCCTACGTATCCCATAAGGATGGGAATCAAGCCCACGTAGTTCTAGACCTACCCTTTGTACAAATTTGGTTCGTACATGTGAAGGGTGAAAGGGGACTTTAGTGCAATGATGGTTTAACCTGAGATAAAATGTTTAGGTATTACCATGTATGCATGTAGTCTTTTGAAATGAAACATGATTGAAAAATCAATGTCAATAATAGTTCTATCTCAAATGAGGAAATCAAAGAGTATTGTAGTTTATTTTCGTACCGGACAAAAAGTGTTGCATAGTTTAACGTCATATAACAAGGAAAAAAGTGAATCAATGTAAAGATATTGATTCTAGGGGCGGTTTCACGAATCAACATCATATGAGATGGTGGTGAACCGATGTGAAGAGATTTTTTTGGGCTTGAACCCTGGGAGGTTTCTTACATACCCATCCTGGAGGGCAAGGATCAAAGTCCGTGTAGTTCAATTAAAGAATGAATTAATGATCAAGTTGTTCTTGGGGACAACGATCTAATAAAAAAAATGTTGTTGGGACTTATACATGGTTAGCAGCCCAAAGAGAGTGTTACAGTTGAGGTTTTCTCTAAGCTCACGTGAGTCATACTCGGTGTGAGAAAAAAGAGGTAAAAACACCTTTAACGATGCATAGTTTAATGTCATGTAGGACATATAAAGGGACTATGCAGTTTAAAGTCTTGCAGTTAGGACTATTGGTGCAACACAGTTTAGTGTCATGTAGCAGGGACAAAATACAGTTTAATTTCATGTAGGACATATCATGAATTTTCTGTACAGTTTAGCATCATGTAGTTAGGACGATGGGGACAATACAGTTTAACGTCATGTTGGACAAAAAAGGGGACTGTGTAGTTTAATGACATGCAGTGAGGACAAAAGAGTGCACCATTTTAACGTCATGTTAGACGCATTGGGGATTTTTTCACAGTTTAACGTCATGTTGGATGAAAGTGCAAATAGTTTAAGGTCATATGCATGGACCGTGGATGGTGCAGTTTAATGTCATGCTGGACGGTGGTGTAGTTTAAGGTCATACAGGACCTTTGATGATTATGTAGTTTAACGTCTTTCCGGACGTAAGGGACTTTTATACAATTTATCGTCATGTAGTTAGGACATCACAGTTTAACGTCTTGCTGGATGTAAGGGACTTTCAAATAGTTTAAGGTCATATGCATGGACCGTTGATGATGAAGTTTAAGGTCATACTAGACCTAGTTGCAGTCTAAGGTCATACTGGACCATTTAGGGAACTTTTTCACAGTTTAACGTCGTGTGGGACGAAGTTGCAGTTTAAGGTCATACCGGACCATTGCTGTATAGTTTAACGTCATATAGCAAGGACGAACTGGTGCTTCACAGTTTAGTGTCATGTTGCGGGGACATCTTGTGAATACTTTGTATTTTTTACAAAATATTTCTTCAAAAATCTGGCATTAGTTGGAGTAGTAATGAGTTCTCCATCCATCGAGATTAATGAATAAGATCCATTGGAGTAGACCCTATGTATTGAATAAGGTCCTTCCCATTTTGGATCAAGCTTGGGAGGTTTCTTTCCTGGTATCATTGGAGTTCTGAGAACTAATACCAATTCTCCCTGAATGAATGAACGAAGATGAACTTTTTTGTTAAAGGCTCGTGCTATTAAATTCTGATAGATTTCCAAGTGGTGCAAAGTGCACAATCTTTTCTCATTTAACCGTTCCAATTCATTCAATCTCTTTTGGGATTGCTCATTTATAGATAACTGATCACAAATGGCTACTCTGAGTGAGGGCAATTGAACTTCAATTGGAAAGACTGCTTCTGTTCCATATACCAACGAATATGGAGTTGACCGCGTTGCATTGCAGGTGGTAGTCCGATAAGCCCATAAAGCATGAAAGAGTTTATCAGGCCATGACCTCTTATATTTATCCACCATCTTTTGCAGTATATTTGAAAGAGTCTTGTTAAAGGATTCTATTTGTCCATTGGCTTCCGCATGATACCGAGATGAATGGTTGGATTTAATGTTGTATTCTTGATACAATTTCTTCACCTCAGAAGAACATAAGTTAGTGCCGTTGTCCGTCAATATGGTATGAGGGACACAAAATCTAGTAATGATGTTAGACTTGATGAAGCTAAAAATGCATTTAGAACTGACTTCTTTGAGAGGTACTACCTCTGCCCATTTGGAAAAGAAATCAGTAGCAGTAAGAATGTACTTAAACTGCTTGGCTGTAGCTGAAGGGTAAGGTCCCACCACATCCATTACCCATGTGGCAAATGGCCATGAGTATTTAGCTGTATGAAGAAACTCTGGAGGTTGATGAATGAAGTTGGCATGTACTTGACATGAATGACACTTGTTTTTGAAATCAACACAATCTTGTATCATTGAAGGCCAAAAGTATCCAAGCCTTCGAATTTGATCAGACAATCTATGTCCAGACTGGTGGGCACCACAGACTCCTGCATGCACTTCTTTCATGACAGCCATTGTCTCTTCACCATCAATGCATTTGAATAGAAATCCATAAAAACCACGTTTGTAGAGAATTTTCTCTAGGTGGTTTGGGCCATCATAAAGAGTAAAATTGACCACACGTCGCCGAATTTGTTCTTTCTCAGCTCTATCAGGTGGAATTGTTCCATTTTGAAGATATTCCCTGATAGGTGATATCCATCCTGTAGTATGACCATATGGTTCAGGAATGGGACTAATTTCATTAATTTCCTCTGTTCTGGCTTGAACATAAGGTGAAATTGCACGAGGGTGGGCAATACTGATGGTTGTCTCATCCCGATTTGGATCTGCTAGAGCTGTGGCTATATTAGCCAGTGCATCAGCTTGAGCATTTTGTGATCTTGGGACATAAGAAAATGTTGGTTCTGAAGGGAATTCTGCCATTAACTTTCTGACGTAATCATACAAAGGGATTAAATCTTCTTTTATGATGGCATAATCCCCATTGACTTGTTTGATTACCGAGTCTGAATCACCTTTCACCTTTAAGTGATTCACTTGTTCTTGAAGCATTAACTCCAAGCCTGTGATAAGAGCTTGGTATTCGGCTTCATTATTGGTACCACCTTCCCACAATAAAAAGGAATAAGGTAACAATGCCTTATCTGGAGAAATGAGTACAATTCCTAAACCAACTTTGTTGAATTTAGGATTTTCCATTTTCTTCCCTGTTGGACTTCTATAAGCACCATCAAAATACATTTCCCATGTTTGAGGACACTCTTGAATAGAAAAAACTTCCTCATCAGGGAGTTCAATATCTGAAGACGTGTCTTCCACTGAAGGATGTTCAGCCAGGAAATCAGCCAGAGCTTGGCCCTTTATTGGATTTTGAGATACATACTGAATGTCGAACTCCTGCAAAATAACTTCCCACCTTGCTAGACGTCCTGTAAGCATTGGATGACTAAGGATGAATTTGAGCAGATTATTGCGAGATACCAATTTGACCTCGTGATGTTGCAGGTAGTGCCTCAGTTTCTGAACTGCAAAGATTAATGCCAGGCAACACTTCTAAATACTTGAATACAGGGTTTCTGCTTCAAGCATAGTTCTACTGAGATAGTAGATGCTATTTTCATTCCCAGCATCATTATTTTGAGCGAGAAAGGCACCCAATGATCGCTCTAGAGCTGTCACATAGAGGATAAGTGGTCTACCTTCAACAGGTGGCATGAGTACTGGTGGACTCAAGAGGTATTTCTTGAGAACATCAAACGATTCTTGACATTCTTCAGTCCACTGGTAAGTGACTCCTTTTTTCAACAGTTTGGTAAAGGGTAAACTTTTGCCTGCCAAATTGGCGATGAAACGCCAAATATAGGGTAAGTTTCCTTGAAGTCCTCTTAATTATTTCAAATTCTGAGGAGGTGACATACCAAGGATTTATTTGGTCTTATCAGGATCGACTTCAATACCACGATGGCGTACAACAAAGCCTAGGAATTTTCCTGAGGTTACCCCAAAAGCACATTTTAAGGGGTTCATCTTCAAATTATGTTGTCGAAGCTTGTGGAATATGACTTCCAAATCATCCAAGTGATTAGAACGTTGTTTGGATTTAACCACCAAATCTTCTACATAGCATTCAACAAACTTCCCTAAGAAAGTTTTGAATATACGATGCATGGCACGTTGATATGTTGCACCTGCATTCTTTAAACCAAAGGGCATCACCCGGTAACAAAACACACCTTGAGGGGCTCTGAAGGCTGTAGATTCCTCATCTTCTGGGGCCATTCGGATCTAATTATATCCAGAATATCCATCCATGAAGGAAAGTACTTCATAGCCAGCTGTCACATCAATTAAGAGTTCTGTAATCGGAACTGGGAAATCATCTTTAGGACAATGCCGATTAAGATCTCTGAAATCGATGCAAACCCTAATTTTTCTGTTCTTCTTCTTTACAGGGAAAATATTAGCCAACCACTTGGGATACTGAACTTCTCTGACAAAGTTATCTTTTATCATCTTATCCACTTCAGCTTCAATTTTGTAAGCATAGGTTGGGTGTGTTCTTCTCGCGACTTGCTTAAATCCTCGATGTTCTTTTGGTAAACCCAAATGATGAGTAGAAATAACAGGATCAAGCCCAGGAATTTCTGTATAGTTCCAAGCGAAAATATCTTTATTTTTCTTTAGAAAAGAAATATACATCTCTTGATCTTCATGGGTCATGGCCGCACTAATTAAATTGGGGCATAGATCTTTCTTTGTACCCAGATTTATTTCTCTGAGTTCATCCACAGTGGTAGAGATACCCTCTTCAAATGCTGGAGGAGCATCTCTAAGATCTTCCTCTTCCTCTTCATCATGTGCTATTTCTTCCGTTTCTACTTGCATAGTAGATGACAAAACGAAATTTTCATGATCATAAGAGATGTCAAAATTTGCACATTTTGAAGAAGAAGCTTATATTTCCGACCCTATTGATGATAAAGGGCCTTCTTTGGGAAATAAAGAGGATATGATGGATTGAGAATTGAAATCATTATTCACCTCTGATGTTGCTATAACTTCTTCTGGCCTGATTGGCGAAGTATAGACCTGTTGGATTTTAGCAGATGAAATGAAGACGTCACCACTTGTGCTTTCATCACTGTTTGGTAGGTTACCAATTTCTCCCATGTTGTCTGGCTCAATTTCCGTAATTGGAATTATGGATCTTTCCATAAGAGTATTTTTATTTAGGCCAATTTTTTCAATTTGACTGATAGGTAACACATAATCTGTACTCACATGTGTAAATGGATTTATTGGAATCTTCTCCAAACCATATGGAGCATTAACTTTGGTAATTTCCTTCATTGTAGATTTTTCTCTTCCCTTCATGTGATAAAATTCTGCCTCAATGTATTGATACTCACATGTCTTGAACGGGGTCTTATCACTATACAATGTTCCAACTTGACCATTGAAACAGTATTTGAGACATTGATGGTATGATGAAGGGATAGCCGCATGATGATGTAGCCAGGGTCTTCCATGAAAGACATTGAAAGCTGAGTCTTGATCAACAATCATGAAATCCAAATTGGATACAAGATCTCCAAACTGAGTTCTGAGTGTAACTTCGCCCAGTGGTTCTTGTTCATTTTTATCATATCCTTGTAACATCATGGTAGAAGGAGATAAATCAGATTCTGTGAGGCCCAATCGACGAAGTGTACGAATGGGAATGAGGTTGACTCCTGAACCATTGTCAATAAAAGCTCTTCGGATATCCACACCATTGACTTTTCCAGATAAGTACAGAGGTTTTATGTGCCCATGAACAACATCATCTTCATCTTTATCAGTAAAAGATATCACTGCATGGCATTCTACAGGATTATTCTCTATGTGATAGACTTTAGCTGCAGAAATTTCAGCTTCAAACTCCTGAGGACTTGACAAAGCTTCGATGAGTGCTTCCCGAAGATCTTTTGACAGATTCAAGAATCCAAAATTGATAACTTGGCTGGTACTTGGGCCAAGTGTTTCAATATATCATACTTTTGATCTAAAGGTCTGCGTTTCCCAACAGGAATATGCGGTTTAGCAGGTACCTTGGAAGCAGATGCTTTGGAAGCTGATGTATCTTGTATTGGGATAGAAGTTGGAAAAATCCTTGGTTTTGGAAGATTAGACCGATTAGATCCATTTACTTTCTGAGATAAAGAAGATGGAATTTTCAATCGGTCTTCCAAAATAACTGTGCCAAGACTGAGTTGACTATTGGTAGAAGAACTTGCTTGTTCTTTTTGAGCTCGCTGAAGGGCTCTACCATGAGTTTCTGCTGCATACACAGTGCTAGAAGGGGTAGAATTGGAGTAGTGGCTTCGGAAAGATCCACGTCTTCCCCTGTATCCTGAACCTCTGGAACTTCCTCGGATTCCCTTATTTGATACAGGGAATTCAGACTCATCAAAATTGAAATTACGACTGGAATACGGATCTGTTAATTGAATCATATTAACAGAACCGATGATTAACTCTTCGTCTAATAAGGACTTTGCCTGACTAGCCTATTTAGGCTGTACCGTTTGATGGGGCGGTGCCCGTTGTGTTGAAGTAGATGGAATAAAGTCTGCCAGAGTCAAAGACAATTTAGGCTTTGACACATACTCATCTTCTTCTGATTCTTTTTTCTTCTTTGAATCAAACCGTTTCTTTGAGGACTTTCCCTCTGACGAAGAGGGTTTTACCGCAATATTTATGGCAAAAGACACAATTGGTTTCTTTAATTGTGTTCGCAAAATGGCATGAGTCCGATTGATTGCCTTTCTGACCATCCAATCATCATACTTCTGTTCATTTCTGCTTTTGACTTCTTTCCATTCACCTTCCTCCTCTGGAACTGTAGCAGTAACACATGTTACCTGAGTCAAAGAACCTTTCAACTTGACTTGTCCCAAGTCGACCATCTTTTGTTGGAGGTCTTTGAAGACAAAACACTCCTAGATGGGATGCCCTAACATTTGATGAAAGGGACAATAATTGGGACGATCTTCATCTCCTCCCTTGTTTGGCCTCTTGGGCACTGGTAATTGAACCAAATTATTTTCCAGAGTAGAAATGAAGTAACCAGGAACTTGCTCATTTCGGAAAGAGTATGTTTTACTCTTTCAAATCCTCAAATTGTTTTCGTCGTTGATCTCTTTGATCAATTGGACGAAACGTCCTTTGTTGTTGGCGTTCAGGAGGTGGAGACCTTCAAGAAGATGAAGGTTTTGAAGTAGAAATAGGTACAGGAGCTTGTTTAAGCATAACTGTAGCAGTTTCCTCTTTAACCATTCTCCTTCCTGGAGCTGATGGAATTACACGAGATTTAACCTTAGCCTGTAAAAGGGAATCTTCAATCTGCTGAGCGATTGAAGTATGGTCTGAAAACCCTCCTGTGTATTTCACAGGGATCAGTGGCGTGCGTAATTCGTCACGCAAATTTGCCACATAGATTAGCAACAAATCCTCCTGAGGGAGTTCTAAACTCAGGGAATATGTTAATCCCTTCCAGCGAGCAATGAAATCAGAGACTCTTTCATTCTCCCTTTTCTTGCAGTTTGTAAGATCAAAAACTGTCGTTTTTGGAAAAGTTGAGCTGAACTGAAGAAGGAATTTTTGGCGAAGATCCTCCCATCTGATGATTGACTGGGATTGTAAGCTTGTATACCAGACAAAAGCTGGTCTTTGCAAGGTTCGCACGAACCATCTGAGCTTCACTGCTTCTAGCTGCTCTGGACTTCCCATCATAGGATCACAACAAGACATGTAATGTGTCAAATGTTGTTCAAGGTCGCCTGATCCATTGAAAGTAGGAAAAACAGGGTTTCCAAAACTGGATGGAGGAGAAATTGAATCTACCCATTCAGGGTAAACTTTCTTTTCTGGTTGAACTTGCACCCTTTTCCCTTCCATAGTTTCTAACAAAGCTGTTAATGACTCAATAGTAGTTATTAAATTTTGAGAAACATCCGGTTGAATTTGGTCTTGAGTAGGTGCAATGAATGGAGCTTGGACAGATATGGTGGTTGGTGCTGTAACTAATGGTAGCACTGCCAACCGTTGTTGCGTTTGACCCGCAGGATTAGACCTCTGAGGGTGTACTGATAAAGGAGTATATTCTTGATCCATCTCAGTAACTGCACCAAATTCCTTCAGCTGTCGGACTTGAGCATTCTTAAGAAGAATACTACTCTGAAGTAGTTATGCATTCAACCTTCTTAATTCTTTCATTTCTTCCTCCTGTTGTGCAAACCTTTGCTCTAATGAGAGCGATTGACCTTCTCCAGAGGAAGGATATGTAACCTGATTCTTTCCCCTCCCTTTGTTGGATACTTTTTGGAGAGAGGGAATTGGATTACCTAGGTTCTGAGTAATCCTTTGACTTCGTGTACGCACACCTTCTTCATTTGTATCGGTGTGTACATTTTCTTGAGTAGGACTCTCTTTATCTGAGTCCCCTGAGTGAGCCTCCTCTGGTGGATTAGCAACAACGGCATTGATGACATTGATTGATGCATAATGCATCGCATCCCTTCTATCAACATTTATGTGATATTGTCTTCTTTCATGTCTTTGATGAGAAATTACCTTATGTTGATTCAATCCTTTAGGAACTTCTTGACGAGCTATAATTTTGAGGGAATCTCTTGATAATTTGGCTCTTCGTTCCTCTTGGGGATTCTTCCGCAATCAAGAAAAGACCGACATTTTCTGAGAAGGGTATTGATGATTTGAAAGAGTCCCCAGTCTCGTGAACTGGGGATGTTCCTGCTGCTTCCGCTCAACTCCTCAAATCCCATTTGTTGACTCTGAGGGTTGGGTTAAAGGAGTCCCCAGTCTGACAAGCTGGGGTGGCTCTTGACATGCTATGTCTGAGACCTTCTTAAAATCTCTCTTGATCTTGCGAATCTTAGTTCAGAAATTAGCTGGATGCATTAGCCTGTATCCACTTTTATCACCTGGTTCAACATACCGTTGGATGATTTCCGAAACTTCTGTCATTTGATTATGTGTTTGCTCCATACGAGAGGCTTGTGCAATATTCTCGCCTTCTTGATGTAGGAGCAATTCAAAAACTTGTTCTCTATATGCTTGATTTTGAGAGGAACTAGTTGAAGCCTATTCTTGAGCAAGCATTTGATTATGAACAAAGCCCATTGACTGTGGCCGACCATGGGAAATAACATTGCATGAGACCATTTCTGGTTGGCTTTGCTGACTGGAAAGCAATGTGAAATGTAGTGCTCCGTGAACACCCCATCCTCTGATATGAACACCAGATGGAGCATTGGTAATTAACTGACGCAATTTTCTTAGTGCGCCAAGGCATGAACATTGAAGGGTTCTCTGTTGCTTTTCAACCTTCAGATACTGAGAGACTGATAGAGATGCCAAATCAATCTGACTTTGTAGCCCTTCTATTATCTTAAGATGATTTTCATATTCATCATAAGATAATACCTTCTTCTTCAATTGACAAAGAGTTTTCCATATGTTGAGACGAATATCATGGACTCCATCTTCCGTCAACATCTTTGGAATATCATACTAGGAGTCAGCCAAAGGCCAAAACATGACTGGTACCTCACTTTTCACCATTTTTTTCCTCATGTTTAGCATTTCCTCTTTATCATTAAATGAAGATTCTTCTACCTGTTTTGACCAAAGTTGGTGTTTCTTTGTTGCTTCATCGGATTCAACAAGATTGGTAGAGAGATCATTGATCAAACTAGAAGATGCATGACTTAGGGGTGGTTCGGAGAATGACCTACACCCTGGCCTATCTTCTGATTGAGAAAGTATTTCACTTGCTAGCGATAAAGCATCAGTCATGACTGGTTTCACATTTGCAAGTGCCTCAAGATAAGAGGGCTTTATCGACACTACATTGTCTACTGGAGTATTTTCCAGGAAATGTGAATCACTACTACGGAGAGGACTTTCACAGCGAAATTCATCATCATGGGGAGGACCACCATAATGGGTTACAACAAAAGATGAGATCTCTTGCTCCTTGGTCTTCTGACCACACAGAGGGTTCCTGTGGCTCTCATCTGAAGAAGAAACTTCAAGATTGACTGAATTTTCATGAAGCAAGCCTTCATGAGGATGTGTCTGTTGAAGACTTTCGGAATTAATGTTCCCGTTATTGGGAACTGAGGGAGTAGAATCTTGAATTCCAATAGATAAATGTCTGAGGGCTTCAAGAACTCCATCATCGAGCAAGGCCTTGTTACAGATTGGCCTTTGATCTCCTGACTGTGTTGGGCGGATCTTTTTCTTAGATGCCTTCTTACTCACTTTGGAAACCACTTGTTGATGAAAGTGGTTACTCTGAGCAGGTGTATGTGCCTGATCAGGAAAGATGGTCAGGTTAGGCTGACGATCTCCACTCAAATCAGGTGTATGTTCCTGACTTGGTTGTCTATATGATATGGGGGAGTATGCCCCAAAACCCTCTTGGACTGGAATAGATGTGTGTGTCTATTCCGGAGTGAATCGTTGATGTGTCACTCCACTGCTAGGGATAGATTTATGTGTCTGTCCCTGAGATGATGCTGAAGCTGTTATGATATCCTGGCAAGCATCCAGAATATGATCAGGAATTTGCTTCTTCTCTTTCACCATTGAAAAAATATGCTTGGTGACTTCAGCCGCCGGAACGGGGATATACGTCCATTCCAGGCTTGGAGTAGGTGTATGTGCCTGCTTCTGTCCTCCTTTTCCTGTCAGTGAATCCTGACAGTACTCAAGTGTGGAGGCAGAGAGTTGAGTCTGCCTCCTGTTTGTCGTCGGAGCTTTCTGACTGACTTCTCCGTGCGCTACCAAGAGAGACTATTGGTAGGCTTGATTAGTACTAGCAGGTGTATGTGCCTGCTGATTACACTTCGCCAAACGCGGTTGAAGAGATCCATCATATGTAGTCAGGAGAGCCTGCTGACTAACTGATGATGTATAAGAAGGTGTATGTTCATGCCTATAGTACTCCGCCGGAATTGCCTGGCGGGATTGGCTTGATGCTGCCAGACGAGTCTGATGGACAGCGGAATTAAAACAGATAGGTGTGTGTGCCTGCTCGTTATTCGCCACCAAGTTAGGTTGGTGGACTTCTCCGGAGATGGCAGGGATGAAAACCTGCCCATTGTTAACCGGATTCCGTCTCTGGCGGTTCTTCTTGCCTGCTCGGGTTCGAGGAACCTGAGCGGAATGACTGGAGTCGGTACCCTCATCATGTTGAGGGCGCACTGCCGCACGAGTCTGGCGACGATTGTTGATGGGAACCCTCGGGAAGGACTCCTGATTTTTTCAATTAAGGCCCTGAGGGACCTGCTCATTCACTTCCTCAGAGTAAGGGAGCGAATGGAAATTGCGTTCCGGGGATAACGACCCGAAACGGTTGGAGACGGTAGTCAGCACCGCCTGCCTCTTGATCACTGATTGTCGTTGTCTGGATGACCTGTGTGAGTTGTTCACTTGGAGGGCCTGTCGGGCAGCCTCCAAAGTTTGGATGGTACCGTGTTGACGGTACTCCTTAACCAGCGCATTTGATACCCAGCGTTGAAGACGCTGAGTAGGTGATGTCATTCTAAGAGCGGATGACGATCCAGTAGGAATAGCAGTAGTGGTATTTGCAGCAGTAGTATTCACAGATGTGAATTTGAGAGCAGCCATTATGGAAATACAGAAGATCTTTGAAAAGAGTGCCTGTTTGATATAACAGACGTAATTAAGATAAAATTCAACCACTTCATCCTTTGGATGAGCACACATGTCAATGATTGTTTTTGTTATCCCTCTTATTAAGTTTTAAATAGGGGATTAACAAATAGGTAAAACATCATTTTAACTGGGTTAAGGATTCACGTCGGGTTCACCATTTTTTGTTTCCCTCGGAATTCGGGGATGTCCTCCTGGATGGTAGATTCAAACGTTCCGATTGGTTTCTAGCGGGTTTATTCGTAGAACCAGAAACATCCAATGATTCCCCATACATTTGGACCTACTTTCCAAAGGTATGAGCTCATTAGATTGTGGACTGATGAGGCTTAGGAATTTGAATTGGTCGAGAGGATGTGAGGTCAGACTCATCACACCTTTTTGAGGGGAATTATTGTCTATTCCGGGACTCTCTTTATAGATTTAAGTTATGTTCGTGAATCCTTATTACATTACCAAGTATAAAATGAGATTTTCCTTTTGTTTTGACAATCAATGATTAAATATGTAAGAAATTCAGATAATCTTTTATATGTATTCGAGGTTCTTCATCAATAGAGAATCATCTATATCTATTTAGATATTCTTGGTCCATGGTAACCTTCAAAACATTCATATAAAAGTCTCTTGGTCATTATGATGACCAGGCTGGTTTTAAAGCCACTCAGTGGGGCACTTTAAGTTTATTGTCATTCATAAGGACATGAATTATTTCAAAGTTGGGATCGAACCCATAGATGGGATACCTACGTATCCTTTGTTTTGGAAAAGGAATCAGAGCCCACGTAGTTCGAATAAGGGTATGATGTTTATGATTGATGGCTCAAAGTAGGATGTCACAATTACTTTTACACTCTAAGATCACGTGAGTCATGCTCGGTGTGAGAAACAAGAGGTATTGGTAAAAATTAGACAATTGTGCCATGAAATATGCAATCATAAGAAATGGTTTGGGGCTTATGTATGTATGACTGCCCAAAGGATTTACTTTAGGGAGAAAATCCAGGAACAGGGTCCATAAAGGTATATGTGCTTCATGGAGATTTGAATATTCTAACTTGGGACTTATTCCTGAAAAGGAAACCCAAATTAGGAGAGGATTGATAACTGGGTTTTACTCCTGAGAAGGAATCCCAGATCAAACGTAAATTAGGACTGGTTAAAAAGAATTTAAGGGACTTGGGGATTATTCCTGAAAAAGGAATCCCAAGATTAGGACTGGGACTTATTCCTGAAAAGGAGACCCAGGTTAGGGGACTTAGGGATTACTCCTGAGAAGGAAGCCCAAAATTATGACTGGGACTTATTCCTGAAAAGGAGACCCAGGTTAAGGATTAAGGTTTGGGGCTTACTCCTGAAAAGGATGCCCAAATTAGATGACTTATGACTGAGGATTATTCCTGAAAAGGAGACCCAGGTTAAGGATTCTCTCATCTTAAAGGATGAGGTTTAATGAATGAACTCTCCATATTTAGTGACATAAGGATATTTAAATCACTAGGTTTTGAGATATATTCCACAGAATTCCTTTCAGATAAGGAAGTCAAATCAAGAAATCATGCCATAAATGTCTTTGAAGAGTGTCTTGAAGACTGAATCTTGAAAAGGAAAGGTATAATGGCTTAAGAGGGGTGAAATGGGCTAGAAAGGCACCCAAAAAGGAAGGGGTGCGCAAGTCTTGGAAGGCGCGGAAGTATTGCAGGGGCGCGCAAGTATTGGTCGTGCAGGTATACCTGCGCGACATGTGGTGTACTTGCGTGATGGTCAACCAGCATTGAAATACTTGAGCGAATCTTTATTAAAGCCTTTATAATTCTCTTGAGGTTCTTCCAGAAAAGGGACGCGCAAGTTCTATCGAAGGAATAAGGCGGCGCGCAAGTTGGACCACTTCCCTTAAGGGCTGGCCACTCAGGCGCACAAGTGTTGATGAGTTTCAACACTTAGTCTTTCCTCCCTCTCTTTAGATCTTCCGTTCTAGGTAAGAAATTACCTTAGAAGTGTTCCGGAAGCTTTGAGAAGAGACTTGGGCATCGGGAGATTCAATCCGAGTTTCTGGAAAAAGATCCTCTCGAATGGGGGGCCCATAGGGTCTATTTATAGGCAGGAGAAGACCCTGGGCGGTTACCGGGTGGTTATCACTTAGGTTGCGCAAGTCACTTGCGCGACCATAAGGGCGTCGCGCAAGTCCACTTGCGCGACAGTGATATAACTTGTGTGGTGCAGTTGCTTTTGATCCTTTGTTCATGCCTTTGTCGATTTTTGATATTTTCTTCAAAGGTTGAATCACTTTGAGCTCAGATATTCCCCTTTTCCGATTTTTAGATTCTGTGACGAAAGGAGCGTCAACACATGTACATGTCCATCTATCCTTTTCATATTCAAAAAAAATATCACCTAATACTTGCTCTGAGATTCCAAGAAAGGCACCCACATCATTCATCGACACGTGATCCATCCTGAGGACACCACTCATAGATGATCGATGGTGTATATCACATCATCTTCCTCCACATTCATCCCCATGAGAATAACTTCAATGATGTACAATATGAAACCAAACACATTCATGTAACTAGAAATAAATCCGTAGTGTTCTTAGAATTCCTGGTATTATGATAAGTTTTTTTCATGGTCATCACAACCTAAAAGTACAAGAATAATTCATCGATGAACACCACCACAAAATTTACATCAGTGATATCACCTACCACTATTAGTAACCTTGACCTACTAGAAGACATTCACTTCCTTTCCTATACACATATCATAAGAACATATCCACCACCCCCTATGGATGACTGCCAACCAAGACTCAACGCCCCTGCAGAACCTCTTTCCAAGAAGTCTGGAACCAACGATCCCTTTTTACTACTACCACCACACCACATTATATCTTTTGAAAAAACCCTTTAAGTTATAAAATGAGTCTCAAGGATCCATTACACCCATAAAAATGATGGCCTCCCATGGATCCATGCTTCACTCATCAGTCGCAAAATGAACATTATGTACGTATCCCGAGCCACCTGTTGAACCATCCTGAACTGACCCATGCCCCACTAGCAAGTGATCTCATAAAGACCTAATTAGATCCCCTTTGGTCTTACACTTTTCTATGACCACACATTAAAACCAAACTCATATTACACTATCCAAACATCAACATTACTCACCCAACACCCACATAATTACATGACCCTACCTCTATTCTATTATCCCTATTAGCCTTTGAAAATTATTTATACTTCACCAACCTGAAAACCAGTCATACATTAAGCCTGATTAAATGACTATCATCATCTTGGGTGTCACCTTAATGAAAAATTAATTCATCCATGTTTCAGTCACATTTTCAACATCGTCTTAAAATCAACATCAAGTGTCAAATGATAGAACCTTTCCAAAAAAGGGTTGCGGTAATAAGTCACTAGGCCCTCCATATGTAGGACATGTACATCAATATTCTAAAAAGTATCAACTCCCCAAATGGACTCAGGCCCCAGGTCCATAATTCCACATCCAGTGCACCGATTAAATCATTTACTGTAGGTTCCAAGCGCATCACAACACAACAACCACTAACAGAACTACAAACCAAGACATCAATTCCAAAAAACAAATACATTCAACCCTGTTAAAACAAAAAAAGGTTATACAACCATATTATCAAATGATTTATCTCAATATAAAATCCATAGATTAAGAAAATAGAAAACATGGATTAACCATCTAATCATCACATCAGACTCGTCATGGACTCCAAACTAAGGAAATCTCACTTCCATGACCATACACACACAAGGTATGATCACAAAACTAGGGGTACCCATCACATGTGTCCCTTAATATTCTAACCTACCTCTGTAGTGGAACTCAAGTCCACCCTATGAAAAAATATTTTGATCATGTTAGAACCAAAAATTTATATCTAGAATAAACATATTTGGCACAAAAATCTATAGGTCTTTCTCCATAATTTATAAAAAAGGTTATGTTCCCACAGAATGGCTCTGATTCCCTATTACCCTATATCACTGGGCCTCTGGCTCCATTTCAATGGGAACAAATTTTTAGAATGATAATATTGTTTCCCCAATAGTCAAACATCATTGTGGAGACATTTCACTACAATTAAAAACAAAACTCAATGAACATTACACAAAACACATATTTTATGCCCAAAAAACTCCACTAGACATAAAAATATATTCTAAAAACAATATCACAATGGGCATAGTCACATATATAATCCTACTATCTACCTTCCCTACCGAGTTCATGTATAACATGTGGTAAACAAAGCTACATAATCAAAATTATTTCATTAGACACAATTTTAAACTATTTTTAGATTCAAATTTCAAATATTTACCACCTTGGAAGATTACACATTTCACTACTTGTTACAACAAAAATTGTTTAAATTATTTAAATCTCTTCAATAAGAACAAATCATTGTCCATTATTTAACATTATTCTATTTATCTATTTTTATCATCTTTATTAGATACCAGTTTCTTTAATTATTCATGCTAAGTGAAATGAATTATAACCTTTATGTCCCACACACCCATACATTGTGTTCCTATCATGATGTATCCCACTTAGATTCCTATATGCATATGTCGATGCATGAATACATAATATCATGAAATTATATTCTTGATAAAAATATCATAAAAATTTCACATCACACAACAATTTCATCTCCCAATAGTTTAATATCATTCATCTTTAATAACACACACATGAAAAAAATTCCTACCCAAGGTACTTAGGTTTTCCCATATACATGGGCTAGCTACTCACAAGAATGATATCATTTCCAAGGTCTAAAACATCCTAATATCCTTTATAGAATCCAAAAAAATACCATAGAAATGAAACCCTATGATTCCATAATGTAATGAAAGTGACCCAAAATCCAATAAAATGGTGCTCTGATCTGGGTTTCCATAAGACATCAAGTGTACCTCCCCATACAGAAGAGTTTTTTGATTATTAGGGAGGGACTGATAAGACACAATGGTATAATATAACCTATTACCATAGATATCGGAATCAGATAACATATGAAATAATGGAAAATATAATCCATAACCCAGAATATGCATTACAAACCAATTTATAAATAGGGTACAACCCACAGGAAAATATTTTTTTTTCATCTCATGAAAAAATTGAAGAAAACCCCAATATAATGACCAACAATGTATCCAAAAAATGGGTCATTACTCTATGTCTATATCCTTAAACATTTACATACAATAACCAACTAAACTCCCTAGCATAATACTGTTTCTCTTCTACTAACCTGCAGACATGAAATCTACTCAGGTACACAACAACTGGCCAAGAAGGGTGTGAGTAAAACTCAGTAGGCCAACACCAATAGTGTCTAAAAAATAACCAGTCTAAATATATAGTGAATGAAAATTTTATATAAGAGACCAAATAAAAAAAGTTTGTTCAGGTTACATTAATTTACAATGCTCATATTAACCACTTTTATTACATATCCTAGTTTTATCATTAAAACAATCATCAATACTAAATTCATTTACTTCGCATATTCCATGGGTTAGTAGTATACATCATTACAATATGGACTAAGTTGGACAATTTCATTCCATATGTGAATAATTCAAGTTCCCCCATCTCGCTAGGGTTAAAATTTTTATTGACAATGACATAATACTTACCTAGGATCCTTGATCAAGGTAGTCTCATCAAATTCATCTATTAGGGTTATAACGACTCATTCACCTTCAATAACAGGTAAATTAATTGTTGGGGTTTATATCCTTAACCTGACTAGGACCTTGGGAATAGATCCTCATATCTAATACCCCACAACTACCAAGACATGTTCCCTTGATTATTTATCCATCAAGAACATATTCCATATCATTTACCATTCTCAAAAAATAAAAATAAAATTTTAATTAACATTTAATTTAACACATGAATCATCATCAAGCCTTAACCCAGTAATAAATTTACTAATTAATTAACATAGAACATTTAACCATCTATCCTTTTTAGACCTTAACCAATTTACAAGATCAACAATTTATATATTTTTTCTTATTTAAAATATTTATCAATTTTTTAGATGTTAATCCAATTTACACATTTTCCAATTCACAAATATTTACCCATTTAACATGTTTATCATTTTAACATTAATTAAAAAACCCTCGCATTTCAGGTAAACATCATAATTAATTTTGAACAATCACATTATTCAACCCCTCCCATTACATATTATGATGAAAAATCCCTTATTAAAGTACCAATTTCTAGACACAACTATAAATATTCTTTTTAACTCAAATAACAACTCTATAGGTTCATCATGGATCAACTTTATCACAAGAAAATTGAAACAATACCATTTTCATGTTTAGGAATGTTGGAACCTCTATAGGTCTCCCAAAATAGGTCTATACAACCTCAATGAATCCAAAGGGGATCATCAGGGGTTTAATTCATAATTTATCCATCCATTTAACAAAACCCATTTAGTGACTCCAAAATCACAATAAAAGAGGATCATTAACATAACCTTATGTGGAAAAATAAACTTTAGAACTATGAAGATAACTTGTATGACACATGCCACAAATATGTAGATAAATTATCACTTAAACATGGACCTATATCAGGATTAAATCGCCCTTTTAATCTCCATCTTATGATATGTTTGAAAAGACGGTTTTAGGTATTCATAAGAAGAACAAAAAGAGAAGCCCGAATCTGGAAAAGAGAAGAAAGTAGAGTGATATAACTACATGGAGGTTTTATCTAATACCAATGATTCTCTAAATATCCTAGAATTACTAGAGATTCACAATTAAGAAGATATGGTGGCTCAGTATCATCACTATGGTTTAAAGGGGGGAATGGGAAATTAAATTGGTTAATAGACATAAATTAATAAGGAAAAATAAGTTAAATCAGATTTTTTTATTGAGGCACATGGTTTGACCAAACAGTCTTCAAAACCACGAACCAATTAAGTGCCTACCTAAGTTCAAGAGGTTTCTAAGACACATAGTTACTTTGGGAGCCTACAGGAGTTTAAAAATCATGCGCCAACCATGCAGAATGCCTCTGGATAGCCATTATTTAATTTGTATAATGTCCTAACCCCTTAATACACCTTCAAGATTCTTTATACACCTTATAATCATTCCATTTACCAGAATTAAGTGATTTAAACAAAAATTCAAACAATAAAATACCTCCACCATGTATGGTATCTTACACTAGAATAAATAAAAAATTAATTTTACCATAGGTAGAAACTTTATTCTTTTTCCTCCCCCACTCACATGATTTTCTTTATCATGGTAACCCAAATATCTTTACATATGTTTTTATATAATCAAATTATATTATGGTTTCTCCTAACCACATTATTACCTCTTCAATCCTAACAATGACTTTTATCGCAATTTGTCCATCTTCAGTCCTCAGTTTTGTTTTTATCCCCATCAGTCCCTCTACATTCCATGTTAGCATTATATACAACCCAATTATCGAAAACCATAGGTATATCATTGTGTGTTATTTTTTTATTTATTTTATTTATTTTATTATTTATTTTTTAAAAAAATTATTAAAATTTATAGTTTATATTTTAATTAAGTTTCATTCCCTTAAACATCTTTACATATAATTTTTTGGGTTTTAGTAACATAATAAACATTTTTTAAACAATTAAAATCATATAGTAAGCATGTGACCACCCTTAAATCACTTAATCCACTAGATTAACTCACATAGTCTTTATATATGATAATATTTATTGGAATTTCAAATAAATGAGCTTTAGTGGCTAATTTTAAAACCAATATTATAAATATACATCCACTATATATTGGTTCATCTAATCTCTATAAATATTAGTTATAAAATTTAATGCATTGTATAAAATGTAAATAAGAAATAAATGCTCAAATGATAGAAATTATTTTTTTATAATATAAATAATCAATTTATTGAATTCTTTGTTATTTTTAATTAAATATTATTCCACAATTATCTATTTTATTTATAATTATATGTGATAAATATATTCTCTAAACTCCAATGTCGAAACAATGAAAATTATTAAAAAATACTTATGATATGAGATATTTTTTTGTGAAAACTATATAATTTTATAATTAACTACTATTATGAAATAATTCATTTTTTTGGGTATATTTCCCCACAACCCTCTTATATTCATTTTTATGTTAGTTTTGTTAAATACTGATTTCAATCTCATACATCCCTTCCATGAACCATTATGTAAACCTGTTACCATTCTAAAATTTAGTAAGGATTATTTTCATTCTCATATTTGTTCGAGTTTCTTCATTATCCTATTCCCTATATTTCTAATTCATGTTTAAGGTGATTGATTTTCCATTCCCCTATTACTATCCATTTGAAATCCAAATAATGTGATACCCATTTATAAGTCATAAAAAAGTTTATTAATTTTTATGTGATTTCATAATGTTGGCAGAATTTAACCATGATTTCCAAAAAAAATAATTGTTTAGTGAATACCATACCCAATTCCAATCAAGGGTTTTTATCTTTATTCAAATTTACTTCTGTGTTGGGGAATTACATTTATTTATTCCAAAAAAAATAAATCATGGAATAAAAATTGATGATAAATTTTTCTATTTTTTATAATATTTGTGGTATACTTGACCATGATAATGAAATGAAATAGATTGGTGTTCCAGAAATTATATACTCTTCCAATGAATTGAGTATTGTTTAGTCTCATGAGGCATCATGTTGGATAGGGACTAAACTCAATTCCTTTATGGTAATTTCTCTATCTTGATGTCTTTTAATTTATCCTCAAAGAATATATATGATGCATTGTTTTATGTTCATTCACATTTACCAAGTTTCCATTATGTTATCATGCTATATCTGGACTTATTATTCATGCTCATAATTCTCACCCCTTTTATTCCTCGTTGATATGAATATTTTATAACATGTACTACTGTCTTGATGATAATCTAGGTTTATTCCCACATTGGGATTTATATCTCAACTATTTCTTAGAATTCTTAGACATCCTATAATTTATGTCTCCTAGTTATTTTCACATAGATCTAATTCTACCCTGGCTAAAAAAACATTCTGAAATTTCACTATGAATTCTAATTTGGGTAATTGTTAGAATAATCTTTCAGATTATCATACTCTTATTCTCCAAATTCATAAAGACATAGGGTATGAACAATTCATAGTTGTTATCATAAATAATAAAATGAAGAATAAGGAAAAGTTTCTAAATACTCATTGGAATTCTTAGGATCTAAAGCACATTCCTTCCAAGAAGAAAAATATTTAGTAGCATGAAAATGAATAGTATATAGTATGTTTTTCATGTTCTAATAATGGTCCCTAGAAGAAAAAAATACTCCCATATAATTAAGAAATGGGAAGCTTTAGTTTCATTGATTACTGATTATAATATTTTCAACATCTACAATTTCAGTATTAGATACTGTATGTGGTGCTCCCATTTGTATCCAAATATATGTACATAGGTGATTTTAGATGCTTCCAAAATGTGAGGTAGATCTTTGGGCTTCAAATTTATATATATTTGTTTCTATATCCCTAGGATACTTCCACCTCACATTTCCAACAATAATTACTTTGGATATAAATAAATGTTACTAAGTATGTCATATTTTTTTCTTGATTATACACTGAAGGATTTAATTTTAGTTTTGGAAATAAGGTGTAATGACTTAGGGTTTTGGAAATATATTTTCATCCAAAATAATTATGTGTTATATATTATATAATATATTACACATAAAAAATATAGAGAAAATAAAAACAAATATCTCATTAAAAAATATCATTATATTTTTCTTATATCAAACCTATTAAAATTCCCTAAAAATACTAGTAGATAAAAAAATATAATAGAATATCCCAAATTGGAGAATATGGATCACCCTATTCTGTTAAAATCATCGCCCCCACAACCTCGACTATTAAAATGAAGAAAAATATTAGTAATCCAATCACCATATTACTAATTGAAATATAACATTATGAGTAATTTTAGTAAATATTTAGTGGAAGACTAATGTTTTATTTTTAGGGTATAAAGGGAAATGTGACCATTGTGATTCAGCTATTATATGATCGTTGGTAAAATATAGACATCGATAAATTTGACCATTGAAAATTATTCCCATTGGTGATAAATTTTCTACTAATTTTTTTATAATTAGTAATGATAAAGGATAATTAATACATAAAATTAAACTGATGCCTCTAAAAAAATAGAGTTATATAATTTGAATCCCAATTTTTAGATCATGGGAGGGAGGGAGTGTAATTGGTGTTCTTCCTAGACCAAGGCCATGCTAAACTTAAATGTGTTATGCTTTAATGTAATTTCATGTGTGGGAAGTTATTGTTACATAATATTAACACTGAGTTTGTAAGAACCCAAACCTTCTTTTTAGGTATTTTCCCCTTTTCTGGTAATTTTTTAGAAAAAGAGGAATTTATGGAAATTTTCAAAGTACACGTCGTGTACTTTTTGAGTAAACACCATTTAATAGGTTACTACAGGTAGCTGTTTGCAGGCCGTGTAGTGGCCACACACACAACCATGGGGGTGAATTGGAGGCCACCTAAAGTGGAGTACAGAAATGGAAAGTACACGCCATGTATTTTTATTTTTTTCATTAAACACACCGGGGTCACATCTAATTGCCAGAAACACCTTATTTTAGTTTTTTTTGGGTGAGAGCTCCCATATGACCACGAATTTCCTCCGACCCTCCGACTGAGCATCTGAACTCCGATTCGACCATCGTCTATTGCATTAGGATCACCTCGGTAAGCTCTCTCTTCTTCTTAAGCTTTGTTTCATGATTCCTCTTCTTTCTCATGTTATCCTCTCTTGAATGTTTTAGACGTTTTGTAGATCTTCAGCATTCTAGGGTGATTCCAGATTCTAGGTTCACGTATTTCATTCCTACAACTCCAAGGTAGGTGGTTTTTTCCTTTCCGTTGAAATTATTTGAATATTATATGAAATGTTTCCCAATACCCTTGAATGGGGTATTACGTGTTTACCATTTTACACATGATGATTCCCTACCATTCATGTACGCCTGTGTAGAGGTTAATTGGATATGAATATGGTATTTTTCTATTCTTTGGATGTGTTTTCCCGTGCATTATCTATTTATGAATGTTTGGTCATGTTTAAACTATTAGGATTCATTGATTTTATTTCCATGCCTAGCCCTATAGGATAAATTTATTATTTTATCTTACATGATTGATATGCTGTAGACTGATCAGCCAAGTAGTTCTGTAGGTTTAAATTGGTTGTATTTCTTTTCTATGCTCGTTCGATTTACACTGGGCCGTGAGAACCTGGTGTAGTATACTATAAGGGGAAATGACTAAGTGAGCTTCATTAGAGAGTCTTTGAGCACTTTAGGATATAAGGGTAATTGACCGAGTGAGATTCCTCATAGAGTCTTGAAACACTTGGGGCTATAAGTGAAATTAACCGAGTGAGCTTCCTTCGAGAGTCTTGAACCACTTTTGGGTATAAAGGAAATTGACTGAGTGAGCTTCCCCAGAGAGTATATGACCAATTGGGGCTATAAGGGGAATTGACTGTGTGATCTTCCTTAGAGGGTCCTTTGATACTTTAGACTATAAGGGGAATTGACTATGTGAGCTTCCTCAGAGAGTCTTTAAATTACTTTTGACTATGAGGGGAATTGACTGTGAGTGCTTCCTCAGAGAGACTTTATATATTCTTATGACTGAACCAGAGGTTATGGGCTGTGTGTACATTCCATAGGGTTACCTTGCTTGATTAGCTTCTTATTTGATATGTAGAACTGTTTATTGCTGAGTACTTTCCTGTTCACTACATATTTCATTATTACCTTCCATATATATTCACTGACTTTTAGGCACAGATCTTTGGGTGGATTCCTACTGGGATTTAGTCTCACACCCAGTTTGGGTCATGATTTTAGTCCCAAATAGGTTATATTGTTGCAGGTATAGATAAGGGAAATCTCCCTTCTACTTCAGGTTCTTGATTGAATATGGAGATGGAGAGCATGGGACCAAGCTATGTCTTGTGATGCTGAGGAGTTGTTTATGTGCTTTCTTTTGTATTTTATTTAGTACCTTTGAGTTCTAGCATTGTGATTTTTTTGTATACTTTCCTAGAAATATATGTATCATGAATCATTCACATATATATATATATGTTTGTGTGTGTGTGTGCTCCAATTTATTATTTTCAAGTCGTCCGTTGTTTACTTCTGTAGGGATTATTAATGCTTCTGGTATTGCTATTGTTTTTCTTCCACTGTGTTACTCTGCCAATGAGGGCATTGTTTCCCCACTATCACACCCAAGGCCCTCACTGCTATTCGGTGGCCTCTGGAATATGGGGAAATTCTCTTGATGCCATGTGACCATCCGGGTATGGGGAACCTCTTGGTGGCTTCCGGTATTGGTACATTACAAAGTGGCATCAATGGAATTATTTTTTCTTGACTTACTATTTGGAGCCTTTAGCCAGGGATAGGATGGAATAGGTATGTGGTAATAAGCTCTGCCCGGGATTAGCTAACCTGTGTACAGGGAAAATCCAATCTACCATGTTTAATGCAATTTTTTTGGTTTTTCAACTTTACGGTTGATTTGATTTTCACAATTGGGTGACTAACATGTATTGTACTATTACTGTTGATGTTATTGAGGTTCTATTTCTATCGCAACCCAATAAGATGAGAG
Organism: Viscum album; assembly: GCA_963277665.1. Classification (NCBI taxonomy): domain Eukaryota; kingdom Viridiplantae; phylum Streptophyta; class Magnoliopsida; order Santalales; family Viscaceae; genus Viscum; species Viscum album. Next base: position 368,359,076 of record OY728135.1, on the reverse strand, counting down.
TATAATATATCATGCATCATATAGGCATTTTCTAGAAATCACATTTCATACATTCTTTCCATGAAATCTAGGATGCACTAGCGCTTGCAAGTTGTTGTGATAAATATTGTGTAGAATATTAATACTGTTCTAATAGATTCCTTGATAAAAATACATGATATTTTATAGGGTATTTATTGTGTAATTATTTTTTTGAATGAACACCAATGTTTTTTCTTGAGGTGTTATGGGCCCTCACGGATCGTAATTAGGCACTTTTAATGTTTGTTTTATTGTTTTTCTAGGTTCCAGAGTAGTTTTTGAGGCTTACTGTCCTGAAAAACCTAGAATTCAGGGCTTGTAATGTTATGTACATGCCATTTGTTATTCAATTCAGGAGGAATGTGTTTTTCTTATATACATTCCATTTACTTTATGTACATGCTGTGTGGTCTCTAACTATGTCATAGGTCATGTGGGCAAAGGAATGGGATAAGGGATTTCTCATGGGAACAAGTCATATACCAGATGTACACACCGTGTGACTAGAACCTATGTTCACCTGTTTGAATAATGACACAGAGGGATAAAATCTTAGGTTTTACGCGCCGTGTTATTCTTTCACACTCCATGTAGTGGGATCCCGTAGTCCGGTCATGTAATTAAAAACACGGGTCGGTGAAATCCTTTAAGTACACACCGTATCTATCTAGAACACATCGTGTAGTGTGAGCCGTGTAACTGGTCATGTAGCTAACAACAAAGGTTGGTGATGTTCATCTAGTACACGCCATGTCTAGAAAAAACATGTCATGTAGTCTTATTCTAGGAAAAACCCTGTGGTTTATTCGTGTAAGGGAACTCTGGCAGGGAAAGAGGATTCAAGTACACGCCATGTAGTGGACATACACTCCGTGTATCTGAGTTTTGTAAAAGTTGATGGATTTATTTCTCATGTTCCCTTCTTGTGCCTCTAACATTCATTCCCTGATAATATTTTTCTAAGGTGTGCGCTTGACCTTGCAGAGTCATGCCACCGAGATGTCCTCTAGTTGTATGCCAGTTGCCAGGCGGTGAGCAGACACCAGACATGGCTAATCAGGGACTTCCAGCGGATCCTCTAGTTGTGCCAGCCTTGGCACCAGTCATTGTACCTAACACAGGTGATGATGCAAAGTTAATAGAGGGTTTCATGTGGATGATGCAGACAATTCTGAGTGCGTCATCTCCTACCCCGTCGATGGAAGAATTGATGCGGGTCTTTCAGTAGCAGCATCCTCCCACTTTCTCAAGGGATAGAGGACCCTAGGATGTAGAGTCATGGCTAGAAGCCAAGCTAACAATATTCGAGCATCTGGAGGTACCTTCAAAGAAGAGGGTGAAGCTCGCAGCTTACATGATTCGCGACTCCTCCAAGAGGTGGTGGGATGTGGTCTCATAGGTGGGACGCCAGCAGAATATGGCTTGGGATGAGTTTTAGCACATCTTCTACGATTACTTATATCTGTATACCTTGAGGGCCGATCAAGCCTGAGAGTTCATGAGTCTGGATCATGGTACTCTTTCTATTATGGAGTATTCCTCTCTCTTCACCAAGCTCCAACGCATTACACCCTATATAGGAGGGGATGAGTTGTTCTTTGCACAGAAGATTGAGGAAGGTCCAAGAAGGTTGTCTGATCTCAGTTAAACAACTTTAGGTTGACTTTGATATCCTCTATAGTCAACCAGGTGATGATTACAGAGCCTAACATGAGGGATTTTGGAGCTGTGAGCCTTAGCAGTTCGGCATCAACAATTAGTATTCCTCTTACTGATAGCAGGAAGTGCCACCGGGAGACTGCACGTGGAGATCAGAGTAGGTGGTATGCATATTTTGGTATCCATGTGGTGTGCAACCAGTGTGGAAAGAGCGAGCATACAATAAAAAATTACTCGAGAGACCTAGTGGAGTGCTGATCTTGTGGTAAGATGGGTCACCTTCAGCGTTTCTGTCAGACCTTCTTGCCAACAGCTAGTGACAAGGGTTCTTTGATGACTCCTCATTCAGGATCAGTGCTACTAGTTTCTCACTAGTATGGTAACTATAGTTCTTCCAACCGTTCAGGATGAGGTGGAGGTTGTGGTTGTGGTATTCAGTCGATGGGATTTCACCGATAGTTGGATGGAGCATCTCCGAGTGGTCAGGCAGGGTCACGTGGCCATGGTGCAGGCCAGACTTTTATAGTGGAGCAAAACCAACATGATTAGGATTTTGGACCCCCTACAGTTTGAGGTACAATCTTAATAGCCTCAATTTTATCCTCTTATCTATTCAATACAGGGGTTTCCCATAGCTTTATATCTGTTAATATCATAGAGATCCTTGTTCTCCGCATCTTTTCTGATGCTGATATCTTGATTCTAAAAACTCCTTTGGGGATGAGAACCGATAGTGTACGTCAGTGCAGGGAGTGACCTCTAGAGGTTGGGGGTGTCACTTCTTATGGGATCTCTATGTTTTAGAGATGACAGGATATGATTTCATTCTCGGGATAGAGTGGTTAGTTCCCTTCCAGGAATTCGTCAACTCTTATCGACGTAGGGTGAGTTTCACATCACCAGAGGGTAGATTGTTTCTTCATAGGGGCTAGTGGGATGTCCAGGCGAGAAGAGTAGGACCCAAGCCTCATGGGATGGGAGGAGTTACATCTCAGATTGCTAGTCTATACCTGGATGACCAGGGGACATCAAAATTAGACTTTCCTCTAGTGGTGGATCGTTTTAGGGACGTCTTCCTAGAAGAATTTTCAGGTTTTACTCCAAAGAGAGAGGTTCACTTTTCTATTGACCTTTTTCCAAGAGTGGCACTAGTATCCATTCAACCTTATAGGAAGGATACACCAGAGGTGTATAAGATCAAGAAGATGTTGGAGGAGTTCAAGGAAAAGGGTTTCATCTGACCTAGTACTGCTCCTTGGGGTTCACCTGTAATGTTTACGAAGAAGGGAGATGGTACCCTTAATCTTTGTGTATACTATCAGATGTTGAACCAGTTGATGGTCAAGAACTGATATACCTTTCCTACGATTGATGATCTCTTTGATCTGATTTGAGGATCCCAGGTGTTGTTGAAGATTGAACTAAGATCCAATTACCATCAGTTGCAGGTTAGACCATCTGGTATACCTCTCACAGCCTTCTGGAGTAGGTATGGTCTATAAGATTATATGGTTATTCCGTTCGGTCTTATGAACGCACCTGTAGTTTTTATGGAACTGATGAACCGAGTGTTCCATCCATACTTGGATTCTTTCATGGTGGTCTTCATAGGCGATATCTTGGTGTACACTCTCACTTGACATGACCATGCTACCCATCTTGAGATCATTTTGTGTACACTATGATTGCATCAGTTATATGCCAAGCTCTCAAAATGCCACTTCTAGAAGGATCAGATTCACTTCTTGGGTCATGTTATCTTAGAGAGAGGAGTATCAGTAGACCTAGAGAAAGTGAGAGTAGTAGTTTCCTAGGAGCATATGAAGAACCTCGTTGTGGTGTAGAGTTTTATAGGGCTGGATGGATACTAAAGACATTTCATATGGGACTTTTCACGCTTAGAATCATCGCTAATGGGTCTGACTAAGAAGGGTGCGAAGTTTAGGTGGTTATATTCTTATGAGTCAGCCTTTCAAGATCTAAAATTGAGGTTAACATCAGCACCAATACTAGTCTTCCAAAATCTAGGAAAGATCTATAATATTTACTATGATGCATCCGATATCAGGATATGAGTTTTACTTATACAGGGAGAAGGAGTTGTTGTGTACGGGTCTCGGTATTTGAGACCACATGAGAGTAATTACCCGATGCACGATATTGAGTTGGCTGCAGTTGTTCACGCCTTATGCTGTTGGAGACATTATCTGTTAGGAGGTCATTTTTTGGTTTCCACCAACCAAATAATTCTCAATTACATATTCACCTAGAATGAATGGAATTTGAGACATCAAAGGTGGGTTTAGTACCTTCAGTATTTTGACTTTCAGCTTGCATATACCTTGGGAAATGGCAACGCAGTGGCTGATGCACTGAGTAGAAGGACCCATATACAAGCAGTTTAGGAGACCATAAGTGAGTGGTTTCATATTGTTCTATTTTATAATATGCATTTGGAGGTTCACGACAGATAGGGACAGATGTTTCTTTATTCTATGGTTGTTACCTCTACTCTTTTTGATCGAGTTCGAATGAGGTAGATATCAGATTCTGAATGCCTAGTCTTATGGGAGATCATGTCAGAAGAGGACCCTATTCATGTATGAACCATAGACGAGGATGAGATTATGCATATCCAAGGGCACTTATTGGTGTCAGCAAACATACACAAGAAGATGATACATGAAATTCATACCTCAGTTTGGGTAGTTCATCCTGGTGACACCAAAATGTATCATAATATACACCATCAGTATTGATGTCCACGTATGAAGAGTGATGTTGCTAATTTCCTCATGAGGTGTTCCACCTGTCAGCGGGTGAAGGCGGAGCATCAGGGGCCAGCAGGGCTTTTGAAGCAGTTACCCATTATCGAGTGGAAGTGGAATGATGTCACGATGGATTTTGTGACAGGTTGACAGAGGTCACCTCAAGGGAATGATGCAGTTTGGGTTGTCATTGATAGACTTACCAAGGTTTCTCACTTCTTTTAGATCAATAATAACTTCAGTGTTGATGAACTGGGACAACTTTACATTCAAGAGATTGTACATCCGCATGGAGTTCCACACTCCATTGTTTCAGACAGGGATACCCGTTTTACATCTCGAGTCCAGTAGGGGCTTCAGAGGGCTTTGGGAAAAATGGTACTTTTGAGTACAGCTTACCACCCCTAGACAGATGTCCAGTCCAAGAGTACAATTTAGGTTCTTGAGGACATGCTCCAAGGATGCATCCTGAATTTTAGAGGTTCTTGGGAGAAGAAGATACCTCTTGTGGAGTTTACGTACCAGAATAGTTTTCAAGAAACTATTCAGAAGGCACCATATGAGGATTTTTACGGTAGGTTATGTCGATAACCCTTATGTTGGATAGAGGTTGGAGAGCCAGCCTTGATGGGACCTCGTCTGGTTCAGGAGACTACAGAGCAGATAGAGGTAATTTGGAAGATGATGGCTGCTGCACAGTCTCAACAGAAGTCTTATGTTGATCAGCATATACGAAATTTGGTCTTCAAGGACAGGGATTGGGTTTTCTTGCATGTCACACTGAGGTTAGGGCATGGAAGAATTAGATGAAAGGGAAAGCGTTCACCGAGGTACATCGGGCCATTTGAGGTTGTGGAGAGAGTTATGCCGGTTGCCTATCGGTTTCAGTTACACCAAAGTTACCAGGATATGCCTGACATTTTTCACATTTCTCATCTCCAATGTTACTTTTTAGACCCATCTCATGTCTTTCCACCCGTGGAGGTTGAGCTAAAAGTGGATGTGTCATTTTAGGATCATCCTATCCATATTTTTGATCATGGTACGAAGGATCTCGGTGGCTGGTCCGTTCCTCTGGTATGCGTGTTGTGGTAGCACGACTGAGTACATGACGATACTTGGGAGAGGGAGACCGATATACGAGCACAGTGGTTAGAGTTGTTTGAAGTTTATTCTTCTACGCCATGCTAGGGAAATTCATGGACTAATTTTTTAAGGGGGGATGTTTGTAAGAACCCGAACCTTATTTTCAGGTATGTTTTCCATTTATGGTCGTTTTTTAGAAGTAGGGGAATTTCTGGAAACTTCCAAAGTACACATCGTGTTCTTTATGAGTACACATCGTGTACTATTTTACCATGGGTAGCCGTGTGCAGGCCGTGTAGTGGCCACACACATGGCCGTGTGAGGGGTGACTTGGAGGATGCCAAATGTGGAGTATAGAAACGGAAAGTACACACTGTTTACTTCAGAAGTACATGTCGTGTATTTTATTTTTTTTGATTAAATGCACCGGGTTGCGTCTAATGGCCAAAAACACCTTCTTCTAGTTGTCATTCGTCCGAGAGCTCCCGTACGACCGCGATCTTCCTCTGAGCCTCTGACCGAGCATCCAAACTCCAATTCGACCACCATCAATTGTGTTGGTATCACCTCAGTAAGCTCTATCTTTTTCTTGAGTTTCATTTCGTGATTCCTCCTCTATATCATGTTATCCTCTATTGAACATTTTAGACATTTTTTAGATATTCAGCATTCTAAGGTGATTCAAGCTTCTAGGTTCACGTATATCATTATGACAACACCGAGGTAGGTTCTTTATTCTTTTACATTGAAATTAATTGAGTATTATGTTCAATGTTTCCCAATACCCTTGAACGGGGCATTGTGTGTTTACCATTTTACCCATATTGATTTCCTGCCATGCATGTAAACCTATGTTGAGGTTAATGGGATATGAATAGGGTTTTTTTCTATGCTTTGGATGTTTTTTCCCATGTATGCTCTGTTTATGACCATTTGGTCCTATTTAACCTGTTAGGATTACTTCTTGTTCTTCCCATGCCTAGCCCTGTAGGATGGATTGATTATTTTACTTGACATGCTTGATATGTTGTAAACTGATTATCCAACTAATTCTGCAGGTTTACATTGTCCGTATTTCTTTGCTATGCTTATTTGATTTAAACAGGACCATGAGAACCTAGTGTAGTAGAATATAAGGGGAATTGACTGAGTGAGCTTCCTTAGAGAGTCTTTGATCACCTTAGGCTATAAGGGGAATTGACCATGTGAACTTCCTAAGAGAGTATCGATCCACTTTGGGCTATAAGGGGAATTGACCGAGTCAGCTTCCTCAGATAGTCTTGAACCACTTTGGGCTATAAGGGGAATTGACTAAGTGAGCTTCCTCAGAGAGTCTATGACCACTTTGGGCTATAAGGGGAATTGACTAGATGATCTTCCTTAGATAGTCCTTGACTACTTTATACTATAAGGGGAATTGACCATGTGGGCATCATCATAAAGTCTTTAAATTACTTTTGACTATAAGGGGAATTGACTGTGAGTTCTTCCTCAGAGGGTATTTATATATTCTTATGACTGAACTGGAGGGGATAGGCTACGTGTACTTTCCAGAGGGTTACCTTGCTTGATTAGCTACTTATTTGATATGGGGAACTATTTATTGTTGATTACTTTCTAGTTCATTGTATCTTTGTTTATTACATGCCATATATATTCACTGACTGTTAAGGACAAATATTTGGGTGGTTTCCTACTGGGATTTGGTCTCACAACCTATTTGGGACATGATTTTGGGCCCAAAATGATTAAATTGTTGCAGGTATAGATAAATTCATTCACCCTTCTACTTTAGGTTCTTGATTGACTGTTGAGTTGGAGATCATGGGACCAAGATATGGCTTACGATGTTGAGGAGTTTTTTACCTGCTTTCTTTGGTATTTGGTTTAGTAATTTTTTATTCCAGCATTGTGATTTGTTTGGATACTTTCCTAGACATATGTATCATGCATCATTCACATATATATGTGTGTGCTCCAGTTTATTATTTTCCAGTCTTCTGCTGTTTACTTCTGTATGGATTATTACTGCATCAGTTATTGCTATTGTTTTTCTTCCACTGTGTTACTCTGCAAATTATGTCATTGTTTCCCCACTATCGGACCCAAAGTGGAAGATATCATGATCGTGGGCTGGACTAGGCTGTTACAAAATGGTATCAGAGCTGGTGTCCATTTGATGTGTCATCGAGGACGCTGGGCCCTTCTAGTGGAGGGTGGGTTATGGTAATCCCACATAGAAGGAGGAGGCGCACAAAGCGCCCCTTTATAAGGTGTTGTGGATACCTCTCCCATAATGAGGCCTTTTACTGGGGGATGCCTGATGGCCAGAGCAGAGGAAAAACATAAAAGTTTGGGCTAGGCCCGAAGCGGACAATATCATGATCGTGGGCTGGATGGGGCCATTACACAGTTAAAGTTAGCTAATCCACCCCATGAATGTACCATAATCACACTCCTGACTCATATTATGTATTCCCGTGTGAAAGGGGTTAATGTGCCCATGAATTTGATACATAATGTGTAAATAAATTTTAGAAATAAATTTTTATTCCATTAAGTCCAATTTAAGATTAAATTTGTAATAAAATATATGTTTAATTGTGTTGAATTTGAAAAAAAAAATCTGGAGACAAATAAAACACAGTTGTATTTTTTAGAAAAAATATAAATTGTTATAATAAAATATTCTATTATAAATAATATTCTTTTTAAATAAATTTTATATTATGAATATATTATTTAAATATAAATTACAAAATAATTTTATAAGATTGTAGGAAATTTTTATATTTTTTGGTAATTTGATTATGACATAAAATCATCAATTTTTCAATAAATAATGTTTTTCATAATTAAAATTTCAAATTATAGTATTTAGAGGAGTATTCTATTAAAAAAACATTATATTTTAAATCATCATATTTAAATTATGTTTTGTTCACTTTATGAGAATTTTCTAAAATGCATTATTTTTCTACGAATAGTAAAAATACTATTTTGGGTTTTCGGTATGTTTTATGAATTCATATTTAGTTTATCAAGATTTAATATTTAATTAAATATGGTCCATGAAATAAGTTTTTTTATTAGTATTAGGTATTTTATATTATTTTAATAAAATTCTAAAACTATTAGTGTCATTCCAAATTCCTAAATGAAAATTTTGATTTTAAAAACATTACATTTAGGGAAAAACATACCATGCCTGCAAAAGTATTCAAAAATAGTTTTACATTATAATGTATTAAAATATCATATAATTTGAGTCAAATTTACTAAAATATGATCCAAAACCATTGTAATGCTAATGGTTTTTCATTTTTCACAACCCCAATTTCATTAACCTATTTTCAGATAGTATTCAACAATTCATACCCTTTTTCTATAAATTCCCAACCATTTCATAACTCCCCTTCACTATAAATCCATATTACATGAATTTATTGTGATATTTCTTCTTAATATGCCTTTCACATGTTCCCATTATCCCAAGGTTATAATCCTCTAGGTTTATTATTAACCCTTCAAGGTAAAGTAATTATCCTTCATTTTACTCTAGTCTAATAACCTATTTTTTATATCTCATATAACTAATATCTTAATATAATATCTTAAATTTTTTCACACCCTTACGAAAGAAATTTTCAATTGGAGACCTTTTTTCTATCTCATTTACACATTTTCAAAATCCACATTTTATACCCATTATGTTGTAGAATTTACTTCTAAAATTTCTATCTTTTAAATGAAATTTTTTAATATTGTGAATATCCAAACAATTTCTTTATCCATGGATATTCACTTAGATGTTAATATAATTTTTTTATTCAGGGATTTACATATACAAAACCCACAATACCTTTACCTAGGTTAAGAATTATTTTTTGGTAAATCCTCTATGAACAAATGTAATTAATGATTTTATATGAAACAAATACTTCATTATCCACAAGTTATTTGGAAAATTATTTTTTATGATGTGTGAAGATCATGTGAAATTTATACATATAAGCAGTGTCACAGGATGGAACTCTATTTTATTTTGTAATTTATTTAATCTCTATATATGAAATGTTATATGATAACATGGTGAAAATAAAGAGTAATTTTGAATTATCACCCCTAAGTGATAATCCTTGGTGATATTCTTATGAATGACTCATTTAAATGTTATGGCTAGGTTTCAATGTTATGATTCAATTTGACATTTTTTCGATAATCTCCTTGTTCATTCCTTAGTGTTATTCGTCACGTTATTAATGATATTACTCGTGATCACATGTTATATGTCTCACTTTCACATTCCTTAACTAGGCTTCCTACTCACACATTTCCTTGATGTATATCCCGAGGATATTAGATGTAGTAAAAGTAATGTATGGTGAACCCATATGAAAAGGTATATTTGTTTAGGCTAGCTAAAGAAACAAACCAACACCACATTGTATGAATTTTATATTTATAGTTTATCTTATGTAAACAAAGGGATATTATTTATAAAACCCTTCAAAAAAATCACCAATCCAAAGTCAATCCCTCTTTCATGAGGTGGAGTACATCCTAAAAATAGAATATTTGGAGAATGATTGACTTCGATGATGTTTATGGTCAAGGTAAAAAAAGGTATTATAAGAACATATTCCATACTTCTATGGGTAATAATTTGTTTATGAAACACAAATACTGAAAGTGTTAACCAAAGTGGTAAGAATGACCAAAAGATAGTTTTTCTAGTCATCGATAACGGTGAATATTATTTATTGAATATAATGAATATCTCACCTACCATGTTTTTTTTATAAAGGTTAGAAGATTCATTATGGAAAGAAGACATGAATTTTGAGATGGATTTTCTGTATAGTAACTATTCTTGGTTTCTTAATGATCCACAAATTGATTGTAAATATTTTTTAGTGGAAATTGGTATTAAAGAGGATTTTGGACATGGAAGCTAAATTAAATACCAAAATATAAATGATATTTGGTAAAGTGTTTAAAACATGGATATATATTGACTATTATGAAACCTTTTATCATGTCTCCATGTTTAAATCCATCATTTTCCCAAGTATGATATCAAGGACTATAAAGATTTTATGATGGATATCAAAAACGTTCTCTATAAGGTAACATTTAGAATTATGTGTATTTTACTCAACCCAAAGGGTTTTTGACTAAATTAAATACCAAATGGTTTTCATGTTGTAGAGATGAAATTGTATACTAAAGAAATCATCCATGCCATAGAACATTTTCTTTCATAATTAAATAAAATAATTTGGTTTAATTAAGAACAATGTGGGACATGATTTTATAGGTAGATGAATGGGAGTACAGTCATCTTCATAATAATAAATGTTTCTGACATTTTACTACTTGTAAACAAGATACCCACCATACAAGAGTTTATGTCATGGTTTAGAAGGAGCGTATCCATTATGGAAATTGTAAAAGAAACCAAAATTAAAGGGATCAATATCAAGTAATATTTATCAAGGAGGATAACTAGACAATGAAAATGTGCATAAATTAATCGGATATGGAAGAGGTTCAATATAGATCCATCCAAGATCATATTTGTTCCAATTTCACATAGAATACATATTTCCAAGAAAATTCGTCCACATAAATAATATAAAGTGAGGGAATGAGTAATATAACATACACTTTGGCGATGTGATATCTCAATAATGTCAGGTTATATAGATGTATTGATGTTTAATAAGTTGTGAGCATATTTGGTTTATATTAAGCTTATCTAGGTGAACAACATTGGACTATTGTAAAATCTATCCTTATGTTTTGAGGTAAACTAGTTATATGATCTTGGTGTATAGAGGATGTAAAGAGATAGTCATTATGGTTTATACCAACTTTAACATTCAGATATATCAGAATGATATAAATTTATATTTAGGATATGTATTCAATTCAAATAGAGGATATTTGAATTAGAATAATTCAAAACTTATATTACTTATCAAATCTGTAGTGGAGTCAAAGTATATTATTGATTTTGATGTGGCTGTGGAATTAGTATTGACTAATAACTCGTTACAAGATCATGATGTGGGGCCTTACAGTCAAGTCCTTATCGATGTGTAATATAATAATACTAAAATTGTTGTTTTTTCAAATGATCAATGGTCACATAAATGGATAAAGGATGTACTTATGAAGCTCCATCTAATATGGAATTCTTCACAATAATGTGATTTTATAGTGAGTATAATATCTATATATAAAAATATGGTGGACCCTTGAATATGTCTCTATCTATGTACATGCATGTGTATCGTGGGAGAGATAAAGGACTGAAGGTTATTAAATGTTGGATCTAGTGAAAGTGGGAGTTTTTTAGAAATTGTGCCCTAAACAAACAGATATGTTATTGATGATTATATATTTATTTTCATGGATATTAATTAATTTTACTATCACATTGTGATTATTCCTCAACATGACATAGTATGTGATAATGTCCAAAGAATTTATATAACAATAAAAGGTCATTGTAGTTCCTCACTATGAAGATAACTTAGAGGTTCCCTGACAATATTCTTGAATATATATATATATATATATATATATATATATATATATTCACTAGAAGATATCATTTTGTAGGTCACAAATAATACAAGATATTAAGGGTGGATACTTATAAAATTTTGAGGAACCCTCTCAAGGTGTGTGCCCTTGGTAATTTCCAAACAAGAAGATTATGAGAAAAAGACCCACTAGTCAGAAATCAACATTTATATGTGTCATTAGATGTTTCGATCAATTAAAATTTGTACTAATATATATAGATAAATATAATCATTAGTGATTACCAAGTTCTATATACATTGTTGTACAAATGAAAATTGTGATGAAATATTCTCACAGTGATGTAGGTTACATTATTGTATCCTATGTGATATTTCATTAATGGGTTATTCAAGAAATAATTTATCCCATTTTTAAATTAATGGAAGTTGATATCTCATGTCCTTTTTTGGAATGGAACTACCTAGATTGATTAATTCCCATAGTATTCTATGGGAATGTTCATTTTTTAGAATACAAAAATGTTATGTTAACAATGTAGGTTGATGAAATCATTATGAAACCTTCTTGATTATAGATATGACAATAATAAAATTAAATTACAATTTATGTGTTTATTGAATTCTTTATGAGATTTAGATTATAATTTATTTCTTTATGAATGCCTTAAAATTGTTAAATATGCTATCCATAGGCATTAGAAATCTATAATAGTTGTTTTCTAGAATGATTCTAAGAGAGTCACAAACCTAGTGTATCTAGAATCACAATTAAATTATTTATTTTATTTAAGAAGTTTGAATACATGTTAGTATTAATTTCTAGTCTAATTTTTATTTTGGTTTTTTCAATCACCATGTTTTAATTAAAATTAATTTAAAATAATAATGGAGATAAATTAGAATAATAAATATTTTATTGAAATGATTTTAAAATATAATATTTATTATATTTATAGATGAATAATGAAGTGATATATATATTATTAAATAAATAATCTTTACTAATGGTTTGGTGAATCTTTAGGATTATAAGAGGAATGATTTTAATGTATGAATGGAAATTATAGAAATAATTTTAATTTATTCTAAGATGATTCACATGTCAAATCCATTATAATTATTTTATTATTAATAGACATGTTATAAAAATAATTAATTAGTTTTCAAGTCTAATATCTCGACCATTTCTAGATATGTCTCAAGATCATTTATATGTTTTATTTTTTCCTTTATTTGTGCATATTTTTTTGGTTTTTATATTTGATGTTTTTGGGTGAAATTTTTATGTTTTTTTTATGACTTTTGTGTAGTCCACAGTAGATGCACAATTTTCCCAAACCATTCACTCTACCCCAGAAAACCATAAAACCCATGATAGAGGGGTACAACACAATCAGAACATGGTTTTTAAAACTGTGATCCTTTTTAGGTGTAACCATTCACCCCACACCAAAAAGAGGCACACACATTAGGCACATGATATTAAAAACAATGCACCCAGACCTAGGAAACTATGCACAAAATATTAATTAATATGAAAATTATCTTTTAATAATAAAAAAACTCAAATAGTTTTCTTTATTTTAAGAAAGTTGTCCCTAAAAAATTCACTCATTTTTTTGATGCTCCTAGATGGATTTTTAGGGCTCTCGACCACCTCTATTGGTGAATCAAAGGTCATATTTTTGGATATCAACCTCTATGGTTTTTTTCTTCAATACAAGGATTATCTTCCACTATTATATCTTACTGAATTATACATGGTTGATTTTCTCTATTTGATGGTTCATTATGATCTATGTTTATTGAAACTTGTCTTATTTGATCTTAGACATGAGATTCATATCTAGATAATATTCATCAATATGTTCTTTATCGTTCTTCTTCAATTAATGTATTTCCATTAGCGAGCATTCATATTCAATATTGAGGTAGATTTCCACAATTAAATTACCATAGTCATTATATAAATTTCGTTTATGCATTGATATAATTGAATTGGAATTTTTGATAACAGAATCCTTATTTTATTATAATTAAGTGAATAATTAAATTATGTACCTATGTAATTGGATTAATTAACTATCGAATTAATTATTAAAAGATGTGATTGTGAAATTGAACTAAAATTTATATTTTTTAAATTTTATTAATTAATTGTTGAATTAATTTATGAAATATTCTTATTGTGGGATATATGAGAGTAGTGAGATCATGAAATTGAATTAATTAATTGGTGAATTAATTTATGATATATTGTGATTGGGGAATTGATAAGGGATTGAGATTTAAAAATTAAATTAATTTATTTGTGAAATCATGAGATTGTAGAATTTATGAGATATTGAGATTAATAATTTTTATTAATTAATAAGAGATTTAATTAATTGAATCATGTAATTAAAAAAATTATGGGATTTTATAATTATATAATTTTTTTAAATAATGGAAAAATTAATTAATGGATTAAATGGGTATGTGGTTTAAATTGTGAATTTATCATTTTATGACATGTGATTAATGTATTGAATCAATTTTTATTTTCATAGTTGTAATGGTATATCAAGATGTGAAATGTGATGAGAGAGATAATTTTTATTAACCATTATTATTTTGAAATGTTTTTTGTATGTGTGATTGATTGATATATGTGTGTGAGAAACAAATTGAGTTTCCAAATACCCTTATATGATTGATGATGTTTTGGACACTGATTGATTCTACAAATACCCAAGTATGAAAAATGAGTGTGGTAATGATAATGATGCATGAAATAACCATATGAGAAAGTGAGTAAGGTATAGGGACTTATTCTCCAATGTCAAATTTGACAATGATGTGTAGGATAAGGAAATAGGCTCTAAATACCCATGGGGTGTTGAACATGACGTTTTGCACACATGAGTTCGAATTGGACTATGGTTCCAATTGGCCATGACATGAATTACAATGAGATGATAAATGATAATCCTGAAAATGTTATATAGTTCAGACTCCAGCATGCAAAGTGGCATGTTTTCAGGTTTCTTGAGTCTTTTGGAACGTAGTAATTTATGTGGTCTCTTAAATAATAATTTATACTATGATTAATGTTTACTTATGCATTGTACTTTACTTTTTATACAACTTAAATCACTATTATTGGCTGGATATTGTGTAATATTTCCTTCCTAGTGTCCTACTAGGTTATACTCTCACCCTACTCATGCTTCCTTATAAGTAGACAAATATATTTCATGGATTCAATAATGTATAAGTGCAAGATCCATATGATTGATGGCTGAGTCGGTATAGATCATATATGGGGGAATGATACTAGGTGTCGGGAACCACATGGAGTTATAAGTGTCCTTAATTATTTTTGGGGTTTTCATATTGACACTTGACATGTATTTTGAATGACATTTCTATTGTTTAGTTTTGGATATTTTATTTTCTATTTTATTCATCATGTGATACTCGTTTTGTCTAGTTATTTGGTTATATTGTTTGGTTTTTCATCATTATTGACATTTTTGTTTTTTTTGATAAAGAGGGTATAGTCTACCATGAATGATATTAACCCTTGTTTCTACTCATAAGCCTCATTCATACAGGGAGGTGCACCTATAGTCATGTGGTGGACAATATTTGGGAACCGGTTTTTGGTACCCTGATTATGATGATAAAAACTTGTATCAAAGAATTTTTTATTTATTTTTCTTCTATCTTACTATTTTGGAATGGTAGATAATAGAATAGGTGGAGTTGAGCCTTGGTTAATATATATTTCATTAGAGTAGATAACCCATGTATCATGGTAATAACCAAGTACTCACGGTTGGATTTATGTTATTAATGTGTGTTGTTATATATGATGATATTTCACCTCGAGTGAAACACTTATTTTGTGACGTGATTATTGATTTTGATATTTTCTAAGATTTAATCTGTAGATTGTAATGGTATGCGGGTTGAGTATGCATGAATTTTTCTAGAAATTGGGAATTATTTTTTGACATGCATCATTTTATGAATGGACGAGGAAATGAGTTTTGGGTAAATGGTTGAAATTGATCGATTTTATCTAATGAATATTTTAAGGAAAATGGAGTGTAATGTGAAAGTGAAAATGATGTATGACATAAAATTCAATAATGATTCAATATGTAAATTAAATGTTGTCTAATGAGAAACTTGAATAATGATAATACGTTTAAAATTTGAGAACCATGTCCCAGATATAGGATTGTAAAGGGTACTGATAGCACCTCGGTTTTGATAATATGGTGTGAAAAGTTAGAATTATTTGATATGACATACATGAATCCCTTTTTATTAACTATGTTAATGTTATGTTTTATGTTCTGAGATGTTTTCTATTCATTATCTAGATATACCTCTATGATAGAATGTGTTGAGGGGATGGAAAGAGGACATGGATAGAGATGATTCTCTAGTAGTGGAAGTTGAGGCATCGATAGTGCCGAGTGAAAACTAAAGAGGGTAGTTTTGTGAGAAATATTCTCATTTTATGAGGTTTATGAAGAGTGACCCATCGCAGGTATTGAAGAGTATATCAGACTTATCATGGTAGTTTCATATAAATCACCATCTGAATTCCATTAGAGAGGCGGATATAAGGCATGATAGTTCATGATTGAGTCTAACTGGACTACACTTGATGATTCAGAGGCTCCAGTAGAGAATAGAGAAATGTTAGGTGTTTATATGTTATGAGGATCAATAAATAGATGGGGCATTTTTAGTCTCTAACGGGATAGGCTGAAGGTATGATATGGAAGATGTTTTTGAATATGTTTGTAGAGAAGTTTTATGGTGAGACACTGAGATGGGAGAGGGCAGCTGAGTTCATGTGGTTGACTTATGGTTTGTTCACCAACAACTATGGGAACTCATTGACCTTGTAGATAGTCTCTTTCTAAATTATGGAGGTCTTATGTATGATATCATTCCACCTGTATTTTACTAGTTTTAGGAAATGTTTCCAAATGAATTATCAGGGCTACAAACATAGGGATATATGGAATTTAAAATTGAGTTCATTTCCACAACTAACCTATTTTTAATTCCACCATATAGAATGGAACAAATAGTGTATCATGATATTAGTTCTTATCAGAAATAGGTTATAGATAAGGGGTTTATAAAACTGATAATGTCACCATGGGGTTTACTAGTTTTTGTTTTGAAAATAATGTTGGTGAGACTATACGCTTATGTGTTGATTAGCAGAAGTTGAACTAGATGAAACTGATAAACCAATATACTCTTCTGAATATCAATGCTATTTTTGAATGTTGCTGGGGATATTGTTTCATCCTTATTGTTGACTTCATATCAGGGTATAATTTGTTGATATTTTGACCTTATGATATATCAACGACTAATTTTAGATGTGGGTATAGCCAATATTTATTCATTGTGATGTCTTCTGGGATGATGAATGCACTTACAATATTTATATCGTTGATGAATGAAAAATTTCATCCATGACTTGGTTAGTTCTTTAGTATCTTTGGATTATATCTTATTGTACTCCATAATCATGATGATCATGCCCAAAATCATTACATTGTTCTAAGTACACTGAGAGTACATCATCTATGGACAATGCATACATAGTTTCTGGTTGGGATCGATAGGGTACTATTCTTATGTCACGTAATCTTAGAGGAAGGTGTGTCAGGGGACCCAAAAAATGTTTAGAAAGTGGATTCTTGGAATTATAACAAAAATTCTTTTGATATTTGTATTTTTATTAGGTTCCCGAGCTATTATCAAATTTTCATCCATGATTTATCCTAATTGGTAGTCCCACACTTGGTTTTGACCAAGAAGGGGATAAAATTTGAATGTCTAGAAGCATGTCATAATTCCTTCTTGGATTTGAAGAATTGCATGAAATTGGTACCAATAATTATCCTACCAGTGCGAGAATAAGAGTATACTATGAATTTTGAAACTTCTAGGATATGGATTGGAGTAGTGTTGATACAGGGAGATAGAGTTATTGATTATGTGTCTCAAAATTTGGGGTCACATGGGAAGAACTACCGTACAGATGTCCTCGAGTTAGTTGTAGTGATTTATTCATTAATGTGTTGCTGTAATTAACTTTTTGTTGAAAATTTTATGGTTTATACCAATCATAAGAGTTTAATGTACAAATTTTCATAGTGATATTTGAATCTATGTCATTGGAGATGGTTTTTTTCTATACTGTCGTTCGATTTTGATCTATCATATGTGTCTTGTATGGAAAACAATGTTGCTGAAACATGAAGAATGATGACTTGGATTTTAAAAATTATTGAGTCCAGGGATGAGTGGAGGAAGATGACTTTTCTTATTGAGATGCATGTTATTGATCATGAGAGTCAGAATCATATGACCCTCATATTAGTTTTTGTAGAATTAACACTTTTAGATAGGTTAGATATATGTAGTACAAGGATATGAAAGTTTTCCATGAGGTAAATCCAAGAAGGTGGGTAGTCACATTCGTAGAAGACTATAAGTGAGGATGAGATCATCTATTTCAGAAATATTTTTTTTGTTCCAATGAGTATTTGGTATGAGTTTATGTGTGAATTTCATTTTTCAAATATGGTGGTGCATCAAAGGGTGAAAAAAATGTACCATGACCTATAATGACAGTTTTGGTGGAAAGGCATGGAAGAGGAGACATCAAGGTTTGTGACTTGATGCTACACCTTTCAATAGGTGAAGGTCAAACATAAAGTACCTGGTGTTTTACTATATCACATTCCCATTCAATATTGGATTTCAGATGATGTTACCATGCATTTTTTGTGGGTCTCTTCATGACGCCTCTGAAGAATGATGTTCTTTTGGTATTTTTGTGTCGAATAAAGAAGGTAGCACATTTCATGCAGTATGAGAGACATTCTCAGTGGAATTGAGGTGATACTTGTATGTTTGATAAATATTCTATTTTCAAGGGGTTCAATGGATTATTTTTCTAGACAATTACTTGAGATTTACATAATGCTTCTGTAAGGGATTATAAAAGGTGTCAAGTATACATGTTTTATTTAATATGGAATGTCACCCAAACCCAGATGGTAATTTGGAGAGTACAGTAATGGTGCATGAGGATACAAATCGAGCATGATTCCTAGAATTTTTATGATATTGGGAGAAGCTAATAAATTTAGTACACTTCTCTTATAACAATATTTATTAATAGATGATTTAGATAAAAACATATGAGTCACTATATTATATTCCAAACAGATCACCTCTATACCATATGGAATGTAGTGATTTAGAGTAATTAGGATCAAGTCTCATGTAGGAAACATCAGAGTGGGTTCAATTTATTTATAAGTGAATGGATATAGATCAACCAATATATATGTCGTATGATGATAGTTGTCGATGTAACCTTTAGTTTATAAAGGATGATCCTGTATTCCTTTGTCTGTCGCATAGATTGGGGCACCATAGGATTTGAAGACAAAAAAGATAGAACCCGTGTTATTCAAACTATTTGAGATTTCAGAGAGACTAGAGACATTGTCATATCGATAATCTCTTCCATAGAGGTATTGTTCAATGCATGTTTTTTCATGTGTCACAATATTAGTGGTATCAACATGACCCTTATCCTGTGATTGATGTAGATGATGTTGTTATTAATATTGATTCATTCTTTAATGGGAATCTGATATGTGTGTTGAATCTCAGTGTGAAAGTGTTGTGAAGAATCATCATGCTGATATTTAATGTATTTTGGGATCATGGGCATGTTAAAAAGGAAACATGGGAGAGATAAACATTATTTCTTTTATAAGGTGTGGAGTTATTAACATCCTAACATTTTCTGAATATTTCTTGATCTCGTTTATATTTATTCATTTTCCTTGATTTGAATATATTTTTTGGTGTTTATCTTGGGAGTTTTTGGGTGAAATTTTTAGAAATTTGAAAGTTTTTTGGGCAGTTCATGGTTGGCACATGATTTTCCCAATCAATGCACCATACCCCAAGAAATTGTTAAACCCAAAATATATGGGAATTGCATGTTTGGTGAATTATTTTTAAAAATATGTGTCCTATTAAGAAGAATTATGCACAACACCCCCCCCCTAAAAAAATAGTCTTACAGTTTAGGGAATGATTTTGGAGAACCAGGCGTTTACTACTATAAAACTGGACTTTACTGGTGCCGAAATATAGCAATGTTAGAAAAATGCACAAAGAAATTCCATCTTTAGCAGTGCTAAAATAAGTGCTGATAAAGGCTAACCATTATCAGTGATAAATGAAAGAGATGATAAAGGATAACCTTTATTAGAACCTTTTATTTAATGATGATAAAAGTTATACTATATCAATGCTTTATTTTAGCATTGATAAAAGTTATCCTTTATCCTTTATTTTTTTTAGCACTGATAAAAATCACTTTTATTAGCGGTCATCAATATAACACTGATAAAATGGATTTTTTAGGGATTTTATAAAAGTTATATTAAAATTTTCATTGATACATTTTAAAAAACCGAAACCCACACTCATTAATCATGATTATGAAGCTCTCGCAAAAATCCTTTACTTCTAATGCAACTCCACTATGATCCATCAGACAAATCAAAAATAGAATCCAAGATATGTTATTTTCTAATTTTCCTATTTCATTTTTTGATCATTATGGGAACCAAATTATTCATTTTTTTGCTTTTACGAACCTTGCATATCATCTCCTCAGCCCTTCTAGCATGACTCCACTACGATCCATCAAATGAATCAATAATAAAATTCTTAGTATTTTATTTTCTACATTTACTATACCGTCATTTGATCTTTTTGGGTTTTACGTTTTGTGTTTTTTGCACTGTTAAGAACCCAACATTTCATCTCCTCACTGCGACCGACATGAATCCTATTGAGGACAAACCAAATTACTATATTGAGATATATACATTATGAAAATTGGATTTTGAGATGAATTACCAAACATAGTCATTTAACTTGTGTATATAAAATATAATGGAGTCCTTTGTATGTTCTCTATGGCCACGAATGACTCAAATAAGATTTTTTATTGGTTGTTTAATGGCCTTGAATAAGTCCCATTTTGTTTACCTCGACTTATTTCCTTACGGAGATCTATGCAATAAATTTTTATTGTAGCCACTATCCTTAAAATTATTTATCCTCATATACTCAACTCATTTACATATGAAATTAAAATATATATATTTAATTGTATTCCAAAAGAATGTATTCCCCTACATTATGTAAAACACCTCTTTAAAATATTTTATCAAAGATGGCCCCTTTGAAAATAATCATTTATGTAGTCTACAAAAATATCACTCTAGTAACTTATAAATAGAGTTGTACAGTGATTTTTTAACTATAGATGAATAATTTATCTGCTAGGGTCGTCCACCTTAGAAGATCTTAATACCTATGGGTTGATGGATCAAAAGTCCTTTTAGACACTTTAATTACATGGGTAAAACCCCTATAAGAAAATTTTCTTAAGGACCCATCTGAAGAAACATTACTTGGATGGGTGTTACTTACTTCCCAAAAACCACTATAATGTTTTATTTTATAACATGAATATTAATAAATATTTTATAAAAATATGAGGGTTACTTTTTTTATTGTTAATGAAATAATATCTTTAGAATATCCATCACATCAAAACAATATTGGAGTTACCCAATATAATGTGATCCATGAAATGCAATGGAAATATTCATAAACATATATCCAGTGATCTAGATTTCATTTTTATGATCAGGAAAAAATAATTTTTGACTATTAGGTATTTAATGCTTATATGTACAATATAATTATTGTCATGATTTTAAATCCTTTTAATCCTCAAGAAGGGGGTTATGAGGAATAACCCTAAAATAAGAATTCACATTATTATATGTATCAATAGTTATTTCTAACTAAATATGTGTATTTAAATATATATAGGATTTTGTTAATGATGTATACTATAATAAACATAAATTTACATTTTCATGTTAATTGTGGAAACATATTTACATGTCGTGTTAAGATATATTTTGTTTTTCCAATGTTATGTGACATTAATTGAGGAATTTGAGAATTAATTTTTTTCTTTAATGTTATGGAATGTGACATCTCTACCATTTTGTTTGAAATTTATCTATTCGATTAAATCCATCATCCCCATAGTTCATTGATGAGTTCATATGAGAAAGTCAAATAAGGACCAAACAATAATGTAGGTTAATAGAAAAGTACAAAACATTTATTAAGAGATATAATTATAAAGGGATTCTATTGAATAGTAATCTCCCATATGAGATGGATATTATTGTGACATCAACTTAACTCCTTATGGGTGTCATGATGTATTTATAGATTTCAATCATAGACTTTAGGCAATTTCTTCTAATTGAACTTAGAAATATTCCTATAAGTTCTCACAAATTCTCTATCCCCATTCTCATAAATTTTTTTATTAAATTTAATATTGATAATAAATGTTATGCTTCATTTTTATAGAAAAACAATAATCCAGAACTAAGATCAAATAACAAAGGTAGAATTAAATGACGCCATAAATCTAGATTTTACAAAAATTCATAAGATGTTCATATATCTTGAGCACTCATATAATTTTTTTTTGGTCTCGTAGCCTCATATGCACTCCTTATCCATGGATTAAAATTTTATATTGTATTATGTGCCTATTTTTTCACTTGAGATGTTCTTTTTGGTTTTTGTTTCATATTGATTCTTAACCTAGTTTAATAGTTTCTCTGTTATTTAGAATATGTCACAAAGAATGGTCTCGAATGTTTCTAGTGGTTCTTTCCATATTTTGGGTTCTCCTTGGTTTCGACCCATCTTCCATGAAAATCTAGGTTCATTAGAGGTAGTGAAGTGGCTTTGGGAAGTTAAGCATGTCTTTAGAGTGTTTGGAACTACTAAAGTTCTTAGAGATTTTGTTGTTTTGGGTATTCCTGTGGGTCCGATGTTGGAAGAATGGAAGTTATTTTCCCTACCAATGATGTAAGTTGGCAGGACAAAGGAATATTTTAAGTTCTTCTTTGTCCAATATTTTATACCTGAGGATTTGAAGATGAATAAAAGGTAGGATCTCTTGAGTTTTCAACAAGGTCAGCGGGTTGTGAGGGATTATGTTGAATACTTCAAAGACCTAGTTTCCTTTTGTACGAAGGTGGTGTCACAAGATCTGTTGAAAAATATTCTTTTTCTTAGGGGTTTTAATCTAGAGATCAAGGAGTGATTCCTCTCCTCTAACAATCTCCATTTTTAGTTGTTTTGGAGAATTATTTTTTTTGATAAGTTGTTTTGAAAGAAGATTGAAAAAATTAAATCAGTTTTTGTCTCCTCTGTTAGGGTGCTTTGTCCTACAATTAGGATTATTTTTTAATGTATGTAAAAACTTTTATTTATTTAATTGTATAAAGTAATGTTAGAAATGTCTATAATATATTATTTTTAGGTTATTTGTGTTTTAAATTTCATTTTATTATATTCTGTATTTTGAGATGTTTTTACTGATACCTTGTGTTTGTTTTTCTATCTTTTTGGTGTGTTTCAAGTTTGTTTCTGGTGCATTTTTGTGGAGTTCTGTAACTATACATTGTATCAGGGCTTTTAAAATCATTGATAAATGGAATATTTATTAGTGATTCTAAATTAAAGGATAAATTTCATACTTATGTGTACTTTTGTTAGAACTAATAAATGTTCCATTTATCAACGCTATTTGGGAACCGATAAAAGTTATGGTTTTTTATCATCGCTCAAGTAGTCAGTGCTTTTGTAGTAGTAGTAATTTCTATTTATTGTGCTGTTAAATTCTTGTTTTTTAGTAGTGTACCCATACCAGGAAACCATACATGCAATTTTAATTAATCCAAAAATTAATTTTTATAATTCTAAACCTCATGGTATTCACTATATTTAGACCCAACTAGTTCATAAACATGTTCCCTCATTTTTTGTGGCATTCAGATTGATTCCAAGGGTAGTCAACCTCTATTCATAGAAAATCAAAGGTCGGATGGTGTTATTTTCACCTCTCTAGTTTTATGTTTTCTTTCGAATACAGTTTCTCTTCCTCCCATCTCAAATACCAAATAACACCTAGTTAGTTTTCTCCTATTGATGGTGTGCTAAAATCTACGTATGATGATTATTGATTCATTTTATCTTGGATCTAGGATTCGTATCTAGATATTGTTCTTCATCACGTTCCTGATCATTCCTATTCTATTTAGGGATGTCTTTTAGTGAGTTTTAATTATCAATATTAAGGTAGGTTATCTCAATTCAATTCTCATAGTATTTTACACAATTGCATGTTTCTGTTATCAAACATCATTTGGAAAGAATTTAAATAGAATCAAATTTTAATTTAAATCAATTTATTAATTAATATCTTGAAATATGAAATTGGTTTAAATAATTTATGATTTAATTAATATAATTTGTTAATGGGAAAATCATTAAAAACTGGGTTTTTTAAATTTAATTAATTTTTAAGGAATTAATTTTTTAAAAATTATGATTTTGGAATTGATGATATATTGATATTGTGAAATTGATTTAATTATTGGGTTAATTTGGTAATGAAATCTTGTTATTAGGGGGTTGATAAAATTCTGAAATTGTGAAATTGAATTAATGAATTATTTAATTAGTTATTAAAATATTTTTATTGTGGAATTGATAAGATGTTGATATAATAAAATTGAATTAATTAATTGGTAAATTAATTAATGGAATCATTAATTTTTAGAAATTATGGTATATGGGTATTATGTTATGTGATTAATTAATTATTTATTTAATTAATGGACAAAAGGGGTATATAGTTTAAATGTTGAATTTATCTTTTTATTTCATGTTATAAAATTATTGGATCCTGGTTGGTTTTGATAGTTGGAATGGTATATTATGATCATAAATGTAATGACAGAGTTATTGTTGATTAACTATAATTAGTTTTATTTTTTTGATATATGGGGGATTGGTTGATATAAAAGTGTTGGACACGAACTAAGGATCAAAATAAACAAATGTGATCAATGATTTGGTGTGAGGTACTGATGTTAAAAATACCCACATATAATAAATTAGTGTCAGATATTGATTGATGCTCCAAATACCCAAATGAGATAGTAATTATGGGATAGAGAATTAGTCACCAAGTACCCCTGTGACATCGAAGTGTGGGACCAGGACTGAGGCTATAAATACCCATGGGGTGTTAGACATGACATTCTATACCAATGAGTTGGCATTGGACTGTGGATCCAATTATGTGTGACATGAATTGATATGAAATGATAAATGATAACCCTAGCTATGTGATATTGTCTAGACTCTGGAACAGGTAGAAACATGTAATGATGGTCCAGGTGTCCTCAAGAACATAATGGTTAATGTGGTAGTTTAAAGAATAATTTAGACTGTAATAATTGTCTACTTATGAAATTTAAATTATTTTATATACAACTAAATACACTATTATTGAGTAGATATTTTTGTAGACATTATTGGTGTAGGTCTACATTGTGGTAATCACACCCTAATCGGGATTCTTGATTGGTACCCAAATAGATTTACTAGTTAAAATATATGATTAGGGAATGATCTATATGTTAAACAGATAATTCAGGATAGAGAATTGATTGGGGAACCAGACATGATGTCGGGACCCACTTGTAGTTTACCATGTCATTATTTATTTTGGTTTTTTAATATTGAAACTTGACACATATTTGGATGGATAAATCTACTATATAGTTTTAGAATTTTTATTTTCTAGTTTAGTCATAATGTGGTACTAATTTTTTCTAGTTATTTGGTATTATAAGTTCATTATTCTTATTTATTTCCATTTATGTGATACGTTGAAAATTCATGTATAGTCTTTCTGTGATCAATATTCACCCTCACTACTAGTCAGTACCCATAGGTGTATGGGGATGTGCACATGATGTTAGGAGTATGAATTTCTCATTTCACTAGTGTGTGGCGCCCATATCAAGATAATATAGTAAGGGAGATTATATACAAATAGTAAACACTAAACATTCATTAATTTATAATTAATTATATCTCTTTACAAAGAGAAATATTTTACGAAAAATAAACAGAGAAACTATTTTCTAATCCCCTAAAAGATATACAAAATTCAATCACAATAAAAAGTGTGTATCCTCATCAACTTACAAGTTATTTCAAGATATCAAATAATTTTACACAAAAAAACATACTACTATTATCAATATTGAATAAATCAAGCTACCGTGATCGATTGTACTAGAACCAAGCATTCCCCTGATGATGCTTAGTTATTATAGTGGACATGTGGATCAGTGATAGTGGTATTCTTCACATGGATCCTAAAATGGAATGATTATATAATGAAATCAATTCAACCATGACATTAACAAAGGATGTATTACATGTTTAGGTAATTCATGATCTTATTAAAAATTAATTATAAATTTTAAGTGATGATCCTCTTCCACTATTTTTACTCTTTTAAATATCATGGCAAATAATATAAAATTTAAATCCATTGGTCATGGTTTCATTACCCATTTACAACTCATATAATTTTTAAATTAAGATGAAAATTAAGAGTTCACCATGATAAGGATGTGCTTCCATAGAACATAAAAAATATGTATCTTTTATATGAAATACACAATTTATAATATGATATATTATTACATGAATTTCTCATGAATAAAACCGTTGACGTTAAATCCAACTCCCAAAAAATAATTTTCTATCATTTATATAAATTTACTCTGTCACTATTTTTAATTTATAAACTTGTCCAATTAACCAAGTTATCAATTGGAAATAAAAATTTTACATTTTTGTTTAATTATACTCTAGTAGAATCTATCATGTCTCAATTATACCAACACCCATTATAATAGTTCATTAAATCATTTTACAAATAAATTTAATCATTTTGATTCACAAATATTATATTGTAGAATCTCATATGTAAAATAGAGAGAAGTATTTTATGTAAACCAATTTTTATAAAGGGAAAATAATTAATTACTTGCATTATATATTAGAATTTTGATAGAGAAAACTGATAAAGATGATTCACTTTTATATAAATGGAATTATGAAACAAAAATCCATATATATTTATAATTATTTTATATAATTATAAATTATTTAATTCAATTCACATTTAATATGATTTAAAAAATATATGATTTTTTTGTAGTGGCTTAATCATAATTAAATTAGTTTGGTGAAAGAGTTTAATATCTTGAGATAAAGATAATATAAAATATCAATGATGAGTATATGAGAACATTGTTTGAAACTAACATGGGGAAATATAGAATTTAATACAAGTAAATTACACCCTATAATATTAATTTAATAAGAGAATAAGTAACATTTTTGTGGAGATATCTTGGACTATGATCGTTGATCATTGAAAATATCATCATTTTTTATGTATGTCATTAAATAGGTGATTCATAATTAAAATTATTTTTTATTTAATAAAAATTATAGTATATATCATTATGAGTATTGTTACTGAATGTTTTATAGTTTTATTTATTTTAGGGAATTTTGAAGTCCCTGAATAATCAATGTGAATTAAATAAACATTATAAAATTTGAGTGGTAATGAGGGGATGCGATATTTCTATGATATTGATAAATTGAAATATATCATTACTATTAAGATAATAAATTGGGGAAATGGTTGATACCACTAATGTGTTTTTATTTGAAAACTCCTTTAATGAGTATATACATAAGGAGAAAATATTATGAGATAAATAACACTATACTGGTTTTGATAAATTATAAAAAAATAGTAAGTGTTAAAATTTATAGTAAAGTAATTTTTGAAGATGTTGATTTGTATGTTTCTGGTTATGAAGAGACAAGAACCTCAGTTAATACATTGTAAATAATTAATGTCACGGTCTAGATCATCATTAGAGACCATAATTCAATTGTTCAAATAAGTATATATTTGAGGATAATATCTCAAACTCTTTTTATTTTTCAAATTGAATAAGGGTATCTAAATGATACTTTTATTCATCATGACTATAAAAATTTGATGAATTTCAAGTTGGATAAGATTTAATAAAATAAATGTGTGTGTTTAATTTATGTACAAGAGATAAGATTATAATTGTATTAATGTGGGAGTTATTGAACAAACTCTTTGAAAGATTTGAAATGGAAAGGAATAATATGAGACTTGTTTACATGTGACATTTTAATTTTAATGTATCCAAATTTTATGTGTCATTTTCTCCATTTATATGGGTCAAGACAATATGAATTTTTTTTCAAAATAATATTGAAAAGATTTTAAATGGTGTTAAGTTTGAACATTTAAATGGAGGGAATTATGATGATTATATTTAGTAGGAATAAATTTTTCTATATGGAGGTAATGATAAATGTATGTAAATTTTGTGTAAGGGTTTCTATGAGATAAAAAATCCCTAAGGGAATGTAATTTGAAGATGTATCCTTATTTGATGTTACCAGAATTATGATGTGAAATAGTGGATAATAACTTTATCAATATTAACAATTATGTTTTATAAGGGAAGTTAGATCAAAATAACATGAATTAATATTTTATTCTTATGAGGGATAATTTTTTAATTTTTTTAAAAACCATTCCATTATTTTTTTGTAATTATAATTTTATAATGGGATTTCACCATAATTTATCAGATGGTTTTGGTATAATTTTTTCTATATTATTTTTAATTTATTTATCTGAAAAAGGGGGATATAATAACTTATATATAATTAAATATGATTTTCCATAAATTTGGGACAATATGTTTTATGGGAGATGAATGAATTGATTGTTGGGAATTTAGTTTGTGTGTGTAGCTATGAATTTAGTGTGTGTTTGTTATTGATTATTTTTGTTAATGGTTTTAAAGTGAGTGAGTGTATGGGAAATTTGTTAACAGATATGTATAGGTAGTTATCAAAAAATGGGTAAGTAAATTAAATAGTTTGGAACAAAAAGAAGATATTATTGTAAATAATATTACAATGATATATAAAAGGTGATTTGTCATATATATATATTTGCATACATATTTCTATAATTATTATTTAAAATGCTGAGTTCACTTAGATATACATATAATTTACTAACTAAAATATCATCAAGAATTAAAAAAATGGGATGTTTTTCTTACAATTTGGTAAAGTAAAAAAGATTAATGATTTGGTATCAAGTGTTACTTTTATGCTATTCAGTTATCCAGCCAATAGATTCTTATTACCTGGTATGATTTCCTAAATATGACTGATTGTATATTATATATAGATTAATCATTCATGAATAATTCATTTGAAGGAAAAATATCTTAAATGTGGTATTGGTGAGACTTTTTCTATTCATGTTAGATAAATTGGATGAGTATGAATATATTTTCAATATTCCCTAAATGGGATGTTTTTTATTCATATATGTTTTTATATAGAAAATATGATTAAAAAAACCCCAATGTTAATGTATTAACAATTTCATGGTTTATTCTAGAGTAAAACACATCACATTAACAGTCCCTACATTTTGTTTTTGTTCATGAAATTCCATGCATTATATGATAATGTTTGATGAATATTTAATATTAAATAGATGTTATTATAATTTATTATAACATCATTGGATTATGTTTAAGTATTTTTCATACATAAATATTAATTATGAAGAAATTAAATAATTTATTGAGGATTGAAGAAAATGTTATAATGATTATAAATGTTTTGGAATATTTTTTTAAATTATTTTTATTATAGAGAAATCTTTTTGAGATTTTTTGGAATGATAAGAGCACAATTTGATGTTATATAATGTAGTTTATGAATTGTTAAATTTGGGAATTATGATATTATCCATTTGTGTGTGGGAAACTCTAAACTGAATCCCTTTTTTTTTTCTATTCATCCATTAACACTATGGTTTTATTAGCCCATAAATGGATGATTTCTCCTACCAATGTTTTAACCAGTTTAGAAAACCCACGAATACCATTATAGGTGATATAATTTTGAATTATCAATAACAAATCTTCACCAATATATTTTTTAAGTTCATATATGGATTATATTCCAATAAAAAATAGTTATGTATTTCATTTATGATTTATTAAATTCAAATGATTGGTTGTATTTTGTGGATAATGGGTTTTATTGGTGAACTTCCACTAGGTTTCGATAACTGTTGGTGTTTAAGACACTTCGATATTATTTGGATTTTTGTTTTACTAGAGGATGAAAATTGAAAATTTGATTTTTCCTATACTATGATAGATTTTATAAAAATAATGATCATGTTTTATAAAAATTCCTTATATAATGTCATTTTTTAATAACATTTTCATGCATTATAGGAAATTTATAAAATCACATTAATATTTATGAAAAATTTGGTTGTGTGAAAAGTTTTCAAAAATAGGGTATTATATAAATATGCTTTATGTATCATGTTTTTATAAAAAAATCATGTTTTGAATTTGGGTATTATTTTTATATCGTATATCTCTATTGTGGTGGTATAGAACCACATCATAGTTTAATTTATGCCTTTTAATGGTGTTGTTTTATCGTCAAGAGAACAAAGATTTGTTCTTTGGGAAGTGTTTGTAACCTTTTTTTGAAATATTAAATGAT
This sequence comes from Viscum album, assembly GCA_963277665.1. Lineage (NCBI taxonomy): Eukaryota > Viridiplantae > Streptophyta > Magnoliopsida > Santalales > Viscaceae > Viscum > Viscum album. The sequence continues at coordinate 368,328,271 of OY728135.1, read as the reverse complement.
ATATATGGTAAAACATAACATGGTTTATTATTTATAAATAAAACTTATTTTTATAAAATCATCTTAAAACATCATTGATGTGTGTGCTACTGGGTGAAACTAAATAGAATGGTGGGTTTAGAAGATAATAAAATTATTTTGTTAGATGAGATAATTTATTAATGAATTGGAATTGGGTGTTTGATTAGTTTTAAATGTTTATAAATTGAAACATTAAAGATGAATATAAGTTATTATAGTAATTTTTGAAATATTAAAAAATTATAATAGGAAATTTTATTACAAAATGGAATTATTTGATATTTTATTTAATATATATTTAAAAGTGTTTTGGAGGACGTGATAAATGGTCTAAATAAATAATAAATATATGATATTAAGATAATGTAACATGTATGCATTAATAGTTTGACTTTTTAATAAGTTAATGAATATAATGGGTTTATATTTTTTATGGAGTCAAATATTTTATTATGAATGAATTTATATAAACTTGTTGTAAATAATTAAATATTATATTTTAATATTTATCTTCGAAATATAAAGTCTATATATTTATATGTTATTTAATTCCATGTATGCTGTGTCTAAATTAAAATAAAATAACAATTTTATTATTTATGAAATGTTCATAAAATTTTAACCCATATCAAAATTTACGTACTATTAAAATATTTTTCAAAAAATATTTTTATACTATTTTATTAATAGAAAAAATGGGTATTCCAAATTTTTAATAAATTTTTGAACATTCCGAGGGATGAAATACATGAATTACTGACTATATACCTGTTAAAGAGGTGTACAATTAACAAATATCAACTTTAAAAAACTCACTTAACTATATGATTCCCTTGGTAGTGATCATTCCATTTCAATTCCATTGAGAAACTTGAGCTACCTCTACCCACTTGCATGCATCCAACCTAATGTGGGATTATTTTAAATATGTTTATCATAAATAATATAAAAAATATATATTAATGAAAATTTAAAAAATAGTTTTATTAATTCGTTGATGAATGAAATTAATTTTTAAGATACAATATAAATTTTTGATTTGAACCCTTTCATTCTGTATCAAGGAAAAGGGTGTTGAATCCCCCAACTCCATTGTTTCGTATTTTTTAAAAATATATTTTTTAAAATAAATTATTATAAATATGAGTTTTATTTAAAAAAATTAAAATTTTTAATTAATTTTTTTAATATATTGAAATTAATGTATTTGAGTATCAAATATATTCCATGTGATGTAAAAAATAACATTTTATTATATATGTAAAAATTATTTTTGGTATACTATAATTTTTGAAATTTATATAAATTATTAATAATGTAATATGAAATTGTTGGATTTGAATCTACCGATTATACACAAGAGGGGGGTGAATTGTGTATTTTGAAATTTTTCGATAACTCTTCTCTTGAACGAGTTCAGTCCTTTAAACTTTATCAGATTTGATCGTGCAGTGGAATAAATGAAATCAAGAACACAAATATGTATAGTGGTTTGGGGAACAGAAATCCCCTAGTTCACTCCACCAACGCTCAACTCCACGAGCTTGGTGATTTTCACTATCTAGTCCTCTTTTCCATAGACCGGTTCACAATTGAGTACAAGTAGTTGACACCTTTACAATCCAAGGAAAAACAAAGCCTTCTGGTTCAAACACGAACCTAGACAGCTTATAAAGAGAAGCTGGTTACTCAAGAATAAAAATAATTTCAGAAAGAAATTTCCAGTTCATCTTCACAATTGCAACAGAATGCAATTGACAGCAGATGGATCGACATATCTAGAAATATTTATCTTCAAGACGAAGAAGTTATGAGTTGATCCAGTTGTAGTTGTTATAGAGATATAGTTCACAACCTCAGCAGTAGTAGATCCACAGTAGATATTCGATGTAGAGCAGGTGAATCTTCTATCGAGTTCCTTCTTCTTGAATAAACAGAGATTTTACACTCCTTTTGAATTAGCATATCAATCGTGAATAGTTTCAATATCTATTTTCCACCTTTTTCAATAATAGATCGATCACTTCCTTTTTTACCTGGTGTTTTAGAGAGAACATATATAATAAAACATATCTTCTGCATATTTAGATCCATAAAAGTCACCTTCTGATTCACGATATTCAAAAATTTGAATTTACAGAGAAGTTGTAACATCCCTTAAGACTCGGCATAAAAAGATCCTTTTAATTCGATCTTAAATCCATTAATAAAATGGATTTGAATCAGTCAAAGTCATACTTTAAAAACGACTTTAAATCCGGCTTGATATCCGCCCATAAAGCAGCTTACTGATCATTGCACATAAATATCGTCTGTCAAATTTTTTGATGCCAAACGTAAGGTTGATGACGTGGCCTCCAAATGTAGGGTTAATAACATAGTCTTCAAACGTAGGGTTGACAACGTAAGGTTGAACACAAATGTAGGGTTGATCATCCATACTTTTTCTTCAACACTCAAAAGTACAGTAAAAGATCCATACTTTTACTTGATCCATACTTTTCCAAGAACGTATGGTTGTTCACAAAAGTAAGGTTGATGAACCATACTTTTGAGAAACAAACGTAACGTTTAGAATTTACGTACGATTCTCCTTCCATACTTTGATAATAACCAAAACGTAGGGTTCCTTCCTAATGTAAGGTTCTTCTTCCATACTTTTCTGAAAACGTATGGTTGTTTAACCATACTTTTCTCTTATCTCGAAAAGTATACATGCTTTTCATCCTTACATTATGTTTATCCATGTAGGGTATAAAAAGTGATTCCAAAACACGCTAAAACAGATTCCGCACTATATTCATCTACGTAAGATGTGAATAGTGATTCCAGAACATGCTAAAATAGATTCCGCGCTAATTAATAAATTCTTGTTATTTCAAGAGTAAAATAAATTAATAAACTCATGCAAAATACTAAATAAAATCATTAATAAAATAACTAAGGGTATTTGTGAGCATCAAAATTATCATAAAGAGACATAGTATTATTTTCAATAATATCCCCCTTTAAATAACATTAATACATATTGTTGAAAACAATACTTCACTCAACAATATCCCCTATTTTGATGATCACAAAACCCATAAAATTATTAAAATTATTTAAACAAAATTAACTTTCAAAATTAATTATAAAGTTTTAAATAAAAACTTCTCCACCAAAAAGATTATTATAAATCCGAATGTATCATTTAATTTTCTTCCTCAATAAAATGAATTCTCCCCTAAATAAAATTTAGGGTTTGATGTTGTGTTTATCGAAATTCTCCCCCTTTTGTGATATCAAAAAGAATAAAAAATCATGGATTTTAACATTTTTAATATTGCACTGAACTATTAGTAAATGCTATTACGAACTATTTACCAATAATTAAATCTAGAGTACTGGCATATTAAAAATAAAGCCAGTAAATCAAATAAATAAAGAAACAAATAAACAATTAAGGAAAATTGTCATTCAAAAACAGTACTATATACATGAAAATGATATACACAGGAATCAAGGTTTGGGTAAGATAGGAAACATGGTCTATCACCTCTAGATTGCAGACTTGATTTCTGTAAACTATTCCTGAAGTCTCTTCATCATCCCATCTCCAAGCTTGATAATGAGCTCTATGTTTTCTTGAGTCATATGAATATCCTCAATTAAATTGACTCTAAAAAACTCATGCATCCTTTCCTCTTTTTCAACAAATACTGACAGCTTCTCTGATAACTGATCTAACAGAATTCTGATCGATGGTTCACTGGATGTCAGTTGATCCACTAAGAACTTCTGATTGTCCAAAAACACTGACAAAGGAGCACTGTTACATTGAAGATCTTGTATCCTATCATTAATATTTCTCAACGAAGCTGTGATAGCCTGAAACCTTCTGATTAAATCAGGTGAAGTACCTGATCCACTAACAACATTATTTGCAATTGATGAAAATTTTTTCTCCATAAACAACTTCAAATATGATAAATCTGACTTCATAACCATTTCATATTTTAATTGTGTAACAGAAGTCATCATATCCTATTTAAACATGTCAACTTCATTCCTTGAAACTGTACACTCCTTCAGATTTTGAAACTTCAAATGTTCTATGTCTAAGGAATTTCTCAGAGAAGCATTCTCATATTCCAACTGAGATACTTTTCTGTACAGTTCTTCAACATCTTCTTTCCTTGAATCAGATGCACCTTGTTCTTGATTCACAGTCTCAGGTTGATGCAGCGGGACCAATGTCAATGATTCAGCATTAGATTTTTCATTTTCTTTTTCCTGAGAAGGTTTTTCCACATATTTTTCCTTAGAGTTTTCAAACTCCTCCACAAGAAAAAACTTCTTGAAGTACCTCTGTTTGAGCTTCAGAAGCATGCTCATCACATTCATCAGCATCTTTGTCTTCCACTGGAATTTCAAGAACAATATTTTCAGAAGTTTCCTGAGGTATGGCCACTTCTTCACCAGGCACTGCCTCTATCTCTTGTTCCTGTTGAAGTGCAACTTCAACATCAGCTACAATCTATTCCTGATTTTCCCTTTGAGTTTCTTATTGAGCTCCTGATTTCTCTATTAGATCTGTTATCTCAGTAACATCTTCCATGGTTTTATCAGAAATATCTTCTCTCACAAAAGAATAAGAAAACAAATATTCTATTGTAGTTTCCAAATAAGTGGAAGTGACATCCTCATTTATTGGTCTTTTTATTCTTGATTGAATTCACTCCTGACTTCTGTCTTCCTCAACATCTGCCACTTCAAAGGGAATCCTTCTTTCTACATTGCTGACTCTGGATTCAGCTTGTCCCTCCTTAGACTTAGCAGTTTTAGCCTGAGCACTCTCTGAGTCTTCCTCAGCTCCTACTGGCAAAATTTTTCCTTTAATTGTGCTCCAGAAATATCCAACTTTCCTCAAAGTACCAGCATTAAACGTATTACTGTGATAACAGTTAACTCTAGCATCCACTAATCTCACCATGTCTTTCTTAAACAGAAACTTAGAAATAAATCTACCAAAGGGGTAGAAATTCATCTTGGCATCTCTTTGACAGCAATAACTAAGATACCTTGTCATGTATCTTGGAATGATTAACTTAATATCACATAAAATAAGAAACATTATATAAATATCAGGGTACAAAATCTTCTCCATTTCTACCATCCGTGGAGCTATTCTAGTGTAAATAAATTTGACCAAAAGCTTCTAATCAGGCACCAAATATTTAACAAACATTTTCTTTATTTTCTTGGTACCAAAAAGAAAAGACATGATGTCTTTGGATTTATGCACAAAATCTCCAATATTCTTCAATTCAAAATGAAAAACTCCCTCATGAGGGTATTTGAGAATATGACTAATCTATACTGAAGAGATTGAGAAATCCATATCCTCTATTTTAGCCATCATGCTGTTTTCGATATCTCCCAGACTAAACTGTACATATTTGTAGAAGTATCTAAGTTCTACTTCATACAGAAATTCATGTATTTTCACTGTTGAACATCTGTTCAAGATTATGAAACGACAACACTTGTTTCAACAACAGATTTGTCTGAAATAACCAGTCGAGATCGATTACCATACCCTGTAAGATTTTTCTTCCCTCAGTGTGTTGTCTCTTGGCATTGCTCAGCTCGGACTCACTGGCTCTTTTAGTCCATACCATTTCTATGAGAGTCTCTGAAGGTTTGAAGGTTAGGGTTTCAGAAATTCGATGGTTAGGGTTTCAGAAGAGAAAGTGTGATTTTCGTATTTTGAAACGGTTTCGATAGAAGTGAAAGGGTTTAGAAGTCGAAAAGTCTCTGACGGTCTTAATTCACATGTAATCACTAATCATTGCATATATTTAAAAACAAATATATTTTTCATATGAAGAAAGAAAGGAAAACATAAACTTTATTAAACAAAATTTACATAAATAAATAAAACTAAATAAAAATTTAATTTTTTTTTAAAATTAAATAAATCGAGCTCCCCCTTAATAAAATCAAACCTTGCAGTGGGAAGTGGTTTAGTAAAAATATCTGCTAATTTAATTTTAGTATTTATAAATTATAAAAATATATCTTTTTTAATAACATGATCTCTTAAAAGGTGATGCCTTATATCAATGTTCTTAGTTCTAGAATGACTAATAGGATTTTTTGAAATATTAATTGCACTCGTATTATCACATAAAATAAGTGTATTATTAAAATTCAATCCAAATTCCATAAGAGTGTTTTTCATCTACAACACTTGTGCATAGCAACTGCCAGCAGAAACATATTCTACTTCAGCTGTTGACAGGGCAACTGAATGTTGTTTCTTACTAGACGATGATACTAAATATTTTCCTAAAAAGTGACATGTACCTGATGTTCATTTTATATCTAATATACAACTTCCAAAGTCAGCATCTGATTATGAAATCAAATTGAAATTAGAAGTTTTAGGATAATGAAGAGATTGAAAAAAAGTTCCTTTTATATATATAAAAATTATCTTAACAGCAGTTAGATGAGATTCTTTAGGATTTGATTAAAATCTCACATAAATACATACTGAATACATTATATCTAGCCTACTAGCAGTAAGATATAACAAACTACCAATCATACCTCTATATAACTTTTTGTCAACTGACTTTCCAGTTTTATCCAAATCAAGTTTTATATTAGTACACATAGGAGTTGTAAATGTCTTGTTTTTCTCATGTCCAGATTTCTTAAGTAAATCGGTAATGTATTTTCTTTGATTTAAAACATTTCCAAAATCTTTTTGAAATATTTGAAGACCCAAAAAGAAATTTAATTCTCCTATAATACTCATTTAAAATTCTACTTGTATTAATTTTGAAAATTCATGAAAAAGAGTTTTATTTTTTGATCCAAAGATTATATAATCAACATAAATTTGAACCAATAAAACATTATTTTTCACAGTTTTCTTAAATAGTGTTGGATCTGCCATACAAACAGTGAAATAACTTTTCAAAAGAAAAGAACTTAATCTTTCATACCAAGCTCTAGGTGCTTGTTTAAGGCCATAAAGAGCTTTAGTAAGTTTAAAAACAGAATCAGGTTTTTGAGAGTTTTCAAAACCAAGAGGTTGCTCAACATAAACTTCCTCCATTAAATAACCATTTAAAAAGTCAGATATAACATCCATCTGAAATAATATAAAATTCATATAAGATTCATAGGATAAAAGGATTATAATGGCTTCTAACCTTGCTATAGGTTCAAAAGTCTCATTATAATCTATTCCCTCTTCTTGATTATATCTTTTAGCTACTAATCTTGCTTTATTTCTAGTTATTGTGCCTTGGTCATCCTGTTTATTTCTAAAGACCCATTTGGTTCCCATTGCAGGATAATTCTTAGGTCTTTCCACTAAATCCCAAACTTCATTTCTTTTAAACTGGTCTAATTCATCTTTCATTTCTATTACCCATCTTTCAACATCTAAAGCTTTTTCTATAGTATTGGGTTCCTGTTGAGATAGGAAGGCAGAGAATTCTAAAAACTTTCCTAAGTTTCTTCTAGTCTGAACACCAGTTTCTAGGTCACCTATTACAGTTTCTAAAGGGTGATTATTTAGGGTTCTAGACTATCTAGGTAATATATTTAATGGTTCTTCAGTATCATGTTCCTCTGAACTGGACTGAATTTATTTTATATCATTTTAAAAATCATTCATTAAATTATCAAGTCTCATGTTATCATTAGAGTCAAGTTCATCCATTTGTTCTGTCCTTTCCTCAAAAGGATCAGATTCATCAAATTTCACATGAACTGATTCTTCAACAATCCTTGACTTCTTATTATAAACTCTATAAGCATTGGAGGTAGCAGAATATCCTAAGAAAATACCTTCATCAGATTTTGGATCAAACTTACCAAGATTATCCTTGGTGTTTAAGATATAAACCTTGCATCCAAAAACATTAAAGTAATTTACATTAAGTTTTCTGTTATTCCATAGTTCATAGGGTGTCTTTTTCAAAATAGGTCTAATTAAAACTCTATTAATTATATAACAAGCTATATTCACAACTTCTACCCAGAAATATATAGTTAGGATATATTTATTTAACATAGTTCTAGCCATTTCTTGAATTGTTCTATTTCTTCTTTCTACAATCCCATTCTGTTGAGGTGTTCGGGGTGCAAAAAAGGTGTGTTTAATACCCATATTTGAGCAAAAGTAATTAAATTCCAGATTCTCAAATTCTCCACCATGATCACTTATCAATGAGATAATATTGAAACCTTTTTCATTTTGAACATATTTGCAGAACCTTTCAAATAAAGTAAAAGATTCATTTTTAAATTTCAAAAAGAAAATCAATGTAAATATTGAATAGTCATCAACTAAAACATATACATATAATTTACCAGCTAAGCTTGCTACTCTTGAAGGTCTAAAAAAATCCATATCAATAAGTTCTAGATGTTTAGATGTAGTAACCTTATTAACAGATTTGAAGGATGATTTGTGTTTCTTACCAAGTTAACATGCATCACAAAATCTATCACTTTCAAATTTGAGACAAGGTAAACCAGAAACCAAATTTTTCTTAGATAACTTATGTAAAACATATACATTGCAATGACTAAGTCTCCTATACAAGATCCAGGATTTAGTTACTTTAGCAGTCAAGCAGTTTACTTGTTGTTTACATAAGGAATTTAAATCCAAAGTATAGACATTTTCAGTTCTTGGTGCTTTAAATTTAAACAGTTTATCTTTAGAAATAGTACAACAATTGTTAGTAAAATCAAAAGTATATCCATCATCACAAAGTTGATAGATACTTATCAGATTGTGTTTTAGTCCTTGTACATAAAGTACTTTGTTGATTGAGACTGTTTTTAGATCTCCAACAGTTCCAATGCCAATGATTTTTCCTTTGGCATTGTCACCAAATGTGACAATTCCTCCTTCCTATTGAGTGAGTGAAGAAAAATTCAATGAGTTTCCACTCATATGTCTTGAGCAGCCACTGTCCATATACCATATATCTTTTCTTCTCTGGTGACCTACTACCTGCAAATACATTCAAACAAATTTCTTTCGTACCCATATTTTGTTTGGTCTAGGAGTTTTAGCTAGCAATGATCTGGGTATCCAGATTTGCTTTGTTCTTTTAAAATTATCTGAATCATATAAGTCTTTTGAAACATAGGCTTTCTTAATACCACAAATTTGAGGTTGTCTTAAGAAACAATTTTTATCTACATGTCCCTTTGCCCCACAAAACTTTCAATTTACCTTTTTAGATCTAGGAACAAAATAATTTTTATATAGATTTGGTTTTTCTCCTTTACTTCCAATTCTAAATCTCTCCTTTTTAATGAAAGTTTTTTCAAGAATTTCATTTAATGAATTCTCTCCTTTTGTAAAAACAAATGCAGCCTGTTTGTATGATTCTACTTCATCCTGCAGTGTTTTTATTCTTGATTCAAAATTAATATAGTTATTGTTAATCAATTTGTATTTATCAATTATTTATTTATGTTGTTTAAGCATTGTGTCTCTTTCATCTAAAACGGATTTATGTTTATTTTTTAGTGACTTATGTTTCTTAAATAGTGAGTCATATCTTTCTTCAAGCCTATTGCAGTATGCTGTAAGTTTTTCATTTGTGTTTCTTGATTCAGAATGTGATTCCGAGGAGTAATATGAGTGTACCTCATCAGTTTCTGCTATAAAACACATGTTTACCTTTAGACTGACTTCTTCTTTCTCTGAGGTTGATTCATAAGAGCTACTAGAGTCTTCAGATACACTCCAAGTGTCTTTCATGGATTTCTTGTCTTTTTGGTCAAAGTCATTTCTTTTGAAGAATTTATTCTTCTTTGTATCCTTTAATTGTGGGAAATCTGGTCTGATATGTCCCATATTTTTTCATTCATAACATCATTATTCATTATTATCTCCCATAAAGGATTTTTTGACGCCTCTTTTCTTGCTGTATAATTTTCTAAATTTTCTGGCTAGTTGAGCCAGTTCTTCATCTGAGTTGGATGAGTCAGTGATTTCTGATTAACTTTGACTTCCTTGATCTTCATCTTTCTTTTCTTTTTTTGTGAAGTTACCTTCAAGGCAGTATCTTATATTTTGATAATCACTTTATGTTCATTAGCTTCATCTTGTATTTCAGCTTCATACATCATCAGTGTACCAATCAGCTCTCTCATAGTTAGATCTTGGACAGGTGTTGATTGTATGATTGTATCAGAAATACCATTCCATCGAGTAGGAAGTACTCTCAGTACTTTTAATGCTTGATCATCCTGTTTGATAGGTTCTCCTAGAGCAGTTATGTTATTGACAATTTCTGTCAATCTCACATTCATTTGGGTAATGCTCTCACCTTCAACCGTTCTGAAAGTATCAAATTTCAGTTTTGCAGTTGCATATCTCATTTGCCTCACATTGTCTATTCCTTCATATGCCACAGCTATTGTTTTCCAAATCTCATATGATGTTGGGCACTGAGATACTCTATTAAATTCATCTGGTCCTAGACCGCAGATAATTGCATTCATAGCCTTCGAGTTCATACCGTACTCTGCCTCTATAGCAGCACTCCATGCCTCAGGATTTCTTGGAATTTTATAAGGAGTCAGAATCTTTGAATAGACTCTATATCCGGGGTTTTTCAGATATATTATCATGCACGATTTCCAGCAACTATAGTTGTCTCCATTAAAATATGATGCTCTGGACGTAGACATCCCTTCTCTTGTATCAGTCATGATGCTCTGTTGTATAATCCTTAAATGCCTCTAGCTTTCTAAGGCTCTATCAGAAGCTCCTCCTCTGATACCAATTGTTGGATATGAATCTATAGATTATACACAAGAGGGGGTGAATTGTGTATTTTGCAATTTTTTGATAACTCTTCTCTTGAACGAGTTCTGTCATTTATACTTTATCAGATTTGATCATGCAATGGAATAAATGAAATCAAGAACACAAAGATGTATAGTGGTTTGGGGAACAGAAATCCCCTAGTCCACTCCACCAACGCTCAACTCCACGAGCTTGGTGATTTTCACTATCTGGTCTTCTTTTCCACAGACCGGTTCACAACTGAGTACAGGCAGTTGACACCTTTATAATCCAACACAAAACAAAGCCTTCTTGTTCAAACACGAACCTACACATCTTAGAATGAGAAGCTGGTTACTCAAGAATAAAAATAATTTCAGAAACAAATTTCCAGTTGATCTTCACAATTGAAACGAAATGAAATTGACAGCAGATGGGCCGACGTCTCTAGAAATATTGTTCATTAAGAAGAATTAGTTCTGAGTTGATCCATTTGTAGTAGATATAGAGATATAGTTCACAACCGCAGCAGTAGTAGATCCACAGTAGATATTAGAGGTAGAACAGGTGAATATTCTATCGAGTTCCTTCTTCCTGAACAAACAGAGCTTTTATGCTCCTTTTGAATCAGCAGATCAATCGTGAATAGTTGCAATCTCTTTTTTCCACCTTTTTCAATAATAGATCGATCACTTCCGTTTTTACCTGGTGTTTCAGAGTGAACATATATAATAAAACATATCTCCTACATATTTAGATCCATAAAAGTCACCTTCTGATTCGTGATATTCAAACATTTTAATTTACAGAGAAGTCATAACTTCCCTTCAGACTCGGCATAAAAATCTCCTTTTAATTCGATCTTAAATCCATTAATAAAACGTCTTTGAATCAGTCAAAGTTGTACTTTAAAAATGACTTTAAATCTAGCTTGAAATCCGCCCAGAAATCAGCTTACTGATCATTGCACATAAATATCATCTGTCAAAATTTCTGACGCCAAACATAAGGTTGATGACATGACCTCCAAAAGTATAGTTAATAACATAATCTTCAAACGTAGGGTTGACAACGTAAGGTTGAACACAAACGTAGGGTGGATCATCTATACTTTTTCTTCAACACTCAAACGTACGGTAAAAGATCCATACTTTTACCGTATGTTTGAGTGTTGAAGAAAAAGTATATATGCTTTTCATCCTTACGCTACATTTATCCACGTAGGGTATGGACAGTGATTCCAGAATGCACTAAAACAGATTTTGCGCTATATTCATCTACGTAAGATGTGAACAGTGATTCCAGAACGCGCTAAAACAGATTCCGTGCTAAGTAATAAATTCTCGTTATTTAGTATTTTGCAGGTGTTTATTAATTTATTTTACTCTTGAAATAACGAGAATTTATTACTTAGCGCGGAATCTATTTTAGCACGTTCTGGAATCACTGTTCACACCTTATGTAGATGAATATAGCACGGAATCTGTTTTAGCGCATTCTGGAATCACTGTTCATACCCTACGTGGATAAACGTGGCATAAGGATGAAAAGCATGTATACTTTTTGATTCCACGCTATGTAATAAATTCTCGTTATTTCAAGAGTAAAATAAATTAATAAACTCCTGCAAAATACTAAATAAAATCATTAGAAAATAACGAAGGGTATTTGTGAGCATCAAAATTATCATAAAGAGACAGAGTATTATTTTCAATAATCTCCCCCTTTAAATAACATTAATACATATTGTGGAAAACAATACTTCGCTCAACAGAAATGACTAATCACATATTAAATAATAAATAATTATTTTTATTAAAAATACTAATTTAAATTTATTTGTAATATTAATTTACAATTAAAATTTTTAATTACAATATTAATAATAAAATATTTATTTCATGGGAAAAATGAGTGATTATTTTTTGATGATTATGGGAATCATCAAAGCTATAAATTTTTCAACAGGGATCACAATTATTGTGACGCTTTTATCAATTATTAATTCAAATGACATTGTATATTATGAGATATCAAAGAATATTAGGGTTTTTATGGGAAACTAGATGGAAAATTGAATGTGGATATTTTTTAATTCCTTATTAAATATGTTAAAAAATATCCTCAAAATGATTATGCACTACCTACTGATCTATTTATTTTGAGATAGCTTTTTTTATATTAATTCCCATTATTAAAAAATAATTCATGAATATCCAGAATATTTTTCCTTGATATTTTCTCATATAAAATCACTTCTTATTGGGTCTCTTACAAATTAAACATTTCCTCATAATTAATAATTGAAATTAAATATCTCTAAATAAAAAATACAACATGATATAGTACAATACAATTCACCTATTTCTTTAACGGGATCTGATTTCATAGTTTGAAGTGTGTATCTGATTTCCCTATAGAGCATATATGTGTCATGGTTGTGGTGAGATCTAATGAATAAGAGGGGTATCTTCCTCATGAATTGAGGGATCAACTTTTTTAGGATGACACTTTCCATAAAACCTTTGTGTAGGTGACCCTAGTGTATCAATATAAAATGATGGTTGACTAGATATTAATCCCACATCACTAGTAGTAGAATATGTAATGTGAGTGTCTCACATTATCAATGAAATATATTACAAGGGAAATGATAGTAGGAATGATATAATATATAAGGAAATATTTTATATTGAGTATAATAACTAAACAAGTTTGGATCTACTAACTCCTAATTTACATCAGTAATAGGTTAGGGATCGTATGTTGGTGGAACTATATTTGGTGATATTATATGCGATGCATCATAAGAGGCACTACATTTTCTATGAAATACTTATAGAGATTCCTACATAAAATAATCATATACTATAGAATGTATTAAATCTTGTGAGTTATCTCCATGATATAGTTTAATCTCAAAAATATTATCTTGTATATCAATGAAAACTGATGAATGGTTCTATACTCTAGAGTGGTACATTATCTGACATAACTGAACACTCCTTAGGATCAGGCATATAGATAATATGATTCACATGAGTAGTATATATGAAAATAATTGATGAATTCAAAAAAATCTAAATTGTATAAATTCATTTCATTTTTTTTAATTACCTGGCCATGTATACCATTCTTCTATTGCATAATATATAATAGAGATTTTATTTTATACCCTTATATATATAAATTATAAATAGTACTATATCATTGGGGTTTCATCGATATGAAATGATTCTCACTTTTCACATAATTAAATGTAATCACTATGTAAGCATCTCATGTCATCACCATGCCTTATTAAAATTATTATTAACTGATGAGCCTATAATTATCTATGTTCTAATATAATATGTTTAACATATCAAAACTAATACATGAAATAGTCATAGTGGTTCCACTCAATGATGTAAATGTATATAAGAGGCACCAAAGCCATGTAATCCTCATCCCCATAAATGAAATATAGAGGTATATCTTAATAATTGACCATATATTGATGTATAGTAATCTATTATGGTAAATAATAAAAGTTGAAATTGAAATAAAATAAAATATTCCAAAGTATATAATTTAAAAAAAATTTAATAAAAAATAAGTATAATCTAACATTCTCATATAATTGGCTATCAAACATGAGTTGATACTCTAAAAAATTATTTCACAACATCATAAAATAATGTCGCGCCACACTCCACTAGTGATATATAATATTGAAAATAGAAATTGTAAATAAATATATACACTTTTCTTCATAATAATATTATTTAATAAATAAAATGTGATAATACCATCGTCTATACAACACCTGATACTCAATTATTGTAATTTAATATTAAATTTCCGTAAATCTATATTACAATTTCCAATTTAATAATTCAATGCAAAAAAAAATCTAATTTTATATGATGAATATCGATTTTGAGGTTATTTGGTCAAAATAATCCAAGAATAAATTTATTAAATTTCTTCTTATAAAAAACATCTATGGATAATAGAAAATGTTCTATTGAATATTCATCAATTTATTTACATAAATTATATATATATATATATATATATATAATTTTATTGACTATAACTTTGATATAAATAAAAAAATATCCTTTGGAGGTAAATTAGGATACTTTTCAAACACCTATTTTCTAAAAGGGTATAATATTTTTTTTGTTTTAATAAATTAAAATAATATTTAATGAGGGATAATTTAAATTTAATGTGTTGATTATATAAATATTTTTTTTAAATTTCATCCATATAATAATTATTACTAGTCATAAGTAATGTAATATCATCTTATTCTTGACACTTTTATTTACTCAATACATTTTTTTCAACTTATTTTGAAGGTATATTTTTAAAATTAAATCCATCAATCTTTTTGAATTAAATTTGATAAAATGGATTCAATATTTTTGAATCATTATAATTAATTTAAGGTAATATTATCAACTTAATAGTTCCACATAATTAATAGTAAAAACACTAAAAAATCACTATAGTTAACATCAAAACGAGTTTATCAGAGGTTAATCAATAAAGATAAGAAATAAACCAAAATAGTTTTTAAAAACAAATTGGATGATTTTATTTGTACATTAAACTTATCCAATTATATTATGGGGAATTTTGGATCCATATTTCCCTGAAAGTGGCACTTTATTATTATAAAATTTTGTAAAAATACAGGTGATCCAGTAACCTCAATTAACAAAGGGAACCACATCCCCTCACTTATTTACACCTCTTGACCCATTTAGAAGAAAACTAAACTATCAAAATACCACCCCAAAATTGTTATATATGAAATATATCTTTTTTTATTACTCAAATTCTGACCCTATAGTTATTAAAAGATATAAAAATGTTGTTTTTCTATGTGAATGTTATTGTTTTCACAAAACTCATTCGTTTAAAATTCTTTTTTATCATGTTGAATAATAACATAATAATTAAAATATAATAAAACAAGTATCAGACATACATTTATATTTTATTATATTTATTTCATAGTATTTATCCATATCATTCTCCATCAACTGTAAAAGAAAACTATCTCTTTTCTATACGATGGACTACCCCCTCAGAAACTGATATAATTTTTTTCCATCACCAACTCACATAGATTTACATAATGACATAAAAAAATAAAATTTATGATAATTATGATATTAAATTGATTATATACATTTAATATGGCATCTACTTCCTTATCAATTCAACCTTAAGGAAACGATAATTTCGTTCATGCATACATATTGTCTACCATCTCCATGAAGCAATGATATTCATTTTTCATATATAAATTCTTATAATGACTCTAAAAGGTATCTAATGAAAAAAAAATGATATTTATAACATTAATAAAATTATTTATTTAACTGTAAATTAGGGATAAGAACCATAAATTCTATGTCAAAACATGATTGATAAAACGAATGGTATAACAACTGAAACAATGTTAATAATAACATATTGTCAAAGAACTAGTGGTAAGCTATTTTATGTGCATAATATATGAAACTATAAATATGAATATGGTATTATTAAAAATTTATAAAAAGTTCAAAACCATTATGAAGGATGTTAAATCATTTTCAATAAAATGGAATCATGAGGTAAGGGATATCATCTAAATTAGCACTCTATTGAGACATATTTGATATTAGGCACCTTTTTACCATTATGTGGTGTATGTATTTACTATTTTATATATTAAAATTTAATATCTATTTATTCATGATGAATAGTTATTTAAATTCATGCTTATTGTTCCAAGTGGTTATACATTAAATGTTACCTAAGCGGTAAGGATTTATTTTAAAATTTTATTTTTTATGTAGTGTTATTTTTTGTTGAATAAACCATAAAATCCATCCATAAAATATATATATATACATATATATATATATCCTTATCCAATATTTATTTAATTATTTTTCAATTTTTTTCAAATTTTCCGCTATTTGGAGCTTCATTAAAAAAAATAATTGTTTATAAGAAAAACTGATTTTATTTCTCTTTTAATTAGAAATTATTTTATTCCACCAATATATATTTGATAAATAATTAAATAATTACTTTTTATTAAAAATATGATTTATTAATAAAATTTATATTATCATTGATTTTAAATTGTTATTAAAGTGATATTAATTTTTTTTTCTAAATCGTACATGTTTCAATTTCTTTATAAAAATTAAAAAAGGAATGTTTTTATAACATTTATGATTATAGCATAACTTCCTTAAATAGTAACGATTTTGTGATATTTATCTTAATATACAAGTTTTCAATGGTTTTAAAAATAAAAATAATTAATTGAATGATTTTTTTTATATTACTCTTCTTTTTATTTATTTCTATAAAGAACATTTTTTATTATTTCAAAACATATTTTCCTGATCAATTTACATTTATCTGTTATTGCTTATTAATTTTTCTGTCATTAAATTTCTAGTGAAACATTCATATTTTTAAGATAATTGGAAAATAAATTTCTCTTACTCATCCATATTAGTTATATCATGGATATTACTTTATAGGTAAATCATATACTATTTATGCATATCATTTTTGACTTTTAATGTTATTTGATTTAGTAGGTAAATATTGATATTCTGTTTTTTCAAATCAATTGAGATTAATTTACTATTCATATTTTTTATGTATTAAATTAATCATTAAATATATGATAATTTCATTAGACATGCAGTGACATGTGGGTCTCAACTATAAATAGTAGCTCGATGAATCCACCAGTCTCATGAGACAAATAAATCAGTCAAATTATGTGGGGATTTAGTATATACCCACCCATATAATAATTATTCTTGGTGCAAGGTCTTTATGGTGTAAATATCATGATGTCTAAGACCATGTAGTCCAATATTATTAATTTACTGCATCGAGAACTTAGATATTATTATCCATGATGTTATTTCATTGATATTATCCATGGATGCATTTGTTGATTATGTTATTGATTTAATGGAATCTTTTTTTTTGTTATTTACCTTTGCATATTTATTATGTTTTATTTTCTCATCAAATATTCATCCTTATATAAACCTTATTATTTATTTCATCTCACCCTAATTTTGTTTCTTTTCCCTGGGATATGAAGAATATTATTTTGAATGACTTTAAGAATTATGAATTTTTTCCATTAATATGATTTATATATTATTATTAATGTAAAATGGGTAGAGATTAGGCATATGTATAACCCTTATTAGTAAAATGATTCATCCTTCATGATTAGAATACTTATTTTATTTCCAATGTAATAATGTTGACACTGAATCAGTGTTACTAAACTCTAGGGTGTTACAATTTAATATCATAACAGGTTTTTTAAAAACATTGAGAACTTAATTTGGAAAAAATAGATTCTGGAATATAACCCTTTAAGAGACATTAAGTATATTTCAAATTGTGGGATAATATTAAAAAAAAATTGATGGTATATATTAAGTTTCTTCTCATAGAACTGTATCTATGACTACATACTACAAGTGGACATGGTTTTTAAGTAGACGATTCAAAGGGTAATAACCGTGAACCATGATGGATTATGTATATCTTTGCAATAATATTTGTGGATGGTGAATGATCCTATAAAGCACATGTAGATTGAAAATCATCATGGATATTGTTAGGATAATTTACATTTACTTAAAAACTTATCATGAATTATATAAAATTATCTTTATGATTAAAACATATTCCAATATAAAACAAGCTTATTATTCATAGTTTAACAATAAATGAATATTTATTTTTTGGTAAGTGTTACATTATATCTATAATTAAATAATATTATTTAAAATTGATAATTTTTTAGATAATATATATGCGACATTATTTAGAAATGGTTTATGGAAGAAAGAATATTATCAACACTCATGGCCAAAGTAGAAATTTACCATTTAAGAAACCAAAATAATTGGTGTTGTAGCTGGACAAATATCGGTCATATTGGAGAAGTTTATCCTAGTTGACTAATAACCTTATAAATTTATATAAAAATGATGTTTCATGGAATTATATACCTATATTGGTTCATTTAATGTGATATAATCCATTTTATTTTGATGAAACTACTAGTCTAATGGAAGCTTAGAAATTGATAATGTCCCTTAAAAATACATTTCAATACATGTGATGTGTTCCAAGGGAATAATTTATACATTAAGTAATTTATCTCAAGGTTGATTCTAAAAAATGGTGGTGATTGATCCAAAATACATGGGAGTAAGACTAAATATAACATATGGAATGGAGCGCTTTAAAATAGTCATTTTTTTAGAAATAATTCCATCATGATAAATGAACTTAAGTAAAGAGAGATTTACTAAACATTAAAAAATGAATAAGAACATTTTTTAGAGTGTGGGGATACCATTATATAACTATCTTGGTAGTCTATGGATTTCATAATAAATATGGAATACATGATTAACCATTTCTTGGTATGTCTCAAGAAAATAATATGAAAGTAAAATCTTTTGATGACTTTTACATCATATGATTAAATTTTTTTATCTTTCATAAAAATAGAGAAGGAATTTTTTATATCCTTAATATTCAATGAGAATCTAGGGAATAATTTGTTGGTTGAACACCATCAAAAAGGGAATGCAACTAATATGAATAAGAAAATGAAGTAATTTTCACCTTGTGATCATTGTAAGAAAAAATACCCTAGATAAATATTAATGGGAAAGTGAGTTTGTTATAAGTGAAAAAATAAGGGTATTATGGATACTGAATGTAAGGGAAATAAAGAGGGAAATATTATCTAGTGCTTCAACTAAAATTAAATGAAGGAACTATTCAAAATAATGTCCCATGTGTGAAGGGAATGTAACATGTAAGATGCTCTGGGGAGAAGTCTATATTTATGTGATCATTATAAGTAAGGATTAAGTTCCCAAAGATGTGGTGATAGGTACATCAATCATAGCCTCAAATTTTTCTAATTCCTTATTTTATTTTGGATCCTCCGACTCTTTTATATCATTTTTATTTGTGGAAGAAAATATATATTTCCCTAGAACCTTTTAAGGGGGATTCTAGTAAAAAATCATGATAAAAATAACAGTGTAATATTTATGTGTCAAGAAGTTCCCATTATTACACATAATCATACAATATTTTTTTAATTTAATATTATATGGATGGTTGAATTTTTATAATATTTAGTATTGAATTTATTTTAAAATGTTGTGTAAAAATATATTTCAACGAGAATGAAATTATGATTCTGGATAGAGATGTGGAATTTTTTTCCCTTAGGGGGAGAAATCATAATCTAAGTAATGTCCAGATTCACCCCTAGTATGTCATAAGAATTCTATTATTGGGGAAAATGTATAGAAAAAACCTATATATGGAAAATTTAATCTTTTAAATTGTGGATATATATATTTTATAATAATATATTGATTTATTTATTGATTAATTTCCTAAAAATCTACCAGAATATGAAATAACATTTTCTATTGATTTAATCCATGATTCCAAACCCATATCCTATATTCCCTATAGAATATCCACTTTTAAATTAGTGTTGTTCAAGAAACAATTAGAATAATAATGGGATAAGGGATTTATACTCTATAGTGTTTCATCATGGGGAGCCCATATAATTTTCAATAATAAAAAATATGGATCCTTGAGTATATGAATTTATTAGTGCAAAGTAAGTGTTATTATGATAAATAACATGTATCCTATTCAAAATATTGATGACTTATTTGATCAAATTTATGAATATCGATATATTTAAATTATTGAACATTGTTATGGGTATCATCAGTTGTGAGTTAATAAGAAATATATTTCGAATACTGTAATTTGAATAAGGTATAGACATTATGAGTTTAAATTAATTCAATTATGATTGACTAATGCAATATCTATTATTATAGAAATAATTAAAAACTATTCATTTAATATCTTGATAATTTTTTATTCATTAATAGTATCTTGGTATATTTTAAAATCTATGAGGACAATGAGAATAACTTCTTGATCATTATTGATACTCTTAGAGGAAAATGGTTAAATGGGAAATATATAAATTTTTAATAGTAACCTCATGAATTTTCCTTTCATTCAAATTGTATCTCGATGTATGGAATCTTAGTTGATTTGGTGAAGAAAAAGGCATTCAAAGAATAGTATACACCAACATACATAATTAAGGTAATTATTTCTCTTTGTTTTAAGAGGTTTCTATCGGTGATTTGTCCAATAATATTCCTTATTTGATAATCCAATATCTAATCATACATATAGAGGGGATATTTTTGTATGGACAATATAATGTGAATATTGTTTTGGGTTATTGAAGAGGGTATTGTTCAATGATATGATTTTGACTATACCATCAGGAAATGATGGATTTGTGATATATAGTGATGCATCGAATAAGGGACCTGGTTGAATGATTATAGATAATTATAAAGATAATATATATACATCAAGGTTGAAAAATATGCTAAAATAGAAATGTCAAACTCGTGATCTTTAGTGGGAATATCTAATATTTACATTGAATATAGGAAGAAATTTCTTCCATGGTGAGATATGTGGGATATACTTAGACTATATAAGAGCATAAAAACACATTTGTATTGAAATAAATAAATATAAGGTAATGTTGATCCCTTGATATCCATAGGGGGTTTTATTATGTAATAAAGTACTACCCATGGAAGGTAAACAAGTTAGAAGAATCATTAAAAAATAATAGTCATGGAGATTTTAGAAAATGATGATTGATAAGTGTCATATGTACATGGAAGTAAAGATCAGTTTGAGAATTATTTAAGAAGAGGATACATCAATCCTTTTTCGAATGAATATAAAACCATATTTATTGTAAATGATAAATGTTTCGTAATATGGTGTGAAAAATTTTAGAAATAAAATCAAAGACGTGAATGATGAGAAATTGTTAGACTTATTTTGTAAACATGAAAATATGAAATTAAGAAAGATAAAATGTGTTACATGTATACATAAGTTAAAAACATAATTGTTGGATCATTCCCATAGATATAATTTCCATATACAAACTGTAAGCACAAAGATTCATAGGTATTTGAGAGAACAATTTTGGAGGTATAATTTGATGAAGGATATTATTGACTACATATATAAATTATTGGATTTGAAATAGGTGAAGTATGATAGAAATAATCCTTGAAGATAATTGAAAGCTATAAATATTCCTATGTGGAAATGAGATGACATTACTATAGACTTTTTCACTTTATTACCCCTAAATCATATAGTGAATGATAAAATATATGAAATTGTGGATATCTTATCAAAATTTGCACATTTCCATACTATATATGAATATTTACCTTTTTGAGCCATTCAGGGCGACATATTAATGAAATTTAAATACTTATTGTTTCACCTCTCTCAATTTTTCCAAATCTTGATCCTTAATTTACATAGAAATTATTCAAAATTATTCTAAAGGATCTTGGTATGGATCATTATTTGAGAACTGCCTACAATTTTCAAACTAATGGATAGTCTAAAAGTATTATTCAAAAATTAAAAGTCATGTTCAGATTGTACTCATTTTAAATTCTAGGTATGTGGGATAATTATTTACCGTTGATAGAGTTTTCCATTGAATGCACTTTCCAAATCAAGTATTCAAATATTTTTTCTAATTTATTGTTTAGTATGATATTCTATTCAATAACTTGTGGTGATGTGGTTAGTGAAAGGAAAATTATTGGACAAGAAAATGTTGAGGAGACAATGACAAAGGTAAAGACTATTTAGACTCATATTAAAGTATCCCAAAGGTAAAAATATTTTTGAAAATAAAAAAAGGAATGTTTTTGAATTCCAATTGTGAGTTCATGTTTTATTTAATGTATATGTATGAAAGGGTGCTATAAGGTTCATTAAGAAAGTGAAACTAATACCCTTGTACAAAAATAGTTTTGAAATTATTATAATAATTTGTTCTCTGGATTACCATTTGTAAAATACACCAATTATAACTATATTACATGATTTATTCCATGTATAATTTTAATGGAAGTAAACGTCATACCTGACATATATCCTCCCATCTGAAGAAATGGAATTGGAACCGGATCCATCTTACTACGAAGAGAACATACATATTATTAAAACAATGAAGAAATTGTTTAGGATTAATTTCACTTTAATGGTAAAGTTAATTCTGATAAATCATAAAATGGATGATGAAACCTGGGATCTAAATGATTTTATAATGAAAACCCACAATCACTTATATATAATGGGATATCCATGAAACTTTTGAGGAATAAATTATTGTAGGAGGGAAGAATGTTACATAAGGACATAAATTATAGTAAGTGATCATTATATATTATTAAATTTATAATATAATTAACATTATAATAATTCAAGGAATAAAAATTCTAATTTGATAATATAGAAATTAATATTGATCATTATAGGTATTTGTAACGATAGAGTGAATTTTTAAAATTCTTCATTTGAAATAATATTTTATAGAAAATAAAAATTGAAATAATTATATATTAAACATTTTATTTATTATAATGTGTTTTAATATTTATAAATGACTATTAATGGATTATCAATTTCATAGAAATAAAATAAAATAATATTAAGGGAAAAATTGATAATTCTTATAAAAATGTTTTTTAATAAAAGGAATAATGTATTTACAATTTTATTAACTAAAATATTCTTTCATGAAAGATGATTTAAATGATATTTAAAAAAATATATGTCTAAATATACAAAAATATATATATATAATTATTATTACTAATTATATCAATATTGTAAGATCATCTTATGCTAGAAAATTGGAATACTTGAAAAACGTTTTATAAGACTTTTGTGAGATTAATTTTTAAATGAAACTATCCCACATCTAGGAAGTGTATTTGTAAAAAGAGAATCCATATTTTTATTCATCAAAATATATATTTGGTAATCTAGTCAAATTAGTTATTTTTCATAATAAATAATAACAAAAGTAAAAATTATATAATACGATTAAGGTCCAAATTGGTTTATTGATGGGGGAAATTGATAAATATAAGTGATAAAATGAAACAAAAACACCAACTAAAACCCCATTGGGTTTTTTATTTCAGCCTCACCCTTATCCCCTATAATGACAACCCATTTTGAAGCCATATGTTCTTAAAAGTTAAATGACATTATTATAAAGGATATCTCCTCACATCATCACAAACCTCAACCATTTATACCAAAAAAACCATAAGAAAATATCTTTCAAACATCTATATAAAAATTATAAATATTCTCATTCTCTAAAAATACCAACTCTATGGTCATTAATTAGATATCGAAAAGAGTTTTTTTAAGAGATGGTAATGGTCTTCACCAAGATATTTCTTTTTTATTTATTATTTTATCACCTTAAATTATGTGTTAATAATTTCAATATAATAAAATATTTTCTACCATATAATAGAAGTTCTTATGTTTATGTAATCATTTTTACCAATCTACTTTTCCACCAAATGGTAAACTAAAACATCGATCAGGTGTACGATAGACTTCCACCCCATAAACTGTTGTAATTTTTTTCCATCACCAAATAATAAAGATATAAATAATGATAGAACTAATGAAAATATATGATACTTATGAAATAATTTTTATTAAATAATTTTAATATATCATTTAATTCATACCCTTTTAACCAATATGGATTTAATATCATAAATTATTTGTATTTATGGCTAACCATCTCTAGGAAGCTACATGATTCATTTTCCATGAAAAATTTCCAAGAAGGATTCTAAATTGGGATCAAATAAAAAATGATATTTAAAATTTATTATAATTAGATATATTATGGAATTAATTTCTATTCCTGTGAACTAAAAATTCCATGACAAAACATGCTTAATAAAATGTAGTTAACACCTAAATCAATGGTAATAATGAAATATTATTAATGAAAAATTTGTAATATATTATTAAAGGGTGATATATGGTATAATAAATATGAATATGGATCTATTATAATGAAATATTTGTTTTGAAATAGTTATATTGGAGGTTAAAGTGTGTTCATGTAATGAGGAGTGTGAGGTTGGGATTTCATCTCAATTTCCACTCCATTGATACATATTTGATATTATGATCCTATTTAATTTTTTGTGGTGTATATCCATTCCCATTTATATATTTATCTTTAATAATTATTTATTAATTTTTATAATTTTTTCAATTAATGTTTTTTCTTTCAAGGGGTTACAATTTAAATGTTACGATATAGATAATGATTTATTTTACAATCTAAATTATTTTATATTTCGATAATTTTCATTGATGGAATTTTGTAATCCATCATATATAACATATGTTTATTTACTTATACTATTTATATTTAATAATTTTCCACATTTTCTTCAAATTTTCCACCCTTTAGAACTTAAATCAATTAAATAAATGTTTAAAAT
This sequence comes from Viscum album, assembly GCA_963277665.1. Taxonomy (NCBI): domain Eukaryota; kingdom Viridiplantae; phylum Streptophyta; class Magnoliopsida; order Santalales; family Viscaceae; genus Viscum; species Viscum album. The sequence goes on along the minus strand of OY728135.1, from coordinate 368,302,930 downwards.
AAAAATTTATTTTATTTATCTATTAATTGGATATATTTGTCTTCTATGCCCTTATTTTTTAATATTATTTAAAAAATTTCAATTTTATTAATCCAAAAAATTATTAATAACGTTTTATTTTATCCATTCCATTTAAAATAGAATTAAACTAATCGTTATAATTTTTTTCAATGGTTTTTTTCAACATTTATTAAAAATATCAAAATGAATGTTTATTTTTTAACATGTTTGATGATAGTATAATTTCATTCTTCCATGACCATTTTATGAATTTTTTATTATTCTATAAATTTATAATGGTTTTAGAATGAAAAATATTAGATTAATTTTATATTAATATTTTTATTCCATTTATTATTTCTCCAAAATACACGATTTTGTTTCAAAAATTTGGTTTCAGATGAATATATGTCCATCTCATGTCTCTTATTAAATTTTTGGTCATTAAATTTAACTGATGACATTCACTTTCTTATGACCATTAAATATTAAATTTCTCTTAAAATATACATATTCTTTATATAATGGATATGATTATTTTATAAACTATATTCACGTTGTACATATGTTTTTTATGTGGAATTTTTTTAATTGACTGTGGAAATATTTATATTTTTATTATTATTTACTAATTATATATTTATTGGTAGGGAATATATTTTAATAATTAAATTGATCATTCAAAATTTGAGGATTCTATTTGATCTGTAGTGATCAGTGGTGTCTGGTTATTGATAGGCCATCGATATATCAACATGTCTCACGAGACAAATAAGTTGTCCAAATTAAATGGGTTTATAGTGTATAATAACCCATTGATTAAACTATGTTGGCATATGGTCTTTATGTTATAAATATTTTGATGTATATGATCATGATGTATAATATTAGTAACTTCCATAATTTAGAATTATATAATTATTATTATTCATGATGTTGTTACATTTATATTATCTATGTGTGCATTTCATACAGAATTTATTGATTAATGGGCATGTGTTTTTGTTTATTTAATTTTCCATATTAATTATGACTTATTTACCCAAAGAATTATCTAATATATATGACCCTTACAGTGCATTTTAGATCACCCCTGTTTTTTTCTTTTCCCCGTGATATAATGAATAATTATTTAAATGAGTTCTTATATTCCAAGTGATTTCCATTATTATGATTTATATTTCATTCCCAATGTAAAATTGTTCTCATGAGTGTATCTTTTTCACCAAAACTACTAAACTTATTATTCTTTTGGAATTTGAATAATTGTTTCTATTCTAATGTAAAAAGTTGACATCAACTATAGGTTTTGGGGGTTGTGATTGAATTTTATGGGGCTTGAAAAAACAATATATCAACAACTTAAGTATATTATAGTAGTTAAACCTTGGTAATCTCTTGAAAAGGAAGAAACATAAAACAAATTTTGTCACCATGTCTTGTTATAATGAAAAATTGGTTTTAATTAGTTTGGGAAATTTAGGAATATAAAATAATTTGATTTAATTGATTTTAAAATAATTGATAATGATGGTGATCTGATAAGGTTTGGACAAAGCTAGTGATGTGGTATCATGGTTTTGAAATGTAACCCATATTTCATCTGATGACTCTTAAGAGAGTGATTCACCTATTGAGGCCTTTTTTCCACTTAGTCAGATGGTTATGATAACAGTATTCCTTTCTGAAACATTAGGTTGGTCTACCATCATTCCCGTGTGTGTATAATTGTGGAAAGTTCTCATTATTTATTTGGTCCATAACAAACAATAAATTTTTTTCCCTAATAAAAAATTATTCAGTCATTCAATTTTACAAATGTTATGATGATCTTTGAGAACTCACCATCAAACCCAAATAAGTTACACATTATATAGAAAATAATTTAGTGGAGGTTGAAATGTATCATCAAATATGGAAATTAAAATGAGTATAATCAAAATCTCATACAACCATGGTTAGAATTTAAAACTGAATTATGAATTGAAACCATATGCATAAGAATAAAGGACCCTTAATTAATTGAATAAAATAAACTAAAAATGTACATAGTTCCAACCTCCCCCAATCCTAATCGCTCTGAGGAAATACCCCACCATGGAAGGGGAAGTCAAGTTGATTCAGGAGAGGGGAGAGATATCATAATATATAAAATAAAACAAAAGGAAAGAATGAAAATAAATATGCAAAAGTCTATCATATAGATCTTCCCTTATTGGTCGATCACATTAAAATCCACCATAGCCTCTTTTTTTTAAGCATTAATCTATCATAGGGGTGACACAAATGGCTCAATTAATGGGTATCCCATCGTTAAGGGTCACCCTGGGGAACATTATGTTGTTTCAAATGAAGACCCATTAGAGATTAGTGTTTTTACTATCTTTTAGATAATATATACATCATTTTATTGTAGTACATGAAAATTATTTTTGGGGTGATGATTTTTCTTGACCCAGTGTAATTATTCATGTCCTATTATGATCTATAGTTTCATGTCATATAAATTACTTACACCACATGAAATTTTTATTTATAAAAGGTTTCACTTAGTTTAGTAAGGTACTTCATTTCCATAATCTCGGTTGATCCTTCATAATGTTTCATCTTCAAGATATCTTAAAAAAATTGTTGTCGTGCCACAACATGACGTAATGGGTATCGAATTTTCTATAACATAATTTTTTTGTCTCTTGTATTCATTATTATAATTTTTTATATCATATCAAAAAACATAAATACAATCAAACATTGAGAAGTTTAATAAATTAATATAAAAATGGGTAATTTTATATTCCAAAATAACATATATAAAATGGTTCTATCATAGATCCTAGGTGGTTATAGTAGATTCATGCAATTCTAATAGGTACCATAGAACCTAAATAAATAAGTGTTATGTGAGGGATACACTCAAATTACCATATCTTTATAAGGATAGTTCATATCATAAAATCAAAATGGTCTAAAAAATATTTTTTCTATAGAAGTATATATATATATATATATTATAAATGAAGTAACCCAAAATTAACTCTTTGTATAACTAAATTCCTCCCATAAATAAATATACATCATATGAATATTTTTCCTAAGTGATCAATAAATTGTCTGCTTACTAAAAATCATAAGATATATCCATGTGTGAATAAAATGAAAATATTATCATTAATAACATTGGGAAACACAATAATATTTGTTTTATTCTATCCCATATGTAATTGGATACCATTAAAAGAACTATCGACTATCTCAATGTCACATAAAATTAATCAGCATACTGGAATAGAGAAATGTTTAAGGGGAAGTTTTGTAACTATAGCTTTATAAATAGTAAGATACTGCATTTTTGAAACATCCACTAAATCATTGGAAATAATTCCCTTATGACGATAGAATCTATAAATCCTAGGTCTCAATATCTAAACTAGGGATGATATGAAGTGGATATCCAAAAATTTGATTTAAGACACAATGAAAACATAAAAAAAAATCTTGAAACATATATTGGAAGATTGTATGGCAGGGAATATAGTAATGATAATGGTGTAACCTAAAAATAGTATTATTGTCACTCGATCTACCTCAAGAAAATCATGTGACATTTTTTTTTTCTGTTTCTTAATTAGTAATATAAAATCAACCATAAATATGTTTCAATATTTCATAAGCTCAAACTGAGTAAAAAAATAATTTTTTCAAAATCGGTAAAATAATTTACGATATATGAATATAATTTTATATTTCACAAAACCTTTTTTATTTTACTCATGATATTGTTTATATATTTTAATTTTTATTAGAGCCTAAAATGTATATTTAATTTCATTCCATTATTATCTTTAAATTATATAATAAATTATAATGCATAACAAGGTAAGGATTAATACATCGATATTCATTATTGAATATATGAAAAAATGGTGATGGTTACAACATCATGATTGAATTTTGGTTGTTTTTTTAATTTAATCATTTGTGGGTAAAATATTATTTTTTTAAATGTGTTTAATTATTACATTACATATTAATTGGATTTCAAAAAAAAATTCATTTTATATTGTTGTTTTTATTTACAATAAAAATATGTGCATAAGGCTTGTTATTTTTACAATATTTATGGGTAAAATAATGTTTAATGATTCACAATTTTTGTATTCAATAACTTTATCTTATAGTATTTGTTAATAAATTATGAAAAAAAATTATAAAATATATCAATTTTTTTGAGTTGGAAGTTGACCACATAATTCAAGGGGAACTATTCTGATCATGATTGTATCCTCATCATATATTTAGTTAAAGTTACTATATATACTCTTATGGCTAATCCATATTTGAAAAAACCAACTCCTACTAGGTATTAATATAATAAGATCATTTGGTTATAAAAATTTTCAAAACTCCCATATGGGCATCCCTAGTGAACTACAAGAGTTGGAACTAGATTAAAACCCTTAAAAATTTTCAATATATGTCTCCCATGATATATTCATTGATGGTAATACAAAATTGTTTTGTGATCATGGTAATAAAAATGAATATACATTTTGACAGTCATAATACCTTTCTTCTTTTATTACTACTAACACTCGTCCATTGTTACAACAACAAGGGTCATGAGACTCAATATTACAAAGATTTTTCATTGATTTTATCATGTATCTGATAGAAATTTTACCTATACCACATCCATTAGTAAATGTTAGACTCCATTTTCTATACCACATTAAAAAAATATTTATATAATGATAAAAAATCTTTTAAAATTTTTAATTTTTATGAAATATTAATTAGTCCTAGAATACACCATGGATTCCCAAAATAATATTTTTGGTCATGTATTTATACAATATTATTCCATTATAAGTTAAAAAAATATTTCATTAGTTATACTTATTATATAGTCTTAAAAAACATAACAAAACCTATGAATCCCTTATAATTTATCCCCAGACCCTCTTTTGTTAGACACATATGTCATGATATAAAAAATAAATATAATAATGGCAATTTAATTAATACTTTCTCACTATTAATATTGAAATTAATATTATTTACCCAGTTTATAGTTGGATTTATTCAAGGACTTATCTTTAAAATTATTTGACATACTATCAGTGAAGTGTCCAGTATAATAATTTTGATATGAATCTAGGGATCTCCTTAAAATAATAACTTTATTTATTTCAACCTTAATATACCGATAATTATCTTATATAAATTATAATTCCCCTGTGTTTATGATGTGTTTTATGATGTATGTACAAAACCATCATTATGGGTCACAGTTTTTCTTCTAGACTATTATAGAAACAAGTTACATAGGATAATAATTAAAACCTTATGTAGTTGAAATTAGAATTATGTATATGTACTTTCCTTAGAGAATTATTATATACTTTAAAGATTTTTTTAATTAGTTTTTGTTAATGTATTTTCTAAATCAGCATAATAATTGATAATATTTAAAACATGATCTATATACATAGATATCATTGAAAATATATTAATTCATTACATAGAGGTATACTTTCTGGTTTTTAAGCCTCAATATAAATATAAATTGTGGTAACATCAGATAACATTCATCAAATAAAACATACACCTTCATAATTTCATTATGTTTTTCCTGCTAATCCTTCCCTTATGAAATCCTAATGTCAAAATGTTGTTTATATTCTATATTGTACAAGGGATATAAGAACATCTTGAAATGTCTTAATCATATCAATAATATTGGTTGACATATATATCTCATCCAATGTGATATGGTCTTCTATAAGGTTATGATGGATGCAAGTATGAGGGTATTCAATATTACAAATCGAATATCCCATACAATTAATGACATGTATTTATCTCAAGGTCATTATTGAAGATCATATGATTTTAAAATAATAAAATTATTTTTGATATTATGTAAGACACACCAAACCAAGCATATAAATTGATATAACATCATGAGACATTATAATATATTAATTTTTATATAAATTTATATCTTTGATATCTTGCAGAATAAGAAACCTTGGGTCTCAAGGAATCATGACATAATATACAACTATAACCTATTTGTTAAACTGGTATGTATGAATAGTACTAAATAAAATATTAAAATTATTTTCATCTATTTATTATAAATAAAATAACTTTCATTTGGATGAAAAATAAACTATTTTAAAAAAATTATATTTTTTATAAAGTAAAGTTTAGTTGTGCCTGGTGGGAATGATTTAAAATATATTTTTTCATATTTTAAAATTTTATTTGAGTACATAAACAACTCCTTTGAAATTGTAATAAAATATTTATCCTAAGGTAAATTTATTGGATGTTTCTAAAAAGTATAATTTTTTTAAATAGGGAAAAATACTAAAATTTAATTTAAAATTGTCTTTACATTTAAATTATATACAAAGACAAATTATTTTTTTAATTAGGATTAATATAAAAATAGTACCATTTTATATCATTGAATCCAATTTAGTTCATTAGAAACTTCTTTATTTTTATGTTTTATATAAAATCTATGTAAACTTCTAAACATTTTCTCTTTAAACTTTTGATCTATCATGGAATCTAGGGGATTAAATTTATATTAAAATTTTCCCTTTATATGCATTGAATTTGTGAAAATGGATTCTATATTTTCAATTATAACAATTTACCAATTACGATAATATTAACATAATTTTTGTCCAGAATTAATAGTGTAAATCGTATAAATTAGTTTTCATGGATAAGGAAAAACGAATTTACCTCATGTTAAACTGGGAAGATAAGTGTTAAAATGATCTACAATGTTGTCCAACACCTATTTTCTTGACACATTCTCACCAGTATCACCATATCCTCACTTTTTATATGTTTTTCACACTTTTCCAACATATTTTTTATTATAATAAATAATGTAATAAAAGAGACAAAAAATGAACCTTTTTTATTATAATATCTGTAATGCTAAATTATTGGGAAAAAAATATATATATTTGGTTATAAATATTGTATTTAAAAATAAATGGATTTTTTTATCAATAATATATTGACCTATAAATATTAAAAACTCAGTTACCAGAGTTAATGTTAAAACAATGTTTTTACATATTGCATGATCTTGTGCTCAAATGAATTATAGACACACATAATATTTTTATTTTATAAATTTAATATTATATTTATAACCAGAGGTTAAAAATTATATAATATGTTCTATATTATTTTAGTCATAATGAATAAATTATCATGGTTAAAAATACATGTTACTCGAGTGAAAAAACATAATAGTAAAAATAAGATATCATATATGTTAAGGAACGACACGTTTAAGATATGTGTTTGGGTCTATGGTGGAGGTGTGTATTAACCATATCATCCCACCATGCCTTTAATTTTCTTTTATGGAGGAACAATAGGTAAGAGTGACTTATAGTACTGAATATTTTTGTGTATTTACAAACATTCTACGCTATCAATTATAATAGGGCACTCACTCCACTCATTTACTCAGACACATCATGCCATTTAGATATAAAACAATTATCTAAAATCACTTCCCAAATTTCAAAAGATCGTCATTGAATCCTTGTTTTTTGTAGAAACAGATCCTAGGATGGCTTTAGTGAAAACCTAAGGAGGACACCCAAAGGAGAGGTATTGTTTTTTAACGAGCGCTTTTATTTTATTTTTTACCCACCAACCTCAATTCTTATTAAAATATATTGGTATAATAACCTAAATATCATCCCTATAATAGTATTTTGTTATTATATTTTCATGACCTAAAAACATCTACACTTACATCAACTGTGTTATGAAATCATCATTTGTGTGTAAGGTAGTCTATCGTCTCATAAAGCGATGTCATTCATTCTTCCATTACCACCTTTAACGTTTTGGAATGATTATGGGTATAATGTATATATATGATATTTATAAAAAATTTATTCCTATGGATTCATTATATTATATATATATATATTAACTTCAATTACATATGGGATATGATAATTTTAATCATGTGTATAACCTACTACCACATTACAGAGAGATGTGATTTATTTGTTCACTAACTAAATAAATTAAATGTAATAATGTAAAAGAAAATAAATATATGTGATATAAATGAAATTTTTATCATTATAAAAATATAATATTATTTATTTCCTTTTTACTCGCATAAATATGGTAACAACATTCGTGTACTTGTGGACTACCGCCTTCACGAATCGGTGCTGCTCTCTTCTCATAACATTTCCACATAATTGATATAAATATTTTTATTTAAAGATATAATATGACATATATGATATTATAGTAATTATTTTTATTTAAAATATTACATACATATATTATATAATGTTCATTAAAAATGGAATTGTTATTTAGGTGTACATACAGCCGATAATCTCCATAATTGTAACATAATTCATTTTTCCTGAAATCATTTCACATTTGGTCTTAAAAGTATAATAAAATTTAAATACAACATCTAGATATTGATTATTATTAAGGAAATAGTATAACTATATAATATGATGTAAAACAAGATCACTCATGATGAATGAAACGTAAGAAAATAAGGCAATTAACCCTCAAAACAATGAAAATGATGAAATATTATTAATAAATAAGTGATAAGATGTTAAAATAGTGTGAATATGAAATTATAAATATTAATATGGTTCCAAATTAATTTAATAACATTTTAAACCCATTTCACATGTGTTTAATTAACTTTGAACAAAAAGGAAGTGTGAGTTTAAAGATTTTTGTCTAAATTTATATTCTAAAGAGATCTATTTGTTATTATACACCAATTCACTCTTATGTTATCTATATACTACATCTTTGACATGTAATATCAGGATTCTATCATAAATCATGGTATTTTATGTTTCAATTTGATCTATTTCGTCCATGGGTATTTTAAAAGAAAATTACATAGTCGTAAGAGTTATTGTAAAATCCCACTCTCTTCCTTAATTGTAATATTTCAATTAAAACCTTCACTTCATTGTGATCATTTGTAGTGGACATTAAGTTTTCTTAAATATCGATATTCTTATGTTATGGATGTGATTATTTCCTAAAATATATAACATTTTTACATATGTTGTTTGCAATGAATGTAATTTGATTGACAGGGGGAATATTGATAAATTGTTATCTTTTACTGAATATAGATATTATTTTTGATAGGGCATATTGTTCGTGAATTAAATTGAATATTAGATATATCAAGAAATCTTTGGACATGATGTGATTGGTGGGTTATGAAATTAATATACCCACTCAATGCATTATTAGGTCTAACAAGAAAAATCAATTGGAAAAATTAAATGGGTTTTAACATGTAGTTTTAAATAGTCTGGTGAATGGTCTTGATGGTAGAGGTAACATATATTTTTTTACCCAAGAGTTTTAAATATTCATTAGGATAAATCAAGAAAATTGAGGCATTCATGCGCCTCAGACATGAATTCCAATAATTAATAATTTCATTGATTAATAATTTAGTTGTATTATTATCTTTGGGATTCTCACTATGATATTATCTATGGATTCATTCCATTCTCGATAATTCACTAAATTAAATGAATTTCCAATTAATTTATATTAAATACTGATTTCTTTTTATCTTATAGGATATTCAAGTTATTTAAATTGATTTTTATATTATATACAATTCCATGTTGATTATGATTATTGATTTATGATTCCTTCATCCTAGGTTAACCATTACTAAGAATTTTATCCCACCCTTGTTTTTTTCCTTTCTTAGGAATCCATGAAGTGTATTATATTTGATATAAAATTATATATCAGTGGGAATAATTATATTATTTTTAAAAGTTTTGTGGTAATTTGTGTTTTCAAATGTAATTCAAGACTAAATTATATTTTGTTTTTATAAATAATACTAATTTACTCAATCAATTTAGATGTGGTTCTATGTGACTCATTTCAATTAATAATGATGTAACCAAATCTGGGCTACTAGGGTCAGTTTCATTATAGTTGGTATTAATGGAATTTTCATAGAAACCATTCGTACTATATTTACAAAAAGAAATATTAGGGGAAATAACACTATGGTAGATTGTGGGAATTAGTATATAATAACATTTTAATGTTTTGGATTGGAATATATCATGTGTGGTTCTCTAGAAAATAAACCCATTTAAGGATTATAAAACTGGACGTGGTTTATTAATAGATGTACTCAGGGATAGTAAATCAGAAAAGGATACATTGGGATTAACCTGATTACTAACCAGTGCATGACAAATGGAATTACTACCCATTTGGTTTAACACTCCGGGTGGATATTCTTAGTATAAATCACATTTTTTATTCAAATTATTCTGACGGATTCAAAAATAATTATGTCCCCAACAAAGTTTTTTTACTATGATATTAGTTATTCATAAAATTTTCTATTTATGTAAATTGTTTTACTAGTTTTTTATTATGCATTATGTTTCATAATGATTTAATCTAATAGATTGTATTCCATCATTTAGAAAAGGATCCTAAAAGACAAAATTGGAACTTTATCGATGCATGTAATCCAAATACTAATAATGATCATTCAGTTTATGGGAATAATCAATTCTATTAAATGTAACTACTATTACAAATATTCTAAAAATATGAGGAAATAATATTTCATCCTAACAATATAAATAAGGAATTATCTAAGTATTAATGATTTTAATGGAAGAAAAAGATGAAGAGGAAGGTAGAAAACAATTCAAATAAATGGAATAAGAGGTAAATGGTTTTTCTCAGATGTGATAATTGTTGAAGGAAATACACTGGTACGTGATTAAGGTGAAAATGAGTATGATTTAAGTGTGGTGAAAATGGGAACCCAGATGATTATTTCAAGGGAAATAAAATGGTTTAAAAAGTTTATTACTTTAACAATAGAAGATGGGTAACTACGAACAAATAATTCCCCAAATATCAATGGAATATACTACACTAGAATCTAATATATTATGGTCATGCTTATGATATTACAATAGATAGAGTATAATGATTATGCTTCTTTTTATTCATTTAATGAATTATGTCATTTGAGTATCTTTTATATGTTATAAATTTAATTGAAATTATGAAATGATTAAGGATTATATTATAGTACATTTTAATATGTATTAGAATGTGTATGTTTCATTTTTCTAATAAACATGTAAAATGATTCATTGGAAAGTTAAAAATATTGTAAAACACATGAATAAGGAAAAGACATTCAGTAATATGTTCCTAATGTTGAGAATGTGATTTTTGGATAAAGAGATGATTGATATAGATAATTAAATTGGATAGCACCGAAAACCTTGGAACTTACTTATAATTTGTTGAAAAAGTTGTTTATGTTATCTTTGAGGGAGATTAAAACATTTTTGGATTTATGTAATATATCCAATAATCCGTATTTTATATACGTAATAAAAAAATATGTATCTTTTCAATGTGGTTTTATTATAATTAATGTTATTACCATGTATCAAGAGAATACATTATCAAGGTATTTATATGTTTGGTATGTGATGATAAAGAGATACTTAATTGTATAGGATCATGATAATTGATTTTATAAAATTTAGTGACCTTATCTATATTGACATTTATATTATGATTTTGGAAGATTCATATGGATAACCATTTTTGAAATGGTTTAATTTGAACTCTTGATGAGTCTTTAGAGATTAGTGTAATACTTCACCATATGTGGATTTAGGCATATTGGAAAACCCATTCCAACCATTTTTTCTTAATAATAACTAGAGATTGAAATAATAACTTATTACTCAATTATGGTTGTTACAATTCATTAAAAGTTAATATTACTTCTTCAAGCATAAAAATTTAATTTTCATTATTTAATTATATAAATAATATATTGAATTGAAATTGATCTAGTATGACACAAGGATGAAATATTTCATATGAAATAAAAATATATCAAATAATTTTATATTGTTAAGGTGTAATTAATTCCTCACCTCCCAGAAATGTCTCTTAGAACAAAAATATTGTCCTATAATCATACTTTATGATATCATTTTATTTTTTCACACCCCTTTGGATTAAATTTTTTCGGTAAACTTCTATAGATCACCCACTTTCTTGTGATCAATGATCATTATCACTCTCTAGTAAATATTTGGTGTTAATAACGTCTTCTATATACATGATCACATTTTCAATGTATATTCTCATACATGGAAACCTAATTATGTGATTATCTTATATGACCTCCCAACATCACACTATCTCTTATTAAGATTATTTTTATTATTCTTATTAATATCTGTGTTTATCCGTAGATGTTTCTTCAAATATCAAATCATTGATTACTAGTATCATGTTAAAATGAAAAGGAAAAAATTTATTTAATGTGGAAGGAATTTAACACCCCAAGATTTTATGGGAATAATGTTTTTTGATACAATGTATGGAATGAAACGACAATCATTGAAGGGAATATAACATCCTAGAACATTATAATATATTTAGGTTTAACTAAATTTATTATCTTTAATAACTTGAAGAAAACACAATCATGAGTCTAAATGAACTTTGATATAGTATATCATTATAACCTGACCAAAAAAATTCAATATTTATAGCACTCAGCTAATTATGAAAAATGTTTTTATTTATTTATTCTTAATAAAATAATAATAATTTGTATGAGAAAAATTTTTTCTAAAAAAAATATTCTTTTTATAAATGATGGTTTAGTGATAATTTGTGCATAGTTATTAAAATTTATTTTTATTACTTTTGTAAAATTTATTTTACAAATTAAACTTCATTTTTGAAATCTTAATTCCAAAATTAGAATAGGGTAAATTTTTGGGATCTTTCAGAAATGTTTAATTTTTTATGAATAGGGACAGTTTATAAACTATATTGGAAAATTTACCTTTTATTGTCATTATATACACTACTGTAAATAAGATCTATACCAACGGTTTTGGGAAAACCGTTGGTATAGTTCACTTAAATGGACCTATACCAATAGTTTGGCCAAAACTGTTGGTATAGGTCTCTAATTGGGAACTATACCAACGGTTTGGGGAAAATTGTTGGTATAGGTCACTTTTAAGGACCTATGCCAACGGTTTTGGCCAAACCATTGGTATAGGTCCATAATGGAGACCCAATACCAACAGTTTTCCCCAAACCGTTGGTATAGGTCCCCCCTATACCAACGGTTTTCCAAAACTATTGATATAGGTCCTAAAAGAAATAAATCTATACCAATGGTTCCCAAAACCTTTAGTATAGGTCTATACCAATAGTTTTGCGAACTGTTGGTATAGTTACATGTATTTTTTATGAAATATTCTTACAGATAACATTAAATAAATCAATGTTTAAAATATTTATGATAATACATATATATTAATGAAATTATGTTCACAAAAGTCAAGTTAGGTTAGTTGTTAGGCCGTTCAATCATAAACTTGAGGTATTGAGATCAAAACCAACAGATTTCTTCCTTAAATACATATACCAGCAGTTTTATACAACCATTGGTATTGATTTTTCATATTACTTATACCGACGATTTTGAAAACCGTTGATATAGGTCTATACCAATGGTTTTGGGAAAACCGTTGGTATAGACCTATCCCCATGGCTTACATGGCCATAGTTATCCAAACCATTGGTATAGGATATACCAACGGTTTGGAGGCCTATACAAACGATTTCAAACTGTTGGTATAGGGTATTTTTCTATTAGTGATAAAAATTTATATTATATTGTTAATATTTTTAAATTAAAATAGATCAATTTTATATAAATCAATAAAATTTAGGCCATTGTAATCATTTTAATATTGAATATAGAAATAAAAAACAAATCATTTGACCATTTTCTCTTTAAAATCCCACATTACTATCATGTCTAGGAGATTAATATAAAATTTAATGTTTTTAATACTTTAAATTTAATTTGTTAAAAATTATTCCATATTTGGAGTCATCATAGTTTATAATTTCTAATATGTCCAACTTCATTATTGACACAAATAAATTATGAAAACATTAAAAATTAATTATCATTATTAATGTAAAACTGATTTATCAGGGGTTAAACAAAGAAGGTGAGGTTTAAAATGACCTACCAAATTTTCCAATAATTTTTTTTTACATTATTTCCACCATTATCACCTTATTCTCTATTGTTATGAGTATATGTGGATCTATTCCATGATAGTGACCAATATAATAAGTTAAGTAATGAAAACCCCACGGTGTATCTTAGTAGTAGCGAACATATAGGTGTTGGGGAGGTCTAAATTCTGTATCCTCCCAATTTATTAAATGTGTATGGGTGTTTGTGTGTTTTCATTGACTTGTATCCCCTTCTTGTATATGTTTTATGTGAATTAAAAGATAAAAAGGATGCTTAATTCCTTTTGATTCCTATATAACATTCCTATAGGGGAAAAAATATAATCAGTTATAATTATTATTTCTAAATATAAATGTGTAGTTTTTATCATGATAATTTAAAATAAATTTTTTTGAGAAATAATTCATATAAATTCTTATGAAACCCCAACTGGGTAATTATTTTGTTAATAATAAAATAAAATAAATAATACTAAAAAAATATATTTAATGTAAATTGAATGAATTATAATTTACAATTAATTTTTATGAGAAATATATCATGATTCAAAGGTGTGAACTTAATATATTCTAATTTTATCATTTTATAGATATTTTTAAATATAAAATTAAATGAATAATGTCAAAATTTACATTAAAGTTATTTTATTATGGATGATATTTTTTTAAATGATATTAATTTACTAAAAAATATATCTTCAACCAAGTGGTTTTATATGCTAATAAATATCATTTATGGTACTTCATGTACCAATTTGTCTTTTATAATGAGTATATTGTCCCCTATGTAGTAATTACTCAGTAATCAAGGTAATGGAGAATGCGGGGTTATTGAACTATACATGTACTTATGTTAAAATTAATTTTCATAACATATATGTTTTTATATTGTAAATTAGTTATCATATTTAGAACCATTGAATCCAAATTATCTTATAATTCTCATTTTATTTTATTCTAATAGGTTAAATTACCTGGGTTAGAAAGACCAATTACTATAGTGAAAATCCAAAATAGTAAAAAAAAGGAATCCTAGATGTTAATGAACAACATGTTTAATACATGTTTTTTATTATGTGTGGGAGGTGTGGATAGCCCCTCAAACTATTAAATTATATATTTTATAGATTTATGTTGTATGAGTGACCTTCCAATATTGGTTACTTTCGAGTATTTACAAAAACTTCACCCCTACTCAATTATAAATGGGCACTCACTCCCCTCAAAAACTCACACATCTCAAGTCCATTAGATCATCCAAAACCTGACCAAATCACTTCTTAAATTCGATAATATCATCGTAGAAGCATTATTTTTGGGATAAATACAACCTCGTAAGGCTTTATTGATACGTTATGGAGGATACAAGAAGAAGTGGTAATGTTCTTCAATTAATGCTCTAAATTGTTTTTCGCCACTTCCTTTAATTCTTATTAAAAATGTTGATATAATAGAATCAATATATTACATATACTGGTATGTTTTTATAATAATATAATTAACTATAACCATCTCAATTTCCATTAAATGGGTTTTGAAATCATTATTCGTGTGTATGAAAGTAAACCACCTCGTGAACCGGTCTCATCATTATTCTATTGCAACCTTCCATGATAAGGAAAGATGATGTATTTAAAGAATATATATGGTATTTATAACATATTTGTATCTATTGTTTCATTATATCTTATATATCCTTTTTTAAATTCCATTCCCTTGGGGACCTGGTAACATCACTCATGTGCACGACAGACTACAACCTCATGAAGCGGTGTGATAAAACATTTACTAATGCAATAAATATAATGTAATATGTATAAATTTAACAAATATTTGTTATAAACATGAAATTATTGTTATACTCAATCCATATTAATCATTCAGATAATATAATATTCTTTTTTACCTTTTCACTCACTTAAGGATGATTACATCATTCTTATACGTGTGGACTACCATTATCATTAAGCGACATGAATCTATTTTGATGACCACACCACGTGGAAGATATATATGTATGAAGATATAATATGGTATATATGATATTATTATCATCATATGAAGATAAAATATTACAAACCTCCTCTCAATAATGATCATTGAAAAATGTAAATGTTTCCCATGCGTACGTACCGCCTATGATATCCATGATCGTAACGTACTTCATTTTTCATTACAATATTTCACGATTATTCTTATAAGTAATATTTATAAATAAATAAGATAATTATTTCATTATTATTATTCTTTATATGATATCACTATATAATATTTTTAATAACCTGATCTTTTATGATGAAATGTGAATGAGAAAACAGGTCAATTAACACCTGAACAAATGAAAATATTGAAACATTAATAATTAACGGGTGATAATATGATATAAAAGTTTCATATATGATATTCTAAATATTAATATGGTCAAATTGTAATTTAATGACTTGTATAAAAGAAATTTACATCAATTTAAATATCTTTCAACCATAAGGAAGTGTATAGTAAGTGATTTTGTCTTAATTTACAACCTATTGAAACTTATTTGATAGTTTTCACCAATCCACTATTATATGGTGTATATAATTCCAAATTGACATTTAATATCAGTATTAATTTATAATTTATAGAATTTTATTTTTCAATTGGAATTATTTCATCCAAGGTCATTTTTCTTGAAAATAAAAAAGTGGTAAGAGTTATTGTGAAATCTCACTTTGTTTTTTGATTGTTAATATTCTCTTAAAACAATCAATTTTTTGTGATCATTTTTAATTTTAATTTATATTGATATTAAATATACATATTATTTTGTGATGTATATCATTATTTAATAATTATAATACAGTTTTTATTTGGGGTGTTATCTTTAAGGTTATTTGATTAACTAGGGAAATGTTGAATTATATGATCTTTTACTCAATATAGATATTATTTTTAATAATTCATAATTTTCATGAATAAAATCAATTATTATATATATTTGGAATTATTTTCAAATGTATTTATTGGGTTACCTTTTAATTTATACAGCTCATTGATTCCTCAATAAGTCTCATATGACAAATCAGATGTGCAAATTAAACCAATTTCTACGTTTTGTTTTAAACTATCTTGTGAATGGTCATGATTGTAGAGTTATCAAATGTGTTTTATCTAGATGTTTTAAAATATATTTAGGATATATCTTGTAATTAGAGGTCTAAATATTCCATATACATGATTTATAAAAAGTAATCACTTTTATTAATAATTCAGTAATATTATTATCAATGATATATTCACTATAATATTTTCTATAAATTCATTTTATTATTAGTACATGATTAAATAAATTTTTTTCCATATATTTAGAATTAAAAATTTATTTTTTTCTTTCTATAACAGGATAGTTAAGTTATTCAAATGGAATATGTGTGTAGTTATTTACCCTTACAAGTTTTTTATTCTTATTGATTCATGATAGCTTATATTGTAGTTAATCCTTAATGTTAATTTGAGATCACTCTTATTAATTCCTTAATTATTAATCCACAAAGTGTACTATATTTTATATTCAAGAATTAGTATATGGAATAACGGTATTCTTTAAAAAAATTGTAATGTGTTCTCTCAAATATAATGAAAGACTGATGTATACATCTAGTTTTCAAGGACTACTAAACAATGAAGTCATTCCAGATGTGATTACTAGTATATTATTATAATGTTACAATATAAGTAATATATATAGGATATTGGGGTTGATTTAACTACAAAATCTATAATCATCGTTATACATGTCAAATATGATGATGTAATTTCCCCATTTCAACCCCTCAACTATATATATTAAGTGTTTCTAAATAATAATTTACTTTCGACCAATTTTGATGGCGTATTTAGATATAAATTTTTTCTAGAAAATATATTATCATCAATAAACTAAGACCCATCTCCTATTATTCTCTGAAATTCACTTACATATATGATAACATTCAAATCAAACTATGAAAACCTTTATGTAACATCTGTCCATAATGAAAATATGGGTGGTTGATTGGTTTTGTTTAATATTTGATGTACAACCAATATATTTCGTATAAAATCTTCTCTAGATACTTCATCCAACTACTCATCATCATCATCATTTTCTTCCCCTTGTGTTCTATCATTAGAAACATCATTGTATAAAAATTAATAATTCCTCAAATATAGATCCCACAACAATTTCTTTTCTTCAATAGAATTTATAGAAACATCATAATTGTTTATGTAACTACATAAACCGTTGTTTTTTCATTAATTTGAGTATATTATTATGTTTTTTATCAATAATATAAATATCCAAATATAGTTCCAGTAATCCATTATCTTGTTTTTGGATGAATAATCTCGATGCCTACTTTTAATCCTCATCATCAAGTATCAGGTATGAAGTTTTCCATAACCTTTCCAAGAATTTTAGATATCCATAAGTAATTAACTTCATCTATTAATAAGCTATCAGGGGTAATTACCCATGAATTCTTATTTTAACATCATCCAGGTAACACAACCCTAAATATTTACAAATCTTTTTACTTGTATAGAGTAAGATACTCCTTGATATATATTAATGAATTCACTATGATAGTATATGTATGAAGATAGTGCATTGAATTATGATTTATTATTAGGAACATTTCCCAATGAATTAATTTTATACCAGCATCTATATTTTTTTATACATGTATGAATTAATCAAAGGGTTTTATTTCTATCATATTCATTCATTAAAATTAATATGTTGTGATCATATTAATATATAACACATACAAAAACTTATGATTTATGTTAATCATCCAAAATTAAATTAAATCATAAATGTACATTTCCATATTCATATGATGCATCAGGTACATGAATATTTTTCTTATAGAGAGTTAGTATCATAAAAAATCCAAATCTACTTAAGGGAAAGTATTATGTAACAGGTAGTCATCTAGTCTCTTTTTTTATAGAATTAGAGTCTGCAAGAAAGTGTAAACCCTCCCAAAGCCAAAAACCCATATATCAATAATCAATATCAACAACAATTCCAATTAAATCCTAACACATTATATATATGAATTATAAATATAGTTTAGTTTTAATGTCCTAATTTGATAAAAACATCATAGTATTTCTTGAAAGGATATTACATTAATACTAGATCCTAGCATATAACTTCAGAAATTCATGATGTCACATTGATATTTATTTGTTCCAATACTATAAATAAATACTCACATTCAATAAATATTATTCCTTAATTGATTTTTTAATTTATTATTTAGTTTTTGAATTTGGATACTTAATCATCATTATGATTACCTGCCACTATTTAATTTGTATGGAGATATTCCCTCAATTTATTACTTTAAAGGATGTTATTATGAAATATTTCATGTGATGATATGCATATATTTTATTGTATAGAATAATAATAATAAAATAATACCAAATGAATCTATTTGGGATATGTTATAATGAGATATAAAGATATATCTCCACTACCATTCACTCTATTATAGTCTAAAACATAGAGATTACATAATGGTTATGATATTAATTATTTATATCAAAATATTTACCTTGGTAGTGGAGCACTAAAAATTCATTTTCATATCACTTCCATAATTACTATCATTAATAAAAAAATCTATATGATGAAAGGTTTGAGATAATTCATTTTTCAATTAAGGGTTATAAGTGTTCTTCCCATTACAATTTACTCATACATTTCGCAACATATATATAACCTTTATGATTAATCATGACTATCTTGGGTGATATATAAGGAGGAAAAGACATTTAGATTATTCTAGTTCAACCTCGCCTATGACTTTTCTAGATATCATCATAAAAACGGGTGTCTTGTCAATTTTATTTGGTGATTAAGATATCATATCGATACACCATGGATAGAGGAACCCAGTGGCCTTTCCAAATGGATGTTCACCAACAATTGTGACTAAATATCACTGTTAGGGAAAAAAATTAGTGTATGGTACACTTAAATATACCTCATGTATATTATCCATTGTTTTAGTCTTCATAACATTATAATATTTTTATTTTAGGTTTCTATTGTATTACTCTTCCTTTAATAATCGTTGTTTGATCCTTAGGATATTTTTTTATCTGATTGTTTTATATTGCACATTTTTTAGGTTTTATTTCTAAATATTAAAAACCCTCTCATTATTTTATGTGATAATTAGTTCTAACTAGATATTTTTACATTTTTTTATCATGAGTTATATTGAATTAATTTTTTGTGATTATTATTTCATATAAAATAAAATAAGTTTTATAATGTTTTATTGAAGTGTGGTTAGGTCTAATTCAATCTCTAGAATTTTAAAAAATTTATAAAAATGTGTTGGATTTTTTTATTTCCATAATAATTTTCCAGTTTAGATTTTTTATATTGTTTCATAATTATTATATTATAACATAATAAATATAGATTTAATTCACAAAAAAAATGCTCGGTTAGATAGACAATAAAATTATTAACATTTTATTAATCCCAATGGATATCTTAAATTGTAGTTTCAATTTTCTAAAAATTTCTCATAATTCATAGAATTGTTTGGGAATTTGTAATTTATAGAATTCAAAATATTTTATTTCATGATATATCATTAAATATGCTTCATAATTACGTGCCATTTTTCAGCTATAAATCTACGGAATATATCTATATTTTATTCAGCTACATAAAATGATATAAATGATGTTTAGATACAACCAAAAATGATCTGAATATTTGTAACATTCTATAATTTTTTCTTTAGAGTTTTAATTATATTTTCTAATTGTTATTTATGATATATCATCACATATAACTCAAACTTATTTCTTATTTAATATATTAACAATATCTCAATTTTATATATATTTCAGTATTCTAGACCTTTAGTTAATTCTGAGTTTTGGATTTGAAAAAATAACCAATGTTTTTGTAATGATGTTACTTTCTAGTTATTCATTTTTTGAAACACATTTTTATCTACCTTTCATTCCTTAATATAACATATCTTGTGTTTCATTTTTAGTGATCATGAGTTTCATGATAGTAACCACAAAATGTTTTTATAGTCACCATGAATTTTTGTATGTGATCATAAGATAACTTAATATTTCTTATGAAATCCTCAACTTGTAAAAATGATTCTTCAAACAATATAAAAATTAATGAAAATTTGGAAGATGTGAAAATTAAAATAGGATCTCAATTGATTTATAATCTTTCGATGTTTAAGTGAGAAGATTAACTAATCCTGAGTTAGCCACAGTGAACATTGTTTATTCTTTTATATGATCCAAAAATGTTGTAACACCCTAGGTAAATAAAGAATATGAAATTTTCATATTTATCTATATTTTTTAATAAAATATTAATATTACTTTAAAGGGAACTCTATGCTTGATGGCGTACCCAATACACAACAACAAGTTTCTTTGAAATCTTACGTTGCACTCTAATAATAAAATAATATTATTTTAAATGGTAGTTAACGCCTAGCCATTGTATTGGTGGGAATGAATATAAATAACAAAAATAGGATTATATATGTTTGTTAATTTTTTTTACATTTATCCAATAAAAGATAAAGGCTTAAAATAAGAAAAGAATTCAATTTTAAGCATAAATACTCTCGAATTCACTAAAAGGTCGATTTATCGCCTTTTGATGGTGAACCATCTTTAAAATAGTTTTGGTCACTCTTATTCATTCTATTGGACCAAATAAAATTATTATTTAGAATCGGGACATCAAAATTTACTTTGTGTAAATTTTTGGTATATTTCCGATAAAGTTCATTTTTTAATGCATAGTGAAAAATGTTGTATTTTAATTCAAAACCAATTTTTAATATAATTTATGTATATGATTAGATTATATTTTGAATTGTTTTTAAAGTTAAATTAGAATATATTTTTACCATTTAATCCAATTGTGGTCATTATAATTAATTTCACATTGAAATTGGACTTAAACTAGTGTCAATCTTTTGATATATATTGTTTCTTAAAATCACGCTATTTGTTTTGACAGCAAGGAATTAATTATTAAATTAATTAATGAAACTTATATGTTTTGAATTTTGTAAAATATACATCATTTTTTAATTCGGAATATCAAATATATCTTAGGGTGAATTTTTGGTATTTTTCTGAAAACTCCAATTTTTGATAAATAGTGAAACCACTAAGTGGTAGTTTAAAAACTGATTTTTCATTTAAATGAAACTCTACCACTTCTGTGATTTTAATTTCAAAATTAATACATACATGTTTGTCATTAGGATGTAAAATGTGGTTCAATGGGATTAAAATAATTTTTTGGTGAATAGTAACTTTTATGTTTTATTAATCATGATTAAAGGTAATTAGTGTAATTTAAGGTAAAGATAATGTTATAATAATATGAAATGACCATGACACATGTACTACCCTTATTGGATGATTCATGTAAGACCAAGACAATCCATGGTTCAACTTGGGGACCCCATGGAGCCACTTTGGTAGGAAAACGACATTAATAACGTTTTATTTAAAGTTAAAATTAAAATGTCACAAACATGTGTTGTTTTACTAAAACAATTTTTACATGGGGTTATAAAAGTCATATTTTTGACTATAAATATTCATTATAAATCTAAAGATATTTCCTACATCATGATAGTTTTATATAATTTTTATACATTAAATAAATTAAATTATTTATGACGCCATGATGATGCAGCGATTACCACATTATTTAACGATTTAAATAAAATGAAAATATAATGTAAAATATAAGGCCTACACTTGTCAAAAACCTATTGTATGTGTGGATTTAGAACTATTATCACCTTATCCTATAAATATATGATTTTTGGACATTTAAAATTCAAAAAGAATTTTATAATAATGTTACTTTTCAAGACTTTCTAAGAGTGCCCCTCCTCTCCTCTTATAAAAGGCCCCCACCTCTACCACCTTACCCACACCTCTCAAACATTTGGCTCGACCAAAACCTACCCATTTTGTCTCTCCACATCCCTCTCTTACTCATAGAAGCCTCACATTGGGATGAAGTCTTTCCAAGGAAGCCTTTGAGCTCAAATCAAAAAGAGTTACCCGATTTAAAGGTAAAGTCTTCCCTAGTGTTTTTTTGTTTTATTTTTCTTCTCCAAACCCCTAAAATATTTTTATTCCTTTATTTTATAACAACACCAATATCTTCAATATAATAGGATGTTGTTATGTGATATATTCGAGCTACAATTACACACACCTCTGTCTAATTGTTAAAGAACATACTGTTTCTGTGGATGGGGAATTACTGCCTCACGAAACGATGATTGTTCAATGTTCTCTTAACACCTTTCATGGTGTCCATTATGATGTCACAATATTTTATATAGGATATATATGGTATTTATGTTTACTATATTCTTCTGTATTTTAAATTTAAAACATACCTTTATTCTTTTCATGTTGTGAAAATGCGATAATTTCATATGAGGAAGTGTGGACTACCGCCCCCTCAAGTGATGTGACTCGTTCATACAATACATGTAATGTATAAAGAATGAAATTAATGAACATATGTGACCTATATAACATATATATTATACTGGGATTATAATATATATATATATATATCTCATTTATTTTTAATTCCATTAATATGAAGAAAAAAAATGAAAGTAGCGTTCATGCGTACGTACGGCCTACCGTCTCCATGAACAGTGCATTTCATTTTTTATCTCCAAATGTTATAAAATAGTATAAAATAAATATGTACTGGATATATATAATATTTTAATCATTAATAATATTCTGGAAATTATTTACTTATAACTACATGGGTAATCATTTTCAAACAAGTTCATTTTTAACTCATGTACCAAACATCGACAAAAACGTCTAATATGAACTAACATTATTAAAAAATTATTATAAAATTATAAATGTGATATGAACTGAATAATAATATTTAAAGGAGTTAATTAAAAAATTATAAATTGACCAAAGTTTATTATTCAGGAATATAAAGAAATGAACAAGATAAGTCGGACTTGAGGTAAGGGATCCTACCTCTCTTTCTTTCTAAGTACTCTCTTTTATGTCATTTCTTTTTTTCTCATCTTTATTATGTTTTGGGATATTACTTTATATTACTCATACTGTAATTTTTATTGTCATATTATGAGAGACCCTATTTGATCTCGTAAATCCATTTTTGGATGTTTTAAGTGGCACTGTTAGGCTGCTGAGTTTTCGTAAGGGATTTTTCATCTCACTTTTATTCCCGTGAGATTTATGCTACATTTTCCACAATTTTCTTTGAGTGGTGTATGTACTGCCCATTATTCTACTATTTGTTTAATATAGTTTCATTTATGGGTATATACATCAATGTTTTATAGTCCTTCTTTCATGGGGTGTACGTTTCGGAAGTTACCCAATTCGGTAAGGGAACCATTCACCCTCCTCATTTTAGAAGACTTCTTTTTCTTAGGTCTTTTAATGTTATTGTGATGGGATATGTTATTATATATCCTTATTGTTTTATATTTTATTTCCAAGTGATGAGATACCCCTTTTTATCTTTCATCATCTGATTTTATAAATTTTAAAGTGACGCCGTTAGGCTGTCGGATTTTTGTAATGGAACTTCTTAACCCACTTTCAATTATTTGGGTTAAAACTATACTTCTTGATTTTATTATGCCAAGATTATGTGTGTAATATCTATGTTGTAATTTCCACAAACCTTTGTGTGGATATACTATTTCTTCACATAATCATCTCGTTGATAAATTCTTACATCATTTATACAAACTTGTATGGGAAATCATAACTCAATCTCATTTCATTGAGTTAAATATCTATGTCATTGGTTTTGTTTTTTCAAGAGTATGTGTGAATGAAAAATGATTGTTTTACACTTAATATTCACTTATATTTTTTGTATTTATATTTTTCACACATAATCATGTAATTTAGTTATCCTTAATCTATGGATACCGACTTTGTAAGGGACTTCGTCTCAATCTTCTTTCATTGAGGCATATTTTGTTTTATACACAACTTTATTTTATATGGTGTATAAACCCCTTTGACTTCTAGTTTTATTCTAAAGGAATGTTTTTCTATATGAATCTTTTTACTAAATGACAAAAATAATTTTTCTTTTTAACATATGCGGTGACAATGACCTTTCCACCGCCACGAGTATTATTTGATCTTTGGCTTCCTCAACAATCCGTTATATTTTTAAAAGTAAATAAATACCATATACTCTTTTATGTATTTTGGTATTGAAAATGGTTTTGATAATGGATTTTTTATGTAAATATTTTTAAGTGATACATTGTGATTGAAATTTGGAAATGTTTCGTTTCCTTTATAATTGTTGTATGTGTTATGATTTTATAATTACACTTGGACATTTGACGGGTGGTTACGTGATAAACCATATGACAGGTGGTGTTGTGAATACCAGGACAGGTGGTTACGTTATAACCTCCAATTCATTGGGTATGGAAGTCGGCCGTAGGGCTATTCCATTTAGTGATATGTGTGGAAGTCAACCATATGTTTATTCCATTTAAGTATGTTTATGTCCCAAGTTACCTTTATATGTTATGTGTTATTTATATGGGTTTTATGGTAATATTTTGGTTACAAAAGGGTAAGTAATAATCTTTTATTCAGTGAAGAGTTTTTACTACTTCATAAAGGTGAAAAGTATTACTTTGATAAAGTATTCATGGTTTAGTTGATGTTTTGAAAAACTAACTGTTTTCCTTCTTTATGTATCCTTTACTGGGATTTTTATGCTCATACCATGTTTTTGAAATGTTTTCTATAGGACTTAAAGATGAATAGGGTCAAGGATGGGATCAAGGAAAGACATGCTATCTAAAACATAGAACTAGACATGTTTCTTTTTAAGAGTTTTTATTTTATGTAAACTTAGTAGAAGTGTCTACTTTGTAATCTTTTGAGATGTTATAGTTATGACCTAATTCTCTAAAACTCTAAACCTAAAAAGATCCTCTATGTGAATTATTTATTTAATTCATGATTATGTAATGTTTTAAGTCAGGGTACTTATAAAGGTTATAGGAATCTTTTGAATGCATTATTTCAAGAATTTTTGAAGAATCAAGGTTTGTATTGTTATCAAAGGAGTTGTTCTCATAGTATTTATATTTCTCACATTACACAATAACTCTTTTAGTAACTATACATACCTATAATTTTATTTATTCACAGTTATTATACTGACCATGAATTCCCACCCAATATTGTAACCCCGTGTTATTTAATTGACCACACAATATATTTTTCCCACTATTAGTACACCGACCAAAAGGAAACCATCAATGTATTATCTTTATAGTATGTATATTAATCACAAGTGCATCTAATGTGCACTTTTATTATTTTATTTTTATATTTGTTTCCTAAATATAAATTTTAAAACATGGATTTTTTCATTATTTTTGATAATATCATTAACTTCATGCTTATTTTACTTTTTTGGTATTTTATTAATTTACAAAAATTCATTTATATTATATAGATGTCATGAAATTTTTTTCTAAATATTGTAAATTTTTTAAACTTTATGTAATAGTTAATCATTATTATTGTATAGGTTATACAACATGTATTTGGAATATTTATGTTTATATATTTTTAGTTAAGATCTTTGACTTATTATTTGATAAATTTATATTATATGATTTGAAAATTATTCAATCATATTTTATGGTATTTAATGAATTTTAATTAATTTTTTCAATATTTTACAATGTTTAATTAAATTATAATGTATTTGAAATATGAATTTAATTTTCAATCTATTATATGAAATTTATTGATTTTTTACCAATTATTATGGATTATTTTTCATTTATATAATGGCTCCTTAAAATTTGTTTCTATTGGTATTTATTTTTTGAATTCATGTGTTTACTGTTATGATTATTCTAGACAATAATTTACTCTCTCATAGATAATTATTTATATTATGATTTTAAATTACATTACCCTATTGAATATATGATTTTTTGTTTTTAAAGACCCTATTTTAAAGCCCTCATATTCATTCAAATCATATTCATAACACTTACGATTAAATTATCCTTTTGAGAAATAAATATTCAATCTATTATTCAAAACATTTCATGTGTTAACAAATATTATTTTTTTAGATGATCTCTCGTTCACGATACCAAATCTTCTTGGACTATTACTACATTTATTATACAACCTAATATCATACTAAGAAACTAGTAATCATCCTTTATTTTATTTTACTTCATTTTATTTTATTTTTTTATATCATTACATCAAATATATCATGTACACTCTGTTTTATTCTATGATTTTATGTATATGATAATTTATTCATATTTTCCTTGGGTTGTGAAACTGGGATTCTAATGTCGGGATCATATGTGTTATGACTCCAATAGTCTAAATAAAATTTTGTAATTGGGTTTAGAGTCTAGATAAAAAAATTAGTTTCATTGTGGTTATCCCCCCACTTCATAGAAAAGGATATTGTAATCGGGTTGTAATCCCCTTTAAAAAATAATATTAGATTACAATGTATATCTACCCAAGTAAAGAGATATTAGAGTAATGTAGGAAAAAATTGAATCAAGCTACTATAAAAATATCTTCATTTTATTTCTCTCAATTACATTGAAAAATAAATATTATAATTAAATTTCATAATTAATTTATATAAATATACTATTTCATTAATTTTTTTTAATTTTTCATATTCACCCCCTCTTGAACAACTAATAATACTATTTAAAAACTAAAATAGAAACCATTCAAAATTAAATTCATATTAGATATTCCAAATTATTATTAATTAATAATAATTTAAAATAATAATCATAACAATGATTAATTAAATACAATTATGATTACTTAAACCTAATCAAGAATACTTAACAAAGATTAAAATTTTTTATGTTGAAGCCACTATGTTTTCAATTATCCTTCCAAAACAACAAATTAATGAGTATTGGTTAATGTTATTAAACTAGTGAAACCTTATTTTCACATCCAAATTAAGTAAATATTATTAAAAATCTCACTCTAAATCACCATTATCATAATAAATATTCTAAAATGTAACATTTACTCCTAACGTAACAAAAAAATAATAATTTACATGGTTTAGATAAATTCCACTATGTGGGAGAAACTATTGGAGTTAGTTCCATAGAAGTAAATTTTATTTACTTTATGATTACATGTAATAATTTATTATAATATAAATAAAATATCTTATCACATTATGATTTTTCTTTTATGTGACATTGTAGGTGATAATGCCCTATGTGTACATGTAATAGTGAAAGGACATAATTCTTCCCTGATATGATGAGAACCTAGGAGTGTCACAAAAATATTATTAAATATATGATATATAGATATATGTTTCATTTGATGGTATAAAAATGATGTTTTCTATCATGGGTGGAGACTCATAATACTTTGAGACACTTTCCGATGGTGTATGCCCTTGGAAATCATTAGTACATATGATAATGAGAACATGAAAGCTTAGTGGAAATTAACATTTGTATGTGTCTTTGGATATTCCTAACATAAAATAGTATAAAGGACCTTAATAATTAATATTATTATTAACACATTTTTCGTGTCATGTACTTTTATATATTATTGAAAATCATGATGACATAAGCTCATGGAGAAGTAGGATACATTGGGTGTGTCACGAGTGATATTGTATTAATGAAAATTGTGATAAAGGATTTATTAGTTATTTTATTTAGTATATGTTGATATCTCTATTGTTTTTATAGGAATCTAATTTCATGATAAAATCCATGCAGTGTTATTGGGATTTTTTTAGAACATCAATTAATGATTCACCAAGAATATTGTTTGATGGCACCGGTCTCCAATATTCTATATTAAAGATATCAATTTAATTGGACTACACTACATAGTATAACTTCATTGGAAGTTATTAGCCATTGGGATATTTACATCATTCCTAATTGTATCCTTTTCCTATCACTAGATATTAACATTGGACAATAGGCAGCATATTGTAATACTGGTGATAAAGGGGCCTATAGTCTCACAAACAAAGTGTATTTAGAATATCAATTAAATTCCATATGAATTTAACATATTGGATAAATATTATTCTATTCTTTGGTTTGATAATTTTTTTTGGTTTGATAAAAAATATTTAATCATCAATTATTCAAAAAAAATTTAGTTGAAGATAAAATAAATATTTATTTAGATGAATATTATTAAACTATATGAATTTAAAATATTTATTTATTCAGTTTTGTTCACAAGGTAATAAAATATTTATTTATTCAATAATTTTAATATTTAATAAATATTTATTCACTAGTACTCATGAATATAATGTTTATATATTTATTGGTTAATAATGTTGTGACATTTATTTAATTAAATAAACAGTCCTTATAAAAGACTTGATAAATATTATTGAGGATTGATGGACTGAGTTATGTTGTATAATGAGAAATTTCATATTAAATATTATTTTAATAAATATTAAAAGATTAATATTGGAAAATAATATTTTGTATTCATTATTTTGGATCATTTTAAGTAAATATTATTACTATTATTATTATATAATCCTGAGGTTCACTTAGAACTATGATATTAATAAGAGACCTTGTGCAATTATTTTTTTAGAACCAACAATAGATAAACCACATTGTGACATCCATTTCAAATGAGGGCCATATTACATCACTGTGTACAAAAATTATAAGTAAAATCATATCAAGCCATATAGGGCACCATCCCAATAATTCTATAAAGAACACACTGAAATTCTCTACCTCAACCAGAAAAAATCCATGTCCACTTGAATGATTTAGTTTCAATCAATAGTGTCTATCACAAATGTTATATTTTTCTATGATAGAACTAGTAGAATTATATGGTGATGAGCATAGATTCACGATGTAGTTTAAAATCAATGTTAGATGAAAAATATACTAGAATCTCTAACACAACAATGATACGTCAAGAGTTGTACACTGATTCATTGATAATGAATTAATTTATCGAGTGATAATACATAAATTGAATACTTTAATATTATGTTATTTGTGAAAATATCCACTCATTGTGGATTTTAGGAATTAATTTATATAAAGTTTTTAGGAGAAATATAAAAAAAAAATTATGGAATTTTTTTTGGTTATTTACCAACATACATTCACTACATCATATAACCATCAAATGGTACAAGAGTGCTAAAAAATAATTTTTTATTTTTTATTATTCCATGATCAAATATATGATTTTTTTTAGTTTTTCACTTTTAGATTATTCTTTCATCCATACCGAATTTAATTATCCTAATTTTTACATATTAATTATATTGTTTCAAGTTACATATCTTCTTAAAAAGATTATGGAAGTATGAAAACTTTTAGGAGAAGTTTATGGGAGGTGGAGAGGAATTTTGATTGTAGGCATGATTATGGGGTGTGTGAATATAAGTAAACATAGATTCCCAATTTCAATATGCCTAGATATTTCATTGGAGATATGACATGTTGAATAATAATGATATGAAGAGAATTTAATTTACACCACATGTTGATTATGTCAACCTAGATGATAGATTTCATACCACACATTGTGTAGCTGGTGTAAACACGTTGTAGTCTTCATGATTTAGCTGTAGAATTCACGCTAATAGTGTGGTTAAATACATGGAATAACACCATATGAGATTAAAATCTAGTATCATTAATGTGATACATGTCAGGCTGTTGGAATACACACTATGTGGCTTATTAATCCACGTCTTTGATGAATACACTAAGTCCACTAATGGGTTACATAAACACATGATAATGAGAACACACGTCATATAACTCATTGGAACATCCTATTAAATCCGACCAACTCCTTGTTTTTTAATACCAACTATGTGGTTAGAAAAGAATATAACATGTGTCACATTATAACATGTTTCATAATCTCCCATTAAATAAAAAAATAAAAAAAATAAAAAATTATTTATTATATTATTCAATTCCAGAATACCTTATATAATTTAAAGATTTATCAATGTAATAAATCTTAAAAATAAATAAATTATTTATTAAATCCATGTGATTATCTATAATTATTGGTTTCTCCATTTATATTCCATGTTTCATTTAAAATGGGAATCTCCAAGAGACATCATAAATTCCTTAAGTTTAAAATAAATAACTATGAAATTAATTAATTGAATTAAATCAAGCATGTTTACCATAATAATAAATAAGGAATTGAAGTGAATTTTAGCCAGTGTAATTTTATTATTTTTTGCATGCTGCATCAATGACTATGATCTTATGAAACTTATGTATGTGATTGGTTTATTTAATTTATTATTATAGCATATTTTTGTAATAATTTACTAAAAAAAATAATGGTATATAAGTCATCATATCTTCTCATGATGTAAGTGACTATGTAATGATAGTTTATTTATGTAAACCCCTTATCCATATCGTTAATTATCATTTCCTAAATATGAGTAAAATTATATAATGGATAGATCTCTCAAGTGAGTGTTGATGGTTCATGATCATAGTTGATGTGAATCCCATCCTGAAGGAACGTCAGAGTACATGTGGAACACAATAACTCAAATAAATCATCGTTCCATGATGTAATTCCATGTATCAAGGGTTATTTTATTATCTACCACATAATATTACCATTTGAGTAGATAGTAGTCATTCAACTTTATTTATATTTTTTTTTTATTTTCATGGATAATTATTTATTTATTTTTAATCATTAACCTAAGAAATTAATAAGCATTTCAAATAAAATTAAAATACATTTTATAATAATTGAAAAATTATCATAGAATGAATAAAATCTTATGTAAAATTCACAAAACATTAACAATAATGTAACAAGATAAAATGTATAGTTTACACATAAAGATAAAAATATCTCAAATTAAATATTAAGTTATTTCATACTTTTTCCAACTAAGATAAAAATCAAAAATTCTTCAATGTGATTGAATAGCCCATGTTTGGTGGTTTTAAATTATCGGTGTATTTCAACACCATTTCAAGGGTTGAAATAACATAGATCACGTCAATGAAAAACAACCCAAAAATGAATTAGTGTAGCTAAGAAGACAAGTGTTGAGGAATTTCTTATACATGATTTATGGGTTGGGAGTCTAGTTAATATATCAATGATATATGTATTAGTATATTTGGTAAGTTAGATTGGGCTAAAACCCTTAGAATTAATTCTCAGGTCAATGATTTTGTTATGTTATTTATTATATAGATGCTTTCTATTATGATATCTATGTAATGGTATGTTTTAAAACTAATGTTGATGGCTATTGCGATTCGATAAAATAGTGATAGATTAATAAATTTAATTTAATATTTATTATCCTAATTAGTAATCCAGATAAATTAATAAAATTATGATCTTTTTTATTATAGAAAATGAGACCCAAAAAACGTTGAAAATCTCAGGGAGGTCCATTATAGAGAAGGAATGGATTCACTGAGGCTTAACTTTCTAGGAATGAAATATGTTTTCATATATTATACTACAAAATGAGTGAAAATTATATATACCTGAAAACATTATTCATAAGTTTCATAGAAAAATGGCTAATGAAGAAGAATTTTATCTCTATATGAAAAATTTGGATGATGCCAGATTTTTCTAATTTTTCATGATATCATCCATGTCAATTTGTATATTAAGGAAATATGAGGATATATATTAATAGAGAATCATCTATAACCAGTAGGATCTTTGTAAAAAAGGCAAGGAAAAATATATATGATATATACAAGTATTATTGCCATGTATGCATTGAGTGTTTTCATAGAATGGGGCTTATGTAGCCCGAATGATTGGTTATATTTTGTAACTAGACATCTTGGGGTATATATTCCAATATAGTTTGTTCATAGACCTCAGTTTACCCTATATGTCTAATATTTTCTGTTTGTTTATTGACAATTATAATATAATCAATAGTAATAATACAGCTTCATAACTTGTTACACTAATTCACCAACTCTATAATTACATGGGGAATAAAAATCCTATGATTCTTATGGTGAATATAAAAAGGAATGATATGGAAAAGTGGAACAAGATTCAAACTATAAGTCATTTGAACTTCATCTTTCTAAAAAACTAATATTCTGGGGTAGGAAAAGTTCAAACATGTAGTATGTTTTTCATGTCGAATTTTGGGACATGTGAAGAGTAGCTACACCCATTTAATTAAATAATGGGAAGATTCAATAATGTTTTATATTGAGTTAAATATTTCTATACCAACACATTTGTTACTAGATATATTTTCTCTGCTCCTATATATATTTAAATGAGGGATCTTAGTGGATCTGGAATGATTTCTATTGCATAGGTGCATTTATAGGATGATAAAATTTTAATTTATATTGGAAAATACATTTAAAACTTTATCCTACCCTTCCAAACTATGATGTTTTTGGTTTTAAAATATGATTATTATGTACTAAAAGTGTCTAAAAAAAACTTTTGTATCCTACTTAGATACATATTGTATTATCTTCATGTTTGGAAATAAAAAATTATTATTTTATAAGGAAACCATATTTTATGGAATAGATAATTTAAATAATTTTATTTATGTATTAAATTAAAAAAACTAAGTACTGTGACTTGATAATGAACCAATATCACCTGGCTCATTTCACTCCCAATTGTGGAATAACAATTGTATTCTTGTAAATGAGAAGCATTTTATAAATCTCTATTGAGCTAATTACATAGATTATTTTGTTCTAAAATCACATGACAAATTCTCTTATTGTTTAATAGGTAAAATTAAAAATTATCCTTTTGTGGATAATGTAAAAGAGATATCGAGCTTATAGAATCAGTAAAAACTAAAGTGTGTGAACCATTTCTATAAGAATCTAATGTTTGGTATTCTTACATCATTACATTATCTTATGATGTGAGTAGATATGGATATTTATAGTTAATGAAGTATAAGTTTGAATCATTAGACAATGTCAATAAATTTAAAAATTAATTTTATAATCTTCTTGTTATGAAAATAAAGAATATTTGATCTGATCGTGGTTGCGAATATCATAACCAATAATTCATTGATGTTATATCAGAGTGTGTGATTCTATCATAAATAACACATCAAAATACACCATACAAGAATATTGTTAGTGAAAGGAGGAACCATACATAACATGACATCGAATGATGAATGATGATCCATGAATTTCATTCATTGTCCTTTTGGGTATATACACTACACATTACAAGATTCACACAAAACAATTTATGAACTAAAAAAACATTATTCCATTCTATTTATAGAGTAAAAATAATCTTACGAAATCACATATTCATTCATGGGGTTTTGATGTGTTTGTTAACACTAACTTTGAACAAAAAATATCACCCTGAGGCCCGAAGTGTATCATTATATATTTTTTTTGGGTAATGCCTCGGTCAAAGACCGAAGAACCATTTATTAATTAATGAAATAATAGTTTACATGAGTCGAAATGATGGGATTTTATTACAATCTCTTTAAAAGAGATGTAAATCAGCTGGTAGCACATCTAGCCAAATCATACTTTGGTGGAATAATTTGTTGGTAAGGGCATCAGCAACAACATTCGCTTCACGGAAGACATGTGTGGCAATGTAGTCAATCTCTTGAAGCGAATTCAGGAAATTCATTCAATGCGTAGTGAGCGGCAAGGCGAGATAAATAAAAGACATATTTTCTTAAGATGGATACTATCCTCAAGGTGGATAGTGGGAGAAATAATGAATTCGATAAATTTTATTCTCAAGATATACAAGTATTGGGGAAACAATAGGTTCAACATATCCTCAGGGAAGATGATGTTGTTAAAACAAATGTACCTCGTAGTATCACAAATGATTTTAGAGAACTATAAATATATAGTTTTCTTATTACTGAAGATGTTGATTCATTACTTGCTGAAAATAACTATCTTATTTCTTACAAAGAGTAAACATCATTATCATAAACTACAAGATGGAATGAAACCATGAATTACATGATAGATTATATGTATCAGAACCATGTTTGGTTTCTGGTTACACTTCCAGTCAATGTAAATCTAGTTTTGTGAAAATGGGTATTCAGGAAAAAACTATACATTGAAGTAAATGTAATTACATATAATGTAAGGATACTGGCTAAAGAGATTTTTCATAGTCATGTAATTAACTTTAATGAAAAAATTTATCCAATTTCAGAATTTAAATTAATAAAATTACTACTTCCCATAGAATATTTCCATGTCTATGAGATTTGGTATATATATATCAAAATTATTTTCTTTGATGGAAAACATCTTGAATATGTATATTTGATATAACCTAAAGGGTTTTTGACTTCATGAAATTTGATTAATATATACATGTCATAGAGATCAATCAATGGTTTAAATAAGGAATATAGGTCATAAAACATTCAATTTGATGAATCTATACATGATTTTGGTTTCATTCTAAATGAATGTGAGCAATTTTTTTATAAACATTTTTTTGGTTATGAAGTAATATTCCAAAATATTATATATTATTGATATAGTATTTATTGGAAATGGAACAAAAATCTTACAATTAATTAAAGAATTCTTAACCAAGTTCATCTCCATGAACAAATTAGGAGAAATTGTATATATCCATCATATAAAGACAATTCTTAATAAATCCAAAAGGATTCATGGATTAATTCGAAGCCATTACATTTATCAGATACTAAATAGATTTAGTTCGGGATAATCCAATATGGGATTTTTTTCGAGTGTCACATGGTATACATCTGTCTATGAAAATGAGTCCCCATACCAAATAGGAGATAGAGATTAATTATGTTCCTATACAAATCTATGATAAGGTCTATCTCGTATTCCATGTTATATACTAGTATTAATGTTTCCAATACTTTAATCATAGTATGAATATATAAATATGATCATATAACATTAACAGTCTATTTTCAAGGCTATTCATAAGTATATGATGAATAATAAACATATATCCCATTAGTATAGAGGAGATGAGGAACTATTCATTAGAGGATAAGGTAATTCTAATAACAAAATTTTTCAGAATAGCTGATGTTGTGGTTAGTATATGTCTTTTGTCTCAAAAGTTGTTCTATGAGAGAGGTGATTTTAAAGTAGGTAGTTATCATTGATTCTACAATAGATTTAAATATATAGAATCGTATGGTACAAATAAAGAATCAATTTTATTTTAAAAAATTATATGAGTTTCACATAGTTCCTATAGGTAGATATCCTATCATATTTTATTTTGATAATATTATTGTGGTGGATCATGAAAAGGATCCAAGGTTGGATCAACGAATGACGTAAATACTCTACAAAATTCATGTATTGGGGGATTTTTCTTAAAGGGATAATGTCACATTGATCATTGTTTCTATGGAAAAAATTATCATGGGCCCCTTAACTAAATATGCATCTCAATAGAATCATGAAAATCATTTTAGATCTATAAAACTGAAGGTTATTAATAGTTATCTCTAGTGTAAGTGGGATTCTATTGGAGTTGGTTACCTATAACTAACAACTATAAAAATTAGGATTACATATATTCATGTATTTGAATATTAATAAAACATCTTATCATTACATGATCTATATTTTTTGTGACATTGTATTTCATAATTTTCAAAGTGTACTTCTTGCATAAAAATTTCATAACAGTTTCATGCTATAATGACAACCTATATGTGAAACAATAATATTCTTAAATATATTATGTAAAGTATGTTGATCTAATTTGAAAAGATAGAAATGATATAGGCTATCACGGGTGGAGACTTATAATACTTTGAGGGACATTCTCATGGTGTATTCTTTTGTTTCTAATTAGTGTAATATATTATGAGCTCATGGTCCGTTAATTGGAAAACTACATTTAAATGTGTTGTTTAATATTAATATCGGAATAAGTGTGCAATGATTCTTATTAATTAATATGAACATTAATAAATTTAATGATTCTTGTAATTTCATGTATTTATGAAAACCATGATGAAAGTTTCCCCTGATGAAGTAGGATACACTTGATTTGTCATAAGTGATTTTGAATGAATGAAAAATGTGAAAAAGGATTTATCTATTTTCATATTTAACATAAGCTGAATTCTCATTCCATTTTTTGTGGATTGGATTTTTATATTAAGTTCTTTTTCCATGGTGCTCCTATAAAAAGTTCATTTTTGGAAATTCAAGTAATGGGACATCGAGAATATAGGTTATTGAAACAAGTGTGTGACATTCTAGATAAGAGATATCGAGATAAAGTGATCATATTACTTTGGGTATGTTCTTATGAAGTTACATGTCATTGTGACATTGAATTATTTTCCATATGGGAGATTTGGAAGGATTTTAGATGCTAATGTGTGACTCTAGGTAGTTTAGCCTAATGCCATAGAGAATTGGGATTTGTGGGTCACACATTAAGCGTATTCAAACCCTCAGATAAATTCCATATAGTAATTTAACATGTTGGATAAATATTATTCTCAAACATGGTTTTATAATTATTCACATTGGTTTGATCACAACTTTTCAAGAACAAGTTGTTATAGAGAATATATATGTGATTTGAATATTAAATAAATTTTTATTCACTGGGTAATTATACAATTATGTGAATATAAAAAAATTATTGATTCAAATTTATTTGTATGGTGACCAAATATTCATTTATATAGTTATATGAATTTTTAATAAAAAAATTATTTAGTTATTTTTGTGGGTATAATGTTTATAAATTTATTATAGAATAACCATGTGGAATTTATTTATCTTAATAAATTGACCTTATTCAAGGTCCAATAAATATTAATGATTGGTTATCATAGTTTAATGGGCTAGTGAGAAATTTCATATTAAGTATTTTTGAATAAATGTTACATTATTTATTTAGAAAAATTATTTTTCTTATCCATGAGTTTAGAGAATGTAAGGAAACTAATAACAATAATATTATTATTCATACGTGGGGTTCACTAGGAATTATGAAAAATAAAAGGTTCGTTCACAATTATATATTTTATAACCCTATCAAAATATACACCTCATAATGATATTTGGTTCAAGTGAGAGCCACATTACATTGTTATGAAAAAAATATAGATAGAATCATCTGAATACCTAGAAAGTACCCTCCCTAGAATGTTTTAAATAATTTAGAACATTTATCCTCATCCACTATAATGAATTCGTCTCCTCTTGTATGATTTAGTTGTGATCAAAAGGGATCATCATAAGTATTATATCCTTCCAATCTAGAACATATATAATTCTATGAAAATGATCATAGGTTCACAGAGCATATGTGGATCACCTTTATAGAGAATATCGCATTGATTTGTCTGATATAATTATGGTAAGAGATGATTTCTCTACTAATTCCTCATGAATGAAATAATTAACTGAAAGTTAATTATTTATTTAAATAAAATTATTCTATAGTATATATAAAAATTATCTCCAAACAAGGATTTCCGGAACACATTTCTATCTTGTGCTATGGATAAATATGAAGAATTTAGTGGTAAAAAATATTTGTACATACCCTAATCCACTTCTAATGTACCCTAAAACATTTTGAAACACTCCTTTTAATTGAATAGAAATATGAAAATAACTTCTTAGAGTATTAAAAATGATACCCCACACATCTATATATAGATACATCCATCTAGTTAATATTATTCTTCCACCTTCTAATCATTTTGGACAACCTTTGATTGAATAAGGTAACCACCAGGTACTCTGCACGTGCACCACCTCAACTCTTAATCTCTAGGTTATTATTTTTCATCATCATAGTTACTCTTACACAATTATAATTAATTCTTACACACATCTACTATCTAGAATAAATCACTACATATGTAACATCTCATAGTTATAGTCTTTCCTAGTTTTGATGAATAGTCACTATTATGTTCCAAAATATATATTAAAAAATAAATATTTTTTTAATTTTGTTATAGTTATCCTAAAAATTGCTATTAGAGATAAACCAAAAATTATATCACTTGATATTTGTCTCCATGATTCACTAATCCCACTATAAAATTAATTTTTTTTAGTCATCCATCCTTATATATAAAAAAATGAATCCTATTTCTTTATTATAATAATCTTAGCCCCACTGACATATAATAACACCCTAGGCACTCTCGATCTTTGAATATTTTCAATATACCTATGATATTATGAATCTTACGTACGCTTCATATCTTTATTAAACTATATTTTATCATCTTATATATGAAGTGATATACTATCTAAATATGTTCTGTTCATGAGTAAAACACTAGATTATTCCCAATACAGATTGTGTTATGACTATTACACAATGATATATCATTAAACTCGTTGCTCTCATGTTAATATAGGCAATGGAACTGGATGTTCGATGCCATCATGAAAAAATGGATTGTTATATGGTTCAATAAAGATATTCTTATTATTTTTCTTGTACCCCTTATTCATTATTCATATAAATATATATGACCAAAATACATTTTTGAATCAAATTATTCACAATGTAGGCCTTCATCCACAACCATTAGAAGAATTATTTGCTTTTTTTTGATCAAATAATATATAAAATATTTTCATTCAATCCAAAAACTTTAGTTGTTGAAATCCTTTAACAACCAACACTTCCTTGTATTATTCCCTACTATCAACTTCTACCATTAACTATTAAACCAATATTTTTTCAAATAACATTTATAGAATTTTTTTTGGATATATCCAATGTTTTAGGAATCAAGTAAATAGTTCATCTCCTCCTCTATTTCTAAATCCAACTATTTAGAGACATTGAGTCTTGCTACCTTCTCTAGACATTTGGTTTCTCTATTACCCATAAGAAATACGTGATTTAAATTAAATCCAAAACACTTTAATTTTATTCTAACTTTGGTAGACCACCTCAATTATTTAAGGCTTTCTCCACCTTGTATTAATTCATCCAAAAATCTTCTTAGATATTTCACATTCGATAAAATTTTGTGTCCACTTAGTCTATACAACACCTTTATAATATAACATCATTTAGAAACACATTCCACTAGATTATTAGGTGTTTCTGGAATATTATTTTTTTAAACTATTCATATCCTCTATATTTTTAATCAAATATATTTTTATGTTCTCCACGTAATTTGTTTTTCTCAATTGAATATTCTATCATGTTCTAATCCTTCAATGGGTTCCTTTTATTATAGATAACATTATTTATTTTTATAACATTCATATCACAAAGTTATTCAAGAATCTATTTCCCTAGTGGTGTAAGAGGACTCTAAATCTTGTGGTATGCCATGCAATTGACTACTTCCACCTGAAATCCCTTTATGAAAGAAAAATGATTACATATACTTTAAGAACCCTTATTTAATTTATAATTAATCAACTATATTACACAATTATATTATAAGGTTTCAAGAACTATCAACTCAAAATGAAATTTATTTTACTAGAAAAATCTTTAGACCTCTATATTGTTGCCCTATCCACTAATACGAGACCTCAAGAATCCTACTTCATTCTAGTATCCTTTTCCATCATAGATCTCCATTAAATAATGGTTTTGAAAACTGCATAATATTTTCAGAAATAAAACCTAAATTATATTTGTCACATTGCTGATTAAAGTATATAGTGCAATCACCCTATAGAGAATTAACTAATGTATGTGCCTATACATCCATATTATCCAACTCTAATTTCATTTTTAAGAATAATTCCTTTCATATTGAAAAAATATTCTATTTCTTCTCATGAATACATTATTAAAAAAAATTACAATTAGTATGATGGATTATAAGTATTATCTAAATAACTAGGACTTTCATTCTTTTCTTCACTCATGTGACCGAGATTATCATGTCATAATTTTTCCATCTGGAGTATTATGATTATGTACTTAATCCACCTCCAAAATTCTTGGCCTGATAAAATGGTCCATCTATAAAACCATTTTCAACCTATATGGAAAGACATGTAATCATCCACATACTTTTTAAGTATCATTAATAGAATCACACACCATCTAACTAAACAACTGAAATTAGATTCTTCTATAACCAAGTATGTGGCATAACCCTTGAAACTCTAGTAGGTATC
This sequence comes from Viscum album, assembly GCA_963277665.1. Classification (NCBI taxonomy): domain Eukaryota; kingdom Viridiplantae; phylum Streptophyta; class Magnoliopsida; order Santalales; family Viscaceae; genus Viscum; species Viscum album. The sequence continues at coordinate 368,261,465 of OY728135.1, read as the reverse complement.
ATATTATAGTTTATATGTTAAAAAACATTACATCGATTTCAAGGGTTTTGTTATTATCAAGATAAACCTTATCAATTATTTTGGATTCATAGTTCCTTATGTTCCCACTATCAAATGACAAGTGAAAAGAAGCCATAGAATCAAAGATCCAGGATGCCAATAGACTAAAGACACCAAGGAAAAATTTCTTTACTCGGCTATGGTACTCAAGGAATTACATCTTAAATAAATATTTTTATAATTTCATCATCATTATGTAGATTAATGTATATTACTATTGTTTGTATAGTCCCCACATGTGTCGCCATTTTCACCATATTTACCTCTATTCATCAACATTTTCCCTAAACTCTTTTTCCAATCATTTTACTAAGTGGACCACTCTACACATTTTAAACTGGGGTTTTCATACTAATTTTATGTTCCTCCTTCTACCCAATTTATTCACTTTGAGTGAGATCCAGAGCATCAAAAAAATAAATATTTTTTTACTAATTATTTTACTCAATGAGTTAACCATATTATCAAAATATATCAATATTTATGAAAAGATGATAAATTCCCAAACTAGCCCCCCAAACATAACTCTTACTGATTGGATATGACATTGGCTCATATTGATTTCATTATCATGATCATCAACTAACTTTACTTATGTAATGTTAAGGGTTAAGTGTCTTCATATTTAGAAAACGATTTTAATTTTGTTATAATTCACATTATTTTTTGTGAGATTGGTCATTAAATCCATGATATTTTTCACTTTTTAGATATTTAAGGGAATTTTCTCTACTAACATCACCTAAAAACCATCATGTTTTTCTTCTTTTTTTATTGGATCTAGTATGATATCCTTCCACTACTAAAATTTTTTTTATTTATGACGGGTCATTTGTGATGGGATCCTATCGCAAATGATCAATTGTGACGGGATCCCATCACAAATGACCCGTTGTAGAAAATTGAGTCGTAAATATGGTGTTTTGCAACAAACCATCTCAAAAAACCATATCTGTGATGACAACATCATACCTATGATATTTATAAAATAATTATTTATGATGGTCTCATCACAAAAAAAACATTAAAAAAATAAATAATATTATTAATTTAAAATATAATAATATTACTGATAATTATATAATTTTAATGAAATAATACTAAATAATAGTAATAATAAGAAATTAAAAATAATAATAATAAAATAATAATATTCATATTAATAATACCAATAATATAAATAATAATATTTATAATAATAATAATAATATTTTCAATATTAATTTTAATAAAAATAATGATAATTATAAAATGATTAAAAATTGTATATAAATAAAAACCTAAATATTCCCACAAATATAAAAACAAATTTACAAAATAACAATAATAAAATAATATTAAATAAATTTTTTAATAAAATAATAAATAAATAAGTAATATTATAAAAAAATTAATAATAAAAATAAAATAATAATAAAATAATAATAAAAATGCAATATTCGCAACAATTTAAAAATGCACTATATAGAAATGTAGATATATAATATTTCCTAATAAAATGACATTTGAATTATTTATTATAATATGTATGTATATCATTGGGGGGTCTTCTCGAGGAGCTGATATCCTTGGGGGTATTCTGGAGGTGTTGACATAACTACGGGTCATCTAGAGGAGCTGGTGGAGCTTGACAAGATTGTGAAGAGAACTCCATCCCTAAACTATGAGTCAGATGAAACATGTACTCAAATGTTTTCTGATGTTGTTGTTGCTATCGACACATCTCTAATTTTTTTTCTCAATAGATATCTTCTTACTCCCAATGCATACTCACTATAAGGTCACTCTGAGCTCACAGTTACTCCAGATAATGTGCAACAGATGACGATAACTCTTTATGATCTCCACTCGCGTTGGACGTCAACATTATAGTAGACCCATAATAATTCTCATGCCTCAATTGAGATCTAATACCAAAAACTCAGCCATTATCAAATCCGTACTGGGTCACCTGAATCCATGGCGCCTCATCAAATTGGTGGGCACTGGTTTGATCCTTTTTCATGGCCTAACTCTTAGTCTGTGTTTGAGACACTACATTCCTTAAATTTAAATTTAAAAATAAAATATTTAAAATATTTTTTCCATTAATTTTAAAACATAAAAATAAATTACACTAACCATAATATGATGTTGGTGATCACCTCTATTCTATCTAGTGACCAGTTCATAGAACAACCTCCTATAAACTTTGATATCTGTAATATCAAGATTTTCATCTAACTATATGAATATAAAATAAAAATTATCCTTTTAAAGTTATATATATTATTTAAAAATATTATTTACCATATATCATCTATGCGTACTAAATTTATGACTACCAGTATGATGTGTCACCTCCTATATCCCCCAGTTGACCAACAGATGATCTCCCATTAAAACCACCACCCATCTAGTGTGAACATAATCAATCCTAGACATAAGATAAAATGTAATCAGGCCAGTGGGAATGACAAGACTAATCATGATCTATTACTCATTTTTTCATTGATTTCCTTCTCTAATTGAAATGAAACTAATGGCAACGCTCATGCATAATCCCCTCCCATTCTTTTCAGAATATCACCACACATTCTCTCATCGATGGGATACCAAAAACCCTAAAATAAATTATAATATCATGTTATTAATTAATTAAAATTCAAAATAAATTTTATTTACTTACGTAATAGTCAATGATCAAACTTGTGGTGCTGAACATCAATAGTAATCCTATCACATATGACCCATACTTCTGAAAAATAATTGTGCAATATAGAGATATCCTGTCCAACGGCTATATTGGAAAATCACTAAAAAAATTAAAAAAATCACAAATTTAGTATATGAATAAATTAATGTAATATAATTAAAATAAAAAAGTAAATATACCTCTGCATGATTGGATCAAATCCATGATATGGACATCGATCTGGGATTGGATAAGGAATCATAAATTGGGAATGACAATGCACCCTTCGAGAATTCCCTAAACTGCCAGCAGCCATAGTTTCTGATGATCTAACATCCTACTCATTTAAAGGTAGATCAACCTCCTGTAACTGAAGAAACATATCCTCATCCATCTGAAACACGGAATGACTATTTTTTAGTAAATAGTAAAAAACAACTATTATATATAGATATATATTATATATGTCTATAACCAACATCTAACCATGTCAGTATTCATCTAAATCCTCCTCTTTATGTTTCATAATTTCAATGTATTCATATTCCACCTCATCATCATCAATTTGTGTATGAATTTTATTATCATATTCTATTGTCTTTTGAGGTTCATTTGTAACATCATTAACATCATTGTCACCATTGATCCTTAACTAAAGGGTGTCATCATATATAATCTATATCTTTTTGAAAAATATTTATTTAGATCATTCTCTAGAAAAATTTCAATTCCTTAAACTTCTATGGAGCCACATTAACATTGAGTAAATTGATTTTTCCAATATTTCATTTTTATTATGCTTTAAAAATTACCCAACACTCTTGATGTATCCTATTAATTTTCATAATAAATTTTATATATCTGGTGATCTAATAAAAATAGTTCATTAACTGTAATAATACGTTTGTATTTAATATCAACAATTCTATGGATAGCATGAACATGCAAGAATATCTCAGTATCCAACCACTAACATTTAAACATATTTATATAATTTTGTCCCAGGTAAAACTATTCAGTAATTTCTTCCATCATGTCATAAAAGTCATTTTTATTTTCTCTTTAATGAGATCCTCTCAGGAAAAAACCAATATTCATTGTTTTTTGAATCCCCATATGCATGGGTATAAAATCGACAAAAAATCACCACATATGAATTATACGATTTAAGCATTCTGGTTGGTGGGTTACCCAATACACACAATCGATTATCAATTTTATCACCATGTTTAGATACCTGAATTTTTTTAAAAAAATTACTAATATAACATGTAATAAATTGCTTTAATATCTTAATCAATAAATAATCTATGTTACCTATTATTGAATCAAGTAAGAATTTTTTTTGTCGATGTTCATCAATAGAATATTTTTTAATTTTTGGATGTTTTCTCTTTATATGATTATCATTTAACCTAAAAATAAAATAATATTAATTTACTATATCAAGGATTCTAGAATAATTTATAGAAGAACTCACAGTACAAATGGTTTCGTTTCTTCACAGTTGAGCAGAACATATGTATGATCTTTATAGTGTTCATAATATTAAATCCATCGATCATGAACTCCACGAAATCCATGTTTAGGATAATTAAAAACTAATAATTCATTGATAATTTCATCTCCATAATTTTTCTCATTATGGCTCATGATATTGTGTTTTTGGGGATATTCATATTGAAAATAATGAGGGAAGAAAAAATAAATTTCTTCATACAAATAGGCTTCTACAATTGAGCCTTCAACTGATGATTTATTACATATTTTTCACATTAATTTATAAATACATCACTCTAATTGGTTCATCTATCAAAATTGTAACATACCTACACATTTATCTTCATGTGTAAAAGTTAATATCAAATGTTTCCTTGTGTCAAAGAAAGCTGGTGGGAATATTTTTTCTTGTTTACATATAATTAAAACAATAACTTCTTGATGTCTACATAGTGTATCGAAGTCTTTTGTCACTATAGAAAAGTATTATAAAAAATATGATATCACTATTATTTCATCCCAAAAAATCTAACTAAAAAACATCTTAATCCAACTGGTAGAAGACTTTCCATTATAACATGACAGTCGTGACTTTTTAATCTGGTAATATGACCATTTTGACATATCTTCCCAAATTAGAACCATAGCAATTTTAAGTCTCAAATATGCAATCCACCAATAGAATAATAAATGATTTTTCTTTGAATAGTGTATAATATACTTTGGCTTTATTAACATATATTATCTAAAATTTTGAGAATGTTCATGTTCTACTCGTCTGTAAATTTGGGTAAGATCTAATTGTGCCATTAATTTATCTTTTATCATACTTGGTGTATCCATAACTATATGAAATAAATTATGAAAACAATTCTTCTCAATATGAATGAAATAAAACATGTGACGGAATAACAAATCAGGTCAATATGGAAGATCCCAAAAAATGAAGTATATTATATAATTCTTTTATTCCCCAAATCCATTAGCATTGTATTGTTTATCAGTGGTCCAAATGTTATGGCAGGTAATGAAGAGACCATTTATTTTAACCCATTTCTAGATATCATTGTTGGAGGTCCATCTCTAGGAATTGATCCTATTATGAATGATATTTTTACAATGAAAGGGGTGTTCGGTTGGAAGAAATATGCAATGATAGTAAAAAACAAGGTTTTTCTCATCGATGAGCATAAACACTTTATGTTCACTTATACAGTACATACATTATTTTGGACCATGTATACTTTATCCAGATAACATTCAATATGCATGTAAGTCACTAATTCCTGAGATCAATTTAGCATTCAACAGGGAAATTTGTTTTGCAGTAACATCATATATACTGATACCATTACGCCACAATGATTTTATCTCATCAATCAATGTTTTCATGTAAACATCAATATTCTTATTCATATGTTATAGAATTGAAAATTTCAAAAACATATATTTTTCTTTCATCAACATCCAAGAAGATAAATTATACTGAGTTATAAATATTAGACAATATGAATACTAACTTCTATAAGAACCAAATGTATAGAAACCTTCAATTGAAAGACCCAATCGATTGTCTCGGGCTTTAAAGAAATATAAATATTCACATGGAAAATGTGTTTTCATGAATCATTAACAGAGGGATAATTAAATCTTTTACCAGTTGAAATATTGGTTTTATTCCATGAAATTAATGTCTTTATGTTTGTAGACATAAATTAAGTCTAAAATTTGGGTGTGAGAATGAATTATCTCATGTTTTTTACATGAATCAATCCAGCCATCCCAAATTGAGTCACTTTATACCTTGATTGTTCACATACGAGACAACTATTCAATATCTCATTTTCAACAAAATATAAGATGAAATCATTCGAATATGAATGAATAATATGATAAACAAGACCTATATTATGAACCTACCTATTCCTCTCATTGAAATTTATAAGAAACCCATTTTCTTCAGGAAACAGTGTTTTAAACAAACAAAATATTATATTAGAACAACTATTTTACATTCCTTTATCTAATTTATAAGCCTTAAATTTTACAAACACTTCAAATTTTCTTATCATAAAACTAGGATATAATTCAAATTAAATGGACCTCAACAACTCATAAAATTGATATTGTTCCAACTTAGTAGTTAAATCAATATCATCCTGAGTTCTAGTTTGTTGAAAAGACAGATCTTCCATATCATGTACTAAATTCTGAAAACATGATTGATCTGAATTCAAATTATTAGTATATAATCTAGAAGTGTGTTAACCATATTGATAACAAAAAACATAATATTTTGGATAACCAAAACGAAATGGATGAAACCAAACATTGGAAAAAGCATCAAAAATCTTCATAGAACATTTTATATAAGGAAACATAAAGTATCATTCAGAAACAAATTTTGGATTTTATGATGTAAATGATAAAAAAAGCATCAACACCCTTAATATATACATGATTTAAACCATAACTGTTTGGATTATTATATAGATTTCCAATGTGTGGTTATCTAATAATGACTTTTGTTGACTTATTTGTTTCATATTTCTCTAAAAAATATAAAGTAATTATTTTTTAATAATTAGATATAAGGAAAACATTATCCAAATAAGAGAACAAAAATAAATTCACTTTTCTCGAAATTTATAATAATTTAGATTATTTCATATTTATTTATATTTTTTAAAAATTTATACTAATATATGATAATTTATACTAATTTATTCTAATTACCACAAATTATTATTAATTAAAACAAATTTATACTAATTAAAGGTGGCACAATTTCCAATGGATTATTTGAAGCTATTTTTCTTGACGACTCATATCCTTTCAAATTTATCTAATTGAAATCACTATGAAAAATCTAATCTGATATATAAATATCCATTTTTCTATGGATGATAATGGAGAGAAGGGAGGCCTTGTGGTGTTTATCTCCATTATCATGCATACGATAATACATATCTATACGTTGAAGTAGAATTTTCAACATGATTTCAGTGGGATAAAGTTTGAAGGTTATGAGTCATCAGAAAAAAGAGCCGCTTTTTCGAGATGTGTCATCTCTTTGTAACCTTCTCTGCATGAAATCATGGTGATAAACTTGATCTGACGTAAACATATCAATTTTCATATTCATGAGAACAGTGAGAAGGAAGACCTCCCCACTCTTCTCTCCATTCTCATGTATAAGAAAATGCATATCTGTATGGGGGATCAAATTTGACATAATTATTTCAATGGGAGAAAGTTGCAAAGATATTATCTTTTGGGAAAAAATAGATGCTACTAATCCATTCTAAATTGTACCAATTTATTAGTAATTATTAATCCACTGTTAATTGTGTCAATTTATTACTAATTATTCATATTTATTACTAATTATTTTTATTTACAGCAAATTATTTGTATTTCTTTTTAATAATTTGTATTTATTGCTAACTATTACGAACTATAACTAACTAATAATAATTATTACTAATTACTAAAAATTATTACCAATTATTACTAATTATTTGTATTTATTACTAATTATTTCTAATTATTATTATATATTACTATTTATTAGTAATTATAACTAATTTTTACGAATTATATATATTATTAATAATTTTTACTAATTACTACTAATTTATATAAATTTACTAATTATTCATAATTATTACTAATTATTCGTAATTATTATTATTTATTCATAGTTTTTACAAAATATTCATACTTATTTCTAATTGGTAATAATTATTCATAATTATTACTAATTATTACTAATTAGTACTAATTATTACTAATTAGTACTAATTATTCATATTTATTTCTGATTAAGTGTATTTCTTACTAATTATTCATATTAATTATGGATTATTTGTATTTTTTACTAATAATTTGTATTTATTCATAATTATTCCTAATTAATCCCAATTATTACTAATATTACCTAATTATTCATATTTATTACTAATTTTTCATATTCATTATAATTTTTCATATTCATTATAATTTTTCATATTTATTACAAATTATTTGTATCTATTACTAATTATTACTAATTATTACAAATTATTATAAATTATAACTAATTATTACTAATTATAACTATTTATTACTAATTTATAATCATTTTTACTAATTTTAACAATTTATTACTAATTATTCTCCATTATTCCTAATTATTCCTAATTATTCAATATTATTCCAAATTATTCATAATTATTGCTAATTATTTATAATTATTGATAGTTATTCCTTATTATTTCTAATTATCCTTAATTATTACTAATTATTGCTAGTTATTTCTAATTACTACTAAGTATTACTAACTATTCCTATATATTACTAATTATTAATAATTATTACTAATTATTAATAATCATTGATAATTATTATTAATTATTTCTATTTATTTCTAATTATTACTAATTATTTCTAATTTTTTCCAATTATTTGTATTTATTACTAATTATTCCTATTTAGTGCTAATCATTCCTAAATATTAGTAACTATTCATATTTATTAATAATTATTATTAATTATAACTAATTATTCTTAGTTATTCTTAATTATTCTTCATTATTACTACGTGTTCCTAATTATTACTAAATTTACTAATTATTACTGATTATTTGAAATTATTACTGATTATTATTAATTATTACTGATTATTTATTATTATTACAAATTATTAATGATTATTAGTAATTATTTGTAATTATTACAAATAATCTATAATTATTACTAATTATTACTAATCATTCCTAATTATTCTTATTTTTTACAAATTATTCGTATTTATTATAAATTATTACTAATTATAAATAATTATAACTAATTACTACAAGTTATTCTTAATTATCACTAATTATTCCAAATTATTTCTCATTAATGATAACTATTGAAAGTTATTTCTAATTAGTGTTAGTTATCGCTAATTGTCGCTAATTATTGCTAATTATTTTTCATTATTGCATATTATTTCTAATTATTTCTAATTATTACTAATTTTTTGAAGTTTTCCTATTTATTCCTTTATATTCTTAATTATTCTTAATTATTTCTAATAATTCCTAATTTTTACTAATTATTACTAATTATTAATAACTATTAATAATTATTACTAATTATTGCTAATTATTTCTACTTATTACTAGTTATAACCAATTATTACATATTATTACTTATTTTTACTAATTATTCCTAATTATTACAAATTATTGCTTATTATTTCTTGTTATTTCTAATTATTACTAGTTATTGCTAATTATTCGTATTTATTACTATTTATTATTAATTATTACTTCTTATTCATATTTATTACTAATTATTACTGATTATTAGTAATTATTACTTACTATCACTAATTATTAAAATTTATAACTAATTTTCACTAATTATTACTAATTAATACAAATTATTACATTTTATTAATAATTACTACTAATTATTACTTATTTGTGCTAATATTACTAATTTCTATTAGTTACATCAAATTATTACTATTTTTTTTTTCTAATTATCCATAATTATTAATCATCGATAATTATTACTAAGTGTCGTTAATTATTACTAATTATGAATAATTCTCACTTAATATTACTAATTTTTACTAATTTTTAATAATTATTTTCATTTTTTTCTATTTAATAATAATGATGACTAGTTAATAATATTTAATATAATAACTATTAATTAATACCAACTAATACTAATCACATGTAATTATTTGTAATAATAAATAATGCTAAATAAAAAGAACTAATTCTAATGTAATTTAATTGCAACTAATTAACAATATTTATAACTAATAAATAATACATTGAATTAACTATAAAATAAAAGATAAAGAGAAAAACAATAAAATGAATCTTTCGTAGGATGAAGGACATGAATATTGATTGGATATTGAATCTTCATCTTTCAAAAAATTTGAGAGAGAAATGTAAGTAGAGAGGGAGAGAGGGGTAGAGAGGGGTAGAGAAATGAGTGGAATGGGAGAAAATCGGATGGGCTATATACTGGTTAGCATATCCACAATGGGAATATTTTTAATGGATATCATCGCAAATACATACCCTTCTAACTATTAGGGGTGGAAGTTAAAAACATATTTACGATGAAAGCCGTCGCAAATACTCACCTACTGACACACTACTTTCGACTGGTGATAAACCCCATCGCAAATACTAAAAAACACGACCGGGTATTTTTTTACGGGGACAAATAACCCATTGCCAATACCCTTCCCATGGTTTGGCATACAAATAATGCCAAACATTTTACGATGGGACCCCACTCCATCGCAAATATGTGTTTTCCCATAGCATTCAATGGAACCAAAATATCTTACTTAAATATGTATAATTTAATCTATATATTCCCAAAACCAAAATCATAACATAAAAATTATCTATTAAGATATTTTCGTCTTACAACTACATTATTTTTTAAATAATATGATACCAAAAAAAATGAATGTGTGAAATTAAAGTACCTCACAAGAAGTCTTCTTCCAAACTCTAATGAATCTTTTTTGGTAGAAACCAGCGGGTTCCAAAAAACTATCATGGAACATAGGCTATTAGAACAGGGAAGGATGTTTTGTAACTATAAATACATAATATTAATGTATAGAATAATGAAATATTATCCAATTTCTCACAAAAAATCACAGTGATCATAAATGATCTTTTTGAACGAAACATACACTCAAAACAAAACCGAAATAATAAACTTTATATGGTTCCTACATAGTCCTACTCCATTGGAGAAAGACTATTGGTTTATTTAGAAATGAAAGAGGAAGAGAACTATTATAAGTTTTAAACATGTGACCCCACGTTCTTATGAACAAAAATTTTTATCTGATTAATTTAGAGAGAATTCCTTCTAATATTCTTAGGAAATCTCTACCTAACTATGGTCATTGTGAGATGCCCACCCTATGCATCAAATTAGATTTTGATCCCCACTGAATGTTGTAAGAAATTATATTAAATCTTATATAGGAACATGAAAAAAATATGTAGCCTTTATAAACTCTAGGTTATTTTACACATCGATAAATTTATTCATTAAAAATTATTTTTTATTCATCTATTTTCTATAATTTACAATTTTTCACCACCAACAATACCAACTAGATTCCTAGACATCTCTAGTTCCACTAAACTGCCACCATTCATTTTTGTATCATATCTTTCGTAATCAAACATTTAGGGAGTTATTTTTAATAAGCCTGAGAATAACTTTCACTACTACACACACTAATATTAATTAATCCTAATCATAATTACATAACCCTGATTATGATTAGTTAATAGTGTTTATGATTTCTTAATTATGATTTGAATTATTTTACATAATCAATATTTTGATATCTTAGGGTTAGATAATCAAAATTAGGATTTTTTATCCGTTATTATGATTTTTTAATCCTAATTATAAGTACTTATTCATAATTATATTTTTAAATCACCGTTATTAGTTAATTCTATTACAAATTTATATCACTAAATCTAAATCGTGATTAATTAATCCTAATAAAAATTACATTATCCTAATTAGGAACAGTTATCCTCAATTATGAAAACCTTTTTCAAATTATGATTAATTAACCCTAATTTCCACTACTTAATCCTAATCATTATTACATAATCCAAATATTGATTAGTTAACCATAATTGTGATAATGTAATCCTAGTCATGAATACTTAATCATAATATTTACTAATTACTCTTAATCAAAATTAAATAATCCAAATATTGATTACTTAATCCCTATTATGATTAGAAGTTCCTAACTATAGTTAGTTAATTTTATTATTTATTAGTTATATAAAATTATAAATATGATTAGACAATCCAAAATGTTAATGGATAATCATACTTATGATTTATTAATCCAATTTAATATTATATAGTCATAATTAGGATAAAATTATTTTAATTGTGTCTATTTCTTAATTATGATTATTTAATCCTAATTTTTTAATTGTAATTAATTATAACTACCATATAGAAAATTTTAATTCTTAATCCAAATTATAATTACATAATTATGCTTTTTTAATCCAATTTATCATTAATTATTCCAAATCATGTTTTGATATTTTTATTTATGTTGAAGAGAACCTTTAAAATCATAATCACTACTTAATTTATAATTTATGTTAGTGCTAATAAATTATTATTTTCACTATAAATTTAAAATTATGAATTATATAAAAATTATATATTCAATTATATATTCATAATAACAATACAATACTTTGTTATAATTAATAAGTCTTAATTCATCCTAAATACATGTTTTCCCCAAACCTGTTTTCCCGCTATAACAGTACTCAGGACCATTTGACCAATATGCCTTATGTGTGCCACCCCATATGCTAAAGACTTTCAACTAGAAGTGAGGGTGTAAAGAGGTTACAATTGGGAGATTCTATATTTTGGTGGTGATAATAATAACGGTCTATATATAAATTTACAATGGGGGAATGATCATAACTCAATGGATGAAATAACACACAAAAGCATAAGCACAATGAAGCATCAATAGTGAAGAAAAATAAATCCAAACATATCATCATAGAATAAAACACCATTTGTAGATAAGTATTCTTATAAAATAGGATGTACAAAACAAAAAGATAAACATTATGTCCACCCATGGATGTCCATTAGTACAAAAATATAATAAGCATGGTGAACAAAAATGGAAACTCGGAATTAAACTCTAAATGATGAAGGAACCTCAAATGTTTATTTCTATAAATACCATTATAAAGGTACAACTGTACCACTAGGGTCCACCTCCTATGCTTGGTCCCTTACCTGATCATAGACACACCAAGTCTATGTGTTTCCTAAATTTCCAGTATAGGGTGTGATAATAAATATTAGTATGCCACCACCAACATATGACTAACATGGATGTATAATAATATAGGTGTAAACAAAAAATAAACAAGTAGGTATAACATGAATAATAAACAAATAACATTGTTATTTTGTGATTAACAACCACAATGATGGAATCACCGAATTCGGCCATCATCGATAATTTCTGAACATAATCCCCGAGGTATATATATATATTACAACATCTATCTATGTGTGTGTGTGTGAGTGTGTATTGGTGAGGATATTTGAAAAAAAGATCAATGCATCCCCTAATGAGAATACATACCAAGTGAACCCTTATGTTCCAAATATAATGTATCACCTGAAACATCATTCCCTGAACTGTGTAAATCAGTGTCCAAATGGTATGCCCAATCATAATTCACATAGCCCCTCAGACCACAACACATATATCCATATTTTAATGAATCTCCACTTTTGAGGTAGATTTATATTTTTCCACCCATGAATAATTATCCTTATCTCGAAGCATGATGTTTGAGGCACAATTTTTTCTATCATCCCACTAACCTGGCCCAATGGACTCAAGAAATACTATGTTCCTTATCCCTCAACTAACATGCTCATTTCCATGAACTGATGGTTCATCACCATCCATGTGGATTTCTATGGAAAGCATGTCTAACCTCACTGATGGTCAACACCATCATAAGATCCAACTAACGATGACCTCTACCCACATGAGTTGTCAATGAAACCATGACCTAAGTCTTATCAATGTGCACACAACTCCAAAAGTATGTTTTCCAATCAAAGTGAGAAAAATTCACCCAAAAAACCTAATCCACATCATCCCAGATTCTCATGCTAGTGCGACCATGCCACTCATCCTGATGGTCGACTACATCACAAATCACTCGGGCCTTTCCCTCATCTTGATGACCTCACAACCTTAATTTGATGACCATATCACCTCAACCTATGATCAACATATCCCATTAATTTCTCAAACTCTCCAAACTAGAAAAATTATATCATCACAGTCATGGTGATTGGTATCACCTCAATCCTTGGGCTGAGACCGAAATGTACCCACCAAAATAAGAAATTCAATATACAAATTAATTTTTTTTAATTAGACACCAAAAAGAATCTGTCCAAGTTGTCTAACTATTCTTAATAGGCTTATACCATTTTTAGTTAATGATTCTTATTCCCATACACATCTCATAAGATCAATTTAACAATAAAATGTCAATGATTAAATTATTAGGGTCTATCTCATACAACCCATTTGTTCTCTCGAGGATGTTGTAATGATCCAGATAAATTTAATGCCATTTTTTTAATTATATGGAATATTATGAGTTTGCAAAAATTGATTCCATGTGATTCCCAGGCCCGGTGTTACCGGAATCAATTTTTAAACTTTTTTGTAGGTATGTTCAGCAAACGTGCGCACAGTTTTTTATAACTTTTGAACTGTTTCTCAGAATTGAAATTTGAGGGAATCGTTGAACTCGCAATGCTGATATTCACTTAAGGGGACTTTCACCTCGACCACAGTAGGACATGGGTGAATGTTAATTTTGGAGTTTTTTTGTGGAAATAAAAATAAAATAAAGAAAAACTTTTATTTTATTTCAAACCTCCCATTTGAATGTTCGGTGGTGGGGACCACCCAAGCTAGAAATCCTCCCATTTCAAATTCATGGTGGTGGGGACCACCCGAACCCCTTTTAATGAGGTGTTAACCCATGTAATTCCTCTAATTTAATTATAGAGACATCAACATAATTAATGGACAATATTAATTAATTGATAGTCTTATTTCTTTATGTTGGACCCTCATTTCCATTAGGGAAATTGTTGGAAAAAGCAGATTGGTAGAACCAGGGAGAACCTGGGAAGAACTTTCTCCAACGAAGAATAAGGAACCGACCTCGATCCAGGATCGGAAGCACTTTGCAGAAGCAATGAATGTTTATGTAATTCAATGACTTCTTATTCTACCTCTAGAATCCTCTGATGAATGAAAAGGTAGGGGTGTGTTTTTTATTAATATTCATTAGTTTTATTTTATGTTGAACCTCTCCCCATGAGCTTCATGCTACCGCTTTATTGTGGAGGGTGCGGACCAAACAAACATGGACCGACCACTCCGCAACCTTTGTGGTTTTGGATGTGTTCTTCGCGAATGAGGAGGATGGTAACTGGTGCCAACGACTAGCACCGGTAGGGTTCAGGAGCGGTGGTCGGCACACCAGCCAGGTATAAAGACGGGGAAGGAGAAATCGTGCCGCCGGTGGAGGGTCGTAGCCCGTCAGCCATGGCAGAGAAGAGGTGGTGGCTGGCACATATACGACCACACGAACGGGAGGCGGCGGTATGCGTCTGTGCTGCTGGTGTTCAAGGATTGTGGCATGAGGCCGGGACAACGAAAGAGGGCGATTGGCCCGCTGCCGGCCGCCGATGGTGGCACAGCCGAAGAACATGACGCATAGTAGGGCTGGCCATCCGGCCAGCCACAGATCCGAGTGGGACCTAGGGTCCCGCGTGTGAGCTGTCGGCCCCACGTGGTGTCGGCCAGTCGACCTCTCAACCCAAACGGCACAGCTGTTTGGGGAACCCAAGGGGCACCTACCCCTCGGGTGGTGGCTAGGGAGGACCCCACCGCCGGGCCACCCAACTGTGGGCTTGTGCGGGAAGCGCTGATGGGCCAAGCTGTACCCAGCAGGCCAAGACGGATCTCGTAGGCTGGGTCGGACACAGGGTGGGATCCGGATCCGGCCGGGTCAACCAGAACCAGGTCGTGTCAGCCCATGCTGGGTCGGGCCGGGTCGGCCTGGTCTGTACGGACTGGACCCGGACTAGTTTTGACCCCTTTCCACTATTTTGGCCATATCTCGAGATACATGCATCCATTCGACAATCTGTCTACGGTGCCAGAAACCTTCGATCGAGATGGTCTTTCTGGTATACCCCACTTGAATGTTAGATAATGTTTCTGGTATAGCTAGGTTTGATCGATAATGAATCCAACCGGTCCTTTGGGACTAAAAATCCAATAACCTATAGACTGGGTGTTTGATTGACACATTGTCTATTGCATTGAGACCCCTATTATGTGGAGGTCCATTGCGGCACTTCTTCATGGGACATCATTGTAGTGGGAGTATCAACATGTAGCTTGAGGAGGGGATCCTACCAGAATCAAGCAAGCTTAGTGCGGGAACCTTTTAGCTGGATGTAACATGCGAAAGGGATTCTATTTGGGTTTGGGACATGGGATCCTATGTGGGTCTGTGCTTTACAGTCCTACATGGGTTTGTGTTTGAGAGTCTCACCTGGATCCGCTCAATGAATCCACGTTGGACTACTCTAGGATCTTACATGGGTCTGTTGTACTGGGATTTGACATGGGTCTGATGATTTAGGATCCTATGTGGGCCTACCTCTTAACAGAGTAAGATGATTTAGTAGTTACATCTAATCATCCTTGCTACTGTATCTATGTTATACTTGGTGTGAGCTGAGTCCTTACCTTCTTGGTAATTCCTTTATGTTATTCTTCTATGTGGTGTACCTTTGTGGTACTTACCTTCGTGGTAATACCTTTGTGGTATTCTTCTATGTGGTTTACCTTTGTGGTACTTACCTTCGTGGTGATACCTTTGTGGTATTCCTCTATGTGGATTAACTTTGTGGTACTTACCTTCATGGTGATACATTCTTGGTATTCTTTTGTTTGGCATTACCTTTGTGGAACTTACGTGTGTGGTGTTACCTTGGTGGTATTCTTTCCTACGTGGAACATTTGTACTTTGGCTAAGAGTTGGGCCTTGTGTTTCCTCATGAATGAGATGGGTATACTTGATAACATGGGTATATGTATGGGAATATACCTGAGTAGTGTTTTCAGATGTTTTCATGTTTTTTGGTTTATACTTTGTGGGTTTTGTGAGACCTTCGAGGGTCTCAAGGTCCCTGCTGATATTCGTTATACTCACCCCTACACTGGCTATGCCTGCACCTTGTTGTGTTTGGTGTAGACGACGGACAACGCAGACTAAGGAAAAGAGTACAAGGACTGGAGGTAGATTGAAGGTGGAAATTATATGAGGCGTACCATAGAGATGATGTTCGAGAGCTGTACCTATCCTTCAGGTAGGGTCCTTGGAGGGAGATCACCAGAGATGTTTCAGTTTACTTGTATTTTTCGGTTTTCTTGTACATTATAGTTGGGATTATATTATGGCCCCCTTTTTATTGTACACACTCTTTTACCTATATATATTACTTGTGTTCGTATCTTTCTTTGTGCTTTGTTGTGTGTGTTTATAGGTTATAAAGGAATGGCCTTCCTGGTTTTAGGGAATATGCCTTTCGGTGCTAGTCGCCAGCCCCTGGCCTATGGAAGGCGGGCTTGGGGTAGTCATGGCACGAGCCCATGGGAAATTTCATTAGAAATTGGTATCATAGGAGTCAGTTCTACTGTATATCAATAGACTTTGATCTTTTTAACTGCAATAGTGTTAATGGTAGTGACTGTGGATATCAGTTTAGGGAATCTAGTGTTGGTATGGCGGCCGACGTATCCATACACCAGGACCGTGACTTCTTATCTCTGACTCAGTGCATGAAAACACTGATTGCGTGTGTGTTTTCGAATTTTTCATTGTGAACATTTTGAGTCAGCTCACCAGGTATAACTTATTGACCATGGAACACCAGTTTTTTTTAGGATGCCTCAATTCAGATAGCCATCTTGGGTTCCGGGTATAGTATGCGAGGATAGCCCACTGAGTGAAGAGGCCATAGTGTAAGGCCCTTTATCAATAGAGGCACTAGCAGTACCATTACTCGTTGGGCCACCGATGCCACCAATCCCAAAAGAAGTTGGTGCATGCCTCTTGTGCGCGTTGCATGTGTTCCAGTTCCAGAGGCCACCCTAGTTTAGTGGTGAGACGGACCCACATGCGGGTGAGGATTGGTTGGAGGTCATGGGGAGAGTCTTCTGACTGGTAGGGACACCAGAAAATCTCATGGTGATCCTTATCTCTAGTCTTCTACAGGTAGTAGCAGGTAGATTCTTGAGATTGATGTTCCGGGCCCATGATGAGATGACACTTTTCTGGGCAGTCTTTGAGAGCATGTTTCGGGTATAGTTTTTCCTAGCGACCGTTCGTGAAATGCGGATATAGTAGCTTCTTCATCTACAACAGGGAAGCATGAATGTGTCTCAGTACTCCACAAGGTTCACTGACCTCTCACGCTACTCCACTGATATGGTGCGAGACCCATTCTTTATGGCCTCGACCATTGAGAAGGGAATCAGGAAAAAGATCAGGGCTTCGATGATTTCTCTCAACATCCCGATTCATTCTTGGGTGTTATAGAGATCCCTCTTGGTGGAGATTTTTATTGCTGAGTAGTCACCAGCAGTGAGACCCACCACCGGGTGTCACGTAGTGGAGTCTTCTATATATGGTAGTAGATAGATTTAACATACGTCCAAGAGGACTATACCTATAGGTGGACGACCATAGGATTAAGGACCAATTGTGCAAGGCACCCGAGACAAATCCATTCATGCAAGGAGCATGCAGTGTTACTCATGCGGAGGGAAGGGTCACATGGCTCATGACTGCCCGACCTATCGTATGTATGATCAGTAGACAGTCGAAGGACTGCCCAGGCAGAGATAGAGGTTTGACTGAGGAGGACCTTAGGGAGTAGGCGGACGCGGCAGAGAACCAGGTCATGCAGCTGGCGGTGGCCGACGATTTAAGATGTTACCACCACCACCACCAGGTGGTCCACCTCGACCACAGAGAGCAGGTGTACATGGGCGAGCTCAACTCCAGGCAGCTAAGGCCTACGATCACGGTGCTCTGGAGATGATATGAGGTATGATCTGTGTCTAGTCCACCATATCTTTAGTACTTATAGAAACAGGTTCCAGTCATTATTTTATCGTCACTGCTCTTGTTCGGAGCTCAGAGATTCTAAAGGAATCGTTTCTAGATCCTTATGGATTAAGACTCCTACATGAGAGGATTTGACGATTACACACTGGTGCCTTTAGTGTGAGATTACTCTAATAGGAGAGATCTTCAGCTGGGATCTCCTAGTAGCGGCGTCGAGGCCTTACGACATCATCTTGGGTATGGACTAGTTATCTACAGTCCATGATCAGATTGACTGTATTAGGTGAATAGTGTGGTTTATCCGTGAGGATGGGACTAGGTTTACCTTCACCAGTGAGAAGGGAGCCTTTGTAGCATAGGATGGACTTACCCGAAGGAGAGTGTAGCCGATCACTCTTCAGTTGGCTAGCCTAACCCTCGGGGCGGTTGATGTGGAGAGTTTGAGTTATCCTGTAGTGGTAGACCAGTACGCAGATGTCTTCATTGATGATGTTTCCGGTCTACCACCTCACATATAGGTGGACTTTTACATTGAATTTTAACCCAGGATGGCACCGATATCTACACCAGGGTATCGGATGGCTCCCGTGGAGCTTCGTGAGCTACTGGTATAACTAGAGGACTTACAGGGGAATGGATTCATCAAGCCTAGTGTTTATCCTTGGGTAGCCCCAATTTTATTTTCCAAGAAGGCAGATGGGAGCTTGAGGCATTGTGTTGACTATCAGAACCGAAACTAGGTGACAGTGATGAACAAGTACCCACTCATGAGGATTGACAACCTCTTTGATCAGATGAAGGGGGCACGGTGGTTCTTGAAGATAGTCCCCAGGTCAAGATATCACCAGCTCAGACTACGAGATGAGGATGTGCAGAAGACAACTTACAGTTGTCAGTATGGCCACTACAAGTACATGGTTATGTCGTCCGGGGTGACCAATGCTCTAGCAGTGTTCATGGGACTCATGAATAGGATCTTCCAGCCATACCTCAATCTCTTTGTAGTATTATTCATCGAAGACATTCTGATCTACTCGGCTACCGAGGAGGATCGTGCCTATCATTTGTAGATAGTTCTGGACAAACTCTGAGAGCACCATCTTTATGGTAATCTCTTCAAGTTTTAGTTCTGGATCTGAGAGGTTCACTTTATGGTACATGTCATCTCGGAGGCTAGAGCTGTGGTGGATCGAGCGAAGATTTAGGTGGTACGTTCTTGGGAGCCAGCCAGGAGTGTGATGGAGGTACGGAGTTTCTTAGGTTTGGTCGGATACTACCAGAGGATTGTGCCAGATTTATCTAGAGTTGTCTCACCTTTATTAGCATTAAAGAATAAGGTTCAACCCTTCCTGTGGTCTGAGGGATTCCGGTAGTGTTTTTATGATCAGAGGTAGAGGCTACCTAGTGCCCCCATCTTGAGGATTCTGGATGAGGGTGTTGGGTACGTAGTCTACTGCGAAACATCAGGGACTAGGCTCTGATGTGTCCTGATGCATGAGTGAGTAGTTATCGCTTATATTTCATGACAGATGAGATAACATGAGAAAAACTATGATATGCCTGACCTGGACTTTGCAGTAGTGGTCTTCACCTTGAAGATGTGGCGAAATTACTTGATGGGGGAACATTTTATAGTCTCATCAGGCCACAAGAGTATTAGGTATATCTTCTATAAGAAGGAATCGAACCTGATACAATGACGTTGGATCGAGTTCCTCTAGGACTATGACTTCGAGATATTCTATACTCTTGGGAAGGGGAACGTTGTAGTAGATTCACTCACCAGGAGATCTAGTATACAACTTCTAGGTGAGGTGACAGAGCATCTGGCCACTTTACGGATATCCTTTGTGGAATGTGATGGAGTAGATTTTCTTCAGTCTCTTATAGTCACTCCCCACTTCTTCAGTGAGTCACAGAGGCACATCATGGGTACACTAACTGAGAGGCTCTACGTGTTCAGATATCCACAGGGCAGGCACCTGATGGATTTTATGAAGGTGGGGAACACATTTTCCTTTTTAGAGGACATACCATGGTACTGATGGCTTTATCGGAGGAAGTATTGAGGAAGTTCCACACATCCCCTCTAGTGGTATATACAAGAGTGTAAAAGATGTACCAGGACCTCCATAGATAGCACTGGTGTCCGGGAATGAAGAAAGAAGTAGTAGAGTTTGTCTATTGGTGCCTCACTTGTCAGCAAGTGAAGTCGGAGCATCAGGTACCAACAGGATTAGTTCAGCCTTTAGAGGCCCCAGAGTGGATGTAGGATGGGATATCCATGGACTTTGTGATAGGACTTCCACATAAATCCATGGGTCATGATTCTATTTGGGTGATTTTCCACTAACTCACCAAGTTGGCCACTTCCTAAAGATCATAGAGCAGGGTTCAGTAGAGATCTTGGGACGCCTCTATGTGCAGGAGATTGTACGACTACATGGAGTACCCTCGATGATTTTCTCGGATTGTGACACATGTTTCACATCCCGTCTATGGAAGGGGTTGTAGGAGGCTTTTGGGATGCATCTTCGTCTGAGCACCACCTTCCATCCTCAGAATGATGGCCAGACTAAACTGACCATTCAGACCCTCGATGACATGTCACGTGTTTGCGTCCTCAACTTCAACAACAGTTGGGAGTATCACTTTCCCTTTGTAGAGTTTGCATACAACAACAATTATCACTCCACTATTGGGATAGAGCCTTTAGAGGCTCTATATGTCTGACCTTGCAGATCATCTTTGTGCTAGACTAAACCAGGGGAGTCAGCACTCATGGGACCAGATATGCTATGGGCTACCACATAGAAGGTGTAGATCATCCAGGAATGGATGAAAACAGAAAAGAGAAGGTAGAATTATTATGACGACAGGAGATGTAGACCTCTGGAGTTCATGGATGGTGACCATGTCTTTCTACGGGTCTCACCCAGACGAGGTTTACGGAGATTTGGTTAGGCGACAAGTTATCTCTGAGATTCATCGGACCCTTTCAGGTCCTTATCATAGTTGGTGATGTGGCTTACCACTTATCTCTTCCACCTTAGCTTCACCAGGTGCATGAAATTTCCCACGTATCATAGCTGAGGAGATACGTGCATGACCCCTCACACATCATTGACCATGGTGCACTGGACATCAACGATGGGGTGACGTTTATGGAGGTTCTAGTAGATATTGAGGATCGACATGAGTAGGTCCTTCATGGGTGGTCGATACTTGTGGTGTGCATACATTGGAAGCACGACAACCTCTAGGAGAGCACATGGGAGCGGGAGGCTCAGATTCCTACTCTGTACCCCCACTTTTTTCCAAGTTCTTATGATGTTGATTTTGGGGACGCAAAGCCCTGAGGTGGGAAGAATGTAAATACCTATAAAATTTATATGTATTTTTTTTATATAGAATATTACGAGTCCGCGAATATTTATGCGGCGTGATTCTGAGGCCCAGTCTGCCCGGAATGAGTTTATGAACATTGTTTTAGGTCAGTTCAGTAAACGTGCGAGTGGGTTTTTGTAAATTTTGAACTGGTTATCAGAATAGAAATCTAAGGGAACCGTTGAACTTGTAGAACTGATATTCACCTAAGGAGACTTTCCCCTCGACCACAGTAGACAAATAGTGAAAGTTAGTTTTCAAGTTTATCATGGAATTAAAAATAAATTAAAGAATATATTTTATTTTATTTAAAACATCCCATTTGAATGTTTGGTGGTGGGGACCACCTGATCTATAAAACCTCCCATTTTGAATTCATGGTGGTGGGGACCACCTGAACTCTTCTTAATAATGAGTTAACCCATGGACTTCCTCCAATTTAATTATGCCAACATCAACTTAATTAATTGACAAATTTAATTAATTGATAGTCTTATTTTTTATTATGTTGGATCATCATTTATTTTGGTGAAATCGTTGTCAATGGATGATTGGTAGAACCGTGGTGAACCGAGGAAGAACTTGATCTAACGAAGAATGAGGAACCGGCCCTGAGCATGGGTTGGATGCACTTTGCGGAAGCAATGAACGCAGATGTTCTTCAACGACTACATCTTCTACCTCTCGAATCCTCCAATGAATGAAAATTTATGGGTGTGTTTTTTATTATTCTTCATTAATTTTCATTTATGTTGAATCTATCCCCATGAGCAGCTTGCTACCACTCTAACGTGGAGGGTGTGGGCCAAATGAACGTGGCCCGACCACTTCACAACCTTTGTTGTTTTTTATGAGTTCCTTTTGATGGAGGAGGATGGAGACCGATTCTGGTAGGGCTCAGAATTGGCGGTCACCACACCGGCCGGCCGCGAAGATGGTGGCAGTACAACCACGCCGCCGGTGGAGGGACGCAATGGAGTAGAGGTGGCACCCGGCGCATGGTCGGCCGCACGAAGGGGAGGAGGTGGCGGGTGTTTGTGCCGTCGGTGTGCAGGGACCAAAACATGAGGCCTCGACAGCGAAGGTGGGCGGCCGGCTCGCTGTCGGCCACCAGTGATGGCGTAGTGCGTGACCACGCTACGTTGGAGG
The DNA here is from genome assembly GCA_963277665.1 of Viscum album. Classification (NCBI taxonomy): domain Eukaryota; kingdom Viridiplantae; phylum Streptophyta; class Magnoliopsida; order Santalales; family Viscaceae; genus Viscum; species Viscum album. Next base: position 368,237,903 of record OY728135.1, on the reverse strand, counting down.
GTTGTCCATCCGGCCAGTCGGGGTCCCGCATGCGAGCTACCGGCGACACGTGGCGCTGGCCAGTCGAACTCCCAACCTGAATAGCCTAGCCATTTGGGGAACCCAAGGGGTGCCTCCCACTTGGGTGGCAGCTAGGGCGGACCCCACCGTAGAGCCACCCAGCCGTGGGCCAGCGTGGGCCAGCGGGCCGCCCATCACGGGCCGCCCAGCAGGACGGGTCGCGTCACTAGGCATGGCCGCACCGATAGGTGGGTCTGGATTCAGTGGGCCGATTTGGATCTCTCGGACTAGGTCGGAACCCGGGCGGGACCCAGATCCATCTGGGTCAGTCCAATCGGGACGGACCGGACCCAGACCCATTTTGACCCCTTTCCACTCTTTTGGCCATATCATAAGCAACGTGCGTCCGTTTGACAAACCGTCTATGGTTCTAGAAACCTCGGATCGAGAAGGTACTTTTGGTATACCCCACTTGAGTTTTTTCTAAAGTTTTGGTACGGCCGGGTTTGATCGAACATGAATCCAACCAGAACCTTAGGACTAAATGGCCAATAACTTAAAGATTGGGCGTCTGATTGGTGCACTCTCTGTTGCGTTGAGATCCCTTTTACATGGAAGTACTTTGGGGTACTTCTTCTGGGAACTTCATGGTAGTTAGAGTATCAACCTGTGGCTTGAGGAGCGGACCCTCCTAGAATCCATTGAGCTTAGTGCGGGAACCCTGTAGCTAGTTGTTACATTAGAAAAGGATCCTACGTGGGTCATTGCCTTGGGATACTATGTTGGTCTATGCTTTGGGATCCTACATGGATTTGTGTTCGAGAGCCTCACCTGGACCCACTCTACAAATCCACATGGGACCACTCTAGGATCCTACATGGGTCTACTGTACTGGGATCCTACGTGGGTCAGATGATTTAGGATCCTATGTGGGTCTGCCTCTTAAAAGAGTAAAATGATTCAGTATTTACATCTAATCATATTTGATACCATACCTAAGTTATACCTGGTGTGTTCTAAGTCCTTAACTTCATGGTAATACCATTGTGGTATTCTCCTCTATGGCATACCTTAGTTGTACTTACCTCTCTGGAAATACCTTTTTGGTATTCTTCTATGTGGCGTACCTTTGTGGTACATACCTTCATGGTGATACCTTTGTGGTATTTCTCTATATTGTGTACCTTTATGGTACTTACCTTCGTGGTGATACCTTTGTGGTATTCTTCTGTGTGGTGTTACCTTTGTGGTACTTACCCTTGTGGTGTTACCTTCGTGGTATTATTTCCTACATTAAATAGTTGTTTTTTGTCTTAGAGTTGGGCCTGGTGTTTCTTCAAGAATGAGATGGGTATACTTGATAACTTAGGTATATGTTTGAGCATATACCTATGTAGGGTTTTCCAATGTTTTCATGCTTTGTGGTTAATTTTTTGTGGGTTTTGTGAGTCCTTCAAGGGTCTTGAGGTCCCTACTGAGTATCGTTATACTCACCCCTACACGGGCTATGCCTGCACCTAGTTGTCTTTGGTGCAGACGACAGACAACGCTGACTGAAGACAAGAGTACCAAGACTGGAGGTAGCTCAGAGTTGGACATTAGACAAGGTGTACCGTAAAGCTAACTATTCGAGAGCTGTACCTACCCGTCAGGCAGGGTCCTTGGTGGGGGATCACCGGAGCTATTTTAGTTTACTATTATTTTTTAATTTTCTTGTACATTCTAGTTAGGCTTGTATTCTGGCCCCTTTTTCTTACTGTACACACTCTTTTTATAATATAGTTTACTTGTGTTCATATCTTCCTTGTGCATGGTTGTGTGTGTTTACAGATTATGAAGGCAATGCCTTCCCAGTTTTAGGGAAAAGGCCTTTATGTGGTAGTTGCTAGCTGCTTCCCTATGGATGGTGAGCTTCAAGTAGTCATGGCAGCGGCCCCGGGGGACGGGTCGTGACAGATGCACCCATGATAAAATGGAAAATTCATGATGTAATCTATGTAACACTTACCTAATATTGGTATATGTTTTGTGGTCTAATATCATCCTATAACTTGAATTGAATAAGAAAACATAAATTTTTTTATTAATTCCCTAAAATTAGAGTAAATCATCTTCCATGGATTTAGTACATAATATAGTGAGATATATGAATAAATAAAGCTAATGGATCAAATAACTTATTGTTGTGGTTCAAAAAAGGACAATGAATGTTGGATTGGAGTTTTGACGATATAGATCCCTCAAATCATAGAGGTATAACAAACATTGGGATCTTCCTTGGTTGTGCATGGGGTGGAGAAGAAAACAAGACTAAAAGTGATAAATCCATAAAGGGGAAAGTATGTAAATTTAACCATTTAGTGAATATAATTATTTTGTTAACCATGTAAAAACCTTGAAACACCCACTTTCTTGGAACCACACCTATCAAGTTTTAAATGCATAGTTTTCCGAACCATTATCAATCCACATGACTCCCATCTTTTAAAAGTTATAATTGTATTAGATGGCCATCTGCTCCCACTGAAATGATTTTTTAAACAGTTCCTAGTGATGGAAGAGGGTAACACATTTACCCTTGGGAGGCCACATGGTTTTTTCAATCAGCACGCCTCTATCTACACATAAATAAAAATGTTTCATTTGACCTCCGACAAAACCAAAAACTAACCAAAAACACTAATAAATTTTTCATCCATGAACTACTTCCAAAAAGTTTATTTGGTCAAAGAAATTCATAGAATTAAGTTCCAAGTATCATGAAAAATACTTATCCGACTACAAAATCCAAATACTCAAATGGTTTGAGTATTTCAATACTCTCCAAAAACCATAGACATTACAATATTCCAACCATAACATAGATTAAACAAAAGATATAATGCATTACCCAAACTTTGTACCAAACATATCCATATCGTTTTAAACAACCTGGTCAACCTCATTCATTAAGTCCCAAGTCGAATCCAGTTAATGAGAATTCCACCTTAGGAGTTACCTAGCTACTTGCATCCCAACATAAAAATCAAAATTTTAATAGATATCTAACTATCCATGGAATCAAGGTCCTTATGCGATGCATATTAACCCATGCACCACACAAGGTTCTCAAATCTTGTTAATATCATATCTAACACAAATCATGTCCAACATCTCATCAGATTCTCACAGCCATTCTCGGTTCAATATACCTCAAAAAAATAATTCATCACATTTATTCACATTAATTATACGGGTACCCTAAAACTCATATATATATATATATATCATGAATCAAAGCGGATTCTAAACTAGAAATCAGAACTTGGATAGTCTATATACAATATTTGTTTCCCTCATAAACCATTAATGGTATAATCCCGATATAAAAAGAAGCTTGGTCATTCACATCACAATGACATGCCTTTAACTTTAAACCAGCTCCCAAGTCGACACTACACCAATAATCTCCATCATGTCCACCTGGCCTAATGTTCAACTAATTGGGGCTTGGAATACCTTCAGTGGTTCACCTGCCACTAGACTCTAACCCCATCACTGGTAAATTTATATTTTCCATGTCCTCATCATGTAGTCAAATCCCATCTACAATTTTTAGGTATAACTCCTATTCCAACCATAGATCTATGAGTCAACTGTAGTCCATGGCTCCCTGATTTCTAGAATGGATTCCTATAGAATCTCTCGACATGGAACATCTGATAACATTCCCATAACACCTTTGGAGGCCCCAATAACTGAGTATGGGTATGTATAGGCTACCCACAATTAGAGAACATGGATATATCTCCACTTTGGTTGTCTACACAAATCACTGGCCTAGCTGCCCGGAAGCAATTCATCTTGAACCCACTTCCTACTACCTAAAGTGTTACCACTAAGATCACATGACACAATTGCATAACTCAATGATAATAATTTATTCAAATTTACTTGTCTATCATTGTCCTATTTTGTACCTTTAGGAATGATTCTACCTTGAAGAAGTTTACATGTACACAAATGGTGTGCCGAAAACAATATTTGAAAACATCATCCTCTAGGTGTTGTCACCCATCATTCTGGCATCAAAATGGGAATCTTTTATGAATATAGAATCATATTCAATGATGTTGTCTCCAATATGGGGGTTCAATAACTCATGATCCATCTCCTCTGTCAGTGTATCATGGAAGAAATACTCAATGAACCTGGCCAAAAAGTCCTTCCAAGCAGGTCCCTCTTATCTGCCTCCCTGAAATTATATATCCCACAAGAGTTATTCCAAACCTCAGAGAATATATATTTTCATTTATAATATCTTTAATGGGGGTATTGATCATGTTAAAGATGGTATATTCCACCTCAATATAGTTTTTTCCACCTTCTATCATCTCTCACTCTGAAATAGTAGTGCGTGCTGCGAATGGAAATCGAGAGACATATATTACATCGACAACACTGCTCCTTGATCTCCTATTTTGATTCCTAGGAAAACCTCAACTAGGATTCCTCTAATCATATCATTAATAAATATGCTGAAATGATCCATATCATTTGGTTGTCCCACCTATATCAGAACCAGTATTTGATCATATATCAGTGGCTCATGATTTTTCATAACCCTCCGGGGACATACCCGACCCTCAGGGGCTTTAACCTGTTCATGGTTATGAAAGACCATATCAAATCCATCCTGATGATCCACAAGATGTTGTTTTTGTTGTATCCTTCTGAATACCAATATAACAGAATGAAATTGAAAATAGTATATATATATAAATAAAATAGACACATAAATATGTAATAAGAAGTGAAATATCATCGCCCTAAAACTACCTCAATGAAACCATGTCACATGATATCTAGCCTCATGTCCCCTTACCTGCACTTATTAGGGTTAAGAATCCAGAATAGTAAAGCCTCATGGTCCACTTATTAACCCTATCTGAGTTAGGCATCAAATATTAGCTGAGGTAGGTGATTATAATGAAACAAAATATTATATACATAAAAAACTATTTAGATCTTTTTTGACACATTAAACAACTCATACCTTATCTTCTTTCCCACATAAACTTATTATATAATATAACATATGTTTTTATCACATTACATCTAATAACAAATTGATTTTATTGGAACCACTTGTCTAGGATGGCGAATTAGAATACCCCAATGACATGCTAATAAGAATAACACTATTTAGATTTATTTATTGACACTTTAAACAACCCAACCCCTATTATTGAAATCCAGGTTCCCAATAAAAATCATAGTAAACTAATCATGGGAAAAAACAGAAACAAACACACACACACACACACTGGCATATATGTATGTGTATATATATATATATATCAGTCATCCTACGTGCCTATCAGGATACTATAAAGAATCATCCTTTTCCATACATGGACAATGGTCACATATCATAATAGATAATTATCACAACCAAGTGAAAAAATCAACATTGAAATCATATAAACAATAAAATTACACAACATATGATCAATTTCCAACCCCTCCAAACAAGGTATGTCCCTCATGCATGGGGGTGAAAGCCCCCAAACATGATATCTAAATCTAGTTCTGAAAAAATAATAGTATTTGATCTACCATTTCCCAAATAGTATTTCCTATTATGGAAAAGGAAATAATTTTACTCCATTATTATACTAAAAACACTACTACCCATATTTAAATATGAAACCTCCTTTGATATCGTTTGTAGGACCCTTACCCATTTTCCACCTGAACTGTGCTCATGATTGGTTGACCACTATGAATTAAGTATGCATCCACGTGTGCCAAAGGATATAAAGTATTAATGAATGTATAAACAGGTTATAGTAGGAATATTATACCCCTACTTGGTGATAATATTAATGGTCTATAAATAAATTTAGTATCAAAATAAAGACCATAACTCTACGGAAGGTAAAACCCATAATAGTATAAGCACAATGAAGTAGACGCAATGAAGAACACTAAATCCACACATACCATTGTAGACTAAAATTTCATCTATAGGAAATCATGCCTATCAAATAGGTTATACAAAACATAAGATAAATAGTAGTGTCACCCGGGTTGACCATCAGTACATACATATAATAAGAATGCTGAATAAGAAAGGAAATTTAGAAATAAACTTCAGATGATGTAAGAACCTCCATGGTCCCTTATCATCTAACAAAATAAAAAGATCCAAGTTGACTACTAGGGTCCCACTTCTTAACTAAATCCCTTACTTTATGATAGTAATATAAAGTCTACAAATGTCCCGCAAAGGGCTTATGTAGGGTGTGAGAATAATTATTAGTAGGCCACCCCCAACATGTTCAAAACTACATATGAGAGAATTTATGTGTTTTAAAAATATAATAAATAAGGTATCACATGAATAGTTAACAGATGACCCACTTCCCTTTTTCTCAGTAGCTACAAATAACCAATCACCTACTTCAACCATCACCAGTTTTGTTTGGACACATGCCCCTTATTGTATATATAGCATACAACATATGTCTTTATATAAATATAAAGATATATATATATATATATATATATATATATTACATCAATGGTGATTATCCTTGGATTGAATCCTAGGAAATTATGTGATGAGTATGAATCAATGGTTAACCCTCACATTATACCTCTAAAGTATCTCCTGAAACCTCGTACCGTTAACAATGTATCAAGGCATCCAAATGACACGCCCAATCAAAATTATATAGGGACCTCATACTCCAACTCAAAATTACATGTCTTCTTGAATCCCAACATTGGAGGCATAGTGATATTTTTACTCCCATAAGTAATCATTGTTGGCTCAAATCTCAATGTCCCGATGCATAATTATGTTTTTCGTCCCAATGACCTGGCCTAATGGACTCAAGCAATACAACAAGAATTGACTCTCAAAAAATAGTCTCATCACCATTATCTAATATTATATCACCATCCACATGGATTTTTATGGAATGAACCTCCATACCCACTAATCGTAAACACCATTCTTAGCTGCAACTAACAGAGGAATCTACCCACATGAGTGGTCAACACCGCCATAATCAATGTTCTATTTATGTGAACATGACTCCAATAACACATAAACCAATAATGGTGACCTAAATTGACCCAAAAACCTATGAAAAATTATCTCAACACCTCATTCCCATGCTCCATGGTTGTTCATCCTAATGTTTAACTACATATCACATCACAATGGCCATTCCCTTATCTTGATGACCTTTTCACTTTAATCCAACAATGATTTTTCCTAGCCCTATTATCTACATCATCTATATATCTAGGCCTCAAAAAAACCAATTAATTATATCACCTCACTATAGGTTATTATAATCACCTCATTTCTCAAGACAATCCCACCACATTCATATAGAAACAAGAAATTTAGTATGAAAAATTAATTTGATTTAAATCAAAAACTTGACCCAATCAATCCAAGTTATTTGAAGCCCCCACGAGGATTATATAATTTTTATTCATGGAGGATCATTCCCATAGAAATATCCTGTTATCGATTTAATAATAAAAATACATGAATTAAATTATTAGACTCTATCTTGGAAAAACCAATGGCACAGTAAATAACGCACCTTTGAAACAATGGAAAATGCATAGAGAAAGTTAAGAACCACCTACCTCATTCTTGTAGATTCCTGATTATGTTATATGAGCCGCTAAATAGATTTGAATCATAAGAAATGGGTTTCTTAGTTGATATTTTTAAAAATATCATAAAAAGGATCAGTTGTATTTAGTGCACAGTATGGTGATAAAAAAGAAGAAAAGATGATATATGATCAAATGTATTACCGATGTAGTTTTAAAGAGTCTAATGAAGCTCAGATTGGACATTGGATGATATATATCTCTAAAAACCTAGTGGGGGGAATAATATGGGAACTCTCCCGACATTGTTTAGGGGTGAAAAAGAAGATAGGAGGAAAAGAGACAAATACATGGATTGGAAAATCCACAATTTCACCCCTTTTAGTGACCTACATGGTTTTCCCATAGGGTCTGGCTGAATGTGTGCCAACCGTGTGTCACCCATTACCGAGGAACCCACCTCATCAGTTCTAGGGACATGGTTTCCCAAAACATCTGACTCCCTTCTATTAAAATTTGTAGGGGTCTCACAAAACCATGCGCCCCCTCCTGCAAGGTTTGATAAATTTCTCCCAGTGAAGAGGGTGGGCTGCACAGTTAACCCTAGGATGATGCAATGTTTGTAAAAAGAATGTGACTCTATCTAAGACCCAAAAAATATGGGTTTTCATCCCTGGAATCACTTATAATCTAATTGAAACTCCAATGAATTTACAATTATTTCAAATCTATATAACAATGTCTATAGGTTAATGAAACTCTCATAAATAATTTCTGAAGATTAAAAAATTTTGGTCCTACTACCAAACTCCAAAAATTAAAAAGGGTTGGGGAATCCAACTTGTTCAAAAACCAGAGGCTTTACAATATTATCACATGAATTAATAGTTATATATAATAAAATTAAAAAAATCAAAAATAAATTCATTATAATAATTTAAATGTTATGAAATTAAAAATATAAAAATTATTGTTAAAGAGTTTATGAAACACTTTCCCTCATTGAAAATAATTGTTAGAACGTGTTTTCGCATCACCATTAAAAAAGGGATAGTGGGAGAGAAGTGAGAATAGGAATGTGGGATGAATAGTGGTGGGGGAATTCTATATTTATAGTAGAACAGAGGAAATTTACTACCATATAATATTCTATTTATAATTTAAAAACTAAAAATGTGTTTTAAATATTAATCTATTTTACATAAAATAACATTAAATCCATTACTGACATAAACATCTCTTCATTGGATTGATGACATGGAAAATGATTCTGTAAAAATAATGCCTTTGGGTTTTCCTAATTTAGTTTTTGGTATAAATTCTTTATTATAGCATTTTTTTAGAAAAAAATTATACTAATAAATTTTTTTAATTATTTTTACTAAAATCCCTTTAAAAACATATTGTGCCTCATCATGTGAATTCCAAATAATTATTATTCATATGATTCTTTAGGTATATTTTAAATGTGTAGTATGTGTCTTTTATTGGTAACTCTTATTGACCATCCTACTTTAACATTGATGGTTTTTTGGAGTCTCTCCAATAACCAATTATTTTATATATAAAACTATTATTCCATAACACACTATCCTCTATGAATAAACTTTTTCCTAGTTCTTCCAAGTTGAACAAATTCCCTATTAGAGTGTTGAACTAAAAAATAATTCAAAAGAACATAAAGGAAAAAATATTTTTCCCAATATTGATGTTTATATGGTATTATCTACATGAAACTTTTTAATTCTACTTAAAACCATTTTAAATCCACAAGTCTTGATAATGAAATCCTTTGGATGAAATATTTACAGTCCTAACCTAATTGAATTTTTCATTACTCGTGCTGGTAGGACATGATTTCTATAAATAAGTACACCTATTTAGAATCTATATTTATATTGACATCATGACTAATAAAATCCCATGTTTAATGTATATCATATATTATATGCTCAATGACTACCACATGGTTCTACTAATTCCATAAGGACATACTTTATAGAGGTTTATAAACACTACATGATATCTTCATTCTCTAAAAGTGGATCCTCATTTACTATCTTTTAATAAAATATTTATATTAGTTAATTGGAACACTTTATGATTGGAAGAATAAAAAACCATAATTATTGATGTGAATTTCATAACAAAACAATATATATTTTGTTCATGAGTATAATTAATTCCTTCTTCATAACTTTGATTAACAAGGAAAAATAGTGTAATCCTATGAATATGATAATAAAAATGTGGAATAATAGTGTTATAATTGAAAGTTCCATCATTATGAGTTTGAATATATTTTTTAATTCAAAAAATAATAATTAATTGTTATAAAATTTAATTTAACAACCAAAAATAATGTTTTGGAAAAATTTATCCATTATTGGGAACTAAAATAATTTATATAAATGTTTTTGTAATTTAGTTTTAAAAAATTATATAGAGAGAAATGATACCATTCATTCATTAAAATATTATATTATTTAAAGGTATAATTAATAAAGTCCACATCAAAGTGATAAAAAACATATATTCAAGGTAAATGAATGGCCAACATTTAGAGTACCTCATCGGTAGGGTTAACACAATTCATATCTCTTTATCAAATGATTAATATTTTCAAAACCTAATAAAAATTTTATATTCAATAATAAAGATAAGTATATGTTTTAGTATATTTGTTATCAAAAATATACCCAAAATTATTTTGATTTAAAAAATTAAAATCAATCTTTTGATGAACAGATATGTGAATAGATTTCTAGAAATTTCAAAAACATTACTATAGGGAGGCACATATAATCCCATTAAAAAACCTCATTGGATATTATTGTTAATAATCCTATTTGATAACATAATAATTTAAGTAATCACAATGATATTAATTGTCTTAATACTAAGTCCACTCTCATTAGTATGAATGTAATAACTATCCTATTAGATCCAATTACTTTTGATAACTAATGTTTACCCACCCATAGAATGTTTTCATTTTTTTCCCAGGACATGATCCTAAAATTTATAGAGAGGATAAACAACTCTATCAATAATATTAAAATGGAAGAACACATGTTTGATCAGTTTTAATTTAACAATAATGGATAGAAAATGACATTAATGATTATCTATTTAGTGATTGAACTTGTTGATTAGAAGTGTCAAGTGAGAATATTTGGGTTTATAACCACAAAGATAATATGAAATTTATGTAATGGGAGGAAAGGATATGATCATATTCAGTTTTGTGTTAAATTAATTAGATCCTATTAGTAACATTATTGTTTTCCATAATGAGTTTACTTTTAGAATAGTCAAAATCACAACTTGAGAAAAATTGAATCTTCTTAAAGAATTTAATAAGACTTATTTATCGACATATCATATCCTTTAGTCAAAATATGTTGGTTTTAAACATAAGACCCAAGTGTGGTGATATAATAGTTCTTGGGATTCACAAATATGTAATTATTATGAAATTTAAAATGTTTCAAATTTATACACCCTAAGAGGGGGTTAATTAGGGTGTTTCCCAGATATTATTTTTCATTCATTTGATTGTCTTCCTATTATATCATTTTCCCCTTATAGGACGAACAATGTTCAACCTATTGATCACTTTAATTTTTAATATACACTAGTTTGAATCCTTCTATCTAAATTTCATAATCTTCTGATAACCATTATTCCACTATGCCAAATATATTTATTATTGTCTATATTACTTCTATATGCTCTATTTTTAGTTTGGTCAATGAATTGATGAAAATTTCATAAAACCAATCAACATAAAACATAATGCTGTAAAATTGTTTGTTAATTTATTGAACTATAATTCACCACCCATATAGATTTTCTTGATCACATCATAAGAAAAAATATTATATAATATTTTATCTACTTTATTATAATCTTATCATAATTTTTCATTACTATATTGATATTTTAGCTTTTGTTCGGTACACAAATGGTGTTAGATGTAGAATTTTTTTCCTTTCATAATGGAAGGGTTTCCAATAGGAACACCTACTGTTTTAAATATGATGATACAACCTTTTTTTAATGGAGATAATTATGAATAATAACATGATCAAATGATGTCTTATATCTGCAGTATTGGAAATGATGATTTTTTTTAATGAATGAGAGTTATAAAGTTCGAGACAGAGAATATGATTATTATTCTTATGATGAAATTATGGAATATTTGGTAAATAAAAAATAATATTATATTATATTAAAATATATGAATAGGAAAATTGGTAGTCGTGTATCATCATGTGAAATTAAAAATGGTATTTGAAAGGAATTAGAGACTATTTATTTTGTAACATAAGTAGTTTTGGAAATATGAGGAGCAATGTTGGGAATGGATTAACTACCTTTTTATTTTCTATATGTTGAAATAGTAACACAAATGTATTATTGTTTTCAAACTATTTTAAATATTATAAAATCCAAAAGAGAAATAATTATTAGAATAACATATTATTGAAACGAGAATTAACTTAATGATTACTGAGTAGGAATCAATGAGGTCAACCATATATCACATTAAACATATGACTAAGCTCTGTCTGGATATCATGACTCATTTAATAATTATTTATAAATGTAGACTAAATATAGATGCTGAGAAAGAGGTGAGTAAGAATATAGTATTTTTATTCCTATATCAAGTAATCCTACTTTTAGAAAATTTACTTTTTATTATAATTATTCTCAATCTATAGTTATAATAAATAATTGAAAGTCTTATAATAGAACTAATTCAAATGATATTTAATATATTATTTTTCAAAATTCTATAAGGATGAATTATCCTTTGAATTATAAGAAAATATGATACATTCAAATTCAAGATTGAAAATGATGGCATGGTAAGAAGGAGTTTTCAAATATTATATGATATGAATTTAAGAAGACAAATCATATTAGAATAGAATTTCCTAACATGAATTAGAAGGATATAAATTCAAAGGAATACATTAATAGTAACGAGATGAATTGTTTTAATTCTTTGAACACTTTGAGTGTAAGTGAGGGTGATAAATTTTGTGATAGTTCGTTAGGGGATAGTGTAAAATAGTAATAAAATCATTGGACATTATATATATTTTAAAAAATATATGAAATTCATCAGGGAGAAGGTAATTGTTGTATCTTTTGAAAACAAATTACTCATGATTATATGTTTTCTTCTTCTTATAATTATGATCATCCATCTTAATTTGATGAAGAAAATTTAATTTATTAGATTATGAAAATATAAATTTATTATAAGATGAGGAAACATTACTTTCATTTAATTAAATGGAATGATATGTTAATCACATTTAAAAGGATTATATGAATCATAAAATTTCTATAATTTTGTTTAAACTAGTCAAATTAAACCTAATAATATAGTTTCAATGTTATTATATGAGGATTTATAACTTTCATGAGAATTAGTTTCTAAATCTAATTCCAAATAAAATTTAGACAACTATATTTTTATAATTAAGATTAAATATGAAGTTTGTAGTGTAATGAAACATTTATCAAACATTATTTCAAGAACAATTTTCTTATTAAATGTGTAGGATAATTGAACACTCTATAAATTCTTGTATAATTGGTTTTACATAAAATAAATCATGTTTCCAGTTGAATTACTTGATACCTAAACATTTGTCCCTTTATACTAAATCTCAAATTTAATGTCTCTAGAATACATTATTTTTATTTAATCAAATTTAATTTTTTTAATAAATATTTTTTTCTGATAAAATAAATATATTTCAATATCGATGATTTGGGTAGATGGGGGATCCTAATATTTTATTTTATAGTGTAACTAAACTAAAATAAGTAAAGAACAAAAAATGCCGAATTATATTCTTCATAAAAATTTGAAGAGTAATCATATATTAAGAAAAGGTTATATTGATAGTTGATATTTTAGACACAACATACGATAAAAGACTATCTTCCCACATTTAAAATGGTTAAATAATGGACGAACCACTTTTAAAGGCAACACACGATGTGACATCATTATAATTTGTGATATTTATTTTCTTTTAAAAACAATAATTTCAAATGTTTTTTATGTTTTAGGGATTAACCCAAAACCTGTTAGCATTAGTTTATTATACGATGATGGTTATCTTGTAATCTTTATGAATGAAATGTTCATTATGAAATGTTCAGAATGTATATTCCTTCTATATACTAATATGCATTAGAATGTGTAAAATATTGAATAAGAAAATTAAGTCACTAAAATTAACCACATTTATGTTCATTTGATGATTTCCCATCATTTAGTCCTAGCATATATGGTAACTAAATTTTTTAATCTTTATACAAGATTTATAGGAAAGGATATGATCAGTGACTTATGGATCACAATTCTAACTCAACTAGAGTTTGTGATAGATTTTAATATGGTAAACAAGATTAGTATAGTTTTAATCCTGTAAGTTCTGCCTCAAATTCAGAAGCATTATAATTGGTGTATATGTATTTATTGGTTACCACTCAAAGATGAAGTATTGGGGGAAAATACTATGTTTATTTCATGGTAAATGATTACAATACATTTACAAGGGTTTATTCCCTCACTTGAAAATCCAAATCCCATTATAACATAAATATTTTTTTTAATTTAAAAATAGAAAAATAAACCATCGGATTAATATTTATAGGGATCATAGTGGTGAGTTTTTAACTCATAATTTGAATATTTTTTAAGTAAAGAAGCTATTACTCATATTTTTATTTGTACATAATGCACTATAAAAATGGTGTTGTTGAATGAAAAAATTGAATAATTCCGTAAATTTATCATAGTTTTCTAAGTGACTATTCTATCAATATATATTTCTAGGTAGGGTCTGAGGGAGATTCTTCTTAAACTATAAATTGTTTTTTACACAGAAATTATCTTAATAAATCTTATTATGAGTGTTAGACCGGAAGAAATATAAAATTTTCTTACTTCTGAGTTTTTAAGTGTAAATTATCCATCCTTAAAATTATAATATATATATATATATATATTATCCTTAAGGTAATGAGAGACTTTTATTGGTTATTTTTAGCCTATAATTCTTATTTAATTATTAATAAAAGAAAAAATTTTCTTAAAAAATTGTTTATTTGATGAGCGTGAATGTATCTCGTTTTATGAAATAACCTCCCAAATATTATTTTATAAACATTTTTTTAATAAAAATTTTTTTATATAATTTTATTTTATTATCACCAATATTAAATCCTGAGAAATTGGCCATAAAATTTTCAATATCTAAAAATCATTTCAATAGATTTTTTGAGTTCATTAATTGAATATAAAGATTATAATTTTCTTAAAAAATTGTGACTATAATGAATCATTTATCAAATAATGTCATTGGTGATGTAATTCCACTAGTTGAACTTACATGTTCATTAAAAAATCAATGTGATCATCATATATTTCTATCCCAATTTGAACATAAAATGGTAGACAATGCCATATCTGATTAATATTGGATAAGGGTTATGTAATAAGTGCTTAATAAATTTTAATGGACTATTTTTTGTAAATTACTAGAATGAAATAATAACCACTCATTCATTTGTGTAAAATATGTTTTTATAGACAAAATTGATGAATATTGAACTATTGATATAAGTAAAGAAAGAACAATTTTTAGGGTTATCGTCAAGGGGGAAGTATGGATTTTTGGTGAAAACATTGAACTGGTACTAATATTAGAATACACCACACTCATACTAGAATTTAAATAATATCTCAATTTTACATTATTTAGAATTAATGTTAAAAGTGATTTTCTTAACAAATATTTTCCAGATGAGGTATATATTTAACAACCTTCAGTTTCTGAAGAAACTAATTTTTTAATTAATTTATTAAAACGTACTATATCTATATATCGATATAAAATACCATTAAGTGATTGGTACGATATAATTAAAATATATTTATGTCAAAAAATATGTAAAATGAAAAAAATGATCTAACCCTTTTGTTATGTTTCATAAGAAACCATTGGTTTTTAAAAATAGTTTTGATGACATTTATTTTTGTTCTACTAAGAAATCTATTTCTAATAGTTTTTTCAAAAGTATTAAAAATAAGTTTTATATTTTTATGATGGGTGAACTCATCCATTATCTTGGGTTTTCAATTTCTCAATTTCCTAAAGGGTATATTTTAACACAAAAGAAATATATCAAATTGTTTCTCAAATTTTTTTTGTTTCAATAATGAATCAAGTGTAAGTAATCAACGAGAAACATATATTAACTTTTTATGATGAATTCAATAAAGTAGTAAAAAATCATTATAGATTTATGATTGTAAGTTTAATATATATTATAATAAGTTGACTAGATTTTATTTTTTTCAGTATGTTTGTGTTCAAGGATTAAGGAAAATATGAAGGAATCACATTTACAAGTTTTAAAAAAAAAATTATTATCCCTTAATGGAACATCAGAACTTTGATTATATAATTCTTTTCAAAATGATTATTCCCTTAAAATTTATTCATATGTTTATATTTAAGGATACTGATTAGATAGAAAATGTACTTTTATATCAAGCCATTTCATAGTATAACCTTTAGTTTCATGGCATAAAAAGAAGAAAAAACATGATGAAATTTTAAATATTAAAGATGAATATGCAGCAACTATAAGTTATTGTGATCAATTATTTTGATAAATCCTATTTGAAATACATTTATTGTGCCAACATATCGAAATATTTCTCTATATTTAATACCCACAGAATCCCTATTTTTATTACTGATGAGTTTATCAAATATTATTTAATTATTATATATAATATTTAATCAAATATTATTTCTTTGGAAAGTCATCTGTAACTTGTTTTTTAATTTTTTTTAAAAAAGTTCTTTATAACGTCATCTTACACTGTTGGTAAATTTAAAAGGAATTTATCTTACGCTACCATGAAAATCATCTTATGGAAGATATAATTGTAATTCTATCTAAGTAATTTATTCTATTAAAACCAAGCATAATTAAATTCTCTTATTTGAGATGCACTACATAACTGTATTATTTTAAAAACAATGATATACTACATTGTATAATTTAGAAAAATATTTTATCTTTTGGTATTTTATAAATAAAATGTAAATTATGTTATCATATGAAAGTGTATTCTTATGTGAATTATCTTTCATGAAGACTAATTCAAGGAATATATGGGGTTATTAATATGACACATAATGCATTATCTTATAAAGAAACTAAATATATTATGTGTGAGAATATTATTATACATTGAATAATTGTCTTACGGGACAAGTACTTCATGATTAATACTTTAATTTTATTTTATAGGATGGAGAAGATGTATCTGATGTTTTTTCTTCTAAGATAATAAATTTTATTTACAATATTATAGTTTCAATGTATTTAATATCGTTCTAATATTTTAGTTGATGTAAACTCTTTTTTTCAATGAAAATATGTATTTAGGAATAAGGAAATTCTTGATTTAAATTATGTGTCTATTTTCAAGAATGTGTATAGTTCCAATGAATCCCCCATGAGGAAAAAAGAATACCTATTGTTTTTTCTGTATTCAAAAAATATGTTCATATGTGAATAATAGTGCATGCCTCTTCATAATGTTTTTCTAATATCTCTCTTTCCATTTGGTTATGGAGAAATATAAACAGTTTTCAAGATCATGATTTTTGATGTAAGAGAATGTGGTAAAAATATATGGTCATGTGAGATTATTTCATGATTATATTGTTTTCTACATTTTTACTATGAAATTGGAAAATAAAAAACACATTTTTAGTGTTGTGTATATAAACGTTATACCTATAAGAAAAAGATTTATTAATCTCTATTATCTAAAGAGTATTCTTTTCTATAAGGAATCATGATTATTAAATAATATTTGATTCATAAAATGAATTTTCAAATTAAATAATCTTTTATTTGTTAATTTTCTTTATTTCAAAGTGATCACTCCTTGTTTTAACTTTGAAAAGATGGTGAATTGTCTGTGTAACTGGTGATCCTTTTTTAAAACTCATAGACCTTATGGCTAGTGGTATCATCTTAAACTCATATAGAAATCCCCATTAATAATTCTTGGAATAATTAAAGGCACCAATCGCTTGGAGTATAGAATTAATCAAATGTTCTATGGAATATTTTTACCTCGAACCACTATAAACATTTTTTTCCTCTAATATATTCTATATTTAATTTTCTCATTTCTATTCTAATGAAATTTATTTGAAATTTCTATTTAAGTTTTAAATATGGTTATTTTAAATTAGAGAAAATTCTAAGAAATCAATTCACCTCTTCTATATCATCAGGCATTTTCCAATGGCTACCAAGCAATTAATTGGTATAATAGAAAGTAATTTTTTATTTCTCATTTTTAACTATTGAAGTATAAATATCATCTCTCTAGTTGTATAATGGTTTAAATGAATGAAATATAATCTATTTAGAGATATACAAATTTTAATAGGGAAACTATGGTTACTAAAAATCTAGATCCATTATCAATTTCAAAAATATTGGTATGAAATTTTATCAAAAAACCATTAAAATATAGAAAATTCATACTCGTAAACATTAAATATGGTCTTATATTAATGAATATTATTATAATTTAAATTGAAAATCAATTAATACTATCATTTTTGGACTTGGACTTGTTGAATTCAATTTAATTTAACACATTCCTATAAATAATTAATTTTCAGAGACTGTCATGGATTCCTCTGATGAAACTGAAAATTGTAGGAAGCTAAGATATAATACTTCCATACTCAATTTTGAAACCTTTATAATGATGGATGATGACAGAATAAACCAAATGAATTGATGTATTACATAAATTATCAATGATTTTTATACTACGATAACATATATTACTGAACCAACTTATGCACTAAACATTCATAGAATCCTACCATAAATAAGAATAATAAAATATGCGTCAATCAATAGATCTACCCCTATAATGAATTTTAATATGAAATATATTATTCTATATATCTTTCTTTTTGAGGTGGATATTCATGATGAATTAGATGACTAAATATTTTTCCATAAGGAGAATATAACCTTAAGACTTTCTACTTTAGAGGATAAAATAATACCAAATGAAAAATAACTATATGATTCATTTGATAAAGGGGATTTTAGATGCTCAAAATGTGAGAGTAAACATTCTTATTTTATCATAAAATTTAAAAAAATTACTATAATAAAAGATGTTTTAGGAAATCCTTCCACATAAATAAAAATGTTATTGGGAATACAAAGGTTGTAAGATGCCTTGAAAACAAAAATATGGGACATATCAACCCTGATTATCCTCAACTTTAGGATATGAAATTTTCTAAGGAAATGATATTTTATAATATTATTTATTCAAAGTTATAAAAATTAGAAAATACAATCCACATATATTTCAATAAAAGACTCCATTAGTGATTATCATTTTGATTAGGAAGAGGAAAAATATAATCAGAATGTCAATATTTTTCTCATGGCATAAAAAATGAGGAACTAAATGTTTATTCTTATTAATATAAATTTAAATCCTAAAACTATTATTTTGTAGAATTAAATGAAAATAGATCTCTAATATAAGGTAAACACGATTCTCTAAATTAAAATAAAAATTCACATAAAAAAATTTATGAAGTTACGTTGGAATAAAATTATAATCTAAATAAGAAAACTATTAGAATTGAAATCCACACTAGAAAATACTTCTTCTAGTTGTACAAAACATGAACAAAAGTTAATTAAATTAATGGATGAAGTCAAATTTCTGAAAATTATACAATTATTTTTAATATTGGAATTATATTAATCAAATACCTAGTAATAATAACTAAAATAATGTTGAACATGGAATATAAATTAATGTAGAAATATCCATACTTATGAGAAACTATTTTGTGCCTAGTTTATGAAATGGAATCATTTCCAATATAAAATTATTTTATTTAGGATATTTTGGAAATTATACTAATTGTTTTAGAATTATAAATCCATAAATTTGTTGACTAAAAAATGATCACATTTCTATAAATTTCATGATGCTACATTTTTAAATTATATTACACGTAAATAGGTTTTGATGACCATGTGTTTTGTTTCTAACACTACTGGACCCAAGAGAAGTTGGGTACCAAATTTTTTTTTTCTAATATTTCCTTATAGGATAATACCATATAATTTTCATCATAAATGTTATATTTATAGTGGATGTCTGAGTAATATGAGTGGTGAAATATATATGGTTCACTCATTTTAAATGTTTATGGAGTATATATAAATTTTTGATAAAATTACAAGAGAAATATCATTAGAGTTGTTTTATTAGGAAATCTAAATTTGGTTCCTGACAACAATGTTCATTATTTGAAGGATTAAAGAATAATCTAATATGTATTATTCAACTAATAGATAATGGATTTTCTATTTATCTTTCTAACAGTTCTTATTCAGTGTTAATGATATATTGCATAAGTTTATTGAACCAGAAAATTAAAATATTCATTATATAGATAAATTTTCTTTTTGGAAAAAAATACAAGCCGTGTGAATACTAAAATATTTGAATCATGGATTTGGAAAATAATTCTTGTACATTTTCATGGTTTTCCATTAAAAAATTAGCAATACTGATTATTTTTATTTTCCTAAATATAAATTAAAAAAATAAAGTATGTGATGCACATAAATAGTTAAAGAAACTTATATACTTTTTTAATCTACTTAAGAAGGTTTCTACTTCAAGAACCCTAGAACATACTCAAACGGACCTATTTTGTCCATATAGAATGGAAACCCCTTGTGTGTAATCTTTAAATTTTTTTATTATTATTTCATAATATTTTCATGGGTATATTTCAATTTTCATAAATTTGATGTTTATCTAATTTTATAATATTTCCAAAAATAGCCAAAATTAAAAATATGGAAAGTGTATATCATTATACTTATTCCATAGATAAGAGGTTTAGAATATTGAGATTAATTAATTATTTCAAAACATGAAATTAAACATACATTTTTACCCTAGGGAACCCCAATAGAATGGTGATATAGAAAGTAGGAAGAGTATATGAAAGAAATTAATATTATATTGTTTTATAAATACATCTCATTTAAATAATTTCGGCTGAATTTTCCAATACGACATTATATATCATTAATTTAGTTTTAGTAAGTTTATATTAAAGAAAACACACTATTATAATTGGTTTAATAGAAAACAAATTTTATATAATTTATAGTTTTTGGATGAAATGATTATGACCAGAGTAGTAGGTAATGTCAGGGTAGTCTTGATTAAAATGATATTGAAGTAATCTTACTTTTTTATTCTACCACTTATAAGGCTTAAATAATATTCAATAATAAGTCAAGGTAATTAATAAAATATAAACATGTAAAAATTAGAAATGGGGTTGTTTTCTTACTAGAAAAATATTCAAATTGAAGAATTTAGTGATTCTGTGGTCAATATAAAACACAAAAAACTATTTGATAAAAAATGATGATGAATTCATACATGTTCAAGACCAATTAATTTCTAAAAATATTAAATCTAGATAACATGAATTTTTTTACCTACATATCTAATAACCCAAATGAACCATCCCATAGAATATGTTAAAAATGTTTATATATTGATGTTATAACTAGAATAATTATATAAAATATTAATAAAATTTCTATCATTCTATCTCTGTTAGAACCCAGAACTTTGGGTGAATACTAGAGTGATGAATGATGGGTATTTTATATGCAATAAGAATTAAAAAAGTTCATGAGAAATAAGGATTGTTAAGTAGTGTATAGAACCTATTATTACCATGTTGTAGGAATTTTTTTAGAAACAAGTAATTTGATCAATGTGTGGTCATAAATAATAAGTCTAGGTTAGTTTGTAATGGTTAAAACCATGATGTAGTAGATTCTGAGGAATTATTTTCCCATATATTTAGCTTATAATTAATTAGAATTTTCCCCTATCCATTATATATGAATTATTAAGTATATCATATTTCTCTTAAACTTACCTTTATAATTGTTTTTTTATTGAGTAACTCTATGTTGGACAAACTCCTAGTTCTGAAAATCACTATTTTATAAATTTATTTTTTAATCATACCAATTAATTATATAGTCTTAAACAGACCCCTAGAGCCTATCACGAATGATTAATTGATTTATTTTATCTAATTTATTTTTTATGAGATTTAAATTCCACATATTATTTAGTAAAATGTATTCAAAATATATTTTTGTTCTTCATTTTTATATTTATGATGTGTTTTGGGGTTAAGAAATTAAAAATTAGTGTAAATAATTATCCAAACTAATAAAAATAATTAGATGTTTATAATTAATGAAATAAATTTATTTTTTGTGATTTTAAAATTATAAAAATGGTTTTGGGAATGAAATGAATAATTTCAAATACATAAATGATATAATTAAATTGTTTAGACTCAAATTTAGCAAGAATTATTCAACTCTTATGTGTTTAAATATTAAAAAGGACATGGATGAACCTGGATAACCAATTAACAATATGATTAACCTAGAAATAATATTATGATACTTTATATAACTACATAAGGATATATATCAATATATATGATTTTGTGCTCTATTTTAAGAAATTCATAAAGGGTCATATTTTTTTACTACCAATATATTATTGAGTTATTTAAAAGGAACAATTTTATTATACATTATTTTTTCAAAAACATTGATATTGATTTAATTTTATATTATAAATCCAACTTTAGAATTAGTATTTTTGAGAAGAAGAGTAAATTAATAACGTTCCACTTTTTATGAAAATATTTAGTTACATGGTCGAGTAAAAAACACCATTTACAATATCAATAGCTGATGTTCAATACACATATAGTTGGCAGTTTCTGTGAAAATGTTTTATTAATGAAACACACCCTAATAGACATTAGATTCACTTCTGATATGGTTAAAATAAACTTATATAAAACGTTTTCAATCAATATTTTCAATATTCCAACAAGACATTCAAGAACAAAACATATAGATTTAAGTTATCATTTCTTAAGACACCGTACAAAAAAAGGTCACATCTATTATGAATTAATTTTTATTCAAAATTAATTAGAATTAATATTTTCAATGTCCTTACTCCTTGATTGATTTAATATCATTAATAGCGTACTACGAATAATCTATTATTGAATACTTTTTAAAAATTTACTACATTTAATTCATTATGTGTTTTAATATCTGTAATTTTTTCATCCTGATAATTTATGTATTCAATTTATTAACCTATTTTCACAGATTTCATAGAAAACTTTTTTATGGAAATTATTATCATTTCACAAGTATAAATGTTTCATTTATTTTATAGTATTTTATTTTATTGCATCACTCTATCAGAGATCCTTCATATTATTTAAAAAATAAAACATTAGGCCTCAATGTAAAATTCTTTTGAAACTCAAAAACCTTATAGCCTCTTACTCAGAACATTAACATAATTTTCCTTGATCCATTTGTACCTATATACCTATTTTCAAGCATGGGACAGAAAAATTAATCACATGATGTGGTATCCATCAGCTATAAGAATGTAAAATCACTATGGAATGTGACAAATGTGAAAAATCTTGATTTTAGATAGTGTGATATAGTAGATATTCTACTAAATAATAATTAAACATCCCAACATGAGAGATTATCTATAATTAATTACTGAATATATTATACAAAATAGAGGAATAAATTTGAGTTTTTTAGTTATACAAGTATAAGATTCAATGAAAATAAAAACTAGTTTTGTTAATCATTAAACATAAATGAGTTTTCAATTTTATTAGTTTAGATGATCAAGGTATTTATTTCCCCTCATAAGGGTTGAATCATCTTAAATATGTATCTCTTTATTGTAGATAATATCATCCTTACAAAAATTATGAAATCCCTTTTTTCTATTTTTTGTGTTTAGATTAGAATATAGGGAAATATCTATAACCCAATATAGATATTTATGTAAAAAAATAATATATACTATATCTCAAAGAGCTGGTAAATTTGAGAATATCCTATTTTGATATTTTGATTCTCTATATTTTTCTATGATTCATAAGATGGTGGAATTACTTTAAAATATATAGATATACTTGTCTCTCGTAAAAAATAGATCTTTAAGCTTCTACCTCTTCTGATAAATCTTGAAAATTGTGTTCAAAAAAGATAATGTTTATATTAATAATGTTATGGGTAAAAAGTGACATTGTATAATTAATCATGGTTCTATAATGCTCAAACTAAGTGGATTATTTTTTATTATTTCTCTATCGAAGATCATTTCTGTTATATCTAAATAATATATTAATGTGGAAACTATTTTATTTGAGTAGAAGTATCTATAATTTTTTCCTACGAGAATATGAAAGGATGTTGTTGTTTCTTTTGAGAATGTTTATCGTCATGAAGGTAGGGATGGATGTATTGGTGCTGAAAAAGATTTAGAGGATGTTATTCATAATCAATCCCTTATTCTATGAGTAATGGTATTATAAGTTATCTATAAGGATATTCGGTCATTAACTTAAGGTAAATTAGTTTAAGAATTTTCTCTAATATATTAAATAGTTATAGATCTAGTTAATGTTTAAGTGATTTTACCTGAAAATATATTATCACCCTTCTAAATTAAAGAGGTTATGATGAATGATGTTAACAAATCAATCACTTGATAAGTTATGGGTGGTTCTATAAGGATTCTAGTTTTTAATGAAGGTCATGATAAAAATACCATTTCAACTATTTTTAGTTCCATGGATAATCTTAATATACATATAGTTTTGAATTTAGATTGAGTACTCAAGTGGGAAACCGTTAGGTATTTAGTGAATTATCTTATAGTGTCTGATAAAGATGTTTATGATGAAGTTACACTGTTATCCAAGATGATATTTGTCTAAGATTCTGTATATCATGTGGAAAAATATAGTGAATCCAAATCATCAATTCATAGTGAATAAGAATAATATAGTTTCTAGGTGTAGATATTTAATGTTATAAATTTAAATATATGGATTTTTTATAATTTTAATTAAATTAACAAGTAATTCGTTTCCTTGAAATTTTAATTGAAGGAATTGAGTTATGTTGTCAAAACTATATGGTAGAACATAGATTTTAAGACTAGAATATGTTGTATCCTTTTTCAAATATAACAATATAGTATTTATGAATAAAATATATCTACAATCTAAGATAGATTTTGATTAAATGAATATCATAATGCAATCTAACTTCAACATATCTCATAGAGTAGTGACTGTTAAAATAGGAGTACTAAAAACCACTTCTCAAGGAATTATAGAATAAATGTTTGAGGTTGTTTCCTCCGCCCTTATTACACTAACTATATATGTTTCATTAATTTTCTATGATTATATTTCCTTATAAATCATTCAATAAATTAATATAGATTTATCTTCTAAGATAAGTAATATTCTTGGCCTCCCTCACGTTACCATCCATGATCATTCCAAATATTTTATGGATCAGGATACCTTTTTTTAGTATTACCCCACTTACATGATTGATACATTATGAAAAAGTCATGAGTAATCACAATAAATATTTAAATGACATTCAAAAATGACCAGTTCTCAATCAAATTATATTCATCACATTAATGATAAATTTACTGAGGTGATGAAATAAATTATTTAATGTATTTATTATGATTCTTCAAAATCATTATAAGATAATTCATTTATAAATCCAACAAATTATCCCTTTCCTCAAGATTTATATATATTGTATCAGATTGATAACCTCAAGATGTTACATTTTTCTTTGTTGTCTTAGCCATTTCTTATACTGTATCAAATGAGCATATGACCATGTTAAATCATTTTATGGAAATTTTTCCTCTTGAATAAGATAATAATATAGAATTATTACTTTTGGATAGAAATAAATGAATGAATTGACTCTTATTTTATAATTATATCAAAATTAAATCATAAAGATTGTTTATATTTCTGATAATTAACAATTTTGATTCTATGGAAGATGATGGCTTGGGATTTTTATACTAGAAAATCATATTTCTACCTTTTTTAAGTTAAATAATATTTTTGATTTAATTGATATCTATTATAGATATAATAATAACACTCTTTAAGAGTAATCCTACTAAGACACTACCACAGCTACAGCTCATGATTTTTTATTCACTAACACCAATAGGTATGTAAACAAAACAAATCATAATGTGTGTTTGGACATTCAGATTATTATGGTGAATACTTCTAATCTTGTCAACATATTAATTGTACAAGATTATAGTTTTGATTAATATTTATGTAACCTATGTCTGAAATATTTGTTTACCCATTTTCCAAACATATCCATGCCTCTCAATCAACATACATCTTTCAGGATACCACCACCTAAATCCAATATAATGTATTGATGTTATTTTTTATTATTGATTAACTATTTTATCACTATGGTATGTTCATGTATGAAAACATCATTAGTTTTTATTGCTTATTAATTTTCCTTGATTGTATTTCTCTAATTAATCCTCATTTATTATGTTTACACAAGTTTCTTCCAAGTATTAATTCAATTTATAACATTATAATCCTTCAGTCTAAATCACTTCATGTGCTAAATATAAACATGTTTTCTCTCCTAATATTTTTTTTTGATATCACAAAAAGAGGAAAATTTATAAGAGAGAACAAAAAAATTACCCTTTATACTAATCGTAAAAGTATTATTTTTATTTTATGGTTGGTTTTGTGAGAATAAATATGGGGGATTATTTGACATAATTATATTTTTCCAATATACAAAAATTCTTCCCATGTTTTCATAAAGAAACTAGAGTTTTTTTGCAATGAGTTTATCTTATATGATTTTATGATCATATCACATATTTAAAAAACATTTAATTCATTTCAATATCCTGTGTTAATATAGTTTTATTGCAGTTTTTGGGAAAAAAATCCAAATGACTTTATCTTATGTGGTTTTCAAAATTAAAATTAATTTATGTATAGTTTCCAAGAAAATTATGTTACAAATTCTATAATTCAAATTCAATCTATGGAATTTATCTTATAAAATAAAATAATAAGAATATTTTATTTTCTTAGATAATATTTATGACATAAAGACCTTACAAACTCAAAAGTAGTACGGTGGGAAAAATAGAAAAAAATTTATTATATGGGTGGAATTAAATCGAATGACAACTACATTATCACAATAAAGATAATTTTTAAATTAATTATCTTATATTATGACTATGATAAAGTGTTGACATACATTACACACAAGAGAAATTATCTTACTAAGACTATAATTATCTTACACATGACTATTTCATTATACATCAAATAATTGTATTATATGAAAAGTGTTTCTAGATATAAAAACTAATTTTATTTCATAGGAAGGGTAATATTTATTTGATGTTGTATTCTATGAAAAATTAAGAATAATTTTAAATATTATAATTTAATTGTACTTATTTTTATAGTATTATTCTTTGTAAGTTAAACTTGTGGTTCATTTTATCTATAATCATTATGAATAGATACAAAAATGATTATTTTAATAAAGTTTCTATTTCTATAAAAATTTATAGTTATGTGGATGCCCATAGGTGGAAAAAAGGTTCCTATAGTTTTTAAAATATTAAACACAATGTCACATGTGGAGAACTTAGACTATCAATTCAAATGTTATCCTAATATATCTCTAGAATGTTGGATATTGAGATATTTAACCTATTTTAAAATTATTGAGTTTAAATTTTCGAGAATTTCGTGAACATATATAAGCACATGATATTCATTCATGACACTTCGGTTTTCATTATTTTTATTTATCAACTGTGAAATAAATACCATGATGTTGTTTTTGTGTGATTAAAAATAATATTTACAATAAATAAAGCTCTCCAAAACTACTCTTTAAGGACTATTAATTTATTTGAGGAAGCTAAATCATATATTGTCTATTACTACTTCCAATTATACACAAAACTTACTAATATTATCTTTATATATTTTCATTTTTTTGGGTGATAACTAATTATTACCAAGCCTCCAGACATTATGGATAATTATATTAAAGGTAGATCCTAGTTGATTTATCGTATATTTTCTTACCAAGTCATGGATACTTTTACAAAATTAATAAAATAGTAGAAAATAGGAATGAATAAACAAAATCACCAATCTTATGGAGTAGAGTGTAGGTGTAGTGGACTAGGGGAATCAGGTTCTCTAAACCACTATATATTTACTATCTATTTCTATTTATGTAATATTTCCAATTTATAATTCTTTTGTGATAATTATTATATGAAAAAATTATTTATTCCTTGAATATGGTGGTTAGAAATTAGGGAATATTTCATGAACAAAATTAACCCCCCTCTTGATTCATTTTTCAATGCCAACTAGAAAAACACAACACCCACTAGTGGATATTGGTTTTAGTTTAACATGAAATCCAATAATATTTAATAATTCTAGTTTTATGTAATTATCTATAGACCAAGTAAAACATTCCTAAGAAAGAAAAAAGAGACGTGAGACTCCAATTTCAAAGAGTTAACACACAAAAAGAATATTTAATTCTTAACATTATCGAAAATATAAATTCGAATAATAATATTTTTATTGAAAATTTATATTCTAATAGATTAAATTCTATTATATAGTAGTTCGGGGGATCATACTAATGTGATTTTAAATTTACATCTTGTTCAAAAAATCTCATAACATTAAAAAATTCTTTACGTAAGGTGGTAGAAATTGGTCATTTGTTGGCTTTTAATTTTTTCAGTTTTTCATTTTTTATAAATTTTTACATTTTATTAGTTTTTTATTTTATTAAAATTGTTTATTTAACACTAAGATAAAAAAATATTAGTCTAATATTAGGCAAAAAATATATTTTTATTAATGTATATATATTCCTTGAAATTTCATAATATTTTCAATATCAATGTAACTAAACTCCAATATTTAAATATTTTAAAATTCCTTCCTATTTTTTGTGAAATTAATTTTCATTATGAGTGTTTATTATTATATTTTTTTTAATTATTATACATTTATATTATGGTATATGATATTCAATATGTTTTAATTATAAATTAATTTCATAAAAATATTCCATATAACATGTTTTTGGACATATTTTTTCACATGAATAATTTTAGACCGTTCATACAATAGAGGAAATTTTTTTTTTGGATAATAGAAATTCCAAATCCTTTATAAGGACTCCACTATCAATTTTTATAGTCACACTAAATTCATGATTCTTTTCTTTAAAAATCTATGTTAAAATGAATTTCAATGTAAGAATCTTTTAGAGAGATTATTCGAGTGAGCCTAAAATTCCATCATGGAAGTTCAATGATCATATGGAAAAATAGTTAGATCATCATGTGACACCAATGATCTATCATATATCCTTTCTAGAGAATAAAATACTCAAAATATAAACTCATCACACAATTATATATCATCATATGTAAGAACCCGAATCTTCATTTCAGGTATGTTTTTCCTCTTCTGGTCGTTTTTGAGAAAAGAGGAGTTTCTAGAAATTTTTGAAGTGCACGTTGTGTACTTTCAAAGTGCACACAGTGTACTCTTTTGCTGCTCGAAGCCATGTGCTGACCGTGTCCGGGCCACACACATGGTATGTAGGAGTGATGTGGAGGCGGCTTAAAGAGAAGTACATAAAAACAGAGTACACGCCAGGTACTCCATAAGTACATGTCGTGTATTTTCTTCTCATTTACTAAACGCACTGGGGTTGCACCTAATCTCCAGAATGACCTTCTTCTAGGTTTCATTCGGCTGAGATCTCCCATACGGCCACAATCCTTCTATGAGCCCCTGAGCTGTTGTCTAATCTCCGTTTCAATCGCCGTCTACTGTGTTGGGATCAACTTAGTAAGCTCTCTCATCTGCTTTAGCCATGTTCCATGATTCCTCCTCATTTTCAAGTTATCATAGGTTGAGCGTTTTAGACGTTTTCTCAGATCATGGACATTTTAAGGAGAATAAATCATCGTGGTTCACTTATATTGATATCCTAGCATCAAGGTAGGTGGTTTGTTTCCCTGCGTTGAATGTCTGTGAGTTTTGGTTGCAAAAGTGTCAGATACCCATGTATCGGGTATCCCGGGATTTGGATTTTGATCCTATTGTTTATTTGCCTTAGACTGCTTGTTATCTTATGATTAATTGATACTAATTTATGCTTGGTTGCATGTTTGAGGATCACCCCATGGGTGTTTCTTTCCCTGTTTTCCTGTTTATCGCCGTTTGGGCACTGTTTTCCTATGAGTCAAACCCTATTGAAATTGCTAGTTTACTTGTTATAACTGATTTCATGTGTTGTCTGTTGTTTAAATGTTATTGATGCTTATAGCTATTAGCCAAGTAGTTGTTGAACCTACTTAGGGCTGCTGACAGTCGATTACACTCAACTGGACTACTCATGGCTGTGAGAACATGGTGCGGGAGATGAAAGATGGAATAGACGATTAAGTGCATCCCTAGAGGGTCTGTTGGTTTTAGTTTCGTATGCAGGACCTACGGGAAGAAGACTTTTTTCTTCCCAAGAGTGTTCTTAGTTTACACGCGTATTGAGACCACAAGAGTAATTAGACGTAAGTGCTTCCTCAGAGATTCTGTAGCTATCGTTCCAAGACCATAGGGGAATTGACATGAGATATTCCTAGAGTATCTGTGCCTTTTTTGATTACTGGACTATAGGGGTCTGCAAGTTTGAGTCACCTAGAGAGTCTGTGTGAATTTTGTTTGGTTGGTTGTGACGAGTCCACCAAGCCAAAGAACAAGCTTGGTTTTATACTGCTTGTGGGTTAGGTAGTCTTTTGAGTTACCTTCTATGTTACTTGCTTACTTTGGAATAAATATCCTTTCTAGTTTCCCCGGTTGTTTAATTAAATAAATGTGAATGGTAATTGGTAGGATTTATACTGGTGTACTCCTAGTTCATCACTGTATTTATTCCCTTTACTTTTTCTATATTTCTCACTGACAGTAGGGTTCAAATCTTGTGGTGGTTGACTACTGGGTTTAGTCTCACAACCTGTTTGGGTCCTGCTTTTCGACCCAAACAGACTATTTGGTTGCAGGTGTGGATTGGGATTGTGGCCCTTTAATCTCAGATACTTGATTGCTGGTTGGAGCTGGAGAGCATGTGACCAGGTTTTGGATCGCGATGCTGCTGGAGTTGCTGTTTACTTTTGGTATTTGGTTTCAGTAGAATTTCAGCACGTTGATTTGTTTACTTCTTTCCATAGACACACGTACCATACTACATCATTATTATATCATACTTTTCTTCTACTTTTAGTTTTATTTGTTGTATATTGTTTACTACTTCCACTATTGTGTATGTTTGTTCTTCCACTGTATACTTTATCAAACGAGGGCATAGTTTTCAAACCGACTCACCAAGGCCCTTGCTACTAGTCGACAGCCTCTGGTGTTTGGGAAAATGCATTTGAGGTCATGTGGAGAATAGGGTACGGGGCACTAGTTATGTGGCCTCCAGATTCGGGTCATCACAAAGTGGTATTAGAGGAGGTTTTCTTTCTTTTCTATTTCCTTACTATTTTTGAGAAAATAGACAGGGATAGGAAGGAATTGGTAGTTAGTACTTAACGGTGCCTGAGATTAATTAACCTGTGTACATGGAAAAGATATATTAACTCGTAATTTCCATTTTCAGTTTTTGAAAGTGTTACAGATTATTATATTTCACCGTTGGGTGATGCACATGTTTTTTGCTGTTACAGTTTTTATGATTGTGGTTCTATTTTTTTACAACCTGATGAGATGATGGTATGCCATCTCATGCATCATATAGGAACTGGTTAGGAAATCACATGTCATGCCTTTTTCCATATCAACTAGGGTGCATTAGAGATTCCATGCTGTTGTGATAGATGCCGTGATAGATTGTGCATGATTTTGTGATAGTTGTTGTGATAAAAATACCGCTATGTTGGTAGGGTGTTGATTATTTTCACAGTTAATTTATCATGGGCACCAAACTTCGGTCTTAGAGGTGTTATAGGCCCTTGAGGATCGAAATTTGGCGGATCATTGAATTGTTAGGATATTTACTTGTTGTATTAATTTTTATGATTCCAAGCATTGATTCGTGGGGAGTATGGGCCCCCAAGGATTGGAATTTGGCACATAGATGGTTGTTTTTCAGTGTTTTTGGCGTTCGGTGCAGTTTTTGAGCTACTTCCAGGAAAAACCCAGAACACACGGCGTGTACTTTATTAATACACGTCGTATAGTTTTTAAATCGTGTTATTGATTGTGTGAACAGAGACATGGGGTTGTAGAAAGTCTTCAGGGACACGCCATGTATTATAAGTACATACCGTGTAGTATTTAACTGTGTACCCGGTCGTGTCACTAACAAAACGGGTCGGGGAAGATCGTGTAGTACACGCCGTTTTTTGTACGAACACGCCGTGTATCCTTGTCCTATGTACCCGGTCGTGTTACGAATAACACAGGTCGGTGTTATCTTTCCTTATACACGCCTTGTTTGATCAGAACATGCCGTGTAAGGGTCAGCCTTGTAGCCGGCCGTGTAACCTGCTACACGGGTCGCTGAACCTGTCTAGTACACGTCATGTCCTTAGGGAACAGGTCGTGTAGTTTAGGATGAAGAAGACCGTGTAGGTTAGTCGTGTATGGAGACTCAGGTAGGGGAGTGGAGTTCAAGTACACGACGTGTGTTGGTACAATACGCCGTGTAGTATGGGGTGTTACAAGACCAGTCGTGGCAGAGGTACACGCCCATGTGAATAGTTTTAACAAACACACCGCGTAGTTTATATACACGTCGTGTAGTCGTGTTTTTTTCAAACTTATGTGTTTCTCTCTCTGTTCTCGTTCTGTACCCCTATGTTTTTTGTCCTTGTTAATCCTAAACCTGAGGTGTGCTTTGGACCTTTCTGGGCTATGGCACCAATACGTCCTCCCGTTGCATGTCAGGAACCAGGCAGTGACCATACGCCTGATACGGCAGACCAGGGACTACCAGTAGTTCCACCGATCATTCCGTACATGTCACCTTCATTGATTCTAGAAACTGGTGCTGACGATCAGTTCAGAGAGGGTTTCATGAGATTCATGTAGACCTTCCAGGGAGCTCGGCATCATTCCCCTTCTATGGTAGAGCTGACACAGGTTTTTCAGCAGCAACATCCTCCCACTTTTACAGGGGATGGAGGACATCAGGCTGTAGAGTCGTGGATAGAAACCATG
Organism: Viscum album; assembly: GCA_963277665.1. Taxonomy (NCBI): domain Eukaryota; kingdom Viridiplantae; phylum Streptophyta; class Magnoliopsida; order Santalales; family Viscaceae; genus Viscum; species Viscum album. The sequence continues at coordinate 368,204,856 of OY728135.1, read as the reverse complement.
CTTTCCATCTTCGAGCATCTGGAGACTCCCCCAGACAAAAGGGTGAATCTCGCGACTTACATGCTGCGAGATTCTTCCAAGAGATGGTGGGATGTAGTTTCGCGGGCAGGGCACCAACGGACTATGGCTTGGGAAGAGTTCTAGCATAAGTTCTATGACTAATTATGTCTGGAGACACTGAGGCCCGACAGAGCCAGAGAGTTCCTGAACCTACAGCAAGGTAATCTTTCGGTTTTATAGTATTCCATCTGTTTCACTGAGTTACAGCTTTTCGCTCCCGTTCTGGGAAGTGACGAGCTATTTTTGGAAAGGAAGTTTGAGGAAGGCCTCAAACCAGAGATCCGATCACAAGTGAATGTCTTCCAGTTGACTTCTATTACTCTGATAGTCAACCAGGCACTAATCACCAAACATAATCTGAGGGAGACTAGAGCTGTTGACTAGGGCGGTTCAGCATCCAAGGCTGATTTATTTAATACTGACAGTAGGAAGCACCACCGAGAGTCTACTCGTGGTGACTCGAGGAAGCGAGTTATTTCTTCTGGTAGATGTGACCTTGCTTCTGGAAACTAGGTGGTGTGATATCAGTGTGTAATGAGTGGGAATAGGATGCCTTAGTGCCTGAGAGACCCAGTAAAGTGCCGATATTGCGGCAAGATGGGTCATCTGCAGTGTTTTTTCAGGGTTATTCTTCCAATGGCTAGTGAAGGAGGATATGTTTCTACCCCTCGTACTGAAGCAGGATTATGAGTTCTATAGAAGACTGGGGGTTGTAGTTCTTCAGGTCGTTCAGGCTAGGGTAGAGGTCGTGGATGTAGTGGTCAGGCTCATAGAGGATCATCTCAGGGTTATCAGGATGCTACACAAGGTCACGGTACTGGCCAGATGTTTGCGGTGGAGTAGATTCATCAGGGGCGAGATCCTGGACCTTCCACAGTTAGAGGTACGATCTTAGTAGCCTCAGTTTTATCTTCTACACTTTTCGATACCGGAGCTTTTCATAGCTTTTTTTCTGTGCACAGTGTGGAGATCCTTAGACTTACTGTATTTACTTTTGGGTATATTATGACACTATACACTCCCTTGGGACTTAAAAATGCTAGTGTGCGTCAGTGAAAGGAGTTCCCCCTTGAGGTTGGTGGGTGTCACTTCTTATGGGACCTTTATGTTCTTGAGATGACGGGTTATGATGTCATTCTCGGTATGGAATGGTTAGTTTCCTTCGAGGCATTTGTCGACTTCTATCATTGAAGGGTGAGTTTCACATCACCAGAGGGAGGATATTTTCTTCACAATGGCGAATGGGATGTCCAGGCGAGCAGAACTGGACTAGAGCATCATTGGTTGGGCGGTGTTACCGCCTAGATTTCTAGTTTATATCTGGATGACCCAGGGACTTCTCAGATAGATTTTCCTCCAGTGGTTGATCGTTTTACAGATGTCTTTCCCAAAGACTTTTCAGGTTTTCCTCTGGAGTGAGAGGTAGACTTCTCTATTGAGCTTGTTCTGGGAGTAGCACCGGTACCCATACCTCTTTATAGAATGGCTACGCCGTAGTTGGAAGATCTCAAGAAACAGTTGGAGGAATTGTTGGAAAAGGGTTTTATCCAACCCAGTACTTCCCCTAGGGGTTCACCTGTGTTGTTTGCGATGAAGGAGGATGGTACATTACGACTTTATGTAGACTATCGGAAGCTGAACCCGTTGTTGGTCAAGAACCGATATCCCTTGCCAAGGATTGATGATCTTTTTGATTAGTTTCGAGGAGACAAGGTGTTCTCGAAGATCGACTTGAGATCCGGATATCATCAGTTGTGCATCAGACCATAAGATATACCTCTTACAGCCTTTCGGAGCAGATATGGTCTGTACGAGTACTTGGTTATGCCGTTCGGTCTCACGAACGCGCCAGCAGTTTTCATTGTTCTGATGAACAGAGTTTTCCATCCTTTCTTGGATTCCTTCATGGTGGTTTTCATGGATGATATCTTGGTGTACTCTCACACTCGACACGACCATGATACCCATCATGAGATTGCATTGATTACACTGAGAGAGCATCAGTTATATTCTAAGCTATCAAAGTTCCACTTATGGATGTATGAGATTCACTTCCTGGGTCATGTCATCTCAGTTACATGAGTATCAGTAGATTGAGAAATGGTGAGAGTGGTAGTTAACTTGGAGCATCCGAAGAATGTATTCGAGGTATGGAGTTTCTTGGGGATGTCTGGTAATTACATGCAGTTTAGATGGGAATTTTCACTCCTAGCAGCACCGCTGACAGGTATGACCAAGAAGGGGGATAATTTTTTATGGTTATATTCTTGTGAGTCATCTTTTCAGGAGCTGAAGGGGAGGTTGACATTATCACCGATACTGGTCTTTCCAGAGCTAGGCAAGGGCTATACTGTTTACTGTGATGCTTCAGGTATCGGGTTGGGATTTGTGCTTATGCAGGGAGATGGGGTCGTTGCTTACGGGTCTCAGCAGTTGAGGCCACACGAGAGGAACTACCCGACACACGACCTGGAGTTGGCTCATGTTGTTCACGCCTTACGCTGTTAGAGACATTAATATCTGGGAGAATGCCTTTTGGTTTTCACCGACCACAAGTGTCTCAAGTACATCTTCACATAGCGTGATCTGAATCTGAGACAGCGTAGGTGGGTCGAGTATCTTCTATCCTTCGAATTTGAGCTCGCCTTTACGCCCAGGAAGGGAAACACAGTGGCTGATGCGTTGAGCAGGAGAACTCAGATTCAGGCAGTTCAGGAGGCCAACAATGAGTGGCATCTTATGGATTTTTTCTTCTATATGCACTTGGAGGTGCATGAAAATCAGGGATAGACCTTTCTCTCTTCTATGGCTGTTACCTCTACTCTTCTTGATCGGGTGCGAATGAGGCAGTTATCAGATTAAGAGGGCTTAGTCCCGTGGGAGAGTGTGTTAGGAGAGGACCCACTTCTGGGATGGACAGTTAGCGAGGATGAGATCTTGTGTTTCCAGGGATACGTATGGGTTCTAGCAGACATACATGAGGAGCTAATGTGGGATTTTCATTCCTCAGTTTGGGCAGTTCATCCTGGCATCACCAAGATGTATCGTGATCTACACCGCCAGTACTGGTGTCCAGGTATGAAGAGAGATGTTGCTGGTTTTGTCATGAGATGTTCGACTTGTTAGAAGGTGAAAGCAGAGCATCAGTGACCCACAGGTCTTTTACATCAATTACCCATTCCGGAGTGGAAGTGGTATGATGTCGCAATGGACTTTGTGACTGGATTTTGAGGTCGCCTCGAGGGAACAATGTTGTTTGGGTTGTCATCGATAGTCTTACAAAGGTTTCTCACTTCTTTATGATCAAGGAGACCTTCAGTGTTGATGATCTGGGACAACTTTACATCCAAGATATTGTACGTCTTCATGGAGTTCCACACTCCATTTTTTCAGACAAGGATGTGCGCTTTACTTCTCGGTTCCGGCAGGGGCTTTTGAGGGCTTTGGGTATGAATGTATTTTTGAGTACAACATACCATCCCCAGATTGATGGTCTGTACGAGCGTACGATCTAAGTGCTTGAGGATATGCTCTGAGCATTCATTTTGGACATTGGCGGTTCTTGGGAGAAGCATATCCCTCTTAGGTAGTTCACCTACAATAACAGTTTTCAGGGGACTATTCAGATGGCACCTTACAAGCCCTTGTACGATAGGCCATGCCGATCACCTTTATAGTTGCTATAGGAAGGATATGCAGCTTTGTTGGGACCTCTCCTAGTTCATAAGACCTCAGAGCAAATAGAGTTGATTAAGAAGAAGATGTCTACAACACAGTCTCGGCAAAAGTCTTATGATGATCAGCGGAGACGACCTCTGGAGTTCGAGGTCGGGGATCAGGTTTTCTTGCGTGTCGCACCAAGGATGGGGCACAAGAGGATCCGGAGATAGGGTAAGATTTCATCGTGGTACGTCAGGGCATTTGAGGTGTCGAAGAGAGTTGGTCCAGTTGCCTATCGGTTGTAGATAACTCAGAGGTACTGGGCTATGCATGACGTCTTCCACGTTTCCCTGCTCCGACGTTACATTTCAGACCCGTCTCATGTCTTTCAACCCAAGGAGGTTGAGCTTGGTGTTGTTTTTTGTTGTTTTTTGTTCTGGTTATTTTGAACTTGTTTGGCGTTGTATGTCGGGTACCAGACACCCTTAAACCGGCCTTTATTATATTAAAAAATTTATTCGGCCCCCTAGGATTGGTTCGGCCGAGAGCTCTCGTACAACCGAAATCTTTCTCTGATCCCCCGATCTACCGTCCGATCTCTATTTCAGCTGTCGTCGCTTGTGTTGGGATCACCCTAGTAAGCTCTCTCTTCTTCTTTAGCCATGTTCCATGATTCCTCCTCATTTTCAAGTTATCATGGGTTGATCATTTTACACGTTTTCTCAGATCTTCGATGTTCTAAGGAGAATCAATCATCGTGGCTCACTTATATCGATCTCCTAGCATCGAGGTAGGTGGTTTGTTTCCCTGTGTTGAATGTCTTTGAGTTTTGGTTGCAAAAGTGCCGGATAAACATGTATCAGGTATCCTGGGATTGGGATTTTGATCCTATTGTTTATTTTACTTAGACTGCTTATTAGATTATGATTAATGGATACTAATGTATGCTTGGTTGCATGTTTAAGGATCACCCCATGGGTGTTTCTTTCCCTATTTGGCTGTTTATTACTGTTTGGGCACCGTTTTCCTGTGAGGCAATCCCTATTGAAATTACTAGTTTACTTGTAACTGATTGCATGTGTTTCCTGCTGTTTAAATGCATTTGATGCTTGTAGCTATTAGCTAAGTAGTTGTTGAACCTACTTAGGGCTACTGACAGTCGATTACACTCGACTGGACTGCTCAGGGCTGTGAGAACCTGGTGCGGGAGATCAAAGATGGAATAGACGATTAAGTGCTTCTCTAGAGGGTCTGTTGGTTGTAGTTTCATACGAAGGACCTACGAGAATAGGACTTTGTGCTTCCCAATAGTGTTCTAAGTTTACACACGTATCGAGACCACATGAGGAATTAGACATAAGTGATTCCTCAGAGAGTCTGTATCTATCATTGCAAGACCATAAGGGAATTGACATGAGAGCTTCCCAGAGTGTTTGTTCCTTGTTTGATTACTGGACTATAGGGTTCTGCTAGTTTGAGACACCCAGAGAGTCTGTGTGTATTTTGTTTGTATGGTTGTGACGAGTCCACCAAGCCAAAGAACAATCTTGGGTTTTTACTACTTATGGCTTAGGTAGTCTTTTGAGTTACCTGTTGTGTTACTTGCTTACCATGGAATAGAGAACCTTGCTAGTTTCCCTGATTGTTTAATTAAATAAATGTGAATAGTAATTGGTAAGATTTTTACTGGTGTACTTCTAGTTCATTACTGTATTTATTCCCTTTACTTTTTCTATATTGCTCACTACCATTAGGGTACAAATCTTGTGGTGGTTTCCTACTGGGTTTAGTCTCACACCATGTTTGGGACCTGCTTTTCGACCCAAACAGACTATTTGGTTGCAGGTGTGGATAGGGATTGTGGACCTTCCACCTCAGGTACATGATTGCTGGTTGGAGCTAGAGAGCATGGGACCGGTCTTTGGCTCGAGATGCTGTTGGATTTGCTATTTACTTTTAGTATTTGGTTTCAGTTTTATTTTAGCACGTTGAATTTTTCACTGCTTTCCATAGACACATGTACCATACTGCATCATTATTATATCAGAAATTGATACTATTTTTAGTTTCAGTTGTTGTATGTTGTTTACTGCTTCCGCTATTGTGTATGTTTGTTCTTCTGTTGTATACTTTACCAAATGAGGGTATAGTTTTCCCACCGACTCACCATGTCCCTTGCTGCTTGTCGGCTGTCTCTGGAGTTTGGGAAAATGCTCTTGAGGTCATGTGGAGAACTGGCTATGGGGCACCAGTTATTTGGCCCCTGGATTCTGGTTGTTACATCATATATAAAATCATGGTTGAAATACAGTTTATTTTAAAAAAAATACTATTCCATGTTTTGAGTATTTATTAATGATTGAAATTATTCAAAAGTATATGAAGTAACAAAGTCATATGATGAGACAAATCCTAAGAGGGTAAAATTTCTAATTTCTAAATTTTTTTTCTATATTAAAAATATTTTATATTTTTCATATCATGTTTAATTTTATTTTATATTTATTTTTGAAAATAAAAAAGGGGATATAGTTATAAAAATGCGAGTTATCTAAATTTATTTAAAAAGTAAGATCATAAATCTTTAATAATTTCTTTATTATGATGTTTTTTGAATAAAATGGGATTTTTTTAATAAACTTTAATTCATATGGTCTCTTATTGAGAAATCCATTAAACATTTATATTTTTCATTGGTGTTTTATGATTCTTTAAAAGGGGGCCACTTTTCAATTAATGAATGACATTATTTCATTATTTTGGAAATTAAAGTACTATTCATATGAACTTGATTCAACTTTGTCATTGTTTTTGGGTCATTCTTTATGATTAATATATTTCTTGTAAATTAAATACTATGAAACTATATATGGTTTTTAAAAATATAACAGTTTATACCATTTTATGAGTATACATTCATTATATTTAAGAACTCTATAAAAATGTTTGATAAACTCATTGATAGATAAATAAAGATGATAAGTTCATTGATATATTATAAATATACATTCAATGGTATAAAAATTGAATCTGATTTTTATAGAATTTCACTTTTGATGTTTATTACAACATTATATATAAATAGAGCCACACATCAAACAATAAAAGGGTATCAAACTACAATAACACAATACTCTGAATATTTGTGGTCATTTTAATGGTTGGAAAATGATTATTTGATAGAGATATTTCAGTTAGTTTAATTTTTATCATACAAATTGATTTTACTAATAGCTTTATCTTCCAAGGATTTATTAAAAATATCTGATAAAATACCATATAATTGTTGATTTTGAGATCATTTGTGATCAAGTGCTTCTAAGAATAGGAAGACGAAGTGTTTTAGGCTACAACACTATACCTACAAATAGGATAACTTGAGGGATTTTAGGAATAAGAATATATAATACCTTCCAATAGATTTAATCACAAACTTCTATGGATTTGATGAGAGGGAACCTTATGAAAGATAAGTCACGGATACCATAAGTTAAATATATATTTTCACCTGTCACTTTTTGTAAAGTATGATTTATAATATCATTTAATGTATTATTTGGGTTGCTAACTAATAATCCTTATATTGATTAAAACATCCACTATAATCATTTTTTCAATTACCATTGTTTAAAATTTTCAATTTATGAAGATTTGATTTCATCTCCTGGAATTTTATAGATATCTTAAAACCTTATTTCCATTATGCTTACTATATTTATTATAGTTAATATTTCAATATAATGAACTATTTTTAATTTGATTATTGAATTGATTAGAATTTTTTAAATACTATAAATGAAAAATTAAATTTGTATAATTTTTAGTTTAATTGTTATACTATAATCATCCTTATAATTGATTTCCCACATTACATCCTTATGGAAAACACATATGAAAATATAGTGTTGATGTATCATGAAGTAATACCACTTATTGAAGTTATTGTAATAGTTTGATAAAGAAACATTGTTTATCCTTGGTACACTCCATCCAATTTTACCTTGTTCACTTCTTTGATGAAGTTTTTTTTTCAATTTATATACTTTAGGGTCTCTTAAATCATTTATTGATATGAAGGTATCTTCTATATCAACCTTGATTACTAATATAAATTAAATCCACATATCTACATAGATGTTATATTAATCTATTATTTTTTTCTCTAATTATTATATTGTTGATGATATCATCTCACAAATAGGAGGGTTTGTATATGCCTTCTAAAATTACATAGAAGCATCTATTATTTTCCAAATGAATGTAACTCTAAAATAAAATTATCTTATTATCACCTATATTAATTTTGAAAAATGTATAACAATTATACTCCCTCTTACTCTTCCATCAAACATTCTCTATTTAAAAAAATTATGTGTCAATAGAACCCTTTATCACTCTTATTTTATCTCTATATTAGATGTATCGATATTTAATTTACCCTTATTTTTTTAGTATTTCTATAATATTTTTTTATAGACTACCATAAATCCACTAGCATCATTCATGGGATGGGATTAATTATCCTTTTTCAAATTCTATATGATAATGCCAGGTGTACCACACAATTCATGTAGTCATGAATATTAATTGAAACCTGATTCGTCCTCCTAAAATATCAAACATCAATTTTTTCTTAATTTCAATCATATCTACTAGAAATAATGAAATAACATATTCATGATATTGTATAAATATAAATAATGTTATATTATTCTTCCATATTCTAATTAGAATGTGTAATGAATTACCACGGTCTATTTCTTAATCAATTTCTAGATATAATAAATGTATTAAATATCTTTTATTTAATCCAATAAATACCATACTGTGGAGATTCGAGGTCTTCTCCAGTCTCTAACATGTTTCGATATGAAAATATATATCATGAAATGGTCAATGTGTCTTCCACAAAAAGACACATCTCTATGTATTCTTGACTAATAACCATTTTATTTTATCAACCTTTAACTCATTACTTTCCTTATTCCATTTATCCTATTATAGTGTGATCATCTTCTAGGGAAAGTATATCTATGAATTGGAAGTACAAGTTATATCTTCATGAGATCACTCATGACCTAGATATTCTTATCATAATGTGTTCATTATCAATAATATTTTATTAATGTTAAATCAAATCAACAAAAATGACTTTATAATGACTTATTTAAACATTTAATTTTATGTATTGGATATGTTATCTATATAAGATCTAATTAGACTTCTTTAATGCATGTGGTGTTTTACCATGTTTCTAAAAAATATTCTTTTAATGAAAAATTATATATTCCGCAATGTGGGATAAAATATTCACCCTATTTAAAAAAACAAACATACTTCTACATTGGGGCCTTCATCATCACCACAATTCAAAACCACAAATATTTTTATAAAACCTAGTAAAATAGTTTACATATCAATTCAACATATCAATGTATTCCATGATAATAAGACACAAATATCAATAATATTTTATGATTCAAAATATTTATGTTTTATATATTCATGTGCAATCCTTTCAATATATGGTGTGGTATACTCTTCTACCTATAATTATAAACTATAAATCCTTAATTATCAAGGTTACCATTATATATTAAGTATAATGTACAATTAAATACATAAGGTAACTAATATTCATTTCCTATATTTTTTTACTTCTTAAAAAAATTTCTCATACATTTACTGGGGAAGTTAGTCCCATTTTTATTTGTTATTTCAAGACCAACCATAAAAATGACTCCATATTCCAAACAAAAATTTATTTAAATAACTTATAGGGCATATTTATATCCAACCAAATATACGATCCATTACTACCAATAAAATGAATCCAATCATCTCTTCAGGTACACCAAATCCTTCTCACAACTTCTAGACTCAAAAAATCCACAAATTATGGAGTATCAACATTTAGATATTATTCCTAAACTAATCATGAGAAAATTATAAATAATATTATCCTTTGTATCTTCATTCCAAAATTACCTTAAAAACTCATTTATCTCTAGTACACCTTCTAAACATCTGACTATACTCTTCTTCAACCTTTAGTGAATGTCACTAAATTCAACATACATCCTTCTGTTTGCAACAATCAACCATTTAGATTTAATTTAAAATAAATTCATAAAATCCAAGAACTATTAATAGATTTATATTAATTTAATATATAGAATTCCTTCATCCACCTTTGGAAATATAATTAAAAGGGTTCAACTTTTTCATATACTTATTTTTTAGTCTTGTATTTTTTTTGGATTTGAATAATTTTTCCTTCAAGATATGTCCAACAATATCTCCAAACAACATGGGGTTACCTTTTCACCAATTCCCACGATTCTTAAATACTTGAAATGCTCTATATATATCCATTTATGGAATGTTGATTCTACTCAACATTCAAAAAATGGGTTTAGAGGATCTATTCTCCCCCTTTTTCATTAATTTATTTTTCTTTTTTTGAGAACATATAACCTCTAAAAACTATAAACACTTTTAATCCCACATGAAACAATTAGTTTAGATCCAAATATTTTTTCTCTATTACCTCTTTGAAATATCCATTCGAAATAATTCGGTATTTAAGCACTTACAATTTTATTTTAGATCTTCATCTATTGGGTATATTTAATAATATAAAACATATAGGTTATTTATCACACACATATTAATTATATCTTTATAAAATTCACCAATTGAGGAACTCTAAATATATCACTTCACCATGGAAAAGAAATTAATAACACAATTCTAGATTTATCCCTTATTGGAAGAAATTGTTTTATAATTTCATTATCCAAGATCCATACATGTAACACCCCAAGATTTTATGAAAAATATTCTTTTAATTTCATTAATGTCTTGTTTTGTATTCTACACCAAGATTACCTTGCGCTATACGCAACACCGTATTAGCTTGCAGTATACGCAACACTATTCTTGGATCGTGTTACACACAATTTTGATAATAGTTATTCTACGCAACATTGAGTATATATATATATATTCAATGTATAAATGAAATATGGTTGGATTCTGTTATACGAAACAAAGAAGGATTATTTCACAACACGCAACCCTGACTTGGCTTGCATTACACGCAATCGCGACCTTTCTCGATAGCCTGTGTTGTACGCAATACCAGGTTTTAATAAACAACGATATATTATTATAATTTTGTCATGAACTAGCTGTTATGAATAGTATTGACTAAATTTTAAATTTTATAACATTATTATTCATCTTACACATTTTCTAGAACATGGTATAAGAACAATGTAAATGTTTCGGGTAAAATAAGTATTTTTCAAAAAATGCAGTTTTGCGGCATTTTGATGGCGCACCCACTTTAAATATAGTTTTTGACATGTTTATATGTTCAATTTGAAAAAGTAAAATTCTTCTCTTGAATCAGGATATAAAAATTTACATTAGATAAAGTTTTGATATTTTTTCGATAACTTCCATATTTTAATGAATAGTAAAAAATGCTATATTTTAATTAAAAACAAATTTTTTCATCGTAATATCTTAGGTGGTTAAATTATAATATTTAATGGTTTTAAATTATAAATAGAATATATTTTTACCATTTAATATAATGTATGTCATTATCATTGATTTTACCTTGAATTCGTAGGTTAAAACAATTCAATCTTTTGCAATGTTTTAAAGAAAAACCCATTTTCTTTCGACAACGGGATTAATTTTAATTTAATTTTTGCATCTTTTGTGTATTGAATTTGGAAAAATGGTTTCCATATTTGGAATCAGTGGGTCCAAATTATGTTAATAAGCTACTTTTTATTTTTGGGCATTGTGAATAGTAACTACGGTAAATTTTATTTACTATAGTTAAAGGTAAATCGGGTAATTAAGGGTAAATATAAGATTATACAATTACCCTAAAACTTGGAAAAATCATATTGGATGGATAAAAGTAGACCCATATAACCTAAGGGTTGGATTAGATTCATTTTATGGACTTTTAGCCATGAAAATAATTTAATTATTATTAAAACCAAAGAAGGTGACAACATGTCACTTTCTTTAATCTTATAAGTATAATAATTTTAATTTAGTGATAAAATTCATGAAACGTCGAACATGAATAGTATCCAGAAATATAATACAATTATCTACATCATAGGAATTTATTTATAATTTTTAGGGATTAAATAATTATCAATTATTATGGCACAAAGATGATGCAGTAATTGTCATATTAATGAAATATTGACATAATTGATGTTATAAATGCCCAAATAAATGTAATTTGAGACTTTTTATGACTTAAATTAATTTTATAGGTTAATATGACATGTTATTGTTGGTATAAGTAACTTGGTTTGAACTTATCATTTTGTTATGAATTTCATAAAAATCATGTACCAAATAGTGTCAAAATTGACATAAATTAGTTTTTAAAACAAATATTATATTATTAATCGTTATTTAATTATTAAAAGTCTAAGGTTCGGCCAAATGGCTTAGATAAGGATAGATATATTAATAATAAACAACTTGGGGTTCTTTTGGCTTGTTATGGTAAGTTTATTAACCATATAGTGTAAGAAAACAAAAAGACACGGTAAAAGTTAAATTATTTAACTTAGAGTTAAATCTAATTGATAAGGTTAAAATAATAACCTAAACTTGTCTAAATCCTATTGGATGAAAGTATTGCGACCCATCCGCACTTTATCTTTGAAATAAGACCCTTTGGAACCATTATAAACCGAATTTTACCTTAATATAAAATAATATTTTGAGATTTTCCTAAGGTGCCCCTCTCCTCCCTTATAAAAGGGCACCTCCTCCCTCTCCTCCTCACACTAATTTGAGCATTCAAGCTCAGAAAACCCTGCAAAAATCTCTTCTCTACTTCCCTAGTATCATCCTAGAGGTCCCGGTATTCTTCAAAGACCATCCTTAGTTCTTTAAGTGGAGGTTAAGTGAAGGTGCGTCAAAAAGAGGTAATATCCATTTCCGATCTTTTTCAATTTATTTCTTCTTCAACTTCTCCTTATTTAGTTGTTTCATGATAAAGTAATAACATCAGTATTTATTATAAAATAATATGTTATTATAAATATTAAAAAAATCTAATTAACCTTCTATCCATCCTACGGAAAAAGGAAATCACCGCGCGTGCGTACGTACGGACTACCGTCTCCACGACGCGATGAGATTCATTCTCCACATTAACCATTCATGAATGATTATAAAGTATATATAATGAATAATAACAAAATATATGACATTTTAAATCTACTGGATTTATGTATATATATATATGTATGTCATCTACTTACTTCCATTCAAGACAATAAGGAAAGGAAAACAGCGTTCATGCGTACGTATGGACTACCGTCTCCATGAACGGTGTGTTTTATATCATTTATCTATCTATTATATATATATATATATACTGAATATATATGATATATAAATCATGTTTTAAATTCTGGAAGTAAGTAAATCATTATATAAGTAATAATAATGTCAAGAACAACAAGTCCAAACACCTACGATAAATGAAACGATTTTACCCAAAACGCTTCTTTAACATGGAATTTACAAAAGAACGGGTAATATAAAGTCATAAGTGAACCATATATGATATCATAACAATGAATATTATTATTTAATAAGTTAATGACATTATTTAAATCATTATAGAGGAGGTTCGGATATGTACAAATCATATCAGACATAAGGTAAGGGAAATATCACAATCTCATTTTTATCCGAGATTGTTTGTACTTTGGTATTTAATGGGGTGTATTTTATCATCCACAACCATGTTTCTTCAATATGTAATATTATTTCCATCCATCTACAATTTTTTAAATCCAATTTTACCCTTCGGCGAGTTTTTAGTAAAATATATGAAATGAATCTTTTGTCATTTTTCGTACGAGGTACTTTTTAACTTTTCCGACAAAAGTACAAGAATAATGTTTTTTAACTTATACGGAATGAATGGATTTTTAAAACATTATTTCAAAGATTCTTACTTTACAAGTTTTAAAGTTTATTTTTAATCAACTTCTTTTAGTTTAGAATTGTATTACATGTTAAGAAAGGAAAAATGTTTTTGAAGTAGAAAGGATATTTTCCTCAAGAATGAAGTTCAAGTGTTTTATCAAAATTATTTTCCATGTAAGATAATAAAGGGTTCTGTTTTTATCCCTATTATTACATTGATTTTATTATGTTGTGATGGAATTATTTTTATGAATTCCTTTATCGTATATGAATTGTTTTATGATGTCATGATGTTTAAGATTCCCATTTTTATTACATGGGTTATGCAATGATGTATGGTTTATGATTTTGTGGAACACATAAGAATGGTATAATTATGAGATGGGTGGGACCTATATCTCCCTCCATGCATTGGGTAAATATTTTATATCTCATGATATAGACATGGATGGAACGGTAGGTTATACCGGTTCAGTGAAACAGGACTGAAACGAGGGTGACTCGGTTCAGAAATGGACTTTGTCCACTAAGATAGTCTTGGAAATGAGTCTTGACTAATAAGATTCTCTATGATTATGTGTGTATGCCACAAAGTTTCATGTTTTAAGTTATTATTATTGGGATTACATTTCACTTCTATGATTTATCCCATGTTATGATATTATGATCTCTTTTGCAGGTTAAGATTTCCAAAATGTTATGTTCTTATGATGTGATTGATATTTCTTTTGTTTACCCTTACTGAGAATTTGAGCTCATGATTTTATGTTTTCTTTTCCCCAGGATATAAAGAAAGGTTTTAGGTAAAAAAAGGAAGATCTTTATGGGAGATGTTGAAGATCTTTCACCACGATTAGAAGATTATATTCCGAGTTTCCAAAGACACTAAACTATTACGATCCTTGTGTGTGTGTTTTTGTTATGTACTAAGTATTCCGCAAAAGTAATGTAATGTCCATGTACGTCAGGCTTCGGGTCTCTACAGTTGGTATTAGAGGGAGGTTTAGTCAACCTTTGGAAACTAGGATGCGAAAACGTTAGTGAGATCCCTAGAGATATTTCTAAGGTATGTCTAGGGATGTCCCTAAGGATAATTATACGTATAGGATATAGTCCTAGAACTATGGTAACGATCTTAGAATTTAACCTAAGATGTTAGATATTGAGGGTGCTCCCCCTTTACTATGTTGTTTTCCCTAGCATGATTTTTTCCTCTCACACTATTATTTTTGAGGTTTAGACGATGGATGGAACCCGAAGGAACCGTGTTGATCAATGTAATGGACAATGCAGTGATTGTCCTCCTAAACAAACAAATGTTATGGGAGATGGAGTGAAAAATCTTATTGCTATACTTAGACAAGCTATGAATCATTCTGGACTTCCAAATGAGCAGAGAAGGGAACAATATTCTATTGAGTCCTTCATGAGGCAACGTCCACCTTCTTTCAGTGGGCCTTCCGATCCACTTGTTGCTGAAAAATAGATCAGTACCACTGAAAAGATATTTTCAGTTATTCTATGTTCTGAACATGATAAAGTCATCTTAGCAGTATATCGTTTGGAAGGTGAAGCTGATCAATGGTGGAATCTTATCAAGAATACGAGGCAAAGAGATGAAATTGAGTCCATGAAATGGGACGAGTTCAAGAACTTATTTTTCAATAAGTACTTCCCTCGTATTCTTAGAAAAAATATGGAGAAGGAGTTTCTTGAACTAAAGAAAAAGGATGATAAATCTGTTGGTATATACGAAGCAAATTTTACAAGGCTTGAAAGGTATGCATCTGGATTTATCATCCAACCTGAAAGTAAAGTTGATCGATTCTTCAGTGGCTTAAAAGCAAGTATTCGAAGGGCATTAGCTATAAGAGACTTCAGTAGCTATGAAGAAATTGTGCATTGTTCTATCAAGGTAGAAATGGAAGTTGGTGTTACTTATCCATCTCATAGTTTTGACAAGAAACGAAATATAGAGTTCAAGGAGAAATCTCAAAATAATGGTGAAAAGAAGATGAATGTTTCCTTATGCACAAAGTGTGGAAAGAAGCATGGTGGAGATTTTCTTAAAGGGACTAGAAAATTTTTTAAGTGTGGAAAAGAAGGTCATCGAGCAGCTGATTGTCGAAGTAATGGAAAAATGGTTTCTAATGATGTGAATAAAGAAAACACTGCAGAGAATGCACCACCAACACTTCAATGCTTCAAGTGAAATTAAATGGGGAATTATTCTAATAAATTCCCTAATCCAAGGGTTAGTGATGATCGACATGAGCAACCGATTAAGGCAAAGGACAAAGGGAAGTCACATGCTATCACTATTGGCGATGTTGAATATGAAAACGATGTAGTGGAATGATTAAGTGTTTATGTAATGGGATTTCAAAATAGTATCATGGAATCTCATTTATGGTATTGTGGAATTTTGGAATATCCATGTATTGGTTTTCAATAATTTATGATACTGGTAACCAGGAAAAAAAAGTGATTGAAGTATTTTTGTAAAGTAGATGATATGCGCATAATGAAGAGACAAGAAGATAATGAGATGTTTGATTGTATTCATGAGCTCATGATTGATATAAGGACTAAGTATATAGAATTTTGAGGATTTTGGTATGTGGAAAGAGTTATCTTTTGACAACACTCATGTTTTCACTAAGATTTAATGGGTATTCATTTTTCAAGAGATTAGATGATTATGGTATTCACATGACTAGAATGTGACGAACAAGATATAGGAGGGATAAATGATGGCATTCACGTGATCATTTTCTCTATACTATGAGCTTGGACCGAAGTATTTTAGATAATCCTAATGATTGGAATGAATTATGTTGGACATAAGTTAGTATTGTTTAAGGATAAAACTTTTTTTGATATTGTTGATGGGATGTTATAATAATGTAGTTTTAGAAAAAGGAAAACCTGCAGGATGTGCGACAACCCATCGCGTCGGCCAAGGCTGTGGGAATCGAACCCACAAATAAAGTGCGATGGGCCTTTATCGCATACCACTGGTCTACAGAAAGTCCCTGGTTAGTAGAAACTAGTTTTATTTTATTAAGCGGTATGATATATGAAGTATAAGTTCATTTTTGTAATCGTATACGATTAACCTCACCAAAGACGGACTTATGTATATTTGATAACTATTGCTAAACTTTTTTTTGAAACAGATGGAATGACCTATCATTCTATCACATGATCTGTTAACACTTCACTAATAACAAATTCAACTTCATTTATTTAAGAGATGAAGTGGAAATTGTTCAAAGCACGAACAATAGTGAGATTGTATCAAAATCAAGTAAGTATTTCTTATAATTTCATCAACTTTAGGTAAATGATCTTGAAAACCAAAAATGTTGTCCTAGTGATCTTATATCTGATGAATCAGATGGTACCCTAGATCATCACAAATTTATGGCTTTGCGATTGTTGGATTTTTCATAGCCATGTTCTCTACCACTCTCCATCAGAACTTGATGGTTAGATTTTTCTTCCATATCCATATTTTCACCTATGTTCTCCTACGTGGAAACCCAGTGATGAGTTAATTTGGGTAACCGTTAAATTTCATGCTTTAGTTTTTTAAAGCCATATTTTGGAATTCCTTTTTACGATGTGGGTTTCTATTAAACAAACTTTCGAGTAGTAAACCATTTATAACCCCGACGAATTTCGAGGGAGAAATTCATTTTTAGGGGGGTAGAATGTAACACCCCGAGATTTTATGAAAAATATTCTTTTAATTTCATTAATGTCTTGTGTTGTATTCTACACCAAGATTACCTTGCGCTATATGCAACACCGTATTAGCTTGCATTATACGCAACACTATTCTTGGATCGTGTTACACACAATTTTGATAATAGTTATTCTACGCAACATTGAGTATATATATATATATATATTCAATGTATAAATAAAATATGGTTGGATTCTATTATACGAAACAACGAAGGATTATTTCACAACACGCAACCCTAACTTGGCTTGCATTACACGCAATCACGACCTTCCTCGATAGCGTGTGTTGTACGCAATACCGGGTTTTAATAAACAACGATATATTATTATAATATTGTCATGAACTAGCCGTTATGAATAGTATAAACTAAATTTTGAATTTTATAACATTATTATTCATCTTACACATTTTCTAGAACATGGTATAAGAACAATGTAAATTTTTCGGATAAAATAAGTATTTTTCAAAAAATGCAGTTTTGCCGCCTTTTGATGGCGCACCCACTTAAAATATAGTTTTTGACATTTTTATATGTTCAATTTGACAAAATAAAATTCTACTTTTGAATCAGGATATAAAAATTTACATTAGATAATGTTTTGATATTTTTTCGATAACTTTCATATTTTAATGAATAGTAAAAACACCCTATATTTTAATTAAAAACAACTTTTTTCATCGTAATATATTATGTGGTTAAATTATAATATTGAATGGTTTTAAAGTATAAATAGAGTATATTTTTACCATTTAATTTAATTTATGTCATTAGTATTGATTTTACCTTGAATTCGTATGCTAAAACAATTCAATCTTTTGCTATGTTTTAAAGAAAAACCTGTTTTCTTTCGACAACGAGATTAATTTTAATTTAATTTCTGAATCTTTTGTGTATTGAATTTGGAAAAATGGGTTCCATATTTGGAATCAGTGGGTCCAAATTCTGATAATAATATAATTTTTATTTTTGGGCATTGTGAATAGTAACTACGGTAAATTTTATTTACTATAGTTAAAGGTAAATCGGGTAATTAAGGGTAAATATAAGATTATAAAATTACCCTAACACTTGGAAAAATACTATTGGATGGCTACAAGTAGACCCATATAACCTAAGGGTCAGATTATATTCATTTTATGGACTTTTTTTCATGAAAATAATTTAATTATTATTAAAACCAAAGAATGTGACAACATGTCACTTTCTTAAATCTTATAAGTATAATAATTTTAATTTAGTGATAAACTTCATGAAACTTCGAACATGAATAGTCTCCATAAATATAATACAATTATATACATCATAGGAATTTATTTAGAATTTTTAGGGATTAAATAATTATCATTTATCAGGACACAAAGATGATGCAGTAATTGTCTTATTAATGAAATATTGACATAATTGATGTTATAAATGCCAAAATAAATGTAATTTAAGACTTTTTATGACTTACATTAATTTTCTAGGTTAATATGACATGTTATTTTTGATATAAGTAACTTGGTTCGAACTTATCATTCTGTTATGAATTTCATAAAAATCATGTACCAAATAGTGTCAAAATTGACATAAATTAGTTTTTAAAACAAATATTATATTATTAATTTTTATTCAATTCCTAAAAAACTAAGGTTCGACCAAATGACTTATATAAGGATAGATATATTAATAATAAACAACTTGGGGTTCGTTTGGCTTGTTATGGTAAGTTTATTAACCATATAGTGTAAGAAAACAAAAAGACACGGTAAAAGTTAAATTATTTAACTTAGAGTTAAATCTAATTGATAAGGTTAAAATAATAACCTAAACATGTCTAAATCCTATTGGACGAGAGGATTTAGACCCATCCCCACTTTAGCTTCGAAATAAGACCCTATGGAACCATTATAAACCGAATTTGACCTTAATATAAAATAATATTTTGAGATTTTCCTAAGGTGCCCCTCTCCTCCCTTATAAAAGGGCACCTCCTCCCTCTCCTCCTTACACCAATTTGAGAATTCAAGCTCGGCAAAACCCTGAAAAAATCTCTTCTCCACTTCCCTAGTATCATCCTAGAGGTCCCGGTCTTCTTCAAAGACCATCCTTAGTTCTTTAAGTGGAGGTTAAGTGAAGGCGCGTCAAAAAGAGGTAATATCCATTACCGATCTTTTTCAATTTATTTCTTCTTCAACTTCTTCTTATTTAGTTGTTTCATGATAAAGTAATAACAACAGTATTTATTATATACTGATATGTTATTATAAATATTAAACAACTCTAATTAACCTTCTATCCATCCTACGGAAAAAGGAAATCACCGCGCGTGCGTACGTACGAACTACCGTCTCCACGACGCGATGAGATTCATTCTCCACATTAACCATTCATGAATGATTGTAAAGTATATATAATGAATAATAACGAAATATATGAAATGTTAAATCTACTGGATTTACGTATATATATATATATATGTATGTCATCTACTTACTTCCATTCAAGACAATAAGGAAAGGAAAACAGCGTTCATGCGTACGTACAGACTGCCGTCTCCATGAACGGTGTGTTTCATTTCATTTATCTATCTATTATATATATATATATACTGAATATATATGATATATAAATAATTTTTTATATTCTGGATGTAATTAAATCATGATATAAGTAATAATAATGTCAAGAACAACAAGTCCAAACACCTACGATAAATGAAACGATTTTACCCAAAACGCTTCTTTAACATTGAATTTACAAAAGAACGAGTAATATAAAGTCATAAGTGAACCATATATGATATCATAACAATGAATATGAGTCTTTAATAAGTTAATGAAATTATTTAAATCATTATACTGGAGGTTCAGATACGTACAAAGCATATTGGACATAAGGTAAGGGAAATATCACAATCTCATTTTTATCCGAGATTGTTTATACTTTGGTATTTACTGGGGTGTATTTTATCATCCACAACCATGTTTTTTCAATATGTAATATTATTTCCATCCATATAAAATTGTTTAAATCTAGTTTTACCCTTCAGTGAGTTTTTAGTAAAAGATATGAAAGGAATCTTTTTTCGTTTTTCGTACGAGGTACTTTTTAACTTTTCTGACAAAAGTACGAGAAGAATGTTTTTTTAACTTATACGGCATGAATGGATTTTTAAAAAATTATTTCCAATATTCTTACTTTACAAGTTTTAAAGTTTATTTTTAATCACCTTCTTTTAGTTTAGAATTGTATGACATGTTAAGAAAGGAAAAATGTTTTTGAAGTAGAAAGGATATTTTCCTCAAGAATGAAGTTCAAGTGTTTTATCAAAATTATTTTCCATATAAGATAATAAAGGGTTCTGTTTTTATCCCTATTATTACATTTATTTGATTATGTTGTTATGGAATTATTTTTATGAATTCCTTTATCGTATATGAATTGTTTTATGATGTCATGATGTTTAAGATTCCCATTTTTATTACATGGGTTATGCAATGATGTATGGTTTATGATTTTGTGGAACACATAAGAATGGTATCATTATGAGATGGGTGGGACCTAAATCTCCATCCAATGCATTGGGTAAAGATTTTATATCTCATGAGATAGACATGGATGGAATGGTAGGTTATACCGGTTCAGTGAAATAGGACTGAAACGAGGGTGACTCGGTTCAGAAGTTGACTTTGTCCACTAAGATAGTCTTGGAAATGAGTCTTGAATAATAAGATATGATTATCTATGATTATGTGTGTATGCCACAAAGTTTCATGTTTTAAGTTATTATTATTGGGATTACATTTCACTTCTATGATTTATCCCATGTTATGATATTATGATCTCTTTTGCAGGTTAAGATTTCCAAAATGTTATGTTCTTATGATGTGATTGATATTTCTTTTGTTTACCCTTACTGAGCATTTGAGCTCACCCTTTTATGTTTTCTTTTCCCCAGGATATAAAGAATGGTTTTAGGTAAAAAAAGGAAGATCTTTATGGGAGATGTTGAAGATCGTTCACCACGATTAGAATATTATATTCCGAGTTTCCAAAGACACTAAACTATTATGATCCTTGTGTGTGTGTTTTTGTTATGTACTAAGTATTCCGCAAAAGTAATGTAATGTCCATGTACGTCAGGCTTCGGGTCTCTACAGTTGGTATCAGAGGGAGGTTTAGTCAACCTTTGGAAACTAGGATGCGAAAACGTTAGTGAGATCCCTAGAGATATTTATAAGGTATGTCTAGGGATGTCCCTAAGGATATGTATATGTATAGGATATAGTCCTAAAACTACGGTAATGATCTTAGAATTTAACATAAGATGTTAGATATTGAGGGTGCTCCCCCTTTACTATGTTGTTTTCCCTAGCATGATTTTTTCCTCTCACACTATTCTTTTTGGGTTTTAGACGATGGCTGGAACCCGAAGGAACCATGTTGATCAATGTAATGGACAATGAAATGATTGTACTCCTGAACAAACAAATGTTGTGGGAGATGGAGTGAAAAATCTTATTGCTATACTTACACAAGCTATGAATCATTCTGGATTTCCAAATGAGCAGAGAAGGGAACAATATTCTATTGAGTCCTTAATGAGTCAATGTACACCTTCTTTCAGTGGGTCTTCCGATCCACTTGTTGCTGAACAATGGATCAGTACCACTGAAAACATATTTTTAGTTCTTCAATGTTCTGAACATGATAAAGTCATCTTAGCAGTATATCGTTTGGAAGGTGAAGCTGATAAATGGTGGAATATTATCAAGAATACAAGGCAAAGAGATGAAATTGAGTCCATGAAATGGGACGAGTTCAAGAACTTATTTTTCAATAAGTAATTCCCTCGTATTCTTCGAACAAAGATGAAGAAGGAGTTTCTTGATCTAAATCAAATGGATGATGAATCTGTTGGTATATACGAAGCGAATTTTACGAGGCTTTCAAGGTATGCATCTGGATTTATCATCTAACCTGAAAGTAAAGTTGATCGATTCTTCAGTGGCTTAAAAGCAAGTCTTCGAAGGGCATTAGCTATAAGAGAGTTCAGTAGCTATGAAGAAATTGTGCGTTGTTCTATCAAGGTAGAAATGGAAGTTGGTGTTACTTATCCATCTCATAATTTTGATAAGAAACTAAAGATGGAGTTCAAGGAGAAATCTCAGAATAATGGTGAAAATAAGATGAGTGTTTCCTTATGCACAAAGTGTGGAAAGAAGCATGGTGGAGATTGTCTTAAAGGGACTAGAAAATTTTTTAAGTGTGGAAAAGAAGGTCATCGAGCAGCTGAGTATCGAAGTAATGGAAAAAGGGTTCCTAATGATGTGAATAAAGAAAACACTGTAGAGAATGCACCAACAACACTTCAATGCATCAAGTGAAAGGAAATGGGGCATTATTCTAATAAATGCCCTAATCCAAGGGTTAGTGATGATCGACATGAGCAACCGCTTAAGGAAAAGGACAAAGGGAAGTCACATGCGATCACTATTGGCGATGTTGAATATGACAACGATGTGGTGGAATGATTAAGTGTTTATGTAATGGGATTTCAAAATAGTATCATGGAATCTCATTTATGGTATTGTGGAATTTTGGAATATCCATGTATTGTTTTTCAATAATTATATGATACTGGTAACCAGGAAAAAAAGTGATTGAAATATTTTTGGAAAGTAGATGAGATGTGCATAATGAAGGGACAAGAAGATAATGAGATGTTTGATTGTATTCATGAGCTCGTGATTGATATAAGGACTAAGTATATAGAATTTTGAGGATTTTGGTATGTGGGAAGAGTTATCTTTTGACAGCACTCATGTTTTCACTAAGATTAAATGGGTATTCATTTTTCAAGAGATTACATGATTATGGTATTCACATGACTGGAATGTGATGCACAAGATATACGAGGGATAAATGATGGCATTCACGTGATCATTTTCTCTATACTATGAGCTTGGACCGAAGTATTTTTGATAAGACTAAAGATTGGAATGGATTATGTTGGACATAAGTTAGTATTGTTTAAGGATAGAACTTTTTTTGATATTGTTGATGGGATGTTATAATAATGTAGTTTTAGAAAAAGGACAACCTGCAGGATGTGCGACAACCCATTGCGTCGGCCAAGGCTGTGGGAATCGAACCCACAACTAAAGTGCGATGGGCCTTTATCGCATACCACTGGCCTACATAAAGTCCCTGGTTAGTAGAAACTAGTTTTATTTTATTAAGCGGTATGATATATGAAGTATAAGTTCATTTTTGGAATCATATATGATTAACCTCACCAAAGACGGACTTCTGTATATTTTATAACTATTTCTAAAATTTTGTTTGAAACAGATGGAATGAACCATCATTCTATCACATGATCTGTTAACACTTCACGAATAACAAATTCAACTTCATTTCTTTAAGAGATGAAGTGGAAATTGTTCAAAGCACGAACAACAGTGAGATTGTACCAAAATCAAGTAAGTATTTCTTCTAATTTCATCAACTTTAGGGAAATGATCTTGAAAACCAAAAATTTTGTCCTAGTGATCTTATATCTGATGAATCAGATGGTGCCCTAGATCATCCCAAATTTATGGCTTTGCGATTGTTGGATTTTTCATAGCCATGTTCTCTACCAATCTCCATCAGAACTTGATGGTTAGATTTTTCTTCCATATCCATATTTTCACCTATGTTTTCCTATGTGGAAACCCAGTGATGAGTTAATTTGGGTAACCCTTACATTTCATGCTTTAGTTTTTTAAAGCCATATTTTGGTATTCCTTTTTACGATGTGGGTATCTATTAAAAAAACTTTCGAGTAGTAAACCATTTATAACCCCGATGAATTTCGAGGGAGAAATTCATTTTAAGGGGGGTAGAATGTAACACCCCGATATTTTATGGAAAATATTCTTTTAATTTAATTAATGTCTTGTGTTTTATTCTACACCAATATTACCTTGCGCTATACACAACACCGTATTAGCTTGCAGTATATGCAACACTATTATTGGATCGTGTTAGACACAATTTTGATAATAGTTATTTTACGCAAAATTGAGTGTATATATATATATATTCAATGTATAAATGAAATATGGTTGGATTCTGTTATACGAAACAACGAAGGATTATTTCACAACACGTAACCCTGACTTGGCTTGCATTACATGCAATCGCGACCTTCCTCGAGAGCGTGTGTTGTACGCAATACCGGGTTTTAATAAACAACAATATATTATTATAATATTGTCATGAACTAGCCGTTATGAATAGTATTAACTAAATTTTGAGTTTTATAACATTATTATTCATCTTACACATTTTCTAGAACATGGTATAAGAACAAAGTAAATTTTTCGGGTAAAATAAGGATTTTTCAAAAAATGCAGTTTTGCCGCCTTTTGATGGAGCACCCACTTTAAATCTAATTTTTTACATTTTTATATGTTTAATTTGAAAAAATAAAATTATTCTTTTGAATCAGGATATAAAAATTTACATTATATAATGTTTTGATATTTTTTCGATAACATTCATATTTTAATGAATAGTAAAAACATGCTATATTTTAATTAAAAACAACTTTTTCCATCGTAATATCTTATGTGGTTAAATTATAATATTGAATGGTTTTAAAGTATAAATATAATATATTTTTAACATTTAATATAATTTAGGTCATTATAATTGATTTTACATTGAATGCGTAGGTTAAAACAATTCAACCTTTTGCAATGTTTTAAAGAAAAACCCGTTTCTTTCGATAACGGGATTAATTTTAATTTAATTTATGCATCTTTTTTGTATTGAATTTGGAAAAATGGGTTCCATATTTGGAATCAGTGGGTCCAAATTATGTTAATAAGCTACTTTTTATTTTTGGGCATTGTGAATAGTAACTACGGTAAATTTTATTTACTATAGTTAAAGGTAAATCAGGTAATTAAGGGTAAATATAAGATTATAAAATTATCCTAAAACTTTAAAAAATCCTATTGGATGGCTAAAAGTAGTCCCATATAACCTAAGGGTCGGATAATATTCATTTTATGGACTTTTTTCCATGAAAATAATTTAATTATTATTAAAACCAAAGAATGTGACAACATGTCACTTTCTTAAATCTTATAAGTATAATAATTTTAGTTTAGTGATACACATAATGAAACTTCGAAACTGAATAGTCTCCATAAATATAATACAATTATCTACATCATAGGAATTTATTTATAATTTTTAGGGATTAAATAATTATCATTTATGATGACACAAAGATGATGCAGTAATTGTCTTATTAATGAAATATTGACATAATTGATGTTATAAATGCCCAAATAAATGTAATTTGAGACTTTTAATGACTTAAATTAATTTTATAGGTTAATATGACATGTTATTTTTGATATAAGTAACTTGGTTCGAACTTATAATTCTGTTATGAATTTCATAAAAATCATGTACCAAATAGTGTCAAAATTGACATAAATTAGTTTTTAAAACAAATGTTATATTATTAATTGTTATTTAATTCCTAAAAATCTAAGGTTCGGATAAATGACTTAGATAAGGATAGATATATTAATAATAAACAACTTGCGGTTCGTTTGGCTTGTTATGGTAAGTTTATTAACCATATAGTGTAAGAAAACAAAAAGACACGATAAAAGTTAAATTATTTAACTTAGAGTTAAATCTAATTGATAAGGTTAAAATAATAATCTAAACATGTCTAAATCCTATTGGATGAGAGGATTTCGACCCATCCCCACTTTATCTTCTAAATAAGACCCTTTGGAACAATTATAAACCGAATTTGACCTTAATATAAAATAATATTTTGAGATTTTTTTCAGGTGCCCCTCTCCTCCCTTATAAAAGGGCACCTCCTCCCTCTCCTCCTCACACCAATTTGAGCATTCAAGATCGGAAAAACCCTTCCAAAATCTATTCTACAATTCACTAGAATCATCCTAGAGGTCCTTGTCTTCTTCAAATACCATCCTTGGTTCTTTAAGTGGAGGTTAAGTGAAGGCGCGTCAAAAAGAGGTAATATCCATTACCGATCTTTTTCAATTTCTTTCTTCTTCAACTTCTTCTTATTTAGTTGTTTCATGATAAAGTAATAACATCAGTATTTATTATATACTGATATGTTATTATAAATATTAAACAACTATAATTAACCTTCTATCCATCCTACGGAAAAAGGAAATCACCGCGCGTGCGTACGTACGGACTACCGTCTCCAAGACGCGATAAGATTCATTCTCCACATTAACCATTCATGAATGATTATAAAGTATATATAATGAATAATAACAAAATATATGACATGTTAAATCTAATGTATTTATGTATATATATATATATATGTATGTCATCTACTTACTTCCATTCAAGACAATAAGGAAAGGAAAACAGTGTTCATGCGTACGTACGGACTACCGTCTCCATGAACGGTGTGTTTCATTTCATTTATCTATATATTATATATATATATATATATATTCTGAATATATATGATATATAAATCATGTTTTATATTCTGGAAGTAAGTAAATCATGATATAAGTAATAATAATGTCAAGAACAACAAGTCCAAACACCTACGATAAATGAAACGATTTTACCCAAAACGCTTTTTTAACATGGAATTTACAAAATAAAGGGTTCTATAAAGTCATAATTGAACCATATATGATATAATAACAATTCATATGATTCTATAATAAGTTAATGACATTAATTAAATCATTATAGAGGAGTTTTGGATACGTACAAAGCATATCAGACATAAGGTAAGGGAAATATCACAATCTCATTTTTATCCGAGATTGTTTTTACTTTGGTATTTACTGGGGTTTATTTTATCATCCACAGCCATGTTTCCTCAATATGTAATATTCTTTCCATCCATCTAAAATTGTTTAAATCCAATTTTACCCTTCATTGAGTTTTTAGTAAAAGATATGAAAGGAATCTTTTGTCGTTTTTCGTACGAGGTACTTTTTAACTTTTCTGACAAAAGTACAAGAAGAATGTTTTTTTAACTTATACGGCATGAATGGATTTTTAAAACATTATTTCCAAGATGCTTACTTTACAAGTTTTAAAGTTTATTTTTAATTAACTTCTTTTAGTTTATAATTGTATGACATGTTAAGAAAGGAAAAATGTTTTTGAAGTAGAAAGGATATTTTCCTCAAGAATGAAGTTCAAGTGTTTTATCAAAATTATTTTACATCTAAGATAATAAAGGGTTCTGTTTTTATCCCTATTATTACATTGATTTGATTATGTTGTGATGGAATTATTTTTATGAATTCCTTTATCGTATATGAATTCTTTTATGATGTCATGATGTTTAAGATTCCCATTTTTATTACATGGGTTATGCAATGATGTATGATTTATGATTTTGTGGAACACATAAGAATGCTATCATTATGAGATGGGTGGGACCTATTTCTCCCTACAATTCATTGGGTAAAGATTTTATATCTCATGAGATAGATATGGCTGGAACGATAGGTTATACCGGTTCAGTGAAATAGGACTGAAACGTGGGTGACTCGGTTTAGAAATGGACTTTGTCCACTAAGATAGTCTTGGCAATGAGTCTTGACTAATAAGATATGATTCTATATGATTATGTGTGTATGCCACAAAGTTTCATGTTTTAAGTTACGATTATTGGGATTACATTTCACTTCTATGATTTATTCCATGTTATGATATTATTATCTCTTTTGGAGGTTAAGATTTCCAAAATGTTATGTTCTTATGATGTGATTGATATTTCTTTTCTTTACCCTTACTGAGCATTTGAGCTCACCCTTTTATGTTTTCTTTTCCCCATGATATAAAGAAAGGTTTTAGGTAAAAAAAGGAATATCTTTATGGGAGATGTTTAAGATCTTTCACCACGATTAGAAGATTATATTCCGAGTTTCCAAAGACACTAAACTATTATGATCCTTGTGTGTGTTTTTTTGTTATGTACTAAGTATTCCGCAAAAGTAATGTAATGTCCATGTATGTCAGGCTTCGGGTCTCTACAATAAAACTTACTCTTTTTGACTATATTTTTTCACCAAAATTTCTGGATATTAATTTAACAATTTTCTTTGATTCTTTGACCAATCCTGTATCCATATTGATTTGGGCCTCAGTTTAGGTTATAAGAGTTATATCTATAACCTAAATTCCATCCATATGACTCTCTTACTTACATATATTCTAAAAAATGGGAATGTTTTCTCAATTCATCAAAACTATTGATCTGAATCACACATAAACATGAACATCAATGAATAAAGAATTAATTACCAACTCTTTGAGTTATACCGTGTCTTTAACTAACCAATATTTTTTTTTGTTATATATTTATGATGACACTTGATATTCATGATATTAAATTATTCACAAGGTTCTTTATTATCAAATTAGTCTACTGAGCCTCTAAATGTTAATAATAAACTCATCATAAATTAATTTAATTCATGACTCTACTAATGATATAATATTTAGCTTGGGGAACCATTAATTTTTTATAACACCTACTTTCGATAGTGTCACAGTATCCTAAAATACAATTACCCGATACCAAAAATTTAGTTCATAATAAATTAACCATAAATCCATGAAGATCAATGGTTATTATCTTATGATATAATCATCATACTTTAGTGTTCATATACAACTTCAAATATAATGTGATAGTATTTTATGATCTCAAAAACTGGCATGAAATCTGTACAAAATTAATATCATATTTTTGCACCGTCTAAACAGTAGACTAGGATCTATATCATTATAACTTATTAATCACATCAATAAACTATAGTTTAAAATTATAAATCCATATTTACTAATCATCACCACTTTTTGATTCAAATAAGTTCCTTGATGCCAATTGAGAATTTAAATGGTCTATTTCTATTTTAAAACTAAAATCACTCTGACCCCACTTATTTTATTTATATCCATTCATATCATACATACCCCATGGATTACATATCCTTCTAAAATATTCATCCTTTCAAAAAAAAACCTTTTACACATGGGGGGAGGGGCACCACTTATGCATCCCTATGTTTTGGATTCTGGTTGGTCTTGGTAAACCAACCTATTTTCTTCCAATCACATCGGATCATTTCTTTTGGTTATTATTGTAATACCACTATTACAAAAATTCTTATAGATATAATAATTCCAATCCATTTTTCCTTGTTATTAATCATTGTTGTAAAACTAATCACACTTTTAAAAGTTTTTTCTATTGATGCACCATCTGTGAATTATTTTATATTCTTATTTCCCCTTAGATGGACCACTCCATTGGTATTACTATCATTCATCATAGATTCAGAGATGATACCAATAAATCATGATTCATTTTTTCCTTCTCCAATTGACATTAAATTGACTAATGAATTTTTATTCTTGATGAATATTTCTATAAACATCCATCCTCTTTTCCTTTAACAGCTACTACCTCCATTATAATGGAATGTGAATTTATTTATTTAATATAATTTTGTATAACCATGATAGATACCTATTAATGTTTATTTTATCAATACGAATGCATCCCCCCTTTCAATAAAATAATATTTGAGTAAAAATTGTATTTTTCTTGATAAAATTCATTATTTTATCATCATGGTGCATACAATGATTAATCTATTAAATATACTTGAGGATTACTCTTTTTAATTGTCTCTCCACCATTATCTAGAATCATGAATCATTTTTTAATTCAAAAAAAATACTCATTCTTCAATACAAATATATTATAATTAAAAATATTTAATTTATACTTACCCAAATCTATTTTTATTTCCTAAAATTATCAAAATATAACTCTTCTCTAACACTATACATTGAAAATTTTTCATTAAAATACATGTACTCCTATTCTTCTTCTAAATTGATTCTAGATTTTAGCTCTTCTTACAGCAGAATAAAGACTCCATGTGATATTATACAGTGTTTGACTTCTTCCTTATAAAATATATCTATCCATGAATCTTCTTATTCATAAAATTATTCTATATTACTTATATTTCTAAACACTCAATGTGTGGATTGTATTTAGTATATATAATATTCATCTTTAATTTCCACAACACTCTTGGGGAAACCACTTATACTTCCAGGAGTTTATTTTATTTATAATCAACTTCTACCCATTATCATTTTCTTTAATTATATCAATTTATTACATTATTTACCTATTCATTCATGTAATGTGATCCTTTTTATTCATTTCACCCTCAATAAATTTTTTTAATTACTTCATGTCTATTATATAAGCACAATACTTTATACGATCAAAATTAAATAATTTTACTTAAATCCATAAGTATTATTTCATATAATTTCTATTAAAAATAAAATTTCAATAATTTATTGATGATGTTTTTTACCCTTGTTTAAAATTCATCCTCTACTTATTAAGGTGGTTTCTAATACGAATCTTTAGAATTAAAATAAATTGTCACTATAGCGTTTGATTTAGATATACAAAAGAATCAAATGTTTTTACCGTAATGGGATTATATAGATTATTTATTTCCTTGTTCATATTCCTCGTACTATTTGTTCTAGAAATATAACATTTGTCATTAATAGAATTAATATCTAGATATTTAACTAATTCATATTTTATACTAGTATAAATAACCTGGTTTTCTTCTTTACCATAATAATCTTGAAAACTCTTACATATTTCATTTGAATTATTAAAATGAACTTTATCTAAGGTCACATTCAATAAATTCGTTAGACATGCCCCGGTATCTAATTATGTATCTATATCATGCATAATTCTATGCCAACCTAGAAAAATTATCCCCACAATAATGATAACATGGAGGATACCAAAATGATTATAAAAATTAGATTTAAGGTCATTTCAACTTGAAAAAAAATATTGTAATGAAAAAATAATCATCACTATTGGATTAATATATTTTGTAATATTCAATTATTCAATAGATTAATATTTTAGGTTAAACCAATAACAACACATAATGGAAATGATACCCTAGTTATAACCCAAGTCACGTAATATGTGGGTGAATCAGGGTGTTTCCATATTCATACTTTTTATTCACTTTATTATCACTTTTTAGATCATTTCCGTTTTCTACTTCGACAAAATTTCAAACAGTTGTTAAAATTCATTTTCATATAGCCTCACCAAATATTTTGTGAAAATTAAAAAATATAATGTATATACAAAAAATGGGGATTTAATATGGATTTCCACAAAGGGATAAGCCATTGAGCGTAACTTGGAAATGTTTTGATGCATCGAATGTTAATACTACTCATTTTAGTTATTAGAATTGTTTATTAAGGAGTATATATCGATCTGAGGGTCACTACCTATTCTTCCCCTTTAGCACTACTTCAATGTAGACAACAATTAGTTTATATAAAATCTGGTTTCGTTATAATTTTATATACATAAATTTATCTTCTATATTAGTAGAGGTTTCTAATACATGTTCAATTTTTTTCTATAAAGATATTCTATTTTAAGATCAGAATTTTTGTTCTCTTGTTTTTTTATTCTAGATGAGATCATATCATTGATATATGGATTAAGTGTATATTTTCACAATTCATAGTAGCATCACTTATCCTTGAGAATTATCTTACTACACTGTATCATATTATTATTCTTGTTATAATAGTGATACCCAATATTCTTCTTCCTTCAATCATTCTCTCATGAACTAAACCATATTTGTTAATGGATTCCAATAAGGATATTATTCTCCTTCTTATATAATGGATTTATCAATATTTCTCCACCATTCATTTTTCAATAATTGTTAAAATATGTTTTTATAAACATCCTTGTGAAAGACCCATTGGTTTGAGAGTTGGGATTAAATCAACTTCTTCAATGTATTCATGATCCTGATAGGTGGAAGACACAATTAATCCATCTGGAAAGATCATTCCATGATTATTCATCCTCCTGAAATACTAATCCATACTATTATATAAAATGAAAATAAAAACTATTATAATTATTTAATTAAACAATTCATGCTTTGAAGAAAGTATCCTTGGAGTGGTATAATCCATTAATATCCTAACCATATTTTGTTATCAATATTTATGGAATGGGTTTAAACCAAATTTGGTACCCCAATAATGAAAAATACATTCTATTTAATCTATGGAATATCATGGTTTGGAACTGTGAACTACTCTTAAATCATAAATTTAGAACCTACTAACATTGTTACGACATGTCTCAATATGTCACATATTTGATGGTATAATTTCCCAACCCAAGTGCCACAAATCGGCGTACCAAGCTAGTCGGTTACATGACTTCATGTGTGCCTCCTTGTATAGAAGAGGTTAGAGACTAGAAATGAGAGTCAATTATCAATCATGGAGAGACTATACCCTCTCATCAATGAATCAAAATATAAAAAAATAAGAATAATGAAATGATATAAAACCAATAACCCAACCACACTTGTTTTAAACAATGACCAAAACAATAATTTCAATATCAAAAATTTGAAAATAGATATGTCATTCAAAATAAATTTCAAATGTCGATATAAAAGACCCAAAATAAAAATTCACACTGAATAATCCCGCATGGGTCCCAAATCAAGTTAGGTTCCCTCGTATATGAACCATCCCAACTCATCAATTTTACACTGAGATTTTTTACCATATCTATTCTAGTAAACAAGAATTCTATTTGAGTAACAAATAGATAGCCCGAGTAGTGTGTGAGTACAACTTAGTATGACACCACCAATGCGGTATAACAAAATTTATAGTCTATAGTAGTGTATAAAATTGTATAAATAATAAAATACTATAAATAAACTAATATTTTTACATATATTCACTTATTCTTTTTTTAACATCATAAACATCTATGTTCATGAGGACAATTGAACCACATTACCTATTTCAGCCTGTGCTTGAGTCTGAACTATCCCCATGGGATATCAAATATCAAAATAAAATGGTTATAATTATCTATTTCAATTAAATTAATATTACATCTAACTAGAACCATATTCCAATAAAATCTCATGGATGTAGAATGTCATATCTAGCACGCCATGGGTATTTGAAGCTATAGTCTATGAGCCAAAACTCATTTATCAACCAACCAATCATGTTTTATTTTGAAGAATAAGTCTATGTACCACAATAATTTATAATAAAATCACACATGTGGTATTTTGATGTATAAATATGTTCCCCGCACTCCTATATCAATTAATCACTATGGGAATTTGAAGTAGTTGCTTTTGTCCACACACATTTATTAATTTATCATTATGGGCATTCAAAGAAATAGTCTATGTCCCACATGTCATTTATCAATCAATCATGCATATATCACATATGTCATATCAATGAAGATAAATCATCATCAATACCTTTACTAACATTTCATCTCAAGGTACCATCATAATTTATCACAACAAACGTGATTCTTCAATTTTATCACATTGGGTAATATAAAAAGTCACTATTAATCCATTATTGTTTATTTTACCATAAAGATCATTAAAAAACTATGGTTAAGATAACCAACTAATAATACTCATTATCAATTAGTTAAAAATAACATTAATTGACCAATTACACAATCCCAGTATCCCGTCAATTCCATAATCATACATTCAATTAACTAAATAGTAAATTAATTATTCAATTACATGTTAGCATAAATTAATTAGACAAATAATTTATTCAATTAATTATTCAATTATGCAACCATTCAATTTAATTTTAACAATGTATACACATAATTTTAATCCAACATGTGTGAATTGTATTTAAACAACCTATCTCAATAATTGATGATGAATGCTCACCCAAAAAAATCTCTAATTGAATTGGAATGATCAAGAAAATACTGAAAAACATTAACAATATCCATAAAAGAGATCTACAATAAAATAGATTTGATCATTCAATCATAGATCATGATACATCTAAAATTTTAGAAAAGATATCTTCATAGGATGAGAGAAATATGGGATAGGTGAAGAAAACCCCATGGTATGAATATCCCTTACCGGGAGATGTAAAAATTATTATCTAGGATTTGAATCATGAAAAACATAGGTATGATGGCATTGAAATATGCCAGCTAACATACCAAAAAATGTAGACAATGTTTAGGATTTAATTGGGTCATGTTATGGTGAAGTATATTGGGGTTAGGGAATTATTAATATAATTTTTGGGTGATTAAATTCCCAGTCATACGGTTTCCTACTCGATGTGCACGGTTTCCCCTAATCATGCCCCAAATATTCTTCCTTCTATAAAGTCACACGGTTACTAATAGAAGGAAACACAGTATAAAAATACCATGTACAAGCCATTGTTATGCGTGAACTTAAAATATGATGTCAGTATATCTTTGATCATTTTTTATGTTATTTTCTTAAGAGCCTGATGTTTATTTTTTTATTAGTGAAATATGATTTAATAATGGAGATTCTTGGTTGAGTATCTTCATAATTTTGTTTTCAATATTTCTTATACTCTTAGAAATGGGAATCTAGTTTCTAATGCATTAAGCATAAAATTATGTACGGAATAACTGATGGAATTAGTGGAGGATCAGACTATAATGAGTTTTTCCCTTGAGATAAACATGTATGTGGATTAATTTTGGTAGTGATGTTATCTTACTTTTGAAAATGGTTCAATTATCATTTGTTGAGTATGATTTACTGGATGAAGTCTTAGACACAAATTTCCATCACTTGAGTAAAATTTTAAATGGTGGGAAGACCTCTAGTGAATTTAATTAGTCTCTTGTTTGTTTTTTTTGTTTGTCAAGCTGGGTTCGTCGTTCCCATATCATTAAGGTAGGAGTTGATAGACAGTGTAAACTGGTCTAGTTAGCACATACATCATTGGTATACCAAGTTGTATCATGGTCTTAAACATCGGTATTGGTGGTTACGGATGAGTTGGTTGATTGTATATTTTTTTCAGGATGTCTACATTTTTATAGAATCAATGTGTAGCACTAGAAACCTTATAGTTTGTTTCAACCTTTACAAATTACAATATGTAATGTGGATAATATTTGCATGTATTTAATCCTTGGTTTAAAAAATACTCTTTATAGGAATGATGTGATTTGTATGCTCAATGATCAACTTACAAAATCATCTCATTTCATCAATATCATGTAGTTGATGAAGGTGGAACAACTAAACAAATTATATATCCAAGAGGTTTTGAAACATAATGGGGTTCACACTATGATTTTTTTGATAGGTAATGAAGTTTTACATCTAGGATTAAAATGTTTTGTAAGATGTAACGAGTTCTTGGTTGAAATTAAGAACCACATACCATCTTCATATAGATTGGTAGGAAGATAGGGTTACTCACATTCATTAGAACATGCTCCAGGTATGTGTGCATGATTTTAGTGGTTCTTAGGAACAAAATATTCCTATGATAGAGTTAATTTATAAAAATATTAATCTTTATTTTATTGGTATATCTCCCTTAATGGCATTATTTGTGCAACCATATATATCTTGCTTCTGATGGACTGAGTAGGGTGGCTGGTCCTTAGATGGATTGAAACTTGATCCGAAGAAGATGGAAGAAGTGTAGTTGATCTAGGATATATTATTCGTTTAACATAGTCATCATAAATACTCTCTGTACTACCATCATCAACCACTAGAGTTTTAGGTTGACTATCATGTTTTTCTTCAATTTTCACATTTCATGTGAAATTGATGGTTAGGTAAGTAGTGTATGCTTTCAAAGAGGATTGATGGAACCGTTGAGATCACTGAATGAATTTGAAAATGGAATATTGGTCCGACTTACCTTCTTCTTTGACATCGATTCATAATTTTTTTCATGATTCTTAACAAATGAGGTACCAAATAGACCAATTTAATGTGATTTAATGGGGATATTTTGATCTTGATCCCGACACCACTTTGGTTGAGAAAATATTTGAAATTTTGGAATGCCAAAATAAGGTATTATGTAGTAAAATGGTTCCTTTGTTCCATGTATATTATTAGTTTATAATATATTTCCATGAGGCATGGGAATGATAATTACTTGTGAGATAGCAATGGTACTCTCTTCTTTTGATTTCAGAGTCTTGAAAAATCTCTTGAGACATAAATAATTTATGGTGGGGATAATTGTAACACTTAGGTAAATAGAATTCTCCATTAATTTGATTAAGAGACTTAATTTAGGTTATGATGGTTTTTGATAATTTTTGGAAGTTTTATGTGGTGTGGGGGATAGGTAATGGCTACATAACATGTTCAAAACATAAAATAAGATCAGGATGTGAACATATCACTTGGTTGATTCCATGAGTTGAGTTTATGATGTGAAAATAGATTATTCTATGAATCCATTTCTAATAAGGAATTTTAACTAAGTACTTTTAACCTAATTTGATGTGTTTTTAGTCCTACATGAATGATGAGGACTACATGTTCTGAGTTTTGGATTCATGTCATATAACATACTTTGATAAGGCCAATTGTTTCGATTCCCATCTAAAACTCCTGTGATTTAGTTTTGGGTTCCCCTACCTCAAACCTTTGGTATTTCCAAGCATTTTTTTTGTGTTTTTTATTTCCAATATAGGTCCCTCATTTCGTTATGTGGCCTATGGTGTGGGGAGTTATAGTACGTTGTTTGGGATTCGTGATGTATGTAATGGTCCTTTATCCCCACAAATCTATTTGGGTGATGGAAATTGATTCGAATATGTGAGAATTGATTATAGGACCTCTATAATTATATTTTTGTTTCTTTTTATTAGGTGAGGACCCTATCTACTAATTCTCAATATTAGTTTTTGAAGGCAATTAGTTTCCCACTATTCTTGGGGAATTTTTCTCTATATATAGTGTTTTATTCGTAAATTACAAATGTTCTTATAAAAGTATTTTTTATTTATTTATCAATATGATTAAATATGTATCAATGTGTATTTATATCACGATATGAATTTTTATGGGTTTTTATTAAAATGTAGATTTTTTAACATTATGTATTTAACAAAATTCCCAAAAGTTGGTTTCAATTAAAAAATGGGTTTTCTACCATAGAGGCTGTAAAGATTCACTATGAAAATGTTTTCTAAAATTTGACAATAGATTTAAATATATTTTTAAAAAAATATATCATTTAGAACCTAGGATTCAATGGGATATAGACTTATGTCAATTTAGTGTGTAACACCACTAGAAGTTTTGATATTTACAGACCATTATATTACTCGATATCTGTTGGATTAATGTGATGAATGGATTATTATGTTTTCCATATTCCTGAGTATATATTACCGTAGGCTATATCATAATATTTCTCATTGTAATTTATGATTGTTTTTATAATAGATTTTATATTTCATTGTCAGTGTCTCAATTTCATCTCACATAGTGTATCCAAGGAAGGGTTTTCTTATTCTCACCTACTTTCATTAATGTACTTGACATATTAATGGATAATGAGGACATGGACAGTTTTTTTAAAAAAATGGATGTTTTTCCAAAATGTTTTATCTTATAATAATTCATTTTAAACTGGATTTTTTTTAAATATACAAATAATGTTATCTGGGTAGTATAGATTCTTTGGTGAAATCCTATTGTGGTTTGTGTTAAAACCCTAATTTTTCCATTATGTATTTTTTGATGTTTTTTTTTTGCAGGAATCATCTAAATGGAATAGAAAATTGTACTTACATTAATTATCTTTTTTTATCACCTTTATAGTAGGATAGTGTGGTGCTGAAAAATGGTCAAATAGAGGATCCTTTTAATCTAATCATGGTTGCTTTTTGTTTTAGCCCTTTGTATATGAAATTGTATATCTCTTAAATATATACTCTTTCCTCCAATTTTAACTTTTTTCTATAAACACCTTTTATTATTACATGAGGCACATTATTTTGTTTTTTTTCTCCTCACCATGTGGTGGACCCTCTGGGATGACTTCTCTAGTTGACAATGAGTGATTCGGTATATGGTGTATTTGAGAATGTTATGCATCCGGACATCCATATTTTCTACAAGTTATTGGTTTAGTAGATATTTAATATATGAATGAATATTTTGTGATATATTTAATATTTGTGACACCCTAATATTTTACAAAATCAATATTATCGATAGCGTATACAACACGCAAGACAATGCTTAAACAAACTGTAAAATTTTATTATTTTATGAACATTATAACATAATCATTGAATTTTAGGATATGAATAGAAGAAACCAAATTATTATATATATATATATATATATATATATATTTATATATATAATTTTCATAATCAATAAAAATGAAATGATAAATTCATTGCTATTGAACACTCAGTTTTGGTAACATCATTTTATTCATCCAAATATGTTTTCTTCCAAAATATTTTTTATTGAGTGAATATTATAATTAATTATTGAAAAATTTGGAAATATTATTTAATATAAAATATCATTTTTAAATTATTATACTAACATTATATTGAGGTGAAATTTGGGGATTTTTTGGAAAATATGGATTTTCAATTGAATAGAGAAAAATAATGATTTTTATTTAAACCTATATTTTTATTACTAGAATTGAAAAAGATATATCATATTTTAATATATTTTAAATAAAAAATTAGTTATATTATATTCAAAATAATCTATATATGTTAACTGGAAGAAAATTATCATAAAACATTGTATAAAATAACATTTTTACTATAAAATACTTTTTTTCTGAAAAAATTGTTTTACACCCGGTTTTTCATTTTTAACTTAAATTACTTATTTCCACTTCTATAAAAATTATCTTAAAAAATTAATTCCATATTTTTAATCATGGGTTGCATATTCGGGGAATAGTTCCAATTTAGTTTTATTAAATATGGATAGTAAGTATATTAGATTTTCAATACAATGGTATACGTAAAATAGTTTAATTAAGGATAAAACCAATGTGATTAGGCTTAAAATTCATTAAGAACGTTTATAGATAACATATTACTAACAATTGTTACCCATAATCATCCAAAATTTGATAATATGACCTTTTTACTATTTATCATTGATTTTGATCTTTATAATATTTAGGAAAATCATAATATAAAAAATGTCACTTTTTGTCTTTTAATGTATATAATATTCTCAAATGTGGATAAAAAATAAATATTCACTTATAAATGGTTTTTATAATTATTAATGATTTTTTCAATTATTTTGTTTTAAAAAGTAGTGATGATATATTTATATTAAATTCCCACGTGATGCTGACATAATACTTAAAGAAGAGTAGAAAAATAAAGTAAATTATTTTTAAAATAATGAACATAATATTTTAATGGTGATTTAATGTGTCCCCCTAATTTTTATGATATGTATAATTTATTATAGATGTATGATGGTTTTTTTAAATTATTTTTCTTTCCTGTTTTCTTTAACACAAAATTATGAGAATAGTTCTTAAAATGACATTTATAATGATTTATGTTAAATAATATTTCATTTAATTATATAAGAAATTTAATGAAATATTTCCATATGAAAATATGGGTGATAAATGATCTATAATATCATCAATTTTACTTTTAGGATCCAATTATCACCTTATAACTAAAACTATAAACCTTTACTGATGAAAAATCATCACTATGATAAAGGATAATGTTGGTTAACCAAGTGGTTAAACAAAAATAATTTTTAAATGTTATATAAACTTGTAAAACATTTAATGGATGATTATATAAATACTATAAATTTATTTTCATAAGATAAATGTCATTTTGGAAAACATTAACATGAGTTATGCATGCATTACATTATTTTATTTCATGTATTTAAAAAAGTTACATTTGTGAATTTGTTTAGTAAATAGTTTTTTATTAAATGACTTAAAATCCATAAAAATTCCAACATTATTTAAATGATTGATATATAGTTAAAAATATTATTTCTAGTGAACTATAATTTTATGGTAACATTAATATACCTTAAGAAGAAAATCACAATAAGATTAATGTAATTGTAAAAAGGATTAGCATATGGTTAAAACTAAGAGATATGGGCGAAGACATAACTGAAACAGGTCTAATTTTTTTAGATGAAATTATTTTTCCTTATCCTATAAATATAAAACAAAATACATCAATTTTTATCCACATTAAATATAAATAGTAATTTATATTAATTTAATATTTAATGTATTTCCAAGAGCTCTCATCCACTTTCTTATAAAAGGCCTCTTTATCTCTATCATTATTCACAATGATTGAGCTTTATAATCCAAAAAAAAATACCATAATAGATTACTAACATATATTCCCTAATTTTAGATCTTATTATCTATATAGAATACCATCCATTCATGTTATAGGGTGAAATCCAAATGATATTTTTCAATGAATATTTATAACGCTTAATGGAGGTTTTTCAAATTGATTTCTTATTATACCTTATATATATATGATATAAATTATAAAATAATTTTTTCAGTGTCTTAAATATTTAAAATTATTATTCTAATAATTGAAAAACCATTCTCATCCTACTTTCCATCCATTGGAAAATTTTAACATCATTCGTGTGTATGTGTGAACTACCACCACCACCAAGTGACGTGGTTGTTTTCACGTACAATTTACTTATTTGGTAATAAGGATAATTTTTATCAATATATATGATGTAAATTATATAATAATAATTATATAATGGTCAATTTTTATTTATGATTCATTATTTATATCCATCAAAAAGTGTAAACAACGTTTATCCATACATACGGCCTACAATCGCAATGAAAAGTGTAATTCATTTTTTGAATTCTACATTTTATGGATGTCATTATATATATAAATAATATTTATGGTGTTTATATCATGATAAAAATTAATATAATATTAATCCAAAATCAATGTATGAGGACTAATACTGTCGACAAAAATCATTTATGAAAAATAAAGAATTTATGCCCTGAGAGTGTAGTTATAACATGAAATAGTGATTTTAAAAAAACAGGGTAAATAAATGGATTATAATATGTTTTATGTAAATTATATATGGTATTATATATTATTATTATAATTTTGTAACATATTTATAATTAATTTAAATTAATTATATAATAGGACAGAGCACTTTCGACCCAAGTCATGGTTGTGGTAACATATTTTTATCTCATCATTATTTCTATAAGATACATTATATATTGAAAAAAAAATTCATTTATGTTGGGTATATAATCCCCATGAATGTATTTTATAATACATAAAATGATAATTATTAGTATATACATATCCATATAAGGATACATTTTTCACGAGGTTTTGATTTGAATGTAACCAA
Organism: Viscum album; assembly: GCA_963277665.1. Taxonomy (NCBI): domain Eukaryota; kingdom Viridiplantae; phylum Streptophyta; class Magnoliopsida; order Santalales; family Viscaceae; genus Viscum; species Viscum album. The sequence continues at coordinate 368,162,999 of OY728135.1, read as the reverse complement.
AGTGGTAATGGATTTCTGTTTGAGTGTCATTTTAATAATGATTATTTATAGTTGAATTTCCATTGAACGAAATTATTTGATAAATTATTAATAAATAAAATACACTTTATTTAACACCATGTTTTTATTGATAATAAGTTTTATCCCTTTCATTTTTCTCACTTTAATTGATAAAGATATTGAATGAATTTTTTGAGGGAAAAATAGATTTATTTCTCAAAAAAATATTTTTTATTATATATCAATGTTTACTAAAAATGTTATCAAATAAGTGATTAAATTTATTTTTTGAATTTTTATGTAAATATTTATCCATTATTTATATTAAAAAATGGTTTAAAAGGAATATTTTATTATTTTCTAAATGATGTTTTTTTAATTTTTTAAGAAAAAGATGAAATGATTCATTTTTTAACGTACAAGACATGAATAGAATTTAATACCATCATAACCACATAAGAATTTGAATATTCCTTTATATTTTTCCAAATTTTTTTGAAAATAAATTTTCTTCTTTAATATTTCGGAAGTCACAGTAATTTAATATGTGATTTAAAAATCCAACGTGTATTCTCATCAAGAAATATTATAGTTATCTTTTAAAGGGAATTTTAATTATTGATGTCGTCCTTTGATGTTACTTATCACTTACTATTTATATGACCTAATGATACCATTTTTAATGTTTATCTAGATGGTTTATAGTTATGATAATGAAATATCAATGAAACATGTTTTTTTAACTTGTTATGTTATGATAAATGATTTTATAATGCTATGGAACAATTATGTGTTAGACCAACAAGGTTAAATTCATAATGACTAGAGTTGAATCATTTAATGATAGATTAAAATAAATTCTCCTATTTTTATTGTTTCATTCTTAAAAAACACACCTCTCTCTCATTCATGTAGTGATGTATGTGAAGAAAATAAAACATGCACAAGACATACCAACTTTATTTGGTCCGGCCACAATGGTATAAATTCAATGATCATACATGGGAAATTTTCTTATGTACAAAATCTAATAAAGTAAAATATTATAAAAAAAATTATTAGAATCATTTTCGCTCAATGTTCCATACAAATTACTATTGAAAGCTTACTACCTTATCACTTAAAGTGTCTTTACTACTCCTTCAGAATAGTATTTTTTTGATAAAATGAATCAATTTTTGTACACATCATTTGGTGCATAGTTAAGATCTAATTTAATTAAATTTATGAATACCTATTTACCAAATGATATCAAGTCAAATACATCTAGTTTTTCCAAATTTCATTTTTTCCAATTCCATGTCCCAACATTCTTAAAACATTCCTCTTTAATGAAAAATTATTCTTTCAAGAAAATCTAATATTTCTCAAAACTATCTAAAATTTCATGAAACATCATTTCTTTATGAAACTTATGAAATTATGAATCCATCATGCAATAAAATCCTTCATGAAATTTTTTCATTAATTCAAATCCTTTTTATTTTCATTCTTAATTCTTCTTCTTATATAAGGGAATAGTAGCCTATTTATATATAGTTACAGCCCTTTTCCAAACATTATCGGATGCCTCTTCCATTTTTGAAACTCTTAAATCTATTCATGAAACTCCTTGTCTTTATTATACCATCATAAAACACTTTAATTTTATATGATTCTTAAAAATATAGCATCCTCCCATAAAATATCATATTCGGTAAACATAATAACATTCATGAAAAATTATTCTTCGACTCACAAATATTTTTTGAATAATTCAATATCTAATACCTCCTTCATTAGTATTTTTCAAAATAATTAGTAAAATATCACTCTTGATATCTAAAAAATTACTTATTAATACTCTTATTTTACAAACAAAATCAACCCAAAAATACATCAATGCCTCCATGTGGGACTTTTTTCCAACAATATGACTAGATTTATGATTATATGATAGGTGTTCTAGAAATTTTATAGTCCTATAATTTATTTGGTAAATATTAATGTTCTATGATCTCTAAGGGTGCATGGGAGGTTATCTGAATCCTGAAAGAGGGTAAAAAAAGGTTATTACATGCCAAGTATAGTGTACATGGATGGTTGTACCAATATCTAAATAAGATACCCAATAATTTATCTAATTAACAAAGAAATAATATAGGGTTTATCCTAAGGATAATATGTTATGAATTTCTTGGTGGGTATCTTTTCCATAATATTTCTATGATTATTATTATTCCATACATTGTTCCCCTATTTCATGACACAGTCTTATTTAAGTATTATGATATCACTACACATGTTCTTTAATCCCTTTATGAATCAGGTCTTATAAAATACAAATATTTATTCCATGACCCATGTTTATGATCTAATAATTGATGGGTTTGATTTTCAAATGTTAATATCATTTTCTAAACTCTTTATGATCATGTTATGTTTGAATGATCATTGATATCTACATAAATTACTATTTATGAGCATCTTATCTCACCCATTATTATTATTTTTATTTCCTTGGGATATGTAGATAATGTTTATTTATGATGTGTAAAATAAGGGTAATTGTTTTGATGAACTAAGTAGGAGATTCTGTAGATATTTTAAGACCATTTGTCTATTTTTCTACGTTTCTAAATATACTAGTCCTTTACAGACATATAATATCTATTTTTAGAATATTTTATATATTTCTCAATTAATATGTAATATTTATTAATGAAATGTATGGGTCTCTATAGTTGGTATAAAAGGATTTTTTTAGTCAATCCTTAGAGATTAGTTTTGATGAAATTTAGTGAAAATCATAGGGATAAATCTCTGTATATGAAAACATCATAATTTTTTGGAATGGAAGATATTATGTAGTTTTCCTTGCAATATATACATGTATGGAGACTAAAAGTGGGAATGGTTTGGGAACTGATGAATCTAGGGGTAATAACCCTGAAAAAAATTGGTGTAGTATATATCAACCATCATTATTGCATGCAATGATTTATCTTTTACCACACACTTATTTTGATACTTCTGGGGGATATGGTTGGAGTAACACACAGTTTATTTATAAACCATTATAAAGGAATTTAATGGATAATAACAATGTATGGACTAGGTTAACATAATATGTAATTGATTGAAAATAGTGTGTCATTATTTAGACATCCACAAAATGATTTTTTTTATGATTTATGATTCCTTACATTGATTATTGTTACTTGAATTATATTATATTATTTTATTAAATGGGTGGAACTACGATGAATTGAGTTAACATATAATGTGAGGTATAAGTTAATGATTTTACATTTGATAAACTGAATGAAATTTGTAATTAAAAGTGAAACATTTTGATAATTCACAATCAACTATTTCTTTATATAATTTCCCATATCAACACAGGAGAGTTTTTTGAAACACCTAAAAAGATAAAAATAGAGTTTTAAAAAGACTATTGGGAGAAGAAGATCTATCTTCTTACATGTTAAGTATTTACGAATAAGAACTTTTAGAAATGTCTCATAGAAACATGGGAGGAATAAAGGATATAGAAAAATTAAATTACAAAGAAAAATTAATTCTTTTATGGAGGTAAATAATGTTCATCATTACATACCATTTTATGTTTAATTTATTATATATGGATAATATGGGATTTATCCAAGATTTTCCCCTAATTCATGGGTTAACATAGAGACTAAGAACTTTTTTTATTCCAATCATTGAAGAGAATGTATTTAAGTATATATGTATCATGCTTTTATAATTATGTTTTATAAGTGTTGTATTAGTGATATTATGTTTATAAGAATCTTAAAATGTATGTGGATATTTTCAATTTTTCATTAAGGATTATACAACATATATTGAATGGAACGAATAATGAAGGAAAATATATTGTGTTTTAAGGGGATAATTTTTAGTTGGGATAAAGTGATGATTGAATCACAAGAAAATAAAATTTTCTCCTACAAGTCCTTGGAAATTTATTTTGGTATATAGTTTTTAGGTTAAAATAATTGCTAATTTTAATTCCCTTAAATTCTAAAGGTATGGATCATAAACTATAGTAAACAAAAATTATATCATTTAGACTCCCTTTATTGGAATGGTTTTTAGTAAAAACGTTCCCCTCCCTCCCTGTGTGAGTAAACATTATGCCATTACCAATGAGAAAACTACACTTTCTAATAAATTAAATTAAATACAAAGGAATACTTGAATTATTCCAAAGGAAATCTCCGAGAATCATTGATCTTAATACAACCAATTAAATAATGATTCTTTATATTTTGTGAAAGTAAAAGAAATTGACTAAGGATTCAGTCTCATCCATGATGATGTTACATGGACTATAAAATGAGCTGAATCCGATAATAACTAACCATATGGAATCATGAACAAGCCATCCTCCACTAATATCTCATTTTATGCATGACCCATCCACATTTAATTTATACCTGGAGTTGGGATGACTATAGTTAACAGACAAATATTTTGGTATAATACCATCGAAGCTTGTGTATTGACTGGGAAATCCTTTGTGGAAATCCAAACCCTCTCAACCAAAAAACAATCCGCTGAGTTCCACGACAAATAAATTAACTTAAACCTTCATAAGATGACAAGAGATTTATTTTTATTCATGAAACATGTTTCATATATGTTAGATCACCCAAAAATCATATGAATACCCCATTACATAGAGCTTGATCTTGATAGAACATGTATCCTCTTCCTTTAACTAGATGTAAATAAAATCCGAAATATCCCCTCACTACACCTGAATTCCCAACTACATCAAGACAATCCCCCAAATGAAGGGGCACAAATCACCGTAAAAAATACCTGAATGACTCATTATTTGGTTCTTAAAAACACATGAAATCCAAAAACAACATTATTCAAAAAAATTGAATGTTATCATTAGTTGGTATAGTTTTGTTTTCTAGCCAAAATATAAGGAACTTCATATTTTCCAGTATATCATTAGGCCAAATATTATTGTCCCACATGGATGTCGCTTTATTGGATAAAAATGCAAAAAATAATATCACATGGATTAGAAGATCATGAGTTGACTCTGATAACATATAATTTATTGGTTCATCAACAAGGATTATCCTTTCATGAGGTACATTTTATTCATCATAGATCATGATATAAATAATAGTCGGATGGAAGAATTCTTAGTTTAAATATTTCATTGGGATTTTGCATCCTGGATAAAAATAATACATCCATTGGATTTGTCTATCAAATACCTAATTCCACCATCCTCTGCCATCCATTTCACTTTATCTTATAATATAATGAGATTATTTCTCATGCACCGATCTAGAAACGATATCTCCTAGGATACATAACCCAATACATCCAATACTCCTTATATTTTCCCCTCATGAACCTATCCTACAATGATTTCTCCACAATTATATCCCATTTCAGTTTCTCTTTTATTCCTTACATGGGTTTCAAAAAGATCTAAGATTCACACAAGTCATTATAATGGAATTCTCCAAGCATTTTCATGATTCATGGTGACACATCCCCTCTATTATGTTATCCAAGCTGAAAGAATTTATGATTTTATCTATATATTATATGATATCTTTTGGTAACTTGATGATGGAATAATAATCATTGGTATTGATGTAAGAACCTTGGTCACTAGTGTGATGCTACCTTTAAATGGGAGTGAATTGTTTATCTTGTTGTAAGTGTAGTTAATAATCTGACTCTTTTGGTTCTCAAACATCACATTTTCTTATTCTTCCATCCGATATGGGAGATCTTTAGTTCTCCATTAGGTGGTTTATTCTTTGTATTCCTAGTTTTTTTAAATAGGTCATCCATGATGAGTCAAGAATGTTTTCGAATGGTATACAATTATAATCATATGATTCGTATGTTTTCAACTCTAACTTTTATAGACCTATATAATTTTTTAATACCCATCAATTAATCTAGTCCCGACATTCATGAAGAATAAAATTTCATTTACATACATCTCCATACCAGTCATCGATCTGTTCCTAAAATTTATATTTTTTTTTTGTAGTATCACAATTTATAAAAATTATGAGATCCTATTGTGTAGTAATAAATAAAAAATATGATAAAGGATCCTGCTAACACAAACCACATTCCAATTTAATGAAACCAAATCTTCTCCCCAGAAGATACATTGAGAGTCGTGGAGTTTCAATTAAAATGAAAATCATATCATGGGTCCACTTGATAAGGATAAACTTCCATGACCTTTAAAATATAACATCACTCCATCTGATCATATTCATTGTACATTTTAAATTTGGTCATAATGTTAGACCTAAGACACTTTTTATTGATATCATTCACCATATCCTTCACTATTCTGATCGTCCCGTATATGTTACACCCTAATATAAATCCTTTTTGTTCTTTTAAATGATCCATGGGAGTATTGAGTACATCCTTCTATTGATAATGAATGTGAGAATCTTTTAAGAGATGTTTTTATATTTTATTTTCTCCATCAAATCCAGGATCAAAACCATTTTGGAGCTACTAATATCTTTAGTGATAAATCCCCCTCATAAAAAGTCATTTATTGGATTAGTTACATGATTTTTGTCAGAATCCCCTGAAAACAATAAAACGTTAGTGGGAATCTAAGGAGCACTGGTGAAATTTAAACATTTAAAGAAAATACAACATCCTTGATCTTTTTCTTCCACAAAATATACTCCATCACATTATTTTCATGGTAGTCCTCTTTAATTAGTTTATTGTTTAATAATATCACACATATTTCTTCTCTTGATTGAATTTCATCACATGGTAATTTCATCCCAATGGGGACTTTATCAAAGGGTTTTATTATAATATTTATAGCTACCCCCAAGTCCCCCATGTATGAATCATCCTCCAGCTATAAGGTTGTTCATTATAGCTATAATCACCAATGTATCACCATCCCAACTCAATTTTAGATTATCATCTTGTTCTCTAATTTGATTCTATAATTCATCTCACTATGAATTTTTATTGGTTCTATTTCTAATCTACAATTAGATATGATTCCATAACCTCTTAAACCAGTCGATGAGGCTTTCCCATGTGTTTTCTCTACTATGTTAATCACAAAAAATCCTTACACATTTACAATAACCTGTAATATTGGATCTCAATATCTAATAAGTATAATTTTTCACCTTTTCCCACTATTGTAATGTCATCCAAAATTGAGGAGTGATCAAAATGGATTTTACGTAGATGACCAACCTTAGTATGTGGATATGATTTGATGTCTTGAAGGTTTGATAGATAGAAATCCAATATGCACCATATTAAACCACTAATTTTCTTATTATTTCATGTAGATAAAAGTTATCATATGAATCAAATTTCCATATGTTCATTGGATAACAAGAACTACTTAAATTATTACATCATTTTTTTGGTACACTGCTTCTCCCTTATTTTCCTTTCTATCCAAGGTGGAGTTGAAAGCCCCTCTAATGAACCAAGGTAAATTTCTAAGTCCAAACCCAATTAATTGATTCAAAAAATCCATACTCTCGTTTTAATTGAATTTTAGATTAAAAAAGTGAAGAAAATATGTATATCCATCATTAGATATATTAGAATTAATATTTTGATATGAGACCTCCACCCTTTTAATTTTTCTTTTACACCTATATAATATCCAAATGTGGTTGTTGTATGGACACCCATGAAATTAATTAGAATGGAAAAGACTTCTTGAAAATTAAATAATTTTTTTCACCTTATATTTTTTTTATAAAATGGTAAAACTTGAATCCTAATATTTAAAATCTTCATAAGAAAAAAATGTGTACTTATCCTAGATCTATAAACTTTTGGAATTCTATATAATACTTTTACTCATTTGGGGTTGCATACTGAAACATAAAAACCATTAAAATGGATTAGGAAAAAACTAAATTTAAAACACAGATAGCCACTCTTTCTATATAATAGGTCACACTGACTCCATCCACTAAGTATGGTCATTATTGATCACTATTTACTTTCACTGCCATTAAAGTAGTAGTAGCATCTTATTCTACACCTAAATTCAAAACGGACTCAAAATTATTTGGGGAGGTCATCAAAAAGATTGTAGAAGATGTATTAATTATCATTAAGAGTACACATGCACCCTAATCCATGTAAAAGAGATCCTCCTCTTCCATTGGTGATTAAATAACCATGAAAGGACCATCATTGGGAAAGCAGGCCAACTCGATCTTATATGTATCATTATTGAAAGAAATAGCCTTCCCGCCGACCATCACTGGAGAGATACTAATTATATTGGATTTGGAATCTACCCCATCCAAATCTATGAAAAATACTTAGATAGATGGATATCCATCATAAAGATGATGCACCATTGGAGAGGGGATGAATCAATATGCAATTGAAAGAGGGATTCAGACATTCGAATAGAAGAGTACCCATCAAAAAAGAAAAAAAAATCAAATTAGTATGAACCTAATGAGTTGGATCTCAATCATCCACCATTGGTCGGACATCCTCAGAAAATCCTTCTCAAAGGTATAATTTCCTTTTATTGATGATATTTTACATCGTAGAACAACTTAACGAACATGAATATGGAATACATCATAGTACCATTGGAGAGACTAGAAGGAAAAATTCTACAACCATGGGAAGCTATCTATTTACCTAATGAAAACATAGGAAAGAATAAGATCCAAGAGATATAACTCCACACTGATGTAGGCCACTTAAAATTATTGAAATATCTGATTCATCTCGCCTGTATAGAGGATGTTACCCAATGAGTCTTCCACACGCTGGAGGATAAAAGTATTTTTAAATGGAATAGCAAGGAGAGTATAATTCACCCAAACTACCACTGATATGGGATAATTAACAATGTAAAAATCATAGGGTCACCGAAAAATGGAATTTCCACATTCCCCAAATTTATGATCCTCCTAAGACTATGTATCTAAAAAACCCACAAGCATTAGTAATGTATAAAAATAGAATTCCATGATATGGAAAACACTACTGTTGGGTGGGTGAGATCCCTAGAACACAAAATTGATTGAATGAATGTTATTTGTGGTCTATCATAGGCAATCAGGGAAACCAAGGACCAGCTATGGTAATATTCCGCCTCTCCATGTTCCAACAAATATAGATTGATAGTAGGAAATTCATCCACCCCCACCAGACAACTAGGCATGATGAAAATAGATTAGATAAATGAAATAATATGTGAAAAGGAATTAATATAAGATCATGAAAAGAAATACCATAATGAATGAGGCATATAAGCTCCATCAACTACAATAGATGATCTTGGATTAGAAGGAAAATTCATCAATAAGGTGATTCAGTTCATACTTGATGAATATTATTGACTCATGCCTGTACTAGTGAATCATAGAATAAAATTATTTTTCCTCTAATATATCGCAGAGGATAACCAACAGTATCTTACTTGAGTAGCTTTTTAGTTTTTTCACTTACTTATTCTATATCAACTAAACTTTATTTTTTAATTAATTTGATAAACCAATAAAAAATATCTTTAGGATCTTTTGATTAATGACATTAGAAAATGGGATTCTAAACTATCATGAAATTCTAAAAATAATTAGTTAAGAAATAATGGACTTGGTATTGGGTTTAGTTTTGGATTAAATAATTATTATCCTTTATATTATTGATTTCAGTTTGTTAATAGAAGCATGAAATATCATGTTTCAATTATTATTATTTATTTATAAATTGTGGAATTTTTGAGATCCTGAGAATTATTAATTCAAAATTATTCTATAATCATGGTTGATGACACACCTTGGTCTAGGTATTCCATCATCTAGGAGCCAACATTATTGATATTGTATCATTTATTTATTATATCAACTACTTCATATGAAGAATTTAACAATGGATAGAAAGAAAAATTGTTTTAAATAAAATAAAATAATTTGATCAAGTCCAATGTAATTTTTGGGAGGTCACCAAATCAGTTTCATTCTCCTCGCCATTAATTCAACTAAAATCTAATAAATAATTAAAATAATATTTAAATAAATATCAAGAACATATCAAGCTCTCTCGGGAATAACCATGGGGTCATCCCCTCATTTCCAAGTGTAATAGACCACGTTGGTAATTTGATAATGAAGAGAGTAGAAAAATAATATAAAAAAATTAAAATAAAGAGGATGAGAATTGATGAATAAAACCATACACATGAAATAACAAACTAAAATAAAAGAAAAGAAGTAAAGATAGAGATGAAAAATGTAGATGTTGTGTGAAATAATACACAAAAATAAAAACCATGCATGAATTAGAATTTATTTAAATGAAAATAATGAAAACATACAATTAAAATAAAATTAATGAAAAAATAATAAAAATAAAAAAATGAATAAGAAATAATACTGGTGTAGAAGGTTCCCATCCAGAATATGTCCTCCATAATATAACTATTGTTTTTCACCCTATATCCTAGAATAACATGAAGTTCTTAAATAAATGATTCTTGAAATTTCATTTCATATCATCACCCAAAATTTCACATTAATCAGGCATGTATAAAAGATTTTATGGAATAATTTATGAGTATGAATTTTTATGGAAGAGGATTCCAGAAATTGTTCTTCATTGTTAATCATTCAATGGCCATATTGTTGAGTGAATATCTACAGGGAGATTAATGGTGATACATGCCTATGATTTATCCTTAAAATACTGTTGGAATCAGCACAATTGATGTTTTGTAGCCAAATTCATTTTTCATTTACTAAGGTCGAGTCTACAATGTTGTCCAGAATAATTTTTCAACTTGATTGAATTTTTAGGTCCTTTAGATGTTTGAATATTCTCCCAGTTCAGAAGGATAAGTTTTATCCCATAAATAAAGGAATCATACAAAAACAAATCACTCAAATATTATCAATATTTAATAGTTTAACCATAAAATAACAAATTGATCAAAATAATTTAAAATTTCAGAATAAATAAATTTTCTATTTTTGAAATATGACACACCATAAATCTAAAATTTAAATAAATAATCTTAAATTTATAAATTGGAAGTTATTAGATCATTTAAAAACATATTTAGAATGAGAAAATATTTTTATTTATGTTTACTTTTCATAAATAATGAAATCTAATCATTGAAAATCAAATAGCACCAATGTTACCAATATTCAAATTTTCAAATTAAACATAAAATATCAACTTCATTTCTCATTTTTCAAATAATAAACCTACCCATGTTTTTTTAGTTTTCTTCTTTTTTAAATTATGTATCTTATATTCTCTTTCATTCAAGTTCTTACGTTCATTGTTATTAAACATGTCGAGTCATTATTTACATATCTTTGTAATCTTTTCTCTCATATATCATGATAAAATTCAAGTAAAGTTAATATTATATCATGAGAAAATGTTACTTATCCATATGATTGTAAATGAACTGTTTTTTCTCTTGTTATGGGAAAAATTTACAAAACTTTTGCAGTACTTTCATTAAAGGTTCAAAGTATTCCGATGCTTAAGGTTTCATGTATTTGATGCTTTAAAAATTAAGGCTCTATGAAGAATCTTATCTCTTAAGTATAATAAATTATACAAAAAAGTAAAATTATAATTAAATTCTCCCTTTAATATTATCAACTAAAACTTTACCCAAACTCAATGTATAGTTATGATCAAAAGTAATAATATTCATTTATTTGTGCACCTTCTTGAACTTTTATATACTCTTATTAGAAATTTTTATTCAATTTATATTTTTTTCTTTTTTTATTTTTCAAAAGTTATACATAGAATAAACCTACAATCCACCCACTAAAAACATATAATAAAAATCATTAGTCTAGTGATGGTGATTTTTTATTCTTATAAGTCAAAACCCATTCATTTTTTTCAATTTTTTGGGGACCATTAAAGATTATGTTCCTTGAAGGAAATAAATATTTATTCCCACAAAATAACCCCCACATTCTTTATTATAATCCATTTCATCCCGTTCACCATCATTACCTTTACCCCCCAATAAGATAAGATTAAAATATCATGTAATTACTAAGATTCCAGTAGGAATGGATAAAAGATCACTTGGAACAAGGATCATACCTACTAGGTCATTCATTTTTTATATTGTCTAAATAATGATTTATTTAAAGGTAGTATTTGAAGGATAATAAATTTATCAAAATATTCCCAAGAAATTTTTATCATTTTTTGTACATCCATTTCTTTAATAAGTTTCACAAAATGTTTTAGTAGGAGACATGTCCCATGATCGCTCTAGAAATATGTTGATGCAAAAATAGGAAATACAAGGTACATAAAAACATCTCAGATATGGAAGATATGATTTAGGACAATAACTAAATGAATGGTTATTAATGAAAATTTAATTCACATAAATTTCAGAAATTCCAAGAAGGAATTTTTTTTGGAAATTTCATTTACATGAATCAATTAATTCCCACAAATAATGAGTCCTCATTTTAATATATATGTTTCACTATAGTTATGAAATTATCTATTTTACTCTTTCAATATTATTATTATTTAAATATAAAACAAGGAATCATGGGATTTATAAAAAATAATGTATCCTAGAAAATTCAATTAAAGTCTAATTCAAATTTGGGTATGCAATTTCATCTTTAAGGATCAATGCAGATTTTGGAAAAAAAATAATTATATTAAAATATAATTAGAAAAAAGTGAACTCCATTTCCCACAAATCTTAATCATTATCTTCTACTTTGGTTGAGGTTTCCTTTAAAAATTTATGAAAATTCAAAATAATTACTAAATTATGAAAATGGATCATGTTATTAAATATCAAAAACATAGAGGGAGTGGGGAAGCATGTTGGGCTACTTCCTATGAAATTACATTCAAATATAAATTTATACAACGAAAATGAGATGGATAAGTCTTAGTATGATCCCCCAAGTGTGACCTGATTTTTATTTCCTCTATAGAGTACTACCAAATGTTATCCAAAGACTATTGGTGTATAAATCTTCATTGATTTGAATGACCACATGTGGGTTTTCCATGATTCTCATCATCAGTGTTCTTGCGGACTGATCCATGGATAGAGTATACCATATCCACCCTATGTGATTAGTTATAGCTTGCATGGTGGGGGTACAATGAAGTATGAATCTTCCTACTTTATTGTGTATACTTGTGAAATCTCTTTCTCGTCTACTGGTAGATTTATAAGTGTTGCATGCATTAAATAGTAAAAGGGGAAGTAAACAGGTTTTCCTACTTGAATAAAATTTTAATTTTTCACAATAAAATTCTCCCCTTTAATATATGAAATATATTTTATGATTTCATCACTATAATCTACTTGGATCTCTTGATCAAACTCCTCAAATTCATGTTCATTGAAATCATGGAGCTTTATGTATTCCTCTACTTGTGAAAGTATAGGTTCATAATCCTCCTCTAAGGCATAATGTAGACTTTATGAATTATTATACTCAAAATAGTAGAGAGTGACACAAAATTTTATTTCAATAAAATAATATGATATGGAGTCATAGAAAGGTTCAACTCATTGATTTGGTTTAGGTTCAATCAATTCCTTAATGGTGACTACCTCATTGATGGTGGTAAGTGTAGGTAGGATGTCCAGATTCCTTATGTATTCTCAAAATTATTTCATTTCAGTGGATTCATACACTTACATGGTTAGAGTGACATACAATATAAATGGATATTCTAATTTATAAGGATCGAGAATATCATGTTATAAGTCCTATTCATTTGAGAAATCATCCAGATCTTGTTTATCTACCACAATTTGATCATTTGGCAAGTTGTCTTCATCATGAATCCACTCTAGCTCTCCATGGTCTATTAAGATCTATCTCTTCGTATGGTCAGGTTGGGGAAATTACTCAAGCTAGGACTTAACCTTTTTAATGTCCTTAAGTAAATTGTGTATCTCCAGTGACACATCATTCTTGGTCTCTAATTTTTATTTATTCAATTTTACATATTTGACAATATGTTCCCGTTCCTAAAATGAAATTTTAGTCTCTTTCCTGTTTACCATAATCTTGTCATGTTCAATTAGTTCATCAATATTTTGTAGTATGTCCACCACTTAAACACCTTAAAATACTTGTTCTTGCAGCCCAGAGTAATTGTTACATGTATTTAATAAAAATTTGTTTGAAAACATCATCGATTGTTTTATTTTTTCATCCATTAAAAGAAACAAAATATATTAAATTGTAAAAATATAAAATTTGAATGAACTATTAAATGTATCCATAGTAATGGTGATAGTATTGAATCCTTCCAAACACGGGCATGGGAAAAGAAATTTATTTTTTCTCAAATATAGAACAAAGTCTTACTAGAGTCATCTAACTTGAGGACCTTTTCAGTTTTTCAATATACATCTTATATTTCACATAAAAAATATCTTTCTGTTTTTTTGATTAATTTATGAAAACTATAATAAAAAATATTTTGATTTTGAATTAATGACATAAAAAATGGAAATTCTAAACTATCATGTAATGTTAAAAAGAATGTGTTAAGGAAGAAATGGCATAGTCATAGGTTTAGTTTTAGATTCAATCATTTTTCTCCATTATATGTTTTATTTTAGATTGATAATAAAAACTTGAAATCTCATATTGAATTAATTTCATTATTTATAAATTTTGAAATTTATTTGGGCCTATGAAATTATATTTCCACCTCCCCCGATAATCATGTTTGACGACACACCTAGGTCTTGATGTGCCATCTTCTAGTACCTAGCTGTATCGATGGTGTTTCATCCTTTGATTAGTTCAAATACATATTTTAAAGAGTTAACTGATAGACATATAGAAAATTGATTTAATTAAAATATTATAAATAGATTGATTAGCATTTCATTAGTGTGAAGTCACCAAAATATTTAAATTCTCATCATTTTTATGCAACTAAAATCTCATAAAAACATTAAATAAAGTTTAATGAAATTTAAAGAACACCTTCACCTCCTCCTTTGCCATTCATTGGGATCATCTCCACAACTCAAATAGTATGATATCGTAGTTTCAATATGAGTAAAAAGAGAATAATTAAATTAATGAATAAAAATCTAATTATTGAGGATGAAATATGAAGAAGAAAAACACACACAAGAAATAAATATCTAATGAAAGAACAAAATAATGGAGGAAAAAGAATAATATGGAGAATAAAAGAGGTTGGATCGGTAGAAGATGACACAAAAATAAAAACCATTCATTAATTATTTTTTTATTTGAAGAAAACAAAGTTAAAATTAAATTTAAAATAAAAATAAATTAAAAAATTAATAAAAATAAAAGTTCAAGAATAACAGAAACCAGGGCAACAGATCTATATTCTGAATGTTTTCTCTTATTGGTCACCCCATATTCTAGAATATCTTATATGTTCCTTATTATAGGATTCTTAAAATATAATTTTTGATCATCCCTCTAAATTTTACATTAATTTTATGTGTATAGAGGATGTTATGGATTTATTAATGAGTACTAATTTTTATAGTCAAGGATTATAGAACCTTTCCCTCTGTGTGGATCATTTAATCCCAAAATTAATGAATAAATAACTCCATGTAATTTAATGGTGAAACATTATTATGAGTATTATGTAAAAAATAGCTGGATTAACCTCAATTAGAGTTATGTAGCTCAAGTTAAGTTTATGATACTTATGTGTGGTCCACACTATCATCAATAACAATTTTTTTAACATGATTTGATTTTTTGTGCATGTGGTTGCTCTAATATAATCCCAGTACAGAATAATAATTCGTATCCCATAAATCATGTAATCCTATAAAAAATCAATAACCCCAATTGGATAAATATATTAAATTTAATTCATGAAATAAAAAATCTATTAAAATTACAAAATTTACAAATATTCCATTTTTGCAAAAAATACACCATAAATCCAAAATTGATGAAAATAAACATAAATTGATAAATTGGAAATGATTTCATCATTGGAAAACATATGAAATTTTGTAAAAAAAATACAGTACATAGAATCGGTGGGATTAACTGATTCCAAGCATATTTGGATTTAGTTCACATCAAGGGATGATCTGGTTAAAGCTTGGTCCAGTGCTCCGTGAAACTGCAACGGTCTGCGGTTCTACCTCTTCTACTGGTTGTAATATTTACACATGAAATGTTACACTCTGAAAACTTTGGTTTGGGTTATTCTCTTGGAACTTCCTTTACCATTTTAGAATCCCAAAATTTGTATAATGTTAGGGAACCTTGTTGGTATATTTTTATGTGCTGATTCAAGTACTAGGATGCTATGTCATTTGATTAATCCTCATACGTATGTGGAAATTTATTTCTCAAAAATTCCTCTTATGTTCATGAGGATTATAGTAGAGGGTGATTTTCAAAACAAACAGGTTGTGTTCTATGAAATGTGGTTCGACTTCTGTCTCTCCTGTAAGAAACTAGGACACCCTATGGCATCTTATACACATTGGAAGAAGGAACCTGGTTCTCAGGAAAACTCAAGTGGTCCCGGAAATGGATAGGAAATGGGTGATGGAAATAGAAATGTGTTGGAAATAGAGATAGTGTGGGAATCCGAGTCTGGCCTGTAGTAACTAAAGGTGGCGTCAAGGTCCGGCCCATGTCCTACAGAACAAGACTCATTGAAGAAAATAATGGTCCCCTCTTCAAATATGAGTGTGGTTGATGATCATGGAAGACTGAAGAGGGATCTTGGGGTGATCATAGATAGTAAAATGAATATGGGTGCAATTAGGGAAGGTGCGGTGGTACCAAAAGATGTGGCAGATTCAGTTTGCAATGAAGAGGTGGGGGAGGAATCTTGCATTCTGTTGGAAGGGGGATCAAATGAAGGTAACATCAACAACCTGGAGACTACAATGGATTTGTAGTTAGTTCCTCCAACAACCAAAGAATCTTTGGTGACCAATGGAGTTAGTGGGGACCTAGACTATGTTGATGATTCCCAGATCCAGGTTCTAGAGGACACCTCAACGAATTTCCAATATATGGGATGGGGATCTCAACATGAATGACCCTTAGATATGCCAAAGAAGGACATGAGAGATATAAATTCTTATGCCTAGAATGTCAAATCTTGGGGATTGAAATTTGACTCTCAAAACTTGTTTGTAGTGTTAGGTGCAGAGGAAGGCCACGATACTGTGGAGATGAATGGGGTGTAGGTTACCCACTAAGAGGACCCCATGGTGGATGTAGAAGCATCTCAAGAGGGAATGGATGATACTTTGGACTCCCCCACTAAGTCCAAGGAAGTGGTAATTGAGGAGGACTATATCAGATCCTCTTCTTGGAAAGTTAAACATATTACTATGGATACTAAAGGTTTTATTATAAAAAACTAGAGGCCAAGATGTAGGAAGGAATACTCTAACCTACCCAGTCCTCCTATTACTTGGTCAGCAAGTAAGGGGAATTTTCCCTCGCAGGCTTCTATTATTGCAGGTAGCACCCCCCCGATCATGTAAAATGATTATGTTAAGTATACAATGACTGACACCTCTAATGTCCTAGCATCTGCAGTACATGAGAATTTTGTCCATGCAACTTCCTCGAATGGTATGTGGATAGACCCTGGTATGAATAGTAAGACATGACCCACTGAAGACTCTCAGCAATAGATAGCCTCAATTCTTGAGAACATGGATCTTCTAATGCACTCGGATGAGTAAATGGAAGAGGATGTTCTGGAGTTGAAAATATTGAAGAAGATGGGAATATCGTTGTGTGTTAATATCACTAAGGAGAAAGGTGAGTGGTTTGTTAACCAGGCACACATTTTGCTCAAGGGATTAAATATGGATAAGATTAACAAGGAATAATACTGGTATGTTTGGGACAACTTTTCACATCAATATGATGGAAACTTAATAGACTACCCCTACTCCCAAGTAAATTCCATCCCCTAGATATTGTTTAGAGAGATTGATTCAAATCATCTCAAATAGTTTTTAAACAGATATGTAGTTTCTTTTTATGTTTAATCTGGAAGCTGTGAGGGTTCCCACATTCCCCTTAAAAGTGTTTAGAAGATAAAAAAGTTATGTTAGAGAGATACCATCATGGTTCTATATTTTTATGGTTGACCATAAGTTAATAGTCCAAGAAACCCCTGTTTAGGTTTTAAGTGATAGTAATTTGAGATGATTTGAAAACATTTATAGGTTTTAGGAAGAATACTCTTCTAAGGATTAAATAAACCATTTTGTTAGTATATAATTTTATGTTTTATTAATTATGTTTTATTGGATAGTGTGATATAGATAATCATTATGGTGAAAAATTGATTTATTAAGATGTAGTTTTTTAGATATATTTTTTTTCATGCTAAGGATTAAATTATAGGTTAGTATCTTATTTTGATTCATGAAATATTTGTTGAATTTCACTACATTATAAGATAATATAGTGAATTTAATTGGTGATTGATGATATTTAGGGTGATCATTAATTAGTTTTAGATATACATAACCCTTTAGGTTTAACATTTGATTTAATATGAATGATTATTTGGGAAGAAGGAAATTAAATTATGATGTTGTAAGATGAAGGGTATGATATTGAATTTTATAACTAAACATTATTTAATGCGGAGATAATTTTGGATATAGAGTTATTTATTTATCGAATTAATTATGTTGAACTCTGCATTTTTATATTAATACGAAGGAATATCCATTTGGGAATTATCATACTATATGGTTACCATTTTTTGTTGGATAATATCTAAATAAAATGGTGATATTTTGATATCTTTTTGTGGAATCATGTGATCTATTAGTAGTGTATTTAAGTGTTTTGGCCATGAGATGTTAATCTTGAAGAATAATATTTTGGAAAAAAATAGAAGATAGTATAAATTTATTAAAGGATAAAATTATACTTTTTAAGTAAGTATATATCCTTATGTTATTATCTTAATGGTAATTGAATTCCCCAAATATAGGAGGGGACTTCAAAAAAAATATTTTCCCTAATTCCTTTTATTCTTATGAATCAATTCTATTTTTTACACCACATTGTATCATGGTTCTATGTTTGTTAACATTCTCATGATATATTAATTTATTCGAATCAATGAACTCAATAACTCTCTATCATTATTTGGTAATTACATTTCTCCATGACCATATTTTTACTTACCACTCAAGTCTACCAATTTTGAAATGTAATTATGCATTATTTTAGATGACCTTTGTATTTCCATTTCCCTCTATTCATGGTGAAGTTTGATTACCCCAATTTTTTATGTTGGTTTCCAACATTGAAATTTTGAAAAATCAAACCTTGATTACCATGAAAACATTTAATATTTAAGGACATAATTTATTAAAGTGTTATATAATGTAACAACCTTATTATTTTAAAATAACATTATATTCAATACCGTGTACAACACACAACAACAAGCTTAAAAAATGACATTTTATAATTTTATGAACATAATAACAAAGCTATTAGATTTGAATGTTTGGATAGAAATAACCAAATTATGGAATATATATAAATTTCATAGTCAAAAAAATAATTATTGATAAATAATGAGAAATTATGAACTCATTTTTTTTGTAATGTCACTTTATTCATCAAAATATGTTTTCTTCAAAAATGGATTTTATTGAGTGGGTATTATATTTATAATTTTGAAATTCTAGATATTTTATTTGAAAAAAATAATATAAATGTAAAATATTTATAAAAATATTATCCTAGGTTGATTTTATTTATTTTTTGTAAAAAAATGATTTTCTATTTAGTAGTAATCAAATCTGATTTTTATAGAAATCATCATTTCTATATAATGAATTTGAAAGTGAAATTAATTTTTAAAATGTTTTTAAAATAAAATTTGTTATATTATATAATTTATAATTCAAGTAATTTGATTAGAACATATTTTACGGGTGAATTTGGTATAAAAACATTTTTATGAAGCAATTGTTTTTCATTTATTTTTTTATCATAAATTAATTTATAATAGTTATAAAATTTTAATCCTGAAAAATAGATTCCATATTGGGAATTGGGAGGTCCAAAATCTGTAAATTGGTCCCTTGTATTTTTTTTCTATATGAATTATAACAATCATATATTTTTGTTACTATAGTAATAGTAAAATGGGTTGATTAGGGTTAAAAATAATTTCATAGGGATTAATATTCATGTAAAAAATATGATTTATTTAATTAGATGGTTATATTTAACTAATAATAATAAAATATTTAAAATACTTCCTTTAGTTTCCATTTAACTTTTACTTTTTATATTATTATATTTTAGTGAATGAAATTGTCCAGACTGTCACTTTTATTTTTTTAATAACTATAATTTTTGGTGAAAGGTATGAATTCCAATTATTGTTTAGTAATAATTTTTTTTGGTACATTGATTATTTTTTTAATGGAAACATAATCTCAATTTTATATATTAAAAAAATTCATAAATACTTATGCCACAATGACACAATGTTTGTGAAATTAGAAGAAAAATCAAGTTAATTATTTCAAAAACTCTAAAAATAATATTTTTTTGGGTTTGTTAATTTTTACCTTGAATGTATTAGATAAATATTACATATTAGATATTTTATAAAAGATATTATTCTAATTAAAATTCTTTTATGTTGTTATCAATGTCCAATTTTTTAAACAATCCCTAAATTGATATTAATAGTATTTTATGTTAGATAATTTGTAATTTAATTATTTAAAGATCATAAATCCTTTAAATTATGATAGTTGGGATTATAAATTTCCTATAATTTCATAGCATGGACCATCATGTGCCAATTTTTATCTTATATGTAAAATTATAACCCTTTATCATCCAAAATGTCATTACGACATTTAAGATTAATATTGATTAACCTTGAGGTTAAACCAATAGATAAGAAATAAAATAATATCAAAACATATGAAAATATTATTTTATGGATTAATTAAGACTATATATTCCTTATATTCAAATAAATATCATTTTGGAAAGATTTTATATGACTTAGATACATATTTTATTATAATATTTTACGTATTTCAAAAAATTACATTAATGACATTTTATAAAAAATAATATTTTATTAAATGATATAAAATTCATAAAAGTCATATGTCTGTCTAATTTAATTTTATATGGTTTTAAATATAATCCATTAACCATTTATGTGTCACTTTTCCAATTAGGGTAACATTCATATCTCTTAAGGAGTTAAAAACATTGATATCATGATAATTTTATAAAGGGTTAATGATGGTTTAAAATAAAGAGATTATAGGGAGAATGAAAAATAATTATAAACAAATTATTATATAAAGTTATTTAAACTTATAATCATAATATAATTTAAATATATCAATTTGTGGATACTTTAACCTCAAAATTAATTTATATTAACTTATTTATATATTTTTTATTCCAAGAGTGCCCCTCTACTCACTTATACAAGAGGATATTTTATTTTTCATTATTTGCAGTATTTCCCTCATGTAACATCAATTACATACTATAATAAATTCCTGTATAACTTATAGTATTTCTAAATATTTATTCATCTCAATTGACCATCCTTCAATCCTTATTGTTTAATCTAAAAGTGAATTCTCAACGAAGAGTTGCAACTCTTAATAAAGTGTTTTCAGTTTTATTTATTATTATACCTTCTATAAATCTATAACATCCTTTGTTAAGTAATGAATCCAAGATGATAAATATTTTAGATTATTATGTGTTGTTAATAACCATTACCTATCTTCTTCCCATATTTTATAAAATGATAATGTCACTCATGTGCATGTATGGACTACCTTCTCAATGAAGCGATGTGATTGTTTTTTCACTTCTTCTTTAAATTGATGGTAATAATGACAAATTTAATGAATATTGTATATATATATGATATAATTACATTTGATTAAACATTAATTATTATTTACCTTTATTTATATCTATCTATCGAAATGGTTAAATTACATTCATCTGTACGGATAACATGCGATCTACATGAATGATGTAATTCAATTTTCTATCTATAACCATTGTGGATGTATATAAATAAATAAATATATATATATATATATATTTATATATATATAATGAATATATATTATATTTATATATTGATTATAATTATGGATATTATAAAACCATGGTAATATTATAAAGACTGGGACATCTGAACTGAAAAATGTATGAAAAATGAAGTAGTTATCACCGAGAACATGGATTTTAATAAAAATTGTTAATAAAAATATGATAATATGCTACAAGTAAAAAATATATTGTATGATATAAATTATTATGGTTAAATAATATATTTATAATGAATTTAAATTTACTATTCTTGGGTAGTGATCTCTTTGGAAGAAATTCAATCTTCATGTAAGGGATATTCATCTAACTTTATTTTTTTCACATACATGTCATATTCCCATTTATTTATTTAATATGGTTCAAAAACTAAATTTGAATATATTTTATGATTATTATAATAAAAATAATTAACATATACATATCAATTTAATAATCCTTATTTAATTATCTTTTTATTCACATTTTTGTCCTAGTTATGTTTAGACAGTTTTCGATAAGGGAGAGAATGTTGTTCCTCAACAAGCTATTTAAAGTAATGTACGTGATGTGATTAATGATTTAGTTGAGTTATTGAATTTCACCTATAAATTAATTTACATGTTTAATTATATAATTAATGATAGAAATATATTTGAAATGGTTGATCTTTCTAATCATTAGGAGTACTTTGGAAATGAGAATAAAATGGATTTGTTTATTAGATTTCTTCTAAGATGATATTATATCTCAGACAGAGATGGTTTCCAATAATTTATTTCATATTTGATCTATTATACCTCTCAGGGATAAAATTAATATCTTGTTTAGAGATATTATGGAAAGGATTCATGGTTTGTTTCACCATACTACTATAATTAAAATAGAAAATTCTACAATATAATCCTTAATTAAAAAAGGAAGCATTTACTTCTACTCATCCAATTCCTTTTACAATGTTCAGCTTTACATTATCTTATTATGAGTATTTTCAGGATTAATGATCCATTAATATCTATAATTATATTATATTTATAATTAATAGGCTTTCAAGAAACACTATTAGTCTTGGTTCTGGTCAGATAGAACTCTATTTTTCTATCCCTAACTATGGTTGTCCTCTCTACTTACAAGTCCTATGAAATAATACTTTTCAATTCTTCGTGGTTTAAATTTTTTTATCTCAAACCATATTGATACACTTCTATTATTTAACATAATGAGATTTATTTCTTTGTGGATAAATTTTTTATAATGATTATATTTATGAAATAATACTTTTCCCCTATATTTCTCTAAATAATATAAAAAATCTATCCACATCAATTATAAATATATTCTTCCAGTTTATTTTTTATTCTTCTATATTTAATATGTTTTATCATACTCTCATTATTCCAGTTTTTTATATCACAAATGTAATAGGTATATATTAAATACTAAATTTCTCATTTAAATCATTATTCTAAAAAAAGAAATATTTCATAATTTTATCTATTAAATTTCATATTTAATTTGACACATTTAATTTTATTATAAAAATATATAGATATTGTTGAATATAGTAATTTTTTTCCACATTATCTCAAACTTTTATATGTTTTTATTCTCATAAAATCCAAAAAAAATCTAATAAACTCTTATTAAATTATTTTTTGTCATTATGTGTTTTCTTTAAGTAATGTTACATTTCACAATAATTTGGTAAAATAATTTTTTTCCAATTCAAGTTACTTTTATATGGAAAATATCAAATGAATAATTTAATTATCATACATGTTTTTAATTTATCAAATAAAATACAATTTCATATTTTAGTATCGAGAAATATATTTTATGTCGAAGGAAATCATCATATCATTAGAAATACATATTTTAGATTTTTTTTTTAAATTATAGAAAAAAATAAATTATTCTATAAAAGTCTTATGTATGATAATATATTTTTGAGTTAGAATAATTAATTAAAATCCATGTTTTCTTAAAATCCAATTATCGTATCAAAATTAAATTATCATAAGAACAAAAAAATTGTGTACAATAAGATAAATTTAGAATGAAAATATTTAAAACTTATTTTAGGAAGTGATGATTTATCACAAAAAAGATCAAAAACATTGTTTAAGGTTAGATCTATCATATTAAAAAATATTTATATTTTTATTATCCCATAATGATAAAATTGTCTTATAAAAGAATAAAATATCATACGATATAGACTATATTAAAAAGTTGAAAATTTAGTTAAATGTAAAAGTGTTCTTTGAAATTTCATTTCATAAATTTATATATTTCCAAATAATTTTTAATGTTGGAAATGACCTATGAAGAAGATAATGAAATTTGAATGTATTTAAATTCAATGTAATTTAAATATGTTTATTCAATACCTATAGATATTTATTATATTTTAAAGAATTTGGGAAAATTCCACAAAATTTTATTTTTAAAAAAATTGCCATTAGTTAATATGTAATTTTGAATAAAATAATATGTTTGTTTCCAATATGTTTTGTTTTTATAATAATGATATTTGTTATGGATAAAATTTTTCTTTGTGACTTCCACCATCAATATCGATGGTGATCTATTAAAAGGTGTATTTTTTAGATTATTCTATCTTTTCTTGATCATTAGATTGTATATGGAGTTTTGAATTCAAATTAAAATTTTGTGATATAGAAATGGAATTATCACTAAAAAAATAGAGAGATATTTTAATAATGTATACAACATCGTCCTTCTAAGTACATGAATGATTTTTTATATTCATTAATAATTAAAATTTGATATTTCTATTCTTTAAATAATAGCTGAGATATCTTTTAAAACTGATCTTTGGAGCTTCACTCATTTTTTTGGAAATAACCTCTCCTCATTTACTAAGTTTCACTCATAATTATAGGATAAATGTTTTCTATATTATACATCATTATTCTTTATAAAGTGAAATGTCATTGAAATAAGTGTGTGAAGTTCATGTATCGACCTTTTTAAAAAATTTCATCCCTGTAAATTATACCGGTACATTTTTTGACATGATTTAGTTTATATCGCTCAAATTTAGATGTCCCAAGGAAAATAGATTGCATAGTAAAATTATCCATGTTAAAAGAGAGATCATTGGGGGAGCAGAATAGGGGATTCATGGTCCTCAATCAATTATAAATCATGTGTGTCATATTATTCTTTTTTTTTGTTTTATTTCCACTATCTATTTTTATAAAAAAAATATATAATAATTCAAATATTTATTCTATTTGAGGTATTTTTTTAAGAAATAAAATCACTCCCAAGACCCTCAGGAATCATTATGCAACTCATTTAGTATCAACATCAAACAAGTACAAACATGATAATCTATATTAGATCACGATCTATGTGATGTCCAAAAAATATTATTACATGTTTCCTTCATAGATAATAACAAATACTTCATCTCAACATGTATTAGATTATTTTCCTTCTTTAAATTATCTAATTATAGTGTGGTCTTTTTTCATAGTATAGACATCTATTAATTGGATATACACTGGAAATTCACCTAAAATCCATCATGTTTTGGATATTATCCTCATGACATGCACATTATAAATTGTATTTTATGATTTAAAAATCACATCATAATTCATGTATATTCATTTATTTATCCTTATATATACTTTTGTATATTTTAATAGTTACCATTACGTGATCCAATTCATCTTATACAATTCCCATGATGATTTGACACATTTTGGTCAATGTCTAACCTGCATAAAAATTATATATTTTATGTTGTGGACTTATTTATTTCCTCATTTCAGTTGTACCAAATCGTTTGTTATTATTTAGCCTTAATTATATTTATATTTCATAACCAACGTGGTTTTCACAATTCCCAATGAGATCAAATTAATTTTTTTTCAAAAATTCCATGTATTATTCAATCAATTACCTAAAATATTAATCATATTTAATAATATATGGGTAAAAATATATACATGTAAATATAATCATGAGAATAAAGGTAAGAGAACATGATCGTGAAAATATAAGATCATACCCAACATATCAATGATCTTAAACATGAATCATGGTATAATTATTGGCATCTCATAAAACATGAATCATGTGGAAATAAAAAAAATGATTCATAGAAGTATAAAATAGGAATAAAAAATGTAATTGTGGAGAACAAAAATAATAATAATAATGATACCCAAAGTAGTTAAGAAATTGATTATAAAGACATTTTGGTAGTATGGGTTCACATTCAACACCATATTTGTAGTCATGACTCACTCCCATAACCATCTTGGTTTTCACGATTCACTCACATAACCATCTTGGCAGACAAGGTATTTCATGTCTCTCTCATGAGATATAAATCATTACCCAATACAAAAAGAAGAGATATAGGTCCCACCAATATAATAATGAAATCATACATACATGTACCAAAAAATCATGAATAATTATATCTCATGAAATTAAATGAGTATCAAAAATAATTATTCATATCCTAACTCGTGGAAAAAGATATAAGCTCATAATCATTTCATCATAGAAAAACCCAAGGGATAAAATGGGTTTCTAAAACAAAATTACTTCATTACATAATATAGGTTAAAATAATGGATACATAAATTGAATTAACATAATAAAAACATAGTAATTTTAGGTATATTTCTAATGAATTTCATATTAGATAGAAAATAATTTTGATAAAAAAATTGAAATTGATTCTTGATGAAAATATGATTTATTCTAAGAAATCATTTTATTTTCATAAAATATGATGATAGTTTGAAATAAATTTTTTTATTTTAATATATACATGAAATATTGTTGGGTAATATTAATGTAAATAAGTCATAATTAATGATTAAATATCTGTTCATTTCATATAAGTTAAAATAAAACATTCTTCTATTACATTTGTTGGAAAAGATAAAAATACATCATTTGAAAAATGAAAGAAATATTCCTTTAAAATAAATTAGGAAGATGTAAAAAAGGGTTAGATCATCTTTAAACATCCATATTATAATAGTAAAACATTTTATGATATCATTTTCACAAATCGTTGACACACATGATAAATAAACCCTAGTAAATACTTATGTATAAACAATCACAGATAAGAAAGACATTACTAAAATATCTCTTAATTAAAACCATAAAATATTAATTTTTTATTTAATTTGAATGAACATAAAAATAGAAATAAAATTTTCTTTATAATCCCTTTGTAGAAATATAAATTGTTTAGTATAATAATATCTAAAATATTGAAATTGAGAAAGGATTAATTCATTAAACATTCAATGTGTCCCATACCACCTTGAACATTTAAACCATAAGATCAATATATTAAAATAAATTATTAAATAAAATGATTATAAATTTACTCATGAAATTATTTATAATGGGGGAAGTACAAACACCTCATATAAGAAATAGGTGGTGAATATGGATTATATCTAATGAAAATTAAATGTGAGACGGATTTCCCTTACATTAAGTCTTGAGTCATGTCATGCTTTTTATAAACACCTGTATAATAATTATAAATTGATTATAAATATTTTATAAAACCACATACATATATCTAATACCATATATGGTTTTATTATGACCTTATATTACCTATTTGTTATCCATCCTATGTTAAGGTTTCACTTCAGATAATATTCTTTTTGTTCATTGCATGTGTATTAATTTGTTATACCATTGGTACTTACACTTATATCATGATTCCATGATTTAAAAATTTATATTAATTAAATTTAAATCATTTTTTTGTATTATAATTATAATTATGATATATTTGTTTAAAAAACAACACGCCATTCGTGGAGATGGAAAGCTGTACGCACGCATGAACGCTATTTCCTTTTAATTGTCCGATTGATGAAAATAAATTAATATATATATATATATTTGTATATATATAATTATTAAATTATATTTATTATATCATATGTATCATATATATTCACTAAATCTATCCTTAATACATTCCATGTAGTGTATGAACAAATCACTTCTCCTTGAGTGGGCGGTAGTCCACACTTCCTCAAACAAAATTATCATATTAACCCAACATGGAAAATATTCATTTATGTTTAATATAAATTTACCATAACATGTAATATGATATGATATACATATTTAAATATTATCAAAACATAAAGTAGTTTTAATACCATCCATGAAAGCTGAAATGGAAAAGGAACAAAAAAATCATTCACAGAGTAGATTAACCGAAATAACTTAGACAACAATTTCATTTTTTTGAATAAGAGGAGGTGAGAAATTAAATGTATATCAGATATTCAATTAGAAATTTAATACTCTATTATATACATGATTATTGAGTTATCACACATTTATGGATGATGTAGGGGAGGATAAAGTAGAAACAGAAAAGGAATTAAGAGAGGTACTTTGAGAAAATTACCTCTTGAATAACACCTACTTGAAAGACCCTTGGGACCTTTGATTTTATCATATGGTGAGACCAGAAGAACTTGGACGTGGTAAGAGTGAGTATTAGAAGTTTGGGAAGAGAATTTTGGATCTAAAATGCCTTTTGAGTCGAAAAGGGTAGGTGAGGGTCGGTATTTATACTTGAGGAGAGGTGGGTTCAAATGATTAAATTATTGATTATTTTATATTTAAAGATAACCATATTGAGGAGCCTGTAATTTCAAAGAATTTAAATTTAAATTAATGTTTTGAAGAATCATTAGGGTCGATACTCACCTGAAACAACCATTAAATGTTTAAATTGTTAGGTATGTTATGCTTTTACCTCTTAACTTTAACCCTTGTCACAATTTAACCTATATAATGGTAAATAATTTTTTACCATGCTACATTTTTATAAATAAAAATGAAATTGGAATTATAACATAATTTAGACCTTGTTATTCCTAATATGGAATCATTTTCATAATTCAATTCCCATAATTAGGAAAATTATATTTAAAATTCATTCCAAATTCAAAACGAAAATGTGGGTTTTTCAAGTGAAACATTCAAATGTTTTAATTTTTTTTATATCTAATATAAATGTGAAATTGATTTAGATTACCAAAATTGGATTTATTGGAAAAAAATATTATCTAATTAAACATTTAAACAAAATAAAAATATAATTTACCCTCATAAATATGTTTGAGGAAAAATTAGTTTTGAATTAAAATACTATATTTTTAACTATTGGTTACAAAATTAAACCTTGCGTAAAAATACCCAAAAAATTCCTAACAAAAATTTTATGTTTCATTTTAAAATATAATGTTTATTATTACATGTTAAATACATAAATTTTTAGAAATTTTATTTAAAATGGGTTTCCAATTAAAAGGCTGTAAAACTAAATCGAAATATTTGGTTTTATGTGTTTTATTTGATTTATTCATATATTATTCGTATTAGATCTATTGTATGAATATCCAAAATATTTTATTTGATATGTGACATATATATTACATTAAAATTAATTTATAATATTAATTATTGTAATTTATTTGGATTAAAAATACTTATGAGCATAATAATAGTTTTCTATAAAAAAACTCATTTTATATACAATTAGTTCTTATATTATTTTAAATATTTTTTAACTAATAAATTAATTTTATATATTGGGAAAAACATATATTAATATATTTAAGTTTATAAAATTCATAAAATCAAATATAACGGCGTGGTTACATCATATTTTAATAATATATTATTTTTCTCTAACCCTCGGTCTTGTGTGTTACGCAAGCCATCATGGAAAGTCTTTGTTTCATGTGACGCAAGTTAAATCAGTTTTCTATGTATAAAATATAAATTTTATGTTTTTTTAGACTGTGTTTGAAAACAAAATAGTTTTTAATATAAAATTAAAAATTTTCAATGTTACATGAAATGAGAAATATAAAAACTGATTAAATTAATTTGAAAAACTAATAATTTCCTACATCTCGAGGTGTTACATTCAACCCCACTTAAAATGAATTTTTCCCTAGAAAATTTCTAGTTTTATCATAGGTTTAATACTTGAAAGATTCATGTATAGAAACCCACATAGTATAAATACAACCTAAAACATCCTTTTAAAAAGTAATATTTAGAAAATAACAATATCCCAATATAAATAATTACTAGGAATCTACATAAGAGAACATAAGTTAAGTTTTAGCAATAGAGGAATGGTGTAAATATTTGTATACATTTATAATGATCATAGATCATGAAAAAGTGTTATATCCAAAGAAAGTTAAAAAAACAAAACTGAAAACTAAGGAAGCATGAAAATATAATTGATATCATCAAAAATAATGATAATAAGACAGCCTTTTAAATCACTATCCCATTTCCAAATGTGGAAGAATTATAATGATAATATATACTTACTTATTTTAAGTAAAATCTCATCATTGTTCTTGCCTTGAACCGTTTCCCCTTTTTCCCTTAATTAAATAAATGAATTTGAATTTTTCATTCTAAAGGCATTAGCAAATCATGAGATCCATAAACAGAATGATAGGATAATCCATCTGTATTTATCACAACAAAAAGGTTAGAAAAAGTGGTCAAATATGCCTAAGACCACATATAATAAGATAGTAAATTAATATAAAAAACCTCATCTAGATTTTAAATTATACGTTTTGTAAATGGATATCCTTTTAATACCCGCAAAAACTAAAAAACCCAAACTTTTGAAGGAAATGTAACAAATCTGCATATCATTTATCTCCCATATCTCATAATGTATCTAATATTGGTCACATTCCAATAATGTTAATTCATTCATAATTTATTCTCATGAGTCATAATAGTAACCTGAATTACCATATATCCTTATTGAAAACACGTATGTTTCCATATTCTCATAACCAAAAAGTTTTAAACATTATCCATCTGCCAATAAATAATTACTGAGTTCCAAGGTAACTAGTATCACCCAATTTACTTATTCATAACCAACATATCTTTATCCAAACTTAAATATATTAGAATAATGGACATATTAATGGTTATATTTCCTTAATCTTGTGTTCTCGAAATACATCACATTACCCTTAAATTACATTTCTTGGTCTTTAGAACTATTTACCCTATCCATTCTAATCCATAATGAAAAACATAAAATGAAAACACTTTAATTTCATATTTTTTATATCATAGTCTTTAATTTCTGAAACATATACACTTTAATCGTTCAACTTTATTCATAAACCATTACCCAGTGTCCATCATCATAGTATTTCCTAAAATAGGAATCATGTATTGGGGTTCATCAAACATAAACTAAAAATGTTTCTTAGGTTTAATGTAAAAAATAATTCTATAACATTACATACCTTTAAAATTTCATTTACATTCTCTTTATCCTAAAGATTATGAATAATAAATTTACCACCATCATTATTTTCTTCATAATATTTCCACCTATGAAATCTATTTTCATAATTCCTATAATTTCCACATCTAAATAATTCAATGTTTACCATGTTCTATCGAGTTCGGTCTATTTATTAAGACCAAAAATTAAACTAAGAGAAAAAAATTCAGGGATAAAAATAAAAAAACCACAAGAAATTACTTATAATATTTCAATCTATGAAACCTTAGTTTTAATCTGAGGGTATTTATGATTGTCACCAAAATTATAGGATTGTAACATATAGGTAGACTTATCCTTAGATAAATCCCTAGGTGTATCCTTATAAATATCTCTAGGGATATCACTAATGTTTTTTCATCCTAGTTTCTAATTGTTACCTAATCTTTTTTCTTTGATACCAACTGTAAACACCCAAAACATGGATTATATGGAAATTACATTAGTTTTACAGAATAAATAATACCTTATAAAAATAGACACATAAATACCGTATTATATTAATGAATTTGGAAACATAGAAAATATTCTTATAATTTTGTGAAACATCATAAACATATCCCAAAATAATATTTCCTATTTGTACATGTAACTAAACCATTTCTCTATAACCCGGTGAAAGAAAATGCAAGGAAAAGGATGATATCAGATGCTCAGTAAGGGTAAAAAATGCGTACATGTAAATATAATAATTAGAATAAGGGTATGAGAACATTATCATGAATATAAAAGATAACAACATTCATATAAAATATCATAAAAATGAATCATTGAATAATGATTTACAGTTCATAAAACATGAATCACGAGGAAATAAAGAACATCAGTCGTGGAAGCCTAAAATCAGAATAAAACATAAAATTTTGGAAAATACAAAAGCATATAATAAGGATTCCCATATTAGTCATGGAATTATAACCAAATACATCTTGGTATTATTGCTTCACTACCCATACCATCTTGTTAGTCATGATGCACTCCCATAACCATATTGGTAGCAATGGTTCAACCCTAGAACCATCTTGGGAAAAAAGGTCCTTTATGTCTACCTCATGAGATATAAATATTTCCACAATGCACTAGAGGGATATATTGGTCTCACCCATCTCATTATGAAATCATACATACATGTACCTAAAAATAATGAAAAATAATAACCCATGAAATGAAATAGGTATCATAAACATGTAATCATATCATAACCTGTGGACAAAGATTTAAGCTCAAAATAATTTCGTCATAGCACAACCAAAGGAATAAAATGAGTTTCTCAAACATCATTCCATATTAGCATAATCTAGTGTAAAAAATTTATTTCATAAATAACATAAACATATTAAATACATATGAAAAATAGGTATATTACTAATGAAATTCATATTAGATGGAAAATACCTTTGATGAAATACTTGAAATTGATTCTTGAAGAAAATAACCTTTCTTCTTAAAAAATGATTTCTTTTCATAAAACCCCACACAATTTCCAAATATAATAATTTCATTTATGATAAATGTGAAAACTTGTACATGAAGATTCATAGAAATAAGGTGTCATGAAATCTTAAAAAAATATGCCATATAATTTAAAATCTAACATTCTTCATATTCATTTGTCGAAAAAGTAAAAAAGCACCTCCTTTGGAAAATGAAAGAAATATTCATTTCCATTAATGTAGAAAAAAGTAAAAATGGGTAAAAATGACTTTAATAATTTATAGGAGAATAGTAAAATATTTTATGAAATCATTTTTATAAAACATGGACAAGTAATATAAATAAACCCCAGTAAATACTTATGTATAGATAATCAAGGATAGTGATCAGATTGAGAATATATCATTGATTAAAACTATAAAAGATTAATTTTTAAATAATTTTAATGAAAATAAAAATAGACATAAAATTTTATTTTATAAAAACTTTATATCTATATAAATATTCACTAAAAACAATATCAGTAATATTTAAATGAATAATAGTTTAATTCATTAAACATTAAAGGCGCCACATACCACTTTGAACATGTAAACCATAAATTTGATATCTTCA
The DNA here is from genome assembly GCA_963277665.1 of Viscum album. NCBI lineage: Eukaryota > Viridiplantae > Streptophyta > Magnoliopsida > Santalales > Viscaceae > Viscum > Viscum album. The sequence goes on along the minus strand of OY728135.1, from coordinate 368,129,414 downwards.
AATGAATCTTTAAATCTCATGAAGATAAATATAGTCATGATATTCAATATAATAGGGGAGTTACATACACCACTCACAAAAAATAAGTTCTGAATATGGCTTATATCTCAAAGAAATTAAAAGTGAGATAGAATTCCCTTACCTTGAGTCTTGAGTCTCGTTGTACTCGTTCAAACCACCAATATAATAAATATAAATGTATCATAAATATTTTAAAAAACCATACACATATATCTAATATCATATATAATTTTTTATTAGCACATTATATTACCCATTTTCTGAACATCCTATGTTAAGGTTTCTCTTCGAATAATATTCACTTTGTTCTTCGCATGTATCATAATTTGTTATATTGATGGTCCTTACACGTATATCATGATTACATAATGTAAAAAATGATATTAATATCATGAAAATAAATTATATGTGAATTGTAATAATCCTTATAATATATATCTTTTAAAAGGAACACATCGTTCATGGAGAAGACAAGTCCTACGTATGCATGAATAATATTTCTTTCAAACTTTAGATTTTGATGTAAAGAAAGTAAAATACACATATATATATATATATATGAAAATATATAATTATTATATAAGCTTTATTATATTATATATTTCATAAATATTTATTACATCCATCCATAATACATTCTGTGTTGTGTATAAATGAATCACAACTCCTTGAGGGGGCGGTAGTCTGCACTTCCTCAAACGAAATTCTCTTATTAACACAACATATAAATAGTGAATGTATGTTTAATATAAATTTACAAGAATAGGAAATATGGTATATTATACAAATATAAATATTATTTTAACATAAAAATAGTTTTAATACCATACACGAAATCAGTAATTGAAAAATAACAAAAACATCCTTTATAGATTTGATTAACTAACATAACTTGGACAACAATTTCGTTTCATTGAATAAGAGGAGGTGAGAAATGAAACTTATATTATATAATACACTATAAACATATAACTATAGTATATAAATTAACATGGAGTTATCATGAATTGATGGATGATATAGGGTAAATAAAGTAGAAAAAAAAGAAATTAAGAGAGGTACTTTGAGATAATTAACTCTTTATTAACACCACCGCGAAAGACCCTTGAGGACATTGAGTTTGATGTTTTGGTGATAACATAAGAACATTGAAGTGGGGAGAGTTATTTAGAGCTTTTTGGGAATATTAATGCTACAAGGCTTTTTGGGTCAAAATGGGGAGTTGAGATGAGGTATTTATACTAGAGGAGAGGTGGGTTCAAGTGATTAATTTATTGATTACTTTATATTTAAGGATTACCACATTCAATTGGATTTAATTTAAATGAATTATAAATTAAATTAATGTTTTTTATTATGTATAGGTTCGATAAAAACTTCAAAAAAACCATCAAAATTTTCAATTTTTCAGTATGTCAAGATTTTACATTTTAACTTTAACCCTTATCAAAATTTTACCTATACAACTGTAAATGATTTTTTTACCATGGTAATGTTTTTATAAATAAAAATGAAAATAATCCAATAAACTAATTTGGGACTTATTATTTCAAATTTTGAATCCTTTTTACCTAATTCAGTTCATATAATTTCACAAATTATATTTAAAATTAATTTCATAAACAAAACAGAAAAGCTGGTTTTCAACGTGAAATATTCAAACGTTTGAATGGTTTTTATATCTAATTTCACTGTGATATTGATTAAAATTACCTCAATTTTTATTGTTGAAAAAAATATTATATAAATAATCTTTTAAAAAAATTATAATTATAATTTCTCCATATAAATATATTAGATTAAAAAGATGTTTTGAATTAAAATCTAATATTTTTAACTGTTGATTAAAAAATAAACCTTATAAAAAATTCCAAAATATTATTCTAACATAATTTTTATGTTTTTAATTCCAAGATTAATATTATTTTGACATATTAAATACATATATTTGTCTAAAATGTTTTTTAAAAAATGTTTTTCATTTAAAGGCAATTAAACCACCTTAATAAAAATATTGTATTTTATGTGTTAAATTGGTTTTATTCTAATCTTATGACTACAAAATCTATTGGAAAATATTAAAAATATTTACATGGATATGAAACATATATATTAAATAAATATTACTTACTAATTATACTTAATTTAATTTATCAGTATTGACAAACCTAGTGAGCATAATAATAGTTTTCTATAAAAATTTTCCCTTTATATTCTATTGGTTCTTATATTCACTTCTAAAAAAATTGTAACGATTAAATTAATTTTATATTTTTTTTAAACATATATTAATATATATTAGTTATTAGTATTTATAAAATATAATTTAATGGCTAGGTTACATCATATTTTAATAATATATTATTGTTCATTAAGACATAGTCATGTGTGTTACGCAAGCCATCAAGAAAAGTCATTATTGCATGTAATTAAAGATATAATCAGTGTTCTATGTATGAAAATTTAAAATTTATTTTTTCTGTATTGAATTCAAGACAATAAAATTCGTCAATTTAACACAAAATGAATTAAAAGTTATATGAATTGAGAAATATCAAAATGATTAAATTCATTTGAAAACAAAAATAAAAAATCTCATAGTGTTACAATAAACAATTATAGTCTAGAAATTCATGACGTATCCCTTCATTCAAATATATGGTATAATCCTATAATCAGAATAATAAATAATGAATCCATAAATATCTAGGTGATCCTTATGAATTGAGTATAAATTTGTCTCATATATAAAAGGTAAATGATTTTTCTTTTCTTTATTTCACAACATGTTCTAGATTTTACTCTTACATATACAAGGAAGGTTATTCTATTATAATTCATTCAAGTCTATGTATACCCTAAAAAAATCCATCTTAAAGAATTCTAGATTATTCAACATCTTTTGATAGATACTTATATCTAAACTCGCTTGGTCTATTTTACATTCAATGGACCAAACCAACTTAAAACATATGGTAAACCAAATTATTCTCACATATTCTGGAATCAAAACTTCTAAAACTTTTGAAACACCAACATTTAGTGATAAAATATGAAAATACTGATGACTTTTCAAAGATATAATATTTTTTAACTCAAATTTCTTGAATAAATTATGGACTTTTAGTTTCTCCATTTAACTTTTCAGTATTCTATTTTTACTCACATTAAAATTTAATTGATTATAAAAATATAGAATATAAAAAATTATTCTTTTAATATACAAAGAAAACTAAGCGTATTTTTTATATAATTATAAAAACAATATATATAAAAAGTAACATAGGATCACATTTTTCAATACCACACCATTGAGGGATAAAGATATACATGTTGATACACATTAATAAGAATATATAAATGAGTTTTTTTATGAGGTAAATAAAACTTCATAAATTTTACTTACTAATGAATCTTTTCATGAAGAGAAATATCCTTATGTTAATCATAATAAAAATTATATTTAAATTTAATCCCTCATTATTTTTTATATTTATCCTAAGATTAAAATAAAATAAATTCCTGGATTCTTTTGGTATGATAGAAAACATGGAGTGGATTTATAATTTCTGGCTATAAATAATAGATAAATTGTTTCCAAATCACTCATTCAGTAATCCATCGCTATATGAACAACAATATTAACTCATTTTATAAGTATTATTGGGTATATAAATTATTATATAAATCATGGTCACTACTCAACCTTTATTTTCCCATAAGATTCATTTTAAAATTAATTCTTAGTAAAATGTAAAAATTCCTTGAATACAATAATATAAATAATCTTAATAAAATTTTAATTGATCATCTCTATATATTCAATTATTCAATTAAGACATTTTAGGTATAAGATAAGGTACCATGATTATTGAACAAAAAAGGTAATAATTGTTTCTAGAAAGATAAGTGAGTTCATAAATATTCCACACAAACTTATTTTTAGCTGAAAAGAAGATATTTTGAAAAAGTATGATATTTTTATTGTAACAGGCCTCAACATTGGAATTGAAATTCTCTTGAATTACTATAGGGGGAATAAACATAATAGGGTGTATATTTTGGTTAATAATATAATTGAAATAAAATATTATATTTTTAAATATATTTCATACCCATTGTACATTATAAAATTATATTGAATATGAGAGAAAATCATAAATATAGACTAATTAATCAATACATAACAACGTCTCCATATTGGATATGATGAAAAGTGTTGTTACATAAATTAATTGGATGTAATGGATTATATTAAGGATTGAATAAATAAGTTTGTGGATTTTATCCCTTTTTTAATGTAAAATAATAGATTTATTATAAATGTATTGTTATTTTAAAAACAATGAGATGGTTTTTTAGATACACTTGATCTAAGATTAAACTAATTTTATAACATAGTTTTAAATGAGAGGATAATAGGACTATTATAAAGGATAAAATATTTTTTTCATGACATTTTTTAACATAATGGAAATAGTTCATAGCATCCAATAGTGTCTTATTTTAAAGATTGAAAATATAATTTAATAGAATTTTTATAAACACATAAAATTTGATATGAGATATATTTATAGAATATATTTACTAAACAATCCAAAAAAATAAAATAAATATAATTTCTTAATAAAATTAGCTTTTAATTTAGAAATATATTCTCTATGAAAATATAGATATTAATAGACAACTCCCTGTATGATTGGACATAAAAAAGATAAAATTTTAAAAATGAAATGATGTGAGACAAATCTAAATTGAATGTCACATTATATCCTAATGTTTTTTATTATGTATTGGTAAAAAATAACGTTACGTAAATATTTAAATTTAATATTTTTTATTAAATGATATAAAATTAAAAATTTAATGGAAATGTTCTAAAGATAATGATTATGAACATTGAAAGGGTTATATATATGTTAATAAATGATAATATTAATATCATACTTTTAGATATTGTTAATAAAAGAAGTTTGAATATTATGTTAAAATATTTCTATATGAATATTATGTAATATAATCTTACCATTATTTAGAAAAAATGATTCCTATATATTATCCAATAAAAATAGTATAGTGGGTGGATTTATCTGATGATTACAAATATGTTATATATAAGGTCTCTCTACTGTTATATAACATAGGTTATGAATATAATAATTTCTATGTTTAATTTTATTGTAGTATTGTATTAGTTTAATAATATGAATAAATTATCATGTTAGACAAAAAGTCTTCTTTAATTTAACCAATCAAGTATACCACATGGAGTGTCATATACTATGTATTTTTAAACTACTGGTTAATTTTTTATATTAAATCCTAATTATATCATTTTTATTGAATACTGAGAATGAGAAATTTTAAACATCGATATATTTGATTCACTATAATTGAAGTTGAGCTAATCAGGGTGTGGTTATGTGTGTTTTTGTTTATATACTCAATTGAGGATTAACCAAGATATTATTTTTATAACCATATAATGGAAATGATATATATTTTCTCAATTGGGATAAATTTGGTAATTATATTGATATTACTTATCACACCCTAACCTGTATAATTATTATTTTAGTGTTTTAAATGGAATTTTTATCTTGGGTTTTAGACCAGTGCATATGAACCGCATGGTTAGCACTAACCATGCGGATAGCTCGAGCACTGGTGCGATAGCTTTTGGATCAGAAAAAAGTTCACCCTCGGTTTACGCAAAGTTTCTAGAGGCACGTGTGCACTTCACTGTTGCGTTATTCAAGTAAAAATATTATTAATAAAATGAAATTATTGTAAATAAATATTACCTGTATTGTTATTAAAATTATTAATGAAACTTTTTATATAAAAACTAAAATTATTGAATCTATTATGTCACGACCCCCTCCCACCAGAGATGCCCCTCCTGAGCTAGCAATGGTGAAAGGGAGATAATGACCCCCCGAGTCCCACCTCCAGTAGGCCCTGGGGTGGCGACTAGCACCAAGGGTATGAGTTTTCACAAATATGGGAGGCATTACCCTTTTTATTATTTAAGATCGGGAAATAGGACAAGTCGACCACCAAAAATGAAAAGAACAAGAGTATACAAATAAACCCAAACCAATCCCACATGCATGTTTAAATACTTCTGAAACAAGGTACAAGTAAAATAAAGATCAAAGAACAATACCAAAAGAAACAAGTGTACAACAACTGCAAAAACTCCAACTGTCCCGACTAGTAGGGTCCCGCACGGCCCTGGTAGTCGTCCTGGAAACCTGAATGTAAATGTAGGGTGAGAATACAAGTATACTCAGTAGAGAAATCTAAAGCTCTCGTGCATAGGTGGGGAGACATCCTAATGTCCCGTGAGAACAACAGAAGAAACCTAGCAGGGAAATATATCCACCCAACCTCACCAGCCACACTCACCAAAAACACACTCAAAACAGGTAGTAGTAGTAGTATATAAGAACAAGAGTATTGGGTACCCCGCACCATTCCCCATTAGTTAGCTGCTCTTCCTAACATAGAAAGTCTTGACGCTGACACACTCTCCCCACCTGCACACACCTGGGCCTCACAAACAACACATCCTGCCCGCACACACCTGGGCCTCACAACCACGTATCCCGCCCGCACACACCTGGGTCTCACAACCACACATCCCGCCCACACACACCTGGGCTTTACAATCAGGTATCCCGCCCGCACACACCTTGGACTCACAACCACGTATCCCACCCGCACACACCTAGGCCTCATCCCGAAGATTCTTGGGAAACAGTAAAACCTGACGGAAGAGTCTTGAGCTATAACCTCCCCAATCGAAACCTACCTGACGGGTTTTAGGTGTAAGGATGCCTCAATCCATCACATCCTAGGGAAGAAGGAGCAGGAAGTATCTAGTAACTAAGGGGAAAAACCCTCTCCCATGAAATGGGAGTGTTTGGAACTAAGTGATCAACATGGGTGGGGTGCGATAAAACACAAAAGATACAGATATATATTTATTTATACCAAACACACAACCCAACCTATGTCTTCTAAATTGAGAAACTGAGCACGTGCCACGACACTGCTACTATGAAGCATGCATTCAATAAACAAACCCAACCCCATTTAGATTTTCACATTTCAGTATAATTAGATTATTAGTTCCTTAACTACTGGGCAACTATCCACAACCAACCACAACGATCATTCGTAAAACATATCCCTGCCATCCACAAATCATGTTAGGAAAACACAAGCAGCACAAAAAATCCTTCCTTATTAACCAACTAACCCATTGATTATTAATCCCGTTACATTACCATGACCCACTATTCATTAACTCTTCCACTTTTTTATTTATTTTTCACAAACCATGGTCCGTTCACATTCCAACCCATCCCTACATCCCCGCTGCCAACTGCCATAACCACAACCACACCGTACATCATCATCCCTTGGTACAACTTATCGCTGCCTCGCTGCTCATCTGATCCACCATAACCCACAAAATGAGATTCGTGCCACTTCATCTCCCATTTAATGTCATTTACTATAGACCTGCTGCCCGTTATATTTGTAAAAACCCAGGATTTACCCCTCCCTTTCACACACAAGTAACCAAGCCAATACCCACATGTTCATTATTCCATTTTTTAACTAGGGTGATCACACAAGGGTTCCATATTTTAATCATCAGACTTTACGTGATTAACGAAATTCCACATTCCACAAGGTTCTATTCAAAAAAATGGTCTAGAAGATAGGGAAACATTTAATTGCACAAGAAAAGGCCCCCAATGACCATGATTTTCAGTATTCATAAGCCTATTCAATTCACAAGATAAAATCACAGGATATAAAGATAAACATAACAACTTCCCCATCCCCTTTCTTTTACCAGTTATTATCTTCATTTATTGGTTCAACCATTTCTCATGAAAACAAGAGGATACCCACCCCACATGATGAAAAACTTAGAGAGATGAAGGTAAGGTCCCCACCTCAATAGGTTCTGATCACAACGCTCCCCTGGATCAACTTTAGAAGACGTCTGTCGGCGTCCGTCACTTCCGTCGAGTCCCAGAATAACCTCCTCGGGTGGAAGTTGTAAAGGAAAAGCCGAAGGAAAGACAAAGGATCAAATCTCAGAAGTTCCGCCTTGACTTTACGATCCTGTGGCTACTGACAGATCATAAATCAGAGCTCAGACGAAGAAGTTATGGATGAAGAGGAGCCTTTGAGTCTGTTGGGAGAGCTCTGCTCAGAGGAAAGGGGAGGAAAGGGGTGAGTTGAAAAGGAGGAGGGGACCCCTCCATTTATAGGTGAGAAAAACTAAAGTACACGGTGTGTACGTTATGTTACACAGCGTGTACTCGGACATTTCACACAGTCACCACACGGCTTCCAACACGGCCTTCAACGCGGAACGCGGCTGTTGACTGGTCAACACACGACTTTAAGGTAACGCGTATGCGGTGAGGGACTACACGACGTGTAGTATTGGATACACATGTGTACAGATTTATTTCACACGGCAAGGACACGGCTCCAACACGGCACACGACCGTTGACTGGTCAACACACGGTTTCAGGGTAATGCGTCCGCGGGGAGGGAATACACGGCGTGTAGTATGGGGTACACGACGTGTACCCATTTATTTCACACGGTAAGGACACAGACTTAAAAACGAGGTATACCCGTCAATGTGGTACACAGAATGTATTATGGGTTACACGGTGTGTACCCATTTATTTCACATGGCAAGGAAAAGGCCTTCAACACGGGGTATACCCGGCAAGGTGGTACACGGCGTGTACTCACACTACACTGCGTGTACTTACAAAATTCTGGAAAGTGTGGGAAAAGTCCATTTTACCCTCTAGAACACTTCGTGACTTTCTTTTTGACAAAGGAATGGTCCGGAGTGGTCCGGGACATTACATCAGATACCTCTAAAAACATTTTCGTCCCCGAGAATTCAAAAAACAACCCAGAGGAACCCAACAAGATACTTCTTATGGTTCTCATCATAAAATGAACCCAACCAACAACCCTAACTATAGTTGTTAGGAATTACCTCTCCTATGTCATGATATTATCCGCTTTAGGCGGCACTGACTCGCCTTCACGGGTTTAATCCCATCCGTATTAACGTGTCTCGATTAAGGATTGGGCCTTCTTACTTCCATATATTAGGATTTTACAACTTGCACTACCCCCAACACCACACAACTAACACACCACCCGAACATGTGGTTTGGGGAAAAATTCCTTCTCCTATGTCGAGATATTATCCACTTTAGGCGGAACTGACTCACCTGCACGGTTTCAATCGCATCCTCATTAATGCATATCGATAAAGAGTCAGGTTTTCTTTCCTTTCCCCACACATCCGGACATGCTACACACTTCTAGAGAATAAGGAAACAAAAGGTCTCATAACCAACAATCCAAGCATCCCATATCAAAGGTAAAAATTAACATCAAAACAAAACTCAGAAGAACAAAAGAAATCACAAGTCAAAACAACTCCGGGTACTGAGCGTGCATCTGGGCCTCCCGCTCCCAAGTGCTCTCCTCAAGACCACCATGGCTCCACAAAACATGAACCAAGGCGATGGTTCGTCCACGGAGCACCTTCTCTTTACGATCCTCAATTATGACTGGTTGTTCCTCAAAGGTCGCGTTGTCTCCCATATCTAACTCTCCCCAGTCGATAATGTGAGGGTCCTCGTGCATGTATCGATGTAGCTGGGAGACGTGGAAGACTTCATGAACCTTCTCCAACTGAGGTGGCAGGGCTAGCTGATATTCCACCTTGCCGACTCGCCTCAGCACCTCAAAAGGTCTGGTTAACCTAGGTGAGAGCTTTCTCCCTTTCCCAAACATCCGCTACCCCCGTTGAGGGGAATCCTTCAAGAAGACATGATCTCCCACCTCGAACTCCAAGGGCCTCCTCTGACAATCATCATTAGATTTATGTCTATCCTGAGTCTCTTTCATCCTCTCACGTACTATATGGAATTTCTCTGTGGTGCTCTGCACTACCTCTAGCCCGAGAGCACCTGTCTCACCAACCTCTGCCCAAAAAATGGGTGAACGACATGGTCTTCCATACAAATCCTCAAACGGTTCCATGTCAATAGTAGAGTGGAAGCTGTTGTTGTGGACAAACTCTACTAAAGGCACGTTTCGTACCCATGATCCTCAGAAATCCAGAACGCATGCTTGCAGCATGTCCTCCAACGTCTGGATAATCTGCTCTGTCTATCCATCAGTCTGGGGGTAGAAAGCAGTGATAAGGCGTAGCTTGGTTCCAAAAGCAAGTTGTAACCCCCTCCAGACTCGTGAGGTAAACCGAGTATCCCAATCTGAGATGATAGTCTTCGGAACTTTATTCAAATGCACCGCCTCATCTACGTACCTCTATGCTAAGGTACTCACTGGTCCCAACTCCGTAATGCTTAAGAAGTGAGATGATTTCGTCAATCGATCCACCACTACCCAGATAGCATCATAACCACCTTGAGCTCTGGGTAGTCCTATGAAGATGTTCATTGAGATTTCATCCCACTTCCACTCGGGGACATCTAAAGGATACAACAAACCACTAGGAACATGGTGTCCAGCCTTCACTTGCTGGCCCACTAGGCATTTAGCCACAAACTCTGCCACTGCCCGTTTCACACCGGGCCACCAAAACTGTTCCCTCAGGCCTCAGTACATTTTTGAAACTCCTGGATGTACCGCCAAGGCTGAGATATAGAACTCACGGATAACTCCCTCACGCATCACCTCTGGAACAAACAACCTTCCATGGAAAAGCATCTGATGTCGGCTATCCTATGACCATCCTTTTAGAGTGTTTCCCTGATCGACAGGATCCCGCATTACTTCTGCCTCGGAGTCCCCCCACTGAGACTCTTCCACGTGCTGCAACAAAGAGGATTGCACCGTCATCTGAAACAAACATCCTCTAACACCTTCTACCCTTGCGTCCAAGTGAAAGGCAACCAACTCTCCCATCACCTTCCAAGCATCAGCGGATTCCCGAACTACTTCCTGACGCGACTTCCTGCTCAGGGCATCAGCCACAACGTTGCCATAACCTTTAGTGTAAGAGATATCGAAGTCATAGTCTTGGAGAAACTCGACCCATCTCCACTGCTGCTGGTTCATTTCATGCCGGGAGAAGATATAACGCAGGCTCTTGTGATCTGAGAAGACCACAAAGCACTCCCCAAGGAGGTAATGTCACCACAAATTCAGTACAAACACTGCTGCTGCAAGCTCTAGGTCATGGGTGGCATAGTTACACTCATGAGGTTGTAACTTCCTAGACCCATAACGGATAATTCCCTTCTTCTGCATCATCACACACATAAGACCAATGCCAGAATCTTTACAAAACACCTCATACAACAACCCTTCCTCTGGAAACCTGAGCACAGGATCACTGACCAACTTCTCCTTCAGGTAGTTGAAATATTTCTGGCACTGCTCGCTCCATAGGAAGACATGGTTCTTCCTAGTCAAAGCTGTCAATGGAGCAGCAACTCGAGAGAAGTCTGAAATGAACCTCCGATAGTAACCTGCCAACCCCAGGAAACTACGAACATCTGCCGCGCACTTGGGTGCCACCCAAGAAACAACTGACTCCACCTTTGATGGGTCCACTGACACTCCATGATGAGACACTACGTGCCCAAGGAATTGTACTTCGTGTTTCAAGAACATACACTTCGATAATTTCCCATATAACTGGTGGTGTTGAAGGACTTCCAAGACTTCCCTGAGATGATCAATGTGATCCCCCTCTGATCTTGAGTAGATCAGGATTTCATCGATATACACAATGATGAACCGGTCCAGAAATTCTCGGAAGAAAAATTTCATAAGTCCCATGAACACAGCCGGTGCATTTGTAACTCCAAACAACATCACTACAAACTCGAAGTGCCCATACCTGCACCTGAAATCTGTCTTCGAGATGTCACTATCCTTTACCCTCAGCTGATGATATCTAGATCGTAGATCAACCTTAGAAAACCAACCTTCTCCCCTCAGTTGGTCGAAGATATCATTTATCCTTGGAAGGGGGTAATGGTTCTTGACTGTTACCTGGTTCAACCTTCGGTAGCCTATGTATAGCCTGAGACCACCATCTTCCTTCTTCACGAACAAAACTGGAGCACCCCATGGTGATACGCTGGGTCGAAAAAAAAACTTCTCCATCAGATCGTCAATTTGAATCTGCAACTCCCGCAACTCCGAAGGTCCCATCAGATAAGGGTCCATCGAAATTAGATGGGCACCAGGCTGTAAGTCTATCCCGAACTCAACGTCACGTCGGGGGGTAGAGTTACAACCTCCTCCGGAAAAACATCGACGAACTCCCCAACAACCTCCGGTACATCCATCATATCTATATCAGCTGGAACCACTGATAACCCGCCTAACAAGGAAATAAGAGGCTCTGTACATTGGCTTCCCACCTGATATCTCCTCTCGACAAAAAAAGCTACACGCTTCCCATCCACGTCGGATAAAATGACTCTTCTCTGAAAGTAGTAGATAACGGCACTAACAGAAAACAACCAGGCGATTCCTAGGATGACATCATATGGCTTCATCTGTAACAGATGAAAGTCCCCACTAGATCGATGTGGTCCCAATGTCAGCCCACATCCCTGGAAAACACAAGATATGCTGGTCTGGCCTCCAACTGGTGTACTCAGCACCAGTGGTACAAAAATTCTATCTACCTCTAGTCCCAAATCATGGTCTAGACCAGGTGCAACAAAGGAGTGCTAAGCTCCCGAATCGAACAAAGCAAAAACAAGAGTGCTGAACAAACAAATCGTACCTCGCACCACCTATGGTCCTATTAGAGCCGTCAACTCTACTGTGTACAACTGTCCTTGCCCAGCTCCTCTACCTCTCTGATTTCGTCCACCTCCCCGACCACGCCTTGGTCGAGATCCCTGAGGAGCACCCTGAGGTCGGCCTCCTCCCGAAAAGTCTACCCTCGGAGGAGCATGGTCCTGCTGCTGCTGGAAGGGCCGCGCCGGAAACTCATTCTGCTGAGGCGGGCACTAAACCTTCCCACCTCCACCGTACTTAGCTCGGGTCGGGCACCGAATCTGAATGTGCCCAAAACCTCCACAAGAAAAAAACTTCGGTCCAGGGCTATTGAATAAGGGACGCGAACCTAATGATCTGAACATGAACGGTTGGGGCCTGTTCCCCACTGGCCTGAACCTGGAAGGTCCCGTCACAGGAGACCTGCTGCTGACTGCCTTCCCCTTCAACAAACCTGGCTGAATCCCCTCACGTGGTGCACCTCCCTATGAGTGAATCCTCTCTACAACCTCTGCCTTCTTCTGTACTGCCAAGTACATCGGAAGGGTGAAGGGGGTGACAGCATACTGGAGCGAAGGACGAAGCACCTCTTCCAAACGTCTCGCCCAAGACTCCTCATACGGAATGAGATCTAGAGAAAAGCGTAGGAGATCCTTGAACTTGATCCCCAACTCTCGTACTGACATACTCCCCTGCTGAAGGGAGAGTAACTCCTGCCGCTTCTCCACCTTGATCCTGGAAGAAAGGAATTCCTCTCGGAATTCCTTCTCAAAGTCATCCCATGTAACCTCTGCCTTTATCCTCTCTCCGAGGTAGAGCGTCCACCACTGTCGTGCCGCACCTCTCATCTGACTGACTGCTAGGGGAACCCAGTACTCCCTCGAATCACGGATCAAGGTAAAAGTGATCCCTAGCTCCTCAAGACACCCCTACGTCTCCATATCCGAAGTACTACCCTATTACTTCTTGAGAGTTTTCTACTGGAAAGAACGGAGAGTCTTCTGCCACGGGCTATCTTCCTCCTCTCGGTCAATCCTCAACTGATCGACTGCCTGAATCTGTTGGGCCTCGGCCGTCTAAGCCACCCGGGGACGACGTACAGGTGCCATGCTGTATGGTAAACAAATATCTCATAATCCCATGTAGTAAGGAAATTTCTCAAGGTTTTATTTTATCATTTTTATTTCAATTTCTTCCCCAGAACACCCAAATCAAGTGAAACACAATCATGATGATGCATGTACCTTCCCTAGGATCTCTACCATGCAATCAATGTAGTCTCACTTGGTCATTTGGTAGGCTCAGAGTCCTTGCATCAGATCACGGGGGCCCTAAAATCCCATGTCCTTGCCGATCCTCCCTGGCCTATGTCACGCACCAAGATTAACAAACACTATTTCCCTACCATCCCATGAAATCCTCACTATGCCTAACTCCAGACTCCATACTATCTCACAACCTCCCTCTGATACCATTCTGTCACGACCCCCTCCAACCAGAGATTCCCCTCCTGTGCTTGAAATGGTCAAAGGGAGATAATGACCCCCGAGTACCGCCTCCAGTAGGCCCTGGGGTGGCGACTAGCACCAAGGGTATTAGTTTTCATAAATATGGGAGGAATTACCCTTTTAATTATTTAAGATCGGGAAATAGGACAAGTCAACCACCATAAAGGAAAAGAACAAGAGTATAGAAAAAGACCCCAACCAATCCCACATGCATGTTTAAATAATTCTGAAACAAGGTACAAGTAAAAGAAAGCTCAAAGTACAATACCAAAAGAAACAAGTGTACAACAACTGCAACAACTCCAACTGTCCCGCCTAGTAGGGTCCCGCACGACCCTGGTAGTCCTCCTGGAAACCTGAAAGTAAACACAGGGTAATCATCCAAGTATACTTAGTAGGGAAACCTAAAGCTCTCGTGCATGGGTGGGGAGACATCCTAATGTCCTGTGAGAACAATATAAGAAACCAAGCAGGGAAATTTATACACCCAACCTCACCAGCCACACTCACCAAAAACATAATCACAACAGGTAGTAGTAGTATATAAGAACAAAATTATTGGGTACCCCACACCATTCCCCATTATAGAGCTTCTCTTCCTAAAGGTGAACGTCCTGATGCTGCCACACTCTCCCAGACTGCACACACCTGGGCCTCAGAAACCCCACATCCCGCCTGCACACACCTGGGCCTCACAACCACGTATCCCGCCTGCAAACAATTGGGAATCACAACCACACATCCCGCCTACACACACTTGGGCCTCACAACCACATATCCCGCCCGCACACAACTGGGCCTCACAACCATGTATCCCGCCCGCACACACCTGGGCCTCATCCCGAAGATTCTTGGGAAACAGAAAAACCAACACGAAGAGTGTTGGGCTAAAACCTCCCCAATCGAAACCTACCTGAAGGGTCTTAGGTGTAAGGCCGCCTCAAGCCATCACAGCCTAGGGAATAAGGAGCAGGAAGGGGCTATTAACTAAGGGGAAAACACCCTCTCCCATGAAATGGGAGTGTTCGGCACTAAGTGCTCAACATGGGTGGGGTGCGATAAAACACAAAGGATATATATATATATATATATATGTATACCAAACACACAACCCAACCTATGGATTCTAAATAGAGAAACTGAGCACATGCCTCGGCACTGCTACTATGAAGCATGCATACAATAAACAACCCCAACCCCAATTAGGTTTTCACATTTCAGCAGAATTAGTTTATTAGTTCCTTAACTACTGGGAAACTATCCACAACTAACCACATCGATCATTTGTAAAACATATCCCTTCCATCCACAAATCAAGTTAGGAAAACACAACCAGCACAACAAATCCTTCTTTATTAACCAACCAACCCATTGATTATTAATATCGTTCCATTACCATGACCCACAATTCATTAACTCTTCCACTTTTTTATTTATTTTTCAAAACCCATGGTCCGTTCACATTCCAACCCATCCCTGCAGCCCCACTTCCAACCGCCATAACCACAACCACACCGTACATCATCATCCCTTGATACAACTTATCATAGCCCCACTGCTCATCCACTCCACCACAACCCACAAAATGAGATTTGTGCCACATCATCGCCCCTTTAATGTCATTTATCATAGACCTACTGCTCATTTTATTCATAACAACCATGGATTAACCCCTCCCTTTCACACACAAGTAACCAATCCAAAACCCACATGTTCATTATTCCATTTTGTTTAACCGGGTTGATCACACAAGGGTTCCATATTTTAATCAGCCAACTTTATGTGATTAACCAAATTCCACATTCTAAAAGGTTCCATTCAAAAAAATGGTCTAGAAGATAGGGAAATATTTAATTGTGAAATAAAAGCCCCCCAACGACCGTGATTTTCAGTAGGAATAAGCCTATTCAATTCACAAGAAAAAATCATAGGATATAAAGATAAACATAACAACTTCCCCATCCCCATTCTTTAATCAGTTATTATATTTGTTTATTGGTTCAACTGTTTCTCATGAAAACAATAGGATACCCACCCCACATGATGTACAATTTAGAGAGACGAAGGTAAGATCCCTACCTCAATAGGTTCTAATCACAATGCTCCCCCAGATCAACTTTAGAAGACGTCCATCGAAGTCCGTCACTTCCGTCAATTCATGGAAAAACCTCATAGAGTAGAAGTTGGAAAGGAAAGGCCGAAGGAAAGACAATGGATCCAAGCTTAGAAGTTCCGACTCGTCTTTACGATCCCTTAGCCGCTGACGGATCATAAATCAGAGCTCGAACAAAGAAGTTATGGAATAAAAGGAGCCTTCGAGTCTATTGGGAGAGCTCTACTCAGATGAAAGGGGAGGAGAGGGGTGAGTTGAAAAGGAGGAGGGGACCCCTCCTTTTATAGGTTATAAAAATAAAAGTACACATCGTGTACTTTATGGTACGCAGTGTGTACTCGTCCATTTCACACGGTCACCACGCGGCTTCCAACACGGCCTTCAATGCAGAATGCGGCCATTGACTGGTCAACACATGGCTTGAAGGTAACGCGTACGCGGGGAGGGACTACACGACATGTAGTATTGGATACACGGCATGTACTCATTTATTTCACATAGAAAGGACACGGCTCCAACACGGCACACAGTCGTTGACTAGTCAACACACAGTTTAATGGTAACGCGTACACAGGGAGGGAATACATGGCGTGTAGTATGGGGTATATGGCGTGTACCCATATATTTTTCACACGGTAAGGACACGACCTTCAATATGGGGTATACCCGGCAAGGTGGTACATGGCGTGTATTATGGGGTACACGGCGTGTACCCATTTATTTCACACGGCAAGGACAAGGCCATCAACACAGGGTATACTCGAAAAGATGGTACACGACGTGTACTCACACTACATGGCATGTACTTACAAAATTCTGGAAAGTGTGGGAAAAGTCCATTTTTCCCTCCAGAACACTTTGTGACCTTCTTTTTGACAGAGGAATGGGCCGGAGAGATCCGATCAATTACATATTATTATGATCATTGTTATTACTACTATTATTAATTATTATTATTATTTTCTTAAAGGCATTTTATTAGTAATTTTTTTTATTAATATTATTTTTTTATTAATTTTTTTTTTATTATTTTTATTATTATGAGTATTAATAATAATAATATTGTTATTATTATTATTTAGTTAGTATTATTATTATTATTGTTCAAATAAATATTGTTTTTTTAATGTTTTTGTATTTTATTTTGTCTTATCTTTTTCTCTTTTACTTTAATTTTTTCTTCCTTTCTTTTTTCTTTTTCCTCGCTTCCATGTAGTTGTCCCCTTTCTCCTCTCCCTGTCGCGGCACACTTCCCCCCCCCCTCCTTCTCCGTGTGGCAGTCCAGTAGAACCACACCTGATTCCCCTTCCCTTCCGCACACCTGCTTCATCACCCCCACCCACACAGCGCCGACCCTCCTGCCCTGCCTCCAGCGTCGCGCCTCCCGTTGCAATTCCCAGCAGCCCACTTTCATCCATCCGCATGAGCCGCACCTCCACCCAACCCGGTCCCTCCTCACCATCTCTTGCTTCCAACCACTATAGACCCCTCTACATTACCTCGTCTCCTGTTTGGCTCACCTGGAGCCCTCCCGCCAGCCTCACACACCAAGCGCGCACTTGCAGCGGCTACTGCCAGCAGCTGCCCGCCAACCCTGGTGAACTACCCCGCTCCCCCGCTCAGCGCGCAGCCAGCGAGTAATGCCACTGCCTGGGACCCTGATTCCCATCCGGCTCACCTGCACCCTACCCTGTCACCCTCCTTCTTTGCACGAACAATTATGCACCCCCGGGATGTCATGTGTTGAACCAGCCTCTCATGCACCTGTAGCGCCTCCAACGCTCTTCTCGGTTTCATCCGGCTAGCATCCGAACAGGCTGCCACACTCCTTTCCCCTACCTTACACCCGCTATCCGGCTGACTCCTCCCTGATTTCTCGCCCCTCTGGCACACCCCTTCCTTGCATCAGTCGTCTGACAGTGCCTCTCGCGCCTCTGAATATCTTCGGTTGCATGCACACCTCCGTTTTGCCTGCGAGCAGGCCCCTAGTGTAATCCTCATTCCATGTTCTATCCATCCAGAAGCGGCGTAGTGCCACTGCATCTTCTGTCCAGCAGCGGCGCGACACCCCAACACTCTCCCCATTTGCTGAAACAGTTGTGCACCATCCATCCGACCCCACTAGTGAAACATGCATGCATCTGGACAACACACCTCTAGTCCGGCCATCGCGCACCCTCCCAGTCGGGTCGTGCTCTTCACTGGCATCCTCATTGGTTGTTTCCTCTTTCACATGATCCCTTTGATTGATGGCACCCCTGCGCTATATCTTGCCTCCTTTGCTAGTTTCATTTCACCAACACTGAGGTTTAGGTGACGTTTTCATTGTATTTTGTTTGATTAATTTTAAATTTTCATTTATGTGTTTTCAATTAACATTACGGTTGTAGTGCTTTGGCGAGGCATTTCTATGATACAACGGTTGTCATCTTGCATGTTCTTATGCACCGCGCGTGGCATGTCGCGTCATCGTGATTTGTTTGCAAGTTGATATAGGTCCCCCATAGCACTCGCCTTTAAATTTAGAATTTATTAATTGCGTGATATTTCATTAATTTTCAGTAAATGAGAAAAATAATTAGATAATTAATTTTGGAATTATTAGTTTAATTAAAAAAGATCTGTTTATTTTATACACGAAACTTGAAATATTTTCTTCATGAATTGATGCACAATAGTGAAAGAATTCCCATTTTTACTTTGAACATTATTTATGGAATTTCAATTGTAGTTATGGTTTGAGGATAAATGATTTCTTCTGATTCTTGAGCAAGTTCTTGGTTCTCTTGAGAAATGTGGTTTTTCATTAAAGATAGTTAAGGCCCATTTTCCACTTTGATAAAATAAATCATTTTGGAAAAACTTCTTTTAGGTGACTTAGGGGTGATCCTTTTGTGTACGTTGGTTGTGTGAGTTGTGTCTGATGTTTGTGCATCATGATATGTTACTTGATTGACTTTGTTGACTCCCCCCTTCCCTTTAATACAAATGTTGACATGAGAACTTGTCATTGTAAGTGAATCTTCTTAGAATGATTTTTGCACTAGTTTAGATTACGCACTGGTAAGTGGCCCATAACAGAGAGGTGTTTTGTTAATATTGCTATGAGATTGGGCCCCTCGATCTGGCCTGGTAGGGTGACGATCAGTCATTAGGGCGTTATGATGTCATTGAGTAGGGCATGCCTTTAGGATGAGTCACATGTATAGTACGTTCTGGATTGTTCACAAACTCCTAGGTTTGACCAATGTTTCCTTTAGTGTTTATTTGTATGTGGAAAATGATTGAGAGGTATAGTTTGGTTGTTGGACCATTTGTTCCACTTGATCCATTTCCCTTAGTGTGTGTTGTGTGTTATGTGTGGTTTTATGTTTGGCTAACCACTAAAATTTGGGTTTTGAAATTGTTCACGATTTTTTTTTAAATTTAACACACCTTCCCCTTTCAAACATTAATTTTTTTAAATTAAAAAGATCAATTAACTATTATTTATTTTAGAAATCAATGTGTGTGTGGAAACCCCATATTTTGTATAATTTATTTCAAACATGAAATTGGTAAATTAATTATTTAAAAGTAGTGAATTGGGAATAGATTTTTGGGAACACCTACTGAGTTTTAATACTCATGCCTATAGTGTTTTTCTATTTTAATTTTTGTTGTAGGTTTCACTCAAGTTTGGTCATTGTCATCTTGAGTTGGTTGAGGATTCGTGAGAGACTCTCGGATTCACGATGTCTTTTGGACATGGGAAGTTTAGTTGGTTGTTGTTGGTCGTTCATTCTTTTCATGATGTTTATTTACTTCACATTATTCTACTTTTCTGGTGCTGTATTTATTTTCACTTGGAGAAATTGTTCCCAATTCTCCTCTATTGATGCCCTAGTGCTTGTCGCCCCCCTGGGAGAATCAGGAATGCCTCTCAGGCCATGTCACACACCATCTCAGGTGATCAGTTCAGGGTCGACCCGGGTTGGTTCGTGACAAAATGGTATTAATTGGAGGTTGGATCTTGAGCTGGGCTTGTCTTTCAGAGCACCCATTATTATTTAGGGTTGTTATGGTATAAGGATTTGGATTGCCAGGACTTGAGGTGTAGGTACCAGAAAGATGTCATGAACCATTGCTCGTTCTAAACCTCGGGTTTCCAAGGGATGTTCAGGTTGTTAATGTCCTTTGATTCATATGGTTTGTTTGGTATTGGGAAATAAAATTAGAGCTGGGAAAGTGACCTATGTGAGCTCTCATGGTTTGTCAATCCATGTGGAGCTAGGGAAACCACCCTAGATTGCTCTCAGTGATGATGTTGTGACTGGCGTATGGCTGCCAACCATATGTTTGAGTCACCCAACGTCACTAGTTTCCCCTAGTGAATCGTTTGGGTTTTCCTTCATTATGAAAATTGTTTTATAATGTTTTATATTGGATATTGTGAAAAGATGAATTTAAAATGGTAATGACCATGTTTGACCCATCTTCTTGTTTTCTACCTATGTGTTCCCCCCCCCACAATGGTTCTATGGACACCCAAGGTGCACCTTTGAGTGGTGAATCCTTAGTAAATCATCCAGTTGATCAGCCCATGGATTATGTCCTTGAGTTTCGGAAGTTAAACCAACCCATATTTTATGGGAAAGAAGATCCTCTTGAGGAAGAGGAGTGGTTATGGAAGATTGAGAGTAAATTCTATTCTCTCATCCCTCCTGAGTCATTAAAGGTGATGTTGGGTACCTTTATGCTTGAAGGTCCCACCTGTAAGTGGTGGAAGTCTTGGTCTCAGATCATGCCTCAAAAAGATCTCACATGGGAGTTCTTCAAGTAGTCATTCACCCGATAATACATATCTATGGTGATAAAGGTGAGAAAGAGGATGGAGTTGGGTGGTCTTTAGAAATGTCTTGGATCGGTGTTGGAATTCTTTCATCATTTCCTGGACTTGGATCCATATGAACTGGGCTATGTTTGAAATGATATAGTGAAAGATCAACATTTTTATCTTGGATTACATCATGAGCTACAGTTTAAGGTGGAATAGTTCAACGTATTCACTTTCCCTAATGTGGTGAGACATGCTTTCCTCGCTAAAGTTGAGTTATCAGGAGGACTTGAGGTGGTGAATCCTCCTCCAGCCCTGGGAAGTAGTGCAGAGGATAGTGATAAGAAGAATGGGAAGTGGCCTGATGCAGGTGGTACTAGTAGAGGAATCAAGAGGCCTTCAGACCTTTAGTCATTTTCTTCACTGCGCAATGCCTTGATCTGTCACCAGTGTGGTAAGTGGGGGCACAAGAGGTCGATGTTCCCGAATTCTCCAAGACCTTTCCACACCTGTGGACTCCTGGATCACAAGCAGGGATTCTTTCGTGGTGTTTCAAAGAACTGCGTTGAAGTCATACCTGGCTTGTCGAAGGTCACCTCAGCCCGTTAGCAGAAGTATGGTGATGTTTGGTGATCAGTTTGGAGTTTTTCTCTTAGTGGTGATCCTTGGATGTAGCGGTCATCTCTTGTAGAATTCCGTGGCGTTCCTTTTCATTCAGTTGTAAAAATGGTTCTCATCGAACCTCTTTAAAACCTTTATTCTAATGGATGTGCATTGAATAAAATTCTGGTTCCTATGTTATGATTGGGAATTTTTGAAGTCTGACTGCAAGGCAGGAGATGCTTCAATCATCACTACTCTAGCCATATGTTTCGGAGTGAAGTTGTCGCGTAGTCAAGAGAACCCCAACGGTGTAAAAATACATTGGTATAGTCTCTTCCTTTAGTGTGGTGTGTTTTTTGTTCTTCTGAGGGTGTGAATTTTTTAGTGTAGCGGGAACGGTAGTTTTGAGGCTATATCAATAGGGCCCTTCCCTTCAACTCATCGTGGTGGGGGTTTTTTGTGGTTCGTGCGGAATGTTTTCATGTTCGGTTAATCTTGTTAGTCCTTATGGTGGGGAGACCCATAATCGGTCTCTTTGAATATAGTTTGTATTGTTTCCTATGGTGGGGAGTCCGTTCGGGCCACCCCGTATCAGTATCAGAGTTTCGTTTTGTGTTTCATTTTGGTGGTGTTTAAAGTGATCATATTTTGAGGATAAGTTGCATGTAATTGGTGTTCGGTGTTTGTTTGGATGAATCAACTAGAGGCGCTTAAACATTTTGGGGTGAGTGACATAGAAGGAGTTCCATCATTGGGTATTGATCTTGTTATGGCTTTCTGGGGGCAGAAATCATTATGGTGGGCAGAATTATCACACCCCGACCTGACTAATTACAATTTTGTTGTTTTTAATGGGATTTTTGTGATGGGTTTAGGACCAGTGCGTTGGCACCGCACGGTTAGCAGAGACTGTATGGACAGCTTGGGCACCGGTGGGATAACTTCTGGATCGGACAAAATTTCACGCTCGATTCACACAAAGTCTCTAGAGGCGAGTGCGGACAGCGCAGTTGCATTATTCAAATAAAATTATTATTAATAAATGAAATTGTTGTTATTAGTTATTACAAGTGTTGTTATTAAAATTGTTAATGACACTTTTTATATAAAAACTAAATTTTTTAATTTTTAATTATGATAATTATGATTACTATTATTATTAATTATTATTAATATTAATTTTTTGTTAAAGAAGTTTTATTAGTAAATGAATTTTTTTATCAATATTAAATTTTTATTAAAGTTATTATTATTATTATTATTGTTATGAGTAATAATAATAATAACATTTTTATTATTTTTAATTATTATTATTATTATTATTATTCCTATCATAATTATTTTATTAAGGTTTATTTTTTTATCTTATCTTTTTTTTCTATCTTTCTTTTTTCTTTTCCCTCTCTTCCATGTGGCTGTTCCGTTTCTCCTCACCTCGTTGCTGAACACATCCCCCCTGCTTCTCGGTCTTACAGTCCAATAGCACTTCACCCGAATCCCCTTCCCTTATGTGCACCTACAGTAGCACCCCCACCGGCACAGCGCCGACCCTCCTACCTTGCCTCTGGCGTCAGGCCTCCCGTTGTTACACCTAGCAGCCCACTTCCATCCATCCGCGTGAACCATGCCTCCACCTAGCCCCATATCTCCTCTCCCTCTCCGGATTCCAACCACCGCGCACCCCTCCGTAGCACCCCGGTACCCGTCTGGCTCTCGTGAAGCCTTCCTGCCGGCCTCACACTCCAGGAGCGGCCACCCCACTCCCCCTTGTAGCAGCTCCCGCCAGCAGCTGCCCACCAACCCCAGTGAGCTACCCCACTCCCTTGCTCAATGCGCAGCCTGGGTGTAACACCGTTGCCCGACACCCTAGTTCTCGTCCGGCTCACCCTCCCAATCTGGCCTCTCTCTTCACTGAAATCCTCGTCGGTCATTTCCTCTTTTGCAAGATCCCATTGATCAAGCCCACCTCCATGCTAGCTCTTGCCTCCTTCGCTAATTTCATTTTGCATGCACTGAGGTGTATGTGAGGTTTTCTTTGTCTTTTGATTTATTTATTTTAAATTCTCATTTATGTCTTTTCAGTTATCTTTATGGTTGCAGTGCTTTGGCGAGGTATTTCTGTGATACTATGGTCGTCATCTTTCACGTGCATGTGCGCCACACGAGGCGTTTCGCGTCGTCATGACTGGTTTGTGAGTCGAGGTAGGTCCCCCACTGCACTTGATTTTAAATTTACAATTTATTAATTACATGATATTTCATTAATTTTCTGTAAATGAGAAATAGTATTATATAATTAATTTTGGAATAATTACTCAAGGTAAAAAAGAGTTGTTTATTTAATACACGACACTTGAAATATTTTCATTGTGAATTGACTAACAATAGTGAAAGAATTCTCATTTGACCTTTGAGCATAATATACGGAATTTCAAGTGTAGTTTTGGTTTGATGATAAATGATTTCATCTAATGCATGAGAAAATGTTTTGGTTCTCTTGAGAAATGAGGTTTTTCTTTAAAGTTGGTTAAGTCTCGTTTGGCACATTGATAAAATAAATTTTTTTGGAAAACATTCAATGAGGTGGATTAGGGGTGATCCATTTGTGTACGTTGGTTACGTGAGTTTTTTGTGATATTTTTGCATCATGACTGGTTACTTGATTGACTTTGTTGACTCCCCCCCTTTTATTACACATGTTGACATGAGAATCTGGAATAGTAAGTGAATCTTTGGAGAACGATTGTTGCACCAGTTTAGATTACGCACTGGATAGTGGACCATAACATAGAGGTGTTTTGTTATTATTTCTATGGAATTGGGCACTTTGATTAGGCCAGGTAGGGCGATGGTTGGTGGTTAGGGTGTTCTGACGTCATTGAGTAGGGCATGCCTTCATGATGAGTCACAGGTATATTATGTTCTGGATATTTCATGAGATCCTAGGTTCGACCCATGTTTCCTTTAGTGTTTATTTGTATGTGGTGGATGATTGAGAGGTCTAGTTCAGTTGTTGACCACTATGTTCCACTGGATCCATTTCCCTTAATGTGTGTTATGTTTTGTGTGTGGTTTTCCTTTTGGATAAAAACTAAAATTTGGGTTTTTAAATTGTTCGTGAAAAGGTTTTTTTGAAATGTATTTCACCTTCTCCTTTCAAACATTAAACTTGTTTTAAATTAAAAAAGGGAAATGGACTATTATTTATTTTTTAAATGAAAGTGTTTGTGGAAACCCCATATTTTTCATAATTTAGTTCAAACCTAAAATTAGTAAATTTTTTATTTAAAGGTAGTGCATTGGGAATAGTTTATTGGGCACACATATTGAGTTTTAATACTCAAACCTATAGTGTTTTCCAGTTTTTAGTTTTTTTTGCAGGTTTGACTCAAGTTTTCTTGTCGTGGACGAGATTTGGTTGCGGATTGGTGAGCGACTCTCGGAGTCACTTGGAGTTTTGGTCGTGCGAAGGTTAGTTGGTTGTTGTGGGTCGTTCTTTCTTTTGGTGATGTTTATTTTCTTCACATTACTCTACTTTTCTGCTTCCTTATTTATTTTCATTCGGAGAAATCATTCCAAATTTTCCTCTATTGATGCCCTGGCTCTTGTCGCCAGCCTGGGAGGATCTGGAGAGCCTCTCGGGCTATGTCGCGGACCGGCTCAGGTGATCAGTTCAGGGTCAACCTGGGTTGGATCGTGACATTACTAAATATGTGATAAATTATATTTTTCAATTTTAGGATGTGGGGTATGTGACGTTCACACGTATTTTGGTGAAATCAATAATCTATATTCATTTATCTTTCCCATCTATACTCATATCATTGGGAATATATGATTTAGTTATATGATATTGACATATATAAAGTGTCATTGTCACTATATTTATTTGAAAAGGGGTCTATATGATATTTTTTATTTTATATGAAGTAGTTGTTGAATATAGGCATGAAGATGAATGTTTTTAGTAGATATCATATAAGATCCATTTACATCATAAGTAGATTAGATTATTTTATAAATGGTTACCTCTCCAAACTATTATAGATTATATAATTAATAGTTGATGTCAATGATATAATGTCCCTTAGGATCACACACATTGGTTATTTGAAAGAGGAAACGTTTTATTACAATGATTTTTACAAAACATTGAGATAATAATGACTGATTATTGAAAAAGAGTACTAAAGGATATCCAAAAAGTTTTTTAGCTTTGTCTTCATATGTTTTTTGATTTTAGGTGAGACAATTTAAAAAAATACAATAAGTATATATGTTTTTAATATACATGTTATATTAAAATAAATCATGAAATTAATTATATACCCCAATATAGAACTATAAACCACAACTTGGTCTGTTTTAGAGTAAACTATGTACTATTTAAGGTTACTATACCATGTTTTTTTCATGGTAGTGAATCATTTATATAATAACACATATCGAATATTTTTTCTTCCACAGAAGTTATCATGATAATTTGCAACATAATTAGATGATATTTATGGTCTTTTTAATTTATATATTGTGTGTTTAAATTGTTAAAATATTGCTGGTTAGATGATATAGATGTTATTTGTTTTATAATATCAAATGATTAAAAAAAATTATAGGCATTACATGATTCTCATTAGAGTTTGTATTATATTATTCATGCTGACTAAATTTTTTTTATGAAGTTGTTATTAGATAACTTATAAAAAATCCAATCCAAAAGTATATTTTTTTCTATTATTCCTTTATTTCAAATGTTCTATTAGACTGTAGATAAAATAAAAATCATACCAAATAATTATGCAATTCATATTACTCAAGGATTCTTTTATATGTGGGAGTATTTTGATTAACATTGAGGGGTTATAATCAATCTCATGAAAAATAGATTTAATGGATCAACATAATATAATATAAAGGTAGGATGTTATGTTTTATTTAAATAAAACAAATGGTTTATTCTTTTGAAAAATTAGTTCTACTGATTATCTTCTAGTATATTTTGATAGATATTTTTCTTATTAGAACCCAACTATTTTACCTTCACTGCATATCCTACTTGGGTTATATTTTTTAGAAACCAAATAAGGATATAAAAGGATAGTCACAAGTTCATATAAATGAGTTTTCCATATGTTTAATAAGTCATACAATTGATTTTATAAAGTTTATAATGAATAAGGTCAATAAATTGAGTTTTTGTGTATTATAGAAAACAAATATATGTTGTAAATAAACATATATTTGTTTTATGTGAAATTTTTTAGATAATTATTAACCTAAAATAGGTTATAGTTATAGTAAAACATTATTATCTCTATTAGGTGGGATATTATGATGTTTCCACTGGTTAAAAATGGTGAAACCACATTATTGTTTATGTGATGATAAATTGTTTTTTGGAGTGAGTTTCAGTTTGAAAACATGATTTGAGTAGAATTTAATGTCATATGTCATGTTAAAAAAATTGTATATGAATTATTTACAATTGAAAGAAACCATGTTGTTCTCATTTTGGTTTTATTTTAGAGTTGAATAAAATGATAGCATGTTATTAAAAACACATGATGTTTTATTAGATTGGGTGGTTTTCATAGATGGTTAAAATTAATTGTTCAAACATACTAACGATCAGTAATATGTTAGAGTAACATTCCATGTTTTTTTAAATATCCAATATATATTTTAATTTTATATTTACCAAAATTCATTAGGATATAAGCATACCGATAATGAGTGACGTAAAATGGAATGTAGATCAACCAATAAACTGGGGAGAGAGAATATAAATAAATATTTTAAATGGTGTGGCTTGTATCGATAATATAAGGAATGAGGGTAGATTATATTTTATTATTTAGTTTTCTTTGAAGAGAGTGATGTATTCTATGCTTTTTTTAAATTTTCTATGTTTTTTCATTAATGTTTGTAATAAGTTCTATCTAGATTAAAATTTGATTATTAATGTTTTAATTTTAAAAGTAAAGACTCATTAGAAGGTGATAATTTTAGTGATAATATGAGTAGTTTTAAGAATATTTTTTATATTTTTTTACATTATTTTATCCATATAAATTATAAAAATAACTTGATATATCTGTAGAATAATGTTTTAATGAGTATAAGATTATACTCTACTTGTTTCTATTCACTAGATTAACCTATAGGATGAAATGTTTGTGGGTAATCTGAGTCAAGTAAAGGATATAGTAATTCATTTAGATCAATGAAGATTGTAAATTATGACATAATATATTTTTATTCATTCATTATAATCATTAATTAAGTTAGATAATAATATTTTCTATTGAAAATAATTGATTGAGGGAAGTTATGTGAAATATCATGAAATTTGTGAAGATAAATACATTTTATAATGCACACCCTCAATAAATCATTATGTGAATCTTCTAAAATGGGGATCCCTATATAATACTGTTATCTAGACTATTCCATAATAATATATTTTTATTCCTTCCAAAAATATTTGTTGTGATTAGTGTAATATCAATCATTACTCGCTATGAAACATCCATCCATATCATGTGGTGAACCTTGTAAAAATTATAGTGTGATCATTGTTTTTTTTCATTTTTTTCATTTATTTATATGTTGTTATAAAAGATAATGTTAGGTAAATTTAAATAGAAAATAATCAGTAGTAAAAAATAATGAAGTCGAAATATTTTCAAAAAAATAGTCAATAATGGATTATTTATTCATGCCCACTAATTGAACCTCATAATTATACGGCTGTATAATTGGGGTAAGATCCATACATTCATTATTAATTAACTCAATCTAAATTTATATATTTTTAATTTCAATTAAATTTTGAGTTTCAGGTTCTATCTATAACTTGTATACTAGAATGTGTTATTAATTTTTGTTATCATTAGACTTTATTTCATTGAATTCTTATCAATATATGTCACTATTAAGAGGTGTATAATATTCTCATTTTCTATTTTTATATACATAAAATATGAAGTTAAAAAAATATGAGGTATATATAAGTTATTCTAATGAAAAACATATGGATAATGAGAGACTAAATATATCTAGAGCTGAATAACATAGATGAATATAATTTACCAGATAAATAAGATGGCTTTAAAAAATAAATAATGTAATTTTTCATAACATATAGGATACAAAAAATAAGTATTATATATTTTCATGTTAAAAATAAATTATGTAATAAATCATCAATTAAAGAGGCTATTGATACCCAAACGATCATAAAATTCTTCTTATTGATTTAGGATGAATACATGAAAGAAATATAGTATATCAATTTCCTGTTATATGATATGAGGATAATAATAATTGATAATTATTTGATGGAATACAATGGTTATTCGTGAGTTAAAGATATAAAATGTTTATAAGAAATATCAAAGTAATTAATCTTAAATTATTATTATAAATATTTATAAAAATGAATATACTATTTATATTCATAAGAAACAATGATAAATACATTATTTTAAGAAAATAGATACAAAATATTTGAAATCAAAAGGAAAAAAATTTCAAGATAAGAAAAATAGAGTTTGATTGATCATCTCTGAAAACAATGAAAAAGTTCAATACAATAAAACATGAATATTGAGTTAGAAAACCATTAAAATATTATAGTGGGAGTTGGAAAACATAAACCTATCTTTGGTAACCATTATGTCTGAAGAATTATGTAAAGTGGATGATAATGTCTATACTTATAAGAGTATTGAACAAAATATGGTAGTAAATGAGTGATAGATCGATCAGTTGACATTTTATTTATCGGAGTATCAATAAATTTTTTATAAGAACATTATTAGGTGAAAAAATTATTTTATGTAAAGCCTCGGCACAAGAATCTTGGATCCAGTGCATTGTTTTATTACATTGGAATGATTACAAGGAATAAAATCCTTATGGATCGACCAGTTTGCATTGATTTTAAAGCCATATTATATATGTGATACCCTTAAAACATTCATAAATATAAAATAAAAACAAGATACATAATAAAATGAAATAAAAAACATTCTTGAAATCCAATTCAGTGACTAATTTATCATGACATAGGGAAAGTAAAGGTAATAAGGGTTAGCTCAAATGCTCAATAAGGGTAAGTAAAGAGAAATAAATAATGAAACAACATGAATTAGTTTAAAATGGAAAGGTAAAAAAATAATAAATCATTCCATTGAAATAAATAAATATTGAAAAATCATAATGTCAAGGTAAGGAACTGAAACACATCCCATCTAGTCAATAAACTGAGAATAAACAGTATCCATAGAAATTTCATTAAAAATTTTCTTGGATATATAATTACTAAATTCATATGATGTAAATGGTTAATGATTGGAAACCATGTTTACTAGTTACATAGATCCAATAATTTCACGACCTTTTCAGAAGACAGTTTAGCTATCTCGTAAAAACACAACTATTTTGGCCAATTATTTCATCTAATTAGATTATTAATGCATAAAAGGAATATCTATAACCGGGCCCCTCCAATTTCAAACATATAAAAATAATTCCTTATATATAATATTAAATTTAAATAATAGAAAATATTCTGTATCAAATATCAGTTTTGAAATAAGGATACATATTTTTCAATTATTCCCTACTTAATCAAATAACTGTTAATGTAGACATCGTATTTAAAAAGATATATTTTTTAGAAAATAATAATCTCCATCATATGAAAATATGGATATTCAAGGTAATTTCTAATGAAAATTATTACCATAAAGTGATTATTTCATGATAATATTAATAATCGAAAAAGGAAGTGATATTCCAAGGATATTGATTAAGAACATTCTTGAGTAAAATAATAGTTAAACATTCCAAAGTATCCCATACAGCTTTGAACAATTTAAATAATAATCCCTATAAAGAAATAAAAAACATATAGTATCATGAGATTAATTAGATTCTTGATATAAAATTCCAAATGGATGTATAAAGAATACATAAAATTGAATTGGTGCTTAACTACAAATACATCTCAATGAAATTAATATTGATATGGAGATATTTTCATTATCCATTATTTTTGTTAAAGGGTATTTATCTGCCTGTATAGTTTTTTAAAATATGTTAATAACAAATACCAAAATAATAATAATATTTATAATATCATATATTTAATTCTTATAATACTTCATTACCCATTTTTTAACACAATTTCATTATTTTAAGTATTTTGTGTGTTAATTTCCTAGTTCTATTAAGTATGATTTGACTTGTAATTTGTTGTTCCTATTAATTGAATAAAAATTTAAGAATATCAAGAATTTAAACCATGAATTTTTTATCATATAAATTCATCAAATAAATATTTAGAATAATCTATATTGATTGTAGATAAGAAATAAAGTACACAATTCATGGAGACGGTACGTTGTATGTACACATGGATGCTACTTCTATTTTTATTGTTATATTAAAAAACGAAAATTAAATGATACATAGTTATATTATAATTATATTATCCTAACTATTTCGATATGTGACATAGTTTTATTAAAATAATCCTTAATACGTACCATGTATAGAATCAAAAAATCCCATCACTTTAAGAAGGTGATATTCAATAATTCCACAAACGATATTATCATATTCTAACAAAGTGGAATGAAAAGAGTTATGTGTTATAAAAATTTATAAAAGAATAATGAAATTATAAATGTCTTATATAAAATTTATAAAAATATTTTCCATCATAATGACCACTAGGAGATGTGATAAACGAAGAAAAAACAATCATCATTTTGTGAGGCAATAGTTCATAGATGAAATAAACCAGAATGTTCCGTATCCATTTGAAGTTGGTTTTTGAAAGCCTATGTATAACCATTAACATAAAAAAATAATTTCATATTTAGTATAATTATTTATATAATAACATAATAATAATATTTTATGGTGTGTAGAAAGGAAATAAAATTAAAATCTTAGGGAAGTTGGTTACCTCTTATTCAGGTAACACATTTAGATTTGTACCAAAAGAAATCATTGAATTGATTAATTCCCAAGGTTAGGATTCTATGATAATGGGAGGGATGTTTTGGATCTATTTGGGTAGATATTTTTCAATCTATAGTTTCAAGACATGTGTGATGATGTGGGAGGAGAGGATGCCTTTTTATAGTGGAGGAGGAGTGGCACTATTGTAATATTTTGGAAATGGAATTACATGAAATTTTTTTACATTGAATGTTGCTCCAATAATGGACCCAATTTAAGACTATAAGCTATAGGGTATAAATATTTCTATCCCGCGAATCTTCTAAAATATTATAGGTCATTTGGTCACTTAAGATTAAGGATTAATCCCTAATTAATCTTAATTTTATATTAATCATTATATTTAATTTAAATTAATTTCACTAATATATATGGTCGAAAACTAATTTAACACTAGTAAAAATTATAAATTATTCTGATATAAAAAATATAATTCATTTTTCAGAATTTTAATAAAAAAATATCAATAAATTAATTTAAATTTTATCCTAGATATGGGACGACATTGCGGGTTTTTAAAGTAAAAATGTCTAGAAGTTTCCTATGTTTTTATAGGCAATTTCAAAATGAAATTGATTAGAATTAACTTAATTGGGTTAATATATTTATAATTGACATATTTTTACTTACAAAACCTATTGAAAAAAATATTATAACCTTAATAATTATTTAAACAGAACTGCATTTTTAACTAAAATTCATTACTTTTTATTATTCATCAATAAATGAAACATCCCAAGGAAATACCAAAAATTCACCCTAAGCTAATTTTGATATTCCAAATCCAAAATTTAAGTTTATTTTTTAATATAATATATCTGAAATCATCAAAATTTATTTTTAAAAAAATTTCTCCATTAAAATTTGGTAAAACATGGTCTTACATACAAGCTAATCCCATGTTTTTATAGAAAAAGCCTAAAACGGTGCTTCATATGACGAAATGTAGAAATAAATATATTTTATTCTAAAAATAAATCATTTTAATGACTTTTAGTGTTACATTATCACTACCTTATTTTAAATTTTTTATTTCTATTTAAACGTGATCTCAGTAATCAAAGGATTGATATTTGAAAATAAACATTTTTTGGAAAACCCACATAGTAAATAGAGTTAATAACACATCTTCATACTGACAGATAAGGGAAAGTAAAATGGTCACATAAATGGGTTCCCTCGAAGTAGAAGATAGGTGTGAAATGGAAACATGTTTATTGAAGAAAAATATAACAATCAAGTTCGGATAGAGAGTTATAGAGAACACGGTTAGGAGAAAGTTAAGGATCATAATGCCATAAATTAGTGATAATCTAAGAGGCCTTTTGATTCATCTTAAACAAAGGAACATGGAAAAATAAATTTTATTCAATATTATTTTTCCAGGAGTTGAGGGATTATTTCACTCTATTTTAATATAATTTAGTATACTTACTTGGTTTGTTTCCTTGTACACAATCTTATGATTTGGTCATGACTTGAACTATTTATACTTCACCTATTATAACATCATTCATTGTATAATGATGTAATATATAAATCCCTAAAACTATATCCACAATTCAACCAAAACCATTTCATTTATGGTTCATCTTTCAAAAATATTATGTTCTAATACATTAGAAATAATGTCACCAAATTTCCAAAAATGATCATATCATTGGCCTTTAATCAAAATGATGTAGTTTTTTAATCATCGTATAAAAAATATGAGTAAACATTCATCAAGTATCTTATTCAGATATGGTAATAACATGAATTACAAAAAACATATTGGAAAAATGAATTCTTCCTTTTTCTTTATGTAATAAACATGTTATTGGATATATTTTATAAATCCAAAAGTGTTGTAATCTCCATCAATGATAGAATAGCCCAATTTTCAAAAATATATGAATTTGAACCAAGGTATTCAACAGTTTTTCAAATTAATCATTTTTCTATAATTATCTCAACGTTGGGAATATATTAATGGGTTTTCCCCCTCAATCATGTGTTTTCCTAAAAAATTTAACATTCTACTGAGTATCTTTTTTTCGTACCATTCAACATATGATATAAAATCCTTAATGAAAAAGTTATATTATAAAGTCCTAATATATTTCATTAATTATATGATGGGAACACCATAAATAATATACTTTTAAAATATATTTATTAGATCCAAGTAAATAATTACTTTAATCATTACACTTCAGTTGTTTCATTAACATATGCTTGACCTTGATCCCTTAGATTATGTGGAGTTATATTATCTTTATGTTTTCATAATTTGTTCTCATAGTTAGTAATCTCCTTGCACTTGAAACACAAAATAGTATCCTATTTATTCTTCCCATTTCATTATTTTTCATGGTGACCCTTTTTTATTCAATTATAAAAAACTCCCATTTCATTCAAGAATTTTCTAGGGCGATTCTTTCCAATGTTCTAACACAATGGAAATTTCTAAAACGTATAATTACTATTTGATGTATTATAATTTTCATGGTGTTCAGAATAAATCATCTTCTATTTGTTTCAATTAAATTGATAGGATCATTTAATTTCCTACCCCATCTTGATGGAACATTGAACTATTTATTTATATGATGAAAAATTCTATGAAAACAGTGCCCTTCAGAGATTTGGATTAATAACTTTAAAAAATTGGTTGATCTTGCACTCTTTGTTACATATATAATCTATAGAATTATAGAATAAAATTAAAATAGTTGATTCATAATCTGAAACACACTCCTTTTCCTTTTGATTTATGCCAAGGAACTTCCTCTGCATCTCATTTTTTTGATCATGGGGGATGTATTTATTGAATACTTTTTCTTTAATATTTCTCCATTCCATGAGTTCAATTTTTTACTTCCTCACTGGAATTCTTGATTAAGGATTACCATTGATCAGAATTACCTTAGAGATAATAAAATGAAAGTGTAACCTTTTCATTTTACCACATTATATTTCAATGAATATCTTCTACAAATACATAACCCATTTCTCAACTCTAATTTTATTAGTAGTCCCAGTAAAATATAAGGCCATATATCACATAAAGTGATCCAAAAAAAGATATTGTCTCTATATAATAGGTTTCTCCATTTAGGAAAGTTTATTTTTATTAACCTAAAAATTAATCCCTAATATATCAATTACTTAATCAGTTCTAATACAAGTTACATTGACTTTATCAGCAGGGAAACATCTACCTTGTCCATGAGTATTGATAACATTCTTCCTTCAAGATTACATTTATAATCAATTGAATTTATTTAATTATCTCTTAAAATTAAGAAATTTTTATGAAATTAAATATGGTATAACACATAACATAAATTTACACATTATAAATCCTATAATTATAAACTTTGGTTACTTTGGGGAAATATTTACTTTTAAATCCTCCATTATGGTATGTAAAGATACTGTGAACTATCATACAAATATCCCAAGGAGTGGAAAAACATCTTTATTTTATATCCTATTGTCAGGTACTAGGTTACACTGAGTCATGGATGACAAACCTTCTTATAATTGCTACTCCTAGGTACATATGATTCAGAACCACGTCCATTTGTAGTACAAAAAATGGATGTATAACTAGGAATACCAACATAATTTATACCTTTCCAAAATTCTATGATGTTATTATATACTTATCATCAAATCATAACTTAGGATTATATCTTTTAATAAATGTTTTTTAAATCTAGTTTCCATGTTTTCTACAAAAGTATCTTTGAAACCAACTATAATTCCCCAACTGTAGGTTCTTAGAGCCGGTGCATTACTTTATTAAATTAGCTTGATTACAGAGAATTAAATCCAAAAGGACCAATCAATTTATTATTATTTTAAATATATATATATGAAATTTTATACCCATTATATATTGGGAAATAGGAAATAAAAATACGATACATAATAAAATGATATAAAATGCATCCTAAAAATCTTATTCAATGATTTCTTCTTCGAAACTGGGGGAACATAAAGGTAATAAGGGTGACCTCATATACACAATAAGGATAATAAAGAAGAATAAATAATGAATCAATGGGAATAAATTAATATTTAAACATAAATAATTTATAACACATTACATTAAAATAACTATATAAGGAAAAATCATTATAGTAAGGTAAGAAAGTGAAGCACATTCCATCAAGTTAATAAACTGAGGATGAACTATATATATATAAATGTAGATGAAAACTATCATGGATATATAATAAAGGAATATATATAGGGAAAATTATTACTTGTTGGACTTCATGTTATCTAGGTTCATGGAAATATAACTATTGAGACCTATCATAATACATTTTAGCAATCAAGTAAAACTAGTCTATTTTGGACAACTATTTCTTCTCAATAGACTACTAATGCATTGAGGGGATTACTATAATGGGGCATGCCCATGTCATATTTATCCAAATAATTTACTATATATAAAAATAAATTTAAAAAATAAAAAACATGCCTTATAAAATATCCATATTAAATGAAGGATACATATTTATCAATTATTCCCTATTTAATCAAATATTTTTCAAATTAAGAAGTATTGGTAAAATGAAAATCATTTTAGGAAATAATAATATACATCATATAACAATATTGATATTCAAGGAAATTTCTAAAGAAAAATTATTACCATAAAATGTTTTTTCAACATAAATTTAATAATCATCAAAGGATGTTAGAGGGTAAGGATAATCATAAGAACATTCATAAGGAAAACAATCCTTAACTATTCAAAGGTTTCTCATACCACTTAGAATAATTTAAGTAATAAACCCCATGAACGAATAAAATAAAACTTATATTATCATGAGATTATATAAATTCATGATATAAAATGCCATGTTGAAGTATAAACACCATATAAAAGTTAATTGGTGCATAACAACATATAAGTCTCAATGGAATGAAAATTGAGACGAAATCCCTTTCATTAACATTAATTTTTATTGTGTGGACTTTATCCTCCCATATAGTTGTTTAATATATGTTACTAACTTATACCCTAACCATAATAATGTTTATAATATCATATATTGGGTTCTTTATAATATTTTATTATCTATTTGTTAACACCCATTCATTATTTTCACAATTTTGGGTGTTAATTGCATAGTTTTCTAAAGTATATTTTCACACGTCATTTGTTGTTCTTATTAATTACATCGTGATTTCATCAGATAAAGAATGTAAACCCGGAATTAATTATCATATATATTCAGTACATATTTCTTTATAATAATAATTAATATAGCAACCCAAACTTTTCATACTTTACTATTACATAATTTTAAAGATAAACGACAAAATAGTATTACACATAGAGGATCCAAAGGATTAGTGTCTTGGGAAAACTAGGACCATACATAACCAATACAACATCAAGCATAAACATTTATTTAATTTCATCTTCTCTATATTCTTATTGGCACTTGTCCTCTCCTTAGTACATGTAGCCACCTGAGGATATACATCAAAATGGGTGACCTAGAAGCCCAGTAAGAGGATAGATAAGAACAATATAGCATTGGGTGATCACAATAATAACATGGAAACAGATCATGAACATGAGAGGAAGCATAAATATAAGACTTGAAATGTGGGAATGCATAAAAATGAAACATAATTTCTTAGTTTTTAAGTACCACACATAATTTTGAACCAAGCTAGAATCCTTTTCACACATAATTTAAAATTTACTCATGAGATTCATTACTTTACCCAATGCATTGGAGCGCTGTATAATTCTGGGCGCACCCGTCACATCATAACATTATCATTTATCATGCATGCCACAATGAACATATAACATAAATTAAGATAATTAACCCATGAAAAGGATTGGTTTTCATCTCATAATAATAGATTCATAGGCTTTGGTATCCCAAAAGAAATAGGGAACAACATATTTGATACAAGAACCATCAACTATGAATGAGAGGTAAAAGTTGAGTTCTTAAAAGTAGAGTTATTTTGGAAAAAATTTGGATTGACATAAACTTCATTATAAAACATGTATATCCTAGAAAAGGATAGAAAATTATGAAAAAATTATCTTTAAGGAGTGACCATATCAAAAAAGGATTGAAAGAGAGAGAACCCTAAGGATGAAAATTGGGTTAGAAAATTTCTCCTTACATTGTATCCGAATGCTTCTTGCTCTTTAATGTCCGATATAATGACATTATATTCATTAATTAGAAATTAAATAACCTTTTATACATTAATATGGTTCATTCTGGTTTCATTATGTCATTTTATGTTCTTTTTATGACTTATAGAGTTTAAAAACATTGTTCGTGGATGTCCCTTTTTATGGTTTTTCTTGGGAAGTTCACTTGTATTCATAAATTGAAGTTCGGGTAGAACATGGGTAAACATCCAAAAATGATATTATATGTAATTAATGATATTATAAGAGTTTTAATGATCATATAATTAATTACACTAGATCCATGTGGATGAATCATTAGATAATAATTAAATGATGGTTATTTGGGTCAATTTGGGCAGTTTTTGGATCACAATGAACTTGTTTTAACTTATCACTTAGTAATATGGCCATAGGTTATTTATAGAAATTAAATAAGATATAATACATATAAAATATTATGGTTTAACCATAAAAATGGTTTCATGACCAGATAAGATGGTATAAATGGAAGAAGAAATCATGTCGTTGTTGATGGTGATAAATTAACACCTCACGAACAACGTTCTCTTTAATAAAATAAAAGGAAGAGGGAAAGGGGGTTGGATGGTATAATATCCCATTAGCATCATAACATTCCATTTGATTTATAATACTTGAGTTACAATACCATTTTGATGAAGATATCCAGGGAGAGATCAAGAAGTGAGCTTGAACATGAAAGAAAATTAAAGGAGAAGAGGGAGAAAAATTACCTCTTAAATCGTCCTCTTGAGATCCTCCTTAAGGAAGCTAGGATTGATATTTTTATTAAACCAGCAGCTCTTGTAAGTTAGAGAGTGGATAGGGATGATTTTTGGGAAGATTTTAGAGAAGGATTGGTGCCTGAGAGGTGTGAGGAAGTGAGGGTGTGAAGGGTGGATTTTATAGTGGAGGGGAGAGGGGTTTTCTTAATATAAAATTCATTAGTTTATTATTTCTCAACAAGACAATGAATAGTTATTATTACCTAACCAAAAATAGTAATTTTATCATGTGATCCAGAACCCAGTGAACTTACATCAGTAGAACATCACACATGACACTATAATTAGCTTATTTGGCTTATTTTTGTAAATTAAGGTATTTCACTATTCATAAAAAATTCAAGTATTTCAGAAAAATCCCAAAAATTTACCCCAACCATTTTTCAACATGTAGAATCAAAAAATGAAGTCCATTTTTCAAAAATAATTTTCTAAATATGATTAATTTAATATTTAATTAAAATCATGGTTTACTACTAAAAAACCGTTTTTAAAACATTCATTTACTTATTCTAAAATATAGGTACATCATACTTTCACTTGAAAATTATTTTTATACTATCATAGGTAAGGTTACTATTAATTAAGGTATATCACTATTCATAAGGGTATGTTACTATTCATAAGGGTAGGTTACTATTCACTAAAAATTATTTTTGTTTCATTGGACTCCAAAAATCATCTTGAACACAACTGTGTATGTCAGATTTTCAAAATTCCAAACATAGAAGTGACAAACTTATGTTTAAAGGTCACTTATCACTTATTAGTTCATTATGTTGTGTTTTCAGGTTATTTTATTGCATAATTATAAGAAGGGAATTTCCATTGAAAAAAATTGGGTCGTTACATTCTTCCCCCCTTAAGAAACTTCGACCCTGAAATTCTACTTTTCATAAATAGGTGAGGGTACTTATCCTTCATTGCCTCTTCTGGTTCCCAATTTGCTTCCTCAAACTTATGGTTCCTCCACAACACTTTGACAAGATGGTTTTTCTTTTTTCGTAGAACCTTATCCATCCAATCTAGAAT
The DNA here is from genome assembly GCA_963277665.1 of Viscum album. NCBI lineage: Eukaryota > Viridiplantae > Streptophyta > Magnoliopsida > Santalales > Viscaceae > Viscum > Viscum album. The sequence goes on along the minus strand of OY728135.1, from coordinate 368,089,473 downwards.
CTTTACTGGCTCCTCCTCCTAGGAGAGATCATCTTCTAGCTGCACCACCTCTGAGTTTAGTACATGTGAGGGGTCAGATATGTACTTCCACAGTAATGATACATGGAACCCATTATGAACCTGAAACATATTTGGTAGAAGTGAAAAACGATAGGCTACGGCTCCTATGCGGTCAAGGATCTCAAAGGGGCCAATATACCTTGGGATTAGCTTCCCTTTCTTCCCGAATCGCATGACTCTCTTCCATAGAGATATTCGAAGGAAGACTTTATCTCCAATGTCGAACTCCAATTCCTTTCGATGGTTGTCAGCATCTTTCTTTTTCAGACTTTGATCAGCTTTGATGTGTTTCTGGATGACTTGAACCTTCTATTTCATCTCTTGAATAAGATCGGGTCCAAGTAGATTTCTTTCTCCAACTTCATCCCAAAAGGCTGTAGTTCTACATCGATTCCCATAAAGAGCTTCATACGGAGCCATCTGAATACTCGAGTGGAAGCTATTATTTTATGAGAACTCATCCAATGGTAGATGCTGAACCCAACCGCCTTTGAATTCAAGAGAGAAGACTCTTAGCATATCTTCAAGCGTCTGAATAGTTCTTTCCGACTGTCCATCAGTTTGGGGGTGATAGGTCGTGCTGAAATTCAATTCAGTACTCAAAGTATGTTGAAGGCTCCTCCAGAATTTAGATGTGAACCTTGGATCACGGTCAGATACAATTGAGAGTGGAAAAACTTATAGTCTCACCACTTCTTTCACATATATATTTGCAAGTTGTTAAAGCGAGAGTTCTTACCAAATAACAATAAAATGGACAGTCTTGGTAAGTCGGTCAACCACAACCCATATCGCATTATTTCCCTTTTACGTCTTCGGAAGAACCGTGACAAAGTCCATAGTAACATTTTCTCATTTTCACAGGGGTATAGGCAATGGATGCATCATACCTTTGGACTTTTGTTGCTCAGCTTGAACTTGATGACATAATAAGCACCTTGATATATATTCCACAATCTCCTTCTTCATGTTATCCCACCAGAAGTGTTCTCGGAGATCACGAGACATCTTGGTACTCCCAGGATGGATATATAAAGTTGAGCTATGTGCGTTGTCCAATATCTTCTTATTTATCCTGAGTGATGAAGGCACACAAATCCGCATTCCAAATCGAATCACACCATCATCATCAATATGGAACTCTTGCAGCTTCCCTTCCTTTACTGTTGTCACCCTCTTTTGTATCTTCACATCATCCATTTGTGCTTCCTTAATCTTTTCCTGGATGTATGGTTACACAATAATTTGGTCAAGGTAGGATTTATCCCATGCCCTTATTATTTACAATTCCATTCTCTTCATATCCATGAAGATAGGGTCTTTTTCATTCCGTAGCATGGATAGAGTGGCAGGTTCATTTCTTCTTAGAGCATCAAATACTTTGTTCGCCTTTCTAGGATGATAGTTAATAGAGAAATCATAATCCTTTATTAGCTCTAACCATCTCCTTTGATGTATGTTGAGCTCCTTTTGTGTGAATATATAATTTAGGCTCTTTTGGTCTGTGTATATATCACACTTCTCACCATAAAGGTAGTGCCGCAAGATTTTCAAGGAAAAAATCACAGCTGCCATCTCTAGATCATGTGTCGGGTAGTTCTTCTCATGGATCTTCAACTATCGTGAGGCGTAGGCTATCACATTGTCATTTTTCATTAGTACACAAACCAATAATCTATTTGAAGCATCACTGTATATCACAAAACATTCTCCACTTTTCGGTAGTGTGAGTACAGGTGCAGTGATCAGCCTTCCCTTTAGCTCCTTGAATCTTCCCTCACATTCATCCTTCCAGACATACTTTACCCCTTTCCTTGTTAACTTAGTTAGTGGGCTTGACAATCGTGTGAAGTTTCTCACAAAACGTCGGTAGTACCTAGCTAATCCACGAAAACTATGGATTTCTGTGACACTAGAGGGCCTGGGCCATTCCACGATCACCTTTGTCTTTAAAGGATCCACCTAAATTCCCTCACTTGTGATCACATGTCCAAAGAACATGACTTTCTTCATCCAAAAGTCACACATGCTAAACTTGGCGTACAACTTCTCCTTTCTCAATGTTGCCAACACAAGTCTTAGATATTCTTCATGTTCATCCTTGATCTTGGAGTAGGTGAGAATATCATCGATAAACACTACCACAAATTTTTTGATGTAATGTCTGAAGACTCTATTCATCAAATCCATGAAGATTGCATGGGAATTAGTAAGTCCTAAGGGCATCACCAAAAACTCATAGTGGTCATACCTTGTACGTAAGGAAGTCTTATGAATATCTTCCTTCTTCACCTTTACCTAATGATATCCATAACAAAGATCCACTTTTGAGAAGTATTGATCACCTCTTTACTGATCTAGCGGGTCCTCAATACTTAGAAGAGGATACTTGTTCTTTATGGCGATCTTTTTGAGTTCTCGATAATTGATACACAACCGCATTGTTCCATCCTTCTTCTTCACAAAGAGTACTGGCGCACCCCAAGGTTATTCACTAGGGTGTATGAACCCTTTGTCCTAATGATCTTGTAGCTACTTATTTTCCTCCTCCAGTTCGATAGGATCCATCCTATAGGGACACATCGGGATATGAGTAGCTCTAGGTATGATTTCAATTGAGAAATCTACCTCACGGTCTGGGGGAATTCTGGGTAACTCTACGGGAAATACATATCCGTATTCCCTCACAGTGGGCATTTCCTCAAGGTTGGAACTTTCCTTCAACTCAACCATTTGGGTGAGGTATGCTTCTTCAAAGGGAATCAACACCCACACCATTGAAGTATTTTTAAAAGGAGATTCATGATCTTCCTTGCATTTGTAGAGGATCATGGGATGGCTCTGAATATGAAAAGATACTTCCTTTTCTCTATAGTTTATATGTGCTCTATATAATGAGATCCAATCCATTCCCATTATAGCGTCAAATTCCACCAAGGGAAGTATTACGAGATTTTCTGGAAGAATCTTCCCACATAATCCAATAGGAGAAGAGTCACAAACTTGGGTTGCAATGATTGCACCACTTAGTGTTTTTACAGATATCTCTACTTCACGGTTTTGGGGCTTCGATTCTATAGTTCTAGCAAACTTGAAAAATATAAAGGAAGGCGTAGAACCAGAATCAAATAAGAATTTTTCCATTATTGAGTGTATAAGAAGAGTACCTTGTACGACTTCATTATCATGCTCCACCTCCACATTAGTCATGGCATAAGCCTTCCCTTGTTCCTTTGGCTTTGGTGGCTGCTGATGCTGATTACCCTCGAGAACTAGACATTTAGTGCACTGGTTTGCCTAGTGCCCAAGCTCCCTATAGTTGTAGCATTGAACCATGAGTAGTTCTCTCCTTTCATGGGCTACATTCTACTTAGTTTTCGTGTCTTTTCGACACTCTTGATCATGATTTCCATCTTTCCCACACATAAAGCATTTGCCCATCTTTTTGAGGTAGTTCCCATAGTGCAACTTTCCACATTTTTGGCATGTGGGTCATAGATTTTTCTTCCCATATTTATCATTATATCCACAAGATTGAAACTCCATATTTCTTTTCATCTCACTATATCCATGGGACCATTCCCCAAACTCTATCTCCACTTTGAGATCACACCGAAAAACTTCTTCATAACTCCCAAAGTATCGAATTGTGAGAGCATTTCGAAGGTCTGGTTTTAATCCACTAAAGAATCTATCAATTTTGCTATCATTGTTGATAATAAAACTCGAAGCATACCTGGAAAGCCATGTGAAATTCACTTCATAGGTTGTGACAGATTCTCCTTCTTTTTTCTTGAGCTCTATAAATTCTCTCTCCATCTTCGTGCGAAGAGTTCATGGGAAATACTTATTAAGAAACATTATCTTAAAGTCTTCCCATTACATCTCTTCAATTTCCTCCCTTGGATTGGTGTTATTAATCAAATACCACCATTGATCGGCTTCTACATCTAGATGATAAATGGATAGGTTCACCTTCTCCATCTCAGAATAGTGAATAATAGAAAAGATCTTCTCCATGGAGTTGGCCCACTGTTTTGCAACTAGTGGATCCAAAGATCCACTAAACGTCGGTGGTCGTTGCCGCATAAAACATTTGATACCCAGTTTCTCCCTATTTGGTAAAGGATGACATTCCCCATTATTATGGTTATTGTTCATAACCTGAGATAATTGGGTAACCATCTCCATGAAGTTTTGAACTCCACCTCCCAAATCATTGGGGATGTTGTTCGGGCAATCGCTACATTGGCTCTCGCACGAGTTGTTGGCCTGATTTCTCATGGTTCCCACCATTTTATAAAATAGAAAAGGTTAGAACAAAACATAATTAAAAAATGCATGAATAACATATTCATTTAATCAATTTATACCAAAAACATAACATATGGGATCCCTATGTAAATATTCTTTGGTGCATATTTGTACTTAGTCTCATGCTATAGGTTTTACCTAGGGTTAGCTAATCCTATTTCCCTAATTAACTAGACTTTTCCTCTGATGAAAACTATATAGAACCAACCTTTTCTTAATTTAATATTACATAATTTTAAAGATAAACATCATAATAGTATTAGACATAGAGGATCCAAAGGTTTATTGTCTTCGGAAGACTAGGACCATACATAACCAATAAAACATCAAGCGTAAAAATTTATTTAATTTCTTCTTCTCTAGATTCTTATTGGAACTTTTACTCTCCTTAGTAAATGTGGAAAGATGAGGATATACATAAAAAGAGGTGAGATAGAAGCCCAGTAAGAGGATAGATAAGAACAATATAGCATGGGGTGATCATAATCATAACATGGAAAAAGATCATGAACATGAGAGGAAGCATAAATATAAGACTTGAAATGTGGAAATGCATAAAAATGAAACAAAATTTCATAGTGGTTAACTACCACACACACTTGTGAACCAATATAGAATCATGTTCACACATAATTTAACATTTAATCATGAGATTCATCACTTTACCAAATGTATTGGAGCGCTGTATAATTCCGGGTGCACCTGTCCCATTATAACATTATAATTTATCATGAATGACACAATGAACATATATCATAAATTAAAATAATGAACCCATGAAAAGTATTGGGTTTCATCTCATAATAATACATTCATAAGCTTTGGGTTCCCAAAAGAAAGAGGGAACAACTTATTTGATACAAGAACCATCAACCATAAATGAGAGGTAAAAGTTGAGTTCTTAAAAGAAGAGTTCTTTTGGAAAACATTCGGATTGAAATAAACTTCATTAAAAAACATGTATATCCCATAAAAGGAAATAAAATTAAGAACAAATGATCTTTAATGAGTGACCATATCAAAAATGGAGTGAAAGAGGGATAACCCGAAGGATGAAAGTTGGGTTCAAGAATTTCCCCTTACCTTGTATCTGAATTCTTCATTGTGTTTAATGTCCTGTATAATGAAATTATATTCATTAATTAGAAATTCCAGAACCGTTTATACAATAATATTGTTCATTCTGGTTTCATTGTGTCATTTTATGTTCCTTTGGATGACATATAGAGTTTAAAAACATTGTTCAGGGATGTTCGTTTTTATGGATTTTCTTGGGTGGTTCACTTGTATTCATAAATTGAAGTTTGGTTAAAACATGGGTAAACATCCAGAAATGATATTATATGTAATTAATTATATTATAGGAGTTTTTATTATCTTATAATTAATTAAATTAGATCCATGTAGATGAATAATTAGATAATAATTAAATGATGGTTATTTCGGTCAATTTGGGCGGTTTTGGATCACAACGAACTTGTTTAAACTTATCACTTAGTAATATGGAAATATGTTATTTCCAAAACTTTAAATAGGAAATAATACATATAATATATTCTGTTTCAACCATAAAAATGGTTTCATGACCAGATCTGAAGGTATAAATGGAAGAAGAAAGCATGTCGTTCTTGAAGGTGACAAATTAACACCTCAGGAACAACGTTCTCTTTAATAAAATAAAAGGAAGAGGGAAATGGGTTTGGATGGTATAATATCCCATTATAATCATAACATTCAAGTAGATTTATAATACTGGAGTTAAAATATCATTTTGATGAAGATAGGTGGGGATAGATCAAGAAGTGAACTTGAACTTGAAAGGAAATTAAAGGAGAAGATGGAGAGAAATTAACTCTTAAATCGTCCTCTTGAGATCCTCCTTAAGGAAGCTAGGCTTGTTCTTTTGATGAGACTAGAAGCTCTTTGTCATGGGAGAGGGGCTAGGAAATATTTTTGGGTATATTTTATAGAATTATTGGAGCTTGAGAGGTGTGAGGAAATGAGGGTGTGAAGGGTGGATTTTATAGTGGAGGGGAGAGGGTTATTCTTAATATAAAATTCATTAGTTTATTATATATCTAAAAGTCAATGAATAGTGATTATTACCTGACCAAAAATAGTAATTCTATCATGTGATCCCGAAAAAAGTGGGCTTACATCATTATAACATCACATATGACACTATAATTAGCTTATTTGGAATATTTTTGTAAATTAAGGTATTTCACTATTCATCAAAAATTCAAGTATTTCAGAAAAATCCCAAAAACTTTACCTCAACCATTTTTCGATGTGTAGAATCCCAAAATGAAGTTCATTTTTAAAAAATAATTTTATAAATATGATTAATTTAATATTTAATTAAAATCATGGTTTACTACTAAAAAACAGTTTTTAAAACATTCATTTACTTATTCTAAAATATAGGTACATCATACTTTCACTTGAAAATTATTTTTATACTATCATAGGTAAGGTTACTATTAATTAGGATATATCACTATTTATAATGGTATGTTACTATTTATAAGGGTAGGTAACTATTAACCAAAAATTATTTTTGTTTCATCGGACTCCAAAAATCATCTTGAACACAACCGTGTACGTCGAATTTTCAAAATTCCAAACACAGAAGTGAAAAAATTATGTTTAAAGGTAAGTTATCACATATTATTTCATTATGTTTTGTTTTCATGTTATTTTATGGCATAATTATAAGAAGATAATTTCCATTTAAAAACTTTGGGTCGTTACAATTAATGTTCTTAGATAAAAAATAAAGTGCACCGTTTTGTAGAGACGATATGTCATACGTACTTGTGAATACTACATCCATTTCATTTTTCATATTACATTATTGAGTAGTAAATGATATATATGTATATTATAATTAAATTACCATATATATTCCATATATGATACATTGGTTTACTAAAATTATCCTTAATATGTTTCATGTATATCATGAATAAATCACACCGCATTAAGGACGCATTAGTCCACCCTTCCACAAATGATGTTATCATAGTTATAAAAAATAGAATGTATAGATGTATGTGTAATTAAAAAATAAATAAGAATGAATAAATTATAAATATCTAATATATATCATGTATAAATATTGTTTCTATCATATTGACCACCTTGAGAGGAGGTAAATAAAGAACGAACAATCATTATTTCCTGAGGCGGTGGTTCTTTGTTCAGATAAACAGTATGTTTGTTAACCATATATAGGGGTGTGTATAAGGGTAGGTTGAAACCGGAACCTACCATAATAATATTATATCTATGATACTATTTTATATATAATAATATAATAATTAAATTTTAGTGATTATATAATATAAATAAAATTAAAATCTTGAGAATGTATGTTACAGCTTCTTTGGGAAAATCTTTTTGATTTATAGGAAAAGGAATCCTTGGATTAATTAATACCAAAGGGTAGGATATAAATATTAAAGTATTAATTTTTAAGATCTATTTGGTGAGATTATGGTGGAGAAATTTTTTCTTTAGATGTGATAGGAAGTAGGAGGACATAAGGCTATTTTATAATGAAGGAGGAGTGACACTGTTGTAATATTTTGACAATGTAATTACAGACACATTTCTTACATTTCATTTGGAACCATTAATGGACCTAATTTTATACATGTGATTATATGGTCTAAATATTTATATAAAATTTCTCTTTGACAAGTGTCTAGGTCAATTGGGACCATAAAATTATGGTTTATTCCCATATTAAGCTTAATTTTACCTTCATCATTGTAGTTAATTTTAATTAATTTCACTAATATTTTTGGTCAAAAAAATTTGAGCTTGTTAGAAATTAAAAATAATGATTATTCTAAATATGGAATAAAATTTTCCAAATTCCAATCTCAAAAGCGGCATAATATAATTTAAATTTAATCCTGCAGATGATATGGGAATGCAATATTTTAAATTATAAATGTTTGTATGTTTGCTACATTTTTATAGTAACATTAAAATTGAAATTGATTAAAATGACATAAATTGGGTTAAAAATTTTATAATTGTTTTATTTTTACTTTAAACCCCAATTTTAAATATAATTTAACAATATTAATTATTTAAACCAAATGGATGTCTTTAACTAAAATGAAGTATTTTTTTACTATTCATCAAAAAAATGAATCAACTAATACAAATATCAAAATTTCACCATAAGATAATTTGTATATTACAAATCCAAATACCAATTTTAGTTTGAAAAATAATATTTATAAAATACTCAAAATTTAGTTTAATAAAGTATCACTATTAAAATTCCATAAAACTAAGTCTAGTGTATTTTCTAATCATGTGTTTTGTATTGAATAATATTAACATGGTGTTACATGTAAATAGAGATTAAAAGAAATTATTTTTATTGTAATATGTAAACATTTTAATGTCTTGGGGTGTTACATTTTAAAACAAATTTTAGAATTAATATTTGAATGAACGGAACTACTATAAATAAAATTTCCCATTTGATTTATTTAAATGTATTATTATAAAATATGGTTAATGAAAACACATGATCTTATTTTGTTTTATTCTATCCAATAGGATTTAAATTTACATTATGTATCATTACTATTAATAATATAGTCATTGAATAGTGATCACATGACTAGTATAAATACAGGGGTTTCACAACCCCAATTGACCATGACAAAGGAAGTGATGGCATCGACCTATAGGATCTAACCCTATGAAGCCCATTTATCAGATATTATAAGATATATAGTATTTTTAGGATTTAACCTAAACCAAGCCCAAGCTAATATACAAAAACTTGAGCATGAGAAAAACAATTTACAGGAGAAGTTCGGGGTGATCAAGATCACCACCCATTCTATGTTTTCCAAATCTCCCCACGAAATTCCCACTATCTTTATCCTTTCTCTGAGAGAAATTTTTGGTGTGTTAAAGGAATATTTAAAAATTATATAGAAATATTGTTATTTTTTTTATTGAATAATGACTATATTTTCATTTTTTTATTATGACTTTGTTAATAAATCTTTTTGATACAATATATCATGATTTTTATTTCTGGTGAATATTCAAATTCAATTTGTTTAATTTATGAATTAATATATTTTTAAAATAAATAAAATTTTAATGAAATATTATTATTAGATAATTTTAATCAAATATAACAAATCCTAAAATCATTATAAGGGTTTTAAAAACTTATAATTTCAAAAAAAAACCCCATCATTTTCAATAAATATAGGATAATATTTAAAAAGTTAAAATTCAAAAATTTGGATAATTATTTAGATAAAATGAATATTATTTTTGATACCATTGTGTTGAAATTTTCTAATTGTGAATTTTTAATAATTTTCTAAGTCAGTTGAATTTCATAGGTAAGGAATTAAATATCCTATAAATATACTTTTTGTATTATATCATCAAAGTTACCTGATGGTGTTTTAATGAGTAATATAAATCATATCTAAAACCAAATGTGTTTTTACCATTAAAATAATATGATTTTAATTTTATTCTATACATTTTATAAATCCTTTTTGAATCCTCCAAAACTTATGATGTGTTTTAAGTTTTTAAAATCATTTCATTAATAGTGTGTGTAATGACCCAAAGTTTCATTAATGGAAATCCCTCTTGATCTAATTAAATGTCTCTTTATGTTTATATAAAATGTCAACATATTTGGTTTTATGTTAAGAATTTTGATCATTGGTAATATAGCTGTTGAGTAGTTATCCCATGATTAGTATAAATATAGGGCTTTAACAAATCCAATTTACTTAGAAAAAAGAAGCGATGGCCTCGTCCAGTAGAAGTGCTCCATAAAAATCCCATTTGTCAGAGCTCGGAAAAGAGGTGGCATATTTGGGCTTTTCGCTTGACCAAACCCAAGCTGAGCTTCATCATGTCAAGCTCAAACGGGACCATCTATGGGAAAAGTGGAAGTTGATAGAGATTACCCCACAAGCGATGTTATCTGAGCCCCCCCAAGAGTCTGTCACCATCGTACACCTTACACATAGGTCTTATGCGGCGATTTTAAGGGGTTATGTAACAAATCACTAGTACTATGTTCATGTACATTTTTGTTTTTATATAATAATGTAATACTTTCTTGTCATTATTGATACATTGTAAATAGTTTGTAAAGTACAAATAGTGTTTTTAGTTATTATTTAATTAATAATTAAATTTTATTAAATTAAGGGATTTTTTAATTAAATAATATTTTTCATAATATTTTATTATTATTATTATTAAATTAATTTTTATTATATACAAATGATCATATAATTTTATGAATGCAATTTTAATTTTTGTTAAGGTTTGAAAGCCATTTTTGTCAAAACCCGTGAATTTTCGATGAATGCCGGTTTTTATTTTAAAAGTGAAAATTAACATATTTATAAAATTATTTAGATAAAATAAATTTTATTTCTGGAATCAGGTCATCGAAATTATCCAATAGTTAATTTTTCATAATTTTCTGAGACAGTCCAATTTTTGAGTTAAAATTAAATACCATTTAAATATATAAGGTGTTTTATGACTTCATAATGACCCAATAGTGATGTAATAAAATACTATAATCTTTATGTTCGGCCAATATATGTTTTAAAATTAAAATAATGTGATTTTGGGTTTGTTTGGATTACTTTTCAAAGCATTAATGGACCCCTCAAGACTTATTAAACACCTTGTCGTTTTAAATTAATTTCCATGGGAGTATGACTCCCCTCCACATAAGAAACCCTTTTATTTTAAGAAGTTAGGACTTTAGACTTATAAAATATTGTTTTCCTATTCCCTTTTCCAAAAACCATGGGGAAAAACCATGGGATGGTTTGTGGTTTGGATTAATTTAATGTAAGGGGACCCAAACCTAAATAATAAACAATTCCCTCACCTTTCCTATGTAAACCCACCCATGCTCCCACTTCCTCCTCAATCAAAGCCTTTGGAGTTCGTCCAACCTCTACCCTACTCTCTCTAGAATCCTCCCAAGGTTCCACAATCTCCCAAGAAGCCTCTCTCTTGCCTTTGGAAGCACACTTCCCAGTAAGGGTTTTTTCTTCCTTTCTCATTTTTGTCCAATTTGCATTAAGTTGTTTTGCCTTTTAATTTCAATTATGAATGTTGGGGTATGGTTTCTCACCTCCCTCATACTGCTATATTTATGTTTGAATGATGGGAGACCCATTTCTCTCTCATTAAATGCCTCCCATGTACACCCGTTACTATGCTGAAATTCCGAAAGGAACTTCTCTCTCCTCTTGTACATTCAAGCAATACTTCTGTATCATGAATCTAAATTCCATTACAATTATTGGTAAATGTATCTATATAACCTCCATACTTCCCATTACATGTAAATATGATGAGAAACCTCTTTCTCTCTCATCAACCATTTTTATGAATTCTTATGTCACGTCGTTATGCTACCGAAATCGCACCGATTTTCTAAGCCAATGTCATTATGTAGTGAATACCCTGCACATTTCTCCATCAAAGGTATTAAACTTTATGCACACTTACTTGTTTATTATAAGGTTTAATGTATTAATTCCACATTCCTTTATCGTGGAATAAATGATTATGTTTTATGAATCCATGTTTTATGATCCATGTGGCACACTTATGCATGAAATGAAATGTTTAAGAATGGTGCACCCTTATAGCGCTCCAATGCATTGGGTAAAGTGTAGTATCATGATACATCATGTGAAATGAGTGTTGACTCATTCTAATTCAAGTGAAACGAGGGTTTTACTTTTTCTTCATGTGCAATGATGGTTTACTCATGCTCCATGTGCAATGAGCCTTGGCTCATGCTAATTCCATGTTAAGTGTTGTTGGCACATTTCCATGTTATGATTATCATGATTTATCATGCCTTTATGTTCATGTTTCTCTTGTTCCCTATTGATATTACTAATGTATAACATGTATTGTACTCCTCATGTTATTCCATGTGTATTCCGTTACTGGGCTTTATAGCTCACCCTTTTCTTATGCGTGTCCTCAGGTTATCCCATTAAATGAAAAGTACGAGGGAATGTAGTGGTTATGTAAAGGAAGTTTTCAATAAAGATTATGTATTTCATGTTTTAAGTTTTTCTGTAATGATACTAAGCCCCAATGACACTAATCCTCTCGATCTTCTTTATTGTATCGAGTGAAGTTTTATATAATAACTCTTGTTTAAGTTTATAGTAAAATCAGGGTTGTCATAGTTGGTATCAGAGGATAGGTTTAGTTATTTTCAGGATTAGGATTAGAAAACCTTAGTAAAGACTTAGAGACAAGACTATGTATAATAAAAAAATCCCTAAGTTTTTTAACTACTGAGTAAGTGGTTTATTAAACAAATACATCCCTGTCTGGATACGAGCAGGTAGAGGCGGCTCTGGCACAGATGTATCCTATGGGTAAAACCCGAAAACAACACATTGATCTAGACTCGAACGAGAAATGGTGCACGACAACGGGCCTTGCTGCACTCTTGGTTACAACACTCCTGGGGGATATGTTTTGATAAATTCACATGTTTAATATGAACCCTTATTAAGGGAATTAAAAAAAATGGCCCTAAGAATATATTTTAGAAAGTAGATCATGAAAATCCTAGATTGAAGCCTATAGACTCATGAGTTAAGGAAATAAAAGTTTATTTATAATTAATCAACTTTTTTCTTTGGATTACCCTTTATGTGTTACCCCAAACTTTACTTTTATTCTAGCCAATGGCCGGTAATAGGAGGACTCGGACTAACAACTGTTGTGAAGATCAGTTTGATGACTGTACTAATGAGATGCCCAGTCCAATGGGAGCGGGAATCGCGAACTTTTTCATGATTCTCTCTCAGATAACTCAAGTTTTGAATAGAAACACGGGTCAAGAGGAACTTTCAACCCCCCTAAGAAATAACAAGTCCCTATCGAGAGATTAATGAGATAAAGGCCTCCTACTTTTAGAGGATCATCTGATCCCACGATCGCTGCACAATGGATAAACTCCATTGAAAAGATCTTATCCATCCTTCAATGTTCTGAACAAGAGAAGGTTCTCCTGGCATCTTATCATATGGAGGGTGAAGCTTATCAATGGTGGACTTTGATCAAAAATATGAAGACTGAGGAGGAGATCGAGGCATTGGAATGGAAGGATTTCCGAAAGATTTTTTTTGATAAATATTTTCCGTGCACCCTGCGGCTTAAGATGGAAAGGCACTTCCTTTCCCTCAAGAAAAAAGATGAAGAATATGTTGGAGCGTACGAGGAAAACTTCACAAGGCTTTCACAATACGCTTCCGGATTTGTCGTTACCCCAGAATGAAAAGTTGACCACTTCTTTGGTGGGTTGAAGCCTAGCCTACAGAAAGCATTGGCGATCCGTGACTTCGACAGCTATGAGAAAATTGTTCGATGTGCCCTCAAGGTCGAAATGGAGATCGGGGAATCACAGGGGTATTAAGGGGATAAGAAGCGTAAGGTGGACTTCAATGCGGGTGGTCCGATGGATAAATCCAATGGTGCTAAGAAGATCCATCACCCCTCTTGACAAAATTGCGGAAAGAAGCACCTTGGAAATTGCCTTAAGGGGACGAGGAAATGCTTCAAGTGTGGAAGAGAATGGAACCTAGCTATTAACTATCGGCAAGAAAGACCCACGGTTGCGATAGAGGAGAAGAACACTCTGTTTGAACCTCAACGCGTTGTTCAATGCTACAAATGAAAAGAACCAGGGCATTTTTGAAAATCAGTTCCCTAATCCAAGGGTTTTCGGAGGCAACCAACAACCTCCAAGGCAACAAAGAAAAGCTTTTGCCATCACTTCTGCCGAAGTTAACCCCGACAAAGAAGTGGTGATAGGTACGCTATTTATTCATTCAAGAATAGAGGACATACTTTTTTATTCAGGTTCTACGCATTATTTTATATCTCGAAAGTTTAGTAGAACAATCCCAGCACCACCACAAATCATGGTAGTGAAGAAGTCTGTGAGTACGGAAAATGGGGCAATCATTTCATCCCATGAGTATAAGTCCTCCCCTGTTATAATCTGTTGATTGAATTTCTCATCGAACCTCATAATACTACCTATGGTGGAATTTGATGCTATTCTTGGCATGGATTGGCTTTCCCTACATAGATCCAACATAAATTGTCGGGAGATGGAAATCACACTCCATATGGAGAATTGACCCCCGATTCTTTACAAGTGTAAGGAGGGAGATGAATCTCATTTAGCTCCATCATCTCAAGCATGGATATTACTACCCTATGAGCACTCGTATCTGGCTCAGATGACTGAGTTCAAGGAAGAAACCATCCTTGAATAAATTCCTATTGTGAGAGAATTCGCTGAAGTGTTTCCCGAGGAACTGCCTGGTCATCCTCCTAGAAGAGATGTTGAATTCTCAATTGAACTTATACCCAGGGCTTTACCAATATCCAAGACTCCATATAGAATGGCTTTTGTAGAGCTTGAAGATCTGAAGAAACAACTATAGGAGAATCTGGATAAAGGGTTTATACGCCCAGGTGCTTCACCATGGGGTGCACTAGTCCTCTTTGTCAAGAAGAAGGATGGGTCAATGCACCTTTGCATCGATTATCGTGAGATCAACAAAATCACGATAAATAACAAGTATCCTCTCCCACTAATTGAAGAATTTTTCGATCAGCGGCGTGGAGATCAATACTTCTCCAAGGTGGACTTTCGGTCGGGATATTATCATGTAAGGGTGAAGAAGGAATATATCCCCAAGACTGCTTTTCTCACAAGATACGGGCACTATGAATTCATAGTAATGCCTTTCGGACTCACTAATGCTCCAGCAATCTTCATGGAATTAATGAATAGAGTCTTTAGAGATTACCTCGACAAATTTGTGGTAGTGTTTATAGATGACATTCTAATATACTCCAAAACCAAGGAGGATCATGAGGAGCATTTAAGAACTGTACTAGAGACTTTGCGCAAGGAGAAGATCTATGAAAAGTACAGAAAGTGTGACTTCTAGTTGAAGGAGGTCTCATTCTTGGGCCATATCATCACAAGTAATGGGATATATGTGGATCCCTCCAAAAAAATGCAATTGAGGGATGGCTGAGGCCTACATCGGTAACAGATATCCGTAGCTTCTTGGGGTTAGCTGGATATTATCGACGATTTGTGAGGAATTTATCACGATTTTTCAACCCTCTTACCAAGCTAACTCGAAAGGGAGTAAAGTTTTCTTAGAGTGATGAATGCGAAGAAAGCTTCAAGGATTTTAAAAGGAGGCTTATCACTGCGCCCGTGCTATCTTTACCCACAAGTGGGGAAAATTTTGTGGTATTCAGTGATGCTTCGAAGAAGGGCTTAGGTTGTGTGCGGATGCAGAATGATAAAGTGACATCCTATGCCTCAAGGAAGTTGAAAATCCATGAGAGAAACTATCCAATGCATGATATGGAGTTGGCGGCTGTGATCTTTGCCTTGAAAATCTAGCGGCATTATCTCTATGGAGAGAAATGTGAGATATATACTGACCACAAGAGTCTTAAATATATATTCCCACAGAATGAGAATAATATGCGCTAGAGAAGATAGATAGAGCTAATCAAAGATTATAACTGTTCAATACATTACCACCCTAGGAAAGTGAATAAGGTGGAAGATGCCCTAAGTAGAAAGGACCCAATGATTCTATCAATGATGAGAATTGAGAAGGTTCCAATCTTCTTAGACTTGATGAAGATGGACATGGGAATCATAAAGAAGGGAACATCATCAATCCTTTCAAAAATTATTGCTCAACTGTCTCTTTTGGAAAGGTTAAAGGATGCTCAAAAGGATGATGTGGGAATTCAGGAAAAAGTGGAAGCTATCAAAAAAGGGAAATCCTCAGAGTTTAATGTTAATGAAGAAGGAATTGTGCATTTTGGGAAAAGACTATGTGTTCCATGGAGTCCGGAGATGAAGAAGGAACTATTGGATGACGCAAATAGTTCAAATTTCTCTATTCACCCAAGGAGGAAAAAAATGTATCGAGATCTACGAGAAAAGTTTTGGTGGGATAATATGAAGAAGGAGATCGCTGAATATACATCAAATTTCCTGGTGTGTCAGCATGTGAAGGCAAAGAGGAAGAAGTCTAAGGGGATGATGAAACCATTGCCCATACCAGAATGGAAATGGGAGAACATCACCATGGACTTTGTCACCGGACTTCCAAGGACATCCAAATGCAACAATGCAATCTAGGTTGTTGTGGATCGTCTTACAAAGACTGCACACTTCATTTATATTCGGGAGGATTTCTCATTGGATCAACTAGCATGGAAATATATCAGGGAAGTGGCAAGGATTCATGGAGTACCACTATCTATTGTGTCTGACCGAGATCCAAGATTCACCTCTATGTTTTGGAATAGTCTTCAACATGCTCTGAATACTGAACTAAACTTCAGTACGGCCTATCATCCTCAAACTGATGGCCTATCTGAGCGGACTATCCAAACACATGAGGACATGTTGAGAGCATGCTCAATGGACTTTAAAGGAGTACCAGATCAACATCTTCCTCTGGTTGAGTTCTATTATAATAACAGTTTCCACTTGAGCATCCAAATGGCACCATATGAATCCCTATATGGGAAAAGGTTTAGAACACCGGTGTGTTGGGATGAGTTCGGTGAACGTAAGATTCTTGGAATAGAAATGGTTGAGGAAATAGTGGAGAAGGTGAAAACCATTCAGTAGTATATCAAGGCAGCCCAGAGTCGACAGAAGAGTTATGTAGATAACCGTTGATGAGACCTTGAGTTCAAAGTTTGATACATGGTTTTTCTAGGCATATCTCTGTCGAAGAAGGTCATGTGGTTTGGAATGAAATGGAAGATAAGTCCAAGGTACATCGACCCCTTCTAGATTCTTGATTGTATCGGGGTTTTGGCCTATCGACTAGCACTTCCACCTACCATAGCCAAAGTACATGATTTCTTTCATGTATCCTTCTTAAGGAAGTACATACCGAAACCTTCATATGTACTCTCTTCTGAGGTGGTACAATTCAAAGATGATCTTTCTTATGAGGAGAAACAAGTGAAGATATTAGATCGTAGAGAAAAATTTCTATGAAATAAGACAATGCCCCTCGTCAAGGTGTTGTGTAGAAACCAAAAGTTTGAAGAAGTGACATGGGAATGAGAGGAAATGATGAAGTTGAGTTACCCACAACTGTTTTAGAGTGGGAAAATGAAAATTTCAAGGGTGAAATTTCTTAAGGGGGGAATATTGTAATGACCAAAAGTTTCATTAATGGAAATCCATATTTATCTAATTAAATGTCTCTTTATGTTTATATAAAATGTCAACTTCTTTGGGTTTATGTTATGAATTTCGATCGTTGCTAATATAGCCGTTTAAGAGTGATCACATGATTAGTATAAATATAGGGCTTTAACAAATCCAATTTACTCAGAAAAAAGAAGCGATGGCCTCATCCGGTAGAATTTCTCCATACGAAGTCCATTTATCGGAGCTCAGAAAAGAGGTGGCCTCTTTGGGCTTCACTCTTGACCAATCCTAAGCTGAGCTTCATCATGTCAAGATCGAACGATATCTTCTATGGGAAAAGTGGAAGTTGATAGAGATTACCACACGAGCGATGTTATCCGAGCCCCCCCAAGAGTCTTTCACCATCATACACCTTACCCTTAGGTCTTATGCGGCTGTTTTAAGGGGTTATGTGACAAATCGCTAGTACTATGTTCATGTACATTATTGTTTTGTATATAATAATGTATATACTTTCTTGTCATTATTGATACACTGTAAATAGTATTTAAAGTACAAATAGTATTTTTAGTTATTATTTTATTAAGAATTCTATTTTATTAAATTAAGGGATTTATGAATTAAATAATATTTTATTAAAATAATAATAATATTATTATTAAATTAATTTTTTATATATAAATGATCATATGATTTTATGAATGCAATTGTAATTTTTATTAAGGTTTGAAAGCCATTTTTGTCAAAACCCGTGAATTTTCGATAAATGTCGGTTTTTATTTTAAAAGTGAAAATTAACATATTTAGAAAATTATTTAGATAAAATAAATATTTTTTCTGGAATCAGGACATCGAAATTATCCAACGGTGAATTTTTCATAATTTTCTGAGACAGTAAAATTTTTGAGTAAAAATTAAATACCGTTTAAATATATAAAGTGTTTTATGACATCATAATGACCCAATAGTGATGTAATAAAATAATATAATATTTATATTCTGCCAATATATGTTTTAACATTAAAATAATTTAATTTTGGGTTTGTTTGGATTACTTTTCAAATCATTAATGGACCCCTCAAGACTTATTAAACACCTTGTCTTTTTAAATTAATTTCCATGGGAGTATGACTCACATCCACATAAACAACCCTATTATTTTAAGAGTATCGGACATTTTACTTATAAAATATTGTTTTCTTATTCCCTTTTCCAAAAACCATGGGAAAAAACCATGGTATGGTTTGTGGTTTGCATTAATTTAATGTAAGGGGACCCAAACCTAAATAACAAAGAATTCCCTCACCTTTCCTATATAAACCCACCCAAGCTCCCACTTCCTCCTCAGTCAAATCCTTTGGAGTTCATCCAACCTATTCCCTAATATCTCTATAATCCTACCAAGGTTCCACAATCTCCCAATAATCCTCTCACAAGCCTTTCTCTAGCCTTGAAAGCACACTTCCAAGTAAGGGTTTTTTCTTCCTTTCTCATTTTTGTCCAATTTTATTTAAGTTTTTTTGCCATTTAATTTCTTTTATTAATGTTGGGGTATGGTTTCTCAACTCCCTCATACTGGCCTATTTATGTTTTAATGATGGGATACCTCTTTATCTCTCATTAAATGCCTCCCATGTACACCCGTTACTATGCCGAAATTCCGAAAGGAACTTCTCTCTCCTCTTTTACATTCAAGAAATACTTCTGAATCATGAATCTAGATTCCATTAAAATTGTTGGGAAATGAATATATATAACCTCAATACATTCCATTAAATGTAAATATGATGATAAACCCCTTTATCTCTCATAAACCATTTTTATTAATTCTTATGTCACACCGTTACGCTGCCGAAATCGCACTGATTTTCTAAGACAATGTCATTGTGTAGTGAATACCAAGCCCATTTATCCATCAAAGGTATTCACCTTTATACACATTTACTTATTTATTATAAGGTTTCATGTATTAATTCTACATTCCTTTAACAGGAAATAAATTATTATATTTTATGAATCCATGTTTTATGATCCATGTGGCACACTTATGCATGAAATAAAATGTTTAAGAAGGGTGTTCCCTTATAGCACTCCAATGCATTGGGTAAAGTATAGTATCATGATACGTCATGTGAAATGAGTGTTTAATCATGATAATTCAAGTGCAATGAGGTTTTTTCTCATTCTTCATGTGCAATGAGGGTTTACTCATGCTCTATGTGCAATGAGCCTTGGCTCATGCTAATTCCATGTTAAGTGTTGTTGCCGCATTTCCATGTTATGATTATCATGCTTTAACATGCCTTTATATTCATGTTTCTATTGTTCCCTATTGATATGCCTAATGTCTAAAATGTATTATACTCCTCATGTTATTCCATGTGTATTCCCTTACTGGGCTTTATAGCTCACCCTTTTCTTATGCATGTTCTCAGGTTATCCCATGCAATGCTAAGTACGAGGGAATGTAGTGGTCATGTATAGGATGTTTTCAATAAAGATGATGTATTTCATCTTCTAATTTTTTATGTAATAATCCTAAGCCCCATAGACACTAAACCTCTCGATCTTCTTTGTTGTATCAAGTGAAGTTTTATGTAATAAATCATGTTTAAGTTTGTAATAAAAGCAGGGTTGTTATAATGTGACTCACCTCCACAACACCAATAGTAATATTTTAACAATTTAGGGCCATTGTATTTTAAAATAATGTAAACCAATCCCTTTTGGAATAATACATGTGAAAAAACCAGGGGATGGGTTGTAGTTGGGGATATTTTATTATGTAGAGTATAAAATATAAAAAAAATGAAATCCCCAAACATTCCAATATAAACTCGCCCAATATCCAATTTATCTTCACTAAAACACCTTGGATCATGTCTATACTATGACCTATACTCCCTATATTCCACCTAAGGAACCCCCAATTTCTAAATAGGTCCTTCCCAAGACATTAGATCCACACATTAATGTATGATAACCTCATCTTCCACAGTCCTCTTTTATCATGCACTTTTTTTAAATTATGTCTTTTAATTTTCATTTTATAATGTTGGGATATGATATTACATATTACCCTTACTATAAATTTTATGTATAAATAATTATATATTCCTTTCACTCTCATCAGGCCTCCCATGATCCTTTATGTACTCATATTACCTAGTCGAAATTTCAGAAGGATTATTTTCTCTATTAATGTTTCATTATTACCATATGCCTTATAGTAATAGATTTCTAAAGTTGGGATATGCTTTTCAATTTATGTATTTTTACCAATTATATATATATATATATATATATATATTATGATATATATCTTTCTCTCCCACCAAACCATATTTATGAATCTTTATCTGACGTCGTTATGCAACCAAAATTTCACCATGATCCTCCCCACCAAAACAATTGTGTAGTGAATACAATACCTATTTCCTTTCATGGGTGTTCACATTTAGAAACATATAAATTTTTGTTGGGGACTTAAATATAAGTATTACACAATCTTTAATCATATAATAAATCATTATGATAAATGAATAAATGTTTTATGGTTGATGTGGAACTCTTAGGAATGATAATGAAATGAACGTGACGAGTGCACCCAAATAGCACTCCAATACATTGGGTAATATTTAGTGTAACAATACATCATGTTTGGACAAGGGTGTACTTAATTCCATTATATTACTTTTCCACCATGATGTCTTGGAATATATATCCTTGACATATGCTTATGACATAATGTTTTAAGTTGTTTTCAAATTTCCCATATTTCTATTACGATTACCATTGTATATCATGTCTCATTGTTCATGTTTATGAACCATACTATTTTTATGATCCATTGATATGACTATTGTCAAACATATATCATATTATTCTTTTCATGCCTTGTTTATTCACTTAATATGATTTATATATGAAGCCTTTATTATGTTTTCCCCTAGGTTGTCCCATGAATATTTATGTTCATTGGAATACTATGATATTGTTAAAGAAGTTTTCAAAAAACATTGTATCCCATTTTATAAGTTTTTATGAAATATACCAAATTCAAATATACACTATAATTATCATTTGTATGGGTTGTATTAAGTGTAATTGTATGTAATAAATCATGTATTAATGTGTAAAAAAGAGTAGGGTTTTTTTGTTAGTATCAAAGAAGAGTTTAGTTATTTTTGGGATTAGTATTAAAAAACTCGAGTGAAAGTATCATGGATAAGACTACATATAAGAAACGTCCCTAACTTTCGTTAAGTATAAATTAAGTGTTTTATAATTAAAATATATCTTTTGTGGATAATACAAGGGAACATAGTTATGGAACAGATGTTCCTATAAGGAACAAATCCAAAAAAGATGTTTTGGGCCTGACTCAGGGTAATCTGATACATGATAATGGTAATTACTAAACAATTGGTTTGACACTCCCTGGGGATATACTTTGGTAAAATCATGTTCTCATATATAACCAATATTAATAGAAAAAAATAATATTCCCATAATAATATATGTAATGACATAGATCATGGATAACATAGATTAAATCCTAGAAATTAAAATGTTAAAGAAATAAACGTAATTTATATGTTATCCCTTTGAGGTCATTGGATTTCCATTATATATGTTCAATCTTTAAAATTACTCATCACTAATCCTATATTTGATAATATAGAACCATAATCAAAAGGATAAAGGTATGTGTATCTTGAACAGTTCTATGCATTCCTTCATATCTTTAATGTTTAGTAGGACTATCCAAACACCAACACAATGCAAGGAAGTATAGATGTTTGGGAACATGGAAAATGGGTAAATTATTACATCCAAAGTATATAACTTATCCCTTGTAAATGTTTGTGGTCTAAAATTCAAGGATAATCATTTTATACTCCCTTTAGATGAATTTGATTAAATTATAGGAATTGATTGGATTTCCCTTTATAGAGCCAACATAAATTTCCACAAGTAGGAAATCAATCCCTTTATCATGAATCATAACCCAACTCTATAAAAGTGCTAGGATGAGGATGAATCTCCATTGTCACCAGCATCTCAAGCATGGATATTACTTCAATATGAGAAAGAGTATCATTCCCAAATGATTGAGTATAAGGAAAGAATGATCCTTGATGACATTTCTATTGTGAGGGAATAAGTTGATTTGTTTCCTGTGGAATTGCATTTCTTCCTCCTATCCGAGAGGTGAATTTTTTAGTCAATCTTATACCTTGGTTGTTTCCAGTATCCATGACCCTGGGTAGGATTGCTTTTCTGTAAATTTAGAAAATAACGGAACAAATATAAGAGAATCTAGATAAAGGTTTTATACTCCCAATTTCTTCCCATGGGTGGCACAAATCCTCTTCCTCAAGTAGAAGGATTGGTCAATATGCCTTTGCATTGATTATCATGAGCTCAATGACGTTTCCTTAAAATATACTAATTTTCCTCTTATTTTTATTATGGTTTTAATCATTTATTTATTGAATTTATATATTTTTATTAATTAGTTTCACTCCAATAATTTGATATTATAATTATTTAAATGTTCAATTTTTATATTTAATTTTTTACTTTTACATTGAAATAATTAATTAATTTTTGGTAATTTGTAATTTTGTGAAATATCAATTTTATTTGTTTCTATTTCCATTGAGATTTATAATTTTTCAATTAAAAAAATTGTTAATATCATTTAATTTCCAATCATTTAATTTTTAACTACAATTAACCATTTTTAATGTTTAATTTCATCAAAATGTTTCATTTAATTTTAATGTTTTATTACAAATTAATTTTTGAGTTTCCATTAATTTATTTATTTTGGTTAATAATTTTAGTTAGTCTATAATTTTAGTTATGTTATTAGTGTTTTGTTTTCTATTTTTTAAATAACAAATTAATCATTTTCGGTATAAAATTAATTTTTTATTTAATTAATTTCTATATATATATATAATATATAATTTTTTAATTGTTAATTTTGTTAATTTTAGTTATTAAATTTGATTTTTTAGTAACTAAAGATGTGTCAACCAAATTTGTTTCACTGCCAGATGATTCAGCCCGTGTTGTGAGCCCAACGGTGACACATTTTGTGCTTTGACATTTTTTCAGGAGTCACTGCCAACCTCTATTCCCCCATATTGATCCACCACCAGACCCATGCAATGTTGAGTCTAATGAGTCGCCACCACTACCAATAGTTCATTCTTGTCTAACTGGTTCAACAATCCACCGCTAGTACTATATTTGACTCCATGAGTTACAATCAGGAAAATCAACTCCTCACCTCCAGTATTCTCTCCTACCATTAGAACTGCACATCGCCATCAGCTACAGAGCTAGGCACAACTAGGCATCAAAAACATGTCACTGCCACCGCTGTGATCAACAGACATCTATTTTGTCTCACCACTTTCCTTCATCATGAACCACCTCCACATACACAGTCTCCTATATATGGAACCTCCACATGTAGTCTTAACCCACCATCATCCACAGACACCGCCAATCTCAACCCTCTTACAGGTTCAACAATCACTATTGCATTTGCAACTACCAGAACCCACTTGCACATCAGATCTAGAAACCTCTAAAGGGAAAATTTGGTTAAAAGGGTGTTCTTAGTTTTTTCTTAAATTTAAAAGGGTTAACATTATTTATTTAGTAAGATGGGTTTGTTGAGCACCAATTCAATTGGTGCTCAACCATTTACCCAAGAGTGCTAATTGAATTTGCGTTCAACTATTTTTTTTAAATCCCCACACCACCCGTCCCCAACCCCCCTCATATATATATATATATATATATATATATATATGTATGTATCGTATATATATTTATATAATTAGAATTAGAATTATAATAAATATATTTTTAGTAAATATAATCACTAAGAAAATATAATAAATTTATAATTATATTTATTAAATTTATAACAATTATATAATTATAGTAAATATAAATATTATAATAATATAAATACAATAATTATATAATTACAATAATTATATAATTATAAATATAATAAATATAGAATTATAAATATAATAATTATAATAAATATACAATTATAATTAAAATAATTATATAATATTAAATATAATAAAAATATAATTACATTAATTACATTAATTATAATAATGTATAATTATAAATATATTAATCATAGAATTATTATAAATATGCAATTACCAAATATATATGACTATATTAATTATATAATAATAATAATCATTAATATATAATTATAATAAATATAAAATTATGTTAAATATATAATTATAATAAATATACAATTATAATAAATATATAATTATATATTTATAATAAATATACAATTATAAATATAATAAATATATAATTATTAGTATGATAAATATATAATTATCATAAATATATAATTGTAATAATTGTTTTTTATAATAAATATATAATTAAAAATATAATAACAAATATTATTATATAATTAAAATAATTATATAATTCTAAATATAATAAATATATAATAATTATTAATATATAATTACAAACATAATAATTATATAATTATAATAAATATATAATTATGAGAAATATAAAACTATAATAAAACTATAATAATTATTATTATAATTATATAATTATAATAAATATACAATTATAAAGATTATAAATATATAATTATAAATATAATAAATATATAATTATAAATATGATAAATATATAACTAGAATAACTATATAATTATAATAATTTTATATTTATAATAAATATATAACTATAATAATTATATATTTATAATTATAATAAATATAAAAATTATATATGTTTATTTTATTATTATTCTAATAATTATCTATTTATTATATTTATAGTAATTATAATAATCATTCAATCAGAAATATATTTATAATTATAAATATAATAATTATATAATTATATAATTATTAAAATTCTATAAGTGTAATAATTATATATTTTTTATATTTGTATTTATATTTATATTTATTATAATTACTATAAATATTTAGTTATATAATAATTATAATTTTAATAATTCTATCATTATTTATTTATTATATTTATAATTTTACATATAATTATTATAATTATATATTTATATATTTATATATTTATAATTATAATAATTATAATAATTATAAATATAATATAATTATTATAATTTTATATTTATTATGCATACAATTATATAATTATTGTAATTATTGTTGTATATTTATTATAATTATATATTTATTATATTTGTTATTATAATTATATATTTATAATTCTTATATTTATAATTATATATTTATTATAATTATATAATTGTTATAATTATATATTTATATGATCATTGTAATTATCTATTTATTATATTAAACATTTTATATTTATTATAATTATATATTTATTTTAAATATATAATTATTAGAATTATATATTTATTATAATTATATATTTACCATATTTATAATCATATACTTATAATATTTATAATTTTATATTTATTATATTTATAATTATATAATTATTATAATTATATAATTGTTATAATTATATAATTATTATAATTATATAATTATTATAATTATATAATTGTTATAATTATATAACTATTAAAATTATATAATTATTATAATTTTTATAATTATTGTAATTATATAATTATTATAATTGTTTATTTATTATAATTATATATTTATTATAATTGTATATTTATTATAATTATATACTTATTATAATTATTATTATATAATTAGTATAGTTATATATTTATGGTAATTGTTTTTTTATTATAATTATATAATTATTATATTTAAAATTATATATATTTTTATAATTATATAATTATTGTAATTATATATTTATTATATTTATCATTGTATAATTATTTTAATTATAATTTTACATTTATTATATTTATTATATTTATTATATTATTATATTTATAATTCTATATTGATTATAATTATATATATGTTATTATTATTTTACTTATAATTATATATTTATTATATTTATAATTATATAATTATTTTATTTATATATTTATGGTATTTATTTAATTATATTAATTATATTTTTTATAATTATTTAATTTTTATAACTATAATTAATATAATTAGAAATTTATTATATTTTTTTAGTGATTATATTTATTATAAATATATTTATTATAATTATAATTATAAATATATAAAAATATATAATATATATAAGGGGGGTTGGGGAGGGGCGGTATGAGATTTTAGAAAAAAATGGATGAGCCCAAATTCAATTGCTGCTCTAGGATAAATGGTTGAGCACCAATTGAATTGGTGCTAAATAAAGCAATATTACTAAATAAAATAAATTTAACCCCTGAAATTTAAAATAAAAAAACACCCTTTTAACCAAATTTGCCCCTATAAGGCCAAGAATATGAGAAAAGAAGGGGCTATCTACCACTGATAGAGAAACCAGCGTCGCCAACATGAGAACCCATCTTTGACTCGACAAGGAGACTCCTCTATTGTAAATCAGAACTGACGCCACCATCTAAGCAGCTGAGAGCTCACGCCGTCGAATTCGCACGACTTACATCGATGAGTGATGCCATTATAGATCTGAATCCTAGTTTTCATGAGGGTTTTCCTTTACCACTCGATTCACTGCTCATATCTAAAAAGTTAGGTAAACCTCAACGTCCCTCCATCTGGGTCATCATCCATTATTGAAGCTTGTACACTTCCCCAAGTCAATAGAGGTTGATCCAAGGCCATAGAGTACCTATTGAACAACTATGGAGGAGCCTCCCTCTTTTTCCGCTTTCTATTAGGTCGAGCCAAGCATTGGAGGAGGAGGAGCCATGGTTGAAGCATAACTTCCTTAAGAATCCATAAACCCCCTACAACGCTACAGAATCAGAGGTGGGGTATAAAAATAATAATTAAAAAATATATAAACCAAACATCATAATAATTAAATAATAAAACAATAATAATATTAATAATTATAACATAATAAATAATAATTAGTTAAATTAATTCTTTTAATAAAATAATTTAATCCATTATATAAATATTAATTGTAATAAATCAATTTAACTATAATAATATATTTATAAACATAATAATTAAATTTAGAACACTAATTATAATAATATTTAAAGTAAATAACTAATTATAAGTTAATTATCTTAATATAATTAAATAAATAATTCAAAATTTTAAAAATTTTAAATTCATAAAAATACTACCATTAATAAAATAACTTAATAAATAAGTATTTATTAATAATTGATTTAAATAAATTATTAAATAAGTACAATTAATAAAATTTATTAATAAATAATTATAAATTCATTGTTATAATAATTAATTAAATAATTTTTTAAACAACGTAATGTTTACTTAATTTTTATTTATATTAATGACATATTCATTCTAGAGTCGGAATAATTTCCCGATTTAACTCAAATAGACTACTAGTGGGACTGTTGAGTTGGTTAAATGGGAGTTTCTAAACAAACAAGGGTGTTAGAAGGAAAATATAGATGTGTGGTTTTTCAGCGAAGGACAAATTAATTTAGTGTTGATGTGGGTAAGAAAACTGAGTATGAGAGAGCCTTTTAAGATTACATAAGTAGCAGAAACGATGGGGTGTTATTACAGTAGGGTGTACCATTCATGAAATTTCATTCATTAAGTTCAAAACATCACATAGATAGTAGAAGGAAATAGATGGACATTGAGAGAGAAAAACATCACATGGTACACTAGGAGGATCAGAGCAAAGAAATAACTTGGAAGATTAACAGGTAAAATTCTTCTCCTTTCTATTTTC
The DNA here is from genome assembly GCA_963277665.1 of Viscum album. Lineage (NCBI taxonomy): Eukaryota > Viridiplantae > Streptophyta > Magnoliopsida > Santalales > Viscaceae > Viscum > Viscum album. The sequence goes on along the minus strand of OY728135.1, from coordinate 368,060,969 downwards.
CTTCGATTTTCTTTAATTCTAATAGTTAAATATCTAATTTTGTGATGAATTTGGAGTAATTATTAATACTTATTGGATTATAATCTTAAGGTTCATTTCTTACCATTTATCCACAAAAAATCATTTTTATGATTTGGAATTGATCAGTGAGAAGAATTCCAAACCTTAATCAATAAAAACAATCACCTTCATCACTTAATTTCATAAATTGCTGATATTTTGGTTAGAAGGCCCATAGATGAATCTCTTCATATATTAATATCATATATGTTGGATTACATGGGAGAGATTAATTCCAGTATTATTTTTCTAAAATATTTTATAGTTTGTTGTTCTAGTTGTGGAGAACTTTTAGAATCACTATTCTGAGGTATTAATCACCTAATGAGGTAGACTGATCCTTTTATTTTCCAAGGTTGTGTATTCAATTTCTTTTTTGTGATGGAGTTATCCTCATAACCACTAGTGCTAATTCCTTTGAGCATTTTTCATGATGCACTTTCCTCTTTCTCAGTCGGGGATTCTTGATTATCATAGCTCTAATACACCCTAGTTTTTATGAAATATTAATTTATCAACTTTACTATTTTAAATTAAAATTCAAAAATAGAAAAAAATAACCCACCAACTATATTGAATTGTGGTTTTTTGTTTGAAAAACTTTTTTACTCCTCTATCTATGTGGGTTCAATCCTACATTCCATTATAATGTAGTAAGTTGGAAGACAGAAAAATTTAAAACATTCACACATATTCATTGACATTAGGGTCATGCTTTTGGTTCCATTATGGGGGAAGGATTCAAATGAACATTATTTTTTGAAAAACAAATATATATATATATATATATATATTCCTAAATGAATCAAATCATATAAAAAATTTCATATTCTTTTTTGAAAACTTCTATAAAAAATATCAATCTCATGTGATCTTATGAACTATTTCTATAGCCTCTGTATAATGTCAATATTTATTCTTGTTCTACATGGTTATGTGTGTTTGACCTTCATAACTACATTTTAATTTTATCAGTGTTAATTGTTCCCTACTATTTATTTTATAATTTTGTGATATATTTAAAAACATAATTTAATTTGAGGGCATAAATCATTCAAGTGAACTTTACTGTGTATGTCGTGGCTATTATGGACCCAGTGAATAGCAGTGTCTTTATATTCAACAAAAAAATAGATTTATTTGATTAAAATCAACATCTTTTGTATCCTAACCCTAACTTGCTAGAAAAATTTGAAAAATTTATTATTAATATATATTATAAGATGTATACTAGACTAAACATCTCGTTCCACCAAAACTGGGAACATTAAATTAAAAATTCTCAAGAATGAGAAAAAAACACTAGAAGTAAGAAAAAATTATCTTATATTTACAAATAATATTTATTGAATAAAAATAAAGTGAATTAAATGATGAATAAACTACTGTAGGATAAATTTAGAGCTAATGTGAAGTGAATTCCGTGGTTAAAATAATGGATGGGTAACACATGCTCTTTGAATAATCTTATTCTAAAGAATAGAAAAATAAATATATAACTAACTCTATGAATGAAGAATTCAATTATGATGATCTCATAAGGAACATAAATAAATTTTATTTAGATAATTTTGAGAATGAATTACGATAGAGTAAAGAATAATTCTTTATTCTTTACATGATTCCTAGATTTTAAAAAAAATACTCTTTAAGAGTTTTGAAAATATTATTTCTCAGGTTGAGGAGAATTTGAATAAAGTGAATTGAATATTAAAAACCTATCCACAAATTTTATGAAATTTTTAATAATAAACCTGAAAATGAATTTGGGTATACGTTGGAATAGAACAATAAACTCAAAATCATATAAGCTAAAATTCAAGAACATTTTTCGAAAACTAATATTCCATTTTTTGGAATTGTATAACTGAAATCAGTAAAATTATGTGTGATGACAATAATGAAAGGGTTATCTTTTAGAAAAGTTTAATTGATGAAAATTCAATACCTTTATCTCACAATGATCATTTTTAGGATGATTTTATTAATGAGATTGGAAAAATACTAGTTATACCTATGGATAATTATTTTAATTGGAAAATTTTTGAATCCAAATTAAGTGAAGGTGAATTGAATAACTATGTCGCTGAAATTATACTAGAAGAGTCAGAATTCATTTATTTAGATAGTTATCCTTTTTTACTTAAACATAATAGAGATTCTGAACTCACGCTAGTTTATTCAAGAAGAATTAATTCTTCAGAACATGATAATGATAATCTTTTCTTTTCTAATGAGGAACTATTGTAATATATCTATATCATTTTAAAACCTATGTTTTAAAATGAACAAAAATTGAACCTTCCCTATTTTTCATATCAATCCTCCACTAATTTCAGCATTAAAAACGGTTTAGGACTGAGATTAGTTTGGATGAGGAACCCTTTTTGTTGATAATTTTAAAACTACACATTATTCTCTTGATAACCCTCTTCATAAACCTATTATTAATAACTCACTCACATGCACCATTGAATTTTATTTTGTTAAAGTTGATTTTGATATTGAAAGATGTGAGGAAAATTCTACACCACTAGAATCACATATTTCCCCTATGTTCCTTAAAAAATTACATTTTTTTAAAACTGAACCAATTCTAGAGGATTAAAAAATAACTTCCAAGAGTGAAGTTCATGTGTCTATGTTTTAAAGATTCATGGAAGATCTTGTGGGAGTCAATTATTTTTCACCTAAACATAAATGTCTTGACAACAATAAATTATTTTATTTGGTTAATGACTTTTCTACCCAACTAGAAGAATACTTTGAGTTACCACTTAATGTAAAAGGGTATATCTTAGGGATTTTTGATAGTGAGAAGGTAGTCAATTTTCCCTTCATTTTATTTAGTTCCCACATATTTCATTTTTCTATTAGAAAAATTGGTTAAAACTCATGTGGGGGTTCTTACTTATGAAACTACATCCACATGGTTACTTTGGTGTGTTTCTAGGGGAGTCCAGCTGGGGACTTTAAAACTAGCACTGCATGGGTCGCAACCCATCCTTTTTTTACTTTCAATAAAATAATTATTGTTCTTCCAAGAAAGTCTAATTGAAGACATAAAATTTAGTGCTTCATGGGAGTTAACCCATTTTTATCTTTGATTTTATTTTTTTCCCTATTTTGTTTTTTAATAATGTGATTCTTATTGTTGTGTTTTCCATCTCTAGATATACTAGATTTCTGTTCTTTATCATACTAATTCTTATTGTTAGAATAAAAAGTTGGTTGTTGTTGGTGTCACAAAGGTGCTTAATTACCATAATGAATCATCTCTAGAATATAATTAAATAAGGAAGTACAGAACTTTTTATTTTTTATTCATTTTTTCTTTATTTTACATTGATTTAAAAATTCACGAATATTTATCCATTGCACTCGAGTCATTATTGAACATCAGTTGGTGAGTAACCATAATGGCGATTCATTGGTATGTTAGTGGTGCTTCAAAAATTTTCTACTCCTACTTCAAAAATTTTCTACATCTTCCTCATTGATGGGAATTATTGATGCATGCGTTGGTATGCCGGAAATTATTCAGCCTTAATGAATTATTGTTGGAAATTGAATATTATAGATTTTATGTCACTTAAATAAGTGAACATAAGTGTTGGGGAGTAATACCCCATTAATTTATATCTAAAAATAGTTATTCATTAATTTTTTGGGTGTTTAGAATGCATTTTTCTACTAAAATATAAATCTAACTGAATCTATTTTTCAATCATTCTTACACTCTATTCATTTTATATTCATGTATTACATTATTTTATTTGAGAATAATTTCAAAATACATTATTCCTTGGCCTGAATGATAATATACATAAGTGTATTGTATTATAAAAAATTATTTGGTTGACATTTGTTTTGAATATCAAGGAGTCCTCAATATATTTCCTCAATCTATTTAATTGAAAATCTATTTTAAGCTTTAATTAAAAAAATTTCTTCTCTATATTTAAATTCAAGTTTTGGGAAATGTTGGGTTTTGTGTATGGGGGAGGTGGTAAAATTACTTTGATCTAATATATGCTTTATTGTTATCCCATCATATTCCTCAACACTTTAAATATGTTTTTTTTAAAAATGGTCATAGTTTTCAAAATTATTATTCAATATGATAATTCTTTAGGATTTTTTCTCCATTTCAAATCAGTCTTTCCTATGGAAAATTACTTACTAGTAGTAATGACTTTCTCTAAATTTTAATTTTCTTGGATGAATGATTTCTAAAAGAATTTGGTTAGTGATTTTATGAATATTATATTTAGTAACTATGTTTTAGAGTGATATAATATAAATTTTACGAAGTTGAGATCATAACTTTAGGAAACTGGATGTTTGAGATTTATCATAAGGAACTCCATTTTTATTTATAAAAAATAATAATCACCTTAATGAGCCAATGTAAATGGAACCCGTATAAATATTTTTTAAACTGGTGTAAAATGGACATTTGGGAATCCATGGTGAACCACTGAGACATTAGGAACTATGTGTGCGTGAGGAGGCCGTCTATACAATTCTAATGGGTGAATATGAATAGTTCTTATCCAATGTTACAAGGATGGTAAAAATTCAAAATCAACAATAAGGTTCCTGCTGTTAAAAAAGAGTTTATTAAGTTAAGTGGAATAATGAATGCGAGATGAAGAAGTGGACATTTTATTTGTATGAATGCATTTATGTTTTATCAATAAGGTGATTCAAAAAATAATAATTTTTTATTTTGGATCCCAGTATAAAGTCGATGTACAAGGTTCTGTTTGTTATGTTCTTAACTACACTTTTTTTACATTTTGTCACTATTTGATTTAGAATATAAGTTTTAATTTAATTAAATTATTGGGCAGTTCATATATGAGGCATGAAATGCTTATAATTAGATGATTTTATGCTTTCTTGATCACCTAGTGAGTTTCTGTTATTAGGAAAGGATTTAATTTTGACATTTCATTTAAAAATATTAAAATTATTTTTTTCTCTCACATTTTATACTGTTTTACATGCTTCATTTTGAGATAATTAATAAAAATAAATTTTTGGTTTAAAATTACCATAATGAATGGAATTGATTGAGGACAGTCAATGCTTATGTGTGGAGGAAATTGATGTGGCCTTAAAATATATAGATTTTCCCAATATTTTTATTAGGTTTTTAATCATTAATTTATTTAATTTTTATTTATTTATTAATTAGTTATAATTTAATAATTTTGTATTATAATTTTTAAAATAATTAGTTTTTATAATCAATATTTTATTTTCACATTCAAATTATTAATTATTTTTTTAAACTTTTTAATTTTATTAAATAACAATTTTATTTATTAATATTTTAATTTTGATTAATAATTTGTTAATTAAAACATAGTCTTACATTAATTTAATTTTCATTCATTTTATTTTCATTAAATTTAATTATCCTTTTTTAATATTAAATGTGTTTTTTACAATTCATTTAATTTTAATGTTTTATTTCAATTTAATTTTTGAGTATCAATCCATTTATTTTTTTGGTTAATAACTTTAGTTAGATTATAATGTAAGTTATGTTTTTAGTTTCTAGTTTTCTATTGTTGAAATAATTAATGAATCATTTTCTTTAATTACATATCTTTTTATTTAATTAATTAATATAGATTTGTAAATCTATAACTTCATTAATTATTTATTGTGTTAATTTTAGTTGTTAACAGATAAGTTTTACTCATTACAAATGTGTTAGCCAAATGTTGTCACTGTTAAGTGAGTGAGTCACCATTGGGAGCCCAAAAGTGACACATTTATTCGTTTTTCATTTTCATGGGAGTCACCACCATCCTTTCTTCATCCATATTGACTCACCTCCAGACCCAGGCAATGCTGACTCTAATGATTCACCGCCACTAGTAGTAGTCCAACCTTGTCTCGATACTTCAATGAGACACCTCTAGTTCTAGTTGTGATTATGTGAGTCACAACCAAGATGATCAACTCCTCACTGCCAGTATTCTCTCCTTCTATGGAAACTTCACATTGCCATCAGCTCCACAGAAAGGCACCAAAATTCCTCAAAACCATTTCACTGTCAAAGCTATGATATAAAAACCACTAGAATTTCTCATTACATTCCTTCATCATAACCCACCACAACACACACAATCTCCGTTATAGGGATCCTCCACCAATATCATTGACCTACAATCAACCACAGACACCCCCAAACATCAACCCTCTCACAGATCCAACACTCGCCATCACATTTTCAACTACCTAAACCCACTCACAACACAGATCTAGAAACTCCGAAGGCCATTCTTGTGATCCAATAAGAATCTTTCTACCAATAATAAAGAGACTGGTTCCACCAAGGTGAAGAACCGCAATTTTTTTGCGATAAAGAGCCTCTTGTATTGTATATCTGAACAATCACCACCATCTGAGATGCTGAGAAGCTAGTACTGTTGAACCCGCAACTATTACACTGATGAGGGAAGACATAGCAGATCAGAATCCCCGTTTGTAAGAGGGTTTTCCTTCACTGAAGGAGGTGATACTCAGATCTTAAAATCTAGATACACCTTACCTGCCTCCGTCTGATTATTTTATCGCTGTTAAAGCTTGCATTCCACCGTTGGCCAATTGAGGTCTATTCAAGGCCAAATAGCACATATCGAACCATTATGGAGGTGCTTCCCTCCATTTCAACATTGCAGTAGGCCGAGACGAACATTGAAGGAGGAGGATCCATGGCGGAAGCACAAATTTTTTAATAAACAAGACCCCCCTTGCGATATTTCTCAAAGAGAGAGAGTAAAATAATTAAGAAAAATAAAAAAACCTAATAATAAAAAAAATAAAAAATCATTAATGATAATAATAATTAAATCATAATAACTAATAATTAATTCAATTAATTATGTTTATAAAAAAATGTAATCAAATAAAAAATATTAATCATAATAAATAAATTTAACTATAATAATATTTTTTTAAATATAATAATTAAATTAAGAAAATTAATTATAATAATATTAAAATTAAATAAATATTTATAAATTAATTATCTTAATAATGTTTAATAAATAAATAAAATAACTATTTGTTTTCAAATCATAAAAATATTAACATTAATAAAATAACATAATAAATCAATATTAATTAATAAACATTTAAAATAAATAAATGATTAATTAAAATTAATTAACTTTTATAAAAAATAATTATAAATAGTTATTAATTAATTATGATAATAAGTAATTGAAATAGGTTTCATTTTAAACAATGTAATGTCTAATTACTTTTTATTTCTATTAATTGTTGATTTATTCTAGTATCAGAATAACATTCAGGTTCAACTCAAAAAGACTGTACGTGGGACTATTGAGTTGGTTATATGGAAATTTATAAAGATAAAAGAGTTGTAGAAGGAAAGTAAATTTGTTTTGTGATGTAGTGAATGACAAATTTAGTTGGTCGTGGCGTGGGATGGAAAACATATTGTGATAGAGGATTTGAAAATTGCATAGGCAACAACAGCGTGGGGGTACTCTTACAGAAGGTTGTACTATTCATGATATCTAATTCATTTGATTCAAGAAATCACCCAAAGAGAGAATTCGGAGATAATGGGAGATGGAGAGAGCATAACATCTCAAGGGACACTAGGAGGAGCAGAATAGAGAAACAACTCAGAAGATTATGATAGAGAAATCTTCCCATTTCTATTTTCTTAAGATTTTTTAAGATTCGAATTTTTAAATATTTAATTATGCGTTGAATTCTGAGTAATTATTCATGGTCACGGGGTTATAGTCTCGTTGTTAATTTTTACCATTTATTCAAAAAAATCATATTCAATATTTGGAATTGATCGACGAGATGAATTCCAAACCATATTTAAAATTGTTTTTTCACCTCCATCAATTAATTTCATAAATTGATTATCTGGTAATGATAAAGATAAGTGATTTATATCTTCAAACATAATATCAAAACTATTGGTTTAAATTGGAGAGTTTTCCAGAATTATTTTTCTAAAATCCTTTTTAGTTTGGTATTTTTAGTTTTTCTGAACTTCTAGAATTACTATTCATAGGGATTAATCTCCTAGTGAGGGTGACTGATCCTTTAATTTTTTGAGGTTGTGTATTCAATTTCTTTTCTGTGAAGAATATATCATCATAACCAGTAGTATTAATTTCCACAAGCATTTTTCTAGAATCATTTTTACTTACCTCTGTCTCCACTACTTTATTTTTCATAGCTCTAATTACACCCTAGTTCTAATGACATATTATTATCTCATATTTAATATTTGACATTAAAATAAAAAACAAAAAATAACCCTCCCACTATTTTCAACTGTGGATTTTTTTTATAAAATTTGGTTACTCCACCTTCCTTGTGGGTTCGACCATACTTTCCGCAATAAAATATTAATTATGAAAACATTAAAATTTAAGACATTGAGAAATATAAGAAGACATATGATTCACTAAAAAGATCAAGATAAAGTAAAATTATCATTTTCTATGGATTTAATACTTATTTGACTGGTTATGTGGTGCATAATACTTCTCCTAGGTGGATATGCTGTCAAGATATTACCTTATTTGTGTGAAGGAGGAGGATATCCCCAATATTATTTTTCATACAAGGTATGGGAACTATGAGTTCATAGTAATTCCATTCATACACACTAACTCTCCAATTATCCTTATGGACATGATTAATTGAGTCTTTAGATATTACCTCTAAAAATTTGGTAGTATTTATAGATGATATTATTATACACTCCAAAATTAACGAAGAGTGTGAGAAGCATCTGAGCACCATGCAAAAGACATTGAGGAAGGATAATCTATATGAAAATTAAGTGTTAGTTCTAGTAAATGATGGTATAATTATTGGGTTATATCAGCAAATGAAATAAGATATATGTGGATATTTGAGAGAAAAAATAAATTGAAGGATATCTAAGGCCAATATCTGTGACAGATATCCATAGATTCCTAGGGTTAGCTAGATATTATCCCTAATTTTGGAGAAATTTACCATGATTTTCAATCCCACTTATCAAGCTGTCACGACCCGTTCTCGGGGCCCATGCCGTGACTACCCCAAGCCTGCCTTCCATAGGCCAGGGGCTGGCGACTGGCACCAAGGCATAAATCCCGGTAAAAAGGGAAGGCATTGCCTTTGTAAAGTAAACAAACACCACAGAGCAAGCAAGCAGTAGAAGTAAACACTAAGTAAAAACTAACTACAACAGTAAGTGCGGAAAAGTAAGTGGGCCAGTATACAAACCCAAAATGAATGTAAAGTACAACTGGAAAGGGAAAAACAACAACTGAAAATTAAAGCCGCATCTTCGAACTGTCCACTGGAAAACCCACCTGAAGGGTAAGTACAGATGGCCTCCACAGCTCCTAGGGTCCAGCCGTCCGCTCCGAGTACGTCCCGCCCAGTAGCCCACCTCTAGGTACCGTCCTGCTCCGCAAGCCTCAACCACGATCAGTGTTGTCCGTCGTCTGAAACCAACACAATGTAGTGTGGGCATATCCCATCCAAGGGTGAGTATAAGCTACTCAGTAGGGACCCCGAGACCCCTGAAGGTCTCCCAGAATCCACAAAGGGTAATCCACAAAGGAAAGATACAATCACGAACTAACATTCAACACTGCTTAGGTATATGTCCATACATATACCTAAGACATCAATTCCAGTACGCTCTAACTTCCCGAGACCAAGTACAACCCAGTCCACATAGGAAAACACAACCCAGTCCACACAAGAAAGCAAAACGTAATCCACACAGGATAACACAACACAATCCACAAAAGAAATCAAAATAGGATTCAGCTCACACAGGATAGCACAACACAATCCAAAAAGGAAAGAAAAACAAGATTCATCTCACATAGGATAACACAACACAATCCACAAAGGAAAGCAAAATAGGATTCAGTTCACACTGGTATACTTCTTCGTATGACGATAGAGATGATCAGATGTAGCCACTGATTCATCTAAGCAGTCGGACCCACAAAGGATCGATAGGTACTAACCTCCACAATGACCCACAAAGGATCTTACCCGCACAGGATCGATAGGTAACTAACCCCCGCAATGACCCACAAAGGATCTGACCCACACAGGATCGATAGGTAACTAACCCCCGCAAAGACCCACACAGGATCGGACCCACACAGGATCTGTAGGCGCTGGCCCACACAGGACCGCTGAGCGCTGAACCACACAGGATCGGACCCACACATGATCTGTAGCACTGATCCACGTAGGATCGCTGAGTGTTGTAGTCGTCGCCATCGAATCCACTGAGGATCTCTGCACAGTCGTCGTCGTCGTCGTCGCAGTCATAGCCAGCTCTAGGGTTCCCGCACACAGCAAGCTCGTTTGGGAGGGTCCGCTCCACAAGCCGAGAGTCTGATACATCAACTGACACATAGTCAAAAGTTGATGTATCCAAAATTTTCGTATCATCAAAAGGAACTCAACGCCACAGACGGCGCGTCAATCGGACGCCCGGTCTGAGAGTTATTGGATTTTTCGTTCCAGGGGCCCGGTTGGTTTTTAAGGCAAAACCAACCCAACCATACTCCACCTGCGTCCAAACCTCAGGCAGAGTAATCCAAAAGATCCATCTCACTTAGAGGAATCCATCAAAGTCGACGGTACGTCGATCAGACGTCCGAAGCTCAAGTTATGAGTGTTTCCGCTCCGAGGGCCCGGTTGGTTTCGTGTACGAACCAACCCGGACAAACCCAAATTTCTCTGAAACCTTGAGTGAGATATGTCTAATCGACCATCTCAATCCAAGGATCACATCGCCGCTGACGGTGCGTCGATCGGAGGTCCGTAGCCCAAGATATGGGAAAAAGACCGAAAAGGTCCGAAAATGGGGGGTTCTGGGCCCGGACCGACCCGACCCAACCCCCCATGGGTCGGCCCGACCCGGCCTGGGTGCGACCTGGCTGGCACTGGCCGGTCGGCCTGCGGGTCGGCTCGGCAGGTTAGGCCGAGCGGAGCGGGGGGCGCGCTGCCCCCGTGTTAAGGAGTTGCGGCCCCGCGTGGGGCCGCCCTTGCCAGCGGGCGCGGCCTGCTGCCGCGTCCCGTCCCACTCCGGCCCCGCGCGGTCGTGAGACCACGCCTTGCGGCCGTGGCTTCAACCGCGACATCTCCTTCCGGCGGCGTGCCTGCGGGCTGCTCCGCGGACCACCGGACGAGTTTCGGTGGTCGAAAAAACGCATTGTCTTTGCCAATGGCCTCCTGGGGCCCATCCTTCACTGCGAAGACCTCACATCGCCCGTGCGGCTTGTTTTGTCGTCATCTGCTGTTCCGCACACCAAGAACGAAAAGGGTGGTGGGTTCGGACTTGTTCGTTTGTCCGCACCCACCGTGTTAGCGGTTTTAAAAGTCTCACAACAAAAAATTTAATCATACACCGCGGGTATAAATCACAATGATTTATAAGAATCAAAACCCCTACCTCAACATTGTCATCGAACGTGAGTTCGTCGCGGAATTGACCATCACGGAGAAGAGGATCGCCGCGTCGCGGAAGGGGCGTCGCTGTCGTCGCGGTACATGGCATCGCTCCGTCAAACTCCCAGGATTAAAAACACGTAGATTTAATTGCATCAATTAAACCCATGTTGAGGGTAAAGATTCACAAAGAATTAAAGAACCGCAACCCTCTACGTCAAATGGTTGTTGATCAAAGATTGTCGCGGGGAAGGAAAGTCGTGGAAGAAGCGTCGCAGAAGGCGGATCGTCACGTCGCGCCATCGATCTCCAAGGATCCGGTGTTCTTCATCGCCCATCGTCGGAGGCCGGCGTTCTTCTTATTCTTCGCGTTCTTCATGAAAAAGGATGTAGATCTCCAAGACATATAGTTTCCTCCAATTCCTCTCAACAAGTAACCCTCAAGTAAACACGTGTTGGTTTTATTTTATTCCCATGCCAACGATTTGAAATTCAAAGTTAAGAAACGAACCATTATTTCGATGAATTAATTGTCATGACTTAACTTCCCAATTAATAGGGGCGTTTAGAATTTAAGAAAACGCACCAGTTGACTTTCATAAAGAAGGAGGTTTTCGCGGGTGCGTTACATAGGGGGGAAGAAACGGTGGGGCTCATGCGGGCCCCACCTCAAAAATATCCTACCAAGTGGGTAGAATATTTTTGGGTTCCACCCTATCCTCTTAACATAGATTAAGTGGTTTTAAGTGGCTTTAAGTGAAATAAAATAAAGTTGTCACACCACTTTATTTTATTTCTTAACTTAACCCCAAAAATTAAAAACCACACCTAAGCAAACAGAACTCTAGAAAAGGCGTTTCTAAGAAAATATCGGCACTGCGATTCCATCAGTGCCCACAAAATTTGATTCCGAGCACCGGTTTAAGAGTTAGAAAAACCCCGCTCGTTCGTTCACTGAACGTACCCGTGCCAAAATTCGGAAAATGATTCCGGGCACACCGGGCATCGGAATCAGGTGATGTCAGAAAATGAGTTCTTGTAAAATTCCCAAGAAAATTAAGAAAAAAAATTTCCTTGAATTTGAAGGGTCTTTACATCACTCGCACCTCAGGGCTTTACGTCCCCGTAAAGATACATCATAAACTAGGGAAACAAATGTGGGTACTGAGCACACATCTGAGCCTCCCGCTCCCAAGTGCTCTCCTGGAGGTTCCTGTGCTGCCATCTGATGTGCACCAGAGGAATCGACCGTCCATGTAGGATCCTCTCATGTCGATCCTCAATCTCCACCGGGACCTCCGCAAAAGTCTCCCCATCATCAACGTCTAGATCCCCATGGTCAATGATATGTGTCGAGTCGTGCACGTATATTCTTAGCTGAGATACGTGGAAGACGTCGTGCACCCGGTGCAACTGAGGTGGTAGAGCCATGCGATAAGCCACCTCACCAATCCTGCTGAGGACCTGGAATGGTCCGATGAAGCGTGGAGACAACTTTCCGCCTCGGCCAAATCTCCATAATCCACGTCGAGGTGAGACACACAAGAAGACGTGGTCGCCATCCTCAAACTCTAGTGGCCTCCGCCTCCTGTCAGCATAGGACTTCTTCCGGCTCTGAGCTGTTCTCATCTGCTCCTGGATGACCTGGACCTTCTCTATCGTGGCCTGGACCATCTCTGGTCCCACAAGTGCTGACTCCCCAGGGTCTGTCCAGCACAAAAGAGATATGCAAGGTCGGTCGTACAATGCCTCGTATGGTGCCATCCCGATGGTGGAGTGGTAGCTATTGTTGTACGCAAACTCCAACAAGGGTAAGTGGTCCTCCCAACTGTGACCAAAGTCGAGGACACATGCGCAGAGCATGTCCTCGAGAGTCTAAATGGTCCTCTCCGTCTGACCATATGTCTAAGGGTGAAAGACAGTGCTCAGACATAGCTGCGTCCCGAACGCCTCCTGCAACCCCTTCCAAAGCCGGAAAGTAAAGCGAGCATCTCGATCAGATACGATATATGATGGTACACCGTGAAGCCGTACAATCTCCTAAATGTAGAGACGCCCCAATCTCTCCACTGAGCCCTGCTCTCTGATGGGTAAGAAGTGAGCCGACTTGGTGAGTCGGTCGACAATCACCCAAATGGAGTCGTGACCTCTAGAAGTGCATGGAAGTCCAGTCACGAAATCCATAGATATCCCGTCCCACTTCCACTCCGGGACCTCCAAGGGATGTACCAGGCCTGCTGGTACCTGATGCTCTACCTTCACCTACTGGCAGGTGAGGCACCGAGAAACGAACTCTGCCACAACCTTCTTCATGCTCGGCCACCAGTGCTATCATATGAGGTCCTGGTACATCTTCGCCACTCCAGGATGTACAGCCAAGGGAGAAGTGTGAAAATATCTCATCACATCCTCTCGTAAAGAAACTGGTACCACGGTACATCCTCTGAAAAGGACGACGTGCTCTTCTCCAAAGGAGAAACCATCAGGTGCTTGTCCTGAGGATATCTGTGCACTCCGCGTCTCAAAGTCAGTGTCCCCATGCTGTGCCTCTCTGACCCGCTGCAGTAGTGGAGGGGTGACTTTGAGAGACTGAAGGAAGGCTGCCCCATCTCTATCCATGAAGGATATCAGCAAAGCGGCACACTACTATGTCTCCTCCTCAAGTAGCTGAATGCCCGTCCTTCTATTGAGAGCATCAGCTACTGCATTCCCCTTCCCAGGAGTATAGACTATTTTAAATTCATAGTCCTAGAGGAACTCAATACATCACCGATTTCTCAGGTTCAGGTCCTTCTGAGAGAAGATGTACCTGAGACTCTGTTGGTCAGAAAATACTGTAAAGCACTCACCCATCAGGTAGTGTTGCCATTTCTTCAGAGCGAAGACCACTGCTCCTAACTCCAGGTCATGGGTAGCATAGTTCTGCTCATGTGGCCTCAACTGACGTGATCCATAGGTGATCACCGCCCACTCCTGCATCAGGAAACATTCGAGTCTGGTCCCTAATGCATCACAGTAGACTACATACCCAACTCCCTCCTCCGGACGCCTCAAGATAGGGACGTTGGTCAATCTCTGTCTCAGCTCTTGGAAGCTCTGCTGACATCTGTCTGACCACACAAAGGGTTTCCCCTTCATCGTCAAAGCTGAGAGTGGTTCCGCAACTCTGGAGAAGTCTGATAAAAATCTCCGATAGTATCCAGCTAGTCCCAAGAAACTCCGCACCTCAGTCATGCTCTGGGGTGGCTCCCAAGCTAGAACTACCTCGATCATCACAGGATCCACTGCAACTCCCGCCTCAAAGATGACGTGCCCTAAGAAGTGGACCTCACGTATCCAGAACTGACACTTCGAGAGCTTTCCATAAATCTGGTGATCTCGGAGTGTGTCTAGTACAACCCGCAAGTGATAGGCGTGCTCCTCGGTCGTCGAGTATATCAAAATGTTTTCGATGAAGAGCATGACAAATCAATCGAGGTATTGATGAAAGATCCTGTTCATGAGGCCCATGAACACTTCTGGAGCATTGGTTACGCCGAATGGCGTAACCAAGAACTCATAGTGGCCATACCGACATCTAAAGGCCGTCTTCTGCACGTCCTCGTCCCGAACTCTGTGCTGATGATAGCCTGACCTGAGGTCTATCTTTGAGAACCACCGTGCTCCCTTGAGCTGATCGAAGGGGTCATCAATCCTCTGTAGCGGATACTTGTTCCACACTGTCACCTGGTTCAGGCGACGATAGTCGACACAAAATCGTAAGCTCCCATCCGCCTTATTGGAAAACAATATCGGGGAAGCCCATGGTGAAACACTGGGTCTGATGAAACCCTTGCCCTGCAAGTCCTCCAACTGTACCCGTAGCTCTCGAAGCTCAGCGGGGGCTATCCGATATGATGGAGTGGATATCGGGGCTATACCGGGGTACAGATAAATATAAAAGTCTACCTCCCTGCGAAGAGGTAGTCCTGGAACATGGTCGAGAAAGACATCCGCATACTGATCCACCACTACAGGAAAACTAGGACGCCGCACGTCAACTGCTCCTAGGATGAGGCTAGACAACTGATGAGTGATGGGCTGTCCTCTCCTCTGCGGAAGTCCATCCTGTGCTGCGAAGGATCCCTTCTCACCGGTGAAGGTGAACCTACTCCCTTCGGTGCGTACACATCGCACCTTGCGCCTAATACAGTCAATCTGAGCATGGACTATAGATAACCAATCCATGGACAAGAAGGCGTCGTAAGGCCTCGATGCTGCTACAAGAAGATCCCAGCCGAAGCTCTCGCCTCCTAGAGTAATCTCAAACTGCTGGTACTAGTGTGTAATCGTCAAGTCTGCTCCCATAGGAGTCTCTAGTCGTAAGGATCGAGCCAACAACTCTGTCGGAATCTCTGAGCTCCGAACAAGGGCAGCGGCTATGAAAGAATGAATCGCTCTTGTGTCTATAAGAACTGCAGCAAGGGTGGAATAGACACAGATAGTACATCGAATCATCTCGGGCGTTCCGTGGTCGTAGGACTCCGCTGCCTGGAGCTGTGCCTGTCTCTGCCCACCAGCTCCCGGTGGTCGGGGTGGAACTCCTGGTGGCGGTGGTGGTAGAGCCTCAAAGCGTCTCCCACCACCTGCTGCTCGGCCAGCTCCTCTTCCTCGTCCACCTGCTCCATGCAGACCGCCACGGTCGACCCTCTGCCTCTACCTGGGTGGACCCTAAACCGTCTTCTGCTCCTCGGCACGGTGGGTTGGGTAGTCATGAGCCATGTGACCCTGCCCGCCGCATGTGTAGCACTGCCTGCCTCTCGAAAGACTGGATCCACGCTGGGTGCCCCGCACTGCTGAGCCAGTGTCCTAAGGTCGTCTGCCTAAGGGTCTGGTCTACCTGGACCCATGAGTCCTCTGTCGGCTGCCTGCTGCAGAAGACTCTGATACGTGACACCTTGTTGTAGGTCTCACCACTAAAGAAGGCTCAGAAAAGAAGCTCTCGATCAAAAGGGCTCACTCCAGTACTCCTGCCTGAGTCGAAATGCTGAGGGAGATCAGCGATGCACTGATCTCATGCCTCAATCCCTGCTCAAAGGTCTGGGCCCGGAAGAATGGGTCCCGTACCATATCTGTCGAGTAGCGCGAGAGATTGATAAATCTTGCCGAGTACTGGGCGACTGTCAAGCTGCCCTGCCGCAGATGAAGAAGCTCCTGGATGCGCACTGCACGGAGGGTGGCTGGGACGAACTCTGAGCAGAAGAGGCTCTCAAAGTCTGTCCAGAGGAGAGATGCCTCATCGTGCACCTGGAGCATCAAACTCCACCATTTACCCGCTGTTGCGTGCAGTAGGCTCACTGCGAGGATCACCATGAGGTCTGCTGGTGTCCTTACTAACCTGAAAACTCTCACCACTGCTTCCAGCCAGTCCTTGGCTGCCTGGGGGTCCGTCTCCCCGCGGAACCTGGGTGGTCGCTGGCGCTGGAACTCATGCAGTGCACTAAGGCGACGTGCATCCTCAGCGGCTGGGGCTGTAAGCATCGGTGGCTCGGCGGGTAGAGGTACCACCGGTGCCTCTGCTGTCAAAGGGCCCTATACCGAGGCCTCGTTGCTCGGTGGGATGTCGTCACACACAACTCTTGGAACCCTAGCGGGCTTCCGTCGTGGGGACATCCTGAAAAGAAACAGGTGCGCCACGGTCAAACAGTATACCTGGTGAGCTGACATAAAGTAATCACAAAGAAAACTTGAAACACACATGCAATCAATGTTTTCGTGCATTAAGTCGGAAATCAGAAGTCAGGGTCCTGGTGTACGGATACGTCAGCCGTCACACCAACCCTGGACTCCCTGGACTGATAACCACACTCAATACTCTTAACACTATTTCTTCACAAAGAAAAGATCATATTACTGAGTTCTCCGGTAGAACCGAACTCCTCTGATACCAATTTTTCACGACCCGTCCTCGGGGCCCGTGCCATGACTACCCCAAGCCCACCTTCATAAGCCAGGGGCTAGCGACTAGCACCAAGGCGTAAATCCCGGTAAAAAGGGAAGGAATTGCCTTTGTAAAGTAAACAAACACCATATAACAAGAAAGCAGTAGAAGTAAACACTATGTAAAAACTGAGTACAACAGTAAGTGTGGAAAAGTAAGTGGGCCAGTATACAAACCCAAACTTAAAGTAATGTACAACTGGAAAGGGAAAAACAGAAACTGAAAAGTAAAGCCGCATCTTCGAGCCGTCCACTGGAAAACCCACCTGAAGGGTGAGTACAGATGGCCTCCATAGCTCCTAGGGTCCAGCCGTCCGCTCCGAGTACGTCCCACCCAGTGGCCCACCTCCAGGTACGGTCCTACTCCGCAAGCCTCAACCACGATCATCACTGTCCGTCCTCTACAACCAACACAACGTAGTGCGGGCATAGCCCATGTAGGGGTGAGTATAAGCTACTCAGTAGGGACCCCGAGACCCCCGAAGGTCTCCCAGAATCCACAAAGGGTAATCCACAAAGGAAAGATATAATCACGATGTAACATTCGACACTGCATAGGTATATGGCCATACATATACCTAGGTCATCAATTCCAGTATGCTCCAACTTCCAAGCCCAAGTACAACCCAGTCCACACAGGAAAACACAACCCAGTCCACACAGGAAAGCAAAACGTAATCCACATAGGATATCACAACACAATCCACAAAGGAATGCAAAACAGGATTCAGCACACACAGGATAGCAAAACACAATCCACAAAGGAAAGCAAAACAGGATTCAGCTCACACAGGATAGCACAACACAATCCACAAAGGAAAGCAAAATAGGATTCATCTCACACAGGTATACTTCTTCATATGACGATAGAGATGATCAGATGTAGCCACTGATTCATCTAAGCCGTCGGACCCACAAAGGATTGATAGGTACTAACCCCCACAATGACCCACAAAGTATCTGACCCACACAGGATCGATAGGTAACTAACCCCCGCAATGACCCACAAAGGATCTGACCCACACAGGATCGATAGGTAACTAACCCCCGCAAAGACCCACACAAGATCGGACCCACACAGGATCTGTAGGCGCTGGCCCACACAGGACTGCTGAGCGCTGACCCACACAGGATCGGACCCACACAGGATATGTAGCACTGATCCACGTAGGATCGCTGAGTGCTGTAGTCGTCACCGTCAAATCCATTGAGGATCTCTACGCAGTCGTCGCAGTCGCAACCACCTCTAGGGTTACCGCACACAGCAAGATCGTTCGGGAGGGTCTGCTCCACGAGCCGAGAGGCTGATACATCAACTGACACATAGTCCAGAGTTGATGTATCCAAAATTTCTGTATCGTCAAAAGGAACTCAACGCCACAGACGACACGTCAATCAGACGCCCAGTCAGAGAGTTATTGACTTTTTCGTTCTAGGGGCCCGGTTGGTTTTTAAGGCGAAACTAACCCGACCATAATCCACCTGCGTCCAAACCTCAGGAGGAGTAAGCCAAAAGATCCGTCTCACTTAGAGGAATCCATCAAAGTCAACGACACATCGATCGGACGTCTGGAGCTCAAGTTATGAGAGTTTCCGCTCTGAGGGCCCGGTTGGTTTCGTGTACGAACCAACCCGACCGAACCCAAAGTTCTCCGAAACCTTGATTGAGATATGCTGAAATGGCAGTCTCGATCCAAGGATCACATCGTCGCTGATGGCGCATCGATCGGAGGTCCGTAGCCCAAGATATTGGCAAAAGACCGAAAAGGTCCGAAAACGGGGGGTTCTGGGCCCGGACCGACCCGGCCCAACCCCCTGGGTCGGCCTGACCCGGGTTCGGGTCTGACCCGGATGGGAGAAACCCGGCCCGGCCTGGGCGCGACCCGGATGGCGTTGGCAGGTCGGCCAGCGGGTCGGCTCTGCCGGTTACGGCCGAGCGGAGCGGGGGGCGCGCTGCCCCGGCGTGAAGGAGCCGCGACCCCGCGTGGGGCTGCCCTTGCCAGCGGACGCGGCCGGCTGCCGCGTCCCGTCCCCCTCCGGTCCCGCACGGTCGTGGGACCGCGCCCTGCCGCCGCGGCTTCAGCCGCGACGGCTCTTTCTGGCGGCGCGCCGAGCGCCGCCTCCACCTGCCGCCGGCGCCGCCGTGCCGGCGAGGCGCGCCGGCGGGCTCCTCTGCAGACCACCAGACGAGTTCCGGTTGTCGGAAAAACGCGTCGTCTTCGCCAATGGCCCTCCCAGGGCCCGTACTTCACTGCGAGGACCTCACATCACCAGTATGGCTTGTTTTGTCGTCGTTCGTCATTCCTCACACCAAGAACAAAAAGGGCGGTGGGTTCGGACTTGTTCGTTGGTCCGCACCCACCGCATTAGCGGTTTTAAAAGTCTCACAACAAAAAATTTAATCATACGCTGTTGGTATAAATCGCAAAGATTTAAAAGAATCAAAACCCCTACCTCAACGTTGTCGTCGAACATGAGTTCATCACGGAATTGAAAGTCACGGAGAAGAGGATCTCCGCGTCGTGGAATGGGCGTCGCTGTCGTCGCGATACACGACGTCATGCCGTCAAACTCCAAGGATTAAAAACACACAGATTTAATTGCATCAATTTAACCCATGTTGAGGATAAAGATTCACAAAGAATTAAAGAACCGAAACACTCTACCTCAAATGGTTGTTGATCGAAGATTGTCGCGGGGAAGGAACATCGTGGAAGAAGTGTCGCGGAAGGAGGATCGTCACGTCGCGCCGTCGATCTCCGAGGATCCGGCATTCTTCGTCACCCTTCATTGGAGGCCGGAGTTCTTCGTGTTCTTCGCGAAGAAGGATGGAGATCTCCAATACATAGAGCTTCCTCCAATTCCTCTCAACAAGTAACCCTCAAGTAAACACGTGTTGGTCTTATTTTATTCCCATGCCAACGATTTGTAATTCAAAGTTAAGAAACAAACCATTAATTCGATTAATTAATTGTGACGACTTAACTGCCCAATTAATAGGGGCGTTTAGAATTTAAGAAAACGCACCAGTTGACTTTCATTAAGAAAGAGGTTTTCGCGGGTGCGTTACTTAAGGGGGAAGAAACGGTGGGGCTCATGCGGGCCCCACCTCACAAATATCCTACCAAGTGGGTAGGATATTTTTGGGTTCCACCCTATCCGCTTAACATAGCTAAAGTGGCTTTAAGTGGCTTTAAGTGAAATAAAATAAAGTTTTTGCACAACTTTATTTTATTTCTTAACTTAACCCCAAAAATTAAAAACCACACCCGAGCAAATAAAACTCCAGAAAAGGCGTTTCTAAGCAAATACTGGCGCTGCGATTCCATCAGTGCCCTCAGAATTCGATTCCGAGCACCAGTTCAAAAGTTAGAAAAACCCCACTCGTTCGTTCACTGAACGTACCCGAGCCAAACTTCGGAAAATGATTCTGGGCACACCGGGCCTCGGAATCAGGTTCCGTCAGAAACTGTGTTCTTGTAAAATTCCCAAGAAAATTAATAAAAAAATATTTCCTTGAATTTTACCGGTCTTTACACAAGCTAACTCAGAAGAGAGTCTAGTTTTCATAGAATGATAGATGTGAAAAAAGATTCATGGATTTGAAATGGAGGCATATAACTACCCCCGAGATCCCACTACCCACAAGTGGAAAACTTTTCATAATTTTTAGTGATAACTCGAAGAAAGGATTTTTCTATGGGATGATTCAGGATAAACAATTCACTACCTACACATCATGTCTATTGAATGATCTTTAGAAAAAATATCCCACACATTATCTATATTTTTAAGATGTGATCTTTGCATTGAAAATTAGGTGGAATTGTCCCTATATGGGGAAGTGTGGGATATATTCTGATCCCAAGAGCCTCAAATAAATATTCATATAAAAAGATCTTAATATGCATCAAAGAAGATTCTTATCCCTAATGAAGGACTAAAAATTTTTAATTAACTACCATCCAAATAAAGTTATTAAAGTGGGGGATGTTCTATGACTTTATGATCCTAAAATTTAATAATTTATGAGAATTGAAAAGAATCCAATCATCTATTAATTGAAGAGGATGAACATTGGAATCATAAAAGAGGATGCATTATCAATAATTTCAAAAATTATTTCTTAGCCATATCTTATTTAATGGATAATGGATGCTCAAAAATATGGCGTGGGAATTCAAAAGTAATTAGTAACATTAAAAAAAGGATATTCAATAAGTTCAATGTCAATGAGAAACTAATTTTGAGATTCTGGTCAAGACTATATGACCCATAAAATCTGTAGTTGATGAATGGACTATAGGATTATTCACGTAGTTTGAATTTCTCCATTCACCCATGAACCAAAAAGATGTTTTGAAATATCCAAGGGAACTATTTGTGGGAAAATAAGAAGAAGGATATTTGTTGAATATTCATAAATGTTCTATGAAAATTAGTAAGTGAAGGATTAATGGAAAATTTATAATGAGATGATGCAAAAATTACCCATACCAACATGGAAATGTGAAGCCGTCACTATAGACTTTTTCAATGGAATTCCAATGAAATCTAAATGAAACAATGTTATTTGAGTTTTTGTGGATCACCATACAAAGACTACACACTTCATTACAATTTGAGAGGATTTATCACTAGATAACGTGTAATGGATATAAGTTAGAGATGTGTTAAGGACGGATGGAGTACCACAATTGGTTATATCTGATCATGATCCAAGATTAACCTCTATATTCTAGAAAATTCTCCAATATTATCTAAAAACTGAGTTAAATTTTATTACGACTTATCATCCACAAACTGGTGGTCAATTTGAGTAGACTATTCAGACATCTAAATATATGTTACGATCTTATTCTATAAACCTCAATAGTGTATGGGACAAAAAAAATCGCTCTCTTGAGTTCTCATTAAACAATATATTCCACTAAAATGTCCAAATGGATCCCTATAATGCCATTTATAGGAAGAGGTTCATAACATTAGCATGTTAGGATGAAGTTGGGGGGTGAAAACTTCTTGTTCCTAAAATGATCAATGAAATGGTTAATAATGTTAAGACCATTCAGCCGCACATCAGGGCTTCTTAGAGTTGACAAAAGATCTATGCCGACAATTATTGATGAGACCATGATTTTGATGTTTTATACATTTTATTCCTTCAAATATCTCCATGGAAAAAAATAATGAGATTTTTGAATAATGTAAGGTTTATTCGAAGGTACATCTTCTCTTTTGTGATATTGATCGTATCATAGCGGTGGCATATTGGTTATCACTACCACTAATCCTATCTCTAGTACATGAGGTATTCTATGAATCCCAATTGATAAAGTACATACCAGACCCCTCACATATACTCTATCCAGATATGGTTCTATTTGAGAATTATATTTCCAATAAAGAGTAGTTGGAGAGGATCATATATCATATAGAAAAAGTTCTAAGAAGTAATACAATACTCCTCATCAATGTTTTGTGGAGAAACAACATGTTTGAAGAAGGATTGTGGAAATTGGAGGAGGTGACTAAGAAAATTTACCCTCATCTATTTTATTGTGGGAAATGAAAATTTTTAGGGTAAAATTTCAAAACGGGTAATATTAGAAAGACTTGAACAACTATGAATTAAATTCCTCATTTGATTTAATTAAATGTCTTATCATAAAACTTGGTTATAGAAAACATATAAGCTTATTATGTTTGATTATATCTAATTAGATTTAACTGACTGTTATTTATCATTTCCATTGAAAATATAGTCATTGAATAATGATCCCATGGATAGTATAAAAATAGATCTTTAATAGAACCATTTGACACAAAAAGGATATGATGGCCTCAATGAGGAGGATTATACCCTATGAACTGCATTTATCGATATTTATAAGGGATATAAAATTTCTAGACTATTACTTATACTAATCCTATGTAGATATAAAAAAACTTAAGCATGATTGAAACCTTTTATAGGAGATGTTCATGCTTATTGAGATCATAGCCCAAACCATGTTTTCTAAATGCCCCTGAAAATACAACCATTTCACACAAAAAATCATAGTGAATTTATTTGTGTATTAAAGGGATATGTAACAAGGACATAGAAATATTATAATTTATATTATAACATATAGAATGCTGAATATATTTTCATTATTTTATTTTTACATGGTAAATTATTTTTATTTTGATACAATAAAGATCAAATTGTATTTCTGGTTAATATTTGAATTCAATTATTTAATTTATGAATACATGGATTTTTTAAATAAATAATATTTTAATGTGATTTTATTTTTAAATTATTTTTATCAATTATAAGTGATCATATAAATTTTATTAAGTGAAATGTAATTTTTATAAGGGTTTGAAAAAATATTATTTTCAAAAAACCCATCATTTTAAATAAATGTTAGTTATTATCATAAAAGTTAAAAATAAAATATTTATAATATTATTTAGATAATTTTAACATCGTTTTGGGAATCAAAACATCGAAATTTTTCAATGGTGAATTTTTCATAATTTTCAGAGACAATTGAATATTCGGGTAAAAAATACAATATCATATACATATACTCTATGTTTTATGACATCAAAATGACCCAAAAGTGATGTAACAAGTAAAATAAATGGGATCAATGAGTAAATATTTTTTCTCTTTAAAATAATATAATTTTTAGTTTATTTTATTTATTTTATCATTCCTTTAAGAATCCTCTGAATCTTATGATATATTTAAAGGTTATAAAATCATTTCTTTAAGAATATTACTCTCCTCCACATCTCCAATGGTAATATTATAATAATTTAGGCCCCTTTATTTATAAAATAATATATTCCACTACATTTTAGAATAATACATGGTCAAATATCATGGTATGGTTTGTGGATTTGTATATTTTATTATGTGGAGTCCAAAACCAAAATAATAATGAAAACCCCCTCCTTTCTAATATAAACCCAAACAAGATACCCTTTATGTTCCCCAAAATCATTTTATGACATCTAAACTCTTCCCCATACTCTCTATAGTCTCCTGAAGAAACCGTCAATCTCTTATGAGGTTCTTCCCTAGCCTTTTGAGTCTCACATTCAAGTAAGGGAACCTCGTCTTCCACTCTCCTCTTTTATCAAGCACTCTTTTTATGATATGTCTTTTAAATATAATTATATTATGAGGGGATATGATATTTTATATTCCCCTTAATGTCTATTTTATTTATATATAATTATATCTTCATTTCACTTTCATTAATCCTCCCATGATCCTTTATATACACATGATACCATGTTGAAATTATGTAAGGATTATTTTCCCTATTCACATTTCATCATTAACTTTTTCCTTCTATAACAAAATTTATAATGTTGGAAAATTGTTTTACTTATTTATATTACTACCCATTTTATATATATTTTAGATGAGACCCATTTCTCTCTCATCACCCCATTTTTATGAATCATTATTTGGCATCGTTATGCTGCTAAAATTTCACCACAATATCCATGACAAAACAAATGTGTAGTGAATACCACACCTATTTACAGTAAAGGAAGTTCACATTTATGCACATATAATTTGTTATTAAGGACATAGATCTAAGTATTAAACACTCCTTAATCATCGAATAAATTGTGATAATGAATGAATCCATATTTTATTCTTTATGCGGCGCACTTAAGAATGAGAAAGAAATTAATATGATGGGTGTGCCAGAACAGAACTCAATTGCATTAGGCAATGTTTAGAATTAGGAAACATCATGTTGGGATAGGGGTGTACCTACTTCCTTTATGAGACTTTGTCCACAATGAATTATTGGTGGACTTATCCTTTACATATGTTTATGATGTTGTGTTTTATGTTGTTTCCATGTTTCCCATGTTTCATTTATTATTACCATGATATATCATGTCTCATTAATGATGTTTATGATTCATACTCTTTTTATTTCGCACTGATAGGCCTATTGTCTAAAATGTATCATATTTATAATTTTATTCCTTTTTTATTCCCTTACTATGATTTATAGCTCACCCATTACTTATATTTTTCTCTAGTTTATCCCATGAAATTTTAAGTTCGATTCACTATTTTGATCATGTCAAGTATGTTTCGAATAATGTTTTTATCCAATTTTTTAGGTTCTTATCAAATGTACCTAATTCATAATTACAATAGACTTCTTGGTCTTTTGTGTTGTAATAATTGTAATTTTATGTAATAAATCACCTGTTAATAGGTAATAAAGAGAACCTTTTTTATAAATTGAATCTTATTGTATCCAAAAACAAATATTGGAGGATTGACACATTAGATGAATAATTTAAAAGAGTAGTTATGTCATTACAAATTAGTGATATAATGTTTGGGGAATTTAAAAAAGTGAATTTTTTTATATCATCAAAAAGCACATGTTCTAGAATAATAAAGATATTGATAGAATTTTAAATCCTCTATAACTCAATAATAACAATAAATCACAATCATATTAATGAAGGGAGGTGATTCAAGTAAGATAAATGACTATAAAATCTAGACACACAAAATAAATTCAGTCAATAAGTTGAAAAATTAGAATATATATATCTAATAAATCCTATCAGGTTATAATATTGTGTTAGACTAAAAATGATATAATAAATCCAAAATATACCTCATTAATATATTAAGAAAAGGAACTATTCTAATGAATAAATAAAGTGAATGTTCTAAAATTCAAAAATACGGTTTTACAAAATATCAATGTGTCCCTGAAAGTTTTATAACTAAATGGGTTGATAAAAATTAATAGGTATTTTTTATGGTAGAGTATAGACGTAATATGTCCCCTATATTTTCTATTGTGAATAAAATATTTTAGAATCCTAGCTTGTCCCTATTACTCACACCAAACTCTAATCCTAATAAAAAAAATTCATATCCCTTCAAATCATCACCCAATCACCAGTGGCTCTATTATAAAATAAAAATGAATAATATTTACAATGTGGAATGATATTAAAACACAACACCACCAATAACTATATATCATTGATATAGTGAACAATAAAATAACATGAAAAAAAAACCATGAAACATCACCAAATTAGAAAATAATACAACAACACCCACCATATAAATACATTTTGATACAATTAGCCATCCCAGCACCAATGAAACATCTTATACTAGTCTCTACTAGATGACAATAATATATATATCGAATATAAAGAATCCATATCCAAACAACATACAACTAAAATCAATGACATCTTCAAGCTTACTAAGAGGCCTTTGAAAGGTGTCAGTACATGTCGTAATATGATATCCCTTAGAATCCCTATGAACATCATCTTAGTGAAAGTATGAAATTATAAAATTTAAATTTATAAATAAGTTACCATATCAAGACATTTTAAAAAATTAATATAATAAAATTTTCATATAAACCTTGAAAAGTAATTTTAGTAAGCCATAACCAAACATTGTGAGTTGAATATTTGAAAAACTAACCAACACATCCATTTTCAAAAACAAACCCTACATAACACACATACAATGTCAAAAAACCATGTATTGTCATCAATAACCTCTTAGTGAATCCAATACCCCTAAACCTATCATTTCTATTATCAACAAGGTCAATGCATCCATGCCATACCTTATGAAAACCTCATATCATTATTAAAATTGAGGTCATCAAACGCAAGTTCATGTATTCCAATCTCATGTACAATCCCCCATTCCAAAAAATCACTAACATTATCAAACAATCACAACTTATATAATATCAATTCGAAACACAATTCCTCAATTCTATAATATCAATAAACACCCTGAAACCCAATGTGTTGATCAATAATAACAATAAAATTTCATGAAACTTAATATTAAAAACTACACCAACCTAAAAAACCTATGAAACTCCATAAAAAAATAATTAATAAAAACAAAATACTAAATAATAATTCATTCATAAAACTAATTTTAAATCATACTATACAAAGTATATAATATCTAGAAAACAAAAACACACACGTACTCAAAAAAATTAACCCCCACCACTTCTTTCAAACACCAAAAAGAAAATATGATTTATAATTTTTCATCAATACACATATATAAATCATATTAAGTACATAAAATAGTTTCATTAAAAACTAAAATCCATGCTCACTTTTTTCCACAATATAGTAAGATTAGGAATCGACATACTTCAATCTTGAAATACTGTAGAATTATATTGACAAAATCAATATACATTATCTCTTATTCATTCATAAAACACTAGAATCAAAGCCACTAAATTATTGAAGTCTAAAAATTTAATTTAATCCTAAAAATACCCAGTTAGGATTTCTATTAGTGAAGAAAAAGGATAAATATAATTAAATATGTTTGGAGGTCAAACACCATCGATAAAATGTCCGACCACTCAAGGATTAAATAGATGACTACGTCGAAGGGAGAGAATAAACATGAATCACCTCCAAGAACCAAATAGGATGATATAATCCTAATAGAGGGAGATAGTGTGACCAAATTCAGAAAAATCATATCTATAAATAAATTTATGGATGTAATTTAGGTGTGTAACAACCCAAAATCTAGTAATCTAGGTCTGGTGTATAAAGACCAAATATTTTTATTAATAGATATTATTTCATTTTAAATGATCATTCATTACATTGTAAATAAACAAAATTCTAATAATCATAAAGTTATAGTGCCTTTGGAAACCGAGAAACATAAAAAAATAGTTCAAAAGAGTTGTACATAAACTCCCACTTAGATCCTCATAACTAGAACCCTTCTTATACACATCACAAGTAATACATATCATTATAACATGTGGAGAAAGAACATTAGAAAAGGTGAGGTCATATTCTTTAAAGGGTTAAAAAGGTAAATATTTAAAAATAATATGAGCATAACACTATAGGAGATAAAGGACTTCTCGATGGATTTTTTGGAAATGGTGTCTATTTAAACCGCCACCATATGGTTCTGCAGTTGTTTTTTTGAAACAGGTGCTAAAGTGTGTGTCAGAATAAAATAGGCAGTGGTTTCCTAGATTTAGTGGCAGTTTATGGTAATAATTGTAGTGGGAGAATTTCACGGTTTTTTAGTGGTTTTAGCGGTGGTTTCCCCCGGTAAAACATGGGTTTTTACAACGGTTAGCCGCTGCAAAAACATCTTCCAGTTTCACCTGGGGGAAACCACCGCTAAAACCAGTAAAACAATTGTTATATAAAAAGGAATTTAAAAACTGAATTGCGGCATTTAAAACTATTTAGCAGAGGTTAAAATCACTGCTAAAAAATATCAGTTTCGCTAGGGAAAACTGGCACTAAAACCATTAAAAATGCCGTGATATAGTAAAAGAATACGGAAAATATTTAGCAGTGGTTAAAATTGCTACTAAATTATTGTTTGTAGCAGCAGTTTTAACTGTCGTGTATAGCAAGATATATTAATTGTAGCGGTAGTTAAAACTGCTGCGAAATATATTATATTTATTTTTCGGCGGTTAAAACTACCTCTAAAGGCAGATTTATAAAAAAATCCATCTGATATAGATTTCCCACTACCAATGCCCTAAAAACCATTCAAACAGATATAGAATATAAAACCTCATAACCACAACACATCACAACCACTAATCTCAAGTGATTGATTATTTAATGCAATGAATAATAAGACTCCATCAAAACAACCAAAAGAAAAGGAAAATTACAACCATAATGAACACTTGAATATAATAGAAAGACGATAAAGGTGTAATGGGGATAGAGAGGTCTATCATGAATAAAAAATCTTCAATCTAAATGATCTAATATTATCCATGTTATTTGGAACACCAAGAAAGGTGACTGGGGGAAGGGAAGGATGAGTAAGAGTCAATTAAGAATTGGGGGAAAGTCTAAAATTAAAAAAAAAATGAGGTAATAAAACTTTTATTTATAAGTGAATCACACTGGACTCTACCAAAACATTGTTAATATCCAAAACTTATGTGTTGGGTTTGGTAAAAGTGTGATCTAGAACCCTCATTGTCATTTTATCTTTTTTCCTATTTTAAAATGGAAGTTGGCCTCCCAAAAATCTTAGAACATAGAGTGGTCTAATACATAGTGGTTCTTCTATATTATTCCATGTATTCAATCCATGACCTAGTACCCATTTCCCAGACATTTTACCCACACCATGCCCAAGGATATAATGTGGTGAGCTTGGGTTTCTTATTTTGGATCGGTGGTCCTCTGATATTACATGCCCACCAAAGGGCATTTCAAAATTCTCAGGGTGCATAGGAAAACCACTAGGACAACATGCATAAAACCATGTCATTACCATTTCATTTTTTTATATCCCATTTTACACAAGAGAATTCCCATCATAAAAATACCTTCTTCATATCCATACAAGTCATTATACAAGCTATGGTGGACTTCAAAAGTCTAAAACACCACATCAAATGTCAAAATCACCACCAACCTCTTCCTAAACATCCATAAGACTTGATAATTCGAAAAGGTAAGTTCATAAAGGGTGTGTGCCATTACACTCATTCTATTTATTTTGGTTTAGGTATTATTTCTCAATTCTAAGTCATGGGGGTCATATTTTCCCCAAAATTATAATAACTATGTGTTGATTGATTCCTATTTTCAAGGGATACATAGTGATTACTAGATATATTATCTCAAACCCAACCAAAAAAACTCATATCAAATCCCCCACTTTATCTTAGTGACTGGGTTTCATTAGTCATATTGGTTTTCCATCCATAGGGTTGGCATCAAGAAAAGTTCATTTTATTTTAATCATCAGTTTAAATTATATTAAACCTCTTATAATTAGGTATTTTTCATATGATCTTAAACTATATATTATTTTAGTCATTTTCACATGATGTTAAACTATGTGATTCAGGGTCCATCATGTAATACTTGAAACTTCTTAGAGCATTCTACCTAATAAGACATGTATTCCTTTACACAGTATCCAAATATACATAAGGATCCTTAGCATGTGGGTTTCTATCCATAAACCAATGTTATTAAAAAGATGACTCTTACCCTATGAAAGATCCTAGTATGCATAGGGGTATTATATAAAAACTATATTTGTATTGATTCATGATGTTTCAATATATGTAATGATGTTGGGATCTCCTATAATATGTGTTGGTGATAATTATAATCACAGTGGTTATACCCTAAAGGTGAGACCCTTACTCATTCACAATAGTTTGTTTATTCCTTTCTAACATAATGGTTCCCATACATCTCATCCTTCTCCACCTATATAGGAGATAAATTTTTATGGAGGACCTTTTCCAAGAACTATGAATAGATTGATTCATGTTACTATAGGATATGTTTTTGATCGTTCATCCTTGGGTAACAAACATAATAAATTTAGGAAAAATGAATCCTAAAACATGATTCATGTCAAAAAAAATCTACATATATGGTTCATACCACACTCACGAAATCAAGACATAAAAGGAAACATCAGAAATAAATAAAATACATAAAAGAAAACATGATAAATAAAAACAAATTTAGGTCATGCAAATGATTGGTGGAAAAAATGTGCCACACATGATACATATAAAAAAGGACTGTTATCATATTTTTCTTACATATCAAAAAAAAATCATGATATGATGATGAACAATGCTCGTCACCCTCTCCACCTCCATCTCTAGTTCCTGCTACCACTTCAAAGACATTATATTGAAAAATAAAGCATATTATATATTTATATTTAAAATTAAAACCAATAAATTTTTTCAAACTAAATGATTTTGAATTTTTTTTGATTTACCTTCTCACAACTAGTTGATGCAATACCACCTAGGTAAGATCCGGTTGTCTTCTAATATAAATCAATCAGCGCTTTCGGCAAAGCGGATATCTGAGCCCCCTGGTCGTGAACTATGTTTTGTTGATAAAAAATATATCTTTGAGTCTCTCAGGGTATGGACTGACTACAATGAGGAGTAGATACAGATGAAATCCCCAGTGGCCTTTTAAAGACCTCATATGGTACGGGTCCCAAACCCATCCTACACACTCTACCAGGATGCTCTTTCCCAATGACTTTAAAAACCAGGTCATCCTGGGAGACTGATTTTGACTGTGAAGGATTGGAATCCCACAATTCATTAATTTTTACCTATAAATAAAAATTCAGTCGTATTAGAAGAAATATATATTAAAATAATAAAAAACTGATAAAAATATATTGTAATGAAAAATGAGTTCATACCCTAACTTCTTTGGCGGGCTCATTAATAAAACATCCATCATATTTTTAGTGAACATTCAACCACACTTATTTTTGGGATGCTTTGTGCCCTAAAATCTGTGACTACAATAAAAAAACATAAATGAACAATTTAATACATTAAACAAATAATATTTTCTTATAAATAATTACACTAATGAT
This sequence comes from Viscum album, assembly GCA_963277665.1. Lineage (NCBI taxonomy): Eukaryota > Viridiplantae > Streptophyta > Magnoliopsida > Santalales > Viscaceae > Viscum > Viscum album. The sequence continues at coordinate 368,028,988 of OY728135.1, read as the reverse complement.
AAGATTAACAGGGCAGACCAGCTTCTAGAAAAAACTCTTTGACCCTGTAGTGTGAGGGAAGACCTACTTAGCCCTGCTCGATGCATTTTTTATTGAAGGATCCTAAAATATATAAAATTAAATTTAATATTAATTTACTCAATGTCATATCCTCTTCATATACAAGTATAAATGTAAAATGATATTATTATTGTAATATATATTTAAATATCATCTATTTCTATCATGATGTCTGTCAACAAAAACTTTCCATTGCTCTTTGGGTACCCCATCGGGTAGCTTTCCATACATCTATTGGGTGGTCAAAGAATTATCATTGACATCACCCCACAATCTCCATTTAATGTCATTCCATTTTTTGCAAGGATTTTTCAATGTCCACTTTTGCTCTTTCACATCAGTAACCGTAATGTGGAAAAACATCTATAAAGAGAAATTCATTTTGAAAATATTAATAACATGACATTCAATTAAACCATAATGTATTAAAATTACCATTATTTTGGAATAAAAAAAATTCATTTTTCCAACTTGCAGGCACATGTCTCCAATCCTCATATGAAATAGGATGGGAAACAGGCGTCGTGGCCAGCTGTACTAAAATCTAGCCAAGTAATTTTACAGCGTCATCCGTAGAGACCCCATATGAATCAAATGGGAAAATTATCTTCTCTCCAATCAGATTCCATACATCTTAACTTTTTATATTTTTTTCCACAATTTCATTGTTTATATATTTAATGAATAAAGAGTTAGTATAAAAAAGTTCATATAATTTATTCATTTAAAAATTTGTAACTATAATAGTTACCCTTGAGTATCCCCATGAAGAATTATAAGTGGCGTGCCACTCCCCCACTACTGAGGCTCCTGAAGCGGGAGGCAACGAATGATTTTTTGAAGGGATTCTCACAGAGGGTGTGAGAGATAGTGCAGGGGGAGATGGTGCTGGGGGCATGCAGATGGTGGATCAGATGTTGTAGGGAGGGAGGCATATGCATTGTTATCTATCATAGTGGTCGATGAAATCGTATATCACTTCCTCCTTGGAATTCTGGTTATTTAATCAAATAAAATTATGTTCATAACATATATTTCAAAGAAAGTATGTAGAAAAAAAATTAAAAAAGATAACAGGAGCACCGTACTAACAAAAAAAAATACATAACAATGATGATGAATGATTGAAAAAATGTAATAAGTGGTTTCTAAATGAATGCATAACTATACATAAAATCATTTTCTCCTTCAATAATGTGAGTTTCCTTCTCCATTACATCATCCAATTCATTCATCCTTGATAGACTAATATTTTCAAAATCTTGGTGGAAAAATTATTCTGAGTCTATGCACTGGAACTAAGAAGGGATATAACCAAATTACTACAAAAAACTCTAGTAACACACTTCTCAATAAACAAAACAAAATAGAAAATAAATTTTTTTGTTGTTCAAATAATTCCATTCATCTATGGGAGAACACTAAAAATATTTTCATTATAAAAGATACAAGAAAATACAAAACTCATCACTCATATCTAATCTATTATAACGTCTCAAAAATTTAATTAAGTGACATACCGTATTTAGCATAATCTTACATAAAAACTAATTTGGACGGAGCAATTTGATAAACTATTCTGGATTTGAAAATAACCACAAATTGGACTATAAATATTTAAATTCTTTATATCAACTATTTAAATTAAAAAAACCATAATAAATTTCTATAAATGGTTTATATTGAGTAAGAGGTAAGGATCTTAAACCCATGGATATAATTAATAACGGTAAAAGTAAAAAATACGACATCCATGATAAAATATCTTATGTAAGAAAAAAATTACATGTGGTGTAGTGATGGTTATCGAGATACCTAAATAGTACTAGGATAGAGCATTACATGACCTCATTTTCACCTCTTAATCACCAACGGCTAGAGTGAATTCCATATGATAAATATTTACAAATAGGGTGAATTCCATCTGATATATATTTACAAATCATATAAAGGTCAATAGTATAAAATGATCCCTGAAACCTATGGATAAATGAAATAATAAATATCTTATCTCTATTTACAACACTAAATGAAACACGAGTCATACAAAAATCAACCATGCTTAAAGAACAATTCATCTGAAGACGTAATTGTACTTATAGGTACGCAAAAAATAGACCATGAAATTTCATGTCCCCAATAAGTGTATATGCTGGGTGTGAACATATAACACCCAGTAATAAACCACCTAGCTTAAAACTTATATGTAATATACTTACATATGTTCCTTATATCAATATAAAAATTTATATATATTTATATAAAAATGACCATACAAATTGTAATCAATAAAAACATGGAAGCATCATATAATGGAAATCATTATAAAATAGAATCAATTATAAAAAATAAATCCCTATAATGGTAGGGTCTATACCTAACATAATTTCATTGATCCTAGACTTGGATATAAGACATCAAGTCAATGAATCCATGATTCCATTCCCTTCAAACTAATATCATATCAATACTTATCATGGTTGAATCATGGAAAAATAATTGTATTTTTTGAAAGAGGAAGGTGTATAAAATAATCAAGAAACTATCATCCCATGAATTTAGGGATAGGTGAAAGGGGTATACAAAATTCAAGTCATTATGATCCCATCCAATTCATCAAACTCCATATAATACAAACCAACACACAAGGTATACAATAAAAAATATTCCTTCTAACATACTCATTATTTATCAAAACAATATCCATGGTCAAGGTAGCATTACTATTTATACTAATCAACATTCTTGGTATAAAAAAGTAAAAACAAGATCAACATATCAATGTGATAGTCATTCTTAAGAAATAAGTCTATTATAATGAATCTAATGTGGAATAAAACAAAAGGTAAATCTGCTTGAATATTATACATTTACTATAATATCAATAAAATATAATTCCATGTCACACATGATCACAACATAAAAATGAATAAATAATGACTATTATATTATGGAATCCAAACAGGTAAAAAAATATCAAGCCAAACTTAAATTAGGTTATAAGGATACATTCTCTTCATGCCACTCTAAATGCCAATTATACTAGTTATAAATTATTGGGTGAGGAGTAATTCATGGTTCACTAAAATATATCCAAAAAATGTCCTAGCATTATCATGGGAAGTAACAGGTGTAAACTAGTAAAATACTACCTAAGATCAAATATGGTATTTGTCCAAACCAATTTGATAAACTACCTATGAAATGGGTGAGGTAGATAGGTATGACGAGAAGGTGAGGTCGCAAGGGTTTTGGGAGTCGCAGGGGGGTCTCGTGGGGGTCTGGGAGATAAGGGGGGTCAAGAGGTAGGGTCGGGAGGAAGTGTCGGGGTTGAAAAAAAAAGTTTTAGATGATTTTTTTTTAAAAATGTCCCTAATTCATTAATAAAATATTTAGGGGCGGTTTAGTAAAATGCCGCTAAACACCCTCCGCAAACAGCTATTAATGATGTAGTTTAAGGTTATGAGAACATGATCATGATATATAAAAACCATACCCTAGATATGAAAGATCAAAATCATTATTCTTGAAATAGTTGAAGGTTGTAAGACATGGATAATAATGGAATCAAAGAACATAGACCATGAGAGATTAAAATTAGTATAAGAAATATAATAGTGGGAAACAAATAATTATGTAAAACCTTACATCAAGGATACCCCCCAAGACATTGATAAGATGTTAGCCTTGGGATAACAACTCATGCACCTACTTCAGGCATGGGATAACCACTAGTGTACCCTCTTATCAAGCTTAGGATGTCATCTAGTGTAAACTATGATCTCATATAAGATTAATCATTACCCAATTAATTGGATGGAGATATAGGTCACACAATTCACATAATCCATTCATTTTTTTCCTAAAATTAACAAAAACATTTGTCATATAAAATTCCATGAGATGAAATTATTTTTCTAAACATTTCATCATATTAGAACCCATTGTAAAAAAAATATGTTTCATAAAAAATGAACATTAATATAAAACATGTCAAAAATACTAAGAAAATTACAGTTGAATCATATCCCATGTAAATCATAATTAATATCAAAGAAAGTAATCTTATATGGAAAATTAATATGTAAATACATTAGGAAATTTTCTTAAAGAAGATGATTTTTTTTCTTCTGAAAATACAGTTTAAAATAGAAAAAAATCATAAAACTTTTTTGAAATAAATTTATTTCAATAGAAACATTTAAATTTATAAATTAATCTATAAAACATTGAGTGGTTATGATATTTTTAAATAGAATACGTGTTAATAAAAATATTCATTCAATGTTTTTGGTAAAATACAAATGAACAATGTTTTTAAAAATATATGATGATTACTTGTAAAAACATTCATAAAAAAGAAAAAAAGTTTAAAAATAAATTCAAACAATTCCATTGGAACGTTAAAATATTTTTGAAAATATTTATAGTAAACATGGATTTGGTATAAAAACGGTTTTAGTCCAAATAAAAAAATCAATTTTATTTTAAAAAATACTTCTTAAATAGTGAGTATATAAAGAGAAAAAATTGAATAGAAAATATTAATTATCAATAAAAACCCTGATTATAAGAAAATAAATAATTTTTTAGATATAGATTGTAATATAACATCATTGGAATTACAATCATGAACAATTATGATAAACATTGAGATTGTAATATAAAACCATAACAACTTTGGTGACATTGAATCGTGAACCCCACGAAATATAAACATAAACTAAAACATGTAATATCCTGATAATTAATAAATTCATGATATTATATGTAAAATAGGCTATATATACACCTCATAAAAGGGGATAGGTGCATAACAAAACTTATGTCCCAATGAAGACACATTCAGGAAAAAATACCTTACAACATTGATATCTATTCAATCGTTAGACCAATTAATGAATAAAATCAAATTAATCATTAAATATAATCAAATTAATTATATTCAATATATACCTTGTTAAATGGTAACTATTGACACCATATAAAATCATAGAGTGGTGAATATGACATATGTCTACTAGAAATATACGATAGAATACGTATCCATTACCTTAAGTCTTATATTCCATCATACGTGTTTGAACGAACTCTATATTAAATATAGATTTACTATACATGTATTTAGTAACAATAATTATATTTATCATACAATAAATTATTTACTTGTTAGGTTTTAAGACTCTTTTATTAAAAATTTCTTATTAAAATATCTTTTTGTGTTATAACCGTTTTTTTACACGTGTGACTTCAATTGGAATTTTCAATCAGTTTATATTGATAATGGTTCCATAGTATAATTTTTATAATAATTATATATATATATATATTATTTATTCATTATATATTTATTTTAATAATCTATTAATGTTTGAAAAATAAAATGAAATACACTTTTTATGGAGACGGTAGGCTGTATGTATGCATGGAAGTTATGTATTTTTTTAACGGATGGGGAAAAAGATATGTTAAAAATAATTAACCATTAACGAATTATTATTAAGTAATATATATCACATAAGTTATTTTAACTATATTTGTATTACATTCCTTGGAACATGATACATAAAAACAAATCAAATCGCATCATACAACGGTAGTCAGCAATACACATGAGCGATGTTATTGTACTCCCCACTTAAATGAAAGTAATAAAATATATGTGATTCATAATTAAAGAGGTATATTTATGTTATTAATATTATTTTTTAATTTAATATAACTTTATTTCCATCTATGTAAAATGAATGTTGGGAAACACATCACATCTATTAGCAAGGCTGTAGTCGGTCGTACACATGAGCGACGTTATTGTTTTTTGATGGGTAATAAGGTAAGAATATAGGTGTGATATAATGATTATATTGGTAATATAATATCATTATTATCTTATCTAATTATTAAATATATCATTGTATCAATTAGTGAGAGGCCGTGATTAAAAATGAATAACATCTGTTCGTGAAGAAATAGTCTTCCATACACTTGATCGACAATTTTATTTCCTATTTAATGAAAGAGGATATTGGTATAGGTTTTTTGATTAACTTAGTAAATTATAAGTATATGTTATATGCAGGTTTTATTATTTCATCATAGTTTAATAATATTTTAAAGAGTCAAACAATGAAATAAACTGAACATGAATGATTAAGGACTATACCACTTCTTCAGAGTACCTCTACTGGTTTTCACCTAATGCCTTATTAGATTGAAATTTTAATCTCCCCATGGACTACAAAATGTGGGGAGTGATTTTAAGATGCTGTTTGGGAATTTAATGGATGAAAAATGAGTTTCTATGTGTGAAGAAGAGGAAATAGGGGGTGTCTTCTTATATGCGGTGGAGATGACACACATAGAATATTTGAAAACAATAAAGTGTACCCACATTTTTAAAATGATAAAAGGCTCAAAATGGTTCATTATAAACCTATATAAGTTATAAAAAATAAATAGGTCTATAAAAAGTCTTTTAATTATTTTAGGTTCCATTTTATAGATTTTCTTTTTAGATTAACTCTATGTTAAACCTATTTTATCCTTAACCATGGAAGTTACTTTTACTATTTTTACTTTTGATTTTGAAAAACAATAGGATGAGATTATTTTATAACAATAATGATAGTATTTAAAAACTTTTAATGCATTTTTCTCAATTATATTTAGATAATTAAATAATATTATTTTAAAATTAAACCTACAGACTCAATGAGAACTCCAGTTTCCAAAGATAAAGTATTTAATAGTTTCAAAAATTTTCAAATAAAAATGACCATCAAACTTATAAAAATAAGATAAATTTGATTAATTGATATATATGTGATCTTTTTTTAACACCATATTAAAATAAAATTTATCTTGTATAATCATTGATTGAAAATTTAGTTTTTGAATTAGAATCAGTATTTTTCACTATTCACTGAAAAATTTATCTTTTTAGAAAATTATAAAAAATTCACATTAATATAATCTAGGATGATGATTTAAAAAATTATGATTATTTTATAAAAAAATTCAAAATTTAGGGAATTGTTTTTTTAAAAATTTGCGCGAAATGTTATATAAATTATTTTTTGGAAAAAAATAATATTTTCAAGTGTAAAATTATATTTTTTATTATATCATACATAAACAAATATGATGACTGGTACACATTTTTTTGAATTTATAATATATAAATTTAATTAAAATAATTAAAAATAATGATTATTTTAATTTATTGAGATAAACCATGATTGTGTGCATAAAAATACTTTTTCAGAAAAAAGATTCCATTATTTTAAAATTGTTTCTTTTATTTTCATTTATAATTAAATGGGTCACCAAAGAAATAATTTTATACAAAAGTGTAAACAAAATATTTGTTTAATTTAGTTAATCTATTTAATAGTTTCCATTTCAATGGTTATGAGATAACTATGATATTAAATAACAATATTTTAATAGTATGTCTCATTTCATTAGAACTCGGTATTGCATGTAACCCATAGTATTGAAGAAAATAAATTTATTTGAAAACAATTAATAAAATCCAAGGATTTTAAATTCTTAGCCCATTAAAGGAAATTAATATTTTGAAATTCTTTACACTGATAAAAATAAATGAGGATACTTCTTCCTCATTACATCTTTTGGTTCCCATGTAGACTCTTCAAGCTGGTGTTTTCATAAAAAACACATTGACCAAGTGAGTGGCCTTGTTTCATAAAACTAACTCTGTATAACCAAGAATCTCAAATACTTATTCCTTACAAGAGAGATCATGTTCTATTGGTACAAAATCTAATTATAGTACATTTAATGGGTCGGTTATATACTTCCATAGAAGAGATACATGGAAAAAATCGTGAACTTGAATGAGTTTCAATTGATGCAGTAATAGATAGGCTACAGTCCTGACCAATTAAATAATTTTAAATGAAAAAATATTTCTAGGGACTAGCTTTCCAATATATCAAAAGAAATAGTTCATTATTTTCTTGTGCTTTAGTAAATTTCCACCTCATCTCTTACTCAATGAAATGAATAAAAAAAATTATACCTAAGTCAATAATGGGTAACAATATCCATAATAGAATGATACTTTATTTCTTTTATCTCTTATTATCATCATAAATAATATTAAAATAGGTTATCCAATATGTATAATTATTTATATGGTGAATTAATACATTAATATATAAAATCTCATCATAATTTCCACTAATACAATTACAAAAGGGTTACCTTAAAGTCATTTTAGAATGGGAGATTTGTAATAAAGGTCACTAAGTATCCAAAAATAATCTTGAAACTAATCCCCTAAAGGAATTAAGTATCAATAAATGGTCACATACCAAATATATGAATACCTTTAACATATATTCTCTCAAATCCTTGTAATAACTAGATTTACGATAACATATCTATGAAAACATACATTTTCCTGATTCTTAAAATATTACGACTGATTATTTAATAAATTATATAAATCCAATAAATATTAAAATTCATCAATAATAAAATATAATAATTTTTCAATATATAATTAATCAGTTTTTGGGTCATCAATATTATCTTGTTTACATTATCCATATCAATAATCTATTTATCTATACTAAACACCATTTTTTCAACATCAGTAACATATTAAGGGTTATCTTCAATTAATAATGTTTTTTACATAAAATATAACATGTCTATTAAATCAATTTTATTGGTTATCAATTCCATTCAATATATTCATTCAAATACTTGATGAAAAACATTACAGAACCATCCTTATATATTTCATGATTCATAATTCATGAATTCCTATACACAAACACTTAAATCATTCCACATCATTAATAAATCATTAACCATGCTTCACAATCATATTCCTTAATAACTATTTCATAAAATATGAAACATGAATCATATTTTCACATTAATCAAACTCAATATAATCATGATTGTCATGATTAAGATAGACAATACTATTAGAATAGCTCACACCATTCATATAATATTTGTGGTTACTTTATCATCAAAAATATAACCAATACTCATAAAAAATTTCTGAATCTATTTATAATATTTCCCTATAGTAAATTAATTTTTATAATTACAGTTAATTATATATATATAAAATTATAATCATTATGATGCCTTAGGGAAATCATTATTCTCTTCCATATTTTTACTCAACTTTTCATTTTTTTTCTTCATAAATCACTTAATTTGTTCCCTTATTATCCACACATAAAACATACTCTCTACTTTTGAGACAATCCCTAGAGTGAATCTTCAAACATTCTTAAGATATATGAAATTCACTATTCTTCCCTTAATGGTCTCTACTACATGATCTATCAGAAAACTATGTCCTTCTATTCTATGGTGAGTCTACGAGATGGTTAAGGTGAGAATTTTTAATCATATATCATGATAACTGACTAGGAATAATCAAAATATCCTTAACTCTAGTCATCGTCCTATGTGGTTATTTATAAACACATTTTCAATCACATTAAATGTTTACCCAGTTCATTGTGGTTCACTTCAATGATTAAAACCAATAACTCAGAGAGTGTGAAATAATATTCATATTGAAAAACCACATAATAATGATAAAACACTTATACTATGTCTAAATAATGACACATTGTTTTAAAGATATGACACCTTTAAAACATAGTACATTTATGGTCATTATTTTAATCCTTTATAATGGATCATAAAATGATTATGAACTTAGAATGAATATTCGTCAAGAGTGTCACACTTGGAGAACATTATGACATGTTGTCATATATCAGGAAAAGGTTGAGTTAAGGACAATGATCCCTATTAGTGTTATTACCCCTTCGTATATCTATTCCAGATGAACTTCCACCCACAATATCTTTCCAAGGATCTAATTTCTTAGAAACCACTCCCTCTATTGTTCACCAAATTTTCCAAATATTTCCCTATAAATTGAGTTATCCTTTTAGTTATCACCAATGTTTTTTCATTATAGTTTCCAAATTTTAACTAAACAAATCCAATGATACCACCTATAGTGGTCTATAATTACTTCCAATGAACTATAATTGATACTTATTAGGTAACTCCATGGATGGATACAACTACTGGTCCGGACACATAATTATCCCCAATTGTATCCATTTCCTTATATTTCCCTTGGGTTGTGATCCATTCTTTTCACAACACTAAAACATTAGAGTTACCAAGGTTTGCATTCCTTTTTTTTATACCAACTATAGAGACCTAAACATTTCATATAATGATATTACATCCTTTTAGATAAATATTAATGAAATATCATAAAAACATTCCTAGGGATTATAAAGGTATAAACATAGAAACGTAAACAAATCATTCATAAGAGATCTACACTATCTTCCACATAGTTTTTCATAACTATAACCATAATTATATATATCACATGTAATAACTATCATTGTCAACTAGGGAAAAGAAACATAATAAAGGGTGAGCTCCGATGCTCAATAAGGATAAAGAAGGTACATATATAAATATCATGTTAGTATAATGGGATAAAAACATATTCATAACATAGAAAACCCATATCCTTTATATCAAATATCAACATATTGATTCAAGTTATAAATATTAGTTGTTAATATTATATAAATAATAAATTAATCATAGAACAGAGGCCATTTGGGCACAAAATTAGAATAATATGTTGAGTTATGGGAAAAATCTAAGAATATAAAACCTTATGTCAATATACCCATAATGAAAATAATAAAATTTTAGGATTAGAACAACCACGTGTACATCTGGTTCGGTATTTGGATAACCACCCATGTACCCTAATTATAGGCATGGGATAACATTACAAATACCTTCTGAGCTGATAGAACATTAACCATTACCCCATGAATTATAGATAGATATAGGTCTCACCCATCACATAATCCATATATTTTTGTGACATAAGATCCTAAATGATTCATAAAATAAAACCCCATGTAAGGAAAAGGAAATCATAAAAATTTCATTATATATAAACCCATAGAATTCAAAAAAGTTTTATAAAAACATTATTAACATAAAAATAAACCATTGAGAAAATGAATATGAATGATATCATCGTATCATATACCCTATAAATTATAACTGACATTAAAGTATGTAATCACATATTGAAAAATATTTTTGAAAAGACAGTGGGAAACATCATAATGAAAATAAAAATTCATTGAAAATAACTTTTAAAAAATAAAAATTCATAATTTTTTTAAAAGTTTTTTCATTTTAAATTATATTTAAAAAATTTAAATTATTCATCATAACATTTATTGGCCATGATTGAATGAAATTTTATACACCTTAAAACAAATATTCCTCTCACATTTTCAATAACGTGTAATGGAAATTATAATGAAAATGAAATGAAGATTCACTTTAATTTTTTTATATTAAAATTACTTTATACAATCCCATTTTATCATTGGAAATATGTTGATTTTTTTATAAAACATGGATATGGTAGAAAAACTGATTTCAACTAAAGAGGGAAATGATGTGAGTTTTCATAAAAACAATCTTTTAGAAATATGAGTACAAAAAAAGGGAAATAAATAGAAATAATTTATTATAAATAAATAACCATATTATAAGAAAATAAATTAGTTTCATTAGAGATAGATCATACTACTTTATCATTGAAATTGGAATCGCAAACAATCTCATTAAAAGATGATACTATAATATAAAACTCCAAAAAATTTGGATTAGTTTAATCATAATACCCAATAAATAATAAAATTCAATGAAACTTTTAATATCATGATAATAAATAAAATTGTGATATTATACTTCAAAGGTTTTATATAAACATGATGTACGTTCTGAAGAAGACGAATTGAGACAAAAATCCCTTAACGCTTTGGTACATTCTTGAAAGGAAATCCAAATAAAAACATAATATCAAATTAAACTTGAAATATCATTAAAATAAGTATATTAATGATTTAAAATGTCATTTCGAAAGTATATAACCCACAAAAAAGATAAAAGAGTGGTGAATATGTCATAAGTCTCCCAAAAATAAAAGAGAGATTAAAAACCCCTCACATTATGTCTCAACTTGTTTGGTACACATTCAAAACTACTATAAAATAAATATATATTTATTATTAGAATACTAAATCACTATAATTACATATAAATACCCAATATTATTTAATTATGACCTTTTAATACTATTTTATTCACACTTCATGGTTAAAATCATGATTCTGGTAGTAAATGCATTGTATTTCATATATATTTTGATTTGGTATTTTCCATCCTTTTACTTTGATCATGGTTCTGTCATCTTCAAAATGTTATCCATGTTAAAAATATAATATTTTTTCAGTATATATGTAATTATATTAATCCCTAAAATTTAGATATATAAATGAAATACACCATTCATGGAGATGGTAGGCCATACATATACATGAAAAATGATTCAATTTTGTTAACGGATGGAACAAAAGAAAATTAATTAATAATTAAAAATTATATAGTCATTAATATATAATATATATAATATATATTTTTTAACCTTATACTTATAACATTCAATTAAAAGTGTTTGTGGAAAACAACTTACATCACTTCATGTGGTCGTAGTCCACCGTACAGATGAGTGATGTTATCATATCACCGACAGAATAGAAAGTAAGAAGGTATATGTGATATAATAATTTTGGGGGTATAAATAAGTTTTAAATATCTTATATATTAATTTAATATATCCTTTTTATTATCGTAATAAAATTGATATGGGAAACAAAACATCATTTCAATTCGGGAGGTAGAAACCTGTCGTACACACGAGTGATGTTATTGTTTTCAAATGGGTTGTAAGTTAGGAAGTTTTTTTTGATAATATAATTATATAATTATAATAATATTATAAACATCTTATATAAAAGTTAAATATATCCTTACACCCATAGGTGATTGGTGGTGGTGGAAAATTAATAACATTAGTTCGGTAGGCAAGGGTTCTCCGTATACAAGATCGACATATTCCTTTATCATTTTATGGAATAAGATATGGATATATGTTTTTAAATTAACATAATTACATATGAGTATATTTTATATACTTATTTTATTATATCATTATATTTTAATAATATTTTAATTTGTTATTGGATGATGTATAATTAAATTACAACCTCAAGGACTATACCTTTTCTTAAGAGAACCTCTTTAAGTCTACACCAAGATCCTTCACAGATGAAAGCTTTGATCACACAAAGTCCTATAGTATGAGGGTATGTATTTAAGGAATATATTTAGGTAGGAACTTTATATTTTTTTACATGTTTGAATATGAGATGAGAGGGTGTGGCCTTCTGTTAGTTGGGGAGAGGACACACAAGGAATGTTTGAAAATAATAAAGTGTACCCACAATAATCACAAGATAGAAGGATAAAAAATGTTTCATTATCTATATTTATAAGTTATAAGGTCTAAATATGTCCATAAAAGGTGTTCTAGAAAATTTTATAATTCATTTTAACCCTTATCTTTTTATTTTAACCCCCTTATATAATTGTTTTAAACCCGACTACATTAATTAATTTTTAAAACATTAACTATTAATTATGAAAAAAATGAGATTAAAAAATTATTATTAATAATAATTATTATTAAAAACATGGAATACATTTTTTCAATGTAAATTCAGATAATTGTTAAAAATTATTTCAAAATTAAACCCGCAGACTAGATGAGAATTTTATTTTCCAAAGAGAAACTGTTCAAAAGTTTAAAAAGGTTTCTTTTATCAAAATTAAACATGAAATTGATTCTAGATAAATAAATTTTATTAATATATAAATAAAAAAAATGAAATCTAACTATTTTTTTTAAACAACACTAATATAAAAGTTATCTTTTAAATACTTTTTTTATCATCATCATTTCAATTTTTATTCAAGATAAGGCAAAGAAAAAAATAGACATGTCTACATGACCACATTACCACATGCTAGGGAACGCACCTACGGTGGTCTAAAATAGTGAAGACCGAGGCCATCCCCTTGGATGAGGTTGAACCCTTCAGGTCTCCAAGATTGAACATTATGAAAGCGAACCGGATCAGGCCCAATAAACTCAAGCGAAGCAAGGTAATCCGTAACATGATTTACCTCTCTCCAAAAGTGTTTGACAATGGTATCGTGGTTGATCATGATTCTTAATTTCCTAATGATGTAGGATAAATCCCATGGAATTGGTAAAAGTTCATGAAGGACATCATGGAGGATTTTGGAGTCTGTTTCCACCTCTTAGATAAAAATTCCATATTGCATGAAAATGCTTAATCCTTGCATCATAGCCTTGGCTTCGGTTTGAAGAGATGAGCCATAGATGAGGCGAGCCGAGAAGGCCATAACCACCAAAACTTAAGAATCCCAGACCGCACCACCTTCGCGTAGGACCCCTCTGCAACATGACCCATCTGTATTGAGCTCCAGGACAAGGAAGGGGATATGCCAATAAATCCAAAGTCCGCGAGAACTGCTGCTGATTGGCAGGGTGTATTGAACCTGTATGTTCATCCATCAAAGTGAGGGATCCTACCACCATTTGCTGGAGAGACAGTCCAGGACAATGAGGAGACTCTTTGTCTTTAGAATTATGGACTAGAAATATGATTTAACCCATTCATGAGGAAGCATATTTCTAGCCTACCAAATGGACCAACACCCTGCATGCAGAATCAAGGTTCGAGCCACATTCTCTATCCCTATACCCCCTGAGCTGTGAAACCACCTATCCAGGAAAGGAGAATCCACCATGTTATGGACCAGATGGCTGGTAAACTCTCCAAAATATCTCAAAATAGCACCTTCCCATTAACCTATGAATAACATATTGTCATAACTCTCCTCATCGTTGGTGACACAACATCTGCAATGAGACAAAGTAGGGATCCCACAACGTCTGATATTCTCGTCAGTTGGAATGGACTTATTACTAATTCTCCACAGTAGGAAGTTGTATTTTGAAGGGATTAGTGTGAACCATAAAATCTCATTCTAGTAATTAACAGGTGCCGGAACCTCCCACGATCAACAGTATTCCAGGTAATTAAATGCCCCTAAAGAGGATAGGATGAACACACATCGATCTGGATCTAAGGAGATTTCAATGAGGTTAAAGGTGTCCAGTTTCTTTTCATCCAACACCACATTAATGATGTTCGGATACATGCCAGCTTCCCTGAACGTGAGGGTAGTACCTGGAAATCTCAGGAACCCAAGAACCCGACCTACCCAGTTGTGGTGCCAGAAGGAAACTTATCCTCTCCCAATAATCCATTGAGAGTGATGGTACAACTCTGTGGTAATGCGGGAGATTTTATACTAGAACAGAGAGACACTTCCTTCCATCGTAGGTTAAAACCCATACTGTGCATGCAAGGTTCTTCTCCAAAGCGTACCCTACTCCACAACATTCCAGGATAGTTTAGTATGCATGAATTTGAGGGTGTCTTCAGGACAACGCACGTTAATAACTCCATCCTTCATGGGCTTATCCATCTTCTACCATGAAGCCCAATGACGTTTTCCCTTTGTGAGAGGATCCTAGAGTCATCCAGAAGCTTTTAAATGTTTTTAATAACCCCCTTAGAAGGTTTGACATCCGAGAGAGCATGGATTGGCGATTTCAAGAGAACACTATTAATATGAGCAATACGACCACCAAATGAAAGATAAATGTTTTTCCAGTTAAGGATATGGTCTTCTCTTTTTCTATTGAGAGAATAAAAATCCCTTATAAAGAGTATGTTGGGAGATATGGGAGCCCCTAGGTAATCCATAGGGAAGTCTCCACATTTTATGGAAAGGGTGTGTTCAATCTCATGACTCCACCTAGACGTGTAATGTTTTGAGATATAGCATCAACTCTTTTCCTTGTTGACCACTTGGACACTCCAGTAGCAGTAATCCTCCATCAATGAATTCAAGCCTCTAATCGAGGACTTGCTATCATTTTTGAAGATAATGGTTTCTTCATCAAACATAATGTGTGAAATAGGTTGAGCTCTCATACTTTTTTGAAAATAGTCTCCCCTCTTATCATGCTCCTATGGATGAGACATCTGAGAATGTCCTGGGATAAGGTGAAAATGCTTGGATAGATCAGGTCACCTTGTATCAGACCACGAGTGGTCTTGAAAAAACCATAAGATTTTCCCATGAAATAAATCAACATCCATGCTGAGATAAAACATCTAAAGACCAGATCTACATTCCAGGGGGAGAAAAGAATGCCTGACATCAATTTATTAACGGAACCCCACTCCATACGATCGTATGCTTTTTCCATGTCCATCATGATGATAATGTTGGAGCCATAAAATTTATGATGGATATCTTTAACCATTTCCCGGGCAAGAGAAATGGCACCTTGAATGGACCAACCCTTCATGAACCATTTCTGCTCCATGCAGATCCACTTTTTAAGATAGGTGGAAAGTCTTGTGTTGATGATTCTTGTTATAATTTTATATGGAAAATTTCATAGGCTCACCAGTCTGTAATGATACATCGAGGAGAGATTCTTGTTTTTAGTAATGAGTACCATCGTTGTAGCGCAAGACACCCATGGTATATTACCTCCCCTAAAAAATATTGAATGGATGAGATAGTGTCCGCTTTCACCACCTCCCATGAGGCCCGATAGAATGAGCCCAGAAACCCATATGGACCCGGGGCACTATCCAGATGATGTTTCATCATGGTGTTAAAGACCTCCTTTTCATCAGGTATGGAGATCATCTTCTTGTCGGTATGATCTGAAATAGATTTAGGAATCACCTCGAGGATCTCATTATCCATTCCTGTATATCCTATTGGCATCCAAGAGTAAGGCTCGGTCAGTAGATTCTTGAAATAATTGAAAACCTGGGTCCCCACAACGTCTCTGTCATCAGTATATGTTCCATCATCCATCAAAATGTTTTCCTTTATAGGCCTCCTTCTCTCCTTGATACAGGCATGGAAAAACACCATATTCCTATCAACTTTCATAAGCCATTTGATTCTCGATGATTACCTTGACGTGCGTTATTGTGAAAAGTGAAGCTCCACCACTACACCCTTCTTAACAAAGATCGCCTCGAAAATGATCTCATCCCATGCATGCTCCATCTTAAGCTCAAGGAAATCCACCTCCTGCATGGCATCGATGATGGCACTGTCCCTGGAGGGTATTCTATTCTCCCACCCCGGGAGGCCAATATTGAGGCACCTTAATTTATCATGCAATGAAACCCATGTATGTCCTTAAACAGGTGAATCCCAAATTTCCTGAACCAACTCCTGATACCCCAGAGAGTGAACCCACTGATGGTAGAAATGGAACCACTCTTTGTGATCTAGCCCAGATGAAATTAAAAGGAGAAGGGGGTAGTGGTCATATACACTGCAAGCCAGATGAATTACCTTGATGTTAGAGAGCACAGTTGTAGCATGGATTCTAGCCAGGCAACTATCCAACCGACTCCATGAACGATGAAGGCCCCTTAGGTTGTTGCACCAGGTGAAGAAGTTCCTTGAGAAGTTGAGATCGAATAATCCTTTCCCAGCCATGAACTGAGAAAATTATATACTGGCCTTCCATTGAAAAGGGACTCTACCATTCATTTCCTACAGGTTGGACACTACGTTGAAATCCCCTCCAACAAACCAGGGGAGGGTGCCAGAGTCAAAAGCGTTTAAATCGGTCCATAACGATTCCCTTTGCTGCAGATCACAACTTCCATAAATAACAGATAAGAATAAAGAAATGTCTCCTTTAGTAACTTTAGTGGTGATGAATTGATTCCCAAACTGTACTACCTCCATAGAGTAGTTTGATGCCAGAAAATAGAAATGTTCATGTTAGAGGGATCATTATGCAAGACGCCATGCCGTTTGAATCGCCAAGAGAACTCCAAAATTTTGGAAATATTTCTCTTATGTTAGAGATTGGAAACTACAGTGATCTTGTTCCTTCTGACTTCAGATGTGATAAAATCCGACTTAACCCAGGCCCCGAGCCCATGGTCATTCCAAATGAGGGCTGGAATCATTGAAATGACAAGGCTCTGGCATTGGCTCCAAAGTTCGTTGCCTTCATGAAATGGGAGGATGTTCGCTCCTTTAGTATTCTCAATTTTGAACGTGTACATACACCCTCATGGGTGGACGCCTTCTATCCAGATGGATATTCTGATATGTGAGTATAGTATGTGGGTAAGCGCCGAACTGGGAGGCCATGTGGGGGAGTACACTCTGAACTCTTGGGACTTATGGTAAGCACCGTCAGTTTCTGTGGGAACCCATGTATAGATTGAGGGGGATCATCCTGCTCTAAGAGGAAATTATCTATAGAGGTGCATCTAGAGACCACAAAGAGTGATTTGTCCTTGATATCAGGCAGGAGTTCCAGGTTCAAAAGGCCTAACATCCTAGAAAGGAATCCCTACAAGACCTTTTCCAGGATCAACCCCTTGGAGAACAAGGAGAACAAGAGGGGGGGGGGACCACAATACCTTCTCAAAGAAACTACACTTCTACTGGATTAGAGAGAACACTTCCTGGTCTGAACCTTGTAACTCTTCCTTCCACAGGATAGGATAACTCCAGAAACAGGGCTAGAGAGGAGCCAGGGACCATATCTTGAGAGTAACCGCAATCTTTGGTTTCCACATGCATGTTTTCGAGGGAAGCAGGGCACGATGAACTCGATTCATGATCCTTGTGTACCATAGTCTTGAAGGGGGGATGCCCAACCCCCTCCCAACATCTCCTACAAAGTTGGATATAATTTCCATGGAGAAGGAAATGAGAGGAAAACCTTGGAAAGACTGGAAAAGAAATCTCTTGATTCCAACAGAAGCCTTCCTGAACCCGAAGCATCAACTTGTCCGGATGGGTTAATGAAGTGTCCAATTCCACACAAATTTGGGCCACTGAAACATCCACGCAGTCAGAGGTCCTTACATCATATCATGGAAGGAATCCAATTGCATCTCTGATCTCCTTGAGAAAGCCATCATTCTAAAACGGGAGTGGAAACCCCAGAAGATGGATCCAAACCGCTGTAAGGGAATTTTCTTTTCCCCTATGAATATACATGGACCATCGGGAATGACTGAAACTCCATCATCCAACCGCTTGAGGAGACCTACACCAC
Organism: Viscum album; assembly: GCA_963277665.1. Classification (NCBI taxonomy): domain Eukaryota; kingdom Viridiplantae; phylum Streptophyta; class Magnoliopsida; order Santalales; family Viscaceae; genus Viscum; species Viscum album. Next base: position 368,009,736 of record OY728135.1, on the reverse strand, counting down.
ACCTGTAGGAAGTCATCTTCCGAGGCTATAACCAGGAAGAAAGAGATCCAGTGAACAGACGAGATATGAACAGGAGCCTTTAAACCCCAAGAAAGGACAAAACGTTTGAACCCTAACAGAGGAGGTCTCATACCCCCAAAACGAGCCACCAAGGTCCACTAAAGACATGCCTCCGACTTAGAAAAGGAGACCATTGGGAATGACATGGAAAGGAAACCTCCATCACGGGAGACATTAGAGGCTGAGACGCACACTTCCAGGAAGCAAGGGTGGGGAGAACCATAGATCAAGCCGTACAAAGCATATTTGAAAGAACCAGACCTAGGGGCATAGAAGTGGAGCAACCGAAAACCTGAGGCAGCATCAAGGACTTTTGTACCACACCCGAGAGCTCAACATATTAATCATTTTTCATGTTTCATTCATATTAAATAATAATATATCATTCATTTTTAATGTTTCATTAAAGCTCTACATTGCATATAATGGATGATATTGATGAAATTAAATTTATTTAAAAAATATATTTCATAAAATATGTCAGTTTTAAATGGTGAATAATATATTACATTATCATAGATACAAGTGAATGAATCCTAAATCACCAATAAATTTAGTAGTTTTAAAGGGCTGTATACATACACGATACAGATTTTATACCATGGATAAAAAATAAAATATATTAATAGAAAAAATTCAGAATCACTAAACACATTTAATCATTAATTCATTGTAACCTGGTGAAAGGAAAAAAACAATGTTTACCAGAGATACCAATTAATATTTATATAAATTAGGGGTTATTTTAAATTAAAAGGGATAATCAGTATGGAATAGTAAATATCTTAACAAAAATTTCATTCCTTCAATAAATTTATTAACATATTTATATAAGGAATAACCAATATGGTACATTAAATAACTAAACACACATTCTATATAATCAATAACATGAGAACAAAATGAATCCATGTATTATATAAAGGAAATAATCTCATGGATAATAATATATTAATTCTTAATTATTGAAATGCATATTATTGAATGTTAGGTTCAATTACATCATGATATATATATCTTCAAGACCATTCATAGGAAGACTTAATACTATGGATAAAGGCCTATTTAATTGTATCTTATTGATTCACCTGATTAGAACATTAATTCATCGAGGTAATATATAATTCCAGGCCCCACCCATAACTACATTTCCAACACATTCCTCTTATATCGAATGATTTATTTAATTTTTGAACAATATTCCATATCAATGAACTTATATATTGAGTAAATAATAAAAAAAATCATTATTTACCCAGTTAAACATATAACATTCAAATTAATACCCAATATATAGTAATGATATATTTTTATATAATAATAATATCAATGAAAAATAATATGGATATTTAAGGGAAATTTATTGTTCAATGACCATAATAATGCTAATATTTTAAGGTAAACTCATTGATTACAAAAAAATAATCAAAAAAATAAGTGTTAAAATTTCCATAGTCAAACTTATAATAAACATTCTATATAATTAATAAGGATGGTATCACTAAAACATATCCCCATTATAGTATAATTAAAATGAGGGGATTTTATTATTAATTAATAATAATACCATAAATGTATATTTAAAGACATTCTTCATGAAAATATTATTTTAACATTAGAACCCCATTTAGAGAAACTATATATATCTACAGTATTATTAAGAAGATTCTCATTAAAAAATAACTGTTTAAACATGTAAAGGAAGGTTCAAATAAATGAGTGGTACTGGGGCTAGAAATTTTTTTCTCATGTTGAATATGTTAAAAAAAATTCATTACATTTTTTATAATAAAAGTAAAAATTATATTTTTTGAAAAAGATGATAGTAATATTCCTTTAAATTTTTTTTGAAATATAAAATTATTGATATAAATTACCTTAACAAATTACATAAATACATTTTTTGAATACATTTTTTGAATACTAAGATTTGAATGAAAAGTTTTTTGGGTTTGGTAATAGGAATGATGTTTGGATTTATTAAAAAAATATAAATCATTTTAAGTAACAAATAGTGGAAAATATTACTATTACATGAAACATTATGTTTATCAAAATGAGAATAAAATTTTAGGTGTTTATTTTAAATTGATCAAATAATTTCCTTCAATGGAAATTCAATTATAAATAATCCCGAATAAAATGAGATTGAAACATAAATCTCTAACCACGTCGGTAAATTTTGAATAATAAGCCCCATAAATATAATAACACCAAATGAAAAATTCTATACCATTAATATAAATATATTCATGATATAACATAAAAAATTGGAATTATATACACCTCCTAAAAAAAGATAGGTTTATAACATGACATCAGTCCAAATAAAGACAATTTGAGATGAGAAAACCATACCATGATCAAAACGTTTATGTGAAAATTAATCAATAAATTGATTATGTGTATCAAATTTAAATCCACATAAATATTTTTAATAAAAATTAATATAATAATAATTAATTACACATGTAATCTTATAATATCAATAAAAATAAAGAAGTAATATAACTCAATGAAATCAAATTGAATTTTATAATTCTCAACCACATTTTAATTTTCATGTGAATTCCCCCTGAATGAAATAAATCAGATAAAAATATAATATACCTTTGGGTGTGAATTATTCTTGATATTAAATTTAAATTTAGTAGTATATAAACCATATAAATAAATTTTATGCATAGGATTACAATATTCCTCACGGAATGGAAATTGATACAAAATCGTTTACATCCCATTTTCCTTTAGTTAAAATAAATTATTGAAACCTATTTATAATTGTTTTAAAAATGTTATTAATTTATAATATAACTATATTCACAGTTTTAATATCTTATATAGTCCTCTTATAACATGTAACCTCCTATTCATTTATAATATTTCATCAATACTTTTGTTTTCGGTGTAAATTGCCTTATTTTCTAATGCTTGTTATTAGTCTTGTGTATATGATATAATTAAATAACATATAAAATTATATTAATTTTATAAATATTTTATTTATTATATATATACATTTTTAAAACCACATATTAAATTTGGACATGGAAATTGAATCACATTGCTTCGTGGAGATGCTAGGCCATACCCACTCATGAGTATCATTATAATTCCATTAATGGGTGAAAGGGTAAGGAATTGGATGGTATATTAATTATTAATAAATAATCTCTTATCATATTTATCATATATATTCACTATTTCTATAATTATGACAATCCATGTGAGTTGGTGATAGAAAAGAAATTACATCTGTTCGGGAGGCAGTAGTCTGCGATACACATGAGAGAAGGATTTATTTCCCAATTGATAAAGAAGGAGAAGTATAAATATTATCCTTCAACACAACTAAATTTAATTATATGGTATATATTTTATTAATTATATTTAATGTGTTAATAAACAATTTATTTTTGTAAAATAAGAAATAAAAAGAAGGAGTTCTATTATGAAAATTATCTTATCTTAAAGAACACTCCGATGGATTTTCTCTAAAGAACATTAGGTTTGGAATTTTGGAATACTATAATCTTTATAATGTGTATACAGATTTTGGGGTGATATTGTGTTAGTTTTTTTAATACAAATGGATTTTTAGGTGTGAATAAGTGAGGGGACGGAGTTTCCTTTCATAATTGAGGAAGAGTGACATTTTTTTAATCCCTAATACAATTAAATAATGGGAAGTCATATTCACCCCATGTTCCTAAAAATGGAAATTAATGAAGTGGAGGGATGTTAAGTTTGAAAAAAATAAAAATTTCATGTTTTTTTAAAATTAATATTAACATAAGAACATGAAACAAACAAAACATTGTTTTAACCATAATAAGAGTAAATAAATTTTACCATCATAAATAAACATTATGAAAAAATAATGTTGATCATATTATATAATATTAATTATTATGAGTCCAATAATCGATCAATTTTACCAAATTCGACACATATATTCATAAATTTTTTATTTTAAATAAACTCTTAAATCATGTCAAAAATTTCTTTCTCAAGACATGTATTTTTCACGCATTAGAGGAAGTTTCATTAACTACATGACTAGGGATCATCATTATATGGATTTAAATTAATATAATTATATATATAATGTATAAATATAATTTAAATATTTATTTATTATTTTTTAATTTAGTTAAATAAAAACGTGGAACATTATTCTTTTGAAAAGAAATCTGAAAGTTTTGTTCTTAATTCTGAAAATAAACTTATACCAAAATCAGGTATAAACACAATTCAATTGTAATTATTTAATTTAAATATATCTATATAATAATTTTTTACATTGAAGGAAAATTTACATCATAATATTACTAACAAATTACTTACTTTATTGAAAATAAATGATAGATTTATAAAAAAAATATTGTTTTCACTATAGATAAAAAATGATATTTTTCTGAACAATCCAAAAAATTAACCATAATAAATTTTTTATATACTGATTTCAAAAAAGATATTATTTTTATAAAATAAAATTTCTATAATTGGTACAAAATAATTTTAATTTCTAAACATAAAATTAAAAAAAATAAAACCATTTTTGATGAAAATTTACTTTAAATCATAAAATGACATTACAAAATATTTCAATGATTATTTACTAAGAATTTTTCAAAAAAATTATATTGATTAGAATAATTTTATAAAAATATATCATAATTAATTTAATTATATTCATAATCTCATATTAAAAGGTTAGTTTATGACGATTATATTTAAATGATATATATTTCATGGGTCGTTTAAGGTCAGTGTTGCGCATCATATACACTAACAAAAATATTGTTATTATTTAAAAATATAAGGGTGATTAATTCTCTATACCATTAATAAAATGTATCCTTAAAATTTGAACATGAAAATAGAATTCAAGGGGTGTATATTTGAAAATTTATTTTTTTAAACCATGTCATAAAAAGTGTCAATAAATATCAACTTAAAAGTAGTAATTGGAATTACAAAGGTCATATATAATAACACCTAAATGGTTTTCAATATGGGTGGTCATTGGTGGGAAATGAAAATATTTTCACGAAAGAAATGTTTAAATGATTATGGAGGGTGATCAAGATCATTTATCATAATAAATTTAATGATAAAGAGATATTTAATGACTATAAAACCATATAACTATGAAGAGTTAAAAGATCATTTGATTCATTATATATGGATGTAATATGATAAAATTTTTGTTTTAAGGTCGTTTTCCTAACTTTGAGGAATTATTTTTCAATCTATGAGTATGTAAAAAATACTTATTTAAATATTTATAGTTTATATAAAATGTTTCATCTTTTGGATATCATTACACAAATTTTAACTTTATCTCTTACACCAACAAACTAATATCAAAATTAATTTTTATTCCTAAATAAATTAAAATAACTTTTGATGGATCATAATATCTATAACAGAGTTCAAGTCTTTTCATCTATCTCAATATATTTTCTAAAACCAATATGGTAAGTATATGTTATCCAACATAATTCATTATTCTATAAACCTCCATAATAACACCAAATGTTCAAAATTAATATTTATCCATCAAATCATTTATGAAAAAATAATATAAAAATAATCAAATCATTATGTAATCTAGTGATAGGTGATGCACTCTTTTAACCCGTAGGTTAAGGGTTCTAGCACCCAAGCCTTTCCAGATATGATGGGTTTTTACCAGTTATGTTGGTTTTAATTTATATAAAATCATATTAGAAAATTGATGATAACATTACCAAAAATATGATGAACATCATCAAAAAAATAACATTATTCATCAAATCAATTTTATACCACAATTATTTTCTATAGGATTTATTATTCCTATAAAATCAAATAATAGTAATTGATCTTTATTACCATAAAAAAGTTATCACATTAACTATGATGTTTTTCAATAGACTTAAACACATATCCAAAAAAATATAAAATCATTATTTTTCAAATAACACTCTCACTAAGATAACATTTATACATAAGTGTTATATATAACCCAAACATATATTAAAATTTAATAAATGTCTCATTATTACTTCTATATCATAAAACCTCAGAAGGGTCATATGTGCCTTTAAGATTATAACAAACCATATATTTATTAACAAATGGTTGTGACTGAGAATAATAAACTACCCTGATCTTAATAATAAACTCAATATCTTTTGGAATGTCTTTATTTTCAAATCCTTTTAACAGCTTGTAATGAAAATGTTAATTATCATAAGAATATCCTCTTGGTTTTTCAAACCAAGTGCCTAGTATGTCTTGTTGTCATGCAATATAAAATAATCGAATAAAATACCAATGTACCCTTTTAATAGTTTTTACGCCTAAGTACAACAATTCTTGGAAAATTGTCCACTTATAGTATATTGAAATTGATATATTTTTTAGGAAATACCATGTACTCTCTTACTTACCAAAACTTTAGGATATCCTTCTATACATATTATAAAATTTGATCATAGATTTGTGTTCCCTAATCTATTCTTTCCTTATTCTAGTTCACAATGTTTCTACTAAACATCATCTGGTACCAACTATGACCACCCCGAATATTGTATCCCAGAACTGGTTCCAACATTTCTACATTGGAATAGATACAATGCATAAAATAATTGTGTAACTATCTATTTAGTAGTATTTGAAATTCAAATATATACATGGTAACCATTTCACATTTTGGTTAAAATATAAAACAAAATAATAGAAAACAATCTACATCCTTGAACTCATTTAATAATCATTCTACATTTCTTGGGGAAAGAAAAAAAATAATCCTGATCTCATATTCGCAGTAATAATTATGTAAAGTGGAAATATCATGAATAAATTAAGAAAAATAAATATGTAATGATAAATATCCGGAATTGTATTTCATTTAATCAATAACATTACTATCATGATTAGATAATGAATAATCAATATATAAATGCAAATAACAGAACGTGCCATTCATTTAACCAATAAAATGAAAAAAAATCATACCCTGGATTATATCAATTAAATAATCTAATTTATAATAATTAATTAGTTATTAATGAACAAAATTTTTAATCTTGGATGTCATGATATCAAACAACGTGCTATTTATACCATCAATACCTTTTACAAGAATGTTTAAAACTATGATAAAACTCATTTAATAATAGAATATTGATTCTCCTTAAAAGGATACTGATTTATTGAGATGATATATAATTTCATGTCCCACCTATCACTGTATGTGTAAAAAATTCTCCATATATTTAATGATAGATTTAATTCATCAACAATATGCCTTATTAATAAATATTTATTTTAAATAAAAAATATAGAATATCAATATCCCCCATTCAATCATATAAATTTTAAAATACAAAACTATATTTAGAAATTATATATATTTTATGTAATATTTATATACCTAAAAAATTCAAAGGTTATTAAGAGAAAATTTAATGTCCAATGATCACCAAAAAGTGAATATTTCAAGGGAAAATTGATGGTTAAAAAATTAGTCAACAATGAGAATTTTAATACATTCCCTAGTCAAACTAATTGTAAACTATTTCAAGAAATAATAACGATAGTGTCATTATAATATATATTTATTATAGTATATTTAAAATAAAGTTTTGTTATCATTCATTAATAGATTTACTATAATAGGACCATTAATAACATTCTTTAGGAATGTGTTCTTTTAACTTTTAAATCCATTTAAAAACTATAAGTACTCATAATATTATTAAAAACATTTTCCTTAAAAAATATCATTTTAAAAATGTAAAGGATGTGTCAATGAAATGATTGGTCATGAAGTTGGGAATTCCATGATCCTCCAAATCATGTTAAAGTAATGATTCTATTCATATTTTTGTAAGAAAATACAAAAGTCACTTGTTTTGAAAAATGGCCACAAGATTTGTATTATCTGTTTTGAAAAAAATACAATTATGGGAATAATTAATTTAAACAATAATAATTTTTTTTTAAACATTTATTTATAAGAAATGTATATTCAACTGAATAACTCAATGAAGTTATATCTTATTAAATCAATTTCTCAATCATTATAAGTACCAAATAGAGGAAAATGGTTCAATCACATGAAAACATCTTCAATAACCAGAGAAGAATAAAAATATTGTGACTATTAGAAAATTATCAAGTAATTTACTTCAATATAAATTCAATCATAAATTATCACAATCTAAATGAGATAATAATATAAACTTATTACCACTTAGGTTATTTTCCAATAGCAATCCCAATGAAAAGAATAAAATTAAATGAAAATTTTAGTATCATTAATATAAATAGATTCATTGTATAAAATATAAAAGAGTAAATAGATACACCTCATAAAAGAAAATAGTGAGTAATGTTACATATTTCCCAAATAATATAATTTGAGATGATAAACCATTGTAATAGTCATAAAATTGATGTTGGAATTAATCATTGAATTGATTAAGTATATAAAATGTAAATTCAAATAAAAATTGAAATAAAAAATAATATAACAAAAAATAATGAAACATATATATGATTTAATTATAACATCTTAAGACCATTCATTAATAATATTTTACTATTACTATTGTTTCGGATGTAAATTTTCATGTTTTTATTGCGTGTTTTGTCATGAATGTCATCATTCTTGTGTACAAGATATATTTACATCATCTCTACAATGATACTAATGTTATAAATATTATATTTACGCATTAGATGTATTTTTAAATTCTTATTAAAAGTGGAACATGGAAAATGAATTACATTTCTTATAGCATATAGAAGGTCATACATAAAAACCACGACAATATCATTCCCCTAACGGGTGAAAGGGTATAGAAGTTGCTGGTATATTAATTTTATAAAAATTATGTCATGTAAAATATATCATATATATTAATTATTTACATCCTTATGAATATACATGTGAGTATGTGAATGGAAAAAATTACATCGGTTTGCGAGGCAGTAGTCCGACGTACACATGAGTGATTTTATTTTTTCCCATTTGATGCAGAAAGATATGGACAAATATTATTCAAAAAATATAACAACATTAATTTATATTATAGATAATGGAGTTATTTTTTTTAATGTTAATACATTATTTAATGTTGTAAAAGTAGAATGAAAAAATGAGTGCCTCGTTAACATGATTACCTTCCCTTAGATAAACAACATTTTTATCTCCCCATAAGGACACAAGGGTTATACATTTTTGAAGTACACTAGATATAGGATGTGGATAAGGATGTTGGGGAGAGATTTTTGTAATGTTTTTAGATCCATATTCCTTGATATGTGTGAGTAAGTGAGAGGAGGGAGTGCACATTTATAATTAAAGAGGAGTTACATTTTTGTTTCACCCAAAATTATTGAACAATGGGAAGTCAATATAACACCATGTGACTAGAAAATTTAAAAATTATAGATTTAACGTAGTTTAAGGTAAATAAAAACTGTCACCACATAAAAATAAATATGATTAAACATGTAACTCCCTTATCCAGTAACATTATTTACTTTTACCATTATAGTTTTTATCACGATACGTATATGTTTTAACTTATGTAACAAATCATTTAATAAAAAATAAAATTGAAACATATATAATAGTTTTAACCAATGGATTCTTAATATTAATTAAAATTTATGAAATAAAAATACTATTTGTTTAGAAATGTTTTGTAACACAAACACATTTAACGTGTAAAACCATCTATTATCCTTAACTATAGTAAATAACTTTTATCATCATTACTTATCAGTATGAGAAAACATTAAGTTGTCCATATTATATAATAAAAATTATGATGATTAAAAATATTTAATCCATTTTACTAATTTTATCTCACATAATTAGAAAAATATAAATTAAAATAAACACATGATTCATATCATAAAACAGTTTTTTTAAAAGAATGCATTATATGGGTAAAAGATGTTCTCACAATAACTATATAACAAGTTCTCATAAATATATGATTTTAAATAAAATTTTTTAGATATATAATATATAAATTTCTTTTAAATATTTCTAAATTACTTTTTATTTTAATAAAAAAGAATAAAATAACATTATAACTTAAATATAGTTTTTAGAAAAATGCCTTCCTAAGCATAAAAATAATCTTCTTCCAAAATCCAGCATAAAGATTATTCAATTACATGTAATTATTTTAAATTGATCAAAATAGTACCATTGATACTTTGAAATAAAATTTGAATAATAATATGATTTTTAAATTTCTTAATTTGTTGAAAAGAAACTGTATTCTTACAAAAAAACATTTTTTATTCACTATTCTCTATAAAATATCATTATTCAAAAAATTTGAAAAACCTTACCCTATGATAATTTTCATATTATTATTTTTAAAATTAAATTACTTTTATATAATAATCTTTATAAATATTGTATAAATTAATTATAATTCCCAAATAAAAAATGAAATATAAAATAATGTTTGAAGAAAATTTATTGTGAATCATAAAATGAATTTACTAAAATTTTGACTCACTATTTACTAAGAATTTATAAATAAAATTTTATTTATTAAGACCTATACATGTATATATATAGATATATATATATATATATATCATAATTTAGTTTTTCTTATTCATAGTTTTCAATTTAATATCTAGGATATAGTGATTTTATTTAAATTATTTATATATCATGAGTTATTTATGATCGATGTTGTGTGTCAAATGCACTATTGAACATAATGTCATTCTCCTAAAATTTTAGTGTCTTGTAATTAGGTTGAATATACTAACATTATATTCCTAAATGAAAATAGTTTGGTTTTAGAAATTCAATTATTCTCCAAACATTGAGCTTACATAGCCTGAATTCTCAATCATGGGTGATCATTTATTAACCATGTAAACCTATCTACCTCCATTGAAACCCCGTACATGGTTTTCCTAAAAATATTAAATGGTTTACTAGACCATTCTTAATTTATATTTATTCAGAAAAATCTATTTCATCTCCAAACACCATCAAATACTCCCATTTACTTCACTAATACTTTTAAACACATTCAAACACCGTAAACCAAATTACCCATCCAACCAAACAGACCATACCCAAATCATTTCATTTTCTTCAAAAACCCAAGTAATAACATTTAACCCTTTGAAAATATTTTCTATCATCAAAACACTATTATATCACAATCCAATTACAAACCACTATAAATGTGGGAGTGGTAACTCTTTCTACTCTCATCCTTTTCACCATAGAAAAAATATCACACTTGTCTAACCAATAACCCCCCCTCCATGATGGGGTATACCATCGTATATAAACTCTACACCACCAAGGATTCCCACATAGATTAAAGGATCATAATATTATTGGAAAATACTTTATATCTCCTAATATAACTATAAAAATTCATCAGAAATGTATATTATATTGTGTTGTAACTTCAACATATCATCCTTATCCCATTATTTGATGCACTCAAACCCACTCAACAATGGCTGCATCATAAAATCCTAGAAAAATGTGAGATTTAAACAAAAAATTAATCATAATAGTTATAATTCCTCTCACAAGAACGTTTATTGTGTAATTCATGATTGTCTAACAACCAAGAAAACTTTTCACTAGGAAACACAATACACAAAAACCGTCGAGGAATCTCGACTAAGTCTTCAATACCAAACTAAATATGAATAGTGAACCCCCATTCACAAAGCCACATTACTCAAAAGTTATTTACCAAGATCAACCCCCAAACAGTAAATGCAATCCCTCAAACATGTTAGAACAAACCATGAATTCATATAATATCTCAAGAATTTACTAAAAAACTCCATGAAACATTTTGTAGATTAACGTAGTTTATCAAATAATGATCCAAATTTTGGATCCATCCAAATTTAATTATGATAATGAAAACATAAATTTCTTCCATAGTAATTGATAAGTTGTTAAAATCAATTATGACATAAGACACAGAAAAAAATTTATCTAATTGAAAAAAATACTATATTATAACCAACAATCAAAAAAGAAATTCATAATCTATCTAAATCATCAATAGATTAACATTGTAACTTCCCTTATATTTCCCAAGCATCGCAATACCCTGAGGTTGAAACCATGAATATTTTCATTACATATTGAAAAAATAAAAAAAAAATTAAATAAATTGATTTACTATAACCCAAATCACACACCATCCTTATATAGAGCGTGTTTTTAAAAACCATAAAATTGCTTATATAATATTGTACCATCTGATGAATCATAAAACATTACATAACTTTTCCAAATATGATGAATTTTAAAAAAATGATACTCTCCCAACATATTGAAAATTTATATTCAAATCCTCCTCATATTTAGTTATCTTATCATATAGCATTAACTATTGCATCCCATTGTGTATCCTTATACTTATTAAGAACCAAAATGTCCCCACCTCCTATTTTATGTCATGTGAAGAAACCCATTTACAAGATTCCATTTAACTAGAGAACCATCACTAAATAATAACTATGTTAATGAAAATAAATCCCCAAACCAGATCCTGACAACCAAGGGAAACTTCAAACCAAAAAATTTGAAAAAACAAATTCTTTTTTCTTAAATTGTTATTTTACTATAATAAAATGGTGATGAAAAATAATTAAATATTTTAACTAAACTTACACAAGACACTAGAATGAAACCAAGAAATCACATCTAATTTTATATAAAATATTCTCACACATCATAACTCAATGTAAAAAAATTATATAAACGAAACTATAAGTAGAAAACCCAATTAACTATAAATTATTCAAGATCTTCTTTTATGTTTTCTATAACAAAATCCCAGGACATCACCTTCCATCACAATGAGGACAACCTATCAAAATCACATGGAATGGGAGTAATATCCCTATCCCATATATCACACATAGATTTACTATAAAATAAACCTTATATGAAATTCCACAATCCAACCCACACCACTTCAGGCTAACCGTCCTATAATTAAAATATAACCATGGAGAAGACTTTCTCAATCTCAGCCAATCCTCCCATATCTAAGTATCATCATCTAGTATAAATAATCATTTTAAGGATACCTTAATACCATTAAAAACAAAATGAAAAGAATACATGTCAATAACATAAATAAAAATATTATTTTTATCCCAAAAAATATTTATCTAAACCCACACATTTTCCAAAACCGTTATATCTCCATCTGGAGTGTAGCACCATGATATTTTAATAGAATAATATGTTTTAAAGTATATTTGAAAAACAATACCATGCATAAATGAAACTCATAATATTGTTCAATTATGGTAGTTATAACATCACCATTGAATTGGTAGGTATTAATAGAAGAATACAAATTATAAAATATATATAATGGTCCAAATTAATATAAATTTATTGATAAATTCATAGGAAATAAGAGACCAATTTTTAGTAAATTCATTATATGATTAAAATATATGATTTATTCTACGGTTATTTTTATTAATTTCTAAAAGAAAATATTATAATTAATGGACACCACCTTTAAGAATTTTAGCACATAAAAATGATATAATTTTTTAAGTTAGAATATCAAAAGTATCCTAGGGTTATTCTTTGGAATTTTTTTTAAAAAAATGTTTTCTTATTGAATGGTGAAAAATACCAATTTTTATTGAAATTTGTCTTTTCTTATCCAATATTTATAAATTAAAATTATATTTTATATAAGTTTTAAAATTTCATTTATTCTTTTATATTATAATTAATCCAATAAATTTCATTGTAATCAATATTATACATTAATTTCATATAAAAAAATTTATATATAAAAGGAATTCTTCTAAAAGACCAATTTTCATCATGTTTTGTGGGATTAGATTTTAATTAAATATTTCCACTTGTATCAATTAAATTTGATAAAATGTATTAATTAATTTTAATCTTACTAATTAATATAATTAAATAATTTAACTTAATTTTTTGTCATACGGAAAAGAAAATAGTAAAAAACGGATACCATGAATAAGGTTAAAACTTGTTTAATCGTGGTTAAACTAAATACATAAGTGTTTTAATTTGTTAAAATAATTCATTTATCATACTTTTTGAGTGTTTTTTGACTAAATATATATTTATAAAATTACCAAATTTATTTTCAAACATTAATTTGAATTTTTTAAACAAATCATGACATTTGATAAGATATGTTACATTTTGTTCAAATTAATAATATATTTTTTGTCTTCTCATTTAATGGAATGGTTGGGAGATTACATTAGGTTTTTTATTACTAAAAAAGTATACAAACATTAATTTTTAATTATATAGCTGAAACAAATCATGTTAACCAATTTATTACTTTTTTTAAAAGTAAAATGATCATTATTCTTAAAATGAGGTATTTTCCTAAAATGGGTTTTCAAGAATTTTGTTTTCTTAAATTAAAATTATTTTCATAAACATTAGAAAAGGAACATGATCAAGGGATAAAAATGGTGGAATAATCAATTCCCACAAAATTATATGGCATGTTTTACTTTTGGTCAAATAATTTTCTTATCATGGTAAAACATTTACTTCTCACGGTTAAGGTTGAAATGATATTAGAGTGATTTAACTATGAAATAAGATGTAAAATGTAACTGAAACACATATAAATGTGTTATTTTGAGTTAATTTATACTCTATCTCATACTATATTTGATTTTGGTGTTCCTTGGTACTAGTTAATAGGATTAGGATATATATATATATATATTATTGAATCAATAAAGTAATTCTGTGTTTTCCATTCCCTCGCTTATAAATAGGTACAACCTATCCTCTCACACATAATCATCTATAACACTCAATATCAAGAAACACATCCAGAAATTTCATCCTAACTTCCACACACATGTATCAGAGTCCCTTTTTTATCATAAAACCATTCTTGGAAGTATTTAGGTATAAACCTAGAAAGGTTTCCCAATGAAGAAGTACAATTATTAACCAATAATTATCATTTCATTTATTCTTATACCTACTAAAAATATTTATCAACCATGATTAAATAATAACATAAGTATCTTATATATACTAGGATTTTATTATGTTAATTTCATAATATATATTAATATACTCTTCTCTTAAATTTGAAATGAAACCACCATTATTATGCCTGACAGACTACCGCCTTGCGAGATGATGTAATTATTTTTCAATAACTACCTATTTTGACTAGTAATAATGATAGATTTAATGTATATATATTATTTTTATCAAATATTTATAATTATTTGAATTTAGTATATTTTTAATTTCCTTACCTTCCCATCTATTGAAAAATGATAAAGTCATTCATTCTAAGGTCTGGATTACCATATCCACAAAGCGATGTGATTCATTTTCTATCACTGCATCACCTAACAACTTTATATAAGTTTATTTAATGATATAATATTATATTTATTAGATAATCATAATTTTTTATGATAAAATAATACCTACCAACTTTCAATCTATTTAATAGAAAAAATGGAAATGTAATGCACACAAACTTAAGACCTACTGTCTCCATGATTGTTAGAAAATTAATTTTTCATAAATATCATTCATGGTTAATTTTGAAATAATAATTAATTCAAAATAATGATAATTATTTCATTATTACTATTCTATATATTATTTAATAATGACATATTTGACCACAGTCAACCTGTCAATGTCATTTTAGACATGTCAGTTGAATATCATCAAAAAACCCAATGTCGACAAAGCTGATTATGTAATTAAAAATGTCAATAAAATAAATGTTCTAATGATATGGTATTAAAAAAATAATTTTTTATTGAGAAATAAATAATTGATAAAAAAATATATATAGGATATGTAGAATATATGTGACGAGTCAGACTCAAGGTAAGTAGCACTTTACTTTAATAATAACGTTTTAATTATTTTAAAGATTTATTTTCAAAATATTTATCCTTAAAATTATTTTTAAATTTAATTATATGGAAATAAAATAAATATAATGGAAATTTTTGTAACACCCTAAGTCATTATAATATATATACTTTTAAATAAATTTAGTCACTACGATAGCTTGTGATATACGTAACCCTGAGCCTCAGTTGTTGTAAGTAAAAATTCCATTTTAATAAACTATAATATAACTTGAATTTTTATATTTCTTGGAAAAAATTATAATTTCATAGGAAGAATATAGATTTTGAACGTATAGGGTCAAAATAATCCTAGAATTAATTTTTGAACTTTTCCTTTACAAATAAGATTTTATGAATAAAAGAAATTGTAGTATTTAACTATTTATAAAATAATTTATAATAATTTTTTATAATAGGTTTAATTGAAAAGTAATTCAATATAAATTTTAATGAAATAAATATAAGAACATTTGGAGGAAAAATATTTTTTAAAAATACTAGTTTATTTTTTTGTTTAAAATGACATAATGTATATCAATTTTAATTAATTGAAATATTTTATAATTATGAATTATTTTAATTAAATTTATATATCAAATATATAATTTTTTTTAATAAATGAACATAAAATTATTACCACTCATATAGTTAATATAAAATCAACTTATTCTTGAAAAATGTATATATTTGAAAACTGTTTGTTGACTTGTTATACGGGTTTAGTTTATATTATTTTTTCACATATATGTGTTGAAATTTATAAAATGGAAACGATATTTTGAATTATTATTGTTATATTTATTTAATAATTTAAAATTAATTTTTGTTCATAATAATTATTAAAAACAGTACTAAATTAATTAATATGGTTATGGTTATAACGAGGTTCTACATGTTACGAGAGCATTTTTAATATTATTTTTTTTAAAATAGAAAAAAATTAGATAAGTTGGATTTAATATTTAGAATAAGTGTGTCTAAATTATCTAATAAAGATTATTTCATTTTAATATTAATGGATAAATTACCAATATTTAAAAACTAGTTATTATAGTTATAACTAAAATGGTAAAAGTATGTAAACATATAGGGTACGAGAATATCATGTTTAAAACATTTTTTTTTGTTTTGGAGGCTTTGATATAACTTAAATTCACTCTAATCCTTTATTTTTCATCGTTGGAGGCACATGGGGCAAGGGTGACTTCCCATTATTGATTAGTTTTGGGTATTTACAAAAATGTCTCTCTTACTCAATTGAAAAATCTCACACCCTCCCATCACTTATTCACACCTAAAAAGTAATGGGGATTTCCCAAATCATGCCAAAATGACCACAAAAATACATATATAAATTTCTGATATTTTGGTCTTCAAAATATTCCAACTCTAGTGTCTTTAAGTGGTGATCCAAATGAGGTTTCTCTAAGATAAGTTAATCATCCTAATAAAGATCATTGTTTTTAAATATTCTTCAAAAAACCTAAAGTATGCATTAAAACATAAAATATAACAACAAAGTGATATACCGTATAATGATATGTTATTATGAAGATGTAATAATATTTATCTAACTCGTTCTCCCTTAAATGGGAATCAGAGCCATCACTCATGTGTATAGTAGACTACACCTCATGATCTAATGTTATTTGTTTCCATCACTGAATCTCATGGATAGTTGTAATAATGGAAACAATTAGTATATATGATACATATGACTTGATATTAATTTTGGACAATTAATATACTAAAAGCCCTGAGATTTTTATGGAATGGATTTTTTAATTATTTTCATTTCATTAACAGCTTATGTTGCACACAAGCACAAATTTAGAAGAACTGTAAAATATTATATGTCTATTATAACACTAATTTTAATTTGGTTAGAATAAATTATGAAATTTATATAATTTTCTGACTGAAATTTATTTTACATGTATTTTCATAGAAAAACAATCACAAATTTTTTTAAGTCACTTAATTATTAAAATATATGTTTTCTTTAAAAATGGGTTTTTCTTACATTTTATGAGTGACTATTCATTTCATAAAGTTATTTTAAAATTGATTTGAAAATTATTATTTCATTTTTGAATTCAGAATGTAAAAATTAAGTTAAAATTATTTTTGGATAATTTTTTGAAAACATTTATTTTTCAAGGAATAATTAAAATACAAATTTTTATTTAAATCTGCATATTTATTGAAAGTTTCTACAAATTCAAATTACATTTTTGGTTATTTTTTTAAATTTAAATAATTTTTTATTTAAAATAAACCAATTATATTTTTTGAAAAAAATAACATGCCGTTATTATAAAAATATTTTATGTTTATAAAAATAATTTTCCCAAATTTTTTTTCCAAGGCATTTTTCAGGTTTTATTTTAAATTGAAATTTTGAAATTTTTTATTTTAAATTTTGTAAACTTTTATTTCATATTTGGAAGTAGTGTTTAATAATTTAGTATGTAGATAACTTTTAGTTTTCTTCAATATGAAGAGTATCTCTGGTAAAAATTATTAACTTGATAAAGGGTGAAACAGGTAGATAATGATTAAAGCTTTTGATAAGTCAATAATTTTTCGCCTTATATATTATTGGATGAATTTTATTTTACCCTCTGACACCTAAGTTTCTAAATATAATTTGTAACGCCCTGACCCTAGTAACCCAGAGTTGGTGCCTTATTACATAATATTGGCATGATCATAAATGACCAAGTCTCGAAAGACCGATTAGTTTAGTAGCCTTGGAAACACTTGATACATTCAGAAGTCTTGAATTACATCATAAAGTGAAAAAAAACAACAATAACATCTTGCCTTCTTATCCCCTCATATTATCCCTACAGGTCACTCATAAAATACTTCTTCACATCTTGGGAAAAATAAAACATTGAAATGGGTGAGATCAGATGCTCAGTAAGGATAACACTATAGCGTAAACTTTCATAAATAAACATAAACATTTAATGAAATGTATAACAAAAACAAAATACTTTTAAACTTGAACTTCATCATAATATGGAAAAGATAAAATGAAATAATTCCATTTACTTATTCGAATGAATATTCTACTAGTCGAATAATCACATGCAATATCAATAACCACTTTCATAATAATGGAATGCACAATGCCAGACTATCATAACCACATAGTCAATGACTTCTGCCAATACTACAAATAATTTTTTGTCAAGGATTTGTTTCAAGACACTAGTTTGTCTCATGAGACCTACCGATTAATCGAGGAGCTATAGCGGGCTCCACCCGTCACTTACTAAGTCCAATACATTCCTCATATGAAAAGGTTTAAACGTAACATAAATATTTGTATTAAAACTAGCATACGAAATGTCAATTCATTACCCATAAAGCATGAATGGTATAATAATAACACATCCACAGTCAAACATTTCATAAAACCTTCAATACAATATGGAAGATTTGTATCATAATAAATCAACTTCAAAACAAGTTTATAATCCATTAAAGGATTTTGACATTGAGGAAAATGATTTGTAAAACTCTTTGAGAGAAATATACCTTTTTCATGAAAACATTTAAAAGTCACAAAATTTATAAAGGAAGAAATTTAAAGATATTTTTGAATCAAAGTGTCCCATACCACTTTGAAACTTTTGAATGTAATTAACATTTTAAAACATTCATGTCCATATAAATAAATCCTTAAAACCATTTTGAAAACAAGGACAATAATGAGAATGATTTAGAAGAATAAATATTTAAAACATTTAAAATAATATTTTAGTAAAAATTCCCTTAAAAATAATCCCTTTGAAAAATCTTTTATGAAACATAGACATGGATAATAAATATTTCCCAGTAGATACTTACGTAAATATGACCTTGGATAATAATGAGATTGTAAAACAAACCCTTACCTTGTAATTTTCGTTGATCGAGGGTAGGTTAACCTCATGTATAATATTTAAATCATTTTTAAAAAATTATACAATAATCATATACATAAATATGATATCATTATCTTTTAATATTGCATTGTTAATAATATTTTAGTATTATCGTTGTTTTGGGTGTTCACTTACTCATTTTCTTCTATATGTCTTGTTACATAAGCCGTGTTTGTTATCCATAGGTTGTATCTTATTCATATCCCGAATGATGTCAAGTCCATAAACATTATTTTTAATAATCAAATGAAAATTATTCTTGAATGGATACGATGGGGAATGAATCTCATCACGTTCGTGGGGATCGTAGTCCGTACGTACCCACGAGTGACAATATCATTATTTTGATATTAAAATAATATATAATTGGATGTTTTATCATATATACAGAATAATTATCATGTTATATTTATTATTTACAGGAATTACACATCATTATTATACCCATCCAAATAATAATGTATTTAATAACAATTACACCACGACGTGGAGAGGGTAAGTCGTACGTACGCACATATGGTGACATGTCATTCAAAGGATGGATAGACTACTGAATATGGTTGTACAATATTCATAATAACATCACAGTATATAGAAGATACTGGATTTATTATTTTAGAATAGAAATATCAAATAAAGAAGAAGTGGAAGAAGAAAGGAACTTGAAAGAGGGTGGTGAAAACATTACCTCTTCTTCGAGTTCTTCCTTTTAATTTCATCAAAAGGGCTCTTTAGGTTGGATTTCTGATCAAACTAAGGCCTCTAGGTTCAAGTGAGGGAATTTGAGAGAATATTTGGGCAGGTATTGGCTGAGTCAAAAGGCTTTGAAGGCATGAATTAGATAGAAGGGGGAGTAACCTTTTATAAGAGGGGTGAGTGGCACCTTAGGAAAAGCTAGAAATATTATTTCTATTAAATTCATATTCAGTTTATAATGGCTCAAAAGTGGATTATTTAAAGTTTAAGGTGTGTATAGGTCTAAAACCACTCAACCAATAGGTTTTAGATAGGTCTGGGTCACTATATTAACTTTATCTTTTTTATTTAACTCTTAGTAAATAGTTTGACATTTACCATGTCTCTTTGTATTTTTAAATTATATAGTTAATAACATACAATATACATCCAAGAGGCCCCCAAGTGGTCCATTAATGATTCAAATTTCATTATATAAGTTCTTTGGCCGAACCGTTGATTTTTACGAATTGAATATCAATTAATAATATAGTATTCATTTTAAAAACACTCTTATGTCATTTTTGACACTATTTGGTATTTTGTTTTTCCTCAATTCATAACAGCATTATTACTTCAAACCTAATTCATTTAATCAGCCCTAAAATATCATATTAACCTATAAAATTTGTGTAATTCACTAAAAGTCTCAAATTATATTTATTTGGGTATTTATAATATCAATTATTTTAATATTCCACTAGTAAAGTAATTACTGCATCATCATTGTGTCATAAATAAATTAAATTATTTAATGTCTAAAAATTATAAATAAAATACAATTATGTAGGAAATCTTCTTAGATTTCTAATGAATTTTCATAATCGAATTTATCTTATGTATAACCCTATATTAAAAATGTTTTAGTTATTAAACATTGATTTTAATTCTTTTAACTCTTATTTGAATTAAATAATATTAAATGTCCTAATCTAATCCATGTGGACCAAAGAGGTTCATATTTTATTCCTAAGGTCGTTTTTGGTCTAAATATACTTAGCCAATAGAATTAGGACACGTGTTAGGGTAATAATAATATCATTTTTACCCTTAATTACCCTATTTACAATTAACCGTGGTAAATAAAAGTAAAAAGTTACTATTCACAAAAATTATTTTTATCTTATTGAACCACATTTTACTCCGTGATATTAACCGTGTCTCACAGAAGTGGTAAAATTTAGTTTTATGTGAATTTGCAAATTATCCTAGGAGATGGGTAAATGACGGTGAAAAGTTCAATAAAATTTTTATATATCTAAAATTAATATAAACTGACTCCAATGAATTACATTGAACATATATAGGTATTATGTGTCTATTTTGACCTAAAATAAATTTAAATAAAATATATAATTATTTAAATAAAAATTCGGTTTTAAACTATAACTCAGTGTTCTTTCACTATTCATCAAACATTGAAGGTTTTCTAAAAAATACCAAAAATTCACCCTCAGATAATTTCAATATTCCAAATACAAAAATGAAGTCCATTTTGAAAGATAAAATTTAGAAAATTTCAAAAAGTGGGATTTACTATTCATAACGACTAGTTTGATTGGTTGTGGTGTGTGTTATAACTCGAAGTTGTGTAGAACACACACTATTGTATTATTCAAAGTGAAGTGTTTTGTGGAAGCTTGGTGTGTTACATTCTCCCCCCCTTCAAATAATTTCATCCTCAATATTTCTAAAATAATAAAGCATAAAAAGACTCGGGTGGTTCTTCATCATAAGTTCCTCGGGTTCCCATGTTGCCTCTTCCATCTTATGGTTTCTCCAAAGAACTTTTACCAGATGAGTCGTCCAGTTTCTCAGAACTTATTCTCTAGTATCAATAATCCTGATGGGATCTTCACAATGAGACAGATCAGGTTCCAGTTCTGATTCCTCATAGGTGATTAAATGCGTTGGGTCAGGCATGTATTTTCTCAATAGTGATACGTGGAACACATCGTGAACTTTGGAGAGATTTGGTGGCATTGCAAAATGATATGCTATAGCCCCAATTCATTCTAGAATTTCAAAAGCTCCGATGTACCTGATACTCAATTTAGCTTTTTTACCAAAATGTATAACTCCTTTCCATAGAGATAACTTCAAGAAAACATGATCTCCTACCTGAAATTTGAAATCCTTCCTTCAGTTATCGGCATAGCTCTTCTTCCTACTTTGAGCTTCTTTGATGTGGTTTTGGATTACCTTCACCTTTTCCATCATTTCCACCACCATTTATAGGCCTACGAGTTTTCTTTCACCAACGTCATCCCAATAGGTTGCTTTGCGACATCTCTTTTCGTATAACGCTTCATATGGTGCCTTCGGAATACTTGAATGGAAGCTATTGTTACAGGAAAATTCTACCAGAGGTAAATATTGATCCCATATACCCTGAAAGTCAGGTGATCAAGATCTCAACATGTATTCTAAGGTTTGAATAGTCCGTTCTGATTATCCATCTGTTTTAGGGGGGTAGGCAGTGCTCAAATGAAGTTCTGTATCCAAGGCCTTCTGAAGACTCTTCCAGAATCTTGAAGTAAAATGGGGATCATGATCAGAAAAAATTGATAAGGGTACTCCATGAAGTCTCACAACATCATTAATATATACTCTTTCTAGACGTTCATGTGGTAGATCTTCTCTAATAGCAAGAAAATGTGCTGATTTGGTAAGAAAATCAATAATGACCCATATTGCATCGTTCCTTCTAGGAGTCTGAGGTAATCCCATTACAAAGTCCTTCGTAATATTAACCAATTTCAACTCTAGTATGGGAAGAGGTTGCATGACTCGTCCAAGTTGTTGCCTTCCAGCTTTCACTTGTTGACAAACCATACATCTTGACCCAAAATCAGCAATTTCCCCCTTCATGTTGTCCCACCAAAAATGTTCCTTCAAATATCTATACATTTTGGTTCTCCCAGGGTGTATAAAGAAATTCGAACTATGAGAATCATCCAAAAACTATTTTTTTAGATCAGGTGTATGGGAACACAAATTCTCTTTCTAAATTTCAAAATTCCATCTTCATACACAAATTCACTCAATCTCCCATCATTGACAGCTTTAATCATCTTTTGAAACTCTTCAGCATCGGTCTGATAACTCTTAATCCTTTCTAGTAATGATGGTTTGGAAACCATTTGAAAAAGCATTGATGTTTCGCCTTCCATGGTGATTCTCATATCCGTCTTTACTAGATCCATGCATATAGGATCGTTTTCAACTTTCATCTTGTACAAAACTCCATGATATTTTATACACAAAGCATCTACCACATTATTTGCCTTCCCCGGGTGGTAGTGTATCATGAAATCATAATCCTTGAGTAGTTCAAGACTTCACCTTTGCCTCATGTTGAATTCTTTCTATGAGAAAATATACTTCAAACTCTTATGATCGGTATATATCTCACATTTTTCACCATAGAGATAATGTCTACATATCTTCAATGAAAATATTACAGCAGCTAACTCAAGATCATGAGTAGGATAGTTTTGTTCATGAATTTTTAGCTTTCGTGATGTATAGGCAATAAATATATCATTCTGCATAAGGTCAAAACCAAGTCCTTTCTTCAATGCATCAATATAAATAACAAACCTATCATTCCCCGAAGGAAGGGTAAAATTTTTAACATTGACTAATCATCTCTTCAGTTCTTCAAAACACTCTTCACACTCTTTTGTCCAAGCATATTTAACTCCTTTTCGTGTGAGCTATCTTAATGGGTTAGCCAATCGGGAAAAATTCTGGACGAAACGCCGATAATAAACCGCTAAACCAATAAAACTATGTACCTCAGTTATACTCTTTGGTGCTGGCCATTCATGGATTGATCTTGTCTTATAAAGATCAACATAGATTCCATCTATAGAGACAATATGGCCAAGAAATGAAATCTCCTGAAGCAAAAATTCACACTTTCCAAACTTCCCATATAATTCAGGTCTTCTCAGAGTCTTCAGGATAATGTACAAGTGATTTTCATGATCTAAATAGCTTTTGGAATAACCAATATATCATCAATAAATAACACAATAAAATCATAGATATATTCCTTGAAAACTCCTTTCATTAGATCAATGAAAATAGAGGGTGCATTAGTCAGCCCAAAAGGCATTATTGTAAAATTGTAATGCACATACCTGGTTCAAAATGCTATCTTCGGAATGCCTTCCTTATTCACACACAACTGATGGTATCCAGATCGAAGGTCAATCATTGAAAATAATTGATCTCCATGTAGTTGGTCAAATAAATCATTAATGTGAGGTAAAGGATACTTGTTATTTATTGTTATAGCATTGATCTCCCAGTAGTCGATACATAACCTCATAGATCCAACTTTCTTCTTAACCAAAAGGATAGGTACTTCCCATGGAGAAACTCTAGGGAGAATAAATCCCTTATTACTCAATTCCTCTAGTTATTTCTTTAGTTCAACTAATTCCACAGTTTCCATTCTATAAGGGGTCTTCAATATGGACCCTGAACAATGAATTAAATCAATGGAAAACTCAATTTCTCGTTTTGTAGGATGTCCATGTAAATCTTCCAAAAACACATCTACATATTCTTTCACAATAGGTACATCTTCTATTTGAACATTCCTTTCCTCACCCACATTTATTTCATTCTCTTCCTCCCCAATAATTTAATTTAGTTGAGCTACTGGGGGTGGATCTAGTTAAGAATTAGGTGGTGACGATGCTACTCTAAGGATAAGGTGTTCTTTATCATCAAGAAAAAAAATCATAACCTACTTCTTCTTAAAATAAATTTTTTCATCATGGTCCGAAAGCCAATCCATACCAAGGATTATATCATATTCAATCATAGGTATGACGATTAGATCAGCGGATAAAGAACATTTATGTGCTCTAATGGGGACCGATTCACATGACATTATTGCAATGATACTTTCCTTAAGAGTTTTTATTGACAACTCACTTGTTATATAAAATTGTAAATATCTAATTTTATTAGAAAACTGGGAAGATATGAAACAATTCGATGATACAGAATCAAATAATGCATTTTCTAAACTTGAGGAAACCATTAAATTACATGCCACTACATCTTTCGGAGCTTCTACCTCAGCAGTAGTGATAGCATAATCTTGGCCTTGATCCCTTGTCCTTTTCTAAGGTATGTTTCCCTGCCTCTTTGGACATTCATTTGCATAATGTCCCATATCCCTACAATTGTAACAGTAAACATTGGTAGCGTCATTCATTCCCTTATAATCACCAGCTAGATGGCCTTTCTGTCCACATTTATAGCATACTCCTTTTCCTTTTAGATAGGCACCATGGTGCTTCCTTCCACAATTATCACAGGGAGGAAATTAAATTATTCTCTTTTTCTCTGTTTCCTTATTTCCTTTCCCAGAGTTTTCAGAAGATCTCTTCTTCTCTTGCTTTTATTTAAAGTCAAAAGACTTAGAGAATTCCTTTTCTGTCTTGATAGCACCCAAGACAATATCTTCGTATGATGAGAAGGATTGTGATACTAATGCTCGATGGAGAAATGGTTTTAACCCATAAAAGAAACGATCAATTTTACTTCTTGGGTTAAGTATATAATCTATTGCATGCCTCGCTAACCATGTAAAGTTAGCTTCATACATTGCGACATTCTCATCCTCCTTTTGCCTCTTACTTAGAAATAATCTTTCCATATCCGCTCGATGGTCATGAGGAAAGTATTTTTCTAAGAAAATTTCTTTAAACTCACTCCATTACAAATTTGATACTTCATCATCTTCCTTCGTGTTTTCAATTAATGACCACCATTGATCAGCATCTTCAGTGAGGCGGTAAACTGTCATGAAAAACTTTTCTTTTTCGCTACGTCCCAAGGCATGGAATATTTTCTCTAAGGAATTTATCCATTGATCAGCTACTAGTGTATTTTTAATCCCATTTAATGTTGGTGGTTGTTGCCTCATGAAGAAATCTAACATTGATCCTCCATGCTGGGGATCAGGGTGATCCATACGGGTAAGGTTATTATTCATAACCTGAGTGAGTTGTCCCAGTAGAGTGATAAGATGATTTTCACCAGTTTTATCACCAACTCCACTATAATTATCTTGATCAGGAGGGAAATCCCTACATGGAGTGTGTGCATTGATACAGTTTCCATTCTTTCCACTAGGCGTCATTTCTGAAAAATGGAATACAAAAGATTATCTTATAAATCTCAATACCTAAATCCAAACTTGTAAAACACTTAACATAAATTGAACAGTTTATGGATATAATCCATAATCATAAAAATGTTTTATTTTAGAAAGTATATACTCATAAACCCTTTATAATGGTTTGTGAAGAAAATGAGAACTATCCTAAGCATATCCCCCGGGAGTGTCGTCAGCAAGAGTGCAGCAAGGCCCGTTGTCGTGCACCAGTTCCCATTCGAGTCTAGCTCAAAGCGGTGTTTTTGGGTTTCACCCCTAGGTATGTCTGTGTCAGAGCCTCCTCTACCTGATCATATCCAGACATGGATGTATTCCTCAAAAAACTCACAAAATCTCTACAATACCAATATTCTAGTAAGTTATTCTATACTAATCTTCAAAGTCTATCTTAGGGCTATGTGCTCTAATCAGAGTTTGTCTAAATCTAGTTTCCAAGGTTTTTACGAAACTTCCTCTGATACCAACTGTAACTCCCTGACCCTATTTACCCAGATTTGGTGCATTATTACATAATATTGGAATGATCACAAATGATCAAGTCTCGAAAGACTGATTAGTTTAGTAGCCTTAGAAACACTACATACATTCATAAGTATTACATTACATCATAAAGTGAAAAAACAACAACAACATCTTGTCTTCATATCCCCTCATACTACCCCTGCACTTCATTCATAAAATACTTCTTCACATCTTGGGAAAAATAAAACATTGAAAGGGGTGAGATCAGATTCTCAGTAAGGATAACACTATATAGGAAAATTTCATAAATAAACATCAACATATAAGGCAATGTATAACTAAAACAAAAGCCTTTTAAACTTTCACTTCATCATAATATGGAAAAGGTAAAATGAAATAATGCCACTTACTTATTCTCATGGATATTATACTAGTCTAATAATCAAATGCAATATCAATAACCACTTTCATAATAATGAACTGCATAATTCTAGACTATCATAACCACATAGTCAAGGACTTGTGAAAAGACTACAAATAAGTTTTTCTCAAGGCCTTTTTCCAAGACACTAGGTTGTCTCATGAGACCTACCGATGCATCGAGAAGCTATAGTGGGCTCCACCTGTCACTTACTAAGTCCAATGCATTCCTCGTATTAAAAGGTTTAAACATAACCTAAACATTCATTTTAAATATAGCATATGAAATGTAAATACTTTACCTATAAACCATGAATGGTATAATAATAACACATCCACAGTCAAACATATCACAAAACCTTAAATACAATATGGAATATTTGTATCATAATAAATCAACTTCAAAACAAGTTTAAAATCCATTAATGGATTTTGACATAGATGAAAATGATTTGTAAAACTCTTTGAAAGAAATATACCTTTTTCATTAAAACATTTAAATGTCACAAAATTTAGAAAGGAATATATTTAAATATATTTTTCAATCAAAGTGTCCCATACCACTTTGAAACGTTTGAAAGTAATTATCATTTTAAAAAATTCATGTCCATATACATAAATCCATAAAAAACATTTTGAAAACATGAAAAATAATGAGAATGATTTAGAAGAATAAATATTTAAAACATTTAAAATAATGTTTTAGTAAAAATTTCCTTAAAAACAATCCCTTTTAAAACTCTTTTATGAAACATGGACATGGATAATAAATATGTCCCAGTAGATACTTACGCAAAAACAACCTCGAATAATAATGAGATTGTAAAACAAACCCTTACCTTGTAGTTTTAATTGATTGAGGGTAGGTTAACCTCCTGTATAATAGTAAAATCATTTTTATTAAATTATACAAGAATCATATACATAAATATGATATCATGATCTTTTAATATTTCTTTGTTAATAATATTTTAGTATAATCGTTGTTTCGGGTTTTCACTTACTCATTTTATTTTATATGTTTTTGTTACAAAAGCTGTGTTTGTTATCCATAGGTTGTATCTTATTCATATTCAGAATGATATCAAGTCTTTAAACATTATTTTTAATCATCAAATGAATATCAGTCTTGAATGGATACGATGGGGAATGAATCTCATCGCGTTCGTGGAGATGGTAGTCCGTACGTACGTACGAGCAAAAATATAATTTTTTTAATATTAAAATAATATATAATTGGATAGTGTATCATATATACAGAATAATTATCATGTTTTATTTTTTATTTACATGAATTACATATCATTATTATACCCATCCAAATAATAATGTATTGAATAACAATTACACCACGACGTGGAGACGAGAAGTTGTACGTACACACGTATGGTGACATGTCATTCAAAGGATGGATAAAATACTGAATATGGTTATACCATATTTATAATAACATAACATTATATAGAACATACTAGAGTTATTATTTTATAATGGAAATATCAAATAATGAAGAAGTGGAAGAAGAAAGGAACTTGAAAAAGGGTGGTGTAAACCTTACCTCTTCTTCAGGTTCTTCCTTTTGATTTGATCAAAAGGGCTCATTAGGTTGCCTTTATCTTAAAAATAAGGCCTCTAGGTTTAATTGAGGAAAGTTGAGAGAATATTTGTGAAGGTTTTGGTGGATCCAAAAGGCTTTGAAGGTGTGAATTAGAGATAAGGGGGGGGGGGGGTGCCCTTTTATAAGATGGGTGAGGGGAACCTTAGGAAAAACTAGAAATATTATTTTTTATTAAATTCATATTCGGTTTATAATGACTCCAAAGTGGATTATTTAAAGGTTAAGGCGGGTATAATTCGAAAACCACTCAACCAATAGGTTTTAGAAAGGTTTGGGTCACTATATTAACTTTATCTTTTTGATTTATCTCTTTGTTAAATAGTTTGGCATTTACCTTGTCTCTTTGTATTTTTATATTATATAGTAAATAAACTTAATATATACATCCAATAGACCCCCAAGTGGTACATTAATGATATACATATCATTATATAAGTCCTATGTATGAACATCAGATTTTTAGGAATTGAATATCAATTAATACTATAATATTTGTTTTAAAAACACTTTTATGTCAATTTTGACACTATTTGGTATTTTGTTTTTTATAAATTCATAACAGCATTATTACTTAGAAAATAATTAATTTAATCAACCCTAACATTTCATATTAACCAATAAAATTCGTTTAATTTATTAAAAGTCTCAAATTATATTTATTTCGGTATTTATAATATCAATTATTTTAAATTTTTACTAATAAGGTAATTGTTGAATCATAATTGTGTCATAAATAAATTAAATTATTTAATGTCTAAAAATTATAAATAAAATACCATTATGTAGGAAATAATTTTATCTTTATAATTAATATTTATAATCTAATTTAGCTTACGTATAACCCTATATTAAAAATGTTTTAGTTATTCAACATTGATTTTAATTCTTTTGACTCTTCTTTGAATTAAATAATAATAAATGTTCTAATCTAATCCAAGTGGACTAAAGTGGTTCATATTTTATTCCTAGGGTTGTTTTTTGTCTAATTATTCTTATAAAATAGAATTAGGACATGTGTTAGTGTAATAATAATATCATTTTTACCCTTAATTACCCTATTTACATTTAACAGTGGTAAATAAAAGTAAAAAGTTACTATCCACCAAAAATTATTTTTATCTTATTGAATCACATTTTATTCCTTTATAATAACCATGTCTCTCGGATTTTTGAAATTCTACTCACCAAAGCGGTTAAATTATGTTTTATGTGAATTTGAAAATTCTCCTAGGAGATGGGTAAAAGGCAGTGAAAAGTTCAATAAACTTTTTATATATCTAAAAATATTATAAACTGAATCTAATGAATTAAATTAAACTTATATAGGTATTATGCATCTATTTTGACCTAAAATAAATTTAAATAAAATAAATAATTATTTAAATAAAAACTCGGTTTTAAACTATAACTCAGTGTTTTTTCACTATTCATCAAAAAATGAATGTTTTCAGAAAAATACCAAAAATTCACCCTAGGATAATTTTGATATTCAGAATCCAAAAATTAAGTCCATTTTGAAATATAAAATTTATAAAATTTCAAAAAGTGGGTATTACTATTCATAACGGCTAGTTTTATTGGTTGTGGTGTGTGTTAGAACTCGAAGTTGTATACAACACACGCTACTGTATTATTCAAAGAGAAGCATACCGTGGAAGCTTGGGGTGTTAAATAATTATTTTGTGGACACATTTCCAAAAAATTGACATATATTGTTTAAGTGAAAGAATGTCACAAAATGACATTTTTTTGTCTCAAATATCACTTATGTGACCACATGGTGAAAAATAGTTTATGAAAATCTTAAGTATTAATTTTTAACATAATAAACATATTTTCTATATATATATATATATTTATGACTTTTGTGGCCATATGGATAAGATTATGATGTTGGTTATATTTTATTCAAAAAACATCAAAGATGTCACATTCATGTTATAAGTACTATAATATTTATTAATATGGGTTATACAAAGAATATTTTCTATTATAAATAGTATTTCCAAATATTAAATATTTATATTCATCATGGTAATTTATTTATAATTTTTAGGAATTTAATATTAACTACGATAATTACACAACGATGATGGAAAAACTATTCAATTAAAGAAAACATAAAATAAATGATATTAAAAATACAAAAATAAATATAATATCAATTAATTAAGGTATTATAAGAACTTTATATATTATTATGAAATATTATGGTTGTATAAAATTATTTTTCCTTAGATATATTTTTGTCATTATTTTCATAATGTGAAATTAATGAATAGTGTCAAACATGACAGTATTGATATTTTATTAAATTATTTAAAAATCCTTCAAATATTGTATAATGATAATGGGATGATATATAGTTAAAATTTCATAAATATTCTATTTATATTCAAATTGATACTTTATATGTAAATTTTTTGATATTTTAACATTGGAAAAGTGGTTAATGCAGTTAAAATTAAAATAGGTTCACTAAGTGGTGATCAAAATGATAAGCTATAAAATAACACCAATGTTGTAGAATATATATTTAAGGATGATCCCAAAACATTTTCCTCTCTTAGATTTTAATACATGGACTTTGGAGTAATTTTCATTGAGATTTAATTTATTATAAATAATATTTTGAGAAATTCCAAAAGTGACCATCACCTAAACTATAAAAGGGATCCTACTCCCTTAATTCATTACATCACATTGAAACTTATAGTTTTACGATACCCTATAATTTTATCTTCTAAACATCCCCATCCAAATTATTGAGGTGTTTTTATTCTCAAAAGTCAAACTCTAGAGCTCTTTATATGAGATCCAAAGGAGACGTTTCGAAGAATATGTAATTGCTCTGACCATTTAATTTTTTTCTACAGTTCCTTCCCTTTAATAAGTATATTATTTATATCAAAAACAATGTTAAGATTAATAAATATTCATAAACTCTATTATGATTATTAAATCACCGTTATACTTCTTCCTTCCAATGAAACAAGAAGTGAATGTATCTTTTGGGCATTCATACGACTTACCGTCTCCACATATTAATAAAAATAATTTTCATCGCCATTTGTATGGATGGGTATTATGATGGTATTTGTGAATATATGTGATATTTATGATATAATGTTACCTATGTAATGGTAATATTATGTCTACCTTATCATCATCCAATATTTTGATTGTTGATAACGTCGGTTGTGTGTGTATATTGACTACCATATCAAAGATGCGATTTAATTTAGTTCATATATATTTCACATAGATGGTAATAAATATTATTTTAATGAAAATATGTGATATATATAACATAATATTCATTTTTTAAATATGAATTAGTATTTACCATTCATTCATTCCATTAGATGAAAAATGGAAATAGTGTTCTTGCTTACATATGGCACACGATCTCCATGAAAGGTGGAATACATTTTTTACACATCTAAATTTTATGAGTCATTATAAATGTCTATATAATGAATATATATTATTTTTTCACCATGATTAACATTCCTGAAATGATGATACCAATATCAAAGTATAATTACCAAGACCGTCGAATAGAAACATGCTTGGAAAATGAAGCATTTATCAGCAACAATAGTGATTTTGATGACAATTTATTAATAAATGAATTTTTGTATATGTTAAATAAATTTTTAATGGTATTATATTTATTTGAAAAAATTTATTATAATTATATATTTATGATTTATGATTTCTTAATATGAAAAATAAATAAAAGACTTAATGTAATGTAATTTGTAACTGAATTTCTATACATTGGGTTTAACTAAAAATCTATTGATTAAATAATTATATGATCACATGTGAAATGAAATTTGATTATCCCATGTTTTATTTAATCTTTTTTATGTGTATTTAAATAATGTAAATATAATCTATTAAACAGTCTGTGAGTGAGGAATTTAGATATAAATAGTCTGTTGTTTTTGAGTCTTGGTTTGACTACTGCTCTCGATGTCATAAAGTAGGGCATTTGATGGAGGATTTCAGAGGTAGGAGGGTGGTTCTACATGTGTTTTTGGATCTAAAGGTTGCATAGGTGGTGGCATTAAAACTTCAGCAAGGGAAGAAGGACCTGGGTAATGGAATTCAGATGAACCTTGTCCTGTGAGTACCAGTACACTAAATGGAAAATGAATGGGGGAAGTGAATGAGTCTCTGAATCTGAGGGTTTATGAGGTGTTTGGAAGAGTACAAAGTGATCTTGGGGTTACTCATGCAGGAGGTTTGAAGACTACTGTGAAGCATGCAGTCCAATCTTTTGGTATGACCAGTGGCCAAGAACTGGTACCAGCTGGGGGTAAGGAGGTAGTGGATAGATCTGTTATGAACATACAGGCAGGGGTTTCTGTGAATGAAGCTGGTGGTTGGGTGAGGGCCTCATTTGGACTGAAGACCCATCATGTGTAGTAGGTGGAGAGTATTCAAGCCAGTAATTGCATTGCTGGTTTGGTGAATGATGAAATGGAAGTGGGTCAGTACCAGATTGCTCCTAACTTGTCTCTTGGCCGGATGTCTGTTGAAGCTGTTCAGTTGCATGATAGTGGTGTGATGGGTCTGGGACTAATTTGTGATCAGAATGTCTGCAAGAATTAACAGGTGCAAGGGTAGGGATCTTGCTACTGTGCTAAATAATTGGATCATGGGAGAATCACTCATGCTGGTGAGGATTTTCCAAGGATTGAAGGCGGTAACATGCAGGTTGGGTTGAATTCTTAGGATGTTGTATCTGGAGGAGGTTTTTTGTAGACCGGGGCGCTTGAATATCATGAGCCTATGGTTCAACCACAGGTTTTATCACTGATTAACATTAATAGTCACGTCGAGCTAGAGCAGGGTGTGAATAACGGTTACCAGAAGGTGGTTTTCCCTTGGAAATGGCGGGGGGGACATATCTGATAGTGAGAAGAAGAATGATGGCTGATTCCGAACCCATTTTATTGATGTTGTTCAGTATGGAAAGAATTTTTTGGCAGGGAATGAGGGGGCTATGACTACCCCACCAAGAAGAAGGCAACAAAAAGATTACTCTTCTTTTCCAAAGCTGATGTTTACCATATTTTCTACCAGAAAAAGAAAAGGGATGAATTCTTCTGAGGAGTTTTTGTATTTGGAGAAATTAAATCTTAGATGGAAGTATGTGAAGATTCTCAAGCAGTATGAAAGTTTGGAATGGGAGTCAGCTACCACAGATGAGGTAATCGATCATGGATATGGCGACGAGTATGGAGACGGGTAAGGTTTCTATGACATGTAATTGAATGCTCTAGTTTGTAATGCTTGCCTACTGAACTTTTCCTTTATTTTAATAAATATTCAAAGACTTTGTCTCTAGCTGAGCTTTTCTGGTAAAACATAGTATACATAAATCAAGTATTATTTATCATTGACTAAAAATCTATAAAATCACACAGGTTTTTATATAGTTAATTAAAAATCCTTCTATGCATTTTTATTTTTAAGGTGAATTAAAATACACATTCATAAAATTAACGACATGATCATTATTGGTTATTATTGAAGAATTAATTTTATATTATTCTATTAAATTACCTATTATAACAATATAATTAGTTTCTTGAACACGTGATATTAATAAAATGTAATATTATTCAAAAACATTAGAATATATATACCTTAAATCGTAATTATACTTAACAAATAGTTTACAAAAAAGATTGAAGATGGGTATGTTCATTTTAGTTATAAGACTCATTATAATTGAATGTATATAATAAAATTGAATGATATGAGATTAAAAAGTAGAATAAAATGAAAAAAATATAAAAAAATAATACATCTAACATTATAAAATTTTATAGTTACAACTATTATGATTATCACGTACAAGAATTGTAGAACATAATAACCACATTTAACATGACCTTGTTGACAATAACACTACGCTTATCAAACATTAACTCGATAATAAAAACCAATATATATATACATATAAAAAATCAAAAATAAAATAAAAAATAATTACCTTTACTTTAACATAATTTATGGAATTTGGTTTATTTATCAACATGTGTTCTTCATTAAATTTTTATCTATGAACTAAATTTTCATATATATGGACTAACAAAAAAAGTATAAACAATAATAATTAATCATAATGAGCTTATGAAAAAGAAAAAAACATACCTACCTAAAAGGTGGTAAAACTTTTAAGAACACTCCCTCGAAAAGAGAAAACCCAATATAAGGTGCAGTCACTTAGGAAAAATATTCTTAACATCGATTTCCCCCAACAATAAAAAAATCACAATTAATGAAATTATAATGATCATTAATTCATAATTATTTTTTTATTCTTATTAATAAATAAATGGAAAAACCAACATCAAATCTCTTTATGTGACAATCTCTCACTTATATATTAAACTCTACTAGGATTATTCACATGTTACACTACCATGGAAATGTATTCTAGATATATAAAACCATAAATGGGTGTGATCTCATTGTTTACCCGAAGAATGTGTATATAGATAATTTAAAAATGATATATATATAGTCAATTTAAACCATATTTTTATTAAAAATTTAAAAATCAAAAATCAATTTACTGACATGGAAAAAGCATGCAACGCATTAAGGTCGAAATCTTTAAAATAAACTAAATTCATTATATCTTCTTTGAGTTATCTAAATGGATAATCTATTCTGCATATATCAGATGTCATCCAAAAGACATATATATTATTCATGGAAGAAGAAGCTTGAGATGATCTTTATATCCCATAATAAATAACTAATATATCTATAATCCATTTTTCATAAACTTTTCATTTCAATTGTGAAATTTATTTTTCTTTCAGATAATCGTATATAAGTTAAATGTTAGAAATCATTGTAAGTAATTTTAAATATGTAATAAATTTTTAAAATACACATACCTGATATGATATATAATGATATGATATAATGAATATTTTATACTATCCATGTGACAGTGTATAAGAGTATACATTTTTTAACTAGATCACTTGATGAGATCTTCAGAAGCATGTTATAAAAAAATAAACTAATAAGTAATTAGATAAATTTAAAAAAAATTTACTATTAAAAATTATTATCATACCTTAAATTTTTCTTCATGATGGCTATAAATTTTTTTATATATATCTTCATCTACATACAGATACTTAAGGTATGGGGTTTCAAATTATTTTTACCAAAAACATAATTTTTTTGTCAGTTTTGATTTTAAATCTCTCCATCGAACTGCTTTTAAAAGAGAGATTCATTTTCTTAATTTATTTTCTTCAAAATTGTATTCCATCTATAATATAATAAATAAAATGTGTTATTTAAATATTTAACATTCAAAAAATGAGATAAAATAAGTCAATTGAGATATTTTATTTTCATGGTCTCTCAAAGCTATTGTTTCGCCATCTAGTCTGCATACTTCCAATTGGGATATAAAATATTATTCCTACAATAATGTAGCATTTATATATATTTAAAAAACTAAAATGCATTTGGGATGGAAAAATTATTATTATCATCAAAATGAATATGTAATCTCTCATCTCCATGAGCAAGTGACATATTTGGTAAATGTGTAATACCACATTTTCCATCATGAGAACATGAATTCCCTGTAGTAATAGGATATGTCTCCTCTACTGAGGAAAAAATAGTAGTCCTACAAGAAAAATGATAAATTATAATTTTTCTTTCAATAAATAAGTATATTACTGAATAAATTAACTATATTAAGAGATAAATATACCTCAGTAACTTCATATCCCTCTCTATATCTTACATAGACACAATGAAGTGTAATGAAATTTAATGCCCCATTATATTATTAGAAAACTGAATATTTAGAATCAAGGATGAAACAAATATGTCAAAAAAGAGTCACACATTTCTATGTTTCAAAAAAACAAAATATAAACAATTACTAGAAAATTTTGGAGACTAATTTAGTTTTTCCCATATGCCTTCATCAAGATCATTACATAATACATTCACTATGTCTGCCTTGTAGTCATTGTAATTATCTGTAAATAATGTAATAGTAAAATAAGACTCTTATAAATCAATAACATCATCAACATCATTCTCATCACAAAAATGCTATCTTTTTTCCTTACAAAATTAAGGACTACTGGTCATTTGATGGATCAATGACATAAAATATTTTATTTTCATGGGTTGTCGTGATAAATGGTTCCTCAGTGTAAATAAATCATTTTAAACTAACCAGTGTAAATTCACAATCATCATGTCTTACACCACTATTTCTATCAACCCAATTACACCTAAACATAGTTACTCAAAATTTTGTATAATCAATTTCCCATGTATACTCAAGAAGTCCAAAATATGCCGACAAAGTTGAAATAGGATTTTTATCTTATTCACATGAAAATTCACTACTTTAGTGATAACCATAACACCACTGTTTTTGAAGGTAATCTTTTCATCCATATTTTTTATGTAAAATGTGTACCCATTAATATCCAAACTTTTACATGTTATCACATTAATAATTTTTCCCCTACCAAACATTTCAATTTTTATAATGAAAATATATTTGTTCTCACTTTCTCTTTAAACCATGAAAAAATGTCTTTTTATACTCCATAATCCACCACTTTTCATTTATTTTTGGATATTTTCTCTTTAATTTATAAATATGTGATAATATATATGATTGAACATCATATTTGTTGTTAAAAATATATAAAAGTGCATGTATCACTTCATCACATGGAATGAACATTACCTTTAATCCTTGAATCCCACTACATTCACTATCAACTGTCAGATGTATAGATATCGGGAGACCAAAATACTATACTACATACAAATAATCAGTACATAACTCAATCACTTTTTCCGATACATATTTTTGAATAATAGAGGCCTTCGTTCGATAATTATTTTTAACCTATCCCTTTAAAATTTTTGTATACCTTTCAAAAGGATACATCCAACATAAATAAAGATGCATGCATATTATTATCTCACACACCAAATTAATCACTATATGAACCATTATATCCAAAAAAATGTAGATGGAAAATACATTCCCAGTGCACTAATTAAAAGATCAACTTTATTCTCCAATGCATCTAAAAAATTTGGATCAATAAATATGATACAAATTGAATTGAAAATTTAAAAAACCTGGAGAGAGTATTTTTGATAGTTGACGACAATATACCACGTAGTGCGACTAGTAGCAGTTGTTTTAATAATACCTGATAGTCAAGAGATTTCTTAACTATTAATTTTCAATCCATCGCTGACATGGAATTCTACACACTTGAAAAATATCTGCTGGTAACTTTTATACCATACAAACACGAACTAAAATTAAACATCGTAATCTAGTTTAATGTGTGACTTGCTAGAAGGTAAATATATTCTATTTTCTTTCATACAAGGAGATAACTCTAAACAAACTCCCATTACAATCAAGTATAATCTTGAATTAAATCTATATTTTTTCTTTCCCTTTATATCTAATAAAGTTGCAGTGAAATTGTCACATATATTTTATCTCAACAATCATTACAACAATGTTATGTTTTATCTAAAAAATAACCAATAAGTTAGTTAAAAAGTAGATAGTTTCTTCCTGATATTTATTTTGAAGACCATAACTACTTTTCATTCCAAATTTCAATCAATATTTATCAGTCTAATGTAATATTCTTCAACTGATAATGGTTTTGAGGGAATATTGTATTCCTTTAAACTTTTAAATGCCTTTTTAATATATGATAAGGATGATCAATTCCCAATAATCTTTGATTCCCCATGTACACTATATTTCGTTCATTATTCAATTGATAATCTTAAGTATCTTCTTCACAAATTGGACATTGTTTATGTACCTTAACATTATAACCAGATAAGTTTCCATTTGCAGAAAATTAATTTATACTGAACATTATAATAGCATGAAAAAATATTCTTTCTTGTATGCGTCAAAAACATTAACACTGTGAGACCACAAAGTTTATTTCTCTTGTAATAAAAATACCATGGATTTATTTTGTTATCTAAACAAAACCTAAAACCCAAAAACTAGGCATTTCAATTAAATAAGAACACTGAAGTTTTTACATTACAACAAGATCAAAATGAAATTATATTAATAAAATATACTTACTAAAAATCTTATCAGATCTAATAGAAGGCCCCTAAAGCGACAACGAGACATGGTAAATAGATAAGCTCCACCAGGTCTTTCATAATGAAGAACATCAACACAATAATCCTGAAAACAGTACTGACCACCAGTGGTATAGAAATCACAATCTTCTTAAATTTTCTTGAGTTTAAAACACCCTAATGTTTGGTTTTATAAGGAATCTACCAGATAGTTACCTTTGGATGACCATTGGAGATTTTTGTGACCATTGAGTTCTAACAGCTATAATTATAGTTGTTGGTCTCATTGGTGGTTTAATAAAAAAAATCTAATACAGTTTTTTAAAACATTTATGTTATTTAAAATGTAACACAACGTCTTATTTTATGATTTAAAAGGACAATGATTTAACATTTTTAATTACACTTGGATGTTTTTTAAAATGAGATGAGGATGTCGAACACCTTTCAAATATTTTAAATATTTTGTAAATTTTTTAATTCATAAGGATTCATGCTTAAATAAGGTCCTTGAAAAAACTAGAATAGTTTTCGTATAAATATAATTATTTTTAAGTTATAACCTTATGGTTAAAGAGCGGTATGTTTTTTATCTCTGAATTATGTTTATAAATAATTTTAGTAATACTCTTTCTTAATACAAGGAATAATTTAATTTGTATTCTTTAATCTTTTGAAGTATAAATAAAAGTCACATTTTATAAAATTTTATGATATTATTTATATAGTTAAAAATAAATGTGTTTAATTTTGTATAACATTATATATTTTAAAGTTGGCTTTCTTACAAAAAATAATCCCATGAGGGAAAACACCCACACGATTAAACTAGACTGCTCGGGTTGCATTTGGTTTATAGAGATTGAGAGTTTTGAATTTGTTTTAGGAATTCATGTAACTGGGAACTGGGGAAACCATTAGTTCTGGTTGCAGTGCACCAATGTTTTTACAAAAATACAATTTTTTGTTTCTTCTTCCTTATACCTTTTCAGTTTTTGTACCTCACTGAATGGGAATTCATAAAAAAATTATTTATAGATAGAAGGATGAACCTATATTTTATCTCTTCCGATTGAGATATTTGGGGCCATTATGATTAGAACCTATAAGGAAGAATACCTTCCTTTTCAAAACTGCGAAGAATGTGAAAAACTATTTATGGGATATCAAACAGTTTGGACATTCTCCACTCCTACCAAGGGAATTCCTACATCTACCACCGTATTCCCAATGCTCAACTAGTTGATTATAGGCGAAGGGGAAAGTACCATGAAGGTCTTTTCCAATGCTTCACCCAATCTTGAAACATCATGAATAGGGTAGTGTTTCAAGAGGCTACCTTGGAAGGGAACCTAAATGTTTCCTACATTTAACAGATTCTGAGTATTAGTTTGTATGACAACGTCGATGTCATTGACAATCTCTGACAAGAGATAGTCGGATGATTCCTTTGAGATATTTTCTATTAGGACATATTTGAACTCTCTACCATACGAGCCTCCCTTTGGAAGCCTGAGTGTACATAGAATTTAAAAAATACTGTCAGATGAGTTTTTCTATTAGGACATATTTGAAATCTCTACCATACGAGCCTCCCTTTGGAAGCCCGAGTGTACGAGCCTCCATGATAGAGGATGTGGTAAAGAACGTTAGAAAGTTTTCTTTAGTGTGTTGGTAAGAAATTAATTTTGAGGACGCAATTCTTTATATAGGGGGATATTGTGATGCCCCAAAGATTATTTCTCTTGTAATAACAATACCATGGTTTTATTTTGTTATCTAAAAAAACATGCAAACTAAAAACCAATAATTTCATTGAAAAAATAACATAGAAGTTTTCACTTTAAAATAATATCAAAATGAAATTATGTTAACCAGATATACCTACTAAAATCCCTGTCAGAGCCACTAGAAATCCCCCTAAAGCAACAACGAGACCTAGTAAATAGAGAATCTCCCTCGGGTCAATCATAACGAAGAACAACACCACAATAATCATGAATACCATATATACCATCAGTGGTATAGAAAGAACCATATTCTTCAATTGTATTGTGTTTAGGATACCCTAATGTTTGGTATTATAAGGCATCTACCCGACTGTTACCCTTGGGTGACCGTTGGAGATGTTTGTGACCATTTAGTTCTAACGACTGTAATTATAGTTGTTGGTCTCTTCGGCGGTTTAATAAAAAATATCTAATGTAGTTTTTAAAAACATTTAAGTTATGAAAAATTTAACATAACCTCTTATTTTAATCATTAAAAGGAAAATTATTTAATATTTTAAATTAAACTTGGATGTTTTTTTAACATGAGATGAGCAATTCAAACACCTTTCAAATATTTTAAATATCTTGTAAATGTTTTCATTCTTAATGATTTATGATTAAATAAGGTCTCTAATGAAGCTACAATATTTTTTGTATAAAATTATTAAATTTTAAGTTATAACCTTTTGTTTAAAGAGACGTGTACTTTTTATCTCTGAATTAAGAAGCATGTTTATAAATAATTTTACTAATACTCCTAGTTAAGTCTAGGTAAAATTTAATTTGTGTTCATTAATCATTTGAAGTATAAATAAAATTCAACTTTTATATAATTTAACATATTCTTTATATATTTAAAAATATATGTGTTTAATTTATTATAAATTTATGATTTTGAATGATGTATTTTTTACAAAAAATAAGCCCACTAGGGCCAGCCCTTTAGTAGGGCTGAGGGAGGTGGCTCATGCTGGGCGGCTGAGCCTATCCCACAAACTCAACTCAGGATAGCCTGAGCGGTGGAATAGCTTTCCCGAAGGGCACATAGGAGCACATGAGAGATCAAAGCGCGCCACCATGGGCATGAGGACACATCAAGGCAAGTGTGGGCTGAGGCCTGCTGGGAGTAGGAGCCTGTGTATAAGGGCCCCTTGTGTGTGTGTTTTAATTTCTGACATTATTCTTGGAGATCTTGGCATATAAAGAAGCCCCACGGGCCTCATCATTTAAATGTGGGATGGAAAAAATCACTTTATATTGAATCTGGTCCATTAGATCTCATCACAAGCGATCTGAGCCATTTATCGTGGTATGGGCCTCGACTCCCTGCAGTTGCACACAAACTCCCACATTGTTGCACATCATCGGATCGGGTGAGATCTAGTCACAACCGTTAACTTTTTAGTAAAACACAACATTGATCTATGTCGTCCAATCATAACTTGGATCTGATCTGAGCCTCTCATCCTTTTAAATCTCATGGATGCACCCCAACCATTGAATCAAGGCCAAATCAAATCATGGTAGTCCATTTAATCTCTGATCTTCCATTCCCGCACTTTCCTCTTCTTCTCCACCTGTAGTGGACCCGTAACCCCTACACGTTCTATTTTCATCGCTTTTCTTCACCCATGACAGTTGGTGGACCCCTCCTTGCCCTCCATTTATCAACAAATACAACCCCCGTCCATTTAATGTACCGGTTAGGAATCTGTTTCCAAAAGGTAGAATTAAGTATTATGTATATTTTATATAGTTAATAAACTACCCGGTTGCACCCCAAGAATCCATTGGCTGTTATTCTTCCTACAACACCTTCTTCAAGAACCTTCGAGCTTTTCCTCGGGCCTCTCCTACCTTCTCGAACCAATGTATCATATTTAAGATTCCTTGTCTATTTTATATGAGGGTATATACATATGTATTTATACCCATAAAAATGTATATGTAACCATAAGGTTTGGTTGAAATCTTCTTGTATGTCGACCATAAGTCTTCTATTTTTGAGCTCAAGAGATTTTATGAACATAAAGGGTCATTTTTTTATACATGTAAAACATGATTATGTACTTTGTGTGTATATTTATATACGGTTAATGGAATATATGTATGTATGGTAAAGAGTGTGGTCTACCATCTTCTTTCTAATGGAATGACCATTTCCCTGCATGAGGATCTAAACCCCCTTAACATTCAAGGGTAAGTGGTGTCGAGGTTCCATAAGGTCATGAGTATATATACCTATATATAGAAAAATATATACAGTATATATGGTTTTATAAGAAATGTGTGAATGTGTTTCATAAAAAACGTTTATATTGAATGGAATGATCTGTATCATATACACTCTTGGTTAACTAATACCCATAAGAGGTTAAAAATGTGGAGGTGCCAATTAATTTTGGTATGAAATTAGTTATACATATATGTTTTATATGTTACATAAACCTTTTAATTTTATGTTGTAATTTATAGTTTTCGGGACTCCATTTAATTAATGTGACTAATATATTAATGTTGTGTGGGTGTCAATGGATTTTTGGTTTAACCCCTTTTATAGATGATGTCTTTTCTGTTATGTTAAAGTATGGGTGTACACAAAAACATTGTTCCTTAATTTTATCTAGAATTTTCCAAGGTCTACAAAGGAAATATGAAACATGTGTTTTCAAAATATATTTGGTTTTTTTTAAACACTACTTTTATATATAACCTGGTGTATAAATAAATTTACACAACACTAAACCCTAAGTATAGATATTCCATATTCTATACTTTTTGTTGTGTATAGATCCTGATTATTATATTAGGGGTTTGCAACTTCTATACTCATATATATGAGTCACTTATTTTCATACACATTAAATGGTATTGGGTATGTTTGGGTTACTTGCTTTGTATTTTTGAAATTTTTATGTGTTATAAAAAATCATATTAGCAATAAATGTTTGAGTATCTGCAAGCTTAAAAACCCACATGAAATTCTTGGTTTGTATTTAATTAATTATGAATCCAGATGAAAATCCAATATGAATTTTTATTAATAAGGTTTTATAATTTTAAGGTTACTATTTCATGTGGCAAAACTTGTATCCCTTTTAGTACCTTGGATGTCATCACATATGCCATAGTCTGCTTACTATATTCAACATTCAATGAGAAAGTCATGTAGTTGATTGTTTTGTTATTAACCTCTTAATGCATGACT
Source organism: Viscum album (assembly GCA_963277665.1). Lineage (NCBI taxonomy): Eukaryota > Viridiplantae > Streptophyta > Magnoliopsida > Santalales > Viscaceae > Viscum > Viscum album. The sequence continues at coordinate 367,965,200 of OY728135.1, read as the reverse complement.
CACTTTATATATATGTAAATGCTAAAGGATGAAATTTAACTACTATGAAAAGATATGGATTAAATTAAATTATTCAAGGTGGTATGGGAAACTTTGATTAATTTCAAAAGTTAAATTAAAATTTTCAAGGTGGTATCGGACACATTGAATAATGTAGAATATGGAAACAAGAAATATGTGACTCTTGAAATGATAAGTAATAAGTAACTTACTAAATCAAAGGGGTATGTGCACTTTGATTTAGAGAGATGAGGAATGCATTGGACTTACTATGTGATGGGTGGGCCCTGCTATAACCCCTTGATGAATCGGTATGTATCGTGAGACAAACTATGGTCTTTGCACAAGGCCTTGACATAATGATTATTTATGGTCCTAGAATGAGGGCTGGACAATATGGTTATGATGTCCGGCTTATGCACTTTCCTCATTATCGCTAGGAAATTTAGTCAACCAGAAGAATATTCGGCTAGTAGAATATTCTTGGTTAAAGAGCTTATGTACATAAGAACTAGAAGAAGTAAAAGTTATGTCATAGTATTTATGAAGTACTCAGAGCCTTTATCAAGTGCATTTTTCTCAGTAGTAAAGGATGAAATTGATGTTTTTTATTTATGCAGAACTCTGATCATGTAATACTCTTAGTTATTAATTTTTGACTTCCATTCTCCCATAGAATGTCCTTTCTTTCTTATCCAGTGTGAGCATACCTATAATTGAATCATGCTTCCTTGTAATTTTGTTTATATGATTTTAATTGTCCACTTAAATTTCTTAGAAAATTGTTATGGTATGTTACATGTGTTAATTTTTTTTAAGAAAATGTTTTATAAAAATTTAAAAGAATATTTTCAAAATATATATTGGTTTATTATGTTATATTCAAAAAACCCTTACTGAGCATTCATATGCTCACCCTATGTTTTTAAATGAAAATTTTCTGGTATCTGTTTTCATCTAAAGAAGCTTGATAGAAGTTCCTGGTTTCCCAGAACCTGAACCGAATTTGATCCTCTGTATGGGTCATGATGTGTAATTTATCAGTTCATGTTTTTGTAAAAAAATTACACATCATGATTCATGGCACCGACTCCAGGTATTCTGGGGTTAGGTCCTCAAAAGCACCTTCCTCTCATAGATGTTTCAAATCATCAATCAATGTTGAAATATACACATAGATATCATTTCCTTGCGGTTTTGGTCTATAAATCATAAATCTCATCATAACATAATTTTTATTCATATGTATCTATTGGAATAAGTTGTAAAATACCAAAAAAACTAAACATGAACTGTTATAGATACTGAGGCTCTAATATGGATTCATTCCATCTGTACACAGTCCTATTCTCAGATTTCTAGCATCACTTCCAAAATAAGGAATTTTTTTATCAATTATCATCCACTGTTATGAGTCACTAGGGTGACATAATTTACCATTGGAGATGAATTCATATTAATTCCACCCTATCCTTTTTACATCAATTGAATTTGAAAATAGACACTTTAAACAATGAATTATTAAAAGGTATCAAATTTCTATAGTATGAGTTTTGATTTTGGTACCTGAAAATGAATCAGAGTAAATTTTTCAAAATTATATGAAGGGATTATTGGATGAAATTATTTGATTTAGTATGAGGTTAGATATTAATACCTAAAAATGAATCTGAATTGATTTGTTCATTCATATTATAGCATGATGTTCCACATGTTGAATAGTTTGAAGAAATATATATTCATTATTATAAAACAAAAAATCATTGGAGAAGGAATTTATCTTTTTATACCATAATCCAATTGAACATAATATTTTCTTCACCTCATAATTTGAATCTAGAAACTCGTAGCCTTCTGAACGTAGCTCTTTTAATAGCACGAGTAAGTTATATAAACGTTTATCACTCCAACAATTAATTCCATTCACGTTAACCAGTCTCAAAATAGCTGGTAACACTGTATATTTACTAAAACCTTGGAATAATGGTTTTTCTGAATCTCCATACACTCGTTCAACACATACCATTTTTTCAACGGTTTCAATTCCTAAGTCTTGAATTAAATCATCAAGATGATCCTCTATCACATTATGAATATTTAATTCAACATTATCTGTGGAATTTTGAGTTTTTCACCATGCTATATCCAACATATATAATTAAGTATAAAAACATAATAATTGAGATGATTCGTGATTTCTCATGAGTTTAACTTTCTCATATTAAAACACATCACACATGGACAAAAAATCAAAAAAATGTTTTGAAGATTTTGTTTAGAAAATTCCAATAATTCATCGACTCCTCTTTCATATTCACTAGTGGTTATTCATATATTTATTTAATTATGATACATTAAATACATGATTTCACAATACAATTTGTGAATATATTAATAAAAATAAAAATTTAAATAAATAAATATATATATATATATATATATATATATATAAACTAATGAACTGTAAACAAAAATAAATTTTATAGAAACTATTGATAATCATAGAGAGAACATCAGATATAAAAATAATTTACAAATACTAACCTTTTTATTTTAATATTATATTCATGTGTTTTATTGATATTATAATTTTTTTTCAACCATCGAAAAATTATTACTTCATTTTACGCATTTGATACATTAGTTTGGTTTGTGTGTGTCAAAATTATTGAATATTGAATTAATTTATTAGTTCATTTTACAGAGTTGTTACAAAATAGTGGGGGATGTTACAATTAAAACTTATTGGTCATAATATATATAGAATTCCCATAGCTCACCACTACACCTCCATTAGATTGAAAATAAACATTAATACTCTCACATAGCTACTGATCTGGATGATGTAATACTATAACAGTGAGATATGTCTCAATATATGATGTTACATACTCATTCATACCATTTGGGTGTTCAACCAATGGTTACTATAGTAGAATTATATTACAATTAAAATGTAGATATATAAATCACATATACATCCAGTATGAATATACCACATAGTATATTCAAACAATTGTAGATCATCTCACTATTATAAACAACCACTTTATCATACATGTTGTCTCACATAAGTTTGGGTTGTCTCTATTTCCCACGATACTCACCCCCTCTTAGATAATCATATATATAATGGATTTCCAATACCTATTTTTTAATATAAACCCATAAATATTCCATGATTATATAGATTTAAACCTTAGTGTAATTTAGAAAATATCAATACAAACTAATAATTGAAACAACTCAAAAAAATAATTAAATTATAAGTAATTTATGTACCGAATTAAAAAATATATACATAATTTAGATTTTAAGTATTCCTTTATCCTTAATCTGAAATTTTTTCCTTGAAATCCTTGTATGAATAAACACCAACTTTAAGATCTATATGAAATTGATTGTACAAACAAACATTAAATATGAACAACAAACTAAAATAAAACCACAGTTTGGGCCAGAAATAGGTTTTCAATGAGAAAATAATGTAGAAATAATAAAGTAATCAATGTGGATATAGAATAAAGACCTAAAAACATGAAATTTGAATAAAATAAACAGAAATGGTGTGGGAGATCACCGGGTCACCTTCGTAGTCATCACAATCCAGGAGGGACTCATTGCGAGTGAGAGGGTTTTGTAGATCCAAAAAAATGAAGGGTTCCTAGTGCTGGAAAATTTTGAAATATTTTTGGTACAGGTTATTACAAAAATAGATGCTAGAGAGTTCAAGCGAAAATATTTCATGTCTATTTTTGTAAAAACCATTGAAAAATATTTTTTATTATTATATTCGGTGTCGGATTTTTTACAAAACCGATGCAAAAAATACGGTCTTTAGTGGTTTTTGGCATCGGTTTTACTAAAAACCAACACAAATATATATATATATATATATATATATATAAATGTTTTTATTTTAGTATTTTATAAACCGATTCCAAAAATCTCCTGCACATACTTTTTTTATTAGTACCAAATAACTAACGTCATTTCACTGATATTAAAAAAACTATTTCCACTAGTGAATAATTTTTTTTTATTTTTTTAAGGATTTATTTTAAATTAAATCATTACACTTATATATTATGAATTATGGAAAAAATATATATTATTTTCATTCATAAGTTCCAAATTTAATAAATAGGTCTCCTTTAGTTATTTTCAATACAAATAGTAACATTTATAATTTTTGTTACCATATTAAGGGGTAAATGTGGAAATTGATGTGAAATATAAAATGATAAAAACAATAAAATAACCCCCAAACCTACCCAATTTTTATTGGTGGAATTTTATTCAACTATTGACACCTATGGATTGAAATTTAGTTTTATAATGGACACTTTTCCGTGAAAATGAAATATATATTATTTAAATCAATGAATGTCCCAAAATGTAACTTTATTTTCCTTAAATTTATATTTTGTGTCCACTTGTGACAAAGGAAGCATATGATTGGATAAATGTGTCCATATTTTACATAATAAAATTATTTTAATGATATTAATTTATTTATGACTTGTGGGTCCACATGGTAGACATTATGTTGTTTATAATATTTTATTTAATGAAAATCCAATGTAATCACATTCGTGTTATTAGTAACTCTATCATTTTAAATTTGGTGTTATCCAAAATATATCTTCGACTATAATTATTATTTTTAAAGATAAAATATTTATCTAAATCCTGGTATTTTATTTTTTAATTTTTACAAAATTAATATGTAACTTAAATAATTACACTACGATGGTGTAGTAATTATTCAATTATTGATAAAATCAAATGAATGATATTAAAAATAGTAAAATAAATATAATTTAATGTAATTGAGGTGATCCTCATCTTTTCTATATGATAATGACATATTAGAGGCTGTATTAATTTTTTTTAATTTATCCTATTTTATTAATTTTCTTAATGTCTAAGTAATGAATAGTTTCAAAATTGTCATTAATGATATTTTGTTGTATTATTTTAAAAAAAGCACAAGGGGGAGGTATAGAGTCTAAAATATAATAAATTGGCAATTTATAGCCTAATTGAGACTTTATATTTAAAAATTAAAACCTTTTATTTTAGAAAAAATGTATTTCTATATTTAAAATATACAATAGCTTAACTCATGGTTGATAAAAATGAAAAGGTTTAAAATAATACCAATACTTCTATAAAATCTATTTGTTGATGAAATTTCAGCCTTATATTATTTTATCATTGGATTTTTTATCCATTTGGCGGCAATAAGAAATAAAATTATATTAATATAATTTAATATATTGAGAAACTCCTAAAGTTTCTATCACTTAAATTATAAAAGGGAACATCCTCCCTCACATCTACACACAAAGTTAAGCCTCCAAGATTTACCATACATTAAAAAATTCTCTTATACACTTCCCTACTCACATTCTATAGGTTATGTACTTCTCAATTAACCAACCCTATAGCCATTTAGAGGATATGCAAAGGAGACATTTCAGAGAAGATAAAATTTGTACATGGACAAGTAATGAAAAGAGTTATGGTAAGGGAATTATTACGAGATAATCTACCATTTCATTGACTATGTAATTCTAATATTTTTTTGGGAAATGAATTTATATTATATTATCTTGTATTTACACATTCTAATGTGGATTTACATAGAATAAACATAATCAATTCATTTTATTAATACTCACTTCAATGATATGATATTTTAAGGGTTTATTTCATAATCTCATCACTATACAGGATTGCTTCTATTTATGTATCGACTGGGGAATAATCTTCATCCTTGTCCCGATTTTCCAAAAAAACAATTTTTTTCAATTCTCTAATGATTGTTTACATTTATGTTTAGTAATGTTTGACTTTTTATAAAACATATTGAAAATAATATTTTTGTCATTTTCTAAACATGGGTATTTTTATCTTTTCTCACAAAAATATATGAAAGGAATATTTTTTTACTTATATGACATGAAAATATTTTATCACTTTCATGACAACTTAATGTATTAAAGAATAATTTTCAAGTATTTAAGGATATTTTCAACGAAATATCTTTTCCTTTATAATTGAAAATATTTTTTAAAAATTAATAATTATTTCTGAAAGGGAAAGGATATTTTCCTCAATAATTATTTCAAGAGATATTTTATAACCATTTTCCATATAAGATTAAATTATTTGATGTTTATTATGATTTTATGGGAATATAATTCAAGGAAAATATCATAATTTTTCTATGTTTGGTTTATGTTTATGAGTACATGATGTTTATGAATCACATTACCATTTAATGAGATATGCAATGCTGCAATATTTATAGAAAACAGTTATTTTCATTATTTAAGATGCGATGAATGATTTATGTTCTAGTGGAACATGTATGTATGATTTTCTTTATGTGGAGGGTGGGAAAAAAATATCCCTCCATTTCACTTGGTATAGACAGATAAATTATGAGGTAAATATGTTATGCAAAAACCATAATTCATGTTCACAATTCTATGAAAAAACATAGATTTGACATCCATTAGTTTATCCATGGGCCTGGATTCCATATCTATAAGTTTACCATTGGAAATGGTTTTATTTCCATATTTTCATTAAAGGGCCTAACTACATTTCCTTGACATAAAGAGTGAACCAATTTGTATTTATAGAAGTTCACATGGTTATAAGTATATGTTTTTTCACAATTAAATTTTTTATAATAATGTTATTTTCCCATGAATCATGTTATTTTATGATTTACTCTTTTTGAATTACAATTATTCATTCCCAGAATCAAGATAGGGATAAATTTCAGGAAGGGTATTATATTCGAATTCTGTATACATGTTTTTATATCATTATGTTCATGTTTTTCTCGATGTCTCTCTTATTTTACCTTAGTGATCATTCGAGCTCGCCCTTTTCGTATGTTTCTTTTCTCTAGGATATTAATAAAGGTATTAGGTAATATATGTCATAAAGGTTTAGAGATATTATGAAATAAATGAGAGGTTATATAGATGTGTTATGGACTGGTTTTTAATTTTTTCATATTTCTAGAGTATCTATACCTTTATGATCCTTTGGTGTGCATTTATGTAATGTTGTGAATATTCATCTAAAATATTTAATATCTATATATAACAATCCTAGGCTTTTGTAGTTTGTATTATTGGTTCAGTTATGTTATCCTATTGATATTATAATGAGGAAAAGCAAATAGGATCCCTAAGGATAAGTCCAAATTATAGGATACAATCCATTAATATTGGTAACAAACATGAATAACTAAGGATTAAACATCAAATATTATATATTTGAAGTAATTTCACATGGATATATGGTTTTTCCATTATGAATAGTGTCACACACATTATACATTTGGTATTACTCAATTGACGGAACCCAAATGAATAGTATTATTATTGAATATGATGGGAAATGCAATTATTGTCCACTTGAGTAACTGAATGTTATGTGAGGTTAATTTCAAAATGATATTTCTATACACACACAAGCTATTAATTATTCTAGGCTGCGAAATTAGAAATGAATTGAAAAAAATTTGTGTGAGTCCTTCCTGTGGCAACACCCACCTTCTTTTTTGGGATATTATGATACAATAGTGGTTGAGAAATGGATCAATGCTATTGGGAAAATATTTTTGTACATTGTTTCTTGGGGAATGAAAAAGTTTTCCTAGTTGTTTATCATATAGAAGTTGAGGCCGACATATTTTTTAATCTTATCAAGAATATAGGGAATGAATAAGAAATTGAATTAATTGAATAGCATGAGTTTAATAGGATATTCATCAGCAAGTATTTCCCTAATATTCAACAAAAATAATAAAGTTGTAATTTCATAAGATGAATAAAAATGATGATGAATCCATCGATACTTGTGAAGAAAATTTAAGAAGGATTTCAATGTATTCCTCTAGTTTAATTTTGAATTATGAAAGTAATGTTGATTGATTCTATAGCAGGTTGTTGTAATGGCTCATATTTTCTCAATTTTATTATAAATAACTTGGTAAAATTCCGAGAGTAGGCACTGGGATGGTGAGAGATTCTGAGGCCCGTGATGCCTAAAATGTTTTCTTAAAATAATTTAGGTTTATAAAATCACACACAAGAGAATATTTTGAAAATGTGAAAAAAACTCATAAATGGGTGGCTGGAAAAAATATGTGGGAACTGTTGATCTCAAAGTAGTGGCTTAACCCAAGGCATGACCTAACCTTGGTCAGCACGTTCTATCTATATAGAAACATTACCATGGGAATAAACGTAAATAAAATATTAAAATATAAATTATTTTATTTTTAAATAAAAATAACTAATAAATAGTAACTTAGATTGGAAATGTGATACCACCATTGAATTCATAAGGGGGTGTTTTCCTTAGGTTAGTCCTATCATCGACTGGAATAGGTTGTATTCTATTATAATAATTTGTATATGAATGTCATTAAAATGATTAATAAATATATTTTATTTGGATGTTACGTGTTGCTATTGTGTCAGTTTCCTTTTTTAATAATCCATGTTAGAGGAATTCAATGTTATCACCATCGCCATGGAATTACCTTGAGGAAATGGGAATGAACCTCTATCCTAATGATTAATGTTGGTGGACTGAGGATCAAAAATGACACATACCACTATTCTTCATAAATGATTGATCTAATAATATAGGTTGGGTTTTGATCCTTTCGTGATTTGTTTTCCCCTTTTTAGAATCAAACGAAGAATACAGACCAACTGAAGAATATGTTTATCCGCGGTTTGATCATTCTTTCAGGAGGGATTATAATTGCCGGATTAAGAGGAAGAGATCTTGGTGATTATTTTTTTGTTGGGTTCTTCATCATCCTGCTAAAATGAACAATCAAGGCCGAATGAATAAGGATAAGAACCATTCTTTTGGGTTTCATGTGCGTAATCCCTCCCCCCTAAATATGTCACTTTCTTAGTGTGCTCATCACCCTTTTAATACCCAACTCCAATTTTTAAGTGTTGCATCCATGATCCATGGAGAAATAGTCCATGACCAAAGGTTGTGATCTAAAACCCATAATAAAGGTGCGACAGGAATACAATTGATAGGAGGGAGCTCACATTGGAGGGAATGAAGAATGGTGAATTAGTGACAAGGGAAGCATGCAGCTCGGTAAGAGGCCGAGTTCTGGTGGGGCATAGAGCCATGATCTAGTGGGACATTTCTAGAAGAGGAATCTGTGATGGAACAGGCCGTGGGCGGTAGACAGGCACCACAAATGAAGGTTGTGGATGCAACAGGATACATCTCACAGCCGCATCGAAGGAAGACCCTATGGCAGTGAGGCCGTGGGACCAGGATGACAAGGCGGGAAAACTGCGCAACAATGTCTAATGCCTCATTGGCAGGGGGAACCAACTTTCCATGTGGTCGGGAAACCATGTGGTTTAGGAAGACACAACAAGGGTGGGCAACATCCAACAGAGAAGAACATGCCTACGCGATGTGGGCTAGGCTGGGGAACTGAGTCACTCTGACGACCCAGCGAGTTGAACCGTAGGGCCCTGCATGCCCCAATATATTGGCCCATTATGCCAACCCTACCTAGAACTACTAGGTCAGTCCAGGTAAGGTGAATTGGTTCGTGTCATCATGGACAAACCATGTCAGGTTAGACCTGACTAGATGAGACCCTTTTTACTAAATTATCCATATCATTTAAACCATGTGTCCATATGATGATCCATTTGTAGTGTTGGGGACCTTGTGATGAGGATTTCCATTTGAGATACTTTAAGAGAGTTTTTTTTGAAATTTTTAATAAGACCTAATGGATTGAGGAGTAGGCCCACCCGATAAAGGCATGCTATGAGCAGAATCATGTGGCTGGATGTGACTACGTGATGTTGGTCACTATGTTACTTGGGGGTTTCATGACCCATCGAAAATGTGTGCACCTTTAATGCTCAATGAACTATTGACACTTAATACTCCATCAATTTATGTGCACCATCAATGCTCTATGTTCCATCGATGCTCTGTGCGACATCAATTCTCTATGCTCTATTTCCACTCTATGTTCCATTGACTTCCCAGACACCATCACTACTTTAGGAACCACTAACACTTTGTCTGCCATCGGCCCTCCAAGTACCACCAACATTCAAGTTTCAATTGACACTCCATGCGCCATCGATGCTCCAAGTGCTGCTGAAACATTTAGTTTCATAGAGACTGAGGTATTTGTGGACTAAAACTTGGAATCCTTCTCTTCATTATTTATACTTATACATTTTTAAGATGATAGTATTGATGGTAATTCTTGTGTTTCATTTGAGGTGCACATTGTATGTTTCTATTGTAGTTTACTTCATGTGAATCCTTTTTGGTCTACTTCGTATGTTTCCATTTTGGTTTACGTCATGTAATCATTAGGGGTGTACCATTAGTGTTTTAGGGTATCTACTGAGTATTGTTTTACTCACCCCTACATGAGCTATGCCCGCACATGTCATGTCTTATGCAGATGATTGATACTTTGACATAGTCCTTGGTGGACCAGGACAAGGTGGTTCTTAGAGAGGGGCAGACAAATGAGGTGTGCTTTAGTGACTTCAAACTACAGTTATCATATGAACCCTTTAGGTAGGGTTTTCTATGTGTGATATTCAGGATCACGTACTTTTCCTTTTAGTTGGTTTTCTTTTCTGGAACCGTTTACTTTTCAGTTTTTGAATTTTTGTTCTCTATTTTTGGTATCTTAGTGGTACACATGCTTGTTTACATAGTGATTTCAGTTTACTCATTTTGGGCTTGGAGATGGGTGTGAGTGTATAGGTACATAAGAAAATGCCTCCCATTTATGAGATATTTCTACTTGGTTCTATCTCTATCCCCTGACCTATTGGAGGTAGGCTTGGGGTAGTCACGAAAAGTGACTTGAGTGATGGGTCCTGACGAAGTGTTATTATAGTATGTTGGTTACACATAAAGAACCAAGAGTTTGTGAAATTGGTTTAGGGAAGCAACGTTAAGTGTTTTGAGTTCGGCATTGAGATGAGGGACTCTAGTGATGGAGTAGTAGTCGATGTATCGATACACCAGGACTCTGAATTCTTCTTTTAAAATTGATATATTAAAACACTAGTTGAAGGAAAAAATAAATGGTACATGTATAATATAGTATTTAGTGCATTCCCATGTCCTTATTCATTTAGTGCCAACTCCCCTGGTATACTCTATTGACTATGGTAAATCGCGATCCACTTCAAGATGCCTCCATACAGACAACCATCTAGGATTCTGATGCGTGATCATAAGTATGATATGCCTAACATTGAGGCGTCGGTACAGGGGACAATACCCAAGATAGCACATTTGGGTGGTGCAAATATGATACCACCACTCATAGAGCAGTTTTTACTACCACCATTACTGATAGAGGATGCACACAAGATGAGTGTGTTTCATGAGTTCCGGAGGTTTCATCCTCCAAGGTTCAGAGGTGATCAATACCCCTAGGATGTTGAGGATTGCATGGAGGTCATTAGGCATGTTTTCCACCTAGTGAGAACACCTATCGATAAGATGATATTCATAGCTAAAAGTCTTGTACATTGATAAGTGGAGAGATGGTGTAACATACTGATCCAGATGCTTGATAAGTAAACCATCACGTGGAAATACTTCGATCATAACATCAAGGATGAGTTCTTCCCAGCAACATTACACTCCATTACAATACAGGATCTATTTCATCTATAAAAGGGCATCTAGGCAATAGGGAATTACTCAAAAAGATTTAGGGATATTTATCACTAATTTGCAGATATGGTGTGGAACCCATTCTTCAATGCTTGAACCATCGATTAGGAACTACGTCGGGAGATTAGGGAATCCATGATATCTCTTAGCATTCATATATATGATGGGGTAATGGAGAATTCTCTTCTAGTAAAGATATTTATGGCGGAGTAGACACTGATAGTGGGGTCCGCCACTAGGAATCAGGTAGCTGAATCTTCAGTAGTAGGAATCCGATAACTAATGTAGGGATCATAGAGGATGATATATTTTAGAAGAAGACCCCGGGACATGGGTTTAGTAGTGCGAGGCTCCCACGGTAGATCGAGCCATCAAAGGTAATGGTTGTTCTACTCATGCGGTGGCTGGGGACCCAAGTCTCATGATTTCATTGCTCATCATACATATGATCAGTATACGTTCAAGGGAACACTGAGGTACATGATAAGAAAGAAATAGGGTGGTCCACGAGGCACCCAATGTGGAAAAGGAGATGGATGGGCAACAGGAGTTGGGAGAAGGTTCGAGGTACCACCACCACCAGCCCAAGGTGGTCCTCTATGGGCTCAGGGATCTTGTGTACATGGACGAACCATGCTTTAGGTGATGGCGTCTTATGGACCTTGTGCTTCAGATATGTTTAGAGGTAAAATATGTGTCTTCTCTGCCCGGATATAGTTTTTATAGGAACATATTGAAGTTACTTGTTTCTCACCACAACCCTTTATCGATACATAAAGATTCCAGTTTAACCATTTATTAGATCCGTATGCTTATGTACTCTAACGAGAGAAGATTCAATAATAAAACACTAGAGATAGAATTGTTCCCTTATTCTTTGGGTGAGAGATTTGGTTGGGATCTCTTGGTGGCAGCATCGAGGCCTTACCTGATCATTCTTGGTATGGGTGGGTTATTCACAATTCATTCCTAGATTGATTATTTTAGGCACATAGTGCAGTGTGTCTCTAGAGATGGGACCAGGTTTTCCTTTTATGGGAAGACAAAGAAAACCAATCCACATAGGATGGGATTACACATAGGAGGGTGCAACCGATCACAAATTAGTTGGATATAATGACCATTAGTGCAGTAGATGAGATGACTCACTAGCTTCCTGTAGTGGTCGATGAGTATGAGGATGTATTTCTTGAAGATGTTCTAGGATTACATCCTTGTAGGTAGGTGTATTTACATATTGATATGTATCATGGGACATCACTGATATCTAAAAATGAATATCAAATGGATCTTGAGGAGCTTCGGGAGTTAAGGGTACAACTGGAGGACATGTAGATAAATGGATTCATGAGAGCGAGTATTTCTCCCTGGATAGCCCCAATTTTTTAGCCATGAAGGAAGACAATAACCTGAGAATATTTATGGAATTTGGTTCCTGAACCAGGTGACTATGAAGAACATGTATCCACTACCAAGGATTGATTACCTCATTGATTAACTAAAGGGAGGGAGGTGGTTCTCAAGGATATACCACATATCTAACTATCACCAACATCGAGTACGGGATGAGGAAATCCCGAAGATAGTCTTCATATGTAGGTATAGCTACTATGTGTACATAGTGATGTTTTTTGGAATGATGAATCCCAATAAGTGGTCATGGGACTCATTAATAGGATCTTTCCACCTTGCATAGATCAGTTCTTCATGGTCTTCATTAATGACATCCTGGTGTACCTGGCATCCAAATAGGAGCACAAGAAACATTTGAGGATGGTCCTGGAAAAAATTTAAGCGAACCAACTTTATGTGAATCTCTCGAATTGTCAAATATGGATTTAGGTGGTCCACTTTCTAGGACACATCATTTCAGAGGCTGGAGTTGTTGTAGATCTGGTGAAGAGTGAAGCAGTGATTTTATTGGAGACACCCAAGAGTGTTACTGAGGTGCGAGGTTTCCTAGGTTTGGCTGGGTACTATCAGAGTTCTCAACCTATCATTTCTAGGGTAGCATCACCCTTGATGTCCTTGATATAGAAGATGTATCCCTTCAAGTGTATCAAGAATCTCCATTAGTGATTTCCAAAGATGAGGCATAAATTGGTGAGTGCTCTTATTTTGAGGTTACCAAATGAGGGTGTTGAGTACATGGTGTATTGTGATGCATCAAGGACCAGTCTTGGTTGTGTCTTGATTTCGGGGCAATTGGTGATTTCTTAGGGATCACACGATTTGAGGAAAAAGGAGCACAACTACACGACCAATGATCTTGAGCTAGCAGTGATAGTATTCGCATTGAGGATGTGGTGATAGTACCTAATGGGCGAGAAATTTACCATATACTCTGAACACAAAAGTCTCAATTATATCTTCTATCATAAGGATCTGATCTTGAGATAGAGACGATGGCTATAGTTTATCTAGGACTACGAAATTTATATTTTCTATACTCCTGTGAAGGGGAAGTTAGTGCTAGATTCTCTCAACAAGAGATACAACTTTCTATTGCTGAGTAAGAAATCAGAGTAGTTGGCAACATTATATACTCCTTTTTTGGATGGAGAGGGAGATCCTTATCTCAAGTTGATAAAAGTTACCCCTCTATACTTACATCGAGTTAGAGAGGTGCATCACAGAGAAACTGATAGTGAGACTTTATGTGCTCAGATATCCACATTTCATTCTCCTGATGGGTATTCTAAATGTGGGGAGCACATCATTATATTATTAGGTCGGATAGTACTTCCAGTGATGTTGTGGGAGGATGTCTTGAGTGAGTTCCATACATCCCATTTAGAGGTATATCCAGGCGTGGAAAAGATTTATCATGACCTCCAATGTCAGTTCTTGTATCCAGGCATGAAATTTTTTTTGGCAGAGTTTGGTTATCTATTCCTCACTTATCAGCAAGTGAAGGAATAACACCAGGTTGTAGCAGTCTTGACTCGACCACTTGAGCTGCCAGAGTGAAAGTGTATTGATATATTGATGTACTTCATGACAGCTTACCACACACGTCAAGAGGACACGATGGTAGTTGGTTGATCAATGATCGACTCACCAAGTCATCCCACGTCCCAGCAATCAGTGATAAGAGTTCAGCAGAGAGCTTGGGATGCCTCTACATGAAAGAGATAGTTCAGATATGTGGAGTTCCATCGACGATCACCTCATATCGTGATGATCATTTCACATCCCAGTGATGGATGGTATTTTCGGGGAATTTGGGAGTAAGTTTCTCTTGAGCGTGATGCTTCATCCCTAGAATGAGGTCTAGATGGAGATGACCATCTAGGTCCTAGAGGACATGGAATGTGCTTGAATCCTATTCTTTGGCCGCAGTTGGGAGGACCACCTACATCTGGTGGAGTTTGAATATAACAATAGATACCACTACAGCATCTTTGTGGCACAATTCTAGGCCTTGTATGAATGAACATGAAAGTCACCACTATGGTAAACATATACCATGGTGAGTCGGAACTCATGGGTCTAGAGATTATACAAGCTACCATTGAGAAGTTTCATATCATCCAAGAGTGAATGAGGACTACATAGAGCCGGCATAAATCATATGCTAATAGGAGACAGAGGACTCTGGAGATCATGGAGGGGGACCATATGTTCCTTCGTGTCTTACCTTGCTAGGGATTATAGAGATTTGGATAGGGAGTTATGTAATCTCTGAGATTCATCGACACTTATAGATTCTATGTAGAGATGGTGAGGTGGTTTACCAACATGATCTATAGTCACAGTTTCACTAGGTGTATGATGTCTCTTAAATGTTGCATATGAGGAGGTATGTGCATGATCCATCGCATGTAATTAACTGGGGTGAACTGAACTTTGACGATGAGATGACCTTTCCAGAGTACCAGATAGAGATCAAGGATCAACCATAGTGGATCCTTCAAGGGTGGTTGATTTTTCTGGTGTGTGTTTGATGGAAGAATAGAAATATCCATGAGATAACATCAGATATGGAGGCTTATATTTGTGCTCAGTATCCTCACCTTTTTGTTGAGTAGCCCTTGTTTTGGAATTTGAGGATGTAAATACCTTAGGTGGGTAGAGTGTAATGACTAGGATTTTCCTAATTTTTCTTTTAGAAATTATTTAGTAAAATTCAAAACTAAGCACTAAGATAGCGTGCGATTCCAAGGCCCGAGATGCCTGGAATAATTTTTTTTAAAAATTATATGTTTTTCATAGCATGTGTATGAAAATTTTCTTAAAAAGGGAAATAACTCTTAAACGGGTTCCCATATAAAAATATATGAGGTCACTGTTGATCTTAGTGTAGTGGATTTACCATATGCATGACCTAACATTAGTCAGTGCGGGCCATCTTTAGAAAAAGGTCACTAGGGGTGTAACTGTAAATAAAATAATTAAATAAAAATTAATGTACTGTGAAATTATAATAACTCATAAATGGTAACTAGGATTGGAAATCGGATACCACCATTGTGTCTGTAAAGGGGTGTTTTTTTAGGCAAGGCATAACCGTGATAGGCATGTGTCGGCTGAAAAAATTAGTTTTTGGACATGAACGTCATTAAAATATTTATAAAACAATATTTGAACGTTATGTGTTGATGTAACGGTAGTTTCATTTTTTTTAAACCATTATATATGAATTTGATTTTATCTCCATATCCCTAGAATTCCCTTAATGCAAATAGAAAAATGTTATCTTCTGAAGAAGAATGTTGGTGGATAGATGACGACACGAACCACCGTTCTTCGTCAACGACTGATCTGATCATCGAGGTAGTGATTTGATCTCTTAATGATTTATTTTCCCTTACTTAGTATAAAAAGAAGAACTTGGATCAATCCATGAATAGGTTGATCAATGGTTTGATTTTTCTTGTTGGTGGGATAATTAATGCGGGATTAAATGCAAAAGTTACTGATGATTATTAAGTTGTTGGTTTCTTTGTGATCTCTATAACATGAATGGATCAAGGCTGAAGGGACAAGGAAAAAATCCATTATTTAGGTTTTGGGGTGTTTAATAACTCCCCCTAAATCTATCATGTTATTGGTGAGTTATTTTCCATTTTCAAACCCAACATGAACGAGTTATCGTTGCATCCATGATGCATAATGTAATGATCTGAGACCAATGTTGTGATCTATGATGGTATTGAAGAGGTGTGATGGGAGCACATCAGGCAGGCGATGGATCATGGTGGAGGGGGTGATGAATAGAGGGATTCTAGAAGGATTGGTCAACGGTGAGGGAAGGGTGCATCCCAAAAAAAGGCTAGGTTCTGGCATGTTCCACAACCCTGGTCTAGTGGGACCACACCAGAGGAGGAGCCCACAACGACGAAGGCCACAGAAGGCAGACATGCATAGCGGCAGCAGGATGAAGCTTGAATTCATGTTAGAGGAGGACCCCATGGTAGTAAGGAAATTGGACTAGGTGGATGTAGAGGGCTATCCATATAGCACGGTCTGACACCACGTTTGATTAGGGAAATGACTGGCCACACAGTCGGGCAGTCACGTGGACTAGGGGGACGTAGCAAGAGCGAGCTACTTCTAACGGAGCAGAACCAGCCCACGCAACATAGGTCGGGCTGGAGAACCCAGCCACTCCGGCTACCCAGTGGGTTGAACCATGTATCCCAACAGCTCATTGGACTGGGACCGTTTGGGTAGTCCTAGACTGACCGGGTCAGGACAGACCCAGACCGAACCAGCCCCTCTTAACTAAATTAGCCATATCATTCAAACAGTGTGTCTGTTTGATGATCCTTTTGTACAACTGGGACCCTTGAGATGAGGATTTACATTAGAGATATTGTAAGTGTGTTTTGGTGGTAGTTTTAATATTACCTAATGGCATGATGAGTATGTCCTCCTGGAAAAAGCGCACTATGAGTGGAATCCTATCGATGGATGTGACTACATGATCTTGGTGAAAGCGTGACTTGGGGGATGGTTGACCTGTTGATGCTCCACACGCCATCGGCACTTTTTGGACCATTTATTCTTTGTGATACATCAATGCTAAGTGCGAAATTAATGCTCCATGTTCCATAGATGCTTCATGCGCCATTGATGCCCCATGCACCATCGACACATGGTGCGCCATCGATGTCATAATCACAATCACTTCTTTGATTCCCACTGACACTTTGTGTGCCATTGACTCTCCATGTGCCACTAAATATCCATGCTTCATTAATGCTCTATTCCCCATCAACGCTTTATATGCTGGCGACACTTCTAGTGTCATAGAGACCAAGGGATCTATGGACTACAACTAGAAATACTTCTCTTCAAGCATTATACTTGTATATGTGTGAGGTAACCTTATTTAATGTATTTTGTGTGCTTCCTTTGTGGTGTAATTTATATGATTCCTTTTTTTTTTTCACTTTATGTGTTTTTTAATAATGTACTTAATGTGTTTCCATTGTGGTGTAATATTTTTAATTATTAGGGGTGTACCATTTTGGTTTTGGGATCCCTACTTTTTATTTTTTTACTAACCATGCACATGATATACTCGCACATGTCATATCTTATACCGACAATCGACGCTTTAGCAATGTCCTTTGTGGACTGGGACCAGTTGGGGAATAGAGAGAGGCCTAACAGATGAGGTGTTCTTCAGTGACTTTAGATAGTGGTTTATGTACCTACCATTTAGGTAGGGTTATATGCAGAGGAGATTCAAGAGATTTTACTTTTCCTTTTGGTTGGGCTTGTATTATGTCCAAGTATATTTTTCATTATTTTTACGGTCTTACTCTATTGCTGGTATCTTAGTGGTATGCATTCTTTTTTTACTTAGTGTTTTTAGTTTCATCATTTTGTGCCTTGATACGAGTTCCTATGTATAGGTTCCTATGAAAATGCCTCCCAATTGTTGGATATATCTCCTCAGTGCTAATTTCTGGCCCCTGGTCAATTGGTGGAAGGCATGGTGTAGTCACGACATGGGCCGTAGGGGACGAGTCATGATAGTTGAATCCATGTATTTGAAACTCATTATTCTTATGATACATTGGAAGCTATGAAGATATTATTGGATTTTCACTGATGGTGGAAAAAAAATTTAGGGACCATTGAGGTTTTGTGATAATAAATGAAAGAAATACCTTCATGTAAACATTAATGGTTTTCCCTATATAGGGTAGAAAAATTTACATCCTCGTACTTTCCAAAAATTTAGAAAGGATCACTCTGGAGAATTTTTGAAAGGAGTGATAATTTTTTTAAGAGTTATAAGCATGGAAATTGAGAAATATAATGTTGATTAAATGAAAAGATGCTACTCAATGAAATGAATAGAGTTGTAGTTGCATAGAATAATCCAATAATTCTATAATTCTATAAATTCATGGAGTATGGAAATTATTCCAATCAATGCAAAAATCCAAAGGGTTTTGATGATCATTATTAAAACTCTACTATGACCAGAGAAAAATGGAAATCTCCTGATATCATGACTATCCAAGTGGTTTATATGAATGATGAGGTAAAAGGTACACTTACCTTCCAATATATAATAGATATTGTCCTATTTCATTTTGGATCCACCAAATATTTTATTTCTATATTATTTTCAAAGGTAATCACCCTATAACCTCAATAATCAAGCATTGTGTATTCTATCAAAACATTTAATGGAAAATTAGACACGTCTGAAGATTATAGATCGTCTATGTTGATATTTTTGGTATAGTTCATCCTATACATCCTATGATTCTCCCTATAGATAAATTGGATGTGATTCTTGACATGGATTTATATTCTATATATGGGGATCATATTAATATATGAGTAATAGAATTAAAATTTCATATTTAGAATGAACCCATAACCATTTATCAATTCATGTATGAATATGAAATTCCAAAAAACTTTCTCTCATATTATCAGTCATATTTCCTATTAATAAATGTTATTTAACTCAAACGGTCTTGGAGAATATATAAGGTACCATCCTTAAAAATTACTTAATCTTAAGTTATTACAAGAATACACATTGAGGATCTTTTCAAGTATAGAGTTTTAGAGAATTAGATCATAAATCATGTATTACGTTCCACATTTAAACAAGGTGATTACATAAAAGACAGTATTCATTTTTCCCATCAAAGGATACATATTTAAAATAAAACATGGATTCTTTCTTGACACCTGCTCGACAATATCATCGCATCATGTACTTTTCCATTGACCTGTGAAAAACATTTCAAAAACATGGGATGAGCATAAAAAACTCAGTGAGGGATATAAAAATACGGAATGAAAACATTAGTCCGTGTATACATAAGAATAATTGAAATGATACTTTACTTATAAAACATAATCACATTAACATACCTCATTAAATCATAAGATTTATGAATAACTCATAGAAATCATAAGACATAAAGTTAACATGAGGCATTCATAACATTCTTACATAGGGGATAACCCTCATGGTTACGTTTGGAATACCCGTCACAGTATATTCCCTAAATCATTTCAGAGAAACCTTAGAATTTAACCCCTTTGCATTACCCAATGAATTGGAGAGCTATAACGGGATCAAATGCCCTTAGTTTATCATGGAACCACCCGACTTCATAAATAGTTTCCAAGAACCATAACATAATAATATCACATAAAACATTCATAAAGGAAACATAACATCTCCACATTTCAATCAAAATTTATCAATACAACACATTCATATAATCAAAACATTATAAAAACCAGTTTCAATACCAAAATAAAAGAAAAGTAAAATATGGTATTTAATTTTCATTTCAAAAAAAAGTTATGGCTTGTAGAGGAAGCCAAAATCAAATAATGGTCATGGCGGCGGAGAAGTCGTTGTCGCCACATACGTAAGAAAAAAACATTCCCTTTTGTCATTTAGTAAAACGCTTCATATAAAAAGATTACTTTTGAATAAAAGTAAAAGTCAAAGGGGTTTATACATCTTATAAAATAAAGTTCTGTATAAAACAAAATATGCCTCAATGAAATAAGATTGAGACGAAGTCCCTTACCTCGTGTCTGACTTGACTCGATCATTCTTTAATCTCCTGAATAATAAACTAGAGTTAATTTATACTTTCTTAAGAACATTTTTTAAGTTAATTATTATTTTTATATCACTTATTACCATGTTATTAACATTATGTAATTTATTTATGTTAATAACGGTCGTTTTGTCGATCTTTGGTACTTGAGTCAAAAATAATCTTCTTATAATTACAAGTTGTTCATGGGGTAAAATATCCATTATATCCAAAATTATATTCATGATTTAGATATCATATATATAATATATATCTAGTATATACATGAATTTATAATATTACATAACATTTAGAGGTAAGAAATGAAATGCACCATTCATGGAGACGGTAAGCCGTACGTACGCATGAACGCTACTTTCATTTCTATTTCATATTTAATGGAATGAAATAATAATGATATAATGGTATATTATAATTCCAGTATAATATAATATATAATATCGTTAACTCCATCCCTTATACGTCCCACATATGGAATTAACGAATCAAATCAATTTGAGGGGGCGGTAGTCCGCACTTCCTAAAATGAAATTATCACGTTTAACCATAATGGAAACCATAAAGGTATTCCATAAATGAAAAATACAGAAGCATAAGGAAAACATAAACATAATATATATCATATATAAATATAGTTACATATTAATTTCCACCATGGAAGGTGTTAAAATAATATTGAACAATCATCATTTCGTGAGGCAGAAATTCGCCATCCACAGAAACAGTATGTTCTTTAACCCTTAGAAAGAGGTGTGTGTAATTGTAAATCAAATCCATCTCATAAAAACATCCTAGTACATTGAATATACTAGTGTTTTAACAAAATAAGTTCATAAAAAGAGTTTAGGGGGTTGGAGAAGCAAAATAATACAGAAGGACATAAGAGAAGACATTACCTTTAAATCGGGTAACTCCCCTTGGATTGAAAAAAAAAGGTTCCTTAAAGAGATTTATGCCTAAGGTAAGGCTTCTATGATGAAGATAGGGATGTGGAGAGATAAAATGATCATATTTTGGCTGATCCAATGGCGTGAGAGGTGTGGGTAAGGTAGTAGATGTGAGGGCCTTTTATAAGATGGAGGAGGGGAACTCTTGGAAATTCTTGAACTGTTACTTTATTATAAAATGATTTTAGGGTTTTAAAGGTCCCAAAATAATATATTTCTAGGATAAGGTGATAAGGTTTATAAATAAAACCATCTAATATGTTTTTTACAAGTCTATGTCTTAGATATTACATTATCTTTTCATTTTATTTAAATCTTTCATTAATGAGGTAATCGCTGCATCATCATGGTGTCATAAATAAATTAATTTATTTAATGTCTAAAAATTATAAAACAAATACTATGATGTAGGAAATATTTTTATATTTCCAATTACTATTTATATTCTAAGAGATCGTTTACATAGTCAAACCTAAAATTGTTTTACTTGGGTGATACATACTTTTGTTATATTTTCCTTTCTTTAAAAATAAAATGATAAAATGTCACTATCACACAAAAGTGATTCCATGGGGTCCCAAAGATTGGCAAAAGGAATCCCATGGTCTCCCATGATACAACCAGTAACATTAGAACACATTTTGGTGTCATTTTATATTATTATGATATTATTTTATTACCCTTAACTACCCGATTACTAATTAGTCATGATAATTAAAGATAATTATCGTCATTACTATTCATAATGTCTAAAAAAAGACTCTTAATTACATAATTTGGACCTTCTGATTCCAAATATGGAATCCATTTTACCAACTTCCAAACACAGAAATTGAAGTAATTAATTTAAAAAATAATTCCCATTGTCAAAACAAATAGCGGGTTTTTTAGAAACAATATCTATCAAAAGATTGACACTTGTTTATGCCCAATTCCAAAGTGAAAATAATTTCAATGACCAAAATTGGATTAAATGGTAAAAATATATTCTAAATAAACTTTAAAACCAATTAAAAGGAAAATCTATCCATATAATTAAATTAGATAAAAATGCAGTTTTGAAGTAAAATGCAGTGTTTTTTAACTATTCATTAAAAAATGAACATTGTCAGAAAAATACCAAAAATTTATCAAAAGTAAATTTAAATGCCCCAATCCTAAGGAATAAGTTTATTTTGACAAATAGAGCTTATAAAATTGTCAAAAGTTTGATTTAAAAAGGTTTTCCATCAAAAGGCGGTAAAACAATCTTTTAAAAATATTAGAGTATTCTATGCTTAATATTGGGTTTATTCTCCTCTAAAACACTATCTAATTCAAAAATAGGCATAGATAAGAAAATATATTATTAATTTCTTACTAGGGATGTTACATCCTTCACCCGTTTAGAAAATTTCATCCCCGCAATTTATTTACTTATCGAATAAGTGGGGGTATTTATCCCTCATTGCATTTTCAGATTCCCATGTTGCCTCTTCAATCATGTGGTTTTTCCACAAAACGTTCACTTGATTAATCTCCTTATTCCGCAATACTTTCTCCCTATGGTCAAGAATCTGGACCAGTTGTTCCTCATTAGATAGATTCTCTTCCAGCTGAACTAACTCTGGACTCAAAACATGAGATGGATCTGGCATGTACTTCCTTAACATTGAAACATGAAAAACATTATGTACCTGAGATAAACTCGAAGGTATATCCACTCAGTATGAAACTGATCCAAACCTCTTCAGAATTTCATATGGTCCAATTAACCTTGGACTCATCTTTCCTTTCTTACCAAATCACATCACACTTTTCCATGGTGAAACATTGAGGAAGACATGATCACCTACCTCAAAAGATTGATCCTTCCTCTAGTTATTCGCATAACTTTTCTTCCGACTCTGAGCTCTTCTCATGTGCTTCTGAATAAACTGAAATTTTTCTTCCATCTCATATATAAATTCAGGTCTCGTCAACTTCCTTTCACCTACTTCATCCCAAAAAGCTGGAGTTCGACACCGCTTCCCATATAATTCCTCAAAAGGTTCCATCTGTATACTGGAATGAAAACTGTTATTATAGGAAAACTAAACCAAAGAAATATGTTGGTCCTAACTTACCTGATAATCCATCGAACAAGAACATAGAATATCCTCAAATGTATGAATTTTTTATTCTGACTGCCCATCTGATTGAGGATGAAAATCTGTACTAAAATTTAATTCAGTACCCAACGAATTCTGAAGGCCTTTCCAAAAGTTAGAAGTAAACCTGGGATCACGATCAGATACAATGGAGAGGGGAACTCCATGTAACCTAAATATCTCTTAAAGATACAAATGAGAAAGTTAATATAGGGAAAAAGTATCTCGTATAGCAAGGAAATGATCAGATTTAGTCAATAGATCAACAATAACCCAAATTGCATTATTACCTCAAGGTTTCTTCGGCAATCCCACAACGAAGTCCATGGATATATTCTCCCATTTCCACAATGGCACTAGTAATGGATAAATCATCCCTTTCGGTAACTGTCACTCTGGTTTAACCTATTGACAATTCAAACACTTCACAGTAAAATTAGAAATGTCTCTTTTCATTCTATCCCACCAGTAATACTCTTGAAGATCTCTATACTTCTTAGTATTGCCAGGATTAACTGAAAACTGAGAACTAGGAGCTTCACATAACAACTGTCTCTTCAACTGTGAATCACAAGGCACGCATAATATCTTCCAAAATCTCAAAACAAAATCATTATCAATGTTGAATTCAGGTAACATTCTCTTCTGAACCAGCTCTACCTTTTTCAGCAACTCAGTGTCTTGCTTTTGTTCTTGCTTAATTCTTTCTGATAGAGAAGATTTCATTGATACCTAAAACAAAACAAAAGAACATCCTACACTAATAACTCATATTCCAAATTTCATCAAATCCTTAACCAAAGATCACGTTCCAAAAGTAACATGGTTAGTGAAGCATTAATTTTTTGACTCAAAGCATCAGCCACTTTATTTTCTTTTCCTAGATATTAATGAATAGTACAATCATAATCCTTGATTAATTCAAGAAATCTCCTCTGTCTCATGTTAAATTATTTTTGCGTGAATATATACTTTAAACTTTTGTGATAGGTATATATTTCACACTTTACTCCATACAAATGATGCCTCCAAAATTTTAAAGGAAAACACAACAATATCTAATTCCAAATCATGTGTAGGGTAACTTATCTCATGATTTTTTCAACTGACGTGAAGAATAAGTAATTACCGGATCATTCTGCATTAGGACGCAACCATGTCCTTTTAATGAAGCATCACTGCAGATAACAAACTTACTATTCCTGGAAGTTAGTTCCAAAACTAGAGTATTCACCAATCTTCTTTTCAATTCCTGAAAACAATCATCACATTCTTTTGTCAAGATAAACATAACACCCTTCCGAGTTAGCTTAGTCAATGGACTAGATAACCATGATTTTTTTTAAAAAACCTTCGGTAATAACCTGCCAAACTAAGAAAACTACAGATCTCGGTTACATTTTTGGGTCTTGTCCATTCTTCAACAACTCTTTTTTGCAGGATCAACCGTTATTCCATCTCTAGAAACTACATGAACAAGGAAAAAAAATTTGCAACCAAAAATCACACTTGCTGAATTTCCCATACAATTTCTTTTCTTTTAAGGTTTTCAAAATAACCCTTAATTGAATTTCATGCTCCTCTTTACTTTTAGAAAACACCAAAATATCATCAATGAATACCACCACAAATTTATCCAAGAACTAATGGAAAATTCTATTCATAAGGTCCATGAATACATCATGTGCATTGGTTAACCCAAAAGGCATTACTACAAATTCATAATGGACATATCTTGTACGAAACACAGTCTTTGGAATATCTGATTCCTTTACCTTCAGCTGATGGTACACCGATCTCAAGTAAATCTTTGAAAAATACTGGGCTCTATGGAGCTGATCAAACAAATCAACGATATGAGGCAAAGGATATTTTTTCTTAACATTGATGTTATTCAAGGATCTATAATCAAGGAAAAGTCTCATTGAACTATCTTTCTTTTTAACAAATAAGACAAAAGCACCCCATGGTGATGTTCTAGGTTGAATGAAACCTTTATATAATAAATCTTACAATTTCTCCTTCAACTCTAAAAGTTCAATTTGAGTCATTCGATAAGGGGGTTTTGAAATTGGCTTAGCATCAGGAACTAAGTCAATAGTAAATTCAACTTCCTGATATGGTATTATTCCTGGAAACTCCTCAGGAGAAACATTAGGATACTCATTTACCACTGGCACATCATTAATCTAAATGGTTCCTTTGTTTTGAACAATATGTGCAAGGTAACATTCATTTACATATTTTACAAGTTTCTCAGCCTCTTGATATGTTATCAATGATAAGGGTTCATTCATGTACACAAACTGAAAGTCTTTATGATAATAAACTTCATTAGCTCTACAATCAATCTTATCATGGTAAATAGAGAGCCAATCCATACCTAGGATAACATCAAACTCTACTATAGGTAAAACAATAAAGTTTGCAAGTAGGTTCTTTCCACAGATAAGGATAAGAAGATTCTTATAAATTATTTTTGCCTCAACATTTCCCCCAGGTGTTTTTACCAAAAGTTTGGGAGTCATTTCTTGAGATAGAATTCCCAATTTACTAGAAACATTTTCAGAGATGAAAGAATGTGTAGACCCTGAATCAAACAACACACTGGCATAATCTGAAAAAAAACAAACAATGTACTTGATACCACTTGATTTGATGGCCCAACATCTGCTAAAGAAGTTTAAAAGGATTTAACCACACCTTTCTGCTTGTATTCTGATGGCTTCCCATAATTTGAGCTCTTTGTCGGACAATCGTTTGCATA
This sequence comes from Viscum album, assembly GCA_963277665.1. Classification (NCBI taxonomy): domain Eukaryota; kingdom Viridiplantae; phylum Streptophyta; class Magnoliopsida; order Santalales; family Viscaceae; genus Viscum; species Viscum album. Next base: position 367,938,541 of record OY728135.1, on the reverse strand, counting down.
ATGACTCATCTCATTGCACTTGAGACATTTCACTAACTGTAAATCAAATTTGGTCTTACCATCACCCTGATATTTTCTAGTGAAATCACGATCCTTATGTCCCATCTTACCACATCGGTATCACTTTACATAATACAAAAGACATTCCCCAGCATGATTTTTACCACATTTATCACAAACTGGAAACGTAGTTTTCTTACAATAAGACATTTTTGAAGGATTATTCCCTTTCTCCTGCCACCACAGTCTCCTCTTCTGTTGGTTTTCATAGAACACTTGATCATCGAAAAACTCCATTTCCACCTTCTCATCAAATCGACCAATCTTTTCATAACTTTTGAACTCACGAGAAGCTAATTCACTTCGATATTTTGACTTTAATCCTGAGTAAAAATGATTGATTTTACTATCAAGGACTCAGATAAAATTTGGAGCATACCTTGCCAATCGAGTTAAATTTTCTTCATAAGAAGCCACTAAGTCATCCACTTGACTCATTTCCAAGAATTGTTTGTCCATCCTATGTCAAACAACCTTAGGAAAGTATTTCTCAAGAAATATACCTTGTAATTCATCCCAGTCGAGAGCATCAATCTCATCAGTGTCCATGATATTTTTAACCATAGACCAGAACTGATCTACTTCACCCTCCAAATGGTAAACAGAAAGACTAACCTTTTGATTGTCTGAACACCCCATGACATCAAAAATCTTCTCCAGTGCTTTAATACACCCTTCAGCTAGCACATGGTCAGATGATCCTCTAAATTATGTGGGATGTTGCCACATGAAATGTTCCACCACTGACATGTTCCTATGCGGTTGATCTGGCTGATCTCGTTCATGGATACCACCACCATTTATCACTTGAGTCAACTGTGCCACTACTGCAACAAACTATTCAGTTCCAATTCTGACCATCTCAGGATGATGATTTGGAAGGTCATTTCCTTCTGTATTCCTTCCTAGCATTGCTTCCCTATTTCCTCTGCGGAAAACCATTCTGAACAGACATGTCTTAGATGAAGCAACATGGTAATCTTCAAATTCTATAACATTTCAATTTGACCATAAAAAAATATTTTTGGATAATCATTTAATAGAATTATAGCTCTTAAAGTTATCTAAACCGACCTCTGATACCAACTATAAGGCCCTAGCCTTAACAATTACTTAATGTTGAGTTATTACAAGAATACACATTGAGGGTCTTTTCAGGTTTAGAGTTTTAGATAATTAGATCATAAATCATGTATTACATTCCACATTTAAACAAGGTGGTCACATAAAAGACAATATTCATTTTTCCCATCAATGGAGATATATTTAAAATAAAACATGGATTCTTTCTTGACACTTCCTCGACACTATAATCACATCATGTACTTTTCCCTTGACCTGTGAAAAACATTTCAAAAACATGGGATGAGCATAAAAAACTCATAAAGGGATAGAAAAATATGGAATGAAAACATTAGTCCATGTATACATAAGAATAAATGAAATCATACTTTACTCATAAAACATAAGCACTTTAACATACATCATGAAATCATAAGATTTATGATTAACTCATAGAAATCATAAGACATAAAGGTAACTTGAGGCATCCATAACATTCTTACATAGGGAGTAACCCTCATGGTTATGTTTGGAATACCCATCAGAGTATATTCCCTAAATCTCTTCTGATAAACCTTATCATTTAACCCCTTCACGTTACCCAATCCATTGGAGAGCTATATCGGGCTCACCCACCCTTAGTTTATCATGGAACCACCCGTCTTCATAAACAATTCCCTAGAACCATAACATAATCATATCATATAAAACATGCATAAAAGAAACATAACATATCCACATTTCAATCACAAGATATTAATACACCATGTTGATATAATCAAAACTTTATCGAAACCATTTTCAATAATAAAATAAAAGAAAAGTAAAACATGATATTTATTTTTCATTTAAAAAAATGTTATGGCTTGTAGAGGAAGCTGAACTAAAATAATGGTCACGGCGGTGGAGAAGTCGTTGTCGCCGCATACGTAAGACAAAAAAATTCCCTTTTGTCGATTAGTAAAATTCTCTGTATAAAAATATTCCTTTTGAATAAAAGTAAAATTCAAAGGGGTTTATACGGCATATAAAACAAAGTTGTGTATAAAACAAAATATTCCTCAATGAAAGGAGATTGAGACAAAGTCCCTTACCTCGTGTCCAACTTGACTCGATCATTCTTTAATAACATGAATAATAAACTAGAGTTAATTTATACTTTCTTAAGAACATTTTTAAAGTTAATTATTACTTTTATATCACTTATTATAGTGTTATGAGCATTATGTAATATATTTATGTTAATAACGGTTGTTTTTTTCGATCTTTGGTACTTGATTCAAAAATAAACTTCTTATAATTACATGTTGTTCATGTGGTAAAATATCCATTATATACAGAATTACATTCATGATTTAGATATCTTATATATCATATATATCCAGTATATACATGCATTTATAATATTACATAACATTTATAGGTAATAAATTAAATACATCGTTCATGGAGACGGTAAGTCGTACGTACGCAGGAACGCTAATTTCATTTCTATTTCGGGTTTAATAGAAGGATATAATAATGATATAAAGGTATATTATAATTCCAGTATAATATCATATATAATATCATTAACTCCATCCCTTATATGTCCCTCATATGGCATTAACGAATCAAATCACTTTGAGGGGGCGGTAGTCTGCACTTCCTAAAATGGAATTATCGCGTTTACCCATAATGGAAACCATAAAGGTATGCCATAAATTAAAAATACGGAAGGATAAGTAAAACATAATAATAATATATATCATAAATAAATATATTTACATTTTAATGGCCACCATTAAAGGTGTTAAAATAATATTGAACAATCATTGTTTCGTGAGGCATAAATTCGCCATCCACAGAAACAGTATGTTCTTTAACCATTAGACCGAGGTGTGTGTAAGTGTAAATCAAATACATCTCCTAACAGAATCCTAGTTTATTAAATATACTATTTTTGTTACAAAATAAAGAAATAAAAATAGTTTAGGGGGTTTGAGAAGAAAAATAAAACAAAAGGACATAAGAGAAGACATTACATTTAAATCGGGTAACTCCCCTTGGTTTGAACCAAAAAGGTTCTTTAAAGAGCTTTCTGTCTAAGTTAAGGCTTTTATGATGAATATAGGGGTGTGTAGATATAAAATGAGCAGATTTTGTTCGATCCAATGGCTTGAGAGGTGTGGGTAGGGAGGTGGAGGTGGGGGCCTTTTATAAGATGGAGGAGGGGAACTCTTGGAATTTCTTGAAATGTTACTTTATTATAAAATGATTTTCATATTTTAAAGGTCCCACAATGATATATTTCAAGGATAAGTTGATAAGGGTTCTAAATCCACCCATCCAATAGGTTTTTGACAAGTGTAAGTCTTAGATATTACATTATCTTTTAATTTTATTTAAATCGTTCATTAATGAGGTAATCACTACATCATCATGGTGTCATAAATAAATTAATTTATTTAATGTCTAAAAATTATAAAAAATACTATAATGTAGTAAATATTTTTATCTTTCTAATTAATATTTATAGTCTAATAGATAGTTTACACATATAAAACTAAAATTGTTTTACTTGGGCGATACATACTTTTGTTATATTTTCCATTCTTTAAAAATAATATGATAAAATGTCACTATCACACAAACATGATTCCATGGTGTCCCAAAGTTCTGCACAAGGAATCCCATGGTCGGACATGAAACAAATAGTAGCATTATGACAGATGTTGGGGTCATTTTATATTATTATGATATTATTTTATTACCCTTAACTACCTGATTACTAATTAATCATGATAATTAAAGATAATTATCGTCGTTACTATTCATAATGTCAAAAAACAAAAGAGTCTTAATTACATAATTTGGATATTCTGATTCCAAATATGGAATCCATTTTACCAAATTCGAAACACATAAATTGAAGTAATTAATTTAAAAAATAATTCTCTTTTTCAAAACAAATAGCGGGTTTTTTAGAAACAATATCTATCAAAAGATTGACGTTTGTTTATGCCCAATTCCAAAGTGAAATTAATTTCAATGACCAAAATTGTATTAAATGGTATAAATATATTCTAATTAACATTTAAAACCAATTATAAGGACAATATTACCATATAATTAAATTAGATGAAAAAGCAGTTTTGAAGTAAAATGAAGTATTTTTTCACTATTCATTAAAAAATTGAACATTGTCAGAAAAATACCAAAAATTTATCAAAAGTAAATTTAAATGTCTGAATCCTAAATAATAAGTTTATTTTGACAAATAGATCTTTTAAAATTGTCAAAATATTTATTTAAAAAGGTTTTCCATCAAATGGCGGTAAAACAATCTTATAAAAATTTTAGAGTATTCTATGCTTAAGATTAAATTTATTCTCCTCTAAAACACTATATAATTCACAAATAGACATAGATAAGAAAAAATATTATTCATTACATACTAGGTATGTTACATAATCTCAATATTAAGGATAAAAAAATTTAATGGGAATTTGATGATGTCTTTCCAAAATGATTACTAGGACTTCCACCGAATCTTGAAGTTTAGTTTTAGTTGTACTCATACCAAGTTATTTTTCTAGTTTTAAGACTGATTATTGAATGGCCCCAGTAAAGTTGGCCAAATTAAAGAAACCACTCCAATAGAATATTGATATGGTATTCATATGCCCTTGTGCATCACCATGGGGTAAAACTACTTGTTTTTTATGAGTGAATATGAATCAATGTGACTCTATATTGATTATTGAGAACATAACAAGATCATGATAAAAAATAAGGATCATATTCCTTATATTGAGGACTTATATGGCCAAATACAAGGATCTCAATACTTATATGTGATTAACCATTGTTAATGATATCATCACTTGAGACTGATGAAGGAGAATATACACAATAATTCATTCAACCAAAGGTATAAAAACAACGAATTTATACCGATGTCTTCTAGTATGTTTAATTCCATGTCTATATTATTGTATTTTAATTAATAGGGACTTTAGATAATATCATGTTCAGTTTTTTTCATTATTTATAGAAAATATTCTTGTATATTAAATGAGTAAGAGGAATATGATGATCACTTTTGGGTAGTGGTTAATACCTCAAGGTAGGATAATCCTTAAGAGAAACATGACAAATATGATTTTTTCCTCCATAAAGTTTCAATTTTGGGTCATATAATATAAAAAAGTTTATATTAGTGAATCCTTAAAATATTGAATCAATTGAAAAATGTCCTAGACTGGCCGTGGTGACTGAAATTTATTGTTTACTCTAGATGGTGAGATATTATCAATGTTTTGTGAAATATTTCTCATGATTTTCTAATCCAATTATCATGTTTTCTAGAGAAAATGTTAAGTTCATATGTATCGATAAATGTGAAGACAAGTTAATGGAAGATAAAAGAATGTTGGTAAGTTCACCTATACTCATAGTACTCTATAATGGAGAAAGTTTTGTGATCTAAAGTGATGCATCAATTAATGAAATGGGATGTGATCATATGAAAAACGATATGGTTATATCTAATGCCTCAAGAAAACTAATGCTTCATAAGAAAAATAATCCATCTCATGATTTGGAGTTACTTATGGAAGTGTTTTAACTAAAAATAAGAAGTCATTATCTCTATGGAGAAAGAAGTGGAATATATATTAATCTTAATAATTTTAAGTATACATTCACTCAAAACGTTTTGAATAATATCCCAAGAAAATGGATGGAGTATATTAAGGATTATGACTTCTTTATACATTACCACCATGGGAAATCAAACAAGGTGTAAGATTCTTTCAGCTGAAAGGATCATGCTAGATTATCCATGATGAAGATCACAAAATATGCAATATGTGTCGATTTAAAAATAATTTTTCTAGAAATATAAATGGAAGTGGAAAAATATTTTCTACCTCAAATAAATATTAAATAAAATATTCATGTAATGATTAAAGTATTACGAAAGGATAATGTAGATCAGAAAAGATATATAATAAATGTTCCTAATGTTAACCATTATTGTGATGGAATAATAATACTAATAAAATATTTATGTGTTCCTCTTATAAAATATTTTAAGAATAAAGGCTCATAGTTCATTACTCACTATTTATCCATGAAGTAAAGAGATATATATGGACTTGAAAGAATATTTTTATTGGGATGGATTGAAGATAGATATTGTAGAGTATGCTTCTTGTTGCTTGGTTTTTTAATATGTTAAGGATGAGAGATAGAAGTATAATGATATCTTACAACCATTAACCATTCATTAATGTAAATAACAAAACATCACCATGGATTCTGTCATCAAACTCTCTAAAACATATAAAGGCCATTATTCCATATGGTTTATGATTGATCACATTGTGAAGTCAACACAATACATTGCTATCAGATACTATTTTTCTCTTGATCATATTTCTAGAATATATATGAATAATGTAGTAAGATTGCATTGAGTACCATTTTCCATTTTTTGGATCAGGATACAAGTTTTACTTCTAAGTTTTAGAGGATTCTTCAGTTGGATCAGGATACTAAGTTAGGTTTCAACAATACACATCGTCTTCAAATAGATGGTCAATCGGAGAGAACCATACAAATTCTAGAAGACACGTTGAAAACTTTATCTATGGATTTCTTGGGTAGTTGGGATCAAAAAATTCCATTAGTTTAATTTTTGAACAATAATAGATTTCATGATTGCATTCAGATGGCTCCTTTTGAAGCTCTTTATTATGAGTAGTGAAAAACACCAACATGTAGTAGTGAAGTTGGGGAACGAAAGATATTAAGACATGATCTAACTAAGGAGATGTCATAAAAGGATAGAATAATTCAACAACATATAAGATCATAATTGAGTCAAAAAAGGTTATTCTACAATTCATCAGAGAGAGTAAGAGTTTTAAGTGGGTGATAAGGTGTTTATAAGAATATATCATTAGAAGATGATGAGGGTATTTTCAATGAAAGGAAGGACATGACCTAGGAATATTGGTCCTTTTAAAATTCTTTATTGTATTCAGATATAAGATTATTAATTGGTTCATCCTACAAATCTCTCTTAGGATCATGATGTGTTAAAAGTATCTCCCATAAATAAGTATATACATTATCCTTGAAATTTACTAAACTCATACATTGTACATTGGAGCAAGATCTTTGTTATTATTAAGGATTCAATATAATATTGATCAATTCTTATGTAATAGGAAAAATAATCTCGATAAGGTTTTTAGAAAAACCAATAATTAGAAGACACCAGGTCGGAATCCTACGATGTGATGATGTATTGTTATCCTCGTTTTTTGTATCTGACTAAGGATTTTCAATGGTGAAATTCATTTTATGTGTGGCAGAATTTAACACCCAAAGATTTTGTGGTACATATCTTATTAAATATAATCTATTTAATGGATTGTGTTACATGAGATATTGGGGTTTTACAAACTAAAATATTCTATTAATGTTATTATTATATATGACAGTTCTTAACTATCCCTTTGAATGTTTTTGTAAGTATTTATTTTTAGTGTATAATAAAAATAATGGTTTTTATAAAGTGTTAAATGTATCTTTTGATTTTCATTAAATAAATGTAAATCAATTACTATTTGGTTATATATAATCAAAATAAATACATTTTAATCATCCCTGTACCTTATTTTATAATATACACATTTGTTTCTATAAAATACATTTCTCAAGAAAATTTTTCCATTGTATTTTATAGGATTAATATTAATATAAATACTAAAACATTAATGTTTTAAATTTTAAAAAAGGGATTCCATATTTTTATTTTGAAGGTCCAAATTTAATAAATATTTCCCTTTTATTTTTAGAAAATATGAATATCAACCTTGGTAATTTTTGATACCACAATAAAGGGTAATTTGGGTAATTTGGGTTAAAAAATAAACGATAAGCATTATAAAATAACCCTAAAACTAGACCAAATTTTACTAGATGAATTAAATTTGAACCTAATCACCTATGAAAATAAATTGTGTTATTTTATGGAAAAGTTTCTATTAAAATGGATTATATATTTTTTAATTAATATAATGTCACAAAATATCACATTCTTAAATTTATCTTATGTGTCCACATGTTGTAATTGTAGATTATAAAGGAATATAAATGTAAATTTTGGCTTCATAAACAATATTTCATGATATGATTTTATTTATGACTTTTTGGGCAACTTTGATGGGATTATGATGTTTATAATATTTTATTTAATGAAATGTCAGTGATGTCACATTCATGTTGTTAATAAATATATAATTTTTATAATGGTGTTATAAATAGTGTATCTTAAACTATAAATATTATTTTAAAATATAAAATGAATATTTAAATCATGGTAATTTGTTTTTAATTTTTTTAAATAAATGTGTTTCTTAAATAATCACACAATGATGATGCAGTAATTAATCAATTAATGAAACAATCAAATAATAAACATTAAAATATTAAAATAAATATAATTTTAATTTAGTAAGGTTAAGTATGATTTTTCTAAATTATTATTACTTATTAGTGGTGTACTAAATTATTTGGTTAGAATATTTCTTTTTTTCATAATTTTTTTAAATCCATGTTAGTGATGCACGTCCAAATTGACACTAATGATATTTTATGAAAATAATATTTTATTAAATTATTTAAAAATGATAAAAATATTAAATAAGGGAAATGGGAAGTTATATGTTCGGAAATATCATAAATTGTTGATTTATGGTCATAATTGAATATTATATGTTAAAATTAAAGCATTTTAATATCAAAAAATTTGTTAACATAGTATAAATTTGTATTGGTTAACTAAGATTTAATCAAAATAATAAAGATTAAAATAATAATAAAAACATCTATAAAATATATTGTATGATGAGATAAAACCTTATATTATCTTATCTATGAATTAATGTATGTATGGTGTATTTAGATAGAGAAATAATTTATTATAATTTAATAATTTGAGAAATTCCCAAAGTTCCCCTCACTGAAATTATAAAAGGGAAAGTCCCCCATCACTTATATAAGACATATTGACCATCTAAATTGGACATGCTCTTAAATATTCTCTTCTTGACCTCCTTATACTCATTATATAGGTTCTACATTTTTTAAAATACAATGCCTTGATTCATTTAGAGGATATCAAAAGGATATTTTTTGAAGATGAGGAGTTTTGAACGTGAACAGAGAACAAAATACTTAAGATAATAGAATTCTTAACTCAATTATTGATTCTTTAGATTTAACTAATATTTAATTGATTATTTTATTCTATGATTTTATGTGATATGAATTTTTATATCTTTTTTTATTTCCACTTGTTTTTTGTGGATTTATAGTGAACACACATAATCATTTCATTTTATTAATGCTCACTTCAATGATATGATATTGGTTACAAATGTTTTCACAATCTCATCATTATTTGGGTTGTTTATATTTAAGTCTCCACTAGGGTATATTTTTCATCCATGTTGATGTTTTGTAAAAAAACCAAAAATCTTTTTATTATTCAGTTATGTTTTTTTAAAGTCATTTTTAATAATGTAGTAATTTTTTCAAAACGGGTTGAAATGAGAATTATTATCATTTCCTAAAAAAGGATCCGGGTGAAAATAAATGTATGGAATGTCTTTTTACTTTTATTTAATAAGAATATTTTACCATTTTAATGATGCATTAATGTTTTTACAAATACATTACATGTTTATAAGGTTCTTCTCATAGAAAATATTTCCCTTTATAATATTGCATATATTTTAAATAAAAAATGTCTTAAAAAGGGGAATGCATATTTTCATAAATAATTATTTCAAGTGATATTTTAGGACTATTTTCCATCTAATATAACATCATTTGATGTTAATTATGCCTCACAGGGGTATTGACTCGAAGATACTATCCATATTCAGTTATTTTTTGGTGTATGTTTATGATGGAATAATGATTATGAATCCCATTACATTTCAATGAGATATTCTATGATAAAATGTTTATGGAAAAAAATTATTTTCTTGATTTATAATTTGGGGAATGATTTATATTAATATAGAACACAAATATATGGTTTTATTTATATGATAGGTATGACCTATATCTCCATAAAATGAATTGGGTAATGATGGATAACTTGGGAGGTAAATATGTTAATTGTGAACCTAAATTCATGTTAAGAATTCTATGTGTGGACCTGGTTTACATGTCCATAATTTTATGTGTATACCAGGATTTTAGGACCAAAAGTTTCTTTGTGGACATTATTTCATGTCAGTAATATTATGAATGGACCAGATTTCATGTCCTTAACATAACGAGGGGATATATTTCTATTTATAAAATTTCATAAAGTTATAATCTTATGTGTTTTCCACATTAACATGTTTTATGATAATGTTGTATTCTCTTGAATCCTTATATATTTTTATTTACGTCTTGTGAACTACCAATATTTATTTCAACAATCAATATTATGATATATGTTAGGTATGGTATGATTTTCATATGTTATTTTAATGTTTTAATATCCTTATTGTCATGTTTTTTTTATATCTCTCTGGATTACCCTTACTGAGAACTTAATCTCACCATTTTCTTGTGTTTCTTTTCCCTAGGATATGAAGATAGGTATTATGTATGATGTGTCAAAAAGGGTTCTAGATATGAATAAATAAGTGGGAGATAATGTAGATATTTTGTGAACTAGTTTCTTATATTTCCATGTTTCCAAACACACAAGGCCTTTACAGTCATCAGACTTGTGTTTGTGTAATGTAATGAATATTCATCTAAAAATATGTTATTTCAATGTATAAAAAGACAGTCATGTAATTTTTTACCACAGTTACAATTCATATAGATAAAAAAGTGACCTATTATTTAAATTTATATCCACTAATTCTAAATTTGGAATCCATTTTTTCAAAATAAAAAACACAAAATTTGAAAATTTAAATTAAAAATAAAGCCAAATAATTCCACGAAAACCATTCTTTTAGAAAAATTCAATATTAAATAAATCTTATTTCTATAATAAATTCAATTATAAGATTAATTATAGGAAAAATGGTTTAATATTAATTAAAATGAACTACTTACTATCTATAAAAAATCAAAATCATAATTTAACCTTGTAAATAAAATACCATCCTTAATGAAAACTATTATTTTTCATTATTCATTAAAAATTCAATATTTTAATAAATTTGTAAAAAACTAATCCTAAAATAATTTTTTCATTAGAAAGCAAAAAATGAAATTCATTTTTCCAAATAATGTTTCTAAAACTTGCAATAATTAATTATAATAATAATTCATGAAATTAAATAAAACACATTTTTGAATAAAATGTATTTCTGAAGATTAAAATGACTTTATTATGTTATTATTTTCTTATCATTTACCAAATCATTAATATTTATTTAGACCATTATATTTATTTTTTAAATTAGTTATTCTTATTCATACATAACAAAAATAACAACTAGGTTATAACAGTCATATTTAAATAAAAATAATAATTTTTTCATTTAGGATTGACGTCGTGTATCCTATATGTTATCACATATAGTTTTTCCTTTTAAAATCCTTGGATTTCATATTCTATCCTAGTTAAATGAATTTCATGCCGACAATTAATTCTTCATACTTAATTAAATTATGAATTTCCAACTTTAGAATTATGAAAATCACAAACCTCTAAGGGATCTTAATTACCTAGAAGTTCAAAAGATAATAAAATCACATAGATTTTTCAATTAATAAAACAATGCATAATATTCAATATTGTCTAAACCGTTCCCCTGATACCAAATTTAATGAACCAAAATCATACTTCCATATTCGAAAATAAATCCACAAGGTGTATATTTTTATTAAAAAGAAATTGATAAATAAAATGTATATTATAAAATTGAGGATATTTTCTGGTCAATGATACAGAGGACAAGGAAAATATCTAAAATAATTTCAGACTTTAAAAAAAATTAAAAATTAACCACTTGGCTTCATGTGGGATAACTCATTAAACGAATCCACCTATTTGAGAACTTCTAAGATACACGTGAATTTTTTAACCAAATGGGATTAAAAAAATATCCCAGTAAGGGGTTTTAATAACTTTTGGAAAATACATTTAGGAATTCTTATTTAAAAAACTTTAAAAACAATTAATTTCAAATATATAATTATTAAATGCATAAAACAAAAATTTAAATGATATTAAAAATACGAACATAAATATAATTTAAATTAATTAAGGTGTTCCACAAATTTTATAGTTGAGTATGAAATATTATGGGTGTATTAAATTATTTGGTTCAAATGTAACTTGTTTTCATTATTTTCATAAATCCATGGTAATGAATAGTTTCACAATTGGCACTACTAATATTTTAAGAAAATAATATTTTTAAAATTATTAAATATAATAATAAACTAAATAATAATGAATTAACGATGGGATATTTTCAAAATTATCAAAAATTGTCCACTTATGGTCCAATTGACAATTTATATGAAAAAATTACAACATTGCATTATTTAAAAACTCATTATCATAGTTAAAATTAAAATAGGATAGATAATGGTTAATCAAAATGATAAGGTTTATAATAATAACAGAAAGTGACTAAAATATATTCGTTGATGATATTTCAAACCTATATTATCTTATCTTATAATAAATGTCCATTTGGTGTAATTTTTATATAATATAAATTTATTATAATATAATATTTTGATAAAGTCCAAAATTTATCCTCCCCTCAATTAAAAAAGGGAACCTCCTCCCTCACTAATTAACATCACATTGATCATTATATATCGACCATACTCTACAAAATTCTATTCCAAATTCTCATATACCCATTATATAGGTTTTTGTCTTATCAAAAGACCAACCCTAGATCCTTTTATATGATTTCCAAATGAGATGTTTCGAAGAAAAGGTAATTTCTCTAATAGATCAATTTATTTATTATACTCTTACTTAACTCCTATAAATATATGGTGTTTTCCATAATATGATAAATTAAATATTTCTAATATTATTAAATGTTATTATGAATATTAAAATACTATTCTACATCCTCTTTCCCATCAAACAATAAGTGAAATGATCGCTTGTGTGTACGCAAAATTTATTATCTCCAAGTAGAGGTATAATTAATTTTTTATCACAATATTATATGTATGGGTATTATGATAGTATTAGTGATTATAGATTATATTTATAGTATAAATATACCTATTAAATGATAATATTACTTCTCCCTTATAATCATCTAAAAATTTGAGAAATGATAATGTTGCTTGTGTGTACATATGGACTACAATCACCACAACGCGATGTGATTTCTTTTCATTAAAATTATACATGCACAATAATAAGAATTATTTAGATGAAAATATATGATATATATATAACATAAAAATTATTCAAATATGTTTTATTATTATTTACCTCTAGTTCATTTTATTAGAAGAAAAATTGAAAGTCTTTCCAAGTACAAATATGACCTATTGTCTCCACGAATGATGTAATTTATTTTTCTATATCCTATTTTTATGAATGATTTTAAATAGTTCTATAATTAATAAATATTAATTAAATTCTATGATTTAAATTATTGAAATCTTGATACTAATATCAATTTATAAGGACCCAATCATCCTAACAAAAACATGCTTAGAAAATGAAGTGGTTACCACCCAGAACAATGATTCTAATAACATATTATTAATAAAAGAGTGATGATATGTTTTAAATAAATTATAAAATTTATGATAATATTATGTACTGAATTTATAATAAATAAATATTTATTATATTGGAGTTTTTATGTGGAAAATAATAAAGAAAAGACTTCAGTTAAGGGAATTCTTAACCCAATTTTTTTATTTATTGTGTTAAAAGACAATTTCATTGATTAATCCATAATACAGATATGAGTGAAAATAATTTTGGTTATATTTTATTTTATTTAAAAATATTTTATGTGGATTTATAATGAATACACAAAATAATTTCATTTAATTAATTCTTACTTCAATCATATGATATTTTTAGGGTTTATTTCACAAATGTCATAATTATTCATGATTGTTTCTCTTTAAGTATCCAATATGGAATATTTTTATTCCATGTATATATCTTATGAATTTAATTCCAAATGTCTATTTAATACTTTATTATTATTTTTTCAATTACTTTTTACTCATTTTTTATTTTTTTTTAAAAATATTTCGAAACAATATTTTTTTTTAATTTTTTAAATTAGGATTTCTCTGACTTTTCCAAAAAAAAACAAATAGAATGAATGTTTTTTAGTTATAAAACATGAGTGTATTTTACTATTTTCATAAAATTATTTATGTGTTTTTGAATATATTAGAAGATTAAAATGATAATGTAAGATTAAATGTATCATTTTTAATTGTATAAATATTTAAAATAAGTAGTGATTCCATAAATGGAAAGGGTGTTTTACTCAAAAATAATACAATTGATCTTTCAAAACCATTTTCTATCTTCGATAACATTATATGATGTTAATTATTCTCTCTTTGGGTTATGTTCCTAGAATAATATCCTTACTATTTCTATGTTTGGATTATGTTTATGATGGAATGATGTTTATGAATCCTATTACTTTTAAATGATATATTCTATGAGGAAATATTTACAAAATCCAATTATTTTCAGGATTTTTATGTGTTGAATAATTTATGTTCTTTTGGCATACATATTGATGATTTTATTTTTTTTATGGGTGGGACCTATATCTCCCCAAAATTCATTGGCTAAATTTGGATAATTTCTGAGGTAAACATGTAATGCATGAAGTAGAATTCATATTCACAATTCTATTTACTAACCTCATTTTCATGTCTATAAGTTTATATATAGACCATGATTTCATGTATGTAATTTTATGCATTGTATTGACCCAATATTTTATCAATGAAATTTTATTTCTTATAATTATTTCATATAGTATATTCCACTAAATATTACCTTAAGAACATAATAAAAACATTATAAATAAAGGATGAGTCAAATAAGTCGTATTTCATAATGTTAACCAACCTATACCAGTGAAATAGTAGCTTGACCTAGGGAATATTAATGTGACCCTTAAAAATAGTAAATAAGAAAATAGAATATTGTTCTCACCTATAGAGGTATAGAAAAATTTATCCATATTATAATTGAAAATAAAATATAAGTATATCATTGTATAAGTACATAATTTTTTTAAAAAATATTATTTAACTGTTAACATTTTAATAAAACAGAAGTGTTTATTTTCAATTTTATAATTTATATAATTTTAAAAAATAAAATTTATTTCCATAAAATGTATTCATAAATTAATATTTTTTTTAAAATTATGATTATAAGATAATTTTATGTTACGTTAATTGATGTTCCAAATCGTTACGAAATCGATTATAATTTTAAAATTGGTATTTTGAAAATAAATGATTATTTTAATTAAGAATTAAATTTCTGATATTTAAATAAAAAAATTTATAAAATGGAGGTAATTTTTAAATTATACAAATTAAAAAATGGTATGGGTAGTGTTTTGGGATTTTTCTAAAATACATGAATTTTTGGTGAATAGTAAAATACAGTAATTTATGGTATATGCTAAATACTTGATTTATTGGGTTATAGATGATGTTTGGATGATTTAAGCCCAAAATATCAAACTATATATAATAATTTTGATATATTTAGTGATAATTATAAAACTATTCATATTTTCTATCAAAAACTAATAAACTAACGAATAAAATAACGAGAAAACACCCCTATTCAGCATTATAAATACCACACCTCACCACCTCATATCCTCACACCTCTAAAGAATTTATTTGTTCCAAAAATGTTCTCAAATATCTTTCCCAGACCCTCCCCCATGTCTATAAGACAATGGTATTTATAGAAACCAAAACCAACCACCCCACGTAGGTTCTCCAGTAGAAAGTTTCAAGAGGTAAAATGCTCCTTCATTTCTTTCAATTTTATTTCATGTTGATTTATTTTCTTATTAACTCCTAAAATACTCCCATAAAAACGGTATTATAACTCCAATACCTTACATATGACTTAATTTTATCATTATTTTATAATAATTTATCATCATTTATATTACCCTATCCTTTTGTACTAAAAATGTAAACATCATTTTTGATGTGGTAATTTATCACATTCAAAGACAATAATATTTTCAATTTCTGTTACATCCATAAATAAAACTCATAAAAACATTTTTATAGTTATAACATAATATTATATATGAATTAAGGCCCATTTATTCTTCTTTAACCATTATATATACATGATATTAGTTAATAAAAAATAGTTTATAATGATTGAATAAATAAAAAAATAATCTAAGATGTTATCATTAATGCCTTATCTAATGGTTCATCCTCACCCCAAATTTCTAAATGAAATATATAAACATTTAATGTTATTTATTATAATTAATTACATGTATCTTCATTTCTATAAAACTATTCTCATTTTACATGATTTTATGTACATGTATACAAGTAAATCGATCATGAAAACCAAAGAAACCAACTCTCCCAAACGATGAAATTGAATTTCATAACCCATACTAAAGGTCATAAATAAATTTAATAAAATATATAAAATAAAATAAATATATAAATTTTTATTACTTTATCATTTAATGGATTTAATCAGATTATATGGGAAATTAAGATCAAGTGTAGAATAGTTTCTTACATAAGGTAAGGGTTCCTAACTGAACATCAATTTTTTTTCCTTCGGGTTACTCTTTCTCTCTCTTTATCCTAATGTAATGCTTCATTTCTTTTATATAAATATTATATACTATGATTATTTTTAAAGTAATAATTTATATATATCATTTCATATTTTTTTGATAGGGAAATAAATGTTTTAAAAAGGATCCCTTCTCAACTATTCTCGATAAGCTAGTCCAATTAAAGAGAACTTCTCGTTTTCTTTCCCATTTTCATTTTCACATCATAATTTAATTGAAACAACCATTAATTTTATAAAATAAATAATTTTATCATGAAAAAACTATCATCATTCCATTTTAGTTTTCTGAAAAAAAATTCATTTCCTTTTTAAAGTCTTTTTAATATTTCCTCTTAAACCTACAATAAAGTTCCTAATTTCTAATGTTTCCAAAACACAATTTTTAAAAAAATTAACTTATATTGGACATAAATTATCATTATATATTCCTATTTTCCTTTTTTAATTTCTATTTTTGATCTAAATCCAATCTTTCATTGACACTTTTATGACACATCCATTTGTAATGCCATAAGACATGACTATGACACTCATTTCTTTCCAAGGGTAATCATTTTGTTATGTTTGAATACTTATGTATGATTATTCATGTGAAAAAAATATTAATTAAAATTTTATTATTTGTGTTCCTAGATATATCTTATATTGAATTAGATAATTTTTACTCACATGAGATGCTATTTTGGGGTAAGGAGTGAACCAGATTCTTTTATATGGATTTATCCACCATGTCTTGGCAGTTATCCTCAAATAATTTTTATATAATGTTATATATTGTCTCCACATTACTATGATTTAATAGTTATATGTTACTATGTAATAAATTTTATTCTTACTTATATATATTCGTGTTACATGACTTTATGTCATCATATTATTCCTTCTAACCCATGTGCTCTATTTTCATCACATGATTGTTCCATTGATGGGATTTTTAGCTTATTATTTTTATTCATGTATTCCCCATGTTATCCTATGCAGATATAAGGGTTAAAATAGATTTAGGATCTCATTATAAAGATTAAATAAAATATATTGTTATTTTGGTTTCATGATGCTTAGTTATATACCTAATATTCCAAGATACTAGACTTTATGATCCTTGGATTATAATTTGATGTCTAATTAAGCTTAAAATGGTGTAATAATATGTGTAAAATGATAGGTCCATTATAGTTGGTAACATATCAAGGTCTAAATATTTTTTTTTAATTTTGGAATAGATAAATTTATAAATAACCGTATCAGTAATTCAATCACAATGGATAACCTAGATAGAAACATGGGGAATTACGAGGTATGATGTTATTTTAATTTACATGTTTACCCTTCTCTGCACTATGATTTTTAATATAATTATTAGGTTATTATTCAACCCCTTTAATTGTACATTTTTTTCAAATGTTATTGATGGAAATAGAAGAACCCATTCCCATAATCAATGTGAAAGTTATTGTTTGAATTTTTCTAATGATATACAAAAATATAATGGTAATAGGTATTCTAAACATCATTATAGTAATTTTTTATTTGCCTCAATCTATGAATAATAACATGTGTCATATGAAACCCCCACATTATTCTATGAATAAGAATTTTTCCATCAGATACTTCACATCAAAAATGCCTCCCATGTTTATTAGATCGTCTGATACTCTCCTCATATAACAATAGATTAACTCCACTAAGAATATATTATCTTTCCTTCAATGATCATAAGTAGAGAAAATTCTATTATTGGTCTACCATTTTTATGGGGAAGATGATCCGTGGGGGACACTAATGAAGAACACAAAGTCTAAGGAGGAAATTTATTCAATATATTTAGAGAAATTCATGAAAATATTTTTCCATAAATATTTCCCCCTAACCATCCATATAAAGATAGAAAGTGAATTACTCAGACCAAAGTAGAAGGAATATGAGCCTATTAGGGCATATGAGAAAACATAACTAGGATTTCATGATAGGCCTCATGATTTTGTATAAACTCTGAAAGTAAGGTGGATCACCTCTTTGGAGGACTAAATCTGAGTCTACAAAATTTTTTAGTTATTAAAGACTTAGGTAGTTATGAGGGCATTGTATGTTGTTCCCCTAAGGTCAAAATGGAGATCAGGGATTCTTAGTGGTCTCATGGTCTGAATGAAAAAAATATACAATGGAGTTTAATATGGATTAATTAAAAGATACATCCATTGATGTAAATATGACCCAACATCACACATGTCAAACATATGGGAAAAAGCATCTTGGAAACAACTTAATGTGAACTTAGAAATTCTTCAAATAAGGAAGATAATAGAATATGGATAATATCCACCAAAGGGATATGGAGAATCCATCTAATAAGAGAGAATAATGGAAGGTTTAGATCAACACAAATCCTATAGTGTAGTGATTCAACTTCCCAGATCTGGTTCATTATGTAAGAATATTTCCCAAGCCAAGGGTTGTTTGATGCAATCAAAAACAAAAATATATTATGTACCAAGGAAGGGAATGTCATATCACTATTATTGAGGTGGATCTAGAAAATGATGTGGTGATAGGTACTCTGGTTATTTATACAAGAATACTGATTTTTCTATTTGATTATTGTTCTATGAATTATCTCATATCATTCAATTTTAGTATAATTATTCAATCATCAGCAAAAAATTTGGAGGTTCAGTTATCTATGAGAATAGAAAATGGGGAAATTATAGAATCCAATGTATATAACTCCTCCCTAGTTAATGTTTATGAACGGAACCTCTCAAAAAATCTCATCTTACATACTTTTGTGGAGTTTAATAGTATATTGGGGATATATTTTTTGTCTTCATACAAATCTAACATCAACTTTCATGAATTGTATATCACTCTTTATATTATGAATTATCCTACAATTCTATAAAAGTGTATGAATGAAAATTAATCTCCTTCCGAAGGTTCACCTCAATTGTGGATATTGTTTCCTTGTGAGAAAGAATATCTAGATCATGTGTGAAAGGTTTTAAGGCCTATGACAGAAGCTACTGTGTCTGGGATTTTTAATTTTTTAATTAAAGGGACAACTGAACTTGTCTTCACAAACGATCTGATCCCTGGTAAGGTCTAATGATCTCATATAAATTATAAGGAGGGCACAATTAAAATTAATAACATACCCATATCCAATCTAAATCCGCAATTGACTGAAAATCGTCACTGGTGATCTTCATGAGAAGGATCCATAAAATAATCCCTCTAGATCTTCCACACGAACTTCTAAAATCCACAGGAATTCTGATCGTCGAATTCCAGGTGCTTGGATGGTGATTTGACGTTGCCTTAGACGTCACGATGATCACTATATTGAGATTCCTTTGATTCTTGATAAAGATCTTGATCCGAGTTCTTGGATCAAGAGTCTCTCTCTATCTATAGAGAGCGAGAGAAGAAAGAGGATCTGGTTTTCATTCCATAAAATGGATAAATATTTTATGTTTAGAAAGCCTCACCTCTATTTATAGTGGAGTTTCCAAATACTCGGTTGGGTTCCCTAACCCCCATTTATTTCAACATCCACTTAATAAATAATCTTGAAGAACTAATCTACGTTAATATTAATTATTATTTTATCACATAACTATAATATATATAAAATAATTTTCGGTTATAAAAACCGAGCCATTTAAATCCACTCGTTATCCCACATAATATTAAACGATCCTTGAATATTAAAATAATACTAGTTCGATTAATATTATCTCTCATTTACTAAACTTGTAAATACATTAAATAAATTCAATCCCAAATATTTATAACATGTATGATATTGAATTTATTTAACTTAACGGTGATCAATAACTTGAACAAAAGTCATACCCTAGGGTGGGTCCCACCAAGTCTAATATACCTATTCAACTAAATAGAGAGTATTCTTGAATACGCTATTGTGTGTGACCCTCTAGGACCTTATCCTAATAGTAGTGACTAAAATCCACAGACCAAGTGCGGATTCTAGAAACCCTTCATAACCCCTAAAGAGATAAGGATAGTCATATCATTGACTACCATACTACAAACACTGATTGTGTGCTATAATCTATTTCTCATTAAATATATCATAAAACATGACACACACTTGTGTCATCATCAATTTTTTGATTTATTATTTCTTGATCTAACCGACAGGAATTTCCTTTTGACTAATTTGGACAAAGACATATATCAGTAGTAGCATCCTGATCAACTAGGGATGAGATATATGGCTTCCATAACTCAGAAGAGAAAAATAATTTCTTGACCATTCAACCAATGTCATTCCATCAACAACACACCTAACAAAAGCTACCTCTCCACTATTTCAATACCATGGTTTCTGCCTTGCATCAAAGTATGCAATCAAATAGTACACAATAGTAATGATCTCACATTAGGAGACCAATACACATGTTTGTAGATATAAACCACCAATGAAACCCAAAACATGTGGTGTTATTATTCGTGGGTTAGTCTTCATGATCTTACTACTAGAAATCACCAAGAAAAAACTTCAGAAAAATATGTCTCAATGCTTATGAGCCCCCAACACCAGATAGTCAATCATCCAATGTGTCCAAGCAGTATAATAAATCTAGACAATAAGACCTTGGTTTAAGATTAATGTCATTGTATATTGAGGTAAGCATTATATCATGAGATCTTTTATATCCTTTCGATGTCACAATAATCTAAGACATTACCATTAAATATTATATGTAGAAGACTCTAAAATATAATGGTAAGAAAACATCATGTATTTCTAATTGTATACATGATATGGTAATCAATAGTAGTGTATAGTTGGGTATAGGTAACCCTTTATTTTGAAACTCCCACTTTCACTATATCCAACTTGCTAACCATACCTGTTAGCTACTCACATGATGGAGATCATGTTTCTACTGAGTAACAGATTTAGTTTCTTGGTCTGCCACGTTTTTGTCATGTGGTCATTCTACTATTGTGATCTCATCTCCTTGAGTAAAACATATCAAGAGAAGGTATCCCTGAGTATATCCGTTTTTCCACTATCCTAACATGGAATCCTTTCTAGTAAGAATATCATAATTTACATTATAAAAATTCTTTACTTACTTGGTGTGATTCCATGAACTCGAACAAATCGCTGAAATTGATAACTGATTCTTAACTGCCTTAGAAGCTTCAACATACTCAATAATTGTAGTTATGGCTACCACTGTATTTTTTTAGCTTGACTCTCTCATCAAATTATCCTAACTATGATACTATATAAAAATGATCTAAGTAAGAATAGTTTTTTTCCCACCAAAACTAGTATACTTTCTTCTCTATATAACAGGTACTTATAATTTGTACTTTCCAAAGTACAAGATGATATTTCTGACTGCTTAACATCCAGTGCTTCGGGATATTATTGTTACCCTCCAACTATATTGTAGATCCTGGAAATATCAATTTTTTTACATAACATGGAATACGTTATTAATCCATCATCAAAGCGTACGATACTCAACTCACAACATTAATCTCTTCCCATGTTCTGAACCTGTCAACCGGGAGAGATTATAACATATGAAATTGGAAACAATTCTCAACTTGATTTGTTCTAACTTGTATTTTTTTCAATAAAATATAAAAATATATATTATTGACTAAGTACAAAAAACATTTAGATGTACATCAATAGATCCAGTTCCCTAAAAATTATTTTTATACTTTATTTAAATCATTGGAGAATAACTTTTATCTTGGTATTTAACTAACTGTATGACCAATATCAGTTTTCCTTATGTTTCCAAACATATCTCTCTTGGAAAACATTAGTGCTCTCACTATCCTTTGGTAGACACAAGGAAAAAATTCATTCAAACTGAATTTTCTAAGATCTTGTTGATTACTTTAATATTTAATGGATTTCAGTAACTTGCAACCTTTATTGGAATTTTATGCTGTCATCATCCCTTTCTGATTGCGTCGTATAGAAACTTTCCACAAAATATGATCTTGAAATCCAATGAACAATACAAAGATATTAGAATATATAAATGACAAGTAAAATTCTAATGGATTTCGGCATACCTACTTTGTATAACCAATCAAGCCATATTGGTAGTAGGATTTTACCATCCATTCATCAAATCATTTGAATATCCACCACAATATTCAGTTTATAAACCCCTT
This sequence comes from Viscum album, assembly GCA_963277665.1. Classification (NCBI taxonomy): domain Eukaryota; kingdom Viridiplantae; phylum Streptophyta; class Magnoliopsida; order Santalales; family Viscaceae; genus Viscum; species Viscum album. The sequence continues at coordinate 367,915,386 of OY728135.1, read as the reverse complement.
TGAAATTTGATTTATGGAATACATTATATAATTTTAATTGATCTTTTCAATCTTAGCTAATTTTCACATACTGATTTATTTTAGTAATTATTATTCTCAATGAATAATGTATCACCCGTCATGGTGAACTCAAAAATATCACAATGGTTTTATCATTCCTACATAGCATGTGTCTCTGAAACTTTCTTGTTTCACATATAGTTGTGGAACTAGTTCCTATGACAACCATTTGTTCATCTCAAGCATTGACTAAACCCAATTATTTTTTTCTCCCACTATCATAAGTAGATATGTGCACCCTCATATTTAAATGTAATCTATTACATGACTATAACATTTCTATATTATGGATTTAGGTAATATCATAAGTTGTTGTTAGAATAATTAAATAGATGCACCATGTGTTTAACTTACTGCATGTTTGTTTATATCTAAAAAAACCATTTTCATCCATAATATATTTCAATGAAATAATGGATTTTTACCACACATTGACTCATATGATACCCATTTTTTCATTTTTAGTTTTCATTTCGGTTATGGGGTTTATACAATATTTGCAAACCACATCTTGAAATATGATGGATGTTATTACATGTTGTAACATTGATACAACTTACCTCATGACTCTAATGTATAAAACATGAATTTAAGAATTGATCCAGACCAAATTTTGTTGATCAATGTTAATATGTTAGACTCATCATCGATCCTCCTTCTGAACATTAATTGTTTGATATATATAAGGTAATTTGAATTTAAGAATTACTCCCCCTACATTTTTTTTAATATATCGTGACTTGTAAGACTTTATAATTGATTGAAGAGACCCGAAGCTTGACGTACATAGACATTACATTACTTTTGCGGAATACTTAGTACATAACAAAAACACACACACAAGGATCGTAATAGTTTAGTGTCTTTGGAAACTCGGAATGTAATCTTCTAATTGTGGTGAAAGATCTTCAACATCTCCCATAAAGATATTCCTTTTTTTAAACCTAAAACCTTTATTTATATCCTGGGGAAAAGAAAACATAAAAGGGTGAGCTCAAATTCTCATTAAGGGTAAACAAAATAAATATCAATCACATCATATTCATAAGAACATAACATTTTGGAAATATTAACCTGCAAAAGAGAGCATAATTTCATAACATGGGATAAATCATAGTAGTGAAATGAAATCCCAATAATCATAACATAAAACATGAAACATTTTGGCATACACACAAAATCATAGATAATCATTTCTTGTTCATCAAGACTCATTTCCAAGACTATCTTAGTGGACAAAGTCCTTTTCTGAACCGAGTCACCCTCGTTTCAGTCCTGTTTCACTGAACCGGTATAACCTACCGTTCCAGCCATGTCTATCTCATGAGATATAAAATCTTTACCCAATGAATTGGAGGGAGATATAGGTCCCACCCATATCATAATGATACCATTCTTATGTGTGCCACAAATTCATAAATCATACATCATTGCATAACCCATGTAATAAAAATGGGAATCTTAAACATCGTGACATCATAAAACAATTCATATAAGATAAAGGAATTCATAAAAATAATTCCATCACAACATAGTCAAATCAATGTAATCATATGGATAAAAACAGAACCCTTTATTATCTTAGATGGAAAATAATTTTGATAAAACACTTGAATTGAATTCTTGAGGAAAATATCCTTTCTTCTTCAAAATCAATTTCTTTTCACAAAACATCATGCAAATTTAAAAGAAATAGATTTTATTGAAAATAGTCATGAAATCTGCTGGAGGAAGCTTCATGAAAATAAGGCTTTATAAAACCATAAAAATCCGTTCGTGCCGTTTAAGTTAAAAAAAACATTCTTCTCGTACATTTGTCAGAAAAGTCAAAAAGTACCTCGTACGAAAAACGACAAAAGATTCCTTTCATATATTTTACTAAAAACACACCGAAGGGTAAAATTGGATATAAACTATTGTATAAGGATATAAATATTACATATTGTGGAAACATGGATGTGGGTGATAAAATATACCCCAGTAAATTTCAATGTATAAACAATCTCGGATAAAAATGAGATTGTGATATTTCCCTTACCTTAGGTCTGATTTTCTTCATAGGTGTCCGAACCTCCTGTATAATGATTTAAATAATGTCATTAACTTATTACAGAATCATATTCATTGTTATGATATCATATATGGTTCACTTATGACTTTATATTACCCGTTCTTTTGTAAATTCCATGTTAAAGAGCGTTTTGGGTAAAATTGTTTCATTTTCCGTCCGTGTTTTGACTTGTAATTATTCATATGATTACTTAGATCATGATTACTTAATTCCAGAATATAAAACATGATTTATATATATATATATTCAGAATATACATATATATAATAAATCAGTAAATGGAAATAAATACACTGTTCATGGAGACGGTAGGCCGTACGTACGCATGAACGCTGTTTTCGTTTCCTTATTGAGTTGAACATAATTAAGTAGATGACATACATATATATACACATAAATCCAGTATCATTATTATGTCATATATTTCATGATTACTTATTATATATACTTTATAATCATTCATGAATGGTTAAAGTGGAGAATGAATCTCATCGCATCGTGGAGACGGTAGTCCGTACGTACGCACGAGCAATGATATCGTTCTCATGATCGTGGGACTGTATTGGAGTGTATGTATACTATTTCAGAATAAATATCACTTTAATATAATAATATATAGTTATTATTTACACGATTATACCCATCCAGGTAAGGTGGTGGTGGAAAATAGATTTCACCACGGTGTGGAGACAGTATTCCGTACGTACGCACGCGCGGTGATTTTGTTTTCCGTAGGATGGATAGATGGTGAAATAGGACTGTTTCATACTTATAATAACATATCAGTATATTAGTGATACTGATGTTATTACTTCATAATGAAACAACCTAAGAAGAAGAAGTGGAAGAAGAAATAAAGGTGAAAGAATCGGTAACGGAAATTACCTCTTCTTTGAAGCGCCTCTTTGAGACCTCCTCTTAGGGCACTAAAATTGGTCTTTGAGGAAGACAAGACCCTCTAGGATGTTTCTATGGAAGTGGAGAAGAGAATTTGGCAGGTGTTGGCCGAGCATGAAGGCTCAATGTTGTGTGAGGAAGAGAGGGAGGAGGTGCCCTTTTATAAGGGAGGAGAGGGGCACCTTTGGAATAACTAAAAAATATTATTTTATTATAAAGTCATGTTCGGTTTTAAATAGCTCCAAATTGATTTATTTAGAGGATAAGGTGGGGATGTGTCGAAATCCTCTTATCCAATAGAATTTAGACATGTTTAGGTTCCTATTTTAACCTTATCATTTAGATTTAACATTAAGTTAAATAATTTTACTTTTACCATGTCTTCTTGTGTTCTTATACTATAAGGTTAGTAAACATACTATAAGCAACCAAACGAACCCCAAGTTGTTTATTATTAATATATATAACCTTATCTAAGTCATTTGGCCGAACCTTAGATTTTTAGGAATAAAATAACAATTACCAATATAATATTTGTTTTAAAAACTATTTTATGTCAATTTTGACACTATTTAGTAATTGATTTTTGTGAAAATCATAACAGAATTATTAGTTATAACCAAGTTAATTAAATAAATACTAACATGTCATATTAACCTAGAAAATTAGTGGTATTCATAAAAAGTCTGAAATTACATTTATTTTGGTATTTATAACATCAATTATGTCAATATTTCATTAATAAGATAATTACTCCATCATCTTTGTGTCATAAATACATTAACTTATTTGATGTCTAAAAATTACAAATAAAATACCATTATGTAGGAAATCCTTTTATCTTTCTAATTAATATTTAAAATCGAATTTATCGTATGTATAACCCTATATTAAAAATGTTTTAGTAAATAAACTTTGATTTTATCTCTTTTAACTCTTCTTTGAATTAAATAATAATAAATGTCCTAATCTAATCCAAGTGGGCCTAAATGGTCATATTTTATTCCTAAGTTTGTTTTTGGTCGAATTACACTTGTCCAATAGAATTAGGACATGTGTTAGGGTAATAATAATATCATTTCTACCCTTAATTACCCTATTTACTTTTAACCGTGGTAAATAAAAGTAAAAAGTTACTATTCACCAAAAATTATTTTCATCTCATTGAACAAAATTTTACTTACTGACATCAACCGTGTCTCTCGGATTTTTGAAATTCCACTCATAGAAGCGGTAAAATTATGTTTTATGAAAAATTCAGTTTTTTTTAACTACCACTGAGTGGTTTCACTATTCATCAAAAATTGAAAGTTTTCAGAAAAATACCAAAAATTAGGCCTAAGATATATTTGATATTATGAACTCAAAAATGATTTCTATTTTACCAAATTCAAAACATATCAGTTGAATTAATTAATTTAAAAATTAATTATCTTCGTCAAAACAAAAGGCGTGTTTTTAAGAGATAATAACTATCAAAAGATTGACACTTGTTTATATCTGGTTTAAATGTGAAATTACATCCAATTACCAACATTGTATTAAATTGTAAAAATATATTCTAAATATAATTTAAAACCACTAAAATTAATAATTTATCACTATTAATTATTTCGATTGAAAAAGTTGTTTTTAATTAAAATTTAGCAATTTCCACTATTCATCAAAATATGAAAGTTATCCACAAATTACCAAAATTTCACCGTAAGCTAATTTCGATATTCCGAATCCAAAAATGAAGTCCATTTTGAAAAATAAAATTTTACAAATTTTCAAAAATTGGTTATTACTATTCATAATGGCTAGTTTTAATAATATTTTAATAGCATATCATTGTTTAGTGAAACTCGATATTGCGTACTACACATGCTATCAAGGAAGGTCGCGATTGCGTGTAATGAAAGGCATGTCAAGGATGCTTGTGCAAGCTCCTTTTGGTGTAGCGTACAACACAAGACATTAATGAAATTAAAAAGAATATTTTTCATAAAATCTCGGGGTGTTACATTCTACCCCCCTTAAAATGAATTTCGCCCTCGAAATTCATCGGGATTATAAATGGATTACTATTAGAAAGTTTATTTAATATAAACCCACATCGTAAAAAGGAATACCAAAAGCAATTTTTAAAAACAAAAGTATGAAACGTAACGGTTACCCAAATAAACTAATCACTGGGTTTCCACATAGGTGAAAATATGGATATGGAAGAGAAATCTAACCATCATGTTCTGATGGAGAGTGGTAGAGAACATGGCTATGGAAAAGACAGTAATCAAAAAGCCATAAATTTGTGACGATCTAAGGTACCATCTGATTAATCAGATATAAGATCACTAGGACAAAATTTTTGGTTTTCAAGATCGTTTCCCTAAAGTTGAATAATTTGAATTAGAAGAAATACTTAATTTATTTTGGTACAATCTCACTGTTGTTTGTGACTTGAACAATTTCTACTTCATCTCTTAAATAAATGATGTTGAATTTGTTATTCGTGAAGTGTTAGCAGATCATGTGATAGAATGACGGGTCATTCCATCTATCTCAAACAAAAGGTTAGCAAAAGTTATTAAATATACATAAGTCATTCTATAGTGAGATTAATCATATATGGTTCCTAAAATGGACTTATACTTCATATATCATACTGCTTAATATAATAAAACTAGTTTCTACTAACCAGGGACTTCCTGTAGGCCAGTGGTAGGCGATAAAGGCCAGTCGCACTTCGGTTGTGGGTTCGATTCCCACAGCCTTGTCCGACGCGATGGGCTGTCGCCCGTCCTGCAGGTTGTCCTTTTTCTAAAGCTATATTACTATAACATCCAATCAATAATATCGAAAAACATTTTATCCTAACTTATGTCCAACATAATCCATTCTAATCATTAGTCTTATCTAAAATACTTCGGTCCAAGCTCATAGTATAAAAAAAATGATTACTTGAAATGTCACAGAACAATCACGTGAATGCCATCATTTATCCCCCATATATCAGAAGATATATCTTGTTGGTCAAATTACAAACATGTGAATACCTTAATCATGTATTCTCTTCAATAATGAATACCCATTGAACCTTAGTGAAAACATGAATGCAGTTAAAAGTTAATACTTTCCACATACCAAAATCCTCAAAATTCTATATACTCAAACTGTGATATCACTTAGTCCTTATATCAATCATGAGCTCATTAATACTGTTAAACATTTCATTTTATCGTTTTACCTTCATTATGCGTATATCATCTTATTTCCAAAAATATCTCAATCACTTTGAATGCCACATTAGACCAATACATAAATATTCCAATACTCCATGATACAACATTATTTTGGAATCCCATTACATAAACACTTAATCATTCCACCACATCATTGTCATATTCAACATCGCCAATAGTGATAGCATGTGACTTCCCTTTGTCCTTTGCCTTAAGCGGTTGCTCATGTCGATCATCACTAACCCTTGGATTAGGGAATTTATTAGCATAATGCCCGTTTTCCTTGCACTTGAAGCATTGAAGTGTTGGTGGTGCGTTCTCTGCAGTGTTTTCTTTATTCACATCATTAGAAACCCTTTTTCCATTACTTCGACACTCAGCTGCTCGATGACCTTCTTTTCCACACTTAAAACATTTTCTACTCCCTTTAAGACAATCTCCACCATGATTCTTTCCACACTTTGTGTGTAAGGAAACATTCATCTTCTTTTCACCATTATTCTGAGATTTCTCCTTGAACTCCATCTTTCGTTTCTTGTCAAAACCATGAGATGGATATGTAACACCAACTTCCATTTCTACCTTGATAGCAGAACGCACAATTTGTTCACATCTACTGAAGTCTCTTATAGCTAATTCCCTTCGAAGACTTGGTTTTAAGCCACTGAAAAATCGATCAACTTTACTTTCAGGTTGGATGATAATGCCAGATGCATACCTTGCATGTCTTGTAAAATTCTCTTTGTATATACCAACAGATTCATCATCCTTTTGCTTTAGTTCGAGAAACTCCTTCTCCATCTTTGTTCGAAGAATACGAGGGAAGTACTTATTGAAAAATAAATTCTTGATCTCATCCCATTCCATGGACTCAATTTCATCCCTTTGCCTCGTATTCTTAATTAGATTCCACCATTGATCAGCATCTCCTTCCAAATGATACACTGCTAGGATGACTTTATCATGTTCAGAACATTGAATAACTAAAAATATCTTTTCAGTAGTACTAATCCATTGTTCCGCAACTAATGGATCAGTAGACCCGCTGAAAGAAGGTGGACGCTGTCTGATGAAGGATTCAACAGAATGTTACTCCTTCCTTTGCTCGTTTGGAAGTCCTGCATGATTCATAGCTTGAGAAAGTTGTTTGAGCCTGGCTACAAGATTTTTCATTCCAGCTCCCATAACGTTTGGTTGCTCAGGGGGAAAATCATTGCATTTCTCGTCGCATTCTGCATTAACACGATTCCTTCGGGTTCCAGCCATCGTCTAAAACCCAAAAAGAATAGTGTGAGAGGCAAAAATCATAATAAAGGGGGAGTAACTTCAATATCTAACATTTTTGGTTTAATCTAATATCGTTACCATAGTTCTAGGACTATATCTTATACGTATACTTATCCATAGGGACATCCCTATACATACCTTAGAAATATCTCTAGGGATCTCACTAACACTTTCGCATCCTAGTTTCCAAAGGTTGACTAAACCTTTACTCTGATACCAATTGTAGAGACCCGAAGCTTGACATACATGGAAATTACATTACTTTTGCGGAATACTTAGTACATAACAAAAACACACACACAAGGATCATAATAGTTTAGTGTCTTTGGAAACTCGGAATATAATCTTCTAATCGTGGTGAAAGATCTTCAACATCTCCCATAAAGATCTTCCTTTTTGTAAACCTAAAACCTTTCTTTATATATTAGGGAAAAGAAAACATAAAAGGGTGAGCTCAAATGCTTAGTAAGGGTAAAAAAAAATATCAATCACATCATATTCATAAGAACATAACATTTTGGAAATCTTAACCAGCAAAAGAGAGCATAATTTCATAACATGGGATAAATCATAGTAGTGAAATGAAATCCCAATAATCATAACTTAAAACATGAAACATTGTGGCATACACACAAAATCATAGATAATCTTTCTTGTTAGTCAAGACTCATTGCCAAGACTATCTTAGTGGACAAAGTCCCTTTCTGAACCGAATCACCCTCGTTTCAGTCCTGTTTCACTGAACCGGTATAACATACCGTTCCATACATGTCTATCTCATGAGATATAAAATCTTTACCCAATGAATTTTAGGGAGATATAGGTCCCACCCATCTCATAATGATACCATTCTTATGTGTGCCACAAAATCATAAATCATACATCATTGCATAACCCATGTAATAAAAATGGGAATCTTAAACATCGTGACATCATAAAACAATTCATATAAGATAAAGGAATTCATAAAAATAATTCCATCACAACATAATCAAATCAATGTAATAATATGGATAAAAACAGAACCCTTTATTATCTTAGATGGAAAATAATTTTGATAAAACACTTGAAATGAATTCTTGAGGAAAATATCCTTTCTTCTTCAAAATCAATTTATTTTCACAAAACATCATGCAATTTTAAAAGAAAGAGATTTTATTGAAAATATTCATGAATTCTTCTGGAGGAAGCTTCATGAAAATAATGCTTTATAAAACCGTAAAAATCTGTTCGTGCCGTTTAAGTTAAAAAAACATTCTTCTCGTACTTTTGTCGGAAAAGTCAAAAAGTACCTCGTACGAAAAACGACAAAAGATTCATTTCATATCTTTTTCTAAAAACACACTGAAGGGTAAAATTGGATATAGACTATTATATAAGGATATAAATATTACATTTTGAGGAAACATGGATGTTGATGATAAAATATACCCCAGTAAATTTCAAAGTATAAACAATCTCGGATAAAAATGAGATTGTGATATTTCCCTTACCTTAGGTCTGATTTTATTTGTAGGTGTCCGAAACTACTGTATAATGATTTAAATAATGTCATTAACTTATTACAGAATCATATTCATTGTTATGATATCATATATGGTTCACTTATGACTTTATATTACCCGTTCTTTTGTAAATTCCATGTTAACGATCATTTTTGGTAAAATTGTTTCATTTGTCGTCCGTGTTTTGACTTGTAATTATTCATATGATTACTTAGATCATGATTACTTAATTACAGAATATAAAACATGGTTTATATATATATATATATTCAGAATATACGTATATATAATAAATCAGTAAATGGAATGAAATACACCGTTCATGGAGACGGTAGGCCGTACGTACGCATGAACGCTGTTTTCGTTTCCTTATTGAGTTGAATGGAATTAAGTAGATGATATACATATATATACACATAAATACAGTATCATTATTATTTCATATATTTCATGATTACTTATTATATATACTTTATAATCATTCATGAATGGTTAAAGTGGATAATGAATCTCATCGCGTCGTGGAGACTGTAGTCCGTACGTACGCACGAGCGATGATATCGTTCTCATGATCGTGGGACTGTATTGGAGTGTATTTATACTATTTAAGAATCAATATCACTTTCAAATAATAATATATAGTTATTATTTACACCATTATACCCATCCAAGTAAGGTGGTGGTGGAAAATAGATTTCACCACGGCGTGGAGACGGTATTCCGTACGTATGCACGCGCGGTGATTTCGTTTTCCGTAGGATGGATAGATGGTGAAATAGGATTGTTTCATACTTATAATAACATATAAGTATATGAGTGATACTGATGTTATTACTTCATAATGAATCAACCTAAGAAGAAGAAGTGGAAGAAGAAATAAAGGTGAAAGAATCGGTAACGGAAATTACCTCTTCTTTGAAGCGCCTCTTTGAGACCTCCTCTTAGGGCACTAAAATTGGTCTTTGAGGAAGAACAGAATCTCTAGGGTGTTTCTAGGGAAGTGGAGAAGAGAATTTATCAGGGGTTGGCCGAGTTTTAAGGCTCAAAGTTGTGTGAGGAAGAGAGGGAGGAGGTTCCCTTTTATAAGGGAGGAGTGGGGCACCTTTGGAATAACTAAAAAATATTATTTTATTATAAAGTCAAGTTCGGTTTTAAATAGCTCCAAATTGATTTATTTCGTGGTTAAGGTGGGGATGGGTAGAAAGCCTCTAATCCAATATAATTTAGACAAGTTTAGGTTCCTATTTTAACCTTATCATTTAGATTTAACATTAAGTTAAATAATTTTACTTTTACCATATCTTGTTGTGTTCTTATACTATAAGGTTAATAAACTTACTATAAGCAGCCAAACGAACCCCAAGTTGTATATTATTAATATATATAACCTTATCTAAGTCATTTGGCCGAACATTAGATTTTTAGGAATAAAATAACAATTACCAATATAATATTTGTTTTAAAAACTATTTTATGTCAATTTTGACACTATTTAGTAATTGATTTTTGTGAAAATCATAACAGAATTATTAGTTCGAACCAAGTTAATTAAATCAATACTAACAAGTCATATTAACCTATAAAATTAGTGGTATTCATAAAAAGTCTTAAATTACATTTATTTTGGTATTTATAACATCAGTTATGTCAATATTTCATTAATAAGATAATTACTACATCATCTTTGTGTCATAAATAAATTAAATTATTTGGAGTCTAAAAATTACAAATAAAATAATATTATGTAGGATATCTTTTTAGCTTTCTAATTAATATTTACAATAGAATTTATCTTATGTATAACCCTATATTAAAAATGTTTTAGTAAATAATCTTTGATTTTAACTCTTTTAACTCTTCTTTGAATTAAATAATAATAAATGTCCTAATCTAATCCAAGTGGGCCTAAATGGTCATATTTTATTCCTAAGTTTGTTTTTGGTCGAATTACACTTGTCCAATAGAATTAGGACATGTGTTAGTGTAATAATAATATCATTTCTACCCTTAATTACCCTATTTACTTTTAACCGTGGTAAATAAAAGTAAAAAGTTACTATTGACCAAAAATTATTTTCATCTCATTGAACCACATTTTACTTACTGACATCAACCGTGTCTCTCGGATTTTTGAAATTCCACTGACAAAAGCGGTAAAATTAAGTTTTATGAAAAATTCAGTTTTTTTAACTACCACTTAGTGGTTTCACTATTCATCAAAAATTGAAAGTTTTCAAAAAAATACAAAAAATTAGGCCTAAGATATATTTGATATTATGAACTCAAAAATGATTTCTATTTTACCAAATTCAAAACATATCAGTTTCATTAATTAATTTAAAAATTAATTCTCTTCGTCAAAACAAAAGGCGTGTTTTTAAGAGATAATAACTATCAAAAGATTGACACTTGTTTATAACTGGTTTAAATGTGAAATTACATCCAATGACCAACATTGTATTAAATTGTAAAAATATATTATAAATATACTTTAAAACCACTAAAATTAATAATTTATCACTATTAATTATTTCGATTGAAAAATTTGTTTTTAATTAAAATTTAGTAATTTCCACTATTCATCAAAATATGAAAGTTATCCGCAAATTACCAAAATTTCACCCTAAGCTAATTTCGATATTCCGAATCCAAAAATGAAGTCCATTTTGAAAAATAAAATTTACAAAATTTTAAAAAGTGGTTATTACTATTCATAACGGCTAGTTTTAATAATATTTTAATAGCATATCGTTGTTTAGTGAAACTCGGTATTGCGTACTACACATGCTATCAAGGAAGGTCGCGATTGTGTGTAATGAAAGGCATGTCAAGGATGTGTGTTGTGCAAGCTCCTTTTGGTGTAGCGTACAACACAAGACATTAATGAAATTAAAAAGAATATTTTTCATAAAATCTCAAGGTGTTACATCGATCCTCCATATGAACATCAATATTGTGATGTATATTAGGTAATGTGCATTTAGGAATTAATCCATGCTACATTATCATGATCGATGAATGCTTGGTCAAGATATTCTTCGGAATATCGATCTAATGAATCTCAGATCTTCTAACTATGCACATAGTTCACTATCACATTCATTAATGACTTAATGGAATCTTATGAAGTAACTTTAACACTATCTTTCCTCTGAAATTGTTCACACTTACTTGTTGAACTAATTCAAAATCATTGTGAGATTACTTTATTTCTAAAGAATTATTTTTCCAAACCAAATACATAAAATATTCAAAATGGTTTTAGCTGCACTGAGTCTAAATACCGAATTGTGTATATCATTGAGGACTACATTTAGTTTTTTATGAAAAATACATAACTTGTCACAGCTAGGCAGGTCTTACATTTTATATTCATCACTCATTTCCAATGATTCAACTACCACTAAAATATATATTGAGTATGAGAGAAAACAAAAAACATTCATTCCAAAACCTATAATAATGTATCATTATGTCCATCGGGTATGTGAGATAAATATTTTGGTTATACTCAACAACGAGTTCATCTAGAATCATTCACCTGGAAAATAGATGTTATGTGTTTCTTAACACTGACATAGGAATAACCCTTTCTCAGCTACATGGTGAATTCACCATACTTCTTGTAATGTTCTTATTATTACACTGTTACAATATTTAAAAACACATATGTTATTTTCATATTTTATTCAATACCCATTGTGTATGTTAGAAACATTAATTTATATTATAAATATGCAAAGAAGAAAAAGATAGTTCTTTCTTATTCAATTTAGTGTATTATAAATCTCTATATATTATTTCAAATATGTGATACAAATAACCTTCTATAAAATAACCAACAACGTTTATTTGAAGAACTATACAATGGTGTTTTTCAAGTAACTTGTAATTGACCTTTTCACATTGAATTCTAATTTATTCACTATAAGAACTAAAGATGGTATGTTCTTTAATATTATTATTACATTGTGAACCTTTCCTTAAGGGTAATGAAGCATTTAATTCAACTTGTTTTTTTATATTCTTAAATGAAATTGGAGTAATTGGGTGTAATAATGAGATTTCATGAAATATCATAGTTTACCTTTCATGTTAACACAATTATTGTATAATCATCATAATCAATTTTTTCTTAACATTCTCCTTGTAAACTTCTTGGAGATGAGACTACATGTGATATTATCCCTGACATGATGTAGTGACCACAAATAACATCACACATTGATGATAGTATTATGACAGAACCATCATGTGCTTGATTCATTAGTCTCTTGTAAGTAGTTTTACACCCTCACTTCTTGAGGTGGATTAACAGGTTGGGAAAAATGCACCATGAATTTCTCATATAGTTTTATTATGTGAAAGCGTCTGTACTAAATTCGAACTTTGTTTCTTGTTTGGACATTAACTCTATCAAATTTTTAATTCAGTTTTACTTGTGGTATTTTTGTCCATTTTTCTACAAAAATAAACTTAAACAGATTAGTACTTTTATGTTCATTACCCAATGTGACATTATTGATTAACATAATCATTAAATGTCTCCCACTATTTTATCAAATTCTTGAAACCATGTGTAGTAGAATCAGAATACTCTGTTTCATGATTATTCTAATGGAAATGATCCTTCAACCTCCCCTCATAGTCAACAAGATATGGAAATGCCACTACTTGGAGAGTTCAAGGTAGGCGTTTGTCTAGACAAACATATTAACTCATGGTTCCATTATCTATTGAGTGAAGTTCCAAATTATAAAATAATTTCTTGATTTACTCAATATATTCCTCTAAAATTATATCAAGTTATATATAGATAATCCTCATTTCCACTTTAGATAAGTCAACCCAATTATCATATTATAACTTTTCTATAGTAAGAGGCTCCCTCAGCTATGTCATGATCGCACCCCAAACACTTGGTTTTGTTCAAACATAAATGATGGAAGGCTGTTGTGACATAATATTTCATTGATGGTTTTATGTTTTTCTCTCGACGAATGTAATACATTTATGTTAATCTTGTTCATCTATGTTTTAACACCCACAACTAAACATTAATAGAAAAAAATACGGCTCTTCTTTATGAATTTAATTATTTATTATTTTATGTTTTTCTCCATCTGTTTATAAATGATGGAAATAATAAATAAATTCATAAAGGTAAACTACTACCTAACTAGTCTTGAGCATCTATGTGGACTAGGGGCATTATAACTAATTCAATTCATGACTCTTGATGTTGCTCACACCCATCCTGTACATCTTCTTTTTCTGGAGTATCTCCTTGTATTGGCGGGGTCCTCATCACATCTTGAATCTTCTTCAACCAAATTACAAATATACTCACGCACAGGTGAGGGGGACTAGGTGTATAAATTTACATCAGGTAAATTGGACAAAAAGGTCCTTATACCTTTTAAATGAAAATAAACTTGATATGTAGACCTCCTATTTAATTAAATACTGACATCACATGCAATAATTAAATAAATAAATGAAAAAATACATGGGTTAGTGCTCAAGAATAGTAATTGGGTAAAATAATGCACAATAAAATTAAATTTCATTAAATAAGTATGAGGGATATTTAATTATTTTCAATAAACTAAATAATTAAATAATTTACTTAATTATCGGTCTACTAACTAATTTAAATTTAATAACAAAAATAAATTAAATAATTTAATTCAATTTAGTTACTAAAATAGCTTAATTTTATCCTGGAATTAAAAGTTATTATTTTCAACCGTAATTAATATATTAATAAAATTAATTTAATTATGTAAATTAAATTAACAAGTTATATTAATTTAATTATAATCTGAGCCCTGAATCCCTGCTTAGACTCATTGCAGGTCACTTCGAACCTGTGCAGACCTGCAACAGGATGACGAATGATTGTATTGGTCTTATCTATACTAGGCAGGTCTTCCCATACCCATACATGGTAAGTCAGATCTTCTCGGTACTATTTAGAGGAAACTCTGGTTGTCCTGAACCGATCAAAAGTTACCTACACATAGGTGAAGACCGAAGGCAGCTGGAAGCTCTGGGAGGAGCGGGCTGTCGTAGTCTATAAATTACCCAAACGCTCAGTCGGTGCAACATGGTGAAGTCGGTGTGATGCATTGAAGGAGGTTGGTGATAGTGATCGTCCAACAGTAGGAAATGGTGGCCTGAGGTGGTGTCCAAAGACGATTCAAGGAATAGGAGGCTGTGGGAAGGTCAGTGAAATGGTGGTCTTAGTCACCAGAGGGCGGATCAAGGCGGGGTCTGGCTAGCATGGATCAGTCCAACGGTGTGCCTTAAGGTGACGGGGCCCTCCTGGATTATGGGGTCTGGCTCCGATGGGAGATGGGTTGGAGGGTGTCTACTAGGGCCACAAGAGGAGGCCAGAACTAGGGATGGATCCAGTTCCTGCTAGAACTATGGGATGTGGTGTCTTCGACATAAGAGGAGGTCGGCGGCCTTTGATGGCCCTTCAAGGTGGGGGGAATCCGAAGGTGGGGTCACAACTTCCGGATGGGGGAGGGTGTGTCAGATGGCCATGGGTCACCAGGTGGGAGCAGTTTAGCAGGGCCATCCGCATAATGAAGAGGGAACCGGTGGGGTGTCACGATATGGTCATGGAAAAGGCTGGTGCGGTGAGCCTACTGTGTGCCACGGAAGGAGACGCTACTGGAAAACTAACCTATACCAACAATTTGGAACCATTGGTATATTCCTCCAAACCGTTGGTATAGCCTATACCAATGGTTTGGAGAACAGTTTCCAAGTAAGCCGTTGGGATAGGTCTATACCAACGGTTTTGGGAAAACTGTTGGTATAGACCTATACCAATGGTTTTGGAAACCATTGGTATAAGTAATATGAAAATATATACCAACGGTTATTGAACCGTTGGTATATGTATTTCAAAAAAAAACATTCGCTGAGATTTGATCCCAGGACCCCTAGTTTATCATTGAATGACTTAACCACTAACCTAACATGACTTTTGTGAACATAATTACATAAATATATATATTTATTCTCATAATTATTTTAAATTTTGATTTATATAATGCTCTCGGTAAGAAGAAATGATAAAAAATCAAAGGATCTATACCAACGGTTGTCAAAACCGTTGGTATAGATTTTGATTCTGGATTTTGATTCTGGGTGAAGGTTGATATATGGGGGACCATTCCAAATGGTTTGGCCAAAACGTTGGGATATGTATACCCTTTCCCAACAGTTTGGCCAAACCATTGGGAAAGGTGTCCACAAAGTGGACTTTTCCTATCGTTTGGCCAAACCGTTGGGACAAGTGGCCTCAAAGGGGGCTTTCCCAACGGTTTGGCCAAACTGTTGGGAAAGGGAACCTATACCAACAGTTTTTACAAACCGTTAGTATATAAGTGTTGGGAAAAGTCATATTTCCAGTAGTGAGACGACCTGGGGGGCCGTGTAACCCCCACTTGTTTATTTAAATAAAAAGAAATATTTTTTATTATTTTCAACTACCTCCCCAATCCACATACCCACTTGGGTTTTTTAAAATTATAAAGTCTCCCCATGCTTTTTTTCTTTTACAAAAGTCCATGCCCCCTTTTTTTTGGTAAAAGGATTTCCACATCCCGTTCTCATTTTCCAAATGCTAAATAGATTTTAAATATAATAATATTAAATTATTATTTTAATAATGATAATTCATTTTTATTATATTATTATAATAATTTGATAAATATTTTTCTAATAATAAAATTATTGTGAAAATTATTAAATTATAAAATTATAATTTTCACAAATTTGGATTATTTCCATTGAAAGGATGAAATCTTGATCAGTTCTGCTAGATGAAATAATATTTTAAAACACAAGATCTAAACACCAAATCGATCCAAACCATAAAATATAAAATTCCCATAACTCGGTCATTCAAAATCGGATCGACATGTGTTTTGAACTATTGTGACAGATTTCAAATCCTCTTCTTAAAATTAATTCAGATTAAATTTTATAGGATCCGAAAATCTACGCTATCAACCTAATACCATTTAATGGATCTGTGGCCCACATCGAAAGCCAATGGACTGAGGATTTTAATAACTATCATTGACCAGATGACTGAAATTTTTATCTCCAATGATCCAAGCCCCACTAAGGTCCGAGGATCTCGCATAAATTATAAAAAGAAAAAAAATTAAAATAAATAACATTCACGTATCAGAACTAAAACTGCAGTTGATTGCAACACATAATTGGTTATCATCAATTAAATTATCCATATTACGTTCCCTCTAGATAATCTGCACACACTTCTAAAATCATTGGAGTTCCGGTCATCAATTTCTGGGTGCTATCACGGTGATCCGACGATGCATTCGATGCCATGATGATCACCACATCGAGAGGCATTTGATGCTTGAGAAATTTCATGATCTAAGTTCATGGATCGAGATTCTCTATGTCTATAGAGAGAGAGGGGAGAAATTATCTGGTTTTCATTCCACAAAATTAACGAATAGTTCATGGAAAGAGAGCCTCACCTCTATTTATAGTGGAGTTTCCAAATACCCAGTTGGGTTCCCTGACCCCCATTTATTTCAACGTACACTTAATAAATGATTATGACAAAGTAATCTATGTCAATATTATTTATTATTTTATCACCTAATAGTAATATATATATATATAATATATTAGGTGATAAAAACTAAGCCATTTAACTCAACTCGTTATCCAGATTAATATTAAATGAACCTTGAATATTAAAATAATATTTGTTCGATTAATATTATCTTGCATTTACTAAATTTTTAAATACATTAAATAAATTCCATCCCAAATATACATAACATGAATAATACTGAATTTATTTAATTTATAAATGATCAATAACTTGAACAACACTCGGAACCCGTGGTGGGGCCCACCTTGCCCAATATGCCTATTCAACTAAATAGGGAGGATTATTGAATATGTTATTGTCTGTGACACTATAGTCCCTTATCTAGATAGAAATGAATAATGTCCACAATCTAAGAGAGGATTCTAGCAACCCTTCATGCCCCATAAATAGATAAGCATAGTCATAGCAATCACTATCATCCTACGAACACTAACTGTGTATTATAATCTCATTTTCATAAAATATATCATAATGCAGGATACAGACTTGTGTCATCATCCTTTTCATTCTTTAGTATGTATCTATCTAACATGATGGATTTTCATTTCAACTACTTTTTCCAAAGACTTAGAATTGTAGCACCATCCTGATCACCCAGTCCTGAGATATACAACTTCCATAACCCGGAAGTAACCAATGCTTTATCAACCATTCAACCAATTTCATACCACCAACAACACACCCAAACAAGCGAACTTTCCATGATTTCAATACCATTTTTTCATTGTATCAAAGTACACAATCAAATGGTTCAAGATATTAATGATCTCATGTTAGGAGACGAATAAACATGTTCGTAGATAGAAACAAGCAATGACACCCAAAACATGTGTTGTTCATATTAGTGGGTCTATCCTCATGATCTTGCTACTAGGGATACCCAAGTGTGAACTTCATGAGAAGAAGTATCAATGCTTATGAGCCCCCACAAACTAATAGTAAAACATTAATTGTGTCCAATCAGTATGATATATCTATACCATATGACCTTGGTATATGATTAATGGCATTTTATCCTAAGGTTCCCCTTATAGCATGGGAATTACTATAACATTTTTATATAGAAATTAATCTAGAAGATTACCCTTAAATAATGGATGCAGAAGATTCTACACAATAATAGTAAGAAAACATCATATATAGATAATTTTATACATGATATAGTAATCAAAATTACATCATAGTTGGGTATAGGGAACCCATTATTTAAACAAAATACTGGAGAGAAATGATAGAATCATGATTGAAGACATGCCAATCTTGAAGGATTAAACTGATCTATTCCCTAATGAATTTTGATTCCTTCCTCCTAATTGAGTGGCTATGTTCTCAATTTAACTTATTCCTATAACTCTTCCTATATCAACAAAACCTTATATAATGGCCACAATTGAGCTAGAATAACTAAATAAGTTGTTTTAGGGGAGTCAGGGCAAGGGTTTTATATACCTGAACGCTTCACCCCGAGGTGAAATAGTCCCCTTCATCAAGAATAATTATTGATTAATGTGCCTCTGAATTGATTATCGTGATCATAAAAAAACCATGATAATGAACATGTATCCCCTATCATAGTTAGAGGACTTGTTTGATCATCTACATGGGGCCAGTTATTTATCTAAGGTGGATCATTATTTAGGATATAACCAATTAAATGTGTGGAAGGAATATATTCCCCAGACCTGCTTTCTAATAAAGTATGGACATAATGAGTTCATATTCATGCCCCTCAGACTCACTAATGTGCCATAAATTTTCATTCACTTAATGAATAAAATCTTTATAGATTACCTCTACTAATTATTGGTTTACTTTATTGATGCTATTATGATATAATCCATGAGTAACGAGAAACCTGTGGAGAATTTGAATATTTTACTAAAACAATGATAAAGGATGAATGATATGAAACATATGTCAAATGTGAGTTCTGAATGGAGGAAGTATCATTATAGGTGAATGTAATCACTATAAAAGGTATTTTTATGCACACTTCCATGATAAAGGCAATTGAATATAGGCACAAACCAACATATGTAATGGAGATCCAAAGTTTATTTTATATATATGAGTATTATCTGTGACTTTTAAAGAACTTATCATGATTGTTCATCCCAAAAACCAAAAAAACCTAGAAGTTAGACAAGATTTTTTGGACCAGTGATTTTGAAAACATCTTTGAAGAGTTTAGAAATAGGTGTATCACTACACAAGTGCTCACACTTCCAACAAGTATGGAACTCTTTGTGATTTACATAGATTCTTCATTGACACTCTTAGGATATGTACTGATGAAAATTGAATGCCAAAACCTCAATGAAGTTGAAAATTCATGAGAAAAACTATCCCTTGCATGATCTGGAGTTGGAATCTATGATCATTGCATTGAATATATTGTGTCATTATCTATATGGGGAGAAGTATGAAATATATACTGTTCATAAGAGTCTCAAATATATATTCACATTGAAGAAGATTCATATGTGCTAGTGATGATGGTTAAAGCTCTTCAAGGATTATGACTTCCCAATCCACTTCCATCCTGGTAAGGAAATTAATGTTGTGGATGATCCAACTATAACGAATCCTAAATCATTTATCAATATTGAGAATTGAAATGGATCCAATATTCTTATATTTGAAAAGGATGTACATGGGATTTATTAAGGAATATCATCTCTGAAATGACTGCACAACCATCCCTCATATAGAAAATAATTAATTCTCTAATGAATGATGTTAAAATTTAAAAAGGGTGTAATCTTTCAAAAATGGAAAATCCTTGGAGTTATATATGGATGAGGAAGGACTCACGAGGTTTTAGTCACAAATATATGTGCCATCTAATCAATAGATAAAGAATGAGCTTCTTAAAGATGCACATAGTGCAACCATTTTTATTCACCTAGGGAGATCTAAGATGTATCAAGATCTCTGAAAGAACTATTGGAAAGAAAATATGATAAAAGGAGACCGGGGAATATAAATGAAAGTTCCTGGTATGTCTGCAAGTGAAGGCTAAAAGAAAAAAAATCTGAAAATATGATGCAATCATTAACCATACCAACATGTAAATGGGAACATCACCTTGGATTTAGTCACTACATATATGAATACAACTATAGGAAACAATTATATATAGGTTTTTGTGGATCATCTTATAATGGTAGCTCACTTTAAAGAAATTCGAGAGGACTCCTCCCTTGATCAACTTTCATAGATATACATCACATAAAAAGGAAGGCGATAGAGAATACCATTGTCAATTTGACCAGATCAAGATATGATATTCTTATCCATGTTCTGAAATGTCACTAACGTTTTCTAAACATGGAGCTAAACATTAATACAGCTGATCATCCTCAAACTTATGTCCAATTTGAGCGATCAGAACTTGTTCTATGGACTTCAATGGTAGATGGTACCAACATCTGACATGGGTCAAATTATCCTACAAAAAGTTTCAACTCAAGAATCAAAATGGAATCATATGAATCCTTTTATGGGAAAAGATATCTAACATTGTCATACTAGGATTATGTTAGTGAATGTAAGATGATATGACCTATAATAGTCGAAGAAAACATACAAAAGGTGAAAACCTTTCGGTAGCACATCAAGGGATCCCAAATTCAATTGAAGAGTTATGATGGTAATCGTCGATGAGACCATTAGTTTATGGTTGGATACATGGTATTATTCTATAAATATATATAGAAATGGATCAAGAGATTCAGGAAGAAATAAATATGATTCCAAGGTACATCATCTCCATTGAAATTCATAATCAAGTTGGAGCTATTTCCAATTGGGTAGAAATTACACCAACCATGTCTTAAGTAACCAATTTATTAAACATATCCTTCTTGAGGAATTAAATTCTAGATACTTCACCTATACTAAATTTAGTTGTGATACAATTGGAAAATGATCTATCATATGAGAAGCAGCCAATGAAGATCTTGAATATAAGAGATAATTCTCTATATAATAAGACTACTCACCTGGGGAAAGTAATATAGTGTAACCAAAAGTATGAAGAGGAAACATGGGAACCTTAAGAAGTGATGAAGGAGAAGTTCCATCACCATTATTCAACATAGAATTTTAAAAAAATTACAAGGGTGAAATTTCACATTTGGCGAAGAATGTTACGACCCAATATTTTTAAAATGAAATTTCCCTTATAATAATTGGTTCATATAGTATAAATCACATAAAATAATATTAAGAACCTAATAAAAACATTATAAATTAATAATGAATGAAATAACTGGTATTTCTAGAAGATAAGAAACCTATACTGATGAAATAGTAACTTTACCATTAGAATAGTAATGTTACCCTTATAAAGAGTAAATCTGGAAAAAAATAGAAACCTAATATATGAAGGTATAAATAATTTTTATCCATCTTATATATGAAAATATAACTATATCATATTATAAGTAAATAAATTTTTTATAAATTATTAATTAAGTGTTTATATTTTTATAAAAAAAGTGTTTATTTCCATATTAAAATTAATATAATGTTTGGAAATAAAATTTATTTATATAAAATGTATACATAAATTAATATTTTTTAAATTATGATTATATGATAATTTTATGAGACCTTGATTATATTTTCAATGTATTATAGAAGCAGTTATAATTTTAAAAATTGGCATTTACTACGTAAATGATGATTTTAATTAAAAATTAATTTTCTCCCATTTAGAAAATTATTTTCATAAAATAGAGTTAATTTATTAATTCTAGTATAGATAATGTTTATGGTGATTTTTTGTTATTTTCTTGAAATATTTTAATTTTTTAGGAATATTAAAATAAGGTAATTTACAGTTTCAACTAAATACTTGATTTATTGAGTCATAGATGATGTTTGGCTGATGGAAGACTATAATATTGAACTATAATTCATAATTTTAATATATTAAGTGACAAATCTCAAACAAGTTTTATTCTAGAGACAAAATAATAGACAAATGAATTAACAAATGTGAAAACACCCCTCTTTTCCAATATAAATACCCCCTCTTCCCCTCACGCCTCTCTAAATTTTTACTGATCCAAATTCTTATAAAATTTATTCCCAATCCCCTCCACCACATCCATGATCCTTTGGTCTCCACAAAAAACCAATACCAATCCCCCTAATATGGTTCTGAAGAATAAATATTTAAGAGGTAAAATCCACATTCTATTCTTTTAATTTCTTTTCATGTTCTTTTCTTTTTTATTCTATCCTCACCTCCCCTCAAAAAAATTGAAGGATTACTCTTATATCTTAAAAATAATGGAATTTTATTTTTTCTATTAGAATAATTCATCACAATTTCCCTTTCCATATACTTTTTTATTAAAAATGAAAACATCATCTATGGTGTGTTAATTTATCACATTTAAAGATGAAAATGTTTTCAATTTCCATTCCCTACTTCAAGACCGATAAAATAAAATTATTATTAAACATGATTATAATATATATATATATATATATATTAATTCTGATTTTATGTTTTATAACCATTATATATAGATCATATTAATTAATAAACAAATAATTTTGATGATTGAAAAAACACAAAAATAATCTAAATGTTATCATTAATACCCTATTTAATGATTTGTAATCAACCTAAATGATCAAATGAACTATATAACCATTTAATATTATTAATGTTAATTAATAAAATATAACTTCAATTTGAGAAAACGGATCTAATTTTCTATGATTTTACATACATATATTTAAGTAAACTAATCATGAAAACCAGGGAAGCCAACACTCCAAACCGATGAAATTGAGTCTCATAACCCCTAAAAATGCCATAAATGAATGCGGTAAAATAATAATAAATTAAATATATATATATATATATATAATTTTATTAATTAATTAATTAATTAATTTATTCTCATTATCTATCACATAATGATCAAGTGTAGAATAATTTCAGACATAAGGTAAGAGATCCTACCTCAACCTCTGTTTTATTCCATTGGGTTACACTTTCTCTCAAATTGTCCTAATGTAATGAATCTTTATTTTTATATAATTATTATAAATTCCTTTTTTATGATCCATAATCATGTATCTATATAATTTAATTCTTCTATTAATGAGAAATACATATTTTAAAAATGTTCCCTTCTCAAATCATCCTAATAAGCGAGTCCGATTCAAGGAAAATTCCTGATTTCATTTTCAAGTGCGCTCCATAATCTATTTTCATACACAATTATTTTTCCAAATATTGAATTTTATCATAAAAAACAATCATGTATAATTTCTGGTTCGGTTAAAAGAATTATGTATTTTCTTTTTTTAATGACTCTTTAATATCTTTCCTTAAAACCACCCTAATATTGCTAATTTTTAAAGTCTCCTAAACAGTATATAAAAATATTTTCACTTATTTTGGACACAATTTATCATTATATATGCATATTTTCATTTATTAATTCTCATTTATGTTCTAAATCCATAATTCCATGGAAAATTTTATGGTATTCCCATTTGTAATGCCTCGTGACATGATTAGGATACCCATTTCATTTCATGTGTATCCCTTATGTTATGTTCGGTTACTTATGTATGATTCTTCATGTGGAAAAAATAATCATGAAAATTTTGTGATGGATAGTAACATATAGAACACCAACTCATTGGGTAATATTTAGTCTCATGAGACATTATACAGGGATATAGAGTGAACCTAATTCCATTATAGGAATTTTACCACTCTGTCTTAGATGATATCCTTGACTCATGTTTATATAATGTTATTTTATGTTTCCACATTCCTAAAGTTTCATGTTTATATGTTAAAATGTTATAAATTTTATTTTTCTTATTTTTATTTTTTTCTATGCCTTTATGCCATCATATTATGGCTTCTAACCCATGCTCTATATTTTATTCTTATGCTTATTCCATAATTGGGATTTTTAGATCATCCATTTTGCCTATGTATTCCCTAGGTTATCCTATGTAGATATAAGGGCTCAAATGGAGTTATGATATCATTATTAAGATAAAATAAAATATGTTTTTATTTTTGTTTCATGATGCTTAATAACCACCCATGACACTAGACATTACGGTCATTGGTTTGTAATATGATGTTTAATTATGCTTAATATCATGTAATAAAATGTATAAAGGCTAGGAAAACTATATGTGTGGACATGTTTTCACATTCATACAGTTTTTAAAGGGTTTAATTTTATGTCCTTAATGTAAGGAGTTAACATATTTTTATTTATATATGTTCACATAGTTGTATGTTTATGTGTTTTCAATGATTACATGTTTTATGAAAATGTTATTTTGTCATCAGTAATGTAATTTTTTGATTTATATCTTATAAATTGCTAATAATTATTCCATGACCCAATATTATGATATATGTTAAGAGGGGTATTATTTTCAAATATTGTGTTTAGGTTTTGATATTCTGAGGTTCATATATTGCTTAATATATCCCTTGTTTACCCCTAATGGGAATCTGAACTCAACCATTTATTATTATTATCTTCCCCAAGATATGAAGCATGGAATTTGGTACTATATTTCAAAATTGGTTCTATATATAATTAAATTAGTGAAATTTGATATAAATATTTTATGAACCAGTTGTTTATATTTTAGTGTTTCTAATAGAACTGGACGATTATGATTCTTTGCCATGTGTATGTGTGATTTAATGAATATTCATCTAAAAGTATATAATATCTATGTATGAAAATCATAGGATGATATATTTGGTATTACAGTGTGGGATTAGTTATACATTTAAAATTAGGATGATAAAAACCTATTATAAACATTAATTATTAGTCTAAATTTTAGTTTACATTCCTATACTTTCAGTAACGATCATGAATAACCTAGGATTAAACATAAGATATTATTTATTAAAATTAAATTTGCATGATTTTGTGATTTTTACACTATCATTAGTATTTTCAACACTATAAATTTGGTTTTATTAAATGGATGTAACCTAAAAGAGATGCATTAGTGCTGAATGTAATGGGAAATGCAATGATTTTCCTCCTGGGAAACCGAATGTTATGGGATCTGCGATGAAAAATATTATTAATATACTCACACAATAAATGATTTATACTAGGATTCCAAATGAGAATATGAGGGAGAAACATTATATTGAGTTCATTATGAGGCAATTACCACCTTCTTTTAGTGGATCTTCTGATCTACTAGTGGTTGAGAAATGGATCAACACCATTGAGAAAATTTTTTTTTCTTCAAGGATTATGAAAAGACACGTTTTTATATATTTTTATCATCTACAAGGTGATTATGATCAATGGTGTAATATTATTAACAATATGAGTACCTAATAAAAAATTCAACCATTATAATGGGATAATTGTAAGATTATATTACTCAGAAAGTATTCCCCTCATATTCAACATAAAATGTTAGAGAATAAATATCTAAAGTTGAAGAAAAATTATGAAGATTCTATAGATACTTATGAGAAACATTTTACAAGGCCTATAAGGTATGACAATGGTATAATTATTATTCATGAAAATAAAATATTTCCATTCTTTGTTGTCTTGAAACCAATTCATTGAATGACATTATCCATAAGGGAGTTTTGGAGTAATAAGAAATGCCTTAAATTTTAATTGAACATTGAAATGGAAACCAAAAGTCGTAAGGGTTCCGATAATAAGAGAAGTAAGATGGATCTTTATAGAAAATCTACTGGTTTTTCACATGGACCGAAGAAATTATTTTCTTCATCCTACTTTATAAACATTTTGGATGGAGCACTCTGGTGAATGTTTGAAAGAAACAAGAAAATGTTTCAACTGTGGGAAGTATGTCCATCATGCAATAGAATATCAGAGTAATGAAAAGAGTCCTATCAATGAATTAAATGGAAAAATATCTCAATAGAATGCACCAATCATTCTACAATTCAATAAATTCATAGAGTATTCACTTTATTCTAGTCAAATCATGAATCAAAAAGTATTTGATGACTGACAACAACAACCTATGAAGCCTATAGAAAAATGTAAATATCATGTGATCATAACTTCCAACGTTGTTTATGATAATGATGTTATGAAAGTTATACATATCCTCCACTATAGATCAACTAGTTTCTTATTTGATTCTTGATCCACCCACTCTTTTAATTTTAAATAATTCCCTGAGGATATCACAATATAACCTCAAAAATTAGATGTTGTATTATCTATGAAAAATCCTAATTGAACAATGATCTCATCTCATATTTATTGATTTTCCACTATTGATGTTTGTGGGAAATTGATTCTAACAAATCATGGTATTATCCATATAATTTAATTTTATATGATTATAATAATGGATTTTATTTCATTATATGGGGCCCATATTAATATTAGAGGAAGAGAAGTCACATTTTATATTTCAAATGAACTAATAACCGTTTACTAATTCAAGGATTAATTTGAACATCCAAGTGAAATTTCATCCATATTATGGGTCATAAATACTATAAATGATTTTTTTCTATCTTAGATGGTTATGGAGAAACTAAAAATTAACGATAAACCAATTTTTTTGTAATTTTTTGATGTCTTTCATGAATATTTTTTAGTACTTCCATTGAATCCTGATGTTGAGATTTCAATTGAAATAATACATGTTTCTATGCCTATTTCGAATAATCCATATATTATGGAACCAATTGGGTTTTAGGAATTTAAGAAATGACCCTAAGAGAATATCTATAAGGTATTCATACTCCCAAGTGAATCACCATGGGTCTCACCAGTTCTATTTATTAAAATAAAATATGGATCTATGCGACTCTTCATTCCTTATCGAGAACATAACAATATCATTAAAAACAAGTATCATATTCCCTATATTGATGACTTATTTGACCAATTATGCTAAGCTCAAAACATTTACCTGATTTAAATTCATTTAGGTTATGATAAATTGAGATTCATGATGGGGGATATACTCAATATGACATTACTTACAAGGTGTGGACACAAAAAATTTATATTGATTCTTTTTTGTCATACTAATTCCCTGAATGTCTTTCTAGATTTAATGATTCGACTCTCTAGAGACTATCTTGATTAGATTTCAATAGTCTCTATGGATGATATATTTTAATATTCAATGTGTATGGAAGAGAATAAAAATTACTTAAGGGTTTTAATGAAGACCCTAAGGAAGGGAATGATTTATGGAAAATTTACAAATTGTGAATTTTGGCTTCATAATGTTTCATTTTTTTAGTCATTTAATCTCATGTGAGGGTATGTTAGTGGATTATTCATGTATTGAAGCTGTTGAGAAATGGATGAGACCAACCATAGTGACCCAAATTTATAGATTTCTTTGGATTTATTTATATTATTAACATTATATGAAACATTTATCATGATTATCTAATAAAATCATGAAGTTTACTCGTAAGGGGTTTATGTTTATATAGAAAACTAATGGGATGGTAATTTCAAGGTCCCGAAGAGAAG
Organism: Viscum album; assembly: GCA_963277665.1. Taxonomy (NCBI): domain Eukaryota; kingdom Viridiplantae; phylum Streptophyta; class Magnoliopsida; order Santalales; family Viscaceae; genus Viscum; species Viscum album. The sequence goes on along the minus strand of OY728135.1, from coordinate 367,887,136 downwards.
GTTGGTCAGTGAACCTTTGCCTACACTATACTATGGTTGGGAATGGTTTGAGATCTATAGTGAGGATTGAAAGTAGGGTATGGTATGTGTTCTTGTGAACAATAATATAGTGATAGCTTATGCCTTACTCTAAAAGATGTTTTATGAGAAAAATTATCAAACTCATGATTTGGTGTTAGCTGTGAAAAGTTTTGAATAAAAAATATAGAGGCTTTATCTATATGGAGAATGGTGTGACATATATAATGATAAAAAATCTTTAATGTATATTTTTACTCCAGGAGAGTAGATCATGTAGCAAATAATATGGTTAGAGTTGATTAATTATTATGACTTCCATATACAATACCACCATAGGAAAGCAAACAAGGTGGTAAATTTATTTACCCGAAAGGATCATGCTATTTTATCTATGATGAGGATAAAAAAAGATCCAATATTTATGGATTTATAATGGATGGATCTGGAAATTATAAAAAATGCGATAACTCTTATCTGGATTAAATGAATATTCAACCATCTAATGAAGCGATGACTAAATATGTGTGGAACTATGATGTAGATCTATAAAAGATGTTATGGAATTTTTCATATTATACCATTTATTGTGATTGAATGATAATATTCAGGAACCATGTATGTGTTACAACCATTAAATATTTAAAAAAAGAGCTTTTAGATGAGGTTCATAGTTCATCATTCCCTATTCATCCTGAAAGTAAAATGATGTATAGATACCTAAAAAAATATTTCTTGAGTGCTTTCATAAAGAGATAGACTATGGAGTTTGTTTCTCCCTACTCGGTTTGAGGGAAAGTTAAGGCCGAGTGATAGATGTATAAAGGGATGTTACATCTCATAGAAACAAAATAATGGAAATTGGAAAACTTCCACATGGATTCTATCATTGGACTCCCCAAAACATTTAAATTCTACATTCCTTGTCGATTATTGTTGGTCTCTAAACGAAGTCATCCAATATCATTTTTATTATAGAGGAATTATATCTTGATTATATTTCTAGTATATATATTAAATAAGTTGTAATATTCCATTGAGTACCACTTTACGTTGTGTCTAATGGGGATATGAGGTTTACCTCAATGTTCTGGAGAAGTATTAATCAGGATCTATATACATAGTTTGGTTTGATCACTACTTATCAACCTTAGACAAATGGTAATTATGATATGAATATTCAAAATATAGTAAACATGTTGAGAACATTCTCTATAGATTTAAAAGGTGGTTGGGACCATAAACTTCCATTGGTATAATTTTATTACAGGAATATATTTCTTTATGGAATTCATATAGATCCTTAGGAAGCTCTCTGTGGTAATAAGTGTAGAACACCAACAAGATTTATTGAATTTGGGGGAATAACACTATTAATACATGAGATAAATGATGATATTACCTAAAAGGTAAGAATAATAAAACAAAACATAAGAGACTCACAGAGTTTCAAAGAAGGTTTTGCTGACAATAATTGGGGATATTTAGAGTTTGAAGTTGGTGACAATGTATTTCTATAAAAATATCCCCAGAATAGGGATATACGATTTTGATATAACTATAAGCTATGCCCTACGTGTATTGTTACTTTTGAAATAATTGATTGTATCATGACAGTAGCTTATCAATTTCATCATTCATTAAATATTTCATAGGTTCATGATGTGTTCCATGTATTTATCTTAAGGAAGTATAAAAAAATCCTTCACAGTTACTAAACTCAAACATCGTACCATTGGACAAAGATATTTATTATAAAGAGAATCTTCTAGAGATTATGGATCCTATATATGAAGTTTTATAAAACAATACCAATCACGAGGTTAGGGTTCTATGGTGAAACCAATAATTTGAAGAAGCCATCTCGGAACTTGAGGATGCGATGGGGCATAGGTATCCTCATTTGTTTGTATCCCAGTAATGAATTTTTAATTTGAAATTCATTTTAAAGGGTGTATAATATAACACATTAAGATTTTATGGTATGTCTATTTTTAAATTTAATCTATTTGATAACTTATTTAATATCCCTAACTTGATGGACACTAAACTTGTGCCCTGGTCTGTGTCACTACATAACCTCAAAACACCTCCTCGTACGCTAGAGGCTGCCAAAAATTGGAAAGGCTCTATAGAAACATGTTGGGAGACCATACCATATTTACAAGATCATTTCACAAATGATAAAAATAACAAATGAAGGAAACAATAAATAAAAAAAATTAACATGTATTACAATCCATTTCATAAGACTGGATACAAAGAAAAAATAAACAGTAAATATTTCATGTCATATTAATAGTGCCAAAACTGAAAGAATCCCCAAAATAAAGTCCAAAATTTTAATCCCAAAACTACTATTAACTCAAATTTTAGATCCTTATCCAAGAAAATAACAAGTATGAATCAACTCATTAGCATAGGTCCCTTTTTCCTTATCATGTATTTCCACCATGATATATGCTCGGCTACCAAATGGCGGCTAAAGAAGCGTGTGAGATCAATGTAGTTGGCCACCAAAAATGGTGTCAAAACAATTTCCAGACAAAACTGATAGAGCCTGAAAGTAAAATTAATTAACAATATAAGAAAAAAAATAACTTAGGTTCCATTAGTTTACAATATTCACTTTATCCATTTCCATCATTTTTTTTCATATTTATCACTAGGTCTATGTATTAGAAATTCACACCATTTTAATTATGCATATGATGGTCTAATATTATTCATAATAGAATATGTTATATTCCCTAACTCACATGGGAAAAACCATTTCACATTCAAATTATATCACACTTACTTTGGATCCTCAGTCTAGGTAGTCTCATCCAATGGAACTCTTAGAGGCATAGTGCCTTAGTTTGACTTCATAACCCATGCATTTTAGGGATGAGGTTTACAGCCACAGTCCAAACCAACCCATGGAGGTATAACCTCAATTCAATTCCCCACATACCTCCAATGAATGTTCACATTCTTATTTATCCATTTACCATATATGTCATATCGCAAACCTTACTCAATTGAAAACACACATTCAAATTTCATTGTTAATAATCATGGGAATTTAACATCAACCTTAACATGTAATGTATATTAAAAAATTATCATACATTATAAAATTTTACAAATTTTTATTCTATATAACTTAATCCTTAACACATTTCCATTTCAAATTCATCATCCATTTGACACTTTCACATTAACTTGTTTAACCAGTTTTCACATTATGTCAAAAAAACCCTTATTCATTGCAAAAAACAAGACACACTAAAAATAGTCCATCTTTATAATTTATCATACATGTCATCACATTAATCAGGATAACTATTTCAATATAATTCAATTTCATGCATAAATGTACTATATTCCATGTTTGGACATGTTGGTGCACCCCATGGGTGGCCCTATTCTAGACTAGTCAACCTAAATAGGTCCCATATATATCATGATGATTTTAAATCATCACATAACCAACCATGTTATCAAATATTTCTTATTTAATTAAATTCACATCATGTGGGATGAAATATCATTACTAAACATGCAAAAATCTATGGAAAATTTACTGGATAGAACTTATAGATATCCATCCTCGAATCCAAAGATGAAAGGACCCTTAACCTTGTCCATAGATACAGATTCAATCCCCCATTGAGACCCCAACCTATGATCCACTATTAAAAGTGGTTTTTGGGGATTTAGAATAAGAAGAACAAATCCTGAACCCTGTTAAATAAATGATGAAGAATATGGTTAGAATTTCCTAGAATTTTGATCTTCAACCGACAACACTCAAAATGACCATGAATCAAAGGAATTCAACCCTTGGGATGGTTGGGGAAGTTATGTTCATCAATAAGATAGGAGGGGATGAAATGGGTGGAAAATAAGGTTAACATATCATAATAATTAGAGGTAAACTTGATAATTTTTTACATTTTAATGGGGATCATGGTTTGGAAAAACAGTTTTCTAAAATATTCTCCATCTTTTCACCATCTACTATCCAAGAGGGGTCCAAGTCACACGGTTAACTATGGGTCACACACAGTTTGAAAAATCATGTGGAATACCACAACCTAAACCTACATAATCTGGATCTTCCCCTTTCATGTATTTCTTAACCATTAACCCCTCCTAGATATCGCGATTTGGGAACACATATATCTCTAATCATGCGCCAATCATGCAACATGAACTAGGTGGATAAATTTATCTTTATTTCATTTTCTAAACCCCATTACACCCCTAAAAATCCTCATAACTCTATTAAACCTTATATTAACCAAACTTATATTATTTAAACCAAAATTTGAATAGTTTAACACCTTAATGATTCCCATAATATTTCATCCTAACCAACTTATAATGACTCATTGTTAAGCCGCACTCCCAAAATCACTGAGATTCAAAAGCAAAGAGATTGAGCCATTAGTCCCACATAAATAAATATCTTTCCAAAATTCCTATAGAATATTACAATGATGCCATAAAACATTAACCAATGGCCTACTCTTTCTCCAAAATAATTTCTCATTATGGACTATAATACAAATCAAATGATCTTCAATGGATGCATCAGCCTCAAGCTCAACATCCTCAATATTGATCACATGAGCTAGGTCAAGGTGATATTATTGATGCTATGAAACCTCATAATATTATGCATATCACTATACCAATGCAGAAGCATCAATTGGTATGCCACCAGTATGATCCTCTCCACCATCTCAAATGGCCCCACATACCTAGTCACCAATTTGATCAATTTACGAATTCGATAGTGACCCAACCACAACATCACCTAACATAACATACGATCAACCACCATAAACTCTAGAGGTCAATAGTGACGATCCACATATGAATTCAACCTACTCTAGGCCATTTCTATATGTTTCTAAATAAACCAAACTCATTCTAAGGTATCATATACCTGACTCAGTCTTAATAACATTGATTCCCCAACATCCATCCAACACAATAGAGATCTACTTGGTCTACCTTATATTACCTCAAACAATTCCATTTGAATCATACCCTAGTAACTATTATTACTAGAAAAATCAATAAGATTAATATTTATTCCCATGATCCAAAAAAAATCTAGAACACAATCCCTCAACAAGTCCTCTATCACATGAATAGTATGCTCTGATTGCTCGTCCATTCCTATGTAGAAGGCCACATTAAAAATCTCTTGAGTACCATGTACCTTCTATAATATCTATAAGTAGCGTGATGTGAAATGTAGATCACAATCCAAAATTATGGTTTTTGGAAACCTATGTAATCATAATACCACTGAAAGAAACAACTCACCCAACTGATCTATGTTGACAGTCTCTCGAATTTAAAAGAAATGAGCTATCTTTTTCAACTAATCCACAACCACCAAAATATCATCATTATTTCATATAATCCTTAGAAGACCTAAAAAAAATACATTATCACTTCATCCCATTTCTATTTCAGATTGGGAAATGGTTGTAACATACCACCTAGTTAATGATGCTCAACCATCACCAGCTATAAGGAAAGGCATCATTCCATAAAACCTATAACCTCCTTCTTTATCCCTAGCTAAAAATTGTGTATATGAATATCACGATACATTTTGGTCAGACTAGGGTTCACATCCCACATAAATCAATGAAACTCACACCTCCACTATCCTAACATATATTTTGTATTAAAAACATAGCCAAAAACATAAAAGAATCCATCATATCCAACAGTCAGACCTGAAGGAAAATCCACACATTTAAAACATCCCCTCAAGGTCACACATTCTGGATCCTCATACTTCCTTGCCTTAATTTAGCTCAGAAGCACGGACTCAGATACCAAGGACACAAATATTTTCTACCCTTAGCCTTAATGCACATCAAGATGTATCTCACCAAACAATTACATCATTATCCACTAGAGCATGAATCCTAAACTGCCTAATTTTGAGTCTTCCAGCTCAAATCATCTACAACATTATTTCTATTTCATAGTGTATAATCCATCTCAAAATAAAATGAATACATATACTCAACCCATATATGAAACTTAATATTCAAATATCCTTGGGAGAAAATGTAATTAAACCTCTTATGAATATTATATTCCATAAACCATTCTCCCAACAAGTTATGCTACCAAAACATTAAGGAATACACCACTGTGGAAAATTAAGGATAATGTGTTGTGTAGTTTCTTTCATTGGCCTCAACTATCACGAACCATACGAAACCACCCTACCATCCTACATCAATATTTCCCCAAGACTAACCGAAGGCACATCCCAAAATAATTTATACTCATTTCCGGTATTATGTAATATTAGAACTAGTGTGGTAGTCATCCACTTATTTAATTCCTAGAAATCTTTATCATGTGCCTCATACCATTAAAACTTTATTCCCTTCTTTGTCAAACCTTATATTGGTGATTCCAAATGAAAAAATTCTTTAATAAACCATCGGTAGTAGTCGTCCAAACCCAAAAACATCTGACATTAGAAATTTTCATGGTCTTCTAAAAAGACACAACTACATTCACATTCTCTGGGTCTATGAGCACACCTTCCTATTAGATAATGTTCCCTAATAAATTCTCCATATAAACCCAAAAAATGACACTTGAATATATTAGTATATAACAAATTCTATCTTAGTTTACTCAAGATGTTGTTAATATGTTTCCCATTATCCTTATGTTCTTTGGAGTACACCATGTTGTCATCAATAAAAATTACTATGAATAGATCTATGTATGTAGGAATGTTTTAGTTTATTAGGGCCATAAACACCTCCATCATATTGTTCAATCAAAATGGAATTAAAACAAACTCATGCAACCCATACCTACTACCTAAAGTAGTCCATGGTATGTGATAATGTCTCACCCTTATCTAATGATTTCAAAACCTCATTTCAATCTTTGAAAACACTAAATCACCTATCAACTGGTCAAATTGATTATCAATTCGATAAAGAGTGTATCGATTCTTAACCATCATATAATTTAGCTTCTGAAAATCAGTGCATAATAATAGTGATATATCAGATTTCATGGAACAAGGTACTGAATATCCCCAAGGTGGACAACTAGGATGAATAAACCCTTTATTCTCAAATTCCTCCAATTGGTTTTTAAACTCCTAGAGTTCTACCAGTTACATTATATAAGGAGGAATGGAAACTAGTATTTCTCATAGTAGAAACTCAATCTTGGAAAAAAAATATCTATCATGTGGAAGTACCATAAATTCCTTAGAAAACATATTCTAAAACTAATCCACCATATGAATAAAAATAAATTCTCTATTCCCTATTTTTCAAGAATAAGTGAATACACTTGGTTTGTGAGTTCACCAATTTGATGACAATATGGCCACACACGTCCTACCCAAACATCTCATTCACCATGATGGATATACGTGTATCCCTCAAGAGACAAGGATGATACACTAAAAAGGTGACAATAAATATGGGATTGTAACAATTCTATCTATTCCATACCCAAAATCATATAAATTCTAACATCTCACGAACAAACAAGTACCATAGGAAGTGGTACCTACCTATCTATAGAGATCGCCCCTTATATAACTTGATATTCACTCCCCAAATACCCAATGAAGTATCAATAGACATAACTCCTCAATAATATTTCACTTATTATCCTAACACACATACAAAATGAGAATAAATAAAAAAATTCTAATAACTTTTTTCAAACAATGAACTAGAAAGAGTAGAGGATACATGACTCGTACCTTAAACAGTCAATGGCCTAGCCTCACCTCTTCTAGGTGTGGGATGAACTATAAGATGGTGAACCATTCCTCTACCCTAAGATCTTATCTGTGTTCCCTAGGCTTCACTTCCATGTTGGTATGTATTCCCTCAACCTAGAGTACCACTCCCACCACCTTGATAGGTATGGCCGGTAGAGATTGAGTAGCCTACCTGACATGGGGTAATTGAATCGCTACCTATACTCAAAATTGGTCTGGGAAATTAACCAGAACCCATATTTCAAGAGTTCATATAGAATTTTTTTTATTCTCGAACCTTTCACTTGTAGGGAACTTAACTTGTGGTAAGGGACACTGACCATGCACATGTACCATCCAACCGTAATCATAGAAGAAAAAAAATATCTACTTTGATAGATTGGTTCCCTTGTCTAAATACGGTGTTTTCCATCAGCCTAGTGAAAACTCTTGAAGTTTTTCTTTCTACCATCACAATCCACACCACCGGATCACCTAATTGATATTAGATTCTCACTACAAGGATCCTCCACGAGATTTAATTCTAAAATAAGGTTATTATATACCACATCAACAAACCTCTTTAAATGAAGGATATTCACATAGCATATAATCTCATATCTAACCCTGTCCTTGATGCGCCTTGTGATTCTTGCCTCATCCTCTTCTAATGCTAGAACATAGAATTGAAAGTAGGTGAAATGGCTAGTATAATACATCACTGTCATAGTTCCCTAGGTCAAACTAATAAGATTTGTATCCTTCGACTTCCCTAAAAAATCTAGGTAGAAGTGTTCCAAAAACATTTCTTGGAATCCCTTCCATAACAAACCCTCTTCTTTATCATTATGAACTAATATTTCCTTCTATTATTTTTCATGCCCTTACAACATACATGCTTCATACTAGACTCTCTTCTTAGTAGGAGTCTCTAGATGGTAAATAATTCTAATATAGACTCTATCCAAAACCATTATTACATAGGCCCACCCTCTCTAGGATAATTCATATGGTACATCAGTTGAAACTCTCTAGTTAACTCAATCATACTTGACACAACCCACCCTAGGTACCATTCAATCATTTTTATAAAATGAGAAATGTTCTAATGGATTTTTTCTCTCATTAGTTAAAATAAATCAATTGCATTCCATACTCCACATCTAGAGGAGAATACTCAAAAACATCCTCTAATCACACAACTGGTACATGATTTCATAGCGGCATTATCCTACAATTCCAAGTACACATCTCAAAAAACAAATCGTAAAACATCCAAAATTTTCCAAAGAAGGATATATACTAGCCATGAAATCATTAATTTTTCATACAGTATCTCATCAATCATTTAATCATATAGAACACTACCCACAACTATCCCTATCGCGGGTTATGGATAACATGTGGTAAACTAGAATACCTTGTAAACTCTCTTTCCTTAGACAACTATTTAAACCTATTTCCACACTCACAACATAAATATTTCTTCTTTTTCCACATTTCTCATTCCAAAACACCCTACAAACAATATGTTAACTCATTAACAACCTTCATTAAGTAAAATTCTACAACCATTCTCTAGTTTCCTTTCCATTTAATAATTTGAATCATATTTATTAGACATTATTTTCAACTAAATTTTTATTAATGTGAATTTCATCCTAGCCTTCATGTCCCACACACCCATCTCGTGTGTGCATTTCATGATGCATGCCACCTATATCCCTAGGTTTCAATAATGAGGCATAAATTAAGAAACTAATTTTTTTCTATATATGAGTAAAACATCACAAAACAAGTGCATCATTCAATGGTGAAATATCATTCAACCATAACAACACATATAAAGAACAACAATTCCCACCTTGGGTATATGGTTTTTTCTCATACATGGGTTAGCTACTCTAAAGAATGAGATAATTACCAAGATATGTCACTATGTAATATCTTTTTTACAATCCCTAAATAGTATAGACATAGAAAATAATAGTTATAATACTAATGTCTAACACCCCTAACCCAATGACAACTAAACTATTTCCCCAAACCTGGTCTCCACATTAACTCAAGTGTACCTCCCTATATGCCAGAGGCTCCCAACTAGTAGAAAGGGACCATATAAACATGTTGGGAGACTATAACCTCTTTAACAGAGTATTCCATAGTAGAAAACAATAATAAATAGAGTAAAAAGTAAATAACAACTAATAAACATGAATTACCAACCATTAACCAAAAATTGATATAATACAAAACTAAATAATAAATATACTAAGGCATATAAACAGAGACAAAAAAATGGAAAACCAAAATAAATACTAATAGCTAAATCCCCAAAATGGGTACTGACTCTAAGTGTAGCTCCTCATCCACACACATCCCATGCCAAACTCAACTCCCTTGTATAAGGACTTTTCCCTTGTTCTATCCAGGAACTATGAAATCTATTTGAGTACCCAAAGGCGGTCAGAGCATAGTGTGGGTACAACTTTTTCAGCCACCACCAACAGTGTCTACAAAATATATAGTCTAAACAGAAAGTGCATGCAAGTACAAGTAAATGAAAATATAATAAAATCATAACTGGGGTGTCATTAGTTAACAATATTCACTTTATCCATTTCTATCATTTATTCCATTTTTATCTCTAATTCCTTGGGGTATGCATTTACAACATTTTCATTTTTCCTATTCCAATCAAATATTATGCATAAGGTAATAAGTCAAATTCCATAACTCACTAGGGAAAAACATTATAATATTCTAATTATTTCACATTTACCTTTAGGAATTAGTACATTTAGTCTCATCCAGTCCATTCATTAGGGGAATACAGCCATAGTCTGACTCCCTAACCCATCCATTCTAGGGTTGTGGTTTAGAGCCTCATTCCAACTAGACCCATTGGTATAGAACCTCGCATAAATACCCCACATGCCACCAATCCATGTGTAGGTTCTTATTTACCCATTTACCACATGATTTATATCAGAAACCGTACACAATAATGAAAAAAACATTCACATCACATAGTTATTAAACATGTCAATTTAACACCAATCCATAACCCTTTACCTATATCATCTAGTCCTATATATTTTCCAATTTGTTAATTAAGAATTTTTTATTCATTAATCAATTAATTCATTTCAATTAAAAATTCATAAGCTACTTGGCACATTCACATTAATTCATTTAACCTATTTTTATATTATTCCAAAAAAACCCTTATTATATTTCCAACAACTAGGTACACTACCAATAGTTCCACTTTATAATTAAACCAACATTTCAACAAATTAATCATGGTCACTATTTCAATATAAGTCAATTTCATACTTAATATTACCATATTATTTGTTCAGGAATGTTGGTTCACCCCATGGGTGGCCCTAATATGGTATAGTCAACCTCAAAACATCCCACAAGGGTAATGGAGAGTTTAAATCATCACATAGCCAACCATTTAATCATATATTATTCAATGCCTCAAATTCACATCAAGGGGAAGAAATATCAAAACTACGCTTGCACAATTCTATGAGCAAACTATGGGATATGACATATAGACCACCTACCTCAAATCTGAAGATAAAGGACCCCTTATCCTTAGAAATAGATATGAATTCAATTACCTCTTGAATCAACAAACTATGATCCATTGTAAAAATATGTTTGTGGAATTTATAAGAAGAATAATAATTCCACAATCCCTAATCCAGAAAAATGATGCCAGAAGAGTGTTATACATACATAGAGATTCGATTTCTAACCAACGGTACTCTAAACATCATAGAACCAAAGGAGATAGGCCCATGGGAATATTATGGTTGTTTGGTTCATCACTAGGTCTCGAGGAGAAAGAAATTGGTGGAAAACTTGTGAAGTTCAGAAAATCATGTGGGGAAAATTGGAAATTTTACACTTTTCAATGAGGCGTACGGTTTGGGAACACTACATACCAGACCATTCACCAACCACACACTATACTCTATCAAAGTGGGGTATAAGTCACAAGGTTACCTAAATCCTTGAATTTTTTGATAAATCATTCAACAACCATGTATAATTCCTCGATATAGGCCCACATAGTTTGGCTCTCCCCCTTGCACGGTTTTCTTAACCATGCACCCCACCTCTTGGCCAACATGGTTTGGATGAATGGTTATCTCTAACTATACAAAAACCTTGAGGAATGAATTGGATGGACAGATTAAAATTTCTTTCAGGTCCTAAATCCCTATAAGACCATCAAACCTCTTTATAAATCCAATATACATTCCATTAACCCAAATTAAGAGATTTAAACCATAATTTAAAAAATGGAGTACCTCCATGAAATTTGGGATCATAAAACTTGTGTTACATTAAATACTATTATTTTATGAACTAAAATATTCCATTAATGTATTTATATAATACTATAACTATCAACTATCCATTGGTATTTTTTGAAAATATTTATTTTCCAGTTAAAAGTGAAAAATACTGATTTTTATAAAATGCCAAAAAATACCCTTTTGATTTTAATTAGATCTCAATGTAAATTAAGTACTACATAATTATATATAATATAAATCATTTAATTTTAAATGTTATAATAATTTATTTTATTATACATACATTTTTGGCATAAAATATATTTTTCAAGAAAACTGTTTTTTCTTACATTTTAAGGGATTGAATTTCAATTAAATAATACACCATATGATGTATTAATTTTTAAATTTTTTTAATATATTTATTCAGAATGTCTAAATTTAGTAAATAGTTCCCTTTTTGGGTAATATGTATACTAACCTCCATAATTGTTTTTCCACTTTAAAGGATAAATTGGGTAATTTATGTTAAAAATACAAAGATAAGGACTATAATATGACCCGAAATCATGGTAAAAATTTATCAGATGAAATTAATTATACCCTCAGCACCTATGGATCATTATTTAGTAATTTAATTAACATTTTTCATTGAATATTACTTATATATTATTTAAATCTAAGAAAGTCACAAAATATCACATTCTTTGTCTAAAATTTCTTATATCTGTCCATGTGGGAAAATGGTATGTTATGAACAAATATAAGTGTAAATTTTTTAAATTAATAAAAAAATTTCATGATATAAAATTATTTATTACTTTTTGGGACACATTCATTAGATTATGACGTTTATTATATTTTATTTAATGAAAATCAAATTAGGTCACACTCATGTTATTAATAACTACATCAATTTTAATATGGAGTTCTCAAGAATATATTTTTGAATATTAATATTATTTTGAAATATACAAGATTTATTTATATCATGTTATTTTTTTTTTATTTTTTACTAAATAAATAATTATCATAAATAATTTTACAACAATGGTGGAATAGTTATTCAGTTAATGAAACATTCAAATATATGATATTAAAAAATTATAATAAAAATAATTTGATTTAATTTAGGTGATCCTAAAATTTTCAAGAAGGTTATGATGTATTAGTTTTGTATTAATTAGTATTTTTATAAAATATTTTATTTTATTTATTTATTTAAAGCAAAAGTACTGAATAATATCAAAATTGATGCTAATGATATTTTATTGAATTAATATTTTATTCAAATATTTCAACATCATAAAAATATTAAATAATGAAAATGGGATGATATATCATCTAGAATAACATAAATAGTCCATTTATTTATTAATATACACTTTATATGTAAAAACTAAAACCTTTCAATACTGAAAATGTTGTTATCATAGATAAAATTAAAATAGGATACTAATGGTTAATGAAAATGATAAGGTTTAAAATAATAAAATGATATTGTATAAAATATATTTATTTATTATTCTCCAACCTTATATTATATTATATTATAATACATGGATATTTTGTATATTTTGGATAGAAAATTAATTTATCATAATTTAATCTATTGAGAAATTCCAAAAGTTCCCCTCTCCACATCTATAAAAGTAATCCTCATTCCTTACTTCTTCAAGCACATTGATCCTTTTAGAATGACAATTTTATGAAAAATAATCTTACCCAATTCTCTAGACACATTATGCATATATTTTCTTCTCAACAGACCAACCTTATTCTTTTTATAAGAGATTCAACTGAGACATTTTGATGAAGAGGTAATCTCTCTACCTAATCACTTTCTTTTTTCTATTCCTCATCAACTCCTCTAAATCTATAATTCTTAACATAAAATAATAAATTATATATCATCTACATGTTTAAATGTAATTTTAATTATGGATAAACCGTTATACATCCTATTTCCCATAAAATAATAAGTGATATTATTATTCGTGTATATGTAAGGCTTACTCTCTCCACCCAGCAACACAATTCATTTTTTATCACTATCTTATATGGATGGGTTTTTTATGGGATAAGAAATTATTAAACATAGTTATAATATAAATATACTTCTAGAAGATAATATAATTTATACCTTATCATCATCCACATTTTTTTGAAATAACAACATCGCTCATTCGTATGTAGGGACTACCATCTCCAAGATGCGATGTGATTGGATTTCACGTATTTTTCACATTGATGGTAATATAGATTAATATTTTAAAAATATATGACATAAATATATATATATATATAATATAAAACTTATTATTCAATGGTTTATATTTATTTAACATTCTTTCATTTCATTAAATTAAAAATGCAAATAGCGTCCATGCGTACGTATGGCATGCCGTCTCTGTGAATAGTGTAATTCATTTCTTTCTCTCAACATTTTGTAAATGATTACAAATATATATAAATTAGTATATATGATGTTTATAAAAATATTAAAAATATGTAAATGATGATACCATGATCAATATATAAGGATCTAGACTACTGAACAAAAACATACTTTGAAAATGAAGCAGTTATTAACCGGCACCGTGATTTTAAAAACTAATTATTAATAATTATGTGATGAGATGTTATAAAAAATAATACATGGTATGTTATTGTTATGGAATAAATGTATAAAAAATACATACTTATTATATATGTGGTTTTAATGTGAACATAGAAAGAAAATACTTATGGTAAGGGAAATCTTAACTCGATTGTTGATTCATTAGATTAAACTACTATTTCATTATTATGTAATTCTATTATTATGAATAAAAGAATTTTTTATTATATTATTTTTTATTTACACATTTTTATTTTCATTTATATTGAATACTCATAATCAATTCTTTTTATTAATTCCACTTCAAGGATATGATATTTGTAATCATTTATTTCATAATCTCATCATTATTTTGGATTTTTCTGTTTAAGTTTCTACTTGGGAATATTTTTACTCCACATTAATGTTTTCTAGAATTGTTTACAAAAATTTATTTACTATTATATTATTTATTTTTAAAGTCCTTTTTTCTCATGTTTTACTTTTTACAAAACCATTTGAAAATAATATTTTTGTCATTTTCTAGAAAATGCTCCTTGGGACTTTTTTGACAAAAACATATGAAAGGAATGTTTTTTACTTATACAAAATTATATGATTTTACATATTTTAGGAAGCCTTAATTTATTGAATAATCATTAGAATGTTTAAAAGTATATTTTAAAATTAAATATTTTCATTAATTTTGGTCCGGTTTAAAAAAAATGATTTCAAAAATGGAAAGGATATTGTCCACAAATATTATCTAAACTAATATTTCAAAACCATTTTCCATATAAGAGAATAGTATTTTATTATAATTATTTTTTATTGGGGTAATTATTCAGGTATGTTATCCTTATTATTTCTATGTCTATTTTATTTTTATGATAGCATGATGATTACGAATCTCGTTGCCTTTCAGTGAGATATGTTATGATGAAATGTTTACAGAAACAATTTAATTTCATAATTTTTGATGTCCAACATGATTTATGTTCTTGTGGGACATATATTTATTTTTTGATTTATTTAATGTTCGAGACCTATATCTCCCTCCAATTCATTGGGTAAATATGGATAACTCATGAGATAAATAGGTTATGTGTGAACCTGAACTCATGTTCACAATTCGATGTATAGACCTAGTTATCATATTAAAAAATTTATTATTGACCTATATTTCATTTTCATATTTTAATGTGTGAACATATTTTTTTGTACATAATTTTATTATATGGACTAATTTCAATATCCTAACATAAAGAGTGAACCATTTTCTATTTATACATGTTTAAAAAGTTATGAATTTATGTTTATGCCACAATTCCATGTTTTATTCCGATTCTTTTTCACATGAATCATGTTATTTTTTGATTGATGTGATAATAAATTCACATATTTATTCCATGGATCAATATTGTGATATATTTACGACATGGTATGATTTTAAAATTCTATGTTCATCTTTTTATATCCTTATTGTAAGGTTTTGCTTGATATATCCCTTGCTTAATCTTACTGTGCATCTAAGCAGAGCCTTTTCATATGTTTCTTTTCCAAATGATGTGAATAAAGGATTTAGGTATCGTATTTCAAAAACTAAACTACATGGGAAGAAATAAACGGTTCTAAAAAAATTAAATAATTTTATTTCTTTGATAGCTTGTGTTGCACACATATCAACTTTAAATGTACCATGAAATATTATATGTATGTTATAACCATTTTATTTAAATTATTGGAATTATTATTAATAATAAAATAAATAAAATAAATATAAATTTCCAACACAATAGTAATGTAATGGTATTTTTTTTGAAGAATGATGACATAAGTTTTAGTAAGTCACTCTATTCTTCAAAAAATCATTTTCATTAAAAATGAGTTTTTTTCTTTTTATGAGTGAATTTTAATTATGTGATGATCTATAAAATTTATTTTAAATAATTCATTTATTTTTTTAATTCATAATATCAAAATTATCTTAAGGTATTTTTTCGAAATTTTTAAAAACATTTATTTTTAAAGGAATAGTGAAAAATACTGATTTTTTTTCAAAACTGTTTTTTTTTTGTTTTAAGGTTTTTATAAGGAAAAATTATGTGAAGAATTATTTTAAAATTTTAATTACCTAACTTTTATTTAAAGTATCCCAATTATGGGTTTTAGTTTGATTTTATAAAATAATGTAAATTAAAAATATTTATATTTAAAAAGGTGAGTTTTTAAGAAAATATTTTTTTATTGTGATTTTTCCCGGTTTATATTAAATCGAATTTTGAAAATTCAATATTATAAATTTTTAAAATTAGATACTATATTTTTATTCATAAGATCTAAATTTATTAAGTATTTCCCATTTTTTACCTATAAGAATAGTAACCAATGTAATTTTTATTACGACATTAGAGGGTAAATCTGTTAATTTTGGGTGAAAGAAATGATAAGGACTATAAAATGACCCAAAAACCTTAACAAATTGTAATGGAAAAAATTTAATTCAAACACTAACACATAATTATATAATTTTCTTTTTCTGGGGATACTTTCCAATGAATCATGACTTATAAATTATTGAAATCAATTATAGTCACAAATTGTCACTTTCTTTATCTTAAATATATCTTACGTTTCCATGTTGGGGAAAAGCTATTTTGTTAATGTATATACATATATATTTATATCTTAATAGTATTATTTTAATGATATATATTTATTTATGACTTTTGGGGCCACATGGATGAGGTTATGATGTTTATAATATTTTATTTAATTAGAGGGCAATGATGTCACATTCATGTTATTAATAATTATATAATTTTTAATATAGTGTTTTCTAAAATATATCATCATATTTAAATAATTATTTGAAAACTAAAATCCTTATGTACATCATGGTAATTTATTTTATATTTTTAGTGTTGGAAAGTATCTTAAATAATTACATAGTGAGGATTTCATAATTATTCTATTAATGAAACAAACAAATATATGATATTAATGTTGTTAAAATAAATATAATTTTTTTATTAAGTTTATATTCAAATTTTTAAGATTATTAGTAAATATTATGGATTTATTAAATTATTTTGTTTGATATTATATTATTTTCATTATTTTATTAATTTCAATGTGATAAAAAGTGTCAAAATTAACACTAATGATATTTTAGAAAAATAATAATATTATTAAATTAGTTAAGAATCATAAAAAATATTAAAAAAATAAAATTGATAATTATGTGGTCTTATATTTCATAAATTTTTCATTTATAATCTAATTTAAATCACATAGGTAAAACTTATAACCTTTTAATTTTGAAATATTTGTTACCCTCATTAAAATAAAAATAAGTTAACTAAGGGTCAATAAAAATTTGATGGTTTAAACTAATATAAAAACATTTATAAAATCAATTTTATGATTATATTACAACATTATCCAATATTATCTATGATTATGTTTTTATTTTGTGTCATTTTGATAGAAAATTAATTTATTATAATTTAATATTTTGGAAATCCCAGAAGTGCCACAAACCTAAATTATAAAAGGAAACATCCTCCATCACTTCTTTACGCCACATGGAGCCTTAAAGATCTCCCTAGCCCAAAATATTTCTCTTATAAACTTACCTAGATATATTATAGATGTTTTTTGTTCTTGTAAGGCCAACCACAGTTCCCTTTAGAGGAGACCCAAAGTAGACATTTGAAGAAGATGTAATCACTCTAATTGATCACTTTATTTTTAGAATCATACTTACCTCCTATAAGTACATGATATTTATAAAAAAATTTGATAAATTAATTATGCTAAATGTTAAAAAATATTATTATGATAATTAACATACATTATAATCCATTTTTCCAAAAAATAATAAGTGAAATTATTTCTTGTGCATATGTGGGGCTTACCATCTCCTTGTAAACATACAATTCATTTTTCATCACCATATTATATGGATGGGTATTATTATTGGAATAGTGGTTATATATGTTATTTATAAAATAATTATACCTCTGAAATGATAATATTATGTCTACCTTATCATCTTACAGTCTTTTTAGAAATGATAATGTCGCTCATGCATACGTATGGACTACCCTCTCCACGACGTGATGTGGTTCGTTTTCACATATATTTCACATGGATGGTAGTAATGATAAATTTTATTTAAAAAATATGATATATATTAAAAAATATTTAATCTATAAAGTATTATTATTATTTTCCTTTCTTTCATTCCATTAGATGAAAAATAGAAATAATGTTCATGCGTACGTACGACTTTCCCTCTCTATTAAGGGTGTAATTCATTTTTCTGTCTCTAATTTTTATAAATGATTATAAATATGTAAATAATTAATATAAATTATAGTTAAAAAATTAAAAATATTTTGGAAATTAATTGTCCATGTTCAAATTAAATGGATCTGGACCACTAAACTGAAACATGATTTGAAAATGAAGTCGTTATCATCGAGAAGAGTGATTTTAATAAATGAAAATTAATAAATGGGTGATATGAGGATATAAAAACCATAAATGATATAATATATATATATGGTTATTTAATACATTTATACTAAACTAAATGTTTTTATACTGGACGTTATAACATGAAAAATGAAATTCAAAACTTGAGGTAAGGGAATTCTTAAATCAATTTCCATTCAATTGGGACACATTCCTTATACACTACTTATTTATTTTGAGTGGTGTATATAATTTTCACGAATTAATGTTATTTTTAATATGATGAATATTATTTTATATCATATACATTTTATTTTATCCATTTCATGGGTCATATGATACCACTAATTACAATGAGGTAAATCTTTATTTCACAATCTCATCATTAATTTGGAATGTTTACGTTTAAGATACCAATGGGGAATATTTATCTTCCATTTCCATGTTCCAAAAAAAGGTTTAAAGAAGGTTTTCTATTATCTTACTATTATTTGATGTTATTTTTATCCATTTTTTAGTTTTTTAAAAAAGTATTTTTTTTCATTTCTAAATATGACTCTCGATCTATTCGGACAAAAATACATAAGAAATTTTATTTAACTTATATGGAATGAGAAAATTTTCCTTCTTTCATGATATCTTAATGAATTTAAACCTTCTTTAAAATCATAAAATATTATTTTCAATTAATAATTTTTCATTTATAATTTCATGATATTTTAAAAAAATTAAAACAGAAATGATTTTTTTCCTTAAGAATTATTTCATGTGAATTCTCAAAGTTATTTTCCAATTAAAATAACATTATTTAATGTTACTATTACATTAATGGTGATATTATTAAACAATACTATAATTATTATATTATTTTCTGTTTGAGTTTATGATTACATGATGTTGAAGAAACTAATTCCCTTTTTCAATGGGTTATACTTTGAAGAAATATGTTACTTTTCATGAGTTCTAAGATGATGAATATTTTTTGATCTTATTGAATATGTATGTATGATTTTATTCTTATGATGGGTGGGGCCTATATCTCTATAAAATTCATTGGTTAAATATGGCTAACACATGAGGTAAATATAATCAGAATGAACCTAACTTCATGTTTACAAATTTATTCATGGACCTAGTTTTCATGTCCATAAGTTTATGCAAGTGGCTGATTTCTTGTCCTCACCTTAAAAACTGAACCAATTTCTATTTATACATGTTCAAAAAGTTAAAATAATTGTTTTTGCCAAAAAAGACATGTTTTTATTCCAATTAATTTTTTGTATTATTTTCAAGTATTATGTATGTCACGAACTTCAAATATTTATTCCATGACTCAAGATTATGATATACATGTTATACATGTGTATGATGTTCAAAATTAATATTCAGGTTTTTCTGTCTATATGATCATGGTTTTCATGATATATTCCTTGTTTACCCTTATTTAGCATCTAAAATCACCCTTTTCATATGTTTTGTCTCCCCATTCCATGAAGAATGTTTATAGTAGGTACTCCTATAAAGAGTTCTTAGTGGGAATATCTCTATTGGAGATGTTGATGATCATTCATAAAATAAGAATATTATATATATAATCTCCAAATAATCTACACAATTATTGTTATGGTGTGTATTATATTGTTTTTCATCTAAAAATTATTAATATTTTTTAATACAAATATTGGGAGTTATAGTTGGTAAAATGAATTTTTCAATAGAATTGGTTTTTATTAGGTTTTGAAAGATTAATGTTAAATTAAACACTACAACAGTGGTTTTTTTAATTGTGAAAAATGGATATAAAATTTGGATTTGTAAGTTCCAAATTTAGTAAGTATGTAACTTTTATTTATTCCAATATGAATAGTAACTTGGGTATTTTTTTGTAACCATGGTAAAGTGTATATTGGGTAATTTTGGTAAAAAATCAAATGATAAGGATAGTAAAATTACCCTAAAACAAGGCCAAAGTTTATTGGATGAATTGTATTCAACTCTTAACATGTAATTATTTAAATTGAGTTGTTTAATGGATATGTTTCCAGGAAAAGGACTTACATATTATGTAAATCAAGTAATGTCAAAAAATGTCGGTTTATTATTGTTAAAAATCTATTAGGTGTTCACATGGGAAAAATGTATGTTATTAATGAATATAATTTTCCATTTATAACTTACTAAACTAAGTTTCACTATATAAAATTATTTATCACTTTTGGGTCCACCTAAATGAAAATATTATGTTTATATTATTTTATTTAATCAAAAGTCAACGATGTCACATTCATATTACTAATAATTATCATTTGTAATATGGTGTTATCTAGAAGATATATTAAACTATAAAAGTAATATCTAAATAAAAAATTTATATCTTAATTATTTTATTGTATTTTTAATTTTTTTTGAAGAAATAAGTCTCTTAAAAAAGTACACAAGGATGATGTGGTAATAATTCAATTAATGAAACAATCAAATAAATGATATAATAAATATTAAAATAAAAATAATTTGAATTAATTAAGGTGATAAAAAATTTTCCAAACTGTTATGAAATATTATGGGTGTATTAAATTATTTTTTTCAAATATATCAAATATTTTTAATTTTATTAAATCCAATGTAATGTATATCGTCAAAATTGATATTATAGATATTTTATGAAAATAATATTTTATAAAATTATTTAAAAATCATAAAAAAATATTAAATAATTAAAAATGGATAATATATGATTAGAAGGTAAAAATCAGATATTCATTGTCAAATTGACACTTTATATATAAATATTAAAACCTTTTCATTTTGAAAAATTTGTTTTCGTGGTTAAAATTAATATCGGTTAACTAATAGTTAATAAAATTGATAAGGATGAAAATAATAAAATAAAACATATCTAAAATATATTTACTCATGTTTTTTCAACCTCATATTATATTACATTCTAACCCATGGCCATTTAGTGAAATTTTTAATAAAAAATAGATTTAATGTAATTTAGTCATTACAGAAATTCCAAAAGTACCTCTAACCCAAATTTAAAAGTGAAGCTCCTCCATCACATTTTCACATGACATTGATATTTCTATCTGAATAATAAAATTCCAAATTATCTTATATAATTACCTGAAAAAATTATACAGATTTTTGTATTCTCAAAAGACCAACCCTATATCCATTTACAGAAGACACAAAGGATATATTTCGAAGAAGAGGTAATATCTTTAAATAATCTATTTCTTTTTCAAATATTGCTAACCTCCTCAAAATCTATGATGATTACCATAAAATAAAAAATTAATTAACCTAAATATTCTGAAATATTATTATGACTATTAAAACACCATTATAAACCCTCTTTCCTATCAAAAAATAATTGAAAATGATGTTTACGCATAGGTATGTCTTACTGTCTCGACATAGAGATACAAATCATTTTTCGTCCCTATATTATATAGACGGGTGTTATGCTCATATTATTTAATATACAAGATATAAATAATATAAATATACCTCTGGAATGATAATATTACACCTACAATATCATCATCCAATCATTTCAGAAATGATAACATTTCTCTTGTGTATGTATAAGCTACCACCTCCATGATGCATTATGATTCATTTAAACTTTTATTTAACATAGATGATAATAAGGGTGATTTTTGTGGAAATATATGATATATTTAAAATAATTATTATTCATTAAATATTTATTATTATTTAATTTTTTTATTTCATTAGATAAAAAAATGGAAACAACGTTCAGGTGTACGTACAACTGACCATGTCCATGATTAGGGTAAGTCATTTTTCTATATCCACTTTTTATAAATGATTATAAATATGTATATAATGAATATATATGATTTTTATAACATTATTTATATTATTTAAGTGATTATACCAATGAGAAATTATATGGAAAAAATTGTTGAACAAAATATGCTTGGAAAACGAAGTAGTTATCACCGAGAACAATGATTTTAAATGACAATTATTATTAAATTGGTGATGATATTTTAAAAATAAACAATAAATTTTATGATAAGGTCATTGAATAAATTTATAATATATGTATATTTATTATATAGCATTTTTTAATGTTATCAAACAATGAAAATACTTAAGGTTTTTAAATTCATAATTGAACATTCGATTCATTTGGTTAAAGTACAATAGCATTGATTTTGTCATTCAATAGTTGTGTGTGAGATGATTTTTTATTATCTATTATTGAATTTAATACTTATTTATGTATATTTATAGTTTATATAAATAATTAATTCATTTTTTTAATACTCACTTCAAAGAAGTGAAATTTTTAAGGGTTTATTTCACAATAACATCATTATTTTGGAGAGTTCCTCTTTATGTATCCATTGGAGAATATTTTTATTCCATGTCCTTGTTTTATAAAAAAATTACAAATTTATTTCTATTCAATTTTTATTTTTTAAATTAATTTGTACACATGATTTAATTTTTACAAAATAGTTTGAAAAGAATATTTTTTCCAATTACTACATAATAGACTTTTTGAATTTTACAACAAAAATATATCGAAGTAATGTTTATTAAATTATTTTTCATGAGTGGATTTTATTGATATCATGATGTATTAATTTCCTAATGAATACATTTTGATTTTATAAGGTTAATTTCAAATAAATTATCTTCCTTTATAATTATATTGCTTTTTAAAATAAATAATGACTTGAGAAATGGAATGAATATTTTTCTCAAGAATTATTCATGTGATTCTTCAAAACCAGTTTCCATATAAGAAAAAAATATTTGAAGTCAATTGTTCTTTACTATGGTTAAGATTTTAGGATAATATCCTTATTATATTTTTGGTTGGTTTATGTTTATCATGGAAATAAGTTTATGAATCTTATTACTTTTAAATTAGATATTCTTGGATACAATGTTTATAGAAACCTTTAATATTCATGATTTCTTATGTGATTAAGGATTTATGTTCTTTTGGAACATATACTTATTATTTTAAATATATTAATGTGGGACCTATATCTCTCTCTAATGCATTTGTTAAATTTTTATAATTAGTGGTATAAATATGTTATGTGTGCACATTAATTCATGTTCACAATTCTAAGTGTGGTCTTGGTTTTCATTTTCATAAGTTTATTTGTGGACTTTGATTTCATGTTCATAAATTTACGCTTGTACATAGTTTCATGTCCATATGTTTATGAAAAGTCATTATTTCATGACCTTAACATAACTATTTACCATATTTATATTTATTCAAGTTCACAAAGTTATAATTTTATGTCTTTTCCAGCATTAATGTTTTGTGGCAATGTTATATTCTATTAAATCATATTCTTTTAAGATTTTGGTCTTATGAACCAAAAATATTTGTTCCATAACTCATGATTATGATGTATGCTAGGAATTATATGTCTTTTAAATTTTATGTTCATGTTTTTATATCCTTACTCTCATGTATTGAATGATATCTCCCTTATATTCCTTTACATGGAATCTAAGTTGACCCTTTTTATATGTTTTGTTACCCCATGATAGGAAGAATGGTATTATGAAAGATATGTCAATATGGTTCTAGACAAAAATAATAATTGGGAGATTATGTAGATAGGTTATGAACCAATTAATTATTTTTCTAGTTTTCCAAATGCACTAGACCATTATGATTTATAGGTTTATGTCTGTGTAATATAATACCATGATATTTTCCTGAAATGTATTTTTTTAAATAATCTAATTTCTTAGATAGCTTATGTTGCACACAATCAAAAGTTTATAAATAAATAAAAAATAGTATATGTTTGTTATAATATAGAAATTAAATTTATGGGATTAAATTATAATATATAAATATATGTTCAAATTAATATGAATCTATCAATAAGTGCTTATAAAAATTATTACACAATTTTTAGTAAGTCACTTTATTTTTAGAAAATATATTTCTTAAAAAATGATTTTATATTATTTTTATAAGAGAATATTAATTTTTAAAACTTTTAGAAAAATTTATTTGAAAAAATGAATTCCATTTTTTTGGATTTATAATGTAAAATAATTTTAAAATGATTTTTATTATTTTCGGAAAACAATTATTTTTCGAGGAATAGTGAAAATTCAAATTTTTAATTAAAATTATATTTTGTTTTAATGTTTTTACATGGTAAAATTATTTTCTATATTAGTTTTAAATTTTAATTTATTAATTTTGTTTTAAAATAATGTAATTTTGGTTTTTGGAATGGATTATCTGAATTAATTATAAAAATATTTTATGTCTAAAAATCACATTTTTATGAAAAAACGGTTTTTCATATATTTTTTTGGATTTATTTTAAATTTAATTCTGAAACATTCTTTTTTTTATTTTTCTGAAATTTATTTTCTTATTCGGAATCAATGGGTCCAAAATTATTAATTTTTTTACTTTTATTTTTGGTTATTAATAATACTAAATGTGGAAAAATTTATTACCTCAGTGAAGGGTAAAATTCGTTAATCAGCATTATAAATTAGTGATAAGAATATAAAAAATCATCATATTTCTTACTGGATAAAGTTAATCAGACAATTATCACTTATAGTTATAAATTGAATAGTATGTTTGAATTATTTTCATAAAATGACTTATATATTTTTTAAATTATAGAAAGTCAAAAAATGTCACTTTCTTTGTAATAAATATCTTTGATGTGTCCACATAGGGACAAAAGTCTATTATGAATGAATATAATTGTAAAATTTAATATTAATAATCTAATTTTATTGATATCAATTTATTAAATAGTTTTTGATCAACTTTTATAAGAATTTTATTTTTATAATACTTTATTTATTAAAAAGTAAAAAATGTCACATTCATGTTTTATATAATATAATATTTTTAATATGGGCTATCCAGAAGATATGTTCAACGATTAACAGTCATTTAAAATATAAACAATTTATATTTATAATGGTAATTTATTTATAATTATTAGGAATGAAAAATTAACTTCAATAATTACACAACGCTGAGGGAGTATTTATTCAATAAATTAAAAAATCTAATAAATGATAATAAATATGTCAAAAGAAACATATTTTTAATAACTAAGGTGTAAAATGAATTTACAATATGACTATGATATATTATGGGGATATTAAATTATTTTTTTATAAGATAATTTTTTTTCATGATTTTCATAAAGTCAAAGTAATGTACAGTGTCAAAATTGACTCTAATATTATTTTATGAAAATAATATTTTATTAAAATATTTAAAAAATAAAAAAAATTTAAATAATGAAAATTTTATTAGATGTAGTATAAGATATAATAAATTGATATTTGATAGTCTAATTGACAGTTTATATGTATAAATTAAAACCTTTTAGTATTGCAAAATTGGTTATCGTAGTTAAAATTAAAATTAGTTAACTAAGGGTCAATCCAAATGATAGTATAAAATAACACCAAATCATTTATAAATTATTTTGGTTGAAAATATTATAATTTTATAATATCTTGTAATATATTTCATGGAATTTTGGAGGTATTTAGATTTAGATTTAAATTATTATAAATTAATATTTTGACAAATTCCCAAAGTACCCCAACATTAATTATAAAATGGCTCTCTCTATCCCCATATTCCAATCACATTGAGCTTTCTATCACGACATAAACAAAAATTTTTACTAAAATATTCCCCATACATGTTCTATAGGTTCCAGGATTTTCAACAGAACTACCCCAAATACCTTTAGAAGAAATTCAAAGGAGACATTTTAAAGAACATGTAATCCCTCTAACTGACCACTTTCTTTTTCTACTATTCCTTACAACATATATATCTATGATGCTTGAAAAAAATAACATAATAATAATAAATTTCTGAATTAATATTTATATTATAATTAGGATTCTATTATACACCATTTTTCATTCAAACAAGAAGTGAATGTATCGTTCATGCGTATGTACGACTTACCGTCTCCATATAGAATACAATTCAATTTTCTTCCCCATCTTATATAGATGAAAATTATGATGTTATTAGTATTTATATATGGTATTTATAGTATATTTCTACCTTTTGAGTTATAACATTATTTCTACCTTATCATCATCCAATATTTTTAGAAATGATAACCTCGCACATTCATACATTTGGACTACCATCTCCATGATGTGATGTGATTTGTTTTCAATTATATTTCAAATAAATGTTAATAAGTACAGTTATTAAGAAAATATAGAATAAATATAAAATAATAATAATTATTTATTGGTGTATTTTTATTTATCTTTCTCTAATTACATTACATTAAAAATGTAAACATTGTTCATGCATGCGTACATCCTACCATGTCCATGAACAGTGTAATTCATTTCTTATATCTCTACTTTTTATGAATGATAATAAATATGTATATAATTATACCTTTTGATTTAAATAAAATTGTTATAAATCTATAAATTATTATACCATGATCATTTTATAATGAAGAAGATTAAAGAATTGAAACATTCTTGGAAAATAATGATGTTTAAACTGAGAATAGTGATTTTAATAACAAATTATTAATTTATTGGTGATGATTTGTTATAAATAAAAAATAAATTGTATCATAAGGTTATTTAATAAATTTATAATAAATATATATTTAATATATATGATGTCTAAATGTGAACAACGAAAGAAAAAACTTGAGGAAAATGAATTCTCATCTCAATTTCCCTGATTATGTTATTAAACAATTATGTATGATGTTATGTTTGATTATATTATGATCTATATAAAATTTTGATGTTTATTTATATGTAATTCACATAATTGATTCATTTTATTAATGATAACTTCAGTGATATGATATTTGTAAGGGTAAATTTTATAATCTCAATGTTATTTGAGATTATTTCCATTTATGACTCCACTATGAAATATTTATTTCACATGTCAATAATTTCGAAAATAATCATTTTCAAATTTTTTTTACTATTATATTATA
Source organism: Viscum album (assembly GCA_963277665.1). NCBI lineage: Eukaryota > Viridiplantae > Streptophyta > Magnoliopsida > Santalales > Viscaceae > Viscum > Viscum album. The sequence goes on along the minus strand of OY728135.1, from coordinate 367,858,936 downwards.
AATATTGTATTTCTTTTTTAACTATTTTTTAATTTTACAAAATGGGTTGAAAAGAATATATTTTTTCCTTTTCTAAATGAGGATCCAAGATTTTTTATGACCAAAATAAAAAAGCAATGACTATTTAACTTGTAGATAATAAGTTTATTTTCCCAATTACATGATTACATAGTGTATTGAATCTTTCATTACCATATTACATGGTTTTTTATAAATAATGTTTTTTCATTTTTAATTATTCATGTTTTAAAAAAATGTTTTCAAAATGGAATGGATATTTTCTTCAAGAAATTTTTAATGTGATGTTTCAAATTAATTTTTCATATAATAAAAAATTATTTTATGTCAATTTTGTATTAATTGGTTATAATCTAATGATAAAATTATTATTATTTCTATAAATCATTTTTTATGATCGCATGATGATTAGGAATTCTTTTTTGTTTTCTACTCTTTAGGTTATGATGAAATGTTTATGAATACCAATTCTTTATAGGGGTTTTGATATGAGAAATGATTTATATTATAATTAAATGCACATTATGGGTTTCATTATGTGAGGGAAGACCCAATATCCTCCCCCAATTCATTGGGTAATAATTTATATCTCATGAGATAGATAAAATCGGAATGATTAGTGAACTCAGTTTCATAAGGGACTTTGTCCACAATAATAATCATGCAAGTGAACATTGAAAACTACGATGTTCTGGGGAGTGAAACCATTGAACTATTAAAGTCTCTGAAAAGTGACATTAAAGGGTGTGTATTTATATTCTATGATTATGTGTTTTCCAAATTCCATAGTTTTATGCCAAGGTTATTTTCTCATGGATCATGTCACTTTATAATTTATGTCTTATGTACTTCAAAAATTTATTCCATGTCTCAATATTATGATATATTTTATACATGGTATTATTTTCAAATTTTATATTCATGCTCTTTATCCTTAATCTATTTTTTTCTTTATATATCCCTTTATTACACTTAATGAGCATTTGAGATCATCCCCATTTATGCTTCTTTTCCCTCGGATATAAAGAAAGGTAATGAGTATGATATGTCAAATCAGTTTCTAGTTATGAAGGAATAAGTGGCTGATGATATAGATATTTTATGAACCAATTTTTATGAGCCCAAGATTCCAAAGACACCATACCTGTATGTTTATTGTGTGGATTTTTTATGTAATAAATATTCATCTATATTAATGTAATATCTAGGAATAAAAAATCTGGTCTGTCATGGCCCTTGTTTTTCATAGATATATATTACATCTTTATAGTTGAAAAACAATATAATATCTTCCAAAACTATAAAGGTTTGGTGTCATATGATATTAGACATTTAATCATATTATTTTATGAATGATATTTAACATATCACATAGATATCTTCCCACTTAGTAAATTTCATATGAATATTGACTAAAAATATTATTCGAGTCCTAAAGAGGAGAAATATAGGTATGTGGTGAGTTCAGATTCTTAGTAAAGGTAAAAAAGGGGGATATCATGCAAAAATGATCATAAGGATATAGAAAAAAAAATTATTATTTTTATAGTATACCTTGTATGATATATATAATAATGTTGAGATATTGAATAAATCATAGCATTTCATAAGACATAAATCATATAGAAACATGATCCATGAAAAAATATCATTGGCATAAAAACATTGAATTTTGGAAACCATGTATGTGTAGAAAATAATTTTATTTTTTTCAAGTCACATTTAAAATACTATCATAGTGGAATGTGTTAACTCCCACAACCATCGTAGTAGTCAAGGAAGACACCCTAGACAATAATGGTGGAAAAACTAACTTATTGGACTATGTTCACTCGCCATTCCTGTTCTATCTTTTTCATGACATATGAATCATTACCAGATTAATTGGATAGGTATATAGGTCCCACCCATCAGATAATAAAAAAACCTAAATAAATATTCAAATATAAAATAAATCATTAATCATATCTTAACCTATAAAAATAAATGGGTTTCAAAAACATTTCATTGTAAAATAACTCATTGAAGAGAAAATGAATTCTGAAACATTATTCCGTCATTAAAAACCCATTTAAAAAACAAGAAGAATGGTATCCTACGATCATAGGCCTGTGCAACATATAAAAAATAAAATATTGTTTTCTTAGATGGAAAATTATTTTCAAATATCACTTAAATTCATTTTGAGGAAAATAACATTTCTATTTTGAATATTCTTTTTAAAATCCTCACAATTATAATGGAATACATTTTCTTTGAAAATACCCTTATAATTCTATAATTTAATCTTCAATTCAGAACGGATTCTTGAATTTTATAAAATAAACTCATGACTTATAAATTAAAATAACATTCATTTCGTAATTTTTTTTAGAAATTTCACAAAGATCCATGTTTATGAAATGAAAAAATATCCATTAAAAAAATTTTAAAAAGAACAAATGGTTAAAAATCACATAATATAATATTACAAGAATAGTAAATATATTTTTGAGAAAATTTATTTATAAAATTGGGCATCGATTAGATATATACCACAGTGGATTCTTGAACATAAACAATCCTGAATAATCATAAGAATGTGAAATAATACCATACCACAAGTATTGCCTTTATTTGTTGACTTTAAAACATATTATATAATAAATATGAATTTATTATAACCATATATCTATCATATAATTTATTATTTGTTTATATAAACATTTCACTCATATTTTAGTAATTGTTTAGTAAATCACTTTTGTGGGTGATAACTACTTCGCTTTCCAAGCATATATTTTCAATATATATATATATATATATTTAATATTTCATAAAAATTAGAGTTGGAAAAAAGTATTACGTCATTCATAGAGATGGTAGGTGGTACGTACGAATAAACGTTGTTTTCATTTTTTATCTAATGGAAAGAAAGAAATGTAGATAATAATAAACCATTCCATAATAATAATTATAATATATATATATCATATATTTTAAAAAAATTATTGTTATCACTATCCTTTAGAAATATTAGTGAAAAAGAATAACTTCACATTGTTGAGATCATAGTTCATACTTATGCACAAGCATCGTTATCATTTCTAAAAACATTAGATGATGACAAGGTAGGTATAATACTATAATTACTTAGGTATAATAATATTATAAATATAATATATTGTTACTAATCCCATCATAATACTGATCCGTATAATATGTTAATGAAAAATGAATTGTATCACTACGTGTAAAAGGCAAGTCTTACATAAGAATGAGCGATACTTTCATTTATTGGTTGATAGGAAAGAGGGTGTATAATGGTTTTTTCATAATAATGATAAAATTTAATAAAATTTAGGATACTTATGTTATTATTTTATTCTTAACATCACATTTTTATAATATTTAAATAAGTGTAGAAAAATAAAGTGATCTGTTAGAGAAATTACCTCTTCTTCAAAACATCTCCTTGGGTTCTTCTTTAATGGGATATAGGGTTGGAATTTTGAGAATACCGGCACCAATAAATTGTTTCAAGATATTTTTATAAGAGAAATGTAATGGTTATGGTCTATATATAAGGTTCAATGTTATTGTTTAAGTAAGGGAGGTGGTGTCCTTTTATAACTGAGGTGAAGGGTCTATTTGAATTTCTGAAAATATAAAATTATAATAAATTTATTTTTTATATAGATTACTCCAAATTCATATGTATTCTAATATAATATATTATAAGTTTGTAATCCCAAAAAATGGATTTTAGGAATGGTTTTTGTTATTTTAAACCTTCTCATTTTGATTAACCCTTAGGTAACTTATATAAATTTTAACTATACTAAAAATGTTTTAAATATTAAAGGGTTATAATTTTTTCTTATGTGATTTCAATTGGAAACATATGTGGAAATTGTATTACAATTTAGACCATATAATAATCAATTTTCATTTTAAATATTTTTTTATTTTTAAATATGTTTATAAAATATTATCTAGATTAAATATCCTTATTGTCAATTTTGACACTATGCATTACATTGACTAAATGAATATATATAACATAGGATAAATACAAAATAAATCATTCAATAAAAACATAATATGTTACCATAAACTAGAAAATTCACAGATCTCATTAATTAATTCAAATTATATTTAATTTTATATTTTCAATATCTTTTTTTTCATTGTTCAGTTAATTGAATAATTAATGCTTCTTCATTGTATATTTATTTAAGATGCTTATTTATTTCATATAATTTAATGATAAACTACCATTATGTAGATAAAATATATATATAGAAAAATAATATTTATAGTAAAATATAACTCCTGGATGACACCACATTAAAATTATATATTTAATAATAACATGGTTGTGTGCTCATTGACTCTTCATTAAATAAAATATTATAAACACCATAATATCATCTATGTTGCTTGTGAAGTCATGAATAAATTTATCCCATGAAAATAATTTTCTAATGTTTAAATTGAATACATAAATTCATTCATAAACTAGATTTTTTCCCATGTGGACACATAAGAGATAATTAAGACAAAGAAAGTGTCATTTTGTGATATTCATTTATTTAAATAATATATAATCCATTTTCAAATAAAAGTGTCCATTAAGAACTCAATTTAGATAATTAGGTTTTAAGGGTCAATTTACTTCATCCAATAGAATTTGGGAATGTGTTAGTGCCTTTTTAAAGTTCTTTTCATTATATTTTTAACCCAAATTACCAAAATTACCCTATACTATGGTAATAAAATTTATCAAGGTTATAATTCATATTGGACAATAAAAAAGGGACCTATTTTATAAATTTTGAACATCTAAATCCAAATATGAAATCCATATTTAAAAATTAAAAAAAATAATTTTTATAATTTATTTTAAAATAAAATTGAAAAAACTCCAAGAAAACCCACTTTCTGAAAAAGGCACTTTTTATAAATAAATTTTTTTTATAATAAATAAATGTATAAATTTTTTTTAAAACACTTAATGAATTACTATAAAATTATCCAATGTAAATTTAAAAAAAATAAAAAAAATAATTTTACATAGTAATTACATTAACTAAAAATATAGTTTTCATTATTAATTTTTATTTTAAATATTCTATGAAAAATAAATGCTTTCAGAAAATTATAAAAAAATAATAATTTTAATATAATTTTTACATTATGAACTAAAAAAATGATGTTGATTTTTTGAAATGTTTTTTAACTTATAAAAATTAATATTCCCCAACAAAAAAACACTCATTCTTTGAAGAAAACATTTTGAGGAAAAGTGTGACTTAATAGAGATTGTCTGATCATTTTTCTATGAAAATAACAATAAATTCATATTGAGTACGAAATTAACATTTATTTATTAATTTTATTATTCATATTTATTCCTTCCAATATAATTTCAAGGTTATAATATACAAAAAAATATTTCTTGATTTTCCAAAACTTACTATTGCTTGCAACACGAGCTATGGAATATATAAAATAATTTTAAAATACATTTAATAAACATCTTGGGGAATTAAAAACCACCCATAAAAATAATTTATCCATTTATATTCTTCTCATTCATCGATTGTTTCAAAATTTGATAAATTATTCCTAGAAACCAACATAATAAAATTGAATAATAAAATTTCCCTTCATAAGGTAATGTTTGATTTATAATGGTTTATTTAATTAATTTATAACTTGGCTTAAACATAGGAAAAACTATTAAAGTTTCACTTAGAAGGGAAAAAAATTACCGAGAACTAATAGAGAGTGATTTAGAACATATTCAACAAATAGTTAATGACCAAAAACCCACAGACCAAATAGGTCTACAAAAAGTCATTGCTATTATAAAAAATGATGATAGTAGGATAAAATTTTATATCAAAATCCATTGAGATGACAAACTTACAAGATTTCATATCAAAAGTATAATATTAATCTTTAGTTGTACCTTAATCAATTTGAGCTACATATCTTACCCAAATAAATGAAGATGAGATACAATCCCTAATGAAATACAGGATCACAAGATCCATAATGGGATGACAAATAATTCTTTATGTCTCGAGTTGTAATTATAGAAAATGGTTAATACAGTTTATCCAATAAACATAAATATATATATAGAGAAGTAATAACTGAATCTCTAAAACCACATTTAAGATTCAACTTAAAAAAATTCATTAATGGTAACCCTTAAGATTTTTTAAAAATACTAAAACCAAAAATTTCAAAAGGGGGTCACTAAATTTATAAAATAAACTTATCATTAACCCCCAAAGCATTTTATCATAGATCTTAATTATCGCATACCTAACATGTGAATATATTTATCATGTATTCTCTTGAAACATTTTAATAACTTTAATTACCATAAAAGATTAGTTAAAACTTGAATGTTTTTCAAAATAAACTCTTTACTCATTCCATAAATCCAAAAATGTTATAGATTTAATATATGATATCACAAACATACTTTTCATCATAACCTTCATTAATTCCAAGGTCATCAATAATATCCCATTTATTTTATCTCAATCATACATCACTTTATCTCATTATCCCAAAATCATGCACATATTGACGGTTATACTTTGCAGAATCATGTGTTCTCCAAAAGAACACCTCAACCACTTTTCATAGTTACTGGTACAATTAAAGATATGATTTCAAATCCATAATGAAAAAATAGTGGACAAATCATTAGGTTTTTAAATATTCTATAATACCATAAAATTAATTCTACAACATTATTCACGAATTCTATTACATAACCACTCAATCATTCCACCAAATTATTATCGTACTCCATATCACAAATAGTTATCAAAAGATATTTCCCTTTTTCAATGGATTTAAGGGGGTTTTGAATTGTATCATCATCATTAAACCATGTATTATGGAACTGATTAGCATAATTCCCATTTTTCTAAATATTGAATAATTAAAATATGGGGTTTTATTCAGTTCAACCTTCTCTCTATCTTCATCATTAGCTAAATTTTTTCGATCACACTAGTATACAATTTCTTGATGAACTACTTTTCCAGAAATAAAAATATTTATTTTCCATTTAAGCTAATTTCATCCATGTTTATTTCAAAAAATTCATCATAAAGGATGCATTATCTTATTTCTTCCATGGGTTTTATATTTTACATGAAGATCCATCATATTGTTCTTGTCATACCTAAGAGATTGATACATAACAAAAACCTCTATTTCCACCTTGATTGAACATTAGATGATTTCTGGATAGCTATTGAAGTTACTTATGGATAACACTTGATAGAAAGCCATTTTAAGACATCGAATAATAGATCAACATTAATGTATAGGTGGATGCCATTTCTTAAAGCAGACCTCATAAGTCATGTAAAATTCCCTTCATTGGATCCAATAGACTCATCAACCCTTTTTATTGAATCAACGAATTCCTTATCATTTTTTATATGAATAATATGAGGAAACTACATATTGAAAAATAAATTCTTGAACTTGTCCCATTTTATGGAGAAAATTACATCTCTTTGTCTCCTATTCTTGATAATATTCCACCATTGATCTGTTCCACGTTATAAATGAAAGGTAACCAAAATTATTTTCTCATACTATGAACATTGGAGAATCCAAAATATTTTTTCAGTTGTATTGATCCACAACTCAACCTCAAGTGGATCAGAAGAACCACTGAATGAAGGTGGATGCTACCTCATAAAAGAATCAACAAAATATTGTTCCTTTAATTTTCCATTTGTAAGTCCATCAGGATTTATATCCTAAGAATGTTTTGAGAGAATAAAAACAATATTTTTCATTCCCATTCCCATAACATTAAGTTCCTGAGGAGGAAAATTGTTTCATTTATCATCACATTCAGTACTAAGATAATTCCTTTTCATTATCATCATTGACTAAAACTAAAAATTATTGTTCGAGAAACACTAATCATAGATGGTAAACCTATTAATCATGAGAGTTTATTTCTAATTCATGATGGCTTCTATTTTATTAATAGACTACATGTTAGGTTTAATATAGGTAATTCATGATCATTATCAAATATTTATGATTTTATCCAATATATAATCTTATCCCCATGAATTCCATAAAAAAATTCTAATTTTATTCTCCTATGATTTTCTAAACCCTCATATTATAACGACTATATCTGCCCAATATTTTAATAAATAGATACTATATATTTTTAGATTGATAATAATATAATCCTCATAAGAACCATAAATGTTTACTGCCTTTGGAGATTAGATATTCAATTTTCTTATTTTATAAAAGATCTCTATGACCCTCCAATGATAACTTCTATTTAGTAATCTTCATATGAATACGTACTAATAGATATTTCATATCCTGAAGAGAAGAATCAAAAGAAAAGGGCCAGCTTAGTTGCTCGGTAAGGGTAAATAAGGGAGATATCAAATAAAACATGAGGATAAGCATATAAAAACATTAATATAATTTTTTAAAATCATAACCTCAATAATATATATAATAATATTGATACATGGAATAAATATTGGTTGTTAATAATACATAAATCATATGGTAGCAAGACCCATGAGAGAATAGCATTGATATAAGATCATTGAATGGGGGAAAATATATAAGAATAGAAATTAATTTCCATAGTTTTCAATACTTTTTTCCAAGACTCTCATAGTATAATGTGTTATCTCCCAAAACTATTGTAGTAGCCAAGGTTCGTCCCCAACACTATAATGGTGGAAAAAAGTCCCTTACCAAACCTAGTTCACTCCCTCTTCCTATTCGTTCTATCTCATGCGATATAAGTAATTATAAAATGTATTGAAGGAATATATAGGTCACATAATTAACAAAAATAAAAATCATACATATGTTTTCCACATGAATATAAATCATCCAACATATCAAATCTCATAAAAATAAATTATTTTAATAAAAATTTCATCCTAACAGAACACATGGAAAAGAAATATAATTTATAAAAAAAATTCCAACATATGAATATACCATATAGAGAAATAATAAAAATAGTAACCTTTTATTAAACCCTAGTAATACATAAGCGACATTAAATAATTTTTTCTTAAATGTAAACTGATTCTGAAATATGATTAAAATAATTCTTAAGGAAAATATCCTTTCTATTTTAAAATTTATTAAAAACTATAATATTATAATGGAAATCATTAACATTGAAAATAAACTTGTAATCTTATAAATGAAGCTACCAATCATTATGTTTTCATAAAAAAGGAAAAATCCACTAATTTTGTGTATGTTAAAATAATTAATTCATATTTTGTTTTCAGAAAAGATACAAAAAGACTTTTTTAGAAAAAGAAAAAAAATTTCTGTTGATTTTTTTAAAATAAAACTAAAAAATGGATAAAAATTAATTAAAATACTTTCAATAAAAGTGTATAATAATTTTTGAAAAATAAATAAGAAACATAGAACTAGAAGAAAAATATTACCCAGTATAGTCTTAAACATAAACAATCCTAAATAAATCTGAGATTGTGAAATAAACCCTTACCTCAAATCTTAAATTTCTTTTTTCATATTGAAACCTACTTTATAATAAATGTGAAATTATTATATATTTATTCCATAAAAACATGTCTATAATATCATGTATGACTTGATTGTTGTATCTTATAATTTATTAAAAACTAATTTTCTACTGAAATCACTATTCTCAGTGATAAAAGCATAATTTTCCAATCATGTTTCAGTTTGGTAGTCCTGATCCATATACATTGATTATGGTACTATAATTTCTTGAATATTAATCACGTTTCAAAAAAATATTCATTTTATACATATTTATAATCATTCATAAAATAGAGATATATAAAAATTAGCAACATCATTCATAGAGATGGTAGGTCATACATACGCATGAAGGCTGTTATCATTTTTTATATAATGGAATGAAAAAATTGAAAAAAATAATTAAAAATAATATAATTATTATTATGTTATATATATCATATATGTTCATAAAAATTATCCTTATTATCCTCAATGTGAAATATAAGTAATAAATAATCCCATCACATTGTGGAGATGGTAGTCCATGTAACACCCCAAGCTTCCACGGTAAGCTTCCTTTTAGATAATTCTATATCTTGGGCTTTACGGATCATCGAGTTCGAGCACACCATGACCTTTCAAACTAGCCGTTTAAAAAAAGGTTACGAATATTATTAACCTAATTATGAATTTTATAAATTTTATTTTTCAAAATAGACAAAATTGTTTAATTCTGAATATCAATATTAGATATGGTAAAATTTTGGTAATTTTTTGAAATGTTTTATTTTTTTATGAATAGTGAAAAAATACTACATTGATGATAAAAACTGACTATTTCATTTAAATAATTATTTTAATATAAATTTATTATAATATTTCTATATATTAATAATACATATATTAATCCAATATAGTTTTTGTAATCATTTTATAATAGAATTAGATAAAATAATTTATTAAACTTTTGAACGTCTCTTTTACCCGCCTTCTAGCCACATCTACAATATTTGTATTAAACGTAATTTTAAAACTTATGTGAATTGAATTTAAAAAAAAAATATGTAAATGGTTTTAATCATTATGAAAATTGTGGTTTAATATAATCTAAATAATTTTTGGTTAATTGTAACTTCTGGATTTTATTTAGCATAGTTAATGGAAAATATGGAAATTAAAGGTAAAATTAATATTATAATAATATAATATTACCCTAAAACTTGTCTTGATTTCAATAATAATTTTATTTAGATGAAAATCATCCATGGGATAAAATTATGATATGCTTAAATCCACTTGTATTAAATTAAGTCATTATTATATTTTATTTAAAGAAGAGTTAAAAATGTTATATTCAAATGTTAATAACAAAATCATTTTTAATATAGGGTTATAAATATGATAAATTAGACTATAAATAGTGTTTAAAAATATGAAATTATTATATACATTGTGGTATTTTTGATAATTTGAGGAAATAAATAATTAAATTAAATAGTTAAACAATAATGATGCAGTAATTGAATTATTAAAGGGAGAATCAATAAACTTATATGAAAAATAAAAAAATAAATATTATTATTTTAATTAATGGAATATACGAATTTTATAGATAACATAGGTATTTTAGTGACATATTGGATGTATTAGTTCGAAGTTAAAATATTGTTGTGATATTTTTTTAAATGAAAATTTTGAATAGAATCAAAATTTACAAAAATGATACATTAAAATAAATGATATATAATTAAATGTTATAAAATTATTAAAAATAAAATCTTCTCCCAACTAATAAGGATAGTGTTAAATAAGTCATTAATGGTCAATTTGGGGTTCGTTTGTCATTTAATAGTATCTATACTATCCATATAATGTAAAAATGATAGAAGACACGATAAGAGTTAAACTGTTTAACTAAAGGTTAAACCCAAACAGTAAGGTCAATTTTGTGACCTAAACATTCATAAAAAAATTATAATATTATTTTCAACCATCCTCATATTATCCTAAAAATAAATCAATTTGCAGCTCTTTGAAACCGAATATCAATTTATAATATATTTATATTTTAAGATCTTAATAAAGTGCCCCTAACCTTTCTTATAAAAGGGAACTTCTCCTTCTCTTGAATTCACACATCCAAAGACAATAAGATCAGAAAATATCTTACCTATTATTCTCCAAAAATTCCTAAATTCATCCTAGAGTCCACACATTTTGATGAAATCAATCCCATGAAGTCTTTTTGCGCAAACCAAAAGGAGACACCCGAAAAAGAGGTAATTGTTTTTCCCCCTCTTTCAAAGTAATTTTCATCTTATACATCTTATTTCTACGTTTTTTTCATATAAACATAATAAATCCAATATCTTCCATATATATATGTGTTGTTATAATCATGAGATAACCATATTATTCATTTTATTCATCATACAAATAACAATATCACTGTGTGTGCGTACTTACGGCTTACCATCTCCATGTCGTGGTGTAAATTATTATTCAACACTACTTTATTTGGATGGGTATAATGATGAATATAATGGATATAAATAATAAATATAAAATGATAATTATTATTTATAATTAATATACCATCCAATTCCATATCATTTAACCAATAAGGGAACGATATCATCGCTCGCACGTATGTACGACCTACCATCTCCATGATGCGATGAGATGTATTCTATATGTTATCCATTCAAGAATGATTATAAAATTTATATTATGATAAAAAAATAATAATAATGAACTTAATTTCTTTCTGTATATGAATAAAATATATTCTATTCATAATTAGTATGACTAACATGACAAAACTAGAATGGGAAATGAAGAAGTTTACACCCGAAACAACAGTAATACTGCAATATTATTACCAAAATGATATAAGAGTATAATATATGATATCATAAATATTGATATGTTCCTGATGTAATTTGGTAACATGTTTTAACCATTATACAAGAGGATAACTCTCTCTCTATTAATGTAATGTATAAGGTAAGGGTTAATTTCATAATCACTTTATTATTCACGATTGTGTATACATAAGTATAATCTAGGTTGACCTTATCTTACATTTACATGTTTCTATAAATATATATCAAAATATTATCAACATTTTTAACAAAAGTTTTACCCCTGTTTTAATTTTTATGAAAAATATTTAATGGAATATTTCCTTTATTTTCTTAATGATGTACTTTATATCCTTTTCAAAAGAATTATGGAAACAATGATTTTTTAACTTATACGGAACAAGAGGCAATTTTAAACAGTTATAATGACTTAATAGTTTAAATATTTACTTGAAATATTATATGGTTATTTTCAAAATAAATGTTTTATTTTATAATTTTGCGTCATCTATATGATTTCAAAGTAAAAAATAGATGTTTTCCTCAATGAGTTTTAATGAATTAATTAAACTAGTTTCATCTATGTCAACATCCTTTCATGTATTTTATGATTATTTGAGGTTGAATTATTTTGATACAATTGTCCATATTTTATTGAAGGGTTGATGATATATTTGATGGTGTATGTGATATGTTTATATAATTCAAGGTTTATAGTTAAAGTATTAACATTTCATATGCTATATTTAATACGAATGTTTATGTTATGTTTAACCTTTTTCATAAGATAAATTAATTGGACATAGTAATTGAAGGGAGGGTCCCTCTATAGCCCCTTAATGCATTGGTAGGTCTTTTGACAGAAACTTGTTTCATGGAACCAGCCCTTGATAGTATGGAAATGGTCTTGGCATGAGTCCTTGACGGTATAGTTATGATTCCCGACATTATGTGTTTCCTTTTTATGAGATTAGTTATTGATATTTCATGTGATTATTCAACTATTAGAATATCTATGTTAATTTTTAAAGGTAGTTATTTTAATTATTCCATCTATATTATGCTTAAGATTTTGTCTAAAAGTCTTGTTTTTCATATTTATACCTTGCCTTGAAATTTTAAGCTTATTTATGATAGCTTTTGCAATATTGTTTATCCTTACTGAGAATCTGAGCTCAACCCTTTCTTATGTTTCATTTTTTACCCTAGGATGTAAATAATTATATTATGATTAACCTATAGGGATTTTATAAGGGATATGATAGTTTTCAAAGGGATAGTATGTTGTTTTTTTATTTCATGTTGTAATGTAAAACATATGTTTGTATCTAGTTTTTAGAAGGCTAATAAACAGATTATTCCTTCAGTATTGTATTTCTAATAATCATGGAAATGTAATAAAATAATGCACCGAATCTGGGTAACTTGTGTCAGGGAATTAGAGTTAAAATAAAAGGAATTTTATTACAAACATTTGAAAGAATATTTATAAAATAACCTTTATTAGGAAACATTAACTGACAATGGACTTTAAGGATAAGTATAAAATACATTCCTAGAATATTGGTAATTTAGAGAATATGTGGGTAATTATGAAAATACATCCCTGTTGGGATACTACAAGATGACGTTGTTGTGGAACAATGTACCTAGGGTTGAAGTGTCTGACAAGGTTGTCTGATATTGACTCGGGGTAACCTAGTACACGAAAACGGTCATTATGGTGCTCCTGGTTTGACACTCACATGGGATATACTTAGGATAATTTTTATTTTAATTACAAACCATTATGAAATATTTATGATTAAATATTTGATTATAGAAATATTTTTATGATTGTGGATTAGATATGCATAAAATCTTCTATTTATGTTAAGTATTTTACAAGTATGGAATTATTATTTATGATTCATAACCTAATCTAGTGTATAAAAGTGTTTAGAAATGGAAACTAGTGTAAGAAATGGAAATCGTATCAATGAACCAAATCCCTAAAGTGATTTTCCTATAATGCATGATAATGATATTAGAGCTAGCGATACAACTGGTACTGAACATCCTATAACTATACTTGGACAACTCACTCAAGTTATGAATAATAACCTTACTCATATAGGGTACCATAATCTACAATGTTGATGATCAATGTTAGACCACTTCATGAGAAAAAAATCCAAAATTCAATGGGACTATAAATCCATTTTTAGCTGACCAATGGATATGTTCCTTAGAGAAAATATTTCTTACTTTGGGGAGTAATGAATGGAAAAGGTTGTCATGAAAGGTTTTCATCTCTCATGAGATGCAGATCAATGGTGCTCGTTAACACAAAATATAAAAGAGGATAAAGAATTTGAAAATATGGAATGAAGGGAGTTTAAATAAATTTTTATAGAATAATAATTTCCTCATAATCAGTGAGCCGATATGGAAAGGAAATTTCTAAGATTAGGGGGAAAAGTGGATGAGAATATTGTGAAGTATGAGGCTAACATCACAAGGTTATCAGGGCATGTTGCATACTATATACGTAACCCAAGAAGTAATATATTGATCAATTCTCTGATGGTTTAAAACCATTCCTATGACGGAATTTGGTCTCATAATCATTCTCATCATACGAAGACATAGTCTCATGTGTTATCAATACAAAAAATGAATTATCTATGTATTATGAATTTAAAGGGAATTAAGAGAAGAAGAGGGTCGATGAACTCTCTGGGAAATGAAATAAGGGGAAGATGGAAAAATAATACTTTCCAATATCTAGTAATTATGGTAAGAAACACCCTAGAATGTTCCTAAAGTGGGTGAGATTTTATTACAAGTGTGGATAGAAAGGTCACCAAGTTCACGATTTCAAGGGGACGAAATAATTTATCAATGTTCAATACAAAAATTGTAATGAAATGGGACATCATGAAAATGATTTCCTAATCATGAGAGAAAAATTCCTTAGAAAATGCCAAAAGATCAAGGCCAAGATTTTGCAATCACAATTGTTGAGGATTAAACTCTTAATAACATTGTGGCTGGTAGTATAATCATCTCCTCATATTTAAGAAAACATTTATTTGATTTTGGGTCATCGAATTGTTTTATATCTTCACATTTTTCATTAAAAAATTCTTATTTCCAATTCCCTTTAACAAGGGAGTTGTCTTTAAAATCCCGTAAGGGAAGCCTCATTATAACACAGATGTGTCAAGTAGTTCATATTTAGGAATATAAACATGTATTATCTATTGAATTTATTTTCATGCCTATAGTCGACATTGATATAATCCTCAGTATTTATTAGCTATAAAAATATGATGCAAAAATTATTTTTTGATGTAGGAAGTTATTATTCATGAGGATGATGTATAATCCATTATATATAGAGAAGAAACTTCATCACCCAGTTATTATCAAAATCCAATCCCTATATATTTACTGAATAATATTCTAAGGGAGGGAGAGGAAATAACGTGTTGGGAAAAAGAAAGATATATTAAAACTGAGGATGTACCTATTGTAAAAGATTAAATTGATATTTGTTTCAATGATTTACCTGGATTCCCCCCAGAGCATGATGTTGAGTATTATATTGATTTAATCCATAATGTAAAACCAATATCAAAAAATCATTATAAAATGTAAACATTGGAATTATTAGAGGTGAAGAAACAACTAAAGGAGTTGAGTACTAATGGATTTATTTTCCCAAGTGTTTCTCCATGGGGGACCCATGTTCTTGTTGTTAAAAACAAAGATGTATCAATGAGGCTATGCATTGACTATAGAGAAATCAATTCTATTAGAGAAAAGAAAAAGTATCCCCTACCTCACATTGATGATTTATTTGATAAACTTCATGGAGCTCGATATTTTTTGAAAATTGAATTTATTTCTATATATCATCAATTTGTTGTAAAAAAGAAATATATTCCAAAGTTATCATTCCAAATGAGGTGTGGTCAATAAAATTTTATGATAATTTTATTTGGATTGACTAATGCACCCTCTATTTTCATGGATCTAATGAATAGAGTGTTTGAGGAATATCATAATGATTTTTTAATATTATTTATTAGTGATATCTTCATATACTTAAAAAGTAATGATGTCCATGAAAACCACTTGCGGATTGGTCTGAAGTCTCTTAAAATAAATGAACTATATGGGATATTTAGAAAATTTGAATTCTTAGTTAAGGAAATTTCTTTTCTTTTCTATATTGTCTTTATGGACGGAATCTTGTTTGTTTATGAAAATATAATGTCAATCCAAGAATATAAAAAACCAAAGAATATAACTCAGGTACGTAGTTTTGTTGATTTAAGAGGATACTATCAGTATTTTGCCCAGAATTTTGGATAATTGGAAAACCCATTAACCATGCTCACACATCAAGGGATTAGTTTTTTATGGAAAAAATAGTGTGAAGATTGTTTTGAAAATTTGAAAACAATTAATTTAAATGATCCTATCTTGAGTATAACATATTTGAATGATTGGTTTGGGATTTATAACGATGTATCAAGGAAAGGACTCAGTTGTGTCCTCATGCAAAATGAGAAGGTTATTTCTTATGCATCAAGGAAATTAAAGATTCATAAAAAAACTGCACAACCCATGATATGGAGTTAGCATCTATAGTATTTTCAGTAATGATATGGATAGACAATAAATATAGTAATTTATGAGAGATATATAATGATCATAAGTGTTTGAAAAATATTTTCACATAGAATGAAATCAACATGATACAATAGGATGGCTTGTGCTACTCAAGGATTATTATTTCACAGTACACTACCACCTAGGGAAAGAAAAATAAGGTAGTAGATTCTTGGAGTATAATAGAGCATAGAGTCCTAAAAAATTAGAGTTTAAATGGATCATATGTTTGTGGATCTAGTAAAGTTGGATATGGGAATTATCATAGAAGGCGAAACATCACTGCTTTTTCAAATAGCTGTTAAACCTTCTTTGTTGGAAACAATAGAAAGTTATTAGTCTTATTATGAGGTGTTTCAAAAAGAAATTAAAGTTGTGAATGATGGGAGATAGATTGAAATTGTATTTGGAGATGGTTTTTTGAAATTTGGAACCAGGATTTATGCTCCTACTATACCTGAGCTAAATAGGGAATTATTGGATGATGCTCATAGCTCAATTTCCCTTATACACCATGGTGGCACAGAAATGTACAGATATTTGATGGAACATTTTTTTGTGGGAAAACATGAAGAGGGATATTGTTGATTATGTGGAGAGATGTTTGGTTTTTAGACAGGTGAAGGCTGGAAGACAACATCCTAGAGGATTTATGCAACCTCTTCCTATACCTATGTGGAAATGGGATGATATTACGAAGGAATCTATCATGGGGATACTAATGAATCCTAGAAGAAATGATGTGATATAGGTTATTGTTCATCATCTTACCAAATCAGCACATTTTAATTCTATAGTTGATGATTTACCACTTTAATATTTAGAGATAGTAAATATTAATGAAGTTAAAATACTTTGTGGTGAACCCCTATCAATTTTTTTTGACCATGGTCCACATTTTACATCACATTTCTGGAAAAGTCTTCAGAAGGCCCCATATACTGAGCTTTGTTTTACCACTGCCTACCACCCTCAAACTAATGGAAAATAAGAAAGGACTGTTCAAACCTTAGAAGACATGTTTATATCTCTTTATCTTGACATTCAAGGTATATGGGATCAATATTTACCTCTCGTAGAATTTTCCTATTACAATAGATTCCATTCAAGTATACATATGGAATCATATAGTGCGTTATATGAAATGAGATGTTATACACCAACTTATTGGGATGATGTTGGTGGAGGAAAATTAATAGGCCTTTTACTTGTTGAGGGAATGATGGAAAATGTAAAAACTATTCAAAACCATATCAAAATAGAACAAATATGGAAAAAGGGATTTGTTAATAATCGAAGGAATGATCTAGAATTTCAAGTGGGAGATCATGTCTTATTGAATGTATCTCTATGGAAAGGTGTTATATGATTCTATAAAAAGGGAAAATTATGTCTTAGGTACATCAGAACATTTTAAATTCTAGAATGAATTGGAGTTGTAGTTGATAGTTTTGAAATTTCGTGAAGTATCTTCAAATTCATTATGTGTTCCACGTATCAAAGTAAAAGAAATACACGCCAGACCAAATGTGTGTTCTCACCTATGATGAAATGGGAATAGAAGCTAATGTGTCTTATTTTGAATTGATTATCAAGATTCTTGATATAATAGAACAAGAGTTGAAAAATTGGACGACTCGTCTAGTAATGGTTCAATGGAGAAACCATAAAATGGTTGAGGTAACCGAGGAACCTAAAGTAATTTTGATGAATAACCACCCAAATCATTTTATGATGTGATATTCTGGAAATTTTGAGGTTGAAATTATATTAAGGTTGCAAGAATGTGACACCCCAAGCTTCCACGGTACAATTACTTTTAAATAATATAATTGCTTGTGTTATACGCAATATCGAGTTCGAGTGCACCATGACCATTCAAACAAGCTGTTTAAAAAGGGATTATACATAGTATTTACCAAGTTATAAAATTATGAAATTTTATTTTTCAAAATAGACTTCATTTTTAAATTTGGAATATCAATATTATCTTAGCATGAAATTTTTTAATTTTCTTAAAAGATTTAATTTTTGATGAATAGTGAGAAATACTACATTGTTGAAACACAACTGACTATTTCATTTAAATAATTATTTTACTATAAATTGATTTTAAAGATACTATATATGAATAATAAATATATTAATCCAATATAGTTTATTGGAATCATTTTATAAAATAATTAGATATAAAAATTTATTAAACATTTGAACGTCTCGTTTACCGACCATCTGGCCACATCTTTGGGATTTTCATTCAACATAAATTTATCACTTCTGTGGATTGAATTTAGAAAAAATAACTTACATTTTTCTAATAACTATGAAAAATTTGGTCAAATAAGATAAAAATAATTTTTAATGAATAGTAGATTTTGGATTTTATTTACCATGGTTATTGGTAAATAGGGTAATTAAAGGGAAATTGAATATTATAATAACATAATATTACCCTAAAACTTGTCCCAATTTCATTGGATAAGTTTTTTTTAAACCACAATCAACCTTAATTCTAAATTATGATCTTTTTAATCCACTTGTGTTAGATTAAAACATTTATTATATTTTATTTAAATAAGAGTGAAAAATGTCACATTCAAATTTTAATAACTGAATCATTTTTAATATAGTGTTATACATAAGATAAATTAGACAATAAGTATTATTTATATATATAATTATTATCTACATAAGGGTAATTTTTTTAATTTTAGTAAATAAATAATTAAATTAAACGGTTACACAATAATGATTCCATAATTGAATTAATAAAGAAAGAATAAATTAAATGATATTAAAAATATTAAAATAAATATAATTTGATATAATTAGTGAAATAAAATAATTTTATTTATATCATAGACATGTTAGTGACATAGTGTAAGTATTGGATCGAAGCTATCATGTTCGTTAGATATTTTTAAAAACAAAAATTTTGAATAGTATCAAAATTAAAATAAATGATACTTTAAAATAAATTATATATAATTAAATGTTAAAAAATTCATTAAAATATCAAGATCTTCTAAATAACACTTTTTGTTTTAAATATTTCATAATTGTTCCAAATGGGATTCTTTTTTCATTTTATAGTAACTATATTAACCTTAAAGTGTAAAAATACAAGGAGACACGGTAAGAGTTAAACAGTTTAACTATGGGTTAAACCCAAAAGTTAAGAATAATTATGTATCTTAAAAAAGTATAAAAACATTTATAAGATTATTTAAACCCAATTTCATATTATAATATAAATAAATCTCTTTGGGGGTTATTTTAAACCAAAAATAAATTTATAAAAAATTAATATTTAAAGACCTTCCAAAAGTGACCCTCACATCTCTTATAAAAAGGGACTTTTCCTTTTTTTAATTCAGACCTCCAAAGCAATTTGGCTCTGCCACCCCTACCCAATTCCTCTCCCAACATCCACCAATTCATTCTAGAGTCCACAAATTGGGTATAAATCCATCATATGGAGTATTTTTTTGCAAACCAAATGGAGACACCCGGAAAAAGGGGTAATTGTTGTATCACCTCTTTCAATGTTCTTTTCTTCTTCAACTGCCTCTTTCTATATTTCTTCAATATAAAAAAAATAACTACAGTATCATCCATATAATTATATATTATTATAATCATGGTAGAACCATATTACTCATTTTATCCATTAGATGAATAATAATATCACCACGTGTTCATACGTACATCTTACCATCTCTATATCGTGGTGTAATTTATTATTCAACGCTACTTTATAGTAATGGGTATAATGATGAGTATAATTGATATAAATAATTAATATATCATGATAATTATTCAGTATATTAAATATAAAATCCAATTTCAACCATTTAACCATTAATGGAACGATATCGTCGCTCGTATGTACGTACGACCTTCTGTATCCACGACACAATGAGATTCATTCTCTATGTTAGCCATTAAAGATTGATTATAAAATTTATTTAATGATAAAAAATAATAATTATAAACATAATTTCATTATTTATATGAATAAAATATATATATGCATAACAAACATCACTTATATAAAAAAATGGGAATGGTAAAATGAAGTAGTTAACACCCAAAATGACGGTAATACTCGTATATTATTACCAAAATGATATAAGAGTGTAATATATGATATCATAAATACAGATATCGTCCTGGTATAACTAAATAACTTGTTTTAACTTTTATATACGATGATAATTCACCCTCTACTAATTGAATATATAAGGTAGGGATTAATTTGACAATCTCTTTATTAACTGAGATTTATTCATATATAAGTATCTACTAGGACAACCTTATCATCCATGTCCACGCTTCATTAAACATATTTTAAAATATTATCAAAAACATTTAAAGAAATTTTAAACCATTTTTGATTTTTATAAAAAAATTTAATGGAATATTTCTATCGTTTTCCAAATGAGGTACATTATAACCTTTTCAACAAATTTAAGGAATGAATGTTTTCTAACATTTACGGCACAAGAAGATATTTTACGCCATTATGACACCTTAACATTTTTAATATTTCCATAAAATATTATAATGTTATTTTTAAATGAATAGTTTTGTTTTATATCAGTATTGATTTTAAATTATTTCAATGTAAAAATGGGATATTTCTCACAAAGAGTTTTGATGAATTTATTAAATTAATTTCATATATTTAAACATACTTTGTTGGATTTTATACTTATTTGAGGTTGACTTATTATGATACTATATTCCATATTGAATTGATGGGTTTATGATACATTTGAATGTGGATGTGCTATGATTATACCATTCATGGTTTATGGTTAAAGTAATAACTTTGTGTATGCTAGTTTTAATACAAATTTTTATGTTTGTTTTCACCCTTTCCATTAGAGAAATGCATGAGACTTAGTATGTGATGGGTTGGTCCCACTATATCCCATAGATTAATCAATAGGTTTCATTAAACAAACTTGTGTCTTGGGACAGGGCCTTGATGGTACGGTAATGGTCTTGGCACAAGGCCTTGATGGTATGGTTATGATGTCCGGCATTATGCATTTTCTCGTTATGAGATTAGTTGTTGATATTTAATATGAATATTTGACTTGTATAATATATAAGTGAATTCTTAAATTGAATTATTTGATTTATTGATGACATATTATGCTGAATATTTTGATTGAATGTCTTTTTTCAGATCCATACCTTGCATTAAATTTGTTTTGTTATTTATTATAGCTTCTGCTATATTATTTATCCTTAATGTGCATCTGATCTCACCCCTTTCTTATGATTCATATTTCCCCAGGATGTGAAGAAGTATATTATGATTGACCAGCAGGTATAGACTATAGGATATGAGAGTTTTCAAAGGGGATAATATATTGTTTATAATTTCAAGTTATAATGTAAATATTATTTTTTGGTCTAGTTTTTTCAACGCCACTAAGCTGATTGATCCTTCGGGATTTAATTTATTATGATCACGCAAATGTAATAAAATAATGCAATTACTCTCAATAACTAGGATCAAAGCATGATAGTCCATACATACACAGGAGCGACACTGTCATTTCTCAAAACATTGGATGATGATAATTTAAACCTAATATCATAATTCCAATGTTACAATTATATTATAAATACTATATAAAACTATTAATTCCATAAAAATACCCTCCCATATAATATGATGATGAAAAATTAATTGGATCGCTAAGTGGAGACAGTAAGCGATACATATGCAGAAGTGATACTTTTACTTCTTGTTTGATATGAAAGAGGGTGTATAATGGAGTTTTCATAATCATAATAACATTACAAAATATTTAGGATACTAAATTTATAATTTTCTAGTAAAAATTATATATTTTTAGGTGGAATGGAAGAGTCAAAAAAGAATGTGGTCAGTAGAGTGATTACCTCTTCATCAATACATCTTCTTTAGATCACATATAAAGGTCTATAGGGTTGGTATTTTAAGAATCCCTTCATCTATATAATGTTTCTAGGTAATTTTAGAATAAAAATTCCTAACTTATGGTCGAGGTAGAGGTATCAATGGGTTGTGAAGAGGTGAAGGAGGATGTGTCCTTTTATAATTGATGTGAGTGGAACTTTTAAAATTTCTATAAATATTATATTTTAATAAATTTATTTTAAATAAAAATTCCACATAAATCCATTGATTATAGGATATGATGTGATAAGGATTTAATATCCTCAACAATTATATTTTATAAATGTTTTTGTACTTGTTGACACTCCTTTCCGTCACAGAGTCTAACGACTAAAAAAAAGGAAATACCTTAGTCCAAAGTGATTCATCCTTTGAAGAAATATCAAAAATCGACAAAGGAATGAACAAAGGATCAAAAGAAACTTCACCGCGCAAGTTCTATCACTGTCACACAAGTCTACTTGCGCGACGCCCTTATGGTCGCGCAAGTGACTTGCGCGACCTAAGTGATAACCGCTTGGTAACCGCCCAGGGTCTTCTCCTACCTATAAATAGACCCTGTGGGCCCCCCATTCGCTAGGATCTTTTTCCAGAAACTCGGATTGAAGTTCCCGACGCCCAAGTCTCTTCTCAAAGCTTCCGGAACACTTATAAGGTAATTTCTTACCTAGAACGGACGATCTAAAGAGAAGGAGGAAGGCCTAAGTGTTGAAACTCATCAACACTTGCGCACTTGAGTGGTCAGCCCTTAAGGGAAGTGACCACACTTGTGCGCCGCCTTATTTCCTTCAATAGAACTCCCACATATCTTTTCTGGAAGAACCTCAAGAGGATTCTAAAGGGATTAATAAAGATTCTCTCAAGTATTCTAATGCTGGTTGAAAATCGTGCAAGTACCCCACATGTCGCACAGGTATACCTGCACGACCAATACTTGCGCGCCCACGTAAGACTTGCGTGCCTTTCAAGACTTGCGCGCCCCTACCTTTTTGGGTGCCCATCTTGCCCATTTTACCCCTCTTAAGCCATTTCACATTTCTTATTCAAGATTCAGTCTTCAAGATACTCTTCAAAGCCATTTATGGCATGATTTCTTGATTTTACTTCCTTATTTGAAAGGAATTCTGTGGAATATATCTCAAAACATAGTGATTTATACAATTTTTATGTCACCAAAGATTGAGAGTTCATTCATTCAACCTCATCCTTTAAGATGAGAGAATCCTTAACCTGGGTCTCCTTTTCAGGAATAATCCCCAGTTATAAGTCCTTTAATTTGGGCATCTTCCTCAGGAGTAAGTCCCAAATTCTTAAAGTTCCCAAATCTAGGCATCCTCCTCAGGCGTAAGCCCCAATAATAATCGACTCATAATTATGGGCATCCTTTTCAGGAGTAATCCCCAAGTCCTCTAATATGGGCATCCTTCTTAGGAGTAAGCCCCAATCTCCAATATGGGCATCCTTCTTAGGAATAAGCCCCAATCTCAAATCTAGGCATCCTCCTCAGGAGTAAGCCCCAAACCATAATTCTTTAGCTTGGGCATCCTCCTCAGGAGTAAGCCCCAAGTACTCTAATTTTGGGCATCCTTCTTAGGAATAAGCCCCAATCTCAAATATGGGCATCCTCCTCAGGAGTAAGCCCCAAACCTTAATCCCTAACCCGGGTCTCCTTTTCAGGAATAAGTCCCAGTCATAATTATGGGCATCCTTTTCAGGAGTAAGCCCCAAGTCCCTTAATTTCTCTTTAACTAGTCCTAATTTACGTTTGATCTGGGATTCCTTCTCAGGAGTAAAACCCAGTTATCAATCCTCTCCTAATTTGGGCTCCCTTTTCAGGAATAAGTCCCAAGTTAGAGTATTCAAATCTCCATGAAGCACATATACCTTTATGGACCCTGTTCCTGGATTTTCTCCCTAAAAGTGAACCCTAAACTTTCATCTATCTGGGAAGTCATATATACATAAGTCCCAAACCATTTCTTATGATTGCATATTTCATGGCACAATTGTCTAATTTTTACCAATACCTCTTGTTTCTCACATCGAGCATGACTCACGTGAGCTTAGAGTGTAAAAGTAATTATGACATCCTTCTTTGAGCCATGATTCATAAACGTCATACTCTATTACTCGAACTATGTGGGTTCTGATTCCTTTTCCAAAACAAAGGATATGTAGGTAGCCCATTTATGGGTTCGATCCCAACTCTGAAATAATTCATATCCTTATGAATGACGATAAACTTCAAGTGCCCCCCTGAGCGGCTTTAAAACCAGCCTAGTCATCATAAATGACCAAGAGACTTTTATATAAATGTTTTGAAGGATACCATTGACCAAGAATCTCTAAATATATATAGATGATTCTCTATTGATGAAGAACCTCGAACACATATAAAAGATTCTCTAAATTTCTTACATATTTGATCATTGATTGTTAAAACTAAAGGAAAGCTCATTTTATACTTCGAAATGTAATAAGGATTCACGAACATAACTTAAATCTATAAAGAGAGTCCTGGAGTAGTCAATAATTCCCCTAAAAAAGGTGTGATGAGTCCGACCTCCCATCCTCTCGACCAATGCAAATTCCCAAGCCTCATTAGTCCATAAGCTAATGAGTGCCTACCTTTGGAAAGTAGGTCCAAACAGATGTGGAATCATTGGATGTTTCCGGTTCTACGAACAAACCCGCTAGAAACCGATCAGAACGTTTGAATCTCCTATCCAGGAGGTCATCCCCGAATTCTGAGGGAAATAAAAAATGGTGAACCCGACGTGAATCCTTAACTAAGTTAAAATGATGTTTTACCTATTTGTTAAGCCCATATTTAAAACTCAATAAGAGGGATAACAAAAACAATCATTGACATATGTGCTCATCCAAAGGATGAAGTAGCTGAGTTTATCTTGATTACATCTGTTATATCAAACAAGCATCTTTTCCAAGATTTTTTGTATTTTCATAATGGCTGCTCTCAAATTCACATCTGTGAATACTGCTGCTGCAAATACCACTACTGCTATTCCTATTAGATCGTCATCCGCTCTGAGGATGACATCACCTACTCAGCGTCTTCAACGGTGGGTATCAAATGTGCTAGTTAAGTAGTACCGTCAACACGGTACCATCCCAACTCTGGAGGCTGCCCGACAGGACCTCCAAGTAAATAACTCACACAGGTCGTTCGGACAACGACGACCAGTGATTAAGAAACAGGCGGTGACGACTACCGTCTCCAACCGTTTCGGGTCGTTATCCCCGGAACGCAATTTCCATTCACTCCCTTACTCTGAGGAAGTGAATGAGAAGGTCCCGCAGGGCCTTAATTCAAAAAGACAGGAGTCCTTCCCGAGGGTTCCCATCAACAATCGCCGCCAGACTCGTGCGGTAGTGCGCCCTCAACATGATGAGGGTACTGACTCCAGGCATTCATCTCAGGTTCCTCGAACCCGAGCAGGCAAGACGAACCGCCAGAGACGGAATCCGGTTGACAATGGGCAGGTTTTCATCCCTGCCATCTCCGGAGAATTCCACCAACCTAACTTGGTGGAAAATAACGAGCAGGCACACACACCTGTCCATTTTAATTCCGCTGTCCAGCAGACTCGTCTGGCAGCATCACACCAATCCCGCCAGGCAATTCCGGTGGAGTACTATAGGCAGGAACATACAACTGCTTATACATCACTAGTTAGTCAGCAGGCTCATCTGACTACATATGATGGATCTCGTCAACCACCTTTGGTGAAGTGTAATCGGAAGGCACATACACCTGCTAGTACTAATCAAGCCTACCAACAGTCTCGCTTGGTAGCGCACGGAGAAGTCAGTCGGAAAGCTCCGACGACAAACAGGAGGCAGACTCAACTCTCTACCCCCACACTTGAGTACTGTCAGGATTCACTGACAGGAAAAGGAGGACAGGAGCAGACACATACACCTACTCAAAACCCGGAATGGACGTATATTCTCGTTCCGGCGGCTGAAGTCACCAATCATATTTTGTCAATGGTGAAAGAGCAGAAGCAAATTCCTACTCATATTCTAGATGCTTGCCAGGATATCATAACAGCATCAGCATCATCTCAGGGACAGACACATAAATCTATCCCTAGCAGTGGAGTGACACATCAACAATTCACTCCAGAACAGACACACACATCTGTTCCAGTCCAAGAGGGTCATGGGGCATACTCCCCCATATCATACGGACAACCAAGTCAGGCACATACACCTGATTTGAGTGGAGATCGTCAGCCTAACCTGACCATATTTCCTGATCAGGAACATGCACCTGCTCAGAGTAACCACTTTCGTCAACAATTGGTTTCCAAAGAGAGTAAGAAGGCATCTAAGAAAAAGATCCACCCAGCACAGTCAGGAGATCAAACGCCAATCTGCAACAAGGCTTTTCTCGATGATGGAGTTCTTGAAGCCCTCAGACATTTATCTATTAGAATTAAATATTCTTCTCCCTCAGTTCCCAATAACAGGAACATTAATTCCAAAAGTCTTCAACAGACACTTTCTCATGAAGGCTTTCTTTGTGACAATTCGGTGAATATTGACGTTTCATCTTCAGATGAGAGCCACAGGAACCCTCTGTGTGGTCAGAAGACCAAGGAGCAAGAGATCTCATCTTTTGCTGTAACCCATTATGGTGGTCCTCCCCATGATGATGAACTTCACTGCGAAAGTCCTCTCCACAGTAGTGATTCACATTGCCTGGAAAATACTCCAGTGGACAATGTAGTTCCGAGAAAGCCCTCTTATCTTGAGGCACTTGTAAATGAGAAACCAGTCATGTATGATTATTTATCACTAGCAAGTGAAATACTTTCTCAATCAGAAGATAGCCCAGGGTGTAGGTCATTCTCTGAACCACCCCTAAGTCATGCAACTTCTAGTTTGATCAATGATGTCTCTACCAAACTTGTTGAATCCGATGAAGCAACAAGGAAACACCAACTCTGGTCAAAACAGGTAGAAAAATCATCATTTAATGATAAAGAGGAAATGCTAAACATGAGGAAGAAAATGGAAAAAGGTGAGGTACCAGTCATGCTTGGCCTTTGGCTGACTCCCAGTACTACATTCCAAAGATGTTGACGGATGATGGAATCCATGATATTCGTCTCAACATATGGAAAACTCTTTGTCAATTAAAGAAGAATGTATTATCTTATGATGAATATGAACATCATCTTAAGATAATAGAAGGGCTACAATGTCAGATTGATTTGGCATCTCTATCAGTCTCTCGGTATCTGAAGGCTGAAAAGCAACAGAGAACCCTTCAACGTTCATGACTTGGCGCACTAAGAAAATTACGTCCGTTAATTGACAATGCTCCATTTGATGTTCATATCAGAGGATGGGGTGTTCACGAAGCACTACATTTCATAGTGATTTCCAGTTAGCAAAGCCCGCCGAAAATGGTCTCATGCAATGTTATTGCCCATGGCCGGCCACAATCAATGGGCTTTGTTCATAATCAAAAGCTTGTTCAAGAACAGGCTTCAACTACTTCCTCTCAAAATCAAGCATACAGAGAACAAGTTGTTGAATTGCTCCTACATCAAGCAGGAGAGAATATTGCACAAGCCTCTCATATGGAGAAAACAAATCATCAAATGACAGAAGTCTCGGAAATCATCCAACGGTCTGTTGAACCAGGTGATAAAAGTGGATACAGGATAATGCATCCATCTAATTTTCGAACTAAGATTCGCAACATCAAGAGATATTTTAAGAAGATCTCAGACGTAGCATGTCAAGAGCCACCCCAGCTTGTCAGACTTTTGACTCCTTTAACCCAACCCTCAGAGTCAACATATGTGATTCGAGGAGTTGAGCGTAATCCGCAGGAACATCCCCAGTTCTCGGGAATGGGGACTCTTTCAAATCATCAATCACCTTCTCAGAGAATATCGGTCTTTTCTCGATTGGGGAAGAAGCCCCAAGAGGAACAAAGAGAAAAATTACCAGTAGATTCCCTCCAAATTATAGCTCGTCAAGAAGTTCCTAAAGGATTGAATCAACAAAAGGCAATGTCTCATCAAAGATATGAAAGAAGACAATATCACAAAAATGTTGATAGAAGGGATGCAATGCATTATGCATCAATCAATTTCATCAATGCTGTTGTTGCTAATCCACCAGAGGAGACTCACTCAGGGGACTCAGATGAAGAGCATCCTGCTCCAGAAAATGTACGCACCAATACAAATGAAGAAGGTGTGCGTACACGAAGTCAAAGGATTACTCAGAACTTAAGTAATCCACTTCCTTCTATCCAAAAAGTATCCAACAAAGGGAGGGGAAATAATCATGTTACATATCCTTCCTCTGGAGAAGGTCAATCGCTCTCATTAGAGCAAAGTTTTGAACAACAGGAGGAAGAAATGAAAGAATTAAGAAGAATGAATGCAGAACTACTTCAGAGTAGTCTTCTTCTTAAGAATGCTGAAGTCCGACAGCCGAAGGAATTTGTTGCAGTTACTGAGATGGATCAAGAATATCCTCATTTATTAGTACACCCTCAGAGGTCGAATCCAGTGGGTCAAGCACAACAACGGTTGGCAGTGCTACCATCAGTTGCAGCACCAACCACCACGTCTGTCCAAGATCCATTCATTGCACCTACTCAAGACCAGATTCAACCGGATGTTTCTCAAAATTTAATAACTACTATTGAGTCATTAACAGATCGGTTAGAAACTATGGAAGGGAAACGGGCGCCAGTTCAACCAGAAAAGAAAGTTTACCCTGAATGGGTAGATTCAATTTCTCCTCCATCTTGTTTTGGAAACCCTGTTTTCCCTACTTTCAATGGATCAGGCGACCCTGAACAACATTTGACGCATTACGTGTCTTGTTGTGATCCTATGATGGGAACTCCAGAGCAGCAAGAAGCAGTGAAACTCAGATGCTTCGTGCGAACCTTGCAAGGACCAGCTTTTGTCTGGTATACAAGCTTGCAATCCCGGTCAATCATCGGATGGGAGGATCTTCGTCAAAAATTCATTCTTCAGT
Source organism: Viscum album (assembly GCA_963277665.1). Classification (NCBI taxonomy): domain Eukaryota; kingdom Viridiplantae; phylum Streptophyta; class Magnoliopsida; order Santalales; family Viscaceae; genus Viscum; species Viscum album. The sequence continues at coordinate 367,828,849 of OY728135.1, read as the reverse complement.
TCAACTCAACTTTTCCAAAAACGAAAGTTTTCAATCTTACAAACTGCAAACAAAAGGAGAAGGAAATATTCTCTGATTTTATTGCTCGCTGGAAGGGATTAGCGTATTCCCTGAGTTTAGCACTCCCTCAGGAAGAGCTGTTGCCAATCTGTGTGGAAAATTTGTGTGACGAATTACGCACGCCATTGATACCTGTGAAATACACAAGAGGGTTTTGAGACCTTACTTCAGTTGCTCAGCAGATTGAAGAATCCCTTATACAGGCTAAGGTTAAATCTCGTGTAATTCCATCAGCTCCAGGAAGGAGAATGGGTAAAGCAGAAACTGCTACAGTTATGCTTAAACAAGCACCTGTACCTATTTCTACTTCAAAACCTTCATCTTCTCGAAGGGCTCCACCTCCTGAACGCCAACAACAAAGGCCGTTTCGTCCAAATGATCAAAGAGATCAACAAAGAAAACAATTTGAGGATTTGAAGAGTAAAACATACTCTTTCTGAAGTGAGCAAGTTCCTGGTTACTTCATTTCAGATCTGGAAAATAATTTGGTTCAATTACCAGTGCCCAAGATGCCAAACAAAGAAGGAGATGCAGACCGTCCCAATTATTGTCCCTTTCATCAAATGTTGGGGCATCCAATCCAGGAGTGTTTTGTCTTTAAAGACCTCCTGCAAAAGATGGTCGACTTGGGAAAAGTCAAATTGAAGGGTTCTTCAGCTCATGTAGCGTGTGTTACCGCTACAGATCCAGAGGAAGGAGGCGAGTGGCAGGAAGTCAAAAGCAAAACTGTGCAAAAATATGATGATTGGATGGTCAGAAAAACAATCAATCGGACCCATGCCATTTTGCGAACACAATTGAAGAATCCAATTGTGTCTCCTACAAAAGCTGCAGTGAAGCCTCCATCAAAAGTCATATCCTCAAAAGGGCAGTGCAATTCAAAGAAGAAAGAGGAATCAGAAGAAGATGAGTATGTATCGAGGCCTACATTGTCTTTGACTCTGGCAGATTTCATGCCATCTACTTCAAAGCCACAGGCACTGCCCCATCAAACGGCACAGCCTAAACAGGCTAGTCAGGCAGGGTCTTTATCAAACGAAGAGTTAATCTTCGGTTCTGTTAATATGATTCAATTAACAGATCCATATTCCAGTCTTGATGAACCTGAATTCCCGGTATCAAATAAGGGAATCCGAGGAAGTTCTAGAGGTTCAGGATACAGGGGAAGACGTGGATCTTTCCGAAGCCACTACACCAATTCTACCCCTGCTAGCACTGTGTATGCAGCAGAACTCGTGGTAGAGCCCTTCAGCGAGCTCAAAAAGAACAAGCAAGTTCTTCTGCAAATGGCCAACTCAGTTTTGGCATAATTATTTTGGAAGACCGATTAAAGGTTCCATCTTCTTTATCTTAGCAAGTAAATGGATCTAATCAGTCTAATCTTCCAAAACCAAGGATGTTGCCAACTTCTATCCCAATACAAGATGCATCAGCTTCCAAAGCATTTGCTTTCAAGGTACCTGCTAAACCACATATTCCTATTTTGAAACACAGACCTCTAGATCAAAAGTATGACATATTGAAACACTTGGACCAAGTACCAGCCAAGTTATCAATTTTGGATGCTTTGAATCTGTCAAAAGATCTTCAGGAATCACTCATCGAAGCATTGTCAAATCCTCAGGAGTTTGAAGCTGAAATTGATGCAGCTAAAGTCTATCACATAGAGAATAATCCTGCAGAATTACATGCAGTGATATCTTTTACTGATAAAGATGAAGATGATGTTGTGCATGGGCACATAAAACCTTTGTACTTATCTGGCAAAGTCAATGGTGTAGATATCCGAAGAGCTTTCATTGACAATGGTTCAGGAGTCAACCTCATGCCCATTCGTACACTTCGTCGATTGGGCCTCACGGAATCTGATTTATCTCCTTCTACCATGATGTTACAAGGATATGATAAAATTGAACATGAACCACTGGGTGAAGTTAAACTCAGAACCCAGTTTGGAGATCTTGTATCCAATTCGGATTTCATGATTGTTGATCAAGACTCAGCTTTCAACGTCTTGCTTGGAAGACCCTGGCTACATCAGCATGCAACTATTCCTTCATCATACCATCAATGTCTCAAATACTGTTTTAATGGTCAAGTTGGAACATTGTATGGTGATAAGGCCCCGTTCAAGACATGTGAGTCTCAATACATTGAGGCAGAATTTTATCACATGAAGGGAAGAGAAAAATCTACAATGAAGGAAATTATCAAAATTAATGCTCCATATGGTTTGGAGAAAATTCCAATAAATCCATTTACACATGTGAGTACAGATTATGTGTTACCTATCAGTCAAATTGACAAAATAGGCCCAAATCAAAATACTCTTATGGAAAGAACCATAATGTCAATTACGGCAATTGAGCCAAACAACATGGGAGAAATTGGTAACCTACCAAACAGTGATGAAAGCATAAATGGTGACGTTTTCATTTCATCTGCTGAAATCCAACAAGTCTATACTTTGCCAATCAGGCCAGAAGAAGTTATAGCAACACCAGAGGTGAATAATGATGTCGATTCTCAATCCATCATCTCCCCTTTATTTCCCAAAGAAGGCCCTTTATCATCAATAGGATCGGAAATGGAATATTCTTCTTCAAAATGTGAAAATTTTGACATCTCTTATGATCATGAGAATTTCGTTTTGTCATCTTCTATGCAAGTAGAAACGGAAGAAATATCACATAATGAAGAGGAAGAGGAAGGTCTTAGAGATGCTCCTCCATCATTTGAAGAGGGTATCTCTACCACTGTGGATGAACTTAGAGAAATAAATCTGGGTACATAGAAAGATCCACGCCCCACTTTAATTAGTGCGGCCATGACCCTTGAAGAGAAAGAGATGTATATTTATTTTTTAAAGCAAAATAATGATATTTTTTCTTGGAACTATACAGAAATGCCTGGGCTTGATCCTGATGTTGCTACTCATCATTTGGGTTTACCAAAAGAACATCGAGGATTTAAGCAAGCCGCAAGAAGAACACACCCAACTTATGCTTCCAAAATTGAAGCTGAAGTGGATAAACTGATCAAAGCTAACTTCGTCAGAGAAGTTCAGTATCCCAAGTGGTTGGATAATATTGTCCCTGTAAAGAAAAAGAGCGGACAAATTAGGGTTTGCATCGATTTCAGAGATCTTAATCGGTATTGTCCTAAAGATGATTTCCCAGTTCCGATTACAGAACTCTTAATTGATGCGACCGCTGGCTATGAAGTACTTTCCGTCATGGATGGATATTCCGGATATAATCAGATCTGAATGGCCCCAGAAGATGAGGAATCTACAGCTTTCAGAGCTCCTCAAGGTGTGTTTTGTTACCGGGTGATGCCCTTTGGTTTAAAGAGTGCAGGTGCAACATATCAACGCGCCATGCATCATATCTTCAAACCTTTCTTAGGGAAGTTTGTTGAATGCTATTTGGATGATTTGGTGGTTAAATCCAAACAACGTTCTAATCACTTGACTGATTTGGAAGTCATATTCCACAAACTTCGACAACATAATTTGAAGATGAACCCCTTAAAATGTGCTTTTGGGGTAACCTCAGGAAAATTCCTTGGCTTTGTTGTACGCCGTCATGGTATTGAAGTCGATCCTGAGAAGACCAAATCAATCCTTGGTATGTCACCTCCTCAGAATTTGAAAGAATTAAGAGAACTTCAAGGACACTTAGCCTATATTCGGCGTTTTATCGCCAATTTGGCAGGCAAAAGTTTACCCTTTACCAAATTATTGAAAAAAGGAGTCACTTACCAGTGGACTGAAGAATGTCAAGAAGCATTTGATGTTCTCAAGAAATACCTCTTGAGTCCACCAGTACTCATGCCACCTGTTGAAGGTAGACCACTTATCCTCTATGTGACAGCTCTAGAGCAATCATTGGGTGCCTTTCTCGCTCAAAAGAATGATGCTTAGAATGAAAATAGCCTCTACTATCTTAGTAGAACTATGCTTGAAGCAGAAACCCGGTATTCAAGTATTGAGAAGTGCTGCCTAGCATTAATCTTTGCAGTCCAGAAACTGAGACACTACTTGCAACATCACGAGGTCCAATTGGTATCTTGCAATAATCCGCTCAAATTCATCCTTAGTCGTCCAATGCTTACAGGACGTCTAGCAAGGTGGGCAGTTATTTTGCAGCAGTTCGACATTTAGTATGTATCTCAAAAGGCAATAAAGGGCCAAGCTCTAGATGATTTCCTGGCTGAACATCCTTCCATGGAAGACACGTCTTCAGATATTTAACTCCCTGATGAGGAAGTTTTCTCTATTCAAGAGAATCCTCAAACATGGGAAATGTATTTTGATGGTGCTTCCAGAAGTCCAACAGGGAAGAAAATGGAAAATCCTAAATTCAACAAAGTTGGTTTAGGAATTGTGCTCATTTCTCCAGATAGGGAAGTGTTACCTTATTCCTTTTTATTGTGGGAAGGTGGTACTAATAATGAAACCAAATACCAAGCTCTTATTACAGGCTTGGAGTTAGTGCTTCAAGCACAAGTGAATCACTTAAAAGTGAAAGGTGATTCAGACCTGGTAATCAAACAAGTCAATGGGGATTATGCCATCAGAAAAGAAGAATTAATCCCTTTGTATGATTACGTCAGAGAGTTAATGGCAGAATTCCATTCAGAACCGACATTTTCTTATGTCCCAAGATCACAAAATGATCAAGCTGATGCACTGGCTAATATAGCCACAGCTCTAGCAGATCCAAATCGGGACGAGACAACCATTAGTATTGCCCACCATCGTGCAATTTCACCTTATGTTCAAGCCAAAACAGAGGAAATTAATGAAATTAGTCCCATTCCTGAACCATATGGTCATACTACAGGATGGATGTCACCTATCAGGGAATACCTTCAAAATGGAACACTTCCACCTGATAGAGCCGAGAAACAACAAATCTGGCAACATGTGGTCAATTTTACTCTTTATGATAGCCCAAACCACCTAGAGAAAATTCTCTACAAATGTGGTTTTGATGGAGTTCTCTTCAGATGCATTGATGGTGAAGAGACAATGGCTGTCATGAAAGAAGTGCATGCAGGAATCTGTGGTGCCCACCAGTCTGGACATAGATTGTCTGATCAAATTCGAAGGCTTGGATACTTTTGGCCTTCAATGATACAAGATTGTGTTGATTTCACAAAGAAGTTTTATTCATTTCAAGTACATGCCAACTTCATTCATCAACCTCCAGAGTTTCTTCATACAACTAAATACCCATGTCCATTTTCCACATGGGGAATGGATGTGGTGGGACCTTACCCTTTAGCTACGGCCAAGAAGATTAAGTACATTCTTACTGCTACTGATTTCTTTTCCAAATGGGCAGAGGTAGTACCTCTCGAAGAAGTAAGTTCTAAATGAATTGTTAGCTTCATCAAGTCTAACATCATTACTAGATTTGGTGTCCCTCATACCATATTGATGGAAAACGGCACCAACTTCTGTTCTTCTGAGGTGAAGAAATTGTATCAAGAAAACAACATTAAATCCAACCATTCATCTCAGTATCATGCAGCGGCCAATGGCCAAATAGAAACCTTTAACAAGACTCTTTCAAATATACTGCAAAAGATGGTGGATAAAGATAAGAGGTCATGGCATGATAAACTCTATCATGCTTTATGGGCTTATCGGACTACCAACCGCAATGCAACGCGGTCAACTCCATATTCGTTGGTATATGGAACAGAAGAAGTCTTTCCAATTGAAGTTCAATTGCCTTCACTCAGAGTAGCCATTTGTGATCAGTTATCTACAGATGAGCAATCCCAAAAGCGATTGAATGATTTGGAACAGTTAGATGAGAAAAGATTGTGCACTTTGCACCACTTGGAAATCTATCAGAATCGAATAGCACAAGCTTTTAACAAAAAAGTTCGTCTTCGTTCATTCATTCAGGGAGAATTGGTATTATTTCTCAGAACACTAATGATACCAGGAATGAATCCTCCCAAGCTTGAACCAAAATGGAAAGGACCTTATTAAATACATAAGGTCTACTCCAATGGAGCTTATTCATTAATCTCAATGGATGGAGAACTCATCACGACTCCAACCAATGCCAGATTTCTGAATAAATATTTTGTATAAACACAAAATATGGTCCCCAGAACCAAGACTCTTACAATTGGTCTATACAACAATGTTCCAGTATGACCTTAAAATGCAACTTCGTCCAACATGACGTTAAACTGTAGAAAAAAGAACATGTCCCTGCAACATGACACTAAACTGTGCAGCACCATTTCATCCTTGCTATATGACGTTAAACTATACAGCAATGGTCCAGTATGACCTTAAACTGCAAATTCGTCCCACACGACATTAAACTGTGAAAAAGTTCCCTAAACCGTCTAGTATGACCTTAAACTGCATCATCCCTGGTCCATGTATATGACCATAAACTATTTGCAAGTCCCTTATGTCCAGCAAGACGTTAAACTGTGACGTCCTAACTACATGACGCTAAACTGTATAAAAGTCCCTTACGTCCGGAAATACGTTAAACTATATAATCATCAAATGTCCAGCATGACATTAAACTGCACCATCCACGGTCCATGCATATGACCTTAACCTATTCGCACTTTCGTCCAACATGACGTTAAAATGTGGAAAAAAATCCCCAATGCGTCCAACATGATGTAAATGGTGTGTTATTTTGTCCTTACTGCATGACATTAAACTTCACAGTCCCCCTTTCGTCCAACATGACATTAAACTCTATTGTCCTCATTGTCCTAACTACATGACGCTAAACTATACAGAAAATTCATGATACGTCCTACATGACATTAAACTATATTTTGTCCCTGCTACATGACACTAAACTGCGCAGCACCAATAGTCCTAACTGCAAGACTTTAAACTGAATAGTCCCTTTATATGTCCTACATGACATTAAACTATGCATCGTTAAAGTTGTTGTTACCTATTGTTTCTCACACCGAGTATGACTCACGTGAGCTTAGAGAAAACCTCAACCATAACACTCTCTTTGGGCCGCTAACCATGTATAAGTCCCAACAACATTTTTTTTATTAGATCGTTGTCCCCAAGAACAACTTGATCATTAATTCATTCTTTAATTGAACTGCACGGACTTTGATCCTTTCCCTACAGGCTGGGTATGTAGGCAACCTCCCAGGGTTCAAGCCCAAAGAACAATCTCTTCACATCAGTTCACCACCATCTTATATGATGTTGATTCGTGAAACCGCCCCTAGAATCAATATCTTTACATTGATTCACTTTCATCCTTTTTATATAACATTAAACTATGCAACACTTTTGTCCGGTACGACAATAAACTACAATACTCTTTGATTTCCTCATTAGAGAGAGAACTATTATTGACATTGATTTTTTTTCAATCATGTTTCATTTCAAAAGACTACGTGCATACATGGCAATGCCTAAACTTTTTATCTTGGGTTAAACCATCATTGTACTAAAGTCCCCTTTCACCCTTCACATGTATGAACAAAATTTGTACAAAGGGTAGTTCTAGAACTACGTGGGCTTGATTCCCATCCTTATGGGATACGTAGGAACATTCGAGTATCCCTTGAATCCATCCCTAAGTCTCTTGGGCCTAACCCCAAATTTCACTTTCAGTCCCTTGGCTGAAAAGTCCTCATGAAAACACACACTGTGTATTCATTATTATGGTCTCAATTCTATGACCCGAAACTAAGATCTCTAATACTTTCATCCTGCACGACGTTAAACTGCATTTCAAGAACTATGTATGGCTTTATTCTCATTCTTATGAGATATGTAGTGAAGTCCAAAATTTCAATTCAGGACCCAGCCACAACATGATTATGGTTATCATTGACCCATGTATCCCAATATATATTGGACAATACCCATCTTTATGTGTTATAATCCTAACCTTAAATATTTTCAGATCTTCATAACCCTTTTCATGACTTCTAGTCCCAAAAATGTCAAACTTCTGAGAATTCGTTTGCTTGACTATGCAGCACATGCCCATAGGTGGCCTTTCATAAATAGTCCACATAACAGACTTATCAGCCAAAAGATGCTATTTATTTGACCATGAAGCCAATGCCCTTAGATGGCCCTGCATATTTCAACCCCCTAACGGGTTTGTTAAATAATGTTAACTTCATTCTTGGGAAGAATGCCTCTTTTGTCCTTATTTGTCTTAAACGACAGTATGTAGGGATCCGCAAAAAATTTCCATCCTTAATATATTTTTCCCATATCCTTTTTCATGATCTGAAAGTATTCAAGTCTATGGTTTATTCTTCTTCCCTACGTTTGGGTCAGACCTTCATAGGAGTGATATTCATACAGTTCTTCGATAATCTTGTCTGAAAATATCTTCTCCATATTCAAGTACCTTTTTCCATACAACAAACTCTATACTTTAGAAAATTTGAATCTCCATAAACTTTCACTGGCTTCTAGCACTAGGAAAGTAAATTTTTGAGAGTTCTTTCGCCTGACTATGCATCACATGCCAATAGGCGGCCTTGCATAAATAGTCCACATAACAGACTTATCAGCCGAAAGATACTATTTATTTGACCATGCATCCAATGCCCTTAGGTGGCCCTGCATATTTCAACCCCCTAACGGGTTTTTGTCAAATAATAGTAACTTCATTCTTGGAAACTACTACTTCTAAATGACTTTTAGCTCTTTTTCATATCATTCCTCAGATTCGAAAAATTCTTAAGTCATATCTTACATATTTTCCCTCATACTTGAGTATGGTACTATGTTTTCAGATGAGTTGTCAAGGAATTGAGTCAATTTTAATCCATTTTGGTCAAAGCTATTTCGACCTTAAACATTGGCCTTTGTCTGTCCGACATTCATGACTTTAAACTGCCAGATTTCTTGTTTTTTCTTTTCACCTCAGAGTCAAATACTCTTTTCTCTCCAGATCCAACTCTGAGGGGGGACTTTTGTTGACTCTCCTTTCCGTCACTGAGTCTAACGACTGAAAAAAAGGAAATACCTTAGTCCAAAGTGATTCATCCGTTGAATAAATATAAAAAATCGACAAAGGCATGAACAAAGGATCAAAAGAAACTTCACCGCGCAAGTTCTATCACTATCACGCAAGTCTACTTGTGCGACGCCCTTATGGTCACACAAGTGACTTGTGCGACCTAAGTGATTACCGCCCGGTTACCGCCCAGGGTCTTCTCCTGCCTATAAATAGACCCTGTGGGCCCCCCATTCGCTAGGATCATTTTCCAGAAACTTGGATTGAAGCTCCCGACGCCCAAGTCTCTTCTCAAAGCTTCCAGAACACTTCTAAGGTAATTTCATACCTAGAACGGAAGATCTAAAGAGAAGGAGGAATGCCTTAGTGTTGAAACTCATCAACACTTGCACGCTTGAGTGGTCAGCCCTTAAGGAATGTGACCACACTTGTGCGCCGCCTTATTTCCTTCAATAGAACTTGCGCATCCCTTTTCTGGAAGAACCTCAAGGGGATTCTAAAGGGATTAATAAAGAGTCGCTCAAGTATTCTAATGCTGGTTTAAAATCGCGCAAGTACCCCACATGTCGCGCAGGTATACCTGCGCGACCAATACATGCGCGCCCACGTAAGACTTGCGCGCCTTTCAAGAATTGCGCACCCCTAACTTTTTGGGTGCCCATCTTGCCCATTTTCCACCTCTTAAGCCATTTCACCTTTCCTATTCAAGATTCAGTCTTCAAGATAATCTTCAAAGCCATTTATGGCATGATTTCTTGATTTGAATTCCTTATTTGAAAGGAATTCTGTGGAATATCTCCCAAAACATAGTGATTTATACATTTTTTATGTCACCAAATATTGAGAGTTCATTCATTCAACCTCATCCTTTAAGATGAGAGAATCCTTAACCTGGGTCTCCTTTTTAGGAATAAGTCCCAGTCATAATTTTGGGCATCCTTCTTAGGAGTAAGTCCCAAGTCCTTTAATTTTAGGCATCCTTCTTAGGAGTAAGCCCCAAGTCCCTTATTCTGGGCATCATTCTTAGGAGTAAGCCCCAAGTCCCTTATTTTGGGCATCCTTCTTAGGAGTAATCCCCAATCTCAAATATGGGCATCCTCCTCAGGAGTAAGACCCAAACCTTAATCCCTAATCTGGGTCTCCTTTTCAGGAATAAGACCCAGTCATAATCTTGGGCTTCCTTCTCAGGAGTAATCCCCAAGTTCCCTAACCTGGGCCTCGTTTTCAGGAATAAGTCCCAGTCATAAATTTTGGGCTTCCTTTTCAGGAGTAAGCCCCAAGTCCCTTAATTTCTCTTAACCATTCCTAATTTTCGTTTGTTCTAGGATTCCTTCTCAAGAATGAAACCTAGTTATCAATCCTCTCCTAATTTGGGCTTCCTTTTCAGGAATAATTCCCAAGTTAGAGTATTCAAATCTCCATGAAGCACATATACCTTTATGGAACCTGTTCCTGGATTTTCTCCCTAAAAGCGAATCCTAAACATTCATCTGTTTGGGCAGTCATACATACATAAGCCCCAAACCATTTCTTATGATTGCATCTTTCATGGCACAATTGTCTAATTTTTACCAATACCTCTTGTTTCTCACACCAAGCATGACTCACATGATCTTAGAGTGTAAAAGTAATTATGACATCCTTCTTTGAGCCATCAATCATAAACGTCATACTCCCTTACTCGAACTACGTGGGTTCTGATTCCTTTTCCAAAACAAAGGATATGTAGGTAGCCCATCTATGGGTTCGATCCCAACTCTGAAATAATTCATTTCCTTCTGAATGACAATAAACTTCAAGTGCCCCACTGAGTGGCTTTAAAACCAGCCTGGTCATCATAATGACCAAGAGACTTTTATATAAATGTTTTGAAGGATACCATTGACCAAGAATCTCTAAATAGATACAGATGATTCTCTATTGATGAAGAACCTCGAATACATATAAAAGATTCTCTAAATTTCTTACATATTTAATCATTGATTGTTAAAACTAAAGGAAAGCTCATTTTATACTTGGTAATGTAATAAGGATTCACGAACATAACTTAAATCTATAAAGAGAGTCCCAGAGTAGACAATAATTTCCCTCAAAAAGGTGTGATGAGTTCGACCTCCCATCCTCTCGACCAATGCAAATTTCCAAGCCTGATTAGTCCACAAGCTAATGAGCGCCTACCTTTGGAAAGTAGGTCCAAACGGATGTGGAATCATTGGATGTTTCCGGTTATACGAACAAACCCGCTAGAAACCGATCAGAACGTTTGAATCTCCCATCCAGGAGGTCATCCCTGAATTCCGAGGGAAACAATACTGTTTTATACCTTATCATTTTCATTAACCCTTAGATAACCTATTTTAATTTAAACAATGGTAATAAAATTATTAATATTAAAAGGTTTTAATTTTCACTTATGTGATGTTAATTTGAATATAAATTAATAATTCAATAATTTTAGAAAATATAATAATAACTTTTTATATATTTAGTTCATTATTGTTTTATAATAATATAATAAAATACTATTTTGTTAAAATATCATTAGTGTCAATGTTGACAATATTCATCACATTGAAATTTTGAAAATCAATTCAACAAAATAAATTCAAAAAAATAATTTAATACTCCCTTAATATTTTATAATCATAATAAATATTCTTGGTTAACATTTATTAATTAAAATTACATATATTTTATTATTTTTAATATCATTTATTTGATTATTTCAATAATTAAATCATTTCTGGATCATCATTGTGTAGTTATTTAAGGTACTTATTAATTCACTAAAATTTAAAAATAAAATACAATGAAGTAGATAAATCATTTATATTTCAATTGAATATTTATTGTATAATATATCTTCTAGATGAACCCATATTAAAAATTATATATTTATTAATAACATGAATGTGACATCATTTAATCTTTATTAAATAAAATATTATAAAAATCATAATCTCATCCTAGTGGACCCAGAAGTCATAAATAAATTTATATCATTAAAATAGTTGTATTAAGTTTAAAATTGAAACGTAAATTCATCAAGAAATTACCTTTTTAACCCTATGGAACATAAGAGACATTTAAGATAAATAATGTTATAATTTTTAACTTTCATTGATTTAAATTATATATAACTAATTTTCAGGGAAAATTGTACATTAAAAATTAAATTTAGATACATAGGTATTAAGAGCCAAATTAAATTTAGCTAATGAATTTTTTCATGTCTTATGGTTATTTAATAGACCTTATCATTTTATTTTTAACCTAAACTATATAATTTACCCTTTATTATGGTACAAAATTTTCCAAGGACACTATTAATATTGGCCAAACATAAAGGGGGCGTATTTAATAAATATGAACCATATAAATATAAATATTTATTTTCTAAATTTTAAAAGCCTTGAAATGATTAATTTTAATTAAAATAAAACTGATAAAACACAATAAAAAATAATGTTTTTTTGAAAAAAGACCCTTTTTAAACATAAAATGTTTTAATAATAAATTTATTTATAAAATCATTTTAATAAATGTTTGTATTATTTTAATATGTAAAAAAATTGAAAATTATCCAAATCATACTTTTATATTGTAATTAAATTAAATTAAAATACATTTTTGAATAAAAAAAATAGTATTTTCACTTTTCCATGGAAAATAAATGGTTTTAGAAAATTATAATAAAATAATTTTTTGACCATTTTTTCATTATAAATTATTAAATGAAATTATTTTTTTCAAACATATTTTCTATAACATCTATAAATTAATATTCATCTATAAAAAATGATAAAAAATTTATTTTGACGAAAACATATTTTTTATGGAATAAAGTGTCCTACTATAAATTATATGATCATTTTTATAAGTACATAAAAATAAATCAATACTAATTTAGACCATTATATTTATATCATAAATTGGTTATTCATATTTATTTCCACCGATTTAATATCTAGAAACCATTCTTTGCGTACATAGATTATACATATTTTTAGATGAATTATAGTATAATTCACTACATAATAATAAATATTTAGAGTCCATAGAGATTATATGTAAAAATATTTTGCTATTATGAATGTTATTGAACATATACCTTATATATTTTCTCACATAATAATATTCAAATTATTAACTACTATAAAAATTCTTCATATCATTGGGAGAAGAAACATTAGTAAAGGGTGAGATCAGATGCTTAGTAAGGGTAAACAATAAATATATTAAGAAACAAATGATCATAAAGAAATAAAAATCATGGAAATAAATTATGAAAATCATACCCTGTATAATATATATAATAGTCTTGAGTCATAGAATTGATCTTGGTAGTTCTTAATACATAAATCATATGGAATTATGAGCCATGAAAAAATTGCATTGGCATAAATATTTAGAATTTTGGAAAACAAGTAAGCAATGAATGTTTTTTTATTAGTCAAGTATTTTCCCAGAATATCATATTAGAATGGGTTCATTAGCAATCCATCTTAGTTGTCAAGGTTCACTTCCAAGACTATCATGGGGGGATAATGTCCCTTACTGAACTGAGTCCGGACCATATTCTATTTATCTATATCTCATGCGATATAAATAATTACCCAATGCATTAGAGTGAGATATAGGTCCCACCCATCATAGAAAGAAAATTTTTCACCTGTGTGACACCAGAATATAATTTATTTTTTATATCATAACCCATAAAACTAAATGGTTTTCATAAACATTTCATTTTAACATACCTAATGAAAAAAATCTAAAAACAGAAAAATATTTTCCATGATAAATACAGATTCAAAAAAAAGAATAAGAATTTTATCCTTATATATTAACCTCAAAAAAAATTTGTAACATTAAATAATTTTTTTCTTAGATGGAAAATGATTTTGAAATATCACTTGAAATAATTCTTCAATAAAATATCCTTTCCAATTTGAAAAGTTTGTTTAGAAAAGTCACACAATTACCAAGGGAAACTTTTTCTTTGAAAATACCCTTTTAATCTTGAAAATAATTATTAAATAAATTAATTCATCATGATATCAAGAAAATCCACTCATGAAATATAAATTAAGAAATTCCTTTTGTATTTTTTTTTGAAATGTTACAGTGTATTTTGTTTGGGAAATGATAAAAATATTCCTTTCAACCCATTTTTTAATAAGTAAAATGTTAGAAAAAATGAATGTAAAAAACAATAGGATAATATTAAAAAACGTTTTGAAAACATTTTTAGAAAACATATATATGGAATAGAAATATTCATCAGTAGACTAATAGTATTCAAAAATAATGAGATTGTGAAATAAAATCTTACCGCATTGTAATGAGTCAAATCATATTCACATGAATTAAATAAAAATATACGGATATTTAAGTACTATAATATTCAGTATAGTACTCAAAAAATTCATTCAGTGGTATTATATTCCCTTCAAAATTTAAACAAGTAGGGTATAAGTAATGTGTCCAAAAAAAATTAAAGTGAGACAAAAATTAATATTCCTTACCCCAAGTCCTGAATTTCATTGTTAACATTGAAAACTACTATATAATAAGTATGAATTTATTATATATTTATTAGATAAAAATATATTTATCATATCACATGTGAAATTTTTATGTCATCTTATCCCCCATTTTTTAATAATATATTATTAAAATCACTATTAATATATATAGCTTCTTCGTTTTACGAACATGTTTTGGTTTGGTAGCCATGGTCCTTACAATTTAATCATTATACAATAATTTAAATAATTTTTTAGAAGGTTTTAAAAATAATATATATATATTATATAAAATTTTATAATCATTTGCAAAATGTAGAAGAATAAAAATGAATTGTACTTCTCATAGAGATGGTAGGTCGTATATATGCATGAATTTTGTTTCTGTTTTCCATCTAATAAAATTAATGATAAATAATAATACACCTTTTCAAAACCATTTTCATGTTATATATATAATATATGTTCATAGAAATATCATTATTATCATCCAAATGAAATATAAGGGAAAACGAATCGCATCTTATCGTGGAGATGGTAGTACATACATACGCACGATCAACGTTATCATTTTGAAAAAGAATCAATGATGATGAGTAGACATAATATTAACATTACAAATGTATAATTATATTATAAATATCATATATAATCACTAATACCATCATAATATCAATCCATATAAAATGGTAATGAAAAATTAATAGTATAAATATGTGGAGATGATAAGTCATTTGTACGCTCATGTGATACATTCACTTCTTATTTGATGGGAAAGAGGATCTACAATGGTGTTCTAATAATCATAAAAACAATTATTAATATTTTGGATATTGAATATTCTTTATGATACACATCATAGATTTAGAGGAGGTAAGTAAAATTATAAAAAGATATTTTTCCGTTGGAACGATTTCCTCTTCTTTAAAATGTCTCCTTTAGAACTCTTCTAAAGGGATCTCTGGTTTCTCTTCGGAGAATAAGAACAAGTCTATATTGCATTTATACATTTTTTAAAGATAAATTGGTAGGGTATGGTCGATCTATAAGTATAAAATGGGTGTGAATAAGTGAGAGAGGAGATGTTCATTTGTAATTGAGGTGAGGGATGATTTCGTAATTCCTAAAAAGATTAAATTACAAAAAAAATCATTTTATTTCAAAATATACCAAATGGGAATGTATTCAAATATAAGATTATATAAATTTATAATCGAATCAAACAATAAATTTTAGATAATTTTATGTATTATTTAAAACATGATGATTTGGATTCACCCTTAGTTAAGTTATTTTAATTTTTATTATGGTAAAAAAAGTCAATACTAAAAGGTTGTAATTATAACTTATGTATGTTCTAAAAGTCCAAAATGAATTATTTATCAAATTTTAAATTATTCCATAATCAATTTTTATTTTCACAGATATTTTTCAGGATTATTAAATAATTTAATAAATCTTATTTTGATATTATATCATTAGTGTAAATTTTTAAACTATTAATTACATTGACTTTAAAAAATGAAAATAAGATAACTTCAATAAAAATTATTTAATAAACCACTAATATGTCATACTCATCTAGAAAATTCACGGATAACCTTAATTTATTAAAATTATATTTATTTTTTATTTTTAATACAATTTATTTGGTAATTTCAATAATTGAATATGGAAAAAGTGATACGATATGATTGAAAATATCATAAAATTTGTATTTATGGTCTACTAGAAACTTTATATTTAGAAATTAATACTTTTTAATATTGTAAATATTATAAACATTGAAAAATTAAAATAGGTTAATAAGAATTAATAAAAATTATAATATTTAAAAGAATACAAAAACATGTCAAAAATATATTGGTTAATGAGATTTAAATCTTATCATATATTATATATTAATCATGAAATCAGAAAAATTTTCTCCGGATGTATAAATTAAAAATCATTCTATCTGAGTTTTCATCAGAAATTTAAAAATGTACATTGTTAGAAAAATGATAAACATATTCCTTTCAATTTTTTTTAAAAAATTTAAATATGGGTAAAAATGAATTCAAATCTTCATAGGAGAATATTAAAACCCATTTTAAAGTTTTTTTAGAAAACCTTTACATGGAATAGAAATATTTTCTAATGGATAATTAAATGTAAACAATTCAGAATAATGATGAGATTGTGAAATATAAACTTACCTCAAGTCTTCAGTTTCATTGTTCATGTTGAAACCACCTGTACAAAAAATATGAATTTTTTATACATTAATTACATAATAATAATTAAATAATACCATTTATTGTTTATCTATAACATCTTAACACCCTTTTATTAAATTTTTTTAATTAAAATCATAGTTCTCGGTGATAACTGCATTGATTTCCAAGTATGTTTTTGTTCAATAGTCTTGTTCTTTTAACTTGAATATTTATTTTTATAATTTACAGAAATCTAAAAAAAATATTAAAACCATATATAAAAATAATATACATATTAATAAATATTTATATAAATAATATATATAAAATAAATGACACCATTAATGGAGATGGTAGGTAGTATGTACGAAAAAATACTATTTTCATTTAATTATTTATAGAATGAAAGAAAGATAAATAATAATTAATATTTACAATATAATTAGTATATCATATATATAATATATATTGATTAAACCCACCTTAATACAAATTCATAAAACATGCTGATGAAAAATGAATCGTATAGTTATGTGGAGACTGTAAGTCATACGTATGAACGAGCAATACTTTCACTCTTATTTGATTGTTAAAAGAATGTATAATGGTGTTTTATTAATAATAATAAAATTTAAGAATATTGAAGTTAATTATATTCTTATTTTATGATTAACATCATGGATCTAGTGGAGATAATGTGTAGTAGAAATGGAAAGTGATCGGTTAGATCGATTACCTCTTCTACAAAACGTTTAATTTGGATCTCCACAAAATGGCTCGAGGGGTGGTCTTTTGATATGACCATAACATCTAGAAGGTGTATAGGGATGTTTATAAGAGTAATTTTTAGTTTATGGTTGTTATATAAGGCTCAAAATTATGTTAATAAGTGAGGAAGGAGCATCCCTTTTATAATTATAGTGAGGGTCACTTTGGGAGTTTCTCAAAATATTAATTTATAATATATTAAATATATATCAAAATTCCACCAAAATTACATGGATTATAAGATAAGATAATATAATGATTTAATATCATCAAAAAATATATTTTATACATGATTTTGTGTTATTTAATGGATTTTAGTTTTGATTACCCCTTAATTAACCTATATTTATTTAAATGATATAAACAAATTTATCAATATTAAAATGTTGTAATTATCACTTATTGAGTTTAAAATGGACCATCAGTGGTCCATTTATGATATCATAATCCATATATTATATAATTTGTACTCATTAATATTTTTATGATTTATAAATAATATAGTAAAAGCATATTTTCATAAAATATCATTATTTTCAATTTTGAAACTATTCATTACATTGAATTTTATAAAACAAATAAAATAATATATATTCAAAAAATTATTATTATATAAACCTTTAATATGTCATAATAATATGTAAAATTTTTGGATCACTTTAATTAATTCAATTTATTTTTATTTTTTTATTTAATATTATTTATTTGATTTTTCATTTTATTGAATAATTATGGCATCATCATTGTGAAATTACTTTAGGTATTTATTTCTTCACTAAAAATTAAAAATAATATAAAATCATTCATATAAACTATTTTTCATTCAAATTACTATTTATAGTCAAATATATCTTTTGGAATACCATATAATATAAATATTATTGTTTTTAAAACATGAATATTACCTCTTCAACGTTTTATTAAATAAAATATTGTAAACCTGATAATCTTTTCCAAGATTCCTTGAAAGTCATAAAATATTTCTATCATGAAAACATGTTTATTAAGTTAAATATTGAAACTTAGATTCATTAATAGCCTATTTCTTTACCATGTGGACACATAAGAGACAATAAAGAAAAAAATGACATTTGTTTGACTTTCTTTGATATAAATAATATATAAGTTATTTTCATGGAAAAGTATCCATTAAAAATTTAAATTTATATCCATAGGTTTTAAGTGTATATTCACTTCATCTAAAAACAAATAGGATGAAAAAATATTTCCTTGTCACTTATTTTTAATTAATATTTACTCATTATACCCCTTACCGAGGTAATAAAGTGTATCACAGTTACAATTCATATCGATACAAAATAAATGTGAAATATTTACTAAATTTGGATACATTAATTACAAATATGGAATATATTTATCAAAATTTAGACATAAAATTTCTATAATTTAATTAAAAATAAACTTGAAACATGTGATGAATACAGTTTTTCATAAAAATTCCCATTTGAAATATAAAATATTTTTATAATAATGTTCAAGTATAAAATCCACTTAAAACACATAATATTGTTATTTTAAAGAAAATTTAACTAATTAAATTTTAAAAATCAACTAAAACATAATTTGACCATGTAAATACATTAATAGAAAATATTGGTTTCAATAAAAATCATTATTTTGAACTATTCATTAAAAAATAAATGTCATTAGAAAATTATCCAAAAAATAATTTTATGATAATTTTGAAATAATAAATTCCAAAATGAAATTAATTTCATCAAAAAAATTATAACTTATAAAAATTAATATTCAGTCCTAAAAGGATGGAAAACTAATTTTTGAAGAAAATTTACTTTTGAAGAATTAAGTGAATTTACTAAAAATTGTGTGATAATTTTTTTAATCACATACCAATACATTCATGTTGATTTGGAAATGTATATTTATTTCATAAATTATTTATTCATTTTTCCCCTCTAATTTGAAGGAAATATACTATTTCATGGTTCTCAAAAGTTTTTATTGAATACAACACAATATATCAACAAAATCAAATTATTTAAAACTATATTTCATAAAAAATAGGTGTTTAATTATATCAACATTAAAATTATTTTTCCCACCAAATTCATCCTGGTCATAAATGGTTTTATAGTTGATAATTTGTTCTTAAAATCCCATATCGTAAAAATGAAAAATAAAACATCCCTTAAATAGATAAATTTGGAAACATAATTGTTACCTTAAGTAAAATATTAATTGGTTTTTACATAGGAAAAAATTTATAATATGTATTTTCAATGGAAAAAATATTCCAATAACTATTAGAGATTGAGAGAGAACATGGCTAATATAAGGTTAATGACAACAAAACTACAGGCCAAATAGGTCTAAAGAGTGTCATTAATTTCCTCAGATATGATGATAATAGGAAAAACAATTATTTAAATAAACATTTTGATCGTTAATAATGCTATAAAAATAATATATATTAATTATATACATATTTATAATTAATAATAATAATATAGATATTGAAAAATTAATTACTCTATTAATGGAGACGGGTGGTCATACGTATTCATGAATGTTGTTTCCTTTTTCTGTCTAATGTAATGAATGAAAGGTAGATAATAATACACCATTGAATAATTACTATTATGTAACATATATCATATATATTCAAAAAAAATCTTTGTTACCATCCATGTGAAAATTAAGTGAAAATAAATATGATCACATCATGGAGTTAGTTGTACATATGTACGCATGAGGGAAATTATCATTTCTTAAAATATTAGATGATGATATGATGAACATAATATTATAATTTCAGTTCTATGATGATATTTTAAATATATTATATAATTAATAATCCAATCATAAAACTCATCCATACACTGTGGTGATGAAAAATGATTTGTATCCCCTTATGGAGATGGTAAATCATATATATGAACAAACAATACTTTCACTTCTTATTTTATGGGAAATAGGATTTATAGTGGGTTTTTAATAATAATAATAACAAAACCTTATAATATTAATGATACTTAAGTTATTATTTTATGATAAACATTTTATATTTAGATTATGTATGGAAGGATATAAAATGAAAGTGATCAATTAGAGAGATTACCTCTTCTTCAAAAGGACTCTTTTGGATCAACTCTAAAGGGATCAAAAGTCTGTAATTTATGAATAACAGAACCCCTCCCTTATGGATAATGAATTTTAGAAGATAAATTTGTAGGTTATGTTAAATCTAGAAGGCCCAATGTGGTGTACATATGTGAGGGATGAGGTGTCCTTTTATAATTATGGTGAGGGGTTCTTTTGGAATATCCCAAAATATTAAATAATAATAAATTAATATTCTAACCAAATTCCACCAAATTTCAATGGAGAAGAATATAAGATAGTATAATTCTGTAATATCTTCAATCAATATATTTTATATTTGTTTTCTTATTATTTTAAACATTATCATTTTGATTGGCCATCGGTTAATCAATTTCAATTTTTGTTATAACAACAACTTTTTCCAAATTAAAAGGTTTAAATTTTTACATATTATTTATCAAATGTACCATAAATGATCATTTTATGATCTTTTCTACTGTATCACAATTATTTTTTATTTGTAAATTTTTTTATGGTTTATAAATAGTATAATAAAATATTTTTTTGATAAAATATCATTAGTTTTAATTTTGAAACTATTCATTACATTTACATTAATAAAATCAATAAAACAAGATATATTCTAAAAAATAATTTTATACACCCCTAATATATCATACTCATATATAAAATTCATGGATAATATTATTAATTGGAATTAAATTTATTTTAATAGTTTTAATATCATTTATTTATTTATTTCATTAATTGAATAATTAATACATCATATATTTTTAATTATTTACGGTACTGTAAATTAAAAAAAATGATGTCGGTATATTTTTTTTCAAAGGAATATATATAGTTTCAGATATCTTTTGGATAACAACATATTAAAAATGATATTGTTATTAATTACATGAATGTGACACCATAGAATTTTCATTAAATTAAATATTATAAGAATCATAATCTCATCCATGTGGCATCAAAATTAAAAATTAATTTAAATTATTAAAATAAGTTTTTATAATAATAATTGACACTTATATTCGGTCATAACCTATGTTTTTTCCACTTGGAAACATAAGAGATATTTAAGACAAAAAAAGTGACATTTTGTCATATTAATTAATTTAAATAATATATTAGTCATTTTAATTGAAAGTGTCCATTAAACAACTAAATTTTCATCCATAAGTTTTAAGGTTTTAATTAACCTATTTCACTAATTTTTTTCATATTTTATGGTAATTTTATAGTCTATATCATTTTTATTTTAACCTAAATTACCCAATTTACCCTTTACCATGGTAACAAATATTACCAAGGATTATTTTCATTTTGTAAAAAAATAAATTTGATATATTTAAAAACATTTTCCCTCTAAATCAATATATTAGATCCATTTTTTAAAAGTTACAAATTATAAGATTAAAATTTTAATTTATAATAAGACCAACAAAAATCAATGAGAAATATTTTTTTGTAAAAATTTTATTTTTTAATACAAAATGATTTTATTCAATTATAAAATCCACTAAAAAAATTAAAGGGTTATTAAAAATAAAAATGAACTAATTAAAATTAAATAAATTCCAAAATATAATTTTACCTTGTCTAAACATAAAAAAACAATTTAGTTTTCAATAAAAACAATATTTTTAACTATTACCTAAAAAATAAATGTTCAAAGAATGTTATCAAATAAGCATTTTTATATAATTTTGACATGATTAATTCTAAAATAAAATTAATTTTCTAAAATTAATTTCCAAAAAGAACATGATACATGAGAATCTACCTTAGCCGTAAAAAAAGTAATTGTAGAAAACACTTAAACTTATAACTGTGCGAACATATATACATAGTAACAGGTTTAATCATTCAGTTTTGAATATTAAATTCAGACCTTGGATAGTATAATGGACATGGAACAAGGTCCACACATAAAAATTTAGACATGAAATATAGTTTCATTCACAAACTTATGAACATGAAACCCCTTTCCACACATAAAATTGTGAACATTAATTATGGTTCACGCATAACATACTTACCTCATGAGTTTTCCATAATTACACAATGAATTGGGGAAAGATATATGTCCCAACCATCACCTAAAAACATACATACATTTTCCTCAAGAAAATAAATCATTCATCACATAATAAATCATAAAATAAATGGTTTCCATAGTCAATTCATAATAGAATATCTCATTGAAAGGTGATGGGATTCATAAAAATAATTCAATCAAAAACATAAATCAACTAAATAAATAATAAGGATATTTTCATTTAATAACAACCTCATTAAATCGTAAGTAACATAAAATAATGTTATCTTATATGGGAAATGGTTTTGAAAGATCTCTTGAAAATTTTCTTGAGGAAAATATCCTTTCCATTTTAAAATCAATATTTATTATAAAAAGTCACGCAATTATAAAGGAAACCATTTTATTTGAAAATAATATTGTAAATTTTTAAAGGATTCGACATTAATTTAAGGTTTCATGCAATTGGTAAATTCTGATAATACTATATAAGTAAAAAACATTATTTCCCTATAATGTTTTAAAAAAAGTCACAAAGAGCCTTGTTTAAAAAACAAAAAAATCCTTTTGAAACAACTTTGAAAAAATTAAATCATGAGTAAAAATGACTTAAAAAATTATAAGGAAATAGTAAAAAAATATTTGGTAAAATTTTTATAAAACATGTATATGGAGGAAAAATATTCCTTAATGGATACTTAGAAGGAAAAAATCCCAAATAATGTTGTGACTGTTAAATAAACATCAAAAATATCATATCATTGAAGTAAGAGTTGATTAAATGAATTTATTATTTTAATTAAATATAAATACACATAAAAAATAGTAAGTACTATAAAATATATTCAAATTTCATTTAACACATAATCATATAATGACATAATTCGTAAAAGAGTAGTTTAACCCAATGAATCAAAAATTTATGTAAAGAATTCCCTTACATTAAAACTTTTATTTCTTTTTTCAAATTAAAATGATTGGTATAAAAAATATGGATGTATTATACATTTATTAAATAAACTTATCATAGTATATATTATTTATTTATAGCATCACATCACTCGTTTATTAATAATTTGTTGTTAAAATAACTATTTTGGTTGATAACTCCTTTGTTTTACAAGCATGTTTGGGTTCAGAAGTCTGGGTGCTTAAACTTTGAACATGTTATAATAATTTAAATATTATTAATCAGGGTATATAAAATTAATATTCATTATATACTTATACAAAATCATTCATTAAAAGTCGATATAGAAAAATGAATTACACTATTCATGGAGATAGTAGGTCATACATACACATGAACGTCGTTTCTATTTTTTGATATTTGGAAACCAAAGAAATTATATAATAATAAACATTTATAAAAACATTAATATGTTACATATATAATATATTTTTATAAAAATCATCCTTATTACCATCCATGTGAAATATAATTGAAAACGAATTGCATCGCATCCTAGACATGGTAGTTCATACATATGCAGGAGTGATATTATCATTTATGAAAAGATTGAATGAGGATAAGGAAAACATAATATTATCATTAAAAAGTTATATTTATATTATAAAATATCATATATAATCACTAATACCATGATAATAACCATACATATAATACGATTATGAAAAATTAATTGTATCTCTATATGGAATGAATAAGTCATATGTACACTTGAGTGATGCTTTCAATTATTATTTAATAAGAAAGAAGGTTTATAATAGTGTTTTCACAATCATAATAAAATTTCCGAATATATAGGATACAAATTTTTTTATTTTAAGATAAAAATAATATATGTATAGTAGTTAAGGAAGATTATAAAAAAAGAAACTGATCTTTAAGAGCGATTACCTCTTCTTCAAAATGTCTCCTTTGGATCTCCTCTAAATGGATCCAGGGTTTATTTTTTGAGAATACCAACACATGTAGAATGTCTTTACAGATGTGGAGATGATAATTTTCTACATTATTGTCAATATTTAAGGATAATTGTGTTGTTACTAAGTGATGTAAGATGGTCCCTTTTATAATTGAGGTTGGGGAACTTTTGGAATTTATTAAAAGATTATATTTTAAAAAATTCATTTTCAATAAAAATTCCATCAAATGGCCATGGATTAAAATAAAAGATAATTTAATTTAATAATATCATCAATAATTATATTTTATTATTATTTTGGTATTATTTTAAACATTATCATTTTGATTAACCATTAGTAAGCTTATTTTAATTTTAACTACGGTAACTAATTTTTCCATCTTAAAATTTGAAATATTCATATATAATGTGTAAGTTGGATCATAAATGAAAAATACATGACATTGTAGACCATATCTCAATCACTTTTCCTTATTATCATTTTTTATGATTTTTATGTAATTTAATAAAAATATTATTTTCATTCAATATCCTAAGTGTCAATTTTGAAAATATTCATTAATTTGGATTTAATAAACTAAATACAACAAGATATAATTGGAAAAATTATTTTAATACACCCCTAATGTCTCATAATGTATCTAAAAATTAATGTTTCAACATAATTAATAACAATTATGTTTATTTTAATATTTTAAATATCACTTATTGGATTTTTAAATTATTTGAATAATTATTGTATCATCGTTGTTTAATTATTTTAGATTCTAATTTATTTACTATAATTTAATAATAAAATAAATTGACTTTGATAAAAAATTTATCTTAAATAGAGTATTTATAGTCAAATAAATCTTGTGGATGGCACAATATAAAAAATTATATACTTATAAACAACATGAATGTGACTCCAATGAATTTTCATTGAACAATATATAATAAACAACGCAATCTCATTCAAGTGTCTTAAGAAGTCATAAAGAAATTTCTATCGTACCAATAATTTAATTAAGTTAAAAATGGAAAATCATATTGATTAATAACCTATATTTTACCTCATTCAGATACATGAGAGAAATATATGTCAATGAAAGTTACTTTTTCTGACTTACTTTGATTTAAATAATATTGAATGCATTTTCATGGACAAGTATCCATTAAAAATTCAATTTTGATCCTTGGGATTTAAGGGTCAAATTGAAATCATCTAATAATTTTTTGGAAATGTTTATAGTAATATTATAATCTTTATCATTTTACCTTTATTAGAAATTATCCAATTTACCCATTACCAGGATAAAAAATTACTTTGGTTACAATTCATAAAAGTTTATATTAAAAATAAAAATGCTTCCAAAAAAAATGTTTCCATTAAATTTTTTCCATTTTATTTTTAGTTCAATTCTAAAACTTCTCTATTTTAAATGCTGAAAAGTGGATTTAATATTTGGACTAAGAAGTTCCAAATTTAGTAAATTGGTCCATTTTATTTTTTTCCAATATGAATATCAACATTGATAATTTTTTATTCCATGGTAAAGTGTAATTTGGGTAATTTAGGTTAAAAATAAAATAATAAGGACTATAAACTAACCCTAACACCTACCCAAATTTTATATGATAATGTTAATTTCATCATTTACACCTAGATATTTTAATTTATTTGTTTTTTGGATACATGTACATGAGATTACTTAAGTATTATTTATATCAAAGAGAGTCAAAAAATTGGTAACTTTTTTGTCTTAAATATCTATTATGTGTCCACATGGGAAAATATGTAGGTTATGAAGGAATATAAGGTTAAATTTTTATGTTAATAAACTTATTTTAATTGTATAAATTTATTTATCACTTTTGGGGAAACATGGATGAAATTATATTGTTTAAAATATTTAATTTAACGAAAAGACAATGATTTCACATTTATTTTATTAAAAACTGTATCATTTTTAATTTGGTTTAATATAGAATAAATATTTTGAATATAAATATTCCCTTGAAATATAATATATTTGCCTATATGGAGGTATTTTATATTAAATTTTCAGTAATAAAATAAGTATATTAAATAATTACACAATGATGATACAGTAATTATTCAGTTAATGAAATAATAAATAAATGATGTTAAAAATGTTAAAATAAATATAATTTTAATTAATTAAGGTGCTACATGAATTTTTATATTTGAATGACATATTAGTGGTGTATAAATTATTTGTTTTCCAATTTATCATGTTGTAATGGTTTTAATTAATAAAATGTAATTAATAGTGTCAAAATTGACACTAAAGATATTTTATCAAAATAATTGTTTATTATTTTATATAAAAATTTAAAAATATATATATAATTACATAGTAATTATGAAATGGTCAACAATGTCATAAATGTTTCATTTATAGATTCTATATTAAAATATTAGTTTATAAATATGTCAATTAAATTACTTTTAACATAACTAAATTATGAGCATGTTAAAATATAAAATTATTTATATTTTCTATTTTTTAATTTAAAAACATTATAAATTATGATTATTAAAATTTAATTTTTCAAAAAAATAAATATAATTTCTCTAAAAAATTAAAAAAAATAAAGATAAGTGGGAGTCGATCAGGTTCGAAGGAGCTTAGGGCTTCACTTACGAAGGTTAGGTTGATGTTTTTAAGGATTCATCCCAAAGAAGAAGAGATCGAGTCTGAGGAGATCATATTCTCTTAAAATGAAAAAAATCATTATAGAG
Source organism: Viscum album (assembly GCA_963277665.1). Classification (NCBI taxonomy): domain Eukaryota; kingdom Viridiplantae; phylum Streptophyta; class Magnoliopsida; order Santalales; family Viscaceae; genus Viscum; species Viscum album. Next base: position 367,801,506 of record OY728135.1, on the reverse strand, counting down.
GTCTTAGTACTCTTACAATACATACCCTAGAGTTTTTTATAGGAGTTCTAATGGAGGAATTCTAAAGAACATGTAATCTCTCTAACTGATCTATTTCTTTTTTTACTCTTCCTTACCTCCTCTAAATCTATGATACTTATCATAAAATAATTACATTATTGTCTTAAATATTTTTAAATTTCATTATTATTATTATTATTAAAGATCTATTCTAAACCTTCCTTCAAATAAAATAGTTAATGAAAGAGTCGATTGTGCGTATGTACGACTTCCCGTCTCTGTATAGCAATACAATTTGTTTTTTATTTCCATCTTATATGGATGGGTAATATGATGGGATTGGTGTTATATATGATATTTAAAATATAATAATACCTCTAAAATTATAATATAATATCTTCCTTCTATTCATCCAATCTTTTGAGAAATGATAACGCCTCTCATGCGTACATATGAAATATTATCTCCTTGATACGATGTAATTAATATTAACTTATATTTCACATGGATAGTAATGGAGATACTTTTTATGGACATATATGATATATATAACATAATAATTATTCTATAATGTTTTATTATTTTTTACCTCTCTTTAATCATATTAGATAAAAAATGGAAACATCGTTCATGCATACGTACAACCTACCATCTCCATGAATGTTGTAATAATGTTTTCAATCCATAATTTTTATCAATTATTATAAATATGTTTATAATGAATATATATGATTTGTAAAACATGATTAGAATTATTGAAATTATGGTACCATTATTAATATATAAGTATAGGGACTTCCATACTGAAACATGCTTACATAACAAAGCAGTTGTCACCCAGTACAGTGATTTTAATGACAAATTATTAACAAATAGGATATAAAATGATATAAAAAAATAATACATGATATTATAGATATATGGTTATTGATAATGTTTAATAAATTAATATTTTTTATTGTTGGTTTAAATGAGAACAAAAAAAGGAAATACATTACGTAATGGTTTATCTCACAATCTTATCATTATTTAGGATAGTTTTTGTTTAACACTCTTCCAGAGAATATTTCACTTCCATGTACAAGTTTCGTAAAAAATGTTTTCCAAAATGTGTTTACTATTCTTGTAAATTATTTAATTTCATTTTTACCCATTTTTTACATTTTAAAAAAAGTTTTCAAAAGAATATTTTTTCATTTTCTAAAAAAATGGCTCTTTGAGAATTTTCTAAAAAATATAAAAGGAATGTTCTTTTAACTTATAGGAAAATGGGATATTTTCTAGATTTCATGACACATTAATGACTTGAATCATACATTACAATAATTCATTGGTTTTTTTAATATAATATTTTTACCTTCACAATTACGTAACTTTTATTCCAAAATAATTTCAATATTATAGGGATATTATCCTCAAAAATTATTTCACGTGATATTTTAAAATAATTTTCCATCTAAGAAAACATTGTTTTATGTTAGTTATGATTTAATGGGGAATTATCCAAGGATAATATAATTACTCTTTCTGTGAATGGTTTATGTTTTTGATGTCATGAGGTTTCTGAATAATGTTTCTCTTCCAGGAATTTTGCTGTGTTGAAATTTGTATGAAACCCATTTCTTTTTATGGGGTTTGATATAATGAATGATTTATATTCTTGTGGCATGCATCTTTTTAGTTTTTATTATGTGTTTGGTGGGACCTATATCTCCCTCCAATTCATTGGGAAATGATTTATATATTATGTGATATATATAGTTAGAATGAGGAACATGATAGTATTGGGTGTGAACCTTGACAAATATAATGTTTTAGGGAGTGAACCAATTCCACTATGATATTATGGGGAAAGAGCCTTGATTATTAAAGATATTATTTTCTATTCTTATCTTTTCTACAAAAATCTTTATTTTATTTCAATGTTATTTTCTTATGGATCGTGTTCCCATATGATTTATTTATTATGAACAACCATGAGTTCTTTCATGGCACAATATTATGATATATTTTATACAGGGTATGATTTTCAAATAATATTTTCTAGTTTTTATATACTTATTCTTATTTTTTATTTTTTGATATCTCTATTTTTAACTCTTATTGAGAATATAATCTCATTAATAACAACTTATTATTTTCATACATATATATTATATCTTTTTATATTAATATTAATTACATTAAAAAACATATATGTGATGATCGTATAGTCAGGGTGCCTTTGGAAACAAGGAAGCATAAAAAAATGTTTTATAAAATATCTATATCATCTCCCACTTATTTTATCATAACTAGAAACTATTTTTGACATATCATAATGAATAATATTATTTATATCATGATGGAAAATAATGAAATCTCGGATTCTTTGTAAGTGTACGCAAGGGAGACATCTACAAAAAGATGACCATAAGGCTATGAAAACATGAACATGACTTTTTAAAACCATACCCTATATGAAATATATCATAATATTGAATCAATAAATTAATCATAGTAGGTATAAAAAATAAATCATAAAGGAACATGAGCCATGAGATATTAATATTACAATAATACATGGAATTGTTGAAAAACATACACATATAAAATCATTTCTATAGTAGTAATTGTTCTTTTCCAAGACAATCATAGAAGAATCAGTTCACTACCCAAACCACTGTAGTAGTAATGGTTCACTCCCAAGACTATAGTGGTGTAAAAATACCCTAACAAAATAGATATCAGTCCTCATTCCAGTCATATATTCCCATAGAATATAAATTATTACACATTTCATTTTCAGAGGATATAGATCCCAACTGTCACATAATGAATACCACAAATATGTATACCATAGTAATATAAATCATTCATCCTATTAGAACACATAAAAATAAATGGTTTCCATAGGAATTTATTCATATAAAAAATCATATAAAAGAAATAGAGTTCATAAACACAATGCCATTACAAACATAATCCATTCAGAAAATGAATAAGAATGGTATTTCAATAAAAAAGTGACATAAAAAATGTTATATTTTATGGAAATTTATTTTAAAAGATCACTTGATATAATTATTAAGGAAAATGTCCCTTCTTTTTTAATGAATTTTAAGAATAATTCGATGCAATTAGAATGAAAAAAATACTTTGTGAAGAACCCTATAGGAATGTAAATGGATCTTTAATACGTTATGGACAATGGAAGTCAGAGAATATTCTCATTTTGTATAAGTTAAAAAATATTCCATCCATATTTTTTTTCAAAAATTTCATAAAGAATAATTTTTTATAAATGCATAAAAATATTTAATTTAAACTATTTTTTAAAAAGAAAAACATTTTTAAAAAATTAATCTAGGAATTTAAAAGATAATAGAAATAACCCTTTTGGAATTTTTTTAAAAACATTGACATGGAATAGAAATATTCCACATAAAATATTTAAATATAAAAAATTATTAATAATAATGAGGTTATGTAATAAATCCATACAACTATTTAATCTAAAAAATTGTACCCCCATTAAAGAAGTAAAATTATATGGATATTTATACCACAATATTCAGGATAAGACTCATAGAAGACATTAATGGGAAGTATATACACCCTACAAATGAAATAAGTAGGGTATAAGTCATTTATCCAACAGAAATGAAATCAAGAAAACTCCCATTTAAATATAATATAATTAACTTGAGCATTAATAACATTTATTAGTTATGTGTATTTATTTTATATCAACACAAAAGAATTTGAGATAAAAAATAGATAATCTAAATTAATCCCACACTAAATCATATCATGACATAATCAATGAAATTATAGTTTAACCCAATTATTTAAAATTTTGTTAAAAAATCAATTACTTCTTTGGTGAAGTTTTAACCATCAACCATATGAAAGATACATACTCATGTCTTGAATTTATTTATTCTATTTGAAACCTCATATTCCTTGAAACAATGACTTTGGATCTCTTCTATAGGGCTCTATGGTTGGCCTATTAAGAAGAATAATACCGATATAATGTATCTATAGAAGTTGAGAATAGAAATTTGTAGAGTATGGTCATGTTATATGGTTAAATGTTGAGTAAAGAAGTGATATAGGAGGTTCTATTTTATAATTTAGTTGAATGTCACTTTTGATATTTCAAAAATGAATAAATTTTAATAAACTAAATTTCATTATAAATATCACCAAATGGATATAGATTAGAATCTGGAATAATATATGGTTCTAATATAATCAACCTATATAATTTAGACATGTTTTGGTGTTATTTTAAACCTTATAATTTTGATTAACCCTTAGTTAAATTATTTTAATTTTAACCACTTTAAATAATTTTTCAATATTCAAAGGTTGTAATTTTTTATTACGGCTTTTCAAAAAGACCATAAATGTCTAATTTATGATATTTTTGACCAAAATTATCCCCTCTTTTATTATTGGATATTTTTATGTTTTTTAAAATAATTTAATAATATTTTTTTTTATAAAATATCATTACTGTCAATTTTGACAATATTCATAACTTTGACATTATAAACAGTAAGAAAACTAGATATCTTAGAAAATAATAATTTAATAAACACCTAACATATCATAATCTTTTTAAAAATTCATCAATCATGGTAATTAATTCAAATTATATTTATTTTAATATTTTAATTATCATTTATTTGATTTTTTCATTTAATTGAATAATTACAACAATGGTGTTTTGCAGGCATTTAGGGTAATTATATTATTATGAAAAATTATTAATAAAGTTTCATGATGAATAAAAATATTTTATATTTTTAATAATATTTATAATCAATAATATCTTATGTTTAACCACATATTAGAAAATAATATATTTATTAAATCAAGTGTGTGAGGTGTTTGTATTTTTTAAAAGAAAATATTAAAATTCATAATCTTGTCCCGGTTTCCCTAAAAAGTCATAAATATATTTACATCCTAAAAATATATTTTTTATGTTTGAAATGGATACTTACATTTGATCATAACTAAATTTTTCCCCCACGTGGACTCAAAAAATATTTTTAAGACAAAGAAAGTGATATTATGTGACTTTATTTGATTTAAATAATATATAAAAAAATTTCATGGAAATGTTACCATTAATTTTTTTTATAAAATTAGGTGTTAATTTAAGAATTAACATAATCCAATAAGAAATAAGTTGAAATTTTTTGGTCTCATCACTTATTTCTTATCTATATAGACTTGTTTTACCCTTTACCAAGGTAATAATTTTTACCACAATTACAATTCATATTGACTAAAGGTAAAAAAAGATTAATTAAAAATATATAAGTCATCATTATAAATATGTAATTATTTTTATAAAATTAAAAATATGGATTATTCATAATTTCATTTGTCAAGAAAAACGCAATTGAAAAGTATTTTTTTAAAATATTCATTTTATTTATAAAATATTTTTATATTAAATTCTGGAATAAAATCCACTTCAAAAAATATAACTAGATACTTTTATATCAAAATTAACTTATGAAAATTTAAACACTATCTGAAAAATTATTTTACATTTTATGAAATTTAAAATAAAAATAAATTTTCCAAAAAAAATAAATATTTTCCACTATTCCTTGAAAAATAAATGATTCCATAGAATTAATTAAAAAATTTATTTTTAGATAATCTATCTGATAAATTATAATGAATAGATATTAATAACTAAATTTTAAAAAAAAATTCTAACTCATTATGAATTTATTCGTATATTTTTATAGAAATGATGCCAAAATTTTTAGTAAATCTCTTTCACTATAACCATTCACATTCTTTTTAAACTCTTCCTTAAATACTATAAATACTTCATGCTTATCCTAAAATAAAAATTCAGAATACTAAATATAATGAAATTTTATTATTATTATGAAAACACTATTATACACCCTCTTTCCGATCAAACAAAAAATAAAAGTATCTCTTGTGCGTACTAATGACTTATCGTCTCCATGGGGAAATACAATTAATTTTTCATCACCATATTATGTATATGGGGTTTATAATGGGATTATTGATTATATATGATATTTGTAATATACTTGTACTTCTGGATTATAATATTTTCAATAGCTTATCATCATCCAATCTTTTAAAAAATAATAATGTCGCTCATGCGTATGTATAAACTTCTATATCTATGATATGATGACATTATCTTTTATATATATATGACATAAATGGTAATAAATATTATTTTTATAAAAAATTCGATATCTATAAAATAATATTTATTCAATAATATTTTATTATTATTTACCATTCTTTCAATCCACCACATGAAAAATAGAAACAGAGTTTATGCGTACGTACGAACTACAATCCCACAAATAGTGAAATTGATTTTTTCTATATATACTTATTATTAATTCTTATAAATATGTAAGTAATTAATATATAGTTTTTTTATAACATGGTTGAAAATATGGAAATTATGGGAACAAGATAAATGTATAATAGAAAATAATAATGAACTGAAACAATCTTGCAAAACAAACAGTTATCACCTAGAACAAAGATTATAGAAAACAATTATTAATAAATGGGTGATGATATATTATAAATAAATATTAAAATTTTTGGTAAGGTTATTTAATAAATATATAATAATTAAATATTTATTTTACATGATATTTGAAATGAATAATTAAATAAAAGACAAGAGGTAAGGGAATAATTATATAAATTTCATTCATTGGGTTAAATTACTATTTCATTGATTATTGCATTCTATGATTATGTGAGAAATTAATTTTTGTTAAATTATATTGTATTTAAACTTTTTATGTGTATTTATAGTCAATACCCATAATTGAACCATTTTATTAATGATCACTTCAATGATATGATATTTGAAAAGATTTATTTCACAATAACATAAATATTCAGGAATGTTTCCCTCTAAAGATCTAGTGGATAATATTTATATTCTCTGTCCATGTTTTCTAAATATTTTTTTAAAAAAGGTTTTTATGTTTTCTTATGAATTTTTTAGTTTATTTTTACCGATTTTAGATATTTTTTCATGATGGTCTGAAAAGAATATATATTTTTTTTTTCTAAATAATGATCAATGTGAATTTTCTAAGAAAAATATGAATGGAATATTTTTTTATATAATATAAAATAAGTAGATTTTCTAAATTCCATGAATCCATTATTTCTTGAGGATTTATTTACAATATTATTTATTTATTTACAATGTCATATTTTTCTATTTTATCTATGCAACCGTTTCAAAAAATTAAAATAGAAAGTATGTTTTCTTCATGAATTCATTCAAGTAATCTTTCAAAATAATTTTCTATATATGAAAACATTATTTTATATTACTTATGTTTTAATATGGTATGATCCTTGGATAAAATTATAATTATTTCTCTTAATGGTTTATTTTTATGATGGAATAATTTTTATGATTTTTTTTTATAATGATTATTTTTATGATGAAATGTTTTTTAACCCCATTTATTTTTTTGGGTTCTGATATGATGAATCATTATATTCTGGGGCAACACATATGCATGATTTCATTATGTGAATGTTGGGACATGTATTTACCTCCAAATAATTGGGTAATGATTTATACCTCATTCGATGTGTAGGACTTTAATGGGGAGAGAACTCAGTTCAGTAAGTCACTTTGTCCACTAGGATTGTCGTGGGAGTGAACAGGACTACTATGACGGTTTATAGAGTGAACCCATTCAACAATAATTGTATTAGAAAAGTTCCTTGACTAATAATGAAATTATTATCAATGATTATTTGTTTTTTCAATTCCATGTTTTATGACAATGTTATTTTCTCAAAGATCATGTTACTTTTTGAATTATGTCTTATAAACTATCAAAATTTATTCCACGTCTCAATATTATGATATAGGTTATACATAGTAAAGTTTTTATATGTTGTTTGCATGTTTTTGAATCCTTATGCGTATTTTTTTATTGTTATATCTATTTATTACCCTTATTGAGCATCTGAGCTCACCCTTTCTAATGTTTATTTCACATGAATATGAAGAAAGTTATTATGTACTATATGTTAAAAAGGGATCTAATTATGAAGGAATATGGGGGAGCTGATGTAGATATATTATGAACCTATTATTTTTTATTCCATGTTTCCAAAGACACTAGACAAATATGGTTCTGGAATGGATTTATTATGCTGTGTAATAAATATTCATCTTTTTAGATTAAATATCCATTTATAAAAAAATTGGTCTATTAGAGTTGGTATTACACAAGGTTTAGTTGCCCTTTTAAAACTATGATGATAAAACCATAGTATGATACCTAATGATAAGTCTATGTATAGGTTATAATCCTGGAAAGTTTGTAACAATCATGAACAACCGAGGATTTAACCTAATGTGTTATATATTTAAAGTAATTAGCCTTGAATACATGGTTTTACCATTATGATTAGTGTTTCTAACACTATACTTTTGGTTTTAGTAAATTGTGGGAACCCAAAAAACCATGTTAGTGCTGAATGTGATGGGAAATGAAATGATTTTACTCATGATAAACTGAATGTTATTGGAGTAATAATTCAAAATATTATTGGTATTCTTAAAGAACATTCACAAGAGATTAATCATGATGAACTTTTAAATGAACTAATAAGGGAACAAAATTAGGTTGTGTCTTTCATGAGGATACATCCACCTTCTTTCAGTGGGCCTTATGCTCTACTAGTGTCTGAGAAATGGATTAATACCACTGAAAATTTATTTTCAAATTGCCAATATTCTAAACATGAGAAATTAATTTGGATTTTCTTTGATTTGTAAGGGTAAGTAGATCAATGGTGGAATCATATCATGAATATGAGGAAATGAGATGAAATTAACTCTATGTAATGGTACGAGTACAAGAACTTATTTTTCAAAAGGTAAATTCCATGTATTCTTCAAACAAATATTGATAAGGAGTTCCATGATATAATACAAAAAGATGATGAATCTATTTTTACATACCATAAAAAATTTAAAATATTTGTGAGGTATGTTTTTTTTATTATCATCCAACATAAATGTATGGTTCACTAATACTTTAGTGGCATAAAACCAAGTATCCTAGGGTAATTATGAATAAGATGTTTTTTGTATCTATTAAGAAATTTTTTGATGTGATCGTAAGGTGGATATGGAAATTGGAGTTACCCATCAATCTCATGGATTTGAAACTAAAAGAAAATGGAATTCACTAAAAATAATAAAACCCATGGAGAGATGAAGATAAGTTTTATATTATGTTCAATGTATATGAATAAGCTTGGTTTAAATTCTCTTAATTAGAATAGAAAATTATTCATGTTTTGAAATGAAGGTCATATAGAAAATTAATGTTGAATAAATAGGTAGAAGCTAGAAAATTATTTGAATAGATAAAAGGCTTCACAAAATTCACCACCGATAATTCAATGCTTTAACTGTAAAGATAATGGGAATTATTCTAATCAAATACCAAATCTAATGTTTAATGATTATGAACAATGACAAAACCCATGAAGACGAATACAAAGGTAAATCTCATGTAGTTACTATTGGTGATATGGAGTATGAAAATGATGTGCCAAAATAATTGAGAGTTTATATATTGGAATTCATGAATAATGTGACAGAAGTACTTTTATAGTATTACATAATAATAAAAAATCTAAAAAATTCTCCAATATATTTGTCCCAAAATAATTTCAAAGCATATTTTGAATGGAATTGTTAACCATGAAAAGTGATTGAAGTGGTGTTTTTGGAGAACAAGTGATTAATGGATGGATAACCATTAATATGTGCATGATGTTGGGATAACAAGATAAAGAGATATTTCATTATTATAGGATAAAAGGAATGGTATTGATGAACTTGGAACAGATTAGTAATATGATGAAAGGGGGTTTATGATATCATGGATTTATTTTATAGAATTTTTGGGTTTATAGTATGAGGAAAGAGCTAATTTTTCAAAGCATGCATGATTTTAGTATGTTTTTTTGATAATTCAGGTTATTACAATGTATAATGAGAATAAATGATAATTGTATTCACATGTTAGGTGTGTGACAATTATGAGCTATGTCAATATATTTTGGGATAAATGATAAGTTGATTCTGGGAATTTAGTGACCTTTCGAATGGTTTCGATTTTAATATTTTGGAAGGTTCATAATGGTAACCATTTATAAAATTGATTAAGATAGTATTTCACAAGTATTTAGTGACTAATTAATTACCTCACCATATGAATATTTATACATATTGAATAACCTATGATATTTATTTTTCTATAATTACAACTAGAGATAGAAGGAATTACTTATCATCCCATTATGAATCTTATCATCCACTAGTTCTTCAGGCATCACAATTTCATCTTTATTTCATGGAGTATGTGATGAAGGAAAGATTGACCAAGGCACAACCAAAGAGAAATATTGAACATATAATGTAAAATAAAGTCAGTATATCTTCTCAATCTATTTTGAAATAAAATATTATCCTATTATCATCATTTCTAATGATATCAACGACCTTTTTCTTACCTATTTGGTCAATGGTTTTTACCATTTACATTATCTTAACCATGTTCTCTATCACTCTCTATTAGTTCTTGGGGATAATTTTTTCATTCTAAATCCATCTTTTAATTTTTTTCCTATTAGGAAACCAAGTTAAGTGTTACTTTAGGAAACCTTTATGTTTCTAAAATTCCATTTTAAATTGATGTTTTATTATTATTTTTTATGATGTGGATTTCTAGGAATAGATTCTTAAATTTTAAAAAAAATTAATGAGAAGAAAATTTTTAAGCGAGAAATTCATTTTTAATGTGGTAGAATTTAACACCTCAATATTTTTTTGAAATTTATTTCCGAAATAATTTGATTCCTTTGATAGTTTGTATTTAATGCAATAACATTTTAAGATTAACTACATAATATAATATTTCTATTATAAACTAATTGATAAATTTTTAGGAATAAATTAGGGAATAAATATAAATTTCCAACTCAATATTAATGTATTGGTGAGTTCTTATTAAAATTATCACACACCTTTTAGTAAATCAAGTTATTCTTGAAAAATAAATTTTCTTCAAAAATGAGTTTTTGAAATTTTAATAAGTGAATATTGTTTTCTATAACATCTATAAAAATTATATTGAAAAAATTAATTTATTTTTTAATTTATAATGGTAAAATTATCTTAAAAATATTTTTTTCTTAATTTTCAAAAAACATTTATTTTCCAAAAAATAGTGAAAACACAAATATTTATTTAAAATTGTTTTTTATTTTGAAGGTTTTACAAGGTAAAATTATGTTTGGTATTAGTTTTAAATTTTAATTAGTTAATTTGCATTTAAAATTATCAAATTATGGTTTTTGAAAATTATTTTACACAAACATTTTTTGTTTAGAAGGGTAATTCATCAAAAAAATGTTTTTTATGGTGTTTTTCTGATTTTAATTTAAATTAAATATTGAAACTTCCGTGTTTTATATTTTTAAAAATTTATTCCATATTAATAATAATTGGGTCTAAATTTATTAAATATTTCTTCTTTTTTTGGAAAATATGAATCATAATTATGGTAATATTTATTACCTCAGTAAACTGTAAAATGAGTAAATCTGGATTAAAAATGTGATAAGGATATAAAGTTTAATCCTAATTCTTATTGGATGAATTTAGTTAGACCATTAACACCAAAATCTAGTATTTTAACAATTTAATGGACACAATTCTATAAAAAGGACAAATATATTATTTAAATCAATAAAAGTCATAAAATGTCACATTCTTTGTCTTAAATATCTCTTATGTGACCCCCATGGGGAAAAAATAGGTTATGAATGAATATAAGTCACCATTTTTAACATAATAAAATTATTTTTAATTATATAAATTTATTTATAACATTTGGGGCCACTTTGATAAAATTATGATGTTTATAACATTATTTTTAATAAAAAGTCAAATATATAACATACATGTTTTTCATACTATAGAATTTTTAAAATGGGTAACATAGAGAATATATTAGAAAATAAATATTATTATGAAATATAAATTATTTTCATTGATCAATTTAATTTATTTAATTATTAAATTAATTAAATAATAAACATAAATAATTACACAATGATAATATATTAATTATTTAATTAATAAAAAATTCAAATAATTGATATTAAAAATATTAAAATAAATATAATTTTAATTGATTAATTTGTTTCACTAACTTAATATATTCTCATGGAATACTATTAGGGTTTTAAATTATTTTTTTAGAAGATATATTGTAGTATTTATTTTCTTAAATCCAAAGTAATCAATATTGTCAAAATTGACACTAATAAAAATTTATGGAAATAATATTTTAAAATTTTATATAAAAATACTAAAAATATTAAATTAGTAAAATAGGTTTATATATGTTCAAATATTTCATAAATTTACTAATTATGGTCTATTAGAAACATTATATGTAAAAATTAAATCCTTTTGATATTAAAATATTTGTTACCATATTAAAAATTATAATATGTTATCGAAGGCTTAATCAAAATGATAATGTTCAAAATAACACAAAAAATGTCTAAAATATATTGGATGATGACATTACAACCTTATATTATCTTATCTTATAATGTATGGCATTTTAAGTTATTTTTTATTCGATTGAAATTATTATAAATTAATATTTTGTGAAATTCCAATAGTGCCCTACACCTCAATTATGAAGGGGAACCTCCTCCCTCACTTTTTCACCACATTGATCCTTCAAACCGACCATACCATAAAAATATATCTTCTAAACATAACTATATACATTCTAGAGGTCTTTTATTCTCAAATTACCAATCCTAGATCCCTTTAGAGGATATTTAATAAAAACGTTTCAAAAAAGAGGTAATTAGTCAAACTGATCACATTCAGTTTCTACTCTTAATTAACTCAAATAAATCTAGGTTTCTTATTATATAATAATAAATTTATTATAATAAATATTATTAAATGTTTTTATGATTATTAAAACACAATTACACAACCTCTTTCCCATCAAAAAATTAGTATTAGTATTACATATGCGTATGTATGACCTATCGTCTCCACGTAGTGATACAATTCATTTTTCATCACCACATTGTAATAAAGGGTATTATTATGGGATTAGTGATTATATACGAAATTAATTATATAATTTTATCTATTTAATTAATATATTATTTTTACCTTATCATTATCCACTCTTTTGATAAATGATAATGTCGCTCAGGCATACTATGGACTACCATCTCCATCATGTGGTGTGATTCATTTTAACTTATATTTCCAATGGATTGTAATAATGATAATTTTTATGAAAATATATTATATATATATAACATAATAATTATTCTATAAATTTGTTTTATTAATTATTATTATTTCATTCCATTTGATTAAAATGTAAATAATATTTATGAGTACATAAAACATATCATCTCTATGAAGGATGTAACTTATTTATTTTATGTAACTAATTTTTTATAATGATTAAAAATTTATAGGTAATGAATATAAATTATTATTATAACATGATTAAAAATATTGAAATTATAATACCAAGATCAATGTATAAGGACCAAGGCAATTAAACTGAAACATTTTTGGAAAATGAAGCAGTTATCAACAAGAACTGTGATTTTAATAAAGAATTATGAAAAAATGGGTGATGACATGTTTTAAATAAATAATAAATAGTATTAAAATGTTATGTGATAAATATATAATAAATTAATATTTATTATAAAGGAGGTTTTAATGTGAAAAAAATAAATAAATTCCTTGAGGTAAGGGAATTCTTAACTCAATTCCCATTCAATGGGTTAAACTATTATTTCATTGATTATGTCATTCTATGACTATGTGTAAAATGAGTTTTAATTATCTTAGGTTCTATTTACACTTTTCATTGTATTTTCTATGAATTAAAATAATTTATTCATTTTATTAATTCTCATTTTATTAAAATTATATTTTTTACTGGTTTATTTTACAATCTCGTCATTATTCTGTAATTTTTTTGTTTAAGTCACCATAGGGGAATATTTCTATTACATGTCCATGTATTCTAAAAATTATTTCAATAATGGATTTACCTATTCTCATATGTATTTTTGAATCCATTTTCACCACTTTTTTACTTTTTACGTAATGGTTGGAAAATAATTTGTTTATCATTTTCTAAAAAGGATCACTGTAACGTTTCGGTAAAAAATAAGAAATGAATGTTTTCTTAACTTATACAGAATGATTTTGTTTTACCACATTAATGAGACCATAAATTTATAATTATTATTTTAAAACATAAAATTTTCTTTATTAATGTAAAAAAATTCTATTTTAATTGCGTGCATTTTTTCACAAAAATTTATTCAATATGGAATGGATATTATCCTAAAAAGTATTTCAAGGGATATTTAAAAATAATTTTCCATCTAATATGACATTATTATATGTTAATTTTTTTATACTGGGTTATGATTAGATGGATTTTTAATATTGACCTTCTCTCATGAATGGAAATATTGTAGCTTTTGTTACACAACAACAGAATTGGGAAGAGCGATCAAATCCATAACCTCATTCTTGTGGAAACTGCCTTGATATTCCTCATAATATGGTAAACCATGACCCAATATATTTTAAGAAATAAACCTAAATTTATCCATTTAGGTTCCATAAATGTCCATAGGGACACCCACACTACTTCATTTCTTCAAACAAACACCATGAGAAACTATTTTAAAGTCCTTTAAACACTCTTGTTGATAGGAGTACTAGGGAAATCGAGGAATAATACTTCTATTAATTCATTTGATGGATACCCCCATCTTCTCTTACATTATTGTAAACATTTCTGGTGTATATTCCAGTTCTATGGGAATTTCAGGCTATAGGGGTATCTTTTATACCTACCATGGATATAATAGAGGATTCTTCCACCACTTTATCAGAAAGGTTCTGCTTATTAAGCAGATCATTGGGATATTATTTATGTAGTATGAATATTGTCCATCACAATTAGACACCAATATAGATTGAATCATATTGGAAACCTTCTATTAACTCACTAAAAACATGAACTACAAACACACCATGGAGAACCATCCCTCAATGGACTGCATGCCTCAATCCAATTAGACGCCTCAAAATATTTGTATCACATGTCTACTGGAAAGATAATAAAGTTTATGATGCTCTATCAAAGAATACAATTATGAAACTATGTACAATGTGGTTATTCATGTTACCCGATTATTATTCTAGAATGGTTTATGGTGACATGCATGGTGTGATACACTCACTCTTTTGTAAAAACCCATATAATGCCTAAATTTTTACTATGAAATTTTATTTATTAATAATATGGTTGTATTTCTCGGACCCTGGATATTCTTGGTGTATTCTTATGGAACAAATACATATGGTTTTTATTATGTGAAGTTTGAGAAAGATATCTCCCCCAAGTGCATTGGGTAATGATTTATATATAATTAGATAGACAATACTAGAATGGGGAGTGTACTCAGTTCAGTAAGTAAATTTATCCACCCTGATAGTATTGGGAGTGAAACATGACTACTATAATTGTTTGGGGATTGAACACATTCAACCATGATATTCTTGGGAGGGACCCTAGGGTACTAATTAAATTATTTTCTATGCTTATGTGTTTTCCATAATTTTATTTTTTGTACCAATGTTATTTTTATATAGATGATTTTACATTATGATTTATTTTTTATGAACTAAAATTATTTATTCCATGACTCAAATTTATTATATATTATATATAGAATATGATTTTTGAAATTTATGTTCATGTTTTAATTTCCTTATGCTCATATTTTTCATGATATCTCCCTCGTTTAACCTTACTGAAAATATAATCTCACCCCTTTTTATGTTTATTTTCCCCAGAATATGATGAAAGGTATTAATTATAATAAGTCAAAAAGTGTTCTAGTTATAAATGAATAAGAAGGATATGGTGTAGAAATTTTATAAACCAGTTGTATGTGATTCCATGAATCCAAAGACAATAGACCTATAATGTTTTGGCATGGATTTGTTATGTTATTTAAATAATAATCACACATTTAGACGTAATATCTATATAGAAAATGTTGGGGTTGTAATAAAAACAATCCACCTCCTGGACCTTTCACCCATTAAGGGAATTATATCATCACTTGTGCATTCATATGTCCTAACATCTCCAAGAATCCATGAAATTCATTTTCCATGTACAACATTAAAGAATGGTTCTCAAAATGTATCTATGTAGTAAATATTAAATTTATTATATTAATATACCTATAAAACTGATGGAACTATATCATATGCTCTTGAACTAGAATTTTCATAAATAAACATGCATATAAAGACTAGACAACAATGAAACAAGAAAATAGTAACAATAAAATATTGTTGATAAACGGATTGTAAAATTTTATAATTGGATCATATATAATATTATAAATCTAAATATGGGTTTTTTGTAAATTAATAATATTCATAAATCAATTATACATGTGGTTAAATAATTATCATGTTAAGGGAATTGTGAAGTAAGGAATTTAGTTTCATTTTATATTCTATTTATACATAATTCTTAATATAAACATATTCACTATTATATGGTTTATATAACACATATTTGATGTATTTAATATGAATAAATATTTATTAATAATGGTTAACGATTTAAACCTATTATATTATTTCAAGGGTTTAAAATATGAAAATTACCAAAGAGATACGAAACAATTTTACAATATGACTTTCTTTTGGGATTATGTTTATTCTTAAGGAAGGAAACTTATCATTTATCATTCATATTATCCAATATTTTTCTTATGATCTAGATATTTAATGGTATTCTAGATTTCCTTCCAACTTTTATTCTCTTGGTACATGAATCATGTAATGAATTTTTTAAAAGAAAAAAAATCATTTCTCTTTAAAAAAGGCATTTTTTTTCAATGTACACTTTTTCAAAAATTATTTTAAAAAATTGTATTTATTTAATAAAATGATATATTAAGGTAATTTTATGATATTCTTGAATTTTAAAAAAAATTAAAAGAGTATTTCTACTGTTTTTTGAAAGGTATATTTTCAATAAAAAATCAAAAGTATTTTTTTAATGTATTTGGTGAAAATAGGCTTCACCTCCATAACAAATATTAAATAAAATGTAGATTATTCTATATTTTTTCAATGGTTTTATGATGTTTAATTCTTTATGAAATGTTTTTTTAATATTTTAATTACATTCCCTTAATTTTTCCAAAGGACATGATTTTACTAAAGATGCTTATATTCTCGATGAACCCATGGTCACCACACATCTTAAGATTTATTTTTTGAATATCTACATTCTCTTGACACAATATCATTATTGTGCTAGTTTTTAATTAGAAATTAAATTTATATTAAATACATTTATTCTTTTATAATGGATATGTTTGTTTCTTAAACCCGATACCATTTTTACATAAAATGTATAATGTGGTTGTTTTTTGATTGATTGGGTAAATATTGATAAATTTTTAATAATTACTCAATATGGTTTTGATTAATTAATCATTCCATATGATATAATAAGAATGAATTTGACTTGTAGTGGAAAGTGGATCCAAAAATTATATATCCTCCAATTCATTGATAGGTCTCATGAGACAAATCATTTTCAAAATTAAATGGGTTTTAACCATGGTTTTAAACCACCGTTTTAATGTTCATGATGGCATAAATACCATAATGTCGGATAATGTGTGTTAAAGTTATTGATCATTTCCTATTGATTATGATTCATCTAATAATTATATTCAAGTTATTAAATAGAATGTGTGTTCATTTTTTCATATTTTTATATTGATTATTCCCTATTTATTCAAAATTGATTCCATTGTATGTATCAATGACTGATCATTTTAGATGAAACTAATTTTTTTTCTCTTCCCAGGACATGTAGATGAATTTATTTAATTAGTTAATGGGATCTATATTTTTTCTATAATATTTTTTACATTTTATTCCCAATTTAAAACTAGTATCATGTATGTATCAGGTTTCCCAAGGCTACTAAACTGACCGGTCTTTTGGAATTTTACCCCTGTATCTATTACAATGTAATAAAGTAGACACCAGCACTAGGTTACTATAGTGGGGTTGATATAGTTTGAATGAGAGGAAATTTAGTAGAAACCTTTGAGTGAACCTGACTTTTCATACATTAAAATTACCTCACATTTTTGGAATACTGAATACATTAAACATCCAAACACCCAAATACCATATTTGTCTAGTCCCTTTAGAAATATGGAAACATGAACATTGTTATATAAGTGACCTGAATTATCTCCCACTAGGTTATTCTTGTGTAAAACCCTTCATAGACACATAAAACATAATACATATCTTCATAACCTAGGGAAAATGAAATATAAAAAGTGGTGATCAAATATTTTAAGTAAGGGTAAACATGAGAGATGTGTAAGGATAAATAAGAGTATAGGGGTATGAGAACATGTTCATAACATTAGATGATTATTCCATGAATATCATAAGATCATAAAAATGAATCTTTTCATTAATATTGGCAGTTCATAAGACATGAATCATAAGTAAATGAATAACATAATCAATGAAATCATAACATAAGAATAATATATGGAATTATGACAAACACATAATCATATAGAATTATTTCTATAGTAGTAAAGGTATCGTCACCAGGGCCATCTTGGTAGTATGTTTTCACTTCCAATACCATCTTACTTCTCATTTTTCACTCACATAGATATATTATTAGCACGATTTGACTCCTCATACCAACTTAATAGTCATGGATGAATCCCATGGCCATCTTAGTAGTCAAGGATCACTAATAACACTGTATTAGTCAATCTCATAAGATATAAATAACTATTCAATGAATTGGATGGTGATATAGATCCTACAATCTCATAATAAAATAATATATACATGTTCCAAAAAATCATAAAAAATTATATATTAATCCATTAAATTAATTGGGTATCATAAACATGTTATCATATCATAACTTTTAGAAAAATATACAGGTGTCATAATCATGTAATCAAAATCATAGCATGTTAAAATAAGTTGGTTTAAAAATAATATAACCCTTGAAAAATAAATGAGTTTCATACTCATCATTCCATCAAATAGAAACCTTTAAGAGAAATATTTTAAATGGAAAAATTGAATCATTTAACCAGAGAATAAATAATAACACTGAAGGATGTCATTTTATACGGGAAAATATTTCATAGGATCTTTTAGAATCTAGCAAGAGGAAAATATAATTTCTTCTTTGAAAATTTATTTTTAAAACATAACACCCTTTTAAAAAAACCCTTTCTTAAAATATAACCTTGAAAACTCATAATGGTGTCTTAAAAAATTTAAAAACCCTTTTTCCTTGAGATCTTATAGACGAATCTTACAAAAATAATAAAAACCATTCTCATTAAAAATTACAAAACAATATTGAAATAATTTTTCAAACCATCCTCCTTATAACTTATAAAAGAAGCATGAATAAATTTTTAAAACCATTTCCATTAAAAACATATAAAATAATATTGAAAACATTTAGAAATCAATTTACATTGAAAAGTTAAAAAATAATCATGAATATTTATTGAAAACCATTTTTCTTTAAAACATATAAAATATAATTGATAACAATTCGAAAACCATATTCCATAAAAACTTATAATATAAGATTGAAAACAACTTGAAAATCATTTTCCTTTAATTGTTATAAAATAATCGTGATAAAATTTTCAAAACAATTTTGTTTAAAACATATAAAATATGCTTTACTTTTTTTTGAAAAGTACATTAAAAAAATAATTTCCAAAATATTAATTTTTTTTAAAAAGATTACTTTTTAGTCATCTAAATTACTCTTTAATGGAATGGTGACGGGTAAATCAGTATAATTCAAACATTCCATTTTCACCATAAAAAGGGTAGAAAGGTACCTCAACCTTAAAAACCAAGAAGATTCTTTTTTTTATTTTATTTAATTTAAATAATGTGTAAAAAATTATTTTAAAGTTGCTGCGGTGCTTCACGATTTGGACAGAATTCCAGTGGAAACTTTGGAGATTCGCGATTTGAGATGACGTGGCGTTAACATTGCGCGGAAGGGTCGAGGGTCAGTGGAATCGCCTATAAATAGAGGCCGACCCCCTCGAGAGAAGAAGAGAGAATTTTCAGAGAAAATCATTTTCTCTCGGTTCGCGAAGGTAGTTCGCGTAGCCTGTGTGCTTCGCGAAAGAAGAGATTCGTGGCGACTATTTCACCTCTGCGAAAGTTGCGCGCTTCGCATTGGATCAGTGAGCTTCGCGAGGTAAGTATATCTGCAACGGCTTGAGCTTCGCGGGAGTGCTTCGCGAGAGTGCTTCGCGAGAGAGCTTCGCGAAAAGGCAGGAGCTTCGTGAAGGCTTGTTTGAGCTTCGTGAAATTGGAAGCCTCGCGAAGTAGGGTACTTTGCGAAGGTACTTTCCAAAGGTAGTTTCCCAGTGGTCAGAGGAAAAGTGGTATTTATCGGTTGATGAATGTTGGACTTCAACAGAGCATCTATCAACAGTTGAAGATGCATTATTTCATGCAAATGAAGAGACCTACATGTCTATAAACTGTGAGTGGATCCCTTCCAAGTGAAGTGAGCATAGGAAGAGGAAGAAGGTGATCCTCTCCATCGGTAGTGAGCCAGAGAGAGACAAATAGGGAGTGACACTTGGGAAATCAGTGAGCTGACCCTAAACCTTGCAAAGGCAGTGAGCCTGGGACAGGGTGACTGTACCTGATCATTTTAATCCACAACTAGTGAAGTATAGTGGAATTTGGTACAACCGGAAACCTGTGGGCAAATGCTCCTTGGACGTAGCCCTTAGTGGTGAACCAAGTAAAATTTTTGTGTCCTGTGCTTGCTTTACATTCTGTTTATATTGTGTAACCGGAAAGAGAGAGAAGAGTGTTTTGATTAACAGCGAAACAAGATAAGAGCGGACATTCTTTTTAAATTAGTCACACCCTGATTCACCCCCCCTTTCAGGGTATTTAGCCTTGTGGAACTAACATAACACCACTAATATAGAAGTAACACACAACCTACAAAGGTCCTCCATGTCGTAAGGGTTCCAACACATCAGATGGTGCGTCAATCAGACCCCCGATCTGTGAGTTATAAGCATTTTTATTCAGGGCGCCCGATTGGATTTGGGTTTGATCCAACCCATTCATACTCCAAATGTATCCATAACTCAATTTGAGTATACCAAAAGGACCATCTCGATCCAAGGATCTCAACTCCGTAGACAGTTCGTCAAACATACATCTAGTTCTCAATATAAGGCCCTATAAGTGTTTCTGGGTCCGGCTGGGCTCCGGTCCGATTGGACCCAGTCGGACATACCGACCCGACCCAGTCCGGGCTGGGCCATGGAAGGCTCGGCCTGGCCTACAAAGGAGTAGCCTGGCCTTCAAGTGGTGGCCCACAGGGGGAGGCCTGGACCACAAGGGGGCGCGACTCACTGAGCAGGCAGCCCAGTCATGTGAGGCATGACCCACGGGAGGTTTGGCCCAATGTCCGCCCAAGATGGAAAAGGGGGGTGAGTCCCCTGATATTCTGAACGGGCCATAGTTCTTTCAAATTGTGAAATGGTGGCACTATGTGGGCATCGCTCGGTCGCTGTGGAACACTCTAGAGGCGCAGGTTCCCCCTCAGTCCCGACTACGGTTGCACCCCCTTTCTCACTGGCATCGCGCTATTCGTGCCTCCCTCCCCTTCCATATTTGCTAATGTATCAGAAGCCTCATCCATCCATCGCGGATGAAGAGCTGTGGCCCCTTGGTCACAAGCAGTGTGTGACAGCGCGCCTCACCTCCTCCATGGCCGGCCAATGTCGGCCGCTCCACAGACCGCCGCGGTTTTGTGTCACAACCTCCTATTGTGGCGCGCGATGGCGCACTACCTCCATCATAGCAGGTTGGTGCCACCGCGCCGATGGACTTACATGGAGTCGCATGGGTAGCAAGGCCAGGGAGGGTTCGGGCTGGGATCGTTAGGCCTGCGCCCTCCACATTAGCTTGTAATCGTGTAGGAGGATTAAAGGGTTCAAGAAAAAAACTTGAATTAAACAAAAAATGTACCCCTACCTCAAGAATGTTGGTGAGAGCGTGTTTGTGTAAGCAGGTCGATGTTCGCCATCCCCCGCAACTAGCCTCCAATGACATCGCTCGATCATCGATCTTCGGTTCAGGGTTTTGATGTCGCTCATCACTGCCCACTGTAACTAGCTCCATCCTCCAACGGCTTGGCATCCCGGCACATTGTATGCACTTTGTTACTTGGTGAATCCATGCAAAAACCTCTCCCCTAGCTCTATATAAATGGGATAGGGGGAGGGTATGTAACGATGTTGGGAATTAATGTGGGATCATTAATTAGGAACCTTGTTAATTCCCCAATGTTGTTGTTACTTAGGATTAAAAAGTCAAGCCATTTATTGTCTTCACACGTTGCTGGTCCCACGTTTCCACTTGTCCGTTACAGGAAAAGAATGAAAATAAAATGACAATGTTATTTTATTTATTTCTTTTAAAAATTCCCAAAAATTATCTTTTTCCCCGTACATACTGCAGTCGATTTTAAGAATCCCTTAAGTGAATCACAGTGTTATGGATTCAATGGTGCCTTTATATTTTTAATCCAATCACCGATTCAAAAGTTAAAAAATTCCGCTCGTGCGTTTACTGAATGTACTGTAACAAAATTTTCAGAAATCCATTCTGAGCACACTGGGCTTCAAAATCATGCACCATCAATTTTTATATACTAGTAATAATTCCATTTAATTAAAAAATAAATGGAAAATCCAGGTCTTTGAATTCTCCCCACCTTAGGGAATTTCTTCCCCAAAATCCGCAACATGGACTAATAAAACAAATGGGGGTACTGAGAACGAATCTGAGCCTCCCACTCCCATGTTCTCTCCTGGAGGTTCTGGTGCTACCAACGAATGTGCACTAGAGGTATCGACCACCCATAAAGGAATTGCTCCTGTCAATCCTCAATCTCTACTAGAACCTTCATAAATGTTTCCATATCATCGAAGTCCAACTCATTGTGGTTGATGATGTGAGATGGGTCATGAAAGAATCTCCTCAACTGGGAAACATGGAAGAAGTCATGAACCCTATCTAACTACGGTGGAAGTGCTAAGCGGTACACCACCTTGCCTACCCTCTGAAGTATCTAAAAAGGTCTGATAAACTGGGGGATAACCAGCCACCTCAGCCAAATATCTGTAAACCACATCGAGGAGAGACTCACAAAAATACGTTACTCCCTCCAGGAAATCCAAAGGTCTCTGTCTTTTGTTTTCATAAGAATTTTTTCTTCTCTGTTTAGTCTTCATCCACACCTAGATGATTTTTACCTTCTCGGTTGTAGCCCGTACCAACTCAGTACCCATAAGTGCTGACTACCCTGGGTATGTCCATTATAGAGTTGATCTGCAAGGTCGGTCATATAAGGCCTCGAACGGTGCCATACCAATGGTGGAGTGATAACTGTTGTTTTAGGTGAACTCCACCCATGGAAAATGATCATCCCAACTATGGCCAAAATCTAGGATGCAAGCACAAAGCATGTTCTCCAGTTTCTGAATGGTCCGCTCCATCTAACCATATGTCTGAGGATAAAAGGTGGTGCTCAATCGTAGCTGAGTCCCAAATGTATCTTACAAACCCTTCCAAATCTATAAAGTAAAATGTGTGTCATGGTCAAAGACTATCGTCGATGTAACCCCATGGAGTTTCACAATCTTGTGTACGTAGAGGCATCCCATGCCCTCTACAGATCCCTGCTCTCGAATTGGTAAGAAGTGGGATGACATGGTGAGTCCGTCAATGACCACCCAGATAGAATCATGTCCCCTTGAGGTACGTAGAAGACCTGTCACAAATTCAATGGAGATTTCATCCCACTTCCTCTCCAACGCCTCTTGTGGTTATGCTAAGCCTGGTGGAACCTAATTCCTAGCATTCACTTGCTGACAAGTGAGGCATCGAGAAACAAACTATGTCACTAATTTCTTCATCCCTAGCCACCAATGCTGATGTCAGAGGTCTTAGTACATCTTAGCCACAACAAGATATACCACCATAGGGGACTTATGAAACTCCATCCACATCTCCTCCTGTAGCACAACAGGTACAATGGTACGTCCTCTAAAGGGGATGTCATGTTCCCCAACTTCAAAAAATCCTTCAGCTGCCTACCCTGAAGATATCTGATCACGTTGAGCCTCGCAATCACTGTCCCCAAGATGCACCTCCTTGACTCCTGGAAGGAGTAGGGGAGTGAATGTCATAGACTATAGGTATTCCACTCCATCTCTATTCATGAAGGATATCTGCAATGCGTCTAGCTACTTTGTTGCCTCACTCAGCGTTTGTAGACCAAACCACCTACTGAGTGCATCCGCTACCAAGTTCCCCTTCCCAGGAGTATAGACTATCTCAAATTCATAGTACTAGAGAAACTCTAGCCATTGTCTTTGTCTCAGGATTAGGTCGTTCTGATAAATGATATACCTAAGAATCTTCTGATCAGAGTATACTATAAAATGTTGGCCTATCAAGTCATGTAGCCACATCTTTAGGGCGAAGACCATTGCTGCTAACTCTGGGTCATGGGTAGCATAGTTTTTTTCTATTTTACCTCAGTTATCATGAGTCATAGGCGATCCCTGCCCTCTCCTACCTCAGGACTCATCCATGTCCGGCCCCTGATGCATCGTAGTAGACTACATACCAAACTCCCTCTTCGAGTATCCTCAAGATGGGGGAACTCGTCAGTCTCTTCCTCTTCTCCTGAAAAATTTGAATGAATATCTCTATCTATAAGAAGGTTTATCCCTTCATTATTAATGCTAACAAAGGTTTCACGACTATGGAAAAATCAGTCACAAATATTCGGTAGTATCCAGCCAACCCTAGGAAACACTACACCTCGGTCACACTCTTGGGAGGATCATAAGCAAGCACAACCTCTATCTTCACTAATTCCACTGAAAAACCAGCCTCTAAGATAAAGTGTCCAGAAAGTGGACCTCTCATATCCAAAACTAGCACTTCGAGAGATTACCATAAATATGGTGCTCTCAGAGTGTATCCAGAACTATCTGCAGATGATAAGAATTATCCTCCTCTGAAGTTGACTATATAAAGATGTCTTCTATAAAGACCACCACAAAGCGATCAAGGTATGGCTGGAAGATCCTATTCATGAGTCCCATGAACACTACATGGTCGTTGGTCATGCCGAATGGAATAACCAAGAACTGATAGTGGACATACCGACATCTGAAGGTCATCTTATGCACATCCTCATATAGTACTCTGAGCAGATGATATCATGATCTCATGTCTATCTTCCAAAACCAACGAGCTCACTTCATCTGATAGAAAAGATCATCATCCCTCAGAAGTGGATACTTGTTCATCACGGTCACCTAGTTCAGGCTCCGATAATCCACACAGAGTCTCAAACTCCTATCTTCTTTCTTAGAAAACAAAATCGGGGCTGCCCATGGAGAAACACTAGGCATACAAAACCTTTTCTCCTTAAGTCCTCCAGCTATACTCATAACTCAAGAAGATCCAAAGGAGCCATCTGATATGATGGTGTTCATATCGGTGTTGTCCCGAGTTATAGGTTGATGTAAAAGTCTACATATCTACATGTAGGTAGTCCTGGAACATCCTCTGGAAAGACATTAGCATACTGGTCCACCACTACAAGATATCTCAGACTCTCAACATCAACTAATCTGAGGGTAAGGGTAGCCAACTATTGTGTGATCAGCTGCACCCTCCCCTAGGTAAGTCCATCCAGTTCTACAAAGGTTCCCTTCTCATCGGTGAAGGAAAACCCGATCCCATCCTCTTGGACACACTGCACTTGGTTCCGAACACAATCAATCTGAGCATGGACTATGAATAACTGGTCCATAACCAAGATGAAATTGTAAGGCCTCGACGCCACTACTAGAAGATCTCATCCGAAGATCTTGCCTCCTAGAGTAAGTTCAGACTTCTGCCACTAGTGTTTAATCATTGAAACCACTCTCGTAGGAGGCTCTAGCAATAAGGATCGATCCAACGGCTCCACCAGAATCTCTGAGCTCCGAACAAGGGTCATGGAAATAAAACATTGACTGGATCCTTTGTCTATAAGTAATGTAGATAAGGTGGATTAGACACATATAATACCTCTAATCATCTCCAGAGCGCTGGGGTCATAGGCCTTAGCTGCCTGGAGTTGAGGTTGTCCCTCTCCACCTGCTCCATGTGGTCGGGGTAGACCACCTGGTGGTGGGGGCGGTAGAACCTCGTATCATTACCCACCACCTACTGCATGACCGGTTCCTCTTCCACATCTTCCTACTACCTACGGACCTCCCCGATCAAATATTTGCCTCTGCCTCAGCAGTCCCTCAATTGTCCCTCGACCGTCTACTGGTCATCTGTATGGATGGTCGGCAGTCGCGGGTCATATTACCCTACCTGCTGCACGAGTAGCACTCCCTTCTTTTCAATTGTCCTCCTCTATCCCATGAGATCCACACCACTGACCCTATATCATGAAGTCTCCCACAAGAAGGCCTAGCCCACTTGGCCCCCTACATAATCCATCTACTACCAACTTCAGATGACTATGCTACCTGACGTCTAGTGGTGGATCTCACTGTCGGTGCCTGCTCAGCTAGGAAGATCTCCACCAAAAAATCTTGCTCTAGCACCCCAGCCTCTGTCAGAATGCTGAGAAATATCATCAATGCTATGATCTCCCGTCGGAGACCCTGCTCAAAGGACCAGGCACAGAAGAATGGGTTTTGTACCATGTCTGTGGAGTAGCGGGAGAGATCATTGAACCTCATCGAGTACTGAGCCACAATCTTGCTGCCCTACTATAGGTTCAGTATCTCTTTTCTATGAACTGGTCGTAAAGTCACTGAGACGAACACTACCCAAAAAAGGAACTCTATGTTTTCCCAGATAAGGGTCACCTCATTTTGTATCTGGTGTAACGCCCCGACCCCAGCTGCCCAGAGTCGGTGCATTAATTACGTAACATTGGCATGATCACAAGAAAGATCAAATCCCGAAAGACCGATTAGTTTAGTAGCCTTGGAAACACTAGATATATTCATAAGTTTTACATTACATCATAAAATGAAAAACTACTACAACAACATAATGTTTCCAACGTCCACACTATAAACCCATAATATCCCTGCAAGTCAATCATAATTTACTTCTTCACTACCTGGGAAAAATAAAACATAAAAAAGGGGTGAGCTCAAATGCCCAGTAAGGATAACAATATAGCGGAACATTCAAAATAAGCATAAACATTTAAGGCAATGAATTACTAAAACAAAAGCCTTTTAAAAAATTGAACTTCAACATAGTATGGCAAAAGTAAAATGAAATAATGCCATTTACTTGTTCACATGGATATTCTACTAATCGAATAATCACATGCAATATCAATAACCACTTTCATAATGTTGGAATGCATAATGCCAAACGTTAATTTCATTGTCTAGGCCTCATCCCAAGACCTAGGGGTTACTTCTAACCGGAACCCAACCCGGAGTGCCTCTAATAACCGGACACCAACCTGGAGTGCCTCTAATAACCGGACACCAACCCGGAGTGCCTCTAATAACCGGACACCAACCCGGAGGTCATACTTTTACCAGTCCCTAACCTGGAGGGCTTACTTTAACCAGTCCCCAACCTGGAGGGCTTACTTTTACCGGTCCCCAACCCGGAACATACTTGTTTAGCACATTCATCTGAAGAAAAGTTTGAAATATAACATAAACATTCGGGTTAAAACTAGCATACGAAATGTCAATAGTTTCACCATAAACTATGAATGGTATAAAATAGCACATCCACATTCAAACATATCACAAAACCTTCAATACAATATAGAAGTTTTGTATTATAATAAATCAACTTCAAATAATCTTAAAATCCATCAAAGGATGTTGACATAGATGAAATCAAAATTCTTTTAAAAGAAGTATCTCCTTTTATTTTGAAATCATTTAAGATCCATATAAAATAAAACATTTTCTTTGAAAATATTCTTATAAGATTGTAAGGAAAGCTTCGACGATTTTATAATGGCGGAAAATAACCGCACCCGCCGTATAAGTTAAAAAAAACATTCTTACCTCAATTCTGTTGAAAAGGTTAAAAAGGACCTTGTTTTGAAAACGACGGAAAGATTCCTTTATAAACCTCTTATAAAAAGTCAAACAAGTGTATAAATGACTTTAACCCATATTCTTGTAAATAGTAAAAATGTTTTGAAATACATTTCGAAGAAACATGGATGTGGATGATAAAGAGATCCTAGTAGATTATTACGTATAATACAACCTCGGATAATGAAGAGATTGTGAAATAACCCTTACCTTGTACTTTTCCTTGGTTGGGGTAGGTTAACCTCCTGTATAATGGTGAAATAATTGTTATTAAATTATACAAGAATCATATATATTAATATGATATCATATATGATCTTTTAACATTGATTTGTTAATAATATCTAAGAATTATCGTCGTTTCGGGTGTTAACTTACTCATTTTCTTTTATATGTTTTGTTACATAAGTCATGTTTGTTGTATCTTATTCATATCCAGAATGATATAAAGTCCTTAAACATCATTTTTAAATAATTAAATGATAATTATACTTGAATGGATACGATGGAGAATGAATCTCATCGCGTTCGTGGAGACGGTAGTCCGTACGTACGCACGAACGCTACTTCCATTTTTTATTTTAAAAGAATCGAATCCAAATGATACATAGGTATATTACTATTCCAGTATAATATAATATTTTATATATGTTACTTAAGTTCATTAACACCATCCTTTATACGTTCCAAGTGTGGTATGAACGAGTCATATCATTTTAAGGGGGCGGTAGTCCGCACTTCCTCAAATGAAATTATCGTATGTATATACAACATGAAACGAATAATGGTATGAAATAAAATGGAATTACAGAAGATTATATATAAAATATATATCATTAATATCATATTTAATTACAGTTCCATCATAATGGCCACCATGAGAGGTGGTAAGATGTATTTGAACAATCATCATTTCGTGAGGCGTTAGTTTGCCATCCACAGAAACATTATGTTCATCATCCATTAGATGGAGTTGTGTGTATGTGTAGTTTGAATCCTTCTTATAACAACATCCTAGTATATTGAGGATACTGGTGTTGTTACAAAAGAAAGGAAATAAAAAGATTTATGGGGTTGGAGAAGCAAAATAAATGAAAATAATTTAAGAGAAATCGTTACCTTTAATTTAGGTAACTCACTTTGGTTGGAACCAAAGGACTTCTTGAAATGATTTCTTCATAAGGGGAAGCTTCAAGGAGGAGGAGAGGGATGTGGGGAGCTTAGTTGGGCAGAGTTTATACGAGCCAAGTGGCTTGAGAGGTGTGAAGAAATGAGAAGGAGGAGTGCCCTTTTATAAGAGGGGTGAGGGGCACCTTTGGAAAAGCTAGAAATATTAATTTATAATAAATTCATATTCGGTTTCTAATGGCTCCAAAGTTGACTATTCAAAGGTTAAGGTGGGGATAGGTCGAAAACCACTCAACCAATATAATTTAGACAGGTTTGGGTACTTATATTAACCTTATCTTTAAGTATTAACTCTAAGTTAATTAGTTTCACTTTTACAATGTCTCTTTGTATTTTTATATAATATGGTTAATAAACTTACTATATACATCCAAGCGACCCCCAAGTGGTCCTTTAATGAGGAACCTATCATAATATAAGTCTCTTGGCCGAACCTTAGATTTTTAGGAATTTAATATCAATTAATAATATAATATTTGTTTTAAGAACTCTTTTATGTCAATTTTGACACTATTCAATAGTTGATTTTTGTGAAACTCCTAACAGATTGATTACTTCGAACAAAGTCAATTAAATCAATCCTAATATATCATATTATCATAGAAAATTAGTTTAATTCATTAAAAGTTTCATATTATAATTATTTGGGTATTTATAAGATCAATTATTTTAATTTTTCACTATTTTAGTAATTACTGCATCATCATTGTGTCATAAATAAAATAAATTATTTAATGTCTAAAAATTATAAATAAAATATCATTATGTAGGAAATCTTTTTATCTTTCTAATGAATATTTATAAACGAAAATCCAACATATATAACCCTATGTAAAAATTGTTCTTCTAAAAGATGTAAGCTTATGCCATTTTTATTTTTATTTTAACTTTATTAATATAATGTGTCATTATCACTTACAAGTGGATCCATGGGGTCCCAAAATAGACCCAAAGATGCCCATGGTCGACCATGTATCAACCAATAGGGTTAAGACACGTTTTAAGGTAATTTAGTATTATTATAATATTATTTTTTTAACCCTTATTTACCGGATTTACCCTTTAACCATGGTAAATAAAATATTTACCACAATAACTTTTCAAAATGTCTAAAAATAAAAGTTACCTATTTACACAATTTGAACATCCTGATTCCAAATATGGAATCCATTTTCCTAAATTCAAAACACAGAAGTGGCAGAAATTAATTTAAAATTAATTCCCGCTGTCAAAACAAAAAGCGTGTTTTTAAGAGATAATAACTATCAAAAGATTGACACTTGTTTATGTTCGGTTTAATTGTAAAATTATGTCCAATGACCAACATTATATTAAATGGTAAAAATATATTCTAAATATACTTTAAAACCACTAAAATTCATAATTTATCACTATTAATTATTTTGATTAAAAAAGTTGTTTTTAATTAAAATTTAGAAATTTTCACTATTCATCAAAATATGAAAGTTATCCGAAATGTACCAAAATTTCACCCTAGGCTAATTTCGATATTCTAAATCCAAAAATGAAGTCCATTTTGAAATATAAAATATATATGATTTCAAAAATTAGGTATTACTATTCACAACGGCTAGTTTAATCGGTTGTGGTGTGTGTTAAAACTCGAAGTTGCGTATAACACACGCTACTGTATTATTCAAAGGAAAGCGTACCGTGGAAGCTTGGGATGTTTCATTTTAAATTTTTTTGATGTCCCCATTTAGTCAATATGTTTAAAATATTGTATTTAAAAAGGGTTCACTATTAAAAGTTGATAAAAGTGCAATACTGAAAATGAATTTGTTCTTGCATTATATCAAAGAAACTCATAATATGGATTCTAAAATTATAAGGATTATATAATGTTTAAAATTTAGATAATACTATTCATAACCGCTTTTGAATGGCTTATTTTTGTAAGTCATGGTGTGATTGAACTCGGTGTTGCGTGTAGTGCAAGTTATTTAATTATTTTGAAGAAATAACACACTATGAAATCTTGGGGTGTTACATTCTCCCCTCCTTCAATAAATTGCGTCCTCACAATTTGAAATTGTTCTTCAAAAATAAAAGGTTTAAAATAGAAAATATATTTGTGGGAAAACCCACATCGGAAATTGGGTTACTAAAATTTAGTCTTAATATGAGGAAAAGAGAAATGAAAGGGTCACCACCAAATTATGATCTCGATTAGGAGAACATTGGTGGCAATTAGAGACATATAATTGGAGGAAAAACGTAAATATTTATAGGTAGTGATTGAGGTCATCAATCACAAACAAGTGTAAAATTGAGGTCCTTAAACTCATCAATCTATGATGATTTGAAATACCATCGGTTCAACAAAACATAGGGTATTGGGATAACACATTTTTGACGTTTCAAAATATCTTAGTTGAAATCCCACATCGAAAAATGAATTAATGAGGCCTCTATTTAAAATAAAGAGTGGAAAGTATGAAGATTACCGAAAATAACACATACTAGGGTTCCATGTAGGAAAATATGGATATGGAGGAGAAATCTAACCATCAATTATCTGTTGGAGAGTGGTAGAGAACATGGCTATGAAAAGGCCAACAATCATAAAGCCATAAATTAGTGATGATTTAAGGTACCATCTAGGACAACATTTTTGTTCTAAGTTCCTTTTATTAATGTTGAGGAATTTATTTATGAGTTTGTCTAAGATCATAAGGAGATATACTTACTTTATAATTAGAGTTTTATATAATAATAAATTTCTACCACAAACTCATCTTTCACTCTAAGAGATAATAGAACGTAAAAAAAAATTTATACAGGGTTCCAAAGTAAATGAATTTATAATTCATATACCAGATCTTTTAATAAAAACTAAATTATTTAATCCAGGACATCTCTTGGGCCAGTGGTAGGTGATACACCCTTGTCGCCCTTCAGTTGCTGGTTCAAGTCTCGCAACCTTGCCGGACGCGACGGGTTACCGCCCAACCTCCGGGTTTTCCTTTTATGGTAATCCAAAATAATCCAAACTAGAACTATCCAAAATACTTCTATCCAGACTCACAGTACAACATTTATAAGTAAGGTAAACATAATATAGAACCTTTTTACCCCGTAATATCATATGAATACCTTCATCATGTATTCTTTTAATACACTGAAACATCCTGAATTACCATATTCCTTATTGATTACATTCATGCTCCCTTATTCCATATAGAAAGCTGGATATACTTCATTAATCCAAAAATGTTTTAAACCCCAAAAATGATGGAATATACAAATCATTAATCAGTTCGAAGGTAGTCAAGAATATCCAATATAATTTATCCAAAACAATCATGTATTATTCCAAAATCACTACTTCGGTATCAGAACTATATTATGGTTTATCATTCTCTCAACCATATATTTTCCAAAAATTTATCCTGCTATTGAGTCACTTTTCTTTGTTCCACATAATCTCAAGTCCTTAATGAAATAGTACTGCAGTACAATCCTTATATACTCCATAATTATTATAACAAGTATATTGTTGATACAACACTCAATTGACATAATCAACATAAGAACTCTAATCATTCCTCCTCATCTGTGGTAGTATCATAACTTGATTATTATCCAATAGCATCATTTGCGGCATAGTCTGATGACTGGGACATAGGTTCGCATAGTGTCCAAACTCCTTGCAAATCAAGCATTGTACATTTGAGACCATTTTCTCACCCTTGCAGTCACGTACTTTGTGCCCTTTTCCTCCACACTTATAACAAACTCTCATTCCTTTCAGGCAAGTTCCAGGGTGTTTCTTTCCACAGTTACCACATATGGGAAAATTATTCTTTTCCCTCTTCCCTTTATCCATCTTTCTCTCTTCCAGCCTTTTCTTCTCTTGCTTCCCTTCAAAGGCATAGGACTCAGTAAACTCTTTACTTATCTTATCAACACATGATATTATTTCTTCATATGATGATAATACATGGGTGACTATTTCTCTTATAAATTCTAGCTTAAGACCATGAAAGATATGATCCTTCCTTCTCTTTGAATCATGTGTATTTCTGGAGTTCTCATTCCTTCTACTGGGCACCATTTCTAAACAATGGCATAAACTAGATCAGTTTATGAATCAAAATACATAATCCCATACTTATAAAAGACATGACATAAATTGAACTATTTATGGATATAATCCATAATCATAAGAATGTTTTCTTTGAGGAAGTATATACTCATAATCCCTTCAAAATGATTTGTAAATAAAATGAGAGTTATCCTAAGCATATCCCCCGGGAGTGTCGTAACCAAGAGTGCAGCAAGGCCCGTTGTCGTGCACCAGTTCCCGTTCGAGTCTAGCTCAAAGTGGTGTTTTCGGGTTTTACCCCTAGGTACATCTGTGCCAGAGCCGCCTCTACCTGCTCGTATCCAGACAGGGATGTATTGCTCGGAAAACTCACAAAATCTCTACAATACCAAAATTCTAGAAAGTTCTTCTATACTAATCCTCAAAGTTCATCTTAGGTCTACGTGCTCTAATCAGAGTTTATCTAAATCTAGCTTCCAAGGTTTGTACTAAACTTCCTCTGATACCAACTGTAACGCCCCGACCCCAGCTGCCCAGAGTCGGTGCATTAATTACGTAACATTGGCATGATCACAAGAAAGATCAAATCCCGAAAGACCGATTAGTTTAGTAGCCTTGGAAACACTAGATATATTCATAAGTTTTACATTACATCATAAAATGAAAAACTACTACAACAACATAATGTTTCCAACGTCCACACTATAAACCCATAATATCCCTGCAAGTCAATCATAATTTACTTCTTCACTACCTGGGAAAAATAAAACATAAAAAAGGGGTGAGCTCAAATGCCCAGTAAGGATAACAATATAGCGGAACATTCAAAATAAGCATAAACATTTAAGGCAATGAATTACTAAAACAAAAGCCTTTTAAAAAATTGAACTTCAACATAGTATGGCAAAAGTAAAATGAAATAATGCCATTTACTTGTTCACATGGATATTCTACTAATCGAATAATCACATGCAATATCAATAACCACTTTCATAATGTTGGAATGCATAATGCCAAACGTTAATTTCATTGTCTAGGCCTCATCCCAAGACCTAGGGGTTACTTCTAACCGGAACCCAACCCGGAGTGCCTCTAATAACCGGACACCAACCCGGAGTGCCTCTAATAACCGGACACCAACCCGGAGTGCCTCTAATAACCAGACACCAACCCGGAGGGCATACTTTTACCAGTCCCTAACCTGGAGGGCTTACTTTAACCAGTCCCCAACCTGGAGGGCTTACTTTTACCGGTCCCCAACCCGGAACATACTTGTTTAGCACATTCATCTGAAGAAAAGTTTGAAATATAACATAAACATTCGGGTTAAAACTAGCATACAAAATGTCAATAGTTTCACCATAAACTATGAATGGTATAAAATAGCACATCCACATTCAAACATATCACAAAACCTTCAATACAATATAGAAGTTTTGTATTATAATAAATCAACTTCAAATAATCTTAAAATCCATCAAAGGATGTTGACATAGATGAAATCAAAATTCTTTTAAAAGAAGTATCTCCTTTTATTTTGAAATCATTTAATATCCATATAAAATAAAACATTTTCTTTGAAAATATTCTTATAAGCTTGTAAGGAAATCTTCGACGATTTTATAATGGCGGGAAATAACCGCACCCGTTGTATAAGTTAAAAAAAACATTCTTACCTCAATTCTGTTGAAAAGGTTAAAAAGGACCTTGTTTTGAAAACGACGGAAAGATTCCTTTATAAACCTCTTATAAAAAGTCAAAAAAGGGTATAAATGACTTTAACCCATATTCTTGTAAATAGTAAAAATGTTTTGAAATACATTTCGAAGAAACATGGATGTGGATGATAAAAAGATCCCAGTAGATTATTACGTATAATACAACCTCGGATAATGAAGAGATTGTGAAATAACCCTTACCTTGTACTTTTCCTTGGTTGGGGTAGGTTAACCTCCTGTATAATGGTGAAATAATTGTTATTAAATTATACAAGAATCATATATATTAATATGATATCATATATGATCTTTTAACATTGATTTGTTAATAATATCTTAGAATTATCGTCGTTTCGGGTGTTAAATTACTCATTTTCTTTTATATGTTTTGTTACATAAGTCATGTTTGTTTTATCTTATTCATATCCAGAATGATATCAAGTCCTTAAACATCATTTTTAAATCATTAAATGATAATTATACTTGAATGGATACGATGGAGAATGAATCTCATCGCGTTCGTGGAGACGGTAGTCCGTACGTACGCACGAACGCTACTTCCATTTTTTATTTTAAAAGAATCGAATCCAAATGATACATAGGTATATTACTATTCCAGTATAATATAATATTTTATATATGTTACTTAAGTTCATTAACACCATCCTTTATACGTTCCAAGTGTGGTATGAACGAGTCATATCATTTTAAGGGGGCCGTAGTCCGCACTTCCTCAAATGAAATTATCGTATGTATATACAACATGAAACGAATAATGGTATGAAATAAAATGGAATTACAGAAGATTATATATAAAATATATATCATTAATATCATATTTAATTACAGTTCCATCATAATGGACACCATGAGAGGTGGTAAGATGTATTTGAACAATCATCGTTTCGTGAGGCGTTAGTTTGCCATCCACAGAAACATTATGTTCATCATCCATTAGATGGAGTTGTGTGTATGTGTAGTTTGAATCCTTCTTATAACAACATCCTAGTATATTGAGGATACTGGTGTTGTTACAAAAGAAAGGAAATAAAAAGATTTATGGGGTTGGAGAAGCAAAATAAATGAAAATAATTTAAGAGAAATCGTTACCTTTAATTTAGGTAACTCACTTTGGTTGGAACCAA
Source organism: Viscum album (assembly GCA_963277665.1). Classification (NCBI taxonomy): domain Eukaryota; kingdom Viridiplantae; phylum Streptophyta; class Magnoliopsida; order Santalales; family Viscaceae; genus Viscum; species Viscum album. Next base: position 367,764,952 of record OY728135.1, on the reverse strand, counting down.
AGGACTTCTTGAAATGCTTTCTTCCTAAGGGGAAGCTTCAAGGAGGAGGAGAGGGATGTGGGGAGCTTAGTTGGGCAGAGTTTGGACGAGCCAAGTGGCTTGAGAGGTGTGAAGAAATGAGAAGGAGGAGTGCCCTTTTATAAAAGGGGTGAGGGGCACCTTTGGAAAAGCTAGAAATATTAATTTATAATAAATTCATATTCGGTTTCTAATGGCTCCAAAGTTGAATATTCAAAGGTTAAGGTGGGGATAGGTCGAAAACCACTCAACCAATATAATTTAGACAGGTTTGGGTACTTTTATTAACCTTATCTTTAAGTATTAACTCTAAGTTAATTAGTTTCACTTTTACAATGTCTCTTGGTATTTTTATATAATATGGTTAATAAACTTACTATATACATCCAAGCGACCCCCAAGTGGTCCATTAATGAGGAACCTATCATAATATAAGTCTATTGGCCGAACCTTAGATTTTTAGGAATTTAATATCAATTAATAATATAATATTTGTTTTAAGAACTCTTTTATGTCAATTTTGACACTATTCAATAGTTGATTTTTGTGAAACTCCTAAAAGATTGATTACTTCGAACAAAGTCAATTAAATCAATCCTAATATATCATATTATCATATAAAATTAGTTTAATTCATTAAAAGTTTCATATTATAATTATTTGGGTATTTATAAGATCAATTATTTTAATTTTTCACTATTTTAGTAATTACTGCATCATCATTGTGTCATAAATAAAATAAATTATTTAATGTCTAAAAATTATAAATAAAATATCAGTATGTAGGAAATCTTTTTATCTTTCTAATGAATATTTATAAACGAAAATACAACATGTATAACCCTATGTAAAAAGTTTTCTTCTAAAAGATGTAAGCTTATGCCATTTTTATTTTTATTTTAACTTTATTAATATAATGTGTCATTATCACTTACAAGTGGATCCATGGGGTCCCAAAATAGACCCAAAGATGCCCATGGTCGACCATGTATCAACCAATAGGGTTAAGACACGTTTTAGGGTAATTTAGTATTATTATAATATTATTTTTTTAACCCTTATTTACCGGATTTACCCTTTAACCATGGTAAATAAAATATTTACCACAGTAACATTTCAAAATGTCTAAAAATAAAAGTTACCTATTTACACAATTTGAACATCCTGATTCCAAATATGGAATCCATTTTCCTAAATTCAAAACACAGAAGTGGCAGAAATTAATTTAAAATTAATTCCCGCTGTCAAAACAAAAAGCGTGTTTTTAAGAGATAATAACTATCAAAAGATTGACACTTGTTTATGTTCGGTTTAATTGTAAAATTATGTCCAATGACCAAAATTATATTAAATGGTAAAAATATATTCTAAATATACTTTAAAACCACTAAAATTCATAATTTATCACTATTAATTATTTTGATTAAAAAAGTTGTTTTTAATTAAAATTTAGAAATTTTCACTATTCATCAAAATATGAAAGTTATCCGAAATGTACCAAAATTTCACCCTAGGATAATTTCGATATTCTGAATCCAAAAATGAAGTCCATTTTGAAATATAAAATATATATGATTTCAAAAATTAGGTATTACTATTCACAACGGCTAGTTTAATCGGTTGTGGTGTGTGTTAAAACTCGAAGTTGTGTATAACACACGCTACTGTATTATTCAAAGGAAAGCGTACCGTGGAAGCTTGGGATGCTTCATTTTAAATTTTTTTGATGTCCCCATTTAGTCAATATGTTTAAAATATTGTATTTAAAAAGGGTTCACTATTAAAAGTTGATAAAAGTGCAATACTGAAAATGAATTTGTTCTTGCATTATATCAAAGAAACTCATAATATGGATTCTAAAATTATAAGGATTATATAAAGTTTAAAATTTAGATAATACTATTCATAACCGCTTTTGAATGGCTTATTTTTTTAAGTCATGGTGTGATTGAACTCGGTGTTGCGTGTAGTGCAAGTTATTTAATTATTTTGAAGAAATAACACACTATGAAATCTTGGGGTGTTACATCTGGAGCATCAATCTCCACCATCGCCATGCTGCTTCCTAAAAAAGACTTCCTTCTTGGATCACCATAAGGTCAGATGATGTCCCAACCAGGTAGAAAACTCTAGCCACAACCTCCAGCCAATCCTCAGGCGCCTATGGGTCCGCCTCACCTTGGAACCTCAAACGCCTATGCCACTGAAACTCATGCAATGCCCTCAGTTAGTGTGCACCCTATGTTGGTGGGGCTGGTGGCAACGGCAGCTCAGCGGGTGGTGGTGTTTCTGGTACACCACCCAAAGGTGCTAATGCCATAAGAGGGCCCTGTACTATGGCCTCGTTGCTTGGTGGGATATCCTCACATACTCTCTCAGGAATCCTGGCTCGTTGTCTATGTGGCGGCATCCTAAAATAAAACAAGTGTGCCATGACCAATAAGTTATACCTGGTGAGATTACATGGAGAGATCATAAGAAAAACTTTTCAAAACACACGCAATTAGTGTTTTCGTGAGCTGAGTTGGAAATCAGAAATCAAGGTCCTGGTGTATCGATACATCCATCATTGCACCGACACTGGATTCCCCAAACTGAAGACCACACACATAACTCATAACACTATTTCCACATATAAAAGATCAGAGTCCTAGTTCTTTAGTAGAATAGACTTCGCTGATACCACTTTGTCACAACCCATCCCTCGGGGCACATATAGTGACTACCCCAAGCTCTCCTTCCATAGGTCATGGGATGGTGACTAGCACCGGAAAGGCATATCCCAAAAACGGGAAGTCATTGCATTTTTAACCTTTACAGACACACAGTCCAAGAACACAACAAGAATCCACCACAAAGTATACTTCTTTTGTAAAAATAGTGCTGAAAGTTAAAGGGGTCAGAATACAAGACAAACTATAAAAGTAAAAGACAACTGAAAAGGGAAAAAAACTCATGGATCATCCATCGAGGATTCTACATGAAGGGAAGGTACAGATCACGATCAGTAGTCCCTACGTCACGTCACTCCAAATTTTCCTCCTTCGAGTACCATCTGGTCCTGGCTCCCTCAGTCTTCTTCAATATTGTTCATCATCTACACAAGACAAAACAAGGTGCGGGAAAATCCCAAGCAGTTGTTAGTATAATGATACTCAGAAGGGACCCTAAGACCCCCGTAGGTCTCCTAGAGTTCAACAAAGGAAAATAAAAAAAATAACGACTTAAAATATACTTATGCATATGGTCATACATATACCTATGTTATCAAAATATACTCATCTCATACACGAGGTAAGAATACCAAAAAGGTAATACCACGAAGGTAGAAATACCACATAGGTAACACCACTGAGATAGAAGTACCACACAGGTAACACCACTGAGGTAGAAGTACCACATAGGTAACACCATGAAGACAACACCACAAAGATAGAAGTACCATATAGGTAACACAACTAAGACAACTCCATGAATGTATAAGTACCACATAGGTAACACAACTAAGATAGAAGTACCACACAGGTAATCCCGGAAAGATATAAATACAACACAGGTAACACCACGATGGTAAAAGTAACACATAGGTGAGACCACAAAGATTGAAGTAACACACAGGAAACACCACGAATATAACACCACAATGGTGTATTAGACTCAACTCACAACAAGGTATAACTTAAGTATAGAAGTACAGATGATTAATCGTAAGATTGATCATATTATTCTGTAAGAGACACTGCTTCTGACCCACACAGAATCGATAGGTAACTAACCCCTACTGACCCATTTAGGATCGGTATGCACTGACCCACACAGGATTGTTGTGCGTTGAACCACATAGGATCTGATAGAAGCTAACCCACACAGGATCTGAACCAATCATGATCGATGTTCTTTCATCACGTTACAGCCTACCACATGATTCTTCGCACCTGGTGCACTCAAGCTCCATAGAATCTTCCCCTCAAGATATCAGTCGTACATCCACTGACACTAATCTCCACAAAGGAGTGATCCAAGGGACCACCATGTTGTAAGGGTTTCAAATCAAGAGATGGTGTGTCAATCGGACGCATAGTTTCTAAGTTATATGCATTTTAGTTCTAGGGGCTCGGTTGGATTCGGGTTCGATCCAACCTGGCCATATTCTAACTACCTCCAAAACTAATGTGGAGTATACCAAAAGAACTATCCTAGTCCAAGGATCCCAACATTGTAGATACTTTTTCAATGGATTTCTGGTTCTCACAATATAGCCCTTTACGTGTTTCTGGGTCCGGTTGGGCCCGGGTCTGGTCTGACCCAGTCGGACCGACCCAACCCAATCTGGGATGGGTCGCAGCAGGCTCGGCCCACAAGGGGTTCCCAAACCATAATGGGGTGTGGCCAGCTAGCACGCAACCAGCAATGGGGCCTGGCTTTCTGGCGCACGGCCCGCTGGGCAGGCGGCCCAGCCGAGTGAGGTGCAGCCCACAGGGTGCATGGCCCACTGTCTTCCCGAGCTGGAAAGGGGGGGGGGGGTGTCCCCTGGTATTCTAAACAGACCGAAGGACATTCGACTTGTGAAATGGTGAAAACACATGGGTGCTTCCCGGTCACCATGGAACCCGATGGATGGGAAGGTACCGGCTCTGCCGTGGTATCGGTCGCGACCCCTTTCTCACAGGAAGTGCACTGATCACGCCGCTCTTCCCTTTCACGGTCGGCCGATGTGTCGGCCGCCTCCTCTATCGGCCTCAGCTGACAAGCTGTGGCGCCTTGCTCACCGGCGGCAGGCGACGAAGCACCACACTTCCTCCATGGCCGGCTGGTGCCGGCTGCTCCACTGACCGCCGGAGCTTAATGTCGCAACCTCCTCTTGTGGAGCGTGACGGCGCACTGCCTCCATCGTATCCAGTTGGTGTCATCGCACTGAAAATCTTCCATGGAGGTGCAAGGGTGGCATGGTAGAGGATGGTCCGAGCCATGTTCACTAGGCCTGCGCTCTCCACGTTAGATTTTAATCATGTGGGGGATTAAAGGGTTCAAGAAAAACACTTTAATTATACAAAAAGCAAACCCCTACATCCTGAATGATGGTGAACACATGTTTTTGGAAGCGGGTCAGTGTTTGTCTTCTTTCAGAACTAGCCTCCAACGACGTTTCTCGATTGTTGATCTTCGGTTCGAGGTTTTAGTGTCGCTCATCACCGCTCACTAGATATGGCTCCGTCTTCCAAGGTATTGGCATCCCAAAACTTTCTCAGAACATCAATGCTTGGGGATGCCATGCTGGCACCTCTCCCCTAACTCTATATAAATAGGAGAGGGGAGGGTAAGTAACGATGTGGGGAATTAATGTGGGCTCGTTAATTGGGAACTTCCTAATCCCACAACATTGTTATTACTTATGATTGAAAGGTCAATCCATTTATTGTCTTGACATGTCACTGGTCCCACATTGTTGCTTGTCCATTGGATAAAAAGAATGAAAATAAAATAACAAGGTTATTTTATTTATTTCTTTTCAAAAGTCCCAAAAATTAACTTTTTTTCTGGACCTACTACGGTCGAAGTGAAGAACCCCTTAAGTGAATCCCGGTGCTACGGATTTATCAGTGCCCTAAAATTTCTAATCCGAGAACCAGTTCAAAAGATAGAAAACACCACTCACGCGTTTACAGAACGTACCTTAAAAAATGTTTGGAAATCCATTCCAGTCTCACTGTGCATCAGAATCACGCACCATCAATTTTCACAGACTCATAATAATTCCATTTAATAAAAAAAATTACATGGAAAATATGTGTCTTTAAAGAAAATCATAACTATTTTACTCTAAATATCATTCAAAATCAATATGGTTAGTACATTACTTTCTAACAAAAAAAAGTTACTCTTCTAGTTCATCGTTAGTATATTTTCATCAAACATAATTATACATTAATCAGGACATAACAAAGGCCAATTGAGGTCATGAAACTCTTATCATCCTTATATTATGGGTTCAAGACCCACATCATTTCCAGACATGATTGGTTGTAACCCAACGTACATGGTGTCCTTTTATAAAACCACACTAATATAATTTCTAAAATAAATATGATGGACATCCTTGAAATAAGGTTAATCATTACCTATCATTTTAATCAATGTTTTCAATACAATCTATATGCATAAATACTTCCGTCAATATTTGACTTAAACATTTCATGAATGTTTATCCTTATAAACCTTATAAATGATGAAAATCCCAAACATTATAAATAAATTCATGAAATCAAATTAATATTGATTCCAAGAAAATCTCAATGTAACTCTAGGTTGTCACATTCCAAATATATGAATTACATCATAATGTATTCTTTCGAAATAGGGAAATGACATGAATTTGCAAAAATCCTTATTGAAAACATGCATGTTTCCTTATTACAAACAATATTGGATCTATTAATTAAATCCAAAAGTTTTGTTAACTTATCAATGATAGTACAAAACACCTTTCAAAAAGTACTTAATTTGTTCCAAGGTAATCTGTACCTTCCACTTTACTTATTCATATCCCACATATCTTTATCCAATCAACATTTTCATAAAATAAGGAACATATTAATTTTTATCTTTCTATTAATTGTGTGTTTTATAGGTGCATAACCATTCTATTAAATAGCTTTTATTTTCCATCAGAATAATTCAACTAGTTCTTTAAATCCATAGAAAAAACATAAACTAAACAGTCCTTATATTTCACAATTCATATAACATAATTATCAAATACTAATACATAAAAACATGGATTATTCCACTTCATACTTATGCCATTAACAAGGTTACCTCATCTTACTACACAATTCCTCTTTAATTTCACATTTACCTTATAGTATCTTCATCATCATCATCAATGTGACCATTACTCGCACCACCTTACTGATTCTCTTCAGGTACTTTCCTCTTATCAAATTCATTTTCATAATGACCATTTATTCAACACTTAAAACAATTAATCTTTCATGATGTCTTGGGGAGACCAATATTCTCATCCATTTCATTAACTAAACACTTTATTTTTCCCTTATAGTCAATTTCTTTGTGTCATTATTTCCACATTAAAACACCTTATTATTCCTCTAATACATTCACATAGGTGATTATTTCCACATTCTTCACCCAAAGGAAACCATATATTCTTTCTCCCATGGTCTCCACATATTCTTTCATATTGTTAATCGTGTTCCATGAAATCCGACAGGGCATGATCACAAAATCCTATACTCCTATGATCATCCCATTTGAACAATCCTCAAGAAAGTTATATGTCGCTTTCAACAATAACACAGTTCCTTCTGGTTCCCTCCATTGACTAAAACCTAAAATCAAAGTGTGAGAAACACTTATCATAGTGGAAAACCACATAACCATGAAAAATAATTATTCATAGGATGTATAAATCACGACACATACTTCATTAATCTGTGACACCTTAGGTTTATCCTATGTTATTCATAGTTATAAACTATTTAAATTCTTCATTATGGTTCATAAATTGATCGTGAATTACTAAATCATATCTAGCTGGAGTGTAAAACTAGGTGTGCAGCAAGGCTCATTTTCATGAACCAGGTTATACCGAGTCAGGCCTAACAATCTTTTTCAGAGTTGTTACCCCTATGTGGTTTTTTTCTAGATCCACATGCACTTATAGTCTCTATATAATTTTGTATTCCTTGGAAACCAATCACTCTATAATTTTCCAAAATTTCAGGGTATTTTCTTAAATTTTAACTCATTTATACAATTAACCTTGGAGATATCCCTAGAACAATCCTTATAAATATACCTCAAGATATTACTAAAGTTTACTCCTCTTAATTTCTGATGGTTAACTATTCCTTTTTAATGATACCAAATATAATGACTCTCCCTTTTAATACATTTACATTACATTAATTTTGTGAAATACTTAATACCTTACACAAATAAACACCCCAAAACTGTATTTTTATAGTGCCTTTGGAAACATGGAAACCAAATCAACAGTACATAACTGACTTCCATTATCACCCAATAGGTTATTCTTTACAAGAACCATTATTAGGCACAAAAAATATAATAAGTATCTTCATAACCTGGGGAAAAGGAAACAATAAAAAGTAGTGATATTAGATGATCAGTAAGGGTAAACATGAAAGACATGTAATCATAAAAAAGATCATAGGATTGTGAGAATGGGTTCCTAATCGGCGCTCTTATGCAAAAAAAGTGAACACCTAGATGGAGCCAGCCGTCCACATTAGGGTTCTGATCACCCTCATTATATTGAGGTTCTTATCATGATTACCATGGTTCTTGCCTAGGATGGCCCTTTGATAATTCATTTGATGAACCTGAACACCAGTAGGCTTGAGCTCTTGCACTTGCCTGTGCTTCTCCAATGGATGGCAGCGGGGCATCCTAAAAATGAACGACAAAAAATAGAGCATTATAAACCCATTCAAGGTCAGTGGCTGATGCATCAGCCTTCAATGAAACACATAATGACCGTCATGGATAAAAGAGATGCCTCCCGTCAAGAAGGATACCACGTTGTCTCTGAGAAAAAGGCGGATCAGACGGAGTGTGACATGGCCTTGATGCAGCGAGACGCCGCAATACAAGATAGAAACACCTCTATAATGGAACGAGACACTGCCATCACCACCCTTCAGTACCGTGACAACACAATCAACAGAGACGACATCCCCTCATGCCAGCCGGGATGCCAAATCTCCCAAGGACTGAAGCACCTACACCACCACCATCCAACAAGCTGCGACGCCAGTGACGCCACAAACTATTTGCGGCCTCCTCCTCACGTTGACGCTTTTAAACCCTGAAATTCAAAATGGATTAAGGTGGCAAAGCCAATGGCATTGAACAAGAAGGATGTGAAATCTCCAAGGAAGATCAAGAAGGAAGGGGGGATGATGTGAATAAGATTTTATGGAAGGGTGTGCCAGACATTGGTGGTGAAGAAGGGGGCGATCTGAACAAGCAACTGTTGATAGTGAAGATGGAGTGGAAGGGACATGAGCAGGGGCTGAACCAGGTGGTGTTCAATGATTCGATGATGTCGGCCCTCGGGTGTTCATGCACCAGAGTGCTGAGGCAGTGCTACAAATGGGGGAATGGTGTGTGGCAGTCTTCGTGCTGCACCACCATGATATCAACACACCCACTTCCAGCCATGCCGAACAAGTGCCATGCGCGGGTGGGTGGCCGGAAGATGAGCGGTGGTGCTTTTAGCAAGCTTCTGAGCCGGATTTCGGTGGAAGGCCATGACTTGTCATCCCAAGTTGATCGGAAGGAGCACTGGGCCAAGCATGGGACTAATAGGTATATCACAATCATGTGAGATAGATCTTGATATCGACCTGGTTTATGTAATTTGCAGGTGAAATGACTGGTGAGTTTTGAATTTGTAATGTGTGCAATGCTTGGGAAAATGTGTATAAAACTTGTGAAGATTTCAATGACTTTACCTATACTGAACCATAGGGTTTAATATGTAATGGATTTTAAGTGTTCTTATTGTGGTTTTGAGAAAGCCTCCATTAAAGGATTAAAAAAAGAGTGTGAGAACTCAATCATAACATTAGATAATCATACCCTTCATATCATAAGATCCAAAAATTATTCATGGTATAATGATTAGCAGTTCATAAGACATGAAAACTAAATAAATAAATAACATAAATCATGGAAGAATAACATAAGAACAATATGAGGAATATTGGCAGAGACATAAGCATATAAAATGATTTCCGTAGTATTAAATACATCGTTTCTAGGGCCATATTTTTTTTAGGGTTCACATCCCATAATATCTTGGTTGTAATGGTTCACTCCCATGGCTATATTTGTAGTCAAGTTTTAGTCCCTATACCATATTAGTCTATCTCATGAAAAATAGATCATTACCCAATGTATTTGAGGGCAATATTGGTCTCACCCATCTCTTTATGAAATCATACATACATGTTCCATAGAATTATAAACAATTATATCTTAAGCGATGAAATGAAATGGGTATTATAAACATGTAATCATATCACAACCTATGAAAAAATATACATTTTTCAAAATCATGTTATCAAAATCATAACCCAATAAAATAATATGGGTTCAATAGAATATAACTCATGAAAGAGAAACAAGTTTCATAAACAACATTCCAAAAAAACATAAACCATTTAGAGAATGAATAGGAATGGAAACATTGAATCATTTCACCAAAAATGCATGAGTAACACCAATAGATGCAATATTAGATGAGAAATAATTTTGAAAGATATTTTAAAAAAATTCTTGATGAAAATATCCTTTCTCCATTTAAATTTTCTTTTTAATGATTAAAATCTTTTTAAGACCACTTTTATAAAATGATAACACTGAAAAATCATAATTGAGTATTAATGAAAATTTGAAAACCTTTTTCCTTGAGAATATATAAATGAATATTGAATATAAATTAAAAACCATTTTCCTCGAAAATTTATAAATTAATCTTGAAAATATTTTGAAAACCGTTTATCATGAAAACTTATAAAACACATGCCAAAAATTTGGAAACTTTTTTCCTTGAAAACTTATAAAGACATATTGATAACATTTTGAATACCATTTTCTTTGAAAACCTATAAAATAATCAAGATATTATTTTGGGAACCATTTTCCTTGAAAACATATAAATGACGCATGATAACATTTTTAAGACAATTTTCCTTGAAAACTTACAAATGGAGATTGAAAACATTTTGAACATAAAATTAAAATAATTAATTTCTAGAATATTAAGAAAGAATATTTTAAAAAAAATAACTTTTTAATCTTGTATACTAAAATTGAAGGGAATGATGGTCAGTACATCTGTACATTCTGAACATTCCTTTTTCACCATAAAATGTTTAGAAAATTTTTTCAACTGGAATATGATAAGAAGATTCCTTATTTTCTTTTAAAAAGCCTTTTGGTTAAAAGGTAAAACATAGGTAAAAATTTATTTATAAAATCATTGAATAATAGCATGATATTTTTTTCAAATGTTTTTAGAAAAAATGTATTTGATGGAAAACATTTTTCTAACTAAAGAGACATGTAAATTCAAGCTTTCTTAAAAATAGTTTCTTAACTATCATATGTACCAACTAGAAATAAAATGGTTACAATACATGAATATATCATGAATAAATATAGTAGAATAACATTCATGAGTGTTCTTGATATATGGATCATAATATTTCATCAAAGGAACCATAATCATAAAAAATCTCGAAAAGTGATGAGATTATTTTAATGAACTCATACCAATGGGTGACATTGAAATATACTCACCAATTTAGGAAAATGAAATTACATGAAGCATATAATATCATGAAAAGAAATAGAATCATGATATAAAATCTAAAAGATATTATATCCACATCATGGAAATATATATGTTTATAACAAGGCATGTTTCTAAATAAAGAAAAATTAAGAAAAAATCACTTTACTGATTTGGTAACTTTTGAATGATAGACCCCATGAAAGAAATATAATACAATGCATATTTAAATACCCAAAAATTTATTTAAAAGATTCATATAACACATACAACGGTAGTATAAACACCACACAAGAGGATTGGGTGGTTAATAAAGCAATTATCTCATGGAAATACCAAACAAGATTTAATTCTGTTACATTGTGTCGTGAATCCTATCCTAATTGTTCAACCCTCATGCATAATAAATGTATGATTATTATACATATTTTATAGAACCATATTATTTTATCTAAAACCATGTATGTATTTTTTATGACGTTATATTACCCGATTGTTAACAATTGCTTGTTAAGGTTACACTTCGGGTAATATTCGCAATGTTTTTCGCTTGTGTCATAATTTTTTATATAGTTGGACCACATAAATATATAATGATTTAAATAATGTAAAACATGATTTAAATATCATTTATATTCATTATATGTATATTATAATATTCTATATAATATAGAAGTATGAAATGGAATACATCATTAATGGAGACGGTAGGTTGTTAGTACGCATGAACGATGTTTCTATTTTATTGTCACATTTAAAGAATGAAATAAAATGAAATATATGTATAAATTTATATAATATAATTACATTTTCATTATTATTTCATATGTATCAAGTAATATCACTTGAAACATCCTTAATACATTCCATGTATTAGGGGAATGAATCACATCGCTTTGAGGGGGTAGTAGTCCACACTTCCTTAATCAAAATTATCATATTTACACAAGATGGAAAGAATAATGGTACTTTCAAAATAAAAAATGAAAAATCATAAATTAATTATAAATAATATTTATATATATATATATCATATAAATATATTTTCCATCATAATTTCCTCCATGAGATGATTTAAATAAAAAATGATCAATCATAGTTTCGCGAGGTGGTAGTTCACCATACACATAAACAGTATGTTCGTTACCCATTAGACCAGAAAAGCTCAGTCAGAGGAAAGCCTCTGACCATTTATTAGAATAAAAGAAAAATACAGAAAGTAAGTACTACATGACAGAAAATATAACTATGTATCATAAATACCATACATGTCACCACATCCATGATAGATTTCTTCCTCTGCAGTAGCTTATTCCCACTCTGAGCTTTCATAGTGCTTTAGAATCATTGCATACATCCTTCTAAGATTCAACTTCTCCAAATATATAAAATCCATAGAAGAATGGATAGCCCATCCTTCCTTCTCTATAGAAGACATGGTAGACATTAGCTTTGGTAGATATGAATAGTCTTTTTTCAACCTTCTTCATGGTGGGGTAGTAATAGCGTCCTGATTCCCAGATACCATCTTCTTCCCACCCTAAACAACATTACTGTAGGAAAGGCCAAACCATGCCACTATCATTATCCTTATCACAATCAGGGATGTCCCCGCATTTTCTGGAGATGCACACCTCTTGGTAACCCTCATTCGTTCCATGTTCCTACTAAAATTGACTATTAGTGTCGATCATGGAAAGACAGTGTAGTTGTTACACAAACTCATGACCATCATGTATCCCCTTCTCCATGACACCTTATCCAATTATGGATTTCTGAGAAGATAAACCAGGCTGAATACTTCCACCTTCATTCATTAGAGTACACTCCTCTACATGAGAGTTCTTCTCATGCTCCAGTTCTTTTAATAGATTACCAGTGGGGATTGTGATAATCACGCCTCCATTATCATCATCCCGCCCATGAAACTATTCAGTACAACCATCCAAATCCCCCAAGATTAAACCATCCTAAGAATATGCAGAGTCCAAATCCTCCTCATTTATAGTCATTGGCCGTGAGGAGTAGCATGATGCATAATTTTTCACATTAATTGCCTTCTCAATACCCAGATCACACTTTAGGTGATCAAAAACCTACCTAATCATCAGGTCATGTGGCCTCTGTTTCACCTCCTTTTTAGAATTACCATGCACTGTATTCATTTTAGGACCATTCTTATATCATTCCCACACAACATTTTCCTGAGATTTCTCCTCAGTCACTTCCATTATAGTGGAATTCACATCCGCACACATTTCCTATTCTTCAGATCCTTCGACAGGGTCATACTATGGCAGAGTACTTATAGAAGGATACCCCAACAGTAGAAAAGCTAAACCAGATGTACCACAGAAACCATTAACCATTCTCATCACCCCCAATGAACCTACATCCAAGCCTTTGGTGCGACATACCATTTTTTCATTCCAAATTCGGCCACTGGAAACACAATAGATCATCTATGATTCAAATTCGACATCTTACTTCCACCGAAACTCCATCCCATATGTGATCCTAAACCAATTCATAGGCGGTCTCAAAACATCGATATCAACATAAATATGTGGACAGATGGGGTGACATACCACTTTTTTTCGACAATCCGAGAAAAGATACATGCCTAACATATTCGCTAATTTCACAAAAAATTAATAGATTTTGAAAGGAAAGTGGAAGATAAGGTAGAATTACCCATGTCCCCATATTCGAGGGTTCACACTGGATGTGGAAATCAAGACTCCATTGAACTAGATAAAATGGATCTCCATTGCATATTTTAGGGGTTACGGACCAGGAAACAATCAATTTATCTACCATCTCAAACCGAATAATCAAGTGCCTCCTGTCATGTAAACCAACAATGACACGCTCTTGATGATCCCCCGAATTGAAAAAAAATCGGTCAAATGCATTAACTGAAGGGAACTTGAGACAAAACTGATCCACTAGCATGAGATTTCATATATCTGTGGCACCATTTAGATCTGCCGTAGAAAAAACTAGTTGAGGTGCTCCCGGGAAGAGGTCAGGGACTTTCGAGGAGAGCTATATCCTCAGGAAAGAATTATGATAATCAGTATTGGTGAATGGAAAGAAGACATTACCCCTTCCGTGATATTGAGATCACGAAACTCCCCCTTATGATCGAGAGGGTGGAGCATGGCTCTACCGCATTAGGTTTAGGGAATCATCGTGAGAGAGGGAATCATCGAGAACTTCATCATCTGATCGTCTGTTACCCTTTAGATGGAAGTGTGTGTAAGTGTAGGTAAAACGTTTATCATAAAAAATCCTAATTTATTGAATATGCTATTATTTTTAAAAACCATTAAATAATAATAATTGTGGAGTTATAAAATTTAAATTAAAAAATAACTTGATGAATAATTTTACCTCTTATTCTGGTAACTCCTTTTGGTTTGCAACAAAGGGCTTCATTGGATTCTTATATGTCCAATGGGAGGATTCTAGGAAGATATTAGGTATGTTTATTATCTATTTTTTCATATTTGTTTTGAGCCCAAAAGGAATGAAATGTGTGAGTAATTGGGAGTAAAGGAGGCATTTTTATAGTCGAGGAGGAGTGGCACTCTTGTAAATTTTGGGATTGAGGATTTCACCGATGTTTTTACCATAGAGAGTGTCTCCCAAAATGGTCTAAATTATATCTAAGGGAGTATAGGGTCTAAAAATGGTTATATAATGAATCATGGATACGTTTTTAGGCCATTTAGACTCTTATGTTTAAGGTTTAGTCATTTTTAAGCTTAGTTTTTCCTTAATCGTTGTAATAAATTTTAATTACTTTCACTAATATTCTTTTGTCAAATATTACGTTGAAATTTTTATACATTATAAATTATTCTGATTCCAAATAAGTAATATATTTTTCAAAATTACAATCATATAAGTGGTAGAAATATTTTATAATTTAACTGCGTAGTGGGGTCAACAATAAAGGGGGTTTATAGTAGAAAATTTTAAAATTTGGCTATGTTTTTATATTCAATTTTAGAGTGAAATTGATTCAATTGACATAAATTCGGTTTATCGATAAATATATGATCTAATTATACATTTAATACAATTTCTAATGTAATTTAAATTTATAAATGAATTAGATGAAAATGTAGTTTTGAACTAAGATTCCATATTTTTCACTATTCATTGACAAATGAAATTTCACAGAAAAATACCCGAAATTTACCCTAACCCAATTATTGTATTACTATTAAAAATTTGAATGTAATTTTGACATCAAAAATCTATAAATGTTCCAAAAATTGTATTTAATATGGGTTCTCCATTAGAATGTAGTAAAATGCCTTTATAAAAATATAGGATTTTAAGCATAAAATTCGATTTTGTTTCTTATCATATGTCTATAAAATATATTGGATGAATATAAAATATTGTTTTACTGAATATATAAGATATATATTACATTAATATCACTTAGAGAAATTAAATAATTTAATTTATTTGGAAAAATATTTCTTACCATAAAAAATAATAATATTTTCTTTTATATTCAATCGGTTTTCTTATTTGTTTCAAATTAATTGGTAACCTATCAAGTAATATTATATTTGTGTAACCATATATTTTAATAAATTAGTTAATAATATTCCTAAAATCTAATTTAATGGATAACTTATATGTTATTGTTTTATTTAATGACATTTATATATTATATTATTGTTCAGTAAAACTCGATCTTGCGTGTTACGCAAGACATCTAGGAAAGTCATTATTGTGTGTAACAAAAGTCAACCTTAGTATTTTGTGTAGAGAAATACAAAATTTATGTTGTGTTTAGTTCATGATAAACATGGTGTTTCATAGAATACAATCCAAACCTAGTTCTTTGATATAAAATACATTATTTTGACTATTGTGTGAAATGATAAATATAAAAAAGGTTCAATTATTTCAAAAATTATAATTGAAAAAATCCTGAGGTGTTAAAAACCTTAGGAACTAGATTAAGTAAAATAGATAATATTAATCGTAAATTAATGATATAGTTTTAGGATACGTATATAAAAACATCCTGATGTTTTGGTAATTATGATATTATATAGTTTTTTCAAGAAATGCATCCCTTTATAGATATTATAAGTGGATGTGGTTTTGGCATAATTTACATAGGTGTAATAAAACCAAAAAGGTTTTATTTGGATTTTAAATGATTTTCATCAGTTTCATGAAAAATGGTCTTAATATAATCTAGGGTTGATACTCCTGGGTAGGTATTCTATAGAAAATTCACATTTTCATTACATGTCATTATGAAGGAGTTGAATATAAACATATCCCCAAAGAATCGAAGTTTATTATTTTGAGATAAAAAATTCATAACTTTTCAATTTATTTAAAGTGTTATAGTTGACTTAGATTTCTACATTATGATTTAAAATTCAAAATTTTATGATCTAATATAGAATATTAAATTATTTTGTAACGTATTCTAGAATAAATAAGGGTTTCAATACTCATGGCCGATGTAGAGATTATCCTATTGAGAAATCAAATACAACCATTATTAGAACTGAGTGGATCTTGGATATATTATGGAATCATAATCAAGTTATGAAAAATTACCATTTCGGGAAAGACCAACCTATTTCCCAATAGATTTTTTTTTCTATGTTGGATTGATTCATGAAGGAGAACACCCATCATTTTGTACGGCTAATAATCCATTGGTGTCCAAGAAATAGATTATGTCCCTTGAGAATATTGTTCTGGAATTTTGATTAAATGAAATGTAAAAGGTTATACAACAAGTATATTATATCAAGGGAAATATTTATCAATAGATTTCATTGATCTAAATGATAATAAGGAAGTGTTCATAGAACATATGGAATAAAATGATTTTATAGAAATATTTTTAATCTAACATTTCCTTTATGAAAAAATGAACTAAAATGAAAAGAAGGTTCCTAAAATTAAATCAAAAGGTTGAAGAAACTATTTTTGAGTATGTTTCTACCATAAAAAGGATAGATAATATTTATAAAGATTACATACGCAACATTCAATGAAATATTGCTCATTTATTTTATAGGAATAATCCAAGTATCGAAAGGGAATTTGTCTATCAAAAATTTTCATCATATGATTATATATAATTATTCACCCTAAAAATAGAGAAGGAGATACCTATATTATTTATATTTAATGAAAATTAAATGAAAGAGTGGTTATCTAAATACCAAGGAAAATTGAATGCATCAAAGAAGAGTATAAAGATAAAAAAAATCATCATGTGAAAATTATAGAAGGAAGAATCCTAGAAAAAATTTCAAGGGAATGGTATTTTGTTACAATTTCAATGAAAATGGTTATTTTTATCATGAATTAAAGGGAAAGAAACAAATAAATGATTTTTAGTGATTCAACTATAAAGAAATGGGTCATTATTGACATCAATTCCCTACATGTTAAGGGAAAATTCCATTAAAGAGGCCAAGGGGATAAGGCTAGTCTTATGTAATCACTACAGTTGAAGTGTAAGTAACCAATGATATAGTGGTTTATACATTAATCATAGACTCAAATTTAGAAAAATTCATTATTTTTTTGGGATCTTTGAACTCTTTTATAACGTCCATGTTTTAAAAAAATTAGATACTTCTATTAAACCTTAAGAATGGAGTTGAAAGTGAAAACACTTAATGGAACTCTCATTACCACCAGGATGGGTTATTCAGTCACCATTTTGACATTAAAACATGCCATATTTTATAAATTAATTTTCATTCCAAAGGTTTACTTTGATATAATCCTTGGTATGAGCCAATTTTTAAAATATAATGTAAAATTTTTTTACAACTAGAATAAAATTATTATATGGGAAGAAGATGTAGAATTAATTATATTTAGTGTCAAGAATTCATCATCTCATTCATGTATATATCTGCCACCAATGGCTCTTCTAAATGAGATTCTTGGGAATAATATCAATCAAAATATGTATATAAAGATACTAATATTCATGTTTTGTTTGTAGCTACTTTTTAGGGATTCATTGATGTATTTTTAAAGGAATTTATTAAACCTCAAGAGGATCATGGATTTGATTTTTGAATTGATTTAATAAATAATGAAAGACCTATATAAAATACTAACTATATAATGGCCTCTATAGAATTAGTGTATTTAATAAAATAACTATAGTAGTTGTCTGATAATTGATTTATTCTCCCTAGTGCTTCCCCATGGGGAGACCCTATATTTTCATTAAGAAAAAAAGATGTATTAATGATGTTGTTCATTGATTATGGGAAATTGATATTATTACAATAAATAATAAGTGTTATATGCCACACATTGATGAATTATTTGATTGTATTCAAGAATCTCAATATTTTTCAAATATTAAACTTCATTCTGGTTATCATCACTTATGAGTAAATAAGGATTACATTCTAAAAACAACATTCTAAATGAGGTATAGACATTACTATTTTATAGTAATACCATTTGGATTGACTAATTCACCCTTTATTTTTTATATATATGATGAATATATTATTAAATTAATATCTAGATGATTTTTTTGTGGTATTCATTAATGGTATCATGGTGCATTCTAAAAGCTATTAGGACCATTAGAATCAAATGAAGATTATTTGTGGGACTCTTAGAAAAAAGTTTTATATAAGAAATTTATTATGTTTTATTTATATATCTTATAGGATTCTTTTCTTGGCTATATTATCTCGAAGGGTGTAATAAAATTTGATCCTATTAAGAAGAATTCTTTTATATAATGGCCCAATTCAATTAACAAAAATGAGTTATGTAGTTTATTAGTGTATATAGGTTAAAATCAATGATTTTTTAGAAGAATTTCTTAATTTCCCAACACATTAACTAATATTACACATAAATGGATTAAGTTCATTTAGAAAAAAGAATGTGAATTTTTTTGGATGAATTAGATATGATATTTTTCAATGATATGATATTGACTCTATCATCAAGAAATTATAGATTTGTGATATATAGTGATGCATCAACGAAAGTACTAGTTTGTGTCCATATAAAAAATGATAAAGTTATTGCACATGAATAAATGAATATGACGAGTCAGGAACAAAAAATATACAACCCATGATCATGAGTTGGAATTTATAGTTTTTCATTAAAGATATATATACACTATATCTTTTATGAAATATGTGAGATTTAAAAAGACCATAAGAGAATATATACAACTTTTCACAAACAATGATCAACATGAGACAAGGAAAATGGATTGATCTAAACAAGGATTATAATTTCTCAACACACTACCATCAAGGGATGGAAAATATGGAAACAAAGTCATTGTTTAGAAAGGACAAATGGGTTCTCACGCAAATGTAGATTTAGAGGGATCCTATGTTAATTGTTCCAATAAAGATGGGTATGGAATTAACTAATGAAACATAGACATTACACTATTTTAAAATTATTTTTAAACCATATTTATGAAAATAAGTTAAAAAAAATTATCAATCTGATAATGAGAATATTCAGAAGAATATTAATTATTTTAATTATGGGAAAATGACTGGTTTTTTTTAATATGAAATTCAAAAATTTGGAAAGATATTACATCTTCCAAATATAACTGATTTAAAATTTTAATTTTTGGATGATGCTTATAGCTCAAATTTCTCTATACACCCAGGTAGCACCAAAATGTATAAGTATTTGAGAAAAAATATTCATTGGTATACATGAAGTGAGAAATTTTAAATTATATATATAATGCCCCAGCCTTAAACCTTACTTAATCTTGAGTTATTACAAGATTACACATTAAGTATCTTTTCAGGTTTAGAATTTTAGAGAATTAGATCATAAAACATGCATTACATTCCACATTTAAACAAAGTGGTTACAAAAAAGATAGTATTCATTTTTCCCATCAACAGAAACATATTTAAAATAAAACATGGATTCTTTCTTGACACTTCCTTGATTCTATCATCATATCATGTACCCTTCCCTTGAACTATGAAAAACATTTCAAAAACTTGGTATGAGCATAAAAAGCTCAGTAAGGGATATAAAAATATGGAAAGGAAACATGAGTACATGTATACATAGTAATGAAATCATACTTTACCCATAAAACATAAGAACATTAACATACCTCATAAAATCATGAAAAAATCATAGAAATCATAAAACATAAAGGTAACTTGAGGCATTCATAACATTATTACATAGGGAGTAACCCTCTTGGTTACGTTTGGAATACCCATCACAGTATATTCCCTAAATCGCTTCGGAGAAACCTTAACGTTTAACCCCTTCGCGTTACCCAATGCATTGGAGAGCTATATCGGGCTCACCCGCCCTTAGTTTATCACGGAACCACCCGTCTTCATAACAATGCCCGAGAACTGTAACATAATCATAGCACATAACATAAGAATAAAGGAAATATAACATTCCCATATTGCAATAACAATATAACATTTTAAGATATTGAAATAATAAATCCATTCTAAAAACCATTTTCGAAACCATTTAAAACATTTAATAAGGAGATCTTTAAATCAAAGTGTCCCATACCACTTTGAAGGTTTTACCATTTTAAACCATTAATATCCATATAAATAAATCCTTAAAAACATTTTGAAAACATGGATATTAATGAGAAATATTTATAAGAATAAATCATTAAACCATTTTAAACCATATTTTAGTTAAAGGGTTTTTAAAAAAATGAGAGACACTTGAATACAATAATTGAGGAATAACATTTAATCAGAACTTTATAATATCATGAGAATAAAGGAATTCATGATATAATATTCCAAAGGACAGTATATACACCATATAATATTGAATTGGTGCATAACAACAATGAAGTCTCAATAGAAATGTAAAATGAGATGAAATCCCCTATAAAGAAGGTATCCTTAAATTAAGGATAAATTAATCTCATAATTATGTGTGACAAATATAAATACACCCAATATAAGTGGA
Organism: Viscum album; assembly: GCA_963277665.1. Classification (NCBI taxonomy): domain Eukaryota; kingdom Viridiplantae; phylum Streptophyta; class Magnoliopsida; order Santalales; family Viscaceae; genus Viscum; species Viscum album. Next base: position 367,743,591 of record OY728135.1, on the reverse strand, counting down.
TATTAAGTGTAAAACAATAAAAGGTCATTCACACATTTTCAATGGATGACATATTCAATAACTACATGTTGAACCGAAAGAAATCGAAATTGGGTTAAAAAGTTCCCTTGCAAAACTTTTACAGCCTAATGTCGTCACTACAAAATTCAGAAAATGAGTTGATGAGAGATAAAAAGGGTATATCATCACTTGGAAAAAAATTTAAATCACTAAGTTTATATAAGAACATATCCAAACATAATGTTATGTGAATTAAAAGACATAACAAATTAAGTCTTTTAAAAAGATGAGGGTGAAAGGTTCCCTTACCGACATGGGTATCATTCGAAACATACACCCTGTGAAAGAAGGAAAATACAACATTGATGTAAATACTCATAAATGAAAGTATATTACACAATGAGTAATATAATGGGCAGTAAATACACCACTCAAAGGAAATTGTGGCAAATGTGAAGGACCCCGGGACACCCTGAGAGGGGAGGGGTGAATCAGGGTGACCACATTTTCTTTTAATGTGTTGGATCTTGTTCCCACGTTGGTAGGAACTTGTTGAATCTGTATGATGATTATGATCAGAATGAAAACATTCACATGCACAGAGAAGACACAACCATTTTTACTTGGTTCACCACTAAGGGCTACGTCCAAGGAGAATACGACGACAGGTTGCCGGTCGTACCTAAATCCACTATGCTTCACTAGCTGCGGATACAAAAGTTCGGGTGCAGACACTCTGTCCTAGGCACACTTCCTTTACAATTGTTCAGGGATAGCTCACTGCGTCCCACGGGTCACTCCCGTTGACTCCCCCTGGCTCACTGCCGTTGGTGAAGTCCCACTCAGTTTATAGACGTGAAGGTCTCTTCAATAGATTTGCATTGAAGTCTTTGCCTCTGCTCAGCATGAGACTCTGCTTGCATCGAAGTCCGAAATAGATGCACTAGAACGCACAGAACCACTGAACCGGATAACCAGAACGTGCAGACAAACCTGTCTTACAATTGCGCGCAACACCAACCCTTTGCGCGCAAAACCTTCCTATTGCGCGCAAAAATTACTTTTCGCGCGGAAAAATATTTCACGCAAAAATCCCCTTTTTCGCGCAACTCCGAATATATCGCGCAAGCCCCTTTACGCTATCCTTTTTCGTGCATCAGACCTCGGATCTTCTCTAAGTCTTCCAACAACCCGAATAAAGGGGGTCACCTCATATTTATAGGCGACTGAGACCCCTGCGCGCAAAATCCCCTTCGGCGCGGAAAACCTCTCATCTGGCGCGTAATATTTTGCCCAGGTCAAGTATTTCGTGCACAACCCTTATTTTCCGCGCAGCCCATGCCTTTTCCATTTTTCACCAATCTGATTTCGAAACACTATTTGCGCGAAAAACCTTGATCCACTATTTCGCGCATCCCGCTGTTTTTCGCGCCTAACTTAAGTATTTCGCGCAAGCCTTTTATATTTCGCGCACCACTTCCTTTTTGTGCGAACCACCTTTTGCAGACAATCCATGTCTTCATTTTCCGATTTTGAGGCCCAAAAAATTGGCAAACACTGGGAAACAACGCCACCTTCAATACTGTTGTCTGCTTGAACTGTATGATCACTTTGCTAGAACACATTCGGAACTTCCACTGAGGATTGACAAAAAACACAAACCATACACCAAAACATGCTTTGAAGAACCTGGTTCCAACAATCTCCCCCTTTGGGTTTGTTGGAAATCAGAATAAATTCAATAGATCTCCAACCATGAGCAAATCCAAAACGCAAGAATCAACTCATCCAACACTCTAAGTCTACGTGAGCAATGCTCGGTGTAGAAAACAAGAGAGAAAGCTTGAATGGGGTCTTAGTGTTTTGAAATTCTCCATGATGCCCGATGTTATACTTATTAAACTTCTCATCACAGAAGAATTTCTTGCCTTGAATTTATTCCTTTCTCCCCCATTGACAATAAAACCAAAGACCGAAAAGTTTGTTCAACGTTCAGCTCAAGCCATACTCCCCCTGGATAGTATCTCCCCCATAAACCTGCATCACAGCCATAAGCAGATAAAAACAGTTAAAACAAACGGGGAGAGGGGACTTCCGGTGTCTCCTTATGCAGTAGGAGGTGGTCGAACACCGAGGTTCAACCGATGCTTCTCGAACACAGCCGTGGACAATGGCTTGGTTAGGATATCAGCCACTTGCTCATTAGTTCCAACATGATCCATTTTATTCACTCCTTGTTCAACCTTTTCTTTGATAAAATGATACCGTATTTCAATATGTTTTGTACGAGAATGTTGAACCGGATTCTTCGTAAGATCAATTGCACTTTTGTTATCGCAATAAATCACCATTGGTTGCTGCACCTTATCACCAATATCTGTTAGCTGCGGCTTCATCCAAAGAAGTTGAGTGAATGCTTTTGTGGCGGAGATATATTCAGCTTCAGCAGTACTAAGAGAAGTACTTTCTTGCTTCTTGCTCAACCAGCCAACACATTTATGCCCAATATAGAAAGCTCCACCACTAGTGGACTTTCTTTCTACTACATCCCCAGCCCAGTCAGCATCATAAAACGCTGATAATTCACTGTCCCTGCCTGCAACAAAAAATAACCCGAAGTTATGTGTGCCTTGAATATACCTCATGATTCTTTTTACTGCTGACATATGTTCCTCCTTTGGATTACTCTGAAAGCGGGCCGCAAGGCATGTTGCAAAGACAATATCTGGCCTTGTCGCTGTCAGGTACAGTAGGCTTCCAATGATCCTCCTGTACATGGTGGGATCAACAGAGTTCCCATCCTCATGCTTTCCAAGTTTAGTTCCAACAGCAATCAGAGTTGACATTGGTTTGGAGTCTTGCATATTGAAATTCTTCAGCAACTCTCTTGCATATTTTTCCTGAGAAATGAAAGTGTATTCCTTCTTTTGAATCACTTGCAACCCCAAGAAATATGTGAGCTCCCCAATCATAGACATTTCAAATTCTGATTTCATGTGGTTGGCAAATTCATCCACTGATTTCTGTCTGCTGCCACCAAAAATGATATCATCAACGTAGACAAGAACCATGAACTGATATTTTGGAGAATTCTTCACATAGAGATTGTGATCAACTCCTCCTATTTTGAATTCCAACTTCTTGAGATATGAATCTAGCCATGAGTACCACGCCCGTGGTGCCTGCTTCAAACCATATAGAGCTTTCTTTAGTTTGCAGACCTTTGTTTCATCGGTACCCAAGACAAAGCCCACTGGTTGTTCAATGTAGACTTCTTCTTCGAGTACACCATTCAAGAATGCTGTCTTGACATCCATTTGATATACATTATATCCTCTTTGGAGTGCCATGGCAAGGAAAAGCCTGATTGACTCCAGTCTAGCCACTGGAGAAAAGGTTTCTTCAGCATCAATGCCTTCAATCTGAGAGTATCCTTTACATACCAGTCGTGCCTTGTTTCTGATGACACTTCCATGCTCATCAAACTTATTTTTGAAGATCCATTTGGTACCAATCACATTGTGACCTTCGGGTCTCTGGACAAGATCCCATGTCTGATTCTTGTCAATTTGGTCTAATTCATCATTCATGGCTTTCACCCAAGATATATCTTGTGCAGCTTCTTCGAATGAGGATGGCTCTACAACTGATAGAAATGCAGATTGCGTGGTATTCATCATCCTTCTAGTTTGAGTGGGTGCACTCCCATCCCCAATTATGTTGGATGGATCAATCTCAGCTCTTCGATTTCTCCTTCGAGGTTCAGTAGTATTCTCTTCAGCCATAGTTTCTTCTTCAGATTCTTCTTCTGAGTCAACATCATTATGTGATTGATGAGTGTTTTGAACAGCTTCCTCTATTTCTGCATTTGTAGTTTCTTCATGTTCACATTCTTCATGACTTTCTATCACATCAGCATATGACGTCCGTGAAGAATTTGTGGTTTTCTCTTAAATTATCTTAACATCATTGCTTTCCACAATCCTTCCCAAACGATTGTTGAAACATTTGTAGGCTTTGCTGTTCATTGAGTAACCGAGGAAGATTCCTTCATCTGCATTGTCACCATATTTCCCCTGATTTCCTTCTTTGTTTCGGATGAAGCACTTACATCCAAAGACACGAAAGTATTTTAGAGAAGGCTTCCGTCCATGCCACAATTCATATGGTGTCTTCGTCTCACCCATATAAAGTCCTGTTCGATTCTGAATGTACACTGCAGCTTGAACAGCCTCTTTCCAGTAATGTCGTGGAATACGACTCTCAATCAGCATAGTTCGTGCCATGTTGTTCACCTATCGATTCCTTCGTTCAACAACTCCATTTTGTTGCGGAGTTCTCACAGCAGCTACCTCATGTTGTATCCCATGCTTCTCCAGATAATTTTCAAATTCAATGGACGTGTATTCTCCTCCATTGTCAGATCGCAACACTTTGATTGTTCGTCCAGTATCATTCTCGGCGATTCGCCGATATGTTTTCATGCACTCAAGGACTTGTCTTTTCCTGTGAATGACCATCACACATGCCATTCTACTGTAATCATCAATGAAAAGGAAAAAGTACCTTTATCCATGTGTTCCTGCAACATTTATTGGACCACAAACATCTGTATAAATCAGATCAAGAAGGTGAGATGCCCTTTTCTTCTTTGGCCGATATGAACTGCAGACCAGCTTCCCACGGATACAAGCATCACACGATTTTTCACGCTCACGCTTCAGGTTGAGAATGTCCATGATAATTCTCAATTTTGATATTTTCTCCATGTCTTGTTGATTGATGTGTCCCAATCTCCGATGCCACAGATTGTTTTCTTCTTCAACAGTCATGTAACATACATTTTCTTCACTATCAACCTGATACAAGTTTCCTTCTGTTCTGCATCCCTTCATGAGAGAATTGCCAGTTTTTTCCCTTGAGAGTGCTGCCTTTCTGATTAGAAGTAACAACAAGTCCTGAGTCATAGAGTTGACTCACGCTGAGGAGATTATGACGTAGGCCATCTACATAAAGGACTTCAGTCTTCTTTAGTTCTCCATTAGCTAATTTGGTACTTCCACTCCCTTTGATTTTCAGAGCCCCATCATTACCAAATCTTACTGTACCATCAACATTCTTTATGATATTTGTTAGTAGTCCGGCATTACCTGTCATATGAGATGAACAACCGCTATCTAGAATCCAGGTACTGTTGTTCTTTGTAGCTTTGAGGGATACCTCTGCAAGGTTTGATTTCTCAATCTTCCTCCTTTCCTTCCATGAGACATTAGATTGAGTAAATAGAACTGATGGCCTTTCAACTATCTCTTCCGCAAACCCAGGTTCTTCATAGTAAAAGTCTTCTTTAAGAGGTGAGAACCTGTTTGAAATAGCAACATTGTCTTGCTGACGAGACTTGACATGTCTGGAACTTCTGTATGAGGTGTCAATGTCCCTTCTCTGCCTGCAATTAATGGCCTTATGACCAAAGTTAGAACAATGAAAACAATATCCATAGAAATTATTTCTTCTATAAGAATTAGGATATGAAATTGTTCTCCTTTGTTGAGAATCTATATCTTCTCCATTCAGATAGCTTCTTGCCTCTTCACAATAAGACATGGTATGGCCCAGATAGCCACAGAACTGACACTTCATGAGAAGAAATGTCTTCTCACTTGAATTTCTCCTTATAGCTTCTTCCTTGGGATAATAGTAAGACTGTCTGCCATTTTTGAATGTTTGAGGATAATTTTTAGGTCCCCTTTTAGTTTGGATTGAGGGTTCCCTTTTCAGCACTCTAGGTAACATTTCAACATGTTCAACTTTCATCTTATCTTTCTTTTGGATCTTTGCACTTCCAGCAGTTGATGACTCAGCCTCACAGCCAATTCCACTCTTTCCCATGCAAGCGGGTCTTTGATCACTCAAGATTTTTCTAACCCCATCTGAACCACACTTGGCTCTTGCTAGTAATTCTGCATCTGAGAATCGTCCAAACTGTATTTTCTTCATTGATTCTTTTGAAACTGATTCAGTCTCCAGTTTACTCCTTAGAGTAACTACTTCCTCCTCAAGACCCTCAGTAGTCTTGGATTTTTCATCCAGTCTGGATGTGAGGTCATTGATGACCTTTGCCTGATCTTCAATTCTCAGCTTCAGATCTACTACATCATCATTGCTTTCAATTATTTTAGATTTTACCTTCACAAATTCTTCCAGTCGTTCAATTTCAGCTTCTAGTTGATCAACATATTCAGTTGATTCTTCCACAATTGATTTCCACTTATTGCAGGTCTTACATTTTATCTTAAGCTTACTAACCGCATCCTTAAGTTGCATTTCAGGATCTACACAAGTTCTCAGTTGTTTTTCTCCTTCATTATCTTCTGGCTTTTCAACAGTGGCCATCATAGAAGCATGGTTCCCAGTTTTGAATTCTGGTTCTTCTTCATCACAGAATTCATTATCATCTTCTTCCTCTTCACAGAAAAAACTCTTCCTTTGCACTTTCTTACCAGATTTGAAGTCTCCCTTTTTGAAGAACCTTCTCTAAGGCTTCTTGAAGTTTTCATCCTCACTATCTTCATCATTGATCATTTTTAAACATTGAGAAGCAATGTGCCCAACTTTTCCACAACGGAAACACGCGAGAGGTAACTTCCCTTTGAATTTCCCTTTCCCCTTCTGGAACTTCTTTGCAATGAGAGAAAGAATTTCTTTTTCTTCGTCATCTTCACCGCTACTATCCTTTGATATTTTCAGTTTATCCATGGCCTTGAATTCCATTTCCTTGCTCACCCGAGTTGTAGCATCTTCAGGTTTGACTCTCATTTCATATGCTACCAAACTGCTCAGTAGATCATCCAAAGAAAGTTTGGAAAGATCTCTTTCCTCAAGGCCTGAAACCTTCGCATTATAAAGAGGTGGAAGTATTCTCAATATTTTCTTTACAATATCAATGTCTTTGATTTCTTCGCCTAGACCCCGAATAGCTCCAACCACTTCGGTAATTCGATAGAAGAAAGAGTCTGCATTCTCCTCTGGATGCATCTTCAGATCATCAAACCGATTGTGCAGCACTTGTAGTTTCGCCTCCTTAACTTTTCTATCACCATCATAAATATTCTCAAGTTTATCCCACATGGATTTTTCTGAAGTGCAATTCATCACCTTTAGGTAGATCTGATCAGAAAGGGCTGCAGTGAGCGCATTCTGTGCTTTAGAATCTGCATCAAGAAGTTTCCAGTCTGTTTCAGTCATAGCCAGACCTGTTGGATCAGTGACATTTATTCCTTGCACAGTAGAAAAAAGAACTTCCATTCCAAGAGATCTTAGATGAGATCTCATTCTGTTCTTCCAGATCTGGAAATTTCTTCCATCGAAGTGAGGGATTCCCCTGACATTGACCGCGTTTTCCATGACGAAGAAGGTCAGATTCAACACCAGCAACCTGCCTCTGATACCACTTGAAGGACCCCGGGACACCCTGAGAGGGGAGGGGTGAATCAGGGTGACCACTTTTTCTTTTAATGTGTTGGATATTGTTCCCACGTTGGTAGGAACTTGTTGAATCTGTATGATGATTATGATCAGAATGAAAAAATTCACATGCACAGAGAATACACAGCCATTTTTACTTGGTTCACCACTAAGGGCTACGTCCAAGGAGCATACGCCGACAGGTTGCCGGTCGTACCTAAATCCACTATGCTTCACTAGCTGCGGATACAAATGTTCGGGTACAGACACTCTGTCCCAGGCACACTGCCTTTACAATTGTTCAGGGATAGATCACTGCGTCCCACGGGTCACTCCCGTTGACTCCCCCTGGCTCACTGCCGTTGGTGAAGTCCCACTCAGTTTATAGACGTGAAGGTCTCTTCAATAGATTTTCATTGAAGTCTTTGCCTCTGCTCAGCATGAGACTCTGCTTGCATCGAAGTCCGAAATAGATGCACTAGAACGCACAGAACCACTGAACCGGATAACCAGAACGTGCAGACAAACCTGACTTACAATTGTGCGCAACGCCAACCCTTTGCGCGCAAAACCTTCCTATTGCGTGCAAAAATTACTTTTCGCGCGGAAAAATATTTCACGCAAAAATCCCCTTTTTCGCGCAACTCCGAATATATCGCGCAAGCCCCTTTACGCTATCCTTTTTCGCGCATCAGACCTCGGATCTTCTCTAAGTCTTCCAACAACCCGAATAAAGGGGGTCACCTCATATTTATAGGCGACTGAGACCCCTGCGCGCAAAATCCCCTTCGGCGCGGAAAACCTCTCATCTGGCGCGTAATATTTCGCCCAGGTCAAGTATTTCGTGCACAACCCTTATTTTCCGCGCAGCCCATGCCTTTTCCATTTTTCACCAATCTGATTTCGAAACACTATTTGCGCGAAAAACCTTGATCCACTATTTCGCGCATCCCGCTGTTTTTCGCGCCTAACTTAAGTATTTCGCGCAAGCCTCTTATATTTCGCGCACCACTTCCTTTTTGTGCGAACCACCTTTTGCAGACAATCCATGTCTTCATTTTCCGATTTTGAGGCCCAAAAAATTGGCAAACACTGGGAAACAACGCCACCTTCAATATTGTTGTCTGCTTGAACTGTATGATCACTTTGCTGGAACACATTCGGAACTTCCACTGAGGATTGACAACAAACACAAACCTTACACCAAAACATGCTTTGAAGAACCTGGTTCCAACAAAATGTAGCATAAATCTCACGCGAATAAAAGTGAGATGAAAAATCCCTTACGAAAACTCGGCAGCCTAACGGCGCCACTTAAAACATCCAAAAATGGATTGATGAGATCAAATAGGGTCTCTAATCATATTGCAATAAAATTTAAAGCAAGAGGAATATAAAAAAACATCCCCCATCATAACAAAGAGGAGCTTAAAAGAAGTGACATAAAGGATAGTACTTAAAAAAAGAGATGTTAGATCTCTTACGAAAATTCGGCAGCCTAACGGCGCCACTCAAAACATCGAAAATGGATTAATGAGAGAGAATAGGGTATCTCATCATATGAACATAAAAATTAAAGTAATAGTAATATAAAAGAACATCCCAATCACAAGAAATATGAGCTTAAATGGAATGAAATAAAAGAGTGTACTTATAAAGAAAGAGAGGAGTGGGACCCCTTACCTCGGGTCCGTCTTGACTCGATCGTTCTTTAACGTCCTGAATAATAAACTTGAGGTAATTTATACTTGATTAAGAAACTTTTTCAAGTTCATTATTCCTTTTATATCACTTATTTCCATGTTATAAACATTATGTAAACATTTAAGTTAATAATGTTTGTTTTGTTGATATTTGGTTCTTAAGTCGAAAGTGGACTTCCTACATTTACATGTTGTTCGTGTGGTCAAAGGTTCATTATTTACAGAATTATATTCATGATTTGGATATCATATATATCATTTATATCTAGAATATAAATGTATTTATAATATTACATAATCATTTAGAGGTAAGAAATGAAATGCACCGTTCATGGAGACGGTAAGCCGTACGTACACATGAACGCTACTTTCATCCCTATGTCATATTAATGTTACTAAAACTAAATGATAGGTATGTATATTTTAATTAAAGAATTATATTAATAATTTATATGTAACATAAATCATATATAATAACTTTAAATACATTCTTTATACATCCCACATATGGCATTAACGAATCAAATCACTTTGAGGGGGCGATAGTCCGCACTTCCAAAAATGAAATTATCGTGTTTACCCACAATAGAAACCATAATGGTATGGCACAAAAGAAAAATACAGAAGATTATATAAAACATAAACATATTATATATCATATATAAATATAGTGACATCTTAATGGGAACCTTTGAAAGTGTTATATGAGTGTTGAACAATCATTGTTTCGTGAGCCAGAAATTCGCCATCCACAGAAACAGTATGTTCTTTAACCATTAGATGTAGGTGTGTGTAAGTGTAGCTCGAAGATTTTTATAACAACATCCTAGTATATTGAATATAATGGAGTTGTTACAAAATAAATGAATAAAAATATTTTAGGGGGTTGGGGAAGCAAAATAATACAAAAGGACACAAGTGAAGACATTACCTTAAAATCGGGTAACTTCCTTTGGTTTGAGCTGAAAGGTTTCCTTGGGAAGACTTCTGCCCAATGTGAGGCTTCTAAGAGTTAGAGAGAGATGTGGAGAGTCAAAATTGGAAGGGTTGGTAGAGCCAGAGGCTTTGGAAGTGTGGGTATGGAGGTAGAGGTGGGGGCCTTTTATAAGAGGAGAGGAGGGGCACTCTTGGAAAGTAAAGAAATGTTACTTTATTTGAAGATGAGTTTCGGATTTAAAAGGTCTCACATTGATATAATTTGTGGCTAAGGTGATATGGTTTTGAAATACACCAATCCAATAGGTTTTGGACATGTTTAGGTCATAGAGTTTACATTATCTTTCTATTTTATTTAAATCGATAAATAATGAGGTAATCACTGCATCATCATGGTGTCATAAATAATTTAATTTATATAGTGTCTAAAAATTATAAAAAAATATCATGATTTAGGAAATCTTTTTAGATTTCTAATTAATATTTATAGTCAAAATCTGACTTGTATAACCCCATTTTAAAATTGTTTTAGTAAAACAACTCATGTTTGTGTTATTTTTACTTTAACATTAAATAAAAAAGTTTTTTTTTTCATTTTGCAACCAAAGTGGCTCCATGGGGTCCCCAAGTTGACCCATGGATTGTGTTGGTCGGCCATGACTCATCCAATGAGGTTAAGACATGTGTCTAGGTCATTTAATTTTATTAAAACATTATTCTTACCTTAAACTACACTAATTACCCCTAATCGCGATTAAAAACTTAATAAGTTACTATTCACCAAAAATTATTTTAATCCCATTGAACCAAATATTACTTCCTAATGACAACCATGTATGTCAGATTTTTGAAATTCAAAACACAGAGGTGAAAAAGTTTCATTTAAACGAAAAATCAGTTTCATTAACTACCACTTAGTGGTTTCACTATTCATCAAAAATTAAAGTTTTTCAGAAAAATACCAAAAATTCACCCTAAGCTATATTTGATATTCCGAACTCAAAAATAAAGTCTATTTAAAAAAATTAAAAAAATATAAGTTGCATTAATTAATTTAATAATTAATTCCCGCTGTCAAAACAAATAGCGTGTTTTTATGAAACAATATCTATTAAAAGATTGACCCTAGTTTAAGTCCAATTTCAAAGTGAAATTAATTACAATGAGAACTATTGGATTAAATGGTAAAAATATATTCTAATTTTACTTTAAAAACAATTCAAAAGATAATCTAATCATACAAATAAATTATATTAAAAAGAGGTTTTGAATTAAAATACAACATTTTTCACTATTCATTAAAAAATGAACTTTATCAGAAAGATACCAAAAATTTACACAATGTAAATTTTGATGTCTCTATTCCAAAGAAGAATTTTATTTTGTCAAATATAACACATAAAATTGTCAAAAAGTGGATTTAAAAGAGGTTCGCTATCAAAAGGCGGTTAATCGACCTTCTAAAGAACATTAGAATGTTTTCGCTTAAAAATTGAATTCATTCACATTTTTAATCCTCTAACATTTATTGTAAAAAGTAAAAATATTTGACAAACATATATAATCATTTTGTAGTTAGTTCTGTTCATTCCCGCCATTACAACGACTAGGCGTTAACTACCATTTAAAATAATAATATTTTATTATTAGAGTGCAACGTAAGATTCCCAAGAAACTCATTGTTGCGTATTGAGTACGCCATCGATCATAGCGTCCCCATTAAAGTAATATTAATATTTTATTCACAATATGGATAAATATAAAAATTCCATATTCTTTATTTACCTGGGGTGTTACATACTTCCCCCCTTTTGGGAATTGCGTCCTCGCAATTTTAAAATTGGGCTCGGAAACATCCTTGAAAGTCCCACATCGGAACAAGAGTCGGTAAAACAATCACTTTAAAATAAAGAATGAGAAGTACAGAGGTCACCCGAGTTAACCCATACTAGGATTCCATGTAGGAAAACATGGAAATGGAGGAGAAAACATAGGGTCATTTTCTAATGGAGAGTGATAGAAAACATGTTTAGGAGAAAGTTAACCACAAGAAAATCACAAACTTGTGATGGGTTAAACGGTATTCAATTCCCCAGTAGGAAAATTTAATAGAAAACATTTCGGTTTTAAGTTACTTTTTATTGAAGAATTCATTCATAAGGAAACATAATCACTTATCATGTTGACTTTCAACTTTTATTAGATTTCTTACACAAACTCATATTTTCTCCAAAAGACGAGTATTTAGGAAGACTTGTTCACATTAATAGTACTATAATCAACTTCTAGAGAATCAACTAATCCACAAAAGAGAACTATATACTTCCCATGTCTTTAGACTTTAACCAAAACCAAAACCAAAAATGTTAGTACAAGATCAGATAATCTAGAAAACGATAACCCTTTATAAAAAGAAAATCTATTCTTAATCTCCAAAACTTGTCCAACAAAACCCAAAGTTCAACGAGGACCATTTGATAAACAATTTGTCCATAAAATTCTTCAAAGTAAACCAAACAATGATTTAAACCCAAATATTTTAAGGATTTAGTCACATAGTCTTCCAAGGTACAAATTAACTTTTATCTCCAAATAAAATCAGTTGCTCTTAAATTCTCATATTGAAAAGTAATTAACCTAATCACATATCCTCAATGATAGGTTAATAATTTCCATAGATAACCCAAAATAAACTTACTCTTGATTCCTAAAATCATCTAACTAAAAATAATTAGTCAAACTAACCAGGGACTTCACGTAGACCAGTGGTAGGCGATAAAAACTAGTCGCACTTTGGTTGTGGGTTCAATTCTTGTAGCTTTGTCCAACGCGACGGGTTGTCACATGGTCTACGTATTGTCCCTTTTCCAAAACTATATAACTCTTAAAACATTCCCCAAAACGAGATAAAATCATCAAAAAAAAATCATAACATATTTTAACCTCAAGTTTATCTCATGCCTTCCATTTTCCATCATAACATATAATAACCCATAATTACCTCAAAAGTAAGGATCATATAAACCCTCATGGTTACCTTTATAATTATTACCTGAACTTCCACATCGATTGGTCATCTCGTACATGATGCATTACAAAACATAACAAGGTTCAAGTGGTTCATCATGACTCCTTGATAGTTGGTTTAGAACCACCACGAGTTTCCTCATTGAATCCCCCATTTTATCTAGTATCTTAATCGGAGAACCACCACAGTTTCCTTCAAAGATGTTGTCTCTTTGGTGCCTGCTAGATCCATCCATTCACTAAAAACAGAAATGTCAGTGTGAGTATATCAACAAAACCATCAAGTACTAAAGAGGAAGATAAACACTAAGATATACTTACTCATTCACTTTATCTAAAACTAGGACTCTTTCTGAAATCCTAACCATTATGGTAATGTCACTTGTGCTTAGAGAATACCCTAACCTCTAAAGTTATCTAAACCGTCCTATGATACCAACTATAAGGCCCCAGCCTTAAACCTTACTTAATCTTGAGTTATTACAAGATTACACATTAAAAATCATTTCAGGTTTAGAGTTTTAGAGAATTAGATCATAAAACTTGCATTACATTCCACATTTAAACAAATTGGTTACGTAAAAGATAGTATTCATTTTTCCCATCAACGAAAACATATTTAAAATAAAACATGGATTCTTTCTTGACACTTCCTTGATACTATCATCATATCATGTACCCTTCCCTTGACCTGTGAAAAACATTTCAAAAACATGGGATGAGCATAAAAAGCTCATTAAGGGATATAAAAATATGGACAGGAAACATGAGTACATGTATATATAAGAATGAAATCATACTTTACCCATAAAACATAATCACTTTAACATAGCTCATAAAATCATGAATAAATCATAGAAATCATAATACATAAAGGTAACTTGAGGCATTCATAACATTATTACGTAGGGAGTAACCCTCTTGGTTACGTTTGGAATACCCATCACATTATATTCCCTAAATCTCTTCAGAGAAACCTTATTGTTTAACCCCTTCGTGTTACCCAATGCATTGGAGAGCTATATCGGGCTCACCCACCCTTAGTTTATCACGGAACCACCCGTATTCATAACAATGCCCAAGAACCATAACATAATCATAGAACATAACTTAAGCATAAAAGAAAATATTACATTCCCATATTGCAATAACAATATAACATTTTAAGATATTGAAATAATAAATCCATTCTAAAAACCATTTTCGAAACCATTTAAAATATTTAATAAAGATATCTTTGAATAAAAGTTTCTCATACCACATTGAAGGTTTTACCATTTTAAACCATTAATATCCATATAAATAAATCCTTAAAACCATTTTGAAAACATGGATATTAATGAGAAATATTTATAATAATAAATCATTAAAACATTTAAAACCATATTTTAGTTAAAGGGTTTTTCACAAAATGAGAGACACTTGAATAAAATAATTGAGGAATAACATTTAATCAGAACATTATAATATCATGAGAATAAAGGAATTCATGAAATAATATTCCAAAGGACAGTATATACATCATATAAGATTTAATTGGTGCATAACAACAATGAAGTCTCAATAGAAATGTAAAATGAGATGAAATCCCCTGTAAAGAAGGTATCCTTAAATTAAGGATAAATCAATCTCATAATTATGTGTGAAAAATATAAATACACCCAATATAAGTGGATATTAAGTGTAAAACAATCAAGGTCATTCACACATATTCAAAGGATGTCATATTCAATAACTACATGTTTAACCAAAAGAAATCGAAATTGGGTTTAAAAGTTCCCTTGCAAAAATTTGACAGCCTAACGACATCACTACAAAATTCAGAAAATGAGTTGATGAGAGATAAAAAGGGTATCTCATCACTTGAAAATAAAATTTAAATCACTAAGGATATAGAAGAACATATCCCAACATAATTTTATGTGAATTAAAAGACATAACAAAAGAATTCTTTTAAAAAGAGGAGGGTGAAAGGTTCCCTTACCGACATGGGTATCTTTCGAAACATACACCCCGTGAAAGAAGGACAATAAAAAATTGATGTAAATACTCATAAATGAAATTAAATTACACAATGAGTAAAATAATGGGCAGTACATACACCACTCAAAGGAAATTGTGGCAAATGTAGCATAAATCTCACGGGAATAAAAGTGAGATGAAAAATCCCTTACGAAAACTCGGCAGCCTAACAGCGCCACTTAGAACTTCCAAAAATGGATTGATGAGATCAAATAGGGTCTCTCATCATATTAAAATAAAATGTACAGAAAGAGGAATATAAAATAACATCCCCCATCATAACAAATATGAGCTTAAAAGAATTCACATAAAGGAGAGTACTTAAAAAGAAAGAGAGAGGTTAGATCTCTTACGGAAATTCGGCAGCCTAACGGCGCCACTGAAAACTTACAAAATGGATTAATGAGAGAGAATAGGGTCTCTCATCATATGAACATAAAAATTACAGTAAGATTAATATAAAATAAAATCCCAATCACAAGAAATATGAGCTTAAATGGAATGACATAAAAGAGTGTACTTAAAAAGAAAGAGAGGAGTAGGATCCCTTACCTCGGGTCCATCTTAACTCGATCGTTCTTTAACATCTTGAATAATAAACATGAGTAAATTTATAATTGCTTAACAACCTTTTTCAAGTTCATTATTCTTTTTATATCACTTATTTCCATGTTATAAACATTATGTAATCATTTACGTTAATAATGTTTGTTTTGTCGATATTTGGTTCCTAAGTCGAAAGTGGACTACTTACAATTAAATGTTGTTCGTGTGGTCAAAGGTTCATTATATCCAGAATGATATTCATGATTTTGATATCATATATATCATATATATCCAGAATATATATGTATTTATAATATTACATAATCATTTATAGGTAATAAATGAAATGCACCGTTCATGGACACGGTAAGTCGTACGTACGCAAGAACGCTACTTTCATTCCTATGTCATATTAATGGAATTAAAACTAAATGAAAGGTATGTATATTTTAATTCCAGAATTATAATCATCATTTATATGTAACATACATCATATATAATAACTTTAAATACATCCTTTATACATCCCACATATGGCATTAACGAATCAAATCACTTTGAGGGGGCAGTAGTCCGCACTTCCTAAAATGAAATTATCGTATTTACCCACAATGGAAACCATAAAGGTATGACACAAAATAAAAATAAATAAGCTTAAGTAAAACATAAACATATTATATATAATATATAAATATAGTGACATATTAATGACCACCTTTGAAGGTGTTATATGAGTGTTGAACAATCATAGTTTCGTGAGGCAGAAATTCGCCATCCACAGAAACAATATGTTCATTAACAATTAGATGTAGGTGTGTGTAAGTGTAGCTCGAATGATTCTTATAAAAACATACTAGTATATTGAAGATACTGGAGTTGTTACAAATGAAATTAATAAAAAGATTTTAGGGGGTTGGAGAAGCAAAATAATACAAAAGGACTCAAGTGAAGACATTACCTTAAAATCGGGTAACTCAATTTGGTTTGAGATCAAAGTCTTCCTTGGGAAGATTTATGCCCATAGTGAGGCTTCTAAGAGTTAGAGAGGGATTTGGAAAGACAAAATGGGCAGGGGTTGGCCGATCCAAAGTCTTTGGAAGTGTGGGTAAGGAGGTAGAGGTGGGGGCCTTTTATAAGAGGAGAGGAGGGGCACTCTTGGAAAGTAAAGAAATGTTACTTTATTTGAAAATGGGTTTCGGATTTAAAAGGTCCAAAATTGATATAAGTCTTGGATAAGGTTATATGGTTTCTAAATCCACCTATCCAATAGGTTTTGGACATGTGTAGGTCATATATTTTACATTATCTTTCCATTTTATTTAAATCGTTAAATAATGAGGTAATCATTGCATCATCATGGTGTCATAAATAATTTAATATATATAGTGTCTAAAAATTAGAAAACAAATATCATGATGTAGGAAATATTTTCAGATTTCTAATTAATATTTATAGTAAAAAATCGGACTTGTATAAGGCAATTTAAAAATTGTTTTAGTAAAACCACTCATGTTTGTGTCATTTTTACTTTAACATTAAATAAAAAGGTATTTTTGTCATTTTCCAAACAAAAGTGGCTCCATGGGGTCCAAAATTTGACCCATGGATTGTCTTGGTCATCCATGACTCATCCAATGAGGGTAATACATGTGTCTAGGTCATTTCATTTTATTAAAACATTATTCTTATCTTAAACTACACTAATTACCCCTAATCGCGATTAAAAACTTAATAAGTTACTATTCACCAAAAAATTATTTTAATGCCATTGAACCACATTTTACTTCATAATGACAACCATGTATGTTGGATTTTTGAAATTCAAAACACCGAGGTGACAAAGTTTCATTTAAATGAAAAATCGGTTTCTTTAACTACCACTTAGTGGTTTCACTATTCATCAAAAATTGATGTTTTTCAGAAAAATACCAAAAATTCACCCTAAGATATATGTGATATTCCGAACTCAAAAATGATGTCTATTTTACAAAATTCAAATCATATAAGTTTCATTAATTAATTTACTAATTAATTCCCGTTGTCAAAAAAAAATAGCGTGTTTTTATGAAACAATATCTATTAAAAGATTGACACTTGTTTAAGTCCAATTTCAAAGTGAAATTAATTCCAATGAGAAAAATTGGATTAAATGGTAAAAATATATTCTAATTTTACTTTAAAAACAATTCAAAAGATAATATAATAATATAAATAAATTAGATTAAAAAGATGTTTTGAATTAAAATACAGCATTTTTCACTATTCATTAAAAATGAACTTTATCGGAAAGATACCAAAAATTTACAAAAAGTAAATTTTGATGTCTCTATTCCAAAGAATAATTTTATGTTGTCAAATATAACACATAAAATTGTCAAAAAGTGGATTTAAAAGAGTTTCTCCATCAAAAGGCGGTTAATCGACCTTCTAAAAAACATTAGAATGTTTAGGCTTAAAAATTGAATTCATTCACATTTTTAATCCTATAAAATTTATTGTAAAAAGTATAAATATTTGACAAACATATATAATAATTTTTTAGTTAGTTCTGTTCATTCCCTCCATTACAACGGCTAGGCCTTAACTACCATTTAAAATAATATTATTTTATTATTAGAGTGCAACATAAGATTCCCAAGAAACTCGTTGTTGTGTATTGGGTACGCCATCGAGCATAGCGTCCCTTTTAGAGTAATATTAATATTTTATTCACAAATATGGATAAATATAAAAATGTCATATTCTTTATTTACCTTGGGTGTTACAATATATGTAGATGTTTTGTTTTTGAGAATGTAATATTCTAGAGACAACAATTTAAAGGATTAAAACAACCTATTCCTCTTCTTATGTGGAAATGTAATGAAATTACTAGGGTATTTTACACAGGACTACCAAATAATCTTACGAAGTTAAATTAAATATGGGTTGTTGGTGATTGCCTAAATAAATTTACAAGTTTCCGTACAAAAAGTGTATATTTACCTCTTGATCACCTCATAGGGATCTATATTAATAATGTTGAAAGACTTTAGGGTTCACACCTTTTAATTATTTCTGATCATAATCCCTATTTTATATAAGAATTTTGAAAGAGTCTCTCGAATGATCTTGATACAGGGATTCATTTGAGAACCACCTAATATCCTATAACTAATGGATAGTATAAAGTTAATATTAAAACATTGAAGACATGTTGATGGAATTCTAACAAGTCTTATATGGTATGTGGGATCATTATTTAACTTTTTACAGTTTTCCTATAAAAATAGTTACCATTAATGAATTCAAATTGAACCATATGAAGAATTATATGGAATGATATTTAAAACTCTAACGAATTGGGATGATTTTTATAAAAGATTACTTGTAGGAAAACAACATTTTTTATAGACAACAAAAATGATAAAGACTATTCATGACCATATTGAAGTATCTCAAAGAAGGTAAAATAGTTATGCCAATAATCAGAGGAATGATTTGTAATTTTAAGTTGAAGATAATGTTTTCATGAATATATCTCCATGGAATGTTGTAATAAGATTATGTAAGAAGTTATAATTGAGCCTTAATTACATCATAACCTTTTAAATAATAGAAGTAGTTGTAATGGTGGTGTATCATGTAAAAATTGCTTCAATTACCTATAATGTACATGATGTATTTTAAATATCATTTTTATGTAATTACTCGCTAGAACCTCTGGACATTCTCATGATTTAAGAAATGGAATTAGTACATGTTCTATCTTACTGTGAATATCCCATCATAATTTCTGATATAACAAAGAAATTATTGTGGAATGGAATGACTTGACTAGTAAAAGTAATTTATAGAAATCATAAAATGGAGGAAGAAAAATCAGTATAAGAGTATGTTATAAAGAAGAAATATTTTCATTTTTTTAAGAAGGTTAAATCCACAAAATTTCAGGGGAAAAAGTTCTGTAAGAAGGAAAAATGTGACAGCCCAAGACAGTAAAATATATTGTATTTTACGTAAATTCAACCTCTTCAAAATATTGTAATATATATTGAGACTAAATTATAGTAAGTGAACATTATATTTTAATAAACCTTTAATAAAATAAAAAATTTAATATTTCATGGAAAAATTATAATTTTATTGGATGAATATATATTTTGAACTTACTTGGTCAATATAATCCTATAATTAATTTTTTAAATTAACCCTTTCAAATAAGATTTTATGAATAATAAAAAATGTAATATTATGATACTACTAATTTTATTCATAATAATTTATTATTATATTTTTAGTTAAAATATTATAATCTCTAGGTTTTATAGAAATATTGATAAGAACATTTAGAGATAAAGTGGTATATTTTCATAAAAATGTTTTTTCTCAAAAAAACACAATGCTTTTCCAAATAAATTATATAAAAGAATATTTATGTTGAATAATTTTGATTAAAATTATTTATTTTATATATAAATAAATGAATTATAATCCACAAAATAATAATTACAAGTCATATAGTCAATATAATATTAAATAATGCTTAAAAGAGGCATTTCTTGAAAGACTATTTTTCTACAGGTTTTGAGGGTTTATTTTAAATTAAATTTTCCAACTATGTCAGTTGGATAAGATAAAATAGATCCCATATTTGTAATTATAATAATTAAAATTATTTACCATGTTCAACATATTTTTTTCATAATGGTTAGTATAAATTTTAATAAATTAATTAATGTGATTAAGGTTAACAAACTATTTTGCGCCTTATATGAGCTTGTGTTAAAATTAATTTTCATCGCATAAAGAATGTTTATTTGATATAATGGATTTAATATTTATAATCCTTAGGTATAAATTATATAATATGTAACATTTTATTTTAATTTTAATGGATAAATTTACTAGCATAAAAAAATAGTTACAATGGACATAACTAAAATGGTAAGATTATGTAAACTTAGATGATAAGGGAAGTACATGTTTAAAACAAGTTTATTATTATTTATTATAGGTTTAAATCTATATTAACATACCTAAACCCCAATATTTTTTCATTTTTGTAATCAAAATGGGTGAGAGTAACTTCCCACTATTGAATAGTTTTGGGTATTTACAAAAATGCCACTTCTCTTTAATTATGAAATAAAACTCCACCCCTCACTTCATCACACCAATCAAGATATTTTTTCTCAAAATAAATTAAAAAAATCACTCCCAAAAATCCTTATACACATTACAGAGCTTATTTTATTCCAAAAATACCAACCCTAGTCTCCCTAAGAGGAGACCAAAAGGAGGTTTCTCTAAGGGAGGGTAATCATCTTAACGAAGCAATTTGTTTTTCATTCTTATTTTACATCCATAGTTTTTTTCAGACATAGAATATAATAGAACAAGTATATAACATATACATATGTGTTATTATGTTTAGTAAATAATTTTTAGCCACCTTCTTCTCTATCAAATGGGAAACAAAACCATCACCCGTGTTATGGGAGACTACCAACTAATGAAGTGATGTAACTAGTTTTCCACCACTGACTCACATGGATAGTAATAATAGTTTAAATAATGAATTAATGTGATAAATATGACATGGAATGATCTATTTTATATTTAAATAACATCTAATTAATTACCCTTTTCATATTAGTGGAATGATATTTTCTCTTGATCGTTTGTGCGACCTACCATCTCCACGAAGAGATGTGATTCATTTTCCATGTACAACATTAAAAAAATGTTATAAAATATATCTAATAAAAAATAAAATATTTATAACATTAATACCATCATGAATTTTATGTAACTATGTCATATATATAATAAAATTATCATTCATACTAAATCATGTAAGATAAAACTCGGAAATAAATACTAGAAAAAATAGTAATAATAAAATATTATTAAAAAATATGTGGTAAAATGTTATAACAGTATCATATATGATATTAAAAATATTAATATGGTTTTGGTATTAATTAATTTTATTCATATAACCATTATATGGGATTTTAAACAATGTTCAACATAATTGAAGTGCGAGGTAAGGTATTTCATCTTAATTTACATTCCAATGAGACATAATTATTAATATGCACCAATTAATTTTTATATGGTGTATATATTGACTCTTTGATTTATATTAAATAACTAAATACCTATTAATTATTTTTAAATTTTAAACTCATGTAAATTATTTCTAGGGGTTTCAATTTTAAATTTACCAAATGGTTAGAAACATATTTTACAATCACACATTCATTTAGGATTTCATTTATGCTCAGTTAAGGAATCTTGTCATTTAACATTCAAAATATCAAATAATATTATTATAATCAATATACCTAAGTAGTTATATTATTTTATGCCATATTTTAATATCTTTTTTACATGAATCAGACAAAGAAAATGTTAAAAGAACAACCTTTTTAATTTTTCTTTAAAATGGTTATATTTTTCAGACAGGTACATATTTTACAAAATTGTTTTACAAATTTCCTTGTATTAACTAAAATGATTAATAAATGGGATTTTAAGTTATCCTTGACATTTTAAATTGTTGTTAAATAAATATTTCAATTATTTATTTAAAGGGATGTTATTGATAAAAAGATAAATGGAATACTTTTAAAAAATATTGCGATAACAGACTTCCTCACCACTGTAACCATTTTACAAAATGTTGATTCGTCTATATGTTTTCTTTGATTTTACAAATAAAACTACATTATGAAATATTAATTTTATATAAAAATTCCATCAAATTTATTATTCCAAATGTTGTGATTTTACTTAAAAATGTATATTCCTGATGATGCCATGGTCACCACTCATCTATTGATTAATTTTATATTTTTATCTTCTTATTGATACAATCACTTAATTGTGATGATTTTTCCAATGGAAATTGAATTTATCTTTAATATCCAAAAAAATTTATTATGAAAAATTTATTTCATTAAAAATATACCATTTTCACATATGGTGTTTATTTATTATAATTTATTTTATTAATTGGGGAATATTTATAAAT
Source organism: Viscum album (assembly GCA_963277665.1). Lineage (NCBI taxonomy): Eukaryota > Viridiplantae > Streptophyta > Magnoliopsida > Santalales > Viscaceae > Viscum > Viscum album. Next base: position 367,720,872 of record OY728135.1, on the reverse strand, counting down.
TTTTATCCTTAACTCAATACAGATATCTGTTAACAATTCATACTGATTCATTAATAAAACAACAATTCAATATATGATTAATGTATTATAAATTCAGTGATGGGCGGGGGATGAAATTATATATCCCCATGATGCATCGGTGTGTTTCAGGAAAAAAATTAGTTAGCTAAATTAATTTGGTTTTTATTTATAGTTTTGAAATTCCTTGTAAAAAGGCCTTGAAGGTATAAATATCGTGATGTTTGAAAGAATGAAATCAAATATTAATAATATCCTTCATTTAGAATTTAGTTATTTCTATTCATGAGATTGTTTCATTTATATTATCCAAGGATGAATTTTTACTCACGTTATTGATCAAATGGCATTTGTGTTCATTTATTTACCTTTCCTTATTGATTATTAATTTATTAATCATATTAGTCAAGTTATTCAATGGAATAGTTGTTTAGTTATTTAATTTTCCATATTAAATATACCTTAATTAAACATGATAGATTCAACAGTATGTTACACTTATTGAGAAGTCGAGAAAACACTTATATTGGTTCCTTTTTTATGTAATAAAAATTAATATTTTGAATGTGTTCAAAGATGTTTATTGTTACTATGTTGTATCTTTTATTCCCAATTTAAAATGGGTACCATATATATATATATATATCTACATTACTACTAAACTGACTATTATAATAGTATTTCACACCTTGTATCTATGAAAATATAATAATGTAGACACTGGATCTAGGTTACTGTAGTTAGGGTTGTCATATTTTATGACACTTTTTTACTTCCCTTAAAAAGTTTTCAAATAGAATATTGTTTCATATTTTATATAGATTTTTTAGAATTTATTTTCAAAATGAATAAAGGAATGTTCTATTTTAATATACACGGTGTCTGTGAAATTTCCCATTTTGAAAAAATATATATTTGTATTCCTTTATAATCATCCATGTTTCTTTAAAAAGAAAATATATTTTCAATAAAATATGAAAATTTAAGTATTGAAAATTCACGTTTAAAGGAAAATGATATATCAATAACCCAAAATAATATTTTATTTTTAAAAGGTATATATGTTATAGGTTTATGTTAGAAAGTAGAGATTTTTTTTCTAGAATGTTATAGTACTTGGAAATTTCTTATTATAATGGGTGATCCTTATATAACTCATGATGATGGGGGTGCCTAATATATCTCTCTAATGGATTGGGTAATGATTATGTTCTCAATATAATTTCATTGTAAGTTTAATTTATTGGTTATCAAACTTTTAATAGTGATTATAATGGTGATATGAAAATGATGTTCCAAGGAACCCTCATGAAATCTATATTCTTTCTAAATAGTTTTCATAAACATCATTTTATTTTAGAAGATAATTTAATGATATTTTTTAAGGGAATGATTACTCTATTTTAGGGTTAAAATGTATGTTTGTTAGAAAATGTTTCTCATGGGTTATAATATTTTCAAATAAAACCCTATTGATTTTGATTTAACATTTACAATTCCTTATGAATTGTTTTATGAAATAAATTTTTTAGTAATGTTTATTTCATATGTAATAAAATGATCATTTGTGATCAAAGTTTTTAATTTTATGGACAAACTCTCTTTTATGATCTCATGGATTTAAAATAAGAAAAAATTTATTGTTTTTCTTATTTAAATTTTACCCTTACTAATATTTTTATCCATAATATCATATTTATAAATGTTTTTATAGGGTTTGAGGATTGTTAAGAACAATGAATTAGTGAAGTAAGAATTCAAGAATATTTTTCCTAAAAATAAATAAATATTTCATTATAAACATTTTATATTGTGAAATACATGGATACTTAGTAGAGGTTCCCATTTTGTAATATTGAATATTGTAATATAAAAAGTTTTTATTAATTACCTAAAGCTATAACCCAAAATATTCCTCAAAATTAAATAATTAGAATAATTTTATAGTGATTCAATTTAGGTATTTTTTAAGGCCATGTCATTATAGATGGTAAAAAATGAAGGTTTTAGATAAAGTTTGATAATAGGATTAGAAAAATTAGATGATAACCATATGTTTATTTAAAATATCAAGATAACATCCACATTTTTTGGTAATGTATTGATTGTGTGGATTCATATCAATAAAATCTATGTCTGGATAATTGCAAGTGAATGTATCGATGACACAAATACACCTAGGGGAAACAACTCTAAAAGGGGAGAATTGGGTATTAACTTGATCATCATAAACACATGATTAGTGGTACTAAGACAACACATCCATCTAAACACCATTTTTTATAACTCTTTGTCTAATTATCATTCAATTTATGAACCATTATGATGAACATGAGGATATAACCTATAAACCCATATGATTAGCATAGTGATATAGGATAACCTTAATGCTTCATGGATTGAAATGTCTAATTTTTATTGACAGATTAATGGAATTTATACCAATTTTGAGGTATTATGATATGGGTATAATTTGAGATATTTTTATTGAGTTTTGATATATGTTTTAGTTATATGTTACCATTATGTTCAACATGTAAAAAAGTTATTTGAGGAATAATTCCTATACATTTTTATGATATAAGTTTAATGGTATTGATAATAATTTTGGTTTATATGATATATTATTATGAGTTATTTATGGGTTATTGTAATTTGGAAATATATGTTTTATCATATAGATAACTAAGGAATTTATAAGTGACTTTTTGAATAAGTGATTAATTTATTTGGGAAGAAAATCACTATATTTTTTGTTAACATTATATGACTAAGGTGAAAATAAAATTATTGGATACGATTGATTTTATATTAAGAATAAATGTCAAATTTTCTTTAGTAGTAATATATGATTTTAATTGGTATTTATGCTGATCCAAGATATTTATAGAAAACATTCACACATTTCAGAGATTACATGTTTAGGGAATATACATTTCTAGTATTTGACTTTAGGACATATTGATTTTTTTTGTATATAAATCATATGTTTTCCTTAGAAGAATATGTGATAAATTCAATATAATATTTCGGTATCAGGTTTGGTGGAGAATATTTTATGTATTTCTAATTTTAGTTAATTATTGAATGATTTATGATGAACTATTGGTGTAAATTATTAAGGATTTAGATATTAATTTCGTATTTCATCATCTTCGACATTATCTTAAAATTTTCTAACCATTTGTGATTTTGTTGATGTATGTAGATAGGAGTAGTATATTTTTTCCATTTAAAGGATTATCAGATCTTCTATAATTTGATTTAAATGCATTAGGTAGAAAAAATCCATCCTGATTACTGACCATTTAGAGTAAAAGATGAGATAAAGGTGAAAACTAATTGATACATGCTACCATAGGATAAAATTGTGTTTATGGATTTGAAGAAAATAAGGTTATTCTATTTTTAGAGAATATATAGTAAAATAATTCCTCAAATATAGGAAAATTTTCATGAAATAAAAATATCATCCTATTACATTCATTTCGTATAAATTTACAGGCCTTTTCATACCTATTTATTTTATGGTATTTTGTTTATAAACTTTCATTTTATCATTCAATTTCTTATGAACAATGTACTCTTTCACTTTACATGAATTGTTTTCTCTTTGTACATATTTTAACTTCTCACTATTATTAAAATATTTGGAAACCCAGTCATGTGTTATTTTATATGAACATCATATTTATGTTTCCCTCTTTGTAAGAGGAAATTTTGTTAACCGTTTATTATGGTGTGGTTTTGAGAAAAGGTACATTCAAATGTTAAACCTACTATTATAAAAAAAATCTCAATTTTCAATGATGAAATTTTTTAAATGGATGGGGGAATGTACCACCTATATATTTTAAAAGAACATTATTTTTGATAATGTATATAATATTCAATATTGATATCTAATTAACCGTATAATATTATTTTTTTGGAATGTTATAACACATTTGTTGATTTTGAAAATATTAATAAAAGTAACTGAATTATTAAATATATATACAGGTCTTAATAAATAAAAATTTATTTAAAAATTAATAATAAAAAAGTACTCACTTTTTTATATTTTCATTATATGCTTCAAAAAAACGTTTTCATCAAATATGCTTTTTATTTCATTTGGTGAGAAATTATTATAATTAATTTCTAACAACTTTAGAAATTTTTTATAATAAAAATGATAAAAAATTTAAAATATAATATAAAAATTATCTTAGGGTGAATATTTTTTTTATGAAAATATTGACTTTTCATTGAATAGTGAAAAATACTGATTATTATTGAAAACTGTCTTTTCATTTCAAATATTTTAAATGTCGTGTTATATTTTGGATGACTATTAAAATTTAATTAGTTTATTTTGATTAATATAAATCCATTAAATATAATTTTAATTAAAACTATACTGGAATTTGGTATAAAAATAGTTTTATACTAAAAACTGTATTTTTCTAGAAAATGAATTTTCATCTCATTTTGTGGGTTTAATTACAAATTACATTATTCCAATTTTATGAATTAAATATGATGACAAATAATTAAATATTTTTATTCTACATAAATACTTAATTAAATGGGTTTATCATAATTTTTTTTCATAATGTTTAGTAGAAACATTGAAAACAGGTTACCATAGTTAAGGTTAAAATAGGTTACTTAGGGGTTAAACTAAATAGTTAAGGGTTAGAATCACCTAAACAATTGAATTTACTATATTTTAATAGTTTATTTATACCAAATATATTTTTATGGAGTTAAATAATTTATTTAAAATCATTGTTTTTAATATTGTAACCTGTGATTGGCTTCTGATACGATAAAGTAAATTTTATAAAATTTAAAACTAATTTCAGATATCTACATTTAATGGAATGGTTGGAAGACAATTTTTATCTCTTGTTATAAATGTATAAAAGATTCATTTTTTTTACTAACCAACTTTTTATAACCCAATTTATTACTTTTTTCAATGAAAAATTATTTTTACGCTCACAATAGTTATTTTCCTAAAAACTATTTTTCATCTATTTTGTGTTCTTTTTTTAAAAGTAATCTATTAAACCTTTATAAATTAAAATTTATAAAATATATTCATAATTTTTAATTTGAAATTAATAATGTATTAAGAAGGCTGCTTTTATTTTTGGTTTTATATTTATGTTATCGTGACAAAAAACATAATTTATTAAGGTTTAGGAGAAAATAAGTTTAAAGTGGTTTAACTAGAAGCTAAGATGTTAAATGTATCCAAAAAATAACTAAATGATATTTATAGAGTTTATTTTCATCCAAATACATATTAAATTTAAATTTTTTGGGACTTGATACCACCTATCCGGATTATGATATGTATAATTTAATCTTTTAGTAATTCCCTGTGTGTCATTTCCCTCACTTAAAAAAGGGAACCACCTTCCTTTTCTTGATAACTCATTTTGAGATCTATAATGCAACCCATACCTAATCAAATACCATAATAAAATCCCCCAATATTTTCTATAGTCCCCATTTTAATCATAAAACCAAACAATGGAGGATTTATGTATAAAGCTAAATATGTTTTCTCACGAAGACATATATTTCTTAACAAATAATTTTTTATTTATTTCTTATTAAATCTCCATAAAATATTCATCAATCATTATTGTATAATAAAATAAATATATTCCGTTTTTGATATGTTATTGTTTTAATGTAATTAATTATATCTATATCTTATTACATCAAAACGGGAAATGAAACCATTGTTCATGTGTACGTTGGACTACCATCTCATAAAAAGATGTAAATTGTTTTCCATATATGCCTCTACCTATTTCTTATAATGATACATTTAATATATTTATATATACATATTATATTCATTAAATAATTTTCATTAATTAAATATTGTATATTATGTAGTTTATTACCTTTCCATACATTGAAAAATCATAATGTAGTTCATTTGTACGTGTCGAATACCACCTCCATGATGTGATGTGATTAGTTTTTCATCACTGCATCAGATGGATGGTATATATAAAAATATTTAAATAATTTTTTGTTTTTTATTTAAGGATCATTCAGGACGGATAAAATATTATTTACCTTATTTCCATATTGTTTGTAAAAAATTGAAACATTACACATGCGTACATATGACATGTGATCTCTATGATTATAACATAATTAAATTTTCATAAACATATTTCAGGGATGATTTTAAATGTATAATTAATATTTAAAAATAATTATTATTTAAATTTTATTATTATATAGACTATTTAATAATTTATAATTTAATGATATTCTACTTGTCAGTGTCACTCGGGTCCTATTAGTCAAATATCATTAAAACAATTACTATAGACTTAGTTGATTTTTTTATTAAATTTGTAAATGAAAAAAATTATTTAATGATTAGTTATTAAACCTAGAAAATGTTATTAAGAAACAAAATAATTTATAAAAGTTAGTTATATAGGATATAAAGAACATATGTGTTGAGTCGAACTCGAGGTAAGGGATAATTTATTTTAAAAGCACTATTTTATATTTCTTGAGGATTTATTTTCTAAATAATATTATTCTATTTACATATCCTTATAAATAATTTATATATGTATTCATATGGAAATTAATTAGTTTTAAAAGAAATTTTATTCCTCCTTTTATGTTATTCCAAAGTTTCTCAAAAATAATTTTTTTATATATTTTATATGAAATTTGTTTACATTATTTAAAAATGGAAATGGGGATATTATTTTTTTATGTTTAAAACATCTGCAACATTTCATGTTAACGCAAATGTTATTCTCTGTTCGGATTATTTTATAATATTTTATGTTTACGTCAAATAATAAAAAATTTCCATATGTTCTTGGAATTTTATTTTTTGATATAGGGTTTTAATGGAAAACGATATATCAACATATGAAAAAAAAATTCTTATGGGATAAAATGTATATTTTTAGGTGTTTAATGATAAAACTAAAATATTATATATATTTCATGAATTTTATTGTCCATTAAATTGTTTTAGGAAAATTTATGAGATTTATATATCTCACGGTGATATGTGAACCCTATATAACACGCCATTTATTTTAAAAATGATTATGTTCCCAAAATAATTATATTTGGAGCTAACAAACATATTAATTCTATTTATAATAGTGATATGAAGATATTGTACTAAGAAACCTGAATAAATATTCCATTATTACAAATTATTTTCCATGGAAATCATTTTACTTCAAATGGTAAGATAATAATATGTTTCTTGAGGACACATTATTCCATTTTAATGAAAAAATAATATTTTTAAGAATTTTATTTCATGGGTTTACATCTATTATATGAAAACCCTAATGATTATTATTTTCCCATTATATTTTCTTATAAAGTGTTTTATGAAAATATTTTAGAAGAAAATTTGATTTTAGAAGTTTGGAAAAATGTTATTTAAATTAAATGTTTATTATGGTAAATGAGAACACTATTTTATGATCTCATGGTTTTAAAATAGACTAATGAGTTTCTTTATTTCTTTTCATATGTCCATTGCTAATATTTTTTTAATCATCACAAATTTTTAAATACTTTTAATAGTTTTTAAGGATGATTAAGAATAAATAATAGGTCAAGTTGAAACTCATGAATATGTTTCATGAAAAGAAAATGTGATTCTACATAATTGTTTTAAATCATGGAAAAAATTAATACAGATTTTATGTGTCTACATTGTTATATATAGGTTTTTATGTAATATTTTTTCATAATTCTTGAAATCTCTAAACAGAAAAGGTCCTCATAATCAATATATCTGAATTATTTTTTAAATATTAATTTTTTGAATTGTTTAAGGCCTGTTAATTATATTGAAATTTTAACCTATCCCAAACAACATGACTCATTGAATCATGCCCTTATTTCAAACAATTTGAAATGAATCATTTTGAAATTCACTTAATTGTAAAACCATTTTATATTTTAACCCAACCAAGGACATAGGTTTTAAAAAAACATATGTAATTGATATCATAAAATATCAATGAAAATAAATTAATTATTTATCTCATTAAATCAAAACTCTTTTTAAAATTCATGTTCAAAATAAAATACATTCTAACTTGGGTTTTACACAAATCCTTTAACATTAAAGTATAATTATGAAAATATTATATCCTTGCTAAATTTTGAAATACTAGAATAAAATAATTTTTTAAAAAAATAAAAAGTTTGTATATAATCTAATGAGGCTAGAATTTTTCAAAAAATAAACAAGATTCTACCACCATATGAGAAATTGAGTCCAATCCACTACAAATAAACATCCTCTCATTTTGAAACGTTTTGAAAATAATGAAAATCATTGAATAGGTTTATCATATTCTAAAAAATATAAGAACCATTGAAATCCTTATAGTACAATGACTAAAAACAATATTTATAAAAACCACCTTTTCATTCCTTTATAAGAATAGTTTACACTTCTAATTAGTTTTTTGAAAGCATCCCTCCAAAATCCATATGAATAACCATGTTTTAATATAATTTGAAAAACCAAAACTCTTTCATTTTTCTAATAATGATCAAACAAAAATGTGTTAATACCCAATTATAATTTTATATTTAATAAAATGAAGACAATGTGAAAAAATATGATCTAAAAAATTATAAAAAATCATTTATAAAATTTAAAACCAATGAAATATATTTCACAACTAAAAGTGAACTCCAAAATCATTCACCTGAAAAATATCAAAATCAATCTCATTCAGACCCATAAATCGGACGGATAGCATTGACCAGAATGGGTCACCACCAAAAAACTTTTTATACTTAGTTTTGTAGTACTTTTTTGACTTTTTAATTATTTAATATCCATTTTATTTTAAGGAATCATAAAATTAATCACAGGGTATCAATACAAGTGATCAAAATAACATAAAGTTAAATACATACTTATATCAAATATACTCTGAAAATAACCGATCAACAGTAATAACCAATTTCTAAACCCTAGGTTCCCATTCATATACATATAATTAAAACTAAATTTCCTTTTCCCAAATTTATAATAGTATAACCAAAAAAATATTTAACACTTACTCATTTTCATTGTCAAAATTCAATAATAAATGGAATAAATATTTCCTTTAAAATTTTCAAAATTTGTTTTATAGTGAAGAAAAAAATAATTACACATATTCAAGTATATGCCATTACATACCTATCTTGGTAGTACATGAGGTATAAGACACAATTCCTGAATCAATCCACCATAACCTAGAATCCTCAACTCAGTGAAACATAACCCAACTGACTCCTTCAAATTTAACTGACATGTAAGAATCCCATAATTCTCATTAAAAATAAATATCACAAAAAAATATTTGTTTGATATTTCTATAGGTTTTCTCATGAGTTCAGACAAATTTTATCTCCAAGATTATCCGAACCTAGACAAAATAATCCAATTATTCTATTAAAATCCTAACCCAATTTATATACTTAAACCATTCCTTATGGAAAATTATATTAATAATTGAATCATAGAATCATCCCCTAACCAGTAATGTTTTATGAATAAATTAAAATTGAATGATATATTAAAAGTGGAATTTTATTAAAACTCAACATTCACACTAACCATATACCTTTGAAATAATATTCAATATGAATTCCATGAATTAAAATTCATAAAAGAACACCAAATAAAGAAATAATTCAATGACCACCATTGTACATACTAATACGATTACTCACCCTCCACCAATTCCACTTCCTATATTATCCTCCACCAAATAAATATCCTTGCTTTATCCAATACAATTATGTAATGTCCAAGAAACCTATAACATAAATTAAATCAATCAACATGGGAACCAAGATACCCATGTAGTGTGTGACTACAAGACCAGATAACATATCCCAATGATTCTCCATGCACCTCATTCTTGTGAAAATATAGAAAGATATAAATTAATTATATTAAACGTTCCCCATCAAATGATATTTTATAAAACCAAAATAAGTTGTTTTCATATCATTTATTAATAATATTTCAAGTAAATGACTACCAAACAATATAAAAAAATATTATAGTAACCAAACCACATGCCCATTTTCACAACAAACCCCAAAGGCACCTTTAGACACTAAGAAACAATTATGTATAGGAATAACAAACTCATAACTAGAATGACTACCTAGGAACCACATATTTCATTTAGTGATAAGTATCCCACACCCTTGTGGGAATATACCATAAAATCACATCATCATTACTAATGTGTTCCTCATACCCAGGTTGGAATTTTCTAATATTATTTTTAGGCACTCATTTAAAAAAATTAACAAAAAAATCAACCAATGATGAATCATAACACATCATCCAATGAAAAAGTGACTCAAATCCATAATAACGTCAAAAATTTTTCAAATCAATATAATAATAAAAATTCATGGGAACCTCCAATAATGTGTAATGCATAAAAACGCAAAAATTTGAACTTGAAAAACTCTATGTGGAAATCATCAAACAAACTCAAGAATAATTATTCTTTGAATCAATAACTATATATCAAATTATATTTTTTTCAATTATCTATTTTTACAGAGAAAGCATAGACCTGAAAAATAATCCCTTCCCAATTTTAGAAAAAATAACACACACTAAAACCCATTTGTAAAAATTCCAAAATAAAAATAATTAAATAATTTTAAGTGTATGAAATAGTTTTCTTAAAAACCAACATCTATTCTCATATAATTTTATGTAATATATCATGGGTAATAATTCAGATACATAAATACTATAATACCTTGGGATTACACAAAAAAACAAGAGATCATAACTCTCCTTTGTCTTCTTAAAACCCTAGAACCCAAAGACCAAACATATTGATGAATAACCATAAAATTATAAAATAAAAATATCTAGTTAGGGTTTCACATGGAGAAATAAAATTATGGAAAAAAGTAGAAGTTTGGAAGTTTTATACTTCTAATGAAAACTCTTGAACTATGTGACCCAAGATAAGCATGCACTAAAGGGAATGGACCACAAACAATCAACTCTAGTAACTACCTAGGTCAATAGATACATGACATAGGGGGGAATATGAGTTAATTCCTCAAAATCGGTTAAAAAAGAGTATTTTTAAGGGATTTTATGTGGTTATATTACTTGACCACACAGCCTCGGGTGATCATGCATCAGTAATATAAAAACCATTTCTTGCCAAACTCTATGATTTCCCATCACAACTTCTCAATCATAGAAAATAATGCATCAACCATACAATCCTTTTTTACATCTCTCTAAAGTGATTTCATGGTTTTCTTGGTAATTATAGATTGTCCCTAATATTATTCATTTACTATGAAAAAACCAAAAAAAATTCTAAATTGTCAAATGTTATCTCCAAACACCTTCAAAAACATATCTAATTCTTGAAATCAGTTTCTAACACATTGAAATACTTTCCCCATATGAATAAACTAAATAGTCCCAAATCATTTTTATTTCCTCCAAAAACCTGAGCAATACCAATATGATTATAGGCCTCAAACTAATGAAAAATGTAAGTCTTTAGAAGCTTGATAAACCACATGTTCTATAAAAAAGATGATATTTTGAAGTCAATTTTTGATACGAAACTTCTTTGGACAAAATTCAAATAATTGTTTGTATTTTTAAAAATTATATTAATGAATATATATCCTTTTAAAAGGGAATGTTTACTTAAAATAAGAAAAACATTTATGCAGTGATAGAAGAAGACAAGTTCTCACTTAGGATAAAATTATGGGTGACGTGTTCATGAAAATAATGAAATTATTTTATTTTATATTTTGAATAAAAACTCTATGGATATGATATATATTCTCAAATCACTCTCAATAATTTATCATTATACTATGATCTCAAAACGATATAAATAAATTCACATAAATAAAAATATTACTTTAATGTATAGTCACACTTTTTTAAGAAGCGAATGAATTATAGAGGTTATTTATTTTTTATACTAATCTTATTATTAGTATTTGGTTATTAAAAGTTTTTAATATTATTAATATTAAATTTTTAAATGATTATAGAAAAACTTTATATCGATAGGTATAGTAATGGATTATTTTGAAGTCATGAGTAGTAACTCATTTAAAGAAAATGTGGATAAAAAATGTTTAGACTCATCATAATTAAAACATATATTATACCCATTATAATAATAATATTCAATTTTTATGAAATGGAAAGTATTTTATGTAATAAATATTAAATTTTTATAGAGTTTTGAATAATTTTGGGATACCTAGGTGTAGTAATGCATTTCTTTGAAGAAATGAAAAATTAATTTTTTTATGATGAGGGGGATATAACATGTTTTTCCAACATTAATGATAAAATATATATTGATGAAAATATTTTAAATTTATAATAATTATTAATAAGTGATGTTATATAAAATTTGTGACATAATTGACAGTTATTTTTCAAAGAATAAAATAGGACAACACATATGTTTGTCAAAAAAGATTATATTCAAAATTTGTTTGTTGTTTTCACATTAACATTGGATAATATTACATGAATGTTGTGAATAATAATCTCCTCAAATAAAAAAATGAATATTGGGGACTTAAAGGTTTTGGAGAGGATTATTTTTTAGGCATCCATTTTCTCTCAATTAAAGAGTTATACACAAATTTATTAAGTATTATTCTTATATGTATTTAGTTTTTTAACCCTAATTTAGAATGACATTAATTCATTATATTACTGATAAATATAGTGAAAATCATTGAATTTTAAGTGAGTTCTATATGGTTTTTTACCCAAAATAAAATGTTATTCTTATTAAATTTTCATGACAATGTGAGACAAATTGTTATATTTTATTGAATAAATAATGATCCATGTAGAGGTAGCTATAAAGGCTCAAATTTCATGTGATTTAATCTTTATTAACATTTAAAAATATAAATGGATGATATAAATTCCTTCTTTATGTTATTTTAATTCCATAATTAAAGTATAATTTGAATAATCCATCATTCATTTAGTTATTAGTTATAGATTTTAATATAGATATGGGGGATTGAGAAGGATGAGACTTCATCATGACCAAATAATTTATAAGAATATTTCTGGACAGATAGAATTTTTTAGATTATATTTCTCCTATTAAATCATTTCATGTTCTTTCATAATTGAATAATTATATTTTAACGTTATAGTGATATCTACAGTTTCATTTTATTTCATATTGATGGTTTTATACATAAATATAATGGAAATTGTACTATTTGTAAAAATGGATTCACAAGATATATATATATATATTAAAGATATGTCAAGGTAATCCCCTATCTTTATTGGTGATTCATTTTATTACAAAATAAATATTATAAGAAATGGAATATCCCTAATTTGTCCTCCAGAGATAATCATTAATTTCATGTGATGAACTATGTAAAAATATATGCATTTGAATTTCTATTTTGATTATTTTCATTCAAATGTGTGAGTTTCATAAGATAAGGGTTTTTGGGTATCAACATTAATATAAAAACTAAAAAAATGAAATGATTAATTAATTAATGAAATATTTTAATACGTAATGTGATAGGGAATCACACCTCTCATTGACCCTCATCATAAAAAACCACTAGAATCTCCTTGAAATATTTTATAGGTGGACAATTATGTAATTTAATATTCAATTTGAATGTTTATATTTAGTTATTTTATAAATTATATAAATTTATTAAGTGACACTTCAATCTTCCTAAGAACGAATGTGTTCAAGAATGTGGGGTAGTTGTTTTTATGGTCTCACTTATTTCTTGTTTTCCCTCTGATTTTCTAAATCTTTTATAATAGTGGTTTCATTATATTTTAAATCTTTTATACATTTTAGAATTATTATTATTATTAATTTATTAAACATTTTTATCCTATTATTTTTTTAATTCATGTTTTTCTCCTAATTTAACAACATATTCAAACTATTTTCCACCACTTTTGATCGAGAATATATCCTCCTCACATGAATTTTTCTTTTTTTTCTCAATATAGTACAGAGTTATCTTTATATATTATGTTTATCACATTTTCCAATATAATATTTTGGAGACATGTTTTTTATTTCCAATTTATGTATCATAAACATGTAGTAGTTTCACTAATAAAGACATCAATTATGTTAAAAAATTATATTTATGAAGTCTTTCTACCTTATTGTCATTATTATAGGGGTTATTTTGAATTATTTCATGAATTTTTATAAGTAAAAATTCATAACCTCATTGGTACCACTCTTGGGTTTGATTCATGACTCTAATTTCCCCACCATGCCTCCCTCTAATGATTCAAGTGTTAGTGACTAACATGAATGGTATAATCACAAATATGGGACTCATTACTCTCTCATTAGAAACATGTAACATCAAATCATAACTATTTTCAATCTAAAGATAAATTTTCCAAATTAATATAACTATGAAATAATAAAAGTAGGTTCAAGTACCCATGCATTAATGAAAAACAATGGAAAACAAATTTAACAATAAAAATATTAATAACCTCTTCACATTCCTAAGATCATGGAAACTAGGAAATAACATGTGACTCTAAATAACTCTAATAAAAATCTGTACCTCATATAATTCCAATAAATTATCTAAACAACCATATCATTACACTCATAAACATAACCTATAATAAATTAAAAACCATGGTATAAATTTTACATGCAGTAGTGTCAGAACAAATGTTATCTATAGGGTCAAAAAACTATACAATCTACCTAATTAATATAAATATAACAAATTATTTAACCTAGATAATGAGATAAAACCAAAAAAATATTTCAAACTAATGCTAGTTTGATAAAAAAACATAAATGAATTAGGAGAGGAATATGAGTTTTGAGCCAGATAATGATGTATCCCAATTTCATTTTTTCAAATCCAATAAGGGGTGAATTTCCTGGGGAACTTTAATAGTTATAGTATAAGTTGGTATAATGGTATTGTATTAGTAATATTACTCCTCCCATTTTGTCTTAAAGTCCATGAATGCTAGTTACTTGGGACACATGGCCTTCCATGCCACGATGTAGAGTAGGCCCTATCTTACTAGAGAAACCTCGTGCTGATGGATCAGAGTATAATCAGTCACAGGATGGATACATCCAAATAAATGAATCATGAGGGATATGAAATGCATGTCATAGGCTCATGATTTATCAAAAGGAAACTGAAAATAGTATAAATCCTTGTTTAAAAAGAATATGTAAACCTATATAGGAGTAAGGGATGGGATGTTCAAGTGTTGTCAATGATTAATTTATTATAAAGGGATTATTCCACAAGTACATTGGGTCATGTATTTTTGGATTTATGCCTATATACCTATGATACATTTAATGGTTCCCTCTAAACCCTATAAAGATGGAATTATCTATAAATAAAAATATAATTCTAAGGCCTTTGATCCATTCCATCCATTAACATTTAATAGATATCTTAACCTATCCATACAGGGAAAATATGGAATGACTATCATTAAAAATAAAATATCATAATTTAACTAATATAATGGGAATCTTGTTTATCATGTGATAGTAAAACATAGTCACAGTCTGGTGGTAAAATTCCCCTAAAATATCATTTCATATTGCAGTAATCAATATTTGTTAATATAATTATTTGGACATACACATACATATAAAAAATACCAAAAATACGACACAATATAATAAACTCCTAGCCCTTGAATATCGCATCTCTTATAATATAGGGTGTTTCTTGATATTATAGAAAATTATTGATCTAAAGATTACCCAATACCCATGATTAATAATCACACATATTCAATGTAATTATCAAATAAGTAATACCCAAGCATCATGTATCAAGGTAGGGATAATCATGCAGCACCAATAAAAATTAGTAGATATGTGATCACAGAAAATATATTTAATAGTATATAGTGAATTTCAAACCGTTGATAAATTAATTTTAGAAGGATGAATACTCAAATTCCATGAAAAACAAACAGTACTCTGGGAGACTAAAAATTCAAGATTAATTTTTGTTACCCAGTAAAAAGAATTTAGTGTGTCAGTTATATATAAAAATAATGTTTAAAAAATATAATATATATTAATAAATAAATTAAATACACTATTTATAAGGGGTTTTTCCATGCCTTATGCTTCATTTTCAAATTGGGTAGGAGATATATTATATCATCTTGAGTGAACCACATGAGAGAAATACACCACCCTTATCAATGAAAGACCCCATATGTTTAATCTTTATAGTAAATAATAAAATATAGAATGATATATTTGAATAAAGAAGACATAAATACATAGATCAATTGAAAAGAAAAGAGGTACATTGGAGCTCATATGATATAATACATCTTTGGGTATCCTAAAATTTAACCCCATCTAACTTGGATCTCAGGATGATCTTAATAGATAATTTATTAAATATTACTCCATAATTAGGAACCAATAATATCTATAATTTTTCCATGTAATGCCTATACTAATTTCTAGTAATATTTTCAAAACTACCTGCTAAGGCGGTGAGCGCTTCTGAGGCCCGGTGATCCCAAAAATGATGATTAAAATATATTATATTTATTAATTGCACATGCACACAATTTCCTAGAAAAGTGCCATACCTCCCTAATTTAGACCCATATTGGAAATATGAGCATGTTGTTGAGTTTAGAGAGTGGGTTTGACACCAAAAATTAAATAACTTCTTTAAACTTTAGGAGTGTGTGAAAAGTCATCAGGGGCCTAAATAAATAAATAAATAAATTATTTTATTAAGGGATGACAAGACCTAATCATACTCTATGTACATATTAATATGACCAATTCCCAGGGATAGTCTCATAACCTTGATAATTGAGAGAGATAAATGGAGGAAGCCCGTGAATGACGATGGATCGAGGATCGTTCATGGAAATGGAAATTGAGGATCTTGCCAACGACTATAACACATATTAATTCTTCATCAGTGATTGATCTATCTCAAGGCAGTAATTATTTAATGTTGATTTATCCCAATTTTATTTATCCTATAATAAAAGTAAATAAATTAATTAATTATGTTTTTCGAAGATCAAATGTATTATGGGTTTGGGTTAGATTTATATAGGATTGGCAATTTCTATTATGGATTATTTATATCTCTTCATTAATCATTATATTATAAATGAATTGATTCTAACACAAACATTTTTTATGTCTGTTATTCCTACTGGTGTTGGTCTAATTTCATCCCCAGGCCTTTACACGTTCATCATAGGAAATTCCCTTATCATATAGTATGCCAAATACTTGATAACCAGTCATTGTTCACACATTCCACAACATATTTGTCTGATACCAGAGATACTAGTTTTTATTGATGATCATATCGAGCTATAGTGAAGGTTAAAGACTATATTGGAGTTCTTCATGTGGTTTTTTGAATGGTGTGACTTGGAGAGGAAACTTTAGGGTTTTCCCAAGAGAATCAGTGTCTATATTCCAATAAGAAAGAAATGGATAGGCATGATCACTCAGATAAACCATATTCGATGAGAATAGAGGTGGGAATCACATGTTTCAATGGGGGAGAAGATGACTACATATATACACATAGGTTCTAAAAAATCCAAATATGCATGGATTATGATCTAGGAATACACGTCGTGTTGAACCCTCACTATGGTAATGTGGTTTCCATGGTGTGGATAAATATAAAAAGGCATGTGACATGGGTCATAGGGTGTCTGACTTGACCTGGAGACTTGAAGTGTACTCTGGAAGTACAAGGTCAGGCATATGGAAGGGTATATGGCTTGGTATTGAGTACACGAGAAGCGTTTTGTTCTTAGACATGACTAAGTACACAAGCATGACCACGTGTATTTGGAAATGATCACAGGAAGTGATACACCTATATACCTAGTTCCAAAGAGACATTCCATGTACTTATAGTACACACCACATACTTTTTCAATGGTGTCTTAGAGCCCATGTTCCCTACTACAAAGATATGTTTTATTTGGTTGTGTTCCCATGATTCCTTTCCCTGAGTGTTTATTATTTAATTACATCTTTTGTATTGGATGTATATTACCTTTCATGAACATTAGTATCATATGGAGTTATTGGAATCCCTCTATGAGGCGTGAAGTGAGATCCTCCATCATCATAATTTTCCCATTATAGGATTATGAGAATCATCTTGACTAAAACTTCATGGGAATCACTCCCCTACCCTGAAGGTTATCCAAGATTAATTTGGGGGTCTACCCCTGACCATGGGTTTGATCCCATATATGTATTGATCTCTTTAGACTTATAGTGTTTTATTATCATGGAGAAACCATATAAGCACAAAACTTAAAGTGGATTCCATTAGTGTTATCTGAATTGTAAGGTGTGTTCTCTGAGAAGAGTGTTATATGGAGCATTTGTGAAAGAATCGTATGCTAGAAATACAGTTATGTCCCTACCTTGAGACTGTGTGTCTTATATAATTATATATATATATATATGTTATTGTCATGTATTATGTTGACATATCCCTATGATTAGCTATCTACTATTCTTTATGTTCTATTCATCGTGGTTTGTGGGTTCCCTACAGGATATTGCTATATTCACCACAATATGGGATCTTCCCACACATGTCATGTCTTATGGAGATTCCCAATCGTTCGATGGGGTTCTAGTGGACAATGAGAATATATAGAATATATTTTGTATGAAAAAATCCATATTCATATCATGATTCAAATATTATTGTAATCCCTTATTACTATTAGGTGGGAATTTATTACCCTTTTTGGTTGTCTTGTATATTGCCTTTATCACTTTCCAATATTATGTTATACTCTAATTATGGGATTTGTATGCGTACATGAAATGAGAATCGATTGTATTTTACATTTCAGCATTGTCTGGTCTTGATGATCTTGGTGTGTGTGTGTGTAGGTACCATAGGATAACTCCTTCCATGTGAGTGTTAGGCCTACTCAGCATTGATCTCTATCCCCCAGCCTGTTGGAGGAATGATTGGGGTTGTGACATGTGGCTTATCACTGGCCATGAAAACCCTAGTGATTCATGTTGTGGAAGAGTGGTATCAAATCAGTGTTCTATATTAGGATCATAATTTTGTAGTTTTTTCTAGTAGTGATATTGGATAGGGTTTTATGTAAATATTATTACACGTTTGAATATCAGTACTCAGGACCGGGACTCCAGTATTGGTAAAACAGTCAATGTATACATTCGTCCTAACTCTAAATGATTTCTTTTTTACTCGATACTTTTAGTTACTAGCTTCAGGGGGAAAGCATGTATGTGAATCATATAGGAATGGGTGGTGGTTTCCATTTCATTCTTCAGTTTTTTCTCCAGATATAATCATTCATTGTGGAATTTTTTTTATATTTTAGGATTCGTTCATTGCATTTTCCTGCTTGGATTCAGTAGATAGATTATGAGTATAATCATCTGAGTTATGAGGCTTTGATACATAGAATTTTTCATGAAGTGTTACATGCAGGTAGTGAACTAGTCTTACCAAGTCCTATCGAGAAGAATATGGTATTGGCAGTACCAGTATACAGGGTGTGTCGACTGGGAACACTTCTTGAGTTTTAGCTAAAGTTACCCCTAATGTTACATGGAGATCGATACCCCTAGGTTGAAGATTAAATTATTTAGTTAGTGATGTGAGTCTTTCATCTCATTAGGACACCTGCAAACTAGATGGTGGTTCTATCATCGAGCCTTCTCTATGTCTTTGTGGGATTATGGTGGGGCTCAGTAATTGAGTTATATGATGAGTTACTCTTACATGGTAAGATTTTGAGTGAATTTATAGAGATTAATTTTCCCTATCTATGTTGATGGATATGTGCATCTAGAAGATTATATATAAATATTCAGACAGTATGACTGTGGATAAGTATTCTTCGTGGTTCACCAACCTCTCTCGGTACTTGATGGATATGGTGTCTGATCATTTATTTTGATCTCAGGTCTTTGAGTGAGGATTATAAAGAGATATATAAGACAACATAATAATTATATGTATTCCTATATATGTTGTTGTGTTTTAGTATTCTTTGGTGGTCAAGAGTTTCTTGGATGAGTAGTTACACATAGTTGGTGCCGACAGTGGGAACACGGGAGTTCAGACATCATCAATAGAAAACTGGTGACAGACACTGAGACCTAGATGTATGAGATGTTTCAAGAGGATATTGCAATATTGAGGTCCTACAATTCAAGGATCTCAGGATGGGTCTAGTTATCGTAGGTATATGTGGTGTTACACTTATTATGGAAGGGGATATCTCACATGGGATTGTCTGGCCTATTGTATGGATAATAGAGATATGGTGGATGGGATGCCTAGGCATTGGCAGTTGAATGATAAAGGAGGTTGGTAGGATGTTGGAAATGAAAGTGAGGTTCAGAGATAAGGTATTAGTATAAAAAGTTTTGACATGTTGTCACAACCATCCTTAGGTGGTCCTTATTAGGATTAGGGAGCTGCTGGAGGGGGTTAAGATAGCTGCAAGTCAATAAGGCCCACAATATAGAGGCACTAGGGATGATTAGAGTTATGTTATATGTATTATCTATGTTATATATAGTTTTTATAAATAAATGAGTGATCCTTATTTTCATTATAAAACCCTAGTTTGAGACGTAGAGATTCTATTTGAGACCATAGCTCGACCCTTCCACTTGGAGACTCCTTCTGGAGGTGACTAAGTGATCACATAGTTTCTTCAACATCTTGACTTAAATCTTGGAGTCGATAGTTTCTTTTAAGATATATGTGTATCGATGATGAGGCCTTATGATTTCATCCTCATTATAGATTGGCCATCTACCATTCAATCACATATATACTATTTTAGGAGGATAATGTGGAATTTATATAGTGATGGGACAACGTTTTATTTTGGGTTAAAATGAATCCTGAGTATAGTATAATGGACTCATATATTGGTATGTGCATCCAATTATTCACCAATTTTCTAGAATGACTCTTGTTTCATTGGATGATATTAGATTATAGTTTCCTATATTGGTGGAAGAGTACGAATACATATTTCTTAAGGAGTTTCAAGGCATACATCCCCACTCAGAGATAAAAGTATGCATTTATCCACAGACATTAATTCCATCATTATCTTCCCCCTTATATCAAATTTCTCATGTAGAGATACATGAGATGAGGGTATAGTTAAAGGATGTATAGAAGAAGAGATTTTTTCAGCCAAGTGATTCATCCTGGGCAGCCCCAATTTTATTCTCCATGAAATAAGATATTTTTATTATGTTTTGGTGTGGATTATCATATCCTAAATCACGTGACTGTGAAGAAAAATTATCCACTTCCATGGATCGATGTCCTCTTCAATTAGTTTATAAAGGGCATGAGGATTATCAAATATTGACCATAGATATGGCTATCACCAATTGTCAATAAGGTATGAGGATATACTGAAGATGACTTTCCAATGACATTATGGAAACTATGAGTACATGGTGATGCTTTTTGGAATGAAAAATGCCCCATTAGTGTCCATGGGACTCATGAACTAGATTATTCATCTCTTCTTAGTCTTGTTTATTATATTCTTAATTAATGATATATTAGTGTACTCTACATTTGAGGAGGAGCAAGCAAGATAGATATGAATAATCCTAAATGTACTTTGAGAGAAATAGATTTATGGGAATGTCATGAAGTTCAAATTCTAGATTCAAGAGGTCTAATTTCTGGGATATGTCATCTTAGATGATGTTATAGAAATGTAACTAATGGTGTTTGAGGTAGTTTTATCTTGGGATCCATCTAAGATCCCAACATAGGTGTAGAGCATCCTTGGGTTGGAAGGCTACTAATAGTGATTTGAAACTGATTTCTCCTAGATATCGACTCCCTTTATAGCTTTAACTGGAAAAGAGTATAAATTAATGAGTACATATATGTTCTAATAGGATTTCAATGTGTTTAGGCTTAGGTTTATGAGTTATCCCTTATTGAAAACTTCGAAGTAAAACTGTCAAGTACATAGTATACTGTGATGCATCAATGATGGGTCTTGGTTTTGTTCTTAAACTTATGAGGGTAGTGATTTCATATGGTTCACATCATTTGAGAAACATGCGTAAAACTATTTGGCCCATGATCTTGACCTAGAAGTGGTAGTCTTCTCACTAAATTTGTTGTGAAATTACATTATGGGTGAAATATTTATCATCTATTTGGATAAGATGAGTCTCAATTAAATCATCTCGTAGAATAATAACAACATGAAAGATAGGTTATGGATATAGTTCCTTCATGATTATAAATTTGATATTGACTATACTCTTGGGAAGGGGAATGTAGTAGAAGATTCCCTCAACAAGAGATCATGTTCACTACTATTGATTGAGACATCAAAGAAGTTGGCCTTATTACAGTTATCCTTAGTGGATGTCGATGGTGAATCCAACATCCAGTAGATGGTCGTTACCCCCCATAACTTCTTTAGAGAGTTAGGTATTCTTATAATGAAGATAATGAACATGATACCCTACATACATAAATATCAATTGGACATAATCCTGATGATGTTTATGATAGTGGGGATCATTTCAACCATTTTAGATGATGCATAATGATAAAGATGATATCGTGGGAGGTGGTTTTGAGGGAGATTCATACATATCCTTTATTGATATTTCCATGTTTTTTGAAGATGTGTTAGGACCTCTAACATCATTTTTAGTTTTCATGAATGAAGAATGGGGTTTTACAGTTTGTTCATCGATTCCTTATTTGTCCGCAAGTGAAGGATGTTCACCATGTTCTGGTGGGTTAGTTAAATTCCATGATGTGCCATAGTGGAAGTGTAATGGGATATATATGGACTTCATAATGGGGTTATCATGGAAATATATATTATGAAATACATTTTTGGTGATGATAGGTTGGATTACCATGTTGACTAACAACATAGCTATTTGAGAGTAGATTTCAATAGATATATTAGGATGCCTCTACGTGCAAGATGATGTTTAGATCCCTGCAGTTCCCTCTATGATAATTTTTGGCCATGTTTCTCACTTCCAATATTAGTTATTCAATGTATTTAAGAAAACTATTGGGACTCAATTTCATTTTAGAAAAAAATTTCATCCCCAAAATAATGGCCAGACTAAGAGGACCATTCAAGACCTATAGGACATTATGCAGTCTTATATGATAGACTTTTTTCATGGTTCGTAGGACCAAATTCTATTAGTGTCATTTCACACAAAAAACATATACAATTACACCATTGGTATTTCACCATTTTAGGAATTTTAAGAGAGGAATTGTAGTTCACATTTATGTTGGATCAGCCAAGGATTGTCAACACTTATGGGACTAGAGTTGGTGAAATCCATGATAGAGAAGGTTTAGATAAACCATGAGTGGATGATAGATAAAAAAATCTTCCATATTCCTTATAATGAATCATGAAGGATTTATTTTGAGTTAGAGTAGGGATAACATGTGTTTCTATAGGAATCACCTCAATGTGGGTTGCATAGATTTCACTGGTGCTGAAAGCTATCTTCGAGATTCATAGGCCCATTCTGGATATTATGTAGAGTTGGCGAGGTAGTGTCCCTCTTATATTTACACCCTTAGTTGGACTAGGATCCTTATAACTTCCATGTTTCATAGCTGATGAGTTTCATTCATGAATCATTGCATGTTATTATATGGATTCAACTAGATATCAAGAATATTTCTACTTTTGAAAAGTACCTAGGAGCGGGAGACCCAGATAGATACTAAGTATGCGCATATCTTTGTTTAGTATTTTTTTTGATATATATAATGTAAAACCATAATTTGGGGAGAATGTGAAGTATCGGTATTTTCATGTAAATCATTCAAATATTTATAGTAATATCATTGAGTCTCTATGCTGGAATGACATGTTATTCTGACACCCGATAATCTCAAAATTGATGTTTGAAATATATTAAATATTTTAATTTTACACTCATACAGATTTCCAAAAAAAACATGAATAAATCTCAAATGGGGACTCATATTTTAAATCTAAGTCCAACATTTCGTTTGGAGTTTGATTTTTACTCTATGTGTGGCATAATTTTTGATAGGAGCGGGAGTAAGTGAAAAAGTCATCATGGGCATAAGTAATAAATTAATTGATAAATTAATTTATTTTATTTAGTGACTCAATGACCTAATCATCATCTTTTTAAAAACACATATGAATAATTATTAGGGTTATCCACATATCCATGATAATTGAGAGAGAGCGACGGAGGAATCCTTGGAGAACGATTATTGATCAAGGATCATTCAGACCAATAGAAATGAAGGATCATTCCAATGAGTATGATTAGTATTCATTCATCATCAGTGATCAATCCATATTGCGGTGGGGTGGATGTTTTATAAAGCTTTTCCCCATTTAATTTTTTCTACAATGAACAAGAATCAATCAACTAAAAAATTGATTAATGGATCGTGCATATTAGAGGTATGGGATTGATTTATCTTGGATTGGGTATTTTTATTTTTAATTATTTAAATCTCTTCATTCATCTTTATAATTGAAATAAGTTGAGGTCAACATGAACATTTTAAAATGTTTTTAAATATTTTTTTTCATTTCCTCCCCCGTTATCCACACATTAATCATGAAAAAGTTCCTTGGCCCGTGGTTTGAAAAATACCCAGTAATCAATCGTTGTGTCCTATTTCCTTGCACAATGTTTTGATACTATAGATTCTATTTCATGTTAATGATGGGATCATTATATGATAATAGATCAGGATATAATTTGATGTCTTAATGTTTGTTTTGGAATTTGGTGACTAAGAGATGTGATAGAAGGGTGTTCCCATGGGAATTTGTGGACATATTCAAGTGATAAAGTGATAGAAATTCTTGGTCACATAGATCCACCATCGAAGAGGAGACTGTTGTTGCAAAGGATGGAAAAAAATGGTGGAGGAGATGAATTCATGGAGTTATATGGGTTCTTGAAAATCCTAATATTCATAGTGTGTAATCTGGGAATACAAATCATGTGGGGCCCTGGCTGTAGCCCTATGGATTACGTAGATGGGATAATATCACGTGGCATGTGACATGTGTCACATGGAATATGACTTGACCTGGAGACTTGGTGTGTAACTTTTGAGAACTTGTCTATGCACATGTCTATAATCATATCTAGGACAAGAGTTCACTAAAAGAAATTTATACTTGGACACTATCATGTATGTAGGAACGACCAGGTGTACGCGGACATAATCACAAGTCGTGATACATGGGTAAGGCTTCGTGTTGAACAGAAAAATCATTCAATTGTTGTAAATATTTTTAATTTTTAAAGAATCATTAGATCCCCTTTTCCCTTTAGAATGGAATGGTTTTGTTCGGGTGTTTCCTTGATTCCTTCCCCTAAGGGTTTAGTATGGAATTTCATCACGTGTATATGATTATGATACCATATGAGGAACTTGATACTCTAATGGAGTTGTTGGAATCCCACCATGAGGACCATAGTAAGATAATATATCATCACTATTTTCCCTATGTGGGGTTCTAGGAATCATTGTGGCCAACAATACATAAGCATCAATCCCCTTCATATCGTGTTAATCTAGACTGGGTTATTGGTATACCCCATAGTGCTATGTGTGATATCCATCTATGTATCAATATATTTAGACTTCTAGTGCATACTTCTCTTAGAGAGACCTGACAATCATGAAATATTGACTCGATGCCATTAGTGTTAGCTGAATTCTTGAGTGTGTTCTCCGGGATGGGTGTTATATGAAACCTTCAAGAAGGAATCCTAGTCTACAAATACAATTCTGAATCTACCTAGAGACTTTGAGTCTACTCTAAGTATATTTGTATATTATTATTATATAGGTTGTTGACATGTCCTTGTGATGAGCTGAATACTATTCTTGATTCTTTATACTTAGTGATTTCAGGGTGCCTTAATTAGTATTATTATACTCATCCATGCATGTCCTCTACCTTAACATGTTGTGTCATATGCATATGATCTGTGATTTTCCATGGTTCTTGGTGGACCAGGAGAAGATGGATCTTAGATTTATGTCATACAAACCTTGATTCATAACAGGAGTCAAATTTTACAATAGTCCCCTCTATCTATCATATTGGAATTCTTTTATATTTTAAGTTTTATTTTATTTATCCATTATCGCTTTCTAATATTTATAAATAATTATATTATGGGTTTTAAAAAACCATATATGAATTGGATATCATTTTTATTTTATATTTTGTAATTTTATGGGATTGGAGATGAGTGTGTGTGTGTGTAGGTAACTTATGCTAAGGCCTCATGTGTGAGAATTATACCTACTCGGAGATGGTCATGAGCCCCTGGCCAATTGTTTGTGGGCTTGGTATAGTCTCACTCAGTGTATCACTGGACTGGAGGTCACTAGTGGGTCAGTTCATAACAGAACCAATGCACTGTGAGGATTCTCTAAGAGATCCCAATCATATAAATTTGTTCATATCATATGTCACAAATAAATAATCCTCTATAATAAAAAATACCAAATTTTATAAGCACGTAAATCCAAATAAATATTCACACCAATGAGAGGTTGTTAATACACTAAACATATATGATTAAAATAATTTTAGTCTTCAGATCCAAACCATCATCCAAGAAATTATCATTTTAAACATTTTACATGATTCAATAATATTAACATCTTTATTGAATGAATTGGATCATGTTTTACTAAATTAGAAAAAATCAATATATCATTTTTTATCAACTATCATCTATTTTGATGAGATTGTTATACTTCAAAAATAGGAGTTGAACCACACTTATTGGTTCATCGATACTCATTGACCCATAATTTATCTACATATAATATCTTTCAGATATTAATTATAGAAAATCATCATGAAAATGGGTATCAGATTCATTAATATGTTAAATTAGAGATCTTATAACTCATTTTTTAAAAATATTCAACTCTGATTAAGGCTAGAAAATCCTTCTCAAACTATATAACTCTAGCCTAAATTGATGAGTTTTTCTTAATTCACATCAATTTCAAACAATATATCAACATTTAATAATAATTATTAAAATTAATTCATATTTTATATTATCAATTTTATCTTCATCAAATCGAATGAAACAAAATAAAAAATTTTCCAGCAAGTTAAATAAAATTCAATA
Source organism: Viscum album (assembly GCA_963277665.1). NCBI lineage: Eukaryota > Viridiplantae > Streptophyta > Magnoliopsida > Santalales > Viscaceae > Viscum > Viscum album. The sequence goes on along the minus strand of OY728135.1, from coordinate 367,693,540 downwards.
ATATTACTATTTTTCAGTCACATGTTAACCCAGGGATAGTGATGTTTATTATATTAGAAATTATTCAATAATGAAAAAATGTATTCAATTATTTTTATAACAAATTCCAATTTTATAAAATTTAATCAGACAAAGATTCAAATGGTGAAACAGTCATCTATGAGATTTATTTCAACACTTCACAATACTATAGAAACATTCTAATAAATGAGTTCAAAATAGAAATCGGGGTTTAAATTTGAAAATATACAACGCATTTGTTAAAAAATTAAATTATCTTGATACTTATATTTTTTTAATCTACCTATAAATATGAATAGAATTGACTATTTATGCACCCCAAATGGACTCCAAATTAAATTAAAAATTCAAGGAAAATTTTTAAATAAAAAACTCCATGTGGAATACTAGATTGGTATGACTCACTACATAAGAACCAATGTAATAGTTGAGGAATAAAATTTGATATTTAGATTAATGTTTGGAATTAATTGATGAAAAATCAGGTTTTTTTTATTTTGGGTTTTTTATCACTGGCCAATTGTTTGGGGGATTCAGTATTGAATTTTGATGTTTCAAGGTGGAATATTAGGTTTCTTATGGTTTGTGGTATTTCATGCGTATTGGGTGATCGAGTGTGGTTTCGAGGTAGTACCACAAGCAGTTTAGAATTTGATGTGTCACAAAGTACCCAATATGGGGTATTGGGTGCCTAGAGGATTCAGGAAATGAGATGGTGGTTTTAAAAGGATTATCAGGTACTTAAGGTTCCTTTAATGGGTAAAATATGGCTCAAGGTCCTAGTTTTTAAATAAGGGTACTTTTTAAAATTTTCCTTCTAACATTTATATACCATCCCAACTTCAAATTTTTTTCCATCAGTAATTTTAGATCCCATCTTAATCATCCTCTTGTTCCTAGACTTCCTCAGTATTTTCTTCAGTATAATTAAGTGTTTTTATTTTGTTCATCGCAAAAGATAAGGTAAACCTTCATGATTCAACTAATTTTCTATCATATTATCTTCTCATATATTTCATTTTATCATGGTAAAGAATTTGATATTTTTTCCACTAATCATAGTAAATGAAAACATGACATAGGGCTTCCTCTTATCTTAGCAAAAAGATGTTCTTATAGGTTGATTGATTAATATATTTCGCTATTTTGGTATGATGAGATTGACGTGTAATTTATTTTTTGTATTTTTTCAATATTAGGAGGAAATAGAATATTTTTCAGGTTTAATTAATTATGTCTTGATGTTGTTATACTCTGGAGTTGATTTTTTGAGTTTTTCATCTCGGTTTTTTAAAGGTTTGATATTATTTTGTAATAATGGATGATTACATGGGATATTTTTTATTTAATTATGATATATATATTTTACCTATAGTTATTAGACTTCATTTTATTCATATAGATCATTATAAATATTATATATTTCCTATGTTTATCGTATGTGTCTTTAACCCTTCATGTGAATTTCTTAGATATTTTTGAGATATGCCTACCACTAGTTTTCCTAAATTAAGAATAATATATAATCCTTTATATTATAATTTTAATTGAATTATATTTTAATATTATATTGATATAATACATTAATTATCATCAATGAGTTTTCATTTGAACTATATGTTTGTACTTTTTCAAATTTTCCTTTTTCATTTGACTTGTTATCATGTTTTATATAAAGTTTAATATGTGCAAGAATTTTGTCATTCATTTTAGAGTCTAGATTTAATAGTTAATTCTCATGCGTACTTTGTATATATGATTTTTTTAAGCATTCCAAACAAATTTTTGTATAAGTTTCTCTATATATTCAAGTCTAACATGTTATATATGATGTTTTGTATTTATTTTCATTATAGAACATGTGTAGTATACTTTGTTTTCATAAATTCAGTTTTATTATTAATATAAATAATGTCTGTGTATTCTCTAATGATAGAGAATACAAAGTTGTAATAAATAAATACATACTTACATGGTAACATTTTATTCTATATTGTAAGATTATTTCTTACCACATTAACCTGATTGAGTACTAAGTCATGATCCACACTTAACCTTCAGTTACATGGTTACATCGAATAGGAGATAATGGTTGGGTCATCCAAGTTGGGTGAACATTTTTGGGCCTAAATTGTACTAGGTTATTACATGATAACATGTAGTTTGATGTGTTAATGGATTTTGATTTATAAAATTTTATTTTAGATTTAATTTCATTCAAATACCTTTTTCAAAAACTGTAATCTATTTATAAATATTTTTCATGGGATGTATTTTTATTCTTAATATGGGTGTCCAAAATTCATTATTTTTTATATATATTTTTGTATAATTTTTTGAAGTAAAAATAATGAAATTATAAAATTTAGTATTGGATAGTAATTTAAGACATCTGTTTTAAAAGGAACTCTCTTATTTAAAAGTTTAAATTTTCTTAATGGTTTGTTTTAATAAAAGAAACCAAAATGAGTTAATATTATTTTTCAATTAGTATATTCAAATTTATATTTAAGTCTCTCATTAATATTTTATAGGTTCTATAAATATGATTTGGTTATGAACAATGCTATAGTTGTTAACCTACCTTGGTTGCAACTATTTTACACCTATTTTCATCTCATCCTTTTCCAGTACTATATTTTGCTAGGAATTAGTGAAACTTAGTGTGTTTCTCTAAACCATAGATTTTTTGTTAATGATTGTTAATTGGACCTCCTACGGGACATCATTATCAATAACTCACTCAATGTTGGGCTTGTTGTTTTAAAACATTTTTAGTGGCTATAGTATATAATAAATTGATTACCCATATTTTTGTATAGATTATGTGTAACCTAAAAATATTTTATGTAGATATAATGGTTAATATAACTTATAAGTAGTATGTTTATCTATGGTAATGTTGAAAAAGGTATTTAAAATAATTTACACTATTATCTTGATCATGTGTATTTATTTAATGTTTATATGAGTGTGCTAGAAGGGGTTTATTGTTATTGAATAAATAGGAATGCTATAAATATTTCGTTGATTTTGTATGAAAAGAATGATATTACAATGCCTTGTCTCTTTTATATTAAATATGTCGGACTTAAAGAAATTCATGAATTTATTATACCCCGTTATCTTATTCCCATAGGAATATGATAAAATATTTACCATACTATGTATACCATTTCCCCGTTTCCTCTTGTGATGGGTCGTAAAACCCCAAATTTGTATAAAACACATCTATTTGATAGACCCTAGGAATCGATGCACCGCTCAAAAGGGAGATGAATTTGAAGTGCTATTACTTTATAATTTCATCAACTTAGAATAAAACTCTATGATCCGGTAGGATTTTATCCCCTCAATGTTATAATTAGTCTTACCCAAAGGAAAAAACATAAAAAAAATAAGAAAAATAAACGCATCCTTTTTTCTAGTTTTGGTCCCATTATGGGAACGTACTCCTTAATGTTATCTTTTGCCTGATTTATGTATTTTCCATTAATGATAAACAAAAAAAATTAAGTTGTTCGACTAGTTATAATCCTATAACCATTATCTATTTCCCATTACTAAAAACATCCCACTATAATATTTATTGACTTTATCTAGTTAATATATGATCAAATAAGATGTAAAATTTCATAATAAATTATGGGTTGCTTCAACAACTGGGGTAGATATTTCTTTAAATACTTCAAAAATATCACAGTATGATGTGATAACTTATTTAATATCGTCAACTTCTTTTATCAAATGATAAATTTATATTAGTTTGGATTTCATAAATCATGCATGTTAAATTGATGGTATACTCTTTAGTATCCAATCACTCATTACTTGGGCACTGTAGTTTTTTACTCTCTTAAGAAATCCCACCTTTATTATCAATTTTTTAGTTCTTAGTAAAATCCCCTTTAAAATTAATATGGTATTTCCCTATGTAATTAAAAATCTTGAAGAATCCATATTTAAATTAATTCTAAAAAACATTACATATTAGAATATATAGAATTATCATAACAAAATGATATAATGATATTATATGTTCATTTCCTCAATCAACTACTCACATGATCATATTCCCATAATTACCAATATTCATATCTAATTTATTCTTTATCTTCGATGATATTCCAAAAATACGATTCTTATCATTTTTTATGATATAGATAAATATATTAAGGTAAATATATCAATATTTATCATTGTCTAAATAATTCATATATATATAAATATATATGATAAATCAAGAAGATTCAAGTAGTGACCATAGGTTTTTCATTTCACTAAATCATCTTTGGTTGATTTGTTCCTTAGTTTTTATTTGTGGTGCAACACATGTAATCATAAAACAAATCATTTAATATTTATTTTCATTCACATATTATTCAATTAGATGTACTTTACAAATATTATAATAGTATAACATCATTCTGTATAAATCCAAATATAATATTTTGAAGTTCATTTTTCAACAGAATCAACATCAACATAATTCTCCTCGATTCATTTTGTCTCATTAATTGATGATATTATCTATTGTAAGAATATCATAATAAATTCGTTCATCTTGAATCACAATTAATTTGTGATTTTCAATCTACTAAAGATCATCATGGTTATCTTTATATTTAATTTCCTTAGAATGTTTCTTTCTGTATTATCATAGATTTTTAATACGGGTGAAATCTCATGTTCTCTCCAAATATTTGTCTAAAAAGGAATCTTATGATGTATAAAATTAAACCCAACGATCTTCAAATATAGTATATAAATTTATCAAATTTTCACCCAATGTATTTTTTATAACGATAAATTATCCAAACGATGTCACATATCATCATTACAATGTCTGTGATAATCCTCATGAATCTAGGTATCATCATTATTGATTTAGAAAACATCTATACAAACTCATGAATCATCCTTATAAACACCTAAATAATCCATAAAATTTTTTGTAAATGAATCTTACAGATTTCTTAATGACTATTACAAAATCCTTCATTTTCCATGTTTTTGGACTACAGTCAAAATGACTCATAAGTAATTCCATGATGATCCTTATAAAGTTATAAATAATATATATTAACATATAACCATCCTCATAAAGTATTGAAATAAAAATTAAAAACTCATGACTTCATCATTTTTTGGTATCTCCAATGGTGAATTTAGTCTTAGGAAGTCAAAATGCCTCTAACTAAAAATTACATATTTGATTTCTGTCTACATCACAAAATCCATGATTACTTCGAATAACCATATAACATCCAGAAATAAACATAGATTATAAAAAAAATTATAAATATATCTAAACTCTACAAGAATAATCTTAATATCCTCTAATGATTCTCTATCCTTATTGAAAATAAAATATAATCCTTCAATAATTCTATTTTGTTATTCAATCCCCCCCTTTGGATTTTTTTTTCAACCAAATTCTAATTATTCATCTCTAAAAAAATAATTTCAATAACTCAAAAAATAATATAAAAACATAACCTCCATCAAATAATATGTGCATTGACACCACACTACTAGAAAAGGTAATGCTTTTGATATAATTACAACACTCGGTGATGAGAAATTTTCGTGATGTATCTTGGATGTTCTCCCCCAATATTTTTCAATTTCTCCATCATTTTTAAATACAAAAATCAAAAAATTAACATATTGATAGGTATACCTCTCCCCTATAGACAAATAACAGCCCCCCCCCCCCATTAAAATGTACAAGACACTTTCTCTCACCCTTCAGTGACATATTCCTAAAAATATTGGGGTAACTCCCAAACATTATCATGTGAGAAGAGAATGACGAAAATAGACTTTCATACTCTATTTTTTAAGTATATATCATTTAATTTTCTTCATAAATATATCTAAAATTTATTCTTTAGTGAAAAAATATTTATGTTTCATATTTACATTAACCATTTTTATTTAATAATGTGATATATAATGTCAATGTTCTTGGATCTTGAGTGTAAATAATTATTTTTGGAAAGATTAATTACACTTTGATTATCTAAAGAAATAATAAATGGATTCTAATATTCAGCATTCAAATCTATCAATTTCCCATCTATACATATTATTTTTTTACAAGAATGTGTGGTTGTGATATGATTTGTCTTAGCTACACTCAAAAAACGAAATTATACTTTTTACTATTTCAACTGGCATAGATATCGTGATGATAAAATACTCCACCTAATTTTGACATTCTATTAGTATAATCTCTTTCACAGTCTGTATCTTTGTATCCCTGTAACTTCATGTATGATAATTATTTATACAATATTTTATTTCAAAAGATAAATTTTATTTTGCTTAATATTCTTTTATCTTACATCAAATGAGAGTCTTTGGGATATCTTTGAAACCATACCCAAAGAGACATTAAGAAATATTTATATAGTCCTGATATTGTAAGACAAAGTAGTCTTTCAAATATTTTCCTGAAGTCCTTATTAACACTACATCCATCCTTATCTTCACTCGACATACTACCAACTAAAATGGTTGTAGATATTTATTTTAATGGTTTTATGCTAAATGTATTCAATAATTATTTGTTATATTTCTCTTCTGATAGGAAAGTATAATGATTTTCACATGTAATATGAAATCACAAAAAAAAATTAATCTCACCCAACATAGAGATCTCAAACTGATACTTAGTTTTCATTATTAATTTTTCAAATAAATAATCTTCTCTACCCAAAAATATATTGTCATCAATATATAAAATTATAATTAGATTACATTTAAACCTATATTACACATATAGGTTAATATTAGTCATTACATTTAAAAATTACACATATCTTAAATAAGTATATAATTTTTAATTCCATGAACTATGAGAATATATTAATTTATATATATAACTTTTATAATCTGACACACGATGTTTTTTCTCAAATAAATACCTAGGTTTGTATAATGGAAGCTTCATCTTTGATAACTCCTTTTACTAATAAAATATCACATCCACATGATAATCATTGTAGTGTCTATGGGTTATGATTTACAAAAATGTTCTAACTATTAATAGACTTTATAATATTTGTATATGTTTCATTAAATTCTATTCCATGGATATGTTAGTTTACTCTTCAATCCAATCTAGCTTTATTTCTTAACACTTTACCCTTCTTCCATTCAAATCTAAAAACCCACTTAGTGTCAATCACATTTTTACTTTACGGTCTTATATGAAGTTAACAATTTTATTTATTATAAATCTAATAAATTTCTTAATTCACATCAGTGGTCTACTCCTCATGTTCATCTACTTCTAAAACATTTTGAGGTTCTAATTTTGAAATGATTGCAGTCATATTTTCAAGCCTCCATCTTATTCATATATTAACCAAACCCTCTTTATTTCCAATGATATTTTCCTAGTTAAAATTATAATTCAATATCTAATGCCAGTGATTGTGATTTTAATAATTCTCATCTTCATCATTGGTTTGGTCCTAATTAACACCACTAAAATTCTGCACATTCAAACTTCTTCTTTGATATATTTTTTAGAAATATATATCCTTCCAACTTTACTTAACATGATTCAACATTAACTTATGTATTTCACTAAATTTCAATAAGTTATATATCAAATCAATTACAATATATTTATACAATTTTCTTCTTGAATATATAATTACTTCTATCAGATAATTATCCCATGAATATCTCTTCGTCTTCTTTTTTTCAATCATTCCCAAATTAGTTTTTTTAATATTCATGTAACAAGGGAAAAAAAAAATTAATGTACTTCATAGTTGGATATATTCTTTACCACATTATAGAGTGATTCATGTGTCCTTCATGTCTTGGAAAACACCTGTTTTGAATATGAATACTAGTGAAAATTTCTTCTCTCTGGAATTTTTTTTAATGTTTATGACCAACTATAAAGTCTATTCCAATCCCAAAAATTCTTAATTTATTTATTTATTCTAATCCATTATACTAATTAGTTTATAGTGTAATATAATAAATATTTATTACATTCTTTATAACATAACATTCAAAATAAACACACATAAACTATTTACCATTATCTATTATTTTTTTTTTGATATAAACCTGAAGCTCTTTCTCAGTCTATCAATAGATGATTTTGAACAATTCAATAGCTTATGAATTATGTTTCAGGAAAAATAAATCTTTCATTTGAGTTTATTCATAAGTGAATGTAATAAAAAATATATATCACTATAGGTATACTTATTTCTCATTGTACCACACACATTTGAATCAATAAGTTATATTAAGCAAGTGGATTTGGCCAGAATCTGTTTTTTTTATTTTTAAATGACACTATTAAAGGGTAAGTGTGAACCTGATAAACATCAACAAATTAAAAAAACAAAAAATCAATGTTATCCAAGATAGAAACTATAGGAACTTTCCCCCTAGAGACTACATCATTATGTCAAGCTTCCACTATCGCATGACCGCTCGACTAGCTTCCTCGTGCAAGGTTGCACGAGCCTGGTACTGATGTAAAAAGTTATACTCTCTCATTCCTCCAAATCCTGATGGTTAAGTGCTTGTGAAAAATTCATACTATGACTCCTTATCTAGAGTTGTTCCTCATAGACTATCTATGTGCTTTCCCATACCAGAATCAAAAGTCATATTAGAACGTCACATCCTTGACACCATCGTCCTCAGGAATCCAATAGAGACAAAACCACAACAAGATGCATGGAATCTCTTGCCCTCACATCCCAAAACACCATGATGACCACCACTCTGAATCCTCCTCGAAGAGAGTGATGGTATCATGGGGATAGAGAAGAAAAAAAAACGGCCAATGCTTTGAACGGATCAAGACTCCATGGCCTCCAATGCGGAAAAAGAACACCCAAGACAAAGGAACATGAACAACACAAAACCTAAAAACCCAATCCCAACTCATCCAAATCATCAGATCACTTAACCTTTCACAAAAAAACCTGAAAAACAACATTTCACCAATCAATGGGGTTTCTCAACCCCACTTCCCAAAACACCATGAAAACCACCACTCAAATCCTTCTAGAAGAGAGTGGCAGAGTATTGGATCAAGAGCATAGGAACAAGATTCCATCATTCACGAGCCAGCACCCAAACCACTTCGAACAACAATGTAATCAAACAATACAATTCCTATATGAACCAAACTGGCGGTCTTCTGAGCATTAACAACATGACACGAAAAAAAAGATCCTTAAAAACACCGGATTTCCGAAACAACCATTCAATAACTCCATCATCGAATCATCTTCATCTTAGGCGAAATGAAGCTTTATGGTTTGAAAGGGCCGCTGATCTTTTCTTCACAGGAGTCAACAATAGTGCGGTGGCGGGTTTCTAGCGGCAGAGGTGGTTTTGGTGAGGTGGATACAGGGCAGCAGAAAACCAGGATCTTGGAGTTACTAGAGGGATGTCTGGCATGGATGAGAGTTTTTTAGCTTGTATCCCCCAGCGAGGTAGTGTCGTCTCGGCATAGGTCTCTCGCAGAGGCATTTCTTCTGCGGTGGTGAGGGTTTCGCGTTGGCGCGTTGCAGACAGAGACCTAGCGAGGCAGCATCGTCTCTGCTCGGATCTTCGGTGGCAGCATTTCTTCTATAGCAGTTTGTAGAGCGACCCCCACCTATGAACACAATTCCATATGCGAGATGCTGATTTTGGTGGCTTTCCACCAGTAAGGTGGCGTCGTCTCAACATGGGTCTACCGGTGGCAGAAGCCTAGTGCATTTAATCTCCAATATTTTATGTGTTGATTATACCTTTTCCCCATTTATGGTGTTATGAAAACAAGACCTATTTATATTCTAAGATTGTATTACTCTCTAACCACATCATATTTTGTGATTTTTCTCAAATTACTTATTCCAATTGGTCTTAGTAATGTATCATACAGATTGTTTTCATGTTTGGCACTCAAGTAGTAAGAATTTTTTGGATCACCAATTTCGAATATGTTTTCTTCTTTTCTCTAACCATTGATGATGACTCTTTTATAATGTTAATTATTTACAACGTGTGAATATTTATTAAAAAAACATAATTTTTATTATCACGTAATTTTATCACACTGAAAATATTATATCCCATCCCTCCAACATTGTGATCATATATTAATTTCAACCATTGATCTTTTATATTTCCATTTCCAACTCCCTTCATTTTCAAAGAGATATCATTTCTAAATTTCAATTCCCCCCATCATAGTTCCAAATATTATTTAATCGTTTTAGGTCCCAGAAAATATAAGATTAAGCACTGTTAAGAATACATGGATTTCCTTTGATGCTTTAAATGAAAATTATACAATACGTTAGTTTTTTCTCTTCTTCACATTTTGAATTTCGTTTCTTTTTTCAATATATTTATGTTTTATAAGGATAGTGGTCAGACACTCTTCAATACATTTAATATGTTGTCCACACCTTCCCTACATTTCTTTTAGATGATAAAAACTACTTTTAGTTTCCATACATGCTTAAAATCTACTCACATATTTTGTTCTCTTATTGTTTTGATAGTTGATGCTCTTATTATATAAAAAAACCCACTTGATTCATGAATTCCCCATTTAAGAGACATATTGACAAATTATGAATAGGATATGGACCTCAAAATTCAATAACACCAGCAATATCCACTGGATATTGTTATTTCATGAACAAATAATCTTTGTTTATAATTTTGTTATTAATAAAAACATTGCATTGTGGTTGATTTCTTTGTGGGGAGTATGTTTGTATTTCCACACTATTTCATTCATTCATGTGGAAGAGTGTATCTTATGGAACCCTATGACTTTAATATTTATTTTTGTTTAAATAATATTTATGTGATTGATTGATTATTTCACACACAATAATGAACTAAAAGAAACCCCAATATATTTTATTGATATGAAGAATTAAAATTCCAAGATAAACAAAACTATATTATGAAAATACAATATAAAACATCAATAAGAAAATTACAAGTTGGATAAAAACAAAAGTAAATAAAAATACCAAGAAAATAAAATAATTATCCTTGTGGTTTATGTGAAGATCATAAACTAAATAAAAACTCTAGAAAGAAGACAAAGGTTAGAAATACAATTGGCCTTTTTCAACAGAGGTAACAAAATGGTTGAATGAATTTTGGAAAATCATGTATAACTATATACAATAATGTAATTAGATATATGGATATTATAGCATCCCACCTTTTTATCACATAAACATTCATTACATTTTACAAAACTGAGGATCTTTAAGGATTAGTGTCTTGGAAACCAGGAACATAAAACATGAAAACATAAAACATTATTCTTAAACTATTGAAAGGATCCTCCTTATGTTCATCCTAGGTTCATTACTGCATCTCATAACCTAGGGACATACATCAAAATAAAGGGTCAGCAAAAGGCCAAGTAAGGTAAACAAGGGGAAACATTTACATGTGAACTTGAGATACATCAACAATGTCATAAAAAAAACTTTAAGGAATGGGAAAGAAATCATGAGGCATATCATAATAAAAATAACATTATTCATAACATTATGATGTGGATACAATATTTTACAAAGACAATCATTTCCGTTTCACCAAGGTCCATCCCCAAGGTGTTAATAAAAATTACCAAGGTTATTCACCAAGGTATCAGTCTAAATGGTCATCTCTAGAGATTATGTCTTTACCCAATGCATTAAAGCGCTATCAGGCCGCACCCTTAAATTTTTCTTTATCATTATGTGAGACACATATATCATCATAAATCATTTCATAAACAACCCATTTAGCATAAAATAAATGGGTTTCACTTCATAATGATAACGTTTTAAAAACTGCTTCAAAGACATGATCTTTGTGTCACTTTAAAAACCACAGAAAAAGAAGGTGGGTCTCATGTATGTAAATCCTAGAATTTAAAATAGAAAAACATGGTATATATGTGAATACCGTTATAGAATAGAGAACTTTGATTATTCACTTAATAAAATAAAAGAACATTAGAAAAATAGAGAGACATTTTGAGACGGAAATTCTGCAGCCTAACGGCTATGTTACGAGGTTTTAGAAAACATTGAAAAGAGAGGGGACATGGATCAACCACTCATAAATTATCCATAAAACAGTAGGGGAACAGAATATAAAGGATTTAAGAACATTTTAAAGAAATTTGAAGGAAATACCATTTGAGATGAAAAATATGGAAGGAAGACAAAAATTAGATTTCTCTTATGAAAATTCGGCAGCCTAACAGCGTCACTTAAAATTCAACAAAAATTAATTGACGAGATCAAATAGGTTCTCTCATCATATGAAAATAAAAGTTAATTATGATAGATATAGAGATAATACCCCAACATAATAAAAAGGTACTTTAAATACTTTACATTAAAGTAGAACTTTTAAAAATGAGAATGGTGAACGAATCCCTTAAAAATTCGGCAGCCTAACGACGCCACTTAAAACTTCAAAATAATGAATTGAAGAGATAAAATAGGGTATCTTATAATATTAACATAATAGTTCAGTATGATAGATATAGATATCATACCCCATCAAAATGAAAAGGAACTTGAAATACTTGACATGAAAATAGAACTTGAGAAGGGTGAAAGAATCCCTAAAACATTCGGAAGCCTAACAGCGCCACTTACCATTCTAAAAATGAAATGATGAGAGGAAGAGGGGGTCTCTAATAATATGGACATGAAAAATAAAGTAGTATTAATATAAATGAACATCCTACAATATAAGAGCATGGAGCATAAAAGAAATGACATAAAAGAGATTACTTGAAAAGAAATAGGAAGGTAGGATCCCTTACCTTAAAACGTAACTCTTAAAACACAAAGGTTGGGACCTTGAGGGCTTGGGTACACCTTGGAAGGACTCCTTGGGAGGTAATGAGACTAGATCTTAGTTGGGGGAGAGTTTGGAGTCGAATAGATGAGAGTATGGCTTGGTATTTATAGGGAAAGTGAGGGGACAAGCCATTAATGCCAAGGGACACATCATTTTTGGTTTTGGAAAAACCATGGGCTTGACCATGGTATTTTCCAACGGTATTGGCCTCTTGGGACACCTCTTACCTTATCTTACTATTCATAAGTCGACCATATTGATTAAATACTTAATAAATCATTTAATGATGTCATTAAACACCCGTAACTTAAAAACTGTATTTTCACTTTTCATCGAAAATTCAACTTTCTCAGAAAAATCCCAAAATTTCACCTTAACAAAATATCGATGCTCTGATTTCAAAAATGAACTCTATTTTATAAAAATAATTTTCTAAATATTTTTAATTTTATTTTTAAATAAATACACTATTCACCAAAAATTCATTTTTTTAGAAAAATCCCCAAAAATTACCTTAACATAATATCGATCCTCTGAGTTCAAAAATGAAATCCATTTTATAAAAATAATTTTCTAAATATTTGTAATTAAATTTTTAATTAAAAAACACTATTCATCTGAAAAAACTAATACTTGACTAATAATTTATGAAACCGTTATTTAACCATTTTATTGAATCACATTACTTAATCAAGGTGCCTAGATTATATTAATGATTTATTTAAGTGAGATTACTAATCCATTTGGTCACATTACTAATCCTAAGCATAAAATCACTATTCATAATTTACTATTCATAAAAAATTAAGTTGATCTTATTAGATTCTAAATTTCATACTGAACATAATTGTAGAAGACCATTTTTTGAAAATCATTACACATTTTTAATTATTTAAGGTTTACATAAACATTTTCAAAATATCCTTTTTCTAAAATTTACCAAAAATATTCATACTATATTTATCCAGACATTTGCAAATTCATAAACTTCATCATAAGAAGAAATCAAAAATTTTATTTAAAACAAAAGATTACACATGGCAGTTACGGTCTTCTTACATAGCCCCTTATCACACAATCATAGGACCTAAGTGTAAGGTGTGCTAAGGTGAGAGAATCTAAGGGCGGCTCGGCCAACATTTCATGTGTATTAATTTCTATTAGTTTGAACTTCTCGCGAAGTTGATTCCATTCTAGCTTCACACGATGAAGTTTGGCTTGGATTTGTTCTAGAGCAAAGCACAGTGGGGCTACCTCCTTCCCAAGTTCTGTTAGATGGGCTTCGATTGGTCCAAGACTACTAGGTGAGGCCATGAAATCTTATTTCTATATTAATTAACCAAGACCACTTGTTTTTAGAGACAGTAGAAAACAAAACGTTTAGTTTCCAGCATTCATGTTGACCAATGGTCATATAACAGTCAAAACCCAACAGTCTCATTTTAATTTTTCTCATGTTATCCAATGAAACAGTTTTGTTGAGTATAAAAAAAATAACCCACAAAATTAGGAAACAAGATTTATTCAAAATTTCAGGTGGTTACAATCGTCCCCCCTTAAGAAATTGCATCCTTGCAATTTTTAAAATTGGGTTTTGAAATTTCATTGAAAGTCCCACACCAGAAAAGGAGATAGTAAAACTATTACTTTCAAAGAAATAAAGGGAAGTAAAGATGTCACCCAAGTTAACCCATACTAGGATCCCATGTAGGAAAACCTGGACATGGAGGAAAAAACAAAGGGTCACGTTCTAAGGGAGAGTGATAGAAAACATGATTAGGAGAAAGTTAACAACAAGAAAATCACAAACTTGTGATGGGTCAAACGGTATTTGATTTCCTAGTAAGAAATGTTAAAAGACAAAGTTTTTTGTTTTATGTTCCTTTTCATAGATTTGAGGAATTTATTTACTACATAGAATAAAAACATAAAGAAATATACCTACCTTCAAGTAGAGTTTTATCCTTTAATAAGTTTCTACCAAAAATAATCTTTTCTCCAAACGATGAGCATTCAAAAACACTTGGTCTCATCAAAAGCACAAGAATAATATTCTAGAGAATTACGTATTCCAAAAAAGAAAAACTATCTATCTTTAAACATTTATCCCAAAAAATAGAAAGGGTAAGATAAAACAACTCTTCAAAAAGAAATAATCCCATAGGAACGGAAACTACTTTTAAATCTTCAAAGTTCCACGGTACTACCCAGAGTTCCTCATAGACCATTCTGTAAATAACTGTCCTTAAAATTCCACAAAATAACCCAAACTAAGATTGAAACCCAAATACAAGAAGGACTTGATAACATAGTCTTCCAAGATAAACTTTATCATTCATCTCCAAACAACATCAACCACTCCTAACATCTTATAAAAAAAGTAACTATCCTAAACATATTTTCCCCAAGATAGGTCAATCATTTCCATAAGTAACCTATAATACAATAAGTTCACCTTCAAAATATAATTCAACCTTTACTCCTCAAAGAAAATAGCGTAGTAATCTATTTACCTCCATCAAACAGGGTTCCCAAAATAGCGAACATCTTCAAAACTAATAATTATCTTTTAATCCCCCAATCATCTCTCTCATATTAAAATAGAAATCATCACATTTCCTATCACATTGGTTGTTCAGACATGTTCTTCCATTTCCCGCCATTAACTAAAGAAAGAAAGTACAATTACGGGCTTAAATACTTAGCCAATAATCATTAAAAGGAAACTTTAAGCATAGAAGGATAAACTTGTAGAAGAAAAGTATACCCTAACTTTTGATCCCCTAGGTCCCAATCTCGGTTATCCATGATAATATATTCTTATGTGAATCATTATTTTATTTCTTCTTTGTTCCTTTAATAATGGTTCATACTAAACTTTCATTACATTTTACAAAACCGGGGATCTTTAAGGTTTAGTGTCTTGGAAACGAGGAACTTAAAACATGAAAACATAAAACATTCTTCATGAACACTTGAAAGGCTTCTCCTTATGTTCATCCTAGTTTCCTTACTGCATCTCATAACATGGGGACATACATCAAAAGAATGGCTGAGCAGAATGCCCAGTAAGGGAAACAAGGGGAAACATTTACATGTGAACTTGAGATACATCAACATTGTCATAAAAATAACTTTAAGGAATGAGAAAGAAATCATGAGGAATATCATAATAAAAATAACATTTTTCATAACTTTAATATTTGGATACAAAAATTTACAAAGAAAATAATTTCCGTTTCACCAAGGTCTATCCCCAAGGTGTCAATAAAAATTACCAAGGTTATTCACCAAGGTATCAGTTTAAATGGTCATCTCTAGAGATTAAGTCTTTACCCAATGCATTGGAGCGCTATCAGGGAAAACCCTTAAATTTGTCATTATAATCATGTTAGCCACATATATCATCATCAATAATTTCATAAACAACCCATATATCATAAAATAAATGGGTTTCATTTCATAATAATAACGTTTTAAAAACTGCATTAAAGACATGATCTTTGTTCACTTTAAAACCCACAGAAAAGGAAGGTGGGTCCCATGAATGTAAATCCCAGAATTTAAAATAGAACAACTTGGTATATATGTGAATACGGTCATAGAAGATATAGATTTTAGTATTCACTTAATAAAATAAAATAACTATAGAAAAAGAGAGAGACATTTTGAGACGGAAATTCTGCAGCATAACAGCTATGTGACGAGGATTTAGAAAACATTGAAAAGAGAGGGTACATGGGTCACCCACTAATAAATGATCCATAAAGTAGTAGTGGAACAGAATATAAAGGATTTAAAAAAAATTTAATAAAATTTTAAGGACATACCATTTGAGATGAAAAATATGGGAGGAAGACAAAAATTAGATTTCTCTTATGAAAATTCGGCAGCCTAACGGCATCACTTAAACTTCAATAAAAATGGATTGATGAGATCAAATAGGGTCTCTCATAATATGAACATAAAAGTTCAGTATGATAGATATAGAGATAATACCCCAACACAATACAAAGGAACTTGAAAGACATGACATGAAAGTAGGACTTTGAAAAATGAGAAAGGTGAACGAATCCCTTAAAAATTCGGCAGCCTAACGGCACCACTTAAAAATTAAAAATACTGAATTGAAGAGATCAAATAGGGTATCTCATCATATGAAAATAAGAGTTCAGTATGATATATATATATAGATCATACCCCCAAAAAAATAAAAAGGAACTTGAAATACTTGGCATGAAATTTGAACTTGAGAAGGGTGAAAGAATCCCTAAACAAATCGACAGCCTAACAACGCCACTTAAAATTCTAAAAATGAAATGATGAGAGCAAGAGGGGGTCTCTCATCATATGAACATGAAAAATACAGTAGTATGAATATGAATGAACATCCTCCAACATAAGAGCATGGAGCATAAAATAAATGACATAAAAGAGATTACTTGAAAAGAAAGAGGGAGGTAGGATCCCTTACCTTAAAACATAACTCTTAAAACTCAAAGGTTGGGACCTTGAGGGCTTGGGGAACCTTGGAAGGACTACTTGGGAGGTAATGAGACTAGAGATTCGTTGGGGGAGAGTTGGGAGTCGAATGGATGATTGGATGGCTTGGTATTTATAGGGAAAGTGAGGGGACACGACATTAATGGCCAAGGGACACCTCATTAGTGGTTTTGGAAAAACCATGGGCTTGCCCATGTCATTTGCCCATGGTATTGGCCACTTGGTACACCTTATACCTTATCATACTATTCATAAGTTGAACATATTGATTACATACTTAATACATCATTTAATGATGGCATTAAACACCCGTAACTTAAAAACTATATTTTCACTATTCATCAAAAATTCAACTTTCTGAAAAAAAACCCAAAATTTTACCTGAACCAAATATCGATGATCTGATTTCAAAAATGAACTCCATTTTATAAAAATAATTTTCTAAATATTTTTAATTTTATTTTTAAATAAATACACTATTCACTGAAAATTCATTTTTTTAGAAAAATCCCCAAAAATTACCTTAACATAATATCGATGCTCTGAGTTCAGAAATGACATCCATTTTATAAAAATAATTTTCTAAATATTTTTAATTATATTTTTAATTAAAAAACATTATTCATCCGAAAAAAATATTACTTGAATAATAATTTATGAAACCGTTATTTAACCATTTTATTGAATCACATTACTTAATCAAGGTGCCTAGATTATATTAATGCTGTATTTAAGTGAGATTACTAATGCATTTGGTCACATTACTAATCCGAGGCATAAAATCACTATTCATAATTTACTATTCATCAAAAATCAAGTTGATCTTATTAGACTCTAAATTTTGTACTGAACATAATTGTAGAAGACCATTTTTTGAAAATCATTACACATTTTTAATTATTTAAGGTTTACATAAATTTTTTTAAAATATCCTTTTTCTAAAATTCACCAAAAATATGCATACTATATTTATCCGGACATTTGAAAATTCATAAACTTCATCATAAGAAGAAATAAATTTTTTTATTTAAAACAATGGATTACACAAGGTAGGTATGGTCTCCTTACATATCCCCTTATCACACCATCATAGGACCTAAGTGTAAGGTGTGCTAAGGTGAGAGAATCTTACGGAGGCTCGACCAACATCGCACGTGTAGTAATTTCTATCAGTTTGAACTTCTTGTGAAGGCGATTTCGTTCTAGCTTTACATGATGAAGTTCGGCTTGGGTTAGGTCCAGAGCAAAGCCCAGTGGGGCTAATTCCTTCCCATGTTCTGTTAGATGGGCTTCGATCGGTCCAATACTACGGGGTGAGGCCATAAAATCTTCTTTCTATTTTAATTAACCAAGACCACTTGTATTTAGAGACAAAAGAAAACGAAACGTTTAGTTTCCAACAGTCATATTGACCAATGCTCATATACCAGTCAAAACCCAACAGTCTCATTTTAATTATACTCATGTTATCCAATAAAATAGTTATGTTGAGTATAAAAAAATAACACACAAAATTAGGATACAAGCTTTATTCAAAATTTCGGGTCATTACAGATATAATGTTGTTGGACATATAGTTATTTAATATATGTCAAATTAATATATATGATCATTGGATATATGGTAATTGAATAAACTTTGTTCCAATAGATATATTTATGCTATGTAATTGATAGTAATAAATTAAAAATGATATATTTCAAAAATAATAAATAATATTCACGAAATAAAAGAAATTAATTTGAATACTTTTATTCATTATAAATTAATTTATTTTAAAATAAAAAATTGATAGATCAATAAAAATTGATTGATTATATGATAAATAATCGGATATGATTATGTGAATATAGTGTTAAAAGTGTAATTATTAATTATTTTATTCTTCTTATTTTATGTATTTTTTTAATAAATTAAATGTTTCACTATTTTGGAATGATTTTAATTAAAAAATCATTCTTAAAAATAAAATAAATTTTATTTCATCAAATGGTTATATTTTTTTATGTGATAAGAATAAATCTATTTTTAGAGTTAAAAATAATTTTTTTATAAAAATTTTATTTATGCATTACACATTTTTAAATTTGAAATTAATTTTTAACCCATTTATATATTAAATATTATAAAAATTAATTTAAATTTAAAATCATCTATTCAAAATTAGGTAATAGGTTTAATTTCATTTCTATTCTAAATAAAAATTTACCAATTTTAATGTTAGTCACCTCAACAATCGAAAAAAGGTAAAAATGATAAATAAAGGGATAAGCATCAAACCAAATATCAAAAGGTATTGTCTAAATTTTATTGGCTAAGTACATTATCAACCTACGTTATCTTGTCTTTATTATATGTAAAATTTGGAGCCACATTCCTTTGAAATGATATTCCTTTTATATTAAGAAATTATTATTTACAAAACAAATGTCATTCTGCTCACCTATAAAAGGACCCCTCATTTACCCAACATAACTGACACATTTCATTCAAATGTATTATGAATCCCTAACCAAATTTTCTCCATACCATTCCTCTCTTATGTTTTGAAACCTCTTACCACAATAATAATTCTTAAATCCCTATTTTACATGGGTCCCTCTAAGAGAAGGTTTATGTGTTCAACATAAGTATTATCTTTTCCCTGATCATTTTTCTACATATTTTTCATCCAAATCATATTTAATCATATTTATCATTTTATTAACATGTTTTTAAAATCATTAATCTTTTATGAAAGAGATATTATTACTATAAATTAATATGTTCTTATTCATTTATTTTTTGGGACATGTTCTAGTTTGGGTCATTTTTAACACTTATATAAATGATTTTATAATGATTACATTATGAATGAATAATTAAAAATAAATATTGGAAATTTAAGGTTACAATTCTTAATTTAATATGAGCATAAATTTATATAATGTTTTTATATATAGGTATATTCATTAATAAAATCAATTCTTCTTATTGAATTGAAATTAAAAACACTATTTTTAAGAGTTCAATGTGAACCACCTTTATATGTTCCATGAAATGACCATGTGACTCAATAAATATATCAAAGGAATAATATATAAATCACCATGAAAATATTTTGGGTGATTAACCAATGATCAAGGTATAATAACTAAAACCTTTAAACCAAAATATGAGAGGAAAAATAGAACAATTAACACAAGAATATTAATTTTAGAAATATAAAATTTATATATGGGTAATATGAAATTAAAAATGATTAAAATCAAAATATATAAGAATGAGTTTCTCATTTATATGAATAATAAACCTAAATATATTATACATGGACTTATATCAAGTCTGAACAAGCAGGAATATGATGTAAGGGTTTATTTTCAATGAAAGTGGGTCCAAATTTCCAACAAGGGATATTATAAGATATTTATTTGATAATCCCCATTTATTTGAATATAAACTGGTTATACAATAGTTTTAAATGTATTATTACAACTTTCCCTTCCTTTTGTACCCAACTCAACAAAACGGATGCTTATATGTGGTTTTGACCTTATCTCTTTTTTTCAGCCAGGACATTTTTAAACCATGGGTATATTATTTGTATTATTATATTTATGTCTTTAAAAATACATAAATTATTTATTAATACCATTTTTTATTTTATTTTAATTTAATTTCAGAAATTTTAAATGTATGTTTTTAACATTTTTTACATCGGTCTTTTTCTCTTTACATTGACACTTCATACAAAAGTATGAAAAGAATCTTTCTTTTTGGCATTTTCTTCATGAATTCCTTATACATTAATCTTATTAATTTTATTTAAAAATAATTCTCTCCCTTTTTATGGTTTTAAAATTTAATATCTAATCAAAACAAAATTATAAAATATTTTCTTCTTAAATTATAATTATCAAGGAGTAGATATTTCTACTTATTTTTAAATAAATTTTTAAATTGTATTATAAAAGTGTTTTTTCTCTACGTAAATACATTTTAATTTTAATTTTATTAACTAGTAATATGATTTAATGACACCATATGACTTCTTTATATTTTTTTTCTTGTAAACATGTTTTTGGGTCACTATTATAGAACCTATTTCTTCCTCATGGGATAATTAATATTTGATAGAACAATGAATGTTTTCAAGTTCTTATGGAACACATATGAATGGTCGATAATTATGAAATGAGTGGGTCTATTATCTCCCTCCAATTCAT
Source organism: Viscum album (assembly GCA_963277665.1). Taxonomy (NCBI): domain Eukaryota; kingdom Viridiplantae; phylum Streptophyta; class Magnoliopsida; order Santalales; family Viscaceae; genus Viscum; species Viscum album. The sequence continues at coordinate 367,671,935 of OY728135.1, read as the reverse complement.
TGATGAAATTTATATATCTTATGAGATCTTCCTTGAAGATGGGAGGTTATCCCATTTCCATTTTGTTAAGGGGTGTGGGTGGTTATCCCAAGTGTACTATGTTAGGTGTTGGTTGTCAGTATGGCCCATTATGATATAAATGTATTGGTGGGGTTAATTCACATATGTTATGATTCAAATGCTTATTTTTCGTTCCAATTTATATTTTTATGAAATTTACCTATGTTATATTTTCTGGGAATTTGATAACTGCCTTATGCTTCCACACTATAGTGAATCATTTCATTTGTTATGCCATAGGACAAATACCATGGATCATGTTTTTTCAATATATGTTTGATTATGTATTGTTATATTATATTTTTCTATTCGTCTTCATTATGTTCTCATACCCATATAATCATCATAAGATCATTTGTTATCTTTGTTTTTTATCAAATGAGTTTACTCATACAAAGAATTTGAGATCTCCCTTTCTTATTGTTCTATTTCCTCTAGTTATGAAGAATATTATTATGTATGGTATGTCTATTAGGTTATAAAATTAAATATTATTTTGTTGGTTATTTTGAATAATATATTTAAAAAAATTTTATTGTGTATATAGTCTCTAAATACACTAAACATTAAGGCTCTGTAGTGTAATATACTATGATATGTAAGGAATATTCATATAAAATGTTGTATTGTGTATGTTATTCTAAAGTCACGTTCGTTGGTATCAGAGCGGGGTTTAGTTATTTGGTTGAATTATAATTTGATAATTAAGATGATATAACCTAGAAAACATACATTTTACTAAAATTAGCATAGGATAAACCTAAAATTTTATAGGTATAAAAGAATGTGTTATGAGATAAGATATATTAAAATTGATTTTTATTTATTATATGATTGTTTATTTTGATCAATATTGCTTGATAATAAATCTAACCTTTGTAGTTTTATTATATTTTTGGAACCAGGAGGGATCAAGTTAACAATTATTATGATGGATAATTTAAAGAATTCCCTAATGAGAGACCAATTAGGATGGGTGTTGGAGTGAAAAAACACATTATTAAGCTCATGTAACTCTCTCAAACTATGAATAATGACATCAATCTTATTGATCATAAAGACATTCCATGTATCATCCCTCTATGTGGTCCTTCTTACAGAAAAATCCACCCTCATTTAGTGAGTATTATAATTCACTAATTTATTTAATGGATAAATACAATAGAATATATATTTTCTATTATCCAGTTCACAAAACCTGAAAATAATGGAAATTAAATCTTATAATCGGTAGGCCAACATTAATCATATGTGGTAATAATATTATATCAACTCCATTGAATTGAAGGAGTCTAAGAAAATATCTTTCAATAAGTATTTTCTTCAAAATGATCTCACTATAAGGGAGCAATAATTCTAAGAGTTAAATGAAAATGAGGATAAATCCATTGGTACCAATGAAGAATACTTTAAACTTTTATGGTATGATTCTAGTTTTATAGTTAAACCTAAAAAAACAGATCATTTCATTATTGGATTAAAATTAATTCATTAGAGGTTTTTTATATAAGGGACTTTTATAGCTATCAATAAATCATTTGATAGGCCCTCAACATTTAAATGTAGATTTTTGATTTCCATTTATCTCATGGTTTTTGGGAAAAAATGGTAAAAATATTTTTTCAAGGAAAATAAAATAATATAATCCATATAGAAAATAATTTTAATCTTTTTATATGATGGAAAATTGGGAAGAAAAAATAATGGAAATTGACTTAAAGGAACAAATAAATTCTTAAAGTGTATAAGAGGATGTCATCAATCACATGAATTCCTATGTGATTTGATGTGACTGATGAATAAAATTGATGAATGTTAAGATCTTCCTAATGAACCACTAACACAATGATTTAGTTATAAGGATTATTTACATTACACTAATAAGTGATCCAATCTAAGGGATAATTATGATAATTAATTTCAGAAACCTCTTAATCTAAGGGATAGATGTAAGTATAATTAAATCACAACTAATAAATGGGGCATGAAAGGGAATTTTTAAAGTCTACACTCATCATCCAATCTTTATCTGAAAATGTATTAATTTATTCTTATTTAACCCATAATTTTATATCTATATAATTTTTGAAATATGTAAAATTTCCACTCGTATGACTAGTTCATTAATTATTGGTGAAAATTTCTAGTAGTAAAACAATTTAATCCCAATACTATAACTTTTATATGATAGAATTTTATGGGATTTTTTCCATTAAAATATTATTATTCTCCTTCCAGTTGAGTTTTATGTGATGTTTGCGTATGGATTGACTTTCTGTATATAAATACCATATCCATTATTGACATAGGGAAGTTACATTTCAAACTCTAAATCAAACTATGACCATATGTAGATGCATGGATGATTGTTAAATTCCATTGGAAAACACTTTCATTTTATTGTATTTAATAAATATTCATGAGGTGTATCTATATAAAATGTATGGGTATAAACCAAACATTCAATATTCACCTATTGTTTAGGAATATATCGATGCATTTATTGAAGAGTTTACATGTCTTCCTAGAGACTATGTGGTTATAATTTCAATTGAACTCAAACCTGATGGGATTCCTACATAAAAAAATAATTATAAATTTTTCTAAAATAAATTAAATTAATTGATTAAGAGACTCTAAGAGAGACTAGATAATGGTTTTATACACCCAAGTACTTCACCATGGGGTTCACCAGTTCTCTTTATTAATAAAAAATATGGATCAATACATCTTTTCCTTGATTATTATGATCATAAAAAGTTAATAATAATGAAAATGTTTACTATACCCCCTATTAATGTATTATTTGATTAGATTTTATCATCTAAATACATAATAATGATTTACTTTGATTTTTAAATAATCAATTAAGGGTGAAAATAGAGGTTATATCAAAGATAAACTTTTTTATAATATCTATACATTATTAAATAATAGTAATTACATTTAGACCTAAAAATTTCCATACAATATTAAAGGATATGATGAATAGAGTATTTAAAGACTATCTTGATTTGTTTTTGTTAGTATTTATATATTATATTTTCATATATTCCATGAATAAGGAAGAGCATGATGATTATTTGAGTGTTGTGTCCAAGAGCATGATAAATGAGAAAATTTATGAAATGTTCAAGTGTGAATTATATCTATATAATCATTCATTATTAAGTCACATAATCATATGTGTGGGTATATCAATGGATAATTCATTGATATAGGTAGTTGAATAATGGAATAGACCAACCACCATAATAAATATCGATAGTTTTCTTGAATTTTCTAGCTAAAATCGATGCTTTGTGGGAAATTTCTCATGGTTTTCAAATTCATTAACAAATTTATCCTAGAAGGGATTCATATGATATTGAAAAAATTAATGTGAATAAAATTTAAGGGATCTTAAGATATGGTTGGCCATAGTGCCTGTACTCGAATTACACTATAGTGGGTTTGGGTTTATGATTTACAAGGATGGATTATAGTATTGATTGAGATGTGTCCTCATGAAAAATGTATTAGTGGTAGTTTATGTGTCACATTAATTAACGTTACATGAAAAAAATTAAATGAGGCAAGATTTGGGGATAATAGTGGTAATATTTTCATTAAATATATGAAGGAATTATCTTTATGTTGTAAAGTATGATATTTACATAAATCAAAAAATTATTTACTATATATTCATGTAGAAGGAGTTGAACATGTTCGAAAACAAATGTATGGAGTTTATCAAAGACTAGGAATACTCAACACATTTCCTCCCAGATAAGGTAAACATGGTGGTTGAAATTATTATCATAAAGGATTGTGTTTCTTTATCACTGAAGTGGATTGAAAAATATAAAATGCTCATATATATGCAATGTTTTAACATTGACACCATAAGGAATGTAGATAAATAATATATTTCTCAAATGGATACTCAACCATCCATACATTGGAAAATAAATGAAAAAATAAATGAGGATATGGTGATACAAAATAAAGTAAGGAATATTCTTGTTTTCAATGTTGAAAATGATGGAATGATAATATTTAGGAAACAAATATGTGTCCCATAATGAACACAATTTATTGATATATTAGATTGTAAACATATTTCATTATCATTTATCCATCCTAGAATCATAAATATGTATATATATCTTAAGAATAATTTTAGGTGGGACAACATGAAGAGGTAGATTGCAGAATATATATCACAATTCTTGGTATAATCACAAGTTAAGGTATAATTTTATGAGTCTATACAGATAATGAAACCATTAAGCGTACCTATATGGAAATACGATATCACAAATTTTTATTTCATCCCAATACTTATAATGTTCATAAAAATATTTGGTTTATATTATATTTTCTTATAAAGTCAGAACTATTCATTGTTCATCTAGAATATTTCTCGCCAGATAAACACTCTAAGATACATAATGTAAATTTTAAAATCATAAACCATTCAATTTTATCTAACAAGGAATCACAACTTTTATCAATGTTTTTAATATTCTATCATTAATCATTAAATATATAGTTTATCTTTAGCACTAATTTTCATCCACAAACTAATGGTAAATCTGAAATAACCATTCAACTCTAGAAGATATGATTTGATTTTATTCAGTCAATTTCAAATGAATTTGGGATAAAAAAACTTACCCAATTAGTGTTCTCCTAAAAAAAATATTTCATTATAGAATTAAAATGGAATGATTTGGGTCTCCTTATATGAAGAGTTGTAAAACTCCAACATGTTTGGAGGAAGCTAGGTAGATAAAGCTGTTAGGACTAGATCATCCTCAAGATGTGTAACTATTCGATGTTATATTACTGCCGTATAGAGTTTAAAAACATGATATTTCTCCAATCATTAGAAAGAAATAATCTTTGAAACTAGGTATAAAGTACTCTTTGGAATATCACTTTGGATGTAGGTTACAGGATTCATAAATAAGGTAAAGTTATGTCCTAGATATATAAAACCTTTTGAAATTGGTGATCATGTTTGGATGGTATCTTATTTTCTTTCACTTCCATCATACCTCTCCTAAATGAATTATATTTTCCATGTATGAATACATAGAATACAAATAGTTGATCCATGATGAGTACTGAAATTAGGGGTGTCACAGTTGGAACATGATCTCTCTTATGGGGAACGCCTTATATAAATATAGGCTCATAGAGATAATGTATTGTGAAACAAGACCACTCGAACGGTTGAATTTATGTGGAGGAATTATATGTTTGAGGAAGTATTTTGGGAAATTCAATATGTAATTATGCATAAGAATCCATGAATATCACAACTAATTTAGTGTAATTTCAAGTGAAAAATTCGTTTATAGGGGTAAAATGTAACACATTAAGATTTTAGTATATATTTCATTATAAATAAAATCTTTGTGATCGATTATTCACTTCTTATGCAACATTAGACTCAAAAACAATAATATAATTTATTAATATGTTATATTTATATGAAAATATAAACATAAATATATTATAATAATATAATATAAAATATGATTTCAATAATTAAAATCGGGATTGACCACAAGGAAATAAAAATACAAAAAACATGAAATATTTTACCATGCAGTTTTCCATGAAGATAATAAGCCTAATTAAAATTACAAAAATAGGAATAAAACATTTGAAATATGATTGAAATTATGATATAGAATTAAGAAATATGGTGAATAAATTTTAGTAAAGCATGTATGAGTGTATATAAGAATGAAATATGCCTACTGAATATATTGTCATTGGACTGATGTCAGTTTGATATAAAATCATTAGATATACATACATTGGATCAAATCTTACCCAATAAGAACATTTACATTATATTCTTGTTTTTAAGAAATTAAAAGTTATATAATTTATAAATAATAAATAATTCACCAATTAAATAAACTAACAATAAATAATTAGAATAATTTTATTCATTGTATACTATTTTTTATTGAAATATTTATTTGATTCTAAAATTGATGGATTTAAAAAATTGAATGGTTATAAGATAGATAGTGTGATAATATTAAATTTATTTAATGTTAAAAGGGATAATTTTTAGATATTTTGTTTTCATTATTTTTTGGATATGTTAGTAATAATTAAAATTGATCACTATTAAGGTATAATTTTAATAAAAATATATTTTTTAAATATATATAAAAATAAATTTCAATTCATTTAATTAATATATTGGTAAGGAATATGAATAAATATATTCGTGGGCTTATTATTTTATGTTTCAAAAATTCATTTTTATGCATTATTAACTTATTAATTTAGAATTATTTCTTATAGATTTTAAATATTGAATAAAATGAAATATATTTTATATTTATAATAATCAATTACTAATTAGGTAGTAAGGATAATTTTATTTATAATCCAAATTATAATTTACTAAGGTAAAAGTTTGTCACCTCAGTAAAGGAATAAATAATGAAAAAAATGTCAAATCAATGGATAAAAGGTATAAAATATCTCCAAAAATAATATTTAATTTTTCATATAGGGGAAAATTTTCTTATATTTATGTTTAATATTTGAAAATATTAGTTTAACATTCCTTTAAAATTAATTTTCTTTTATAATAAGTAATGGTATTTATAAAAAATGATGCTACTCCCACATAAAAAAGGACCCCTCACCTACCCACCACTGACTACAAAATTCCTTAAAATGTATCTTCGATACATACCAAAAGAATTTCCCTAAAAATTCATCAACATTTGGGAACCTTCGGTCATAATAATAATTCAAAAATCCCTCATTTCTAAGGGCTCCTATAATAAAATATGGGGTTTTTTAATGTAAGTGTTATATTTTCCTTAATCATTATTAAATATATTCCTTATACACATATTATTAAATATGATTTAAAAATTTAATAACAAGTTTGTTAAATTATTAATCTCTTATAAAAGTGATATTGTTACTATACAACAAGATATTCTTATTCGTTCAGTCATTATAATGTGTTCTTTTTTGGGTTCATTCTAACACCAACATGAATGATGTTATAAAATTTATGCCATGAATTAATAATAAAACATAATTAATTCTAATATTTATTTATATTGATTAATTTAAAAAAGATTCTTATTTCTATAATTATATTATAAAAAAATAGATTCATTAATAATATCAATTATTTTTTTTGAATCGAAATTTATTAGAAATGGATTATTAATAATTCCATGTGAATCGTAATTATATGTTCAATGATATTACTATGGGAAAAAAGAAGTATAAAAACATATATTTTATCATAATACAAATTTTGGATTTGTTGTACCAATGCTCACGGATAAAGGACCGGAACTACCAAAATGAAACATATGTAGAAAATCAAAACAATTAATACATTAATATAAATTTTAACTATAAAAAATTATTATATGGGTAATGAAGAATTATAAATGAATTTTATTATATAAAATAACCATGTATGAGGTTCTTATTAATATGAATAATGAACCCAATCTTATTATACATAAAGTTAGAACACATCTGACAAAGCTGTAATATGAGGTAAGGGTTTATTTTCCAATCTCACACTGGAAATAAAATTTTTTATTTTAAATTTACATTTTGGGAGGTTATATTAAATTTCACTCATAATCCCCCCATTATTTTCATCTCTTAGTACTATACTTGGGGTTTATATTTCTTATTATCAATTCACCTCCCTTTGGTATACATCTCAAATAAATAGATTCTTGTAAGTGGTGTCAACCTTTTCTATAGTTTTTTCCTCCATATTTATCATCTATGCGCATATTATTTATATTTGTATATGGATATACGTATCAATAAATTAATTACTATTTTTTATTTAAATTTATTTATTATTTATTTAATGGAATTTTTTAATTTCTTAAACACTACTACAAAAAAGGTTAAGGGCAGCGCTATCCTTTTATCATCGCTAAAAAAGGAGCTGACAAAGGGGGCCTTTAATAGCACTAAAAAAATGGATGATAAAGGGGTAATTTTAATAGCTCTAAAAAAGCGCTGATAAAGGCCCCCCTTTATCAGTGCTTTTTTTAGCGCTGATAAAGGGGACCCCTTTATGAGCGCTTTTTTAGCAGTGCTGGTAAGGAGGGGATTTATCAGCACTTTTCCTACCGGTGATAAATTTTATATTTCAAAAAAAATAATGAAAAATAAATTAATGTTATATAAGTATATTTATATTGATATAAATATAATATTTATTTTTTAAATATGTTTTAGAAACGTATAAATAGACTATTACATTTAATATATAAGAAATTTAGTGAAAATAGCTTTTAAATAGTTTAAAAAATATTATTAATTAATAATTTTATAATTATTATTGATTAAAAATAATTTAATAACAATTTGAAGACACAAAAAATCAAAACAATTAATAAAAAATCTAAAATAATTTGAAAATGTAACTCAAAATTCAAATGACCATAACTTTTGATCTGGGTGTTCGTTTGAGCTCTATAGTATATCAAATCGAAGCCTGCGATAAGCTCTACGCATTCATGAACAAAGATAAGATTTTTTCACATACTTCGAGGCCCAAAATGCCTAGAGGGCCTCCAAAACTGAGTTTTTATTTGGGATACCCTGATTTGTTAACATTCAAACAAGTATAAATTCTGATTCGGATGTCCGTTATTCTTATACCACATATCATATCAGAGATTGTTTCATTTTCTTAGATTTGACTTGTTGTTAATTTGAAACGCGCTTATGAATTATAAGTTATGGTCATTTTAACATTATATGGCTTTTCAAATACACACATATATGTATTTATTCGTAAATATATATGTGTCTGTGTGTGTGTGTGTGTGTGTGTGTGTTGTATATATATATGTATGTTTGTATTTATTTATTTAATTATAAACATACATAAAAAAATATTTCATAAATGTATTAAAAACTAATCTTATAAGTATATATTAATATACAAATAAATATACAGATAAAATATTTTAACTAAATATATATATATATATATAAATATAAATATATATTAAAATTCGAATGAATATATATATACTAATATATGAATAAATATATTTATATTAATATGAATCTATATCAATATACGAATAAATATAACTATATATATAAATATATATATATCATTAAATAGAGGAAAAAACGAAATGTCTTAGTGGTAAAGGTGTAGCCGCGAGAGGGGGGAGGTTGTGGTTTCGAGTTCGGGTGGAAGCAAAGGGGTGTGCGTGTGTGGGGATGCACGGGAAGTGAAGCGCATGGGAGAGTGTGAGGGTGGGGTCCTCCTAGCACTGTTAAAGGGGTGCTCAAGTGCTGTTAAAATCTCCCCCACATTATATTATTCTTTTTTATGTTTTTTATTATTTTTTTTGACTTTTATAAGTACTTTATAAAAGCACTGATAAAAGAAACCTTTTATCAGCACTAAAAACCCTGATAAAGGGGACTTTTTCCGTTCTTTTTTTAGCACTGATAAATGTGGCCTTTATCATCGCTTTTTGGATTGCTGATAAAAGGGAACCCCCTATATCAGCACTAAGATTTACAACGCTTTTTTAGTGCTGTTAAAGCCCATTTTGAGCACTGATAAATCTTGTTTTTGTAGTTGTGAAGCACTAGACATTTTTTATTGATTTTGACCCTCTATACTGAAGTGTGAAAATAATATTTCATTTTAAATTTTCACACATTTACTCTTTTTAGCACTATATTCAAAGTTTTTCATTAGCAATATTCTTACCTATAGTTTTTTATGATGTAATTATGATTTCAATTATTTTATAAAATATTTTATTTTTAAATTAAAGTTATCCAAATTGAGGGATATTTCTTCTTATTTTTAAAAACAGTTTTCTAATACTCATATAAATTTTTTCCATATATGTGAATATCATTTGATATTTATTATTATTCATTGATGATATTATATAATTATACCATATACTTTATTCTTCTATATATCTTTTGATCATATTTTTTTCAAAATCATTGTGGAAATCATTTCGATCCCATGAGTTCATTAAGCTTTAGAGATCATTATAAATGTTTTCAAGATCATATTGCATATATATATATATATATATATATTAATCTTTATTCTATAGGGAATCCATTATATCCATTTAATTAATTTTGAAATGTTTTATATATCGTGATAATAGGATGGGATAAGGGTGATTTTCCCAAGTACACTAGGTTGAGGGGTATGAGTGGTTCACCCAAGTCTACTATGTTATGGATAACTAGTATGCTGATACCATTATGATATGAATATTTGGATTGTTATCCTTGACATATGTTATTATTTTTATGCATATATTTGTTCTATATTTTTATCTTATGAAATACATATATGTTATATTCTTGTGGTTTATTATTATTAACCCATTTCCACATTATTATAACCCATATCTTATTTTATGTCAAAATACATATTAAGCAACTGCTATTTTATGATATATGTCTTAGTTTGTATGAATATATTCTATTATTTCCATTAACCTTAGTTGTTTTATCATATCTTTATGATTATTTTATTCCCACTTATGATCTTCGATTGATATCCCTCAAGTTTTCCCTTACTGATCATCTGAAGTCATTCATTTTTATATTTCCATTTCCACTAGTTACATGGGAGAGTATTACATATAATTTTTCTATAATGGAATAATGGTGTATATTTTTTCTTTGATATGCTGAATAATGTTTTAAAAATATGTTGGTTATGTAACACATTTCCGAAAAAAGAAATCCATTATGTTCTAGGGTGTGATAGTAAGAAATATTCATATAAAATTGTGTACTTTGAATATCATAATCCTAACATCTAATTTCTCACAATTTTAATTACACTAAATGATATAGATTTGGAAATTAAACCTACACTAATATTCACAACATAATTATTTTTATATTTTTAGATAAATATTTAATGTATTCATTTGTGTTCATTTTCTCAACTACTTTTGTTGTGTCATATTAAAATACCATTAATTTATTATTGTTATCCCTCATCTTCATTACTTTATTGTTGGTTTGAATACATTTTAATGACATCTTACTTAGATATACTTATTTTAGCATGAGTTTCTCTTCAAGATTAGTCCCTTTATTTACTTTCTAAGTAGCATTTACCTTTATGTTTTTTATTTAAATAATGCATCGACCTTCTTTACTGATAAACTCTTTTATAACATTGGTTTTCATTAAATTGTCATTATTTTGAAGTCATATTTCAATATAGAGGTTTGTATTCTACTCAATACATTCGTCCAGTTTTTTTAGTATCTGTTCAATATATTATCTCACCATATTATTCTTCTCGAATTGAGGATTCTTCATGTTTCTCTACATAAACCATGACATTTTCGAACATATCAAACACTTATTAATCTAATTGGTTTCTTGAAGATAAGAAATTTTATTCCAATTTAATCATTATAATTCAAGATTTTTTTGGGAAACATCATTTATTTCTCAATTTATTTTGAAATATCATTTAATTTTTCAAAAAAAATTATTATTTTGAGGATTTTTTTATAATCATTAACTTCACACTCAACACTTTTCATCATTATATAGTTTGTTGAAAATGTCTAATGTCACCATTCTTAAAACACTTAAATGGTTGTTTACCTTTATATTTTCTATTTAATTTTCAAACATTACAAGAGATAAGAGACAATATTCTATTATAGTCCACAATTATTTCTTCATCGTTATAATGATCACTGTAATTTTTAAATTATTCACATTTATTTTTGAGTTTTCTTATGGATTCAAAATATATTCCCTCTATGAAATTCATTTTAAATGTTTCGAGGCTCTTATATCATATCCAATTAGAATATTATGTTTGTTCATCAATGGTTATATCCTATATATCTTTCAATATTGAAATATTAGAATCCAATATGTTATAATTTTTCTCACAAACTTATTGACTATTGTAGGATCATCCATATTTCCTCCCCAACATATAGTATTCTGGGATATTTTATTGACTCTTAAAAAATAGTCATCTATGGTTTATTCTTCATCTATTTTGGTATCTATAATAATAATCCTTAAAATCATCAACATAAATTATCTAAATATCACATATAGTTTAAAACTGCTTTCAGGATTATTACACATTGACTTTATTATTTTAATTATCATTACATTAGTATAAATGTTTTCTAAAATGGATATGAGAATGGAATTCCAAGATTTACCATCAATTTAAAAATTATTCTTATCAAAAAAATAAATTTGATTTCTTCTTTAATTTTTTTAAATATCTCAATTATTGTATCAATAAACATTAATCCTAGTGATATAAGGTAGGGAAGGACCATATTCCCCTAGAAACGATAGTTTTGTTCATCAAAGGTTTGAGAAACTTTACCGTTGAAATAATTCAAGTTACTTAAAAATTTAAAGGCTTGGTAGAGGGAACCTAGATATTAGTTGATACTAATTGATATTTCTTAGTGTAGGTGCACCAGTGAAAATGGTGGGTTAAATCATTGGTTCTATTCATTTTAATTTCATCAATGTAAAATAAAACACTATTATCAGTAAGGATCTGATCCCGTAAATTTTATAATTATCCTTATAAAAATGAAAACAAAATTAATGAAGGAAAAGGTATACACAGTTTTTAAAAGGTTCTTCCCTAGTGTGGGTACCTATTTCATTCTGTGATTAGAAATTCTAGGTTATATATTTCTGACTAAAAATAAATCACAAATTAAAAGTGGTTTAGATGGGTATCATCATATAACCATTGTGTGTTTCCCAACATTACATATCATCCAACTATAATTATTACTAACTTCAGCTAATTATTATGTAATATGAATAATATGAAAAATATTAGAAGGAAATCAATGTTTCTTTAGTAATTGACGTAACTATATAATTAAAGCCTTCAATAATATCAGAATTGCATATAAAAACTTCATAAATAACATAATACTCTAATATCAATTAATTAACTAAGATATGTATCTCTTTCTAAAATCATAAACATTAATTGATGATCTTATCCTGAATCTTAATTTGTTTAATACTCACTCTATATATTTTATTATTATCTCTCAAAAAACATCAAAATAATTCACTATTTTTTAATTCTTCTTAGTAAAAACTCCATTAAAGTTATAAAAAATGAATATCTATAGTTAGGTATCCATAATATTATCGAATTAATTAAACTCCATAATAACAATTACAACTTATATTTTAGATAAATATCATAACATAATGGTACAATGAGATCCTCCATACATTACATCAATGATAAGATCACAAGGGTATATTCCAATTATCATTTAAAATTAATTTCTCATTTAAACAGTTCATAAATTAATATTCCACAAATGAATTTCATTACATTTTAGCTGATAAATAAAAATATATTCAGGTAAATAATTCAAAAACAATAAACAATCCTCATAATTAATATAAATATTTATTTGATAATTCTATAAGGTTCAAGAAGTGATTGTATCTTTTTTTCACTGAATTAGTTTATGTTTATTTACCCCTCAATTTTTATTTATGGTGTAACATATTATATAATGGGAAAACGAATTTAAAATTCATTATGCATCACCACATATTTCATTTTCATATGATTTATGAATATTTAGAGAGAATAAAATCATCCCACTAATATTCTAGAATAAAATAAAGGAGTTTCACATTCAATAGAATCAGCTATGTCCTGATTGTTCCTCATTGAGATTTTTCAATAGAGTGATCATATTATACCTAGAAATAATATCAATGTATCTTCCAAAAACTAGAATCATAATTCATTTTTTAGTTTTTAATCCCCTAAATATCAATTTGGGAATCATCTAAATGAATTTCCTCATGATACTTAATTTGGTAATTTATTAGATATTGAATAATTACGAAATCTTAATTTCTTTCAAATTTTTGGACTATGTAAAGAATCATATCTAGTATAAAATCCATTATTATGATCATCAGATAGAGTAATTCCTTGTTAAAAATATCTCACCATGATATTTTTCATAAGCATAAATGATCCTTATGAATTAATATATCAGTATTTTGAAGAATGATATGATCCTTATAAATTCATGCATCATTCGTATAAACTCAAAAATAATCATGAAGAACTCAATAATAATTTTGAATAACTCAAAAATTATCCTTAAAATGTTTGAAATCATATGTACAAATATATGAATCATTCTTGTGATGTTTATAAATTGGATCTTATGGAGTTCATAATGACTCATATAGAATCCTTCCTTTGACACAATTTTATTTTGAATTCGTAATTCCATGATTATTCATAATAAGTATGATTTAATCCTTATAAACTCATACTCATCTTTAAGAGGACATATAACTGTCCTTAAGATCTCATTCCTTTATTATTTTTCAGTATCTCTAGTTTTAAAATAACTCATACGAAGTCAAAATTACACTTATTAAAAAATTACATATACACTTTTTAGTTTCTTCATATAATTTCACAAAATATCAAATAACCAAAAAACCACTTTATCCCAACATATATAATTTCAATAACATTCAATGTATGTCATAACACTAGAATAACAATCTCAGTATCCACCAATGATTCTCTAGAAAATTTGACAAAATAATAATAATTCAATAATACCATTATGTTATTCATATATATATATATATATATGGTAATATATATATATATATTATTCCACTAAATCCTATTGAGATGGTTGAGATAACTATATTTAAGATACCATTCCAAGTCTCAATGTAAGTATGTGAAATAATGAATCCCCCCAAATAAGGATTTGTTTTTTATAGCCTCGTATTCATCTCTTGGTTTTTTGTTTATTTATTATTTTCATGTTTTTATAAATTAATTTTGATAAAATAAATTTATAATAAGTATGTAAATGAGTATAAATTCTCATTCATAAACACTATTTATTAATTTTTGTGTTGAGATATCGTTGGTGGTCCCCTGTTGAGGATTGTTTTCCTTGTTCCCAACATTGATACCTTAGTGGACATGTAGTCCCACTTATTAGATTTCCAATTTATTGTAATATTGGTTAGTCAATTTATGTTCTTTTAAAAATAATTTTAGATGTCATTGGATTTGACTGGATTAGTATTTATTCAAATATAAGAGGTCATGTTAGGATAGATATTGTATTTTCCACAACACACATTCCTTTTCTGTTATGTGACATCTATATAGTTTCTCATATTCTTAAATGAATAAAAACATATAGATTTGGATATATATAATATATTCATTCATATAGATATGTATTGGTTTCTCTTTTACTATACTATAATAGCTATAGGTCTTTATTTACATTCCCTAGGAGTATCTAATATATGGATAAATCAATTTTATCTCTTGGAAGAACCCAATTATGACCTATTATATTAACTACAGAAGATAAAATGTTCCCAAAATTTTAACCAAGACATATGGTTATAGTAAATATCTATTTGGTATTTGGGAGTGCGCTTTGGTATTATGTTTTTCCAAGTTCGTGTAATATTCAGGAATCCCAGTTAGGGTCATTATAAGTGGTGTTATAGATGTGTTTTAGGTTTATTCAAGGATTACTTTTGTAAAAAATATGTTAATCGTCTATATGTATAGGGTATATAAAATAAATATTTATATATATTATATTAATAAAAAAATGTTTATTAGGAGTGTTTTAGTGTTCAATCGAGATAATATAGGTATTGGTGATGCATCATTGCAAATATATCTAAATTGTATTTTTGGGAAACATGGAAAGAATATTATAGGGATTAGATAAGAGCTATTCCTTGAATCTATCCATACTTCATATAGTCTAGGGGCACATTAGGATATATGGATTTGATTTATAATAGTTTCATTATATATGAGTGGATTAAATTAATTAAATGACAACTATTAATGTAATAAGTATTTTTTAAATAGAGATATTAGTGTTATCTAATTATATCAAGCCTTTAACATACGTGACTTGTTATGATTGATGGTCTACTCTCAATTTAACAATATATTGTAAAATTTATTTACAATTTCACTTTTTCCATATTTATTTTCATTTCTTTGGTATATTATTCTTGAGAATAATTCTAGTAACTACCTAATGTTTTACATTTGAACATGATACTAGGATCCTATTCAGCAAAATTTTATATAAAATTTTAAGTCTTGAATTTTTTATCATGTTATCCATTTTATTTTTTGATATGTATAGCCAATTTTTTTATTAAATCTAGTCATCAAACATGCTACATGTTGTTCTCTAGTACCATTTTTTGTATATCAATTTTATAAGACATGGATAGATATCTGAGATCTGTTGGTGTTTACAATATAAAAAAAATTGTTCTCTAAACCTATGATTTCCACAAAAAGATAGTTTTTTGAAGGTAATGGGTTTTTAAAAAAAATTTATATTTTAATTAATTAATTAATAACAAGAGGATTTCTCAATAAAAATTTGTAAAATGATTTGGTTTTCTCATAGTTGATTTGTGAAATGAAATTATTTTGTAAAATTCATGGTTTCGAAAAATTGATATGACCTTTGATTTTAAAATTGAATTTATTTTTTAGTTAAATCTTTTTTGATAAGTAAAAAACGTTAATAAACAAAAACATAGTGTAAGAATAAGCATATGTAAGTCCGATACAATTTTAATGGTGTTTATCACTATAATAGAAAGATTAATATAGTTGGTGATGTTTTTTATTGTTTTGAAGTATATAAGAAGCATTTAGAACGTGATTAATTTATGTTTTTTTTTCAGTTTCAATAGATAACTTTTCCAGAACATCACAAATGCATCCCATGAATATCCTAGAGAGGATATTTTACATTTAATTTAAAATTAATTTTATTTTTGAATTACCTTGAACATGATACTTCTCTTAATAAATTATAATATCTTCTCTTTTTATGTTTTCATTAGTGTATATAATCTATGAGGTGATCCCTCTAGGTGTATCCACACATTCACCATGAATCCCTAAACATCATTCTTGAATCCTCTGGTGAAATTATTGTAGAGTCAAGTGTTTCACAGCATTCTTCGATAATAACAATAAGATGTTTCTCTTATTCTCTCTACATTCTTGATTGGGAGGATGGGGTTATTCTCCCTAGGACTCATAGAATTCTATAGAGGCTTCCATTTTGTAAAATAAGACTCAGAGTCTCTAAAATGATATAACATGAAAATATTAATTAAGGTTAAAACAAATGATAATAACATAATGGTTCCATATCAATTTACATATTATAAGTATTTTTCATTTCAAATTATAATACTATTATAATAATTTTCATGAAATTTTTTTAGTTAAATTTTATTTCGTAAATTAATTAATTAATATCTATTTAAATAAAATTATTTATTTTTATATCATTTCCATCAGTCCATTAACGTGACCTATTAATCCATCATAAAATTTATAAGACCTTTATTTTATTCAATTAAATATTTTTCATTCAATATATAAATAAATATTATATTCACTAAACTCAATAATGAATATTTTTTCTTAATATTCAAGTAATTATAAATATATTTATATCAATAAATTCAATAAACTCATGAATAAATAAATATTTATTTATTACGTTCTTAATAAATAATCAAGAGATGAAATTCAACTCAAATATTATAATGTTGAATATCTCATGAATAAATTATGTGATAAAATTTACTTGAATAATTATTATTTCATAAATAGAGAAAAATACTAACATTTAATTTAATTTAATTTAATGAAATCCAAGATACACTTAGTGTGGGGCCTTCTATGCCTATTTCTCAGTGGAATTTGGTGAACATACCTAAGGCCAAATATCAGTATCTTGAAACACATCAAGTCACACATAGAGAAAGAATTTAATGAAGGAACAATTAAATCATTCTTGTGAATGCTGCTATTTAATATAATATATTTGTTCATCGATATCTTTCCAAGAATGATGCTTACTTTTGTAATCGCCCGATATGATTAATTTATATTTCTTTAGATTTATAAAATATAGTAATATATAATCTAACATGGATATTGATTTTATTAGATATTTATATTTCAATTAAAGTGATTAAGACATCATCTTTCATTAAAATGGAATTGAAAAGGTCATTTATCAGTTTATTTAATTAATTACATGTCAATTATGACTTGATGAACATGTGATACTTGAAAAAAATAGGTTTTAATGGTTTTAATTCATATATTAATGTACATGATACATTATATACATTAATAATAATATCATGTTAAGGGACTAAGATACATGTTATCATATTGGAATATCTTATAGCAAGAAAGACACATTGAAATCCAATTGGTGTTCTATCCTAATGACATCCTTACTTAGATATCATGAAGAAAAAATATCATAATAATAAATCTCAATGTCTGATGAACCATCATCTATAGATATTCAACATTATATTTATGATATATTTGTAATATCTTCTTTTAAATTTTCTTTCTTGATTGGTTAAATTATCAATCCACTCACTTCGAAATCTCCCAATCACCTATATATAAATAAAATTATTGAATCCCAGGGAACCCAAGAATTTTTAAAAGGTACAATCCAGATGGGGGTGTCTAATACATTGTTGGAGCCAAAATGTGTGCATATAAAAAATATGAAAAGAGCAAACTAATTCCAAATGGGATGCTTTGCGTAGCGCATTCACAGATCCCCTCAACACCATGTCCGACACAAAGTAATGACCACCTCTACAATCGTCGTAGAGTAAATAGGTGGAAGACTCTGTTGTTATGATGCAATTTACGAAAAATTTGTGTCGTGGGGGGGGGGGCATGATTGTCTCTGCGATCCCTTGGAAATTGATAGAATCCTCTATGAGTGCCGTAGAGGGAATTCAGGAGGCCTCTACACCGAGGAGGGGATTACAGTCGACTATGTAGTTATGAAAAACATGACTCAATATTATTCTGATGGAAAAGCATAAGCAGCTTCATAGAATGCTGTCAGAGCTTTGTGTCGCCTCTTGCCTTTAAATACCAGGCTTCCCTCTGACCCAAAGGACGGATACCTGGACCTTTCTCCTTTTCATCTTTCAAATCACAAAGAAAACACGGCTCAACGACCAGTAAGTCCATCCAGAAGCAATGCTTCTGACTATTTATTAAATAAAAGAAAAAAAGGTATAGAGGAGATGGGTGGGGTCAAACAAAGGGGATTTCCCTCTTCCGTCAAAGCACAGAGTTATAGATAATAATAAGACATATCATTCTCATAATCCGAGTCATCAGCAGTTTCCCATTCAGATTGGGACTTACCCTGATTTAGGATATGAAGAATATCAGAGTTAAACTTCCCAGATAACTTAGAAGATTGAGTACACACTGTACGAGGCATATTAGAATAGTCCTTCCTTGGCCTTCGCTTCAAGGAAGCCAGAGTGGAGTCAACCTTCCATGTTCTATAAATGAGAGCATCTTTGGAAGAAGTAGGGACACCACCTTCTTCCTCTGAGATGTCACCCACTTACCAGATATCTTAGGGGAACTCAAGAGATTCTGGATCTTCTGATGATAATCATGTGGAGCCACAATGTTAGGAGTAATCTCATCAGTCTCATCATGTAGAAAAGCTGCACCAGAACTATTAGCATTTTTTCTAGTCCCAACTAATCCAGTGGGAGTAACCACATGATTATCCTTGGGTGTAGTTTCCCTATCAAAATCAGCCTGAGTAGTGGATGGACCACCCATCGGGGATGCAGATTTTACCCGAGTCTTAGAGGGAGCACTATTGGCTCTCAACGGTGATAAATCCACTATCATTCCCTTTCCTTCTGAAGATAGTGAATGTACTTCCACAGAAGCCATAATATTAGCCTTATAGGAAGATGGCTTGGAGTTATGATCAAGGGGTTATGACAAAGCAACATCATTATTCTCGGATTTCCTTCTACATAGGTTGGATGGATGACCCTTTATCCCACATTTCACACAAAATGTCTTCCTCTGACACAAGTCCAAAGAGTTCCCAACAACCATGCATTCATTACAAAAATGTGGTTTTCTTTTATACTCAACATCAATTTGAATGTCATCCTTCAGAGTGGAAAGTGTATCCTTGTCAATCGGAATGGAGCTACGATCAATCTCCACTAACATCCTGGAAAAATGTCCAAAACAAACATTCTTGGTCTCCTTGTCAAGCCGTATTGGAGTCCCAATTACCTTGACAATATCACAGAGAATCTATGGATGCTAAAGGACCCAGTTAAGGCCATGGAGATGAACCCATACCTAACAAAAGGTATTCCTTGAATGTGAAGCATTGAAGTCAAGGGACCATTCATGAAGGTGAAGCCACACAGGCTTCATGGAAAGGGATCTAGCACTCCATATATGAATTTTCTAAGTATCTTAAGGAAAAATGCAATGAAAGAAGCCACGAACAAGAGATACACACCTCTAATCAAAGAAACCCCACAAAAAAGATATCTTCGTGACAAAATCCTCAAGCCTCCAAGATTTATGCCCCTTGGGTAATACAAGACGTGCAATCAAGGTGGTTTTCCCGATTGCAATCCTTTCAGAAAATACTTCTGGATTGTATTCAACTTGAGATGAAGAACCCTTTCGAAGAATTATTTCAGAGCATGAATCAGAATAAAAGGCAAATGAAGGATATAACACATCTTTCGGGTTTATTCTCCACGAAGCAGGAAAAGATGAAATAGAAGGAAACACAGCGGTGGCCGATTTGCTAGAGAAATCACGAACATCCGAAGATGAAATTGTCTTCGACGGACGCTGCGGACTGGACATGGCATCCCGAACAGTAACATCTAAGAAGTCATGAGAAACAGTCACATACCTGGATCTGGAGTCAACGCTGGCATCCGCCCAGCTGGTGGTGCGGTCTCACAAGACCCCTTCAACCAAAAGACCCCGAGCAGCGCAATCCCGTGAAGAGATGGGACTCAACACATGGATGCTTAGTGCCACAGACCGGAAGACATTCCAAGCAGCATTAGGCCGAGACGTCAGCATACCGACCATGGACGTAGAACCATCAAGCTGCTGTGGACCTTCCCTTCTGTTGGATCTGCCTTCGCCAGCCACAAGAACATTACCGAGAAAGTGAGGAAAAGACATCAGGAACCCTATCAGATCCGAGCGCTATGACCACGAAGATCCCGCTCCAACAATTCTCAACGAATCATTAAGAAAAATTATTTACTAAAGGTACATGACTATTAGGAAACACTCTTCCCTTAGCTCAAATATAACCCCTCTTCATGCAGGGATTCCCTTCGTGGAGCCCACATTCCATCATAATGGAAGGATCTCCCTAAGGGAACTCGGGTCTTTTCAAAGAACTCATGCTTCGCAAAGTACCTTCTATGCACATGTGGACTCCAGGATAATGCAAGATCACTGTGATTTGGTAATTACATTTCTTTACATTGTCATGTTTTAAAATTCACCCATTCTCTGTGAATTCCAACTCTGAAAAAGAATGATCACTTCGTGAATCACCCTTTATACAAATGTATACTCCATTCCTAGGACATTCCACTCCACTTTGCAATGCATACCCCTTCGCGGAGTCTCTCCACTCTATGGATCACAAGAGCTTCACAAGGTGCTTTCATGTGAACCCTTTTGCGTCACAAAACCCTTCTCCTGCATGGCCCCCCAGGTGTGTATGAAGTGATTTCAAGGTCCCTTGGGTGGTGTTTCATAATGTGTTTATTAGCCTCATGCTTCTTTCCATAGGCACACTAATGGCTATTTCTTTTTCACATAGCCAGACTAACGTGAGCCCCTCAATGGATCACTCCATAACCCCATCTCCACAAGGCATTACTAATACCTTCCCATCCCCATGTGTGGGTGGGTATCATTTATGTAAGTCCAAGGGGTGGGGAGGGTATCCCTACCGTTTGAGATGTAGGATGTTAAACTGCAAAGAATAATTTTCATTAGATCATGATGTTAAACTATAGCCTCACCCCATGAAATGCACAGGGGTTCCCATTCCCTAGACATTTTCCATGCCCACTAGTCTCCACAGGAGTGATATATTCCTCACATGGAATGAGATCCTCCTTTAATGGAACAACATATGTCCCTGGGGAAGGGAAACCATCATGGTGTAAGCCCCTCTCCTTTATTATAGGAGGCATCATCATTGTCCTTACTCTATACTTCTATGCTGAAACCCAAGAGGAGATATGGGCATAGTAAAATTCATTACCACGTCCCTATCCCTTTTGGATTTATCTCTATCATGCCTCTATCCTGGAGTATGTCCCAGTCTCAATTTCCCTAGGATGCTTACTAAGTGTAAGCCCTTGTTATCACTCTGAGCCGCTAACCATGTTTAATCCCCTGTTATCTCTTTGGGATTCTAACCAAGCATAATCCCATATTTCCACTATGGTCTACTAACCACACATAAGCCCCGATATATTCCTCACAGACACACCATTCATGACGTGATATTTATGTCTTTACTGACTCCTGTTTCTCACACCGAGCATGACTCATGTGGTCTTAGAGTAAGCATCAACCATGGAATCCTCCTCGATCCAGCTTAGAATATAAACCCCATTCCCCATCCCATCAAATTGCATGGAATTTGATCGTTTCTGTCTCCATTCAAGGTATGTTGGAAGCCTTCTTGAGGTTCAAGCCCATCACCCATCAGTCCTGACCACATCACATAGGTTCACCCCCATCCTTCATGATGTTAAACTATATTCCACCTCCCATCCTGCACAACATTAAAATGTATTCCTATGAACTGCATGGATTTTGATCCATGTCTCCTAGATAGTGTACATAGGAATCCTCCTTGAGTATCAACCCCAAACATCAGTAAACTCACTGTGAACTACATGGGTTTTGATCCTTGTCTCCTAGATAGGGTACATATGAAGCCTCCCTGAGGTTCAACCCCAAACATTGGTAAACCTTTTCAAACTACGTGGGTTTTGATCTTTGTCTCCTAGATAGGGTACATAGGAAGTATACCAAAGGTTCAAGCCCAATCTATGGTATATCATTGTATTCCCCTTTATTGGGATCCAACCCTTTGGTGCACCCCCTGGGCATTAGATCAATCTCAGGATGCTAAAAAATTGTAAGTACCATAATCATCTTTGGGATAATATCCTCTGTGAACACCCCAATCCTATTTCTCACCCTGAACTATGGGGGTTTTGATCCATGTTTCCTAGAAAGGGTACATTGGAAGCCTCTATAAAGCTCAACATCAAAAACTGGTAAACCTATTCAAACTACATAGGTTTTGATCCCTGTCTCCTAGGTAGTGTACGTCGGAATCCTCCCTATGGTTCAACCCCAAACCCTGGTAAAATTCAGTGTCCCCATTGTTGGGACCCAAAACATTGGTCCTTCCTTTAGTGACATCGGACCAACCCTTGGGTTTCTAACCATGTGTTACCCCTAGTATGTTGTTGGTTCATTGTCTTATGCGTGGACCCTGATTCTATGACCCCTCTTGAACTATGTTGACATTGATTCCCTATCACAGGGATACATAGGAAGCCTCCCTACGGTTCAAGCCTAGAACTCATGTCCCATCTCATTATTTTCTTTGAGCCTTTGTGTTCTGGGAAGGACCTGACCCATCTCGTAAGTTCTACTTCCTTCATGTTTTCCATCCATGTGTCCATTCTCACAGGTCTCCTCCTTAGGTGTCCCATCTCCCCAATGAACATATGTTGATTTTTATTCCCAACCATGGGGATATGTATGAAGTCTCTTTGATGTTCAATACTAACTCTACTGTCACCTTCACATTTGTTCCATCTTATTCCCCACCTACTTACTTGAACACTCCATCATTCATCCTGATTCTTACCCGGGCTGCCACATCCCAATGAGATTATTTCATTCATCCCATCACTACTCCTTGTGGAACCTGGGCAGCTAACCATGCATAAATCCCACATAATCCAAAACCATCCAACTAATTGTGTCACTCTTGATATGGGTTTTTATCTAGGCATAAGAAGAAGTATGTATCAAAGTCATTGTTCTTTACATACACCCTGATTAATCCCCCTTAGAACTATGTGGGTTTTGACCCCTGTTTTCCACACATGGTACGTAGGAAACCTCCCTGAGGATCAATCCCATCCAATGGTAAACCCTGGTGTCCCCTTTGTAGAGACCCAAGAATCCTCTGATCCATCTACATTGGACTTCTGGATCCATCCATCTAATAAGATTCTTAGGTGCTCCCTCTTAGGAATGTACCCGTCTGATCCACTCCCATTAGTGTTCCGATCTGTTGGATCAATCTCCTATAGATGTTAAACATGCATCATACCCTATGAAAAAAATGGGAAGATAAGGAAATACTCGGGTAAATGCATGAGGCATATAATTATCATCACTTGATGTGGGATTCCTTGAGATTCTGCGCTCTCTACAAGCCCTGTCATAAGGAGAAGAAACCTAGATGCATCAGTGTTTCATCATCCAGACATGTCAGTGATATGCAACATGACTTTTCCCCTGATTGAAGGATCCTACCCTGACTTGACTCCTTGTAATTTCATGACAGAAGGAGTGTAATTAACCAGCATCCATGGAGATATGGAACAAGGGAAGAGTTTCACAAACAATGTAATAATCTTTAATAGAGACGTGGACTAGGTAATGAGTTCCGAGGAGGAATCCATGGAAGGATAGACTGAAATCCCATCATATTGTTACAATAAAAGAGTAAATATCCTTGAATAAGCGACAGATATCGCCCACCTTGGGAAAGAGGGAATGGGGGGAAATAGCGTAGCGTGTCATCAACAGATGGATGTGCACCATGGGAAAAGCATTCAAAATAAAAATGGTGATCCCGACGTGAAATTATTCTCCTCAGTTTGGATATTAGTAGCATTCAATACATCAGTGGATAAGAGTGTCACTAGATCCAACTATCTAGTGCCAGGTCTCGTCATGTAAATAGTGGGTCTGGTTTGAAACTCACCAGATATTGGGGCAGTTGAACATTGGACATCCTGGTCTGTGACGTTGTCAGTTTGGATCCTTCATACCAATCTTGGGAGATGAAATTGAATTGGGGCATTGGATGTCGCATTCCTCCTTTCAGCACTAATGGTTGAATCTTCCAGCCATGTAGGACCCATGTTACTATGTTAGGATACCTATCACCACCCACCCATCGACACAGGGGTCAGGGAAACACCAATGCCACAATCCCATGTGGCCCCATATCTTTTACGATAGCTTCCAAATCCATGGTTTTTGGGAGCCCACACCCTATTTAACCATCCAAACTCGTTTAGAGAAGGGTGATCAATGACCTCGTCCAATGATATGAGGAACAAGAGATTATCCGAACATGTGATATGGACCGACAAGACCTATAGGCCTCTGCACCTTGTCCTTGTTGCCACCCTGAGGGCCACATAGGGATCCACTGCTCCCCACTCTAACCTACAAAAATTTCGAGAGCCTATCCCTAGAACACCTTGATGCTCGCTCCCTTACTCATATGAGGTGAGGGATTTCCGGGCCAGCCAAGTTGTGATCCCGTCCTAGGGGCCACCATGGAAGGATCCAGATAGGTTCCATTAGCACCACCAACCAATCCCACAGGTTGAGGAGCAGGTGGGTTATACACCTGCACCACCACCACTAGTCTAGTCAATTGGACTCCAACATTGGGTACAAGATAAGGAGGGTTCCCTATAGGGGGTTTCATCATCAATGGATATAGTTTCCCATTACACTAAAAAAACATACCATCAATGCCCCATTTATACTGAATAGGGGAACTATACACCCAACCCAGATTGAGGCCCCAACTGACCCACAGGTGGGTTAGTACAACTATCTTGGATGCCAACACAGGTAGAACCCATCGCGGGCCAACCCACGGTGATGCCATCCACACAGAGGTCCTCCTCATGCCCCAACCAATGAGAACGTAGGTCCACTATGTTCCCAAACTCGGCATAGAGTTCCTCCCCATGCAACAATCAGTTCAGTTGAAGGCCCCCCCCACCAAACTAATATCCAGTATGGAAGTATGTCTCGCACCCAGGATCCCAAGTATGGAGTTGTTCTTATCTCTAGTCACCCATGCAAAGATCCCCCTCATCCTGCCAACCACCAATGTTGGAGTCATCCCCATATTCCTACTACAACTGATGAAGGTCCTACTCATCTCGAAAATCAGAGAAGCGGAGTCCTGCCTCACTTCATTGGAATCCAATTTAGAGGCCATCCTTGTGTTCAGTTCAACTAGTAGGAAGGCCCCCCTCATAATATCACTGCTAAGGGAAAAGAACATGGATGTAATTCCCATGATCCCACAAACTCCCGCAGAGGTCCTACCTTCTCCAACACATCCCGTAGGGAGTCCCTCCATGTTCCAACTAGTGGACATAGAGAACCTCCCCGTGTTCCATTTTTCATTTTTCCACGTGCACCTCACACCCCAACTCATCGAGGCATAAGTCCTCTCTACCACAAAAAAAGTTCATCTAAAGGTCCTCATATTGCTGAAAGCATACCTTGTCCCGAAAAACCATCCTAGGGTAGGAGGGAGGGTAGACGCTACCAAAGGAAGAATATTAAGAAGTCTCAGACCACGATTAAACCCTCCTTGATTTTAGATTTTGAGGTGGAATGGGATTCGACAATGGATCCCTAACCCTGATATTCTATGTCAGGGGCCGGGGCAGGAACAAGGCATATAAACCACATCCTTCCAACAATCGAGGTCCATAGGATCCCCTCCTCCCTCAAAACATACATCCATGAGGAGGAAGATTTGACCTCTTTCTAGGGAATGCCCATGAAATCCATCCTATCATTAGTAGGATCACTCTCTACCTCAACTAGAGATCAAAAAAAGTTATTCTCAAGACAAATAGAGGATGAGAAATAGCATGAACCACTGTCAATCACCTGATCCCCGGCATAAGACCTTATGGTCGCTATTCTGTCCTACTGAGACGTGGTGGTGCAGTAGTTGCATTCATCGGAATACATCCCATGATGTGGCGGCTTGTCATCTTGCTTTTCGTATTATCCACCATCCAGTCTACCATCTCAAGGGTCCGCTTCAGTGTCGTTACCATTCCTTCAGATATCCCCAGTCAAAGAATGTGGAAACCAGGGTCCGAATACTAAGTATGAGAAAGGGATCTTGTGGTACATCCTTACCACGTACCATTTCCTAGAAATGATCTGGCCAGTTGTAACCATGGACTTCAGTACTCCAGAATCTCTTACCCAGGAAGAGGTCATGTGATTTCTCCAAACCCTCTGGTTTATGTACTTTTTTCTCCATTATTGGTATGTTGATTAACCCAAGAGCCAAGAATGCTTTGAAAATATTTTTCAACAATGTCGTATGGTCGACTTGGCTACGATCCCTTTTCCCCTACACCCTAAGTCACCCAGTCTCCATCGGACCCTCATGCAATTATATGTTCTGAGATTTAATGTGCTTTGCAGAATTATTATAGAGGGTTCCCCCATGTTCAGATCCGTGGTTGGGGGTATTATGTTGCACTTAATTTTAGTTCTATTTGGTTCCATCCCAACTTGTCAGGTGTTATTAAGGATATGCCTTCAGGTACAGTCGTGATCAACATGCCGACCTATCAGAGGAAGTGAATGATCTAGAGCTCTTTGAAGAGAACTTACCCCTAGTGGGTGCCACTTCTATTGGATACATTTGGAAGGGTTAATCTCCACCAAAAACATTTAATGGGTCTTCTCTTACCTACCAAGTCATTATCCCTCCCTTGGAAATCCAATAAGGGAAAAGAGAATCTTGGGGTCGTCAAACCCTCTCACCCATCTGGCTCGGTGTAGAAGGTGAAAGATGGTCTTGAAAAGGCCACGTTGCGTCAACAGCTAGCGGAACATAAAAATGTTTCTGATGACCTTCTCGCAGAATGTGCCATGGAATGGTGACTAGACAATGGAAATCCTCAACTGGGGCAGCAGGGGCAGGTACACCCTCCCCCCGGTGAGTTGCCTCCATGTGAAATTGACAATCCTACCCCCATAGACAGGGTAGATTCTGGAGTTTATGAAAAAATGGTGTGATACTCCTCGCTAAATCCTCCTAAATTGCATGATAACTCTCCTCAGGAGCCAGCTCAGGTTTCCCCAATCGCTCCACAGATCGTTCCCCCAATAGTTTAGTAGGTCATCCCACTGGCCTCTCCATGATCCGTTGGGCCTACTTATAATGTCAAAGAACATTCCAATGCACTATTTGTCTGGGATCCTTTTTAATACCGGAATCCCAGCCCAGATGATCCAATGGTAGTTCTTATTGCCCACCATGAGGATTTGGAAACTTGACAGGTGGAAATTTTTCCTGATGGAAAGTCATATCCAGCATGGGTGGATGATATGCCAGCACCCCTTGGTTTTAGAAATCCTACATTTTCCCCCTTTAATGGGACAAGCGATCCGCTACATCCTCAGGACCACTTCATCACAAGGTGTGGACCCATTCTAGAAACTCCAACATAGTAGCAGGCCGCCAAACTCCGTTGTTTCATACAATCATTGGAAGAGAATGTGTTTTCCTTGTACAACCATCTACCCATTGGGTTAATAGCCGGATGGGAAGATATTTGTAGGTATTTTTATTACATATTCATCTCTACCACCCAGAAGACGAGTATTTCTGAACTCTTCAAGTGTAATAAAAGGAATAGCGAGCGCATCATGGACTTTATTGCTAGGTGGAAAGGCCTCACCTACTCCCTTGATATGTCGCTGACTCAAACAACCGCTAACAATGTGTGAGCGGAATGTCATGAAAAAACCAGTACCCTCTCTCATTACGCAGAACTAACTAGGGGGGATTGATGGATTTCTATGACAAAGAAAAGCATCTAGAGTAAGCCTTGTAGCTAGCCATATAGGAACGCTCATTACCTCTAGTAGTTCCCAAGATAAGAGAAGCTAAGGTCGATCTTGTAGTGATAGACTAGATAGGGCCCCTCAGGTAGCTAGATTTATATCTATTGGAGCAACCTCCGCATCCTCATAGAGGCCCTCCACCTCAGACACAACCTTTGGGCCAATAGAACCCACCTCAGAATCAGCAGGTTCCCCTGCGTAACACGCTGCCTCCAACTAGGAAAGATAAATAGGTTCCACCTTCTCTAAAGGCTCCTCTATCCCCATGTCAGGGCTAGGATCCTAGAGCCCCCTTACTGAATAGAAGGAACTAAAACTACTCATTTAATGAGTCTCAAGTCCCCAGTTATTTCGGATGTTCCTTGGATCAGGGAATATTACGGTTTCTGGAATTTAGGAAGCCCGAAGAGGTAGATCTTACTGATCGCCCCAATTATTTCCCCTTTCACCAGATCCTAGGGCACATCCTTAATTAGTTATATGTGTTTAAAGAGTGTATCAAAGACTAGGTTGATAAAAAAATAGTCAAGTTTGGCCTATCCCCAACACAAGTGGAATGTGTGTTCCTAAAGCCTGCCAACGACAGTGACAACGAAGTTGAGTGGCAGTGGGTTTCCAACTATGGGTCTCAAAAACATGATGAATGTATGGCTAATAAGATAGTCACATGTGCCTATGGTTTTATCTGCACATGTTTTTACCAACCCAGGACTTCAGAAGTCACATCATTACCTGCATCCACTACTCTTTCATTGACGTCTCAACCATCCTCTTCCCAAAAGGGAAAGCATCAGCGATGCAAGGGAAAAAATTCCCCAACCAATGAAATAATTATCCCGTACTCTAGGTAATTTCATTCCTCCATAGTTGATGAATGCTCCCATAATCCATCTAGTTATAGAGGATTCCTCAAGTGAAGATCAACATATGCTATGTTTAACACCTCAGAGCTGGTAAATCCCTACATGATTCCGAATGATGACGAGATTCATACTAATCCTCCCAATGTCCCAAGTTGTTGCCACCATCGATGGAGCTGTGGTTATGTGAGTCGTCAGAATGCCTCGATCAATACTTCCAGCAAGTCTATGCATGCCACCAAAACTAGACAAAAGGTCCATCGTAGAGTTTGGCACATGCAACCTTCTCATCTTGTTTCACTAGGTCTTCCTCCAAAACAGTTTGTGATACATGATCTGGAAGAGCCACTACCATCATGCTATGATCAGCCGTGTTTTTTTTCAGATCAGCATCAGTCATCTTGTCCTCATCCGGTGGTCACTCAACGCATCTATACTAGTGAGTAGTAGGACATTCCATGCACCAGTCGACCACTGGTTCTGCCTACCTCATGCCACAAAATGACATCTTGTTTGTAGAAGTTCATGATTGGCATAGAAGTATGATATCCTTAAGCATCTTTCCAAAATTCATATGATGCTCTCTATCCTTGAGACTCTTCGCTTATTAGCAGATATGTGTAAAGACATTGTCAAGGATATAAGAAGCCCCCAACAGTTTGAGATGGAGGTAGTAGTTTCCGAAGCCTACCATGTCGATGCAGTCGACGATTCTGAATTTCAGGTCATTATATCTTTCTTTGGAGAATTTTAAAGTTCTCCTATACAGTGGAATATCTTCTCATTGTACATCACCAGTCATTTTTAAGGCATGGAAGTTCTTCATTGTCTTGTCGATATAGAGTTAGGGGTCAACCATATCCCGACCCAAAAACATTGAATGATGGGGCTTTCAAAGGCTAATTTGACTCCCTATGACATGAAAATTCAAGCTTGTGACTAGATAGAATAGACACCAATTCTTGAGATCTACCTAATGACCCAGTTTGGTGTCCTGGTAGCCAGCACCGAGTTCATGGTTTTCTCACAAGAAACCACCTACAATGTGTTTATGGGTAGCCCATGGATCCACCTACACATTGGGGTCCCTTCTTCGTATCACCAATACCTTAAGTACTCCCTTTACTATCAAGTGGGAATACTCCTAGGTGATGTGACTCCCTTTACCTCTTGTGAATCCCATTACCTAGATGCTGTCTATTACAAGAGAAAGGACAAAAAGATTAATCTTAATGAGGTTGGTCACTCTAGAACTGCGGACGACCTGTGGAAATATATGGAGGATGCCTACATTTTCCCTATCCACCGATTGGAGGTCATGAATCTGAATTTGGGGAAATGATTTTTTGTCTCTAGAATAAGGTGGAAGCACATTCCCAAGTCTAATGCACACCGAAAGATCACCTCTTATTCCTATACGAATTAGTCTTGGGTGATCCCAGAGCACCCTACTCCCATAAGGCATCGAGATGTCCACCCAATGGAAACGACAGTACGTCATACATGCCTGTTTCTTCAGGCTATAATAAAATTTTTCAAGACAACGTTCCACTATTACTTGGATATCATCAAACACGGACCCTTGTGTTGGTGTATGTATTGGATCGGATTGACCACTTTCATCGCTATGGTATTGGCATTAGAAGATATCCACGATGTGGTGTCCACCGCCTCTCAAGAAGGTGCTAGTGTCCCATCAGGGTCTATCAACATGAAAGAATCACCTAATTATGAGGATTCCTCCCTTGTAAATGAAGAAGAGGGATTGGAGAATGCTCCACCTTATTTCAAAGAGGGTGTCTCCACCATTGTTGATGAATTGGTACAGGTGAAATCTTGATAATTACATGGACCCGAAACCCACATTGATCAGTGCATCTATACCTATCAAAAAGAAATAGCTATATTTGGACATCCTAAAGCAGTATCGTGATGTATTTTCCAAGGGTTCTAATGAGATTACAGGACTAGATCCTCATGTCTCCATCTACTGCCATGGTCTTCTAGAAAATAATCATGGGTTCCAACATCCTCCCAGAAAGATGCACCCTTATCACGGTGACATGATCGATGTTGATAAGCTCATCAGATACAAATTCATTAAGGAGTTCCAGTACACCATATAGTTGTCTAATATTGCACCCTTTTAGAAAGATGAATTGTCAGATCATATTCTGCATCGATTATGCAGGATCTCAACAGTCACTTCCCAAAGGATGACTTTACCCTTCCTGTGATGGAACTGTTGATTGATGCCACCACTGGGTTTCGGTATCTCTCTTTCATGGATGGGTATTTTGTATATAATAAATTAAAAATGGACCCTGAGGATGAAGATTCCACTGCATTTAGGGGACCATAATGTACCATCTTCTACCAAGTAATTCCCTTCGGTCAAAAAATGAAGGTTCCACCAATCAGCGTTCCCTAAATCGCATATTTAAGTCTATCCTTAGGGAATTGGTGGAATGCTACATGGACTATCTAGTGGTAAAATATCATCAGCTTGAGTACCATATCAATGATATTGATAAAGTGTTCATCATCCTTGGTCCCTCCATATGAAGATAAAACCATTGAAATGGGTCTTTAGGGTCACCTATGGAACGTTTCTCGGCTTCGTTGTTAGATATTATACATCGAGATCGATTCATAGAAGATCGAGGCCTTCAATCAGATGTCTCCCCTGAGAAAAATCTAGGAGATGTGAGGATATCATGGCCACATAGCCTATATATGCCCATTCATCACAAATCTGGCAGACAAGTGTAATCTCTTTTCCTGGATCATAACGATAGGTGCCGATTATCAGTGGGATGAGGACTTTCGGACTACTTTTAAATATATCATGTGATACCTGTTACAACTTCTAGTTTTGAAGCCACACATTTCTAGAAAGCCACTGGTTCATTATGTGACCTTTTTGGAGCAATCTATCAGCACCCTTCTCACCCAGATGAACAATGAGGGAACAAAGAACAATTTATACTATCTCAGCCGCATGCTCCTCGATACAGAGACCAGATATTCCTATATTGAGAAGAGATGTATTACGCTGGTATTCACAGTGTAGAATTTGAGACATTACTTACAGGACCATGAGATACATCTAGTGTCACGTGTGGATCTTTTGACATAATTTCTGAACTTCCCCATGTTGGTAGGTTGTCTAGCTCAGTGGGCAGTGATCCTCCAGCAGTTCGACATGATGTTTGTCCCCCAGAAGGCTATTAAGGGACATGAATTTGAAGACTTTCTTGTTTATCATCTGGATACGGATTACTAGTCTTTGGATCTTGATTTTCTGGATGAGGCTATCCTCTCTGTTAATCAAGCCATTCTTTTATGGTAAATGAATTTTGATGGCGCTTCCCGAAGCTATACTGGTAGAAGACTCAATGATCCTAGACTCAATAGAGTGGTCTTGAGTCTTTTCTTTATCACACTGGCACAAGGTTCCATCCATATTCATTCTTATTGTCAAAAGTTAGTACTAAAAATTAGGCAAAGTATTAGTCTCTCATTACGGGTTTCATGCTATCCCTAAAGATTGAAATTCCACACCTACATGTGAAAGGGGACTCTGAACTAGTCATCAAGATGATCAATGGTGACTAGATCATCAGGAATCCAGAGCTTGTACCACTATTATAACGTACCCTCTAGAAAATGGACCAGTTCCCATCTCTGCCTGAAGTTACTCACGTCCCTCATTTATAGAAAAGTTAAGGAAAATCCTTGTCCATATTGGATGCATATATTGCAAAACCTGACCCAGTTGATTTTTTTATTCTAGTGTTACATTGGATATTTGTTTCTCTTGTCACTCCGAACAACGATGATTGCCTACAAGTAAGCCACATTACCATCGGTGCCTTCACGGAAGGACTCTTAAGTCCCCCTGCAACAGTGATGGATGTGACTCCTGATTGTAGGACCCCCTATATTGAGTACCTACAGCACGGTAATCGCCCACCAGACCGAGTCGAGAATGAACGAATATGATGATTTTCATTTCAAATCACCCTCTAAAGTGGTAATAATATTTAGAAGATCCTCTATTATCGTGGGATTTATGGGATTATCCTTTGTTGCATTCAAGGAGGTTAGATATCTCAAGTCATGCAGGAATTTCTTGTTGGTTCCAACAGGAATCATCAGATGAGGCCAAAACTATCTCACTAGATCCATAGATTTGTGTATTTTTAGGCTACCATGATCCATTACGGTATTGAGTTTTAAAATAGGTCCCATGCATTCCAAATCCATCCTAACATTGTGCATCGGCCTTCAGAACCTCTCCACACTGCCAAGCACTCTTTTCCCTTTGCGGTAGGGGGACTCGATGTCGTTGGACCATATCCACCTGTGACCACAAGCCTATGTAGGTTCATCCCAACTGCTAAAGATTTCTTTTCCAAGTGGGTAGAGGCAGTTCCAATTAGGGAGGTCAAGGTCCATTCTATCATTGAATTTCTGATATCCATTATCATCTACTTATTCAGAGTCCCTCACGTCGTCCTTGCCGATAACGACACAAACTTCCAGGCAATCGAACTAAAGAAGTTGTATGCCAAGTTAAACATCCATTCTTATCATACCTCCTACTATCTTGCCCAAGAAAATGGGTAGATCAAGGAATTCAACAAAACCCTCTCTAACATTCTGTATAAGAAGTTTGGTTATAAAAAGAAGAGTTGGCCAAACAAACTCTCCAACTCTCTCTGGCCTATCAGACGCTGACTTGTAATTCCACTCAGGTGACCACATATTCCCTAGTGTTTAGAACAAAGGTAGTCCTGCCCTTCTATATTTAGTTTCCTTTATTGTGCACAGTTTTCCATGATCATCCAAATCTAGATTAGGTAGAAAAAATATGTATCGATGAACTGGAAGCTACTGATGAGAAAAATTCTTCAATCCCTACGCAACCTAGAGAGGCATCAGAACGAGATAGCTAGAGATTTCAACAAGAAAGTTCTCCTCTGATCATTTTTAAAATGTTCCATTGTGTTGGTCTTGAGAACACCAAAGATACCTAGTAGGAAATCACCCAATCTGGAGCCCAAATGGGAAAGACCTTACATCATTCAGAAGGTTCACCCTAATGGCACGTACTCCCTAGTTACCATGGAAGGTGATGGTATAACTCTTTCCAGCAATTCAAAATTCCTCAAGAAGCACTTTTCATGTGTAAACCATAGTCTCACATGACTTTAAACTGTTTAGTATTCACTGCACAATGTTAAAATGAATTATCCATCCAAGATGAAGGACCTAAAACTACCCAACACCCGTCTCCCAGGACAATAAACTGCTTTTTCATCCTTCATTATATTAATCTAGGAGTCGACATTTCGTTCATGGTTCCAGTACCAAACTTCAGGATCATCCCTCAAGTCTGGACCCTTGGATTGGGTGCTCTCAAAACACATGGTGTGGTGAGAGCCTTGTTTTCCATCATTCATGTTGGGTTTATCATGCTCGCAACATGTATCCCCGTCCTTATAGATCCCCACCACTTTTATCCTTACCGCATGATGTAAAACTACACGAGCATATTCACGCTTCACGCATCCCCTTTATTTGGTTCTCCATCAACACTCACATCCAAAAGGACCCCTCAACCGTACAGATGATCTTCCTTATGGATCACCAACCATTTTGGGAAAACGTCATGGAGGGTTTTGAATGATACTTTGATACATGTCTCACATTGCGAATATGGTCAGTGCTCGACACTCATTTGGTGTTCCAATTTCAAGTCATACGATATGGATGATGTGTTTCTAACACGGTTAAAAACCATCCTCCATCATTATCACCACCCATATTTGTCCCAAATATTGGGTTCATTGATTAATTTTTTCATGTTATCCCTTTCAAACATCAGTTTTCCTTGAGCAGGGATGTTGGTATGGTTGGGATCGACCCCGTGTGATCTCTATCCTTTATTATTATTCCCTTTACTTCTAGGGAGAATCCAATCCCATTCCTTGTTTCCCACATCGAGAATTGTGTAACATCCCTGTTTCAAGTGTCATCCAAAGGTGCCCCAAACCCAGTTGGTCACATGACCTCAAGCGCATTTCCCCAACCACATAGGCTAAAATCTAGCGGTGAGGGATATGGTCTGATAATGGGTAAACTATACCCTCATTAGAAGAATATGAACTATGGAATAACAAATAGTAACCAATAGCATAAGTAGAAATACCATAAAACAGAAGTAAATAGCAGAAGACTGATAGTATAAAATGACTACACAATATATATATATATATATATATAAATGATTCATTTCTCATGTATATAGAAAAGAATCCAAACAAGTCATGATGATGGAAATACAATACCTAAACCAAATACCAGAAAATTAGTAAACTCCAATAGCATCGCGAGGCTTAGATTGGTCCCATGCTCTCCGGATCCAACAGAAATTAGGTACCTGATGGAGAAGGGAAGTTTCTCTTATCTATAACAACAACCATATAATCAATTTTGGTCCAAAAGCATGACCCAAACTGGGTGTGAGACGAATCCTAGTAGGCAACCACCAAAAGATATGTACCTAACCATTAGTGAATATGGATAGAAATTAATTTGTAGAAATGAAAAAATAAATTAGGATTCACTCAAAATTAAACAATCTTATTGTTTTCAATTTCATTCATTTAAATTTATTGATTATTCAAACAGTAGAATAACGAATCCTGAGATCTATCCTATGATCTATGTCCATTCAGGTAATAGTAACAACAGACATCTCAGAAGACCATCTAAATAACCATGTAAGACCGAGTCCAAGCTTGTTCTTTAGATTAAAGACTCACCAAAAATATTCAATAATTCCTAACAACCCACTAGGAAATCTCTCATGGTTTAACCCATTTGGTTTAACACAACACTAGTCAAATAAAAACGACCACCAGGGAAGCTCTCATAGTTAATTTCCCTAGGTCAATATGACATCAATAAAACATAAATGACCTATGGGTAGCTCCC
This sequence comes from Viscum album, assembly GCA_963277665.1. Classification (NCBI taxonomy): domain Eukaryota; kingdom Viridiplantae; phylum Streptophyta; class Magnoliopsida; order Santalales; family Viscaceae; genus Viscum; species Viscum album. Next base: position 367,635,041 of record OY728135.1, on the reverse strand, counting down.
TTTATCAATAGCTTCTGGGTGCACATAGCATAAATAATCAAAAATGACCTCATGGGTAGCTCTCACAGTCATTACCCCTAGGTCAAAGTCTACACCATGTCTCTCATAGTCCTGTGTAATAAACATGGAAACCCCCACAGTTTTACTGGTCTATCTGTCTCACAGTCCATTGGATGATCTACATGCGTATCATAACAAGGCTGGACATGTAATTTATAACTACTACCTATATAACATTCAATATCATAAAACAGTTAATTTATATAATCAATCAACTCCATCCTAAACAATTCAAGGCATGTAATCAAGGAATGCCTCATAGGCAACCTAGGCCAAACAGCTATAAACAAACAGACATGGGAACACACCCATAGGGTGTCCCATAACAAGGTATAAAACCTTATGCATAATAAATCACCCTTTGAAAAACAAAAAACCGTAGAAGGTATTAAACATGATCAAATTCCAAAATATGTAATACCCAAAACATGGGTAATCGGCACTTTAAGCATATATAATTCAATAACAATCGATGAAAGGCCCAAACCACCTACCTTGATATTTTACTATGAACACTCTTGAACATCAACCCTTGAATTATGCTATAATGATGTAGATATAAAAAAGGGTTAAAAAATTTGAACCCTTGATAACTCAAGAGAGAGGAGGAATCAGGAAGAAAGGCTCTAGGGAAAAAGAGAACTCACTAGTGGGAATCCAACACACCTAACGACATCTCAATCGGCCCTCGTATGGAGAATTGGTAGCGGATTGAAGTTCGCAGTTGCCTCGTTGCTCTCCTGTATGAATCACATGAAGAAGAATATGGATCTAAACCCGATATGTGACCCCACAACGATATATTAAATAAAAAGAAAAGTGCATGACATGTTCATTTAATGTACACGCCGTGTATTGGTCACAACCATCTCCCGCTTTAGGTGGTCTGCCAGGTCACCTAAATGGCCAAGTACATGGCCGTTACACGGCCAGTACATGGCTACACATGAAAACCGGGTATATGGTGGGTACTCAAATGTTTATATCATTTACTTATAAAATTTTCCATTTATTCCTTGCCCTAAAGAATAACCCGAAATATAGATCCATACTTGAAATGATGATTTGGGTTCTAACAAACATACTCCCTTAAATCAATTTCTCCCCGAATTTCCCTTCCAAGGGTGGAGATGGAGAAACATAAAACCACTCTGGGCACAGTGAAACTACGTCATCCTCCCTCTCCCAAGTCTCGTCTTATACTCTCATGTACTTCCATTTCACCCGTACCAACAGAAAAAACCAGTCATGGAGAACCTTCATTATACAATCCAAAATCCGAATAGGGTGCTCCTCAAAGGATGCATCCACCACCAAATCAACCACATCGGTTTGCAAAAAGTGAGACATGTCTGAAAAGTAACGTCGTAGCTTAGAAACATGAAAGACCTCATTCATAGACTGATACCTCTAAGGTAACTGAAAACAAGAGGCAACCGGAACAACTCTCTCCAAAACCTCAAATGCCCCGATGTATCTCAGGGAAAGAATACCCTATCTCTTGATCATCCTATGTCCCAACCTCAGTGTGACATGTATGAAAACCTGATCTTCGTCCGTGAACTCTAGAGGTCATCTCCATCGATCAACATAATATTTCTGTCGATACTATGCAGTAGTCGTAGCCTCCTTAATCAAAAACACTTGCTCAGTTGTCTCTTGGATAAGATGATATCCCAGTATAGTTCCCTCTCCTACCTCCAGCCAATAAAGGGGTGATCTACATGGCCTAACATAAAAAGCCTCATAAGTTTCCATCTAAATCGTAACCTAAAAATAGTAATTGTAGGCAATATCCACTATGGGTATGGGTCTCTCCCAAGAGCCCTTGAAATCCAGGACGCATGATTACAACATGTCCTCCAAAACCTGAATCATACGCTTAAAATAGCTATTTGTCTAGGGATGGTAATCTATACTCAAAAGTACCTATGTAAATAAATCCCTCTATTGTCCCTTCCAGACATGAGAAGAAAAACAAGAGTCACTGTCTAAAATGATAGAGTGTGTCACCCCATGAAAATGTACAATCTCTCAGATGTAAAACCTTAAAAGCTCATCAACACTGAAAGTTTCCTTAATCGGTAAGAAGTGTAAATCCTTCATGAATCTGTCAACAACAACCCAAACTTCATCATTCCCTTGAGGCAATGTTGTTATACCCATCACAAAATCCATCGTCACATCATTCTACTTCAACTGGGGAATGTGTAACTGCTGTAAAATCCCTACCTGTCACTGTTGTTTCTCCTTGACCTACTGATAGGTGGAAAATCCCATAACAAAACTAGATATATCTCTCTTTATTCCTGGCCACCAATACTAATGGTGTAGATCTTGATACATAGTGATTACACTAGGATGAATTTCCCAAACTAAGGAATTAAAATCTCGCATCAACTCCTCACATATGTCTACTGACACCCATACACACCCGTGAAAATGCAAAACCTCATCCTCATCTAGGGTCCACACAGTAGGTGGGTCCTCTCTATAAAAACTTACTTATAGGACTAGGCCTTTGGAATCTAATATCTTACTCATTTGAACTCGATCCTATAGAGTAGTGCTAACAGCTAAAGAAGAAAGAAACTTCTACCACTCTCTTTTGTGAACCTCAAAATGCATCTCAGAGAAGAGAGCCATAAGCTTCCCCTCAATGATAGCCTCCTAAACTGCACGTTTTTGAGTCATCCTACTCATTTCTTCAACCACTGGATTTCCTTTCCCAAGCGTGTAAGCAAGCTCCAAGTAAAACTAATGACGGTACTCAACCCACCTTTAGTGTATCAAATTCAGATCATGCTGAGTAAAGATATACTTGAGGAAATTGTGGGTATTGTACACCACAAAATTCTTTCAAAAAAGATAATGTCTCCAACAATGTAAAGCATTCACAACTGCAAATAACTCAAGATCATTCATTAGGTAATTCCTCTCATGCGACTTCAACTGCCGAGATCCATATGCAATGAATCCTTCCCCCTCCATAAGCACTGATCCCAGCACGATACCGGATTCATCACAGAAAATGGTGTAACTCTTGCCGAGATCTGGAAAATCCATTATCAATGTTGAAGTCAATCTCTATTTTAACTCTTGAAAGGATTAATCGTAGGAATCTTCCCACAAGTACATCGCTCCCTTCATAGTCTGGTTAGTTAGTGGCATCTCTAAGTGTGAAAATTCGTTTATAAAGCGAATGTAGTAACTATCCATCACCAGAAAACTCTGTACCTAAAATAAATTCTTTGGATGCTGCTAGAAAAATACTTATCTCACTTTCTCTAGGTCTAATGATACTCTTGTATCTGATATAACGTGACCCAAGAAGTGAATCTGGACCATCCAAAAGTGTCATTTTGAGAGATTACCATATAACTGTTTCTCTCTCATTGTACACAATATGATCTCAATATGGATGGCATGGTCATGTAATGTGTTACAGTACACTGAGATATCAACCAAAAATACTACCACAAAATAACCCATGTAAGGATGGAACACTCGGTTCATCAGTGCTATAAAAACTACCAGGGCATTCGTGAGACCAAACAACATAACCAAATACTCGTATAGACCATACCTACTCCAAAAGGATATAATAGGTATATTTGATAGTATAACATGCAACTAATGATAATTGTATCTCAAGTCAATATTTGGGAACACTCAGGCTCCTATAAGCTGATCAAATAGATCCTCAATACTCGACAAGGGATATTGGTTCTTGACCGTCAACTGGTTAAGCTTTCGATAATCCACACAAAGTATGAGGTATCTTCCACCTTCTTTCTCAAAAAGGATAAGAGATCCCCAGGGAGATGTACTGGGTTGAATGAAACCCTTCTCCTACAACTCATCTAACTGCTTCTTGATCTCCTATAACTCTGGTGTTGCCATCCCATATGGAGGAAAGGACACTGGTGTCGATCCTGGCACAAACTCAATAAATAAATCTACCTCACGCTCCATAGGTAAACCTAAAAAATCATCTGTAATGTCATATCTGAAATATTTCACCATTGGAGGAATATCCATCTATGAAGTCCCCTATTAATTCAGATAAAAACTAGGAATATGGGCTATCATTTCTCCCAAACCATGATGCTCGAGTCAATATCTCCTCACCTGGACATCCCATTAACCCTTGTGTAGAAAATACATGCCCTATGGTGATGTGAAACTCACCCTGTAGATATATCATTCAAAAAATTCATGGAAAGATACCAACCAATCCATTTTGAGAATCCCATCAATGTTTTTCATCTCTAAGATATAGAGGTCCCTTATGAAGTGACACCCGCCATCCTTAAGAGGGAACTCCTTGAACTGATGTACACTAGTCATCCTAATCCCCCACAGAGTGTCTAACAACATAATATCCTCATAAGTAAAGATACAAATCCTAAGGATCTCTTCCACGACAACATATATGAATCAATAGGAAGCCCCTATATAAAAAAGAGAAGAATCTAAAACTGAGGTAACTAGAGTCATACCTCTAATTGTAGAGGGTTTGGGATCCTACTCTTGCTTGGTCTGCTCCACTACAAAATTTTGACCTATATCACCTCCATGCTATCCTACCTGACTACCCTAAGCTAATCCAGCATGTTGTCGCTAAAAACCTACCGTATGGATACCACGACCACGAGCACCTCCTTGGCCGGAACTACCTGAAGAACTACAGTTCCCTGACTGAGGAGAAAATATTGGTCCTGGTCCTGAATGTGGAGTCATAAATAATACTCTGTCACAAGATACTGGTGAGAAAAACTAGAAAACATTTTGAAGATGACCCATCCTACCACAAGATCGACACTCAACTTGGTCTCTCGGGCACTGCAATCTTCTTTTACCACTCTTCCTACACTAGTATGACCTCACCTGGAAACATGTAGATACATCCCTGCTACTAGAATCCCCACAAAAAGGATCACTTCAACTCTTACTACTATCAAATGAAATAGTACAAGCCCTGGATGTCAAACCTCCCTGACTCATATCTCCCAACTCCCTCAGATTGCGCTCAGTAATCAGTGTCTGGTTCACTATAGTTTTCATAGAAGTTAGCCCGAATACATTCACCTATTATTAGATGTCATAAATAATCCCATCCTCAAATCACCTAGCCAAAGATAACTCATCACCTCCAAGAAAAGGTATGAAGCACTAAATCTCTGTAAAATGAAAATATGAGTCCATCACTAAAAGAGCGCCCTTCTCCAAATGTGTGAACTCTTGGTCTTGGTCATCCCTAAATATCTAGGGATTGAAGTAGCCATATATGGTCCTCTGAAACTCTTCCCAAGATATATCCTGATGATGTACCACCTATGATACAATATCCCAACATCTCTTGTAATAATCACATAGCATGTACATCACAAGCTTCACTCTCCTATCTGAAGATGTCTCCAGATGATCAAAGATAGAAAACATAGCTTCCAACCATGACTCTGCAGCCTGTGGCCCTTCATCCCCTGAAAAGCTGATAGGATGCTACTTCTGGAACACCCTCGTCAACTCCTCCATAGTCTGGGAAGGATGTGGTGCTCCCTGGAAAGTTTTCATCATCCTCATAAAGCCTTCATGGAACTATGAATCAGCACTTGTGTCTGGTATAATATCGGGTTCCATGATGATCACAATGGGAGGATCTACTGGTAGTCCCAGATCTACAAATTCTAGTGTCTAATCATATCCATGTATCAGGAGTACAACCAAAGGATGTCTCGGTGCATGAATATGCAATGTTAAGAACATACCTCAAATTATGATTCTCAAGGAAATCAACTTATATGTTCATGAATAGAATAGGACAAAGAAAGCATTCATGTATTACAAAATATAGTTACACGACATTTATAAAATCCACATGGCATATTCCCATTAAGATTTTTGCATGGATTTTACCCCAGCCAACTTGGTCATGTAACACCCTATACACACGTTGTGTTTCTCCTGAGACACGATATGTACTTGAATTTTCCCTCCAGGAAAAATTCATTTACACAGCTATAACTACACGATTCTCTCCCGGTGTAACAATACATGGCGTGTTCACCCTAAAAATTGTTCGTATCACTTATTTCTCATTGACCCATGTTGTTAGTCACATGGTTGGATACACAATTGACTCCACATGGCATGTATAAATAAGACACGACATGTACAACCTATTTTTACAAACCCTGTGTCTATACTCACATAGTCAATCACACAATCAAGCACTATACGGCGTGTACATATAGTACACAGTGTGTGCTGAAGAAGATTCAGTTATTTTAGAACAGTAGAACACATGGCATGTATTCATAACCCCACATGACTTGTTTTCAGGGTTTCTAGATAGTAAGCCTCTGAAACTTCTCCAGAACCCTTAAAAACATAAAATTTTGTCCAACGAATGAAAATTCTGATATGTGAGAGCCCATAATCTCAAAAATCAAATTTTTGGCATCCTTATAAATCTCATAACATGAAAAATTCAATTAAATTTCAAACATGATCCACCAAATTCTGATATAACACCTTTGGGACCAAATTCTGGCATCCATCCAAATGAAACATTACAATTTCTAATACCCTATCAAAATAGCCAATATTCTATCATGTCATAAATCATAACAGCATGCATATATGGAAAAAAAATATATGAAAACAACATTCAGTCGGTAATGCATCCTAAATGGCATTAAAGTAATGCATGACATGTGATCTCTAGTAGTGCCTATATGATTCATGAGATAGATTACCCTATTCTCATCTGGTTGAAATAGAAATAAATCCTCAATAATAACAAAGATAATATCAAAATACAAGTGAATCACAGAACAGTGAAATCAATTCAACTGTAACAATTTAAAAACTAGAAAAATTGAAAAATTCGAGGTAGCTCAGATTTTCCCTGTACACGGGTTATCTAATCGTGGACATAGCTTATTACCAACTACCAATTCGTTATTATCCTGATCTATAGGCTCCAAAAAGTAATAAAAAGAAAAAAAAATCTTTTGATACCACATTGTAACATCCCAGTTCTGCGTGCCGCCCAAAGGTACCTTGAACCTGGTTTGTGACATGAACTCAGGTGCATTTCCCCAAACGCCAAAGGCTTCTGATCAGAAGTGAGGGCCAAATTCTGATAACGGGGAAACTATTCCCTCATTGGCAGAGTATTCCCAAGGGAATTACAAATAGTAACCAATAGAAGAAGCAGTAATATAACACAATAGAAGTAAACAATGGAAGAATAGTAGTATAAAATGACTGTAGCATATATATAAAAATAAATGATGCATCTCACTTTTATCTAGGAAAGTAGCCAAAAAAATCACAATGCTGGAAATACAATACAGAATCCAAATTACAAAAAATTAGTAAACTCCAACAGCATCAAAAGCCTCAGCTTGGTCATATTCTCTCCAGATCCAACTATAATCAAGTACCTGAAAAAGATGGGTGCTTATCCTTATCTATACCTGCCACCATATAATTTGTTTGTGTCCAAAAGCATGACCCAAATAGGGTGTATGATGGATCCCCGTACGAAACCACAAAATGATCTATGCCTAACTGTAAGGGAATATGTATAGAAGGTAATATGCAGAAATAAAGTAATAAAATAGGAATTACCCAAACGTAAACAATCCTACAGTTTCCAATAACATTCATTTACATTTAATGATAATTCAAACCATTGAATAATTAATCCTATGATATAGCCTAAACTTTGTATCCCTTCATATCATAGCAACATAAAATGTATCAGAAGTCCATCTAAAAAACCAAGTAAGACCGAGTCCAAGATTGTTCTTAGGCTATGTGACTTGCTAAAATCATTAAATAATTAATAAAAACCCTCTGGGAAATATTTAATGGTCTAACCTATGGCATCCAAACGTTTTATTACATAACTTTTCATTACATTTTACAAACAAATGACCTTTAAAGTCTAGTGTCTTGGAAATTAGGAACATGCTACATGGAAACAATATAGAGAATTCTTCTAAACCAGTCGTAAGGCTTCATCATAGGATTATCCTATGTACAATTACTACATCTCATATCCTGGAGACATACATCAATGGAAAGGGCGAGAAGAAGGCTCAGTAAGGAAAACGAGTTAAACAATTGACATGTGATCTTGAGAAATATTAATAAGAACATGATAAAAGTCATAGAGGCATGAGAAATGAAATAATACGAATATAATAATAAAAATAACTTGAATAATAACTTGAATATGTGTATAAAACATTTCATTTATACATTCATGAACATATCATCATGGTTTATCCCCAAGGTGTCATAAAATTTACCAAGGTTCTTCACCATGGTATCATGAAACATGTAATCTCTAGAGATTAATTTCTTTACCCAATGAATTGGAGCACTATCAGGGTGCACCATTAATATGTATTTATTTTCATGTGAGCCACTTATATCATAATCAAAAATTTCATAAATAACCCGTAGGTAATTATATAAATGGGTTTCCTTTCAAAATCGTGACATTTTAAAAGTTCTTAAAAATAAGATCACTATGTCATTTATAACCCATGGAAAGAGAGTTAGGGTTATATGTATGTAAATTCCAAAATCTAATATATTATTTTGGATTTTGATAAAAACCCATGGAAATGAAAATATATTTGGGTATCTACATAAATAATACAAGATAATTTCTTGAGAAAAAGAGAGATATTTTGAGATGAAAATTCTACAACATAACGGCTACATAACAACGTTTTAGAAAACATTAAAAAAGAGGGTACAATAGTAACCCACTCATAAATAACTTATAATATATTATAAAGATATAATAACATGGAGATAAGAACATGGTATGGATATTTTAATGACATACCAAATGAAAAGTAAACTTGTGAGGAAAGAGAAGTTTTGATTTCTTTTACAAAAAGTTCGACGGCCTAACAACGTAACTTAAAAATTCAGAAAATAAATTGATGAGAGTGGAAAGGGTCTCCATTCATTTGGACATGAAATGGTTAGTATTAGGTATATAAAACAACAAACCCCCACATAATAAAATGGAAACTAGAAGACATAACATAAAGAAAGTAATTACTTAAAAGAAGAGGGTAAAATGTTCCCTTACATTGAAGAGTAACTTCAAAAGATTGAAGGTCGGAACCTTGGGAGGCTTGAGGGAACCTTGGGAGGACTCCTTGGGAGGTAAGAAAACCATAACATCATTGATGAGGATTTTTTAATGAAATGATTGAGCTAAATTGTAACACCTCAAGCTTCCACAATATGATTCTCTTTGAAGAATACAGTAGCATGTGTTGTACGCAACTTCGAGTTCTAACACACCACAACCAATCAAACTAGTCTTTATGAATAGTAATACCCAATTTTTTAAATTTTTTAAATTTTATCATTCAAAATGGACTTCATTTTTGGATTCAGAATATCGAAATTATCTTAGGGTGAATTTTTGGTATTTTTCTGAAAACTTTCAATTTTTAATGAATAGTGAAAAACACTAAGTTATAGTTTAAAACCGAATTTTTTTAAATAATTATTTATTTTATTTAAATTTATTTTAGGTCAAAATACAGACATAATACCTATATAAGTTAAATGTAATTCATTGGGGTCAGTTTATAATATTTTTAGATATATAAAAATTTTATTGAATTTTTCACCGTCTTTTACCCACCTCCTAGGAGAATTTGAAAATTCACATAAAACTTAATTTTACCGCTTCTGTGAGTGGAATTTCCAAAAACTGAGAGACATGGTTGATATCAGTAAGAAAAATGTGGTTCAATAAGATGAAAATAATTTTTAGTGAATAGTAACTTTTTGTTTTTATTTATCACGGTTAAAAGTAAATAGGGAAATTAAGGGTAAAAATGATATTATTATTAACCTAACACATGTCCTAATTATATTCGATATTCATAATTCGACCAAAAACAACCTTAGTAATAAAATATTAACCTCTTTGGTTCACATGCATTAGATTAGGACAATTATTATTATTTTATTTAAAGAAGAGTTAAAAGAGTTAAAATCAATGTTTAATAACTAAATATTTATTAATATAGGGTTATACATAATATAAATTCCACTATAAATATTACATATAAAGATAAAAATATTTACTACATAATTGTATTTTATTTATATTTTTTAGAAATTAAATAATTTAATTTATTAATGACACAATGATGACACACTAATTACCTAATTAATGAAATATTAAAATAATTGATTTTATAAATATCCAAATAAATGTAATTTGAGACTTTTTATGAATTAAAATAATTTTATAGGTTAATAACACATAATAGGGTTTGTTAGATGAATTTTTTTCGAAGTAATAATACTGTTATAAATTTAGAAAAAACAAAACACCAAATAGTGTCAAAATTGACATAAAATAGTTTTTAAAACAAATATTATATTATTAATTGATATTTTATTCTTAAAAATATAATTATTGTCCATAGGACTTATATAATGATATTTTTATAATTAATTAACCATGCAGGGTTCTCTTGGATGTATATATTAAGTTTATTAACCATATAATATAAAAATACAAAGAGACATGGTAAATGTCAAACTAATTAACTAAGAGATAAATCTAAAAGATAAAGTTAATATAGTGAACCAAAACTGTTTAAAACCTGTTGGTTGAGTGGTTTTTGACCCATCCCCACCTTAGCCTTTAAATAATCCATTTTGGAGCCATTATAAAAAAAATGATTTTATTATAAAACAATATTTCTAGCTTTTCCTAAGGTTCCCCTCAACCCTCTTATAAAAGGGCACTCACCCTTCTCTGTAATTCAAACTTTCAAATCCATTTAGCTCGGTCAACCCCTGACCAAATACCCACTAAACTTTCCTCCCTTCATCCTAGAGGCCTTCATTTAGTCAGAAAGAAAACCTAAGGAGCCCTTTTGATCAAATCAAAAGGAAGAACCCGAAGAAGAGGTAAATATTTCATCACCTTTTTCAAGTTCCTTTCTTCTTCCACTTCTTTTTTCATTATTGTTTACATTCTAAAATAATAAATCTAGTATCTTCTATATAATGTGATGTTATTATAAATATGGTATGACCAAATTAATTATTCTATCCATCCTTTGAATTACATGTCACCATACGTGCGTACGTACGGCTTACCGTCTCCACGTCATGGTGTAATTGTTATTCAATACAATATTATTTGGATGGGTATAATAATGATGTGTAATTGATGTAAATAATAAATATAAAATGATAATGATTCTTTATATATGATATAACATCCAATTATATATTATTTGAATATTAATATAATGATATTGTCGCTCGTGCGTACGTACAGATTACCGTCTCCACGAACGCGATGAGATTCATTCCCCATCGAATCCATTCAAGACAAATTTTCATTATATGATTAAAAATAATGTTTAAAGTCTTGATATCATTCTGGATATGAATAATATACATCCCATCCATAACAAATATGACTCAAATAATGAAGAATATAAATGAAAACGAATCCATTAACACCTGAAATGATGATAATACTATGATATTATTAATGCAGAAATGTTAAAAGATCATATATGTTATCATATTAATGTATATGATTCTTTTATAATTTAATAACAATTATTTAACCATTATAAAGGAGGTTAACCTACCCTTGACCAAGGAAATGTAAAAGGTAAGGGTTAATTTCACAATCTCTTCATTATCTGAGGTTGTTTATATGTAATTATCAACTGGGACCTCTTTATCATCCACATCCATGTTTCTTAAAAATTAATTTCAAAACATTCATAATATTTTATGGACTATAGGTTAAAGTCATTTTTACCCTTGTTTTACTTTTATAAGATGTTTATAAAGGAAAATTTATGTCATTTTCCTAACAAGGTATGTTTTGACCTTTTTGACAAATTTAAGGTAAGAATGTTTTTTAACTTATACGGCGGGTGCGAATATTTTCCGCAAATATAACATCATCAAAGCTTCCCTTACAATATTGTAATAATATTTCCAAAAATAAATGATTTCTTTTATAATTACATGAATTTTAAATAATTTCAAAATAGAAAGAGATATTTCTCTAAAAAGGTTTTTATTTCATCTATGTCAACATCCTTTGATGGATTTTAAGCTTATTTGAAGTTGATTTATTATGATACAAAACTTCCATATTGTATTAATGGTTTTGTGATATGTTTGACTGTGGATGTGTTATTTTTACACCATTCATGGTATATAGATAAATTGTTGAAATTTCATATGCTAGTTTTAATACAAATGTTTATGTTATGTTTAAACCTTTTCGTATGAGGAATGCATTGGACTTAGTATGTGATGGGTGCAGCCTGCTATAGCTCCTCAATGCATCAGTAGGTCTCATGAGACAAACTAGTGTTTTGGCACAAGGCCTTGACAAAATCTTATTTGTTGTCTTGGCCCAAGGCCTTGACTATGTGGTTATGAAAGTCTGGCATTATGCATTCCATCATTATGAAAGTGGCTATTGATATTGCATATGATTATTCTACTAGTAGAATATCCATGTGAGTAAGTAAATGGAATTATTTGATTTTATCTTTTCCATATTATGATGAAGACCAAGTTTAAAAGGCTTTTGTTTTAGTCTTATACATTGCCTTAAATGTTTATTCTTATTTATGAATGTTTCCACTATATTGTTATCCTTACGGAGCATCTGAGCTCACCCCTTTCTATGTTTTATTTTTCCCAGGATGCGAAGAAGTATTTTATGATTGACCTACAGGGATAGTCTGAGAGGATATGAATGTAGTCTATAGAAACAATGTTGTTGTAGTTTTTCATTTTATGATGTAATATAAACCTTATGAATGTATCTAGTACTTCCAAGGCTACTAAAATAATCAGTCTTTCAAGACTTGATATTTTGTGATCATTCCAATGTAATGTAATAATACACTGACTCTGTGTAACTGGGATCGGGGCGTTACAGAAATGGCTTGGTATTTATAGTAAAAGTGAAGGAATGAATTATTAATTTTCAAGGGACACCTCATTGGTGGTATTTGAAAAACCATGGGAGTTCCCATGGTATTGGACACTTGGGAAACCTCATATAATATCTCATTATTCATAAGTTGACCTGAAATCTTACATAATTATTACATCATTAATGATGTCATTAAACACCCGAAACTCAAAACTATATTTTCACAATTCACCGAAAATTTAACTATTTCAGAATGATCCCAAAAATTAACCATAACCTAATATCGATGCTCTGAATTCAAAAATAAACTTCATTTTATGAAAATAATTTTCAAAATATTTTTAATTTAATTTTTAAATAAAACAATTATTTATTCCAAAAATACAACTTTAAAACTATAACTCATTTTTTAACACCTTAAAGATGTAATCAACATCCCATTAAATTATCTTATAACCGTAATAAAATAATTTAACAATTTATGATTAATTTTTAACAAAATATATTTCCATTATAAAATTTTAAATTAATTATAAAATTGTAAATAAAATATTTATGACATACAAAAATACGAAAACTTATACTACGATCGTTTTTTCATTTTTAAGATGTTTAAATTTTATTTATATATTGATGGGTGAAGTTTCTATTTTTTGGCTAGTTTACTATACATTACTATTCGTTACTATTTATACGGGTTTGTTAATATTCATACTTTACTATTCACTAAAAATCAAGTTGATCTTATAAGACTCTTAATTTCTCACTGATCACGACTGTAGAAGACCATTTTTTAAAATCTTTTCACATTATTAATTATTTAAATAATACAAAAATATTTTAAAATACCCCTTTTTTGCTAATTTCATCCATAATACACATCCTATATTTATCCGTATATTGGAAATTCACAAATTTTTCCATAATAAGAAATAACAATTTTATTTATATAAAAGGATTACACAAATCAGCTAAGGTCTCGTTACGTAGCCCCTTATAACACAAGCATAAAACCTAAGTGTAATGTGTGCTATGGTGATAGAATCTTGTGGTGGCTCAGACAACATTTCCCAAGTGGTGATTTCTATTAGCTTGAACTTCTCCCTTAGGTGATTCCGTTCAAGATTCATATGTTGAAGTTCGGCTTGGGCTTGGTCCAAAGAAAAGCCCAATGATGCTACCTCCTTCCCAAGCTCCGACAGATGGGCTTCATATGGCCAGAGTCTACTGGATGAGGCCATTCAATCTTCTTTCTATATTAATCAACCAAGATAACATTATTTATAAAAACCCAATGTTAAGATTATAGTTTCCAACGGTAATATTGACCAATGGTCATATAACAGTCAAAACCCAAAGGCCTCATTTTAATTATACCCACTTCATTAATTAAAGGATATAGTTTTGTTGAGTATAAAATAAAATAACAGACAAATTTTGTAAACAAATATATTTAAAAATTTTGGGTCGTTACATTCATCCCCCCTTAAGAAATTTTTTCCCCAAAATTTTATCTCGTACCCTCTGATGAGAAATGGTGTGGGTACTTTTGTCTCATAGACTCCTCCGATTCCCACATGGCTTCTTCACATTTGTGGTTCCTCCACAACACCTTAATATGGTGGGTAGTCTTGTTGCATATAACCTTGTCTCTATGATCGAATATCTCCCCTGGTTTCTCCTCATAAGAGAGGTCATGTTCTAGTTGTACCACCTATGGATTTAATACATCTAAAGGTTTAGGTATGTACTTCCTAAAAAGGGATAATGGAAGACAACATGAACTTGTGCTAGATTTAGAGGAAGTGCAAGCTAATAGGCCACTGCACCCACACGATCAATGATTTCACATGGGCTAATGTACCTAGGGCTGAGCTTCCCTTTTTTCCCAAACCTCATGACTCTCTTCCAAGGTGAAATATGAATAAAGCATTTGTCACCAACATCAAATTCCAAGTCCCTTTGATGGTTGTTGGCATAGCTCTTTTTCCGAATCTGAGCATCCTTAATGTGTTGTTGGATGGAATTGACCTTTTCTGTCATCTCTTGCTTAAGATCAGGCCCAAGAAGCTTTATCTCACCAGCTTCATCCCAAAAAGTAAGATTTCTACATCGCTTCCCATATTGATCTTCATAGGGTTCCATTTAAATGCTCAAGTGGAAGCTGTTGTTGTAAAATAACTCAACTAAAGGGAGATGTTGATCTCATCCGCCATTAAATTCCATTGAGCATGTTCTAAGAATTTCCTCGAGTGTTTGAATATTCCTTTCAGATTGGCCATCAGTTTGGGGGTGATAGGCCATACTGAAATTCATTTCAGTGCTCAGAGCTTGTTGAAGACTTCTCCAGAATTTTGATGTAAACCTTGGATCACGATCAAATATGATAGAAAGTGGAACTTCATGCACTCTTACCACTTTCTTCACGTAAATTCTGGCAAGTTGATCAAGAGATAAATCTTCCCAAATGGAGATAAAATGGATAGTCTTGCTGAGACGGTCCATAATAACCCATATCACATTCTTTCATTTAGAAGTTCTCAGGAGACCAGTGACGAAGTCCATAGTGATATTGTCCCACATCCATGCTAGTATGGGAAGTGGTTTCAATACCCCTTTAGGAATTTGTTGCTCTGCCTTCACTTGCTGACATACCAGGCACCTTGAAGTGTAGTCAGCAATATCCCTTTTCATATTATCCCACCAATAATGATCACAAAAGTCCCTATACATTTTCATGCTACCAGGATGTATAGAGAAAGTAGAGCTATGAGCTTCATCCATCAGCTCCTTCTTTATTTCCAGAATATATAGAACACATAGTCTTGTATGAAATTTCAGTAAACCATCTTGATCAATATTGATCTCAGGAAACTTCCCATCCTCCGTAGCCTGAAACTTCATCTGTAACAAATGTTCTTCTTTCTATGATTTCTTGACCTTCTCTAGTAATGATGGTTGATAAATCATTTGGGTTAGGGCTGATGATTTCCCTTCCTTTATAATTACCATTCCCAATTTTAGAAGGTCATTGATCAAAGTATTTCTATAAATCCTCATAATGGATAGAACAACTGGGTCTTTCCTTCTAAATGCATTAGGGACTTTGTTTTATTTTCTAGGATGATAATGTATTGAACAATCATAGTCTTTAAGAAGTTCCAACCATCTACTTTGTCTCATGTTCAATTCATTTTGTGTGAAAATATACTTCAAACATTGATGGTCTATTTATATATCACATTTCTCCCCATAAAGATAGTGCCTCCATATATTCAAAGAAAAAATGACAGCAGCCAGCTCCTTATCATGCTTAGTATAGTTCTGCTAATGAGTCTTCAACTATTGTGATGCATAAGCAATGACCTTTCCATTTTTCATGAGGAATCACCCAAGCCCTTTCAAAGATACATCGCTAAAAATAAAAAATCCTTCTATACTTGAGGGAAGATTCAGCACGGGTGCAGTAACCAATCTCTTCTTTAGTTCTTGGAAACTTTCCTCACACTCATTTTTTTAGATGAACCTAATACCTTTTTGAGTTAACATGGTAAAATAGATTATAGAGTAGTGAAAAGTTTTTCACAAACCTTCTATAATATCCCGATAATCCAAGGAAACAATGAATCTTAGTTATTATTCTAGGATGAGGCCACTCCTCTACAACTTTTGTCTTTTCAGGGTCAACCGTGATTCCTTCATTGGTAACAATGTGCCCCAAGAATGAAACTTTTTGTAACCAGAATTCACATTTTCTGAACATTCCAAAAAGCCTCCCCTTCATAGAGTATTCTAAATAACCCTTAGATGATCCTCATGCTCTTCACGACTTTTGGAATATATCAGGATATCATCTATAAAAACTACCACAAAGTTATCAAGGAAGTCATTAAAGACTCTATTAATCAAATCCATAAAAATAGTAGGTGTATTAGCCAGTCCAAAAGTCATAACAACAAACTCATAATGCCCATATCTTGATCGAAAGACAGATATTGGAATATCTTGTTTCTTCACCCTCAATTTATGATAACCAGATCGAAGATCAATATTTGAGAAGAATTGATCCCCATGAAGTTGGTAAAATATGTCATCAATTCTTGGAAGAGGGTATTTTTTCTTTACTATGATCCCATTCAATTCTCTATAATTAATGAAAAGCCGCATTGTTCCATCCTTCTTCTTCACAAAGAGATAATGTTCCCCCAAGGAGACACACTCAGTTGGATAAAACCCTTCTCCAAAATATCTTGGAGTTGTTTCTTTAATTCCTCCAGATCCACATTTTCCATCCTATATGGGGTCTTTGATATTGGATGAGATCCAGGTACGAGTTCAATAGAGAATTCTACCTCTCTTTCTGGGGGAGGTCCAGGAAACTCCTCAGGAAATACGTCAACGTATCATAGATGATGGGGAAATTTTCTATCCTCAAACTCTCATTTCCTTCTTCTTATTTTCTGATCAATTCCATAAAGAAGGATATAGTAGATTCTTCTAGAGAAAGATCAGATTGAGATTTCATTCCTTGGAAGATAACTGTAGTTTTTCCTTTCAAGACTACTGATATTTCCTTATTTCTGCATTTGATCTTAGCATTATACATTGAGAGCCAGTCCATCCATAGTATAATGTCTAATTCCATCATGTAAGTGACAACTAGATTTGCGATAGGATTATGCTCACCAAAGTAAATACTAGAGTTTCTAAACACTGATGATGCTTGGATAATCCCACCAAGAGTCTTGACTAATAACTCTACTTTTAGAAAGTCGGGGGGTCGATTCTTAATTCTTTGCAAACATTGAGGAAATAAAGCAATGCATAGAAGTAGAATAAAAAAAGTACTTGCTAGAAATGAGAGAAAAACAAGAGTACCTGATTCCACATCATTTGGAGCTTCAACTTTAGCTGTCGTGATAGCAAAAGCATAATCCTTTCTCCCATGGCATTTTATGAGGCTGATGGTGGTTCCCTCCACTACCCTCAGATTTCGACAGTGACTGGAAAAGTGCCCAAGTTGTCCACACATAAAGCACTGGACATTTGTTAGGTCCTTCACCATCTTCCACTTGTCTTTAGTGTTTTGAAGTTGAAGTTTCACCTCACTACGACAATTCCTCTCAATATTGCCATCTCTTCAACACTTGTAGAATTTCCCGCTCCCAAGCAGGAAGTTCCCCAAATGCTTCTTCCCACATTTAATACACGTGGGGTGTTGAATATTTTTCCTCCTCTTCCCTGATCAAAGTTCCTCACAATGCTGGGCTCCATTGATCTCTTTTTGTCGATTGATTTATGAGACCACTACGTCTCACCGAACTCTAGTTCAACTTTCATTGCACTCTGTACGATCACCTCATAACTATCACAGTCTCGGTTGACTAGATTATTCCGTAGATGAGGTATCAATCAACGGAATAATATATCAACCTTACCATTAAGATCCATGAAAAATATTGAGGTATAACAGGAAATTATAGTAAAGTACATCTCGTAGCTTCCCACAGATTCACTATCCATTTCCTTCAGCTCAAGAAACTGCTTCTCCATTGTTGTGCTCATGGAATGAGAGAAATACTAACTGAAGAAAATCCCTCTAAAATATTCCCACTCCATAGATTCAACCTCCACTTTTTCCTCGTGTTTTTAATCAGTTCCCACCACTAATCAACTTCTCCCTATGAGAGATAGACTTCCTAGGTGACCTTCTCTTTCTCTGAACAGCGGAGCACAAAAAAGATCTTCTCTATAGAGCTGATCCACTGTTAATCAATCAATGGGTCAGTTGATCCACTGAAGGTTGGTGGTCTTTGATGCATAAAGGACTCAACAGAATGTTTTCCCCTCTCAGTGAGATCGATCTCCCAGCTTTATTCAAGTTGTTTCCCATAACTTGAGTTTGTTGGTTTAACATTCGCATGAATGTTTCCATTCTGGATTCCATTGGAGGGTTGTTAGCGCATGGTCCATTACAGTCACCATTTGCACGGTTCCTCCTATTGACCACCATTTCTAAAAGAATAAATCCTTAGTGAGAAACTTATTTAATTTACGAATCTTTTTACAATAAAGGATTTTATGTCTTAAAACTTCTTTAAACAATTACATTTCTCTATAAATCCTTCATAATGATTCATAAAAATCTTATGATTATCCAAACATATCCCCCAGAAGTGTCATAACCAAGAGTAAAACAAGGCCCTTTGTCATGTACCTGGATACCCCGGGTCAAGCCCGAAACTCCTTGTCAGAGTTTTCACTCATAGGCGGCTCTGTGCCAGAGCCGCCTCTGCCTACTTGTATCCAGATTGGGATGTATTTTCTTGATAAACCACTTACTCAATACTCACAAAAAATACAAGGAAGTTTTCCTATATTTAGACATTTATATAGGATTATTCCTAAAGTTATCATAGAAAAATTTCAATAAATAACTAAACTATCCTTTGATACCAACTATGGAATCCCACATTTTTATTACATAACTTTTCATTACATTTTACAAATAGAGGATCATTAAAGTCTAGTGTCTTGAAATTCAGGAACATAATACTTGAGAAAAATATAAAATATTCTTCTAAACCACTCATAAGGCTTCATAAAAGGTTCATCCTATGTAAAATTACTTCATCTCATATGCTGGACACATACATCAAAGGAAAGGGTGAGCAGAAGGCTCAGTAAAGAAAACAAGTGAAACAGTTGACATGTGATCTTGAGCAATATTAATAAGATCATGATAAAAGTCATAAAGGAATTAGAAATGAATGAATAGTAATATCATAATAAAAATAACATTAATCATAAATTGAATATGTGGCTAAAAAATTTTAATTAGAAATTCATGAACATATCACCTAGGTTTATCCCTGAGGTGTCATGAAAATTACAAAGGTTATTCACCAAGGTATCAGGAAACTTTTCATCTCTAGAGATTAATTTCTTTACCCAATGCATTGGAGGATGATCAGGGTGAACCATTAATATGTAATTATTTTCATGTGATCCACATAGATCATAATCAGATATTTCATAAATAACTCATAGAGAATAAAAGAATTGGGTTTCATTTCAATATTGTGACGATTTAAAAGTTCTTAAAAATAAGATCATTTTGTCATTTATAAACCATGGAAAGGGAGTGAAGGTAATATGTATGTCAATTCCAGAATCAAATATATAATTTAATTAATTGATTAATACCCCTAGAAATAAAAATACATTGGGGTATCCACATAAATAATACAAGAGAATTTCTTGAGAAAAAGAGAGAGATTTTGAGATGAAAATTCTGCAGCATAACAGCTACATAACATCATTTTAGAAAAAATTAAAAATAGAGGGTATAGGGGTAACCAAATCATAAAGAACGTATAATATTGTAAAAATACAGATTAACATGGAGATAAGAACATGGTATGGAAATTTTAATGACATACCACACGAAAAGAAAACTTGAGAGGAAAGAGAAGATGTGATATCTTTTACAAACATTTCAACGGCCTAACAACGTCACATAAAAATTCAGAAAATAAATTGATGAGAGTGGAAAGGGTCTCCCTTCATTTGGACAGGATATGTATATTAGTAGGTATATATAAGAACAAACCCCCACATAATAAAATGGAAACTAGAAGACATAAAATAAAGGAAGTCGTGACTTAAAAGAAGAGGGTGAAAGGTTCCCTTACCTTGAAGAGTAACTTTGAAAGAATGAAGGTCGGGACATTGGGAGCCCTGAAGACACCTTGGGAGGACTCCATGGGAGGTAAGGAGAACATAAATTCGTTTAGGATGATTTTGGATTGAATTGAATGAGGTAAATGGCTTGGTATTTATAGGAAAAGTGATGGAATAAATTATTAATTTCCAAGGGACACCTCATCGGTGGTATTTGCAAAACCATGGGCTTTCACATGATATTTTCCCATGGTATTAGCCAATTGGGACACCTAATATAATATATCAGTATTCATAAGTCTAAAAGAAATCTTACATCATTATTACATCATTAATGATGTCATTAAACACCTGAAACTCAAAATTGTATTTATACTATTCACCAAAAATTCAATTGTTTCAGAAAAATCCAAAAAATTCAACCTAACCTAATATGGATGCTCTTAGTTAAAAAATTAAACCCATATTATGAATATAATTTTCCAATTATTATTAATTTAATTTTTATATAGAATAATTATTTATTCTAAAAATACAACTTTTAAACTATAACTCATTTTGTAACACCATAAAAAAGTAATCAAGGTCCCATAAAATTATCGTACAACCATCATACAATAATGTAACAATTTATGATTAAATTTTATGAAAATATATTTCCATTTTTAATTATTAAATTAATTATAAAATTTAAAATAAAAAATTTATGACATACAAAACTACCAAAACTTATACTATGATCGTTTTTTCGCTTTTAAGATGTTTAAATTATATTTATACATTCTGGGTGAAGTTTCTATTTTTTTGGCCAATTCACCATTCATTACTATTCATTACTATTCATGCGGGTATGTTACTATTCATGCATTACTATTGACTAAAAATCATGTTGATCTTATTAGACATTAAATTTCACACTGATCACAACTATAGAAGACCATTTTTTGAAAATTATTTCACATTATTAATTATTTAAAGAGTAAAAAAATTTAAAATTCTCATTTTTCCCCTAAATTCATCAATAATACACATCCTATATTTATCCGAATATTTGAAATTCATAAACTTTTCCATAATAAGAAATAACAATTTTATTTATATAAAAGGATTACATAAAGCATCTAAGGACTCATTACAAATCCCCTTATAACACCAGCATAGGACCTAAGTATAAGGTTTGCTATGGTGAAAGAATCTTGGGGTGGCTCAGAAAACATTTACCGAGTGGTGATTTCTATCAGCTTGAACTTTTCCCTTATGCGATTCCATTCAAACTTCATATATTGAAGTTAGGCTTGGGATTGGTCCAGAGTGAAGCCTAGTGATGCTACCTCCTTCCCAAGCTCTGGCAGATGAGCTTCATATGGACTGATTCTACTGGATTAGTCCATTTAATCTTCGTTCTATATTAATAAACCAAGATAACAGTATTTTTAAAAACACAACATTAAGATTATAGTTTCCAATGGTCATATTGACCAACAGTTACATAATAGTCAAAACTAAATGGTCTTATTTTAATTACACCCACTTTATTAATTAAAGGATATAGTCTTGTTGATTATAAAATAAAATAACACACAAATTTTGGAAACATGTATATATTAAAAAAGTTCGGGTCGCTACATAACCACTTTGTTTTAACATAGAACTTATTAAATATGAATGAAAACTTCGGTAGCTATCAGGTCAACACCCTTGGGTCAGTATGACATAAATAAAACATAAACGACCTCTAGGTAGCTCTCATGGTCAATACCCTTTGGGTCCACATACTATAAATAATCATAAACGACCTCCTAGGTAGTTTTCATGGTCAATACCCTTGGACCAAAGTCTACCCCAAGGCTCTCAATGTCCTGTGTAATAATCATGGAATCCCCCACAGTTTTCATGGTCCATGGTCTCACAGTCCATTGGAATATTAGCGTGTTTATCATAACAAGGAATCACATGTAATGTATAACTACTACACGACTAAAATTCACTATCATAACACTTTAAATTCATATAATCAATCAAATCCATCCTTAATAATTCAAGGCATGGAATCATGGTATGCCTCATAGGAAACCTAGGACAAACGACCCTAAATAGTCAGACAAGGGAATGCGCCCATGGGGTGTCCCATTAAAATCTATAAAACCTTATGCATAAGAAATCACCCTTTCAAAAACAAAAAAACCATACTTGTTATTACATAGGGTTGAATTCCAAAATACAAAATTCCAAAAACATTGTTAATCAGTACTTTAATCATATATATTCCAAATAAAATAGACAAAAGGCACAAACCACCTACCTTGATGTTGTACGATGAACTCTCTTGAACGTCGACCCTTAAATCATCTTAGAATGATGTAGGTCTACAAAAGGGGTAAAAATGATCAACCCTTGATAACTCATGAGAGAGGAGGAATTAGGAAGAAAGGCTCTAGGTAAAGAGAGAACCCACCAATGGGAATCCAACACAACCAACAAAATGTTAATCAGTACTCAAATGAAGAATTGGTAGGGGTTTGAAGTTCTCGGTCATCTCATTGCTCTCCTATACGAAAAAACAGGAAGGAAAAGATGGTTCTGGATGTGAGATGTGACCCTACACCGATATATTAAATAAAAATAAAAGTACACGACTTGTTTATTTATTGTAAATACCATGTATTGGTCTCAACTAGCTCCTGCTTTATGAAATCTTTCATGTCACCTACATGGCCATGTGGTCGGCCGTTACATGGCTAGTACACGACTATACATGAAAAACAGTTACATAGATTGTACTCAAAATTAAAGTCCATGTACATAGAAAATATACCATTTCTTCCTTTTTCCTAAAAAAACTCAAAATAATGATTCATACCTCAAATGAAGATATGTGTTCTTACATATCGCTCACGTGGGATTATGAACTTTGGTGAGGCAATACCCACATTTAGGGTCACCTAATTATGGTGTCAGCCCTATGACAATAAACTAAGATCACTACTCTCCTCACCTAAAAATGTAAAACAGCGTGATTCATCTAGGCTGAAGGATGTAAAACTACTCAACACTTGTCCCGCATGACGATAAAATCTAAATTGGATGGGACTTTCTATCTGTGGCCCAGCCTTAGGTCCCTCGACCATTCCAGCCCCCGAGATCCGTTCTCACTTTGGATTGTGCGGTTTGGTATAGGCTCTATGTCCTCATTTACATTGGACTATTTTTCCCATGCCACACACATCCCCTTGGGACACGCCTCCTTCATCCATCATCCTTGTCTCAAGACATTAAACTACACGGGTTCCACAATTCTTTATGAATCCCTTCATTTGGTTTTCAATCATATTTCACATCAGAAAGGACCCCTAAATGGCATGGAGGCTTGGAATTAGTGATCTCCTATCATCTTGGGCCAACATCCTCATGGATTTTGAATGAAAATTTTATACAAGTCCCACGTTGCGAATATGGTCAGCGGTCGATGGTCATTAGTTATTTCCATTCCAGGCCATGATATGGATACTTAGATGCAAAAATGGTAAGCAATTATCCTCAATAATTGTTTTCTTTATATGGTCTCCCAAATGAAAGACATGGTGATTCACCATTTCTAAGCATTTTCCCCACACACATGACATTAGAATAGGCATTTGTGGTCTGAGAACTATGAACATAAACTAGGATCTATCACATCCTTTTCGCATGGTGTTAAACTGCAAGAAATCATTGAAACTATGTATGGCTTGATTATTTTATATATGGGATATGTAGTAATGCCCAACCATTTTGTTTTCAGGTCCATACTGGCTTCAGTTTTTCATTCTCTCGACCACTTGGACTGAGTTCTTTCTAGGAATTATGAATTTTGTGGTGTGTGTGGGATTATGTCCTCATTCACATTAGGTTATTCACCACTTCTTGCACATTCCTCATTGAGATACTGTAACGCCCCGACCACAGTTACCCAGAGTCGGTGCATTATTACATAACAATGGAATGATCACAAAATATCAAGTCTCAACAAACCGATTAGTTTAGTAGCCTTGGAATAACTAGACACATTCATAAAGTTTGCATTACATCATAAAGTGAAAACTACTACAATAAAATTTTTTCTTCATATCCCCTCAAACTATACCAGCAGGTCATTCATAAATTACTTCTTCATATCCTGGGAAAAACAAAACATTGAAAGGGGTGAGCTCAGATGCTCTGTAAGGATAACAATACAGTGGAAACTATCATAAATAAGCATAAACATTTAAGGCAATGTATAACTAAAACAAAATCCTTTTAAACAAGAACTTCATCATAATATGGAAAATATGAAATGAAATAATTCCATTTACTTATTCACATGGATATTCTACTAGTTGAATAATCACATGAAATATCAATAACCACTTTCATAATGATGGAATGCATAATTCTAGACTATCATAACCACATAGTCAAGGCCTCATGCCAAGAATAAAAAAAAATTTGTTAAGGCCTTGTTCCAAGACACTAGTTTGTCTCATGAGACCTACCGATGCATCGAAGAGCTATAGAGGGCTCCACCCGTCACTTATTAAGTCCAATGCATTCCTCATATGAACAGGTTTAAACATAACATAAACATTCGTATTAAAACTAGCATTTGAAATGTTAATACTTTCTCCATAAACCATGAGTGGTATAAAAATAACACATACACAATCACACATATCAAAAAACCATCAATACAGTATGGAAGTTTTGTATCATAATAAATAAACTTCAAATAAGCTTAAAATCCATCAAAGGATGTTGACATAGATGAAATCAAAACTAATTGAGAGAAATATCCATTTTTTGAAATCATTAAAAAGTACCATAACTATTAAATAAAACATTTACTTTTAAAATATTCTTATAAGCTTGAAAGGGAAGATTCAAAGACTTTATAATGGCGGAAAATAGCTGCACCCTCCATATAAGTTCAAAAACTATTATTACATTAATTCTGTCGAAAAGGTTAAAAAGGATGATGTTTGGAAAACGAAAGAAAGATTCATTTATAATCTTCTTTTAAAAAGTCAAAAAGGGTATAAATGACTTTAACCAATAGTCTGTAAAATAATAAGAATGATTTTAAATACATTTTTAAGAAACATGGATGTGGATAATAAATAAGTCCTAGTAGATAATTACGTATAAACAACCTCAGATAAAGAAGATATTGTGAAATAATCCCTTACCTAGGACTTTTACTTGGTTGAAGGTAGGTTAACCTCCTATATAATGGTGAAATTATTGTTATTAAATTAAAAAAGAATCATACACATTAATATGATATCATATTTTATCTTTTAACATTCATTTGTTAATAATATCTTAGTATTATCATCGTTTCGGGTGTTAACTTACTTGTTTTCTTTTATATGTTTTGTTATGTAAGCCGTGTTTGTTATGGATAGTTTATATATTATTCATATACAGAATTATATCAAGTCCTTAAACATTATTTTTAATCATGAAATGAGAATTAGTCTCGAATGGATACGATGGGGGAATGAATCTCATTGCGTTCGTGGAGACGGTAGTCCATACGTACCCACGAGCAACAATATCATTCTTTTGATATTAAAATAATATTTAATTGGATGGTATATATATAGAATAATAATCATGTTATATTTAATATTTACATGAATTACACATCATTATTATACTCATCCAAATAATAATGTTTTGAATAACAATTACACCACGGCGTGGAGACAGTAAGCCGTACGTACGCACATATGGTGACATGTAATTCAAAGGATGGATAGAATAGTGAATAAGGGTGTACCATGTTTGTAATAACATCACAGTATATATAAGATAATGTATTTATTAATTTATAATGGGAATAACAAATAAAGAAGGAATTCGAAGAAGAAAGGAACTTGAAAGAGGGTGGTGAAAACATTACCTCTTCTTCGGGTTCCTCCTTTTGATTTGATCAAAAGGGCTCCTTAGGTTGAATTTCTGTTCAAAATAATGCTTCTAGGTTGAATTGAGGAAAGTTGAGATAGTATTTGGTCAGGGTTTGGCCGAGACAAAAGGCTTTGAATGTGTGAATTAGTGAGAAGGGGGAGTGCCCTTTTTTAAGAGGGGTGATGGGAACCTTTGGAAAAGCTAGAAATATTATTTTATAATAAATTCATATTCGGTTTCTAATGGCTCTAAAGTGGATTATTAAATGTATAAGGTGGGTATGGTTCGAAATAATTTCAAAAAATATAATTAAGACTGGTTTGGGTCATTATATTAACCTTATATTTTAGTTTTAACTCTTGGTTAATTAGTTTGACATTTACCATGTCACTTTGTATTTTTATATTATATAGTTAATAAACTTACTATATACATCCAAGAGACCCCCAAGTGGTCCATTAATGATACAACTATCACGATATAAGTCTCTTGGTCGAACCTTATATTTTGAGGAATTGAATACCAATTAATAATATAATATTTGTTTTAAAAACTCTTTTATGTCAATTTTGACACTATTGGGTATTTTATTTTTGATAAATTCATAAAAGAATTATTAATTCGATAAAAAGTTATATAAACAATAAGAATATGTCATATTAACCAAGAAAAGTATTTTAATTCATAAAAAGTCTCAAATTACATTTATTTGGGTATTTATAATATCAATTATCTTACTCTTTTATTAATATGGTAGTTACTACATCATCATTGTGTCATAAATAAATTACATTATTTAAAGTCTAAAAATTATAAATAAAATACCATTATGTAGGAAATCTTATTATCTTTCTAATTAATATTTATAGTTGAAAATATAACATATATAACCCTATGTAAAAAAAATTTTTCTAGAAGATATAAGCTTATGCCATTTTTGTATTTACTTTAACTTAATTAATATAAAGTGTCCCTGTCACCTACAAGTGGTTCCATGAGGTCCCAAAATAGACCCAAAGATTCCCATGGTTGGACATGTATCGACCAATATGGTTAGAACATTTTTTAGGATAATTTATTATTATTATAATATTATTGTTTACCCTTATTTACCAGATTTACCCTTTAACCACGGTAAATAAAATATTTACAGAAGTAATTATTCAAAATGTCTAAAAATAAAAGTTACCTATTTAAAAAATTTGGACATCCTGATTAAAAATATGGAATCCATTTTTAAAAATTCAAAACACAGAAATGGAAGAAATTAATTTAAAGTTAATTCCCACTGTCAAAACAAAAAGCGTGTTTTTAAGAAATAATAACTATAAAACGATTGACACATGTTTATGTCCGGTCTAATTGTGAAATTATGTCCGATGACCAAAATTGTATTAAATGGTAAATAAATTTTCTAAATATACTTTAAAAACACTACAATTCCTAATTTATCACTATGAATTATTTCTATTAAAAAAGTTATTTTTAATTAAAATTTAGTAATTTTCACTATTCATCAAAATATAAATGTTATCCGAAAAGTACCAAAATATCACACTAGGCTAATTTCGATATTCCGAATCCAAAAATGAAGTCCATTTTGATAGATAAAATTTATAAAATTTCAAAACATGGGTATTACTATTTATAATTGCTACTTTGATTGGTCGTGGTGTGTTAGAATCTTGAAGTTGCGTACAACACACACTACTGTATTATTCAATGAGAATTGTACCGTGGAAGCTTGGGGTGTAACATTCTCCTCTGCTTCAAATAATTTCATCCTAGAAATTTCTAGAATACTACCGCCTGAAAAGACATAGGTGGTTCTTCATCATAAGTTCATCGGGTTCCACATTGCATATTCCATCTTATGGTTTTTCCATAGAAATTTTACCAGACGAGTTGTCCGGTTTCTCAACACTTGTTCTCTTGTATCAATAATCCTGACGGGATCTTCACAATAAGACAGATCAGGTTCCAGTTATAATTCCTCGTAAGTGAGTACATGCATTGGGTTAGGCATATATTTTCTCAATAATGATACGTGGAACACATCGTGAACTTTGGAGAGACTTGGCGGTATTGCCAAATGGTAAGCTACAACCCCAATTCGTTCTAGAATTTTGAAAGGTCCTATATACTTGGTGCTCAATTTAACTTTATTGGTGAAACTTATAACTCCCTTCCGTGGATATAACTTTAAGAAAACATGAACTCCTACCAGAAATTCCAAATCATTCGTTCAGTTATTAACATAGCTCTTCTGCCTACTTTGAGCTACTTTGATGTGGTTTTGGATTACCTTCACCTTCCCCATCATTTCCTCCACCAGTTCTGGGCCTATAAGTTTTCTCTCACCGACATCATCCCAACTGGTTGGTGTGCATCATCGCTTTCTGTATAAAGCTTCATATGGTGCCATTTAAATGCTAGAATGGAAGTTATTGTTATAGGAAAATTCTACCAGAGGTAAATATTGATCCCACATACCTTTAAAGTCCAGTGAGAAAGATCTAAACATGTCTTATAAGGTTTGAATAGTCCATTATGATTGTCTATCTGTTTGAGGGTGGTGGGAAGTGCTCAAACGAAGTTGAGTATCCAAGGCCTTCTAAAGACTCTTCTAGAATCTTGAAGTAAAACAGGGATCGCGATCAGAAACAATAGATAAGGGTACTCCATGAAGTCTCACAACTTCATTAATATATAGTCTTTCTAGGCATTCAAGTGGTACATCCTCCCTTATAGCAAGAAAATGTGCAGACTTGGTAAGACGATCAACAATAACCCATATTGCATCGTTCCTTCTAGAGGTCTTTGGTAGCCCCATGAAAAATTTCATTGTAATATTTTCTCATTTCCACTCTGGTATAGGAAATGGTTGCATGACCCCTCCAGGCTGTTTCCTTCCAAGTTTCACTTATTTACAAACCATACATCTTGACACAAAATCAGAAATCTCCCTCTTCATGTTGTTCCACCAAAAATGTTCCTTCAAATCTCTATACATTTTGGTGCTCCCAGGGTGTATAGAGAAATTGGAACAATGAGCATCATCCAACAATTCCCTTTTTAGATCAGGTATATCGGGAACACAAAGTCTCTTCCCGAATTTCAAAATTCCATCTTCATACACAAAGTCACTCAATCTCCCATCATTCACTACTTTAATCTTCTTTTGGAATTCTTCATCGTTGGTCTGAGAACTGTTAATCCTTTCTAATAAAGATGGTTTGGCAACCATTTGAGAAAGCATTTATGTTTCACCTTCCATGGTGATTCCCATATCCAACTTTACTAGATCCATGAAAATAGGATCCCTTTCAATTCTCATCATGTTCAAATCTCCATGATCTTTTCTACTCAAATCATCTGCCACCTTATTTTCCTTCCCCGGTTGGTATTGTATCATGCAATCATTGTCCTTAAGTAGTTCAATCCATCTCCTTTGCATCATGTTGAGTTCCTTCTGTGAGAAAATATACTTCAAACTCTTCTGATCATTATAAATCTCACATTTTTCACCATAGAGATAGTGTATTCAAATCTTCAAAGAAAAGATCACAACTGATAACTCGAGATCATGAGTAGGATAGTTTTTCTAATGAATTTTCAACTTTCGTGATGCATAGGCAATAACCCTGTCATTCTACATAAGGACACAACCAAGTACTTTCTTCGATGCATCACTATAAATAACGAACCCATCATTCCCCGATGGTAGAGTCAATATAGGAGCATTGACTAATCTTCTCTTTAGTTCTTCAAAACATTTTTCACACTCTTTTGTCCAAAAAAATTTAACCCCTTTACGTGTGATCTTTGTTAATGGGTAAGCCAACCGGGAAAAATTCTGGAAGAAACGTCAATAACAACCTACTATACCAATAAAACTGTGTACCTCAGTTATACTCATTGGTGCAGGCCATTCTTGGATTGCCTTGGTCTTATAAGGATCAATAGAGATTCCATCTTTAGAGAAAATATGGCCAAGAAAAGAAATCTCTTGAAGCCATAATTCACACTTGATAAACTTCCCATATAATTCATGTCTCCTCAGAGTCTTCAGGATAATGCGCAAGTGATTTTCATGATCTTCGTAGCTTTTGGAGTATACCAATATATCATCAATAAATAAAACCACAAATTCATCTAGATATTCCTGGAAAACACTATTCATAAGATCCATGAATACAGAGGGCGCATTAGTCAGCCCAAAAGGCATTACTGTAAACTCATAATTCCCGTACCTGGTTTGAAATTATGTCTTCAGAATGTCTTCCTTCATCACACACAAATGATGGTATCCAGACTGAAGGTCAATCTTTGAAAAATATTGAGCTCCATGCAGTTGGTCAAATAAATCATCAATGCGAGGTAGGGGATACTTGTTCTTTATTGTTATAGCATTGATCTCCTTGTAGTCAATACATAACCTCATAGATTCATCTTTCTTTTTAACAAAAAGAACAGGGGCTCCCCATGGATAAACACTAGGGGGAATAAATCCCTTATTACTCAATTACTCTAGTTGTTTCTTTAGTTCAACTAATTCCACAGTGGCCATTCTATAAGGGGTATTCGATATAGGCCTTGATCCAGGAATTAAATCAATGGAAAACTCAACTTCTTGTTCTGGAGGAAGTCCATGTAAATCTTCTGGAAACACATCTACATATTTTTTCACAATAGGTACATACTCTATTTGAACATTCCTTTCCTCACCCATAGTCATTTCATAATCTTCCTCCCCAATAATTGAATTTATTTGAGCTAATGGGGGTGGATCTAGATAAGAATTAGGTGGTGACGATTCTACTCTAAAGATAAGGTGTTCCTTATCATCGTCATTAAAAATCGTAACCTCCTTCTTCTTACAATAAATCTTCGCATCATGGTCCAAAAGCCAATCCATACTGAGGATTATATAAAACTCAATCATAGGTATGACGATGAGATATGCGGATGAAGAACAGTTATGTGCTCTAATGGGGACTGATTCACAAAACATTGTTGCAATGATACTTCCCTTAGGAGTTTTAACTGACAACTCCCTTGTTAAATCAAATTGGAAATGTCTAATTTTCTTATCAAAATGGGAAGATATGAAACAATGTGATGATCCAGAATCAAATAATGCATTTTCCCAACTTGAGGAAACCATTAAATTACCTGCCACCACGTCTTTCAGAGATTCTACCTCAGCAGTAGTGATAGCATAATCCTGGCCTTGATACCTTGGCCTTTTCTGAGGTAAGTTCCCCTGACACTTAGGACATTCGTTATCATAATTTTCCATATCTCTGAAGTTTCTGCATTGAACATCGGTAGTTTCTTTCTTCCCCTTGCAATCACGAGCGTGGTGGCCCTTTTCACCACACTTGTAACAGACCCACATTTCCTCCAAACAAGTACCTGGGTGATTCTTCCCACATTTACTGCAAGATGGATATTCAACTTTTCCTTTCTTTCCCTTATTTCCATTCCCAGAGTGATCAACAGATCTCTTCTTCTCTTGCTTTAATTTATGGTCATAAGACTTCGAGAATTATTTTTCTGTCTTGATAGCACATGAGACAATATCCTCGTACAACGAGAAATATTGTGACACTAATGCTCGACGAAGAAATGGTTTTAACCCATCAAAGAAATGTTCAATCTTAATTCTTGGGTTATTTATATAATCTCCAGCATCCCTTGATAACCTTGTAATGTTATCCTCATACTTTGTGACATTCTCATCCACCTTTTATCTCAGACTTAGAAATTTCCATTCCATATCTGCTTGATGGTCACGAGGGAAGTATTTTTCTAAGAAAAGCTCTTTGAACTCCCTCCATTCCATATTTGATACTTCACCATCTTCCTTTGTGTTTTGAATCAATGACCACTATTGATCATCAACTCTAGTGAGGTGATAAACTTCAATGACAACTTTTTCCCTTTCACTACTCCCCAAAGCCTGAAATATTTTTTTTAGAGAACATATCCATTGCTCATATACTAATAGATTTGTACTCCCATTGAATGTTGGTGGTTACTGCCTCATGAAGCGATCTAACATTGATCCTCCACGTTGTAGATCAGGGTGCTCCATACGGGTAAGGTTATTATTCATAACCTGAGAGAGTTGTCCCAGTATGGTGATTAGTTGATCAGCACCAGTTGCATGAACAACACCACTATAATTATCTTGAGCCGGAGGGAAATCCCTATATGGAGTGCATGCATTGATACGATTTCCATTTCTTCCACTAGGTGCCATTTCTAAACAATGGCATAAACTTGATCAGTTTATGAATCAAAATACATAATTCCATACTTGTAAAATACTTAACATAAATTGAACTATTTATGGATATAATCCATAATAATAAAAATGTTTTCTTTGAGGAATTATATACTCATTAATCCTTAATAATCGTTTGTAATGAAAATGATAATTATCCTAAGAATATCCCCTGGGAGTGTCATAACCAAGAGTGCAG
The DNA here is from genome assembly GCA_963277665.1 of Viscum album. Taxonomy (NCBI): domain Eukaryota; kingdom Viridiplantae; phylum Streptophyta; class Magnoliopsida; order Santalales; family Viscaceae; genus Viscum; species Viscum album. Next base: position 367,601,885 of record OY728135.1, on the reverse strand, counting down.
CAAGGCCCGTAGTCGTGCACCAGTTCCCGTTTGAGTCTAGCTCAAAGCCGTGTTTTCGGGTTTTACCCCTACGTACATCTTTGCCAGAGCCGCCTCTACCTGCTCGTATCCAGACAGGGATGTATTGCTCGGAAAACTCACAAAATCTCTATAATACCAAAATTTTAGGCAGTTCTTCAATACTAATCCTCAAAGTTCATCTTAGATCTATGTGCTCTAATCAGAGTTTATCTAAATCTAGATTCCAATGTTTAAACTAAACTTCCTCTAATACAAACTGTAACGCCCAAAACCTAGTTACCTAGAGTCGGTGCATTATTACATAACATTGGCATGATCACAAAAGATCAAGTCTCGAAAGACCGATTAGTTTAGTAGCCTTGGAATAACTAGATACATTCATAAATTTTGCATTACATCATAAATTGAAAACTACTACAACAACATCTTGTCTTCATATCCCCTCATACTATCCCTACAGGTCATTCATAAATTACTTCTTCACATCCTGTAAAAATTAAAACATTTAAAGGGGTGAGCTCAGATGCTCAGTAAGGATAACAATATAGCAGAAACTTTCATAAATAAGCATATACATTTAAGATAGTGTATAACTAAAACAGAAGCCTTTTAAACTTTAACTTCAGCATAATATGAAAAATATAAAATGAAATAATTCGATTTACTTATTCAAATGGATATTCTAATAGTCTAATAATCACATGAAATATCAATAACCACATTCATAATGATGGAATGCATAATGTCGTACTATCATTACTACATAGTCAAGGCCTCGTGCCAAGACTACAAATAATATTTTTTCAAGGCCTTATGCCAAGAGAGTAGTTTGTCTTATGATACCTAGCGATGCATTGAGGAGCTATAGCGGGATTCACCCATCACTTATTAAGTCCAATGCATTCCACATATAAACAGGTTTAAACATTACATAAACATTCATATTAAAACTAGCATACGAAATTTCAATACTTTATCTATAAACCAAGAATGGTATAAAAATAACACATCCACAGTCAAACATATCACAAAACCATCAATACAATATGGAAGTTTTGTATCATAATAAATAAACTTCAAATAAGCTTAAAATCCATCACAGGATGTTGACATAGATGAAAAAAAATTGAGAGAAATATCTCTTTTTATGAAGTCATTTAAAAGTAAAATAATTATTAAATAAAACATTTAATTTGAAAATATTCTTAGAAGCTTGTAAGGGAAGCTTCGATGACTTTATAACAGCGGAAAATAGCTGCACCCACCGTATAAGTTAAAAAACATTCTTACCTTAATTCTGTTGAAACGGTTAAAAAGGACCTTGATTGGAAAATCAAAGAAAGATTCCTTTATAATCTTCTTATAAATAGTAAAAAATGGTATAAATGAATTTAACCCATAGTCTATAAAATAGTAAGAATTATTTGAAATATATTTTTAAGAAACATGGATGTGGATGATAAAGAAGTCCCAATAGATAATTATATATAAATAACCTTGGATAAAGAAGAGATTGCGAAATAAACCCTTACCTTGTACTTTTACATAGTTGAGGGTAGGTTAACCTCTTTTATAATGGTGAAATAATTGTTATTAAATTATACAATAATCATATACATTAATATTATATCATATATGATCTTTTAACATTGATTTGTTAATAATATCCTAGTATTATCATCGTTTCGGGTGTTAACTTACTCGTTTTCTTTTATATGTTTTGTTATTTAAGCCGTGTTTGTTATGGATAGGTTGTATCTTATTCATATAAAGAATGATATAAAGTCCTTAAACATTATTTTTAATCATCAAATCAGAATTAGTCTCGAATGGATACGATGGGGAATGAATCTCATCGCGTTCATGGAGACGGTAGTCCGTACGTACGCACGAGCGACAATATCATTCTTTTGATATTAAAATAATATATAATTGGATGGTATATATACAGAATCATTATCATGTTATATTTACTATTTACATGAATTAAACATCATTATTTTACCCATCCGAATAATAATATTTTGAATAACAATTACACAATGACGTGGAGACGGTAAGTCGTATGTACGCACGTATGATGACATGTCATTAAAAGGATGGATAGAATACTGAATATGGTTGTACCACATTTATAATAACATCACAGTATATATAAGATGTTGTAGTTATTATTTTATAATGGTAATAACAAATAAATAAGGAAGTGGAAGAAAAAAGGAACTTGAAAGAGGGTGGTGAAAACATTACCTCTTCTTCAGGTTCTTCCTTTTGAATTGATCAAAAGGTCTCCTTAGGTTGGCTTTATGAGCAAACTAACTCCTCTAGGTTTAAGTTATGGAAGTTTAGAGAGTATATTGTCAGGGTTTGGTCGACAAAAAAAGGCTTTTAATGTGTGAATTTGTGAGAAGGGGGAGTGCCCTTTTATAAGAGGGGTGAGGGGCACCTTTCGAAAAGCTAAAAATATTATTTTATAATAAATTCATATTCGGTTTCTAATGGATCCAAAGTGGATTATTAAAAGTATAAGGTGGGGATGGGTTTAAATACATTCAAACAATAGAATTTATACAGGTTTGGGTCATTATATTAACCTTGTCTTTTAGTTTTAACTCTTAGTTAATTTGTTTGACATTTACCATGTCACTTTGTATTTTTATATTATATAGTTAATAAAGTTACTATATACATAAAGATACCCCCAAGTGGTCCATTAATGATACACCTATCATGATATAAGTCTCTTTGCCTAACCTTAGATTTTTAGGAATTGAATATCAATTAATAATATAATATTTGTTTTAAAAACTCTTTTATGTCAATTTTGACACTATTGGGTATTTTATTTTTGATAAATTCATAACAACATTATTACTTCAAAAAAAATTTATAAAAACAATTCTAATATGTCATATTAACCTAGAAAAGTATTTTAAGTCATTAAAAGTCTCAAATTATATTTATTTGGGTATTTATAATATCAATTATCTTAATCTTTCATTAATATGATAATTACTGCATCATCATTATGTCATAAATAAATTAAATTATTTAATGTCTAAAAATTATAAATAAAATACCATAATGTAGGAAATATATTTATCATTCTAATGAATATTTATAGTTGAAGATATAACATATATAACCCTATGTAAAAATTGTTTTGTTAAAAGATATATGTTTATGTCATTTTTGTATTTTCTTTAACTTAATTAATATAAAGTGTCCCTATCACCTACAAGTGGCTTCATGGGGTCCCAAAATTGACCCAATGATGACCATGGTCGGACATGTATCCACCAATAAGGTTAGGACACGTTTTAGTGTAATGTATTATTATTATAATATTATTGTTTACCCTTATATACCGGATTTACCCTTTAACCACGGTAAATAAAATATTTACCAAAGTAATTATTCAAAATGTCTAAAAATAAAAGTTACCTATTTAAAAAATATGGAAATCCTGATTCCAAATATGGAATCTATTTTTCCAAATTCAAAACACAGAAGTGGAAAAAATTAATTTAAAGTTAATTCCCGCTGTCAAAACAAAAAGCGTGTTTTTTTTAAATAATAACTATAAAAAGATTGACACCTGTTTATGTCCAGTTTAATTGTGAAATTATGTCCAATGACCAACATTTTATTAAATGGTAAAAATATTTTCTAAATATACTTTAAAACCACTCAAATTCATAATTTATCACTATTAATTATTTCAATTAAAAAAGTTGTTTTTAATTAAAATTTAGTAATTTTCACTATTCATCAAATATAAAAGTTATCCAAAAAGTACTTAAATTTCACCCTAGGCTAATTTTGATATTACAAATCCTAAAATGAAGTCCATTTTGAGAGATAGAATTTATAAAATTTCAAAAAGTGGGTTTTACTATTCATAATGGCTACTTGGATTGGTCACAGTGTGTTAGAATCTCAAAGTAGCGTACAACACACACTACTGTATTATTCAAAGAGAATCATACTGTGGAAGCTTGGAGTGTTACAGATACCCCCTCTTATCTACATCATTTTCACATGATGTTAAACTGCATGAAATATTGAGAACTACATATGGCTTGATTCTTGTCTTTATTGGATATGTAAGAACGCCCATACATTTCGATTTCATCTCAAGTCATGTTTCTTAGAAACCTCATCTTACTCCTAGAATAAGTTATTTGGGAGGGGGTATCTGATGTTGTTTGGGATTATGTCCTCATTCACGTCTGGTTTTCAATAGCCATGCCACATACCTCTCTCTTGGGAGCTCTTCATCCCCATATCCTCCTCTCATCTTCTTGAGTCGTTTGCTCTCATATTGGGCCCTTTGATCCTCTTTGGAAACTCACCAATGTTCCCAAGAGTACTCTGGTTTATGACCTAGAGTATTGGATTTTACATAGACATGTTTTATCCCAATTTCATACTTCATTTTTCACATTAGTTGGACTTTCATCATCTTTTACATTTTAAAGGTCCCCCAAACGACATGGATGTTAGGCCCCAGGGATCTCTTATCATATTGGGCCAATGTCCATGAGGAATTTGAACGAAAAATTGGCACAAGTCCCACGTTGCGAATGTGGTTAGTAGTTGATACTCAATTGTTTGTTCTCATTTTCGGTCACACAATATGGATGTTTTGTTTTGAATGTGGTCCATAGTCATCCTCCATTGTTACACCACCCCCATTAATCCTTGAATATTGGTTGCATGATTCACATACTTTTCCACTCCATCATGTCCAAGTAGAATTTTGACATTGTTGGTACTATCCCTTAGTGTGTGCTTGAACACTAAGAGGATGAATTCATGGTTTGGTGTTATTCATGGATCTTCGCCATTTCACCTATATTAGTATTCTACGTGTTGAGAAGAACTTATCCACACATTTTTCCCACATTGAGAGAGGGTCATGCGGGATTACAGATTTGGTCAAAGATTATGCCCGATTGGAAGAGTCTCACCATTAAATGGTCCGAGCTCTATGATCATAAACTAAGATCTCTTCATGTCCTTGTCGTATGATGTTAAACAGAACAACACATTTAGAACTGTGTATGGCTTGATTCCCATCCTCTTAGGATATGTAGGAATGCCTTGGAATTTTGTTTTTGTGTCTAGATCAGGCTCAAATAATTATGTCATCCATTCATCATTTTTCCATGACTCTTAGGATTGTGTGGTGTGGCGTATGCGAAATTTTTTCCTCATTCACATCGGGTTAGCAATATCCGCACCACGTAGTCCCCCTTTAGGATCTAGTTTCTCTTACCCCCATCCTTTTCGCATGATGTTAATCTACAAGAAATCTTCTAGAAATACATATGTCTTGATTCCCATCCTCAATGGATATGTAAGAATGCCCAGACATTTCTTCTTTGGGTCCATCCCCATATCCTCTAATATTTTCTGGCCCTGTGGCCATATCCCCCCCTCTGGGGTTGCGCACGATGTGATGGGGACGGATGTCCACATTGGCATTGGATATTCTTTATCTCCCCTCACACATTACCTTTTAAAACCTAGTTCTTTTGTTGGAATATAATCCATGTGACGTTAAACTACTCCCTAGTCCCACATGACATGAAACAGGTTCATATTTTCCAGGAAACATTAAAATTCATTGTTTGGTCCTATCATAAATCCCTAAACTATGACATTATCATCCTATATTCATGATGAAAAATGGCACTGCATTGTCGTGTCCTCACTTAATGGGACATCATGTTTGGTATTGGTTCTCCACCATCCCATTTGTCAAGGCCTATGTATGACTTCATTCTTTTAGATATTCCATTATTCTCCATCCCAGGTTTGTTGATTCACAAAAAAACACATCCACCCTAAACAACAAACAAATTCCATCAAATGATGCTTCTTTTGGTGCATGGGCCAAACCTTCATGATAGTATTGCCCCTGAAATTGGTACCCTATCATGAAATATTCCAAAAATATATGTGGATTGATTCCCATCCTTGTGGGATACGTAGGAATTCCCATACATTTCATCTTTGTGTCCAGCCCCAAGTATCTCAAATTATACCATCTTCTGGGCCTCTATGGATCTTACTCCATTGGAAGCATGTGATGTGGTGAGTACCTCTTGGTTTCTCATTCAACTTAGGTTTTATAACAATCACACCACATGTCTCTTTTGTTCTTCCTAGTTTGTTCGATGTTCTATGAAAAAAAACTAAGATCTTCACGTGAGAACTACAAATGGCATGGTTCCCATCCTCATGGGATACATAAAAACACCCATATATTTAGTGTTTGGTTCTAGCCCTAGAAACGTTTCATGAGATAGAAGGCATCCTTGGTCCTCACCCATGCTGGGTTTTTCTTCTTCGCCACCCTCGCAGATTCCATTAAACCAAGTACCCTATTAAACTAGGAGCTTTCAACCCCATGGACCTTGCTCTTAGAAAGGGATTTCACTCCCTCTATCTGACACATCTCATTGGCATACTCATATGTTCCATGGAAAAGATCCCAAATTGTGGTATGTCCCATGGACATTCCCTCATTTCATGTTCATACTTCATGATCCTTTTTTGGATCTCCATACTCATCTATGTCTTAAGGAACCCCCTTTACGCCTCGGTCTCATGCCACATTGGCATACCTTCCATCTTGGGCCAACGCCTAGGAATACATCAGATGACATATTGAGAAATTTTACGGGTTTTGAAAATGTTTATCGGTCGGACCTCATTTGTCTGTCCCCATGCCTGGCTAACGTGAAACATATGCTGTGTTTCAAACATGGTCAATAGTTATCCTTTATCATCATGCCACCACAATTGCTATCCAGATCTTGGGCACCACAATTCACATATTTCCACTCTCTTATGTTCAAGTGGAATTCCAACACATTCGGTTATACACCTATGCACATCTGTGTTCGTTGAGTAGGAAGGTCGGTAATATTGGGATGTCATTCACCTAGCATTCCATTGCCTCTAATGTCTGCCTCCCTGTACTAGGAAGGTTGCATCACAACTCCTTATTTACCACATCACGAATGAATCACGTGGTCTTAGTTGGTTTGGTAGGATGTGTACTGGTGCAGCCGAACCTCATATGCTTATTTTGTATCATGACATTAAACTATATTCTAAGAACTATGTATGGATTTATTCTTGTCTTCATGGGACACGTGGGAATGCCTGAACACTTTTCCTCAAGCCCCACCCCAAGTTAGGATGCCTCTAGTCTATGCTCTAAAAAATCCCACAAGGAACACATGGTTTGGGGTGGACTACTTGGTCCTCATTCACATCGAGATATGTACCTCACCACACATTTCTGTTCAGGGTAACAATGTCGTCAATGCATGACTATAAACTATGATTATAATGAAGATAAGTTCATGATTTCCCATGATAATTATGTGATTTTTAACTTCTCCACCATAGATATTTTATCTCTCCAGTGTGGGCCTACCACCACATGACACTTTGAAAACTACATCTTACTTGATTCCAATCCTCATGGGATATATAGGAACACCTAGGAATTTCACCACAAGTCTATCTCAAAAATTTCCCTTTTCGGAACCTTGTCCTATGATATCTATTGGAGGCACGTGAAATGGTGAAGACTTCCTTCTCTCCTCATTCACGTCTCATTTATAGTTACTGCGTCATGTACCCCTTCATAGATCCCTTTCCCCTAACATCTTTACCACATGATGTTAAACTGAACGGGTCCTACAAAACTACATATTTCATGATTCATGACCTAGAAAGATATGTAGTGACATCTTGATGTCTAGTTCCTAGAACAATCCACATGTTTTTAAACCCTCTACATGGTAGTCATGGCCTCGTTCCCCCTTGAGGGCCCAATCATTCCCTCCCTCCCCACATTACGACGTTACACTTCGTGTCTATTGTCCTCATTGGAAAGACGTAAAACTACAAGACACTCTAGGATCTCGCCAAAGAGATCCTCTAAAGAAATTAATATGATCCCCAATTAGAACGATGCTCTAACCTAATGTGTTTTCATCACTGTGGCTTAATTTCAAGTGTATTGGACTTCATCCGAACAACCCATCACTCCAAATTCCACAATTTTTGTTACCTTTATTTGGATCCTCAACAGTTTTCATGCCTGAAGGAACCCCCCAACTATATGGATTCTCAGACCATGGCTCACCTACTGTCATGGGATAACGTTCTGGAAGACTAATGGCTGAAATTTTGAGTCATTCCCCCTGTTTTTAACATGGTTAGTGGTCGGACCTCATTCTTAATCCCTATTTCATGCTAACGCAATAAGGATACTATGTTTCTAACACGATCAATATTTATCCTTCATTGTCATTAAATCCCTATAGTGTTCCCAATTTTGGGTATCTTGATTCACACTTTCCACTCCCCTATGTTCATATTGATTCTAAAGACCCTGGAATTAGCCCACTTGTGCACTAGATCACGTTGAGAAAATGGAAATTTGACTGCTTGAAGAGCTTCAATCTCCAGTCAGGCCTCCCACTTTCTTCTCAGAAATCAAAATCGATTGTTCAGAACCTGAATTCCTAGAGCCTGGTTGGCCCTCTCATATTCAACTAGAATAATGGTGTCATCACCCATTATTTCTCACATCGATCATGACCCACATAAGCTTATATATTGATCATCAGATAGTTTAAAAATACGATGAAACTGAAGAAAACCAAAATAAATAATGAAACTCATGCCCACACCCAACATAAAAAATGAAATCTTGGAATTGGTTTTATGAGTTCACACAAATTAAAGTGCCCAAGGATTGGCCCCTCCCATAGATGGGTTGAACTCTTCAATGGTGTATCCCAGCTCCGCTAGTCTCTAGATTATAGTGTCCAGTATCCATTGTCACTTGTTAATATCCTGCACCTCCTGGATGAAATGGGACATAGTTCCACATATTTGATCTGGGACCAATCCTCTTTGACTCAGATAATATCCATTTCTTCAAGGGATCGCCTCATCTGTTCTTTTTCCTCTATTATATGGGCCTTCAGTTGGGATATGAACCCTGATTGTGCATCAAGGAAATCATAATACTTGTTCTCCCATTCCCTCACCAATTAGATCTCATTCTCATCCTTCTAGAGTCTCTTGATGTTCACAGACTTCCTCCCATGCCATCCCATACTAAGGCTGTGGTCATTTGCCCATTTTTTCGTCAATGAAGTATCAGAGGAGAATTTGAGCATGCTAGGCATCCAATCTTCTAGCACATAGTTCATGATGCTGGGAAAAAAGCCTCCCCATCTGATCTATCCTTTGTTCTTGTGGGGTATCCCTAATGAAGCGCTTGATTAACTTCCACAACTGATGATGGAAGACCTTTCTATCCTCTTCATCAGAATCTGTCTTATCCAAGTCTTCGGGGTCATCAGGTTCATATGTGGGGAATTATTTCCATAACTCATCATAAGGATCCTCATCCGGTGTCTAGTTGGGTAGGTCAGGTCACATGTCTTCCAATTGATTCCCGTAATCAGATTCCACCTCAATGATTTCAAATTTGGTCCTACTAACGGTCCCATTTGTAATCAAGAGCATTGCGACTTGGTCAGTATGGGCATCTACATCCACAACCATTGGTGTTCCCCTAGGAAAGGTAGCACCAGGAGCCCCGTCCATCCTCTCCAATGTTTCCCATTACATTTTAAGAATTTTGAATGTGAGATTAAACAAATGTCAGTTGGCCTAATTAGATGGATGACAGTTACAAATTCTGTGAAGAAGTCCTACAGATATCAAAGAGTCAGTCATTCCCCTAAGCATTCACCACTGAATTCCCAAGGCATTACCCCCTATATATGGTTGTGAAATCTGAAAACTCGGTGAGAACCACCCTGGGGGTCACGGCCCCGCAAGCCACGGTAATTTCTGTAGTTGCTGGTGAAGATCCCGAAGTCACATCCACTATTGTGCAGGAGTGGGTTTGGAGTTTGAGCCCCTATTGAACAGGTCGAATGTTATTTGAGAAGGTATAAATGACCTAAATGAGGATGAAAGGAAATTGGTTTAAGGTTTACCTCAGGATCCTCTACAAACTCTTCCTGCTCCGAGTTAGCGACATCACCTTCCTATGGGGGCTCCATCTACCAACCTCTTTCCCCCTGGTGGACTCTTCTTATTATTCCGGTAGGTGGAGGATCTCTCTCAATGCAGTGGAAGATAACTGTAGAGGCACTGTTTGATTGAGAAGCACATTCACCCGATCCATCATTGGACACAGAACACCCAGAGAGTGCACAACATCCTCTATCTTAGGGATGTACTTATCTTTTTCCGCCTCAAATACCGAAAATCCTTCCATGTCGCAACCAATCCCTGAAAAATATATCCCAAATTATTTTATATGTTTACTAATCTAGGAATGATTTATTAATTGTCTATTATCATCCCTGATGTCTCATGCCTCTAGGAAAACAACATCCCCAGGAATTTCTATATGGCGCAAACTCTTCCCCCGAGCTTGAGTGGGTATCCTAAAGAAACTCTTGGGTGACCTCCCCTCTTGCCGACTTTTCTCCTCTAGGACCACCAAGTATTCCACTTCCGTCTACCTCTAGATCGATGTAGGTCTCATTTGTACGAAATTTCCCCACCACAAGATTTTCTTTCCACCTTATGACCTTGACCTCAAGTTTGAGAAGGTACCCTATCATTAGCACAGACAGTCCACTACTTCAACATCCCTCTTGAGTAAGCTGCCTCTGAACTTATGGAACATTATTTCTCTAGATCATAGTCATATTCAGGCATAGGAAGCTCATTCCACATCTTCCTATCCTCCCATGTGAACATGAGCCACATCTTCCTCATCACACATGGATAGTCCTCGTGGTGTACTCCCATGTAGACCGGTAGGGTTAGCCTCTGCATGCACCAGAACTGCCTCACCAAGCAGTGCAGGGTGTACGGATCATAGAGAGAATCGTGGTCAACTCGTGCCCCCCAGGACTCCATATCAAAAGGCCAGGAGGTAGGAATGATGTTCCTCCATTCACTATAAGCCATAGATGAACACACTTGTTTGCAATGGAAACAGATGGATGTTGAACTCATCCGCCTTTCAAACTCGGTTCACCACCAGCGGCGAGGTCAGCTTTGTTAGGAACCCCCCCCCACATTCATAATAGTAAGTCAAAAGTCCGAACCTAGAGGGTAAAGGGGGTTCGGGTATTCATCAGTTCCCATATTCCCCACTATCCACCCACACAAAATATGGAGTGGCCCATACACCCTATGCTACTTCTTCCCTTAACTGATATGCCATAATACTTTGTATCGCTTAGCCAGCTCTAGGATTCCCAGATTTATCTGTTCCCCCATTTCCATCATGTATTCCATGATAAATTTGTTTGGTCGTACGCCCATGTTTATATTCCCTACTGGAAGTATCCAACAGTAAATTAGCTCTGTGATGAATGCATCCAATCTAACCTCCTGTTGCTGTTTGGTGCTGACACATAACCCTATGCCTTCCATTGGATGTCTTTTAAGAGTCACCAGTATGAGTGCTTCTATTGTGATGGAAAACCTTTTGGAAAGTGGGAGGCATCACAGAAAACATACCATCTAAAGCATAATTTAGGAACCTCAAGACCGAAAACTAAATGCGGACATCCCTCACCGACTACTTGTCCTCTCCTGGAACCATGTACATCATTACCTTTTAAAGTGGCATAATCTGCTCTGAGTCCTCCCATGTATTCGCAGTGGGGAGTAACCCGTCATGCATGGCCCCAAATATCAGAATCCATGGGATTTTTTGGAGTTCCCATAGGCTGATAATGACCTACCCATGGTGAAGATGAAAAGCATTGGTCCTCAACGACCACCTTCTCAACAACTCTGCCATCAGTTTCTTTAGCTGGTAGTTGTGGAATTGGGAGGCCCATGCTGCCTCATACATCCCCACTCACCTCATATCCACCCCAAACTCCTCGCATGAGGCACATGCTCAGTAGGCCCATGCTGAGTCATCCGTGGAAATTCCACCCAAGGGAAGATCCCACTCATCAATCCACCCCTTCTCTGGGTTCTCCAAGGTCGCCTTCAAAATGGTGTGGTATAAAGGGGGAGATACCTCTAGACACAATGCCTTCCCATCAACGTTGTTAACATGGTTATGCAAGAAGTTGAAATTGACGGGTGTAAGATCATCCCATGTATGACCGTCGGCTACCCTGAACCACTAGTACAATCACAAAGTACTCCCTAACCAATTGGGTGGCTTGTCCCTCCTTGCTTTAGGAATGAGAACATCATACCTCAGACCAAAGATATATAGGGGTAGTATTTTTCATAGAGGGTAGTTATTCTGGATATCCGACAAAAGCTCCACCAAGCATTCGTGGTTGGAATGACTCTGCACTCATTCCCCGATGAACAGGTTATCATCCATCTTTTCCCTCTAGGAAGAATCCGCAAGGACCCCCCCTTGGATACTTCTTGGTTATCCATTCCATATCAAACTTTAGAAATATTTTTCCCGGGATTACAGAGCATGGATGAAGATCTAGATCGTAGAGACAGGTCACAAAGACTTTCCACAGATCTCACAGGCACAAGCTGTAGAGTTCACAATCATAGAGTATGAAGACTTATTGTGAACCGAAGAGAAACAAGGGCCTGATTTGCAATGAGCGGTCATAGAGCATGCTGAGCTTCGTGAATTGATATCCAAGAACCAAAAGAGAGGATACATGTAAGGAAAAAAATATGGTTCTTCCTCCCGTATTTATAGGAAACGACCTCTGAGCTTTGTGGCATGCCAATCTACGATGATCTTCACGACGTTATCAACCCACACATCACCTATCCACATCGCGACCTTGATTCGTGATCTTGCTTTGTGATTAGCCTAAAACATTTTACAATCTACCTTCATACTTTCACCCTTGTTTTCTCTATGGCTCCAAGTAGAAGGGGGAATTTATTGGTGAAAAAATGTGTGCATAGGAAAAATATGCAAAGAGCACACCAATTCCAAAGGTGTTTCTTCATGAAGTGCATTCACATAGCCCCTCTTCACTGCAGTCGGTGCAAATCCATGGACACATCTACAATATCCATATAGTAAATAGGTGGATGACTCTGCAGTTACGGTGAAATTCCAGAATGCTTCATGCCGTGGGGGGGGATGATCACCTCCAAGATCCCTTGGAAATTGACATAATCATCTAAGAGCCCCATAGAGGGAATTCAAGAGGCCTCTGTTCCCATGAGGGTATGACGGTTGACTCTATAGTAAAGAAACAAGTGATTCAATATGCTTTCAATGGAATAGAAGTGTGGATTCGAAAATCACTATCATAGATTGGTGTCGCCTCTTTCCTATAATTACCAGGCTTCCCTCAGACCCAAAGGATCGATACCCCATCCTTTCACATTCTCAACTCCCAAATTGCGAAGAAATTTCTGCTCTATGAAGACTTGAGAAAAATGAGCTCTTCAAGGTACATTATCATTGTGAAATACCTTTCTAATACTTCAAATAAAACCCCTTTTCATGAGGGATTCCCTGTGTAGATCCCATGGTCCATCATAAATGAATGAGATCCCTAAGGGAACTCGGGTCTTCGCAAAGCACTCATGATTCGCGAAGTACCTTCCATGCACATGTGGACTCCATGCTAAGGCAGGATTACTATTATTCATGATGTACAATGTTGTTCAATGTCGTGTTTTTCAAAGAACCCATGCTCCATAGAGTCATACTCTGTGAAATCACTTGCACTTAATGAAGAACCCTTTATAAGCTTGTATACTCCATGCCTAGGATAATACACCCCACTTCACAAAGCATACCCCTTCACAGAGTCTCTCCACTCTGTGGAGAACCATAGATTCACAAGTTATTTTCCTTGGGACCCTATTTCATTACAACCCCTTATAATGTATGACCCACTATGTTTTTATGAAGTGATTTCAAGTTCCCTTGGGTTCTGATTCACATTACATTGCTTAGCCTCATGATTCATCACATAATCACACTAATGGTTATTTCTTCTTCACATGGACACACTAATGTGGGAACCTCAATGGATCACTCCATAACCCCATCTCCACATGGAATTGATGATTATTTCCCTTTCCCAGGTGTGGGTGGGTATTAGTTATGTAGGTCCAAGGGGTGAGGAGTTATTCCCCATCATCTGAGCAACATGATGTTAAACTAAAAATAATCTTCATCCTCAACACATGACATTAAACTATAGCCTCACCCCATACAATTCTTATAGGGTTCCCCCACCACATACGTTTTCCACTTCCACTACTCTCCATGGGAGTGAGATCTCCCTCACATGGAATGAGATTCTGATTTCATGGAATGGCATCTATCAACAGGGAAGGGTAACCTTCTTGGGGTAAGGCCCTATCCTTTCTTGAGGTAGGTAGAATCCTTGATCCTTCTCTATTATTCCATTCACAAAGGTTGGGGGAGATATGGGAACAATGAAATTTGTTACCCTATCTCTCTCCCTTTGGGATTTTTTGCCATCCAGCCTCCATCCTGGTGTAAGTCCGAATCTCCATCTCTCTGGGCCACTACAAAGTGTAATCCCCTGTTACCTTTCTAGGCAACTAACCAAGCATAAGCCTCTATTAACCTTTTGGGCCGCTAAGCAAGCGTAAGCCCCCTATTTTGTCTTCGCACCACCAACCACGCATATGACATGCTCTATTCATTTTGGACGCACCTTTTGTGATGTGATCATCTAGTATTTACTGCCTATTGTTTCTAACATAGATCATGACTCATGTGGGATTAGAGTAACCATTGACTATGGAATCCTCATTAGGCCGCCTTAGTGTGTAATCCACCATTCCCCATCCCACCAAACTATGTATACTTTGATATTTTCCCTCTCCAATAAAGGTATATAGGAAGCCTCCCTAAGGTTCAAGCCCATCACCCATCAGTCCCGTTCACTTCATGTCAGGTCAGCCCCATCCTACATGATGTAAAACATTATGCCCCTTCTATCCTGCACAACATTAAACTGTATGCTTACAAAATACGTGGGTTTTTAACCCTATCTCCTAGATAGGGTACGTAGGAAGCATCCTTGAGGTTCAATGACAAACATTGTTAAAACCACCAAGAACTATGTATACTTTGATCCCTGTCTCCTAGACAGGGTATGTAGGAAGCCTCCTTGAGGTTCAACCCCAAAAATTGGTAAATCTATTCGAGCAATGTGGGCTTTGATACCTGTCTCCTAGAGAAGGTACATATGAAGCATCCCTGAGGTTTAACCAAAATATATAGTAATAATTTTCATTCTCCTTTGTTGGGACCCAACTCTCTCATCCACCCCCATGTATTATATCATTCTCAGACACTAACCATGCGTAAGTCCCAGAATAAACATTGGGTCTCTATCTGTAGGTTCCGGGCGCAACAGAAGTGCGTTGGTGGTTTTTTCCCAAATTTAATTTTAACATTAAACAACGTTCAATCCGAGATCCATCATGATGTAAAACACCGAATCTTCAGAATAGAACGTGGAACGAAAAACGTAAGAGGGAATCCCGGAACTATAAAGATAGGATCATCATTTGTTGGTTATAATTAACTTAATTAATTCACAAGAATTACCTTGGTGGAATTCTTTTTCGTTGATGTCTCCGGTCACGATCCTGTGATCTGTCATTGAGTTGTAGAATCCAAGTGTAGGAGTCCTCTAGCGGTGATCCACACCTGTGCCACATATCTCTGTACATCGCTGAAGGGATCTCTAGGTGGTAGCGCGTAATAACCTTCTCTAGCGATGTCCGCCTTCGATCACCTTGATCACTCAGTCTTGAGAGCGTCCTTGGAGGAAGGAGTTATTTTGGGATTGAAGCAATTCTCCATAATTATTGTGCACAAAAATTCTCTTGTCGAAAAGTGTTGGGGTTGTGAGGATATTTATAATCGGGTTTGAGGTTATAGAGTTATGATAATAAATAAACGTGTTACACATTTTATTTATTTCATTAACACTTATTAAAAACCCCCATGTCGAATTATTAATTCCTTAACATGCGCCCACACTGATTATAATAAATATCATTTAATAAAACAATATTATATCCTCAAAATCCTGACTGGAAAAAATACACGGTGTGTAATCATTAATACACGGCGTGTACTCATTTTCCATAAAACTACACGGTGTGTATATTTAATATACACGGCGTGTACTTTTAATTTCCACTTTCCTTTATTTCCTCCACCACATTTATAAGACCTTGAGTAATGTCTATTTATTTCTTAAATAAATATAACTACATCACTCACTAATAAATATTATTTCCTCCACAATATATTCTCTTAAATAACTAGTGTCGAAATAAATGTGATCAGGCATCCTTAAACAATTATTAAACCACAGCCGGGAATAATCTTTATTTAAATTGTAAAATTAATATTTAACTGAGATACATGGACACACTTAGTATGTGACCCTCTAGGCCTCTTTCTCAGTGGAATTAGGTGGAGCCTGCCTAATGTCCAAGGTTAGAGTCTAGAAACATGCCAAGGCACCCATAGAGAAAGAAGTTAACGCTGCAATGACGTGTCACCTCATACAAATGCTTACCGTGTAATATAATCCCTTTGTCACGATAACTTGAATCAAACGGGTTGCATGCTAGTGTCATCAACCCACATGCTCGATTATTCTTTCTTTGACATTCCATAATCGAACTCGCCCATACCTTACAATGTCCATGGATTTATTTAGGCTATATAAATTCCATCAAAGGGCCTGAGATATCTACTTCCATTATGGAACAGAAGGAAAAAATCCTTTCTCGCATTATTTATTAATGCAGTATTACTCATGACGCACCCAACGTATCCTACCTCACTACGAACAGTGTGTCGTCACAGTTTTCGTCAATACATCTAAGTGCACGAGTTGTAATACCCATTAATAATAATCTTAAAGTCTATGGATAAATACAAACATCCGCGGATAGGAACTTCCAATGACACTATGAAATGTGGATTTCCTACTGGCGGGTCTCATTATCATAATATCCTCATGGATATTACCAAGGGCGTACACCGTGAGATGATGCCTCACAGTTTTATGAGTCCTCACCTCTAATGGCCGGTATTATATGTGTCCATCATATAATATCATCCATCCATAGAACATATATTCAAGAACAGTGTTATGGCACTTTCGGTTTCTCATCATAGTAGGGATCCTCTATGACCCTTTAATGCAATAGTTATCCTTAGGACATTATCACATGCATTGTCACGTAGAAGAACAATCAAGATGTGATAAGTCTTTTATTAATAAATAAAGTACAAATTAGTTGGTTCGAGGCCACCAACTCCAACAAACTCCCACTTGAACTAGAACCAACTGCTAACAACCTTTAACCCATTAGCTCTCACGTGATATTAATGCTTCTGCTGAGATAGACCTTTAGTCATGTGGTCTTCGATATTCTCTTATTGTGGACACTTTGCTCAATGCAACTTCACCCCTATGATAGAAATCCCCCAAGAGGTGATACTTTCAGAGTATATGCTTTGTCCGTTGATGTGACCTTGGTTATTTCGCAAGAGCCACCGCTGCAGTATTATCACAATACAATGTAATTGGATATTTACTGCTAGGCACCACATCAAGATCCTGGACAAAGTTATGAATCCAGACAGCTTCTTTGGCTACATCCGAAGCCGCTAAATATTCGGACTCTGATGTAGAATCAGTGACAACTGGCTGCTTTGAACACTTCTAGCTCACAGCTCCTCCATTGAGACAGAAAACATATCCAGATTGCGACATCAAATCATTATGATCTATCTGAAAACCATCACGAGCATACCCTCTGATGAAAAGATCCTTGTCTCCTCTATACACTAGGAACATATATTTAGTTCTTATCAGATACTTAAGGATAGTCTTAACAGTAGTCCAATGTTGTTCTCCTGGATCTTAGTGATATCTGCCTACCATGCTAAGTGCATTGGCAACATCAAGCCTAGTACATAACATGGCATAAATGATGGATTATATATCCTAAGTGTATGAGATCTTACTCATTCTATCATTCTTTTGTTGTGTTTGAGGACACATTTTATTAGAAATATGCAGGCCATGTGACACTGGAACTAATACCCTCTTAGA
Organism: Viscum album; assembly: GCA_963277665.1. Classification (NCBI taxonomy): domain Eukaryota; kingdom Viridiplantae; phylum Streptophyta; class Magnoliopsida; order Santalales; family Viscaceae; genus Viscum; species Viscum album. Next base: position 367,583,700 of record OY728135.1, on the reverse strand, counting down.
TTGTTCCATAATAAATCTCTTTAGTATCTGGTCAATGTATATACCCTGACTTAGTCCAAGTAGCCTCTTGGATCAATCACAAATGATCTTGATCCCTAGAATGTAGGCTGCTTCACCCAAGTCATTCATGGAGAAAAACTTTTTCAACAAGTTCTTAACTGACTATAAGAGTGTCACATCGTTTCCAATAAGCAATATGTCGTCAACATATACTACTAGGATAATGATCGCATTCCCATTAAACCGCTTATAAACACATGACTCACATTTGTTCTTAATGAACCCAAATTCCTTTATGGCTTCATCAAATCGAATTTTCCATGACCTGGATTCTTGATTTAATCCATAAATGGACTTCTGCAAATTTCAAACCCATTTGGATTCACCTAGTGTCACAAGCCCTTCTGGTTGTGTCATATAAAAATATTTTTGAAGGTTCCCATTAAGGAATGTTGTTTTGAAATCAATCTACCAAACCTCATACTCATGGTAATCTAATATGGAAATTATGATTCTTATGGATTTAAACATGGAAACTAGCGAGAAGGTTTCATTATAGTCAATTCGTTGACACTGTCTGAACCCTTTTGCCACTAGCCATTCTTTATAGGTGCTAAATTGACCTTCCATGTCTATCTTTCTCTTGAATACCCATTTACATCCAACAGGATTGACATCAACTGGCTAATCGACCAGAACCCAGACTTGGTTCTGATACATGGAATCCATCTCAGAATTCATAGCTTTTAGCCATCTTGCAGCTTCTGAGCTTTCTACTACTTCCTTGTAGGAGAGAGGATCATCATTGTCCAACAATAATGATCCACTATACTCGGTGAATAGGAAACCAAATCTCTCTGGTTCCCTTACCTCTCATGATATCCTACACAGTACTTGTGTTTCTGGAACCTCTTCCATGGGGACCTGTGCAACTTGTTCCTGTAACAACTCATGTGTATCTTGAGCATCAACTTCGTCGAAGTCAATCTTTCTCCCACTCTCCTTATTGAGGATGTGCTCCCTCTCAAGAAAGACGGCTTGTTTGGCGATAATCACTTTCTTGTCTGAAGGGTTATATAGGTAATATCCTTTCGTTTCCTTGGGATATCCTATAATGATACACCTCATTCCCCAGGGTGCTATTTTGTTTCTTGAGGAGGCCTTAACAAACGCCTCACATCCCCATACACATGTCTACGACAAAATGGGTTACTTTCCATTCCATAGCTCAGAGGGAATTCCATTTTCCGCCTTAGTTAGTACTCAGTTTAATGTGTTTACTGCAGTATGTAATTCATATCCCCAAAAGGATAATGGATGATATGCATGACTCATCATCGAACTAACCATGTCCAAAAAGGTGCGGTTCCTCCTTTCACTAACACCATTCCACTGTGGTGTATAAGGAGGAGTGAGCTGAGATAGAATCCCAGACTCCCATAGAAGATCGATGAACTCTTTGTTCATATATTCTCCACCTCGATCCGATCAAAGTTTCTTTATATTCTTACCAAGCTGATTCTCTACTTCATTCTTGAATTCCATAAATTTCTCTAACGCCTCTAACTTATTCCTCATTAAGTAGACATATCCATATCTACTCAAATCATCAGTAAATGTAATGAAGTAAGAATATCCACCTCTAGATTCTACTGGAAATGGTTCACACACATCCATGTGTACCAATCCTAGAAGCTATGTGGCCCTTTCACCCTGTCCACCAAAAGGTGGCTTAGTTATTTTTACTTGTAAACAAGAGTGACATCTATAAAGTGGTTTTAGCTCTGTAGAGTCTAAATATATATCATGGCAGAGCTTTGTCAAGCGCTTCTCATTCACATGACCGAGACGGTGATTCCACAACTGGGTGATGTATGAGTCATGTGAGTTTGTTTCGTTATCGATTGACAACAATTGGTTTTTGTAATTTAATACATAAAAACCATTATTTAAATGTCCCATACCATAACATACATTGTTATTATAAAAGAGACAACCCTTATTTCCAAGTTTGAAAACAAATACATCCATATCCAAACAAGATATAGAAATTTTGTTCTTGGTAACACTAGGCACATAATAACAGTTATGTAAAACCAGAATCATCCTAGTCGGCAGTGAGAGGTGGTAATCACCAATAGCCAACACAGCCAGCCTTGCGCCATTGACAGCTCAAAGATCCACCTCTCCTCTGGAAATATTTCTAAAACTACTTGGTTCCGGCATTTGAATACAGATGTGATCCCCACAAGCTGTATCTAATACCCAATGTGTAGAAATAGAAAGATTACACTCGATAACGAACACACCTTTAACATCCCCACGCTTCTGGGTGTAGTTCCTCTTCTAGTGGCCTTGCTTGCCACATGCAAAACACACCGCCTCCTATTCCTTGCCCTACCTCTGGATCTTCCCCTTCATGGAGGGATGGTGCTCAGGGGCTTCAGACCGTTTATAAGTCTTTGGACCCTTTGCATTGTCCTTACTTTTCTTGTTCACCATATGGATTGCATGTTTTTCATGCCCCATGTCATTATCTACCTAGAGAATCAAGGTCAGAAAATCCGATAGACTCTTCTCATTTCCACTCATGTTATAATTTACAATGAATCTAGAGAAGGTATTGGGAAGTGATGATAGGATGAGATCTGTAAGAAACTCATCCGGGAATTTAATCCCTAAGATGTCCAGGCGTTCAATGTAGCCAATAAGCTTGACTACATGAGACCCAACTGGCGTAGAATCTCCAAGATTAGTTCTAAACAAATCATTGGAGATCTCATAACTCTCATGTCCTTCCTTCTCTTGGTAGATATCCTTAAGGTGATACATCATGCTATACACGTCCATGTTTTCATGTTTCTTCAAGAGCTCATTGGACATAGCCGATAGCATGAAACACTAGACATATGTGGCATCATCCATGTGTTTCATATAGAGAGATAATTCCTCATCACTGGCCTCTTTCCCATGAACAACTAGAATAGGATCTTCTAGCACATATAATTTCCTTTCATGGCGAAGGATGACGCGTAAACGCCTCTTCCACTCTTGGAAATTGGTGCTGGTTAGAAGGTTTTCCTTCTCGAGTAAGGTTTGAAATGATATGTTTGAAGTCATTTTGTCATTTCTAAAAATTAAGATGAGCAAAGGTTTAGTACTTTATTACAAAACTGAGACAAATAAATAAATTAATACTTATTAGTCTCCCAATATTTTATCAAAATCCAATAGCCCTCACCATTGACTTCAGAATATTCTGTTGCCTAAATATTCTAGTGGCAAGGATCCATATTTCCCTTTGCATTACCCCAACTAGGTTTGGTAAAGAAACTTTAAGGGTTTTAGGTAGGAATTAAAAATGCCAACTGCATTAACTTGCAGCTCCTTGTTCTGCTGAGTGGACTCACCAATCCTAAAATCCTTTTATTTTGCATTTCTTCAACTTTTTCCTCTTGGTCACACCAAGTCCTGATGTGGTAGTCAACCCTTGATGCGAACCAATTCAAGTCAACCCTAAAACTTGAATTATAATTCCCCTATAATTGAAAGCACCCCAACTATGGTTGGTCAAGCACTTTGAACTATGGTTCGATTCTATCCAAGATTATAGAAGTCTATACCGAGTTAATATTTATTTTGAGGGATTTTATCCTTATACGTAAATGGCCATTTTATTATCTTTGATTACATGATTGTTAATATTAAGTGGGATATACTTAAGTAATTAACCATGTCTAAGATAATATTTACATATAAACCGGTTTTATTTCAATTCCATCTTGCATGCTCGTTTAATTCATCAATTGTGTGATCGTGACAAAATACCATTATTAAAGAAACCATAAAACTGACAGAAATAAAATAAATGGTATGATCATGAGATTTTTCTGTTGTCTAGTTTTTCTAGCAGTTGTTAAACTAACCCAATACCAAGGGGAGAAACACCTTGAACCTTTTGGGTTTGTGTTTACAACCTTCCACCTGTCCACCTTTGTATCTCCTTGGATTGGTTTTACCTTGGCTCCTGACTTGAGCCGCCTCCACTAGCTTGGGAGCTACATCCATTGCATATACATTTATATCACATGCAGGTGAGGGGTAAAAATGTAACACCCCAAGCTTCCACGATACTCTTATCTTTGAATAATACAGTAGCGTGTGTTGTACGCAACTTCGAGTTCTAACACACACCACAACCAATCAAACTAGCCGTTATGAATAGTTATACCTATTTTTTGAAATTATATATATTTTATATTTCAAAATGGACTTCATTTTTGGATTTGGAATATCGAATTTAGCCTAGGGTGAAATTTTGGAACTTTTTGGATAACACTTTTATTTTGATGAATAGTGAAAATTACTAAATTTTAATTAAAAACAACTTTTTTAATCGAAATACTTTATATTGATAAATTTTGAATTTGAGTGGTTTTAAAGTATATTTAGAATATATGTTTACCATTTAATATAATTTTTTTCATTGTACATAATTTTACAATTAAACTGGACATAGACAAGTTCCAATATTTTGATAGTTATTATCTCTTAAAAACACGCTTTTTGTTTTAACAACAGGAATTAATTTTAAATTAATTTCTGCCACTTCTGTGTTTTGAATTTGGAAAAAAGGATTCAATATTTGGAATCAGGATGTTCATATTGTGTAAATAGGTAACTTTTATTTTTAGACATTTTGAATAATTACTGTGGTAAATATTTTATTTAGCATGATTAAGTGTAAATCCGGTAAATAAGGGTTAAAAAATAATATTATAATAATACTAAATTACCCTAAAACGTGTCCTAACCTTATTGGTGGATACATGTCCGACCATGGTCATCTTTTGGTCGATTTTGGGACCCAATAGAGCCACTTGTAGGTGATAGAGACACTTTATTTTAATTAAGTTAAAATAAGTACAAAAATGACATAAGCATATATCTTTTAGAAAAACAATTTTTACATAGGGTTATATATTTTGGCTTTTCGTCTATAAATATTCATTAGAAAGATAAAACGATTTCCAACATAATGATAGTTTATTTATAATTTTTAGAAATTAAATAATTTAGTTTATGTATGACAAAATGATGATGTAGTAATTACCAAAAAAGTGAAAAATTAAAATAATTGATATTATAAATACCCAAATAAATATAATTAGAGACTTTTAATGAATTAAAATAATTTTATAGGTTAATATGACATATTTGGATTGATTTAATTGACTTTTTATAAGTAAGAATTCTGTTAGGAGTTTCACAAAAATCAATTATTGAATAGTGTCAAAATTGTCATAAAAGAGTTTTTAAAACAAATATTATCTTATTATTTGATATTAAATTCCTAAAAATCTAAGGTTCATCAAAAAGACTTATATGATGATAGGTGTATCATTAATGGACCACTTGGGGGTCTCTTGGATGTATATATTAAGTTTATTAACCATATAATATAAAAATAAAAAGAGACATTGTAAAAGTGAAACTAATTAACTTAGAGTTAATACTTAAAGATAAGGTTAATATAGTAACCCAAACCTATATAAATTATATTGGTTGAATTAATTTCTACCCATAACCACAGTAACATTTAATTAATCAACTTTGGTGCCATTAGAAACCGAATATGAATTTATTATAAATTAATATTTCTAGCTTTTCCAAAGGTGCCCCTCACCCCTCTTATAAAAGGGAACTCCCCCTTCTCATTACTTCACACCTTCAAAGCCTTTTGGTTCAGCCAAAACCTACCCAAATACACTCTCAAATTCCCTAAATACAACCTATATGTCTTAGTTTGATCATAAAGCCAACCTATGGAGCCCTTTTGATTAAATAAAAAGGAAGAACCCGAAGAAGATGTAATGATTTCACCACCCTTTTTCAAGTTCCATTCTTCTTCCACTTCCTCTTCCTTTGTTGTTACCATTATAAAATAATAACTCCATTATAATATATATACTGTGATGTAATTATAAATATGGTACAACCATATTCAATATTCTATCCATCCTTTGAATAACATGTCACCATACGTGCGTACGTACGGCTTACCGTCTCCATGTCGTGGTGTAATTGTTATTCAATAAATTACTATTTGTATGGGTATAATAATGATGTTAAAATAATGAAAATAATAAATAAAACATGATAATGATTCTGTATATATGATATAACATCCAATTATATATTAATTTAATATCAAAAGAATGATATTTTCGCTTGTGCGTACGTACGGATTACCGTCTCCACGACGCGATGAGATTCATTTCCATGTTCACCATTCATCGAAGATTATAAAAATATATATTACTAATAAGTATGTAATATATGTCATAATAATGCTACTGGAGATATATATATATATATATATAAGGATTTATGTACTTACATATATCTTATTCACTTACTTCCGTTCAATACTATATGAAAACAGAAACATCATTTATGCGTACGTACGGACTACCGTCTCCATAAATGGTGTTTTCCATTTCATATATATGTCTATTATACATATTAATATTCTAAATATATATGATATATTTACCATGTTTTATATTCTGGAATTATTTAAATCATGATCTTTGGGATACAACCAAGAGTGACAAGTTAAAACACGTACGATAAAGAAAGTGATTATTACCCGAAATGATAACTTAACATGGAAATTATTATTAAATGGGTAATATAAAGTCATAAATGAATCATGTATGATATCATAAATATTAATATGGTTCTGGTATAATCTAATAACATACTACTATCTTCGTACAGGAGGTTAAACGTACCCTCGACTAAAGGAAAGTGCAAGGTAAGGGGTTTTCATCTCACTCCTTATTCCCGTGAGATTCATGCCATATTGCCACCATTACCTTTTGTGTGGTGTATGTACTGACCATAATTATATTATTTGTTTAATACACTTTAATTTATGTGTATTTACATATTCATTGTATGATACCACTTTCATGGGTTGTATGTTTTGTAAGTTACCAAATTGGAATGGGTTTATTTCGCAATCTCTTCATTATCCGAGGTTGTTTATACGTAATAATCTACTGGGATTTCTTTATCATCCACATCCATGTTTCTTAAAAATGTATTCCAAAACATTTTTACTATTTACTATAATATGGTTTAAAGTCATTTATACCCTTGTTGACTTTTATAAGTGGTTTATAAAGGAATCTTTCAGTCATTTTCCAAACAAGGTCCTTTTTAACCATTTTGAAAAAATTAAGGTAAGAATTTTTTTTAACTTATACGGCGGGTGAGGTTATTCTCCGTCGTTATTAAACCATTGAATCATCCTTCACAAGCTTATAAAGATATTTTCAAAATAATGGTTTTCTCTATAATTATGTGACTTTTAAAATGATTTAAAAAATAAAGAGATATTTTTCTCAAATAGTTTTGATTTCATCTATGTCAACATCCTTTGATAAATTTTAAACTTGTTTCAAGTTGATTTATTATGATACAAATCATCCATATTGTATTTAATATTTTGTGATATTTTTGACTATGGATGAGTTATTTTTATGCCATTAATGGTTTATGATTAATGTTTTGACATTTTGTATGTTGGTTTTAATATGAATGTTTATGTTATATTTCATCCTCTTCTTAAGATGAATGTGTTGGAATAGTATGTTCCAGGTTGGGGACTAGTAAAAGTAAGCCCTCTGGGTTGGTGTCCGGTTATTAGAGGTAGTCCGGGTTGGTGTCCAATTATTAGAGGAACTCCGGGTTAGTGTCTGGTTATTAGAGGCACTCCGGGATGGTGTCCGGTTATTAGAGGCACTCCGGGATGGAGTCCGGTTACAGAGGATCTCTGGGTTGGGTTTCAGTTACAGTTATCCCTTAGGTCTTGGCACGAGGCCTCAACATAGGAATCAAAATTCGGCATCATGCATTCCATCCTTATGAAAGTTGTTAGTGATATTGCATGTGATTATTCGATTATTAGAATATACATGTGAATAAGTAAATGGAATTATTTCATTTTATTTCTTATTTATTATGCTGAAGTTCAATATTAAAAGGCTTTTGTTTTAGTTTTATACATTTCCTTAAATGTTTATGCGTATTTATGTAAGTTACCACTATATTTCTTACCGTTACTGAGCATTTGAGCTCACCCCTTTCTATGTTTTACTTTCCCCAGGATTCCAAGAAGTGTAATGTGATTGATATGCAGGGTTATGCCAAGGGAATAATGACGTTCATAAAGATTAATTATGTTGTTTTGTACATCATAAAGTGAAAATGTAACATTCATTTATGCGATCTATTTTTCCAAGACTGTTAAACCGATCGGTCCTTCGGGACTTGATTCCTTGTAATCATGCCAATGTATTAAAATAATGCACCGACTCTGGTTAACTGGGGTCGGGGCGTTACAATTGGTATCAGAGGTAGTTTAGCAATAACCTAGGAAACTAGATTTAGATAAACTCTGATTAGAGCGCATAGCCCTAAGATAGACTTTGAGGATTAGTATAGAAGAACTTCTTAGAATTTTGGTATTGTAGAGATTTTGTGAGTTTTCTGAGAAATACATCCCTGTATGGATACGAGTAGGTAGAGGCGGCTCTGGCACAGATGTACCTAAGGGTAAAACCCGAAAACACCGCTTTGAGCTAGACTCGAACGGGAACTGGTGCACGACAACGGGCCTTGCTGCACTATTGGTTACGACACTCCCGGGGGATATGCTTAGGATAATTCTCATTTTCTTTAAAAACCATTATTAAGGGCTTATGAGTATATACTTACACAAAGGAAACATTTTTATGATTATGGATTATATCCATAAACTGTTCAATTTGTGTTAGGTATTTTACATGTTTGGTAATTATTCATTGCAATTCATAAACTAAACTAGTTTATGATATTTTATAGAAATGGAACCCAGTAGAAGGAATGTGAACTCCCGTAATACGTATGATACAAAGATTAAGAAGGATCATATCTTTCATGGTCCTATGCCATAATTTAGAAGGGAAATAGTTTCCCATGTATTATCATCATATGAAGAAATAGTATCATGTGTTGATAAGATGAGTAAAGAATTCTCGAAGTCCTATGTCTTTGAAGGGAAGCAAGAGAAGAAAAGGATGGAAGAGAGAAATATGGGTAAAGGGAAGAGGGAAAAGAATAATTTTCCCATATATTATAACTGTGGGAAGAAACACCCTGGAACTTTCCTGAAAGGAATGGGAGTTTGTTATAAGTGTGGAGGAAAAGGGCACAAAGTACGTGACTACAAGGGTAAGAAAATGGTTTCAAATGTACAATGCTTCATTTTCAAGGAGTTTGGACACTACGCGAACCAATATCCCAGTCATCAGACTATGCCACAAATGATGCTATTGGATAATAATCAAGTTATGATACTACTAAAGAAGAAGAGGAATGACTAGTGTTCTTATGTTGTCATTTTAGAATTATTTCATTTAAGTGTTGTATCAATGATGTTCTGGAAATAAATAAGGATTGTACTGCAGTACTATTTAATTATGGATTTGAGATTTTATGGTACTAAGAAAAGTGACTCCACAATGAGTTAAATTTGTTTTGGAAATTACATCGTTGAAGGAAACATAATCCTTAATATGGTCCTAATATTGAGGTAGTGATTTTGGAATAAGTGATGGTTGATTTTGGTAATTCAGGATGTTGTTGTGTTTTAAAAGAATATACGAGGAAGGCGTTCACATGTTATTACCTGGAAAAAAGGATCCTCATTATGTTTAACTTTCTTGTAAATTTTGGACTGTGAGTTTGGATAATATTATTTTGGATAAGTCTAATGGTTGGAATGGATTATGTTTGAAAGGTTAGTATTTTGGATTTTTATAAAAGGACAACACGCAGACTGTGTGACAACCCATCGTGTTAGACAAAGCTATGGGAATCGAGTCCACAACCATAGTGCAATTGGGATTTATCACCTACCATTGTGCTACATGATGTTCCTGGATGGTATAATGTAGTTTCTTAACATAAAGGTTATGATATGTGAAATATAAATTCATTATATTTGGAACCCTATACGATTAGGATAAATAGATTGTTTTTTAGTTGTATTATGTTTTTGGGTGAAAGATGAGTTTTTGGTAGAAATTTATTAATTAAAAAAAACTCTAATTATAAAGTAACTATATCTCTTTATGATCTTATCCAATCTCATAAATAAATTCCTCAACATTAAGAAAAGGAAATTAGAACAAAAATGTTATCCTAGACGGTACCTTAGATCATCACTAATTTATGGCTTTGGGATTGTTGGACTTTTCATAGCCATGTTCTCTACCACTCTCCATCAGATAATTGATGGTTAGATTTCTCTTCCAGATCCATATTTCCCTACATGGAACCCTTGTATGTGTAATTTTCGGTAATCTTCATACTTTACACTCTTTATTTTAAATAGAGGACTCATTAATACATTTTTCGATGTGGGATTTCAACTAAGATATTTTGAAACGTCAAAAATGTGTTATCCTAATACCTTATGTTTTTTTGAACCGATGGTATTTTAAAACATCATAGATTGATGAATTTAAGGACCTCAATTTTAAACTTGTTTGTGATTGATGACCTCAATCACTACCTATAAATATTTACGTTTTTCCTCTAGTTAAATGTCTATAATTGCCACCAATGTCCTCCTAATCGAGATCATAATTTTGTGGTGACCCTTTCATTTCTCTTTTCATCTTATTATGACTAAAATTTTATTAACCAAATTTCTGATGTGGGTTCTTTCCACAAAGATATTTTCTATTTTCAACCTTTATTTTCAAAGAACAATATCAAATTGCGAGGACACAATATTTTGAAGGAGGGGAGAATGTAACACCCCGAGCTTCCACGATACGCTTCTCTTTGAATAATACAGTAGTGTGTGTTGTACGCAACTTCGAGTTCTAACACCAACCACAACCAATCAAACTAGCCATTATGAATAGTAATTCCTACTTTTGTGAAATTATATATATTTTATATTTCAAAATGGACTTCATTTTTGTATTTGGAATATCAAATTTAGCCTAGGGTGAAATTTTGGAACTTTTCGGATAACACATATATTTTGATGAATAGTAAAAATTACAAATTTTTAATTAAAAACAACTTTTTTAATCGAAATAATTTATATTGATAAATTATGAATTTGAGTGGTTTTAAAGTATATTTAGAATATATTTTTACCATTTAATATAATTTTGGTCATTGTACATAATTTTACAATTCAACTGGACATAAACAAGTGTCAATTTTTTGATAGTTATTATCTCTTAAAAACACGCTTTTTGTTTTAACAACGGGAATTAATTTTAAATTAATTTATTCCAATTCTGTGTTTTGAATTTGGAAAAATGGATTCCATATTTGGAATTAGGATTTTTATATTTTGTAAATAGATAACTTTTATTTTTAGACATTTTGAATAATTACTGTGGTAACTATTTTATTTACCATGGTTAAGGATAAATCCGGTAAATAAGGGTTAAAAATAATATTATAATAAGCCTAATTTACCCTAAAAAGTGTTCTAACCTTATTTATGGATACATTTCCGACCATGGGCATCTTTGGGTCGATTTTGGGACCCCATGGAGCCACTTGCAGGTGATAGGGACACTTTATTTTAATTAAGTTAAAATAAGTACAAAAATGACATAAGCATATATCTTTTAGAAAAAGAATTTTTACATAGGGTTATTTATGTTGGAGTTTCGACTATAAATATCCATTAGAAATATAAAACGATTTCCAACATAAGGATATTTTATTTATAATTTTTAGACATTAAATAACTTATTTTATTTGTGACACAATGATGATGTAGTAATTACCATAAAAGTGAAAAATTAAAATAATTGATATTATAAATACTCAAATAAATATAATTGGAGACTTTTATTAAATTAAAATACTTTTATAGGTTAATATGACATATTAGGATTGATTTAGTTGAATTTTTTATAAGGAATCTTTCTGTTATTAGTTTCACAAAAATAAATTATTAAATAGTGTCAAAAATGACATAAAAGAGTTTTTAAAAAATATATTATATTATTAATTGATATTAAATTCCTAAAAATATAAGGTTCGGCCAAGAGACTTATATAAAGATAGTTGTATTATTAATGGACCACTTGGGGGTATCTTAGATGTATATAGTAAGTTTATTAACCATATAATATAAAAATAGAAAGAGCCATTGTAAAATTGAATCTAATTAACTTAGAGTTAATACTTAAAGATAAGGTTAATATAGTAACCTAAACCTGTCTAAATTATATTGGTTGAATGTATTTCGACCCATACCCACATTAAAATTTAAATAATCAACTTTAGAGCCATTAGAAACCGAATATGAATTTATTATAAATTAATATTTCTAGCTTTTCCAAAGGTGCACCTCACCCCTCTTATAAAAGGGAACTCCCCCTTCTCATTACTTAACACCTTCAAAGCCTTTTGGTTCGGCCAACCCCTGCCCAAATACTCTCTCAAGTTCCCTCACTACAACCCAGAGGTCTTAGTTTGATCATAAATCCATCCTACGGAGCCCTTTTGATTAAATCAAAAGGAAGAACCCAATGAAGAGGTAATGATTTCACCACCCTTTTCCAAGTTCCTTTCTTCTTCCACTTCCTCTTCCTTTGTTGTTACCATTCAAAAATAATAACTCCAGTATAATATATATACTGTGATGTTATTATAATCATGGTACAACCATATTCAGTATTTTATCCATCCTTTGAATAACATGTCACCATACCTGCGTACGTATGGCTTACCGTCTCTACGTCGTGGTGTAATTGTTATTCAATAAATTGATATTTGGATGGGTATAATAATGATGTGTAAATCATGTAAATAATAAATATAAAATGATAATGATTCTATATATATGATATACCATCCAATTATATATTATTTTAATATCAAAAGAATGATATTTTCACTCGTGCGTATGTACGGATTACCGTCTCCACGACACGATGAGATTCATTTCCAAGTTCACCATTCATCGATGATTATAAAAATATATATTACTAATAAGTATGTAATATATGAAATAATAATGCTACTAGAGATATATATATATATAAGGATTTATTTACTTACATATATCTTATTCACTTACTTCCATTCAATACTATATGAAAACAGAAACAGTGTTTATGCGTACGTACGAACTACCGTCTCCATAAAAAGTGTTTTCCATTTAATATATATGTCTATTATACAATTTATATTCTAAATATATATGATATATTTATCATGTTTTATATTTTGGAAGTATTTAAATCATTATCTATGTGATAAAACCAAGAGTGACAAGTTAAAACATGTACGATAAAGAAAGTGATTATTACCCGAAATGTTAACTTAACATGGAAATTATTATTAAATGGGTAATATAAAGTCATAAATGAATCATGTATGATATCATAAATATTAATATGGTTTTGGTATAATTTAATAACATACTACTATCTTCGTACAGGAGGTTAAACATACCCTCGACTAAAGGAAAGTGCATGGTAAGGGGTTTTCATCTCACTCCTTATTCCCGTGAGATTCATGCCATATTGCCACCATTAACTTTTGTGTGGTGTATGTACTACCCATAATTATATTCTTTGTGTAATACACTTTAATTTATCTGTATTTACATATTCATTGTATGATACCTCTTTCATGGGTTGTATTTTTCGTAAGTTACCAAATTGGTAAGGGTTTATTTCGCAATCTCTTCATTCTCTGAGGTTGTTTATACGTAATAATCTACTGGGATTTATTTATCATCCACATCCATGTTTCTTAAAAATATATTCCAAAACATTATTACTATTTACTATAATATAGTTTAAATTCATTTATACCCTTGTTGACTTTTATAAGTGGTTTATAAAGGAATCTTTCCGTCGTTTTCCAAACAAGGTCCTTTTTAACCTTTTTAACAAAATTTAGGTAAGAATGTTTTTTTAACTTATACGGCGGGTGTGGTTATTATCCGCCGTTATTACACCTTTGAAGCTTCCTTCACAAGCTTATAAAGATATTTTCAAAATAAAGGTTTTCTCTATAAGTATGCGACTTTTAAAATGATTTAAAAAAAAGAGATATTTCTCTCAAATAGTATTGATTTAATCTATGTCTACATCCTTTGATAAATTTTAAACTTGTTTCATGTTGATTTATTATGATACAAATCATCCATATTGTATTTAAGGTTTTGTGATATTTTTGACTATGGATGAGTTATTTTTATGCCATTAATGGTTTATTAATAAATTTTTGACATTTTGTATGTTAGTTTTAATACGAATTTTTATGTTATATTTCATCCTCTTCTTAAGATGAATGTGTTTGACTAGTATGTTCCGGGTTGGGGATTGGTAAAAGTAAGCCCTCCGGGTTGGTGTCCGGTTATTATAGGCACTCCGGGTTGGTGTCCGGTTATTAAAGGCACTCCGGGTTAGTGTCCGGTTATTAGAGGCTCTCCGGGTTGGTGTCCGGTTATTAGAGGCACTCCCGGATGGAGTCTGGTTAAAGAGGCTCTCCAGATTGGGTTCTGGTTACAGTTACCCCTTAGGTCTTGGTACAAGGCCTCGACAGAGGAATTAAAGTTCGGCATCATGCATTCCATCATTATGAATGTGGTTAGTGATATTGCATGTGATTATTCGATTAGTAGAATATCCTTGTGAATAAGTAAATGGAATTATTTCATTTTATTTCTGCCATATTATGCTGAAGTTCAATTTTAAAAGGCTTTTGTTTTAGTTTTATACATTGCCTTAAATGTTTATGCTTATTTATGAAAGTTACTGCTGTATTGCTTACCCTTACGGAGCATTTGACCTCACCCCTTTCTATGTTTTATTTTTCTCAGGATTCCAAGAAGTGTAATGTGATTGATATGCAGGGTTAAGCCAAGGGAATAATGACATTCATAAAGATTAATTATGTTGTTTTGTACGTCATAAAGTGAAAATGTAACATTCATTTATGAGATCTATTTTTCCAAGACTGCTAAACTGATCGGTCCTTCGGGACTTGATTCCTTGTAATCATGCTAATGTATTAAA
The DNA here is from genome assembly GCA_963277665.1 of Viscum album. Classification (NCBI taxonomy): domain Eukaryota; kingdom Viridiplantae; phylum Streptophyta; class Magnoliopsida; order Santalales; family Viscaceae; genus Viscum; species Viscum album. Next base: position 367,568,575 of record OY728135.1, on the reverse strand, counting down.
ATAATGCACCGACTCTGGGTAACTGGGTTCGGGGCATTACAAAAAAGGGGTTTTACATAAAAGAATCCTTGGGCGCACTGGCCCTACATATTAATTAGGAGATGGCTCGCATGACAATAAATTTAATTTAAATAAATAAATTAAAAGAAACCATTCACATAAAAAGGTCTCGGTCTAGCTCATGATCATCCATACATGCAATGATATTTACGCATAAATAAAACTAGCATTCAATTATTTAATCGTTCTTGTTTAAGATAAATCACACTCGAATAAATTAATTATCTTTAATTAATCAATCCTTTTATCTTAAACCCTTTTTCTGAACATCCTTGAGATTCTCATCCATTGTAATTCTAAAAAAATAAATTCATTTAAAATTATCCTTGTACGTAACTTGTACCTTGGAGGAAACCCGGTGAATTCTTGTTCATTACACATATGTTAAATTAAACACACATATATAAAACACCTATCACATGGTGTGCCTTTGGTTTACTCCTACACCATGGTACACGTATCAAGGGTTTATATAATATAATGATAAATATTAATAAATCTTCGTAATTTGGGTGAGTACACGGCGTGTAGTTCTGACTACATGGCGTGTACTTTTTTTCACCATCCATCCGAAGTACACGCCCAAGGACAGGGCATGTTAATGTACTTCAGAAATTTTTGGAGTACGTGGCATGTTCTGTGGGACACACGCTGTGTAGTTTCCATGTTACACAGTTTCTAGCTGGGCAAGCCATGTACGGGGTACGCGGTCCAACCCAAACCTGAAGGGACTACGCGCCGTGTTCAGTTGGACCACACGACGTGTAATCTGGAAACCGTGTGCCACTTGTTCCTGGTCAACACACAATGTCATAAATGATATTGGTATACTCCAATACACGACCTGATTTGGAAGATCATTAAATGTATTTAACCTATACTACACGGCGTGTACTTCCAAATACACACTGTGTATTCTGGTGTTGTACGGCCAGAAACTTTTGGCTCCTCCGGATGAGTTCCTCTATTTTATTTTAATCAAAATTAAAAGAAAAATTCGTTTTGGTGAGGTGAATGAAAAATGAGGTTGGAGGAACAGATCTCAAGATTCATATTTCCAGAACGATTAAAATTGAATTGAAACAACTAAATTATTAAATGTGTAAAACATCAATGAAAAACTAAATAATTATAATCAACGATATTACCCCCTTTGATGCCACTTGTAGGTTCCGGACACAGTGGAAGCGCATTGGTGTTTTTTTCCCAACATTAGTTTTAACGTTAAACAACATTCAATCTGAGATCCATCACAATGTAAAACGCTAAATCTTATGAATAGAACAAGGAACAAAAAACTTAAGTGGGAATCCTAGAACCATAGAGATAGGATCATCATATGTTGGTTATAATTAATTTAATTAATTCAAAAGATTTACCTTGGTGGAATTCTATCTTCGTTGATGTCCCCGGTCATGATCCTATGATCCGTCATTGCGTCATAGAATCCAAGTACATGATTCCTCTTGCGGTGATGCACACATGTGCCATGTATCTCCAGACGTTGCCGAAGGGATCTCTGGGTGCTAGTGCGGAAGAACCTTCGCTTGCGATGTACGCCTTCGATCACCTTGATCTCTCGGTCTTGAGAGCGTTCTTGGAGGAAGGAGTTCTTTCAGGTATGAAATTATTCTCCAGAATTGTTGTGCACAATGATTCTCTTTTCTAAAAGTGTTGGGGTTTTGAGGGTATTTATAATCGGGTTTGAGGTTATAGAGTTATGACAATAAATAAATGCGTTACGTGTTTAATTAATTTCATATACTCTTATTGAAAACCCCCATGTCGAATTATTAATTTCTTGACATGCGCCCACGCTGATTATAATTAATATCATTTAATAAAACAATATTATATCCTCAAAATCCTGATAGAAAAAATAAACGGCGTGTAATAATTAATACACGGCGTGTACTCGTTTTCCGTAAAACTACACAACATGTATATTTAATATACACGGTGTGTGCTTTTATTTTCCACTTTCCTTTATTTCCTCCACCACATTTATTAGACCTTGAGTAATGGCTATTTATTTCTTAATTAAATATAACTGCATCACTCGCTAATAAATATTATTTCGTCCACAATATATTCTCTCGAATAGCTAGTGTTGAAATAAATGCGATCAGACCTCCTTAAATAATTATTAAACCACAGTCGTGAATAATATTTATTAAACTTATTAAATTAGTATTTAACTGAGATACATGAACACACTTAGTGTGTGACCCTCTAGGCCTCTTTCCCAGTGGCATTAGGCGGAACCTGCCTAAAGTCCAAGATTAGCGTCTTGCAACACGCCAAGGCACCCATAGAGAAAGAAGTTAACGCTGCAATGACGTGTCACCTCATATGAACGCTTACCATGTAATATAATCCCTTTTTCATGATATCTCGAATAAAGCGGATTGCATGCTAGTGTCATCAACCCACGTGATCGATTATTCTTTCTTTGACTTTCCAGAATCGAACTCGACCATACCTTACCATGGCCATGGATTTATTTAGGCTATATCAATTCCATCAAAAGTCCTGAGATATCTACTTCTGTTATGGAACAGAAGAGACAAATCCTTTCTCGCATTATCTAATAATGCAGTATTACTCGTGACACACCCAACGTATCCTACCTCGCTGCGAAAAGTGTGTCGTCACAGTTTTCGTCAATACATCTATGTGCACGAGTTGTAATACCCATTAATAATAATATTAAAGTCTAAGGATCAATACAAACGTCCACAGATAGGAACATCCAATGACACTATGAAATGTGGATTTCCTACTGGCGGGTCACATTCTCATAATATCCTCCTAGATATTACCAAGGGCACACACCATGAGATGATGCCTCAATGTTTTATGATTTCTCACCGCTAATGGCCTGTATTATTTGTGTCCCTCAAATAATATCATCCATCCATTGAACATATATTCACGAAAATTGTTATGGAACTTTCGGGTTCTCATAATAACAGGGATCCGCTATGACCCTTTAATGAAACAACTATCCTTAGGACATTATCACTTGCATTGTCACGCAGAAGAACAATCAAGATGTGATAAGGATTTTATTAATGAATAAAGTACAAAGTAGTTGGTTCTAGGAAAACAACTCCAACAATATCCTCCTTGCACAGCCTAATCCTATGTCTCACCTAGAACACCATCGGTTTTTTCCCCTATCTCCTAGATAGGGTACGTAAGAAGACTCCCTGATGTTCAACCCCAAACTCGCGTAAACATATCTGAACTATGTGGGTTTTAATCCCTGACTCTTGGGAAGAGTACGTAGAAGCCTCCTTGTGGATCAACCCCAAACACTGGTAAACATTGGTGTCCCCTTTACTGGGTCCCACATCCTTGGTCCACCCTTTAGTGGCATCAGAACAACTCTTCGGCCGCTAACCACACATAATCCCCCTCATGTTGTTGAGTCGCTGTATTTTGTGTGCACACCGATTCTAGGCCCTCTTCTGAACTATATAGACTTTGATTCCCAACCACAGGGATATGTAGGAAGAACCCCTGAGGTTCAATCCTAGTACTCATGTCTCATCCTAGTATTTCTTTTGATCTATTCTCTTCTTCGAAGGTAATGACCCAACTCGGAGGTACTACTTCCTTCGGGTTTTCCATCCATTCACCCATTCTCATTGGACACCTTCACAAGTGTCCCATTACCCCACCATACTATGTTGACATTTATTCCTTATCCTGGGGATACGTAGGAAGTCTCTTCAAGGTTAAATCCCTACACTACTGTCACCTTCACTATAGTTCCATCTCATTCCCCGTCGACTTTATTCAACCCTCCATCATCCATCCTAATTTTAACCTAGGCCACCACATCCCAGTGAGATCATTCCATTCATCCCATCTTTACTCATTGGGGAACATGGCCATCTAACCTTTCATAATCCCCACATAATCCATAACCAACCAACCAATATTGCTTCTCGTGGGATGGGCTGTTATCCATGTGTAAGCCGTAGCATGTCTCCAGGACTTTGTTCTTTGCATACACCTCGATTTGTAACCCCTTCGAACTACGTGGGTTTTTATCCCTGTTTTCCACACAGGGTATGTAGGAAAACTCTCTGAGGGTCAACCCTAGCCAACGGAAAACCCTGGTTCCCCCATTGAAGGTACCCAAGAATCCTGAGATCTTTATTCTTTGGACATATTGATCCACCCATCCGAAATGATTCTCAGGTTCTCCCTCTTAGAAATGTACCCATCTTATCCACTCCCATTAGTGTTATGATTATTCTGATACGTCTTCACTAGACTTTAAACTCGCGGCATACCCTATGTCAGACACAGGAAGCTGAAAAAAAACCTTAGGGACATGCCTATGGAATATAATTCCCCACACTCAATGTGAGATTCATTGGGCTTTTGCGCCCACGAGAAACCCTATTATTAGCGGAAGAAACACAAACACTTCATTATTTCAGAATCCAGATATGATACTGATGTCCCACATGACTACTCCCCCGATCAAATATTTCTTACCTAATGTTACTCATTGGAATATCCTGACATAAGCAATGTAATTAACCAGAATCTATAAAGACATGGAACCTGGAAAGAGTTTCATAAACAAAATAATTATGTTTTAGTAAGACTCAGACAATGGGATTAGTTCCAAGGAGGAATCCATGGATGGAGAGACTAAAATCCCACATCCAGTTTTGATCCAGTGGAAAACATCCTTAAATAAGTGATGGAAGTCGCCTGTCTTTTGAAAGCAGGAATGCGGGGCAACAACATAGCGCGTCCTTGTAAGACAGATGCTCACCCTGATGAATGTGTCAGAAACATACATGTTGTGTTCTCGTGAATTTGTGATATTGATATTATATAACTAATAATTTATAGTGATTAAAAGTTTGAGAATGTGTCATCTTTAAATAAACACTTACAATGGGTGGGAAGGATTCATTCTTTACCCTTGGCAAGGTATCATACTTATCCCAATGTCATCAATTAATAGTACTAAAGTTTTTTGAATGGGTTTTATATTATTATAATTTATACCTTTAATCGTCAAATTTCCCCCAAAACCACTCTTTAACATGATCTTTCTTCTACTCTTGAATGTCACTTCATAATAATAATTATATCTTCTTCCTTACTAATACATCATTGATTTTTAGTATATATTTTATTACAAGAAAATAAAAATTTCCATTGTATTATCAAGTATCCTAAAATATATAACTTATTCATGATTAGGATTATTAATATTACTCACTCATTCTAATTCGTATTCCTTTATACATATTCTTCTAAAATACAGATAATTTTCTTTTGAATACAGTATCAGTTTTTTCACCCACCCTCATCTTCTCTATATATTTTTTCACTATTATATTCATATAATCACTTGAATATTTTTTTTGAAAATGGAAATTAGATAAAATTTTGAATAAATATCTACATAGTAATCTTATATAATTTCTAAAAAAAAGAATAGTTCTTCTCTTCATGGTCTTAAAAAAATCTTCTTCTTGCCTCAAATAGTATTCCACAAATATTCATCTTCTCATTTATGTCAGTTGATGATATTCTCATGAATTTCTCTAGTTTTGATCTTTATAAATGATTTGAAGTATTCTATTTTTAAATCATAGAATTGTAAAGTATAAGTCTTCTTGAAAATTTCTATTTAAATATACACTAATACCTAGATAAATCATCGCTCAATCCCTCAGCCTCAATATATATATGACTTGAAGATGATGAAATTTTTCTATGAATTAAATTACTAGAAATATCAAAATTTACTATATGTTAACCAAAATCTAAGAACATTTTTTATTTATCTCATTGGAATTCTAGTTTTCACTTATCTATTATCTTCAAACCCTTTATATATCCTTAAAACGACATGTTAGCCTTATTTTTCCTCCTATTAACTCTTATGTATCAACCAGGGTTACCCTTATGTATAACTATGGTCTTTTTATACATATCCAAATCATCAACCATCTGAGTGCCATATAAATTACTATTACATATCATAGTGTCACTCGACACATTTCCAATTTCCAATTTAAAAAGCCTAAACAACCCTTACAATTAATCATGAGCACACATAACTTTGCATATAAGTATCCTTATATATGTAATTGGTTATAAGGAAACCCTTACTTACTCTTTTTACCTCAGGAAAACCATTTTGTGTTTCCTTCACAATATATAACTCTCTATCAACTCTTATATACTTAGTACAACTTCAAGATTACACATGTCTATTTATTACTCCTTCAATTTATTTTAACTTTATCTTAGGGTTCCATAATATCTTCATGTAAGATCAAAAATTCATCAAATATTATCAGGGCTCCTCTATCCACTCCATCTAAACTAAAAACACCCTAAATAACATTTTAAAATTTAATATTCCTCTCAAAAATATTTAGAACAATTATTGATGTACAATAAATCATATATGAACTCTTCTAGAGTCTTTTGATAAATAATTTTCTTTTAAAAATTTCATAATAATTTTCAATTATTCTCACTTATAGTTTACTAAAAATACCACACAACTTCATTAATTCCATGTATTCCCTAATATCACCCATTGATGTTCTTGTCAACCTTAGAAACTCACAACATAAGTAATCAAATCGTAGTCTTTATCAAAGAGAAATCACATAACACCACACTTTTGTATAAATCATCTTTTACAAGATATTTATATCCCTTGATGATATGTAAATTGGTTCCCACTGATCTTGATGTTGTCCCCCAAAATCAAAGTACTCATTTAACTCTTACATTGAAATATTTCCATATATAGATTAAAAAATTGATATTAAAGAGTTGTGTACCTTTATAACCCTCTTATATAATAATCCAAAGAAATGTGGGGAAAACCAATGTTCCTCAAGTGAAAGGGAATTACTAAAAAGTATTTTTTACACAAACCTTCAAATCTATCATCGATGATGGATTGTGTATGGATATAATCAATTTGATATATCTATTCATCCATTTCATCTATCCACTCTTTGATTTTAATAGCCTCATAAAATGGTATTGGAATAACATAATATATAAGGGTTGTTTGGATGTCAATTATAAAACTTCTTCAATTATAAACAAGTATATTTTAATTTCAAAATATATTTTCTGGTTTCATATTCTTCTTAAACCTCTTATATTTCACTATTTCAACCCCAAAAACTATATCATCTCTAATTATCTTATTGTATTCAACATCAACATTATATATGATCTATTTCAAATTCTACTTAATTGATTTTCTCAAAAATATTCCTGCTTTCCACTTCCATGTTTTTAAAATCTAATTCATTTTTTAAACTAAAACTAGGTTTATTTTGAAATATATTCACTTTATAATAGTCCAAAAACTTTTTTATCCTCATTTTTTTAAATTAACACATTATCCATTGGATAAGTATCCTAGAATAACACATTTCTTCAAATTTATCATTATACTTCCCAAAATAATAATATTTTATCTTCATTAATCATGGGTTTCTAAAAACTCCGTAGTAGTTCAAAGTTAGTTTCTCCGTATACAAATTCTAATTATTTTTAATATTTTATTTGGGTCTCATAATGTGTATATTTTTAATATGAATAGTTTTACATAAATCATTACTCTACTAGATTTTGGAACATTTTAATTCAATAAGAATAGTTTTTCTAATTTCAATAAATCATCAATTCATCCTTTCTGCTACTCTGTTCTGCTCAATAGTGTAAGGAGTACTTTATTAATGTTTGATCCCATGGTTATAAATATCGTATTCAAAATAATTTCTAGTTATCTCTCTTCCTGTATTAGTCATAAATAGCTTGATGAAGACTACCAACTCTTACTCAAAATGTATTTTGAATATCTTTACTACCTCAGACTTATATTACAAGAACATCACATTATTCAGCTTGTTGAAATCATCGATGAATATTTCAAATAAAATGTCATATTTAGTGGATTGATGTTTCATTATAAAATATAAATTAGAACGAATTTATTCAAGTTTCCTAGTGGATTTAATTTCTACTCTTTATGTTTTCTTTAAAACATCTCCCACTTTTCACATATTCCGCAAATAATATCTCTATCACTGTTCCAATAGTGTTGATATATCACTAAATTTTCTGTTGATATTTTACTACAACCCTTTTAATTATGTTAGGAATGTCTTTCATTCCTAAGTTTATTTTCATTCTAAACTCAAATAGAAAGAATTAATCAGATAATTCATTTAGAATATGTTTTTACTTTTTCTTTTCCCTTATTAATAATTATTCCATATTTTATACTCTTGATGTGATAATATTTTATTCTAAGAATAAATTCATTTCTAAAACTAAAATTTTGATTGGCCATCAAAAATAATTTATTTGATACCATCAATAAATAGGATATCTTTGGAATATAGTTTTTGAATTTTAATCATAGTTTTCTTGGTTCATCTAATCAAAATAGAGTTATCATTTATGAATGTAACTAAACCAATGTCAGGTTCTTCAATATTTGTTTTTCTATTTTTATATGTGATGACCCACTATTATCAAGTATTCGTGGATTTTAACTATTATTTTCTCAAAGAACCACCTTAATACAATGTAATTTGTAAACTTAATCACGTTTTAAAAACATATTTTCTCCATCAACATGAATAATCTTTCATTAAACTATTTCCAAAAATATTGCATCAAAATGTGATACATGGTCATACCTTCAATTAATTTCCTCCATGTAATAAAATCTATTATGAGTATGTAATCTTGAAATATATCTATTAACAATTTACTTCTTCTCAAAAAATAACTCATTTTAATTAGATAACCCATCCCTCTACTTTTTAATTATCTAAAACCCTAAAAATGGAACTTTATACCATGTAACATGTCATGTAACTAATAGATTCTACAAAATCATAATACTCCAAAAAACAAGATGTGTGTATATGAAAAAATGATTGTTTTCAAGTAGTATTCCAAACATCATTTTTCCATTACATTGGAAAACACTATCTTCTCAAATCACCTCAGTTACTTTTAATATAAGAGTGGAATTTTTATGCATTTTATCAACACATATAAGTCCATTTTTTAAGTTAATACCTACACCACTATATGAAATAAATTTTATTAACATTAAAATAATTAAAATTTTTTTTTACCTTATTCTAACGGTTGAATTTCACATTAGATTGAGATAATTCATTATTAACCAATAGATATTTATTATATTATTATTTGATCATCATAAAGATATTACTATATTTATGGATCCTAGATTGTGTATTACTCAATTATTTTTCCAATTGAACACATTTTACATAAAGATATTTAAAATTCTTTTATTGTTAAGAAATTATCACCTTGTGATTCTTAATATCAACAATGTTTTCATTATTCTTATGGGGTAATTCATCATTACTTTCACTCTCCTTCTCAATTATCATAACCCTTATCTTTAAATTAGGGTTTTTATTAATAAATTCTTGAATTAAAACGTAAAACATATATTCAGTGTATAAATGTTTATCATTATCATCACTTTATGAAAGTGACTACATGTAATTTAACATGAACAATATAACTTGTTATTGTTCATTGGTTTCTTTATCCCTTGACTAATGACTTTGTTATGATTCTTCAACTTCATCTTGCAAATAAAACCCAGTGGAAACATTTTTATTAATTAATAAATAATCTTTTTAATGATTCAATTAAACTATACATAAATCCTTTTAGTAGGAGTTTAACTTTATACTTTCAATTTTTTACTGATATTATTTGAAATAATGTCCATTCTCCTCTTGTGATCTTCATCCCAATCGTCATAATATTTTAAGTCAATGGAATACTCATCATACCCTATATTTCTTTTAATATTATTTATATATTGAATACCATATACATCCTGATATTCTTCTTAAATAATGGGGTTCTCCATAACTCATATTTAATAAGTGAATAGTGTAACCCATCCAGTGATAAGTAAAAATTTTCTTCAGATTATGAAATATTTTCATGAAATCTATCAAGAAATATTCTAATTAGTTTATTTTCAATGTTTGAGTATCCCATAGTGTTTCAAAACCCCCTTATATTTCTTTCCATCTCATTCATTCTTGTGAAATGGTGATCAATAGTCTCATAAACATCTATTGTAATATCTTCAATATTTTCCCTATATATTTATTATTTGTATTATTTTTCATTGATCTTACCATAAAAATTGTTCTCAAGATTATCATATATTAGTTTAGATATTTTTACTCTAATAACATTTATATAAACATAGTAATATAAGGAAATCCAAATTGAATTACTTGGGTTTAAAAATACATCTAATAGTATTTTATTAGAAAATTTCATTTGAAAACATTTCTCAAGTTGTCTAAAACCTTCTATCAAAACATCAAAAATTCATTTCCATATAATATAAGATAAAGAATAATCATATAAATGCATAAATATTATTTTAATGGAATATATGAAAAACTCCAACATTGATAGAATTCTGATTTTCTATCTTTATGTTCAAAAACATATGGATAACTTATAATAAAACTAGATTAGTAATAATACCACTCAAAATTCCTTAGAAAATGGTTATGTATAACTATGAATATGGGATTGAATAAATGAATATATTTTTATTATTTATTCTTTGAAATAATCCTCGATGATGGGTTAAATTCTTGATCCACTCCTCAGAAATTCACGCTCACCAATATCTAACTGATATGATAGAAATAAATGGTTTAATGACACACACATTTCATACCTAGATATTAAATATTAATATATTTATCTTCATTACATTACATAACCATCCATTTCATAATCATTTCGGTCTAGTTCCTTTGGAAACAAAGACACACATAAAAAACTAGTTCATAGGTGAATAACATATTCTCCCACTAATTCCTTTATATCTTTTACCATTCATAAACATATCAAAAATAAAACCTTCCCTCATAACCTATTGAATAAAACATAACAAATGGAGAGTTTATATGCTCATTAAGGATAAAAAAGTGAGATATAAATAATCACATAAGAATAATAAGAGAATAAGTGTACGATTTTATCATTTGGAAAAAAATTATTTCAAATCATAGAACATAAACATGAGTCATGGATTAAATCGTGATTGTTCATAAGATATGAATCTTAATAATTCATAGAATAGGATCCCCAAGATCAAAAAAGTTTTGTAAGACATAGATTGAAGTATAAACATAAGCATAGAATACAATATGTAAAGGATACCATCCAAGGAATTTATAACATGTTCACCTTGGGATAACCACCTGTGTACTTAATTCATGATTATTGTAACCTCCCATGTACTGTCATTGGATCTTGGAATATCCTCTCATATACCATTAGATCTCATTGAACATCAATCATTACCCGATACATTGGAGGGAGATATTGGTCACACCCATCACATAATGAAGATCATATATATGTGATCCACAAGATCATAAAACATTCATCATATAATATCCCATGACTGAAATAGATTTTATACACATTTCATCATATAATATCCCAGGTAAATGAAAAGGGCTACATAAAATGGTTTTGGAATAACATAAGATATAAGGGATGTTTGGATGTCAATTCTAAAACTTCTTCCATTAAAAACTATTCTATTTTAATTTCCAAATGTATTTTCATGTTTCACATGCTTCTTAAACAGCATACATTTCACTATTTCATCCCTAGAAACTATATCATAATCAATTATCTGATTGGATTAAACATCCTCATTATATAATTCAATTTCAAATCCGACATAACAGATTTTCTCAAAAATATACATGATTTCCACTTCCATTTTTTTATAATCTAATTCATTTTCACACTACAACTAGGTTTATTATGAAATATATTCACTTTATAATTTCCCAAAAACTATTTTATCCTCATTTTTAGAAATTATCACATTATCCATTGTAAATGTATTATATAGGAACACATTTATTCAAATTTATCATTATACTTTCCAAAATATTAATATTTTATCTGCATTAATCATGGGATTCCAAAAACTCTGTAGTAGTTCAAATTTGGTTTCTCTGTATACAACATATCATAATATTTAATATTTTATTTGGGTCTCATCATGTGTCTATTTTTGATATGAATAGTTTTGCATAAATATTCACACAACTAGAGTTTGGAACATTTTAATTCAATAAGAATAGTTTCCTTGATTTCAATAAATCTTCAATTCATCCTTTCTGCTACTCTGTTATGCTCAGTGGTGTAAGGAGTTACTTTATTGATATTTGATCGCATGGTTATAAATATAGGATTCAAAATAATTTCTAGTTATCTCTCTTCTATTATTAGTTATAAATATCCTTATGATGACTACCAACTATTACTCAACTTGTATTTTTAATATCATTACTACCTCAGACTTATATTACTAGAACATCACATTATTCATCTTGGTGAAATCATCAATGAATATTTTAAATAAAATATCACATTTAGTGGATTGATGTTTCATTATCCAATATAAATTTGAATGAATTTTTTGAAGTTTCCTAGTTGATTGAATTTCCACTCATTATGTTTTCCATATAACATCTCCCACTTTTCACATATTCCCCAAATAATATCTCAATCAATGTCCCACTTGTGTTGATATATCACTATATTTTCTATTTATATTTTACTCTAACACTTTTATCTATGTTAGAAATATTTTTCATTCTTATGTTTATTTTCATTTTTAACTCAAATAGAAAGAATTACTCAGATAATTAATTTGGAATATGTTATTACTTGTTCTTTTTCCCTTGTTTATAATTATTCCATATTTTATACTCTTGATGTGATAATATTTTATTCTAAAAATAAATTCATTTCTAACACTAACTTATTTATTGGCCATCAAAAAAAATTAATTTCATCCCATAAATAAATATGGTATCTTTGGAATCACGTTTTTCAATTTTAATCATAGTTGTCTCGGTTCCTCTAATCAAGAGAGAGTTATCATTTATGACTGTAACTAAACCAATGTCATGTTCCTAAATATTTTTTTCTATATTTTTATATGTGATGAACCACCATTATCAACTATTTGTGGATTTTAACTATTATTTTCATTAATATCCACATTAATACAATGTAATTGGTCAACATAATCAAGTTTTAAAAACATATTTTCTCTATCAACATAAAGAATCTTTCATAAAACTATTTCAAAAAATTATTCATCAAAATGTGCTTCTTGATCGCACCTTCAATTAATTTCCTCCAACTAATCAAATATATTATGTGTATGTAATCTTGACATATTTCTATTCACAATGTACTTCTTCTCAAAAAAAATATTCCTTTTAATTAGATGGTCCCTAACACTACTTTTTAATTATCTAAAACCCTAGAAATGTAACTTTATACCCTATAACATATCATGTAACCAATAGATTATAAAAAAACCTAATACTCCATAAGAAAAATATGTGTGTCTTTGAAAAAAATGATTGTTTTTAAGTAGTATTCAAAACATCATTTTTTCATTGTATTGGAAAAAAATTTCTTCTCAAATCACCTCACTTACTTTTAATATAAGAGAGGAATTTTTATGCATTATACCATCCAATATAATTCCATTTTTTATTTTAATACCTACACCACTATATGAAATGATTTTGGTTACACTAAAATAATAGAAATAAATCTTACCATATTCTAACGGTTGACTTTGACATTACCTTAAGATAATTCATCATTTACAACCAGATATTTATTATATTCTTTGTTGATCATCATAAAGTTATTTTTATATTTAATGATATAAGATTTTGTCTTACTAAATTATTTTTCCTTTTGAAAACATTTTACATGAAGATATTTCAAAATTTTTTATTGTTAAAGAAATTTCACCTTGAGATTATTAATATTAACAATGTATTCATTATTCTTGTGGGGTAATTCATCTTTACTTTCTCCATCCTTCTCAATTATCAAAACCCTTATCTTTAGCTCAGGGTTTTCTTAAAGAAATTATACAATTTAAACTTAAAACACATATTCAGTGTATAAGAATTTATCATTATCATTACATTATGAATGTGACTACATGTTCTTTAACATGAACCATAAAAGATTTTATTCTTCATTGGTTTCTTTATCCCCTGACTCACTACTTTGGTATTATTATTCAACTTCATCTTGAAAATCAGACATAGTGGAATTTTTTTTCTTAATTAAACAATAATATTTTTAATGATTCAATTCAACAATACATAAATCTTTTTAGTAGGATTTTAACTTTGTGATTTCACCTTTTTACTAATATTATTTGAAATAATATCCATTTTCCTATTGTGATCATTATCCCAATCATCATAATCTTTTAAGTCAATGGAATACTCTTCTTACCCTCTATTTAGTTTAATATTATTTATAGCTTTGAATTCCATATCCCCCATGATATTCTTATTAAATATACGGGTTATCCTTAACTAATATTTAATAAGTGAATTGTGTAACTCATCAAGTGATAAGTAAAACTTTTATTCATATTAAGAAATATTTTAATGAAATATTTCAAGAAAATTTCTCATTAGTTTATTATCAATGGTTGAGTATCCCGGAGTGTTTCAAAAACCCCTTATATTTCTTGAAATCTCATTCATTCATGTGAACTGGTTATCAATAGTCTCATAATCATCCAATGTAATATCTTCAATATTTTCCCTTTGTGTCTATAATTTTTATTATTTTAATTGATATTACCAAAAAAAAATTCTCAATCTTATCATATATCAGTTTAGATATTTTTAATCTAATAAATTTTATATAAACATTGTAATATAAGGAAATACAAATTGAATTACTTGTGTTTAAAAAAATGTCTAATAGTATTTTATTAGAACATTTCATTTGAAAATCTTTCTCAAGTTGGCTAAAAACTCTATCAAAACATCCAACCATCATGTCTACGGAATATAAAATAAATAATATTTATATTCATCCATCAAAATTATTGTAATTGAATTTATGAACACCTACAATATTGATAAAATTAATATTTTCTATATTTATGTTAAAAAACATAAGGTTAACTTATATTAAAACTAGAATATCTATAATACCACTCAAAATTACTTGGAAAATGGTTATGTATAACCATGAAGATGGGTTTGAATTAATGAATCTACTTTTATTATTTATTCTTTGAAATAATCCCCCATTATGGGTAAAATTATTGATCCACTCTTCAAAAATTCATGCTCACCTGTATGTAACTGACGTGATAGGAATAAATGGTATAATGACACACATATTTCATACATAGATATTACATATTAATAGATTAATCTTCATTACATTAAATAACAATTCATTACATAATCATTTAGGTCTAGTGAATTTGGAAATATATACACATAAACAACTATTTCATAGGTGAACTACATATTATCCCACTAATATCTTAATATCATTAACCACTCCTAAAAATATCAAAAATAAAACCTTTCCTCATAACATTAGGAATAAAACATAACAAATAGTGAGCTTAGATGCTCAGTAAGAATAAAAAAGTAATATATAAATAATCACATAAGAATAATAAGAGAAAAATGGGATGATTTTATCATTTGGAAAAAATTTATTTCAAATCATAGAACATAAACATGAGTCATGGATTAAATCTAGACTATTAATAAGATTTCAATCCTAAATAATTCATAAAACAGGATCCCCACGATCATAAAATTGGCGTTATACATAGATTACAATATAAACATAAGCATAGAAAATAATTAGTAAAGGATACCATCCAAGGAATTTATATCATGTTCACCTTGGGATAAACACCTATGTACTTACTTCATGCTTACGGTAACCTCCCTTGTACTGTCATTGGGGCTTGGAATAGCCTCTCATAAACCATTAGATCTCATTGAACATCAATCATTACGAAATATATTGGAGGGAGATATTGGTCACACCCATCACATAATGTGGATCATATATAAGTGTTCCACAATATCATAAAACATTCATCATATAATATCCTATGAATTAAATAGATTTTATAAACATTTCATCATATAATTTCCCATGTAAATAAAAAGGGCTTCATAAAATTCTTTTCATCATGCACATAAACCATCCAGAGAGAGAATAAGAATGGTATCCTTGGATCATTTCCCCAATAAAGCATAAGTAACATAAAAGGATTTCATATTTGATGGAAAATGATATAGAAAGATCATTTGGAATAATTCTTGATAAAACTAACATTCCAATTTAAAATTAATTCTATTTTAAATAAGAAATGTTGAGCTTATAAAGTAAAAAGTATTATATGAGAATAACATTGTAAACTTATAAAGTAATTGTCAATGAGAATTTTTTTAATTAATTTAAGAAAATAAATTTATTATGTATATGTTAAAAAACATTACATCGATATTTTTTTATAATATTCACAATGAACCTACTTTTTAAAATAAGAAGATTGTTTTATTCAACCCATTCTGTAAAAATAAAATATTGATAAAAATGATTTAAATGATCATAGAAGAATGTTAAGATCATTTTTCATATTTCTTTTAGAAAAAAATAGATACCAAATATAAATATTATCGAATAGGGACTTAAAAATACAAAATACCTAATATTTATGACTTTGTGAAATAAAATCCTTACCTCAAGTTTTCCTTGTTTTGAAGGCACGTTAACCTCATCTTCTTTGTGACACCTCCTTTAGATCTTTACTTAAGGGACATAAGTATGGTCTTTTGAGAATAAATACCCCTCAAGAACTTATATAATGATGTTGGGAAGAGAAATTATTAGGGTTTGGTTGATCTATAATGATCAATGTCGTGTAAAGAAGTGATGGAGGAGGTTTCCTTTTATTATTGAGGTGTAAGCCAGTTTTTGAATTTATAAAATGATTAAATTATAATAAATTCATTATGAAGAAAAATGAATACAAATGGACATGTATTTAAACCTAATATAATATAGTGTTTTAATCCTTTCAACAAATAAAATTTTGAAGTCATAATGTAATTTTAAACCTTCTAATTTTTGTTAACCCTTAGTTAGCCAATTTAAATTTTATCAACCGTAACAATTTTTTCAATATTAAAGCATTGTAATTTTACTTATAAGTTGAAAAATTCAACTTAAATGGAAATTATATTGAATTGGGATGATATTATATCCATTTTTTTATTTTTAAGTTTTTACGTTTTTTTAAAAATTTAATAAAATATTAATTTGATAAAATTTCATTTTTGTCAATTTTGAAACTATTAATTAGTTTAACTTTATATACCTCAATGAAAAGAATATATTCAAATATAATTACTTATTACCAACCAAATATGTCATATAGATCTATATAATTCGTGGGTTACAATAATTCATTGAAATTATATCACTTTTAATATTGTTAATATCATTAATTATATTTTTTAATAAAATTGAGAAATAGTACATTAGTGTTTCATAAGAAATTTAGGTCATTATATAAATATTAGAAATTAAATAAAAATTTCTATCAATAAAATATTATTATTAAGCTAATAATTACCACTAATATTCATTAATAACTTATTTTTTTATCTATATGGACACATAATATATATTAAAAACAAAACTAGTGACATTTTGTAAATATCCATGATTTAAATAATATATAAGTTATTTTTCTAGGCAAGTGTATATTAAACAACACAATTTAGAACCTAACATGTTAATGGTAAACTGGAATTTTTCTAATAATAACTTAGAAACTATATTATGGCCTTATCAATTATTTTTATTTAATATTATATAGATTTACCCTTTACCATGCTCATAAATTTTACTACGATTACAATTCATATTGGCAAAAAATAAAAGGGGAATATTTAAAAAATTTGAACCTCTAAATTCTAAATATTTAAGTCATTTTTTATAATTTAGAACCTATAAATTGATGAAATTAATTTTAATTTATTTTCTAATATGGTGATGAAAAAATATTTATAGAAATATATATATATATATATATATATAATTAATCATAAAACAAGATTTATTATTATCCTATGCCTAAAAACTATTTTTTGAATGTTTAAAAATTTTTATCATGTAAAAAATATATAAATATCATTAAAATAAATCACCAATAATAATTGATTTAATTTATTAATAAAAATAAATTTCATTCATAAATTTTTTTTAAAAAAAATCATAACTTTTGTTTTTGAAAAAAAAAATATTTTATATTAACACCCTTTGATTATTAATGGATTAATTTTAAATTTTTTAAATAATATATTTTTCATTAATTAGTAAATAATATTAATACCCACCAATCCAACATCTAGGTGACAATAGAAAAATAATATTTTATTAATGTTATGAGATTTTTATAAACTTGTTAGTGTTTTTAACATAAGCTATCAAAGAAATAAGATTATTTAAGGAGAAATATTTCATAGAAATATCATGGTTTTACATTATACCCCCCTTAAAAGGGATTTACACCATGATAATTATTTCAATGATACCATAAAATGAGTATGTCATTGTTTCATTATATTATCATCTTCCTATGTAGAATCTTTGAATTTTTAATTTCTCTAGAGAAATTTCACCAGGTGAGTAGTCTTTTTCTATATTAATTTATCTCTATAAGCCATGATTTCCATAGGTTTATCATCATATAAAATATATTTATTCATTCATATGACCATTGTATTCAGTATTTTTGAGGTTTCATGTATATACTTTTGCAGGAGAGATATATGGAACATGTCATGAACTTAAGAGTGATTCGGTAGAAGTACCAATTGATAAGATATTATCTAAATATTATGAAGAATATAAAAATGGAAAATATTATATGGGATTATCATTACTTTATTCTTAAAACTCATAATGATATTCTTTGTAGATATTTAAAGGAATACATTTACCCCACTTCAAACTCTAGATATTTCTGAAAATTGTCAGCAGAAGTTTTTTGTAGACTAAATGATTTTTTTCGTTGTTTTTGAATTGATCTAAACTTATATTGCATTTCCACAGCTAGATCACGTACTAATAGCTTTCTTTCTCTAAATTTATTCTATAATGTTGGATTTCTTCACATCTTACAATAAAGGGCTTCATATGAATCCATCTGAATATTGGAGTGAATGTTATAGTTGTAAGAAATTTCCACTTATGGAAGGTGTAGATCAAAACCACTATTGAAACCAATAGGAAAACCGCTAAATTTTCATTATAGATTTTGAATATTCCTATTATATAGACCATGTATTTGAGGATGAAATGTAGTGCTTAAATATAACTATGTATCCAAAGCCTTATGAAGTCCTATCCAAAACATTAAGGTAAACCTTGGACCCCGATTAGATAAAATAGAACATGGTACTCCATGAAACATTAGAACTTACTAAATGTATTTCCTAGAAACCAGATCTATATATAAGTATTCTCTAATAGTAATACTGTGTGTTGAATTCATAAGGTGATCGACTATAACCCATAGATAATTATTCCATTTATATATTTTGGGGAGTCTAAAGAAAAACTCCACAGTGATGTTTTCCTATTTCCATTATATTATAGGTAATGGTTTTAACATCCCCTTAATTGTTTATCTATCATCATTAAAATTTTGACATACAATGTACCAAGGAACATACTCTGCAATATCTCTCTTCATTATTCCCACCCAAAATAATCTTTCAAATCTCTATACATATTTGTACTTCTATGATGTATAGAGAATGATGAACTCTGAGCTTCATCCATCAGATCCTTCACCAAATTTAGTACCAAAGTTAAATTGAAAATCTTCCTGAAACTTATTATTCCATCACAATAATGGATTAAATCATGAATATTTTTATCTTCTTTAACAATTCTAAATCTTTTTTCCCTACCTCTTAAATATTTACATGAATAGAAATTTGAGCACCCATTTGTGCCAGATAAGATTCATCCCATTCCATTAATATTTATAACTTCTTCTTTTATAAATACATAAATTTTGTTTCTTTTGTGAACCTCATCAAAGACAATCTAGCATGCTCATTTCAATATAGACCATCTAACACATTTTTCTCTTTCCCCGCATTGTAATGTATTGAGAATTAATAATTATTATTTAGCTGCAACCATCATTATTTTTTCATCTCTATCTCTTTTTGAGTAAAATTATATTTTAAAATTATATAATCACTATATATTTCACACATTATTCATAGAGATAATTCCTCCTTACTTTTAATGAAAAAATATCATAAATAGCTCAAAATCCTGAGTTTCATAATTTTTCTCATGGTCTTTTAATTATCTAAAGGCATTAGTTATAACCATATCATATTTTATGAGGGAACATACCCGTCCCATATTTGATGAATCACTATAGATTTTATACCCTTCTTCACTATAGGGTAGAGTAAGTATAGGTGTTCTGACTAAAATTCCCATCAATTCCTTGAAATATTCATCATATTCATCAATCCAAATGAACTTGCCTCCTTTCCAAGATAACTTGGGGAGTAGATTTGATATCAATGAAACATTATCTGCAAAACATAGATAATATCCTTCAAATATAAGAAAACATCAAATATTAATCATATTGGTTGGTATGGTCCAATGTTCAATAACTTCTATATTTTAAGGGTCTAATAATATACCCTCACTTTAGATTATATAACCCTAATAATGAAACTTTATGATTCCAAAACTCAATCTTGGTAAATTTTTCACAATTATTCTCCTTTCTTAGGGTCTACATCGTAATTCTCAAGTGACCATCAGGCTCATACATTTCCTTTGAATATATAATAATATTGCCTATAAATACTACCACAAACTAGTCAAGGTAATACAAAAATACTTTATTCATTAAATATGTGAGTATAAAAGGGGAATTAATAAGTCCAAAAGGAATCACCTGAAATTCATATTGTCCATACCTTGTATGGAATGTTCTCTTGGGTGTGTCCTCCTTCTTGAACAACAAATTAATGATATCTAGAATGAATTTCAATCTTAGAAAAGTATTTATCTACTTTTATTTGATAAAAAAAGACATCAATATGAGGTAGAGGATACTTTTTCATGATATTGATCTTGTTAAGTTCTCACTGATCAATACAGACCCTCATTGATCTATCATTCTTCTTAACAAACAAAACATTTTCACCACAAGGTGACATAATTGGATGAGAAAATACCTTTCCAAGATTCTCCTAAATTTTCTTCTTAAATTATAATAACTCAATCATGGATATTCTATATAGAGTCTTGGAAATTGGTGTAGTTCCATGTATGAGTCCTATTGAAAACCCTTTATCATGATTCGATGGAAGATCATGAAACTCTTCTATATATAAATCAATAAAATCTATCAAAATAGGAATATATTTTATTTCATGTTTCTCCCCAACCCTATGACATAAATTCCCCTTCTGAATATATATTAGGACCCATACAATGGATTTAATATACATCAAGATGTTTATTTTTTTATTACAATGGTAAGAGATCGTAGGGTTTTATGGAATATCAAATATAACTTCCATTTTTTAAAAATTCATTTGGGATTTATTTAAAAAATCCAATCCATTATAAAAATAACATTTAATACAACTAGTGGAAGAATAATAAGATTTTTCAAAACACATACCCACAAACTTCTACTATAGAAGACCCATAAATTTGGCTTCGGATCATAATAAAATTATGAATTTTTTACTTCTAATTCAATATCAAATAGTTGAGGTGATATTATGATACCATTATAACGTTATTTGGAAATAAAATATTTTGTAGATGTAGAATCATATAAAACAATATTATTTCTAGATTGGATAATAAGTATACCTTTACCCAGATTGTCATCACACCCTTCATCAGAAATAGTTATCACGTTTGATTTCCACTTGTCTCTAGGACTAAGAAGTTGTTGATGATGATAATAGTCATTGACCTTCATAATTGGGCATCGGTAATCAAAATGACCATACTCCAGGCATTTGGAACATTGGATTGTAGGTGGTGAATTCTAGAAATGTTTCCTTTTATTCACTTATTTTGATAACTTATTCCCAATAATTCAATATTTATTTGCATGATGACCTTCCTTTACTCAGATAAAACGTTTTTCAGTCCCCTTAATACAATTCCCTTCATGTTTCCTTCAACACAATCAGAAGAAGGGATGTTTTGTTTTATTCTCTCTATGGTTTCTAGAATTTCCTTTCAATTCAATATTTATTTTATTTTCAAAACCACGATATTGATAGATAACTCCAATCTATGTATCCACCTTGATAGCACATCACATGATTTCATCACTGATATTGATGTCACTCATGGATAACACTATTCAAAGACTATTTCATAATACATTGATGAATAAATATATCATACATTACTGTTGGATGATAATACCAAAATTGTATGTTATAATTCCTGTAAAAGTTTCCTCATATGTACCAATAAATTTATCATCCTTATATTTATATTAATGTAATTCCTTCACCATTTTTATATGGAGAATATGAAGAAAATTATAATCAATAAATACATTTTTAAACTCATACCACTTCATATATTTAATTTAATCATGTTACCTTGTGTCCTTCAAAGGATTATATCATTAATATGTTTCACCTTCCAAACGATAAACTAATAGAAAAATATTATCAAGTTCCAAATCTTAAAAAAATAGAAAATATATTTTCTAAAGAATTGATATATTTCTCAGCAACTAGTGGATCAAAAAACCAACTAATATAAGGTGGAATTTTCCTCATAATGAAATTTCCATGATTGTTTTCCCACTTTTTCTCATTTGGGATATCAGTATGATTCATAGCATGATAATTTTTCATGAGAATATATATAATATTATTCACTCCATCTCTTACAACATTTGGTTTCTTTGTAGTTTAATAAATTTAGTATCCATAAAATTCAACATTAACATGATTCCTTCAGGTTACATCCATTAACTACAACCAAAAAGCCACAAGTGTGAGAAAAAATAATCATAGTGGAAAACTACATAATTATTAAAATTTATTTATATTATTTATAATTCATTACACATAATTCTATGAAAATATAGGTTTGGCCTAGATCAATCATGACAATTACAAAAACATTATGATTTTTTCCTGTACTTAGACATATCCTTTGGGTTCAAAATATTATTTTCTCATATCAGTTTCTAATGGTTTTTAAATCCTTTCTCTGATACGAACTAAAATGATCCATACTTTTCATACATAGATATTACATAAAAAAGATGAATTTATATTATATTAAACAAATATTCATGCAATAATCGTTGAGGTTTAATTCCTTTCTAATGTTTGGGACATAAACAATTTGATAATATGTGAACTATATCTTTTCTCACTATGTTCTTCATATCTATCACCCTTCGTAGACTTAACATTCATAAAACCATTATTCAAAACTTTTGTAATGAAACATAATAAAGGGTAAACTTATATGCTTAGGAAATGTTAAATAAGGGAGATATCAATAATCACATAAAAATAAAATTATCATTAGAGTATAATATTAATATTTGAAAACCATATCCTACATATCAAAAATCATTAACTTGAGTCATGGAATAAATTTTTCCAGATCATAAGACATGACTCTTAAAGAGATCAAATAACATGATCCAAGATATCAAAAAAATATTATAATACATTGATTTATGGATAAAAATAAGCATAGAAACCATATGTCAAGGATACCCATCAATACATTCATAAAAAGTTTGGAATGGACTAACAACCCATTTACCTTTTTCGAGCATTGGAAAAACTCCAATGTAACCTCTTTTCTTCTTCGGATAACCTCTTGTGTTCCCTTGGATCTCATTAAACATTAATCATTACCCAATGAATCGGGGGTTGATATAGGTCCCACCCGTCACATAATTAAAATATTACATATGTGTGCCACAATATCATAAATCATTTATCAAATATGAACCCATGAAAGAAATGGATTTTATAAACATTTCATCCTATAATAACCCATGGAAAATAAAGGGGTTTAATAATCATCTTTTCATCATAGACATAAAATATCTACATAAATAATAATAATATCCTTAGATAATATACACAGTAAATAATAAGTAATATAAAAGGATGTAAAATTTTATGGAAAAACATTTTGTAATATCACTTGGAATAGTTCTGGAGGATAATAAACTTCCATTTTTAAAGAACTTAAATATTTTTTTAAAAAAATTATGCACATGTAAATGAAAACATTTTCTTTGAAAAGAACCTTGAAAACTTGTAATGTAAGATAAAAATAAAATATTAGACAAGAAGAAAGATAAATATGTTCATTACATATAATATAAAAAATAATTTCTTCCATATTTTTGTCCAAAAATTCACAATGTATCTCATTTATAAAATGATAAGAAGATTCCTTTCATATAGTTTTATAAAAATTAAAACATGAGTAAAAAATAATTTAAACAATTATAACAGGATTTTAAAGGAATTTTTTATAAAAATTGTAAAAAACATGGATATGTAAGAAAAATATTCCCCAATAGAGACTTAAAAATAAAAAATATTGAATATTGGTGAAATTGGGAAAGAAAACCCCAACGCTGAGTTAGCCTTTCTTTGAAATCACTTTGACCTCTTCTTTATTGGGAGACCTCCTTTAGATCATTCCATAAAAAGGATCAGGTTGGTATTTTGAAGATTAAAAGAGCTATAGAACATGGATATGGATATTCAGAAGATAAATGGGTGGGTTTTGGTTAAGATTAAGAAGATAAATGTGGTGTGAAGTAGCGAGAGAGAAGGTTCCATTTTATAATTGAGGTAGAGGAAAATTTGGTAATTTCCTAAAATATTAAATTATAATAAATTTATTATTAATCCATATGGATAATTATATCAATGTATTCATAGATAATATAATTTTGGGTTGTAATCACATTAACTAATATAATTTTAAAAAAATTTAGTACACTTAAACCTTATCATTTAGATTGACACTTAGTTAACCAATTTTAATTTTAACTACAGTAACAAATTTTACAATATTAAATGGTTTCAATTTTTATGTATACGGTGAAAATTGAAACATAAATAGAAAATTTATGAAATTTTAGACCAAATAATATCACTCTTAACTTATTTTATAATTTTTAAATAATTTAATAAAATATTAATTTGATAAAATATCATTAATTTCAATTTTGACATTATAAATTTAATTTAACATTAAATACATCATAAAAATTGGTTAATTTAATTATACTAATTTTAAAAACAAATAATATGTTAAATAGATTTATAAAATTTCTGGGTTATATTAATCCATTCAAATTATTTAACTTTTATTATTTTGAAAATTATTAATTATATTTTTTTATTAAATGGTGAAATACAGTATCATTGTTTCATATGAAATTAAGGTTATTATTTAATTACTAAAAAAAATAAATTTGTATCATGAAAATATTTTTTTAATCTCCCAATAAATACTTATATTCTTTCATAACTTACTTTTCCCCTATATGGACAAGAAATATATATTAAAATCCAATAGAGTGAAATTTTTGAAATTCCATTGTTTAAAAAATATATGAATAATTATCATGGAAAAGTTTCCATTATAGAACAAATTTTTGAGCCAAAGGAGTTAAGGATTGAATTAATATAATCTAATATGAATTAGGATGAAAAATAATAGCCTTATCACTTATATTTAATCCATATCAACCCAATTTACCCTTTATTGAGGTGATAAACATTACCATGGTTACTATTACTATTAACCAAAAATAAAATGGTCCTAATTAATAAATTTTAACCTCCTGATTCTAAATATTATTTTTAGGATTCATAACCTATAAATGGAGGAAAATAATTTTATTATAAAGGTCAAAAATGATTCAAAAACTATTATTTCAAAAACAATACATTTTTAAACATAAAACATGATTTATTCTTATCCAATGACTTAAAATTGTTGTTAAATGTTTAAAAATAATATGTCAATAATATTTACATTTTATGAAAATCATTCAATAATAATTGTTAATTTAATTTATTAAAATAAATACATTACATTCATAAAATAAATTCCAGAAAAAACTTCACTAAAATTTTAAAATAAATCATTATTTTATATTCCAATCCTTTCATAACTTATCAATTAATTTTATAAACATTTAGACCATTTATTTTTCATAATTTTGTTATTACTATTCACACCCTCTAATTCGTGGCTATGTGATAATAAAAACATAATATTTTAATAATGTTATACGTTTTTCTAATTTTACTAGTGCATGTAATGCAAACTACAAAAGAAATAAGATTAAATAAAGATAAATATTACATTAAAATAACATGTTGTCCCAAAATTCACATTGGAATATTTATAGAATTTAATCCCAATGTGGTTATCTATTACATGTTTTTTATGAAGTGTTTTGAGACATAGATTTTATTAATAATCAATTACAGTTATTATAAAAGGTGAGAATGTATCATACTTACTCAACACTTACTAGGTGTGGGAATTTATCATACATAACCCTTGGGAAGGTATCATCCATGAATCAATGACATCTCATGATATTTATATGGTATCCTTAATAGTTTTACTGATATTATACTAGATCCATTTATAATTAAATAGATGTATTAAAACAATCCCAAACAGAATCCTCCATCTATATTAGGATGCCACTAAATCAAAATAATAAGTTCTTCTTCATTAGTAACAGTTCTTTGACTACAAATCACTATATTACTACATCATTATACATGTTAACATTATTTTTCCAAGTATCGTGACATCTAGACTTTATTCAATATCAAGGTCATCTTCCTTGCTCACTCAGTCTTCTTCTTATCTTCTATATCTTTTTTTTTCTATACTTTGGATGGTCAATGTATTATAGTATCAATTTATTTACCCACTCTCATTTGTTTAAAATGTTTTCCTTCTCTATTATATTCTCATTATAATGTTGAAATTATTTCTATATTTTAAAAATATAAATATCACCATACTTAGAACCATGACCTTCCTTATATTCGTATTTTTTTTATCAACATAATCATGCGGGCATGATCCCTATGATCTTAGAATATTATTTTTCTTCTCTCAATAAGTATTCTAAAAATTAAAAATTCATTATTTTACTTGACTTCTAATATTCCTGTCTATTCCCCCATTTTTTTTTATAAATGATTTCAAATATTTTATTTGAAATCCCAAAATTATCACATAGTGTCTTCTCAATACTCACCATTTAATTATTCACTAATATTTTCATTAATCATGGATCAATACCACACCATTGTTATATTTATTAATCAAATATGATAAAAGAATAATTTTACATAAATCACTAGAAATATCAAAATTTTCAAAATTTTAACCTATATAAAAGGATTTTTGTTACTCCTATGAATATTATAGTATGAATAGTTTACTCTTATGCATCTACTTTTAACCCTTTATGTATCCTTTGAAAACATTTGGTCACTCATATATATCCTCCTATTATATATTAAATTTTAACTAAAATTTCACTTATATATATATATATCAATATATATATATATATATATTGTACATTGTCAAATATTTTTCATCTAAGTACCGATATATATCCCTGTGAAAACCATTAAATATCAATTAAATTACTATTAATAATTGAAGTGTGACTCGATACATTTCGGATTTCTAGTACAATGTGTCTTGTCAGCCCTTATATGTCATCTTATCGAACCTTTTGTATTCTTTTCAGTAACCTTACACATTTCCTTTATCATATGGAAAACCTTTCATATTTTATTTATCACATGGAACCCTTATGTATTTACTTTATCATAGGGAAACTCTTGTTATCTTTTCCCCTGATACCTCTCTATAATCTCTTACAAACACAGTGTAGCTTCAATAGTTCCCTTATATATATATATAGTACATTATCAATTTCTTAAACTTTTTATAAAAGTTTTGTGAAATCCTTAAGAAATCTTAAAACTTCTCTGACTCTTACCTTGTCTTATTTAGCTACTCCATCATAGATAAATACACCATAAATAACTTTTATAATATAAAAAATATTATTGAAAAAATTAATCATACTTCTTAATTCATCAAGAAATATATATTTACTCTTCTCGAGTCTTTTAATAAATATCAGATTCCTCCAGAGCTCTCAACAAATTCCAATTATTATCATATATGGCCAAAAACAAATACAACACTCCTTTAACAATTCCACAGGTGATTTAGTTATCTAGAAAATAATACTTGTTTTACTAATATTTTCATAACATCTCCTGGTTCTCATTATATTATAGAACATCTATAAACCATTAATTTTTTTATTACTCTAATGAAATTACCTAATTATCATTAAATTTATGTACAATCATAATTTGATAATATATTTATTAACCTATTGTTAATTGAAAGTAAAAAAATCAATTGGTCATAGGACACTAACTACAACAGACCCCTCTTACACTAGAACCAATTGGTAACAACTTTTAATATATTAGTTCTCACATGATATTCGTGATTATTTTTAGAAAATTATTTGTTCAATAAGACATTCACATTATTATCTATAGATATTGTGCTTACTGTGACATCACCTCTTTCGATTAAAAATAATAAGATATGATATCCCTATGTATTTAACTTTTTCAACTATCATAAATTTTACATCTCATCTATTAATAAAATTATAATAATATATATTTTCATAATTCTTTTACAATCATGTTACTGTTCTAATATCTGGAACAAATCATTACATATTTTATACTACTAATTAGTTGCATTAGATGATGTAATATTATTTTTATTTTTATATATACATTCCAATATAACTGATAATAATCTCTTGATTATTTACATTTCTTAATAATGATGTATGATCAAAATGATTTAAATTAAAATTACTTTCAAATCTAATAAATAACTAGAAATTTCACTTCCCTAATTACTAGGAACGTATCCTTCAAACATTCTCAAGTACATTTTTCTTGTTTTAGATTCTATATAACAATGTTATTCAAGGGTTTTTAAGAATTTATAAACACTTAATAAAGTTAGTGTAAGAAATGTGAATCATAAAATTCCAAAGATAAACAATGTTTTGAAAATGAAAACATGATCAAACTAAAATAAGGAACACGTGTTTTACTTGTATCATTGATGACTCTACTACTAACTTCAATAAATATTCTTGTCAAAGATACCTTAGAGTACTCTAACAAAATATCACCTCTATGGTGTATTAATAGGCTAATGTAATTTAATCATCTTATGGGTTGGATTATCTTAAATACCCATGGTATGCTTGTGATTTTCAAATAATGTAGGGAAAGAGATATATCTTCCATGAAGAGAGAGAATTAACTAGATATTTATTAGGTATTAGACACACATCCTAATGAGTACTACCTCATTTTATAATCCCTTAGGATTTATCCTAGAGTTTCCATGTATTTACATAAATGTTGCAATGAATGAGATAATGGCTTCGATCATTCATACATTCATACATTCATTTAATGATTGCACTGATCCACTAATGTGTTTCATCTTATGAAGCATTCATTAATGAGTGTCAATATTGAAAGATTCAAACCTCAGCATTTAATCATACACTTTTATTCCAAGTAAGTAATAGTTTATTGTATAACATGCCTTATGATATCTAACAACAAGTCATGTGATATTATTAGTTTTTTTATTCTTTTCAGACCATATGACTAACTCATATCCTATAATAGAATATATCCCAATACAAATAAAATATACATTGGACTTAAGGAATTCCTCTTTCCACCTCCCACTTATACAAAAACCTGATAATTTATGTTCTATTTAACTTTATATTGTATCACATACAATAACAGGGGAAATAATATCAAAAATAACTTTTGGAAATTTTTACAAATACTTTTTGAAATATATCATTTAACTCCCCTTATATAACATCATAAGTTATACCTAGTGAATAACTATTCAAAAATTCTTTTTGGATAAACCTTAAAACACTTTTAAAGCTACTATTTTATTTAATAATTAATCGCCATTCTTTTAACCACAAATTCTCACCTTAATGACCTTTATACCATTGATAATAAATAATAATTCATGGATTCAAACATTTAATTAAAGCATGGACTTTATTAAATAATTAATAATAATTAACAAAACTTGAATCTTGGGTGAAATCCATCCAAAATATGCATCCCTATATTTGTCTCCACCCACTATATAATTTGCAATCATGTATTTTCATATGATCTATTTGTCTAAGACATCATTCAACCATAGGAATGGGATTATGTCAATCCCATATAGCTTCTCATGCATTCTATATTCTTCGATTATACACTGAAAAATTTCATGAATTAATCAAGATCCATTCACCCTTATAGATGATCAAATCATGTTCCACTCACCCGATTGATAAATACATCTGAATTATTATCTAGGTACAATTATACAACTCCCTATATATCACAATCGAGGGACCATATGTCATAGGCATTATACAAGAGTAAAAATCCTATCTTTTTTAAGCTCCAATTGAAGACATAATCTGAAACACACACAACCACACATTATTAGGTAAGCCTTGATGCTTTTTTAGGAATGGTATCATAGTTTGATGGTTATAATGCTAGATATATCACCCACCATGGGAATTGGTGAACCTAAATATTAACCATGTTACCCTTGTATACTAAATACATAGTGTACAATACATTGTGAAATACTTTATGGGGGCATCCTATGAAAAAACCACATTTCCCCTCATGAGAATATTCTATACCCTGATATAAGGATCCTACTCATTATAAGAAGAAAATTTCATCATAATATATAATACACCATATCAAACATCTAATTATTTATAACTCAATGGTATTATTTTAGAGGTTAATTATCATTTCACTCAACGTTGTTTAAATATATATATATATATGTGTATAGCCAACATGAAAGAATGATATTGTAGATATTTCATTTTATATAACATGAAACATATTATATTCTTAATTTTTTTAATAATACATAGAAAACACATATACTTACTTGTCTAACCATATCAAAAATTATAGACTACCTGATCAACCTTTTGTTAGCTATTTTTTCTAGTTTTTTTTCAAATGGATTATAGTTATATGTAATTCATGTTATATTCCTATGTGACCACTTGATAATACCTTCCCGCTAAAATCTTTTAATTATTAACATACATAAATTAATATATTTTTAATAATGGTGACATTTATAGATCATATTCCAAATTTCAACTCATAAAACGAAATATTCAAACACCTTTACTTAACAACATAAAATTTTATGATGTTAGAAATGTTTTTTCCAGTTATAAATATTTATATGTATGAAATCATCATCATTCATTGAATAATTCCATAAATTGTTTCTTTGAGATAATTTTTTTTAAAAATATAACTCCTTATATATCACTACAAACACATCCTAAACTCCTTTGGGATGTGAAGTCATATTCACCTTTTTTTACTAGACTATTATTTTATTTTTTAACATAAAACTTCTCAAATTACAAACATAATTCTACTTGACTCTTAGATTCTATATTATTTTTCAAATTTCATGTTAATATGAAGAACCCATTTAATAGAAATAAAACTTATTACCTCGTAGTGGTAATATTTAATAAACAATTAATTTTATCTATTTCATATATTGTAGTTTATGTGTAATGAGATTTATTTTTAAATGATGATTTTATTATTTAAAACATTCCATTTATGGTGATAATAGTATATCTATCATATTTTAACAAATATATGGATAAACTATTTTATACTATATAAAATTTTCTTACACCTTTATTTATTTTAAACATGTTATAGAGTTTTATAAATAATAAATCATGTGTGTATAATATATCATATCATATTATTCTTAATATCACTTTGTCAAAAAAACATCTCTTGCCATATAAGTGAAATGAAATGACTATAAATATCCTTTCCTAAGATCCATCTGACCTTGGAACCTTCTTTTGTATTTAAACATTCATAATAGAAAATATTTTTTTATATTTGTATACCAACATCAATATCAATCACTTATTTCCATGATTTAATACATCCATATATTTACAATAATAATAAAATATACAGATGTTACAATATACCCTTAAAAATAAAATAATTAGTTTCCATAACATTGACACCTTACATGGGAAATCTAGGGATGTCCCAAAAATCTAGTAGGTATTTGATACATTTGCTTCCATTAGTAAAAACACATAGTTTAATGACCATTATTCATTATTTGAATAAATATTCTTTGACATTAAAACTAATTTTACTTCTTTAAATATGAACTTTTACAAACTTGTATGATCAATATAACATAAGAACCTATATATCTCATGATCAGTTGTTCTGTCCTCAAAACTCATAGAAAATAGGGTAATCATTATTTGATTTCATTCACTTTTTTGGAAAATATCCAGTAGTGAACTAAAAAAGAATTCCTTGACCAAATAATCCTTAAAATAAACCTACAGTATCTCCATGTCATCAAGATACCCAATAATAGTTTGTGTATGATTGGATAATAAATTCCATTAGTTCATTTTGAATCTAATTGTTTAGAAACATTAGTGAATCATTTTAAGTTTCTTATATGAGCCTTGGTTAACTTGATAGAAAATTCATCATTTTCTTATACAGGAATGTATTACATTAACACATGGAAGTTTTTCCACATTTCCTATTATAGGTCTCAAAATTATTATTGATGATGATGATTATATTTTATCTATAACATAATCTTTTATCACATAAGTCTCATGGTTAACATTTATTTAGTAAGGAATTTTATTAAATGTACTACCACTGAAATGATTAACCCTTTTAAACTCATCATATCCATTAGTGGGTTATGATCTGTATTTACATAAGTAATAATTCTACTTATCTATTCCTATCACCACATATTTATTTTTGAGGGAGTTACCAATCATAACAGATATGAACCTTAGAATGTATATCATATAATTCTTTGTGATATACAATATATGGATAAGATAAACTCTATTCATTATTTATCCAAAATCTGTACGATTACCAATTAATTGTAACCCAAAAATAAAAAATGAATTTGGTTACATAACTCTTTGGTTTATCCATTTACACTATGCCTTAGAGAAGATTATTTATGAGCACCCTACTTTGGTATAACCTACCTAGCTGAATGATTGAGTTAATAACATATTTTTAATTTGGAAGGAATCTAACACTTTGTATTTTAAGAAGATTTAATCTCACTATATTATTTAATTTTATTCCTTTTACATATATATAATATTCTAATTATTTATAATTGATCATATTCCTTTTGACCAAATCAATATATTCAAACCATATTTATGCATAAAACTTTACATAACCCATAGCTTGTGTTATTAACAAAAATTAAAATCTAAATATATTCATTCATATCCAAATGCATTAGATGAATAAGGTACATTAATACCGTTTACATAATGTCCTAGAATCATATGAAATTAACTATTACCTAAGGACTAATCTTGGGGAGATAGATAGATATACCCCACTTTTCAAGGAAACCCATAAGCCACTAGGCTAGTGAACTATCTAACCCAAAGTCCATCTACCCAAGGATCCCTTAATAAATAGAATCTCAAATTCCATCATAATTCTAACTCCAAATATGTATATATCATAATTAACTGCTAAATTAAATCACATAATCTTATACAAGCCAATGACAAGGTAATATAATACTAAACAAATTATCATTCATATTGTGTAACTCCTTATGTTCATGATTGAAAATATATAGAAGTAGTTTCAGACATTAAACTAAATAATATATCAATTTATAATATAAGAGTTATAGTCCTGATTAAATAAGGGAATAAATAAAATATATATAAAATTCCTCAATTTGAAATTGAGATATATAATTTTTAAATATTTCATAAATTTGAATTTTATAAATACATTATAATTCTATCCATGTATTATGTACCTTCCTAATTTAGTAAATTTAAACATCTTATATTCATTTATTAATATGAACACCTATATATTATTATTTTATATGGGATTTTTATTAAATATATGAAAACAAATTAAAAATAAATAATTTATATTCCAATTTGATTATGTGATGAATTAACATAATCTAAATATCACATATTTAATATTACATAAACCATTATCATTAAAATTATAAAATCACATTTTGATATGGTTTAAACAAAATCTCAAATATGAATATTAATTTTAATAATTCAAACTAAATAATTATGAGTAATTAAAATTAAATTATTATTAAAATTTCATAATGATAACTATAATATACTTTATATTATTTAAATATGTCTTAATTTATCTATATTTTATAAATTATCCCTATAATTTCAACATAAACATTTATTGTTTAATTTATAAGTCATGTCATATAAATTAAAAATATTATGATCATAATAACAATTAATATTATGAAACATTCATTATATAATTGTTTTCTAGATATTAAATTAATTAATTACAAATAGTTTATAATTAATTAGTTTATAAACACCTTTAAAAATTAACTAAATATCCCAAAATACCTTTTTAAAAATGTATAAATATTTTTTAAATTTTGTAAATTAATTTATAATTTAAATTAATAAAAATATCATTTTCCTTCTGTATTAAATATTGAGATAAAGCCCATATTATTTTAAGTAGTAGAAAAGTCAAAATTCTCAACCCTTGAAGTGTTATTAGTCGTATTTTATGGCTAAAAATCATGGAATTTGATAAGTGGTGGTGGATACATAAGAAAAACTCAAAGTGTGTCTAGAAATCATAGGTTTGGTTGATGCCCACATAATATTAATCCGTGATGGATATCATATTTATTGATATTCTATTATATCACCTCAATGATATGTGGATATATTTTTCTTCTTGGAATTGATGATATCAACTTTTAAAATAATTCATATTGTATGGTACAATACATTGATAATAGAATATTAGAAATATTCCCCCACCTAGGATGTATTATAAAATATTGTATGATTGTATCATGATTAATGACATAACTTGTTGCAAAACCAACCACGGTTCAAATTTTTAGTCATTTCTAATGAGACACAATACGATATCATAAATAATATATATTTCTTCTTATTCAAACATAACTTTAAGAATAAAAAATCAGGGAATTCTTGGATAACACAGATGGGGTTCAAATGATTTATTAACTCTTAATAATGGCTATGAAAGTGACTATAAAAATAAAATTCCCATGATCGAGAAAATATTAAAACTAAAATCATGCTAAAAAATAACACATGCATACCTTACATCATCTATACTATTTCTACATCCTACAATCAATATATTTGATGAATATCACTTAGCGGTATCCAAAATAAATCCTTTATCAATGGTGAATCTATGTACTAATAGGAATCTCCCATTATATGGGAGGAATTTTACAAAAACTAAGGGCATGATAATGCCTTTTGGAGAAAAGTGTGTGTAAATTGATTCATTAGTTCAGTAAATCATTTCATGTAATGAATTGACATCGGATGACCGGAAACATTACTCGAACTTGTTCACCACATGGCCTGAATGGAATTATTAATCCCAATAGTATAGAAACTTTTTTCTATGTTTTCTCCCCCCAATTTATCATGCCGATGGAATAAATAGTTGTAATAAAAGTTTGGTTCAAATACAGAGAGGCCTAAGAAGTAACCTTTATACACTCAATGTTATTGGGGGTGGTTATGAAGTTGCCAAATATTTGGATTTATTTAATTTTAAAAACATATGAATTGAGTTAAACTAATGAAACATAATACATAAAAAATTATATTAAAAAAATCTAGAAGATGATTCCTTCATAGGATGTCACTAGGGTTATGTTGGATGTATTTGTTTCTTAGAAAATTTCAACTCATTATTTTGTGATGATTCAAATAAATGGGATAAGTTTCATAACATTATTCACTAATTTAATTCCTATAAAATTTCAAGTATATTCACCGGTGACCTAAGAGAACAAATTTTATGGGAACTTCAAGAAATTGAATCATACTGTCACTCACAATGTGTATTTTCCAAAATTGGAAATTGAAAAGAAGAAGATAAATCATTAAATAGATCTAAAAAAATAATGAACATATTTTATATTTAAATCATATGAAATAAAATCCAATCCTTCCCCACAAAACTCCCTAGGATCAACTGATAAAAGTGATTTACTTTCATTGAAGTAAATATATCAATGGAATATGAGAGTGGACATAAAAAACGTGATTTAAGAAGTGAAAACAATGGAATAATGAACACTCCACCACTGTGAAATGAATTTTAACGTTTTTTTGTGAGAATAAATTCAAACACAGAAGAAATAGTATAAACATGTTATGAAAAAGGACTGAAAATTGAATAATAATAATAATAAATTTATTTATTACTAAATTTTATTTAAACAACATACACATTAAAAATTAACTTGTCATTACCAAAAAATAGTGTAACATTAAAATTCAAAGATAAAAAAGTTAAACCATAATTATTTCACCAAAATCACCATTAATAGAAATTTTAGGATCCTTGTTTTGTTACCCCATCCTTAAATTTCATCATAATTAATTTTGATAGTCATAGGTGGGTGGGGAAAATTGGA
Source organism: Viscum album (assembly GCA_963277665.1). Lineage (NCBI taxonomy): Eukaryota > Viridiplantae > Streptophyta > Magnoliopsida > Santalales > Viscaceae > Viscum > Viscum album. Next base: position 367,531,720 of record OY728135.1, on the reverse strand, counting down.
AAGTTTACTTTTCATCTTTAACCACAAAAGAAGACAGGATTCATCCCCCCAATTGAGAAAAAATAATTTTTCATGATGGATAATTTTTTAAAAATTTTTTGATAGAAAAATGTTAATCCATATTTCCTATAATAGATATAAAAATTTGAATCTAATTGGATCATCCATTCAGATGTTATGATCAAAATATAGGGAAAACGTTTTGGATATTCAAATATAGAACCCAATTTAAACATCAACTTGGGTCACATAGATCCACTTGAAGACCTTATAATTAGATTATTCTATAGTTTAATAAAATTTTATTCATTATATACTCTACCTCAAATTAAAATTTTAGATTCATTAGTCATGAATTGAGGGCTCTATATCTATTTCATGGGCCTAATTCCTAATCCGTATTGTCTATAAATTTCACCATTCATGGTGAAAAAGGTCATTCCCACCTTATAATTCATGCGTTGATCCTAAAAGAATAAAAAATTAACAAAAAGTATTGAATAATATCCTGAAATATATAATTAAAATAATAAATATAATTTCTTCCACAATAAGATGATTTATTGGTCATAAATCGATAAACATCAAACATGAATTGCATAAATGGTTTGAATTGAATATCAAGTTATAAAATGCACTAAAACTGGTGTTTATGAACATTGAATAACATGATTTTCAAATATAAAAGGGTATTATCCTCCTTTATAGTCAAATCACACCCCCAAATTGATTTTTTCTATATTTGAGCAAAAAGTATCTCAAAAATATGAAATTTCATTTCCCTTTTCCAAAATCATTTTTATATTAAACTATTACTAAAATAAATCATTCCAAAAAATCATGGAATCTATCAACATATTTTAACCATATATAGGATCAAATTATATACCAATCCTAAGAAAATTTCTTTTTTAAAATTCATCATCAAATTTCACCAAATTTATATTAATCATGATGATGTTTTGTGCATCACAATATACATGGGGATTCACTTTTGTTCACAGGGGAAAATATAGAAGATCTAGGTGAAATAAAATTTTAGTATGAAGATGAGTGTTCATTGTTTTTTGTTATTTTTTTTCAATTTGCCTTGGGTAATTATAATTTCACTAAATCTAATAAAAATCCTCAAGAGCGAGTCAGACCTACTCTTACAAAACATTATTAATAAAAACAAAAGACAAAGTCCATAAATAAAAAAGACGGTTTAAAAAACCTAGTAACAAAATTACCATGTGCATCTACCTCAACTGAGTGAAAAGAATATTCTGAAACCAAGAATCACCACTCTAAACATGACTCTACAATGGCCTTCTTTGAAAACACATCATACACCTAATTAGCCTCTATGTAGTCATGAGTCTCAACAAGAATGAGAGTATGAAGAAGTTGCAAACATGCAATCCAAGAAGACAACATCACCCAAGGGACATTACTTCACCATCTCTAAAGAATTTCAACATCAACCATTGAGTTTTATTCCAACCAAAGATATCACCAACCATGATGAATCTCATAGGGGATGGATTTGATCATAACCTACAACTCAACCTCAATGGTAGAACACTGTCCAATATAATAATTGAAATAGTTCTTAATGATGTTCCGATATGTACATAATACACCGCCACATCCTAAAGGCCTGTGTGAACCTGAAGTAATCCCATCAAAATTGACTTTCACCCAATAAGAAATAGGTGGAATCCACCTAATTGGATTCATAACCAATGGTGTTTTTGTCCTTCTAGAGACTCCAACATTCCTCAAGATAATTAGGTCACTAAGCTCATTGTTCAAACAACCAACCTATACACCAGAGGCATTACATACCTCCCTATGAATGACTCTAACTCTAGACTAAAAAGTTGGTTTTATATCATCAAACACCTGGCCATTGCGAACCTTCCATATAAAGCTAGTCATGGCTGAAGCAACAACCATCAATAATTTATAGACCTATTCACTGCACCTTGAATTAGCAACAATGGAAAACAGATCCTCTACACTCCTCATATCTAAGAATCATCTGACCATGTATTGAATATAAATCCAAAACCTACAAAAGAAAAGACATGAAATTTACAGGTGTTCAATTGTATCCTCCATTGTAATACACAGTGGGAAGGATAAAGCCTGCTAAATTCATTCCCTTTCAAGAAGACTCTACGCCAGAAGACTTTTTTTCCATATCATCTGTAATAGCAGATAATTAGTAGGAGGGATGAAATATATTCAAAAATCCAAAATCCATTGATGTGTTGTGATCTTCCCATCACACATATACTGATACAAAGATCGAGTAGTTAGAGCACTATTGGAACTCGATTTCCAAACCAGAGTGCCACTATCTATGTAATTATATTTATGAATTTCATCTTGAATTTTAGAAGTTATTAAACCATAGGCACTCAAATTAGTAGCCTGAATAGATGAAATCGAGGCATGCATCATATCATATGGAATATTAGAATCCTCTTGAATTGTACTGGTTAACCAAGGGGTTCTCCAAGCATTCAACAGAGAGTCCCTACAAACAAACCACATGGAAGAATTCATAATCCAATTAAAAGTGGACTTCAAATCAATCCTAATTGAAGAAGAGAAATAACAAGAGTATCTGTCCAAATGTTTTGAAGTGAGACAAGCTGAAATGAACTCCATTTAATTGTCATTGGTTGTGACCAGATTCTAAGTAAACTTGTTAAGAATATCTTCATTGAATAGACCCAAATCCTTTATGCCTAGGTCTCCTATATAAATAGGCTTGATGAATTATCTCTAAGCCACAACAACCAGATACTTCTCATTGATAGAACCAGTCGATATGATGTTTTTGATAAGCCTTTATAGTTCTTTAATGAGAGCCTTAGGCCAACTGTAAATAGAAAAAACATAGAAAAACATAAAGGTAATCATCAAAATAAAAAGTAATATTATATCTACTTGATACATCACTTTTCCCCCTCCATGATTCTATTTGAGAAATAATATGAGAGAATATAGACCCATGATGAAACCTTTTCACTCTGCCCCAAACAAGAGGAACTCTAAGGTAGTTAAAGGGAAAAGAACCCTTCTAAACCCCAAGAGACCTTATGACTTTGTTCCATTTACTGATGGACACTCCCTCTTCAACAACCAAAAAATATATTTTCGCAGCTAATGGCCTGTCCATCAACATCCTCATATTGTTTAATGATATCCTTAATCGATGAAGCAGTCCATGTTTTACCCTGACCAAACAAAACGATATCATCTATATAGAAAATATGGGTGCGGGCATAAAGATCCCTTACATATTTGATCTGATTGTACAATCTTTCCTGAACAATATTATTAAAGAATGAACTTAAATAATACTCAGTAAGGGAAAAAAACAGGCGAGACCGAGGGTCCCTTTCCAAAATTACCAATATCACTGAAAGTATCCCCTAGTAGAACCATTTACTAGAATTGATAGCCTATAAATCTTAATAATGTAATGAACCAAATTAAAAAACCTTGTGGAAAAGCCATGCACTCAATGTTTGGACAAGAGAAAACACCATTTTATGGTTCCAAATGCCATAGAAATATCAATCTTCACTACAGAATTCCCTTGTTTCTCCTTCCTTCTCATAACATTAATACATTCATAGTTAGTTAAAATTCAGGTTTAAATTATCCTTTCCAGAGAAAATAAAAATTGATTCAGGGTGATGATTCACTTAACCACATTTCCCAACATTATGGAAATGATTTTACTAATGATCATAGGAATGGTGTTTCCAATTGCAGTCGGTCAAAAGTCCTTAATGTCCATAAAAATCTCGTTTTTTGGTATAAGAGAAATGAAGTTGGAGTTGGCACCATATGTCATGGACACAGGAATAAATAAATCTCTCACTACATTGATAACCACATCATGAACAATCTCCCAATTAAACATAGAAAATTTATTTTTGAAGACATCTGGTCATGCAACACTATCAATGTTCAGAGACAACTGGGATACCCTAACCTCCTTTCCCCCAAGATCCTCCACTAACTTTTCATTTATCTAATCATCAATTTATGGAGTGATATTCTTCACAATTATGTGGGTTCTATCAGCCCCATTTTCAGAATAAAGATTATAAAAGTAACTAACAACCGCATTGGAGATGTTATTCTCGGAGGTGAGGAAAGTTCCATTGATGTTTAGGGTAGGGAAACCCCTCTTGTTTTTTCATTTTTTAAAGCAAATAGAAGAATCTAGAGTTATTATCCCCTTAATTTAATGACCTTACATTGTCAGGAGATCTAGCATGATTTTCTTTATTATTTAGCAGCTCATCCAGCATTGATAAAGCCTTGATTTTATAACTTGAAGGCATGGAATTTAGAAGATTAATATTATAGTAGCCAAGAAAATGATCATCAGCAGACTTGATATCCTCATAAATCATAGAAAAAAGTATTTCTTCATTCCTACATCCTCATCTTGGTGTTTTTCAATTTTGATGATAGAATTAGTGTGGCAGACCCCAGAATCAAATAATTCCAGGAATCAATGACAATCTCCTAACACCCTTGAATCACAATCCATACATTATAAAATTTTAAAGGAATATGAGCTAAGTGCACAACACCAATGGAGATGTCAAACACCAAGCGATTATGGTAAGAGTTGGTTTTTTGGAAGCACAAAACCAGTGGCACTAGGGGTGTTCTTTCTATCATCATCCTAAAATAAGCACCTATAAATTTTGATGTCTTACCTCCCTTTAAGAGTGTATCTTCCCCAGGTAAAATCAGCACCAACCATTGACACTTTAATCAAGTTACAGTGATCAATACATTATGTGAACTCATTAACTTCTAGACAACTAAAGTTAGAACCACGTTTCTCCTCAGGATGGATAACAGGGTTGAAATAACCTAAAATTATCCAATTGTGATGCACTTTTGAGTGGAGAGACACAATCCCACTCTATAATTCCCTTATTTTGATTTAAGAGTTAGCAGCATAAAAAAAAGACACAAAGAAGGAGTCCCTATGAATTCCAAAAGAGATTGAGACAATTTTATTCCCTTGGATACAAGAAATGAGGTTGATAAGATCAAGTTTCAAAACCCAAAGTATCACCACATTATTCTCATTCAAGTTGTTCTCACCATAAGAGTATCTGAGATTTTTAGATTTAAAATATTTTCAATTGAAAAATATCACCCTTGTCTCAGCAAGTCCAATAAACCATGGTTTTTTGGTAATGAAAATATGTATAAGGGCCTTGACTATGGGGTCACTCCCAATCCCATGACAATTACATAATTAAATCCTCATTTATTCAGGGTGGTCATATCCCTTGTTTGAGCCCCCCCTGAGTAACTTCTTCTTTGAACTTTCCCTTCCCCTTTTAAGGTGATATTCCCTTCATTAAGACTCTCTAATTCAGGGGAATTGACCTCATTATCTGAGACATCATCCTGTTGATCATCCTTAGTGTCATCAGACCAAAAAAAGCTCAATAGAGTGGGTTGAATTTATTAGGGGACTTGCGAATTCCTATAGTTGGTTCATCATCTATTCTTCTCTTAGAAACATTGCTTGATGGAACCTAGGTGAATGTTGCATCCCCACCCAAAGAATCATACTATGGAGCATCAGGAAGATGTAGGACCATGTCCAATGAAAGATCAAGATATGGATCTTTATTATCATTGACAGTTGGGTTGTGGTGTTTCTTGTCTAGTTCATCCCCTTGTGTCTATAGTGGGGTGTCCACTACATCACTCCTAAAATTATTCTCAAGGGGATGATGCACAATGACCTTAGCCTTATGGTTCACCTATGACTCTGGATGGATCCCATGCATATCATGTTGGGCTCCAACGGTGGGTTCATCAGGTGGCTAGACTATTTCATCAATGGCTTTTGGGCCACTCCGAGGGATCTGTTTAACTATATCATTCATATCATTAGAAATGATAGCCTATATAATATAGGAAGGTATATAATCTATACTCTCCTGTAATATATCATCCCCTATAATGAAATCAATTCATGGTCAAATGAGGATGAAACTATCTTGAGGAAAAGGTTCCTTGGACACCTTCTCAATTTCCAAAATTCTAGCCAAGGGTAAAATCCTATACTAATTCCCCATTTCCATTGGATCTGTATAGATGAATTCTTGTCTTTGTCACTTATTAGTAGCCTTTAAACATCCAATTTCATCGTGAACCTTATCTTTACAAAAGATACATATGATATCCCTCCTACACTCCTTAGATAGATGCTCGGAGAAGTTACACGCCCTACAAAATTTCGGCATCCTTTCAATGAAAATTCCGAGTGAGATTATATCATCTCTAGTTCTAAGGACCAGTTCTTCCACCAGTGTTCTTTCTATATCAATATTTATTAGGACATGATACAGTTCCCAAATCGGGGATTATCAATTTGGTAAACCATTCTGATCAGGTTTCCCAGACAGGATACAATGTCCCATAAAATATGGGGATGCCAATACAGCCAATTATGTTTATAAATTCTAACCCATACCTACACATGGGTATTAATGACATTGAAGGGATCAAAATTTCAATCCCATTTCTAAATTCATAGGTTTCCATGGTTTAGGGTGACATATACAATACTCAAGGCCCTCCTATTGTAAAAATCATTAGGGGAGATGATATAGAAGAATCACCTTCCCATCGTAGTCATTTTCTAATCCTCAAAACCCCACACAACATCAATTTTTTTATTCAACTTGTCGAACTTACACATCCTCTCATCTTTTGGTGTGAGGACTTGAGAAATGATAGAAAACCCACAGAGGTTGACTATTTCCTCAAAAAAAAAATTATTGGTAGCAACTTGTGCAATCAGGCCTTTCTTAATCACCCTTCTAGGAGAGGGGGTGACAAACTCACTAAATGAAGGACTCATGACATATTTGACGACATTCTCAAAATTATTCTTTACATCATATGGAACCGAAGTTGAATAATGATTAAAAGTGTTGTGGGTTTTTAGAGAATATAGTGAGAAGTGATCCTTATGCCCTATATGATCATCAAAATTCACACGATCTGATCCCCTATCCCATGGATCATTAGAAATATCCTTTTCACTGTGCCCAGAACCACCACGATCCCTTCCTTGCTCCACCATCCTTTCACTGAATCTAGTCAACACATGAAGTAAGATATTTAATAATTACTCCAGGGCTCAAAGACCCTAGGGCACCAAGAGAAGCTCACATACTAGGGAATCACATAGAGTTGAAAAAAAAACAAATTCAAATTTCCAAATATAGAGATAAAATTACCAACACTCTGAAAATAAAAATGGATTCACGATCCCCAAGTGCAAAATTCACACATTAGGTCAATCCATTCCTCTATACATAATTTAAATATTTTTTATTTTTTATTTTTTTATTTTTTTATTCTCATGTTAAAATTAGAACGATCACCAAACTTATGTTATTTATTAATGGAACCCCATATTTCAATATAATACCCCCCAATCCAAAGGATGTGCATTGTTAAATTTTTATTAAATGGATGGAAGTGTAAGAACTAGAAAATCAAATTATGCAACCAAACATTTCAAAAAAATATATGTTTGATCTTGAACATGATTTAAAATTAAAATTATGGGATGAAAAATTATTTGATATTATGTTTAAGAGTTCTCAATGTATAATAACATGTAAAAGATTAATGATATTTATTTTCTATTTATGAAACAAAAAATTATTTTTTATTTTTTTTAACATGGAAACACAAACAACAAATTTTTCTGACACACACATATTTTTTAATTCCTCTCACCCCCCCCCCAAATTAGAATAACATTTTCCCCAGTGTTTAAAGAAATGAAAATTCCAAGAGGGGAGAAGTAATAGGTGGAGTTCCCAAATATTTGAAATAAAAATATGGAAAAATTTAAATTTTTATATTGAAGAAGAATTCCATAATGAAACCAATTCATCATTTGAACTATATTCCACTTTCAGATGCGTCATCAATGAAGGAAGACAATTTTTAAACTACTGTATGAAATGTGATTTTTCTAAAAATACATCACACTCAATAGACCCAGAATATTACACACTAGAACCATTATAAAAACATGAAACCCCAAGTGTTCATTTAACTAAAAAAATAAAAATCCACAATAAAACTATTAATCAACTATAGGTTTCCTCTTAAAAAGTACTTAATTTAATTTTATTGGCTCGACATGAACCCCCATATCTTACCCAAAAACATCTTTCAACATCTTAAGGAATTTATTTTTCACCACTTTAATAATATTGGGATTAAATATTTATCATGAATTTGTGGTAAGGTTTTAGATTTAATTTAAGAACTAAACTATGTGTCTCAATGAGTGGCATAACCCCTAAAATATCAGTAAGGGTTCATCTAATTTCTTTATTAAACATACATAAAACATAATGTTTAAATCCATCTTGGTTGGATTTTAGTAATGAATTAATGAGAACATGAAGGTCCTAGTAATCCCATATGAACTAATACTTGTGATTATATAGTAAAATTATAAGTTAAAGCATGTGTATGTTGATATTTCATAAAATAGATCATTATATTCAATAAAAAACAATTTAGTTTCCCAAAATATTAGAAAGGGTTAATTCAAATATATAAAAAGTATTTTAATCACAAAATCTGTTAGATCAATGTTAGGGATATGTATAGAATCAAGGTTCATGATTTTTCCAAATAGTTCAATGATCTATGATTCTGAAAAAATAATCAGTGGCGCAATATTCATGATATTCATTCGAAGATGATATATATCTTGAATGTGAACAAAGAAAACTATCACCCTCTTGAATTAAACAACCTTTAATATATCATTGATTATCGTTATATTGATTTTAAATAGTACCTATCTAATTTAAATCATGAATGTTCCCATCATAGCTAACTTGAGATCTCAGGTTATAAATGTAGAGAGAAAGGATTGGGTTTCTAAATGTTATTGTCATGTTATCATTCCTAAAATGGATGAATGAGTTTATTTTTTCTAATAAAGGGTGACCAATGATGATGGGGGTTTCCTCCGTAATACCTAAGTGCAAGTGATTATCAAGTAAAATGAAGTTATTAGGGTAAATGAAAATTTTACTATTCACTAAAACAACCTTCAAGATAACCTTAAGAACCTAAACTATATCATTAGATAGTTTGATATAGACTTTTTTGGGTTGGCTTTCATTGAGCCCTAACTGATGGTACTTTTTTATCGAATTAGGTTCGCCCAGTATCCTAGGTCACATAATTCATTGAAATTGTTTTTCTCTCTATGTTAAACATTTATGTAAGGATTACATGGGCCATTTAACATAAGTGTAATGATTCCTAAGATGGTGGTACTAACACTATTAAAAAAACCCTTATTTTTTTATAAGAAATTCATTTTGAATGTAAATTTGTACTTCATGTACATGGATTATGTAGTTATGGTTTGTATTTAATAGAGAAAGGGTATGTTCAACATACCATTTGAGAATATTTCCCTTGATTTTTCATTTAGTTTGTGTTTGAATTTTCAAATCATACATTGAGGTAATGAATAAGGTTATTAGATTTTGTGGGAGTTTTTGGTTTCTACAATTTATTGTTATATTTTTTAGATCAAATGAGTGGTTCTTCATAGTTTTCAGGAGATATTTATTATATATATTTAAATATATTAGGAATTTTTAGTTCAAGTTTTGAAAAGTTTTTCCCACTCTTTAAAATAGTCATAACATATAGTTTTTCTTTAGGGGTTTACGTGTAACTAAATTATCCTCTTAGGTTTAGGGATTGGAAATCATGAGTAGGAATAAGTTCCTCTTGCCTTTTAATGGTTTCAAATTTAATATTAAGTGATGACACATAATAATTCACTCTTTTAAATTATTTTCACAGATTATTAAGTAAGGGTTGTGGAATACATTGGATAGTGGTTTGGGTGGAAGGTTTATCCAATGGGGAAATTTAGGTTGTTTCATAGATTTTTGAAATATAACTATTTTATTTTGGAATTAATCTACTTAGTAATGAAATTGGTTATGATTTGGGATAATTTATTGAGGTTAAGAGTTCATAAATTGTGTTGGACTATAAGAACTCAGTTCTTGGTTTTGAGGTACGGGTTTCTTCTTTTCTCTTTTCCTTAAGTGCTTATGAGAAAATAAGAAAAATGCGGAAAAATCATAAATTTTGGGACTACACACCATGTACGTTGGATGTGTGGGATGAGTACATAGGGTGTGTAGCCCTGTCGGTGACGAAAGGTGTAAAAACTGACTACACGACGTGATGTTTGTTTTTACACACAGTGTAGTCAGTCGGCAGGAAAATAGTAAGGCGGTGGAAGCAGCCGCCAGCTGAGCGTCAGTACACACCATGTACTCATGGATTAAATTCCGTGTACTCATGTCTACTAATGAACACTACCACGGTGGAAAGAATCCATCAGGGGAACAGTTAAAAAATGAAAAGTACATGTCATGTAATCAATAGTACACACCATGTAGTATTTTTTGTTTCACATAAAATGGTCAGTAGCCACCCCTATTCACAAGTAAGGCTTAGAACCGGAGGAGGAGTCAAGAGAGAGGGCCAAACCTTTGTGGAGCTCCAGATCGCACACTAGGAATCCGTTTTGGCCTCTGTCGATCTTATTTGAATCATACGGGTAAGCCTCTCCTTCTCATTAAGTTGTTCTTACCAATTATTTCCCAAGGTAATGTTATTTATTTTTGAATAGGTTTTCTTTCACCTCATATATTCGTCATTCTTGGAGGATTCAAGGAGCGTACATCAAGTATACCGATCAGGGGTGATCAAGGTAGGTGGCTTAGTGTTTAAATTCCAACATCTATGCGTTATTGTGTACTGTTGAGCTAAGAACCCATGTTGGGGTATCGTGTGGTTGATGGCTTGGATGTTTTGAGTACCTATAATTGTATAGAAGATTAAATGTGATAATAAACTGCTGTTTGGGATCGCTGCTTGGTTCCAGGACCACCCCGGGAGTGCATTCCTCTGTTTAGCCGTTTGGCCAGATACCCAAGGGTATTCCATTATATTAATAATTATTGGATTAACTTGAGAAGAATTGTATGTGAATTACTTGTTTACATGTTGGGCATTTCCCGGTTACTTGCTTAGCATGAGGGAAGTGTTTCCTTTAGCCCGAGAGAAGTGGATATTTTATCATGAGGGAAAATTCTTTCGTGCCTGTGGGAAATAGACTCTGTTCCTGAGGGCGACACTTTGTATGCCTGAGGGAAATATCTTTTATGCCTGTGGAAAATTTTCTGCGGGTTACGATTCTGATTACCTGAGGGTAAGGGTTTGTGTGTCTGAGGATACTGATTGTTTACATAGAAAATTCCTCGAGGTGATGTATTATATTAAATAGATGAAATGGATATTAAAATGGAAATATAACTGGTAAAGTTTGTTACTTTTGAATACTGCTTAGTTTATTGCATTTACTACTGCACACTGTTGTTGCATATATCCACACAGTTGGGCACGGGCCTTTGGCGGGTGCCTACTGGGATTTATTTCTCACACCTAGTTTGGGTCATGTCTTCGGCCCAAAAAGATTACATTTCTGTAGGTGTAGATAAGGGAAAGGGTCCCTATACAGGTACTTCATTATTGCTGAGGAGTATGGGAGCATGGGACCGAGCATAGGCTCGCGATGCTGCCAGCTATTTTTTTTTCTTTTTTGTACCTGTACTTTCTATTGTATCGTATTATACTGTTGGGTAACATGTTCTGGATGTTTTCTTAGAACCTGAGACATGTTGCATCATGTTCTATATCACTATTGGTTATCTTTTACTGCAGTTGCTTATTTTTAATATGTATGGTTTATTGCTTCTGCTATTTTTTTATGTTTGTATATTTTATTCCACTACGCTACACTTCGACAAATGAGGGCACATTTGCTCCACTATCAGACCTAGGCCCTCTCTGCTAGTCGGTAGCTTCTGGCATTTGGGTAAATGCGCCTGGGGTCATGTGACCAACCAGGTTCGGGGCACCCGTTGTGTGGCACCCGAATCCAGGACGTTACAAAGTTGTATCAGAGGAGTTCTTTTCTTTGACATACTATTTGGAGCCTTAGTCAGGGATAGGATGATAATGGTAGTTGGTAATAATCCTTTCCCGGGAGTAGCTAACCCATGTACAGGGAAAATCCAGTCTACCACAGTTATTGTAATTCTTCTGATTTTGCAAATTTTATAGTTGATTTTATTTCAACGTTGGGTGACACACTTGTGATTGTGCTGTTTATATCTTATTTATGGGTTCTATTTAGTTTCAACCTGATGAGATGAGGGTATTCCATCTCATGCATCATTTAGGAACATGTTAGAAATCGCATGCCATGCATAGTTCCATGCCATGTAGGCGGATTAGAAATTACATGTTATTGTGATAGTTTTTGTACTAGAAAATCATGCTGTTGTGATAGGTGCTTTGATAAATACCTGCTATGTGATAGGGTATGTTTGTGTGTGTCCTTGAAAGAATGAACGCTGAACTTTGGTTACTGAGGAGTATGGGCCCTCATTGACTGGAATTTGGTGAATCATTGGGTGTTTACCATATTTTTAACTCATATAAGATTCCAAACTTTGATTCGCGTGGATTATGAGCCCACACAGGTCAAAATTTGGCACTTAGGAGTTTTTTCAGTGTTTTTCTGTGTTCCGGAGTAGTATCTGAGGCTTACTATCCGGAAAAACCAGGATACACGCTGTGTAGTTCCTCGGACACACGCCGTGTGTTCTTTTTTTTGGGAATAAAAGAAAACTTTTAGATTACACGCCCTGTACCCTCAGGACACGCTGTGTAGTCCAATCCCATGTCATAGACCGTGTGGTTGGGGTCACGGGGAAGGGAAATGCATGGGAAAACACGCTGTGTATTGGATGTACACGCCCTGTAGGGTTGACCCGGAGTTTGGCCGTGTAACTAACACTACGGGTCGGTGAAAACATTCCTTGTACACGTCGTGTCAATGATGAACACACAGTGTAGTCTGGCCTTGGGACTCGACTGTGTAACTAAAAAACACGGGTCGATGAAGCTCGTCTGGTACACGTCGTGTTCCTGTGGGACATGTCGTGTAGTCTTGACCAGTGACAGACTGTGTGGACCTGGCCGTGTGGCTGGGAAGACAGAGTGGTGTACATGCCTTGTGCGGGTGTAACATGTCATGTATTATCAAGCCACGTAGTCGGCCATGTAACGAATGACACGGGAAGTTGGAAAATTACACCATACACACCGTGTAGTTAATATTCACGCTGTGTAGTCTTGTTCAACGGAAGCAATGTGGCTTAGCCATGTAGAAGGACCCGGGCAGGGGAAGATAAGTTAGGTACACGTCGTTTAGTCAGTATACACACCGTGTAGTCTTGTTTTGCAAATATTGGATGCCTTATTTCTCTTGTTCCCCTTTTTGGTCCCCTTGTTTTTCAGTCTTTGATAATCATGATTTAAGTTGTGCATTTGACCTTGTAGAGTCATGCCACCGAGACGACCCCACGTTGTTCACCAAAAGAGTGACAATGAGTATACTCCAGAGATGGTAGGCCATGGGCTACCAGTGGATCATCGAGCATAGCCAGATGCGGCACCAGCCGTTATACTGGACACAGGCACGAAGGCGTAGTTCCGTGAAGGGTTCATGGGGTTCATGCAGACCTTTCAGGGAGCACCGCCAGCTGCAACATCTACGGATGAGCTGACTTGTGTATTCAATTAGCAGCATCCGCCTATGTTTTCAGGGGATGGAGGACCATAGGCTGCGGAGTCTTGGATAGATTCTATGCATACTATTTTCAAGCATCTTGAGATGCCTCTAGGGAAGAGGTCCAAGATCGTGACTTATATGCTCTGTGATTCCACCAAGAGGTGGTGGGGTGTTACCACTCAGACAGAGCATCACAGAGACATGGCGTGGGAAGAGTTTTAGACATCCTTCTATTACTTCTTCTTCCCAGAGACGCTGAGGTTAGATAGAGCTCAAGAGTTCATGAATCTGCAGCAGGGTGATATGTCGGTGATGGATTATTCTGCTCGTTTCACCGAGCTTCAGCGTTTTGCACCCGTTCTGGTGGGTGATGAGACGTTGAGGGCCATACGTTTTGAGGATGGTATTAGATATGACATCTGAGCACTGGTGAATGTTTTCAGGTTTCCTTCAGTGCATGCTATTATGAACCAGGTTCTGATTACAGAGAGGAACCATCGAGAAACTCGTGGTGCAGTCTAGGGCGGTTCGCCAGCAGTTTTTGGTACTATCTCTGCCGGTAAGAGGAAAAGACAGATGAATTTCTCTCATGGTTGTGGTACCATCCAGAAGAATGTTTCAGGTGGCCAGGTCATGTGCTACCAGTCTACTAAGGATGGGAACAAGAGACCGCAGTGTCCATGAGACCCAGTGGAGTGAAGATCTTGCAGCAAGATGGGTCTTCTACAGCGCTTTTGTAGGGAATTTCCACCAGTGGCTAGTGAGAGGGGTTCTGTGTAGACTCTGTGTGTAGGGGTAGGACCAGCAGCTTCCTTACAGTCGAGAAACTAGAATACGTCAGGGTGTGCAGGCAGGGATGGTGGTCGTGGTCGTGGTAGCCAGACACCAGGATCTCAGAGGCAGTAGGGAAAGACAACATAGGGTACCCAAGCTGTGTCGTAGGGCCCAGCACTGGGCAGACATATGCAGTGCAACAGACCCAACAGAAGCAGGATCCCGGACCTTCTAATATCAGATCTACTATTTTAGTAGCTTCTGTCTTATCTTCAATAATTTTCAATATGGGTGCTACACATAGCTTTGTATATGTGCCTTTTGTGAAGAGCCTTGGGATATGTGTTTCTTATTCATCTTCTGCTGTTATGATGCTAGACACTTCGTTGGGAATGAGAACGGCATGTGTGCGTCAGTGCAAGGAGTGCCCCCTTGAGGTAGGAGGGTGTCACATTCTTAGGGACCTCTATGTCTTAGATATGAAGAGCTATGATGCCATTCTTGGGATGGACTGGTTGGTTCACTTTCGAGACATTGTAGATTGCTATCGTTGAAGTGTGAGTTTCACGTCACCAGAGGGTGGAGAGTTTCTATACAATGGTTAATGGGATGTTCAGTCGAGTCGAGCTGGACCAGAGCATCGTGGTCAAGGTGGTGTGACAACCCAGATTGTGAGTTTATATCTAGATGATTAAGGGACTTGTCAGATGGATTTTCCTCCAGTGGTTGATCATTATAGGGATTTCTTCCTGGATTACTTTTCAAGTCTACCTCCGAAGCAAGTGGTGGATTTCTCTATTGAGCTTGTGCCGGGGGAAGCACCAGTGTCTATACCTCCTTATAGGATGGCTACACCAGAGTTGCAGGAGATAAAGAGGTAGTTAGAGGAGGTATAGGAAAAGGGTTTTATACAAACCAGTACATCTCCTTGGGGTTCACCTGGCCTATTAGTTAAGAAGGTGGACGGTACCCTCAGAATCTGTGGGGATTATCGGAAACTGAACCAACTGACGGTTAAGAACCGATATCCCTTACTGAGAATTGATTATCATTTTGATCAAATTCGTGGAGCACGAGTGTTCTCAAAGATTGAATTGATAATAGGATATCATCAGCTGCACGTGAGACCATCGGATATACCTCTTACAGCTTTTCGGCAGAGATATGGTCTGTACGAGTACTTGTTTATGCTGTTCGGACTCAGAAACGTGCCAAAACTTTTTATGGCTCCGATGAATAGCGTGTTCCATCCTTATCTGGATTATTTTGTGGTATTATTCATGGAAGATATCATGGTGTACTCCCACACTCAACTTGACCATGCCACCCATCTTGAGATTGTATTGAGTACACTAAGCGAGTAGAATCTATATGCTAATATCTCAAAGTGCCACTTCTTGATGGACCATATTAACTTCCTGGTTCATATCATTTTAGAGGAAGGAGTTTCCGTGGACCCAGAGAAGGTGAGAGCAGTATTTTCCTAGGAGCAGACTAAGAATGTTTTTGAGATACGGAGTTTCTTGGGGCTGGATGGTTACTACAGTCGCTTTATACATGACTTCTCCCACTTAGCAACGCTGTTGATGGGTTTGACTAAGAAGGGTGTGAAGTTCGTTTGGTCAGAAGCTTGCGAGACATCCTTTTAGGACCTGAAAGGATGGTTGAAATCAGAACCGGTTCTGATACTTCCAAAGCATGGGAACAGCTATACTGTTTACTTTGATTCTTCAGGTATTACGCTGGGAGCAGTGTTGATATAGGGAAATCGAGTTGTTGCGTACGATTCTTTGTAGCTGAAGCTATATGAGAGGAATTACCTGACGCATGACCTCGAGTTGGCTGTAGTTGTGCATGAATTGTGCTGTTGGAGACATTATCTCTTGGGATATAATTTTTTGGTTTTCACCGACCACAAAAGTATCAGGTATATATTTACTCAGCATGACTTGAATCTGAGACAACATAGGTGGGTTGAGTACCTACAGTCCTTTGATTTTGAGCTTTCCTATACACTTGGTAAAGGTAGTGCAGTAGCTGATGCACTAAGGAGGAGGACTCATATAAAGGCGGTGCAGGAGGCCAGTGGTGAGTGGTAGATCATTGCTTTGTTCTCTGAGATGCATTTGGAGGTTCACGATAGTCAGGTGCAGACCTATGTTTCATCTTTAGCTGTGACTTCTACCCTCCTGTATAGAGTGAGGTTGAGACAACTATCTAATTCAGAAGGCCTAGTTCTACGAGATTCGGTGGCATGTGAGGACCCTTATCCAGCCTGGACGATATGTGATGATGATGTACTGCGTTTCCATGGACGAGTATGGGTTCTAGGGGATATCCGAGAGGCGTTGATGTGGGAGTTTCATGCTTTATCTTGGGAAGTTCATCCCAGGGTTACCAAGATGTACTAAGACTTGAGATGTCAGTACTGGTGGCCGGGTATGAAGAGAGAAGTTGCTGGTTTTGTTACGAGATGTTCCACCTTTCATCAAGTGAAGGCGGACCATCAGAGGCCAGCTGGACTATTACAACAGTTTCCCATCTCAGAGTGAAAATGGGATGATGTCGCGATGGATATCATGATTGGGTTGCCGAGGTCACCTCAAGGCAATGATGTCGTGTGGGTTGTTGTGGAAAAACTCACAAAGGTAGCTCATTTTTTTCCGATCAAGGAGACCTTCGGAGTTGATGTGATTAGAAAATATGTATATCCGATAGGTCGTACATCTTCATGGGGTTCCACATTCTATCATTTTAGATATGGAAGCCCATTTCATGTCTTGTTTCTGGCAGAGTATTCATAGGGCACTGGGGACACAGGTGCTTCTGAGCACAACTTACCACCCTCAGACTGATGGCCAGTCAGAGCCTATGATACAGGTGCTAGAGGACATGCTCCGTGCACGCATCATGTACTTTGGGGGATCTTGGGAGAAGCATATACCCCTAGTCGTGTTTTCCTACAATAACAGTTTTTAAGCGACAATTGAGATGGCACCATACGAGGCTTTATATGGTAGGCCATGCCGATCAGCTTTTTGCTAGTCAGAGGTAGGTGAGGCAGCTTTACTGGGACCATGTCTCGTGCAGGAGACTTCTAAGTAGGTCCAGTTGAT
The DNA here is from genome assembly GCA_963277665.1 of Viscum album. Lineage (NCBI taxonomy): Eukaryota > Viridiplantae > Streptophyta > Magnoliopsida > Santalales > Viscaceae > Viscum > Viscum album. The sequence goes on along the minus strand of OY728135.1, from coordinate 367,514,056 downwards.
TCAGAAGCGGATGGCTACCACACAGTCTTGTCCGAAATCTTATGCTGATTGCCGCAGACAACCCTTGGAGTTCATGGTCGGGGATCATGTTTTCTTGCGTGTTTCACCGAGGTTGGGACATAGGCATATTAAGAGACAAGGTAAACATTCACCGAGGTATTTGGGGCCATTTGAGAATCTGGAGAGAGTCGGGCCGGTTGCCTATCGGTTGCAGTTACCATAGAGGTACCAGGCCATGAACGACGTCTTCAATGTATCTCAGCTTCACCGTTATCATTCAAACCCGTCTCACATTTTTCAGCCTGAGGAGTTTGAGCTTGACTTAGATGCCTCCTTTGAGGAGAATATGATTAATATCATTGATTGGAGCATGAAGTTTCTCTGAGGCCGGTCAGTTCCTCTCGTACGGGTGCTATGGCAGCATGGCCAAGTGCAGGACAAAACCTGGGAGCAGGAAAATGACGTACATGCTCAGTGGCCAGAGAAGTTCATAGCTTATTCTTCACCACCCTTGGAAGGGAATTCCGGGGATGAATTGCTTTAAGGGGGAAAGTTTGTAAGAACCCGGTTCATAGATTTTAGGTACGAGTTTCTTCTTTTCTCTTTTACTTAAGTGTTTACGAGAAAATAATGAAAATGGGGGAAAATCCTAAATTTTGGCACTACACACCATGTACTTCTCCACACGTCATGTATGTTGGCCGTGTGGGATGCGTACATAGGGTGTGTAGCCCTATCAGAAACGAAAGGTTTAAGAACCGGCTACACACCGTGTAGTTTGTATTTACACGCCCTGTAGTCAATCAGCAGGCAAATAGTAAGGTGGTGGAAGTAACTACCAGCTGAGCATCAGTACATGCCATGTACTCATGGATTACATGTTGTGTACTCATGTCGACTAATGAACAGTGACGTGGCGGAAAGAAGCTGTAGGGGGAACAGTTAGAAAAAATTAAAAGTACACACCATGTACTCAATTGTACACGTCGTGTAGTATGTTTTTTTCTCTTAAAATGGGCAGTAGACTCCCCTGTCCACTGGGAATGCTTATAACTAGAGGAGGATTCGGGAGAGAGGGCTGAACCTTTGAGGAGCTTCATATCGCATGTCGGGAATCCGTTTCCGCCTCTGTCGAACTTGCTGAAACCGTACGGGTAAGCTCTCCTTCTCATTAAGACCTTCTTAAAAATTCTTTCCTGAGGAAAAGTTATTTATGTTTGAACGGGTTATCTTTCACTTCAGATCATCATCATTCTTGGATGATTCGAGGCGCGTAGTTCAAGTATACCAATCAGGGGCGATCGAGGTAGGTGGATTAGTGTTTAAATTCCAACTGCTGTGCGTTATTGTGTTCCGTTGAGCTACGAACCCATGTTGGGTTGTCATGTGGCTGAGGCCTTGGCTGTTTTGAATATCTAGAATTTTATAGGTGTTTAAATGTGATAATAAACTGCTGTTTGGGATCACTTATTGGATCCAGGACCACCCCGGGGGTGTGTTCCTCTATTTTTCCATTTGGCTAGATACACAAGGGTATGCCATTGTAATAATAATTATTGAATTTCCTTGAGAGGAATTGTATGTGAATTTCATGTTTACATGTTGGGCATGGCCCAGTTACTTGTTTAGCCTGCTGGAAGTGTTTCCTTTAGACTGAGGGTAGTGGTTAGTTTAGCCTGAGGGCAACTTCTTTCGTGCCTGTGGGCAATAGACTCTGTTCTAGAGGGCAACACTTCGTACGCCTGAGGGCAATATCTGTTATGCCTGTGGGAAATTACCTACGGGTTACGATTCCGATTACCTGAGGGTAAGGGTTTTCTGTCTGAGGATACTGACTGTTTACATAGAAAATTCACCATGGTGATGTCTTATATTAAACAGATGAAATGGATATTAAAATGGAATTATAACTAGTAAAGTTGGTTACTTTTAAGTACTACATAGTTTATTTCATTTACTATTGCACACTGTTGTTGCAAATTTTCACACAGTTGGGCATGTGCCTTTGGTGGGTGCCTACTGGGATTTATTTCTCACACCCTGTTTGGGTCATGTCTTCAGCCCAAACAGATTACGTTTATGTAGGTGTGGATAAGGTTAAGGTTCCCTATACAGGTACTTGATTATTGCTGAGTAGGGGAGCATGGGACCAAGCTTGGGCTCGGGATGCTGCCGACTGTTTTGTTTTTCTTTTCTGTACCTTTACTTTCTATTGTATCATATTATACTGCTATGTAATATGTTCTGGATATTTTCTTAGAACTTGAGACATGTTTCATCATAATATATATCACTATTGGTTATCTTTTGTTGTAGTTGTTTATTTTAAATGTGTATGGTTTATTGCTTCCACTGTTGTTGTATGTTTGTATATTTTATTCCGCTGTGCTACACTTTGACAAATGAGGGCATTGTTTCCCCACTATCAGACCTCGGTCCTCGCTACTAGTCGGTAGCCTTTGGCATTTGGAGAAATTCCATTGAGGTCATGTGACCAACCGGGTTCGGGGCACCTGTTGAGTGGCACCCGGATCCGGGACGTTATAGGACCGGTTTATTGATTATCCATCCAATAAAATCTCATATGGTCATTGTATATTGGGTTGAAATTGGATGTGTTTTGGGGATTTTTAAAATTTATAGAATTGAATTCCATTGATAACAATCTAAGAATAAATTCTTTTATTTATATAATAATTTTGAAATAATCTTATTTATGGTCAATGTGGTTACACATTGTGAAAAAAGGGTTGGAAGTTTGAAGTTATTAGTTATTCCTAATATAAATTTCATCAATCTTACAAGTGAAGGTTATAAGTTTATCCATGATGATTTATTTTTCCCCAAGGGTTTGTATCCCATTTTATTTGAATTTTCTCAAATAATAAAAATATTTTACCCATGTGTTGTTTAATTTTTCTAGTTTTTCCAAATAATCATACACATTATTTAGGGCTTTGTTTTTTAAATTTCCATTGCACATCATGAAGATAATTTTATTGTTACCCATACCTAACCCTTGACATAAAATTCTCACTTGTTCAAGAGTTGAGAAACTATGATTTTGTACCATGTTGAGAGTCTCATTGATCCTTTCTCTTGTTCCATATAAAATTTCAGAATCTTTTTTGAGAAAGTTGTGAATGATCTTTTTTAGTGATATGTTTTTGTGATGGGTAATGTATTTAATGTAATATTATCTTTGCAGTAGATCTTAGGAGTGAATGTATGTTGGTATTATATTTTTAACTAATTATTTTCTTGATCATTTAGTTATAATGTGTAACATCTCAACCAAAATACCATTAAATTGTGTGATGAGTCAGTATGTCAAATGGCCTCAAGTGCTTCTCCTTAAATTCCAGAGGCACATTACTAGTAGTGAGGGATTATGGTGTTGCTATGGGGAGGCTATTCCCTCATGTTAGAGTGTAACACAATGGAATAATAATAACAGTCAAATAGTGGAATAAATAAATCACCTATATAGAATATAATAAACAAGATAGGTATATATAAAAATAATGCTGAAATTAATCTTATACAAAATGATTATATTATTATGTGTCTACAATGTAGCTAAAATATTTATACATGAATTAGTATAATAACTGTATCAAAATACCAACAATTACTAAAACCCCAATCTCTATGTGGAATCACGATCCTTAGTATAGTCTCGTGGTCCCCTACTCCTAAGCATAGAAAACTTTCAAGCATCAAACTATGGATTCTTTCCATTACCCCTACATATATTAAAATAGTGTATTTCAGCACCCAATAGTGGCTTGAATAGTGTGTGAGATACCATTCTAGTAGGTTATCACCCAAGGTGTCTATAAAAATTACTATTTATGTAGTACCAGCTAAGAAGAGTGAAAAGTTTAACAGATATGAAGGTAATTCAAGTGAAATTCCAATAGAAAAAGTATCATTGTAAAGTATAATGGTCTATCCCTATAAGGCTCCCTTCAAAGAATGTTTCAATCTATTATAATAATAAATAAGTAATGAAAAAGTAAGTAAACACCTTGTCCTTGTCGTATGCACAATATCTCATATCATATATGGCCATGCACTACAAACTATAAGCCATATCAACCATGGTCGAGCTGTATAACCAGAAGTGTCACATTTACCATGGTCATTCTATATAATTAGAAGTGTCAGAATTTGAAAGTCCATATCTAAGGTACAATGAAAAATTGAATCCTCATTGACCCTTAGGATCATCTTGATGGAAACTCATTTAGACTTGAATTGGGGTCCAATGAGCTTTTCAATAGACTATATCCCCTGTAATCCCAAGCAGGCTGGATAAAAAGGTAGAAAGGCCAAAGGAATCCCACATAATCATGACCCAAGGAGAAATCTCAACCAAGGAATCAAATATTTCTACCAAGATCCAAGTATTAATATCCAAGGAAACTAGGGGAATCATGATCATAGGTATGCCCCCAAGGAATCTATTTCCATTCCATTCACCACATTCAACAATTAAAAATAATAAAAAACACATGAGTTTACACACTCATATAGAAAATCCATATAAATTATTCAATCAAATGCATTAACATGAAAAGGAGGAAAACCATCTTCTAATTGGTCAATCCAATTTGATTCGGTTCAATAAAGGATTATTCTAACATGGAAATCACAAATAATCACACTGTGTGTGGCATAAAAAAGATAAATCACAAATACATACCTCATGGGTAGCTATTGTTAGGGAAGAAACTCAAACAAGTCTCAAATAACTAGTGGGAATCTGTAATAGATTTCATTACATTTAATTTATGCATTAAATAAATTTTTGGGGTGATGCTGAAACGTATAACATGCCTCACTATGGAATCGATCTCTATAAAGCATCAAACAACTTAGGAAAGTTATTGACCACCTATCATAGGTCTGTATTAGAGTTTTCATCCTGTATCAGCTTCTAATTTGACACAAATCATAATAAAAATTAATAATGGTTGAAAAACATAAAAATAATGCATATTAGCTTGCACCTAAATAGTATAGTTGATACAAAGTCAAATGTATAATGGATCAATATGGAAAAGGAACATTCATGTAGGAATACAATGAGACAATTGAAACTCAAATCAAATTCTAGATGATGAAACAAGATCAAAGGATTTGGAATTACTCCAAAGGAATTATCCCAATGTTTTTTGTTGTCCAATGGAGGAAAAAGAAGTCTGGTTTTATGTTATAAAACATTTTAAGGGAAAAATCATCATTTTTCTTCAATTTCGTGGCCACATGATTTGGAAACATGGTTTTAAAAACTGTGAACCAGCCCAGCACCCTTCACTGCGTATAGAAGAACCCCACTTAGTTAGAGTGCATGGTTTATCTAACCATGCAAAAACCATGTCTCATCCCACTATCAAACACTACAGAGGCCCTTTCATGAGAATACAGCCCCTCCACACTATTTCCTCAAACTATTAGGCTTAAACATCCCTCTATCCAACTCATAATTCTTTCATGAAACTGTAAGGAAAAGGATGTATAGTGTCCCCTAATTGTGTGGCCCTATTATTTTTCTATAAGACTCGGGTTCCAGGCTCTGAAAAAGCCTCAGACGCCCCCTAATAACCCCATGACCTCAATGGGTATTCAAATTAGTCCATAACCGTGAATTGCAACTGAAATTAAAGAGATTCATACCTTATTGGAAAACCCGATATATTTCATTCTCCCCCTTAAAAAATGGCACCCTATGTTCCCTCTCAAGGGTGGTTAGGAATCATTAAGGAATAACTCTGACCATTAACCATTTATGTAGGCCTCCCACTCCTAATTCTTTCCCTATAAAAAACCATACTTAAAAAGCACCCACACTAGAGGGAGTGACCAACCTCAACAAAACTTTGGTCTCCATTCAACTATACAAATAGGATTCTTCACAAAGGATGCATCTACTTGTACACCACCTCATCCATCTCCAAAGTGTGATACTGGTCTGAGTGATAGAAGCATAGCTAATATACATGGAATACATCATGCATGGATCGGTAACTATGAGGTAACTATAACCATTAGGATACTAGATTTAATCTCTCCAGAATATCAAATAGTCTGACATATCATGGTGAAATTTTACCCTTTCTCTTAATCCTTTTGGTTCCTAGAATCAATGATATGTGAAAAAAGACAAGATCATAAACCTCAAACTAAATAGGTAATCTGCGTAAATAGACAAAATATTTCTCCTGAGACTGTTTACTAGCCATCCACTTTCTGATCAACTGGACCTATTGAAAAGTCTCTTACATGAGACACATTCTAAGTAAGACCTCCTCAGGTTCTTCTAACCTATATATGGGTGATCATCATGGACACATATACAAGCCTCGTAAGATTCCATCTATATATTCTCTTAGTAATTATTATTTAGGAAAAATCGACAAGGGGTATATGCCTCTACAAAGAGCCAGCACAATCTAGGATTCATGATCAGATCATGTCTTTATGAAATTGTATCATACACTCTGACTGGCCATCAATATGAGAGTGATATTTCATGACCAAATGCACTTTTCTACTTAATTACCTTTTCAAACACTACAATAAATGAGATTCTCCCTATCATAAATGATTTTACGGAGGACTCCATGATGTTTTTCTATCTCACAGATATACAACCTCCCAATCTCATCCACAATGAAGGTCCCCTAAATCATGAAGAAATGTGAAACCCTTATAATCCAATCAATAAAAACCCATAAAACATTTCTACCTCAAGTAAACCTTAAAAAACCGTTAGAAAATACATTGAAACATCATCCGATTTCTAGTTGGGAATAGGTAACTTCTGTAAAAGTCAGACTAGATGATAATTTCTGGCATCACCTATTAAGAGGTTGAACACATCGTAACGAAACCATCTACCTCATGTTTCATTCCTTGACATCAATACTGGTGATGTAAATCATGATTCATTTTGTTAATGATAGGATGAACAACTGAATCTTAGGCATGAAACTCCCACATCATCTCCTCACATGTGTCCAATGGAACCCAAACATTACCACAGATACATAGAATCTCATCCTCTACTATAGTCCAACTAGGATGCGGGTTCTTACCTTTCAAACTCTCATATAGGGTTAGGCCCTCAAAATATTATAGTTGCATCATCCTCACTCTATCCAGAAAGGTATAGGTCATAGATATGGATGAATGAAAAGTCTTTCCATGAATTTAATACCTGTCCAGTGAATCTTAGAGAAAAAAAAACATAATTTTTCACTCACTACCGGCCTATTGAAATTCCTATTTCTGAGTCCTCCTACTTAGTGCATCAACAACTACATTTTCCTTTAGGGTTGTATAGGCATTATATGATTCAAAATACTTTATCTACTCAACCAATCATTGTGGGATCATATAAATATAATGTTTTTAATACATAATCAAGTATTTTTTGTTCTATGTACACCAAAAAATTCACTCCGAGTATATTATTTCTCCGACATCACAAATAAAAAAACAACTACATTTAACTCCAAATTATGCATAGGGTAATTATTTTTGTGTGTACTCAGCTAATGAGACTCATATTAAATTAATTTATCCCATTTCATATAAACTAATCATATACTTATAACTGATGCATCAAAATTAACATTGTATCTTATAACGTTCTCTGGATGAATTTGGATCGACACTGAAGGCAATCTCCCTTTTAAATCCTGAAACTATTTCTCATAGGTTTCTATCCATACAAACTTCATACCATTCTGTTCCATGCCCATAAATGTGGCTTCTAGGCATTATAATTCCTATAAAGAATACCTCTAATTTCCCTCTTACCCAAGAAAACCCATATTTTAAAGATTTTATTGGGATGATCTTAAGAAGATACAACTCTTACCATCTCTCGGTCAACTCAAACTTCTATCTCTGAGACAATTTGACCGAATAAGAAAATCTTATCCATCCAGAAGTCAAACATTGTAAACATAACATAAAACTGATGTTCTCTTAGATTATCCAAAATGATCCCAAGATGTTTCAAATAATCATGAAGATTATGAGAATACACCAAGATATCATCCAAAAACAATTAAAAACAAATCTAGATAATTATGGAAAACATGGTTCATCAGCACCATGAAAAAATCCAACACATTCGTGGGAACGAATGAAATAACCAGATACTCATATAGACTACACCTTATGTTAAAATACCAGAAAGGTTTGTATACAGGTAAAACACATACATGATGGAATCAAGATCTCAAATCAATTTTTGAGAACACCTGAGCTCATTGGAGCTGATAAAAATAGTCATCTATCTATGGAAAATGATACATGTTTTTAACTGTCAGCTGGTTCAATTTCTAATAATCCACACACATCCAAAGGTTATCATCTACCGTTTTTCTCAAAATGGAATGGAGAACCCCACAAAGAAGTATTGGGATAAATAATCCTTGTTGCCTCCAATTCCTCTAACTACAATCTGAGGTTCTAAAATGTTGTTTTAGCAATCCTATAAGAAGGAATTAATACAAGTGCATCACTTAGAACTAGTTCGATTGAGAACTCACCCTCTCTCTTAAGAGGTGAACCATAAAATTAATCTAGGAAAACATCCTCAAAACAATAAACTATTAGATTGAAATATTCCTGACGTGATCCTTGATCAACCAGATACAAACTAGAAATTTCAGTTATCATCCCACAAATACAAAGATGCTTTGGTGCAACTCAGATCACCCAGACCACCCATTCACCCCTATGAATATAAATTCTTCTCTTTGGTGATGTGAATGTCACCCTTCAGTAATAGTAATCAATGGAATATTTATAAAAAACTAGCCCCTCCATTCTGAGTATAACATCAAACACTATCATCACGAGGTCAAAAACATCCATATGAGGTGACACCCAATAATGTCAAGGGGAGACTCCCTACATTGATGTACGTCCTATTTTCTAATCCTCAATGGGTTTTCAAGTATCTTCCCACTGTCATAAAATATAATTACAATAACAAGGCTCTCTACAACATTTATAGTTATGAAACTATTAGATTTACCTTTTTCAAAAAGATAAGACACAATAGTAGAGGCTACAAAGATTTTACCTCTCAAAATAGATGGTATGGATCCCTTCTCCTTATGTGTAGGCTATAAAAAATATATATGGCCTATACCAAAGCCCTATGACACAGCCTTACCAGCTAGAGTAGGTTCACACTATTTTCTCGATAGAACTATTTTTTGAATGCCTCAACCCTTACCACCACCACCTCACCCTGAACGAATGCTCCACCTCCTTGCATGATGTAGAGCTATAAAACCATCCATAAAACCTGTTTCTAGATCATACCCCCTACCACTCACTACTGGGGAGTGGTCCTAAAGAAACACAACACATGGCCCATCGTGACATATCCTCGACACTCGACTAGGATGTGATCACACTGATTACTCACATGTCCCCATTTTCCACAATAATGAAAGAAAACCGAGCTACTATTACTCATAGTCTGACTGGTACTCATCTCATGGGAAGACTCAAAACGCTACTTATTTCCACTGAAAGTAAAACTATGGGTTATAGAGACTATAATATTTTACTCTATTCCCCCATCATCCCTTAGTTTATGCTATATAATTAGAATGTGTTTACTATCTAAGTACTCATCATCAACCTGAACACATTGATCTGAGATCAAAAATCATGTTAGAGACCTTACATGATGTTTTATTCATTCGATATCTCATTAGAATGTTATGTAGATGGAATATGATGTAGCTTTGTAAATAATATCAAATAATTCATAATTGTAATAGCACCATGATTTAGATACATAAACACACTAGCATTCTCTTCCCTCATAGTCTCAATTTAAAAGTAGACATAAAACCTGGTTTGGAAATCATCCCAAACCATATCTCATAGAATATCATTCTAGTTCAAATCATCCCACCAACAATGGGCTTCTCTCCAAAGTATGTATTTCACTAGCTTCAATCTCCTCTTATGAGCCATATCTGGATGCTCGAATATCGAAAAAGTAGTTTCATGACACAACTCAGCAGCCTACTAACCACCACCCCCCAAAAATGGGGGAGGATGATACTAATGGAACACAAAATCCATATCATCCATAGAATAGGTAGGCTATGTTTCTCCCTAAAAAGTCTACATAATCAAGAAAACTCTTCATGTAACTATACCTCAACACCTTTTTCTTGTAAAATTGTCGGTGTTACAAATTTCACTATAGGAGGATTTACCAGTATCCCATGTCCCACCACCTTTGTATCATGCTCTTCACCACCCTCATTTTGAATGACTTGAGGTTTTCAAGGTATAATTTCTTTACAATGAAAAACACACACCTTAGAAAATAATAATATCAAATTTAATAGATAAAAGCATACAACATGTCAAATCCTTCTTATAAATAGGTCATAACACATATCCTTCTCCTAAATCCAGGATTGGGTAATACCAAATATCTATAAAATCATTACTAATACTTCTTACTACCTACTGAAAACATGGCTTAGGTGAACTTCTCATCTTCATAGTGTGAATTTTTATTCAAATAAAATAGGAAAAATGGTCACAAATAATCAGAAAGCATCCCCCTGACCCCTACCCCCGAAGTTGGGAGATAACGAGGTCTAAAATATTGAAGCCATATGGAACCCCATATTATCATGTTCACCCCCTCATGTTTCAGGATATCAATAGTATGAAAGCATACATCATATGGGCCCAAAATGACATGAGATTCCATGTGGTCACCCACATTGTTTCCCTCCATCCAAGTGTGAACAGCTTTGAATAAAAGGGTTGAACCAAATGTTTCACCACTTTAGATCTATAAGGTCACATACTCCTCATGAAAAAAATATAGAATCCACCTAATCCATAGCAAAAAACATTCCAGTCAATGAGACTCATGTCTCAAGACTCAATATGAAATAATTGGCTTCATTGGCTATCTGCTGTATGATAATTAAGAAAAAACTTCCTAGGTTATAACATGAACTGTAAGTACCAACCATTTTGTCTAATTCCTTGAAAATAATATCAATGAACGTGTAGGTATATAACAAAGTTAACATATCATAAAGTCATGTAGTCATGCAATGAAACCTTTATTGTATGTCATAATACATTCCTTCTAAATCCTAACAGGTGCCTATAATGATGCAAGATTTGAAATTCCCTCATTTCATCAGGTTATAATGAAATATAACCCATGATCATATCAATGATAACATCAAAATTCAATTGCATCACCAAATAATGGAATCAAATCAACTATAATAGGTAAAATATTATAAACATGAATTTCTATTTGAGGCAATTTTTATTTTTCCCATACATGGGTTAGCAACTCCTAGGAACAACATGTTACAAGATAAAAATTTCTTTTTAAACCTTGACTATTTTCTAAAAATATTAAATAAGAAATGAAAATTACTCTGATTCAGTTGTGTAATGTCCCAACTAGGATATCATTAAATGGTGGTCAAAGATGGTGGGTCACATAGCCTTAAACATATCTCCATGAATGCAAGAGTTTTCCAACTAGTAGATAAGTCCTAGGGTGTGTTTATGGAATGAATATTCTATAATTATAGAGTGTAACAGAGGGAATAAAATTAAATGTTAAATTTTGGAATCCCTAAATCATCCATACATATATAAATAATTTAAATAGGTATATATAAAAAAATTCATAAGTAATATCATATAAAAAAATTATCATGTCACATGTCTACAAATCAGATAAAACAAGTATAAAAGCATCATTAAATAAATATATCACAATACCAATAATACCAAAAGGAACTATCTTCAGATAGTATCAGGATCTTCAGTATGGTCCCATTCTTCCCTACTCCTGAGCATGGCACAAAGTATGCAACAAACATTGGGTGGGTGCCTCGATCCTTACATACATCCCTATAGTTTTTCTAGGTACCCTGAAATAGCCTGAAAAGGATTTTAGATACAATACTAGTAGGTTACCACTAAAGGTGTTTATAAAAATTCTTGATTTTTTAATACATGATGAGAAAAGTGATAAATATAATAAATATGATAGTAATACAACTGAAATTCCCATGTAAAAAAGTAAAGATATAAAGTGCAACTGTCTAGCTAGACAAGGCTACCGGAAAAACAACTACCATGATCATATTGCCAAGAAGTAATATTGAAAAATGAAGTAGACAAAATGGACCTGATTTATACACAATATTTTAAATCATTTACAACCATGCTATATAACCTATACGTCATATCAACCACAACCAATCTATATAACCATAAGTTTCATATTTACTGTGGTCATGCCCTAAAATCAGAATTACCACACCCTGAATGGCTAGATCCATGGAATACAAAACTATGTAATCCTCCTTTATCCCCAAGATAATCTCGATGGAAACTAATTCACACTGTAATTGGGATCCAAGGATCATGTCAATAGACCATGTCCACTATGATCCCAAACAAGTCAGATCCAATGGTTATCAAGGACCAAGGCATCCCACAGAATCAAGAACCAAGGACCAATCTCATCCAATGCATCCATTACTAATATCAAGATCCACGTATTAACATATAAGGAATATAATGGAATAATGATCCCAGGTATACACAAAAGGGAATCTATTTCCATTTTAATTCATCACATTCAACAATTCACAATCATTCATATCTCATGAGTTTACTCACTCACATAGAAAATCCATATAAACCATTTACTCAAAACAATCAACATGAATAGAAGGAATACCATCTTCTAATTGATGAATTCAATTCAATAAAATTCATTATAGGATTTCTATAACTAATAAAGAACAAAAAATCACCCCATTGGTTGTATAACAAATGAAAATCTAAAATACACAACCCATGGTGGCCTTGGTTTAGTAAAAAACATACAACTTGTATCATGGTGATAGTGAGAATCCCTATTAGGTTCTGTTACATTTTATTTAATAATTAAATTCATTTTAGAGGGGAAACCAAGAATTCCATAATGAAACACTCTGGGAACAATCCATATAAGCATAAAACAACTCGGAAGAAGTATATAACACCTACTGTAGGAAGGTAGTAGTGCGTTATTCTAGTATCAAATCTTGATTTGACATAGATCATAAGAAAAATTGAAGAACAGAAAAATAAATTGAAAATAGGAAATATTAGCTTACACCTAAATAGTACATCTATTATAAAGAGAAATGAATAACAACTCAAGATGATGGAAGAACTTACCAGTATGAATCCAACACTATATGTAGCAATCAAATTCTATTCAAGAAGATGAAATAGGATCAAAGACTATTGTTTTTTTATAAAATGAACTCTCCCAACATGTGATAATGTCTAAAATATGAGAATGAAAATAGGTTTAATGTTATAAAATATTTTTTACGGAAAAAATTTCATTTTCCCTCAGTTATTAGGATATTGTTTTTACAGGGTTTGAAAAACTAGGTGCTAACCAAGAACCCTTTACTCCATGGAGGGGAACACCTTATGGTTAGTTCACACAATTTTCCTAACTATGCACAAACCATGCTTCAACCCATTTTCAAAAAAAAATCCCTCGTATAGGAGTGTACCTCCATCCAAACATTTTCCCCAAATGATATGAATCATGGAACCCTCTATCTAGTCAAGAATTACTTCATCAAACTATTCATTATAGATTGCACGGTTTCACTGAATTGTGTGCCCCAACTGGTTTTCTCCAAGATTTGGGTTCCAGGATCTGAAAAAGCCTCAGACACCCCTAATAACCTTATGACCTCAAAGGGTATTCACATTAGGATGTTGCTAATCATTTAAATTGATATTAAAAATATAAAAAATCGGTAGGTAAACCCAGGATCTTAAAAAATGAAATAATCTCATTTTAGCCAATTCAAGATGATTTGGTGGTGATATGGTTTCAAAAATATCATTGAGCTCCATGATATGAAGGTAAGGAATCTCAAACTCCATACCATTAAATGATTGAATATTTTTCAAGACATGGTGTTTAAATATATAGTGGGAATATACTAGAGAAATTTGATAAATTCAAGAGGGTGAATTAGTCTATATAGTTTTAAGGTAGTCATTCATGTTTTGATCTATAGCATCCATTAAGATTGGGGCTTCCTTGCTTTGGTTTCCATTTTGGTTACCACTTGCGTTTATTATTAGTTTTCACAGAAGATTCTCTATTTGGTAGAATTCAGGTTTATATTTCAATTTACTTTTAATATTATGATCTAAATGAGGTGTTACCCACTTGACTCTTCACCACTTATATTTTTTTACCTCACTAGATTGTTTGAGATTTTATGAGTGTAGGAATTCATGCACTAGAAAAGTTAAAAAAGGGAAAAGATAAGAAAAATTAATTTTTTAATAGATAAATGGGGTGGGAATAGAATGATAGGGTCTATGTTTAATTATATGGTCCATTGATAATGGAAAAAATTTTTTATCTCTCCCAAATTTACCATATAGATATAATTTGTAGTTTTAGTACTAGTAGTGGCCTAATATATAGGGAACTATTATGTAACCTCATGAAAATATAATTTTTGTGTGGGGTTTTGCTTATGAAGTGGTCAAAATATATGGATTTAGTTAATTTTAGGAACATATCATTTCAAATAAATAAATAAAATGAAATACAAAAATATTTATATTAAATAAATGAAGAATATGAGTCAATCATAAGATGTCACTCGGGCTAGATTGGATGAATTTGTTTTAATTGGAAATATCAGCTCATTAATTCAAGAAGCATCTAACCAATGTGATAAGTATATCACACAATTCAGCAATTTTTCACTACCTCTGTTTTTTCTTTTATGTCTTTGGAATATAATAAGGAATATTTTTAGAGGTATGTGTTGAGGCTATTCTATATTCATAGACCTAGTGAGAATAAGAATTGTATATTGAATACATTAGTATTATTATATCACATGTCGACATTATTTTTTTTCCATTTTTTTAAGATCTTTTTTGAAAAATATGATATCATAGTTGAATCTGGAATGTAGGTTTTATTTTAGGCATAGCCTAAGGTTGGTTCATGTCGGACATCCAGTTGATGGAGTACCAAGAGGTACATTTATTTAAAATAAAAAAATTAATTTTATTATTTAAATTTATTTACCATGACCTAAATACCACTATATATAACTAATTAAAACAATTCTATAGGGTTATCCTCATAAACCCTGGGAGGATTGCTAGGATCTCTGAGCGAGCTTCGTTAGTGGATCAAATTAAATGACAACATGTGATCAGATCAAGGTTGATCGAGAGGTAGAGGAAGTAGTGGGTTTCTTTTTCTTTGGAAAAAAATTCTTCAACAATAATTAATAAAAATTGAGTAAGTAATATTCAATTATCGTTACACCATTATGATAAAATTGTTAAAGAATATATTTTTTATGCTTCATTTTTTCTAATAGTGATTGCATGTTCTTTGAATCAACCACATATCTAAATTAAAATATTTAATTCAATTTATTCTTGTTAATCCATGTTATAACCCATGATCCTACACATTTTTATCATTGGGTAGGAATTCATCAGGAAGCAATGAAGAATAATTTTTCTGGTGCTTTCCCCTATCGTTTCATTACGTTATTAATCATTGGAGCATGGGGTCAAAATTCGACATTGTCGGGGAAGGTTCAAGTGATGTTGAACCCATGGATTCATTGTGTTTTTACATATTATGAACAAATTATTGATTTACTAATGGATTTGGAGGGTTTGAAGTTGATGCTCCATGGATATATGATCTGGAGTGGTAATAGGATAGAGTGTCGGTGATGAGTTTTGCATGAGACACACTTCAGGTTTCATGAAGATTATCAAAATTCAATTTCAGCCACTAGTGGAAAAAAATAGATGTACATAGGTGATTCCCTTCGATCTTTGTAGGTAAAATGGTTAGAATCATGACAATGAGTGTAGATCTAGAAATTGTATATTGGTTTTTTACATTATGTTAAAAACCGTAGTGAAAATCATTATGTTAAGAAGAACACACATTATGTACTATATTTTATAAGGTTTTTAGTGTTTCCATAATAGTTAAGGATTACATGACATGTGTCCATTCTCACATATCGTGTGACCCTACCCGAGAATCCAATCCACGTGCTGATTTGAACATGACCCATCCCCCATGTGGTAGGACACACAGTGTACTCTTGGAGTACCAAAAAATGGTCCAGTACTTTGGGATGGCCAAGTACATGTCCTAGTACATGGGTAAATACTAAATTACACAATCACATCCAAAAAAACATGTAAAGACCCTGGGTATATGAGACATGCGTCGTACCACCTATACATGATATATAGTTGCGCATGGCTAGATAATACATGTGTTGTCTATGATATTAATAGTTGTCTAGGCAGGGTCACATGTCATATGACCCATACAACATGCTATATTCCCCTAATATAATCTTCATAATCTCATATCTCTACTTTCAGGACTCATAATTTGGCATTTGAGTGGCACATTCAGATTTTTTTCAGCCTCGAACACGATGGTGGCCTTGATTTGCAGAATTTGAGATATGATGTAAGGTATGGTGAGAGTGATGAATCTTTAATAAGTTCTTAGTGATGATGGTGATAAATTAAATATTAATAATGAGATTTAATGGTTGGAACTCCCTTGGAACATTGGGGTGCAGTTCCCCCATACTCTTTATATAGATGGAGATAGTACTCCTCAGAATACGGAATGAGTCATCTTTCAACACAGTGGTACTCCTCCATATTTGAGATTTTACGGTGTTTGTATCCTCCATATTAGTTTTGTAATCCTCATATATTAGCCATAGTAGTGATGATTAGATCCCACCACATATATTTTGGTGAGGTTTCATTGAATGCATGGCATCAAATATTGAAATCTGGAGCTGCAGGTAAACTCATCGACTCTTTTCATTCTGTGAGATGGAAATCAACTCTCTCTCTTTTATGGGTTTCATTATGAGCATATATTAATGATGGGTTTCATTTACCTCTTCTTATGGGTGGATCTATCCTTATGTTTTATCACTCAATCGTACTATTTAGAGTTTGTGTAATGTCCTACTGGTTATGTATATATCCCCTGTACACTGTCTTTTCTTGCATCGATCAAGTTTTATGTAGAAGAAGAACTGATCATTGATGAATTAGGTGGGGGATTTTGGATACATAAATTCATCGACCACATATGGTGGTCCAGGCGGGGATATTATGAGTCAATATCTCTTTTTTTTCATTTTTTACTTTTTTTGTTAGGTTGAGACTTTATTTCTGGTCAGGTGTGTAATTTATCCCTTTTTGGATTATACTATCATAAATTATTTTATATCCCCTAGGTTATTTCATGCATGTTTATAGTCTAGATGTGATATAATTTATTATTCCTCTACCTTTTTAAATAGATAAGGTTGGTTATAATCAATAAGTCATACTAGGAAAAGAAAAACCGTATTATATTATTCCTTCTCAGCATTGGTTGATTGCCCCAATCTTATTGGAGGCAGTCTTAGTGTTGTGATGGATTGACCTTCTACTGTCTATGAGGGACCTGATGGGTTGATTCTTTACACATTTAATTTCAATAAAATTTATAGTATAATCACAATTTCACTATTATGATCACTTTAATAATAAATTTATGGATTCAAAACATACTAGAAATTAAAATGTAAATTCTTCAAAATGGGTGAATTTAAAAAAGAAAATAAATCATTAAATGGAGCTCTAAAATTAATGAACATATTATATTTTTAAATAACATGAAATAAATCCCAATATATCCCTATAAAAATTCCAAGTATTAACCCATAAAAGGGTTATCCATGCATTGATTCCATACTATCAATTAAATATGTTATTCGACATAAAAAATAAGGATTAAAGAAGTGAAAATAATTGTATAATAAACACTCCACCATTGTGAAAATAATTTCACACTTTTGTGTGTGAATAAATTCACATCAAGAATAAATTGTATCAACATATTAATAAATGTCCCCAAAAAATAATAATAACAACAACTTTTATTAATAATATACTCTGATTCAAATAACATACTAGAGAAAAAAAGAAATTGGGATAAAAAAATTAATGTGTAACAATATAATTGAATGAAAAAAACATAAACCATAATTAATTCCCCACCAACACCTCAAATATGAATTTTAGTAACCTTTTTTCCAGCCCCCAAAATTCAATGTTATCCCAATTAGTTAATAGAGTCAAAAAATAGGTGTGATAAATGAAAATTATACTTTTCAACTTTGACCGCAAATATTTTACTTGATTCATCCCCCCAATTATGTGTAAAATAAACATTGAGTAAAGACAATTTAGTAAATCTTTTAGAAGTAGAAATGGTTCAAATATTTTCAATAATATTAATAACAATTCCAAACCCATTATAAAATCCATTTAGATGTTATGATCAAGTTTATGGGATGACTATTTGGGCCTTGAAAATTAAATTGGGATGTAATGACCCCCTCGGAAAACCATGAATTATCTTTGATCAAAGATTAATAAAATATTCCTCATAATATTCACTCTCTAGTTCAAATTTCAAATTCATTGGTCAATTATTGGGGGCTCCAATCAATTTTATGTTCCTAATTCCCAATATTTTGTGTCCAATAAATTTCTAAATCAGTGGACAAAAATGTCCATATCCCTTTATGATTCATACATTAGTACTAAAATAAAAACATTTCCACACAACGCGACCAATATTATACTTAAATATAAAATTAAAAGAATGAAAATAATTCATTATAAAATATGATTATTTATTTTTACCAAATCGACAAACATTAAACATGAATTTTATATATAATGGGAGATGTAGATGAAATTCTAAAATTCAATAATGTAAATGTTGATAAACATTTTTTTACAGGACTATTAAACAAAAAAATGAATATTAAACTATTTTAGTGGATAATCACTAGGTATCATGAACCAAACCTTGGGAATGATATCAACCTCAAAACCAGTAAACAATAATTGAGATCCCATCAAGAATCTTGAATGAACTATCCATCAATTTAATGTTCATTCTAATAAGATAAACATGAATAATAGAAAATAAATAACCAATCAGAGTAAATCATTTTAGTAGATAATAATAACAACTCATGAAAAATATACAAGCATAAACTAAATATAATGTAGGTATCCATGTATACAAAATATACCGAATGATAGTTAAAGGCCAATAAGTTCTCTATACATGAATGATACAAAAATTAAAGAGGAAAAAACGTTTTTATCAATTATATCTTCATTACCCATGGTCACTCATGATTTACCAATATGGATTTTCTATGGCCCAATCCAATCATAACTCTTACAAGGACATGATCAGGGAACCTCAGAAAAACATTAGAGATGTATAAACTGAATGGGGGTATGTAGGCTGTGAGAAAAACACGACCTGTAGGATTTCACCGAAGATTTTTTACCATTTTCTTTAAAGATTCCATCTCATCAATTATATCTTGAAATATAAACAGAAAATAATTATTTCTCATAGACGTCTAACAAAACCAGGAAACATGAAATGAGTACATTTATAAAACATCCCCCTTATTATAGTATAGTTGGAAATAATCAAAATATATTATTTTATGAACCATAAAATCATTAAAATAATATCCTTAATTAAATTTCTTAAAATAGAATAAATACTATTTAATTTCCTATGAAATTTCTTAAAATTATTTTTTATAAATCCATAACACAATTTATTTTAAATCATATTTTTCAAATCATTTCATAATTTAATTTTGAATGTAAAAAAACTAAAATAGTAATGAAGAAGAACATGTGTAGATATCTAGATACTAATATAGTGTAACAATATAAATAATTGAAAATTTTACCATGAAATCAATCAAAGATATAAGACACATAAATATACAAGGAATCCCTTAAACAATCCTCAAGAGGATAAAAGGTATCATGGAAAACACACTATGCTCTAACATAAATGATACTAGACACAGAATCCTAGGGGTCACATCTCTATTAGGGCCCTTATGTCATACATAAACATACCCATCAACACCATATTAGGCCATCAACTACTATGTAAACCCCTAATAGGTGTTACTCTCCTAAGGTACTAGCTAGTGGGAACACACGTGGATAGAATAACACACATTCATACTATCTACTTAGCTACCTATAGTACCCTAATATAATTTTATGGAGGATGGTAAAAGAACATCACAAACAATCATAAACTTATCAACATAAACCATTAACCATAAATCTCGTCTCACCTCCTACAACCCTATAAGAAACAATCCATTTCTATATATAAATATAATATTCACATATAGGTGCATCAATATAAAATATCTTGCTAGGGGATTCACAATCTATAAAAGGCACATAAATTTTAAGGGGATCAATATATGGTTTAAATATTTTGAAAACACTTATAAAAAGGTTCCATATTTAACTTTGAAAATAATCTTAGGATACCAATACTTTTCACATCATTTAAAACCCACATTAAAAAATCCTTTAAAAATTATTCATTGTAAACCACCTTTCAAAACTCTTTAAAAAATACCTCCTTTTTGAAACAATTCAATAAAACCATGTTTTTTCATATTTGGTACCCAAATAGGGTTAACCAACCTTGAATATTACATTACAATTTAAAAATAATCTTTATACTTTTAAAACACTACACATTTATAAAACTATTTTTAAAATCAATAAAACCCCATAAATTCATTTAATAAAAGGGGTCATACCCTTTAAATAATTATGAAATCCAAAAAATATATAACATAGAGGTTTAACGTGAAAATATAAAACATTAGAAATCCACGATCATTTAATGGAATTACAAATAAAATAAATTCATAAAAACACCTTCCTAAAAGTAGGAACATCCATTTTGAAACCATTATGAAACGTGTTTCCTTTGGTGGTGGATGCTCAACCAATAACATACATTCCCTTCATAATCCTCGTAAATTAAGCAATCTGATTAAACCCCATCTTGAACTCTTCCCTTGTCTGAAGACCTCTAATAGGGTTCATAGAGGGAAAATTGAGAAATAAAAATGGGATAAAATAGAATGAGGAAGAAGAATACCAGTATAGAGATTATCATTTGGAGAGAACATGAAATAAAGGGGTGGATGCCCCAAAATTTAAGAGGGAAGGGAATAAGAGATGCCTATTAGAACAAAGTCGGTTCTTTTCTAGAAATGAAGTATGGTTTCTGTTTGTTGTAAATCCTTTCATGGATGATTATGGATATTATAAGAAAAGGGATCATACCATCCAAGATGAATTCAATGTTAAAGTTGGCATCATTTCCAATTGTTTTCCAAGTTTTTGGTGTCCAAAATTTGGAGAATGGAAATAATTGCGAAAAGTTTTTTTTTCAGAAGGCCATATGAAAATATGGAAAATGAATGACTTTTGATAAGTTGGGATTCATGAAATGTGTATCTCAAATTTTTAAATAATACTGATGATGTGCTCTGTGATTATGATGAGCATCACTGTCGGTGACAGTGATCTCCGTAGTTATGAGAGATAGAGCATTGTGGAAGTGCGAAGGTTTTGAATGAGAGTGTCGCAACAATATAAAACATCAATGGTGCTTCATGAAATAATAATTGTCACAAATATGTTTTTTCTGATCCAAAAAACTATCTATAGGCGTTGCAGCTTTGTGATATTTTGATCCTATAAATAAGAGTCTACCCCTTCTTTGTTTTTCATCAATTTTTCAGAGATAATCTAGAATTTCTATGATTTCGTGAAGCAAGGGGTTCTCAACGAAACTAGTTTTTCTATGATAGCTAGAGATTCTCTAAAAAAATATTTTAATCTTGAAAAAATTCAATACTTCTAAGTATTGAGTACTTCACGAATATGGGCTGTTATGTGTTGGCTTAGGGAACTTTGCAAAGGAAGGTTGTTGTAAGAAGGTAGTGTGCTTCGTAATGGATGGTTGTTCCATAAATGAAAAGGACAATTGAAAAGAGGAAAGATCTTCAAAGTAGTGTTATTTTAAATGTATTGATATTTATGAAGTAGTGTGATTTACAAAGTAGTGAGCATTGCGAAGGAGTGACCATTGCGAAGAAAGAGCTTCACAAATGAGCATTGAGAATGAGCTTTGAAACTGGCAGTTTTTGAATATCATATTCAAGTGAATGGGGTTCTTAGTGTGCATCAACTAAGGCTTTTGATGAAAGAAGAGACTCATTCTAGAAAGAGACAAAAATATTAATGCCAAATAATTGATGTGATCTTCATGACGATAAACTGAGGTAGACTTATCTCAATGTAGTGAGCTTGGAAGAATCGATGGAAGTGTTCTGAGGGATGCGGTGAGCTATCCCTAAACCATTTTAAAGGCTGTGTTTCTGGCACAAAATGACTCTATTGAAACATGTCTATCACACAACTAGTGAAGATTAGTGGATTTTGGTAGGACTGACACATTGTAAGTGTATTATCCTTGGATTTATCCCTTAGTAGTGAGTAGGTTAAATTTTTTTTAATTTCTATCTGCATGTGATTGTTTTATTACAATTCTAATCCATCATATAGAATTAATGATTTACTATTAACTTGGGAACAAGTTCGACTAGGTTAAAGGAAAAAAGATGATACCTTGATTCACCCCTCCCCTCTTAGTGTGTTCTAGGGTCCTTCAAGTGGTATCAGTGGGAGGTTGCTCGTGTTAAATCTATCCTTTAATTAATTTCATGGATAATTTTGTAAATGTCTAGGAAGTAACCCTGTTTGATGGAAGAAACATTCAAATATAGAATAGTAGTATGATATCAAATCTAATATCTCTTGTAATGGAAGTTATTTTTTCTACACCACAACGAATACAAGTAACTCATCCAATAGGGCATTTTATGACTGAAAGAGACATGAAGATGCTTGATACAAATGTTAAAGTGCATAATTCCCTCACCATGACACTTTTTAATCACATCTATCTAAAGGTGATGAGTTTTAATTTTTCAAAGTCTATGTGAGAAACAATAGAGGATTTATATTAAGGAGAAAACAAAGTGAAGGTGGAGAAATTATAAGTCGTTCACAATAGGTTTGTTGATATAAAGATGCATCCAGATGAGAATGAAAATTCCTTCATCAATAATATTACTAAAGTAGTATAAGAAATTAGAGCGCTTGGGGGATAAATAAAAGACATTGATATTTTGAAGTAAATTTTGAGAATAATTTCACTCATTTACAACCCAAAAGTGTTATCCCTGTAGAAATATTATTTATTTAAACATTTTATGGATGATCTACAGATATTTATAGTGGGATATGAAATGAGTGTAATTCTAGAAGATGAAATGACACATATCAAATGGGAAATGACATTCAATGTGATGGGAAAACTAGAAATTTCAAGAGATAATTTTGATGAAGATAATGAGGAAGGACATAATCATTCTCTATTTCCCATGAAATTCAAGAAGGGAAAATGTAAAATCGAAGGTAAGTTACCTTTGGATTGTTTCCATTATGGTAGAGTTGGGAACATTGCCTCTCAGTGCACAAGGAAGTTCGATGATGAAAACAATAAAGATGAAGACATGCATAAGTCTCAATTTTTTTTTCAAAATGAGATACTTCAATTCTGGTAAGAAATTATACAGAAATTTTTTTTATGTTTATGTGAAACAGAATTGAAATCTAGAACCCATGCATTAATGATGGATACCATTGAAAATATAAAACCTTCAGGAGATAAATATAGAGATAGTCAATTGACTATTGATGTTGATCTCATGTTGCAACTTATGGATCATTTAGTAATATTGAGAATCAATGCAAGAGATGAAAAAAGTGGAGAGTGATTTTTGAAGAATCCTTAGAATATATTGACAAGATTGAAGCTGAAATTGAATGACGGTCTGAAGTTGTAAATGTACATTCAATAACCCATGAAACCACAGAATATTTAGTGGAACTAAAATTGAGAATTGAAGATCAGGCGAGGGCCATCAATGACCTCACCTACAGACTGGATGATAAGTATAAGATTGTCAAGGGTCTTGAATAAAAAGTTTGTACTCTTAAGAGTAAACTTTAAAGTTAATCAATTTAAAAAGGTAAAAAGAAGAAAATATAGTTTTAATGATTCTTAGATATGAAACCTCTAGAGATATCTAAGTGTGGTTATGGTGGATTGAAAAAAATTTGAATGATTGACGAACCACAAGCATAGAAACAGTGTAATCAGTTGCAATGATGAACCAACAAATGCTACAAATAAATTTGGCCAGAATAAAGTTAAGATAAAAGTTGGTCTTTTTGAAATTAGAATTGAAGTACTGATAAAGAAACCATCAATTCAATCTAAAAGAAGAACTAAAAACTGCCCTCAGGTATCTAGCAATGATAGGCATCCAAATTTTTTTTCAAGTAATGAGACAAGAGGAGGAATTTAAATGAGAAGTAATTTACACTCATGAAATTTTAATTATGTGGATATCTTTCCCATACAATGCCATTTTTTGAAGATTCAAGGAGCTATTTTAATGGGGAAGAGAGAGGACCTCAATAAATGAGAAAAGATTCATATATTACTTCTTATGCAAGAAATAATTTTTTTGGATATTGTTTTCATTGTTCTAACATTGTCCATAAACAAATGGATTATTGGTAGAAGAATGATAGGAAAAATTCATATAATTCTCAGAGATAGTTCAATACTCGATAACCAGACAATGTGTCTATTTCAAATAGTTTTTCTATTTTGGAAGAAGAGTATGAATATAAAGAACCTGTGCATTTGGAAAAGTTATTTGAAAGAGAATCCATATCCTTCACTTATTCTAATATCTCATGGAAGTAAAAGTGGAAAAAGGAAAAATCAAACCATGTAGAAGTAACTCTCACAACTACCAAGAATTACATCACGAGGATTCATGATAGTGGGTGCTCATCCCATATGTCGAGAAATGTAGAACTGTTAATTAATGTTAAGAAAAAGGTTGATATAATAGTAATGTTTAGTAATGATGATTCCTTCAAAATAAAAGGAAGTGGAAGTACTAAACTGACCAATGGAGAGATAAAAAGTGATGTTATTTAGGTGGATGGGTTACATCACAATTTGATTAGTGTAATTAAACTCTAATATGCATGACTTATAGTGAATTTCAATAAAAAAAGGTTTCACAATAAAGGTAAATATAGGTAATTCACTCATGAAAGGGTGTAGAACAGATGGAAACTTATATCAGGTTCACAATAAAGAAAATTTTTTCTACATTATAGTAGAAGAAGAAAACAACTTGTGGAATCAAATATTAGGGAACATTAATAAAAAATACATGGAAAAGATATCTAACCTGAATACTTTCATGGATATTTTGAATCTGAAGCGTGAATAGGAAAAGGCTTGTGATTATTTCATGCAAGGAAATTGGGTGTGTAGTTCATATCATCCAATGAAGAAAATGGCATAAAATCATATTGATCTCATCCATACAAAAGTTTTTGGCCCAATAAATTATTTCGGAAGTCATGGAGAAGGGTACATTGCTTTATTCATAGTTGATTATAATAGAATTTCATATGTGATGATTATACACAGAAAACAAATATTTCTAGATTTCATTAAAACATATCAACAAATTGATGAAAATGATACTAGACTAAAAATCAAAATTCTATAGTCTTAAAATGGAGGATAATATACATCCATTGAGTTTGAAAATTACCTGGAGAAATATGGAATTCAATATCAGGTGGTTGCAGTGAGAACCCCATAGAAAAATGGATTTCTTGAGTGATGGAATCGATAGGTGAATAGTACGTCCAAAACTATAATGATTGAGAGTTGTATCTCTCTATAATTGGAAAGAGTTCATTCAAACTGTAATATATATTCAAAATTTTACAAGGATTTATATCAGTGAAATGAATACACCGTATGAGTTGTGTCATGGAAGGAATCCCTCGTTGTTGTATTTTTGTGTTTTTTGGAAGTACATATTTTTTCAGAAACAAAGAAGGAAATCGGGGAAAATATTGTGATGCAACTGATGAAGGAATATTTCTTGGATATTCAATGAATTGAAAAGCCAAAATGTTTTTTAATAAGAATAGTGGAAAAATTATTGAATGATGTTATGTTAAGATAGTTGAAGATATGAACACAAATACCCTAAGGTGATCTTATGCTAATGTGATTAAAGATATAGAAGATAGGGGAAAAAGAAAATATTAAAATTAATATGTATTGTAAGGTGTGAAAAGAATTCATAAGTCACAAAATGATGTGTATTTTTATGAAAAATCAGAAGAAGATACTGTGGCTAAAGAAAATCCACATGAATCTCACCGGAAAAATCAAAGAGTATAAATTGATTAATCCAATATCATTGGGGATTAGACTGTACCCACACGAATAAGGAGAATGAGGAATAATGCACAATATTCATTCCTTTTAGTTTTGGAACCATCATTATTTGAAGAAACTATAATGGATGAATCATGGGTTAATGACATGAATTAAGAGTTGGATCAGATCGATAAGAAACACCCATGGAATCTATTTAAAAGAACTAAAAATCACCATGTGATTGTTACAGAGTGTATTTTCATGAATAAATTCAATGAGAATGGTACTATGATCCAAACTAAGGTGTTACTAGTGTATAATAGATATCCATAGATTGAAAGTGTTGATGTTGAAGAAAAATTTTCTCCGGTGGAAATATTGGAGTCAATCGAACTTTTTCATTCCATAGTAATTCAAAGAAGATACAATGTGTACCAAATGGATATGAAAACTTCTTTCATAAATGGTTTTCTTGAAAAAAAAAATTTACATTGAATAATAGGTGTATTTTTTATAGGAAACAACAAAATGAAGGTCTGAAAACTAAAGAAAGATCACTGTGGATTGAAGAAGGTGCCATGGGTGTGGTACTCATAAATAGATTCTTATCTGAAAAATTATAAATTAAAAAATGTGTAGTGGGTCAAAATCTATATGTGAAGATTTATCAAAAAAATTAGTTCATGGTACTGGTGTATGTTGATGATATTATATTCGATGGTATCATGCTAGGATCAGAGGTTAAATTTTCTAATCACATGAAATAATAATTTGAAATGTCTATGATTGGTGAACTCGTGTACTTCATGGGGTTGCATGCGATTTAGATCAAATAATACACATTCATTTCTTATGAAACGTATGCTAGAGAGTTACTGAAAAATATCAATATGAATGAATCCAAACCAATTTCAACTCTGATTGTGGTATGATTTAAATCGTAAAATCATGAGTATGCGACATCTGTAGATCCCAAATATATAGGAGATTAAATGGAAGCTTACTGTAATTGACAACGACACATTAAGATATTTTCTTTGCAACATGCATAGAAACCAATTTTCAGATTAATACAAATGAAGAAATATTGTGACAGTGAAAATAATCAGGAGGTAAATTCAAGGCACTCACAATTATGAATTATAATTTACTTTAAGAAAAGATAGTGAATAATTAGGGATTTCAGATGTTGATTGGGAAACAGATGTGGTGGAAATAAAGTACACAAGTTATAAAGACACGTCCTTATTACAATACATAATCTTGAATTTAGTCTAGGAATCAATTCTATTAACATTCATGATATTTTCAAGTTTAGATATTTACACAATTGGGACATAATACATTCATAAAATTACACATTATTACATAGTGGATACCATAAAAAATTGTATTCACTTGTTGCAAAATTGAAACAAATTCACATAAAACATGTATTCTTTGACTATTATACAAACATTTAACGTGGATTACTTCTTCATATTACACATCCTTATAACATGTTAAAATAATTTAAAAACATGGGATGACCACAAAACGTCAGTAAGCGATATAAAAATAAGGAAAGAACACCTTAGTCCATGAACACTAGTTACATATGAAGTCATTTTCAAAAGACATTCTTGTCACCTATATTTACTTACATTGTGAAACATGAGTTTTATAAAATATCCACACAAAATATATGAACATAAATATAACCATAAAGGCTTCTTGGGGCATGACATACATAATATTTTAACCCTCTCGGCTACCTTATAACCGGGAACACTCGTGGCTACATTACAATGTGTGTAACCATCGTAGTTACACTTGGAGTAACCATACAGTCGACCTCAAACTTACACATACCCAATGCATTGGAAGGAGATATAGGTCCCATACTTCATCATAATCAATTCCAATGAACCATAACACAATCATACAACATTATTAATTTCATAAAAACATTTCTTTTGAACTTTGTACAACAGAATTTTACAAGAGGATTTTAAAAGAAAACGACCCTTAAAAATATCATATAATTCATGTGGGGATTATTAGAGTGGATGGAATATATATAAAAACTATAAATAAACTTAATTAAACATAATATAAACAAAAATCATCACACAAAAAATTTTAATACCACATAAATAATGAAGTATAATGTTAACTGAAAGAATGGAAATCGAGTTAAGAATTCCCTTACCTCGAGTTTTTCTTACTTCCAAATAATTTACACCTCTAGTATAATGGTTAACATAGTGTTATTAATATCTTATAGAAACATATCCATATTTATAATATATTTTAATATCATTTCATTACATCATTTCATCCTTCAATTGTTAGAATTTGGTTTCTTGCATCATTTTCATGATCGGTTCATAATTTATTTTTCTTGTCGATTGGAAGTGAAAATCCAGAATTGGGAGGGAGTAATATTTACATATTCCCATAACCATAAATTATACCATTTTTTGTTTTTAAATCTTACATTAGGATGATTCATAATTTAAAACATTGATGATGTTCATTTAGATCATTTTAGTGGTTCTTTGATAACAATGACCTCATTTTGTTTTATAAATTAAAACCATGTTTACAAAAGAATTCCAGAACCATGGATGAGAAATAATACATATATTATAACCTGTTTCAACCATAAATATGGTTTCATGACCATACTTGAAGGAATTAAAGCAGATTGAATTCACATCGTCCACGATGTTAGTAATTTGACACATCGCAGACAATGTTTCTAATTCCTTGAATAAGTGGGCGATGAGAAGAATATTGATGAGGAATTTTCCATAAACATGAAAAAATATATAATATACATGATTCTAGAGCTTTCATGACTCTTGGATAATAGGAGTCAAGTAATGAAGAAGAAAATAAAGGAACTCAAAACAAAAGAAAAAATGAGAAATCTCTCACGGAAATTCGGCAACTTAACGATGTTACATAGAATTTCATTAAATTGTTTGATGAGAGGAAGGGGGTATCTCAACACTCTTAAATAATATGGGAATTAATAGGGATATGAAATTAAATATCCCAACAAAAGACAAATCAAATTAAAAACAATAACATAAAATGAAAGAAAGGAAAGAAAACAAAAGAAGTTGTTTACCTCCTGATCTTTTCTCCTTGAGATCCTTCTTAAGGCCTTGGGTTATGGCCTTTTGGTGAGATCAGAAGCTCTAGGATGCGGGGAAGGGCCTTGGGAGGAGTTTTGGACAAAACATAGGTATTGATCAACTATTAAGAGGTGTGTGAGGAATAGAGGAATGATGGTGATATTTATAGTGGCAGAGAGGGGGTATTTTTCATTATTTTAATCATTATTATAATATTTTAGCTCAAGACTATGAATAATCTTAATTCACATGACCCCAAAACGTAATAATGGAATGTGAGTTCTAACCAAGTGGTCTTACATCACTTATGATTTCATAAATAGTGTATTTAACTGATAGTTTGAATATACGATATTTTATTGTATTTCACTATTCATCGAAAATTGAAGAATTTTAGAAAAATCCCAAAAATTCACCCATACCATTTCCTGATGTGTAGAATTGAAAAATGTACAAAGTTTTTTGAAAATAATTTTTTAAATATTATTGATTTAATTTTTAAATAAAATCATACTTAATTCACAAATTAACAGTTTTAATTCTATAATTACATTAATATCCCATTGAAAAATTAATCTAGATGTCATTATCTTAAAGCCTTATGAATATAGAATAATAATAAAATTTACTATTTATTAGGGTCATATTACTATTAGAATTACTATTCATAAGTGTATGTTACTATTCACCAAAAAACAACTTGGTTCCATCAAACTCCAAATAACTTACTGAACCCTACTATAGATGACCATTTTTTGAAATTAAAAACATAGAAGTGGACAAATTATTTTTTAAGGCTAGTTATAAATATATTCTTAAAAAAAAGTTTCATGCATTTCCATTTATTTTTTGAAATCATTGGGGTGTTACATTATTTTCACCATATGAAAATTACATCCTCACAATTTTATTTACTTATTAATCAAGTGATGGTACCTCTCTCTCATATCAATTTTAGACTCCCATGTTGCTTCTTCAACCATGTGGGTTTTCCACAAAATCTTCACCTGATGAATTACCTTATTCCACAATACCTGTTCCCTTTGATCAATAATAAGAACTGGGTTCTCTTAATAATAATGGTTGTCTTCCACCTAAATTGCTTCTGGGCTCAAGACATGTGATGAATATGCCACATACTTCCTCAAAATTGAAATATGAAAAACATTGTGTACCTGAGACAAACTCGGAGTCAAAGCTACTCGATATGCAACTGTTCCAACTTTCTCCAAGATTTCAAAATTATCGACGAACCGCAGACTTAGCTTTCCTTTCTTACAGAAACGCATCAAACTTTTCCAAGAAGAGATTTTAAAGAAAACATGGTTACGTAAATCTAAAGAGAAGTATTTTAGTCTATTATCTGAATAACATCTATACCTTCTTTGTGTTATCCTCATGTTCTGCTGGATCATCTCCACTTTCTCAGCAACTTCCTCTACTAATTTCGGACCCATCAACTTTCTTTCACTGACTTCATCCCAAAATGCTAGAGTCCGACATTGCTTCATATACAAATCCTCAAATGGTGACATCTGTATACTGGAATGTAAACTATTATTGTATGGAAAATCAAATAAAAGAAACTTGTTAATAAAAACATCCCTAATAGTCCATTGAACAAGCTTGAAGCATATCCTCCAAAGTATGAGTCATTCGTTCTGACTACCTATCATATTGAGGATGAAAAGTTATATTGAAATTTAACTCTATACCCGTCAACTTTTGGATACCCTTCCAATTGTTAGAATTGAACCCGGGATCCCAATCAGAAAAAATAGAAAGTAGAAATCTATGTAGCCTGAAAATCTCTTTGAGGTACTATTGAGAAAGATGATCTGAGGACATTGTATCTCGAATGGAAAGAAAATGTGCAGATTTGGTCAGCTGATCAGAGACAACTAAAATTGAATTTTTACCTTTGGATGACTTCGGTAGTCCCACTAAAAAGTCCATGGATACATTCTCCCACATCCACTATGGAACTAGAAAAGGATGAATCATCCCCTTTGGTAACTGTCGATCTACTTTAACCTATTGACTTGTCAAACATTTCATGGTAAAATCAGAAATATCTCTTTTCATTCTATCCCACCAGTAATACTCCTGAAGGACTTTGTACATATTTGTACTTTTAGGATGAACTAGAAATGGAGTACTATGAACTTTAGACAACAAATATTTCTTAAATTTTGAATCACAAGGCACAAATTAACTTTTCCCAGATCTTAAAACACAATCTTTATCAAGGTTAAATTATGGAAACATACCCATTTTAACCAGTTCTACATTTTTCTATTTCTCATAGTCTTCCCTCTACGCTTTCATAATTATTTATGATAACGATGAATGCACTGAAACCGGAGACAAAATAGAGTAATTTCCTACACCAATAACTTATTAGACAAAATTCATCAAACCATTAATCTAGGGATCATGTTCTAAATGTAACATGGTTAATGATGAATGATGTTTTGGAATCATGGAATCTTCCAATTTGCTTGCTTTTCCTGGATGGTAATTAATCGGGGATCATAATCCTTTATTAGTTCCAGCCATCTTATTTGCCTCATGTTTAATTCCTTCTGAGTGAATATATACTTCAGACTTTATTTTCGGTATATATTTCACATTTGGCTCTGTATAAATGATGCCTTCAAATTTTCAATGAAAAATACATAGCTTCCAATTCAAAATCATATGTGGGATAATTAAACTCATGAGGTTTTAATTGTCTTGAAGAATACACAATTACTTGATCATTCTGCATCAAAACACAACCAATTCCCTTCAAAGAAGAATCACTGTAGATTACAAACTCACCATTTTGGGAAGGTAATGAAAAAACTAGAGCATTCACCAATCTCTTCTACAGTTCTTGAAAAAAAAACATCACATTATTTTATCCAAATATATTTAACCCCTTTTCGTGTTAACTTAGTTATTTGGCTAGATAACTGTGCAATGTTCTTAACAAACTGTCAACAATAATGTGGTAACCCAAAAAAATACAAATATCTATAACATTTGTAGGTCTTGTCCATTCATCAACCACTATTTTTTTGGAAGTATCAACTATTATTCCATCCTTATTTATGATGTCCCCAGAAAAGAAATATGTTGCAACCAAAAATCACACTTGCTGAATTTTCCATGCAAATTCTTTTCTTATATGGTTTTTTTTAAAAACCCTTATATGTTTTTCATGCTCCTCTATATTTTTTGAAAATAGAAGAATGTCATAAATAAACACAACCACAAACTTATCCAAGAACTAACAAAATATTATATTCATTAGATTCATTAATACAGTCGGTGCATTAGTAAATCCAAATGGCATAACAACAAAATCAAAATTCCCATATCTAGAACAAAAGGCTGTTTTTGGGATTTCATCCTCCATCACATTCAGCTAATGGTATCTAGAGGTCAAGTCAATCCTGTAAACGTACTGATATCCCTAGAGCGGATCAAATAAGTCATCGATATGTGGAAAATTATACTTGTTTTTAATAGTGTTGTTATTCAAAGATCTATAATCAATGAAAACTATCTTGTATCTATCTTTATTTTTTAACGAATAAAACAGGAGCACCCCATGGTGAAGTTCTAGGATGAATAAAGCATTTATCAAGAAAATCCTACAACTGATTCTTCAATTCAAGAAGTTCTATTTGAGCCATACGATATGGAGGTATTGAAATTGGTATATAATCAAGAACTAAGTCAATTGTGAATTCAACTCCTCGATCAGGTATGACACTGGGTAACTAATCAAGAAAAAAATCAAGGTATTCATTTACCACAAGAACATCATCAATCTAAATAGTTCCCTTGTTTTCAACAATACGAGAAAGATAACATTCATTTCTATCTTTCAACAGTTTCTCATATCCCAGATATGTTATCAATTCTATGGGTTCGTTCTTATATATAAACTAAAAATATTTCTAGAAAAACAAATTCTTTAGCCCTACAGTCAATCTTAGAATGAAAAAAAGATATCCAATACATTCATAGAATAACATCAAACTCAACTAAGGGTAAAAAAAAGGTTTTCATGTAAATTCTTTCCACAGACCACAATAGAAATATTTTTATAATAATTCATTTCTTTAATATTTCCCCTTGGTGTTTTAAAAACATGTTCTAGACTTATTGGATGAGGTGATTTTTCCAATTTAACAAAAAATTCCCCAGAGATGAAGGAATGTGTAGACCCCGTATCAAACAAAACATTAGAAAAATATGAGTAAAAAAACAAAGTACTGAATACAACTTCGTTGGATTTCTCAACATCTGCTAACATAGTCCCAAAATATCTCACTACACCTTTCTGCTTATAGTATGGAATATTTGCATCATTTGGATCTCTCTTTGGGCATACATTTTCATACTGACCCATCTCACCACATTTAAAACACTTAAAATTTTCTTATTAGGATTAGTCTTAGGATCATTTTCATTACAATCTCGTGCCATATGTCCAAACATACCACCTTTAAAACACTTCCTAGTTTTGGTAAGACATTCCCTAGAGTGGTTCTTTCCACACATTTCACAAACCAGAAAATAGATTTTCTTACCATCAGATTACATTTATTGATTCTTACCCATCACATTCCATCTAGGACTATAATTCTCCTTGTTTCCAAAATGCAAATGATAATCAGCAAACTCCATCTCTACCCACTCAACACATCGAATAAGATTCTCATAACTATGGAACTCACGGGGGTCCAATGCCCTTCGATACCTTGGATTCAGTCCTGAGTAAAAGAGCTTGATTTTAATATCAAGATCTAGAATATGATTTGGATCATACCTCGTTAGTCGGCTGATGTTCAATTTATACACAACCACTGAATATTCCGCCTTCTATTTCAATTAATGGAATTTATTCTCTATCCTCTGTCGCACCACCTTAGGAAAATATTTTTCAAGGAAAATACTTTTAAATTCATCCCACTCTAAGGCATCAAAATATTATCTATCCCTGATATTCCTTACCATTGACCACCACTAATCAGATTCACCTTTAAAACGGAAAATAGAAAGACTTACCTTTTGATTATCTAAACATCCAATAACATCGAATATCATTTCAAATTCTTTGATCCACACTTCATCTGCTATTGGGTCAGAAGATTTATTGAAAGAAAGAGGGTGTTGTCTCGTGAAATGTTCCAATATAGTCATGTTACATTGTGGTAACTCTAGTTTTTCTCTTTCATGGATTCCACCACCATGTATTTCATGCATTATCTAATCCATTAATTTCACGAACTGCTCGGTTCCAATCCAAAACATTATGAGATGCAGATTCCGAAGGATGTCATTCTGTTGGTGCCTCTCCTCTTCATCTTCCCGATTCCTTCTACGGACAACCATTCTGAAAAAAAATATCTTAGTAGAAGAAACATGGTAATATTTAAATGCAATATCATATCAAATTTACCCTAGAGGAAAAAACATTTATAGTAATATATTAACATCATCCTAGCACCAAATTATATCTAAACCATCCTCTAATACCTATTATAAGGACATGTCCTTATTAAATTACATAATCTTGAATTTTGCCATAAAATCCCTTCAATTCACATTGAAGATATTTTCATGTTTAGATCTTTAGAGAAATGATACATAATACATTCATAAAATTACAAATTATTACAGAGTGGATACTATAAAAACAGTATTCATTTCTTGCAAAATATAAATATTTTCACAAAAA
Source organism: Viscum album (assembly GCA_963277665.1). NCBI lineage: Eukaryota > Viridiplantae > Streptophyta > Magnoliopsida > Santalales > Viscaceae > Viscum > Viscum album. The sequence goes on along the minus strand of OY728135.1, from coordinate 367,478,763 downwards.
ACATGATTTCTTTGACAAATGTTAAAATATTTAACTTCGATTCCTTATTTTTCTAACAAAACCTTATAACCTGTGAAAATAATTTTAAAGCATGGGATGATCACAAAAGCTAAGTAAGGGATATAAAAAATAGTAAACAACACATTAGTCCATGAACACTTGGAATGTATGAAATCATTTTCAATAGACACTCTTCTCACCCATATATAATTACTTCATCAAACATGAGATTTAAAAAAGATCCACACAAAACATAGGAACATAAATTTTACCATAACGGTTTCTTGGGTAATTATATACATAATTTTGAAACCTTCTCGAATATATTGAAATTTGTAACCCTCACGACTACCATACAATTTGTGTAACCATCAAAGTTACACTTAGAGTAACCATACGACCAACCTCCAACATACACATACACAATGAATTTTAGGGATATATAGGTCCCACCCTTCTTCATAAACAATTACCAAAAACCATAACACAATCATACAACATGAATAATTTCATAAAAACATTTCTTTTGAACATTATAAAACTGAATTAGAAAAAAAGATTTTAAAATAAAAATCCCCTTAAAAATATCATATAATTAATGTGGGATTATTAGAGTGGATGGAATATATATAAAAACTATAAATACACTTAATTAAACATAATATAACATAACTCATCACACAAACAATTTTAATACCACATAAATAAGGATGTAGAATGTTAATGCAAAAATGGAAATCAGGTTACGAATTCCCTTAATCAGGTTTGTATTACTTCCAAATTGTTTAAAAATAATTTATAATCATTAAAAGATTGTTATTAATATCTTATAGAAACATATAAGTCTTTATAATACATTATATGATCATTTCATTACATAATTTCTTCCTTTAATTGTTAGTATTTGTTTCCTTTCATGATTTTCATGATCGGTTCATGATGGATTGTTCTTATCGTTGGAAGTGAAACTCCAGAATTGGAATGGTGTAGTATTTAAATATCTCCATAACCATAAATTATACCATTTATCATTTTTAATTCTTTCATGAGGATGATTTATAAGTTAAAACATTAATGATATTCGTTAAATCATTTTAGTGGTTCTTGGATAACAATGGCAGCATTTTGATTTATAAATTAAAACCTTGTGTTCAAAAGAATTATAGAACCATGGATGAGACATAATACATATATTATAACTTGATTCAACCATAAAAATTGTTTCATGGGCATCCTTTAATAAATTAAATCATAATGAAATCACAACGTCCACGATGTTGGTAATTCGACACATCACAGACAATGTTTTTAATTCCTTGAATAAGTGGGGGAGGAGAAGAAGGTTGATGAGGAATTTTCCATGAACAATAGAAATTACGGATTATACATGATTTTGGAGCTTTAATGACACTTGGGTAATAGGAGGTGAGAAAATAATATGAAAATAAATGAACCCAATATATATGAAAAAATGAAAAATCTCTCACGAAAAATCGGAAGCGTAACGATGTCACTTAAAACTTCATGAAATAGTTTAATGAGAGAAAGAGGGTATCTAATCAATATTAAAGAATATGGTAATTAAGGGTTATATGTAATGAAATATACCAACATAATCTAAATAAAATTAAAAACTATAACATAAAATGAAAGATAGTAAGGAAAACAAAAGAGGATGAAAACCCCTTGATCTCTTCTGCTAGAGATCCTTCTTAAGGCTTTGGGTTTTGGTCTTTAGGTGTGACCAGATGCTCTAGAAAGTGGGTAAGGTCCTCAGGAAGACTGTTTGGCAGAACATTGGTAAGGATCAAAGCTTGAAAGGTGTCATAGGAAGAGGGTAATGAGGGTGACATTTATAGTGGAGGAGAGGGAGTATAATTCATTATTTTAATCATTATTATTATATTTATTCTCAAGACTATGAATAGTCTTATTTAATGTGACCCAAAATTGTAATATTGGAATTTGAGTTTGAACCAAGTGGTATTACAATACTTATGATGTCATAAATAATGTATTTAACTGATAGTTTTAATATACGGTATTTTATCGTATTTCACAATTCATAAAAAATTCATGATTTTCAAAAAAATCACAAAAATTCACCCTTACCATTTATCAATGTGTAGAATTCAAAAATGAACTCCATTTTTTGAAAATAAATTTTTAAATATTATTAATTTACTTTTTTAAATAAAATCAATCTTAATTAAAAAATTAACAGTTTTAATTCTATAACTACAATTATATCGCAGTGAAAAATTAATCAAGATGTCATTATCTTAAACACTTAAGAAAATAAAATAATAATAAAATTATATATTCATTAGGGTCATATTACTATTCATATTATTATTCATAAGGGTATGTTATTATTCACCAAAAAACATGCTGGTTCCATCAAAATCCAAATAACTTACTAAACACAATGGTAAATGACCTTTTTTTCAAAAATCAAAATATAGAAGTGGAAAAATAATTTTTAATGGCTAGTTATAAGTATCTACTTATAATAATGTTTCATGCAATTCCATTTATTTTTTGAAAACCTTTGGCTGTTAGATAAGTGGTGGAGCATTCTTTATTAGCAAGAAGTGTGTGGGATGGTTAAGTAAGAAACAAGAAAGAAATTATCTCATACTTCTGAAGCTGATTATATATCTTCAACAATGGATTTCACGCAACAATTGTGGATGAAGAAACAACTGACCGATATTGGTGATGATGTGAAACAATCTATAGTGATTCAATGTGATAACAATAGTGAAATTGATCTTACAAAAATCATATTCATCATTTTCGTAAGTAATATATAGAAATAAAATATCAATTCCTCAAGAAAAAAGATGAACAATGATTTATTAAAATTGATCCTGTGGGAACTATTGACCAAGTAGTTGATATTCTGACCAAGCCCTTGGTAACTGCTATTTCCGAGATGCATCGGTTGATCTTTGGTGTTCATCCACCTCCTAGTTCATTAGGAGGTCATGGGATTCCACTCTCCCTTGTTGAATTAACTATTTTAATCTATTTTTTGTTGTGATGCAGGTTTGTGAGGGAGATAAGATCTAGGGTGAGTGTGTTTTGAGCTCTATAATGTGAAATTACTGGCCTTTGGGTTAATTTAAAATGGAATATAATGGATGTATTCAATGGTACAAAGGTTATGAGCATACAATTCAAGTCATGTAATGCTTTTTTGACACGGTCTGACAATTTTGGGCATGTAATTCTTTTATGACATAGTCATAAAATAGATTAGACATAATTAAGCATTCCAAAACATGAGAACCAAATTCATGTTTCCCCTCTTGTTTTCTAAACCAATCATTCCTCAGGTAGACCTATAGTGTTGGTTGAGTTGATTCTTGCATATCAGGTTTTAATAGTGGTTGGTTCTCTATTGTATTTACCTGCAGATTTCCAACAAACCCAAAATCGAGAGATTGTTTGAACCAAGGTTGTTCTTTTCTATAAACTAAGTATGGTTTATCTTTTTTGTCAATACTCTCATAAGTTATTATGGATATTTCAAGAAAAAAGATAATATTGTTCAAGATGAAAGTATTATTGATTTTCGCATCATTTTCCAATGTTTTCAAAACATTTGCGGTCTAAAATTTGCAGAATGGAAAGCATTGTGAAAAGTGTTTTTTCTGAAGGCCTTATGAAAATTTGGTGAAGGAGTTAGTATCAAAATGTTGGGATACATGAATTGTGTTTCAAAAATGATTAATGAATTTTGATGATATGACATGCGATTGTTCTGAGCATCGTGATCGGTGACAGTGATATCTGTGGTTATGAGAGTTAGATCATTACGAAGGTTTGAAGGGTTTGACCAAGAGCTTCATGAAATAAAAAAATTTCCGTGGTGATTTGTGAAAGGAGAAGTGACTTGAATATGTTTTTGGCTGATCTGAAAAAAATTCCCCAGAGGGAGTTGAGATTTACGATTGGCCAAGCCTATAAACAATATGCTACCCCTCTTCTTTCATCACGAATATTTTATAAAAAATCCAGAATCACACTTGTTTCACAAAGAAAGGGGTACTATGTGAAACTAGTTTCTCAAAAATATCTTAAGTTTTGGGAAATAACTAGTTTTGTCTTGACTGAATTCAATACTTCTATGTATTGGGTGCTTCGTCGAGATGGGATGTTCCTTGTTATCTTAGTGAATTTCCCGGAGGAAGGTTGTTTCACGAAGGAAGTGCTCTTCATGATGGAAGGTTATTCCACAAAGATGAAGGGTCTGTATAAATTGGTGGGATTTTAAATGTAGTTTTCTTTGAAACGTAGTGATCTTTGAGAATTATTGTTCTTTGAAAAGTAGTGAGCATTTTAATGGAAGGAGAATTGTGAAGAAGGAGATTTGTGAAGGATATTTCTAAAGGAGTTTTTGTGACATGTGGTTTTTTAATATATGTTTTAAGTGAACTTTTTATCTAGTGTGCATCAAAGTAGGATTTTGATGTAGGTAGAGTCCCATTCTAGAAAGAGTCAAAAAATATTTAATTCCAAATCATTGAAGCGACCTTCAAGTTGATAAACTGTGGTAGACGTATCTCAAAGTAGTGAGATTGGGGGAGTCTACAGAAGTGTTTCAAGGGATGCAGTGAGTTATTCCTAAACATTGTAATAGCAGTGTACCTAGCACAAAGTGACTATGTATAAACCAATGTATTCCACAAAAAGTGAAGATTAGTGGATTTTGGTATGCCCCAAACACTTTCAGTATATGCTCCATGGATGTATCCCTTAGTGGTGAACCAAGTAAAAGTGTTGTGTTTTCTATATTTATGTGATTTTTTTATTACTGTTCTAATCCATCATACAAAATTATTGTGTTACTACCAACATGGGAACAAGATTCATCATGTAAAAGGAAAAAATATGACACCCTAATTCATCCATCCCCTCATAGGGTGTTCTTCGGTCCTTTAATACTGTTCATGTGTCATTTTTCATATGAGAAAGAAAATAGGAAAATAAGGGAGAAACCACTTTAAATCAAGACATGTAAAATTGTTAAATTACACATTAAATTTAATAAATTTAGGAAATATGGTTTACCCTACATGTTCAAAAATAGTTTTCTATACAACCAAAATGTAAATGTATCTTACATAATTAATCTTAATCCTAGAATTGTTCACTCTAAACTATTAGAGCTCTATTAATACCAAACTATTCACATTCAAAATGATATGAAAATAACGCATACATAAAGGTGACCAAACCATCTATGTAAAGATAAATTTTCATAGTTATTCAAGACTTCTATAGAAGGAAGTCCCTACATAATTTTCATCAAAAAGATTGAAAAAACAATGTAGTGACCATGGGAAAACTGTTCATATAATAATTTTCAAAAAATATATTAAAACAAAATAAAAAAATCTGTCAAAATTTAAATTAACAAAAAAATAATATAATTACCTATTAAAATAAAAAACATTGATATATGGGTGTGACAATTCTCCCCACATACCACCTTATCCCCCTAAAAATTCATTTGTTAATGTAGATGGTAAAAAAACTCCAACATCTATACAAGAGGTTGGTGAGTTTTTGAAAACTGTGAAGGGTCTTACACAAAGAGAAACACTTCACATACTCAATTACTTAAATAATGGGAAACATATTTTGTTTCACTAAGTAAAATTCCATTCATCACCAATATATATGAAAATATAGAATATTTCATACCAACTATATGCCTCCACACCATTTATAATTTCTCTAAAATGGTAAATATAATTGACACTCTCTTAAAGAAACCATAAAGTAGAAAAGTTTCTAATTAATAAAGGTTAATTAAATCATATCCAAAATAACCACATAATTCCATCAACTATAGCATGAAACCAAAGAACTATATCAATTCGATGAAAATAAATACTTCCAAGGAATATCCAAAACTCAAAAATTTAGTCATCAAATACACAAACTCCTATATCACCAAAAGGGAAAGGTATCTCTATCAAAACATTTCTCAATAAGAAATTGTATGGGTCTATACATTTGGTCATGGGATGAATATAAGAGACATATATAAACACATACCTAGGACACCATATCATGGAGAACCCAACAATAACTTAATAGAATCTATCCAATGCATAAAATAAAATTGGCTCCACGTCCATACAAGTCACCAAAACACACACAATAGAGACTCGCCCATGTTCAGTCCATTAAAATATGACAAATTCAAATCATGGAAACTTATTAAAGAGGCATAGGGAAAACCACCATAGTACACACCTTTAAAATGATAAACCACAAAACAACTACGTATATATACATAAATAAAATCCCATAAACGTTTATCCACTCTAAACCCCATGAGAAAAAAATCCCAAATAATTAATATACAAAAACAATTCAGTAAAACTCAACTCACTATATTCATAAAAATGATAAAACCATTCTACAATCCCATAATGGATTTAATCACCAAATAATATAGGAAAATGACTTATTATGTCTTATTTTATTTTTACTCCACTACATTATTCAAAATCGAGAAAAATAATTACACTGTGAGAAATAAACTTAAATGAAATAAGTATTTATCATTCAACTAATCCAAAAAATAGCCTTCAATATTATCTCAATACCTTTCTTGGAGACCTGACCAAATAACCTAAAACATGAATCAAACTTATTCATGTTTTCCAACCAAACAAAATAGTCATAATGTACTCTAAGGGTAAAAATCCGAATATAGAATCCCCTAGGGAAAATATACAATAAAATGTATTTAAAACATCATTTACTTCAAATAAAACAAAACATTAAAGGGTTTTTAAATTCATTTCTCAAATGCATAAATAGTTTTTAAAAAACTGATCCTTTTTGAAAACATTTCATTCTATTTAAATAATTCGAAAAATCATTTCCCTCAAAATAACAATATTTCAAAAAGATTCTACAAAAACCCATATTATTTAAAAAAATACACTTTTCATTTGAAATCATTCTCATAAATTTTAAAAACATCATCCAAATTTTACAAAAAAATCATCCACATCTAAAACATTTCAAATTAAAAAAAACTCTTTCAAAAAACTAATACACATAGTTTTAAAATACACCACACTTCCTAAATCCTTTTTTAATTTAAAAACTAAATTATAAAAATAAAAATGAAATTATATGTGAAAAAATAGTTAAAATATTTCATAATAATTAAAATTATTTTATTCCCATGTAAAATATTATTTAATAAAAAAATAACTTCATAAAAATTAATTTTCCATTTGAAAATAAATTTTCAAAACACAAAACCAACCTTGTCACACAAAAATCCAAACAGCATCACCGAATGTATCTATAAAAAATAATCCAAATATATCATACCACCATAAAACCTCTTTACTAATCCACCTACCAATGTAAGGAACCATTAGGGTCATCTTGAAATTAATGGGAGACAGAACATCAAATTCATAAAGAATGCATAATTTTATAGGGTTTGATGGCATGAGTTTGTGAATCATGCACCAACCATGAAAAAAATGGTAATGTATAAATACCGAATTATAATTGGATCAATATGGTTTTAAAATCATTGTGGGATAATATTAAATCGTCGGATCATCAGCTATTTCCACCCTGAAATATCAAAGCATCCCTAAAGTCACCAATATACTCAATGGGAATAAAAATAATAGAATATCAAATGAAAAAAAATAAGATTAATAAAAAACAGGAAAATCAATATTATAACCCAAAATACATTTATTAACTCATGTTTTATGATGAGAGTGATCACATTACAGTCTACCCTAACCTACCACTTGAGTTCTGACACTCTGGCCTCCATAGTACCTAACACCCCAAATAACAAAAGGGGTCTTCTATAACCTAGTCAATTAAGAAATATAGAATATAATACAATATTTTATGATTTAGAATGGTTTGATCCAACACATCACTTGAACTATCTACCTCAATTTCATAAATGGACTTCCCAATCCATATATGTTTGAATCTAATTCATGGGTATCAACCAAAAAATATTAAGAATAATTTCACCCATTGAACCAATTATTCACAATTATGATCCAAAAAGTAATCCATCTTTACCTATCTCGGCATTGGGTGTCCATGCTAATAAGATAAAAAGAAATTGTACAAATGCAATAACTAATAATATTATGTCATAATAAAAATAATAATACCAAATCATAAACAGTATCCCCGAATAAGCTAAATATAAATAAAGAATCTAAAGATTCAAAATAAACCATATGAAAGGTTATGTAATACATTTTAAATACATGAATTATCCCAAAATAAACAAACCATGTCATCAATAACCATCTCCTCATGACCCATAATCATTCAACATGTACCAATATCATTCATAAACGGTCCAACATGATCATAACACTTTTAAAATCATTACCAAAGAACCTTAGAGATAATATAAGAGTTTCACACATTCAATGGTGTATGTAGGTTATGAATAAAACACACCTAGTTATATCAAAAAATATTTTGATTTATTTCCTTTTAGAAGGCCATTTCACATATACTAGATTAAAATATAAATATTAAATCATTTTTCCTCATAAAAGGTTAACAAAAACATGTAACATTCTAGGATTACATTTATCAATGCCCCACCTTCTTAGATAAATTAATTTAGGAATCAAAAACTTCTTCATTTAAATGGTTTTAAATCATGGAAAGAAAATCCTATTATAAATTCAATAAAAATATTAAAAATTCCCTTTTACATTCCCAATTATTTTCTAAAACTATGTTTTATTAAAAAAAATCACTATCCACATTAAGTCTCTTTTTATGATGTATTTCACAAATAAATTTGGATTTTGAATGGTAATAAAAAAGATCCTGAACATGATCATGCATTGAGATTCTAATATAGCATAAGAGGATTAAAAAAATTGTTCCATGGAAAATTTAAATACATAATACAAAGAAGGTAAAAGTAATCCCCTAAAAAAATACTCAAGAGGTAACAAGTAATCATGGAAAACAGACTAGTCTCCAACATGTACAATAATAGTCTTGGTCTCCTATAGCCAAATATATCTAGGGACCCCAAAATGATACCATAAAATAACTCTCATAACACATTTGGGTCACTAAGAGAAATCTAAACCCATAATAAGTTCTACACTCCTAGGTAACTAGCTTGTGGGTGCACAACTAGATAGAGTAAAATGCATCTATACCTTCCACACTGCTACCAAGGTTTGAATGATATATCACAATGGAGGTTAACTAAATAAAATTCCAAAAAATCATCAAATTTTTAGAATAAAAAATTTATGGTAAATCACATATGACATCCTACACCCTTTTAAGAAACATGAAATTTCCATATCTAAACATAAGAATCACATAATGGTGAATCAATATAAAACATCATGTATGGGAAGATAGTTTTCTTCACAAGTGCATCAATCAAAAGATCCTCAATCAAGGGGTTTATATATTTTAAAGAAAATTTATAAAATTGTTCTAATATTGAATTTAAAATAGAGTTTATACACCAATCCATTTCATAAAATTTGAAATCCCTATTCAAAATAACCTTTCAAACTAAATCATTGGAAATACACTTTCAAAACTATATAAAATATAGAACTGTATTGGAAAAAATAAGAAAAAACATGTTTTGACAAATTTTGACCCAAATTGGGATAGACACCCATAGATATATCATTACATTTAAAATAATCTTATTATTACTTTATAAATTATTGGAATCTTAAAAAATCCTTAAAATACCAAGGAAAACCCTTAAATTTCATTTATCCAAGTTGTACCACCATTTAAAATTTACAAAATAAGTAAATTCTATAACATATAGGATAAAATTCAATGTAAAAAACATTATAAAACCTTAATAATTTTCATCACATATCTATTAATGTAAATTCAAAAAACAAATCTTTAAATGGGGTGGAACCATTATGAAACCATTACAAAATAAATCTCCTCCTATAGTGGATCCTCATCCTAGAAATGGTGCACCCTCCATGGGACATTCCTAAAAATAAATCTTATTTGAACCCACCCTAAAACATAGACTTTTATAGATAGTCCCATTATGGTTTGTAAGAGATATTCATTATAAGAGAAATTAGAGGTAAAATAGGATGGAGGAAGAAGAATAATAGATGAGGGATTACTATGGAGAAAGATCTTTAAATTTAGGGGGGGAGGCCACAAAGTCGAAGATGGAAGGGGGTTCCATTAAAGTTCCTTAGGTTGGATAATAAAGATTAGATTAAAATAAAGGAATCCCCTTAAAGTCGAGAGATGGTGAATTGTTAAATTACCCTTTAAATGAAACACATGCTGACTATAGGGTATGGAAGCATAGTTTATCAAACCCTAAAACAACTATGAAAAACAACTCTCTTAATCTATATAACACCTTAAATGTTTATTGTATGGTTTACTATAACCATCAATAAATTTTATACCAGACAACCCCATTATAAAGGTACCGTGCAAAGTTACTCTTAGGCCTCACGAGGTTCAATCTAGACCAAGTGAGTCCAGTGGAGACCAGACTACAAAATTTTAAATTGAATATAAAAACCCATATATGTAAATGTGATCATAGTGTATCCATAATGGTAACATTTATGGACTATAAAACCATGCGAAAAATGAAATATGAATTTAATATTAATCTACAGGGTTTACCAAACCATTTAGTGATCATGTAGAAATAATATAGAGAGAAAAAATCTCAAATTTTAGAATAAAAATAAAAAAGTATAAAAAATATAAATTTTCCCTGAAATAAGAATAAATAATATTGATAAAAGATAAGTGGGTGTCAAATTTCATAAATACATTGATCCCTCGCATGTGTTTCATCTTATAAAACATTTTTAATGATAAATGATATGTCACATCTTAATGATTACCTTTAATATTCCAATTTCATTCCAATGTAATGTAATATTACTATATAACATGCCTTATGATATCTAAAAACAAGGCATTTTATATTCCTAGTGTTTCATGCATTACATACCATATAACATGATCATATTATATACCAAAACATGGGCCAATGTGCATCAAATATGCATGATCTTTAGGAAGTATCTCCACTATTTGGTTATATTTTATATTTTTCTAACATAATTTATACATTATCAACATAAAATTAGATTAAATATCATGGAATATGTAAAATAACCAATTTCAAAGGAATTAAGAATTATACACATCATAAAAATATATTCTTTTTCCTTAACATTTAATCTAATAGATATTTATTCTATGTTACATTGGTAAAAATTCTTTCTTTAACTAATTTATCTTATATTTTTCAATATTATATCAATGTATATACTTTGGATTGGTCTAATAAACCTCATAGATCCAACATATTTGGTTTTAATCTATATAAATTGGGTCTCTAAATTAAATAATTATTATTGAAATATATTTTTTAACATAGTCTTAATAAACATAAAAACAAAGATCTTTTTTAATAATATATTAATATATTTTACGTTAAAATCATAATTCTCTCACAAAGCTCATGTTGACACCAGGATTACATTTATGGCCTTATAAAAAGGATATATTTTGATCTTGTTACTTCCTCCAACCCATAAATGGATCTCTATAACTTAAATATCTAATTCACATCCTTAAATTTCTAAAACCCATCTTATTGTGTTATATAGAAATATTCCACAAGGTTTTCATTAAGCAAGGTGGTATTGAAATCCATTTTCCAAATTTCATAATGATTGAAATATATTATGGTAAATATAATATTAATGGATTTTAGCATACTGATTGGTGGAAAAGGTATTTTATAATATACGACTTAATGGTTCTTGAGAACTTCAATAACAAATAATTCTATATAGGTACAAAATTTATCATCAATGTCCAATTTCTCCTTGAATTCCCCCAAACATCGTTACATCAACCATAGAAACAACCAAAATATATAATTGGATTTTGGCACATGGAATTAATTTCATATCTCATATCAAATTTCTAATTTTATCCTATCTCCATTTACAACCTTCTTATGTGATAAGTATTCTTTATTATTATTAAATATAATATCACCTAACTTAGTGATTATAAAACCTCATTTTTTTTATATTTCCTTAAATTCATGTGTCTCTAAAATCAATAGTCACTTTATGTCATGTGATGTTTATTTTCTTATGAAAACTTATATTCATCTATATCAGTAACTTTATTGAATTGTTTCTTTCTCCCACTATATAAAATAGATATACTTCCCCCATATATAAATATAGTCCATTACTTGACGAATAACTTTTCAATATTTAAGATAATTATATCCTTTGTAATTAAATATAATTAATTTTGATTCACTTTTTTTCTTGATGTATGTTTATAGCTAAATTATCCTTTGACTCTTGTTTTTCATCTAAATACATGATTCAGTGAACAAATATATTTCATTAATGTTATAAATTACATGATATCTATCAATCATGGTAGTTGGTATACAGTTAGGTGTCAAAAGTTAAATTTTTAAAATATATCTCCTAAAGAATAATGAAACACTTACAATACCTATAACTCTCATTATTGATTCTCCCTTTACTAAAATTATCACAATTATTTACATATGGAAATGTGATTTTAGGAATTACTCCACTCTAAATTATAATGACTGATGAATGTTTTGTTATGATGTTGTGAGACTAAATGAGCTTGAGATTATCTTATTGTTTCCAAGAATATTCTTAACATCACTGAACATTACTAAAATCTCTTTAATGAATCTCATAAAGTATATGAATTTTCCATTAACATAGACTTATAAAATTTTAAATATAAATTACAAAATTGATTCTATAAGATTTCTTGATTTATCTCCTTTAATTTCAAATGGTTTATTTTCATTAAAATATAACAAGTAAATATGTTAAATACTAAATATTTTTTATGCTTGAAAGAGTCTAAAAACTGGTATGGGAATATACTAATCATCTACCTATATTTTTATTATAGGAATAGTTAAATTTCCACTGCTATGTGTTATTTTAGAAATATATTTTATTTTCATCATTGATTTTTGATATTTAATATATGTAATTCTTGTTCAATTAAACTATGAATCAAGTATAGTATACCATAAAATCATTAACTTTGATACATGGTGTAATGTATCATTTTATCTAGAATTGGATACTAAGATTAATGTTTTTGTGACAGATTATAAAAAATAATGGATTTATGAGAATCAATCCACATGTAAATGTCAAGTTCTGATCTTCAATTATCTAACCTAGTAATCATGCTACATAATATATTTTAATGTTAACCTTACCTCCTATAATATTTATATTCTTCATTTTTTTCTTTATTAGGATAGAAATATATAATTACCATACAATATTTATTACCCAAGTAGTAAAATATAAATATATAATTAAATTATGAATATACCAAAAGTAAAAAAAAATCCTTATTTTCACATTAATTCATTATAATTATTTCTCCAGTGACTATTCTTTCTATATGTGAATAAGATATTATCGTTTTTGTTTCCTTCCTTATAAATCTTTTGTTTGTTTTATGGACTATAAAAAGGATCCACTAACCCTTAAATATTTATAATATTTTCAACATTTCTCAAAACCTTTCTCAACATAAAGGGTGGAGAACCATTTTCTAATCAATCCTAATTAACTTCATAAACCATAAAAAATATTCTTGAGTGGATTATCCATACTGTTCTTTTTATATCTTTATTGAACATGGTGAGTCAAGGTGGTAGGGCTTATAATATGTGATTGATGAATAATTTCTCATCCATAAGAAAACCCATCATATAAATCTAATTAAAATACTCCATCATGATGATTACTTGATCATTAGCTATGTAACTATCTTCCAATTTTCACTTGAACATTTTAGGGTAATTGTAATTTCTAATTTTCTATCATTCTCATTTTAATGTTCTTATAGATGGGTTACCTTGGTGTATCTACCCAGGTCCTTATAATGTATCTTTAACTAAAAAAATAGATTATAACATGATCTAATGCATTTTTGAAGAATCATATATGAGCTCATATAGGTATCCTTATCATTCATAGTTTCTCTCCGAGGTGGTTAATTAGGAATATGGTATTCCATTACATAATACACATTTTTTTATCGTAGTTAGATGCACAAGATCTTATACTACTCTTAGAATTTTGTGATATTGTGTACAATTTCTTTTTCTGAGAAAAATCAAATAGATTGTATAGTTTTATTTTCCATTTTTCTATAACATTTAAAACATATTTTATCAAGCTATCTTGATTACCGGTTATGAAATAATTAATTAATTAATTAATTATTCTCCAAATATTTATCCAATCCAAATATCCCCTATAGTTGGATTTTAAATATCTTTTATCTATTACATTCTAGGGGAAATGATGTAAATGTAACTTCAAAATACCCAAATAGATTCCTTATCAAATTATTCGAAGGTATTTAGGTAGATATTTGTTTCTTGATAGCATTAACATGTGGCACTAAGATCATTTCAGTAGAATCATTATTCTTAATATCTTAAACTCATATTTCCACAACTCTTTCCTATAAGTTACACCTATTATTACTACGGAAATAAAACCTTGAAAAATACATGGAAAAGTCAACAAGATAATTTCATTAGAACTCTCAGTTAATATAATGTACCTTTAATAGGTTCATTTAAGTACATTAAACTATAGTTGTATTCTAACACATGTGATGGAAGGTGTTTTTGTACATAATATTTTTATTTAGGGGTTATGTTTAACTTGTTTATAAATATTCTTTATTTTATTCTTAACATTTGTTTTTCATATTATATGGATATTAAATGATTAATTTACAATGTCCAATAATATAATTTATACATATTAATTTCATTTAATTTTATCATGGAATTCTTTTTAATTTATTTATCATATGTGATCACGTTTAGTCATCAAAATATATCATTCATCACATAAAAAATAGATAAGTTTTCATTGAAAAATTATAAAAAAGGGTTGATATGATAATGAGATTTAATCTAGGTTTTTGTTTATTGAGTGGTGATAAACAAACCTATACCCTAGAGAAAATAATTATTTTATCCAATTCCTATATAAAGATACATAATTTATTTATTCTATGGTGTATCTCGATGGTTGGACTTATCCAAGATTGTGTCATGAACCACCTCAAATATCTGGTAAATTCATCCTTTTTTAATTTTTAATCTTATAAAAGTTAGGGGAACTATATATTTAAGACTAAAAACATTAATGGTTAGACACACAGACCCATACATAACAAATGGGGGAGGTATGATTCATGGATCTTTCAAAATTAATATAATACTAAATATTATATAAACACATAAAACAAATAATTAAATTAAACAAATAAATCCAAAAACATTACAAGCTAGTCTAAACAAATTATCAATAAAAACATTAAATGGATATGAATTTAGAATTACTATCATATATTTCAATTTTTTTAATTAAGATTAAATTAATAGAATTAATAAATTAATAAAATAATTAGTTAATTAATTCTTTATATTTTTAATCATTCCTAAAAATCCTTGATAGATTAGAATCATACCCTTATTAATTTTCAATAAATAAAATTTAAATTATTTTATTTTTAAACATTATTTTAGTATATTATGTGTACATGGAGGCCACACAGTGTGTATCTTTTTCATAATACTGAAATCTCATTTTTTTTAAAATTAGTATATATACGGTGTGTACTGTCACTCAACATGTCATGCAACACACACTATATATGGTACAAGTAATGTATTGCGTAATTAAATGACATGTAATTCAACATGACTTGTAAAAATATACATGGTGCGTATTTTTAGGGGTCAAAATGTATATTCTTCATGGAATGTATGACCTCACAACCCAACAAACATACAATAATGTTTTTTGTTCACAATTCATGTGATGTACATGATGTTTATAAAAAAATTACACATTTTATAGTTTCAAAATTTAAATGAAATTTAAAACTAATTTTGTTAACCGACATTACATTCTAAAAATATCATTTGACACACCACGCATGGGTTGGCACATGTTATTTGATGTGAACATGCCATCTACACACTCTATAGTCTATGTCTTACTATGTCCCTAGACTGGTAGTCAATATGTTTCTTATAATGATATAATTTTATTAAAAAAATAAATCTTTTTAATACACAAACTTTTAGATCATGTTTTGTTACACATCATGTACACCCACTACATGGAATTTAGTCCCTATCAAACTATGTATCACTCTTACAACCTTAGATTTTATGAAATATTTTTTTTCATATATATTTAATTTCTTTTAGAGCTTACATTACATGGAACACCATTTTTTAACAAACCAAAAAATTATTATGATAATTATTTAAACATAATCTATAAAACCTCTAGATTTTATAAAAAATATATATTCAATAGCTTATACAATACGCAACACCGAGCTTAAAATACCCTCGTAATATATTACAATTATAACCTAGTCATTAAATTGAATGTTATGAATATAACTAACTACTTTATTAAATATATATATATATATATTTCCACATAAATATAAATTATTGGTAAATATGTACTAAATAATCAATCAAGTTATAGTAGAGTAATTTTATTCATCAAAAATATGTTTACTTTAAAAATGTTTTTAAATTATTTTCATGAAAAAATATAATATTTGAAATTTTTAAATTTTAGAATATTTATATGATATAATGGAATAATTTTTTTAATTTATAATATCAAAAATTAATTTGGCTGAAATTTTTGGATTATTCATAAAATATTGATTTGTAAATGAATAGTGATAAATACTAATTTTTCTAGAAATTACATTTATTTTTAATAAATTATGAAATTTAAATGTATAATTATGTTCTAAGTATGATTAAAAGTAAAATAATTAATATTTAATTTTTCTTAATAAGATTAATTTCTTTTGAATCAAATTCATATTGTATTTTAGTATAAGGTTGTCTTGGCATTTAAAATGAAAATTTTCTAAAAAATTGTTTCAATGTGCATATTGTGAATCCTTTTAAATTAATCAAAAAATCACTTATTATAAATTATTTAAATGAAATTTATAGATTATATACCAATAAATATTAATTTTTATTCATACAATTATTATTATTTGTCATATAGTTAATATAAAATTATCTTTTATTTTCAAAATACACTACTAGAAACCCCCCTTTTTCGTCATGTCTGCGAGTTTATTTTTAAATTTATTTTTCACACCTATTTTATTTGAATTTTTCAAAAAATAATCCAAATTTTTAATCATATAAATATATATATATATATATATATATATTATCTATTAATTCCATCATAATATTTTTCCAATATGAATTGTGAAAATAGTAAAAATTATTTACCAGCGTTAAGGTAAAAACAGGTTTATTAAAGGGTTAAAATAAACAATAAGTGTGAAAAAAACCTAAATAATTTTCTAAAAAATATTTTCTTGAGATTTATTGACCTTATAATATATAAGTTTCGATAATTGTATATTTTTTAGCCTATTTGAATGTGAAAAATTCTATTTCACCTTTTTCTTTTCAAAAATTAAAAGTGTTCCACTCACCTCCCTTATAAAAGGTCACACCCTCTCCTCTAGTTTTCAAAACATAAAACCCTTATGGTTTAGAAAAAAATAAAAATAAATTACCAACATCCATTCCCTCATTATATAATTTTTTTTTGGTCAAAAATCAATTCTTGGAATACATTTGGTATAATCTTAATGAGGTGGTCTAAGAATCGGTAAAATCACTAAATATGTGTTTTTTTCATAGTTATTAAACATCATTAAAATATTCTTAAAATATTATCATATGATAAAACCAATAACAACAATATACGGAGATGTTATTATATTAAAGTAATAACCTAAATCTATATCTTCTTCAATCAAATGGAATCTGAAATCATCATTCCTGTGTTTGGCAGATTGCCCTCTTGTGAACTGATAACATTCATCTTTTGTTATTACCTCTAAAATATGTTTTAATTATGGATTTATAGTACTTATATAGTATTTTTGACATATTTATATTTTTAAAGTTATTATATCACAAATTCAGTCTTACAATTCATTCTTTGGGGGATACGATAACAATACTTGTGCGAACGACCGACTACCACCTCATAAAGCGTTGTGATTCTTTTTTCAAAAACAATTTAGATGGAAGGTAATAAAGATAATGTTAATTAATATTTGTGATATAAATCAATTTCATTTCATTAGGTTATATTACTTCTTCATTGTCATTGATATTCAAATATTATGCCTTTAATGAATTTTTATTATATTATGTTATATATAAATTAGTTTAAATTTATTTACGCATGATATTCATATTTTATTAATTGATTAATTCTCACTTCAATGTTATGATAATTATATGTGATTATCATCTCACTTGTTATTTCTGTTAGCCATATAAAATATGAACCACTTATTTATATTTTGTATTGTATATACTACACATTTTAAAAGTAATATAATAAATCCTTAATAAATCATGAAATTTTATGTTTCAATTATTATTATTCTATCTAAGGGTATTTGACTATAAATTTAACTTATGGTAAAGAATTTCATAAAATAATTTATTTTCATTCAGTTTTATTATTATTTTCATCATATTTGATATTCTAATATTTTGTGTGTAATGAATTTCAATTATCTTATGTTATATTTCATATAATTTTATCTGGGTTTTCATTTATACACATATTTTATTAATTTATTAAGTCTCACTTCAATGATATGATCATTGTAAGGGTTTCTCATCTCAAAATTGTTTTCTTTGGGAAATATGTTATGTTATACACCTACCTTATTTTATGAGGTTTATCTACTACCCTTTAACATGTAATATAATGAAAATACATAAATTCATGATATTTATAGTATAAAGTTATTCTTTATATCATGGGGATTAGGATTGTGGAGTTTCCAAAGTGGAAAAGGCTTTATGTTCAATCTATTTTCTTTAGAATTTTTTTTCTTAATAGTTTATTTAAAGGTAATAATATTCTCTTAGTTTATTAAAACAAATATATTTCATTATACTCTAGTTAATAATGTGTTCCATATGTTTCATTTCCATTTCCTGGCTTATTTATTGAGTAAATATTTTGAACGTAATTTTTGAGTGATATCAGCCTAGTATCTTCTTCTAGATTGGGAATCATTCTATTCCATCTCCATGTTTTTTAAAATGTTTTCAAAAATATTATTTTATAAAAATAAATCATTTACTAAATATATTTTACATAATATTTTAACTTATTTAATTTTTTTTAAGAAATAAGACTCTTAAGGTTTTCAAAATTGGTTTGTTTGGAATCCATTTCTGAAAATGTTTTGAAAAATAATGTTAATTTTTAATATTTATTAAAAGAACACATTTTTATATCATAATTTCTAATATTTTCCCTGAATTTTCGTTTATTTGTTTCTATTTTGTTTTCCAAAAAATAGTTAATTTCGAAATTTTCGGTGGTTTTTTTGTTTTTAAATTTTATTTTCAAAGTGAAAAGGATAATTTCCTCAAATATAATTTCAATGATATTTTAAAAGTTCTTCTAATATCAACATTAATAACACTTGTTCTTAATTTTGAAACAATTGGAGTATTTTGTAATAATCTCATCCTCGTTATTTCTTTAGATGGACTAATATTCATTCAGATTTATTGAAATGGAGTTTTTATCTTTTACACAGGTTAAACATTTAAAAAATATATTTTTGTAGAACTCGCTTCTTTTCATTGGGTTAATCATGTTTCATAGATATTTTTATGGGACCTATTTAATATCCATAGGTAAATAAGTTTTCATATGTATTTTTATGGATATCATTTCTTTTTTATTGCTTTGTAATGATTCAATGATATTGTCATTGAAGAAGGTCATTTTACATGGGTAAATTAACATTATTAAAGTAATAATGGATGTTTTATGATTTTTATGATGAAATATAAGATCTATGTACTTTATTCGTGTTGTGGTTCTTTGATATTTATTTTATGGTTTAACCCAATAGCACTGGGTTAGCCCAATATAGATTATAATATGGTCTTGTCCAGATAGTGATGGGTATTTCCAATAAATCTTTTAATATGGGTGTGTCGTCATTTGTGTTCCCAGATAGCACTCTATTGCATTGGGTAATGATTATGTTATCCATATAATTATATTTGAAGTCTTCCATATGGTTATTCCAATTGTAAGGAATATTTAAGGGCTAATTATTGATGATGTCCTAAGATATCAAAACATTTTCATTCCACTTTATATATGTTGTAAATGTTTCCTTTAAGATATATTAGTATCATGTGGATTAGGTTTACTGAATCTGATGTCTATTTCCCTTTTTAAACCCTTATTCAATATTTCTGGAATGATTATTTAAGTATTTATGGGTGCAAGTTCATTTATTATTTGTTCATGCACTCTAATAATCTATTCATAACCTTATGTAGTTTTTATGGTCCCAACCAATATTCAATTTTTAATGATTAAGTTTACCCTTACTAATCATATGATCTCTCCCTTATTAAGTTTCCTTTTCCACAGTTTTCAAGAATTATGTGGAATGAATTATTTCTTGAATGGTTTCCCATGGATAACTGTGATGACTTATTGTTAAATAATAAAAGATGGGCTAAGTGGTAGAAATGGTCATTTAAAAACATGGGTATTATTTTCTTATGATTTTCTTATAATTATCTAAAAAATTAATCCTAAAATGTCCTTTGGTATATAAGTCATCCAATTTTTCATTCACAGTGTTTTTTGTTTCAGATTGAAAATATTAGGACACCTCCATCTATATCAATGATAAAAATATAATATTTTTTATTTTAACATTGAATCTGGGATGTTAGGTTTAAGGCTGTTATATTTGGTAACAAATGAGGTTTTAGATAACATTGGAGATTATGATATTTTCAAATAAGGTAATCTTAAGAGTTATGGTTACCATCACAAGTACATAATATTAATTTTTATCATATGTTCAATGAATTAGACACCCCTTTATAGGTTTTAAGAGATTAGATAATAAATCCAATAATGACACATTAAGATAGGTTTTATTAGGTTGAATAATATGTAAATATTAGGTTTAATGTGAAGTATTATATTACATTTTTCATAAATTTGTTTTAAGGTATTTATAAAAATTATAGATTTTATAATATTAGATAAAGAGGTAATTATGGGAACACATGTTTTATCATATAGATAATTGTGGGATTGTAAAGTGATTTGGTTACAAAGTAATTAATGTTATTTAAGATATAATATCACAATAATTTTGGGCATGTAAGATGAATATTATGATATAACTATTGAGTTTAGAACACTCTTTAGTTTTGAGGTAATTATGGTTATTTGGTATATTGATTCATTAATATATGGAATTATTTATTTTTATCTTCGAAATTAGTATTACATTTTGAAGATTAATGTATTATTTCATCATATAAAGGTTTATTAATGTTGGGAATTATCAAACCATGTGATAATAATTTTTTGAAACTGTCTAAATATAGATACAATAACATTATTATCCCTTTTATGGTTATGTGGTCCATTAAAAGTAGATTTTATTTCATTATAAATCAAATAAAAAATTGTCATGAATACACATATTTGGGAGAAAAATATGAGATTACGATGTAAATTGATAAAAATATTAAATTTATCATCATTTATAAGGAAATCAGGGACCTTTTTCACACCAATTTTGTTTTGGGTTAGTTAAATTTCTCTTAATCATTCAATTTGTTGTCATCAATGGTCTCTACTACTCAATATCATCATTTGGGTATTATGATTTTATTCCATGTTCAAATATTCAATTCTGAAATATTTTTCCTTTTTTTTATCCAACTATGTGTTCAACCAGATGACCATCATACTCCCCTTACCCTTTTATGAATAGGATGTTTTAATAACCATTTTTATGATGTTGGTTAACAACAAAATTGTTTCTAAATAACCAAACATTTATATATAAGTAAATGTTAAAATTTATCTGATGAAATTAATTAAATTTGGGAGAATGTAAAACCCAAGGATTTGAGAATAGGAAAATCCAATCGATAACATATTAGACAAGCAACACCGATCTAAAACGACCTATGAAATATATAACTATTATAACCTAGCAATTAAAATGGTAGGTATAAATATTATTAACAACGTTATGAAATATGTTTATATATATATAAATTTCTTACCAAATATAAATTCTTGATAAATGTTTAGTAAATAATAAAATAGTTTTTAGTAAAGTATTTTTTTCTTCAAAAATATGTTTTCTTAAAAAATGATTTTTATGAATTTTCAGGAATAAAATATTGTAAATAATTTTTTAAATTTAGGAATTTTTTTATAATATTATCATAATTTTTTAAAATATAATATCATAATATTAATTCAGTAATATTTTTAGGTTTTTTAGAGAGTATTGATTTTTTCATTGGATAATGAAAGAAAGCAATTTTCCTAAAAATATCATTTATTTTCAATAAATTATGAAATTTAAAATTCAAAATATGTTTTGAATTTGATTTTAATTAATTTGATTATTTTTTATTTATATTTAATCTACTTATTTTATTTTTAATCAACTTCATATATGATTTTAGTATAAGGTTGTCTTTGGGTTTAAAGTGATATTTTTCTAAAAATTGTTTTAATGTGCATATTGTTTATCCATTCTAATTAATTAAAAAACACTAATTATGAATTATTTAAATGAAATTTAAATATTATATATCAATATATATTAATTCATATACATAAAATTATTATTATTAGTAAAATATTTAATATAAAATCATTTTTTCTTGCCAAATTAACTTCTTGAAACCCCACTTTTTCATCGAGTGTGCGAGTTTAATTTTAAATTAAAATTTACCTCCTCGGTGAGTTTAATTTGTTAAAAAGTATTAAATATTATTATTCATAATTATTTATATTATCTAATAGTTTCAACTTAATTTTTTACCATAATGAATTGTGAAAATAGTAAAACCTATTTACATCGGTTAAGGTAAAAATGGGTTTACCGGGAGTGTTAAACTGAATAGATAAGGGTAAAAATGTCATAAAACATGTATAAATTCTATTTTATACAAATATTTAGACCTTATATTGTATAATAGTTGTTAATAGTTCATTTTATATCCTTTCATCGTCTGAAAAAACATTACACCTTCTTCTTTACAAAAAATATAACTGTGCCACTAACATCACTTATAAATGTCCACCCCTCTACTATTATTCTTCACAAATTAAAACCATTTTAGTTTTGAAAATACCTTCTCAAAAAAAATCCCAATTATATCCCCGAATTCAACAATAATTATTTCATCATATATCAATTCTAGTAATACTTTATGCATAATCCTAACGGGGTGGTCAGAGAAGAGGTAAAATCCCTTTCTATGAGTTTTTTATATATATATTATTAATCCTCATTAAAATATTATTAAATTATATTAATATGATAAAAAACGTATCTTATATAAAAATATATGTTATTATACTAATTTTTTAACCTAAATTTATCTCCCCTTCAATTAAATGGGAGATGAAATTATCATTCGTGTGTACAGTGGACTACAACCTTGTAAACTAATGTCATTTTTTTCTTCATCGACTCTCACAAAATATTATAATGATTAATCTAATGTATATATATATATATATATATAATATTTATAATATATTTTAACTTATAGGAATATTATATCAGATATATCTTCTTAATTTATATCCCATGGGGGATGCGGCAGCGTCGCTCGTCTGTACCATGGATTACCGCCTCCCGAAGCGATGTGATTCATTTATCACAAACACTTTACATGGAACGAAACAAGGATAAATTTAATGAATATATGTGATATAAATGGATTAATAATGATAATAATGACACATTTATCATTTGAAGATATAATATTTCATTTTCTTACTTACACTAAAAATTATAACATCTCTCTTATATGTGTGGACTACCTCCTCCACGAAATAGTGTGATTCATTTTTCATCACCAAATGAAAATAATTATATATATAATTATATAAAAAGAAACAATATGGTGTTTATTATACTATTATAATTATTTAAATATATAATATATATATAATATTTCTGTAATGATCATTGAAAAATTGAAACTTTACTCATGCTGTTGTACAGCCTACAATCTACAAGATCATAACATAGTTCATTTATCATTAAAAATTTTCATGATTAATAAGTATAATTTATGAATAAATATTATAATAAAATATTTATTATCATTATTTAAATGTTTAAATTATGAACACATTGACCATGGTTAAAAAACCAGATACATTTTGAAACAATGTCCTAAACTTTCTCAAAAACACCTGATGTGGTATTAAATAATTAAGTATTCAAATATGTCATTATAAATAAATAAAATTAATTATTTAATTATAATGAGTTAAAACTATAATATAGTATTAATAAATGAAATATTTTATGTAATCATGTTATTCCTAAGTTAAGTTACGAAAAAAGAAATGTCTAGACTCGAGGTAAGGGTTTCTCATCTCACTTTTTATTTCTGTGAGTCATACAAAATATTCAAAAAATTTCTTTATTGTATGGTGTATATGATTCCTATTTTATATGTAATATTATAAATACTTCACACATAATTATATTTTACATTTCAATTTTAATTACATTTTCCAAGGTTATTTGAACTTAAAGATACCATGTAGTAAAGAATTTTATATGTCAATATTTTCATTGGGTTATATCACTTATTCATTTTATTAGATAATATAATGTTACGTGTGAAATGAACTTTGATTGTATTAGGTTTTATTTACACTTATATTAGGTGTATTTTCACTTTATACTCTATTTTTATTCATTGATTAATTCTCACTTCAATGTTGTGATCATCGTAATGATTTATCATCTCACTTTTTATTTCTACGTGACATATGCAATATTCACCACTTGTTTTTATTGTGTGTTGTATATACATAAAATTTTAAAATTTATATCATGAATTAATAATAAATAATTAAATTTTATTTTTCAATTTGAATTAATTTATCTAATGGTATTTTACTTGAATGTTACCAAGTGTTAGATAATTTCATAACTCAATATCTTTTAGTTGTGTAAATTACTTCTTCATTTTATTTGATATTATAATATTATATATGTAATTATTTTCATATATTTTATTTACAATTATTTTATGAGGATTTATTCATTATGCATTTAGTATATTAATTTATTAATTATAACTTCAATTTTAAGATCATTATAAGGGATTCAAGTCTCAATTTTAATATTTGTGATACATGTTCAATATTCACCAATTTTTTATTATATGGTTTATATAATTCACATTTTCTATGTAATATAATTTATAATTCATAAATAATTATATTTTCTATTTTAAATTTCATTATATTATCTGAGGTGGTTTTACTTGAAATTAACGAAATGGTAAAGAATTTCATAACTCAATTTCTTTTTTACTGGGTTATATAACATCTTCATTATCTTAAATATTCTAGGATTATGTGGATAATGAATTTTTATTATCTTATGTAATATTTAATATTATTTTATGTTTATTTAAATTTGATACACATATTTAATTCATTTATTAATTCTCACAACAATGATAGGATCACTTTAAGGTTTTCTCATCTCACATTTTATTTCGGTAAGACGTATTAACTATTAACCACTTGTTTTTATGGTATGGTGTATAAAATGCCCATTTTACATGTAATATAATGAATCCTTAATACATAATTATATTTTAGTATTTAGTTAGAGTTATTTTATGAATGGGGATTTTACATTAAAGTTACCAATTGGTAAATAATTTCATATCTCAATTTATTTTCATTAGGTTGTAACACATATTAATTTTCATTAATATTCTAAGATTATATATAAAAATATATTCGATTATATTATGTTTTATTGCCACTTTATTTTTATGGATTTAAATATGAAGCAAATAGTTTATTTATTGATTAATTCTCACATCAATTTTATGTTCATTGTAATGGTTTCTCGACTCAAATTGTCTTCTTCAGGTTATATGTTTTTTTATACAACTGTATTCTTTTTTGATGAGTGTATAATACCATTTAACAAGTTAAATCATGAAAAATATATGTTCATAATATTTAATGTATTATTTTATTTTATTTTTTCAAGTTGACCATGATTGAGGAGTTACCAAAGTTGAAAAGACTTTATGTTACCATCATTTCTATTTCAAGATTATTTTTTTTCATGGTTCCTTTAAAGGAAATCATATGCTCTTATTTTCTTAAACTGCATATATTTTATTATCCCATAATTGTTAATGTGATTAAGTTGTTTAATTTCCATTTCCTCTATTTTTTATTGAATAAATATCTTGAAAATTATTTGTAAGTGATACATATCTTATAACTTCTTCAAGATTGGGAATATTTCACTTCCATATCCCTATTTTAGAAAATATTTTCAAAAAGGTTATTTTATAAAATTAAAGGATTTTATAAAGATATTTTTAATGATCTTTTAACTTCTTTGAAATGTTTTTTATTTTAAATTTCTTAATCATTTACAAATGAGTTACTTTTGAAACCCTTTTTCAACTTGTTTTTGAAATGAATGTTTATTTTTATAATTTATGGCATAATGTTATTTTCATGTAGTCATATATAATATTTTCTTATAATTTTCCATTTTAAGTTTCTATTTTGGTTTTCAATGAAAAGTATTTTAACAATATTTTGTGAATTTTTAGTCTTTAAAAGTGTTTTTCAAAATGAAAAGTTTATTTTCCTTAAATTTTTTTAATGATCATTTAATGGTATTTTCATTCATCAGTGTCAACAACCCTTATTGTCACTTATACTAAAATGGGAATATTTTTTAATGATAATATCATCTTTATTTCTTAATATGGATTGAAATTTTTTCAATGATACTGACATGTATTTTGTTTTTTTCATATGAAAATCAAGTTTCAAAGAGAATGTTTTGGAACCCATTTCTTTTTCAACTATTAATAATGATTCAAATATATTTTTACGGAACAAATTTCACTTCTATGGGTTAATATTTTTTTAATAAATAGTTTTATAGAACCAATTTTTTTCATCTGTTAATCTTGTTTTAATAAAATTTTCATGGACCCTATTTTTTTCATAGGTTAATCAAGTTATGAAATTAATAATGGTTATTTTATGATTTTTATGATGAAATGTAAGCTCTATATAATTTATTTATTTTTTTGTAATTATAAATAATATAATATTTGTACACAATAATAGTTATGGGTGATGTCAATATAGATTATAAAATGGGTGCACCTAGATAGCATCAGGTGATCCTGATATTTATTATATTATGAGTTCTCCTAGATAACATCATGTGAGCATGATATAGCTTATACTATGGGTGCACCTATATATAGAAACAATTAATTGGTTAATGGTTATGTTTTATAGATAACTATATTTTAATTTTTTCTTATGGTTATTCCTATTTTAAAGGTTATGTAAGGGTTTTATAATGATGATCTCCTGGGATACCAATATAGTTTAATTATTTGTACTAATGGTTATAAATGTTTACATTAAGTGAAATTCATATCACATGGATCATGATTATTTTTTCTAAATAATATTTCATTTTTTAAATCCTTGTTCAATTTTTCATTATTTATTATTTGGGTATTAATGGTTATGAGTTCTTTTATGATTTTCTCAATTACTCTAACTATATTTCCAAACCCTTATGAACTTCTAATACTCAGTGATGACATTGAATTGTTAATGATTATGTTTACACATAATATTATTTTGTCTCACCTTTTTTATGTTTCATCTTCCCTAGGTTATCAATATATATTTTGAACAAATTATGTCTTTAATGGTTTCATACGGATGGTAATGATTACTAAATGTAAAATAAGAAAAGTATGGTTAAGTGGGAGAAATTATCATCTAAAAACATGACGATTGTTTTTAATAAGTGTTATTCATTATCTAAAACTATAATACTAGAAGTTCATTGGGTATATAAGTTATCCAATTTTTAATTTTTTTGGATGGAAAAAATTGGGTCTCATTTATCTGTATCAAAGCTAGAAATGTAATGTTTATGATTTGAGCACTAAACCCAAGAGTACAGGTTCATAGTTGTTATATAATAATTATAAAATAGATATTAAATTTGGAAGTATAAATAATAATAAACATATTTTTAAAATTAATTATAATTTTTTTATAAAAATAAAACATTTTGATGAAAAGTAATTAATTTTTTACTAAAGTATTTATCTTCCTTGATAATAATTTTTCCTCCAAAAAATATTTTTATTGCTTTATATGAACAAATAACAAAAGAAACCTCCATTTCTATAAAATTTATTTGAAAAAATAATCTTAATTTGAGAAATCAACATGTAAAAATTAATTGAGAATTATTTTTTATAATTTTCTAAAAATATTATTTTTTCTATTAATTGTGAAAAATATTGATTTGTATTGAAAATCTAAATTTCATTTAAAGAATTTAAATATTTAAATATTATTTTAAAATTTTTAAGAAATATAATTATGTTAATAATATTTTAATTAATCTAATTTTTTCATTTTAATAAATTTCATTTTGTATTTTGATATAATTGTTTTTACACATTTGAAAATGTTTTCTTCATAAAACCTTTTTTAACATGTATAGAGGTTTAATTTTAAATCAAACTCAATAAATTCAGTGAATTTAATAAAAAAATTGATTTAATTTTTTTAATTAGAATAATTAATATTATATAATAATTCCAACTTAATTGTTTCATAATTAATAGTAAAAAATTTAAAAATTATTTATTGTGTATAAGGTTAAACGATTTTATCAAGGGGTAAAATACAAGGTTAATGGTTAAAAGTTCACGAAAACATGTCCAATTACATTTTTATAGAAACAATTTCAAATTATATCATCTATGGTTAGAAAATGATCTATTTTGGATTAATATTATTTAAAAAATTGAATAAATTTTTTAAAATACTATTATAATTCCGTCATACCCCTCACTAATAAAAGGCCACCCCCTGTTCTCTCCTATAAAAACTTCCAAACACCATTTTTTATCCAATACCATATCATATCTCTTTAATTAATCTCCTTCCCATGTTCTAGAGGCCTTATATTGATTAGGAAACCCTCTTAAGAATGATTTGTGTGCAATCCTGAGGAGGATGTATGAAGAAGAGGTGTCATTCTTAACCGATCTTTTTTTATTTCATCTTCCACAAAATCCAAATAATATTAACATTTTATAATTTAATAACATAATTATATAATATATAGTGATAATTTAATACTTTAATTTCATAACATATATCCATCTCCTCCTCCCTAAAATGGGGAATGAAGCCGTCAATAATGTGTACAGTGGACTACCGCCTCGCAAATCGATGTTATTCATTTTCCATAACTAAATATCAATGTTATATATATTAATGGATTTCATATTTACATATTAAATTTATGAATTATTTATTCTATTTAATTTGAATATAAAATATACCTTTTTACCTTCCAATCTATGAAAAAATAATAACATCACTCGAGCATACGTGTGGACTACCACATCCACGAAGTGATGTGATTCCATTTTCAATTGATTTTTAAATAGATGGTAATAAACATATATTTAAGGAATATAAAGGATATATCTAAAAATAAATTTGTCTATATAGGTTATATAATATTTTTACTTCTTTGTTTCCAACCATCGAGAAAATGTAAACAATGTTCACACATAAGTACGACCTACCATCTCCATGAATGGTGTAATTAATTATATATATATATATATATCTATAATTGATTACATAAAATACATATATAATGAATATGAATAATATTTTTATCATGATTAATATTTTTATATAATTTAACCATGATAAAAGTAAATGGAATAAAAATACCATACCAAAATATACCTGGAAAACGACTTCGTTACTACCCGAAATGTAATTCATAAGAATGAATTGTTAACAAACAAGAATAAAATATTCTATATAAATACAATATTGTATGATATATATGATAATTTATCTATTATATAATTATAATAAACTTATATATATTATACATGAGGATCCAAAATTTAAGAATAAATTAAAAACATTAGGTATTGGATTGTCGACTAACTTTTATATATATGTGACCCATGCAATATTCACCACTTGTTTATTTTATATGGGGTAAATTCTTTCGATGTTTTTATTTTATGATACTTATAATGATAGTTATGGGAATAACCATATGTATCTATTTTAATCTGTCTTTCCTAAGGTTTTCATTCAAATTCTTTCAAAGTGGTAACGTTTTTATGGACAATCTAATTGGTTATCAGGATTATTTATGATATAGTTTAAAATGATGAAGTAAAATAATAGATCCGTCAAGAAACTCATCAATATTATTATCCTATAAATTTTTATAAATAATAAAGGTGTTTCATTCATTTTCCACTCTTTAATAACTAAATATACCCAAATAATGTTTTTAATAAAAATCGACTTTATTTCTCTATTTGGTTGAAAATCCTTTTCATCCAAAGCCATGTTTTCAAAAAATGTTTTAAAGAAGTTTTTTACTATTCTCCATTTATTTTAAAATGAAATTTTTACCCTTTTTACTATTTATAAATTGGATTGAAATGAATCTTCTCTTCATTTTTCTAAGGTGAAACATTTGACTTTTTACTAAAACATTGAATGTAATCTTTATTTTAACATTTATGACATGAATAGAATTTCTCACAATCAATAAATCTATAAAATTTCAATCATACCATACAATTTTACATGGTTCTCTTCAATTTAAATGTTTTCTTTAATATTTTTTAATTTTTTACATTATGAAAAGTTATTTCCAAATAGAAAGGATATTTTACTCAAGAATATTTTAATTATATTTTTATTGAATTTCAATTCATAAATGATAATGACCTTTGTGGTTTACTATGTGTTTTTGGGGATATGATGAAATAGTACCATCATTATTAATTATTTGGATGGATTATTATTATGGTGAAAATATGTTTATAAAACCTTTTTCTTTTTTCCATGGGTTAACCTATTTTTAAATGGTTATGAAACACATTCCATTTTCATAGGTTATGATATGATGAATTATTTATGATCTTGTGGAATAGAGAAATATGATTTTAATTATATGAGGGGTGAGACGAATATATAACTCCAATTAGTTTGGTAAATATATTTGTTTTATAAGCTAAAATGGTATACAAGAAGTTATCCCAGTCCCAAAAAAAGAGGATACACATGATATTATCCCAAGAACAAAATAGGTACCATGTGATGTTTTCTAAAGACCAAATTAGGTACACATGTTTTTATCCAAATCCATTCATGTTATGAATTTATTAGTTCGTATCCCGGACATATGTTTTTCTATACATAGGTGTATGCCACAAATCATTGTATTATTCTAATGTTATTCTCTCATGGATTATGTTCTTTGATTACTTTAGGATTCATGTCTTATAAACTACCATGATTTATGTAACCCCTCAAACTTATGATCTATGATATGTAGGATATGGTTGTGGAATGTTATTATCATGTTCTCATACCCTTATCCTCATGTTATGTTGATATCTACCATGCTTACCCTTTCTAATCATCTGAGATCTCCTTTTTTATGTTTCCTTTCTCCAGGATATGAAGAAAGGTATTGTAGATATGATATTACTCATAATAGTTCTATTAAGGAATTACACAGTTATAAATGATTTAGTTCACATAAGAAA
Source organism: Viscum album (assembly GCA_963277665.1). Classification (NCBI taxonomy): domain Eukaryota; kingdom Viridiplantae; phylum Streptophyta; class Magnoliopsida; order Santalales; family Viscaceae; genus Viscum; species Viscum album. Next base: position 367,446,806 of record OY728135.1, on the reverse strand, counting down.
TAGTTGTTTTGTGTATATTTTCCCAGTACACTAGAACTATATGATTCTATTGTGGATCATTATGAAATATATTGAATATAAAGCTAACAAAATTTGATATCTATGTATTAAATGTGTGGGTTAATATAGTCACACTAGAAATAAAAATGTGGCGTGTAATTACACCATGTACTAAGATACATGGTTAACTAATATTTTTTAGCTCTCCCCTTATGTGATATTACCATGGCTACTCGACATGTAATCTACAATTGTATATAGTGTATCGACATAAGCTCCATGAAACTATAAACACTATTCATGAATCTCTAAGTGAGAACATAGAAGATTCTTGCACTTCAATTCATTCATCATTATTTGCTACAAAAAATTTAATCAGTTCTATATGAATTCTTGATAGGGAGGATATAATATTTTCTCTTTATGATTGAGAATATTCAAGAGAGGCTTTCTTGTTCACAACAAGTCTCACACTCTATCAAAAGATTTAAATTAGAATTTATACTTATGGTTAAAATACTTGAAAATTTCATGATGGATATTTTTCAATTTATTTATTCTATGTAATACCCATTTGAACAAAAATTATTCTTATTATTTCCCTAACATGTGTTTATTTAAATAACATTTTTTAAATAAATCAATAAATACTTATTTAAAAACACTAAATAAAAATATAAAATTTTTATTGGTCCATTGATGTTTGTCTGATATCCAATTTATTTAACTGTCAATAATAAAATATTTTTTAGATAAATATTTTTCATTTAATAGATAAATAAATATTATATTCACTAAAATCACAAATAAAATTATATTTTTATATTCACGTAAGTAAAACAATATTTAAATAAAATCAATAATCTGGTAAATATATATTTATTTATTTATTACCTTATGAATAAATAAGAAACTAATAAAAATTCAACTCAAATATTTGAAATTTTAATATCTCATGAATGAACATATGTGATCAAATTTATTGAATATTTTTTATTTCCAAACCCAAAAATTATTATTTATTCTTAATATTAAATTCAATATAATTTAACGAGAATTCTGATAAATATATTTTGTGACCTTTTTAATACCTCTATCCAGCCCATGATTATAATATTTTCCCCTTTGGGCCAAAACCTCATAGTTTTTTGCTGCATAGGGACCAAGTCATTATTGTCCACTAGAAAAGGCCTTGTGATAGTTGAGGTATCCACTCCCCCTCATAAAGGGGATATTTACTACCATCCAAATATGCTATAGGAAGATTTCCTACCCTTATGAGAGCCTAGAATATTTACTCTCACACTATCTATGTATTGGATCTCATACCATTTGTAATGATCTAGTCCAAAACAAAATCAAAATAATTTCTACATTAGGAAAAAATCTCATAGTTTTTTTCTTCATGGGGTTAGATCCATAGTTGTCCCCTGGAAAATTCATCATGATAGTTAAGGAATACAATCCTCATTATAAATGGTTCCTTCACTCACCCCCAACAATAATATAGATACGATTGTTAGAAAAACACCTTTTAGTGGTTATTGGGTTATGTTTAATGCCAAATTATTATGGGATTTACCCAAAACAATATCAGACATTATGAAGATCATTGTATCTAATGTTCATGAGAATATTGAAGATATTTATTGAGTTTGATAAATCGATTTTGATATTGAAATGGGTAGACTGTATGGGCAGGCTCTACCATTACACAAGGAATATTGGGATCTACCTGTATGAAAACTAGGATCTTCCCTTAAATTAGGTATGTTGGGAACCGCCCTTATGTGAGGCTTATTGGGATTTAACCTTAAGCATGGAACGAGATCATGGATCCACCCTTAAATGTGGAAGTACCCTTACACAAGCTAGCTGAAGTCAAAAAATTCATGTTATATAGAAAATGGGAAATTTAATGTGACTACATTGTGTTTAATGTAATTTTTTAAAAAATTATAGCTATGAAAAATGTTCAATCCGGAAACAAGTTTATTTAAAACTATGGGCATGTGGAGAGATTTAATTTGAATTATTCATGAGAGGAAAAAGTATTATGGTAAAGGTAAACCCCCCATGGTTCTTAGTGTGGTTAATTTAATATTTGCCTATTTAAAATAGTAGCCTTATGTAGAATTGTTTAGTCATTTTGGTGGACTATGTCATGGTGAGTCAATGTAGGATATTGAAGGTATTCCATATCATGGTTCAAATATCCAAGGGGTTTCACTGGGTGTTTAGAGTATTGAGTTATCTATGGAATATAGTAAAAATGGATAGTAGATGATGTACCAGCCATTTTGAAGGATGTTTTAACCTAGAAGACATGTTTTTTCATTGTCTCTCAAATTTGGAACCCAAAATCGGAATTTTGAAAAGACACTATTTTATCATGTTTAATTTTTTTAAGTTTTGAGTAGTTGTACATATACTTTCTTTTAAAAAAACATTTTTATTTTATCGTTTGAATTTGAACAAACCATTTTGAATCTATTTTTTTGGTTTAATGGAAGTAAATCAAAAGGATTGATGGGTAGAAAATCCGTTGGAAATTATTTTGAGATATTATTTTTTTAATTTAAAATTTCAAAATTTGTATCATATATAAATATTTAAGAAAATATTAATCAAAATAAAAGAATATAGAGAGGAAATAGTGTTCTCTCTTATAAGAAAATGGAGAAATCTCCAAACTGACATACCTTCAGAAATCATAATCATAGAAAAAGAGAAATGGAATTCTAGGTTTTTCCAATATAAGATTAATAGAAAAGGAAATATTCTAGGAGTTTTCTTCACTAACTAGTTTTCTTATTTTTTCATTGAGTGAAACATAACTCAAGGTGTATTTCTCATTTACACTCTTTGGAGAATAACACTATCATAATAGGATTACTGAGAACCTACTTATGAAACAAATTAGTGTTTATTTCATCGTGATGTAGAATAGTTATTTTTGGAAGTTTATTTATAGAGAGATTATAGAGGGTTAGTGGGACCACTACATTGTGTATGAACATAAAAGTAGGGTGATATATTAATTCACATGAATTGGAATATCCTCATTTTTAATCTCCTAATAATTTCTCTTCTTTGGTGAACTAAATAAAAATCAGTTGTGATATTTACTTTTTTCTCAATCAAGAGAGATTGTAAGGTAGAGAAATAAGTGTTAATTATGTTGAAATAATAAGATCATGATTAAGGAATAAATATTAAAGCCGGTGATGTTGTGACTTACACCTCCCTACTAGTGAACAGTCCATTACAAAGACTAAAAACTATACCCCTACACCAATAAAATGTAAATAATAGATGAAATTATAACAATAACTACAACCTTGATAACTAATATAATTCAACAGCATAATTGGTTTCTAATAAAAAATATAAAAACTCATTTTATATCAAAATAAATGTTATAGATGTCAAATAAACATACATACATAATCATGATCTATCATGGGTAGATCATATACATCAAAAATATTACATACCCAAAACTAAAAGTCTAAATAATGACTAGAAAGATAGTCATAGGTCCTATCCTAGTCACATATCTCATGATTCATCCCAAACACCTTTATCATCCATTGATCATAAGGCCTTCTCCCTAATCCTAACCTAGAACTATGAACCCTTCTTGGGTACCCATGGTGGCCTAAAAAAAGTGTGAGTAAAACTCAATAGGACACTACCAACAATTTATACAAGTATATCCCATCCAAATAAAGCAAATTTTGAGGTTCCAAAATTAATTAAAAAATAATAGATAAATAAACCATAAAGTACCCTAGGGATGTATGGTCATAGGATAAAACATACTTTCTTCACCTAGTGTTGAATGTCACTAAACATGAAACATCATTATATATCTATCTGGGTAATGAAACCCACCCTAAATAACTTTCACATCTCAAATTTATCAAGGGAATGAAACCCAAGTGATAAAACCCTCATATGCCATTTCTTTCATGGTGAATGTTTTCCACCCCATATAACCACTGCATGTCATCTCTTCACGGGGGGATAATTTCCACCCCATATATCCACCATATTTTATATCTATTAAGGGAAATGGTATATTCCATGTTTAATAATCATATATTATACCCATTAGTGGGAATGGAACCTAACCCATATAATAAACTTATATAAGGCGGATTGGATATCTAAACACTCATGATGCCTCTTCTATGGGAGAGTAGTTGATCGAGCTTGAAAAGAATAAAACTGTGAGGGTTTATCCCAAAGTATATAATATCATGATAATGATTGAAACTACGTTATTACAAATGGTGTTAGAGCTATTACCTATCTGATTTTCTAGTGATGATGTCGGTATCTCCTTGGGGCTTCGTACCTTTTTCAGTTTTTTGTTGAATCTGAATGAGGTATCCATTTATAATGGGAAGTGTATGACTTAAAAAACATGAGGTATTTTTTATGGGACACATGTGGAATGAGTTCAATGAATAATAAAACTATTAGGTCACATCCTAAAGAAGAAAAAATGATGATCATTTTCTAGGTTGGGTTGTTCTAACACTCTAGTAATATTTATCAGTGGCCTTTCATGAGCATACCTAAAGTCTAAAAAACGTTTTTATTAATATTCCCATGTATATATATATAAATAAGATAATATTAAAACAAAAAACATTTTTATTAACAAAACTATATAATATAATCAATTTTTATATCGATATCTTACCATGTAAGTTGTAGGATTTTTTCATCACCCAATAAGATCAATTTATCCTTATTTTGAATTCATCCATGAAATAATCTATAAAATACAAGGTAAATATATATTATCAGATACATAAATTTCATTTAGATATCCTGATATATCCTCTTCCATTAAAATGAAATTAAAAATATTTTCCTTAGTTATAAAATTTATTTCATTTCATATAGAATGTATACAATGTATTCTAATATGTCATGAGAGTATTTCATTGCAGTTATGGTCCATACATCAATATATATGCTTCGTGATAAATATTAATAATAATATCAAGTCTAAGGTACAGTAAACACATTAGTAGATATGAATATCCCAAAAAACATAGAACATGAGAAATTATTATTGGAGGGAATATCCCCATGACCTCCCTACTTGATGTTAACTGAGTGGGAAATTTATTAAATGAATTATAAATATCTTATTATCCTCTAACACCTAGTATTAAAACATCACATGTGTCCCGTGATTAAAATTTTTTCTAAACTAAAGGATATATTTTAAGAACATCTTCATAGAATTTATAGGTTTCCATTATAGTCGTAAATGTCTATAATCTTTTGGTGTAACAAATACTAAAAGGAAATTATACAAACAATGTTATGAAGAAGTAACTATGTTAGAAAATTACCATTATGTTATTTTTGGGTTGTGTTTATTAACATAAAATAAGAACAAATTTCAAATATATTTGACCAAGTCATTATGTAAAACCATTGGAATTTGGATGTAGTTTGGGGAAGTTAAATCATTTCTATCTATTGGAAAAATTTTATGTTACGACACCTAGGTTACAATGTGGAATTATATTTTAAAAAATGGAAAATACATCGACTAATTTTTTTATATAAGGTGATCAAATATATTATATAGGAGTCTTTTCAAGAAGGGGTATGTTTTTATACCCTATCTTTATAAGAGTAGTAGTTTTATCACTAAAGGGATGAAAGTTTCTCCATGATATAGCTATGGTAGAGAAGACAATTTCTAAAGGAAATCCACATTGGGAATAATACGCTATTATTGGGGTGTGTGATGTTTTTTATGTTTCATATGGTTTTGTGGTCTTGAAATTGATGAACACTCCCCTCCATAAATGGTTTCATCATTAGAAATTTAAAAATGTACCTTGATGTGTCATATATTTATTAGTAGGATACATATAATATATTATATGTTTCCATATTCTAATTCAATGAGAATAAATTGTTTCACTATGGAAGATAATGTTATCGCACATAAATAATTTTAAATTGAAATTGGAAACATTACCTTAGTAAATAATATGTTATACTCACGAGATAAGTTTCATATATAAGATGATATCCTTTAGTATTTCATGGAAAATAAGAATTTTCACTGTGAGATTTTTATCCAATACATGTAAGGATCATATATGAGTTTTAATTATTCTAGAGTAAGGGTAGACCCAACCCGATTAAGGAGGATCATATAGTGACCATAAATGGAAAATTGATAGTTGTTCTATCCAGTTTATGGTATAGGTAGTGAATAAGAGGATCACACTACAAAAAATAAAATAAAAATTTATTAAGACATCCCTACCAAAATATATGGAAGAATTAAATATCATATATGGACTGAAGTTCGTGGACCTATCTGTTTTTCTAAACATTAAACCATGTAATAGGATGTATTTCCACTAATTTATATTCTTAATATATTATGAATAGATTTATAAGATGAAAAAATTATTAAGTTCACTTACCCTAATAAAAAGCCTTTTCATAAAATGAGTACATGATAGTTTTTGGAAAAATAAATGGATATAGGTCTTCCTAAAATAGATGGAATATATTAATTAGAAATAATCAATTATAATAACAATAATGGGTCTAAAAAAGGTCATATGAACATATTTTATTTTCAGTTCATGTTCTAAAAAATAGAGTAAAACTGGGAGTTCTAGGAAAACAATTATAAATCAAGTATGCGATGGAGTCTTGAGTGAAGACTTATTAATCATAGAGAAGGTTTTCAAGGATATGATCTAACTAAAATGTTTTTTATGTTATTCAAGTGGAATAAAGTGACAATAGATGTACACCATTTTAGGGTAATATTATTTTTGGAATATGGAAGGAAAATTAAATTACCCTGAGGAGCAGTGATTTAATTGACCTTTTGAGAGTACTAATACCTTTTTATTATAAATGTTGTAAATCTATAGGGTCATTTTAAAAACTTATTATCATAAAAACTAGTGTTCTTATTATTTTATTACTTTGAAACATTGTCGATGTATTCTCCTTGGATTATCCTTGTTTGCGTGAATAAAATAAAACCATTGTGTCCCAAATTTCTTCACTTTATCAGTTCATATATAGTGTGAGGGATATAATATTCCTATTAATTATGGTACAAAGTCACTTCCAAGGTTCAAAAAAATATAGGAAATTTATAATTCACTCCCACTCCTTGGGTATTCAACTTTATTAGTACAAACAAGTTGTTTCTGAGATAAACTTCTTGAAACTTATATTTCTCTTTCAATCCATGATTACAGTCATTAATAATAAGAGGGTTCCAATAATCTATAAAAACCAATTTCATTTAATAAAGAATTATGTGCAAAAATATTTTTGATATTTGGGAATGGATGTTCGTACATCTACCATATATGGGATTTTATCCAACATAGAGAACAAAGAATTATAAAAAAAACTAAAGGGAAAATAATGTTGTTTCCAAAGGAATCAATGAATTTAGTGGTACACTATAAAAAGTTGTTTAACTAGATGTTATTTCATGCAAACCCCACAACATCTTGTGGTAAAAACTTATCAAAAATTATAATGGTTAATCCAAGGTACATGGAGATAAACTATAGGTTATATAGAATAAGTATAAGGATTTGATAATACACTTGAATCCAACGGTAAATGAATTATTTGATCAGTTCAATATTATTATAGAGGATTTTCATGGAAGTGAATAAAATAGTGTTGGTGTAAAAATTATAAAAATAATACTAATAAGATTACCACAATATTTCAACACAATCGTATTGATACTCAAAGATAAGGACCCATTGGAAGTTCAACTGGATAGTCTCCATAAGAATATCATTGAATATGAGATGATTAATTTTGATAGTAATTCAATGATAATTGAAAGTTTTAAAAATTATCCATTCAAGGAAATGAAAAAATCAGTTTGGAAGAATATCCCAATGAAAGAGAAGTTTAGGAAGTGATTATTTTCCAATCCTCAATATTTAAATAGTGAAAAGGAAAATTCAATGTCAATCTTCCACTTTCCTTCCTCTATGTGGGAATGTTAGGAATCTTGTTATGGAGCTCCCACAGATATTTTCAGATGAAATTGATGATGATTAACCTATAAAGAATGCATTTATATTTGTGATAGGTAATAAGAGTTCATTATAGAAATTCTTCAGAAAGAAACATATTCATTTATAAGAAAATTATATCATAGAGAAAATGGATGTGTTGGAAATTTTTAACAGTAATGACCTAAATGAGGTAGTTTTTTTGGATATTATATAAATAAAACAATTGGAAAATATCATTAATGATAATAAAAATTTTGAGGGAATAATCAACCTCAAGGTTGAGTTTGAAGTTTTTGTTGAAGATATTAATGTTTAAAGGGACAAAACCAAAAAAACAAATGTATTTGTGTGTGACTCCAAAATATAAATGTAGTTTAAATAAGATGATATTATGATTTGAAGAATGATATTGAATGTATTATGTTTATTAATTATATAAAATTATATATATAAATTTAGTTAAGGATTAAAATTGATGATATGGCCTGGTTCATTGATGGATTTACCAATTCAATACACGATTATTTAAAAAGAGTCAAATATATTTAGGTTAATCTCATAAATATGAAAAAAAACACTCCATGGTCAAGTTATACATTAAACTAATGTAATTACATCCTATAATTAGAGTATATAGGTTGTAAAATAATCTGATGCGAAAATCAGTGAGATAACGAAAAAATTATACTCTTATCCATAAGTACAACATTTCAATGTTATATTGAATACTATTTTGGGTATTGATTATAATATAATATATATAATAATTAATGAGAAACCCCAACCACCACACCCTGGAAGAATATAGGTTTAGATAACACTAAAATTACCCAAAAAGGTCACATATAGAGAAAATAATAAACATAATAATACAATACAAATTTAGCATAATCATCATAAAAAATAGGGCACACACCATCTATGTGTTTTATAACAAAAATTAATTTTAAAGAGAAATAGATATATGTATATATTAGTATAATTCTTTACACTTGATGTGTTTTTAATAGATATTGTTTTTGGTGTGAAGGTTATGGAAAAAATTCCATATATTTCTCATCAAGGGTATAAATAAATGTTCCAATAGATTCCCATAATTACGGAACTCCTTATCTAGATGAATCATTGATCTTACTAAAAAAGTCATATAATTTTTATATTTTTTCTTGATGAAGATTGGTCAATAGATCTGTAAGTGAATTAATTTGACGAATCAACTTGAAAACCCTCTCGAACTGGTTCCTCAACCGATACATTGCATACTCAAAAGGTATTCTTAATCCCCATGGGATTGATAATAAAACTCAAGCATCAAACAAAAACTAGAGGGAAGGATTTCTCCCAACCTAAATAAAATACATGGAATATATATATATATATATAATAGTAAAAAAATGGAAAATATAAATATAATCCATAACTTAAAGAAGATAGGTGAAACCAGAAAAGTTAATAATATAAATAGTCTAGAATTATAATTCCAACCATTAAGTACTATCAAACAAGAAAAAAACTACCCCATGAGATACCATGTCTAGGTTCCGACCATCTCACCAATAGTTACTCAAAAACTCAAATAGAAAACCTTGTTACCTCCTGAGACCCCTTTTCATTCCCTAAATCAAAAGACATAACTAGAACTATGCACCATTGAAGGGTTACATAGGGCATAATATAAAAATCTCAGTAGGGTATCACCAATGTATTCCACAAAAATTATCCGTAAAAAATATCAAGAATTCCCATTTTAAATAAACCATGGCATGATAAGCTATAAATATGTTTTATCAAAAGAATGGTAAATATTCCATTTTCAAACAATTACAAAAAGAAAGGTATATAAATTTCGTGCATAAATTTTAATTATAATTTATCCAAATACAATGAATGCATATCATAGCCAAAAAAAGTACAAATCAAAGCCAAGTTAAATCATACCAACGAACTCAACTGGTCTGTACAGAACACTATTTATACCACAATAATGACTAGTGCACAACATGTCCCAAGAACACAGGCCTAAGGAGCATATGAATATCCGATTACTGACCCCCCAATAATTTCCAAAACAAGTCCCTATAATGATAGGATTGAGGAGTAGAGAAAATCCTCATTAGTTATCCTCATAATAGTAATATAGATGATGGACCTAAGCTAAACCTTCATCCCATGTTCCCATGGATTCCCATGCTCAAATATTTTAAATCATTCCAATTCTTTGAAAATACCCCTTTTCCATTTTACAAAAACCAGGTAAAAACTAAATTTATCACAATTCCATTTACAGACACTAAGAAATCATGAAAATTTTATTTATAAATCAATTGAGAAAAAAGGAGAAATACAATTCAACCTATACAGGCTAGAGACAGAACCACTTACCTAAAAATTTGGGGTCGTACACACCCAAAATTGATTCCTTCAATAATAAAACAATGAAAATGATAATGGTGTCCATAGAACTTGTCTGAAAAACATTGAATTGATTTAGTTTTACAAATGGGTTGGTGGATAATAGTGAAAAAACACATACCTAAAGAACTCTCTCCCATCGCATAACAACCAACAAGGTAAAAAGATCCTAGAATAAGAACACACAATAGATCCTGAGAGAAAAAAATGGAAACATCTCTATGAGAAAATAGATCTGATAATGTAATGCAACAACACTGTTGTGATCAAAGTAATGAAGAATCATAAAGACTTCCTCGCCCATATAGGTGAAAGGCAATAGAAATGATGATCAATCGCTAAATGTATTATTCCAGATTGAATGGAGACTCCCAAATTCACCATTGAATACTTCTAGATCTATAGACAAAAGATATTCAAAAGGATGAAATACCATTTCAGCTGAGATGCACACTAAAATCCTTTCCCATGACATTTACCGTACATTGAATCCCTTTACATGACATGTAATCCTGGAGACTCAGATACACCAAAAAAACATATATCGTGTTTATTAAAAAACTATAATTTTAACATTATAGGGAATGTAATATTTATAGGTCATGTAATAAATTCCCATGTTGTACCGGGTATATGCTATCTGCTCTGAATAGAATACTCATCATATACTCCTAGTACATGATTTTTACTTGTTTAGTAGTCTGCAAAAGCTGAAAATTATTACATGGAAACTCTAAACACCATGGGAATCCTCTAAAATTAAGGATAAACCCAAGAATCTATTAACAAATTTATACTTAGACTCAATTAATTCAACATTAATACATCCCCATGCATTTATTCGTTTTACCCATATAATTATCTATATCATTAGGAGTCCCAAGAAGAACCCAATTAATGTGAAAAAAGTAAAGGGAAGGTAATTACCTGCAAGAGGGTAATGGGATGTTAAAACTCACCGCCATATGAATTTCTATCCCCAATATGTAATGTGGAAGAATGAAGGATGGTAAAGATGTGGGTTTATTTCTCCTTCATCAATGACTCGAACTACTAAGCCTCCTGAAATTTTGATTCATGACACCATAACACTCTAAAAAATGGGATAGACTTCCCACACAATTCTTTCATTTAAGAGTCTATGAAATCTATTGGCTATTCCATAATAGAAATATATTTCTAGAAATTATTCTCTTCCCAACTCATAATGTGAGATGGGTTAGGATGATATTTCTTGAGCTTTGTTATGTCGAAAACATCAAGAATGCGGGTCCATTGAACCAATAATTCCCACCAACATGAATCCTTCCCAAGTTACTCAGTGACCCCAAATGGTCTAACATATCATGGAGACAACATTCCATATTTTTCAATCCTATAGTGACCCAAATGAGAAGAATCTTTAAAGAAAACCCTATCATTAATTGAAAACTCAAAAGGAATACATTGTTGATCTACCTAAGATATCATCGGAATCTATGTTTTAAAATGATTCTAAAATATATCCTGAATCATCATGAATTTTTCCTAAAACAAAATTAGTCCCACAAAATAAGTTCTACCCATCTGTTCCTAACAAAGAGCTGACCTACACTGGTGACTATACAATGCTTCAAAATGATCTATTATGATTGATGAATGATAATAAGAAGTCTCAATCATTCCCAAATAATTATACCATGACTAATCAAAATCCAAGACATAAGCATAAAGAATGTCCTCCAGGATCTGAATAATATGTTCCATATGAACATATGTCTATGGATGATAATTTATACTCAATATGACTAGATTCCCTATTGCCACTTGGATACTTCTTTATAACCTCAATGTAAACCTAAGATCCCTATCTAAAACAATAGCTGAAGGAACTCTATGTAACCTCAATATTTCTTTTATCTACATGTTACATAGATCTTCAAATTTTCTAGTGTCTTTGATAACAATGAAATGATATGAATTTTTCAACTGATCATTCTCCACCCCATATAACTTCTCCCTCAAGGAGTCTATGGTAACCTAATAAAAAAGTCTATGGATATTTCATCCCATTTCCAAAAAACAACTAGAAGATGGAAGATTAAACTATATGGTTTGAAATACTCTAAATTTATATATAATATGGTGTATCAATAGGACACATACAGAGATATTTCACACATTATACCCAGCCATGACAATCAATGTCTCCTCTCACAATAAATCTTCATAGTGCTTGGATGAACGGACCATGAAGAACTATGAAAATAAAAAAAACTGAATTTCATACTAGTGAGGTGGAATTTAACTGATTACCAAAACATAATGTACCACCAGAAGTGAGAGATCAACCTGAAATAGTCTCCTCACCATATAGGGTTTCAAGAATTCCACTAAATATTACATAATACTATAGACTCTAATGAATATACTCAAGGAGAGATGTATATAATCGGAAACTTCTTAATACAATGTCTATAATATTCTCCTAATATTCTAGAGAAAATGATAAAAAATCCTTTTAAGGTTACACTCTTCCTTCGATTACACAACAACTTTTGATGTTACTTTCCAAATAAGAGCATATACAATGATATTCCCTACCTAGGGGAGTAGGTGATATCAAGGTCAAATGTCTCAAGTCATTCCAACCATCGTATCTATCTCAGATTAAATTATTTATAATAAAAGTTATAATATAGGCTTTTATGGTCAGAAAACACAATTAAAATTTCTCGAAAAAGATAATGTCACTAACATTTATACACATACATATCTAAGGTAAGATCTAAATCAAGAGTTTCATAATTCTTGCCAAGTGGTTCAAGCTAACGAGAACTGTAATCCCCCACATGTAATTCCTATACGATCAAACTACCCAAACCAGTTCCAAAATATTCTATGAAACCCAAAAATCCCTTACAAGTATCATGTAAGATCAAAATAGAATCTGATGTAATATATATATTTTTCTCATCAAAATAGGACTAACGCTTTTCATCCCATATAAATATTAGCCTTTTCCCAAAAAGAGAAATCAAAGGTGATGCCAACATTGAGAAATATGACATAAAATGAATATTTTAACTACCAATACTATGGAGACTCTAAATTTAAAATAAATTTTATTGATCTTCCCAGGAAAATACAACCTTTACCTTCTTAGTATAAACTGATAATCAATGTTAAAACATCATGTTCCCAAATAAAATCACTTAATGAATCTATAAAGATCATTTTAACGTATTTCCAAACAAATGGTGACTTCTCATGATTCCCAGAACCAAAATCAAATAGTTCCCATGCTCTCCCTCGGTTCTCATGTAAACCAAAATTTCATCAACAAACACTACCAAAACAATGTTTTGATAATAAATTAATAAGTGATTCATTAAATCTATGAAAACTAAAAGAGATTTATTCACACTAAATGGAATAACAAGATATTCATAATGTTCATACCTGCTCCTAAAAGTAATATTTAGTATATCTCCCACCTGAACTCTGAGCTGATGATAAACTGACTGTTGATCAATTATTAAAAACCATGTTTCCCACTTTAACTAATGAAATAAATCATTTACCCAATTCAATGGATGTTTTTCCTTAATTTTTTCAATGTTAAACTTATTATAGTCAATAAATAATTAGATACAACATTATACCTTTTTGGAAAATAACATTGGGGCTACCCAAATTGAAACACTAGGGTGAACAAAACCCTTATTTTCCAGGTCATCAAACTGAATCTTGATCTTTTTCGTCTCCACTAGTTCTATATGAAAAAAAGTATCGATATTATTTGCACCATTGGGACCAGGTCAATAGAAAACTCTACCACCCTGTATTGAGTAATCCTAGAAAAATAATTTAGAAAAACATATGAAAACCCCTATGAATAGTGAGATAATCAACAACAGAATATAATCCTTCGGGATCAACTACATCAGCCTATAAAAAAAATATTATGTTCTAGGTGGGAAAGTCCAACATGACCATACCTCAAATCCCACTATCCCTAAAAAACTAGTGAGCGACCATTAGCTAAAATAAATGAGACATGATGAGGATAATAATAAACCTCAACATGATGAGAAACAATCCAATCCATCATGATGAAGATTTCAAATAGATATAAATCAAGAACAAAGAAATCTCATATTAGCGATGCATCAACTCCAAATAGTGCACATGAAGGACACTGAAACTCATATTATTTACACTTCCAAATAGGTGTCACTAACATCATAAAAAATGAAAATAGTTCATTTAAAAGGTTAATAATATCAAAAAAATTGCCAAATATAAATGAGTGGGAAGTAACAATATCAAATAAAATAACCAATATTGAAGATTCAATAAATATGGAACCTCTCAAAATTGTTGGAACTGTATCTACATTCACTAGAAAATAATATATTATGTTATGGTTTGTCAATCTCAAGGAAAATGTTTATATCCATATAGTCTTTCAAGAATATGATTGTGCCACAGTATCCTTTGGATCTAAAAATCCCTAACCATATCAAGGAGATTACATGGCCTATCAAAGATTTAATCAATCATTTCTAGCAAGTCATGTACTTATTGTGGTTCATTCATACCCTTAATGGTTGATGGATTCTCCCATAAGAACCCATTCAAACGATCCTTGCCTCATTCTTCTCCTAGATGTACCTCAATGACTACGCTCAAAACATGTTATTCATTCTAATCAACAACATGAACTGCTCACCTCATAGCCTTGAAAAATCCATGATACCATTTTCATGACCCGAAATTCCCTGGGGAAAGAACCTAGTCATCTAACTCGATGGGTCTCCTATAATACCTTGGTTTTCTTCTGAGTACACCATATTTTATTACTCATCGGGGTCACTAATTAGACTAATGAGTGTCCCAATAAGCTAAATCATATTATTTTAGTATGTTTTTCCTCAGTCACACACACCATGGAAAGCTTCCAAGAAGTCCACCCATAATGATCACTACACCAAGCTAACCATTCTCAACTATGGATTTTTAATCACGTAGTCTCCCAAAAATATTAAATTTTCACCTTTTTGATATTGGTATTAATATTTTTCCTTTTAATTCCCACTTTTCTAGGGTGTTATAATATCCACCTCTTTTATGAAAAATATCATCATTATGGACCCCACACCAAAATAAGGAAGTCCCATTACACTTTCGGATGGGAATTGGATATAATATCAAACTATTACTAACATACTCAAATGCCCAATCAAACTAGTATTAGACCTGATACACGGCATACCCTACTGGTGTTCATGATCCCCATGGGTTGGTGACTCGCACCTGGGAATAAAAAAAACTAGAGTGAATGATTTATCCCAAACTAAGTTAATGACATAGAACATGTATATAAAAGAGAAAATATGTGAAAAGATAAATATATTCTATAACTAAAAGTAGACAGTGGAAGCCAAACAACTCGAGAGCATAATTAATCTCCATGCACAAGTCCAACAACAAAGGACTCGTAAACAGCAAAAAACTACTCTATGTGATAGTAAGGAAGACTCCCACCATCTCATCACCAGATACTCAACTCTTCAAAGTGAAAATATCTCCACCCCAATACGGTTCCTTGTCTTTCCCTGCATCAAAATACATAAGCAGTTCTACACACAGCTGAAGGGATATGCATGGTGTGAGGTAACAGACTTAATGGGGTCTCACTCAACTATTCCATAACAAGTATATGTATAAAATCTAAAGTATGTTCATTTTAAATACAACATGGAATGATTAATAGTAATGTAGTTTTATCAAAAATATTTTAAATATTTTCCTTTTACCAAACAAAGATGGGTATATCATTTTTGATCATAATGTTCCATTATAATTTATTAAAATCCTAAGCATACATATCATATCCAAAATAGTATAAATCGATGAATGGGTAAATCAAGATGGGGAACTTAACAGGTCAATATAGAAGTCTACTCATACCAAAATAATGACTAGTACTCAACAAGTCCCTAGCACATGCCTAAGGAGTAGAGGAACACCACATGAGTGGCCCCTAATAATGATAAAAAATTATTCTGTAGAATCATAATTCCAGAGAACATAGAAAATCCCCATGAGATAAACTCCTGATGGTAATATATAATATGTCCCTTTGTTAAACATTCCACTTATATTCCCAACCCTTACCATATTCTATATTTCATAAATCATTTTAATTATATGAAAATACACATTTTTCATTTAACAAAAAGTACGGAAACCCATATTTTATCACAAATCAATTTACACACAAAAAATAATCCTACAAAATTTATTTATAAATAAATTTCAAAAAACATGAGTAATATGGTTCATCCAACATAGTCTATGTTTGGAATAAGATACATCAAAAAAATAGGTTCTAACATTCCCATAAAGGATTCATATAAAAAGAAGGTCATATAATTGAAAACAGAGGGCCTAAACCAATCAACATCTCATAGAATTGATTAAATTTAACAAAAGGTTTGTATGAGAATAGAAAATAATACATACCTCAAGAACACACACCCATCACACCATAACCAACAAGTGATATTTCCCCTAAAACATGTTCACACAATAGATCTCAAGAAAGTCAAAAGGAAACATCAATATAGACCAACGGATCTGATACTGTAATGAAACGACGCTACCACAATCAATGCAATGAAGAAGAAAAAAGACATACTCACTCAATTATATAAAAATCAATCTCAATGGTGATAAATCACTAAAAAGATCAATCATAATCTTTAATATACTCCCAAAATCACTAGATAGACCTTCTAGGCCGAGGTCCAATGGAGTTATAGAAGTGTCCATTAAAATATCATCCTAGAGACACACTAAAAACCATGTTTGTTAAATTTACATGGTGTGTAATCCCATTACATTTCGTGTAATCCTTGATATTTGGATATGTCAAAAAATCCATCACCTTTTTATTAAAAATAGTTTTTTACCATTGCATGGAATTTAATATTTACACAAAATGTAATTCATTCAAGTTGTAAACCATGTCCACAATATCTTCCCTAAAGAACATACACTTTATTTATTTCCATTACACAGTATATAATTTTTTTTAGTCTTCAAAAGATACATATTCATACACAAAACCCAAAACACATCAGGAATATTATAAACATGGGGAGAATCCCACAAATAAATTAACATATTTGTACTTAGAATATAATAATTCAAAAAACATACAACCCTAGAATTTATGTTATTTTCTCCAGTGAATGCTCTCCATTATCGAAAGTCCCAAGATGATCCAAATTAAATGGAAAACCAAGTAAAGGGAAAGTAATTTCAAAAAATTGGGTAATGTGATGTTATAAATAAACACATCCAACACTAAAATAAGTGAATCAATTGAAATAGACCAATAATGTTATCTTTATGAAAGATAAATTCCTATAAATTTTCTTGAAATTAATGGGCCTATCCAAATTATGTATTCAGAATATAATTTTTAAATACCACATCATGGTAAAATAAGTTATTTTCAGGAGAATAAAATGTTATAAATATAACGTATGTCACATTTAAAATTATAAATGGATAAATATCATTTAATCTAAAAAATTCAAAAAAAAAGAAGAAAGTATTTATTGTGTGTGACTGTATTAGTGGTTGAAATAATTATCCCAAAATTACTAAGCATAAGTCAATTTTATGACTTGTAGAATGTGGTTAATTTCAGAAATGATTTTTTCCTTGTCAAAGGAAGATATTATTTATCTTAGATTAAAGGGAAGGATAAAATGTGAATTTATACCACATTTCTGGAGTAGAATATAGGTTCTTTTTATCCAAGGAGGAAAAGAACATGTAACAGAACAAACAACTTGGTAACTTAAGATAAATATCATTGGAATCCATGGTAAATAATAAATGAGAATTCTATTTCCATAAAATCTCATGTAACTGTATTTACACGTTCAATACCTTTCAAAAAGATAAAATAATTTGGAACACCTAAACTCTAAATAACTATAAATTTTGTAGATTTCGTAAGGTAGTGAATATTGACATCTGCGGGCCAAAATCACCCAAATACATGGATATAAAACATGTAGTATATTATATTCATTGATTTTTATAGTAGGCTGGCATTGCTAATTGTCATCTCCATCAAATCCAAAGTGTTCATGTTCATTAAATGTTAATAGAAACTGGCTGAGAAGATATTGGGGATAAAAATTATGAATTAAAACACAAACTATGGTATGGAATTCAATAACACTTAGGTGAAAGACTATATCAAGATTCATCGGAAAATAAATGATGTTTCCATAGTGTGGACTCTCTAAATAATTTCGTCGTTAATAAGAGGAATTGAATTATCAAAAACATGACCCCGAAAATGTTACGTGATAAATATTTAATGGAGAAATATTGGAAGAATGAATCGGTCATAATAGTATATACCTTAAATGATGATTTTATATTTTTAAGTGAATAGAATTCATCCTATAAGATGTGGTATAGGAAAAATACAACACTGAAATATTTACAATTATTTGAAATTCAATGTTTTATTCTCAATAAAGAGAATAACTTAAAAATTAAATATTTTAGGGAATAAGGTATTTTCCATGTATATTCATCAAAAATCAAATAATATAAGTGTTTTAACATAATTCTTGGAAAAATATTTAAAATTCTATATGTCAATACTGTAGAAACTAAGCATAATTCAAAAACCAATTTTCTAATCCTTCTAAAAAATAGAAATAAAACTTCATAAGAAAATGATTCTAAAGTGAGTAGTATAGAGAGAGAATATAGTGATGAGGTATAAGTTAATGGATAAAATGGTGATAAAGAAAGAATACCAAGTTTTTTTGGTTATAAAAAGAGAGAGGAGAAGGGTTGATGTTGACGGTTTTAGGCATAGTAGAACCATTGCAGTGGATAGGGATATATTAAAATTTCATTTAATAATAGCTTCATAAGACCTAGAGATAGGTTATTTTACATAAAATTTATAATTTATTTATTTAATATTTAAAGAAATAAATATATAATAATATGAAATTTATTCTTTGATTTTTATTTATTATCTAAAAACTCTATTTTAGGTTTTGGTTTCATTGCTCGAGTGAGGATCCAATGGTATAATCCCTCTAGCGGGGATCCACATGTTCTCCAAAGGTCTCTGAGCAATGTCAATCATTCTCTAAGAGTTAGCACGGTGAATCAAATGTCTTCCATTGTTTGTTCTTGATCTCTCAGTCATTGGCCTTGAATTCTCTCTTGGGTTTCTCGTTCTTGAGAGTGAGAGAGGATTTAAGAGAGAATTCATTGTGCATAAAAATTCTTTATTCCTTAACATGGAATTGGTTTTGAATTATTTACAAAATATACATTTTCGTCTATTTATAGAGATGAAATTTTGGTTAAGAAATATTAGTATATATAAGACATTAAATATAATTATATCTTTTATTGAAATCTCATGCCACACATTATTATTATTTTTATTATTTTTTGGTACCCCAACTTTCACAAAAATTGATTAATAATATTTACCATCTCATAAAAAATTACTTTATCACCGAGCACAGTCTTTGTTAGTTCAAAATCCTCTTTCATTTATTGAACACATGAATAAATATTCTATTTTCTTAAAAAATATTTTATTCACAAACTTGTAAACAAATATTTATTAAATATTCAATTAAATAAAATAAATAAATATATTTTATTCACAATCTGATGAATATATATTTATTTAATATATACGATCAATAAAAAATTAATAAAATTATTCCTCAGTCTTGAGAAAAATATTTATTCCATTAATTAAATTTAAATAGAATTTAACAAAGACTTTTAGAAAAGCGTAGTAGATGGCCCTCTAGGATTCTTTCTCATTGGCATTATACATGATCTCCTAAAGAACAAGATTACTATATATAAACAGGTTAAGGAACCCATGAGAAAGAACATAAAGTCATAATTATTACAACCACATATTAATTTCCACATTTTTATATAATCCATTGTCACAATATATCATCTATCAAGTTTCAAGATGTTTTTATCAACCTATATGTTCGATATTTCATTATTTGAATATCTAAAATAGACTAATCATTACACCATGACCATGGAATTTAGTGATATTGTTATATTCCAATTAATGGGCCAATATATCAACTTTAATAAAGATATAAGGAAAAATACTTCTTTGAAATATCTATTAATAACTTGTCATTCGTGATGCACCCAACATATCCTACTTCCTGCCAATGTGTCGAGTGATGGTTTTCTACATAAAATCAAAGTGTGCGAGTCATGAAAATTGTTAATGATAATCTTAATGTCTAAGAACCATTAATAACACTCTTATATAGGAATATCTAATGTCACAAAAACATGTGAAATTCTTACTGGAGGCTCTGTTCTCATAATCTCCCATCTTTGAGATTACCAAGTGTAAACTTCATGATAAGAAGTCACATTTTCTTACGTTTACTCACACCTGTTGGTATATATACTATGTTTACCTCATAGTATTTTATCCAACCATATAACTATATTATGAATATTTTTATAGAACATTAAGGTTCACATAATAGCATGTATATACTATGAACTTATCAATGCGACAAAAACACTAGGACATTATTACGTTAATGTCATGATGAAGAATAAACAATATGTAATAAGTAATTTAGTTATTTGTTTAATACATAACATATTCATTTAATAAAATTTAATTTAGTTAGTTTTGGGACACCAACTCTAACAAACTCTCACTTGGACTAAAGCCAACTGCCTACCACTTTCGATCCACTAGACCTCACATGATAATAATGTTTATACTGAGTGAAGCCTTTAGTCAAGGGATTTCCCAAGTTGAATTGGGTGGAAATAGTGATCGATAAAACCTCACCTCTCTACAAAAAATCCCTTAAGAGATGATACTTATTATGTATGTTCTTCATCCGCTGATGTGAGCTTATCTCTTTTGCAAGAGCCACCACTGTAGTATTATCACAATAGAGTGTTTTGGGATCATTATTGTAGGTATCACATCATGAATTATAATAAATTCTTCATCCAAAAACCTTATTTAGTTCCCTCCAATGCTGTAATATACTTGGAATTTGCTGTAGAATATGTGAACACATGCTTCTTTGAGATCTTCCATCACACAACACCTCTATTTGAAGTGAAGATGTTTCCCATTTATGACTCCATGACGTCTTGATCATTTTGGAAACAAGCATCTACATATCATCTAATGACTAGTTTTTAATATCCTCCATAAACCATGAAAATATCCTTTGTATTCATGTGATATCTAAGGGTAGTCTTGACTACTATCTAATGGTGGTCACATAGATCATCTTGATATATTCATAATGCACTTAATACTTAAGAAAAATATACCCTAGTACATTGCATAGAATACATGACTGTCCCAATTGTGGATGTAAATGGAATACTTCACATTCTATTTCTTTCCTCAAGGGTATGGGGATTCATTTTCATGTTAAGATAAATTCAATGTGACGTTGAAAACGACTCCCTCTTAGATTGTTCCATACTGAATCTCTTGTATATTTTTTCAATATATGTACTTTGAATTAGGTCAATCAAATTTTTGGATATATCATAGTGGATCTTGATCCCAATAATATATGATTTCACTCACAATTCATTAATGTAAAAGACTTTATTCAGCCACACCTTAATATACTATAAGATTGGTATTTCATTTCTAATATGTAATATGTCATCAACATATTATATTTAGAAAATGACGTCACTCCTACAAAGATATTTGTAGACACAAGGATGACATGACTTATTATACTACTAAATTCCCTTATGGAATCATCAAAATGAATGTTCTTTGACCTGGATTCTTTATTTAATCTCTAAATTGATTTTTTTCAACTTGAATATCATATTGGAATCCATTCAGGTAAAAAACCCTTCTGGCTGTGTCATGTACACATCTTCTTGAAGGTTTTGTTAAGGAAGGATATTTTGACATCAATTTTCAAAATCTCATTGTCATGGTAATATGTAATGGAAAGTATAATTATGTTGGATATAAGAATTTGAAGTGATGAAAATGTTTCATCATATCCAATGCCTTGATGTTGATTAAAACCATTTAAAACTAGTCGACCCTTATAGGTACTGACCTTTTCTTCTATGTCTAGTTTATTATTGAATACCCTTTTAATAAAAATTCATTAAATACACTGGATGATCAACCGAAATATATACATCATTTTTTTACATGGAATACATTTAAAAATTCATGGATTCTTGCCACATGGACACATTTGTTCCACTTACTACATCCTTGTAGGTTAGAGGATCATTATTATCAACTCAGAATGAGTCACCATACATGGTAACTATAAAACCATACCTTTCTGGTTCTCTTACCAATATTTTATTCCAACCTAGATCTTGTGTCTCCGGAATAGTTTCTTCCTCCATAAGGATTTGTGAAATATGATGATATACCAACTCTGGTGTTTTTTGATCCTCGAATTCATTGAAGTTTATCTTACCCCCAATATCTATTTATGATATGTAATCACTCTCCATGAATATTTAATGACATTCCACAAAAACCTTTTTGTATAAGGGGTCATATAGGTAATATCCCTTTTTTCCTTAGGGTATCATATAATGGTACACTTTGTGCATTGGGGTGAAATTTTGTTCCCTGAAGTGGCCTTAACAAATGCATCACATCCCAACATATGTAAATTAAATAACATGGTTTTTATTCCACTCCATACTTCTTATGAAATACCATTTATCAATTTTTCTTGTACTTGGTTTAGTATGTGTGTTGTTTTTTTGTAAATAATATCCCCAAAAGGATAATAGAAGACTCACATGATTCATCATTGATCTCACAGTGTCCAACAAGGTGTGGTTCCTCATTTTTCTGACACAATTATACTAAGTTGTGTGTGGAGGAGTGAGTTAGGATAGGATCCCAAAATCTTGTAAGTAATCAATAAAGTACTGATTATGATATTATACACCATGGTCTGAGTAGAGTTTCATAATCTTCATACCATGATGGTTCTCAAATTCATTCTTTTATTCCATGAATTTTTCAAAATTATCTGATTTATACATCATTATGTAAATATATCCTAATCTAAAAAAACAATTAGTAAAAGTTTTGAAGTATGTGTAACCTCCCATTTAATTAATAGGAAATGGTCCAAAAACATCAGTATGAACTAATTCAAGAATCTATTTAGCCCTTTCACCTTTCCTAGTAAATAGGGATTTGGTCATTTTCCTTGTAAACATGTCTGACATACCCCATGTGTTTTTAGTTCCAAATAATATAAATATACATATTGATGTAATTTTGTCATGATTTTTAATTTACATAACCAAGCTAGAGATTCCCAAGATGGGTGTGGTATCAATCATGTGAAGTAACATCATTATCTATTTCTATTACATGGTTCATGTAATCCAACACGTAATGACCATTATGTAGATTTTCCTTATCCTAAAAAATTATATATTTATAAAAGAAGAATAATTTAATTAAAAATTGAAAAACAAATCCATCCATATCTAGAATTAAGGAACAAATAGAAACCCTTTAAAACCAAGAATATTCTGGTTTGAAATGTGAGGTGGTAGTCCCCCATAACTCTAATAGAAACTTTATCTTCGTTGGATACTCATAAATCTACCTCCCTCGGTCAATTTTTATGAATCTACATGGTTCCATTATTTTAATACATATTTGATCACCATAATAGGTATCTAATACCTAATTTTTTGAAATATATAAATTACACTTGATAACAAATTCAAATAAATCTTCCCCCTGCTTCTTTATATGGGTGAGGTTTTTCTTTCAATGGCCCTTCAATCCAGAAGTGATATATACAACATTATATTCCCTTACTTCCCTTTTGATATTATTATTCATATAATGGAATTGAGAAGATTTGAGATTAAATCTATTTTCCTTCCTTTTCCAGTTTTTCTCCATAAGACTAAAGGCTTTCCACACATCATATCTTTATTTACATGGAACTAGAGGATAAAAATATCTCAAAAAGAATTCTCAATGTTTTTCAAATTAAAATTCACAAAACAATTAGAGAATATATGGGAGGGTGATGTCAGAATGAGATAAGGGCCTAGTTCTTGGGGGACTTTAAACCCTAAAACCTCTAGGTGCTCAATGTATCCCATGAAAATTAATATGTTAGGCCCATCTGGGAAACCCTCTTTAAGCTTACTTGGAAAGTGAGCCTTGGAAATCAAAAACTGTTAATGTCTATCTCTCTTTGGGTAAAGACAACATAGGTTCTAAAGAGTGATATAAACATCTATTTTTTCAAGAAACTTCATGAGTTCACAAGACATATATGAAAGCATCAAATATTGAACATATACCACGTCATTAATATGTTTTTTATACGCTACAAACTCTTCATCACTCACCTCTTGTGCAGGTGGATTAGGCATTAAGGATTCTGACACATATGATTTCTGTTCATGGTGCTGATTAACTTGAAGGCGTCTTAACCACTATTGGAAGTTATTTCATGTGATTATATTGTCTTTATACAATATAGACCATTTTTATAGTTTGGATGATGAGATCTTCCTTTAATTAAACAAATAATAGAGAAGATTATTAGTAAATTTCATGATAAAAAATTTGGTAAGAAATAATGATTTTATTAAATATCCCACTATTTAATCAAGTCCCAATAGCCCTTAACATTGAACCAGGAATATAAATTTCAAGATAATTCTAGTGGAAAGGATCCATATTCACCATTTTCATTACCCAAAAAGGGTTGGTTAGGTTATTTTGAAGGTATTCAGTTCAGTAGTATTTGACAAATTTGGGCTTGGATCTCCTTAATCCATTATGTGGACTCCCCAATCTAGAAATCCTGAATTTTATTTTCTCAAAAATTGCCTCTAAATAAAAAAAATTCTAGAAATGTATACTCCTTTTTATGTAAACAAGTTAAGTCAACATAAAACAATCATAATAACTCCCCTTAAAAAGTAAGCATCCCAACAAGGGTTGGAAAAACACATAGTTCTATTGAGTTCTGTTCCTTATCAAGTAACAGAATGCTTAGTCAGGCTTAATATTAGTTTTAGGGATTTTATATTTTTATGAATAAATTTTTATCTTGTTTTATACTTTACATGTATTGTTAATATTTAAGTGGATGTTAACATAATTAATTAACCATGTTTGGATAAAAATTTTATGCATAATAAATTTTATTTAAATTTCATATTTGTATATTATTTCATTAATTTATGTGATCATGGAATTGAATTAACAAAATATTATTTTAATTCATTAGATAGAAAATAACTAAATAATAAAATGAATTGATCATGATATTTTATAATGGTTGATTTAATTATCAAAAATTAAATCAACCTTTGACCATGGGGTAAAATTCATTATGCCAGACTTGGTATGAGCTACCACATTCCAAATGTCCCCCTATGTATCACAGAGTTGGTGACATTATGGTTTTGTAAACCATCCCCATGCACATTGGGATGTTCCGTTAATTTAAAATATTTATTACTCAAACACATGTTACGGGGTCCCAAGGATTGGTTAAAGGGAATTACATAAATATCCTTCCACATGCAGTTCTTATATAATAATAGAGGGAGGGATGACTCATAGGCAATATTTTAATTTTGTATTAAATAATTTTGAAACCAAGTAATAAATTTAATTAAGTAAATTTCAACATATACATAGGTCTTGTTCAAACTTGGGATCAGTCGTACATGAAATGAATATGCAAAAAGAAACGGGTTAGCATTCATTTCTTTAATTTTTCTTTATTGTTATGATGATCATACTGTTATTAATTAATTAATTAATTAATTCCATTTCATATTAGTGATTATACAAACTTAATTGGAGATAACGATCATTTTTTTATTCATGCAAAAAAAAAATTTGGAACCCTTAATGACATATTTATTACAGTAAATTAGTTGAGAATTTAAATATTTTTAAATAAAATTTTAAATTTTCATACACACAACGAAGTTCCAATCCATAAAATAAAGTTTAAATGTTGTAATTTTTCATATTTAATGTAATATTAATTTTTCCATTAATAGGAGACTACCGGGTTTGTACATCCAACTAAATACCTTTTATATCGGTTTTTCTGTAACACCCCAAGCTTCCACAGTACGTTTCCCTTTGAATAATGCAATAGCTTGCGTTGTACTCAACTTCCAGATTCTAACACACCACAACCAATCAAACTAGACGTTATGAATAGTACTACCAACTTTTTGAAATTTTATAAATTTTATCATTCAAAATGTACTTCATTTTTGGATTCGGAATATGGAAATTTTCCTACGGTGAATTTTTGGTATTTTTCTGAAAACTTTAAATTTTTGATAAATAGTGAAAAACGCTGAGTTATAGTTTAAAACCAAATTTTTATTTAAATAATTATTTATTTTATTTAAAATTATTTTATGTAAAAATAGATACATAATACATATATATGTTCAATTTTATCCATTAGAGTCAGTTTATAATAATTTCAGATATATAAAAATTTTATTGAACTTTTTACCGTTTTTTACCCACCTCATAATAGCATTAGAAAATTTAAATAAAACATAATTTCACCACTTCTGTGAGTGGAATTTAAAAAATATAAGAGACACGGTTGATATCTATAAGAAAAATGTCATTAAAAAAGATGGAAAAAATATTTTGTGAATAGTAAATTTTTTACTTTTATTTATCACGGTTAAAACTAAAGAGGGTAATTAAGGGTAAAAATGATATTATTATTACCCTAACACATGTCCCAATTCTATTGGATAAGTATAATTCGACCAAAAATAACCGTAGGAATAAAATATGAAATGCCTTGGTCGACTTGGATTAGATTATAACCCATATTATTATTTTATTTAAAGAAGAGTTAAAATAGATAAAATCAAAGCTTAATAACTAAAACATTTTTAATGTAGGGTTATACATAAGATAAATTCGACTATAAATATTAATTTTAAAGATAAAAATATTTATTATATAATGGTATTTTATTTATATTTTTTATACATTAAATAGTTTATTTTATTTATGACACAATGATGATGCAAAAATTACCAAATTAATGAAATGTTAAAATAATTGAAATTATAAATATCCAAATAAATTTAATTTGAGACTTTTTAGGAATTCCACTGATTTTCTAGGTTAATATGAAATAATATGGTTGGTTAGATGAATTTCTTTTGAAGTAATAATGCTGTTATGAATTTAGCAAAAACAAAATACCAAACAGTGTCCAAATTGACATAGAAGAGTTTTTAAAACAAATATTATATTATTAATTGATATTCTATTCCTAAAAATATAAGGTTCATAAAAAGGACTTATATAATGATAGGTGTATCATTAATGAACCACTTGGGGTTAGCTTTGAAGTATATAGTACGTTTATTAACCATATAATATAAAATACAAAGAGACATGGAAAATGTCAAACTATTTAATTAAGAGTTATATCTAAAAGATACAGTTAATATAGTTACACAAACCTATCTAAAACGTATTGGTTGAGTGTTTTTTGACCCATCCCCACCTTAGACTTTAAATTATGTATTTGTTAGCCATTATAAACCGAAAATTAATTTATTTTAAAATAATATTTCTAACTTTTCCTAACGTACCCCTCACCCCTCTTATAAAAAGGAACTCCCCCTTCTCTCTAATTGAAACCTTCAAAGCCATTTGGATCGGCCCACCCCTACCCAAATACCCTATAATATGTCCTCCCATCATCCTATAGGCCTTCCTATAGTCAGAAATCCAACCTATGGATTCCTTTTGATCAAATCAAAAGGAAGAACACGAAGAAGAGGTAAATATTTCATCACCTCTTTCGAGTTCCTTTATTCTTCCACTTCCTCTTTCTGTGTTGTTTCCATTGTAAAATAATATCTCTATTATCTTCTATATACTGTGATTTTATTTTAAATATTGTATAATAAAATTCATTATTCTATCCATTCTTTGAATGACTTTTCACCAAACGTGCTTACGTACGGCTTACCATCTCCATGTCATGGTGTAATTGTTATTCGATACATTATTATTTGGATGGGAATAATAATGATGTGTAATTGATGTAAATAATAAATATAATATGATAATGATTCTTTATATATGATAAAGCATCCAATTATATATTATCTTAATATCAAAAGAATTATATTGTCGCTCGTGCGTACGTACAAATTAACGTGTCCACGAACGCGATGAGAATCATTCCCCATCGTATCCATTCAAGAATAATTTTCATCAGATGATTAAAAATAATGTTTAAGGACTTGATATAATTCTGGTTATGAATAAGATACATCCCATCCATAACACATATGATTCAAATAACAAATAATATAAAGGCAAATTAATCCGTTAACACCCGAAACGACGATAATACTAAGATATTATTAACAAATCAATGTTAAAAGATCATATATGATATCATATTAATGTATATGATTATTTTATAATTAAATAAAAATTATTTCACCATTATAAAGGAGGTTAAATTACAATCTACCAAAGAAAAGTACAAGGTAAGGGTTAATTTTTACAATCTCTTCATTATCTGAGGTTGTTTATATGTAATTATCTACTCGGACCTCTTTATCAACCACATCCATGTTTCTTAAAAATGTATTTCAAAACATTATTAATATTTTATATAATACAAGTTAAAGTCATTTATAACCTTGTTTGACTTTTATAATATGTTTATAAATTAATCTTTCTGTCATTTTCCTAACAAGGTACTTTTTGACCTTTTCGACAAATTTAAGGTAAGAATGTTTTTTAACTTGAACGACATGTGTGACTATTTTCTGCCGTTATAACATCATCAATGATTCCCTTATAATATTATAAGAATATTTCAAAAAATAAATGTTTTCTTTTATAATTACATGACTTTTAAATGATTTCAAAATAGAAAGAGATATTTCTCTAAAAAGGTTTTGATTCCATCTATGTCAACATCCTTTGATGGATTTTAAGATTATTTGAAGTTGATTTATTATGATATGAAACTTCCATATTTTGTTGAAATTTTTTGGATATGATTGACTGTGGATGTGTTATTTTTACACCATTCATGGTTTATGGATAAATTATTGACATTTCATATTCTAGTTTTAATATGAATGTTTATGTTATGTTTAAACCTTTTCATATGAGGAATGAATTGGACGTTGTAAGTGATGGGTGGAGCCTGCTATAGCTCCTCGATGCATCGGTATGTCTCAAGAGGAAAAAAAGTGTTTTGGCATAAGGCCTTGACAAAATCTTATATGTAGTCTTGGCACAAAGCCTTGACTATGTTGTTATGAAAGTCTGGCATTATGCATTTCATCATTTTGAAAGTGGCAATTGATATTTCATGTGATTATTCAACTAGTAGAGTATCCTCGTGAGTAATTAAATAGAATTATTTGATTTTATATTCGCCATATTATTCTTAATTTCATGTTTAAAATGCTTTTGTTTTAGTATTATACATTCCCTTAAATGTTTATGCTTATTTATGAAAGTTTCTTCTATATTGTTCTCCTTACTAAGCATCTGAGCTCACCCCTTTCTATGTTTTATTTTTTCTAGTATGCGAAGAAGTATTTTATGAATGACCTGTAGGGATAGTCTGAGGGGATATGAGTGTGGTCTACGGAAATAATGTTGTTTTAGTTTTTCATTTAATGATGTTATGTAAACATTATGAATGTATATAGTACTTCCAAGGCTACTAAACTAATCGGTATTTAGAGACTTGATCTTTTGTGATCATACCAATGTTATTTAATAATGTACCGACTCTGGGTAGCTGGGGTCGGGGCGTTACAGTTGGTATCAGAGAAAGTTTAGCACAAACCTTGGAAACCTAGATTTAGATAAACTCTGATTAGAGAACATTACCCTAAGATAGAATTTGAGGATTAGTATATAATAAATTCTTAGAATTTTGGTATTGTAGAGATCTTATGAGTTTTCCAAGAAATAAATCCCTATCCAGATATGAGCAGGTAGAGGCATCTATGGAACAGATGTACCTAGGTGTGAAACAAAAAAACACCGCTTTGAGTTAGACTCGAACGGGAATGGTGCACGACAATAGGCCTTACTGCAATCTTGGTTAAGACACTCCTGGGGGATATGCTTAGGATAATTCTCAATTTCTTTAAAAACCATTATGAAGGGTTTATGAGTTTTTACTTCCTCAACGAAAACATTTTTATGATTATGGATTATTTCCATAAACTATTCAATTTATGTTAAGTGTTTTACAAGTTTGGAATTATGTATTTCGATTCATAAAATAATCTAGTTTATGCCATTGTTTAGAAATGGCGCCTAGTGGAAGGAATGGAAACCTTATCAATGCATGCACTCCATGTAGGGATTTCCCTCCTTCTCAATATAATTATAGTGGAGCTGGTGATTCAGCAGGTGTTGATCAACTAATCACCATACTGGGACAACATACTCAGGTTATAAATAATAACCTCACCTGTATAGAGAACCCTGATCCACATTGTGGAGGATCAATGTTAGACCACTTCATGAGGAGATAACCACCAAAATTCAAGGGGAGTACAAACCCATTAGTGGCTGAGTAATGGATAAATTCATTAGATAAAATATTCCATGCCTTGGGGAGTAGTGAAATGGAAAATGTTTTCATGGATGTTTACCGCCTCACTGGAGATGCTGATGAATGGTGGTCATTGATTATAAATACAATGGAAGACTATTAAGTATCAAATATAGAATGGAGGTAGTTTAAAGAGCTTTTCTTAGAAAAATACTTTCCTCATGACCATCGAGCAGATATGGAAAGGCAATTTCTGTGTCTGAGGTAAAAGGAGGATGAGAATGTTACAAAGTATGAATCTAACTTTACAAGGTTAGCGAGGAATGCTGCATATTTTATACATAACCCAAGAAGTAAGATTGACCATTTATTTGATGGGTTAAAACCATTTCTTCGTCAAGCATTAGTCTCAAAATACTTCTCTTTGTATGAAGATATTGTCTTATGTTCTATAAGGAAAGAAAAAGAATTCTCTATGTATTATGACATTAAAGTAAATCAAGTGAAGAAGTGATCTGCTAGACACACTAGAAATGGAAATAAGGGGAAGAAGGGAAAAGTTGAATATCTATCCTATGGTAAATGTGGGAAGAAACACCCCGGTACATGCCTGAAGGGAATGAGATTCTGTTACAAGTGTGGTGAAAAAAGCCACCATGCTCATGATTGGAAGGGGAAGAAAGAGGATATCAATGTTTAATGATACAACTATAGAGAAAGGGGGCATTATGAGAATGAACTTCATAAGCGTCTTGGGATCTTACCTTAGAAAAGGCTAAGGGATCATGTCCAAGCTTATGCTATCACTACTGCTGAGATAGAATCTCTAAAAGACATGGTGGAAGGTAATTTAATGGATTCATCATGTTCAGAAAATGCTTTATTTGATTCTGGATCATCACATTGTTTCATATCTTCCTAGTTTTCTAAGAAAATTATATATTTACAATTTGATTTAATAATGGAGTTGTAAGTCAAAACCCCTAAGGGAAGTATCATCGCAACAAAGTTTTGTGAATCAGTTCTCATTAGAGAATATAAATGCTCTTTATCTGCGGATCTCATCATCATACCCATAATTGAATTTGATATAATCCTTGGTATGGATTGGATTTCAGACCATGATGCGAAAATTTATTGTAAGAAGAATGAGATTATTATTTTTAATGATGATGATAAAGAACACCTTATCTTTATAGGAGAATCGTCACTACATGATTCTTATATAGATCCAACCCCAGTATCTCAACTAAATTCAATTATTGGGGAGGAATATAATGAAATAACTATGTGCGAGGAAAGGAATGTTCAAATAGAGGATGTACCTATTGTGAAAGAATATGTGGATGTGTCTCCTGAAGATTTACCTGGACATCCTCTAAAATGAGAAATTGATTTTTACATTGATTTAATTAATGGATCAAGGCCCATATCGAAAACCCCTTATAGAATGGCCACTGTGTAATTAGTGGAACTAAAGAAACAACTAGAGGAATTGTGTAATAAGGTATTTATTCGCACTTGTGTTTCTCCATGGGGATCCCCTGTCCTTTTTGTTAAGAATAAAGATGGATCTATGAGGTTGTGCATCGATTACAGGGAGATCAATTCTATAACAATAAAGAACAAGTATCCCCTACCTCTCATTGATGATTTATTTGACCAACTATATGGAACTCAATAATTTTCAATGATTGAACTTCGATCTGGATACCATCAGTTGTGTGTGAAGAAGGAAGACATTCTGAAGACTTCATTTCGAACCAGGTATGAGCATTATGAGTTTACAGTAATGCCTCTTGTATTGACTAATGAAACCTCTATCTTCATGGATCTAATGAATATAGTTTTCAAGGAATATATTGATGATTTTTTAGTGGTATTTATTAATGATATCTTGGAATACTGAAAAATCTATGAAGATCAGGAAAATTACCTGTGCATTATCCTGAAGACTCTTAGAAGACATGAATTATATGAGAAGTTTAGAAAGTGTGAATTCTGCCTTCAATAGATTTCTTTTCCTGGCCACATTGCCTCTAATGATGGAATCTCTGTTGATCCATCTAATAACAAGGCAATCCAAGAATGTCCAACACCAATGAGTATAATTGGGGTGTGCGGTTTTATTGGTTTCGCAGGTTATTATTGACATTTCTTCCAGAATTTTGCACAGTTAGCTAACCCATTAACAAAGCTCACATGAAAAGGGGTTAAACCTGTTTGGACAAAAGAGTTTGTTGAATCTTTTGAATAACTAAAGATAATATTAGTCAATTATCCTATATTGACTCTACCATCGGGTAATGATAGGTTTGTTATTTATAATGATGCTTCAAAGAAAGGTCTTGGTTGTGTCCTTATGCAAAATGATGGGGTTATTTCCTATGCATCACGATAGCTAGATATTCATGAGAAAAAATATCTTACTCATGATCTTGAGTTAGCAGCTGTAATATTTTCTTTGAATATTTGGAGACACTATCTCTATGGTGAAAAATGTGAGATATATACCGATTACAAGAGTTTGAAGTATATTTTCTCACAAAAAGAACTCAACATGTGGAAAAGGAGATGCATTGAACTACTCAAGGATTATGATTTCACTATACACTACCACCCGGGGAAGGAAAATAAGGTGGCAGATGCTTTGACCAGAAAAGATCATGGAGTTTTGAACAAGATGAGAGTTGAAAAGGAACCTATATACATGGATCTAGTAAATTTAGATATGGGAATAACCATGGAAGGTGAAACATCAATACTTTGTCAAATGGTTTCCAAATCATATTTACTAGAAAGGATAAAAAGTTCTCAGACCGGTGATGAAGAGTTTCAAAAGATGATTAAAGGTGTGAATGATGGGAGATTGAGTGACTTTGTGTATGAAGATGGAATTTTGAAATTTGGGAAGATACTTTCTTTTCCCAATATAGCTGATCTAAAAATAGAATTTTTGGATGATGTTCATAGCCCCAATTTCTCTATACACCCTAGGAGAACCAAAATGTATAGATATTTGAAGGAACATTTTTAGTGGGACAACATGAAGAGGGAGATTTCTGATTTTGTGTCAAGATGTATGGTTTGTCAAAAATTGAAAGATGGAAGGAAACAGCCTGGAGGAGTCATGCAACCACTTCCCATACCTAAGTAGAAATGGGATAATATTATGGTGGAAATTTTTATGGTACTACCAAAGACTCCAAGAAGGAACGATGCAATATGGGTCATTGTTGATCATCTTACCAAGTCAGCACATTTTATTACTATAAGAAAAGATTTTCCACTTGAATGGCTAGCAAGACTATATGTTAATGAAGTTTTGATACTTCATGGAGTACCATTATCGATTGTTTTAGATTGTGATCCCCGTTTTACATCCAGATTATGGAAAAGTCTTTAGAAATCCCTGTATACTGATCTTCGTTTGAGCACTACCTACCACCCTCAAACTGATGGACAATCATAATGGACAATTCAAACCTCAGAATACATATTTATATCATTCTCAATTGACTTTCAAGGTATGTGGGATCAATATTTACCTCTGGTAGAATTTTCCTATAATGATATCTTCCATTCATGTATTTAGATGGCACCATATGAAGCATTATACGGAAAAAATGTTGCACACCAACCTGTTGGGATGATGTTGGTGAAAGAAAACTCGTAGGCCCAGAACATGTGGAGGAAATGATGGAAAAGGTGAAGGTAATCCAAAACCACATCAAAGAATCTCAAAGTATACAAAATAGATATGTTGATAACTGAAGGAAGGATTTGGAATTTCAGGTAGGAGATCATGTTTTGTTGAAGGCATATCTATGGAAGGGTGTTATACATTTCGGTAAGAAGGGAAAATTAGGTCCCAGGAACATTGGACCTTTATAAATTCTAGAACGAATTGGGGCTATATATTACCATTTGTAAATTGCTCTAAGTCTCTCCAAAGTTCACGATGTATTCCACGTATAACTGTTGAGAAAATACATGCCTGACCCAACACATGTACTCACCTATGAGGAATTAGAACTGGAACCCGATCTGTCTTATTGTGAAGAGTCTGTCATGGTTCTTGATACAAGAGAACAAGTGTTGAGAAATTTGATGACTCATCTGGTAAAAGTTCTATGGATAAACCATAAGATAAAAGAGGTAATGTGGGAACCCTAGGAACTTATGATGAAGAACCACCTGAATCCTTTTATGCAGTAATATTAAATAAATTTCAAGGATGAAATTATTTTAAGGAGGGTAGAATGTAACACCCCAAGCATCCATAGTACATTTCCCTTTGAATAATGCAATAGATTGCATTGTACGTGACTTCAAGATTCTAACACACTACAACCAATAAAACTAGCCATTATGAATAGTAATACCCACCTTTTGAAATGTTATAAATATTATCCTTCAAAAAGGACTTCATTTTTGGATTTGGAATATTGAAATTAGCCTACAGTGAATTTTTGGTATATTTCTGAAAACGTTCAATTTTGATGAATAGTGAAAAACACTGAGTTATAGTTTAAAGCTGAATTTTTATTTAAATAATTTTTTATTTTATTTAAATTTATTTTATGTCAAAATAGATACAAAATAACTATATAATTTCATTATAATTCATTGGATTCAGTTTATAATAATTTTAGATATATAAAATTTTTATTGAACTTTTTTCCGCCTTTTACCCACCTCCTAGGAGCATTTGGAAATTTACATAAAACATACTTCTACAGCTTCTATTAGTGGAATTTAAAAAATCTGAGAGACATGGTTGATATCAGCAACAAAAATGTGGTTCAATACGATGAAAATAATTTTTTTGAATAGTAACATTTTACTTTTATTTACCACGGTTAAAAGTAAAAAAGGGTAATTTAGAGTAAAAATGATATTATTATTACCCTAACACATGTACTAATTCTATTGGATAAGTAAAATTTGACCAAAAAAAACCTTATGAATAAAATATGAACCACTTTGGACCACATGGATTAGATTATGACACTTATTATTATTTTATTTAAAGGAGAGCTAAAACAGTTAAAATCAAAGTTTAATAACTAAAGTTTTTTAAATACAGGGTTATAAATAAGATAAATTAGACTATAAATATTAATTATAAAGATAAAAATATTTCTTAAATAATGTTATTTTATTTAAATTTTTTATTCATTATATAATTTAATTTATTTATGACGCAGTGATGATGCAGTAATTACCTAATTAATGAAATATTAAAATAATTGATATTATAAATATCCAAATAAATATAATTTGAGACTTTATATAAATTAAAATAATTTTATAGGTTAATATGACATAATATGGTTGGATAGATGGATTTGGTTTGAAGTAATAATGATGTTATGAATTTAGAAAAAACGAAATACCAAACAGTGTCAAAAATGACATAAAAGTGTTTTTAAAACAAATATTATATTATTAATTGATATTATATTCA
This sequence comes from Viscum album, assembly GCA_963277665.1. Taxonomy (NCBI): domain Eukaryota; kingdom Viridiplantae; phylum Streptophyta; class Magnoliopsida; order Santalales; family Viscaceae; genus Viscum; species Viscum album. The sequence goes on along the minus strand of OY728135.1, from coordinate 367,410,171 downwards.
TAAAAATGTACGGTTCGGCCAATGGACTTATAAAATGATATCTGTATTATTAATCAACCACTTGGGGTTCTCTTGAAGGATATAGTATGTTTATTAACAATATAATATAAAAATACAAAGAGACATGGTAAATGTAAAACTATTTAACTAAGAGGTAAATCTAAAAGATAAAGATAAAATAGTGACCCAAACCTATCTAAAACCTGTCAGTTGAGTGGTTTTCAAACCATCCCTTCCTTATGATTTAAATAATCCATTTTGGAGCCATTATAAACCGAAAATTATTTTATTATTAAATAATATATCTAGCTTTTCCTAAGGTTCCCCTCACCCCTCTTATAAAAGGGAACTCCCCTTTCTCTCTAATTCACACCTTAAAAACCATTTGGATCGGCCAACCCCTACCCAAATACCCTCTCAAAAATCCTCCCTTCATCCAAGAGGCCTTCCTTTAGGGATAAATCCATCCTATGGAGCCCTTTTGATCAAATCAAAAGGAAGAACCCGAAGAAGAGGTAAATATTTCATAACCTCTTTCATGTTCCTTTCATCTTCCACTTCCTCTTTCTTTTTTGTTTCCATTATAAAATAATAACTCCAGTGTCTTATATATACTGTGTGTTTATTATAAATATGTTACAATCCAATTCATTATTATATCCACCCTTTCAATGACATGTCACCAAACGTGCGTACGTACGTCTTATCGTCTCCACATCGTGGTGTAATTGTTATTCAATACATTATTATCTGGATGGTTATAATAATGATGGTTAATTTATGTAAATAATAAATATAACATGATAATTATTCTGTATATATGATATAGCATCTAATTATATATTATTTTAATATCAAAAGATTGATATTGCCACTCGTGCGTACGTACTGATTACTGTCTCCACGAACACGATGCGATTCATTTCTCATCGTATCCATTCAAGACTAATTTTCATTAGATGATTAAAAATAATATTTAAATACTTGATATCATTCTCTATATATATCTGATACATCCCATCCATAAAAAATATGACTCAAATAGTAAAGAATATAAAGGAAAACGAATCCATTAACAGCCGAAATGACGATAATACTAAGATATTATTAACAAATAAATGTTCAAAGATCATATATGATATCATATTAATGTATATTATTCTTTTATAATTTAATAAAAATTATTTCACCATTATACAGGAGGTTAACCTACCCTCTACCAAGTAAAAGTACATGGTAAGGGTTATTTTCACAATCTCTTCATTATATGAGGTTCTTTATATGTAATTATCTACTGGGACCTCTTTATCATCAACATCCATGTTTCTTAAAAATGTATTTCAAAACATTTATACTATTTTATAGACTATGGGTTAAAGTCATTTATTCCCCTTGTTTTACTTTTATAAGACGTTTATAAAGGAATCTTTCTTTCATTTTCCTAACAAGGTACTTTTTGACCTTTTCGACTAATTTAAGGTAAGAATGTTTTTTTAACTTATACGGTGGGTGTGGAAATTTTCTACCATTATATCATCAATCAAGATTCACTTAAAATATTATAAGAATATTTCCAAAAATAAATGGTTTCTTTTATAATTTCATTACTTTTAAATGATTTCAAAGTAGAAAGAGATATTTCTCTAAAAATGTTTTGATTTCATCTATGTCAACATCCTTTGATAGATTTTATGCTTATTTGATGTTGATTTATTATGATATGAAACTTCCATATTGTATTGAAGGTTTTGTAATATATTTGATTGTGGATGTGTTATTTTTACACTGTTCATGGTTTATGGATACAGTATTGACATTTCGTATGCTAGTTTTAATACGAATGTTTATGTTATGTTTCAACCTTTTCATATGAGGAATGAATTGGACTTAGTAAGTGATGGGTGGATCCCGTTATAGCTCCTCGATGCATCGGTAGGTCTCATGAGACAATATAGTGTCTTGGCACAAGGCCTTGACAAAATGTTAATTTTATTCTTGGCACAAGGCCTTGACTATGTGGTTATGAAAGTCTCGCATTATTCATTCCATCATTATTAAAGTGGCTATTGATATTTCATATGATTATTCAAATAGTATAATGTCAATGCGAGTAAGTAAATTGAATTATTTGATTTTATCTTTTCCATATTATGCAGAATTTAAGGATTAAAATGATTTTGTTTTAGTCTTATACATAGCCTTAAATGTTTATGCTTATTTATGAAAGTTTCTGCAATATTGTTATCCATACTGAGCATCTGAGCACACCCCTTTCTATGTTTTATTTTTCTCCGGATGCGAAGAAGTATTTTATTACTGACCTGCAGGGATAGTCTGAGGGGATATGAGTGTGGTCTATGGAAACAATTTTTTTGTAGTTTTTCATTTTAAGATATAATGTAAACCTTATAAATGTATCTAGTACTTCCGAAGCTACATAACTAATCGGTCTTTCGAGACTTGATCTTTTGTTACTATTACAATGTTATGTAATAATACACCGACTCTGGGTAACTAGGGTCGGGGAATTTCATTTCGTATATCCAAGTCACATGCCTGGGGCTTCGGAATGTTAAATCGACCAGACGACATGGTGTGTACATTCCATCTACACACCATGTATCTGATTGTCACATGCCAAGATTGTCTGGACAACATGTGATGTGCAATAAGATCACTGCTTGTTTTTAATTCCTTAGTGCATCTATTTACAATCCTCATTGGTATACGACATGTGCTCTGGATGCATGCCATGTAACCCACCTTTACCAACCAATGATTTGGCACTTACCGATGGAATCTCATATCATTCTTCATTTGTTCTTAAATTTATAATAAAATGAAACAGTTAGTGAACATTATTACTATGTCAATAACATGTTAATTAAAATCATATTAAAGAAATAGTAAATTGAAATGAAAATATAACCATGAATTCACATAGATCCGAAATCAAATAAATAATCATAAACATAAACATGACCATCTGATACCACTTAATAGTTCCAGGTGTAGTGGAAGCATTGTGGGGGATGAGTGTAAATTAAATTTTTTTTTAATACTTTTTTTCTTGAAACAAATATAAATGATCTTGCTCATCAATTTTATAATTAATTTACATAATATATAAATAAATAAATACCTAGGATTAAGAACTTTCTGAATTGATTATTATTAATTGTCCAGAAAATTCCCTTCCATATTTCCTTCATTGCGCATGTGTGGATCCAAATGTAGAACCCCTATAGTGGTGATCCACATGTGCTCCAATGGTATCTGAGAAACACAACTCATTATCCATGTGCTAGCATGCTAAATCAAATGTCATACTTTTTCATTATTGATCGCTCATTCTTCAGTCTTGAATAAATTCAATCTTAGGTTTCTCTTTATTGAGATAGATGGAGGAGGAGGATTCAAGAGAGAATTTTTGGTGTACAAAAATTTTCTATTCCCAATCTTGGAATTGGTGTCCAATGATTTACACAATAGGCATAGCCACCTATTTATAAAGTTGGTTAATCGATAAAAAAAATTAATTTCATATCAACCATTAAATAGAATAACAACAGTTAATGAAATCCCATGCCACATAATAATAATAATAATATTATTATTTGGTGTACCAACATGCGCAAAATAGATAAATAATATTTATTGAATCGTAAATAATTATTTTATCACCAGAAACGGTATTGGTCCATTCAAACTCTTCTTGTATTTTTTGTAAAACTGATTAAATATTTTATTCTATTAACTAAATATTTTATTCCCAAACTAGTAAATAAATATTTATTACATATTCAATAAAATAAAATAAATAAATATATTTTATTCACAATCCGGTGAATAAATATTTCATTAATTTATGTGATAAATCTATCTTGAATAAAATTATTCCTCGGTCATGGGAATAATATTGATTTCATTAAATATACTAATTGAAACACTTAGTGTGATTCCCCCTACGATTCGTTCTCTATGGTATTAAATGGGTGTTCCTAAATTCCAAGATTACAATCTAGAAACAAGTCCAAACACCCAAAATAAAGATCATAAAGTAACAACGATGACAACCACATATGAATGTTCACTATGTTATATAATCCCTTTTTCACAATATCTAATCAAGCGGGCTTCATGAAAGTTTCATCAACCTATATGCTCGATACATCATTCTTTGACAATCTAAAATAAACTCATCATTACACCATGGCCATAGAATTCAGGTATATTTTTCTATTTCAATCAATGGGTTGAGATATTAACTTCTATAGAGATGGAAGGGAAAATTCATTCTTTGACTTATCTATTAATAAATTTTCATTCGTGGCACACAAAATGTACCCTACTTCTCAAAAACATATAGTGTGATTGTTTTTTTCATCAAATATAATTTTGTGAGTCATGGAATATACTAGTGATAATCATAAAGTCTAAGGACAATCACACATTCTTTTATATAGGAATATCTAATGACACCAAAACACGTGGAATTCCTACTGGATGGTATGTTCTCATAATCTCCCATCTTGGAGATTAACATGTGTAAGATTCATGAGAATGAGTCTCATCTACTTATGATTACTCACATGTAATAGTATATATAATTTGTTTCCCATCATAGTATGTTATCCAAATACAGAAATATTTTAAGAATTTTATCCTATCACTTCAAGGTTCTCATCATAGTAGGGAACTACTTCGACCATATCAATGCCAAAAATAATCCATGACATAATTAAATTAATTTCATGAAAAACAATGAACAATATGTAATAATACATTTAATTTAATATTTAATACATCAAATATTCTTGTAATCAAAGTGCATGAAATCGGTTTTAAGACACCAACTCTTACATAAATTACATAATAGAATATTTTTGTTGATTAGATAACTCTAGTCGAACATGGGGAATGTAGAATCCATGAAAATATTATCTATATGAATAAGTATATTATAAGAGTTTTTAATAAACTATAAAAGATATAAATTTGGTCAAAGCCTTATATGAGGAGCCTGAACAAATTTAAAATAATTATGTTTGTAAAATCATTCCATGGTTATAAGAAACAAAATATCATCTAATTAAAGTTTTTTATATAAAAACTCATTTTGGATGATACGTTCACTTAAAATAAGTCTTGGATAGTGTGTAGTAGTTGTTCTCAAATCGAATATATTGATGTTAATGAAAATATTTCCCCCAAAACATGGTTTTAAACATTTCGTCTATTCTTTGATATTTTAGTGAAATGATAATTCATTATATTACAAATGGATTTCAAATCATTATTTTATACTATAGACCTTAATGATGATGTTTAATTATAATTATACAAGGGTCTTAGTGAGATATTACCCTAAGAGGGGTTGCATCCGGGTATGCATAGTCAACTAAAAATTAAAACTCTCTCTCCTTTAGAGTCTCGTGTTCCCTTAAGGATATTGACCTGTTAAACATTAGGGTAACTTTTTATACTATTTTAAAAAGATATTCATTTAACTACATGATATATTTTGGTTTGAATGAATAAATTAAATATAGAAAAAAAAATTACTTGGCTCACCCTCAGTAGGCCTTTTCTACGGTGGATGAATTAGTTTAGTGTTGTGCACCAAAATCCAATATAATACTCAATGCTTATATGGGTTTGGACTAGATCAATTTTATGTCTTGGATCACTTCCCCAAAAGTTTAGGGAAATATAATTTCTTCCCAGTGGAAACTCCCTCAAACCTTACTTCATTGGCTCACTTGCAGTGGAATGAATAACTTTCTTCCTCTTCCTTTACACATTAATTTCCAAGGGATCTACACATAGTTTATGGACATGCAGGTCCCTTAATAAGAATCACTTACCCAAATTAAATCCTTCACTCTAGATAGATTATCAATTTAATTCCATTATGGGTTTATCTTTAACGTTTTTGGAAATAACATGGATTCAATTCTTATTAAACTTCCATATGCATTATGCGACAACTTCACTTTTATATGGGCACAACAAACAACTTCATCACTTTAAAAAGATATCCAATGGATTCCTACAACTTCTTTAGTATTTTTTTCATTCAATAGAGAATTACCATATTTATTTCGTTAATAAAAATCTATTAAATTTGTTCTCTCTTTAGATGATGTACTATTTTCTAAATATTTAGGATATGCACAAAGCTAGATCTCTATTATTTGCATAGTTTTGTTGATCTATTCCTCTTGAAATTTAAATGTTATGCTCACCTTTTTTAGGAACCTGGAAGGATACATTATGATATTTGAAAAAAAAATTATATTTTCTCCACAACACTTCTATGATTTATAAAAATAATAGATGAGAAATAATTTCATGAAGACTAGAGAACACCAAGTTGAGGAATGTTATGAAGGATGACAATATAGCACCTCCCATTGTTCAACATCTATGGTGTGAACTTATTTTTCATGGTATAGACTTATAATCCACATGTTTCACTATATCATGGTAATAAAAATTGTGGAATGGACTATATGCTTCAATATATACACTTATATCATAGAAATAACTCATCATAAACCGCACATGTTCTTCACCTGAAGATACTATGGGTATGATTTATATTCTTCAATGAGTTTCATTATTGTAAATTTCACCCCACATAACACGGGATCTATATCATTTAAATTCTCCATGAATCCCAAGTGTTAATATTCTTCATTCTTAAATCTCACATGTATAGGTTTCTTAAACATAGCTTCTTTATTGTGTTCCCAGTTTTACATGTGTATGTGAGCATGTAATCGCCACAGTGGAAAATAATTCTTTGTATCATGAGACATTTTTCTTATCTCATTCTTATGTCATAGCCATTACAACTACATCATGGGATCTAATAGGATGGGGTAGACAAAAATAAATGATTCTACCTAATTTTTAACCTCCACGTCACATGTTGATCCTATAACTTGGAGCTACCCACATCAAAATGCTTTGTCGAAGTTTCATTGCTTCTATACTTCCCTATTAAGCTTCCATCTTGATCTAAAAATAGGGTTCAACAGCCACAAAACCATGAAAATTGAGCTTCATCAGTCATTCCACTCCCTTTCAATGTACATGGGAAACCCTAAGGATGTTATTCACCCTTTTATCCTCATTCCAATCACATGTACCTAATTTTTTCACTATACTCACCAACTTCTACCTATGACAAGCCAGGTTGTCCATCTACCACATGGTTTACCCCTTTGGACCTATATTTAGATGAGTAGGTCCTTGGATGACTCTGGTCTAGCTAATGTTTTAAGTAAAGGCCCACTCAAATACGTACTTAGTAATTACTATGTATTTCCAACAAAATCAAATACCTATTATAGGATAATTCTTCATGAAAAATATAATGATTTTTCCCTTTTTCAGTACCAGCAAACAACTTTATTAAAATAATAAATATTTATAATGAATCATAAATATATGATTTAACTCAGATAATAATCTATTTGTGTTTTTAATCATGAAATTTCAAACAAATTCAACCCATACGTATTGTAATCATATCCATTCTATTCTGTTAGGTGTTCAAAAATAACCCTCTTGTAATTAGATGGAAATATTCCCTTGGTAATATCAACTTAAGATCAAGTTAACTAAACTTAATTTTCACCTATCCCATTTATTTTTAATAAAATACATTGAATTAGACTGTACGCCTCTACATCAACTATATTTTTGAATTTCATGGTAAATAATATTTTCGTGTAATAAATATCACCACCAATGAATACTTTTTCTCCCCTTTAATTATAAAAATTATCTCCCCTTTTTTTCTTTGGAAGAATCCAAGAAATATCAATTACCTAATTTGTGACTTATTCTCCTCTTTTTTTCAAAAAAAAACATCTTTCTTTGGAATCAACCACATTTTGATCATCTAAATCCTTTGAAACCCCAAGAGCACGATTTGTGGTTCCAATTCTTACCTCTAGAAAATAATTCTATACAATATCCATTTCAGAAAAATTTTCTTAAAAGAATCACTAAGTGAATTTAATACATGGAACTTGAATATTCTAATCATAATAATTCAAATCTTGGTGTTGGAAATAATATTTTTTACTGGAAATAAACAATGGTTTATATGTCACTCATAAATTCCAAGAAACACATAATAGTGTCATCTTTCTATTATTAAAAGTTAACATGCGATCTCAATCACATAATAACAAACCATTAGTACATAAAAAATGTACTATGATATGAGAGACATACGACAAAATGTGGTAATTGATAAAACATGATAAAAATTTAACACCACTTTTTGAAAGAGTGTTTCAAGTTGATAAAATTACATAATTTCAACTCCATGCCTTTAAAATAATTATAGGCTTCAAAAACATATGATCAGACTTGGTAGAATTTGATTTACATCAAAACTCCCACGAGTCTTTGTCTCTAGATTCTACTTGAGGATACCACTTTTGGGAGTTTCAACAATGGGGGTACCACTTATTTTGGAATAAATATATTTTTATATATTTTGAATATTCTGAAATTATAATATGATACCAAACACCAAACAACTTTTAAAAAAATGAATATATGATAAATAGAAGTAATATTCGTACCACCTATTGTTTCCCATTAAATACACTTCAACAAGACAAAAATCACTTTATTTTTTTCCTAATTTAATCACATACCCTGATTCTAAATTCTTTATACACTATCTGGTACATATTTATATATAATTTCATCAATGAAATATACTAAAATCATGAATTTTCAATATTTAAACCAATTGGTATAATTATATATCAATTGAGCTTCGAAATACAACTAAAATCACCATTTAAATGAAATTTTATGCATTTCTAGATTTTAATTCAGCTCATTCAACCCATTATTTTATAGCACAAACAATCATATACCTTTCAAGAACAATCATCCCATATATTTTATCTCCACTATAATTTTGAACCTATTCAAAAATTGTTAGAAAAAATAATGAAAATGGTGAGAGGGGTACCTTCATGTTCTTTTAGGAATAGGGCTACTCAAGATGAACTAACACAAAACCATCCACAGTTCCTTTTAACTATTTTTGATTTTGGGAAAGTGATGAATCATATCATCAAGTTATTAATCATTACTTATAACAATACAAATCAACCACTTTCTAATGGATCTTCCTTGGATGATACAATATGCATACTTGTATTCATGTATGCGAACATTATCATCCTTCCATAGCATGGGGTTTTCCACAATTTTGGAATCGATCACAACTGAAAAAGGAGATTTTTGGGTTACTTCAGTAGTGGATACCACATCTATATATTTTTCTATTAAATCATCAATTTTTTCCACATAGTAGTATGTGTAGGAATAATTTGGAAAACCTATTCTATGATGTCCAAGATTTCCATATTGAAATTTAACGTCTTTAGTGGAGTGAAATTCACACACTTTTCCAAGTTAATTGTAGATGTAATAATTGATTATTTATACTTCTATATTTTCCTCCTTTGATTCCAAGAGAGCCGTTTAGATTACTTATATTTGGGTGTTTTATACACAAATTATTGAATCTCATTCTCTACATATAAAACATTGAACCTATTTTCAACCATAATTTTCCTTCTCTTAGAATAATAATTCTACATAAAATTCATAGGAGTGTAGTGTATTTATATTAGTTATTTATCTTTCCATTCATTTTTCCAATTATTATAACTATCCATGTGACTAAGGATTTGAAAATAAAAAATCATCCAAAATAATCATACCTCATGTTTTCTTCTTCAAAGGATATTTTTATACAATTGAAGTTGTTCTCACTTCTTTGGTCTTATTGGATATGAATACTCATCCCATGATGTGCCTATATTTTTCACAATAGAAGTAATTTAGTGCCTCTTATGATTTTGGAAGTACTATTATTTCATAGAATAATTATTTTATTATATATTTTAAATCTAGAATTATTTTTGTTACACAAATTAAGATATCTTTCGGAGAGCTATTTTCCATATATTTTGATTTTTTCATCATATTCTTGAGGTATATTGTTATCTTCCCCTTTTTTAGTTATGGATCTTACTTATTTATCTATAATATGACATCTATTAGAGACAATATCTATTATTATTATTATGTTCTTAGTGAATGTGTAATTTCTTTTAATTTCTTCTCCAGGGCCATTTGTTTTCTGAATTCATGGATAATATATTTAATTATATCCTTTTATTATTTTATCTTTTCTCCCATTTTATTCATGTTAAAATTTATGTCCACTTCTTCATTTTTTTATCCTTTTGGTTTCAATTAATAGATAATCTATCATTGAATAGTATACAACTATCATGATACCCTATTTATATTTATTGAAACTTTGTAAGAATTCAATTGAATAGAAACATAATGTTTTTCTCATTTCATCACCAAAATCACATCTTCTTTACAGATCAAAGAGATATTATGAATGTTTACATACGTTCTCTATATGAGGGATAGAATCAAACTTATTAGGTTTAAATTTTATAATAAATACATAACATGGTTTCAAGGATAGATTATTCTTTCACTTCTTATTATTGTATTTTTCATAAAGAACATTTCACTTGGATTTTCTTCTTTTTGTAAACAAATATTCTGGTAGAATACACATGTCATTAGAGAAGATTCCATGATTTACGTGTTTATTCAAGTCTTCCTTGAGATCCTATTTAAGGATTATTTGACAAGAAAATCCATTTAATTTTTTTTTCATTTTTAAAAAATATAACTTCACATACTCTCAATAGAAAAATTATATCTTCTATCAGTTCCATAGATACTCTAAGAGAACCTATTATATTTTTGAAATATTCCTTTTTTAATGCTTTGAGATTATTTACATCAAGGAAAGGATCCTCCACTACTGACATCATATTTAATAAACAATTCAGATCAAGTAAGAGTGATAATAAATCCAAAATGAACTTATAGATTTGACACCACTTCTTAGAAATATAAAATGGATATAGTGTGAGATTACCATGAGAGATAGGTAAATTAGGTTATGCATAGTCAAATGAAAATTCAAATTATACCCCCTTTACTATATTACTTACCCTTAAGTATATTGACCTATCAACCTCAAGGGTTATCTATTATGAATTTTTAACCATATATTATTCATATTTTATGATCTATTTTGGTGTGTAGGCATAAATTATATATATACATGAGTATTTTCTTGGTTCACCCTCACTGAGATATATTGAAGGGGAATGTATCGACATTCTTTCATGAACCAGAATACTCTTTAAAGATCACTAATTACACAAGTTCATGATAGATTACTTATATACCCAGACTCTCTACCATAGAGGATTAAGGGTATCCCGCTACTTCCCAATAGGCACACCCTAAAATATTTATTTTTTGGATAACCACCAATGGATAGAGTCACCTTTTGTCCTCTTACTTTTCTCACTGCTCCAGAAAGGGATCACCACATAATTTATTTACATAAAGGTCCATTAATCAACTTCACTTTCATGGAATGAATCCTTCACACTAGATGGAGAGTTTGTTGAATTACATTATGGGATACTCCTTCACTTCTATGAAGTTACCCTGGAAACACTTATTCCTACCTTTCTATATTCTTTATGGATCAAATTCACTTTTATATAGGAACATAGAACAACTTATTCACAATTGGAATGATTTAAAATTGATGTTATTTCCATTTTCAGTAATTTATGGTCCCTCACCGGAATAAACCCTTCTTTAATCCTTTGAAAAACATATGTTTAGTATATATTATATTCATATCATGCATCTATTTTATTGATATGAATGATATATCGAAATACATCTCTGTTTTATATGTATAGTCTCATTGATCACTTCTTATTGAAATAAGGAGGATATACTCACCTTAATGGGGAACTAGGATGGATTCTTTACGAGATATAAAAAACACTCCCAATGGAACCAAAACTCTACAATTGTTTCTCCAAATAACTACTTAGTAATAATTGATCATGGAATATAGAACCCCTTGTTGTTGTTCATTGTAAAGGACTATGACATAACACCAACCATTTTGAAACTTTTATAATGTGGTCCTATCTATAATGACGAAGCCTCCAAAATCACATGTTTAACTATAGTGTGGTATCAAAAATTGTGGCGTGGACTCAATGTTTAACCATATCTACTTCACCAAGATAAATGACTCCTAAAAACATCACACATTTTTCACTTGATGATATTTTGGTTATTCTTCACATTCTTCAATCAGTATTATTACTGTAAATACCACAAATCATCATGTGGTCACTTTATCATGCACATTATTCATGAATCATAAAATTAAATATTATTCATGCATAAATATTGAATTACAGGTTTCTCAGATATGGATTCTCCCTCGCATTCTTAGTCTCACATGTGTATGTGAGCACATAATGTCCATGGTGAAAATTAATTCTTTGTGGGATAAGATATTTTTCATGTCTCTTGCTTATATAAAATACAAACCATCTATAGAACATACTTTTATAGGATGGGTAAGCCCAACATAACCAGTTCTATCTAATTTACACCTTCTTCATTGCAAGGTGACGTTGTTCTAGGGATATCTCCACTTTCAAAAGGGCTACACCATTGGGCTTTATATTTTGGTTTGAAGATATACATCATCGATCCATTGATCGATGGCTAAAATTGTTATGTAATAGTAATGAAACCAATTTTCCCGCCTAAAACATTCATCTAGAAATATCATTATTTATATACTTCTCTTTTTCACATGCCCCTCGAGATGGAAGTAGGGTTTAGGACTGACAACACCATGTAAACATGGGCTTCATGATCCATGCCTCACCCTTTCCTGATCCATAGCCAACCCCACGAGCACTGTATTCCCTCTACTTCTCATGATTAGCCTAATTCTCCATATAATAATTGTTCTACCAATCGTTCACCTATGATTAACCAGGTTGACCCTATCACATGTGATTTACCCCATGGGTCTCACATGTGGTTGAGAGGGTCTTTGGTTAGCTATGGGTTGGACCATTGTTTATGTAAAGCCCCACTCGATTATTTTTTTATTAAACATTATGTTTTTTCAAAAAACATAAATACTATTTCCAAGATAATTATTTATAATAAATCCTGTTATATTTTCTCTTTTTTCATGGCCTTCAAACATATTCAAGGAAATAAGAAATGTTTATATGAAATCATAAACATTTGATTTACCATGATCAATTAACGTTAGGATCAATTAATGTCGGAATAAATACTTTGACCACCATTGGAATCTATTTTGAACAATAGTATTGTGAAAATATCAAACCCACACATTGTTCGATTTGGTGACCTAAAACCAACCTATTGGGTACATAATTACATGTTTTAATTTTTAAATAATTTTTCTTATCATATAATGATTTTTCTTATTCATAATATTTATATTAGATAATTTCTATATGATATATGACATCTGGAATGGTCATAGTAATTTCCCTATATGATGAGAACATAGAGGTTCCACAACATTATTCTTCAACAATGTTCTATGGTGGGATGACATTTCTTAATGAGACACAAAAAATATAGGATATCTTGGGTAGCGGAATCATAAGACATTTATACACATTATCATGGAGTTCACCATTGATAATAGCCAAGATAAGATGTTTTGAGAACATACCAATTAATAGGAAATCCACATTTTCACCTTTCATTAGATGTTATTATCTACAAATGTGTGTGTTTATCCTTAGGCATTAAGATTATGATTAATGGATATAATGACTCACATGATTTTATGTATTGATGAAAATGAAATTGACATATGATCATGAGGAATTATGATATTCTGGGTGTATCACAAGTGATATTTCATTAATGGATAATGTGATTAAGGATTGGACACATTTTTTCTTGATGAATGTTAATATATCAGTACCTTTTAAGGAAATAAAAACCCTAAAATAAATCCATGACCATGGTGTTCAATGGGAAAATTCATTTTTTAAAATTAAATGAATGATACATTGAGCATATAGGTTTATGGTATAAGGCCCCAACCTTAAACCTTACTTAATCTTGAGTTATTACAAGATTACACATTGAGGATCTTTTCAGGTTTAGAGTTTTAGAGAATTAGATCATGAAACTTGCATTACATTCCACATTTAAACAAAGTTGTAACATAAAAGACAGTATTCATTCTTCCCATCAACGGAAACATATTTAAAAGAAAACATGGATTCTTTCTTGACACATCCTTGACACTATCATCACATCATGTACCCTTCCCTTGACCTGTGAAAAACATTTCAAAAACATGGGATGAGCATAAAAAGCTCAGTAAGGGATATAAAATTATTGAAAGGAAACATGAGTACATTTATACATAAGAATTAAATCATACTTTACCCATAAAACATAAGCACTTTAACATACCTCATAAAATCATGAATAAATCATAGAAATCATAAGACATAAAAGGTAACTTGATGCATTCATAACATTCTTACGTAGGGAGTAACCCTCTTGGTTACGTTTGGAATACCCATAACAGTATATTCCCTAAATCTCTTTGGAGAAACCTTAACTTTTCACTCCTTCGCATTACCCAATCCATTGGAGAGCTATATCGGGCTCACCCGCCCTTAGTTTTATCACAGAACCACCCGTCTTCATAATAATGCCCAAGAACCATAACATAATTGTATCACATAAAACATGCATAAAGGAAACATAACATTTCCACATTTCAATCACAATATATCAATACAACACATTGATATTATAAAAACATTATGAAAACCATTTTCAATACCAAATGAAAATAAAAGTAAAACAAGGTATTTATTTTTCTTTTAAAAAGAAGGTATGGCTTGTAGAGGAAACCGAAACTCAAATAATGGTCACGGCGGCGGAGAAGCCATTGTCGCCGCATACGTACGACAAAAACATTCCCTTTTGTCTTTTAGTAAACGCTTCATATAAAAAATATTATTTTTTAATAAACTTAAAAGTCAAATGGTTTTATACACCTTATAAAAGAAGGTTGTGTATAAAAAAAATATGCCTCAATGAAAGGATTTTGAGACGAAGTCTCATACAAAGATGGTATCCTTGGTTTAAGGATAAATCAATTACATAATTATGTGTGACAAACGAATACACCAAATATAAGTGGATATTAAGTGTAAAATAATCAAATTTCATTCACACATATTCAAAGGATGACATATTCAATAACTACATGTTGAACCCAAAGAAATCGAAATTGGGTTAAGAAGTTCCCTTGACAGCCTAACGGTGTCACATCAAAAAAGGGTAACTCATCACTTGGACCTAAAATTTACATCAATAAGGATATATGAGAAGATATCCCAACATAACAATATGTGAATTAAAAGACCCAACAAATGAAGTGTTTTAAAAAGAGGAGGGTGAAAGGTTCCCTTACCGACATGGGTATCTTTCGAAACATACGCCCCGTGAAAGAAGGACAATACAACATTGATTTAAATACTCATAAATGAAATAATATTACACAATGAGTAAAATAATGGTCAGTACATACAAAACTCAAAGGAAAATGTGGAAAATATAGCATAAATCTCATAGGAATAAAAGTGAGATGAAAAATCCCTTACGAAAACTCGGAAGCCTAACGGCGCCACTTAAAACTTAAAAAAAATGGATTGATGAGATCAAATAGGGTATCTCATAACATTACAATAAAATTTACAACAATAGGAATATAAAATAACATCGCCCATCATAAAAAATAGGAGCTTAAAAGAAGTGACATATAAGAGAGTACTTAAAGAGAAAGAGAGAGGTTAGATCTCTTACGAAAATTCGGCAGCCTAACGACGCCACTCAAAACTTCCAAAAGGGATTGATGAGAGAGAATAGGTACTCTCATCATATGAACATAAAAATTACAGTAATATTAATATAAAAGAACATCCCAATCACAAGAAAGATTATCTTATAAGGAATGACATAAAAGAGTGTACATAAAAAGAAAGAGAGGAGTAGGATCCCTTACCTCAAGTCCAACTTGTCTTGTTCGTTTCTTTATATTCCTGAATAATAAACTTTTGTCAATTAATAATTGCATAATTACCTCATTTAGAGATTATTATTCAGTTCATATCACATATTATAATGTTATAATAATTTTTTAATAATGTTAGTTCATATCAGACATTTTTGCCGATTTTGGTACATGAGTCAAGAATGAACTTGTTTGAAAAACGATTTCCCATGTAGTTATATGTAAATAATTTCCAGAATAGTATTAATGATTAAAATATCATATATATCCAGTAAATATTCATTTTATACTATTCCATATCATTTGGGGATAAAAAAACGAAAAGCACCGTTCATGGAGACGGTAGGCCGTACGTACGCATGAACTCTACTTTCATTTTTTTGTTATATTAATGGAATTAAAACAAAATGAGAGAGATATATATATGTTTTAATTCCAGAATGACATAAATAATTTAGATGTAATATATTAAATATATATCCATTATATATATGTACTTATAATATTCCATAACATTTTGGGATAAGAAATGAAATGTACCGTTCATGGAGACGGTAAGCCGTACGTACGCATGAACGCTACTTCCATTTATATTTCATATTTAATGGAATTAAAACATAAGGATACATAATTGTATTTTAAGTACAGTATGGTATCATATATAATATCATTAAATATATCCTTTATACGTACCACATATGGTATTAACGAATCAAATCACTTTGAGGGGGCGGTAGTCCGCACTTCCTTAAATAAAGATATCGCGTTTACCCATAATGGAAACCATAAAGGTACGACATAAATGAAAAATATAGAAGATTAAGTAAAACATAAAAATATTAGATATCATATATAAATATAGTGTCATCTTAATGGCCACCTTTGAATGTGTTAGAAGAATGTTGAACAATCATCGTTTCGGGAGGCAGAAATTCCCCATCCACGGAAACAGTGTGTTCTTTAACCATTAGATGTAGGTGTGTGTAAGTGTAGCTCTAATACTTATTATAACAGCATCCTAGTATATTGAATATACTGTATTTGTTACAAAATAAATGAATAAAAAGAGTTTAGGGGGTTGGAGAAGAAAAATAAAACAAAAGGACACAAGTGAAGACATTACCTTAAAATTGGGTAACTCTCCTTGGTTTGAGCTCAAAG
Organism: Viscum album; assembly: GCA_963277665.1. Classification (NCBI taxonomy): domain Eukaryota; kingdom Viridiplantae; phylum Streptophyta; class Magnoliopsida; order Santalales; family Viscaceae; genus Viscum; species Viscum album. Next base: position 367,392,941 of record OY728135.1, on the reverse strand, counting down.
GCTTCCTTGGGAAGACTTCTGCCCAATGTGAGGCTTCAAGGAGTAATAGAGGGAAGTGGAGAGACAAAATGGTCAGGGGTTGGCCGAGCCAAAGGCTTTGGGAGTGTGGGTAAGGAGGTAGAGGTGGTGGCCTTTTATAAGAGGAGAGGAGGGGCACTCTTGTAAAGTTACAAAATGTTACTTTATTTTCAAAAGTGTTTAGGATTTTTAAGGTCCCACATTGATGTATTTCGAGGGTAAGATGATAAGGGTTCTAAATCCACTCATCCAATAGGTTTTGGACATGTTTAGGTCTTAGATATTACATTATCCTTCCATTTTATTTAAATCGTTAAATAATGAGGTCATCGCTGCATCATCATGATGTCATAAATAATTTATTTTATTTAATGTCCAAAAATTATAAAACAAATACTATGATGTATGAAATATTTTTATCCTTCCAATTACTATTTATAGTCAAATATATGACTTGTATAACCCCATGTAACAATTGTTTTAGTAAAACATATCATGTTTGTGTCCTTTTTACTTTAACATTAAATAAAAAGATATTTATGTCATTTACCAACCAAAGTGGCTCCATGGGGTCCCCAAGTTGACCCATGGATTGTCTTGGTCGGCCATGACACATCCAAAGAGGGTAGGACATTTTTCTAGGTCATTTCATTTTATTAAAACATTATTCTTACCATAAACTACACTAATTACCTCTAATCGCGATTAAAAACTTAATAAGTTACTATTCACCAAAAAAATTATTTTTTTGTCTTTGAACCACATTTTACTTATTAATGACAACCATGTATGTCGAATTTTTGAAATTCAAAACACAAATATGGAAAATTTTCATTTAAACGGAAAAATCAGTTTTTATAAGTACCACTTAGTGGTTTCACTATTCATCAAAAATTGAAGTTTTTCAGAAAAATCCCAAAAACTCACCCTAAGCTATATTTGATATTCCGAATTCAAAAATGAAGTCTATTTTACAAAATTCAAAACATATAAGTCACATTAATTAATTTAATAATTAATTACCACTGTCAGAGTAAATAGTGTGTTTTTATGAAACAATAAGTATCAAAAGATTGACACTAGTTTAAGTCTGATTTCAAAGTGAAATTAATTCCAATGACCACTATTGGATTTAATGGTAAAAATATATTCTAATTTTTCTTTAAAACCAATTCAAAAGATAATCTATTCATTTCAATAAAATAGATTAAAAAGAGGTTTTGAATTAAAATACAACATTTTACACTATTCATTAAAACATGAACTTTATCGGAAAGATACCAAAAATATACAAAAAGTAAATTTTGATGTCCCAATTCTGAAGAAGAGATTTATTTGGTCCAATAGAATGTATAAGAGTGAACAAAACTATATTTAATGACGGTTCTCCATCAAAAGGCGATAAGTGAACCTTTAGTGAAAACTAGGGCATATACGCCTAAAATTGAATTCTTTCCGTATTTTAAGCCTTTATCTTTTATTGGATAAATGTAAAAACATTTAAAAACATATATAATCATATTTTAGTTATTTATATCCATTCCCTCCAATACAACGGCTACATGTTAACTACCATTTAAAATAATATTATTTTATTATTAGAGTGCAATGTAATATTCCCAAGAAACTCGTTGTTGCGTGTTGGGTACGCCATCAAGCATAGCGTCCCCTTTAAAGTCATATTAATATTTTATTCACAAATATGGATAAATATGAAAATGTAATATTATTTATTTACCTGGGGTGTTACATCCTTCCCCCTTTTTGGGAATTGCGTCCTCGCAATTTTAAAATTGAGCTTGGAAATATCCTTGAAAGTCCCACATCGGAACAAGAGTCGGTAAAACAATCACTTTAAAATAAAGAAAGATAAGTACAAAGGTCACCCGAGTTAACCCATTCTCGGATTCCAAGTACGAAAATATGGACATGGAGGAAAAAACAAAGGGTCATGTTCTGATGGAGAGTGATAGAAAACATGTTTAGCAGAAATTTTACCACAAGAAAATCACAAACTTGTGATGGGTTAAACAGTATTCGATTCCCCAGTAGGAAAAGTTAACAGACAAAATTTTTGTTTTATGTTACTCTTCATTGAGGAATTTATTTATGAGCTTAACTAAAACATAAGTAATCACACACAATTGTCGTGTTGACTTTCAACTTTTATTAGATTTCTTACACAAACTCATATTTTCTCCAAAAGATGAGTATTTAGGAAGACTTGTTCACATTAAGAGTACTATAATCAACATCTAGAGAATCACCTAATCCACAAAAGAGAACTATATACTTCCCATGTCTTTAGACATTAACCAAAACCGAAACCAAAAAGGTTAGTACAAGATCAGATAATCTAGAAAAGGATAACCCTTTATAAAAAGAAAATCCATTCTTAATCTCCAAAATTTGTCCAACAAAACCCAAAGTTCAATGAGGACCATTCTATAATCAATTTTTCCATAAAATTCGTCAAAGTAAACCAAAATGAAATTGAAACACAAATATTTGAAGGATTTACTCACAGTCTTCCAAGTTAAATCATAAAATTTATCTCCAAACAACATCAGTTGATCCTAAAGTCTGGTATTGAAAAGTAATTAACCTAATCACATATCCTCCATGATAGGTTAATAATTTTCATAGATAACCCAAAATCAACTTACTCTTAATTAATAAAATCATATAACTAAAAAGAATCATTCAAACTAACCAGGGACTTCACGTAGTCCAGTGGTAGGCGATAAATACCAGTCGCACTTTGGCTGTGGGTTCGATTCCCGCAGCTTTGTCCGATGCGACGGGTTTTCACACGGTCTACGTGTTTTCCTTTTTCCAAAACTATATAATTCTCAAATCATTCCCAAAAATAGATAAAATCATCAAAAATAACCATAACATAATTTAACCTCAATTTTATCTCATGCCTTTCACTTCAATCATAACATATAGTAACCCATAATTACCTCAAAAGTAAGGATCATATAAACCCAAATGGTTCTTTATAACTATGTCCACAAAAGAAAAGATAACTATTCCATGAATAAAATTTGCATATATTAAACATCAGGGTTACACATAATATGAAAAGACTTCTAATGTAACCCCATCATCAAAAGAGGCTTAATACTCTTAAGAATTTCACCATAACTCTTGAAGACCTTATATGTTTACATCATACTCATTAAACATTCTTCATGATCCATTAACCATTCCTTTCCAACATATTCTGAAATACCTCTTTCCTACATACAAAATCATGAATCATATCCTAAGATTCCAAAATAGGAAAACAATAGTCATGAAATAATACATACCTTTGATTGGTCATTGTCAATTTCTTCATCCTCAATCGGAATGGAATTAGGTATTGGTAAACGAACATTTGTATGCTCTTGGTGATCCCATTCATGAAACTTCTTCATAGGACATGTTTTTGCATAATGACCATGCACACCACATTTAAAACATTCAATTGATCCCCCCAGAAAGAACTTCTTTCCCTTTATTTGAGTCAACTGGATGCTTCCTTTTTACATGGAAGGTTCTTGCTTTATGACCTTCATTTACACATCTATAGCATATTTTAGTCCCTTTGAAACATTTTCCTAGGTGTTTCTTTCCACATCTTTGACACATAGGTTTTTGAATACACTTACCTTTATGATTATTACCTGTACTTCCGTAGGGATTTGTTTCTCACATATATGATGCCTTTGAGAAATCACCAAGGTTTAGGTGGTCAATCATGACTCCAGATAGTTGGTTGAGGATAATCACAAGAGTTCTCATTGCAGCTCCCATATCATTCAGTTGCTCCCTCAAAAAACTGTCACAGTTTCCTTCACATCCACTGTTACTTTGATGCCTGCTAGATCTAGCCATTTACTAAAACCAAAAATGTCAGTGTCAGTATATCAACAAAACCATCATGTACTAATGAGGAAGATAAACAATAAGATATACTTACTCATTCACTTTATCTAAAACTAGGACTCTTTCTGAAATCCTAACCATTATGGTAATGTTACTTATGCTTAAAAAATACCCAAACCTCTAAAGTTATCTAAACAGACTTCTGATACCAACTATAAGGCCCCATCCTTAAACCTTACTTAATCTTGAGTTATTACAAGATTACACATTGAGGATCTTTTTAGGTTTATATTTTTAGAGAATTAGATCATGAAACTTGCATTACATTCCACGTTTAAAAAAAGTGGTTACATAAAAGATAGTATTCATTCTTCCCATCAATGAAAACATATTTAAAATAAAACATGGATTCTTTCTTGACACATCCTTGACACTATCATCACATCATGTACCATTCCCTTGACCTGTGAAAAACATTTCAAAAACTTGGGATGAGCATAAAGAGATCAGTAAGGGATATAAAAATATGTAAAGGAACCATGAGTACATGTATACATAAGAATGAAATCATACTTTACCCATAAAACATAAGCACTTTAACATACCTCATGAAATCATGAATAAATCATAGAAATCATAAGACATAAAAGGTAACTTGAGGCATTCATAACATTCTTACGTAGGGAGTAACCCTCTTGGTTCCGTTTGGAATACCCATCACAGTATATTCCCTAAATCTCTTCGGAGAAACCTTAACATTTCACTCCTTTGCGTTACCCAATCCATTGGAGAGCTATATCGGGCTCACTCGCCCTTAGATTTATCAAGGAACCACCCGTCTTCATAATAATTCCATAGAACCATAACATAATCGTATCACATAAAACATGCATAAAGGAAACATAACATTTCAACATTTCAATCACAAGATATCAATACAACACATTGATATAATAAAAACATTATGAAAACCATTTTCAATACCAAAATAAAAGAAAAGTAAAACATGGTATTTATTTTTCTTTTAAAAAAAATGTATGGCTTGTAGAGGAAGCCGAAACTCAAATAATGGTCACGGCGGCGGAGAAGCCATTGTCGCCGCATACGTACGACAAAAAAAATCACTTTTGTCATTTAGTAAACTCTTCGTATAAAAAAGATTCCTTTTGAATAAACTTAAAAGTCAAAGGGGTTTATACACCATATAAAAGAAGGTTTTTTATAAAACAAAATATGCCTCAATGAAAGGAGTTTGAGACGAAGTCCCATACAAAGACGGTATCCTTGGTTTAAGGATAAATCAATTACATAATTATGTGTGACAAACGAATACACCAAATATAAGAGGATATTAAGTGTAAAATAATCAATGGTCATTCACACATATTCAAAGGATGACATATTCAATGACTACATGTTGAACCCAATTAAATCAAAATTGGGTTAAGGAGTTCCCTTGACAGCCTAACGACGTCACATCAAAAAAAGGGTAACTCCTCACTTGGACATAAAATTTACATCAATAAAGATATATGAGAACATATCCCAACATAACAATATGTGAATTAAAAGACCCAACAAAAGAAGTCTTTTAAAAAGAGGAGGGTGAAAGGTTCCCTTACCGACATGGGTATCTTTCGAAACATACGCCCCGTGAAAGAAGGAAAATACAACATTGATGTAAATACTCATAAATGAAAGAATATTAAACAATGAGTAAAATAATGGTCAGTACATACACCACTCAAAGTAAATTGTGGGAAATATATCATAAATCTAACAGGAATAGAAGTGAGATGAAAAATCCCTTACGAAAACTCGGCAGCCTAACGGCGCCACTTAAAACTTCCAAAAATGGATTGATGAGATCAAATAGGGTATCTCATCACATTAAAATAAAATGTACATAAAGAGTAATATAAAATAACATCCCCCATAATAAAAAAGATGAGCTTAAAAGAAGTGACATAAAGGAGAGTACTTAAAGAGAAAGAGAGAGGTTAGATCTCTTATGAAAATTCAGCAGCCTAACGGCGCCACTCAAAACTTCCAAAACGGATTGATGACAAAGAATAGGGTCTATCATCATATTAAAATAAAAAATACAGTAAGAGTGATATAAAAGAACATCCCAATCACAAGAAATATGAGCTTAGAAGGAATTACATAAAAGAGTGTACTTAAAAAGAAAGAGAGGAGTAGGATCCCTTACCTCAAGTCCAACTTGTCTTGTTCGTTTCTTTATATTCCTGAATAATAAACTTTTGTAAATTAATAATTGCCTAAGTACCTTCTTTAGAGATTATTATTCAGTTCATATCACATATTATAATTTTATAATAATTGTTTAATAATGTTAGTTCATATCAGACGTTTTTGCTGATATTTGGTACATGAGTCAAGAATGAACTTGTTTGAAAAAAGATTACCCATGTAGTTATAAGTAAATAATTTCCAGAATAGTATTAATGATTAAAATATCATATATATCCAGTAAATATTAATTTTATACTATTCCATATCATTTGGAGATAAAAAAACGAAAATCACCATTCATGGAGACGGTAGGTCGTACGTACGCATGAACGCTACTTTCATTTTTTTGTCATATTAATGGAATTAAAACAAAATGAGAGAGATATATATATGTTATAATTCCAGAATGATATCGATAATTTATAGGTAATATATTACATATATATCCATTATATATATGTATTTATAATATTACATAACATTTTGAGATAAGAAATGAAATGTATCGTTCATGGAGACGGTTAATCTTACGTACGCATGAACGCTACTTCCATTTCTATTTCATATTTAATGGAATTAAAACATAATGATAAATAATAGTATTTTAATTCTAGTATGGTAGCATATATAATATCATTAAATATATCCTTTATACGTACCACATATGGTATTAACGAATCAAATCACTTGGAGGGGGCGGTAGTCCGCACTTCCTTAAATGAAGATATCGCGTTTCCCCATAATGGAAACCATAAAGGTACGCCATAAATGAAAAATACAGAATCTTAAGTAAAACATAAACATATTAGATATCATATATAAATATAGTGTCATCTTAATGGCCACCTTTGAAGGTGTTAGAATAATGTTGAACAATCATCGTTTCGGGAGGCAGAAATTCGCCATCCACGGAAATAATATGTTCTTTAACCATTATATGTAGGTGTGTGTAAGTGTAGCTCGAATAATTCTTATAAAAACATCCTAGTATATTGAAGATACTGGATTTGTTACAAAATAAATTAATAAAAAGAGTTTAGGGGGGTTGGAGAAGCAAAATAAAACAGAAGGTCACAAGTGAAGACATTACCTTAAAATCGGGTAACTCCCTTTGGTTTGATCTCAAAGGCTTCCTTGGGAAGACTTCTGCCCAAATTGAGGCTTCAAGGAGTAAGAAAGGGAAGTGGAGAGACAAAATGGGCAGGGGTTGGCCGAGCGAAAGGCTTTGGGAGTGTGTTTAAGGAGGTAGAGGTGGTGGTTTTTTATAAGAGGAGAGGAGGGGCACTCTTGTAAAGTTACAAAATGTTACTTTATTTTCAAAAAAGTTTCGGATTTTAAAGGTCCCACGTTGCTTTATTTCGAGGATAAGATTATAAGGGTTCTAAATCCACCCATCCAATAGGTTTTGGACATGTTTTGGTCTTAGATATTACATTATCTTTCCATTTTATTTAAATCGTTAAATAATGAGGTCATCACTGCATCATCATGATGTCATAAATAATTTAATTTATTTAATGTCCAAAAATTATAAAAAAAATACTATGATGTAGGAAATATTTTTATCTTTCCAATGACTATTTATAGTCAAACATATGACTTGTATAACCCCATGTAAAAATTGTTTTAGTAAAACATCTCATGTTTGTGTCATTTTTACTTTAACATTAAATAAAAATATATTTATGTCATTTCCCAACCAAAGTGGCTCCATGGGGTCCCCAAGATGACCCATGGATTTTCTTGGTCGGGCATGACACATACAATGAGGGTAGGACATGTTTCTAGGTCATTTCATTTTATTAAAACATTATTCTTACCATAAACTACACTAATTACCTCTAATCGCGATTAAAAACTTAATAAGTTACTATTTACCAAAATATTGTTTTTATCCCTTTGAACCAAATTTTACTTCTTACCTAGGAAAGCATAGCCAGAGTTAGGTCCCCTGACCGTTTATTAAAATATAAGAAAAGACAGTAAACGAGCATTACAGACCCAACACAGTCACTGCATATCCACAAAATTACACCTCTCACCACCTCCATGATAAACAGACTCTTCCTTAATCATTGTTTCCAAAACCGAACGTTCATAGTGCTTCAGAACCTTGGCATACTTCCTCCTCAGATTCAGCCGCTCCAGCTCAAGAAACTCATTTGGAGGTTGCATACTTCTGACAGTAGATCTGGTTGGCACCGGCTTTGACAAATGAGAGTAGTCCTTCCTCATCCTTCCCCGCGGAGAGGCAATCACTTTGTCCTAGATCACTGGCAGTGTTTTGTTCCCCACTTTGACAATCTCTCTGTAATATGGCCTCATCATGTCCATATGATTCTCCTTATCACTGTCAGTAAGGTCCCCCCATTTACCATGGTACTGCATCTCTTGATACCTCACTAACTGCTTTTGCTGAAACTGGTTATTTATGTCAATCATATCCAAACATTGAGGCTGCTCCGCTGTTGTATATTTAGCATCAAACCCACCTTTGCACATTACTGCATCTTCTTTTAACGCATTCTGCATGCTGCCACTTCCACATAATGGAGGAATCTCATCCCCATTCTCCGTGCCTAACTCTTTAAAACGATTTCCCGTGGGTACGACAATCATCACACCATTATAAGAAGTTCCCTGCCCACCACAACTGTCAAAAATACCCATGATTCTGTTATCCTTGCAACCAACAGATTTCATCTTCTTCACTGTAGGCGTAAACCCCTGTAAGTGATCCATTTCAGACATCTAAGCAGACCCCTACATTCCTTTACACACCGCCTTACTGCTATTCCCCTTCCATTGAGTGGCCGCAGCAGCATCAGACTGACTGAATTGAGCATTGGATTCCCTCCGCGACACCACAGAGGTCTCAGTCTCCTGCGGAAGATCTGCTGCCATGTGTTCATCTGAGGTTCGTACCACACCACCATCACCAGTACCCTTAGTACCAGAATTTTCCAGGTCCTTTCCCCCATTTAGATCCTTCCTTAGCCGTGTGAATAGAACAGACACCAGCGGGTTCGGGGGAGCACCCGTTGAAGCGTCAAGAGACAAATTTCCCCGAGGTCCCAGATCGAATGGCACAACATCAACAACAGCAGGTACCCTTTTCTCTGTATAGGAGCAGGGTTCTGGTGACCACCGCCTCTGAATTCCAGCATGACATCTCGAGAAGGGATGACCCAATTTCTTACAGCTTGAGCAATAATCCACCCACGACTCGTAAATAATAAACGGCTTCCATCTAAATTCCTCCCAGACTGAGATCCAGACCCATTCCACCGGTGGTCTAGAAATGTCCACCTCCACGCAGCACCAGGGATTAATCGGATGGCTCAGAGTAGATGTACGCACATCGGAACATAATAAGCGGCCTATCATGTTCCCAAGATACGAAAAATTGCTGGATTTTGAAATGGTAAAGGAATATTAGGGAGACTTACCCAGATCGGAAAGGCAGTAGGGTCCCGGTTCATGCCGCAATCAATCGTCCACCGAAATAGAAAAAACCTATAGCCGTTGAAACGTCGAGGGGCTCTAGACCAAGAACGAACCAGGTCTTCATCCGAGGAAAATCAGATCATAATATGATGATTATCAAGTAGGCCAACCACTGCTCGATCACGCAAATCCCACTTGGAAAAGACGAACCGATCAAAGTCATCAACAGACGGCCTTCATGAACTGAATCGAGCCACAAGCGTCAGATCAAGGTGCTTCGTCGCATCGGAGAACTCCGACACCGAGATTGGAAGATGAGGGTTACCAATATGAAGATCCGACACTTTCAGGTTTAAATAAATCAAAGGAAAATCAGGAAGAAAGTTAGGGTTAGTAAAAGGAACAAAGGGACTTTGGGGCTTCAATGACAGAAGAACCGGATCATCCTCCCCCCTCCCGCTGCCAGGAAGGGGGGGAAAGCCTCATTCGGGATACGCTAGGGTTCCCACATCACGAGATCCAGGACTAAAGATGGAAAAATTTCATTTAAATGGAGAAATCAGTTTTTATAAGTACCACTTAGTGGTTTCACTATTCATCAAAAATTGAAGTTTTTCAGAAAAATCCCAAAAATTCACCCTAAGATATATTTGATATTCCGAATTCAAAAATGAAGTCTATTTTACAAAATTAAAAACATATAAGTCACATTAATTAATTTAATAATTAATTCCCGCTATCAGAGAAAATAGCGTGTTTTTATGAAACGATAAGTATCAAAATATTGACACTAGTTTAAGTCTGATTTCAAAGTAAAATTAATTCCAACGACCACTATTGGATTTAATGGTAAAAATATATTCTAATTTCACTTTAAAACCAATTCAAAAGATAATATAATCATAAAAATAAATTATATTAAAAAGAGGTTTTGAATTAAAATACAACATTTTACACTAATCATTAAAAAATGAACTTTATCGGAAAGATACAAAAAATTTACACAAAGTAAATTTTGATGTCCCAATTCTTAAGAAGAGTTTTATTTGGTCCAATAGAATGAATAAGAGTGAACAAAACTATATTTAATGATGGTTCTCCATCAAAAGGCGATAAGTGAACCTTTAGTGAAAACTAGGGCATATACGCCTAAAATTTAATTCTTTCCGTATTTTAAGCCTTTATCTTTTATTGGATAAATGTAAAAACATTTAAAAACATATATAATCATATTTTAGTTATTTATATCCATTACCGCCAATACAATGGCTACATGTTAACTACCATTTAAAATAATATTATTTTATTATTAGAGTGCAACGTAAGATTCCCAAGAAACTTGTTGTTGCGTGTTGGGTACGCCATCGAGCATAGAGTCCCCTTTAAAGTCATATTAATATTTTATTCACAAATATGGATAAATATGAAAATGTCATATTCTTTATTTACCTGGGGTGTTACCTATGGTACTAGCCCGAATCATTATTTAGTTGAGATATTTTGATAAAAATATTATATTACATGATAAACAATTGTGGGAGGTTGGACATCATTATGACATTAATGTCTTTCTCTATGGATATTTTAAAATATTGAAATACACTAACCTTAGACTATTGGATGTTATGCCTAATTCCACTATGAAATAGTCTTATAGGTTTAAATAGTGTGTGTATTCACATTCTCAAATAAATTCAATAACTGAATTTAAAAAGAAAAAATAAATAAATTTTATTTGGGTTTAGTTGATCTCAATAGTTTAATCACATGTTATTAGAAAGAATATTTGAGTTAAATCATAATAGTAAATATTTTATTTGTAAGTTTGTATAGTAAAATATTAAATATATTTATTGATGAATAATATAGTGAAATTTATTTATTAAATAATTAGACATTATTCTAGGATCGATAAATGTGGAGAAGCGAAAACAGATTGAATTTAATGGTCCAATTGGTAATGGTATAAATGATATTAATATATATTCGGAACTTGTCTGACATGTAAATCCATTAATTAAAATATTTATATTATTATTATTATAAAATGTGTCACTTAAGAATTATGGAATTAGTAAAGGGCTTGTGTGTGATTTTCCAGCCCTAATCCTACAAAAATAAATATCTAATTGTATCTCTTTATTAAAAAAATGGAGTGGATAATGGATTGAGTGAAACACTATCATGTCCTTGAGATAGAACAACGGATCTAGATTACACTGATATCAACCTATCTCAATAAAATGACTGACTATAAATATTTCTTAGTCTCTTATTAAGAATTCTATTATGATCAACCATGAATAACGCAAGAGTTCTTGATCATCAGTGATTGAAACCAATGATTCTATAGTGTTGTTCATAAATTTTGGTGCACATTTTAATCACTATAAGAGATATTGTACACATAGATCATGTAACTCAATTATGGTATCATAAGATTTTATTAATTGGATCATCAATGAAATCTGACTTACATGTTGGGTGATTTTTATATTTTCTCCTAAATTAAATATAAATTAAATGTGAGTGTCATTTTCTTTTAGTTAAGAAATTTTAATCTAGTAAATTAATCTACTATTTTCATTGTACATATGTTATTGACCATGTGAAGAAATTATTACATGGTATTTATGAAAAAATTATAGATTCCCATACCAAAAAAGGGTGATTATACTATGACCAGAACCAAAAAAGTGGTATCAGATCTGTCACATGTTTAATTTAAAATTCTTTATAATTTATTGATTTTCCATGTGTTTTAATTTTAATTTCCCTAAAATTATTATTTTTAATATCCTACATAATTTTCTCATATCATTCTTCATTCTCAATAACCTAACCTATAAATGGTTAAGAATTAAAAAATAAGAATAATTTGAATCACACCATATAGAGGTTCAAAATTTTCATCCATGACAAAACAAGAATACACAGTGTGTACTTTTAGTATACATACCGTATAATTTTTTTTCTCATATGTATCTTAATCTATCAAGTCATATTTGAAAAAATAAAATCGATGTGTAGATCCAGATGGGCTAGAATATAGCATGAATAACTACTCATCGAGTAACCATTGTAGCTGATGCTTAATCCCCGTTATCTCTCAGCCAAGTACATCGGGTGTCCAAAGAATTATGTGTTTCACATACATGACTTGAGTACTAACATTACATAACAAGTGAGGTCACACACTATGTATTTTGGACTACATGCTATGTACCCCATCGTTTTCTATGGTAGTGAACACATCTAGACACAGGGCATGTGTTAGAGACATAGAAAAAGGAACATTAAATGTCATGTACTTTGGTACAATCCAAATAGTATATAGTTAGTATTATTATAAAATTTATTTGGAAGAAGAATTAAATTTTTAATTAAAACATATTTATTATGTGTTTCAGGTTTTTTTTAATCAACAGTGCAAACCATGTCATAGGTTTAAAAATTAGATAATAAATTAATTTCGATGCGAAAATTTTCAAAGAATACATAAGGTTTCTTCTAAGTTCCCTTTTTACTACATAAATATTATTTTAAGATAATTTTGATTCACAATATATAAGATTGTGAGTTAAGTATAGTTGGATAGAATTAAGATAAATTGAATTTATTGTATTAATTCATTGCGAATTACCATAATTAATGAATGAATCAATGTTATAAATCAGTTGGTTGAAAAATAATTCTTCTTTCTTAATATGTAGATGATTTTGAGATTATAACATCTCTTTTATGTGACTAGTTTATTTTTATTTCTTTAATATTATTAATGGATTCTGAGTCATATAGTCCTTATTATGTATGTGAATGCATGCTTGTGGTTTATTTTATTTAAACACCATTTTCCCAATCATTTGGTTTGCCTCACCTATTTGTGAGTGAAATATTATGTATGGATGGATCTCAAAAGTGAAGGGAGGCGTTCTAATTCATGAAGTTGAGGTGAAACCAATTATTGTGATACATAGAAGCCAAGGTGGAATACTACATCCTGAACCAAGCTACAATTTAAGGTATTTACTCAAGGGTCAAGGGTAAGTTTATTATTTTCTAGATACACTAACCACTACAAAATCATATGATCATGACCCATGTATTTCTTTTGATTCAAGGTTAAATATTTATGTTTGTGAATGTGGAATAATCACCTAATAAATGAATTTACAGAAATGAAATATGGAATAAAATATAATATGATTATGAATAAATGATATATCATACATGGTTAATCACTTAATAATAATCCAATAATTATTATCAAAACATGTAAAATGATTAAATCGTATTTACACATTAGGATACAAATTACATCAAAAAAAATTTAATTCAGATTATCCTTACACTACCTAAGTTAGAATAAACCTCATAGATCAAGGTACTTTACCAACCCATGTAAGGGTGCTATGAATTTTTATGGAAATTTTATCTTGAGGTTTTGGTTGTAATTTACTTAGTTTAAATCAAGGGCGGACTAACAAGTAGAACATGGTGTAACTAAGAGGCAAATTTTGAGTAAATAATTATAATAATATTTCAAAACTAGGAAGTCCACACAAAAGATCAACGAACCAAGAGTTAATGTATTTGGAATGTTACGCCTATCTAAAACTAATAAAATAGCTTTCAAGGCCCATGTTTGGGATATGAGAAGGGGTATATAGATATTTTCAACTTGAATATCTAAGAAACTAGTTATTAAAAAATTAATGGTGATAGATATTAGGTTTTGAAAAATAGTGGGAGATTAGTTGGATTTAATTATATTTAAATTTATTAAATTATTTTTTAATAAAAAAGAACAAATTATATACACTTAATATTTCGAAAATTGAAAATAAAATCACTTATAACATATCACCTTATTCCATAATTGATAAGGATAAAATTTTCACCAGTGTTAATTTGTAGGAATTTTATAGGTTCGTGAACTTCATACTACACCAAAAATGAAAATAAAAAATGAGGGAAACCCTACTTCTTATGTTGATTTCCGAAGATTTTAGTGAGGAATAATTATCTCACTATATAAATCATGTGGATTATATAATGGATGTTCATTTTTTTGTTTTTTTAATGTTCCATGTGATTTTAATGAAGTATAGGGATTGGATGTCTATAACATAGTTTCCCATATTTGTGATCTCTATCAAGAGACGACGGGATCATAGAGATATCTGATCTCCAATCTAATTTTCATGTACAATCTTGGAGAGTCATTTCCATCTATGGCACATGTAGCTGAGTTTATTTGATATGTTAACCATGTAGGCATTTTGGCTTTTAACATCCCTGATTGGTTTCATTTAGATCTCCTTATATCCTCACTAACCAAAAATTATCTACTTTTATGGTGAATTATAATTTGATAAATTTTGAGAAGACACAATCAATAATTCTTAATCTTAACCAAAAATTTTATAGTGACATGGGTTGTGATGAAAAAATCCTTATGGATAGTAGGAAGAATAGGAACAATCAAATGGTGTCCAAGGCTCATTCTATGTGTAAGGATCTAGTTCCCCATACCTTAAAAAATAAAATGATCTATAGGAAAGGGAATTGATTTGATGTGGTATGTTTTAAAAGTGGAAATTAGGTCCACATGAAGTGGAGTTAAACCCATCCAAATAGTAATGGGTAAGCTTCTGGTGTGTTCATTATTGAGTACAATGTTTCCATATTTAGAATTTGGGAATTATTTACTGAATATAGTTCTCAAATTCATATCCAAATAAGTAAAAAAAGAAAATTTCTATAGATATATAGATATTTTGTGGATCAATTGGATACTAGTAGAGAAAGGATGGATACTCTATCCATTGGATATTACCATCTCACATTGCTAATAGGATTAATTTTGGTTTTAATAAAATTTTATTATATACATATTGTTACCAAGAATATAATTTTCATTTTCTATTTAGATATGGAAGTATTTAATTTAATCTTTGGAAATCAATTTTGTTACTTTTTTAAATTTATAATACATTATGGTACTGAAGAATTGAATAATGGTCCTTATATACAAAATTTTGAAAATAAAATATAGGAAATTGATAACAAAACAAATACACATGACTCATATAACACCTACTTATGGAGTAATAACTCTCTATCAAGGTGGTTACCGAGACTATGTTCATATTAAGAAACATAAAATATGTCACTCTTGTTTACAAGGTATGATGATAAAAACCCCATTTGGTGCTTAAGTTAAAAGGTACATAAAGAATCTATAATTTGGTATACACTGATGTGTGAGGACCGTTTTATGTAGAATTGAGAGGTTGATTATCATACCTTATTAATTTTACTAACAACTTGATAAGGTATAACTATATCTACTTGATGAGGTATAATTATGAATCCTTTGAGAAGTTCCAAAAGTTCCAGAATGAGGCTAAGAATCATCTTGAAAATACGATAAAGAAACTTCGATCGGATTATGGAGGTGAATATCGTAACCAAAACATTATTGAAATTCTATTAGATTATATGTTATTATATCAACTCACTCCACCTTATACACTACATTTAAATGGAGGTAGTGAATGTAGGAATCCTAAATTGTTGGACATAGTAAGGTTGTTGATGAGTCACAAAATCCATCCATTATCCTTTTGGGGATATGTATTATAAATGACATTGTATTTACAAAACCAACTACCAATAAAAGTGGAAAACTATATTCCCTTTAGGTTATGGAGTATAAAATAAAGTTTTTTAGTCATATGTTCGAGCACAGATTTGTGAGGGGTTTTTTAAGGATAACTAAATAAAAAAACTACCATTAAAAGGAATAATGTGTATTATTGTAGGATATATGATGGAAATAAGGGGATACTTCTTATATAACCATTCAAACAAGAAATTATTTATCATAAGAGATGCCATATTTCTTGAGAGTAACAATATCCTCAAGGAGGATAGTGGGAGAAAGATTTACTTCGATGAAGTTTATACTCAAGATACAGAGGATTTGGTACAGGAAATAACTCTACTTTCCCCAAGAAAAAAGGTGTTCTTAAAACACAACTACTACATAGGAGTGTAAGATAGTTAAGAGAAATAGTGAGAAATAGTTTTCTAGTCATTGAGGATGGTGACTCATTATTGGTTGACAATGAGGATCCTCTCTCCAATAAAGAGCTATTATATAGCTCTAAAGTTATAAAGAATAATTAATCCATGAATTTTGAGATGGATTAAATGTATGAAAACAATGTTTGGGTTTTAATTGATCCTCCAGTTGATTTCATTAATATTTGGTGTAAATGGGGTTTCAAGAGAAAAAAATACCTGGAAGGTAAAATAAATACCTATAAATCAAGGATAATAGATAAATGGTTTAGATAGAATCAAGTAATTGAATATGAAAAAACATTTTCTCTTGTTTTCATGTTTATGTCCATCATAATTTTACATTCCATAGTATATTTTTGTTACTATGGAATTTAGAAAATCAATATGAAAAACAAATTTGATGGGATCCTTCATGAGGATGAGTAGATAACACAACCTAAAGTGTTTTATACTCAATGAAATTACAAAATGGTATGAAAGTATTATAGGTTCATTTACGAAATAAATTTACCATCCTTGTCATGGAACATTCAATTTGATAAATCCAAAAAGGAATTCATTTCCATTAAGAATAAATTCAAACCATGTATTTATAATCGATTTTGTGGTAGTATATTTTTTTTCATAGTGGTATATGTTTAAGAAATATTACTAATTAAAAATGATATACCATATTTAAAATTTGTTATGTAATGGTTATGAAATTTTTTTTTCTTTGAAGGACTTAGGTTAAAGAGACTAACTTTTAGGCATCAATATCATGTGTAATAGATCGTAGATGTTTCTTTTACTAATTCATGGTTATTACATTGACCAGATACTAAATACGTTTGGTATCAAACAATACAATAATGGATTGGATCTAATTTCCCATTGTATAAATCTTTCCTAGAAAATGTATCCTCGAACATTAGTGGAAAGAAAGTGAAGGATTAAGATCCCACAAACATATAGGATAAGATTTATCATGTATACCATTTTATGTATGTGGCTTCATATTGGATATGATTTGAGAATAATTTTTCTTTATTAAATATATCCACATGATGAACATTGGACTACTGTTAAGTTTATCCATAAGTATATGAGGTTTAAAAAGAATATGTTCGTGGATTATAGAAGAGATAAAGAACTAGTCATAAAGGGTTGTATAGTTTCTGATTTTTAAATAGATTATAATGATATAAATTCATAGTATGGATATGTTTTTTATCACAAAATAAAATCTAGGAGTTGGAAGAGATAAAATCATTCAGTTGTCACCAATTCTACAGTAGAGTTCAATTATATAGTGGCATTCAATGCTACCAAGGAAGCATCTTGGATTTCCATAATTTTATACGATATTGATTTTGTACCTGGAAGTAAATATCCAATCAGAGATTACTGTGATAAAACTTCAGTGGTTTCCCTCTCCAAAAAACCAAGGTTACACCAATGGACAATGTTGATACTTAAAAAGTTTCATCTATTGAGGTATTTTTTTAGATAAGTTGAATTTTTTATGATAAAAGAAACCATAGAGGAAGACACGGTGAACCCATTAACGAATGATTTATCTCCAAAACATCATGATTATAATGTGATGGATAGTGTACTAATGGATATTATTAGTTGGCATAAGTGAATGTTGGATTTTTTTAGACTTCTTTCCCTAGAACCAACTTTTTTAGTACTTGATCAATTTTTTTTTTCATTAAATAAATTTTATTATCAAATTATTATTATTATTATACATAATATTTTTATGTGATAATTTCCTCTAAATTTAATACATGCTAAATGATCATAGAAGTTCCCTACTACAAAGAGGACCTAGATGTGCCACAAAATTATTCTTCAAAATTTTTCACGGACAAGATGGTATTTTCTGATTAAACATATACAATAAAGGATATTAAGTGTAGGAGGCTCAAAAGATATTGTGACACATTCTCATGGTATTTTCCATTGGTGATCTCCAAGATTGGAGGATGTGAGAATATAATCATTAATATGAAATCCACATTTTCCAGTGTCGTTGGATGTTCCTATATGTGGGCATGTGTATTGATCCTTATACTTTATGATTTTTATTAATGGATAACATGACTCTCATGTAATGATGTATTGAGAAAAATATTGATGAAATATGCTCATGGGGAATTAGTATATGTTCGGTGTTCCATGACTGATATTTCATTAATTGATAATGTGAAAAATGATTTATCACTTTTTTCTCATTATGAAATTTAATATCCTATACCCTTTGATGGAAAATTAACTATACGAAGAAATCCATGGATATGGTGTTTAATGAAGTGAGTTCATTTCCAGGAAGTCAAAGAAATATACATCGAGCATATTGTTTGATGGAACTGGTATGCAACCTACTTAATTTGAGATATTTTGATAAAAGTATTATATTACATGGTAAACTTTCATAGAAGTTTGGAGGTCACTGTGACATTAAATTATTTCTATATGGAATCCTTGGCTTGTTTCTAGACACAAAACATGGACATTATATGGTTATTACTAATTCAACTAAAAAATATTCCTTGAGTGTCACACACTAAGTGTCTTCATAATATCAGTTGAATTCTAGTATTAAATTTAAAAATATAGAATACATAATTTTGTTAGTTTTAGTTAATCACAATAATTTCATCACAATTTATTCAAAAGAATAAGTGAGTATAAAAATAATAAAGAATATATTTTCATGTTTGGAGAATATAATTTTATTGTATTTATCAATGAATAATATATTCATATTTATTTATTATGTAAAGTTTTATTATTTAAGGATTGATAAATGTGGATGAGGGAAAACTAACCAAGTTTAATGGTTTGATGGGAAATGGTATGAATGAAATTTATTTATATTATTTATGTGGTTCACATGTCATGTGTTTAATGAAGGCTTATATTTTTATTCTTAGTTGACATAGGTTAAAGTAAGAATTGTGGAATTGGTAAAAATTTTGTGGGTAATTTTCCAAGCCTAAACCATCCAATATAAATATCTCATTATATATATTTAATAAAACATATATGGTGTGCACGATAGAGAGAGAAAAACCCTCTCGAGCCCTAGATGGATATCAAAGGATCTGGAGTTCCCTCCAACTCCCACTACACTATCAATACAATTAGAGGTTGTCATGAGTTATTCCTCTCTTAAGAGGAATTCTTCTATAATCAACCTTGAACAACGTAAGAGATTTGGATCGATTGTTCTAGAACCTGGTGGTTCTATAATGTTGGTCAGATATTTTGATGCATGTGTGGATCACTGCTAGAGGGATTCTTCACATGTATCCTAAATCAAAACAATGGAACAATAATATCTTTTTTATCATATGATCAATGGTATTGGAATTACAATTTGATGTACTTATATATCATTTTATAAAAACACTAATTTTCATTTCAAAATCCTTCTATTTTTGTTCCCACATTTTAATCTAGTCAATTAATATATTATTTTTATTGGACATGGTGTTTTCATCATGTAAAACAATTATTACATGTAATTGTTTAGTAAAATGTGTGTTCGTAATAACATAAAACAATGATTCTTATATGCTCATAACCTACACACATATTGTCAAAAACTCGATTCAACAATCATTGGAGTTCACCAAGTGTACTTTGGGAACAAATATGGATACATTGTAAATGAATATAACAGATAGGTGTTTTCATGGAATAATTCATTGTATAATCTAAATCAAGAATCAATGGCTTGTTATTCTAAGAATTTCAATACTAGAGAAAGCTCAATTTTCAATGAGGTAGATCTTATCATGCAGAATATTTAAAATGGAAGAATGATCAATGGAATTTTTTCTTATATATATTGATGATATAATCTTTTTAGGATCTAATGATGTATAATTAATGTTTTTTAGAACAGATGAGGTGAAAAATAGAGATATCAATTATTTGTGATTGAAGCTTTTTTTCATGGTTTATTGGTGACTCTAGGAAATGATGGATTAAATTCTGAACAAATATACTCTAAATATGTCTTTAAGATATTTGGAATGAAAGATTCCAAGATAATGAAAACATTGTATAATGAGAACGTCTAAATTTCCTAGAGTACTATGAAATTTGAATGAATTATGGATACTCAAGAATGAAACCAACTACTATAGATGAATAAAAAACGTGATAATGTTATATTTTATGTGAGATCTCTTATTTAAATCTGCGTAATAACTCAAACTCCATTTTTCTTACAAAATAATTTTTAATCACTCATGGAAAAATCACATCAATATATAGAATTATATCATTTATGAGATAGTTGATCTTGTCTTTTAATGTTATATTATGTGTTAACACTTTATATAATTATCGAAATCATAAAATAGAAATAATCCAAATTAGATTTTAAAAAGAATTGGTAGAATCATTGAGTCCAACTGTCTATCTAAAACTACATATATTAGATCTGAAACCACCAACCCCATGTGATTTTCTATTTATATAATGATATGTTGATTACATTGCATTAAATACAAGGATTTATAACACTCATTTGTTAAATTTTATAGAAGTTATATTTCTGTTGATTGAGAATGGGGGACAATGTGTCTCTAAGTTACATGGGAAATGATGTCCCTAATGTTGAAGGTGTGTTGTTTACTATTTACAAAGGGGGTTTTAAATAAATGAAAAAAATTATAGAATGTGTCTCATTTACATGTGAATTTTTAGGTTATTAGGGTTATTTTATTTATTGTATATGCTTATTTATAGATGAAACCATCCTTCTCATCTCAATAAACTATACTAGTTTTCCTTGTTCTAGCTTTCATGGGGACCCCCTATATCTATCCATCACCTTGCCCATATGACACACATATTTTGGTCAATGGACCTAGTTCCACAATCATCTCTTTAGGGGTTTGAACTAGGTGTTTCTTCAATGTCATCCTCTATTGGGGAACCCTATTATCATATTTTTAAAGATTATATTCCACCTTACTCATATTTACTTCCATCCATAGGTGGATTCTTCAATTCATCAATTATTAATGGTCGTTCTCAACCCACGAGTTCTCTTCTACCTCATATTTTTCTTATTAACATATATTTGAAACCTCAAAAATATTGATAGGGTAATCTAGTTGTCTCTCTGTCATTAAAATAATTTTAGTCTCTAATTGATTCCCATAAATATTACCCCATTATAAAAAATTTTGTGTAATATCCCTCATGTCCAATGATTTCTCACCATATCAAACCATGGAATCTATTTGTTCATGCCACCATTTATATTTTGAAACATAGGTCCTATATATCTATCCCTTATATAAGATTTATTTCATTTGGTATTTTTAAAGGGAGGGTCTCACAAGTGAAAGAATGAGATTTTTTTCTTTTGAACCGGTCCTTGTACTTTCATTGGGTTTGCAACTCCTTATCAATGACTTCTTGGATCTAGTTACATGGGATTCCTTTTTAATTATATAACCTAGTGAACCTCACATGTATTAGAAATTCCATAGGTCACTTATCATGTGTTGATGAATCTACTCTAGGGATGGAGTTTACCATGGTGGAATGAATTTATATGGATATGGATCTAGGAATCCCATTTTCTTAATGTTTCCTCCATCGAGATTACAGTAATCTCTCATCCTGACATAGTCTCCTATTTAATATTTTTATTATATTATGATCTTCCTATTATATTCAAAGACAATCTAAATTGTTTTTTAGGAAATTTACCAAGTATAACCCCAAATATATTTCTAAGTTAGTCAGTTCAAACATATCTCATGAGTGGACACTCTCTTCCTACTATGATATTGATCAAACATTCCCCATCTTAAATGGTCTAACCAACTATAGGGATGTTGGATTCAAGAATTGATGGTCTAATTCAAAAGATTCTGTTATTCTAATACAAAACCCTTAGGATATTGTTTTTGTTGAGGACTCAATTTTCCATGAAGCATCTCTCAAAGGTTCATTTACCAAGGATCAAGGCCTTTTATCAGCTCCTATGAGTACATGTTCTATATAAGGTTCAACTATTTATATAGAAGAAAACATGGGGATTTTTGTATCTCCTTCAGAAGACAAAACTTATGTTATTGTTCTTGGTTATTATCCCACTTCTCACTACCTTTGTATAGCTATTTTACCTTTAGTTTAGGTAGGTTCTTTTCTCCCTCATCTCCTTGAGACTTTAGTGTCACTTTACTCACTCCTGATTCCTTCAAATATCCCTCTTGAGGGAGTTCCCTCCTCTCCCTCGACAATAGGGATGCCTCCATCACTTATATATGGTATCCATCCTAGGATTACAGGGATGTATTTCTTTCCTGATATAAAAAAGTACCAATTTTACCCATCATGTATTTTTCAAATTTTTCATTAATTAGTGAAGATACTCAATGATCACCTCATGTTCCTACCATATAAATAAAAATAGTTATTGATTTTTAGCCTCTGTTCTGAAGATATCTCTCTCTATATCCTAATATAATGAAAATGGACTAACCAATTGACATCAATATGAATCTATATCAAATTCTTATTCTTTCATTCACTCATGATTTACTCAATATGTCAAAATTATAGGGGCATTGGTCCCCTAAAAAGTATAATCTTTTATCAAAGGATCTATACTATAATAAAATTTATTTTCCAACAGTTTGTGATCCCAAACATAGGAAATATTACATTAAAAATTTTAAATAGAAATTTTATTTAGATATCAATATACATGGTACTCTTGTAGATACTTATTTATGGATTTTTTGGGAAACATAATATTCATGCTAATTTTAGAAAAATACCCTCTAAAAACCTTTTGATCTGGTTTAGTAAATCAAAAATTTACATCTTCATGTCATTATTTTAATATAACTATGAGATATATAAAATGTAATATCTATAGAAAAAAAGCTTCATTTAATCTTGGTTCTAACACCAGATATATATGATGTGATTTCAATACTATTCAAGATCAGTTAGTAATAAAAGGATGGGGACCATACTTGTATAGGCATATGAGTGATTTTTACAACATCCATACGCATAAAAACCTCATATATCTAAGTTTTTCCATTAATATATTCACATGGTTTAATAATAATAGGTTTCTTAGTATAACATGGAGTTAAATCAACAAGTTTCACAGTATCCTAGATTCCATATTAGTTTTTTGCACTCAACTATGTCTCACATGACCTGAGCCCTGATTGATCATTCTTTTTTACATCTCCAAATTGAAGTATAATTGTTTTAAAATTTTAATTAATATTTCTATAAATGTGATATGGAAGAGGGATAATTCATAAATATGGTTCTCAAATCTGGGATCTTCCCATACAAGGTTATAAATATTGTCACATCAAAAAAAAAATTAGATGATTGAAATTTAACATTATAGAATGGAATTATAATTTGAAATCCTTCCATAATTGTGTAGATGAGTTTAAGGTGGAAATTATCAAACCTTATAGAAATATTCAAGTTCAATGGGATGTTAAAAATTGTATCTTGATCACTTAAAATGGTCACTTTTAGAAGAAAATTTTCCTGATGATGATAGAGATGAAAAAGAAATATATAGATAAAATGATGTTTGAGGGAGCGAAAACATATCATACATTAAAACATATATTTAATGGAGGAAGTTTGTTATAAAATTAAACATGCTTCTTAATGATTGAACCTACACTAGTGATATTGATATCAAAATCTAATTTTCAGTCTCACTCTTCACTTCATTAATACTTGGCCCTCTCTGGGGAGTGAGAGAAAAAAATACTTTTGAAGAAGTAGATGATCACTTTTTCAATAATATCTAATGATCAATTAAGTGTCATGAAAATAGTTTGATGGATGCTATTCCAGTAGAACATAATATTAAAAAGGCTAATAATAAACCTAACTCAAATAGATCCCCTTGGTTAGATGGTTTATAAGATTTTTTTTCTTGGTTTCTTTATATTTTCTTAAAAATGAGGTTATTCAAGTGATTCATGACTAATTTAAAAAAGGATCCTTCCCTAGAGTTACTACTACAAATTTTTTTACCATAATTACTATGTTCAATTAGCCGAGTGACATTTTCTAGTGGATACCCATAAACTTCTATAACTTATCCAATAAAGTAATTATTAGGATTATTAGTAGAATACAATATTACCTTTTACTATATGTTATTTCAGATAAATAACATAGTTTCATTAAAGGTAGAATCATTCATAGAGAAATCGGTTTAACATGAGAAAAGATATAGAGTCAATATAGGAAGGTGGTAGGGTCGAAAATCATGATTAAAATTGATAGAGTAATGGCGTATGATACGATGTAATTGATATTTTTCCTTAGAGTTTCTAGGTGGTTTGGTTTCTATGAACGAGTTTGTGATATCTTATTCTTAGTTAATTTTCATCACTTTTGTTCTTGATCTATTTTTCATGGAGAAATATTTGGATTTTTCAGGTAAGTATGGGGTATTCACCAAGGGGATCCATTATCTATATTGTTTTAACCTAAAGACATCCTAATAAATAATCTTTCTAGTAGAATTTAAAGAGGTATGGTACATCAATTTAAATATCATTATTGGTTCAATTTAATCCCTTATTTATTTTTTTGTAGATGATATGTTGTTATTTATCAACGGTATAAGAAAATCTATTAAAGGGTTAATGGAGATTGTAATTCTTACAACAATATGAGAGTCCCATACATAAATTATATGAATATAAACAATTTTTTTTAACAAATTGATGAATATATATTAAATAGCACATTGAAGAATATCTCTGAATCTCCATAAGGAATAACCTCTTGGAATACATGGATGATCCACTATACAACAAAATAATTTTTTTCCAATACTATGATTGAATTGTTAACATAATTATAGAGACTGTATCCAATTGGAAGAGTTTTTTTCGTTAATTTATGGAGGGATTACTCTAGTCAAGGTAGTTATCTATTAAATCCCTATGAATGTACTCTCTATCATCAGGGCTCCCAAGTATTTATTTAGAAGCATTTAGATCTCATTAAATAATTTTCGTTTGGACTCTCATTGGGAAGGACGGTTCCATTGGTCTAGGTAGTCTAGGATGGAAAATATAATAGAAAGATAATCCAAAGATATTAGAAGGGTAGAGGAAACCGTGCATTGTCTATAAGATAAGCTTACATGGGAATGAATATTCATTTACTTATTTTGGTCAAAACACATCAGAAAAAATTATAAGTATCATGTAACTAGATGGATTAAAGAGTGATCAATAATTTTTATCTATATTCATATTTGGGAACCCACTTACAACATCTTAGAAAAATACCAATAGATTTGTGTAATAGTAAATATTGGTTTTTGGCATGAAAACTGGTCTATAAATCCACTATATTTTCTTGGTTTTCAGGTCCTCAACATAAATTTCAAAGATTAAAATACCCACCCAAGGTTCATGGAAAAATTTATCAATAAAGAACACCAGATCCTTTATTCGAAAATTGAAAAGGTTGAATAACCTGGTTCTAGTGTCTTCACACCCTTGTAATTTTTTTCATTCAATATTTATAATTATTGTAAGATCATTCACATTTAGAATAAATTGGATGAAGGAGATAGCAACCCTTGGTGAAAATCAATACTAACCAAATATAATTTCCAAGATTGGTGTGTTTATAAACAAGATATCCTAATGGATGACTAGGTGAAAAATAGAGGTATTCAATTCAAATCAAATTGAATGCCTTTTGGAAATTATAACATAGATTATGTTCTACATGTAGTGTCCAAGGATCGATAAGGTAGCACTTATAGGGGTGAATTAGTCGAAAACTCTTTTAAAAAATGATTTTAATTTTTATTCATCCTCTAGGACTTATTAAAGCCTCTATCCATATTTTTTAATATATAGACATACCGCACCAGAAATAATAACAAATATAGAATAGTACACTAGGATTTAAAAGTTTTTGTATGAAGTCCTAATCTATGTCATGCTTTTTAGACCTCCCAACATTGATTATCCCCTATAATATAAGGTGATAATAGCAGTAACTAGTTAGACCCCCCAAATTAAAAACTAGTTGTTCCCCTAGTACAATTCATCCTTCAAAAATTGGCTACCCCCCTCCCAACATAACCTTCGTCATAGTGATTAGTTAGACCTTTCAATCATATTCTTTGACAACTAGTTAAACCCCCCAGCTACATCCATCAACATTATATGATTTGATCCACTGTAGAAAGATCAATTGAAGATCCTCCTTAACAAGGATGTTGGATAAAATTTGATTGTGTAAAACATCATGTACATTTTCACTTATGTTATACTTGCTCAATAATATCAAATCACAGAATATAGGGAGTTATCTCATATCAACACTACTCATGTAGGAATTCTTTCTTATGATGCAGACTCATCCTCACTAAATACGGAATAACTTAGATATAAAATTATTTCAAAATAATAATCTAATTTCTGTCTCAAAACACTTCTCACTGAATATGAAAGGTATATTTCAAGAAAGAATATTCAGACTTAATGCACATGTATAATACACTACACGGTCTTATTAATGAGAAATGTTCAACAATAGAATTGTATAATCATCGCACTTTCATTCATGTACTATTACTGTGCATCGATGTTTTTATAACACATACACTTTTAAATCCACATAATGCATGAGTTGTTGTGGTTAATGTAAAATTCATTCACTTGATCATTTTTTCATGCGTGAATTCATGTAAGTGTTTTCACATGGAATCTCTACCACAAATTGTCATATTTTCACACTAACAATTCCTACACACTGTCTGACTTCTTGTAAACTCACATTTTCACACAATGAACACTTGCACATTATTTTCAGAAACTAGGTTCATGTATTTCATGATCCACAATTACTTATTCATTTAATTTATGAATCCTTGTCATATATATTTCACAAATCGTATGAAAACACATGTAGAGTATCACGCAACCTCATGTGGATTCGTGGAATATGTTCTTCCCAAAGACCATTTAATAATGATATACACTTATTGAAGGAAAAAAGAACTATGATTATTTTTAGTGTAAAATGATACTCGATTCTTCTATCTTCTCTACACAATAACAGTGTGAATACCAACATTGGTTCATTTAAAATCCCTCAAACATCATCTGATTGCATATGTGGAACTCGACCGCATGGTACATACATTGAAAGTATAGAACATGTTATGTTATTTGTTTCCCTCCCAATATATTCTCATATTTGTGAAAAATATCCAATGAAAAATGATCTGGTAGCAGGTATTTTTTGTCAAGATGCACTGCCATAGCACTCTAAAAATCATGTACAACCAACCATTTAATTAGCTTATGCAACACTTCATCGCATTGTAAGATATCACCATCACTAAAAAAACATATTGATTGTATTTATTTTATATCAATGGTTTGATATTATTTTGATCATGAAAATGGATCCCCATGTGATTTCAGTCATATTGGAATCAATACCACACTTAAATGGATATCAAAAACATTGTCTGGACCTTCTATTGTTATTTCATGGAGCTTCAATGCATACAAAATACTCATCAATGACTGAGGTTGATGACGAGATCAGTTCCATGATCAAATAGATAGTATAATATCAACATTCAAACTTGGTTATTTCTATGTTTCTAAATCTACTATATAGTACCCACAGTGATGGTGTCCCGTATCAATGTAAAACTCATTTATCTCTTTCCTTATAATACAATTTGTAGTCTCTCTATCCCAATTGTTTTACCGAATCCTCCCCTTACATGCCAAAATCATCCCATGCTGGATCCCCACTCCACCACTCTTCTACCCCATAAAGTGGATCCACTAATTCTATTTTTATCATATATATGGGCCCATGTAGGATTCTTCTCATCTCTTTCTACCTACAGGTTTTTCATGGTCGGGTTCTTTCAGCGTGTTCAACCTCTATGTCCTATATGCTATGGTAAATCCTGGCAAAGGATTACTTGTGGGAGGGTCTATTTTTTAATTAAGGCCCAATTTTATATACATATAAAAATATATTCCTATCCTGTTTCTCAAGTGTATTCTTCAGAGATAAATGTACTTTCATTTTTCATGGAAACATCAGTTAAATCATTATTGATTTCTCTTCACTACATAAAATATGGAATTCACATTGCATTCCCTCCTACTAATTAATTTAAAAAATGTAGACCCATTTGACACATTTAATTCCCACTAAGATTGATTATAAAATATCCTCATTTTGAAACCTCAAAACATATTGAAATCTACTCACAAACACTCATTAAAGAAAAATTCAATTCATAGGATACATAAATATCCCCTTTTTATTTGTTGTTAATATACTCATATGTCAATATTATTTCTTTTATTTATCCCCCTTATTGGAAATGAATAAAAAGTTGTATCTAAGAGTTCAAACATTAACCAACATCTTCTACACTTCAGTTTTTCAATTAATGAAACCACACTCATCAAAATAAATGATCTTATAGATATTTATCTCTAAGTCTTCATGGGAAATCCCATTGTATAAAAAATGAGATATGTCACATAAGTATTAAATATATTCAAATTAGTTAATTTGATACCATTATCATACTTATTTAAACAACTTATTCATAGGGAAAATTTGAACAATATTTATAATATATTTCTTGTACACATATCAATATAAAATCAAGAAGTTCAAGGGAAAAACATATAGCTCCCCCTTTTAGTAGAATATAAAGTCTCTTATAAAAATAGATTTTCATAAAAAATTAGATTATGAATATGAGAGTGATCAATATTTTCAAAATATTGTAAACATTTGATAGCCCAAAATCATCTATTCCCCCTCAAGGTATTAATCCACCTCCTTCAATTCCATGAATATTAGTACAGAAGAATTTATATGTAGGAACAATGAGGAACCAATATATTCCATGGAAATAAAACTCATATTGAGATTTGTATCTAAACCTTTATTTTACCTTATTCCTTTTAAAATCAAATTTTTAATATTTCTCCTTCATCTCTTCAGTCGTTCCATACCCAATTTTTTAACGGTTCAAAATTTTCATGTAATCATTTTTAGATGACTCCTCATCATCCATTCAAATTTCTTCAGCTTATCACATAATTCATTGGTGATTGTAGATTTATTTACTATCTAACTTCTCTTCTCTTTTTCACTATAATAAATCCCACTTGATAAAAAACTATTAATTTATTAGCTTTATGACCTTATACACCATAAAAAAACAAAATTAATTCATGTATTCATATAAGTTATTTATTAATAGTTTAGACGATGGATTGAAACAGGCTTCTCTTCCTAATATTCTGATCTCATTTTTTCACCATTTCTCCCATTAAATTAATTAATTTTTCATGATAGTGACATGTTATATGATCATGAATACGATCTATGTCTAAACACTCCACAACACTAACATTAGCCTTAGAAACTTGATCTTATAGAGTGATATTAATTCTACTATGATGATTGTAGATGTTTATTTTTAACAGATTGTGGATGTATATATTTAGGAGAAAACCATTTAGATAAATCAGTCCAAACTTCCTTTATTGAAGATATTTTCTCATTTTTTTCCAGTTTGATCGATTCATGTCTTCCATACCTACACTATTAAAAATACCAAATATACATTGATATTTATTTGGTCTGCAATAAACTATTTCCTGTAGACCCTTATTCTCTAAATCTTCATAAGATTAAACATTACGTTCAGTAGAATTGGTGAAGTATTCGTTCATCTTCTTTGACTAACATTGTGATGAAAGGAACATGATTATGCCTTAGATAATTATTCCCCCTTTTCAACTATTATTTCTTCAATATCATTCACCATCTTCTTTAATTTGGATAATTTCAAAGAGTTTTATTTATTTTCTAAAAAAAATACTGATTCTACATTTTGATGATCTTCCTTTTCAATTGTTTTTAGAGTTCATTCTAGGTCCTCTATCTTCTTATTATTTAAAATTATTTCAATAAGATAAATATATTCTTTCTTCAAAGATTCATTATTTTCAATGAAAATAATTTAAATTTATTCATTTTCTTGTTTTCCTTTTTGTGTTTTATATTGTATAAAAAAGTAGTTTCCATGTTTCCTTTTAGCATCCATTATAAATTCATTATCTTATGACCACCATATCATTCAAATGAGTCCCAATATTTCATGGTTTTCATATAAAGCACATATAATTATTATAATATATTACATATTATGACTCAGTACTTCATGAAAAAAATTCAACCATTTCTCTCCTAATCATATTTATCTTATTATAAGTAAACCTATTATTATGATTCTTTTACTACCTTTTCTATTACATCTTTTCATCTTCATCTACGTCAAAATAATTAGCCTTATTCTTTGTAAAGTTACCAGAAAAATGACTACATTGTGAAAATTCTCGCACTATGGGGGTCATTTTCTATTTCCATTCCAACTGACCCTTTTGAACATTATTTTAAATAAGTTCATAATGTTATTAAAGTCATATTCAGATTATTGATACTTATAATTACATTATTCTGGTTCTTCATTGATTTTATTTTCACCTTTTATCATGGCTTCAAAATCCATCTCATCTATTTCCGTTTTCTTGAATGCTAGAAATTTTCTGGTTTCATATTATATGAGAGTATTATAAAGTTCATCCAAAGATATATATTATCTCTCTTATATACATGAAATCATTGAGTCATGTCTATTTATAAAATTTCAGATAATCATATTCACAATTCTAGAATCTTCCATATTCGCACCAAAACCTATGATATTGCTGACAATCTTATTTAATATTTTAAATTATTCATCAATAATTTCTTAATCGGCCATTTTGATATCTCTAATCATTGTTCTCCAAATTTTTTACCTGGATTATTTGACATTAATATTTCCTTCATAAATTCTTTTAATTTTATCCTCTATCTCCATATAATTTTTCAGAACCATCACTATTGTGTATACCTTTTATGATAGGTCCATCAGGGTTTCATTAGGATCATTTCCATTAACTTTCAAAATTCTCTTATTAGCTTGAGTTTTAGAAAAATACTCATTAATAAGTATAAAACCCACTATTTTTTCATCTCTCACTTCCAAGACAATAGATATAAATAATGGAAGCATCATATTCCACCAGATGTGGTAATTCATTCCATCAAAAGTACTAATTCATTATTTGTTCACTAAATTATAATTCTCTATTTCTCAAGAGAGTTTTTTAGATATATAGTGGGTAACATGTTCTCTGATACCAAATTTAGTGTCCAAGGATCAGTAAGGTATCACCGATAGGGGTGAATTAGTGTTACTCTATTTTAAAAAATTATTGTACGTTTGTTTCATCCTTTTTGATTGATTATCGTCTTTATCCCTCGTATATAATACCTAGACTCACCAGGTAAAAAATAATTACAAATAAAACATAGAGCAAAGGGATATATAATTTTCAGTACAAAGACCTAATTATTTACGTCTTGGTTAGACCCCCGAACACATATGTCCACTAAAACAGAAGGTGATTACAATAGAAACTATTTAGACCCCAAATTACAAATTAGTTATACTCCCCAGTTCCAATCAGCCTTCAAAAGTTGGTTAGACCACCCAACTGCACCATCTTCACAATGATTGGTTAGACACCCCCATCATAATCATCAGTAACTAGTTAAAAAAAATAGTTATGGTGTTAAACCTTAGATGATTTGATCTACTATATAAATATCAATTAATGATCCTTTTCCACAAGCATGATGGATCACACAAGCTTGTGTCAAACTACAAGTACCTTTTTTTTATTCTGGACTCTCTCAATAATATCTAATAATCTTATATAATCATATACGTTAGTGAAACACTACTCCAGAAATAATTTTTTTCTTCCATAGACTCAACCCCATAAACTATTTAATAACTCATATATAAAAGTCTTATAAAATAATGCACCAGTTTCATTGTCAAAACACCACACAATGAATTTGTATTGTATATTGAATGTATAATTATATATACATCATATAAATATACAATAAAATTC
Organism: Viscum album; assembly: GCA_963277665.1. Taxonomy (NCBI): domain Eukaryota; kingdom Viridiplantae; phylum Streptophyta; class Magnoliopsida; order Santalales; family Viscaceae; genus Viscum; species Viscum album. Next base: position 367,360,170 of record OY728135.1, on the reverse strand, counting down.
ATTTTGTTATAAACAAAAAATGTGAGATAATAAAAATACATAAACTTCACACATTTAATCATGCATAATATCATGTGCATATATGTTTGTACAATTCACACACATTTAAATCCACTTAATTCATGATTTATTATTGTTAACATTAAATTTTTTCACTTGAACATGTGATCATGCATGAATGAATATATGTTTTTTCACATGGAATATCAATTACACATTGTCCACCTTACACACTCACTGTTTACACACATTTTCAGGATTCTTGTGCACTCACCAATGAAAAAAATGAACAATTGCACAATATTCTCACAATCCAAATTCATGTACTTCATTCACCACACTTATTCTTCAAGTAATATTTTTGTACTTATTTCATATATTATAAAATCTATAAGAATTCATGTGTACAGTCTTGCACTACCTAATGTGCCTTCATGGAACATCTTTTTTGTGAATCTCTTTCAAGATTGATATACACTTATCAAATTCCTATATAACTCTTATTATTTGTCACATAAAAATATGTAGTGTTATTCTGTCTTCTTTGTATAGAAACAGTGTGGATACCAATAGTATTTCATGGAAACTCACTCAAATGTCTTGTGACCATGTATGTGGAACTCAGATGCATGGAACATACTTTGAAAATTTAGATTATGTGATATGCTCTACATATTTCTCAATAAGTTCTCAGATGTGTGAATAACTATGAAAAGAATTATCTGATCTCAATTATTTACTGGCAAGACACACTGATGTAGCACTTTGAAATACATAGACATCTAACTTTTTCACCATCTATTGAGACACTACCTCGCATTGCAAGATATCACTGTTACCGAAAAAAACTTTATAACATTTCTTTTTTAATGGTTTTAAATTTTATTATCATGAAATCAGATCTACTAGCCAATGAGCCCGTACCCGAGTGGTAAGGGATCTTGCTTGGTATCCAAGAGACCCAGGTTCAAAACTGGGTGGAAGAGATTTTATAGGGTACTATGGCAGTACTGTAGTAGGTACTATAGCATGCACTGTAGCATGCACTATAGCAGGAACTATTCAGTATTGTAGCAGCCAGACTATTCACCTAATTTGGGATTTCGAGCCACAGGTTTGGGCCTACGGGTGTCCGGGCCTTCGGGCCATCAAAGGCCTTCGGGCCACAGTGACTTCAGGCCATTGAAGACCATGAAGTAGCCCAGTTCACACAGAGTAGGCCCCAGATGAGGATCAGAGCACCAATAGCAGTCACCAGAAGCAGAGCTAACCGGATTGGAAGAATAAGAGGGTATGGCAACAGCCATCAGGACCAGGAATCGTGCAGCTTTGTATGGGGTAATGCTAGCCGATCAACAATGAAGGTGGGAAGATAAATGCAATCAATTATGCAGAAGCTGGGGAGGGGTAGTTCTAGTGGGATGGGCCTACGAGTCATGTATTGGGCTTGGTATGCCTCTTGGCCTTCGGGTCATGTATTAGGGGTCATGTCGGGCCTTTTGCCTTGGGCCTACAGGTCATGTACGGGTTCCCCTTCAACCCTTAAAAGGGGGATTATCTATAATAAAATAAAAAATAAGGCCTTTGGGCCATTCGGGCATGAAATCAGATCTACATATGATTTAGAACATATTTTATTCAACATAACAATTAAATAGACCTCAAAATATTTAGTTGGACCTTTTGTTGATGTTTCATAAAGCTTCGACGAATATAAAATACTCAAGTAAGGATGAGGTTGAAGGCGAGATTGGTGAAATCATATAATGGATATGATAATATCATAAAATGGTCTCGGTTGATTCAATGTTTTTAAATTGAAGCTATTGTACTTGCAATGAGGGAGTCCCACATTGATTAAAAATTCCGTCACTAGATTCCTTATGATACAAGGCGTAGCCGATCCATCCCAAATTATTTACTAAATTCTAATATTACATACTATCATCACTCTATATCAGTTCCCTACTCCATTGTCACATCTCCTTACACTTCATCTTCACTGCTACTCTTTGTTCCATATATATATCCCCATGCTAGATTTTTCCCATATCATTTCATCTACAGGTTAGTCTAGGTCGGGATCCATTAGCATGGTCGACCTTTGTGTCCCAAATGAAAACATTGAGCCTGGTTAAGCTTTACTTGTGGTATTTTCTAATTTTTATATAAGGACTAATTTTATATACTTTGAAAAATACATGCCAAACTGTCCTCTCAAATTTATTCTTCATGCTAAAATAAACTTTTTTGTACATGGAAACATCATTTTAAACAATATTTAAATCCTCTTCACTTCATGAAATTTGGAATTAAGATTGTATTCTATCCCAACCATTTTTATCCAAATAATTTTGTAAACAATGTGTCCTCATTTGAAACATGTCCTTTTCATTAAGATCACTTCTATAATGTTTACATTAAGAACCCTCAAAACAGTTTTGCAATATTCTTCTAATAACTCATTGAAAACAAATATAATTCACTGGACACATCACTACACATGATTATAAAAGGGTAGTGAGAGAGATGCATCTATTATGACATAGAGGAATTCAAGGAGATGATATCCATTTTATATTCATTAATCTATTTTTTCTACATATAAAATTGATTATTTGTGTTCACATTTTAACTTCTTGGCCCATATCTTTTAACTCACTGTATGGGAGATGGCCAATGATGTTCACCATAAAATATTTATACTATATGTGGGTCGTATCAAAGATAAATTTCTCTACCTAGTTTTTACTATTATTTGGAAAATAATTGAGAATTTTATTCCACACCATTTAAGAAACCAAATTCCATACCCAGAAATATGTAAAAATTTTGTGAACATATAAGATTATGGTAGTTTTCTTAGATGGAAGGATCCAAGTAAGGGTCTCAAGATTATCTCAGATAACTCTTGAGAGAACAACATTGTTTTTAAGGGTGGATGTATTTGGGAAAAATAGGGTTCCATCACTCTTTATTATTCTACTTACTATAGGGATGTAATCTCTATCATTTCCAAATATCAGGAAAAGAAAATGATGGTTTCCCTATTCAACTATATAATAATGAAATATCTATGTTCAGATTAGATTTATCATTGATGGTCAAGTTTTTAAAAGGAACAACCCATAACCATGAGAGAATTTCATATGTTATCATATAATATAGAATCATTTTGAATATAAGTGTGTAGATAAATTTTACCTGGCTATAAGGGAACATGGTGGCTAGTCTCCTTTCTCCCAAATCAGACCCGGTCGAGGTTCTGACAATTTATTTAGAAATGATTCTATTTTATGTGATTTTAAAAAAAATATGGATATTACATTAGGATCTATCACTTTATATTACCTTTATATTCTATCCTGGACATCATTCATTTTATTTCTTTTCAAAATAAAAATATATAATTTTTAGTCTATCGAAAAGGGGGAATCTATAAAATACTCATGTATTTGTATAATTACATGGGACTTCAACACATAGATATTAAATCATTTTATATGATCATTAATTACATTGCATAATCATAGTCTTGAGGATTGTAAATTTATACTACCATTGGATACATGGAAACACAATCAACTCGTTCATAAGATTTCTACATCATCTCCCTTATAGTTCCTCAGAACTATCACCGTTTATAAAAATATGACACATAATACCTATAATCATGACATGTGGAACAGAAACATAAGAAAGGTCGATCTCAGGTACACGGTAATGGTAAAAGAATAAATATATAAAAAAATGTAGGAAATGTCTTATGATAACATGATCATAAAATATGAAAACTATACCCTTTATATTAAAGATAAAAAACTTGAGTCATGGATCAAAGATTGGTAGTTCATAAGATATGAATCATAATGAAATAAAAAAATATTAGTCGTGATAGAATATCATTAACATTAGACATTTAATTTTATGATACACATAATCAATGAAAATCATTTACTTAGTAGTCAAGGGTAACTCCCAAGACAATCAAAGTGGATTATGTTCACTCTCTAGGCCATCATAGATGTCATGGTTCACTCCCATGATTATAATAGTGGAAAAACACCACACTAAAATGGGTTCACTCTCTAAGCTAGCCTTATTTATCTTATGAGATTGAAATATTTACCCAATTCATTTGAGGGAGAAATAGGTGTCAGACATCACATAATTAAAATTAGACATGTGTGGGCCAAAAAATCATAAAACATTCATCATATTAGAACCTGTGAAAAATAATGGGTTTCATAAACATTTCAACATATCACAACGGGTTGAAAATAAATAGGTTTCATAATCCCTTTATGATTTCAACGTAGCATAACCTATGGAAAAACAATCAGGTTTCATATCAATCATTTTATCATAAACATAAACCGTTTTGAGAAAGAATAATAACTGAATCTTTTGATCATAACCCCAATAAATAATAATTAACTTCAATGGTTAAAATCATAGATGGATAATTATTTTTCAATATCACTTTGAACATTTCTTGAGGAAAATATCATTTCCACTTTGAAGAACACATTTTAAAACATAAAACATTTTCAAAACCATTTTGTTAAATAACCTTAGAAACATATAAATGTTGTTTTAAAAATAATTTTAAACATTTACTGAAGACAATATCATTTACACTTTGGAAATAAAACATTTTAAAATATAAAAAAATCAAAATAATTTACTTTTAAAATAAAAATTTAAATATATAAATGATTCATTGAATCATTTAGTGGTCATGATGATTGGATATTCTGTTCAATTTGTATATTTTTAAAAAATATTTTTTTCATATTTTTTGTAAAATAAAAATGGGCCATGTTAGGAGAACATCATGAATATTCTTTTCAATGTATATATCTAAAATTAACACTTGAGTAAATAATTATTTAATTAATCATTTATAAATTGAAAATCAAATTGAAAAAAATTAGAAAATATGTTTCTGGGAGAAAACGTATTTTCATCCAAAGGGATAAATATTGTCATATTTATACAAAAATAAATAAAAAATGTTTTTAGTACCAAAGAGTTTAAAAATGGTAACATTAGAAGAAAACATCATGAATTACCAGAGTATAAAAATTGAAATGGATTTTTTATCCAATGATCAAATAATTTCTTTTAATGGAAATTGAATCATAAACAATCTTGATTCAAATGAGATATGAAATAAACCCTTACAAGGATCATAACTTTGGAATGAGAATTAACCAATGAACCTATTATGTGTATAAAATGTAAATTCATAAAAAATAAGTGAAAATAATTAATAATATATTAAACATTCATTACAAAAAATTGTATAAAATCAATGATAATGAAGAATTAATATAACCCAATGAAAAAAAATTGAGTTATGAAATTCTTTACCACTTGGTAACTTTTAAGTCAAATGAACATGGATGAAATAATTCAAATAATAACTTAAAATTATATGAACTTTTAAGGAATCTTTATATTACATGTTGTTTCATTATATACACCTTATAAAATAAATTATGTTCATAACATTTTAATATGTCTTAATAAAGGGTAATGAAGATGGAGTCCCTTAACGATTTAGAAACCATTGAACCATAAACCTTGTGAAAGAGAAATCCTAAAATGGATATGTAAATCCATACAATTTTCAGGAAAATTATAAAATATATATATTCATGGATAGTATATACACAACATAATATATACAGATGGTGAATATGGAATTTTTCTCAAAAAAAGTAAAATGTGAGTCGGAAATCCCTTACCATAGGTCTCAAATTCCTTTATACATGTTTTAACCCTCTATATAATAAATATAAGTTATGTTTAAGTATATTAAAAAACCATAATTTTATATATCATACCATATATGAATTACTTAGTATCCTTTATTAACTGATTTGTAACATTTCCTTGTTAAAATCAAAATTTGGGTATTAACTGCTTTGTTTTTCATGTATTTATTGATTAGGTATTTTCAGTCCTATAACATTGAATATAGTTCCATCATATCAACAATTTTAACCATGATATAATTATCATTTGTATTAATTATTTACTTATTTAGATTAATCCATGTATTTTTAGATATAAAATGAAATACTATATTCCTGGGGATGCGGGTTATATGCATGCATGGACGTTGTATTGATTTTCATGATAGATGAATTGAAATGAAGGTAAATAATATATAAATATTTAAGAATAATTTTTATGTCATAAATATTACATATATTAGTTACATTTACCATAATTACCTTCTATTAAATTTGTTAGTGAAAGACAAATCACATCGCTTCTTGTGGCAATAATCTACTTTACACATGGGCGATATTATCATATCCCCAACATAACAGAGAGAATGAAGGTATATGTGATATCATAATTCAAAAATTATAATATTATCATGAATATCATATATAATTATTAAATCTATAATTATATCGAGATGTGTATTATGGTGATGTAAAATGAATAGCATCTGTCTACGACATGGTCACCCACCGTACACATGAATAGTGATTTCATATACCATTTGACAGATGATGATATATATTTATGTTATGAAATTAACATAATAAAATATCATTATATTGGTGATACTTTTGTTATTATTTTAGAATAATTTAATAATATTTGTAGGAGTTGGAAGAAGAAATAAAATAATGAAGCTTGGTTAAGAATGATACCACTTCATCAAAAAACCTCCTTAATTAAGAACCAAAAGGATTATTTGGATTACTTTAAGACCAAAATAATGGCTATAGAAAATGTTTATGGGATATTTTAAAAGAAAAATCTGTACCCATTTTTCACATTCCAAAAGGATAAAAACCTGGTCATTTTCAAATTTAAAAGGTGATAATGTCAAAATATATCCATAAAATGGTTGTTGGACAAGTTTTTAGGTTATTTTATCCATTGTGTATTTAGATTAACACTTTGGTAAACATGCTTTTACCTTAACCGTGATATTTATTTTTACCATTCATTTTATTTTAAAATTAAATTTACTTTATTAGATAATATTAATTATATGATTCCAAATATATAATCCATTTTTCTAAATTTCATTCTCATAAGTGGAAAATGAATGTTAAAATAAAACTCATAGACAAAGAAAAAAGCGGGTTTCAAAAGAGAGTATGCTCAAAAGTTTAAAAAAATTATATAAAATTTCTATATAAAATTTATTAAAATGAACTAAATTGGATTAATAAATATATAATTGAACTAATGTTTCTTTCAAAAAAATGTTAAAATAAAATGTATCTTGTAAGTTATTTTAATGTAAAGGAAGTGTTTTTAATAAAAACCAATATTTTTCACTACTCACAGAAAAAAGATCTTTTCAGAAATATTTAAAAATTAACTCTAATATAATTTTGAAATTATGATTTCAAAAACAAAATTCATTTTTTCAAAAAGAAATTTCTAAAGGTATAAAATATTAATTCTAAAATAAAAAATAAAAAATTCAAAAAAAACTATTTTATAGAAAAATTATTTTTATTAATAAGAAAATTTAATTTATTCATATATAATACCTAGAAAAAAATAAGATTTATGTTAGAATTTTTGATGAATATATAAAATATCCATTTCATTAAAATATTTCACCAAAAGTTTTTTTATTATTTTATTGAGATAAAACACATTTGTGGGTATATAAATAGTTTTTTACAAAAATATTAACTTTATTTTCAAATGTTTTTATATTTAATTTTCTAAATAATCGGTCACCAAAGAATTAATTTTTTAAAAAATTGTAAACCATATATTTTCATAATTTAGTAAATCATATTCATACACATCATTTCAATTGTAAGGCGATAACTATCATATTAAAAAATAATATTTTAGTAGTGTTTCATGTTTTTTTAAGTCTTGCTGTTTTTTGAAATTCATGTTAAAATCATGTTTGCATGTAATGCAAGATATTGAAAAAATTAAACTTATTTGAATTTTTTTTACAAAATATCAAGTTAATATATTCTACCCCCCTTAAAATGATTTTGTCACTTGAAAATCATATCTTTGGTACAAAAAATTGAGGATAATTTTATTTCATTGCATCATTAGGTTCCCATATATCTTCCTCAATCTGGTGGGTTCACTAAAAACATTGACCATGTGACTCGTATTTCATCATAGAACATTATTTATATGATCTAGAATCTCAAATGATTATTTCACATAAGAAATATTATTTTCTAGCGATACGAGCTCTGATTTTAGTACATGTGAAGGTTCTAGTATGTACTTCCAAAGGAAATATACATGGAACACATCTTGAACTTGAGATAGTTTCTATAGAAGAACCAATCAACAAGCTACCATCCCAATATGATCATGAATTTAAAAGGGAATGATATACCTAGTGCTTAACATTCCTTTATATAATAAGAAATATTTTATCCTTTGGTTATTCTTAAATCAATTTCAACTTCATCTCTTACTCTAAGAAATGAAGTTTAATTTTTTACCCCTAAATCACTAACAGATCACAATATCCATAACAGAATGATAAATCATTCCTTTTATCTCTAGTAATCATCATTAAAAATGGGTAGCATGGGATATAAAATATATATAAATCTTCTTCTGAAGAACTAATACATTAATATATAAATCCTCATAGAAAGTGTAAGTTAAACCATTCCAAAAATAGTCAACCTTATGGTACATTCTATATTAAAAGTTTATAATGAAGTTCTCTAAATTTACTAAAAATAAACTTATCATTAATCCCCAAAATATTATTAATCATCTTCTAATGGACACATACTAAATATGTGAATAAATTGATCATATATTCTCTTAAATCATGGTAATAAATAGAATTAAAATAAATAATCCATGAGAACATACATGCATACTCATTCCTAAAATAGAACCTCAAATTACATAATATATTCTATAATAACAATATTATGTAAACTCAGTCAAAGATAACATATACTGATTTTTCAAAAAAAATCATTAATCAGTTCCAAGGTCATAAATATTATCCAATTTACCTTATCCATATCAATCATCTATTTTTTTAGACACCATTTTCTCATTATTTGGAAAATATTAAGGGATGTATTTCCCCTAAGCATGTGTTTTTAATAATATATCTTTTTCCATTGGATAAATTTTCTAGGTTATCAGTACCGTTATAATTTTTTTTGAAACTCTCTCTCAAATAACATCCGTAAAAAATTTCTTATATATTTTAAAATTATTTAATTACATTAAGAAAACACTTCAATAATTCTACTTCATTCAGAATCCATTAAATAGGCTTCATCGTCTTATTCCTTAATACCAATTTCATTTCCAATTTAATTTTTAATCTCTCTATCATCAGAAAATAAATTAATTTTACCACAAATATAACCCTATTATTGATATCTCCCCCTAAGACATCAATTTGTATAATTCCCCTAATTTTCACATTTATAATATTCAACCCTTGATGATGCCTTAGGGAAACCCTTATTTTTATCCATTACATTAATTAAACATTTCATTTTTCCTCAGTATTTACTTTCTTTGTTCCCTTATTCTCTATATATAAAATATCTTCTAGATTATTTGAGAAATTCCATAGACTGATTCTTCCCACATTCATGACATATTGAAAACTAAGCCTCATTTCCTCTATGGTCTCCAACACCCAAACACTCAAAACCCTTTATCTTTATATTCTTTGATGCATCAGAGGGTTGGTTATGGAGAATGATTTTAATCAAATTCCATGATAAATTATTAGGAATAATAATAATTTCTTTCACTCCTTCCATCATCCCTTTTGGTTTCTCCACAACAAATTGTCTATTATATTCATTATTAATCAATTTCCTTATGTTCCCTCCATTGACTAGAAGAAAAAAACTGTGCTGAATAATTATAATAATAATAAAATACATAATCATGGAAAATCATTTTTTGGATTTCTAAATCATGAAATCTTCTTTTCAATGTATCACAGCTTTCTTTTAACCTAGGAAATCTATGGTTATAATTTTTCAAATCATTTTTAATGGTTTATAAATAAAATATGTATTGACCAAATAATATCCCATTGGAGTGTCAAACCAGGGGTTTAGTATGACCCATTTGCGTGTACCAGGTAGTACTCGAGTCAACCCGATACACATTTCAATAGTTATTACTATTAGGTAAATCTATTATAGAATGATATCAGCTTGTAGTAACCAGACAATGATGTAATTCTTGTATAACCAAAAAATCCATGTCATACCAAAACATTTGGATGTTATCCTATACATAGATTTATACCCATGGTTTTCACTAATGTTTTTGTAATACTAATTACTAAATATTTAATAAACCATTACTCAGATCCCAATTATAGAGGTTTGGAATTATTTCCATGGGAATATTATTGATGCCAATATGGGAACTCAATACATAGTTAAACCTCCTATGGGGGGGAACACCACCATCCCCAGTGGAATCCCTTTTCCCATGAATCCTTTGTGTGTAGATCCATGCTTTATCCAGTGCTCAATGGTGAGAGTTTTAATGATCGGATTATATCGTTTTTTCCTCTAATACCAACTATAAAGATGTTTTTTATACATAGATATATAATATTTTTATATGAATATTCTTACATTACACATACACATTCTTTAGGATTATAAACATGTAGTTATTTTATAATATTGCAAATGAAAATAGCTTGTTTATATGAGTTTTACGTCATCCCCACTTAGTTCCTCATAAGTGGAACCCTTATCATAAATATCACAGGTAAAACCTATCATCAAAACTTAGGGAAAAGAAACATAAGAAAGGGTGAGATCATATTATCATTAAGGGTAAACAAGGAAAATATGTAAACATAATGTGAGCATAAGGGTATAATAACATGACCATAACTTATGAAAATTGTACCCTGTATATAAAATATCAATATCTTGATTCATTTAATAAATATCTTCTCCTCCGAATACATGAATAATAAGGAAATCAATGTATATAATCAATAAATTCATAACATTCACATATCATATGTAATTGTTACATGCACATAAGAATAGAAAAGTGTTTCCCTGGTATCCAAGGTTAACACCCTAGACAATAATAGTTGATTGGGTTTAATCCAAAAACAATCATAGTAGTCATTGTCCATTCCCATGGATATAAAAGTCAAAAGAGTCCCCTACTGAACTCAATTGACACCCCATTCTAGTAATGTTTATATCATGAGATATATAGCTTTAACCAATGCATTGTAGGGATATATAGGAACCACCAGTAACATAATTTGAATTATATATACATGTTACACAACATAATAAAACCTTCAACATATTAGAACCCATGAAAAGTAATGAGTTCATAAAAACTTCATAATAGAATAACCTATGCAAATGTAACATGCTTCCTAATCATTTCATAATTTCATCATAACATAACCCATGTAAAATGGAGCATGTTTCATAAACATCAAGTCAACATAAACATAAACCATTCAGAATAATAATAAGAATTTCATCCTTTGATCATTTTCCATGTAAATAATAGTTAACATCAAAGGATTTCATCAAATATAGAGAATGATTTTGAAAGATCACACAAAACATTTCTTGAGAAAAATATAATTTACACATTGAGAAACAGTTTTTAAAACATAAAACATTTTAACATCTCTTTCATTGAGAATAACCTTGGAAACATATAAAGGAATATTTTTCAAATAATTTAAATAATTCAATTAGGAAAAACATCCTTTCCACTTTAAAAATAATTTTCAAATAATAAAATAGTTACAAAATCATTTTAATTTAAAATAAAACATTAAATTATGCTTTAATCATTAAAACATTGAGTGGTATTGATGGTGGGAAATTTTTTCCATGTAATACATGATAAATCAACTATTCATTTCACATTTTCAGTAAAATGAAAATGGGGCATGATTAGAAAATGTTGTGAAGATTTATTTCAAACCATTTTTAAAATATTCATACATGGGTAAACATTTTTTTAATAAATCATCTGAATTTTTTTTTTAAAATTTTTTTTTTAAAATTTTTAGAAAAAAAATGTAAGAAAATGGATTTTCAATTAAAGAGATGAATAAAGTTGGATTTCTCAAAAACGTTTTCACAGTAATTATAAGTACCAAATTGTAATAAAATTTAAATATTACTTGGTAAATAATTAATAATCATATTAGAATAAAATAAAAGTCTCTTTATCCAATGATAAGTTAATTTCCTTTATTGGAAATTCAAGCATAAATAATCTCGATTAAAATATAATTGTTAAATAAACTCATTCAATGATCAAAATGTTGAAGTCATAATAAATAAATTAATAAATTATGTGTATCAAATTTAAATCTACATAAGAAAATTAAAATAAAAAATAATATATTAAAAATTAATTTCTCACATAATATTATAATATCAATGATAATAAAGATTTAATATAACCGATTGAAAATAAATTGAGTTTTGAAATTAGTTACAAATTGGTTACTTTTATGTCAAATACCATTGGATTAAATAATTAAAATTGAAACATAAAATACAATTAATTATTAATTAATTATGATAATACATGTAAAAGGTTCATTATATACACTATATAAAATAACTTTGGGGAATAAGAGTATAATATGCCTCTATGTAGTGAATTGAGATGAAGTCACTTACCGCTTTTCTAGCCTTCGAACCATAAAATATCTGAATGATAGATACTAAAATGGATATGTATGTATATATAATTTTCAGGATAATAATAATAAAATAAATTAATTTACATTATATACAACATATAAAAGAAACATATGGTGAATATGGCATGTGTCTCATAGAAGTAAAAATTCGGACACAAATCCATTACATTAAGTCTCAACATAAATCATACACATTTGAACCTATTATATGATAAATATAAGTTTATTATATTTATATTAAATAAACATACTTATATGTATCATACCATTAATTAATTACTTATAAACATTGTTACCAATTTATAAATAATTTCATTTTAAAACTATGTTTTAGGTAATAACTGTTTTGTTTATCGTGTATACATTGAATTGGTATTTTAAATCCTATTAAATTGATCATTGATCCATAATATCCTTAATTATAAAAATGAAATAAATATAATATATATAAATTATATATTTCTTTAGATTAATCCATAAATTTTATAGATAGAAAATGAAATACATCATTCCTAAATATAGTAGGTCATACGTATGCTTGAACGTTGCTTCAATTTTCATGAAGGATGATTAAAAATGATATTAAATGATAAATTTATTTTATAGAATCATTTTTATGTCGGATATATGAAATATATTAATATCATTTACCCTAATTATCTTCCATGTAAGGAGTTCGTGAAAAACAAAACACATTGCTTCACGAGCAAATAGTTTGTCATACAATTGAATGGCATTGTCGTATCTACCAAGAAATGGAAAGAAAAATGGTATTTGTGATATCACAATTCTATAAGTATAATAATATCATTAATATTATATATATATATATATATATATATATATATTAAATCTATTATTATATCCATTCGTTTAATGTAGTGTTGGAAAAAGAATATTTTCTGTCCTTGAGGAGGAAGTTTTTTGTAGACATGTATGGGGATTTTATTCCCATATGATATAAGAAGAGAAGTATTAAGGTTATTAAATTAATATAATAATATCTTAGTATATGGAAGATAATTTTGTGGTCATATAAGTATAATTTAACATGATTTCAAGGAGTTGGAGTATGAAATAAAATATAGATGCTCCGTTAACCATGATACCTCTTCTTTGGAAAACCTTAATAGGTAAGCACCAAAAGTATTATTATGATGGATTTATGATTAAAAAAAGTATCCTGGTCATGGGTATAAAATTAAGGAATATATTGGGGTAGGAATTTTCTGATAAAAATGGGTTTTAAGGTGTGTAGAGGAGACAAAAGGGGGTGGCCTTTTATACATCAGGGACAGGACACACATGGAATATTTGAAAAGAATAAAGTATACCCATATTTTAACATGTCAAAGGGCCAAACAATAATTAATTATCAAACATTATACATTATAATTATGAAATATTTTAATAAAAATGTGTTTGGGACATTTTTCTAGGTTTTTTACCCCTTATCTTTTTAATTTTACCCCCAGTAATCCCGATCAAGTCTTAACTGCGATAATTAATTTTTACTATTTTTAATATATATTATTGTATAAAATTAAGGTAACATTTTTAGATAATATTATTTATCGTAATTAATAATATGAAATCCATTTTTAAAAATTTAACTACATAATTATAAAATTTTAATTTAAAATTAAACTCATAGATGCGATGTGAAAACAGTTTTCTAAAAAGAAAATATTCAAATGTTTTAAAATATTTCATATAAAAATAAAATAATAAATTTATTCACATTAAATAGATTGGATTAATATATATATAGACTTATTTTAATTTTAAAATAACATGAAAATAAATTTTATCTTTTAAATGTTTTGAATGAAAATTCATTTTTTTAATAAAGACCGATATTTTTAAAAATTCTCTAAAAATTGAATATTTTAAGAAAAATATCATAACTTTACTCAAATATAATTTTTATATTATAATTTAAAAAAAATTAATACATTTTATAAACGTGTGAAATTCATTTTAAAATAAGTTTCTGAAATGAGATAAAACTACGTTGTAGAAAAATACATTTTTTATGCGTAAAATTGGATTTATTCGTATCAAATGATGGGAAAACAACTAGAATTAATGTTATAAATTTAATTTAATTCCAAATATATAATTTTAAATAAAATAATTCACTAACAGTTATATTTTTAATTTATTGTGATAAAATACCTTTGTGTGTATAAAAATAGTTTTTCAAATAGAGAATTATATTATTTTCAAATGGTTTTTATTTTATATTTATATATATGTTGTCACCAAGTAAATAATTTTATCAACATATGTAACCCATAAATTTTCATAATTTAGGTACCCATATTTATAACCCCCATTATAATAGCTATGCAATAACTATCATATTAAATAATAATATTTTGGTAGTGTATTGTGTTTTGTTAAAACATGGTGTCATGTGTAATAAAAGATGAACTCACTGATTCATATGGAAAAAACTATCCAAAAAATTAATTTACTTTAAAAATATATATTTAATATAATCTCTCATTATTATATTTAGAAAGGTGGATGTGATTATGTATTTATTTAGGGGGATTAGTTTAGTTCAAGGGTGTTGAAAATAATGGAAATCATGAAAGTGTTTCCATGGGAATTTTTTTATTTAAATCATATTTTTTGTACTGATTTTGAATCATGGGGGATTATATTTAGTGATTAGATATAAATTAATTTACTTCCTAAAGGAATTTAGTATCATAAAAATTTTCAAATTAGTTATGAGGATTTTATAAAAAATTGTATTGAATCAGTTTTTGAAGGATTTATGTGTTTCTAACCAACCCAAAGGAGGTGATTGTTATTATAATTACATTGTAGTGGATTTATGGTTGAGTTTGTGGAAATTATTGATGAAGTAACTAAAAATGGGGTTCAAAATTCATTTATAATTTTTTATAGATTATTATTTGAATCATATTCATAGTCACTCTATGAGGAGGATGGCCATGTCTTGTCCTAGGAAAGGTAGATAATCCATTTTTTAAAATAAGTCCTTCTAAGGAATATTTTATAATTACATGATCTAATGAATGTTTACGGGTTCAAACTACTTAAATGTTCACCCCATGGAATATCACATTATGTTGTGAAGGGTTTTATGGTAGTAAATTTATAAAAGTATCTTGATGTGTTAGATATTTATTGGTGGTATGTCGAGTATCTGTAAGATTTTTGCCTTTTCTAATTATAAGAGAATAATTAGTCACTTCATGAATGGTAATGTTTGTTTGTTAAAGGAATTTCAAATTTTAAAATGCTAAATTCCATCGATATGTAGGATTTTATACTATTGAGGTGTGGAACATGTATAATATGATATCGTTAAAAATTTTACAAAATGGAAGAAGTTACACCATAAGAGTTTTGGACACATCATAAAGTAAGATCATCTTAGTTTTAGTGATTCTAGAGTATAAGTAGTTACATAATATAGAATGAGGATCACACCAAAACTAAACATGGGTGAAATTTAATGATTCTATCTTGGTGAAGGCTAACTCCATAAAGAATAGGTTAATTCAATGTTCAGTTTGATAATTGAAATGGATTAAGAGATCCATATTATAATCTAAGGAATAATTAAATATATGTTATGGATAATATTTTATACATTTATGTTTTGACTATACATCATGTAGTGAAATAGGAATTCACTCCATTAATTTATATTTTATTGATTTTATTATTTCTTGTATACAAAATGAAAAATAAGAAATTAACACACCCATATAAAAAGAATTTTTTATAAAATATTATATAGATGTTTTGGATAAAATAAGGGGAGAGATTTTTTTCTAAAATTGTTGGAATATATTGCATGGAAATAAGAGAAGAATAAAAAGGACCAGGGAGAAAAATATAGTATACAAGGTTATGTTTTTTCCAATAAAGTTTCAGAATTGAGGGTAAAAGTGGGAGTTTTAGGTATAGGACTAGAAATCTTGTTGAAGAGGCAGTTCCAGAAAAAGCACTAGAAATCATATAGAAGAATGAGTTTTAGATGATCATCTCATTAGAGGGTTTTTAAATTTATTTATAAGTAATAAAATGATTCAATGTTTTAAACCATTACATGGGTAATTTTATTTCTCATATGTGGAAGTAAAAATATATCCCCCTAAGGAGTGGTGAGTTCCCTAAATTTTTATGAACAATTAACTATTTTTCGAGTGAATATTTTAAACATAGAGGGACAATGAATCCTCTATTAACTAAAAAAATTTGTGTTCTTTGTATTTTTGACCACAAATTCATTGTTGATATCTATTACTTATATTATCCCAATTTCATTGAACCATGTAAGACCATTATGTCCCTCTTTTCAGTGTTTTTTCACATAAATTTTAGTACGGGGGAGAGATTTTTCATATTAAGAGTGGTAAGAAATCATTAGTTATGGTAAATAGAAAATATTTTCATACCCTAATCCCCTAGGTTATTACATTAACTTAGAACAACAACAATAATAATGTGGTAATATGTGTATTAATATTCTCTTATTCAATAGTAAAATTTATGTTAGTTACAGGGAACCATATCTAATAGTTTTGAGGGATTAAAAATATTTGTAATCCATTTATTTATAACTTTTGTGTTATATAGTGGTTTATATTTTATTTTAATGATCTAAGTTAGAAATTAGGTATATTATTAAAATGTGTATTGGGGTCGTATGGTTATCATGTTTTTTGTGAGTTATAGTTTCCTGGTATTTAGTGGTTTTTATTGGTTTTTGGGATCATGTATCAGAGACATGATAATGATTGGGAAGGTTTATTGACATACTGGTGTTCAGTATATCTTGTGGATGTTATAATTTTATGATATTATGAGTTATACATCATAAGTGTGGTAGATTCACTGGGAAATATATTATATTATTGGTTTTTAATATGGTATTTAGTGATTTTGTAATGTCTTTAATGAATGGATTATTTGAATTTTTAGAGGAAAAAGGTTTTACTATCAGCTGGTTTTAAATAAGAATGTCTTAGTATAAAAATTAAATGTTGGATTTGGAAATAATTTTGGACTTAGGTGATGAAAATATATCTCTATTTATAAAATGAATTTATATACACATTTTGGATGTATTTATGTGTAGTTTAATAGTTTTTATTCAATAATGTAAAAAAATTGTTTTTTTATAGTTGTTGGAAATATAATACTGAAAGGAATTTTTTAAAAAAATTGGAAAAAAATAGGATTTACACATCATGAAAGGGTTTTAAAAATTTGTATTTCTACTTCAAAGTATCCCTGAGGACCAAAGGCCAACATGTGAATATGTATAGGGTTTGAATCCAGTATATGATGTGTAAACACATTATAATTCATGATATCTTTGAAATTTGAATCTTTCTAGAATTTCATGATTTAAAGGAAGATAAATAGGTGAATCACATACATGACTTTTATAATTTACACGATGTGAAAATTTCCAGATCTCACCACATAAAAGATACAATTCAATTATCTTCTAAGACGTAATATTTTGTAGTGATGAATATGGATATTCAGTATATATAATTAAAACTACATACACATCTTGTACATGTTGATATATAATACACTTAAATTCATTACGTGGAATGAATAATTTACATGTCATTTGATTGTTGAGCCAATATATATTATAGATACATCATTGTGTAAAAATAGTTTGGATTCCCAATTTATTTTCTTCTATTACACATAATTGTTTTTATTTTTCTTTTTTATATGTCATTATTTATTTCCATTATTGTTTCAAGCACTCTATTGTTTTTGTTTTTGATTCAGTGACTCATTTGTTTCCCTTATTGTTTTGACATTATGATTTCAATCCCAATTGCTTTCAAACTTCAATTTCCCCCACTTTCTTCATTATTTCTTCATTTATGTTTTTTTGTTTATTTTCTATAGTTTCAATTGTGGATTGTTTTATTTTTAATTTTTTAATCCCAATGTAAAGCATTCCATCTATTTCCCTACTTCGTTCAATTCCATCTTATGAAACTAATACACATATGTTTAGGGGTCGAGAGTAGGGGAGGTATTAAACTAATGAATGTCTAAAATAAAAAATGGATACACTTATGTCTAGTATACAGGTTTAGAAAAAACATTAATCTCATTCGAATTCACTTACCCTGACCATGGAAGGTGTAATAAAATGACCATGACCTAGTAATAAGTTGATCAAGATGGGAATAACAACCCTTGATTCTTCTAGTCTATAATAAAATATTCTTATACAGAGGTTTTCAACTACTAAGGAACAAGGAGTAGTTTCTAACTTATATTAATTCAATTGGTTGGCCCAAGATCCATTAGTGTCTTTTGCTTAGTTTTCCAACCTATGTCATATGTATGTTCGAAGTTAGATATAGGATTATCCTTTTCTTATACCTTCAAATTGACTTCAAACCCTTCTTCAAATATTATTAAATCCTAACATACTTATTTTATTAAGTTAAACTCAAATAGATTTTTATTGAGGAGTCCTACTCAAACAGATCTAACTGATATGTTTCTTATCTACAAGCTATCTCTATGGGATCGACACCAGACTACATCATTACTATTATTTAGAAGCTACGTGAAGTTTGTGATATAAAATTATTATCTAATCACGTATAAGGATCCAATGATTCCTTCTAAATGAATTAAATTTTTGTTTTATTTCTTGGGAGAACTATGCCTAGGAAAAAATACCTTTGGATGAACCTTGTATTTCTTCACCTCTTACCCTTTCTTCATTAACCTTCCATATTCATTATATAATTTTTTCACATAAAATATGACCCATTTCCACTGTCTATTGTCGTATTGCATACACCAGTGTCCTCTAACTCACTCAGGGGGCCTTGATACTTCACAATTGATCTCCTACAATCCTGAGAATGATATGACACTATCTACACACCAATGTTTTGTAAGGGATGAATGAAAAAATCATACGCCACCACACCCCCATAACCTCGAATATGTGGAAGATAAAATAATGTTGACTGACCATCTGTAATGACCCACAAATTCTCATAAGCTTGAGAGTAAAATGAGTCATTTCTAGGCTTTAAGCGACATTCCCAAGAGGCCAAAGGCTGGCAATAAATGCCAAAGTGTTTCAAATACAAGTTGGGGATGATTTACCCTTTAAGAAATAATCCAATAAACCTACCAACCATAACCAAAAAGTCACTATATAATGCATGAAAAAATGGAATACAACTCAACAACTTCATGTATCTGAAAATCACATCAAAGTAAGAAACAATAGAAGAATAACCATGTAACAAAGTACACAACAGATAGACTACACAAGACTCTCCAAAGAGCTCAAGATTCCATGCTCCATGAGATCCATTCTCCAAAATCTCCAAACAGTACATACATCATGAGGTAGTGCTAAACACAAGTGAAACATTAAGTTTTCCCTTATCCTATAAGACAGTATCTGCAAAAGCACCAAAGTGCTGAAGTAGGGGTGAATATAAAACTCAGTAGGTTTTCCCCAATGACTTCCCTACTCACGCCACTAGGATAGAAGAGTTAACAACAATTATATAAAACAATTTATATAAAACAACTTCTCAAAAACTTTTTATAACTAAATATAAACAAATTTCCAAAACCATTCATTACCAAAAGCATACAAGTGAAATTGAAAACAATTTTCCCAGCAAGTTATTTTTCTAGAAAAATAACTAAAAAATCATTACAACCTTTTCACAATATCCCTTTATCAGTATACCCGACCATTCCTCAAACCCATGAAACCTTCCATTCATTCTACATTATGACAGTTTCAAACTCATGAGAAGTTTCTCGTTGATCTACCAAGTCTTCACAATGTAATTTTTTCCCATGTTCCATCAACCCTTTGGCACCGAGAACAATGTCATATTTCAACCAAGCCCCATGTATGAAATTCCCTTGTTCCATTAAACTTTTAGAACCAAGAACAAGGTCATATTTCATCCAAGACCTATATATGCAACATGAACTCACACTACATATTCCCAATGATCATGCAAAAACAACCCTTTCAATAAAAAAACCTTTTTATTGAAAACAATTTCTGTCAAAACCATTTCAATTCCAAAAAATTTTAATAAAACTATATTTTTATTGAAATCAATTTCAATTGAAAACCCCTTTTTCATAAAAACATATCAATTCCATAAAATCCATAATTTAAAATCATCATTTTAAATTCATGAAACTTAACCCCACTTCACCACTATTCACCAAGATCATGCAATTTCACAAAAACCATAAACCATCACTGATGAAGATTTTTTCATGAATTTCACAATAAATAAACAATTGTGATTCTAATAAAATTAAATCTAGAAAGAGGAGATGAGAGTAAAGCCACCTACCTTGATGGTTTTGATGAAACTTCGACAATAGACAAAGAACGCACAAGAAAGCACGTCGATTCTCCAAGAACGGCCTTAGTTATCTTATCCTAGCTATATCACGACTCAAAATTGAATTATTTGGAATCAAAAAACGTATATCTATCCACTATAAGTTTATATCTGAGAAAGAATGTAGATCAGAGAAGTAGATTTAAGCATATCTAAGAAAACGTGACAAATCCGGAAAGAATAATGACATACCTCAATAATTGGACGCGAAATCATAGAGGGATGGCTCTGGGATGGCTCCAAATCATGGGGGGGGGGGTTCTACAGTTATCTAGGGAGTGTAATCTCGAAATATGGGCATTTTGAAGCCAAACCAAAATATATAGAGCAAAAACAAGTAAGCTCCTAGAAAATAGGATCTAGATTTGACCTTTGTGCAAGGTTTGACCACACGGTTTGGGCCAACCGTGTACGGATCGTGTGACCTTATTTCTTGTCCCACCACTCCTTATAAAGCCCCCAAACTCTCCCACTCTTCACCTTTACCCTTTTTATGGAAACACATTTTTTATGGAAACATACACTTTATGGAAACACCCCACATTATGGAAACAACCCACTTTACGAAAACACCCTAGTTTATGGAAACAACCTACATTATGGAAACACCCAAACTAATGGAAACCATCTATGTTATGGAAACTCTCTATTTTATGGAAAATATCTATTTTATACACACCAAAATAAAAAACGGGAGGAAAAGGGTTATGTACCTGAATACAGGGGTACTACATTCTCCCTACCATTGGTCTTTCCATCACTAGAAATTAGAAAAACCTCACTGGCCAAAAAGAGTTCTGGCCACTTCTCTTTCATTTCCTTCTCATGTTCCCAAGTCTCTTCCAGAATCTGACTATGTTACTATAAAACCCACACTAGGATGATGCTTTTCCCATTAATGACTTTATCTTTTCTATCCATGATACGTATTGAGATTTGTATAAGTGATGTATCTGGTTCTATCTCAACGTGATCCCATCTGATCACATGGTCTGGATCTGGGTGATACTTTTTCAACTGGGATACATGGAACTCATTATACCCCGAACTAAACCATGATGGTAATTCCAACCGATATTCCACCTCTCCAAACCATTCTAGTATCTCAAAAGGGCCAATGTATCTAGGAGAAAAATTTCCTTGCTACATGAAGTGACGATGTCCAAGCCTTGGAGAGATCCTTAAGAAGAAATGATCACCCACAGCGAATGACAACGATATTCAACAGTAATCTACATAAGCTTTCTGATGACTTTGAGCTGTCTCCATCATCTTTCTAATCATCTAGATCTTATCTATTGTTTCTTGGACAAGGGCTGGCCCGACTGGTGAAGTTTCACCTGTTTCCACCAAGCATAGTGGAGAATAACAAGGACGACCATACAATGCATCAAACAGAGCCATGTGTATCAAGGCTTGCTAGTTGTTATTGGATGAGAACTCAAATAAGGGTATATTCTCTTCTCATGAACCACAAAAATCCATTACACAAGCCTACAACATATCTTACAACGTTTGTATCGTCCACTCATATTTCCCATCCTTTTGAGGATGATACGTCGTGCTCATAGTCAACTAAGTCCCCAAGGCTTGCATTAAGGATTTCCAAAAATGAGATGTAAACCTCATATCTCTATCTGAGACTATTGAAAATGGTAAACCATTCCTCTTAACCACTTCTCAGATATAGAGTTTTGAAATATTATCCACCGTATGAGTTTCACGAATAGAGATGAAATGGGCCGACTTGGTTAGAGGATCAACTATCACCCAAATGACATCGTGTTTTTGGACCATTCTTGGAAGACCTGTAACAAAATACATTGCTATCTGATCCCATTTCCACACTAGAATGGTAAAATATTGTAACATACTAGCTGGTCTCTGATTCTATGCTTTTTCATACTGACAAGTTAAACACCGTGAGACGAACTCAGCCATGTTCCTTTTCATTCCGCTCCACCAAAACTCTGCCTTCAATGCCTTATACATCTTATGTGTACCTGGATGTATATTCAATACTGAACAGTGGTAAAAATTAAGGAGTTGTTTTTGAAAAACCATAGGTACAACCATATTGATCTCTGAAACACAAAAATGTACCCCCATTAAGTTTCTAGCCCTCAATGGTCTCCCCACCATTGAGTTTTGAACTTATAACCAGAAATTCTACATCAGATGTTTGTGCCCCTTTGATCATTTTTACTAAATCAGGAACAGGAATATCTGAAAAGAAAACTGCATCATCACATCTGTCTTCACATTCCACATGCATGTCGACTAAGACCAACATCAACTGCAATTCATCTGAATCTTCTTTCGCCAACTGAGCATATGACTTTCTACTCAATGCATCTGCCATCGAATTTCCTTTCCCCGGTGTGTATATCAAGTTAAAGTAAAACATTTAGAGATACTACATCCATATCCTTTTCCTCATATTTAAATCTCATTGTGAGAAAATGTTTTTCAAGCTTTTTTTATCTGTAAACACACTAAATTTCTCACCCAAGAGATAATGTCTCCAAGTTTTCAAAGTATGGACGACTACAGCTAACTCGAAATCATGTATTGGTTAATTCTTATCATGCACCCTCAACCTCCTTGAACCATAAGAAACCACATAATATATTTTTATGAGAACAAATCCCAACCATGATCTTAAAGCATCAAAATACACCACATACCCCTGTCCTGATTTTGGAAAGATCAAGATAGGTATCGATGTAATCCGAACATTTAGTTCCTAGAAAGACTTCTGACATTCCTCCATCGATTGGAATGGAGCATTATTCTGGGTCAGGGTTGTCATTGGTGAAGCTAGTAATGATAAATCATGCACAAAGCATCAGTAGTAACCAGCTAGACTAAGAAAACATCATATCTTTAAAACAGTCTTTGGTAGTTTCCAAGAGACAACAACTTCTATCTTTTCAGGATCAAAATAAATGCCTTTCTCAGAAATGACTTGTCCAAGAAAATATACTTCTTGTATCCAAAAATCAAACTTTGATAATTTGGCATACAAATGATGATATCTCAGGATTTGTAACACTATTCCCAGGTGCACCTAATGATCATCCCTCATCTTTGAATATACCAAAATGTCATCCACTAATACCACAGCAAAAGAATCCAGATATTGTTGAAATATCCAATTCATCAATTCCATAAAGACCGGTGGAGAATTCTTTAGACCAAAAGTAATTACTATATATTCATAGTGTCCTATCTTCTTCTGGAATATGTATTTGGAATATCCTCTTTCCGAACTCTAAATTGGTGATATCCTGATCCCATGTCAATCTTGGAGAACCACTGAGATCCCCTTAATTGATAAAAAAGATCATCAATGCATGGAAGTGGATATATTTTCTTTATCGTAACTTGGTTAAGCTTACTATAATCAACAAAGAACCGAAGAGTTCCATCTGCCTTCTCCACGATCCAAAGCGGTGATGTCCATGGAGACATAAATGGTCGAATTTGATTTTCATCACCTCTAACTGCACTTTCAATTCATGTAATTCTATTAGTGCCATCTTATAAGACGGATGGTAAATAGTACTGCTCCCCAGAAGAAGATCAATCGTAAACTCCACTTCCCTTAGAGGTGGTAACCCTGTGACGTTCTTAGGAAAGACATCTGGAAATTGATCCACAATAGCTAGAAACTATTTTCCTCAATCTCTTCCATTGATTCCAAAGTCAACACTTCCAATTGGTCCAGGATCGTTCCCACCATTGGTGCCAACAAGCTCTTTGTACCCTTCTTTACAATCCTCTCTCCTCTAAAGAGATGCTTGATTTCTTCCTTAGTTATGAAACTAATTGTTCTCCTATAACAATCAATTTGAGCCTTGAACATTGTCAGCCCATCCATACCTAGGATTACATCATAGAAATCCATATTCAACATCGAGAAGTCCTATTTTAGCTCAGCTCCATCAATATTTATAGAACATGCTCTACAGAAAAATTCTTGACATTCTGTTTCACCGAGAGGAGTTTTAATTTTCAAAACATGAAGTCAGCATTTCCAGTTTTAAACATAGAAAGTCAATAGTACGAGAATCAATAAAGTAATGTGATGCACCAGAATCAAAAAAAAACTTGCAAAAAGGTAGAATTCAAAATAACCATACCTCTTAGTGTAGATGGTCCATCCTGATAATCAATAATCATCTTCTCACCTATGTACAATTGTTACTTTACTACACTTTTCTCCTTATTTCCTTGATGAGGTTGCCCTATTTGAGGGGTCATGGTATTTCTTGAATCACCATGGCTATCTCTACTCTACTAACATGGTTGATTCTGTTGTCCTCATCCATTCAAAGCATATGATGCTTGCGACACCTGAGAAGTGTCTCAAGCACCAGACCTTTGAGTACTGTTACAATAACGCTAAAGATGTCTCATCTTGTGGAAATTATGACATGATCAAGGTTGTTACATACAATCTCACTTTATGTGGTCAAGGGAACCACAATGAAAACAACCTGCTTTGCTCTGGGGTCGTGGAGGAAGGTTTACAGATCCTGCCATGTGGTTATGATTTCCAATTGCTCCTTGGAAATATGTGTCCGTTTTCCGCTTGTTCCCAGCGGTTGTGTTCCCACGATTTCCTATAGGTATCATCATGTCTCCTTCCATAGATCCCAAGATATCACATTCATCCAAAATTGCTCTGTTCACCGTCTCTGTATAATCTGTAATACAAAGTGCTGCAATATTTGATCGAATCTCCTCTCATAGCCATGATTCGAAGATGTGTGCCTTCAAAGTGGTACTTTCCACAACTTCTGGTGCAAAGAATACTACATTCATGGACATATCTACATACTCTGTGATAGAGAGATTCTCTTGTTTTAGGTTAAAGAAGTCTGTTGTTTTCTAGATCTTGAACCTTTGAGGATAGAATTGTTTTTTGAACAATTTCTCAAAATCCACGAATGTAATTCCTTCATCCAATTTATCCTGCACCGCTAAATCCCACCACTGACATGAAAGATCCTTGAGAATATATATCATTAGTTTGACCTTTATCTCTACCAGTGTGCCAATGAAGTCATAGATACGATTCATCCTACATACACCTCCGCCTTATCAGGTTCGGAATCCCCGAAGAAATTAGGTTGATTCTGCTTGATGAACTTGATGGTAGGATCCACATGTTGTGGCTCATTCCGCTGGTTCCCTTTGTCCAAAACATGAAAATCTCGGACAATACTCTGAACCAACTCTTGGTTCACACATAGTTTAGGTGTAGCCATATTCTCCGCAGCTTCTTCGGGTTGGTTTCAACGATGCCTATCAGGTTCCATTTTCTAATCCTAACAACGGACTCTCTTAATCTCACTCTCTAGCCACTATTAATTTAGAATTTCAAATTATATCACATTAACTATGAAAAAATTGTTTTCTAAAACAACCGTTTTCCCATATACAACCATTTTCGAAACAAATCACATACTTTTAAAAATTAAATCATTTTCCAAATACTATAAGCATTGGCTTTTTCAAAATATTTCATTTGAAAACCAATTCCATTCTTTTTCAAAATTTAACACTTTCTTACAACATGAATTATTCCACAAAATGATATATGCACTCCTAGTGGGAATTCATTCCTCTACATTGCATGTCATGCTCATCTCATTGTCTAAACCCATGACAATGAGATTTCAAAATTATAGTAGTGTCTCTAAACACTTATTTACCCAACTCCCTGGTAACTTGATGTTCAACATATAAGGGTTAGCTACATCATTTTATTCTATAAATTTCATGTTCAGACAATCCTACTCCTTTCTATGATATCTACCCAAGGAATAGACAAGATGCGATTTCATCTCCAAAACTACAAACATCGATGTCTACTTGTTAGGCAAGGACCGAACATGCTGATACCATTTGTAAAGACCTGAAAATTATCATTGTCTTGAGAGTACAATGAGTGATTACTAGGCATTAACTGACATCCCCAAAACAAAAAAGGTTAGAAATAAATGCCAAAGTGATTCAAATACAAGTGGGGACAATTTACCCTTTAATAAATAAGCTAATAAACCTACCAACCCTAACCAAGCATTCACTATATGATGCATGATCAAATGGAAGACAACTCCACAACTTCATGAATCACAAAATCACATCAAAGTAAGCAAAAACAGAAGAATAACCAAGTATCAAAATACATAGCGGATAGACTACACAAGACTCTCCAAAGACCTGAAGACCCCATGCTCCACAAGCTCCAAGCAACAAAATCTCTGAACATCCCATAAATCATGAGGTAGTTCTAAACACGTGTGAAACATTACCTTTTCCCTTGTCCTCAAAGATATCATCTACAAATGCACCAAAGTTCCAAAGCAAGGGGTGAGTATAAAACTCAGTAGGTTTTCCCAAATAACTTCCCTAGTCCCGGCACTATGATAGAATAGTTACCAACAATTATGTAAAACAGTTTATATAAAACAACTTCTCAAAATCAATTTATAACTAAATATAAACAAGTTTCCAAAACCATTCATTACCAAAAGTATACAAGTGCAATTGAAACCAATTCCTCCAGCAAGTTATTTTTCAAGATAAATAACTAAACAATCCTTACAACCATTTCACAATATCCCTTTATCACATTACCCAACCATTCCTCAAACGAATGCAACCAACCATGCAGGGTATGTTTCGATAGTTTCATACTCATGAGTGGTTTCTCATTGATCTAAATACTCATCACAAGGTAATTATTTCCCATGTGCCATTAACCCTTTGGTACTAAGAACAAGGTCATATTTCATCCCAACCACGTGTTTGAAATTCCCATATGCCATTAAACCATTGACACTGAGCACAATTTCATATTTCATCCAAGCCCCATATATGCAACATGAACCCACACCATGTAATCCCAAATATCATTCCAAAACAACCATTTCAATAAAAACACCTTTTTATTAAAAACCATTTCTGTCAAAACAATTTCAATGCCAAACCATTTCAATTCCAAACCATTTCAATAAAACTCCATTTTTATTGAAAAAAATTTCTATTGAAACCCCATTTTTCATCAATAATTTATCAATTCCAAAAAATCCATAATTTAATACCATCATTTTAATTTCCTGAAACTAAACCCCCTTTGCACAAATATTCACAAAGATCACACAATTTCACAAAAACCATAAATCATCACTAATGAATATTTTTCCAAGCATTTCACAATCAATAATCCAATTTCAATCTAAGCCAATTAATTTTAGCAAGTGGATATGAGAGTGATTTCTCTTACCTCAAAGGTTTTTACGAAACATTGACAACAGACGAAGAACACACAAGAAAGCGGGTTGATTCTCCAAGAACGGCCTTAGTTATCTTATCCTGGAAAGTTCATGACTCATCCTTGAATTATTTGGCTTCAAAAAGCGTTGATATACCAACTATAGGTTCATATCTAAGAAAGAATAGATATCTGAGATGTAGATCTAAGAAAATATAAGAAAACATGACAAATTCGGAAAGAATAGTGACATACCTCAAGAATCAGACTCGAAATCACCAAGGAAAGGCTCTAGGATGGCTCAAAATCATGTGGGGAGGGTTATACAGACTTCTAGGGAGAGTAATATCGAAATAGGGGCATTTTGAATCCAAACCAAAATATATAGAGCAAAAACGAGTAAGCTCCTAGAAAATAGGATCTAGATTTGACCTCTACGGACGGTTTGACCACACAGTTTGGGCTAACCTTGTATGGATCATAAAACCTTCCTTCTTGCCTCAACACTCCTTATAAAACCACTAAAATTACTCATCCTTCACATTTACCCTTTTTATGGAAACCTGTTTTTTATTGAAACATCCCACTTTATGAAAACACCCCACTTTATGGAATCAACCCACTTTATAGAAACACCCCACTTTATGGAAACAACCCACTTTATATAAACACCCCAATTTACAAAAACAACCAACATTATGGAAACACCCAACTAAATTGAAACTCTCTATATTATGGAAATCATTATTTTATGGAAACTCTATATTTTATACACACCAAATTAAAAAACGCGAGGAAATGGGTTATGTACCCAAAATCGGGGTTACTACATTCTCCCACCATTGGCCTTTCTATCCTCGGAACATAGAAAACCCTCACTAGCCAAAAATAGTTCCATCCACTACTCTTTA
Source organism: Viscum album (assembly GCA_963277665.1). Classification (NCBI taxonomy): domain Eukaryota; kingdom Viridiplantae; phylum Streptophyta; class Magnoliopsida; order Santalales; family Viscaceae; genus Viscum; species Viscum album. The sequence continues at coordinate 367,330,839 of OY728135.1, read as the reverse complement.
TTTTTCTTCTCACATTCCTATGTCTCTTCCTGAATCAGACCATGTTTCCATAAAACCCTCACAAGGACGATGCTTTTCCCATGCAAGACTTTCTCTTGTCTATCCAAGATCTTCACTGGGATGTGTATCAGGGATACATCTGGTTCAAGCTCAACGTGATCCCATATGATCACATGGTCAGGATGAGGGTGATATTTTTTTAATTGGGATAAATGGAACACGTTAAGAACAGAACTACACCATGGTGGTAATGCCAACCGATATGCCACCTCTCCCACCCGTTCTAGTATCTAAAAAGGGCCAATGTATCTTGGGGATAACATTCCCTGCTTCCCTGAAGCGACGATGTACTAGCCATGGAGAGATCCTTAAGAAGACATCATTACCCATAGCGAATGACAACGTTCTTCGATGGTGATCTGCATAATATTTCTGATGACTCTGAGTCGTCTCCATCCTCTTTCTAATCAACTGGATCTTCCATGTTGTTTCTTGGAAAAGGCTTGTTCCGACTTGTGATGTTTCTCCTGTTTCCACCCAATACAGTGGATAATGACCCGAACACCCATTCAATGCTTCAAACGGAGCCATGTGTATTGAGGATTGATAGCGGTTATTGTATGATAACTCCAAAAGGGTATATAATGCTCCCATGAGCCACCAAAATCCAGTTCACATGCCCGAAATATGACTTATATCAATTGTGTGATCTTCTCGGATTACCCATCAATCTGAGGATGATATGTCGTGCTCATAGTCAACTGATTCCCTAGGGAATGCTTTAAGGATTTCCAAAAATGAGAAGTGATCCTCAGATCTTTATATGAGACTATTGAAAATGGTCCACCATGCCTCTTTACCACTTCATGGATATATATTTTTGAAAGATCCTCTACTTTATGAGTTTCTCGAATAGGGATGAAATGGGACAACTTGGTTCGATGACCCACTATCACCCAAATGGCATCGTGTTTCTGGACCGTTCTTGGAAGACCTGTAAAAAAATCCATTGATATTTGATCCCATTTTCACACTAGGATAGAAAAAGATTGTAACATACCATCTGGTCTCTGATACTCCTCTTTAACCTACTGACAAGTTAAGCACTGCAAGACAAACTCAGCCACCTTCCTTTTCATTCCGCACAACAAATATTATTCCTTCAACGCATTATACATCTTCTGTGTACCTGGATGTACAATCCATCTTGAATAGTGGTAATAATTAAGGAGTTATTCCTGAAAAACCATAGGTACAACCATCCGATCTCTGAAACACAAAAATGAACCCTAATCATGTTTCCATCCCTCAATGTTCTCCCCACCATTGAGTTTTGAACTTATAAACAGACATTCTTTATTAGATGTTTGCGCCTATTAGATCATTTTTTCTAAATTAGGAATAGGCGTTGCTGAAAATTAAACTACAACATCACCTATGTCTTCACATTCCACATGCATGTCGGCTAAGACTGACATCAACTACTATTCATCTCAAGCTTCTTTCGCCAACTGAACATATGAATTTCTACATAATGAATCCACCACCGAATTTTATTTCCCCGGTGTGTACATAAAGTCAAGGTCAAAATTTTGGATATACTCTATCCATCTCCTTTGCCTTAGATTTAAATATCATTGTGAGAAAATGTGTTTCAAGCTTTTTTGATCTGTAAACATAGTAAATTTCTCACCAAAGATATAATGTCTACATGTTTTCAAATCATGGACAACTACAGCTAACTCCAAATCATTTGTTGTTTAATTATTCTCATGAAACATCAACAACCTTGAACTATAAGCAACAACATGATCTCTTTTCATGAAAAAACATCCCAAACCTGATCCTGAAGCATCACAATACACCACATACCCCTGTCCTGATTCTGGAAAGATCCTGATATGCACCGATGTAATCTGAACATTCAATTCATAGAAATATTTCTAACATTACTCCATCCATTATAATGGAGAATTATTCATTGTCAGGGCTGTAATTGGTGAAGCTAGTCGTAAGAAATATTGCACAAAGCATTGGTAGTAACCAGCTAGACCGAGAAAACTTTGTATCTCAAAAACTGTCTTCGGTGGTTTCCAAGAGATAATGAATTTTATCTTTTCCGGATCAATAAAAACACCTTTCTCAAAAATTACCTGGCCAAGAAAACATACTTCTTGTATCCAAAAATTACACTGTGATAATTTGGAATACAAATGATGATCTCTTATGATTTGTAACATTGTTCCCAGGTGTACCTCATGATCATCCCTTGTCTTTGAATAGACCAGAATTTCATCCACAAACACCACAACAAAAGGATCCAGATATTGTTGAAATATCCAATTCATCAATGCCAGGAAGACCACTGGTGCATTAATTAGACCGAAAGGAATTACTATATATTCAAAGTGTTCATATCTACCTCTGAAAGATGTCTTTGGAATACCCTCTTTTCGAACTCTAAATTGGTGATATCCTAATCGCTAGTCAATCATGGAGAACCACTGGGCTCCCCTTAATTGACCAAAAAGATCATCAGTGCGTGGAAGTGGATATCTAGTCTTTATCATAACTTGGTTAGGCTTACAATAATCAACACATAGTTGAATAGTCCCATCTGCCTTCTTCACAAACAAAACCGTTACTGCCCATGGAGACATACTTGGTTGAATGAAAACTTTATTTACATCTCCTCTAGATGTAATTTCAATTCCCATAATTTGGTTGGTGCCATCCTATAAGACGGAAGGGAAATAAAACTGGTCCTCAGAAGGAGATCAATCGTAAAGTCCACTTCCCTTTGATTTTGTAACCCTGAGAAGTTATTGGGAAAGACATCTAAAAATTGATCTGAAATAGCTAGAAAACTATATTCCTTGATCTCTTACATTGATTCCAAAGTCATCGCTGCTAATTGGTAAGAGATTGTTCCCACCATTGGTGCCAACAAGCTCTTTGTATCCTTCTTTACAATCCTCTCTCATATAAAAAGATGCTCGATTCAGTCCTCAGTTATGAAACTAATTATTCTCCTATAACAGTCGATTTGAGCCTTGAACATTGTCATCCAATCCATACCCATGATTACATCATAGACATCTATATCCAATATAGAGAAGTCCCATTTTAGCTCTGCTCCATCAAAAGTTATAGAACATTCTCTACACACAAATGCTTGACATTCTCTTTCACCGAGAGGAGTTTTCAGTTTCAAAACAGAAGGCATCATTTCCAGTTTTAAACATAGAAATTCAACCGCATGAGAAGAAATGAAGGATTGCGATGAACCAGTATCAAACAACACTTTCACAAAGGTAGAATTCAAAAGAATCGTACCTCTCACTATAGATGGTCCAGCCTAATCATCAACAATCATCTATTATGATCCATGTAATTATTTCTTCACTACATTGTTCTCCCTGTTTCCTTGTTGAGGTTTCCTTGGTTGAGAAGTCATGGTATTTATAGAATTACGATGGTGTACTCTGCTCTACTAACAAGACTGATTCTACAGTCCTCGTCCAGTTGAAGCATACGATGCTTGTGACAACTGAGAAGTGTCTAGAGCACCTGACCTTGGAGCACTGTGACAATAACACTGAAGATGTCCCTAATTGTTGAAATTATTACATGCTCTAGGTTGTGCCAAACAATCTAGGTTTATGTGGTCTATAGAACCACATTTAAAACAACCTTCTTTTCTCTGGGGTCTTGGAAGAAGGTTTACTGATCCAGCCGCCTGGTTATGATTTTCCCTTGCACCTTGGAAATAGGTGTCCCGTTTCTTCTTGTTCCCAATGGTTGAGTTCCCACCATTTCATGTAGGTATAATCATGCCTCCTCCCATAGAACCCAATATATCACGCATATCCATAGTCACTCTGTTCACCATCTCTCTATAATATGTAATACAATGTACTACAATCATTGATTGAATATCCTATTGTAGCCCTGATTCGAAGATTCATGCCTTTAACGAGGCACTTGACACAACTTCTGGTGAAAATCATACTAAGTTCATGAACATGACCACATACTATGTGATATAGATACTCTCTTGCTTCCGACTGAAGAAGTATGTCGTTTTCTAGATCTTGAATGTATAAGTATCGAATTGTTTGTTGATCAATTCCTAAAAATCCTCCCATGTAATTCCTTCATCCAATTTATCCTGAACCACTAAATTCCACCACTTTCATGTAATATCCTCAAGAATATACATCTCCATTTTGACCTTTAGCTCTATTGGTGAGCCGATAAAGTCAAAGATATGATTTATCCTACACAGCCACACCTCCACCTTCTCAAGTTCAAAATCACCCTAGAAATTTGGTGGATTCTGTTTCAGGAACTAAATGGCATGATCCACATGCCGTGTCTCATTCCTCTAGTTCCCTGTGTCCACAGCTTGAAATTCATGGACAATAATCTGAACCATCTCTTGGTTCACACGTGGTTCAGGTGCAACCACATTCTCCGTAGCTTCTTCGGGTTGGTTTCAACGACGACTACCCGGTGCCATTTTCTAAGCCTAACAACAACCTCCATTAATCTCACTCTCATGAAAATGTTTTCTCAGCATTTCAAATTATATCACATCAACTATCACAACATTTTTTTTCCAAAACAACCTTTTTTCTCATGTTCAAACATTTTTGAAAACACATTACACACTTTTGAAAATTAAACCATTTTCAAAATATGATAAGCATTAGCCTTTTCGAAATCATTAATTTAAAAACAAATTCCATTATTTTTCAAAATTTAACACATTTTCGCAACATGAATCATTCCACGAAATGACGTATTCACTCCTACTGGGAAGTCATTCCTCTAAAAATCATGTCATGCTCATCCCATTGGCTAAACCCACGACAATGAGATTTCAAAATTCTAGAAGTGTCTCCAAACACTTATTTACAAAACTCCCTGGTAACTTGAAGTATAGAATAAAAAGGTTAGCTATGTATTTTTATGTTATAACTTTCAAAATCTGACAATCCTACTCCTTTATAATATTAACACACAAGGAGTAGACAAGAAGGGATTTCATCTCAAAAACTAGTAACATCGATGACTACCTGTTAGGCAAGGACCGAACAAGCTGATACCATTTTTAATAACCCAAAAATTCTCATTTGATTGAGAGAACAATGAGTCATTACTAGGCATTAAGCGACATCCCCAAGATGCCGAAGGCTGACAATAAACACTGAAGGGTTTCAAATACAAGTGGGGACAATTTACCCTTTAAGAAATAAGCCAGTAAATCTACCAACCATAACCAAAAATTCAATATATGATGCCTGAAAAAATGGAAGACAACTCAACTACTTCATGTATCTCAAAACCAAATCAAATTAAGCATCAACAGAAGAATAACCCAGTATCAAACTACACAGCAGATAGACTACAAAAGACTCTCCAAATACCTCAAGACTCCATGCTCCACAATCTCTAAGATCCAAAATCACCGAACAGTCCATACATCATGAGGTAGTTCTAAACACGTTTAAAACATTACCTTTGTTGTTGCCCCAAAGATAGAATCTGAAAAATCACCAAAGTTCCAAAGTAGGGGTTAGTATAAAACTATGTAGGCTTTCCTCAATGACATCGCTAATCACTCCATTAGGATATAAAAGTAAGAAACAATTATATAAAACATTTTATATAAAACAACTTCTCTAAATTAGTTTATAACAAAATATAAACAAGTTTCTGAAACCATTCATACCAAAATCAAACAAGTTCAACTGAAACCAATTTTCCCTGCAAATTATTTTTCAAGAAAAATAACTAAACAATATTTACAACCATTTCACAATATCCCTTTTTAAGCATACCCAACAATTCCTCAAACCCATGCAACCAACCATGAATTCTACTTTATGATAGTTCCATACTCATGAGATGTTTCTCATCGATCTATTAAGTCATCACAGGGTAATTGTTTCCCATGTTCCATTAAACCTTTGGCACTAAGCACAAGGTCATATTTCAACCAATCCCCGTGTATGAAATTACCATGTGCCATTAAACCTTTCACACTGACCACAAGGTCATATTTCAACCAAGCCCCATAAATGAAACATGAAAACACACCATATATTCCAAAATATCATGCCAAAATAACCCTTTCAATAAAAACAACTTTTTATTGAAATCCATTTTCATCCAAAACATTTCAATGCCAATCTATTTCAATTACAAACAATTTCAATAAAACTATATTTTTATTGAAAACCATTTCTATTGAAAACAACTTTTTCATCAACAATTTATCAATTCCAGAAAATCCAAAATTTAAAATCATCATTTTAAATTCATGAAACTAAACCCCATTTGGACAACTATTCACCAATATCACAAAATTTCACTACAACCATAAATCATCAATAATGACGATTTTTCCATGCATCTCACCATCAATAAATCAATTTGAATCTATGAAAATTAATTTTAGAAAGAAGAGATGTGATTGAATCCATTTACCTCGAAGGTTTTGAAAAAACTTTGACAATAGACGAATAACACATAAGAAAGCGGGTCGATTCTGCAAGAACAGACTTAGTTCTCTTATCCTAGAAAGATCACGACACAAAATTGAATTATTTGGCATCCAAACACGTATAACTACCCACTATAGGTTAAAATCAGAGAAATAATGGCGATCAGAGATGTAGATCTAAGTAGATCTCAGAAAACATGACAAATCCAGAAAGAATAGTGACATACCTCAAGAATCGGACTCGAAATCACTAAGGGAAGGCTCTAGGATGGCTCTGTATCATGTGGGGAGGGTTCTAAAGCCTTCTAGGGGGAGTAATCTTGAAATAGGGGCGTTTTGAAGCTAATTCGGAATATATTGAGCAAAAACGAGTAAGCTCTTAGAAAATAGAATCTAGATTTGACCTCTGCGTAATGTTTGACCACACGGTTTGGCCCAACCGTGTATGGATCACACAACCTTCCTTCTTGTCCCATCACTCCTTATAAACCCCCCAATCTCTCCCATCCTTTACTTTTACCCTTTTTATGGAAACAAATTTTTTATGCAAACACCACACATTATGGAAACCCCCACTTTCTGAAAACAACCCACTTTATGGAAACACCCAACTTTATGGAAACAAACCACTTTATGGAAACACCACAATTTATGGAAATAATCAACATTATAGAAACACCCAACTTAATGGAAACTCTCTATTTTATGGAAACTCTCCATTTTATGGAAACTCACTATTTTATACACACCAAATTAAAAAAACACGAGGAAAGGGGTTATGTACCCAAAACATGGGGTACAACACCATCACTACATGATAGTACCATAATGGATTACAAATTTTTTCAATTTTTGTGTTTCACCCATCATCGTGTGACCACCCATTCAATAGCATTAATTTTAGATAAAGCTTATACTCATTCACAAGATCCAGAACATAGGGAAATTTAGTGGGAATCAATGAGAAGACCCCCATCAGAATATTTCTAATTTTACTGAGTTTTTATATACCTTTATCATCCAAGAAATATCATTAGACGCAAAAAGGATAATATTTTCTCCATTATCCTTTCACAATAGAGTGAATGATTGGTTAAAAATTCAAGCTCCAGAGTCCATCATGGCATGGGTTGATTAAGATAATAAATTCTTAATAAATATTTCTCACTAATTAGAACCTAGAATCCCATAAATTAGATTTAAGTTGTCAATCATGTGGATTAAGAATCAGAATATGATGTATGGTACCAATTCAAGGTGTTGAACTACAAGTTCCCACATCAAAGACATAATGTGTGGATGAAATTGCAAACCTTCTATAATGGACTCTAACCTATCTCCTATATTGTTGTAGATGTTACAGCTTAAGTCAGACTCCTTCTAAAGATACCTGAATCCATCACAACATTGTTTTATGAAATATACCCACAGTTCTATCCAAGGATAAATTGAGAGATGACATCCCCTTTTTGGAATCCATTAGGTGGAGAAAAATACCCACCTAGCATCCTGGGTTGAAGCCCCAACCAAGAAGCTTGAGTCTTTTCAAATTTCTACATCATCCCCTCTTACTCCTATGTAAATTGAATACTTCAATATGGGTTGGGACCCACATAAATATTAAGACAATAGGGAAGGTATATAAGAACCAAAAATCCATGATTTTAATTATGTTAAATAAAATCATCAAAATCAGTAGAACTAGTAGCCCCAATAGTACTACCAGTAGAGGCTATCTCGGCAATCACAACAACCAAATCAAGAATATTATCAAAATAAGAGTGTAAAATACCCCTTAAAGAAAAAAATACCAATAGGGTACCCACCTCAAGTTCTATTTTCTTTACAGTAGTAAAAATTCAAAAAACATTTTCAAAGATCTCAAAAATTTTCACCTCCATAACAACAGTTGTTTTCGTAAGCTCTGATTAAACCACCACAACCATCCAATCCTCTTAAATCCAATATTGAAACCATAAATATCATCATCATGAAAAAAATAATACCAGATGATGACCACCCAAAATATTGTGATACAAAACCAAAGGGTTTACTTGGTTAACCTTGATTATCGAGTGAACCAAATTTCTAAGATGCTTTCAGATAGATTGTTTGGTACTTTTCCTGATAACACCAAGACTCATCCATAAGAGGATTATAAATCTATAGTTATTAGTATATGAAAGACTATGGGCTTTAAATATTACATTTTAGATGATAAAAATTAGTTGAAAAAGTTTGATAAAGCTTGTGAGGAGAAAACCCTAGAAGAATAACCAACTAAGAAAGCTCTCATATAGTAGCATCCTGAAAATGATAATGCCTATGTGGAACCACCACTCTAAGATCCACCTCTCCCCTTTCCAGAGAGAATTATACAATATGTAATAGATGGTAAATGTCTTAATTTTAAAGAGATGTTTAGACAAATGTGCATCAACATTCTATTTGCATAGGCAATTTCTCAAGTTCCTAGTTATGAATGATTCTTTAAAGATTTGATATCAAGAAAAGAAATTGGGAAATTGGGAGTTATCTCCCTAAATTAATAATTTTCTATTACAAATCATCAAAAGATCCTACAAAAAATGTGAGACCCTAGATGTTTTTCAATTCCTTTCACTATAGGGACATTCAAATTTTAAAAATCCTTATGGGATATTTAGGAAAGTATCAATCTCATACATATAAGTATTTTCAAAAATATAGGGATCAACCAATTAAAAAAATAAGAGGGTTACTCCAACATGATGAATACTCATTCAATAACCATTGAGGACTGATCAAGGATGTCTTAGTTAATGTTGGTTAATTCATCTTGCCCACTAATTTCCACATCCTTGATATGGATAAAGTAGGAAATGTCCTCATAATTCAATGGAGGCCATTTCTTTATACTAGAAAGTTTTTGATTAATTTAACTAATGATGATTGATTTTTAATGTCATCGAATAAATTTTTTTGATCGATTCGTTGATGGAAACTAAGAAAAGCGATGATTAATTGGATTGTCAAGCCATCTCTCTTACTGATAATAAAGATGTTTCTATAACTAGTATTGACCATAGAAAAACCATACCTAAGGTATCCAAAGGAAATAGTTCCCAAAAGAACATGAATTTAACTACACCACTGATGAGGAATTCTATCCCACCTTTTAACCCTTATATTTTTAATAACTTCTCTACAATGTGTGTTTCCTCACATTTAAAGTCATATGAATGGGATCTTGTCAATCTCTTAAAAAAATAATTTAATGGGATCCAAACCATGATACGTTGTAATTAGGGATATTCGATAGTGTAGTATATGGTTTATATGGTAAATTAAAAAAATATAAAATTTAAATTTTAAAATTAAAAAAATTTCATCGTGTAAACACAATGCATGATGTGTAAGTATCATTGCCAAAAATATAATACCCCAGCATTGTATTTCATTTATTAAATACAAGATGTGAATGACATGGGATGTTTTTTAATGTTGTGAACCTAGGTTTCATGGCATCGACCCCCCCCCCCTCCCAGCCACCCCTCTACCACATAAATGCCCTCCCAACTCCCTCAGCCTCCCTCTCACCAAAACTCCCCTCTGCTCCCAATTTCCTCCCCTGGTTCATCCACCCACACACTTTGATCTGCTCATTTTACTTATTCATATATTCCATCCATAATAGAACACACTAAACATATGACATGGGGCATTGATCATCCAACACCCAAGCGCCATGTGGGTTCTTATCCCCCACTACTAGTAAATCCCACTCCCCCACCTTCTGAGTCCAATTTTTTTTCTACACCTTCAAATTAGAAAGAGTCCTAGTCCCCTTATAAATTATCCTAGGGTTAGTACCAACACCCACTCCTGCAAGCTTTCCTTTAATTTTCCTCCTCAAATCATTATATTTGGTTGGTCAACGTTTAGGCCAATATGATGTTGTCTAACAAGATCTTGGACATAATCGGGCTCAAGCGACTTCATATCCATGATGAGATCCTTGAAATGTTTGGATAGATGAACCACTAAACCATAATATAGGTATGTGAGGAGATATTCTAGGAGCTCTTCATAATGTTTTTTCCGTGTTAGAGATCAATGTGGCATATTTCACTTTTCTCCTTGGTGGTAGTCCATAGGAGATCACCCTATTAGATTTTGGAATTAGATGTGGTATCTACACTAAGGAGTTTATAGCCTCCCCTATGAATGTTTCCATGTGGTTTGACCTATACAAGAAGGATTAAAAATTGGAGTGGGCACTAATTTCATGGGATCCACATAGATTCCATGGTCCACACACACATAGAACACCCAGTTATAGGGTTCCACCTTATTGATTTTTCATTGGGCTATAGCTCACACGTGGATTTCAAGAGGACATTCTCGTGACAAAATTAGACATATTGATGTTCTTATCCTTAGTTCTACCATTGGAGGACCATCCATCAACATGGCCCTCCAATATTTACTTAACTATATGACTCAGGTGAGGAGGGATCATGGAACTAAAATGGGGGGATGTTTCATTACCCCCCTTGTACACCATCTTTGTGCCTTAGCTTCATATCAACCCCTTTTCTCACTTGATAAGATGGATCAAATTTACTTCTTCATGATCTGTAGTATGATTCTCTTATGGAAGCTCAAAGGTATATAGCAATGGGACATAGAGTACATCAATTATCCTACGGGTACCCCATCCCATGCACCCACTCATGATTCTTTGGATCCTTCTAATCTATCCACCCATGATTCCACATCATCCCTCGCTTCCACCTCCACTCCAACTACACCATATACTACCACCATATCACTAGCCCCTAAAACCATTTTTTTTCACCTCCCACATATGATCCTTCAACACAATTTCCATTTTACCTAAGGCTTGTCCTTCTATATGTTCTGGAGAAATAGAAATATATTTTTCTCCACCTCTACATTCCCTTCATCACATAATCCTTTTTTACTGCCCCTATCCCACCATTATCCCCTATGTTTTCCTATCCACTGTATATCATAACTCCTCTTCATTATCCATTCCCACCTCAAATACCACCCATGTTGACTTCCCTCATGAGATCAGCAACCCTGTCACCAGGAAGGAGTTCATATTATAGTAGGCCTAACGGGGAAAGGGCCCCTCAATTTCATATTCCTTCGAGGTGCCTAAAATCAATCCAACTTTCAGACATATTACCTCAGTATGGATCAACACCTCCCTGCCACCAGTCATGACTGAGCCTTATTCCAATACCACATCACCTATGGTGGTTGATGATGCAGCCCCCACCTCCATCAATGATATTGATTTGGAAGAGCTACTCTAGACCCCCATTGTTCATGATGGGACTACTTATGCGGATACTAGAGAGAATGACCATTATGTTTAGTTTTTTCCATACACATCCCCTATTGTACCATGTATGGGTGTCTATTTTATTTCATTATTTTGTATTCCTATTATATTTATTTACACAGGTGTATAATTTATTATATATTTTTATGGGATATAGTTCATGACTTAACTATGTGGTTTTTTATTTTCATTTTAATAATACATTACTTTATCAATGTCAATCTCTACCACATCCTCTATGATCATTGACTGGACTTTAATTCCATCCTCTAGAATCCCGCTTAAGATCAATCAGCATGTTGTTGACCTAATAGGATGGGTTGAGGAGTTCCAGCTTCATATCCACACTCAATAGTTTTCCACTCCCTAGAAATATTAGATTCTATTCATATCACCTAATCATCCAGTTTGATAACTTCTTGAGGTGGTTAATCCCACAAAGATCCCCCGTGAGATCAATGATACCGCCACCAGTTCATGTAGGATGCATTGGAAATATGATCTAAAGGAAAATAAAGAATTATTACTTTTTCCATCCATATGGATGATGAAATTATTTTTATTTTATTATGGGAGGAAAAAAAATTTTGTTTCTTTGTTTCTAAATTGTGTTCTTAGAGCCTTTGTTTTACATTTTCTATAATTTCCTATCAATTGATCATCAAAAACATTTGTGTTGTTCATTCATGAAACTATCAAATGTATTTTCTCCTTCCATTGATTGTGTTCATGTGAAATATTTATTCTTAAATATTAGTTAACCCATGTGGACTAATGATTAATCTAGTTCTGGTATTTTTTTAAATGATTTAATGAAGCATAAATTAGATTCATAATCCAAAATGTTTCTAAATGGAATGGAATTCACCATAGAGAGATCTCAATTCATTAATTTTAAATTCTAAATTTTAATTTCATTCTTTTCTATTGTATACTTATTATCTCTCCCACATAAATTTACTAAAATAATGTGGACACTGTATCATTTTATGTGTGGGGTATTTCTTGATATTTATTATTAAAGCACATTGATTATTTTTTTTCACTATTGTATGAGTCATTTTTCATTTAAATCATGCATTAAACATGAAATATAATTACACACATTTAAATAAAATAAAAGTTCAGTTTGGAGATAGTTCAAACCCATTTTTTTATTCTTATTTAGTTTTTTAACATGATTCGTATGTTGATTAATTTAATTCTAATTCTACATTCTTGCAATCTCTTTTGATTGAATTATTACCAGATATTATGCTCTAAGTTATTCCCATTTATTTTATATAGTCCAATTATGAAGTTAATTCATGATAAACATAATTATATAATTTGTTTTATCAAATTTCATGAGAGATACTTGGTATATGTAAAAATATTATACCTTCATTGAGACCATATTATTGTCAGGATTGAACATAAACACTTTTAAAATGATTGAAGAAATATTTATTGAGCCCTTTTTCTTGAGACACACCAGTACATCTATCCTTATTTAGCCCATAGTATCCATGAATAACCTTTTTAAGATGGAAACATTTCATGACTACTATCCCTTACTACCCTACTCTTATTATGATGCATGATTGTATTTTTAACATGTTTGGTGGGATTTTCACTACTGATGGAAATTAGTTTTTGTTATGGAGAATACATATAGTGGAAATTTATCTTGGTTTCTATAATGAGGTTTATTATTAAATCTACATTTTATATGCCTACTCTATTCACTTGAAAAAATATAAAAATGTGTGTATATATAAATGGTTTTTGTATTAGAAAGCTTAAAATCACCATTACCAGACCAATGAATCGAATGATGAATCATATGTTCTTAGGTGATAGATGTGAGATCTATCCAAGAAATGGAATTCCAAAAATAAATAAAAATAAAAAAGAAAAGAAAAAGTTATATTATTGACAATTAAATGGAATATTCATGGACCCACATTGATCTATTTGGAGAAGGGACACATTTTGTCTCGGAGGAGTTACTTTATTTCACTAATCATGATTATCATGAATTGTACTTTAGTTCTTACCCTCATTTTGAGATCTATTTTTATTTTCTACCCACATTCCCTCATCGTTAGACACATTTAAAACTTATTTCCAAATATCTCATCATTTATTTAGAATTTTTATTTATAAAGTAGATATTATAGAAATAATGAATGCATATGGTTAGGACTATGTTTTCAGGGCATGAACATAACTCTTATTACATTTTACCTTAGTGTTGAGAGAAAACTAATTGTGATGTAAATTTAAAAATGGGTATATCATCTAAGAAGTGTTATGAAAATATAATTAAAGGAAGAAGGAATCTAAATAAATAAAATCACTATGAGGAATATTTGTAGAAAATTGGAAAAAATATGATTTACATGTCATGAATGGAGTTCACAAACTGTATTCCTTATTCAGAGCATCCATAGGAACCAAAGGACAACTCGTCAATATTTAAATGGCAAGAATCCAATACTTGATGTGTAAACACTTTAAAAATCATGAGATACTCAAAATTTGAATCCAATTAGGATTTCATGACATGAATCACATACACGGAGTCCCTAATTTACATGATGTGAAACTTTGATATCTCACCCACATAAAAGATACAACCCCAAGGAACCTGCAAGATTTAATATTTTTCAGAAAATAATTCATATATTGAATACATGGCATGAAAACCACATACATGTTGTGTAAAAGTCACGATAAAGGCCACATAAATCCATTACAAGATGTGAAGAATTTATACGTCTTGTACTTGTTGAGTATATATATATTTTTTCTCCCTCACCGCATATAAATAGTTTAGATTCCCTATTTATTTTCTTCTATTATTATTTTATTTTCATCCTTTTTTATTCCCATATGTCTCTACTACTTTCCTTTATTATTTCATGTACTCTTTTTTTACTCTTTGGATTCAAAGACTAACTTGTTGTTAATTTTTGTTCTTATATTATGATATTAATCCCAATTGATGTGAGACTTCAATCATCATTGTGTTATTTGTTTTTTCTTCATTCAAGTTAGTTTTCATTTTCATTCATAATGTTTCAATTGTGGATTACTTTATTTTGAATCGTCAAATATTTATGTCAAGTATGTTATATGTCTCCCTAATTTCACTAAATTTTTTTATGTGCGGCTAATACACATATGGTTAGGAGATGAGAGTATGCATGGTTTGAACCTATTTAATATCTTTAAATTACATTAAATTTTGGAAAGTTAACATATTCATAAGAATTTTCAATCTCATTTGATTTCACCTACCTTGACAATAAAAAGTGTATCAAAATGACCATGACCTATTTGGAGTTGAATAGTATAGGACTAAAATCATGTGATTTTTTTCCTAGAATATAATATTATTGTACTTATATTTTTATCTACTTTGTGAAAGGGAGTATATTCTAGCTTACGTTGATCTAATTGGTTGGACCAAGATCAATTGGTGTGTTTTTCATCACTTTTCATCTTATTCAAGAAGTTTATACCAAGTTACATATAGGATTATTCATTTCATATATCTTGAAGTTTCCCATGAACCATTCCTTTAATTATGAATTAATTTCCAAAATGATTATTTTTGTAAATTAAAATAAAAATAATTAACACACAAATACCTGAACAAAACACTCTATTATAGACTTTTCAGGCCTTGGTTTATACAACTACATAAGTATGAATTATTAGATTCATTTAAAACATCAAAATAACTTTTCATTTTAATCCTTGTCCCAATTCATGCTACTTTTGAACAAACCACCCTGACTCGAGCGTAAGAGTGCACTTGTGTAATATTAAAAAAATTATGTTAGTAATAATATAAAAAATAAATTACTATAAAATTTTATGTTTTAGACTAAACATTGAGTCATACCATGAATTTTGTGTATCATATTGAGTTGACGTTGATTCTTTAATATCACATCATTTATTTTTCATCTTCATGAATTATCTATTTGTAAATTAATTATATAAGTATATTATAAAAATGATAAGTAAATAAATTAAGTAATAGTAGATAGAATGATGATAAAAAAATATAACCTCATCTTCTCAGTTTTGGTGATGTGATGTGCATTTTAAACTAAAATTAAATTTATGTATTGAAAAGACGCACTTGGAGTCATACTAGTAATACCGTACATTATATTTTTTGCAGAGTTAATTCATACACATCTAAAATTAATTATGGTTCATTTTCCTAAAGAATCAAAATACTCTAAATTTTTTTCCTAGTTTTGAGTACGTCACTTTTCTTTTTTACTAAAATGTCAATTTAAACTAGAAACATGAATTTTGACTCATACCAACCACATAATATGTCAGTTTCATGTCAGAATGAGTCATATGCAACAACATAATTTATGAATAGTTTTCATAAATTATCAAGACAATCCGAGTTTGTTTTCTCAGTTTTTAGTGACTGTAACCTTTTGAACTAAATTGTTACTTTAAAAGTGATAACAAACCCTTTGAGTCATACAAAACACATCTTGTATCATATTGAGGTGAGGATTATTACTATACATCAGAAATTACTTATGGTTTATTTATTTAGAGTATCAAAACTATAAAAATGTTTTTATCGATTATGAGTTGGTCAGTTGTGTTTTTTACTAATATTGCTATTAATTTTAAAGAAAATGACATACTTAGTGTCATACTAGTCACATTGTATTTCTAATTGAGGTGTGTTTGATTCAAACACATCCCAATGACTTATGGATTATTTTATTAAATTATAAAAATAATCCAAATGTGTTTTCTAGGTTTTGAGTATGACACTTGTCATTTTTACTGAAATATCATTTTAAACTAGAAACAAGCACATTTACTCATACGGGTCACATCGTGTGTCGGTTTGATGTAGGAGTGATTAAGAAACATAAAAATGATTTATGAAAAAATTTTATAAATTATAAAGACAATCAAAATGTTTTTTATTTGTTTTTAGCGAGTGAAACGTTCTGAACAAAAATGATGATTTTAAACAGATAACAGACATTTTGAGTCATAATGGGAACATTGTGAATTGGATTATGGTATGATTAATTTATAAACATAAAAAATGAAATATGTATCATTTTAATAAAGTATCAAAACAATATTAATGTATTTTCTTAGTTTTGACTACATCATTATTCGATTTTACTAAAATTAATGTCAATTTTAAATAAAAAGACACACTTAGAGTCATACTGATAACATGGTTTGTTAGATTGAGGTAGGGATGATTCCTACAGACCTAAAATTACTTATTTATCATTTTCCTAATGTATAAAAATAATATTAATCCATTTACTTGGTTTTGAGGGTGTCACTTATTCATTTTACTAAAATTGTTTTCAATTTTTAATAAAAAGATGAACTTTGAGTAATACCAGTCACACGATGCATCAGATTAATGATTTTATATTTCATAAACAACAAAAATGACATATGGATAATTTTTATAATGTATCAAAATAATCTGAATCTGTTTTCTCAATTTTGAGTATGTCACTTTTCTTTTTTACTAAAATGTAATTTTTAACAAGAAACACATAGTTTGAGTCATAACGATCACATAGTGTATTAGTTTGATGTGAGATTTATTCCTACATATAAAAAATTATTTTTAATCATTTTATTGTATTATAAATACAATTCAACCATGATTACTCTATTTTTAGTGAGTGCAACTTTTTGAACTAAAATATCAATTGAAAACTAATAACAGATAGTTCGATTCATACCGAGCACATCGTGTATCAGATTGAATCTAGAATGATTCCTATACTTAAAAAATTAATTATGGGTTATTTTTATAATGTATAAATATAATCCGAATGTGTTTCCCCAGTTTTGAGTAGGTGAGTCATCATTTTTTTAAAAAAATATGTTAATTTTAAATAAAAGGATGCAGTTTGAGGCATATCGGTCACACCATGAATCAAATTGAGCTACAAATTATCCCAACATTCAGAAAATAATATATTTATTATTTACTCAAATTATTAAAATAATCCAAAGGAGTTTTCTCAGTTTTGAGTATGTCACTTGACTTTTTTTACTAAAATGGCATTTTAAACTAGAAATATGAACTTTGACTCATACCAGTATCACCGTGGGTCTGTTAGATTTGAGACTGATTCCAACACATCACAATGGATTTATGAACAATTATAATATATTATAAAAACTATACATGTGTGTTTGATTGGTTTTTATTGATTGACACATTTTGAACTAAAATGTTTATTTTAAAATGATAATGAGCACTTTGAGTCATATCGGGTACATCTTGTATTATATTGAGGTACAGATAAATCCTAAAAATCAAAAATAAAATATTGATAATATTAATAATTTATAAACACAATAATAATGAATTTTCTCTATTTTGAGTAGGTCAATTTTACTTTTTACTAAAATTGAAGTCAATTTAAAAAAACACTTAGAGTCCTACTTGTCACAATGTTCATATGATTGAGGTGTGGTGTATTCATACATGTCCCAAATAACGTATGAATAATTTTACTAATTTATATAAACAATCTAAATTAATTTTCTCTATTTTTAGTATGCCACTTTTCCCTTTTACAAAATATGTCATTTTAAACTCGAAACACACACATTGACTCATATTAGTCACATTATGTGTCAGTTTGATGTGAGAAAGATTCCTATATGTCACAAATTTTTTTGAATTTTTTTAATAAATTATCAAGAAAATGTGGGTTTAGTTTCTCAGTTTTCAGTGAGATAGACCATTTTGAACTAAAATGTAGATTTCAAAATGATAAAAGACACTTCGATTCATACTGGGCACATCATGTATCAGATTGAGGTTCGGTTGATTCTTACACATCCCAAATTAATTATATATCTTTTTTCTAAATTATCAAAACAATTGAATGTGTTTTCTTGATTTTGAGTAGTTCAGTTGTATTTTTTACTAAAATTGAATCCAATTTTAAATAAAAAGTCGTAATTCGAGTCATACCAGTCACAACATGAATCATATTGGGTTGATGCTGATTCTTACACTTCCTAAATGACTTATGGATTTTTTCCTAAAGTTTCAAAACAATCATGATTTGTTTTCTTAGTATTGAATTTTTAATTTTTCCTTTTTGAAAAAATCTCATTACAAACTAGAAACCTGCACTTTATCTATAACTGATCACATCGAGTTCCAATTTTATGTGAGACCGATTCCTACCTGTCAAAATGATTTATGAAACATTTTACTACATTATTAGGATCAACTAATTAGGTTTTTGTTTTTTAGTGAGTGGCACTTTTTGATCTGAAATATTGATTTTAATCTGATAATGGCCACATTAATTCATATCAGGCACATTATGCATCAGAATGAGATATGGATGACTCCTCCAAGTATTAAATGACTTATGGATCATTTTATTAAATTATAAATAAAATTGGAATATGTTTTCTTGGTTTTGAGTTTGTCGGTTATCTATTTTACTAAAATTAATGTCAGTTTTAAATAAAAAAGAGCACTTTGAGTCATACTGATCACACTATGTGTCGGATTGAGCATAAGCTAATTCCAACACATCATAATGATTAAATAAATGCTAACTAAAAATGTTACCATTATTTATATTGGATTTATTTTCAAACATACAACACATCATATTAACCCAATGTTCCTAAAAAAATCATACATCGACAATGAATATTGAATCAATATGTAGTGGTATAGTTTAACAATGAATGATAATGGAAATCATGTTATCATTGGACAAAATTAAAATTTCATCACGTTTGTGTCTTGATGGAGATAGTTTAAACCAATATAAGAATTTACAAACAATCTATGAAACAAACTAAATAAGTATTAGTTAAAAATGATAAGTTAATAAACATAAAAATAGTAGATAAAATAATGAAATGATTAACTAAATAAGTAGATGGAATTATTCATTTTATGATGGTTTCATTAAATCATAAAGTGTTTCTTTATTTTCATTATCTCAGTTGTAGTCTCAATTCCCAATCTGTTGTGAGAATGAGATGCTTCAAAAAAACTAACCTAACACAAACAAAAGAATCCACATTTATAAGAAAACAATTATTATTTGAGTCATAATAAAAAGAAATAAATTAAACACAAAAATGAAATAGTAAATTACTGATATAGACAATGATTTTACTATGAAAACATCAAGATTACATCTATTATTTAGAAGAGGTAGTTTTATTTCTCCTCCTGCAATGGTAGTGGAGAGAAGATGAATGAAAGTGACAAATTCCAACACTATAAGGGTGAAAAGTTTTTCAGGTAGAAGGAGTATGTAGATGTTTTCATGAAAAGAGGAGTTAAATATGAACAGATCACCCCAAATTAAACAAAATAATACACCTATATAGGAAAAAAATTATACTATGAGTAATACTAACATAATATTAATTAAAAAATAATATTAAATAATACATTAATTATGTGTACAATGATTTTACTATGAAAACATAAAGACTTCAATTATTATTAAGAAAAGGAAGTATATTTGGTCTTCCTAGAAAGGTAGTGGAGGGAAATGATATGAAAGTGATAAATCCCAACACTTTATAGGTGATAAGGTTTTGTGGGAGAAGAATTATATGGATGTTTTGGTGTATAAAGGAAAGAAAGATGGAAAAACCACCCCAACTCGAACAAAAAAGTCAACCAGTATAAGAAAAATATTATTATGTGAGTAATACTAAAAATAATTAAATTAAACATAAACATGAAATGATGCATTATTTCTATGTATAGAAAATTTAATGTACAAATATAAAAATTACCTATGTGATTTATCAGAGGTAGCATTGTTTCTCTTCCGAAGAAGGTTGTGTATAGAACGTGATGGAAAGTGATAAATTCCAACACTATATGGTTGAAAATGATTTGACGGAGAAGAATTATATGGATGTTTTGGTGTAAAAATTCATGAAATATGGATATAATTATTCTATAATAATTAAACCCTATAAGGACTAATTAAAACTAAATAATTGTTTCATTATATAATATTTCTATAAAATAGAGAAATAATATTATAAAATTAGCTTTACATCATCCACAATGGTTTCCATTATTAAAGTTGGTTCCTAATGAGGATTGTTAAAATTATCACATATAGAAGTAATTGTTTTAATGAGATCTCAAAACAGTTAATTTATATTTTGTTAATTTAGTAGAGAAAAAATAATATTATGAGTAAAAACATATTATATTTAAAAAACTTTTACCTTCGCATTAAACTCAGTTGATTTTTTTGAAGGTTTTAGGGATTCTATTTTTCTATCAAGAATCCAAATCCTCACTTTATGGTTCCCTCTCTTAGATAAGACATTGTATACATTGGGACTGGCATGAACTGATTGTGATCTACCAATTAAAGGGTCGTCCTCAATTTAATTTTTATCAGAACCGATATTTGTTTTAGTTTCTAGATTGAAAATAAAAGAATCATATTTTTCTGGATCTGAGAAATAAAAAAACTCTCACTACATTTGATTTCATTATTCATTATGCGTCCTTTTTCCCCTTCTATGCTAAAATTCAATGTTATAAATCCCATTTCATCAAATTTCACTACACTTATTTTATAAACCCATTTCCAATAGAAAATCATCACTTGAAATGTTGTATCATCCAACACATATATCTTTTCTATGATGCCAAAATATGAAAAAATTTCATAAATTGGACTTCCACCCTTGGAAGCCGATATGTGCATCACTTCTTCCACATGAGGAACAACACTAATTTTCATCATTTAGTTGTCATCATATTCTTATGTATATAAAATATAACTATCTATTACAAAACCAGATATAACATTTGAATTCAGTCCCCTCTCTGTACACTTATGTTGTTCGAATATTAAATTCATATTTTTAGACAACTCTTTATAAATTTGATCTCTAAAACATATTACAAACTGTTGATTATGTGTATTTTATATCCATACTTCACCCCTTAAGGGATTAAAATATCTAAGAATTTATTTTTGGGATTCAATGCATGGATCAACATGTTCACTATTGTGTAAGATGTAATGGTTCACTTTCCCCCGCTCTATAAATATAATTGTAACAACAACTCTTCCTATTATATATTTACTCATAAGGTGTCCTTTGTGACGATACATTGGGAGACCAATGCGCTCAACATCTGATAGGTAAATGGTATAGAATTCAATAGCTTCGTAAAAAATATATCATTCTACAATACACCCTTATGTTGAATTTTGATTATTGACATGCCCTTGTAAAATATTCGCATAACATTTAATGGGGTACATCCATCTATACTAGACAGGACCACATAATTGAACCCATCTATCCAAGTGAACCATCAGGTGGACCATTATATCAATGAATTATGGTTGGAACAACATCTCTAATTCACATAATATGATTACAACATCATTATTTATGATTGTAAACCTTATTATGTATATAAATTTACTGTATATGGATTTGAAAAAAAAATGAAGTCTTCTTATTGTACGCCATACATTTTGAGGAAGAATAAAACATAAATATATAGGGTCAAATATTTTATAAAAACATGAAATCCTTGTGATTTTAGTCCTTGTAACTTCAAATTATCCATCAATACAACGTTTTTTATATTTTTTGAATACCCTTCTTGATATTTTACATTATTAAGGAGAAGACCAAAAAGAAATATTTATTGTCTAGATTAAGTGTAAACTACCGGAACAAGAAAATTATTCCCTTTAACCTTCACCAATGCCAACTCTTCCCTTATCTCCATATCAATTGTCTCTAACCTAGCATTGAATCCATATTTCATTTTTCTAGAAACATTTAACCAATATCAACCGTAAATAAATTTTTTCTTTATTCATGACATCATGAAAATGCCTAAGATAAAAAAATTCCAATAATCTAATTCTAATAATATTGATCTAATCTTCCAACCTAGTTTCATCACGTTTTTCAAAAATGGTTTACCAAAAACATTTTCAATAACTTTTTCTTTAACGAAGAGTTGATCACCCATTACAGGAGATGGTGTTGTACCTTGTTCGATACTCCCATTAACATTTTTCATCTAGAATCGGTATTTATGTTGTCTAGGTAAAAATTTATGATGACTTTAAAAAACAGTCTTTGATGAGTTTTTCAACTAAAAATAGTGTGAGAATTTTTAACAAATGGGACGCCCCAATGATCCTTTAATGTTATAGCATGATAAATTCCCATAAGAAAGGAAGTCATTTTTTATCTAATAAAACATGGCCCTCAACTTTAATTATTATGTTCTATGATAATCATACTATGTAAAACATGCATCCCACATCAATTTTTAATATTCGATCAATATATCCAAATAGAAACCAATATAATTATTGAGTTACTTTGTTCTAGATATAAGCAGAAACAACATAATATGTTAGTTCTTCGTGCATAACCATGGATTCAAGTTATAATTTACCAATATGATGGGCCACATACAATGAGTAATACATTGTACACCAAAAAGATTTATTCTATCTATAGATAATGCATGATGAATGTTTATCATCTTATTTAAAAAGTCAAGAAACTCATAATAAAGTTTCATCTACTAAGGATATTGGATTGGGTGACATAGGTTACCATCATTAATACTTATATCTGCATAACGTATTAATTTTCTCATGGTTTCCTGAAATCCATATATTCTTAAAAATTATGAAATAATTGGAATGCACCATACATATTTCTAAAGATATGATTCATTTTTCAAGTATCGATTCACACCATATATAGGTAATTTTATGAGTGATTTAGGGTCCTTATGAGACAATATAAAATTATTTCGACACACATGAATTTTTTTAGAGATCATTCTCATTGGAAATAGAATTATTTTAGAATCATATGTTTGACATGGTAGATCACTTTCATCAAGTATAACATCATTCAAGAGACTAAGTAGTTCAATAAAGCTGGTATCACTACATCCACTAACATCTTTCAAATTATATAACATCAATACCCATGATAATGTAGTGTATTTAGTACAACTGGATTACAAGGGTATTCTATCATAGCTATTTAACTTCTCAAACTACTTTTTAAAATCATGATGTTCACCTTCCATTTCCATTATCATTTCTTCCATGCGATCTCCATCATCATTTACACTGGTATTGAAATCAAATGATCCACAAATTGAGGAAACATCTCAATCTATGTGGATGTTTAATTTTTCCCATGTTCAGTCCAACATTTATAGCTCTGAACTATTTCATAAAAAATAAAATTTTCTTCCAACTCTTTGAGGCTAATGTCTCTGTAATAAAAACAATGTAAATATAGAAAAGTGATTTGATAAGGGTAGTATGCATGCTCTATTGAAAACATTATGTACTCTTTAACTCTATCATTATACTGTTTTGTCAAATGATTAGTGTAAATCCTTTTAAATTCATATCCATCCTATTGGATTTATAAAATATAAATTTTTATAATAAATAAATAAAAATAATATATTTATTATCAACGGTGATAGTTATAGATAATTCAAATAAGGTAAACCCAACATTTTATTGTTTCAAAGAATTTCTATATCCTATCAAGAAAACGAGTAATTTATTTTAAGAAATTAATTATTCCAATATTGTATTTGTTATCCTTTGAATTCGTTCAAAGGTGAATGTTATAGAAAATTTTTATCTTCATCGAATTTTCACTCAAACATTAACATTGAATTTTTTTTATTTTAAACACATCCCCTATCTCTTGTGGACATGCACCTATGTTGCTTGAAATACTCTTAGTAGTAGTCATCTATCGGATGACTACTACCCAGAGTAATAAAATAAATATAAAAGAGATGGGGGATGAGTCTCAAGTAACAAATTTTAATAATAACTGTCACGACCCGACCCTACCCGGGCTCAAGCCGCAACTACCCCAAGCCCGCCTCCATAGGCCAGGGGCTAGCGACCAGCGCTGAAGTCACAATAACTTGGGGAGGCCTTTGCCTAAGCACCTGTACACACACACGCAGCAAACTCAATGAAACAGTGCAGAGTAGAAGAAAAGACAAGAAGAGTACAAAGAAAGTGCAACTGCTATATAAATACCACAAAGTGCATCGAACTCTACAAGTACAAAGTACAAACTAAAAATAAAAGGGGAAAACACGCGCCCATCCAAAAATTGCTACAACCCGGAAACAGGTAAACAAAAAGAAACAGCTGACGGGTCTCCCACCTGGAACCTGACCACGACCATGGCACGCGGTCCAAGCTACCAAGCTCCTACGCTCCACTGAAGTCATGACCAACCTGTCTGTCGTCTGTAAGGGCACACCAAGTGCGGGCAAAGCCCAAGAAGGGGTGAGTATAAAAATACTCAGTAGGATACCCTGAAGGCTCGAGGGAGCAACAAAGGAGGTACCGAAGGGTGAGCAGTAGAACGAACAGGGGAAAGCAAAGAGAGTACAACAGAGAGTGCAGTAGAGTAACAGTAAAGAGTCCAGCTCAACCAAACAAGTGGAAAGAAGGTAGACTCATCCAGACACAAGGAGCTGGAAACGGTGTGAAGATGAACATCTCATCGAGTCTTCACTACCTATAGCAGGAGAGTAGACTCATCCAACAACGAGAAGCTAGACACGGAAAGCACGTGGCATACCCCGCACGTCTTCGCCTCTCCTGGAAGGAGAGTAGCCAAAACCCAAGGAGTGGGTACTCGTACGAGGTATATACAAATGTATGCTCTGTCAAGAAGCCCGAACAAACTCGTAAGGGGATCTCTGTCCCGTAGTTCAGCCCAAGAAAGAGTAGACAACAGTCCCAGAAGTAACACCATCGATGCCCAGCATCCCACACATCTTCCCCGAACCGCAATCCAAGGGGCTCAATCACCACACCTCGACACTATCCTCTTTGGGCGGCACTGACTCGCCTGCATGGTTTTAGGTCACGTCACAAGGACACATCTTAGTGGGGGAAAGCGCTCCTCGTACTTGAGAGTTCTGGGGGAACGTCAACCAGAACTCGTCACTGCCCCGCAGTCGAGAAATCTGCTCAAAGTCGACAGGCGACCCCCTGCCCAGCCCCACTGGAGGATCCATGGAAGTCAATGGGTTCCCACTACATGGAGACCCGGAAAGTCGATGGGTGCCAAACTGCCCATTCCCGTAATAGGGTAATCCACTGGAGGGCGACCCGTCTAAAGTCGGCGACAAGACCACTGCCCAGCCCAGCTGGAGGTAACCCGGCATCGGGGACCACTTCCCAGCCCAGCTGGAGGTAAGCCCGGCATCGGGCACCACTGCCCAGCCCCGCAGGAGGTAAGCCCAGCTTCGGGGACCACTGCCCAGCCCCACTGGAGGTAATCCAAGCATCGGGGACCACTACCCAGCCCCGCTGGAGGTAAGCCCGGAACTGCTCTGGCCATCCCTGCTGGATGGTACTACTCAGTAAACACTGTTGTACTGGTCATCCCTGTTGGATGGTAACCCACTAGTGAGCCCTACTCGAAACAACCTCAGCCCTGCTGGAAACAACCTCAGCCCCTACTGGAAACAACCTCAGCCCTTCTGGAAACTACCTCAGCCCTGCAGGAAACAACCTCAGCCCTGCTGGAACAATCTCAGCCCTGCTGGAACAACCTCAGCCCTGCTGGAACAACCTCAGCCCTAATGGAACAACCTCAGCCCTGCTGGAACAACCTCCTGGGTAGAGGATCGGTGCCCGCGTAAAGTGTTTCTCACACCGAAACCACAAGCTCTACCAGGGAACACAGAGAAACGGGAGAAAATCCCCAGGCCTCACAAGGAGATCCCACTCCAATCCGCTGAGTCACTGTCGAGCGGACCGAGACACCTCATCCCAGAAAGTGGGGAAAACACCCACACTGTACGAACACCCGTAGTCGCAGACGGTGTCGCAGTCTGGTGAAGGGGAACAATACTGAAACCCCTCACAGCCAAAGAATCATAAGAACCAAACCATCTCTGAAGGCCAAACCATCAAGCACAAGACCAGGGGGAGACCGCTCAACCCTGCTGGTCAGACAGAAGAGCACCAGGCCAGGGGAAACTCTGCCCTGCTGGTCAAACAGACGAGCACAAAGCCAGGGAAAAACTCCACCCTACTGGTCAAACAAACGAGCGCAGAGGGACGCTCTACGTTGCTAGAGGTCAAAGTACGTAAAGCAGATCACGACATGCACGTGGGGCCCACACGATGTGTGGCACCAAGTCAACCCCAACTGAGCGCATAAACATCCTCAGGTACAAACAACCACACGTACCTCCAAGCGCTCCCGTATACTCTCAGAGTATACCTCATTCCACCCCAAAGGCTATCGTGCACACGGCACCCGGCGTCAACGCCAAGGCGTGACGTAACAACTACACCTCAAAGGCCCAGGCACAGCCAACCGCAATTGTGAACCATTTGTATCACTCTCCCAATAGTGCGCGATCACTCGCCAAGGGTCCGCTACAAACAAGGTAGGTCGAACCACCACTGGAGCACCTTCTATGAATCCGCTATTAATAAGATCACGCAAGATGGTCCGCACAGCCAAATGGATTACACCGTTGTAATCCTCGCAGAAAAACACACGAGATCATCTACTTACTCACCTCAAACGGATATCCGACGGGAAAGTCACCCACACCACCTCTCGCCTGAACGACATCCTGTGATCCTGAGCCTCGGCCCCGAAAACAGTCGGGCGCATCGCACCATTGCGATCCCCTCGAAAAAACACGTCAAAAGCACTACTCACTTGAGTGCAACGGATATCCGGAGAAGAAGGTGTATCCCGGCGCACCGCACACGAGTGGTGCCACATGGGACCCGCATCACGGTCCCAAAACTCAACGAACGGATCGTACCATTGCGATAATCTCGAAAAAGCAAACAAGATGGACTACTCACTTGTCCAAAATGGTCACCCGGTGATAAAGATGGAAAATCATCGTCGACGCCCAAACGGCCCTCGTGGGCCCCACACCATTGTGTGGTATTACAACGGGCAGACTGCGCCAACGCGATTCCCTCGGAAAAACACCCAACATTGACTGCTCGCACGCCCCGAATGGACGTCCATGGAAAAATCCGTTAAAAGCTGCACGCAGCTCAAAAGACGGGTCGTGGGGCCCATGCCTCAACTTCGGCCTCAACGCCTGGAACCTCCCTGGAATTCTCCACCTCGGTTCTAGTGTCCCAATGCCACTAACAGCGCTTGAACCGGACGTCGAACGCTTCCGCGCCGTCCAAAACAAAATCCTCCGAAGAAACGGCTAACACCTTGACGTACGTGTCGCGCCACCGAGGCCCCTCGTTTCGGGAATTAAAAATTCCCAAAACCATCTCAAAAAGTTCGTCTCAAGCTAAGGGTCACGTCGCCGCAGACGGCACAAAGTTTCGACCCATGGTTTGAATGTTACGACATTTTAATGTCGTCGGACGCAGGTGGGGGGGGGGGACCGGACCGGTCCGGCTGGTCCACACCCCTTGGACCGGATGAAGCCGGCCGGTCCGCGGCTCTGCCGGCCGAACCGCCGCAGCCGCGGTTCACCCACGCGGACCACGCAGACTGCGCGCCTCCAAGCCGACCGGCCCCGAGGCCGGTCTCTTCTCCACGCGGAGACCCACGTTCAGTGGGTCTCTGCCTCCCGAGCCAGGTCGTGCACCACGACCCCGGACACCGCGTCAACCGGCCGGCTGCGCCGGCTGGTGCTTCTGCTCCGCCTGGTGCCACCGCCGGATGCCGCTCGCCCTCCGCAAGCCCCGGCCGTCACCGAGGAACCTGCCTCCTGCTGAGGAGAAGATGTCGCCGCCTGCAGGTGCCGCGCCGCCGCCTAAGCCCGCCGGACCGTCGGAACCCACCGGGAAACACCCAGAAACCCCGAATTTCCCGCATCCTTCGGTGGACATTTGAGATCGACTCCGAACTTGGATTTTGAATCTGAAAGATGCGATGGAAAGCTCATGAAGTATACTATAAGATTATCTGCTTTGATTGTAAAATCGACAGAAATTGGACGTCGTAAATGAATCAAAAGGAAGGGTTTGGGAATTAAAACACAAATACATAACCGTACCTCTTGGGCTTCACCAGAAGCTTCGCCGCATGATCTGCCGCCTTGCCGGAGCTGCCTCGCCGGAGCCACCTTGTCAGAGGTGGAGGAGGAGAGGGAGAGGAGGGGCTGCCAGGGGGTTCAAGGGAGAAGGGGGAGGGGGCGGTTTAAATAAAATTAATTAACAATTTAATTAATTTAAAACCCCCGAAAAGACCCGCATTTGAAACTCCCGACGGTGTCGGGATTTTGCCTCCCCTAGGCTAAGAACCATGCTCTGAGCGCAACGGAGGTCTTAGAATTTTATTCTGAGACACAGTTCAAAAGTTATAAAACATAGCGCCTGAGGCCGCCAAATTATGAAAACGCCCCTGGGGCCATTTTTCACAAACGGCACGCGCCCACGAAACTTATACCCCTCCTAGGGTAAAAGACACACTCCGAACTCAACGGTTCCCTCAGTTTTCCAATCCGAGCCACCGTTTAAGAGATACTAGTGTTTCTCCATTAAACGAATTAATTTAATTTATTTATTCCGTTTAACGTTCCAGAAGCGGGCGAGGGGTCCAAACATCCCGCGACGACAAGTTTTATGTCATTCCTAGGGTAAACACCCCATTCTGGACCAATCCGTACACTTGGATCTATGATCTAGAACTCCATTTAGGAGTTAACCATTTATTTGGCGTTTCTAGTGTGAACGCACTGAAAATTTAATTACGGCCACTCCGGGGCTCGGAATCGCACGACGTCTGAAGGCGCTGCTCTGGAATATCATCAAGAATATTCCAATTTATTTCATAGAAAAAACCGGGTTCTTATATCATTCCCTCCTTCATGATTTTCGTTCCCGAAAAGCAAAACTAGGGAGCAACACTGGGTACTAAGACCACACCTGGCTTCCTCATACCCAGAAGAACCCACGCACAGCTCTGCGTCACCGCACATAGACCAAAGGATTGATCTGTTCACGCAAGGTCGGCCCTTGCCGATGTCGTGCACCCACTCCAGACTTTGGGGTTAGGGCAAGGCGGTAGGGTACCTCGCCATCCCTTTGCACAGTCTCAAATGGCCCGAAGGCCCTCGAGGGTAGCTCACCTCCCCGGTCAAACCTCTATGTCGCACTTCACGACTGGAATCACCACCCGCACCTGGAACAAGGCTCGGTGATTCCATCCTTCAGAATATCCATATGGTGAAACACCCAAGGATATCTGGTCATGCAATATTTCCACAGTCGATGCTCTCTTACACGCTCAAAAGGCGAAGGAGTCAACACCATCGACTAAAGGAAAAGGTCTCATGCATTTTTCCTTACCAACACAGGGTTACAACCGATGCCCCAAGTCACCCTGGTAACACCTCAAACAAGGAGCAGGGAGGGAAGGAGTTCACACACAGAGTCTAGAAATTCTACTGCAAAAAGGTAGAAGAGTTGTAGAGCATACCTCTTATCACCTCATGCTCTGCAGAATAATAGACATCCAAAGCTCGCGGTTGTCCGTGGTCCCAACTGTCAGCTCCCGGAGTCTGACGTGGACCGCCTAGTGGTGATGGGGAGATCTTGTAACGTCTTCCCCCACCTCCAGCTCCTCCCTCTCCTCTACTAGCACCACCTCTCTGGCGACTACTCCGACCACAGTGCTGCCTCTGCCGTGGTGGTGCGCCTGTTGCCTGCCCGAAGCTCCCAGCAACTCGGGTCAGGCAGTATCGTGCCAAGTGACCTCGCCCATCACAAGCATAGCACCGACTCTCCCTAGGCTGCACTGGTGCCCTCCGGCGCCACTGTGGTGTACGACCACGCCCCTGAGTCCGGTTGTTAGTAAGCCACCTACGTCGAGGTTCTGCTTTCCGACGCCCACTAGATGCGGCAGACGTCTCGGCTCCAACGTGCCTGATGCCACCACCAACACTAGAACGCGACAGGAAGCCCTCTGTCACCAGCGCCTGCTCTAGCACCCCATCATATGTGGAAATTACGAAGGGTACTATGACAGCACGAATCTCTCAGCGGAGACCATGCTCAAACATCCGCGCTCGGATGTTGTCATCATTGACCAAGTCCAGGTAAAAGCGTGCACGGTCTGCAAAACTAGCCGCATACTCAGCCACCGTCATCCCTCCCTACTGAAACTGCAGTAGCTCCTAAATCCGAACGGAGCACAAGAAGGAGGGGAAAAACTCCTCACGAAATAACAACTGGACGTCTTCCCACGAAAGTGATGACTCGTCAAGAAACTGAGTCACCAGACTCCACCAGCTCTGAGCTGCTCCACATAAAAGGGTGGCTGCCAAAGCCACTCCTTGATCTGTCGGCGTCTGCATAAGCCTGAAAAGGAGAACTACTACCTCGAGCCAAACCTCTTCTACCTGAGGGTCTGTCTCACCACTGAACCTCAGCGGTCTCTACTGCTGGAACTCATGGAGCACACTCAACCTGCGCTCAAGCTCAGCCTACTCTACTGAAACTGCCTGCTGCTCAACAGGTGGGGGTGTTGCGACCAGCCCACCCGGAGAAAGGGGATCGCATGATGGGTCCTAGACTGTGGCCTTGTAGCTCACATGGTTGTCGTCACGAACCAAAGTTGGTATCCTGGCTGGCTTTCCTCGCGGAGACATCCTGAATATTATCAATGAGTGCCGCGGTCAGATGAGCATACATGTATATACCAACAACAACAACGATAGGGAGCTAACTCAAGAAGGACAGTCAAGACTCAGTCCTATGTGATGCACAAAAAAAATTTCCCTGCAATAAGTGTCTCAGCATGCCGAGTCGACAAGTGGGTTATCAAGGTCCGGGTGAATGGATACGTCGGCCGCCGCACCATCACTGGACTCCCTGGCCTGAGAGCCGCTCTCGAGACACATTAACATTGTTGCCCTATATCCCAACCAATCCTCTTTTAGGGACGTCCGCACAACTTCCCAAGGAACGAACCACCTCTAATACCACTTTTTCACGACCCAACCCTACCTGGGCTCGAGCCGCAACTACCCCACGCCCGCCTCCATAGGCCAGGGGTTGGCGACCCGCGCCGAAGGAACAATAACTCGGGGAGGCCTTTTCTTAAGCACCAGTACACACAAACGCAGCAAACTCAATGCAACAGTGTAGAGTAGAAGAAAAGACAAGCAGTGTAAAAAGAAAGGGCAACTGCTATATAAATACTAAAAAGTGCATCGACTTCTACAAGTACAAAGTACAAACTGAAAAGAAATTGGGAAAAACATGCACCCAACCAAAAAGTGCCACAACCCGGCAACATGTAAACATAAAGAAACAGCTGACGGGTATCCCACCTATAACCCGGCCACGACCACCGCACACGGTCCAAGCTCCCATGCTCCAATTCTCCACTGAAGTCACGACCAACCTGTCTGTCGTCTGCAAGGGCACACCAAGTGCGGGAAAATCCCAAGCAGGGGTGAGTATAAAAATACTCATTAGGATACCCCGAAGGCTCGAGGGAGAAACAAAGGAGGTACCGAAGGGTGAGTAGAAGAGCGAACAAGGGAAAGCAAAGAGAGTACAACAGAGAGTGAATTAGAGTAACATTAAAGAGTCTAACTCAACCCAACAAGAGAAAAGAAGGTAGACTCATCCAGACACAAGGAGCTGGAAACGGTGAGAAGATGAACATCCCGTCGAGTCTTCGCTAACTATAGCAGGAGAGTAGACTCATCCAACCACGATAAGCCAGACACG
This sequence comes from Viscum album, assembly GCA_963277665.1. Lineage (NCBI taxonomy): Eukaryota > Viridiplantae > Streptophyta > Magnoliopsida > Santalales > Viscaceae > Viscum > Viscum album. The sequence goes on along the minus strand of OY728135.1, from coordinate 367,298,180 downwards.
GAAAGCATGTGGCATACCCCGCATGTCTTCGCCTCTTCTGGAAGGAGAGTAGACAAAACCCAAGGAGTGGGTACTCATACGAGGTATATACATATGTATGCTCTGTCAAGATGCCCGAAAAAACTCGTAAGGGGATCTCTGTCCTGTAGCTCAACCCAAGAAAGAGTAGCCAACAGTCCCAGAAGTAACACCATCGATGCCCAGCATCTCGCACGTCTACCCCGAACCGCAATCCAAGGGGCTCAATCACCACACCTTGACACTATCCGCTTTGGGCGACACTGACTCGCCCGCACGGTTTTAGGTCGCATCACAAGGACACGTCTCAGTGGGGGAAAGTGCTCCTCGTACTTGAGAGTTCTGGGGGAATGTCAACCACAACTCGTCATTGCTCTGTAGTCGAGAAATCTGCTCAAAGTCGACAGGTGAACCCCTACCCAGCCCCGCTGGAGGATCCCTGGAAGTCAACGGGTTCCCACTACAGGGAGACCCGAAAAGTCGACGGGTTCCACACTGCCCAGTCCCATAACAGGGTAATCCACTGGAGGGCAACCCGGCTAATGTCAGCGACCGGACCACAGCCCAGCCCAGCTGGAGGTAACCCGACATCGAGGACCACTTCCCAGCCCAGATTAAGGTAAGCCCGACATCGGGCACCACTGCCCAACCCCGCTGGAGGTAAGCCCGACATCGGGGACCACTGCCCAGCCCCGCTGGAGGTAATCCCGGCATTGGGGAACACTTCCTAGCCCCACTAGAGGTAAGCCCGACATCGGGGACCACTGCCCAGCCCCGCTGGAGGTAAGCCCGGAACTACTTTGGTCATCCCTACTGGATGGTACTGCTAGGTAAACACTGCTGTACTGGCCATCCCTACTGGATGGTAACCCACTGGCGAGCCCTGCTTGAAACAACCTCAGCCCTGCTGGAAATAACCTCACCCCTGCTAGAAACAACCTCAGCCCTGCTGGAAACAACCTCAGCCCTGCTGGAAACAACCTCAGCCCTGCTGGAACAACCTCAGCCCTGCTGGAACAACTTCTGCCCTGCTGGAACAATCTCAGCCCTGCTGGAACAACCTCAGCCCTGCTGGAACAACCTCAACCCTGCTGGAACAACCTCATCCCTGCTGGAACAACCTCCTGGGTAGAAGATCGGGGCCCATGTAAAGTGTTGGTCACACCAAAACCACAATCTCTACCAGGGAACACAGAGCAATAGGAGAAACTCCCCAGGCCTCACAAGGCGATCCCGGTCCAATCCTCTAAGTCACTGTCGAGCGGACCGAGACACCTCATCCCAGAATGTGGGGAAAACACCCACGTTGTACGAACACCTGTAGTCGCAGACGGTGTCGCATTCCGGTTAAAGGGCATAGTACTAAAACCCCTCACAGCCAAAGAAGCAGAAGGACCAAACCATCTCTGTCGGCCAAACCATCAAGCACAAGACTAGGGGGAGACCGCTCAACCCTGCTGGTCAGACAAAAGAGCACCAGGACAGGGGAAACTCCGCCCTGCTAGTCAAACAGACGAGCACAACGCCAGGAGAAAACTCCACCATTCTGGTCAAACAAACGAGCGCAGAGGGACCCTCTACGTCGCGAGAGGTCAAAGTACGTAAAGAAGATCAAGAAACGCACGAGGGGCCCACACGACGTGTGGCCCCAAGTCAGCCCCAACTGAGCGCACAAACATCCTCAGATACAAACAACCACACGTACTTCCAAGTGCTCTCGTATACTCCTAGAGTATACCTCATTCCAGCCCAAAGGCTATAGTGCACACAGCACCCAGCGTCAACGCCCAGGAGTGACGTAACAACTCCACCTCAAAGGCCCAGGCACGGCCAACCACAAATTGTGAACCATTTGTATCACTCTCCCAAGAGTGCGCGATCACTCGCCAAGGGTCTGCTACAAACAAGGTAGGGCGAACAACCACTGGAGCACCTTCCATGCATCCGCTGTTAATAAGATCGCGCAAGATGATCCGCATAGCCAAACGGCTTACACCGTTGTAATCCTCACGGAAAAACACATGAGATCGTCTACTTACTCGCCTCAAATGGATATCCGACGGGAAAGTCACCAACACCGCCTCTCACCCGAACGAGGTCCCGTGATCCTGATCCTCGGCCCCGAAAATAGTCGGGCGCATCCCACCATTGCGATCCCCTCGGAAAAACATGTCAAAAGCACTACTCACTTGAGTGCAACGGATATCCGGAGAAAAAGGTGCATCCCGGCGCACCACACATGAGCGGTGCCACGTGGGACCCTCATCCCGGTCCCAAAACATAACAAATGGATCGTATCGTTGCGATCCTCTCGAAAAAACACACAAGATGGACTACTCACTTGTCCAAAACGGTCGTCCGGTGATAAAGATGGAAAATCACCGTTGACGCCCAAACAAACCTCATGGGCCCCACACCATCATGTGCTATTACAGCGGGCAGACTGCGCCAATGCGATGTCCTCGGAAAAACACCCAACATCGACTGCTCGCACGCCCCGATCAGACATCCGAGGAAAAAGCCACTAAAAGCTGCTCGTAGCTCAAAAGACGGGCCGTGGGGTCCACGCCTTAACTTCAGTCTCAACACCTGGAACCACCCTGGAAAGCTTTGCCTCAGTGCCAGGGTCCCAATGCCACTGACAGCGCTTAAATCGGACGTCGGACGCGTCCGCGCCGTCCAAAACAAAATCGGCCAAAGAAACGGCTAACCCCTAGACGTACGTGTCGTGCCACCGAGGCCCCTCGTTTCGGGAATTAAAAATTTCCAAAACCATCGAAAAAATTTCATCTCAAACTAAGGGTCTCGTCGCCGCAGACGGCACGAAGTTTCGACCCACGGTTTGAAAGTTACGGCATTTTAATGTCGTCGGACACAAGTGGCGGTGGACCGGACCGGTCCGGCCGGTCCACACCCCTTGGATCGGCTCAAGCCGGCCGGTCCGCGGCTCTGCCGGCCGAACCGCCGCGGCCGCGGTTCACCCGCGCGGACCGTGCAGACTGCGTGCCTCCAAGCCGACCGATCACATGGCCGGTCGCTTCTCCATGCGGAGACCCACGTTCAGCGAGTCTCTGCCTCCCGAGCAGGGTCGCGCACCGCGACCCCGGACACAGCGTCAACCGGCCGGCTGCACCGGCCGGTGCATCTGCTCCGCCGTGGAGCACCTCCGCCTGGCGCCACCGCCGGATGCCGCTCGCCCTCTGCGAGCCCCATCCGTCACCGAGGAACCCACCGCCTGCCGAGGAGAAGTCGTCGCCGCCTGCAGGTGCCGCGCCGCCGCCTAAGCCCGCCGGACCGACAGAACCCGCCGAGAAACACCCAGAAAACCCAAATTTCCTGCAACCTTTGGCGGACATTTTAGATCGACTCCGAACATGGATTTTAAATCCAAAAGATGCGATGTAAATCTGAAGAATTATACTAAAATATTATGGGCATTGATTGTAAAATTGACAGCAATTTGACAACGTAAATGAATCAAAAGGAAGGGTTCGAGAATTAAAACACAAATACATAACCCTACCTCTTGGGCTTCACCCGAAGCTTCGCCTCATGATCCGCTGCCTTGCCGGAGCTGACTTGCCGGAGCTGACTTGTCGGAGGTGGAGGAGGAGAGGGAGAGGAGGGGTTTCCAGGGGGTTCAAGGGAGAAGGGGGGGGGGTTTAAATAAAATTATTTAACAAATTAAGTAATTTAAAACCCCCGAAAAGACCTGCATCTGAAACTCCCGACGGTGTCGGGATTTAGCCTCCCCTAGGCTAAGAACCACGCTCTGAGCGCAACGGCGGTCTCGTAATTTTATTCCGAGACCCCGTTCAAATGTTATAAAACTTAGCGCTCGAGGCCGCCATATTACGAAAACGCCCCTGGGGCCATTTTTCACAAACGGCCCGCACCCGCAAAACTTATACCCCTCCTAGGGTAAACGACACGCTCAGAACACAAAGGTGCCTTCGGTTTTCCAATACGAGCCACCGTTTAAGAGATACTAGTGTTTCTCCATTAAATGAAATAATTTAATTTATTTAATCTGTTTAAAATTCTAGAAGCAGGCGAGGGGTCCAAACATCCCGCGACGACAAGTTTAATGTCGTTCCTATGGTAAAAACCCCATTCCAAACCCATCCGTACACTCGGATCTCTAATCCGGAACTCCTTTTAGGAGTTATACCATTTATTTGGCATTTCCAGTGTGAACGCACTAAAAATTTAATTCCAGCCACTCCGGGGCTCGGAATCGCACTCCGTCTGAAGGAGCTGCTCTGGAATATCATAAATAATATTCCAAAGTCTTTCACAGAAAAAACCGGGTTCTTAAAATAATTTTTTGGGATATTAAGCTGATGAGGATGGTAGTTGTACTGTATATTGTTCTCTAAAATGGGTAATGATTCTCATTTGTGATAATTACACCATTAGAACTATTTTTTTTAACACATTTCCAATTGAAGGTGTTATTTGGAGGGCATAAACATTCTTGTATGTTATTAAAGGAGTATTTATGGGGGTATGTAATGATATATGAATATTTGGGGTATATATGAGTTCTATATTTAAAGGAGAAATCCAAATTTTAATACATTAAATCATCTAAATAAGACTAGTTATAATTCTATTAAAATGTGCCATCAAGTCTTTCCTTTAATCCCCTAAACAATCTAAAATAAAATATAAGAAATTAAGGAGTAATAAAAAACCTAGATATGAAAAACAGAAATAATAAACTCTCATTCAATCAACTGGATGATACAAAAATGTATCTATAAAAAAAATTATTTACTTAAGATTTATTTCATATACATAGATGGTAATCATAGATTCCTAGGGCAGGAACTAATACATATTAATGTAACATGATGAAAACATAAAAATAATTTATAATATTTATTCAAATATATATATATTCTGATAACCGCCATTCCGTTTTTTATTTTGAACAAGTGATGTGACAACCTATGTAATTATTACATTTAATATTAATGGTATATCAAATATTTGAGAAAATCTCAAAATTATAATTTCAATTAAAAATCAATAAGGAATAGAGAACATAATTTTGTGAAAAGAATAAACCTAATAACGATAAAGGATTTAAACATCTCAAATTTCACAGTTGATAAATTTATTTAATAATTACGTTTAGACATGTTGAAAATATGAATTATTTTCAAGTAGATGAAGAGTAGGCTATATAATAAAATTACATTTTCATGGACATTAGGGGTTCTATGGTGATTTTGGGAACCTAGAATACAATTTTAGTCATAGTGAGATAAATAATAGAAATTATGGAAGATATAGAGGTTTGACACTAAATGGGAGATTTCCTTCTCTTATAATTATTTTGAAGTGAGATAAATCTTTATAAGTAAAATGGATACAAAATTTCAACCATTGAATGAACTCTATTGAACATGTGTCAAATTAATTGGTTGAATGAAGTATTGACAAAATCATCTAAAAAGATAGATAAATGTGAAGAAATAATTATAAATGTATTATATTAAAAATAATTTAATGAAATATGAATTTATAATTGATTTAACACTGAATGATTAAGAAAATAAACATGTGTTCATATTAGTTATTGGTTATTAATCTCAGATGAATGGTAAATTGATTTAATTAATTAATTTTGACATGTTTAAAGGGCTCTTATTATTTTATAAATTTTGGATCACTTAAGATAAATTTTTTGCATTTAAATGAAGTTGGAAATAAAAGGCAATATTAAACCATGATCTGTTTTGAGACAGATTAAAGTAAAACATACAAAGTGTTTTTTAGTGGTGTGATGAAGGAAATGATGTGATTTTTAAGAAGTATTAATGAATTGTTTATAATTTCAAATATGGATTTTTTTTTTACAAAGTCATAGAAAACTCATCGAATCATATTTTAATTTGGGGTCAATAAAAATTGCTGGTAATTGTGTTTTAAAGAGTAAGTTGACTTCTAGTGGTGAAAATTTGTCATATTAGATAATAAGACATTTAAAAACTGAATTAAGAAGTGTGGGTAGATATTTATAATGATTAAAAGATAAAATTTATTGATTTTTTTACTAATTAGAGTGGAGAGATTGTTAATAATTAAAAAAAATTAGATATTTAGATGAAATGGTCATTGGTCTTCCCCTACAGAGTCTTCCTCTTGGATATTCTCTATTATGTGGTTGTGTAAATTTGATGAAACTAGTGATAATTTTTTTTAACACATTACATCAATGAGAAATCCTTCATAAAAGAAAATGAAATTGGGGATACATAATAGGACGTGATTGGATGAATAAATCTCTTATACTCTATGTACTATAACAGAGACTTATGCTCACAATGCTTCTTTCGAGCCAACTGATAAGGTGGATTATAAATCGCATGATCTCCAGATATAAGCTCAATAGAAAACCCAACGTATCTTTTAAGTGTAAAAATAGATAGGTAGTAAATAAATAAATCTTGAAACAATTAATATACGGGGGAATAATATCTCATTTCATTTTCCCATTTTCCATTATCAAGTTTGAAAGATGGGACATAATCCCTCCTATTTTCGAATAGTCATGTCATGCATGACTTAACTCTAATCTCTATTCATTAATGTGGACACATTCATCACCCTATAGATATATGAAAGATAATCATCAATGGTAAGAGTGGACTTGATCATGGTATGGAATTAATCAATACATCCAAAGGATCGGGTCTAAGAAATTTGTTTATACATGAAGAAGTATGAGATAAGGTATAGATATGTAGTGCCCATAATTCATTTGATCCTTGGATTCATTCAACCCTTGAATCATAAGAGCACTATATTTGAGACATGGAATTGTTTGAGCCTTCATTTGAGCCTTGATTTGAGCTTTGGTTCACTGAGGAGGAGCGTCGAGAGAGGGCACATTCTGGGTAAATCTTTTGATATCCCAATGAGTTCGCGACTGGTTAGGGTTTTTTAAATAGATTGAGAAACTTTTATCAGCACTAAAAAAGTACTTATAAAGATACATTTTACCAGTGCTAATTAATTTAGTACTCATAAAGGATTTATAATTATAATTATAAATAAAAAATTGTAAATATTTTATATAATTATATATATAATAAATATATATATAATATAAATATGATAAATATATTCATTCTTTAAATATATTTATTATAATTATATAAATACTTTTAAAAAATAATATTTATATATTTATATATATTTATATAATAAAATATATTGTAAATATATTAAGTATTTTAGTAAATTTATAATAAATTCAATATCTATTTAAATTTATATAATTATTTATTTATAAATATATTAATAATTTTTTAAAAAATATTTATTTATAATTATGATTCTATAAATCTATAGATATAGTAAATATAAATTTGTAAATATATTTATTTATAAATATTTTTTGAAAATATTTTTTTAACATTATTATAGAATGATTAATCTCTGGGGCTTGCAAGTTAAAAATAAGTGAAATTGAATAATTAAAATTTGTACACTTTAACAATATAGAAAAAAATAATAGTTTAATTAATTGAAGTTAAATTATAAAAAATATGGATATATATTTAAATAAAAATGATTACATATTGATAATAATAAAACATAGTAAATATATACATATATATATAATAAATAAAATAAAATGATTAAATTCACACAAAAGTAATATAAAAAATAAGATATATTAAAATAAATTAATGCATGACTATAATAATATTAAAAATAAATTAAATAAAATTTACCATGATTAAAGACATGATATATTTAATTTATCATGCTATAATTAAATTATAAAATGAATATTAAAATTTGAATAAATAAAATAAATATTATTTTAATGTGTATATATATAATATTTCATTAACTATGAAAATATTTTTGTGTGATAGTTGTATATAAAAATGAATGAATTATGTATTTCTTAAATTAATATAACACACATTTCATATATATTAAATTTTAAAATCAAATGACATTCAATTATATCCATTACTTGATGCAATTAGTCAATATTTTTAATTAATATTGATTTTTAATTATAAACCATTATTCACTAAATATGTGACTATTTAATGTAAAGCATAAATATTTTTTATTATAAAAATTATATTTATATACATTCATATATATATATATACATACATACATTATTAGCCACTAAATGAGGCTAATATTCATTTTTAATTTATATAATATTCATTTTATTTATTATTCATATACACCATTTTAGTGCATTATACACTTTGAACATCATTTCACATTATGATTCTAATTCCCTCTTAAAATGCACTATTATGTGGTACATTTTTTAACATCATTTAATGTACCCAATGATCATGATTTTATTTTCATATTTAATTTTCAGGTTTCTAATTATATTGGGACCATTTCATATTTGTTGGGTGTTGGAAGATCCATATTGGAAAACCACCAAAATGGGATTTCATGCAAACAATTTTGGAGAAGTCAGATTGGACACCATCCCACTGAAGAGAATGTGGGGCCCAACATACATACCTAATGAATCCCAAAACGTCGTTGGATTCTAGAATAAATGTATTTTAACAAATCATTCTTCAGGATCCAGTGCTAATTCGGCCTCCATGGTGGATTTTAAGGTGTCCCAATTTGGAGATAAAATTATGGGTCAGATTCTATGGAAAAGAAAACATCCTACCAATCTAATCATATCTCGGAATCCAAAACTTTAAATGGGCTAATATTTTACATGGAGTTATGAAACTTCAGGGGATCCATGTTCTTCTTGTATGTCCCACTCTAATTAAGCCATCTAGAAGGTCTTACAAGCACATCTTTTTGTTGGTTTCAAGATGGCTTCCACCTCGAGTCAAGAGTGGAAGAGTCCAAGTTCCCCAAGAATTCCACCACCCTAGGCCTACCATAATCAAATGGGATGATTTTTTAATATTTTAGGCTTGACCCAAGGCTCCTAAAATTTCTATTTAAGGCAGTAGTGATGGAGTATTTTATCATCTTTGGTTCTTGATTTCATTGTAGTGTTATACTGCCGCTTTGTGTTTGTAATCACATTTCTTTCTCATGTAAGTTGTTTAATTCAAATTAGTTTCTTAATAAAAGTTCTTCCTTTACTCTTATTATGTTCTTCTATATATCATTTTTATACCTTTGGTTCATGGTGTGAATTTATTCACACCATACATTGTGATGTTTATCACACAATGGTGGGGTGATGGATTTTTGTTGTTGTTTTTACTTCTTTAATTCCACCTTCTTAAGTCTAATTCCCGCTTCCGTTAAAGACATGTCATCAATGTAGGGATAACACTTTTATGGGTTGATATAAGGGTGTAGCAAAGTGCTGTATTAGATGTTATTTCTCACTCCATTAATGTCTAATCGCTTCTTTTAAATGATATTTTTATTTGATGATTTTAAAACCTCTTCATCCTTATTTAATTTAAGGTCACACATTTCAAGTTCTAATACGAACCTTTACCTTGGAGTGATAAAAAAATTTGATCCTTCATGTGTATAGGTGATTAGTATTAGGTTGTTTAGGCATTAAGTGAGTAATTTATGATTTTGTTTGATCTTCTTAAATGAACCCATCTCAAATATAAGAAATTGAAATCATTAAAAAAGGAATACATCCTATCTACCCTAAGAAATAACCTAGGATCAACTCATTACCTTAATTTGATTTAACTTAAATCTATTAGTGGTCCTTTAAAACCATATTAAATCAACCCAATTTGGCCACTTCATAGCAAAAAAAAATCCATAGAATGTACATGTTTGTAGGTTACTTCATAGGTCTATGAGGCTTCGATAACCCAAGCTAAACTACAAGGACTATTCTACCTTCATCACTTGGATAAATTTGAGCGAGAATCATTCCATATATATATTTAACATATATTATTTATAAACATTATTAATATTTATTTATTTAAGAAAATCTTTAATATTTTTCACAATTTACATATTTTTAATTTTCATTTTACATATATCTATATATTAAATTCCTAATATTTATTTTTATTTATAAATTATATATAGTAAAGTAAATTTATTCATTTATATAAATAATCCTGTAATTAATAAAAATATTTATCATTTTTTTAATAAAATTAATTTTATTTTTCATTTATTTCATTATTTCATTTTATTCAGACCTTTATCAGTACTAAAAATAAATCATTGACAATTTGTACCCTTTTTGAGTGCTAAATATAAATAAGTGATAAAGGGTACCCTTTATCAGTGCTGATAAAGCATCCAGTTTATCAGCGATTATTTTAGCACTGATAAAGGTCATGTTTATAAGTGGTTTTTACTGGAATTGATAATTGTCAATGATGTTAATGTCTAATTTTGTAGTAGTGAGTCATGAAAGGGAAAGGTTTGTGCCCTTCCATATTCATTTGAGGTGCCTCACATCAATCCAGTTGTCATATATATGACCTCAGTATGAATCACCACCTCCCTGCCACTAATCGTAACTAAGATCACTTCTATCACAACAACACCAATATTGGTCAATGACCCAACCCTTTCCATAATTAATGATATTGATTGGGAAGAGTTTTTTTATACCCCCACTATTCAGGAGAGGACTACTGATGTTGAGACCAGTGAGAATGCCCAAGATGTTTAGTATTGTCCTTGTCCCCTCCCCTGTTGTACAATGTCTTTGTGTATATTTTATGTGTTTATTTTATATTCCCATTATTTATTCTTTATAATGATTTGTCATTTCTTATATATATGGATGTGAAACATTTTTTTAATTCCCTAAATGAATTTATTATTTTCATTTCACTGCTACATTTCATTACCCATGTCTAGACCTATATCATCCTTTATGACCACTGACGAGCCTGCCAGGTCATCCTCTAGAATATCTCTTAAGAACGATCTTGAGGTGGTTTAACTAGAAAGAGGGGTTGAGAAGCTCTAGCTTAATATTTGTACTTAGTAGGCATCCCCTCCATGGAAATCCTGGTTGTTATTCCTACCACCAGATCTTTATGGTCGATACCTTCCTACATTGGTTGGCTGACAATGTTATTATTATAATATTATTGGAGACAACACATATTTTTGTTTTATTTATTATAAAATGTGTTATAATGAAATTTAATTTCTATTTTCAATAAATTTATCTCCTACTTTAATCCAAAACCTCCCTATAGTCTATTCATGCATCTATTAGAGTATTTTCTCCTGTCATTGATTGTGTGAACCTTCAATATTTCTTCGTACATATTGGTTAACCCTAGTAGACTACTTTTTTGTCTGGTGAAGGTATCTTGTTTCTAAAAATATTTTCATCTGTCATAAAAACAAATCACAATCGAACAATAATCTACATGGTATGACCTTCAATATAGGGATCTCTCAATTCAATTATTTTAAATTATAAATTTACATTTCATTCTATTCTATACTATACTCTTCATCTCTCCCAAATCGCATTCTAGAAAAGTTTGGACACTCTATCATTTTATGTGTGGGGGTCTTTCTTGAGATTTATTATTGATTAAAATATATTATTTATTATTTTAACTAGTCTAGAAGATATTTTTCATTGAAATCATACATTAACCATGAAATCTATTTACACCCATTAAAATTAATGACATATTTAAGCTATATTTTGATGAAATCCATTATTTAGTATTTTTTAGATTTATAGAATGATTTTTGAAATATTTAATTTAATTATGATTCTAGATTCTTTAAATTGGTTTTTATTTACTCATTACTGTATATTATGTGATGGGTGATTGCCAGTTATTTTACAAATTCTATTACCAATATAATTTTATACCTACAACATTATTTTCTTTTTTGATAATATTTATTGAGATATACATGGAACATGTAATCCTATGAAAACATTAACTGAGAACATATTGAGTCTATAATTGAAAAAAACACTTTTAAAATGATTTATACAATCTTTATTGAGCTCTTTTTATAGAAACACACCTATAAATTGATCCTTATTTAACCCATAGTATCCATGAAAAACCATATTTGGATGGATCCAATTCAAGCCTACTATACTTTTCAACCCTAATCTTGGGTATAATGAATTATTATCTTCCAAACAAGTGTTTGGGAATTTTCACTACTGATAGACATGGGATGTTGTTATGGAGGAGATGTACGGTGGCACCTTCTCTAGGTTGTTATAATGTGGTTCATGATAACTTTTGTGAATTTTTACTCATATCCTATTCCTTTTAATATATATATATATATATATGGGAAATGTATTAGAAAGGTCAATAATAAAAATTACCAATGTATTGAATCCTATCATGGATCATATGTGTTTAGGGGATGGATGTGATATCATGTCTATATATGAATTTCAAAATATAAATAAATAATAAAACTAAAAGAAGATGTTATATTGTTGACACTTACTAAATATGACAACCTAGCTTTTATTACAAACTTAAACATGATTTATTACATAAACTATTCACTTGATACAACATGGAAGATCGAGAGGTATAGTGTATTTGGGTCTTGGGATCATTATATAACAACTTAAAACATGAACTAAAATATCTTTATTGAAATCTTATTTTATAAGACCACTACATTCCCTCGTACTTAGCATTACATGGGATAACCTGAGGACATGCATAAGAAAAGGGTGAGCTATAAAGCCCAGTAAGGTAATAAACATGGAATACATGAGGAGTAAAATATATGTTAGACAATATCCATATCAATATACCAAAATAGAAACATGAACATAAAGGCACGATAAAGCATGAAAATCATAACATGTAAATGTGGCAACAACACTTAACAAGGAATTAGCATGAGCCAAGGCTCATTGTACATGGAGAATGATTAAATTCTCATTGCACAAGAAGAACGAGTAAACCCTAGTTTCACTTGAATTATCATGAGTCAACACTCATTGCACATGACTTATCATGATACTATACTTTACCCAATGTATTGGAGCGCTATATGTTCGCACCCTTCTTAAACATTTCATTTCATGCATAAGTGTGCCACATGGATCATAAAACATGGATTCATTAAACATAATTATTTATTCCATGATAAAGTAAAGTGGAATTAATACATGAAACTTTATATTCAATAAATAAATGTGAATAAAGGTGAATACCCTTGATGGAGAAATGGGAATGGTATTCACTACACAAAGGCATTGGCTTAGAAAATTGGTGCAACTTCGACAGCGTGACAACGTGACATAAGAATTCATAAAAATGGTTGATGATAGAGAAAGGGGTGTCTCATAATATTTACATGAAATGGAAAGTAATGGGGTCATATAGATACATCTTTAAAAAAATTTAATGGAATTTAGATTCTTGATACAAAAGTATTTCTTGAATGTAAATGAAGAGAGAGAAGTTCCTTTCAGAATTTCGGCATAGTAATGGGTGTACATGGGAGGAATTTAATGAGAGATAAAGGGGTCTCCCATAATTCAAACAATAATAGGGAAGTATGGGGGAGGTGAGAAATAATACCCCAACATTTATAATTGAAATTAAAAGGGTATAACAATATTAAGAAAATTGGACAAAAAAGTGAAAGGAAGAAAAACCCTTACATGGAAGTGTGCTTCCAAGGCTTGAGAGAGGCTTGAGAGAGGCTTCTTTGGAGCTTACGGCACCTTGGGAGGATTCTAGAGAGAGTAGTGAAGAGTTTGGACAAACTCCAAAGTCTTTTAGTGAGAAGTAAGTGTAATCTTGGGTGGGTTTATATAGGAAAGGTGAGTGAATTCTTTATTATTTAGGTTTGGGACCCCTTAAACTAAACTAATCCAAATCACAAATCAGATCATTGTTTTTGCCCGTGGTTTGTGGAAAAGGGAAGAGGAAACAAATTTTTCATATGGCCAAAGTCCAATCTTCTTAAAATAATGGGGTTGCTTATGTGTAGGTAAGTCACACTCCCATGTAAAATAATTTAAAAAGGCAAGATGTTTAATAAGTCTTGAGGGGTCCATTAATGCTTTGAAAAGTAAGTCAAACAAACCCAAAATAACATTATTTTAATGTTAAAACATATATTGGCAAAACATAAAGCTTATAGTATTTTATTACATCATTATTTGGTCATTATGAGGTCATAAAACACATTATATATTTAAACGGTATTTAATTTTTACCCAAAAATTTGACTGTCTCAGAAAATTATAAAAAATTAACCGTTGGATAATTTTGAGATGATGATTCCAGAAATATCATTTATTTTATTTAAATAATTTTTAAAATATGTTAATTTTCACTTTTATAATAAAAAATGACATTTATCGAAAATTCACGGGTTTTGACAGAAATGGCATTCAATCCTTAATAAAAATTATAATTGCGTTCATAAAATTATATGATCATTTATATATAATAAAATTAATTTAATATTTATATTTATATTTAATTAAAATATTATTTAATTAAAAAATACCTTTATTTAATAAAATATATTTCTTAATTAAATAATAACTAAAAACACTACTTGTACTTTAAAAACTATTTACAATGTATCAATAATGACAAGAAAGTATATAAATTATTATATACAAAAATAATGTACATGAACATAGAACTATAGATTTGTTACATAGCCCCTTAAAACAGCCGCATAAGACCTAAGGGTAAGGTGTGCGATGGTGACATACTCTTGGGGTGGCTCAGATAACATTTCTCGTGTGGTAGTCACTATCAAATTCCACTTTTCCCGTAGACGGTCTCATTTGAGATTGACATGATGAACCTCAACTTGGGCTTGGTTAAGAGAGAAACCCAAAGACGCCACCTCTCTTCCGAGCTCCGAAAAATGGGATTCTTATCAAGAAATTATACTGGATGAGGTCATCACTTCTTTTGACTTAGTAAATTGAATTTGTTAAAGACCTATATTTATACTAATCACGTGATCACTATTCAATGGCTAGAAAAGCAACAGTCACAATTCTTAACATAAAACCAAAGAAGTTGACATTTTATATAAACATTTTACAAAAAGAGACATTTAATTAGATCAAGAGGGATTTCTATTAATGAAACTTTGGGTCATTAAAATATTCCCCCCTTAAGAAATTTTTCCATCGAAATTTCCTTTTCCCACACTAAAATAGATGTGGGTAACTCAGATTCATCATTTCATCCAATTCCCAAGTTGCTTCTTCAAACTTGTGGTTTTTCCACAACACCTTGACGAGGGGCATTGTCTTATTTCGTAGAAATTTTTCTCTATGATCTAAGATCTTCACTGGTTGCTCCATATATGAAAGATCGTCCTCCAACTATACCACCTCAGAAGAGAGTACATGTGAAGGGTCTGGTATGTACTTCCTTAATAGGGATACATGAAATACATCATGTACTTTGGCTATGGTAGGTGGAAGTTCTAATGGATAGTCCACAGCCCCGACACGATTAAGAATATCGAAGGGGTCGATGTACCTTGGACGTAAATTACCTTTATTTCCAAACCACATGACCTTATTCCACAGAGATTTGGGTAGAAAAACCATGTCTCCAACTTTAAACTCAAGGTCTCATCGACGATTATATGCATAACTCTTCTGTCGACTCTAGGCTGCCTTGATATTCTGCTGATTTGTTTTCACCTTCTCCACCATTTCCTTGACTATTTATGGTCCAAGAAGCTTATGTTCACCAACCTCATCCCAACACGTCGGTGTTCTGCACCTTTTCCCCTAAAGGGCTTCATATGGTGCCATTTAGATGCTCGAGTGGAAACTATTATTATAAGAGAACTCAACCAGAAGAAGATGTTGATCCCATCATCCTTTAAATTCCATTGAGCACGCTATCAACATGTCCTAAAGTGTTTGGATAGTCCGATCAGATTGGCCATCAGTTGGAGGATGATTGGCCATACTAAAGTTCAGTTCAATATCCAGAGCATGTTGAAGACTCTTCCAAAACATAGAGGTGAATCTTGGATCACGATCAGACACAATAGATAGTGGTACTCCATGAAGCCTTACCACTTCCCTGATATATATCTGTTCCAGTTCATCCAATGAGAAATATTTCCGAATATCAATGAAGTGTGCAGTCTTTGTAAGATGATCCACCACAACCCAGATTGCATTGTTTCCTTTGGATGTCCTCAGAAGTCCAGTGACAAAGTCCATGGTTATGTTCTCCCATTTCCATTCTGGTATGGGCAATGGTTGCATCATCCACTTAGACTTATACCTCTATGCCCTCAATTTCTAGCACACCAGGCACTTTGATGTATATACAAAGATATCCTTCTTCATATTATCCCACTAAATATTTTCTCGGAGATCTCGATACATCATTGTGCTCCCTGGGTGAATAGATAAATTTGAACTATGTGCATCATCCAAAAGTTCATTCTTCTGCTCCGGACATGACGAAACACGTAGTCTTTTCAAAAATCGAACAATTCCTTCTTCATTAACATTAAACTCCGAGTATTTCCCTTTTTCAATAGCTTCCACTTATTCTTGAATTCCCACATCATCCTTTTGAGCATCCTTTAACTTTTCCAAAAGAGATGGTTGAGCAATCATTTGTAAAAGGATTGATGTTGTTACCTTCTTTATGATTCCCATGTCCATTTTTATCAAGTCTAAGAAGATTGGATCCTTCTCAATTCTCATCATTGATAGAATCACTGGGTCCTTTCTACATAGGACATCTTCCACCTTTTTCGCTTTCCCATGGTGGTAATGTATTTAACATTCATAATCATTGATGAGCTCTATCCATCTTCTTTGGAACATATTAAGCTCTTTCTTTGTGAATATATATTTAAGACTCTTATGGTCAGTATATACGTCACATTTCTACCCATAGAGATAATGCCGCCAGATTTTCAAGGAAAAGATCACTGACGCCAACTCCAGATCATGTGTTGGATAGTTTTGCTCATTGATTTTCAACTGTCTTGAGGCATAGGATATCACTTTATTATTCTGCATCAGCACACAGCCTAATCCCTTCTTCGAACCATCACTGAATATCATAAAATGTTCCCCACTTGTGGGTAAAGTTAGCACGGGCACAGTGATAAGCCCCTATTCAAATCCTTGAATCTTTCTTCGCATTCATCACTCCAAGAAATCTTTACTCCCTTTCTAGTTAGAATGGTAAGAGGGTTGGAAAAGCATGAGAAATTTCTCACAAATCATCGATAATATCCAACTAATCCCAAGAAGCTACGGATATTTGTTATCGATGTTTACCTCAGCCATCCCTCAATTGCATATGTTTTGAAGGGATCCACAGATATCACAATGCTTGTGATGATATGGCCCAAGAATGAGACCTCCTTCAACCAAAACTCACACTTTCAGTACTTTTAATAGAGCTTCTCCTTGCGCAAAGTCTCTAGTACAGTTCTTAAATGCTCCTCATGATCCTCCTTGTTTTTTGAGTATATTAGAATATTATCTATAAATAATACCACAAATTTTTCAAGGTAATCTCTAAAGACTCTATTCATCAAGTCCATGATTATTGCTGGAGCATTAGCGAGTCCTAAAGGAATTACTATGAATTCATTGTGCCCGTATCTTGTAAGAAAAGCAGTCTTGGGGACATCTTCCTTCTTCACCCTTACTTGATAATATCCCGACCGCAAATCTACCTTGGAGAAGTATTGTGCTCTGTGAAGCTGATCGAACAAGTCCTCGATCCGTGTCAGAGGATACTTGTTCTTTATCGTGATTTTTTCAAGTTCACGATAATTGATGCAAAGCCGCATTGACCCATCCTTCTTATTGTTTAAGGGGACTGGTGCACCCCATGGTGAAGCACCTGGGCATATAAACCCTTTATCCAAATTCTCTTGTAGTTGTTTCTTCAGCTCTTCAAGCTCCATGAAATCCATTCTATATGGAGTCTTGGATATTGTTAGAGCCCCTGGTATAAGATAAATTAAGAATTCAACATCTCTTCTAGGAAGAAGACCATGCAGTTCCTCGGGAAATGCTTCAGCGAATTCCCTCACAATAGGAATTTCTTCATGGATGGTTTCTTCCTTGGACTCAATCATCTAAGAAAGATATGCATTCTCATAGGGTAGTAATATCCATGCTTGAGATGACGGAGCTAAATGAGATTCATCTTCCTCCTTACACTTGTAAGGAATCGGGGGTTGATTCTCCATATGGAGTGTGATTTCCCTTTCACGACAATTTATGTTGAATATATATAAGGAAAGCCAATCCATGCCAAGAATTGCATCAAATTCCACCAGAGGGAGTATGACGATGTTCGATGGGGAATTAAATCCACAGATTATAACAGGGGAGGACTTATATTCATGGGATGCAATGATTTATCCATTTTCCATACTCATCGACATCTTCACTTCCATGATTTTTGGTGGTTCTGGGATTGTTCTACTAAACTTTCGAGATATAAAATAATGTGTAGAACCTGAATCAAAAAGTATATTCGCTATTCTTGAATGAATAACTAGTGTGCCTATCACCACTTTGTTGTCGGGGTTCACTTCGGCATAAGTGATAGAAAAATCTCTTCCTTGCTTCCTTGGAGGTAGTTGGTTTCCACAAAAAACCGTTGGATTAGGGAACTACTTTGAAAAATGCCCCGTTTCATTGCAGTTGTAGCAATTAACAGCGCGTTGAGGTTCGAACGGAGCATTCCTCTACTCTGTCGCATCCGCGGGTCTTTCTTGCCGATAGTTAACAGCTAGGTGCTCTTCTCTTCCACACCTAAATCCTTTACTCATCCCCTTGAGGCAATTTCCAGGGTGCTTCTTTCCGTACTTCTGGAAAGTGGGGTGCTGGATCTTCTTAGCACCATTGGATTTATCCATCAGACTACCATCATTGAAGTCCACCTTACGCTTATTGTCCCCATGATACCCATGTGATTCCCTGATCTCCATTTCAACATTGAGGTCACATCAGACAATTTCCTCATAGCTGTCAAAGTCATAGATCGCTAATGCATTCCGTAGGCTAGGCTTCAGCCCACCAAAGAAGGGGTCGACCTTGAATTAATGGGGTAACGACAAAGCTAGAAGCGTATCGTGCAAGCCTTGTAAAGTTTGTCTCATACACTCCAACAGATTCTTCGTCTTTTTTCTTGAGGGAAAGGAAGTCCCTTTCCATCTTAAGCTGGAGGGTGCGCGGAAAATATGTATCGAAAAACATCTTCCATAAATCCTTCCATTCCAATGCCTCGATCTCCTCCTTAGGAATCATATTTTTTATCAACGTCCACCATTGATCAGCTTCACCCTCCATACAATAAGCCGCCAGGAGAACCTTCTCTTGTTCAGAACATTGAAGAATGGAGAAGATCTGTTTAATGGAGTTGATCCATTTTTCAACAATCGTGGGATCGGATGATCCACTAAAAGTAGGAGGCGTTTGTCTCATGAAACTCTCGATAGTGACTTTTTCCTTCTTACGGGGGGTTGGATGTTCCTCTTGACCTGTGTTTCTATTCAAATCTTGAGTTATCTAAGAGGGAAGTGTGACAAAGTTTTCGATTCCCGATCCCATTGGATTGGGCATCACATTAGTACAATCATCACACTAATCTTCACATCGTTTGTTAGCCCGAGCCCTCCTATTACCGGCCATTGGCTGGAATAAAAGGAAAGTTATGGGGTAACACATAAAGGGTAATCTAAAGACAATAGTTGATGACTTATAAATAAACTTTTATTTTCTTAACTCATGAGTCTATAGGCTTCATTCTTGGATTTTCATGATCTACTTTCTAACATATATTCTTAGGGGAATTTTTTTAATTCCTTTAATAAGGGTTCATACTAAGCTTGTGAATTTATCAAAACATATCCTCTGGGAGTGTCGTAACCAAGAGAGCAGCAAGTCCCGTTTTCGTGCACCAGTTCCTGTTCTAGTCTAGCTCAAAGCGGTGTTTTCGGGTTTTACCCCTACGATACATCTGTGCCAGAGCCGCCTCTACCTGCTCGTATCCAGATAGGGTTGTATTTTCATGATAAGCCACTCACTCATTACTTATAAAAACATAGGGATGTTTTTATTATACTTATTCTTATCTCTAGGTCTTTGTTGGGGTTTTCTAATCCTAATCTAAATAATAACTAATCCTATCGTCTGATACCAACTATGACAACCCTGCTTTTATTACAAACTTAAACATGATTTATTACATAAACTATGCACTTGATACAACATGTAAGATTGAAAGTTATAGTGTCTTTGGTTCTTAGGATCATTACATAAAAACTTAAAACATGAAATACAACATCTTTATTGAAAACTTCCTTTACATAACCACTACATTCCCTCGTACTTAGCATTGCATGGGATAACCTGAGGACGTGCATAAGGAAAGGGTGAGCTATAAATATTAATAAGGGAATAAACATGGAATACATGAGGAGTTCAATAAATGTTAGACAATAGGCATATCAATAGAGAACAAGAGAAACATAAACATAAAGGCATGATATAGCATGATAATCATAACATGTAAATGTGGAAACAACACTTAACAAAGAATTAGCATGAGCCAAGGCTCATTGCACATGGAGCATGAGTAAATTATCATTGAACATGAAGCACGAGTAAAACCTCGTTTCACTTCAATTAGAATGATTCAAAACTCATTTCACATGACGTATCATGATACTATACTTTACCCAATGCATTGGACCACTATTAGGGAGCACCCTTCTTAATCATTTCTTTTCATGCATAAGTGTGCCACATGGATCATAAAACATGGATTCATTAAACATAATAATTTATTCCAAAATAAAGGAATTTTTAATTAATACATGAAACTTTATAAACAATAATAAAATGTGCATAAAGGTGAATACCCTTGATGGAGAAATGGGCATGGAATTCACTACACAAAGGCATTGGCTTAGAAAATCGGTGCAACTTCGGCAGCGTCACGGCGTGACATAAGAATTAATAAAAATGGCTGATGAGAGAGAAAGGGGTGTCTCATAATATTTAAATGAAATGGACAGTAATGGGGTCATATATATACATGTGAAAACAATTGTAATGGAATTTAGATTCGTGATACAAAAGTATTTCTTGAAAGTAAATGAAGAGAGAGAAGTTCCTTTCGGAATTTCAACATAGTAACAGCTGTACATGAGAGGCATTTAACGAGAGATAAAGGGGTCTCCCATCATTAAAAAAATTAAAGGGAAGTATGGGGGAGGTGAGAAACCATACCCCAACATTTATAATTGAAATTAAAAGGGTATAACAATATTAAGAAAATTGGACAAAAAATGTGAAAGGAAGAAAAACCCTTACTTGGAAGTGTGCTTCCAAGGCTTGAGAGAGGCTTGAGAGAGGCTTCTTGGGTGATTGGGTCACCTTGGGAGGATTATAGAGAGGGTAGGACAGAGTTTGGATGAACTCCAAAGGCTTTGAGTGAGGAGGAAGTGTGAGCTTTGGTGGGTTTATATAGGAAAGGTGAGTGAATTCTTTATTATTTAGGTTTGGGACCCCTTACACTAAACTAAACCAAACCACAAATCAGATCATGGTTTTTCCCATTGTTTTTGGAAAAGGGAAGAGGAAAACAAATTTCATAAGGCCAAAGTCTGAACTTCTTAAAATAATGGGCTTGCTTATGTGGAGGTGAGTCACACTCCCATGGAAAATAATTTAAAAAGACAAGATGTTTAATAAGTCTTGAGGGGTCCATTAATGCTTTGAAAAGTAAGTCAAAAAACCAAAAATCACATTATTTTAATGTTAAAACATATATTGTTCGAACATAAAGCTTATAGTATTTTATTACATCAATATTGGGTCATTATGATGTCATAAAACACATTATATATTTAAACGGTATTTAATTTTTACCCAAAAATTTGACTGTCTCAGAAAATTATGAAAAATTCACTGTTAGATAATTTTGACATCCTCATTCCATAAATATCATTTATTTTATTTAAATAATTTTCTAAATATGTTAATTTTAACTTATAAAATAAAAACCTTCATTTATCGAAATTTCACGGGTTTTGACAGAAATGGCTTTCAGACCTTAATAAAAATTATAATTTCATTCATAAAATTATACGATCATTTATATATAATACAATTAACTTAATATTAATAATAATATTTTATTAAAATATTATTTAATTCAAAAATCCCTTAATTTAATAAAATATATTTCTTAATTAAATAATAACTAAAAACACTACTTGTACTTTAAAAACTATTTACAATGTATCAATAATTACAAGAAAGTATATTCATTATTATATACAAAAATAATGTACATGAACATAGTACTAGAGATTTGTAACATAACCCCTTAAAACAGCCTCATAAGACCTAAGGGTAAGGTGTGCGATGGTGATAGACTCTTGGGGTGGCTCAGATAACATTGCTCGAGTGGTAATCTCTTTCAACTTCTACTTTCCCCGTAGACGGTCTCGTTCAAGCTTGATATTATGAATCTCAGCTTGGGCTTGGTCAAGAGAAAATCCCAAAGAAACCACCTATTTTCCAAGCTCTGAAAAATGGTCTTCGTATGGAGCAATTCTACTGGATGAGGCCATCGCTTACTTTGTCTAAGAAAATTGGATTTTTTAAAGCCCTATATTTATACTAATCATTTGATCACTGTTCAACGGCTATAAAAGCAACGGTCACAATTGTTAATATAAAACCAATAAAGTTGAAATTTTATATAAACATTTTACATAAAGATACATTTAATTAGATCAAGAGGGATTTCCGTTAATGAAACTTTGGGTCGTTACATTAAACAAATTCATTGACCCACTTTGAGTTGTTTGGGGAATGGACAGATTTTGTCAAGGAGGAGTTACTTAATTTAATAGATTTTGATTATCCTGTATTATATAGTATATCTTACTCTTATAGGAGCATTCTTTTTATTTTCTAACCAACTTCCATAATCCTCAAAGTCATTAAAACATTATTTCCAAATCCCTCATGATATATTTTTTATTTTTCTTTATATAGTAGTGATATTAAAAATAATGAAAGATTATGGTTAAGATCACCTATTCAGGGTATGTACAAAACTCCAACAACATTTTACCATGGGTGATGAGAGAAAATTAATTATGAGGTAAAATTAAAAAATGGGTATACTGTTTATGGAAGAGTTATGAAAATGTCATTTAAGGAAGAAAGAAACTAAATATAGAACTTGACAATGAAGAAGATTTTATGAATATTTTCAAAAATAGTATTTACTTCATCGTGAAAGGAGTACACGAAGTGTATTACTCGTTCAGTACATCCCCGAGGACCAAAGGACAACCCTTGACTAATTAAATGGAATGAATACAATTCATGATGTGTAAACACATTACAAATAATGAGATCTAAAAAATCAGTCATCGTATTGAAATTTTATGATGTGAATCATATACATGACATGTCTAATTTACACAATGTGAAATTTTGTTATCTCTTCCCATCAAAGATATAGCCCAAGGATCCTGCATGATTTGTGAATTCTCATAAAAGAACATAGATCTGTAATACATGGTGTGAAAACCACTTACACAATTTCTACATGTTGAGATGGAAGACATTTAAATCCATTGCACTATGTGAATATTTTATACATCATATACTTATCGGTACTAAATATATTTTATTTCCCTCACCACCTACAAATATTTCGAAGGCCTAGATTATTTTCGTATATTATTCATCTTTTTTATTCCTTTTTTCCTTCCAATTTGTATCTAAATATTTCCTTTATTATTTCATGCACTCGTTTATTTACACATTGGATTCAAATACCCATTTTTATTCTTGTTTTTTGACATTCCAATTTCAACCCCAATTGGTGTGGGACATTAATTTCAACTATTTTCTTCATTTTTTATTTCTTTAAGTTAGTTTCTAGTTTTATTTAAATTGTTTAAATTGTGGATTTATTTATTTGGAATCATTTAATAATTATGTAATGTATGTTATATATTTACCTACTTTCCTTAAACGTCATCATGTGTGTCTAATCAACCTCGGTTTATGTGTAGAGATTAACTGTTATTTAAACTTAATGAATATCTAAAATTGAAATTGGGTTCCCTTATGGCTAGTTACCATGTTCATAACAATTTTCAATCTCATTTTATTTCACATACAATGACCATTGAAGGTGTTATCAAAAGACAATGACCTATTTGGATTTGATAATTCTAGGACCAATATCCTATTGTTGGTCGGAGTAGTTCACTCAGGAGGGGAGGGGAGAATTGAGTAACTATAAAAAGTTTTGTTAAAAGAATATTATTTTCAAAAGAAACAGTTTCCCCAAAAATAGATACATCCCAGTTAATCATGGTTATATAATTATAAGAGTAGGAATTTTTAAACAGCTTCTTAGAAGATTAGTTAATTTTCAGTAATCTTAATTTGTATAATTAATATTACTTTTGATGTTATCCTACTAAGGTAAACTAGTTATAACTTCTTTCGAAGACTAACTATCAAAGTGAAATTAGTTATTTCTGGATTATCCAATAAAATAGTAAAACATAGAAGACTAAATTTAAACAGCACAGTAGATATGAAACAAGTGGTTTAGTCTCAAGCTGAGACCTAATCCACTCCACTTGGTGATCACCTAACAACAAGTAGTTTACATAAATAAACATTGATCCACACCCTGGACTGGGGTTAACAATAGTAAATAGACTGTCCAGGTCACACAGGGACCTCTTCTATAGTTGTCATGGGTAAAAAAAGTATAAAGAGTTTGGTGTGAGGATTTCAGTATCCTCCAGTTCATCTCAGGAGTCTGTGTTTGTCAAAACAGATAGGGGCACACACTGCTCAAAAGGTAAATAAATAGATGATCACAGTAGATAAAGAATATAAATATAAGTTTAGAATGCTCTGTGTGATGTCAATGCAGCTCTGGGCTTATTTGGATTGAAGCAGATGATGCTTTGATTCCTTATTTGGTAGTTGTGTGAAAAACAGAGTGTCGTGATTCGGCTTTTGTTCTTCACAAGTTTTGATAATGCAAAGATGTGCTTTGGATTCCAGTGTGCTTCGTATGTTCTTCTACAGAGTCAGATTACATGCATGCAACAATTCTTCCTTTAGAAAATCTTGTAATATGTTCTTCACATTCATGCTCACAAATTTTTTTTCGTTAAGTATTGCTCTCTATTGTTGTTGGTCACACTTCGTTCTTTATCTTAAAATTCATGAGTTTTAGCCAACAGGTTAAATTGGTTCGGTACCTCGTACCTCGTACTAGGTATACAAATAAACATTCATTATTTCATTGCATTAAGGGCATAAAATATGACCGTTAGAAATTAAATTGAAATACGACAAAACAGTTTAAGAAATGGTGTCACAGTATGTTATGAAAATAGTGTCTCCTTCACACGGTGTCTAGACTGATCACGGTTTCTGAGTGTCACGGTGTCGTTCTTCATGGTGTCTTTCTTCACGGTGTCTTTTTTATGGTGTCTTGCTTCATGGTGTTTGGCTTACGGGGTCTTGCTTACGGTGTCTTGTTTATGGTGTCTTGTTTACAGTGTCTGGATTATGGTGTATGGATTACGGTGTCTGGCATACGGTGTCTGGTTTCACGATGTCTAGTTTACAATGTCTAGATTCACAGTGTCTGGCTTCATGGTGTCTATCTTTACAGTTTCTGGTTTCACGGTGTCTGGCTTATGGTGTCTGGCTTCACGGTGTCTTTCTTAAACAAATAACTGTATTCAGACATAAACAGTGATATGCATGAAATGGATTGAGCTTAACCATTATAAAGCATGAGATAACTTCAAACATAAATACACATGATTGGATATAATTTAGGACTTAACTTGGTAGAATAAGATTTGTGATCATTAAAACATTATTAATACATGAGGAGTCCAATAAGATCCCCCATTTTTATGATCACAAATCATGTACAATTAAAGTGTAAATTTGTTTCAACTATAAATAAAATAACATATAAAAATTTATACCCCTTTTTGGATTATCAAAAAGATAAAAGAATAGAGGGAAATCAGTACACATATCATTAAGAGTAAACATAGTTGAGTAAAAATTAAGGTGAAATACAAAAATAATGGCATCCCCATCAAAAATGTGTAAGCATTGGCCTTTTTCAGTGACCGGAATTCTATTTGCTTTTATCAGCAGTAGAAGAGGAATCCATAGGGGTAGTGGTAGATGTAGAAGAAGGCAGAGACGTGGTAGATAATGAGGGTAAAGTGAGTCCTTGAAAGACTGAGGGAGCCAAGTTAGGAGAAGTAGAAGTTCTAGGCAGTTGCTGATCAAAAATCATAGGTCTGATCTTATTGAGAGCTTGTCCAACAGACATGGTAGTTGGGGTTAAGGCAGAGGTGAAGGTAGGTAGCCTAGGTATGAGAGGAGCAGCCGCTGGAGCAACAATTGTTGTACTATAGACATGAAGATAAGGTCGCAAGAGTTTGACGAAGTCTGCAATAATCTCTCCACCATACTGCATGGATTTTTCAAAGTCATCTTTGTTTTCCATAAACTTTTCCAACAATCGAGTAAACTCGGTGAGCCTCTGGACTTGGGTTTTGAAATCTTGAGTCACAGGAGGAATTCACAGATTCTCTACAAGTTATTTTAAGTGGTTGGTCATATCAAACTAGGAGAAAATTCAGTTGAAATAGAAATCTACTTTCTTAAGAAATATCATGCTGGGCATCATTTGCAATATTGGAGTGAATTTGTACAAGGCGAAGCACTCTATCAGTGTTCTTGACAACGTCAGATAAAGAACCCACATGAAATCCACTGAAAGCATTCTGAGGCTCTTCTTTGAATATAGATCTGAGAAAAGTACTGTCCAAGTAAGGTGTAGAGGATTGACCACAGATATTAGAATCTTTGACGGCTATTGTCAGAGATTTGAGCTGATTTAGTACCTTTTGAAGAAAACCAATGTACTCATCAGTGATTTTATTAAGGTTCACTACAAGATCTCCCATATCCTTAAACATCTGTTTGTGCCTTTCCGCAACCTTTTCATAGAAGGATGAAAGATAAGGCTGAATCTGAGACACAACATCTCAAGGGATTTGAGAAACAGTGGGTTATAGAGGAGCAGAAACATGCTTGGATCTCGAATGCAGCTCTTTCTGCATGTCCTCAACCATGCTTCTCAGGGTTGTGACTTCATTACTAAGCATCTTATTTTCAACTCGTACTTCTTGAATATCATGGAGCATCTTAGGTTGGATTTTCTAGATAATTTTCTCCAAAAGTAGTGAGGCATCTCTCTCACTAAAATTTGTCACAGGACGAGGTTGGGAGTACATAAGTTTCTCAACACCAGATAAGAGAGTATCTCCAAATTCCTTTAAATCATCCTTAATGACAATGGATGATTTTTCAGGTAATGGATCAGGTGTAGTAATTGGTACAGGTTCGGGTTCCTTCTTAGGTGCAAAGTTTGTGATTGATTTCAACTGAAATAGGGAGGAAATATCATGCCTGGTTGCAGTAACCTACTGAGACTCAGTGACATCATAGAAATAAGGTAATTTAAACTAAAATTCTACAAGACATGACTCTGTTGGATGTGAGGTTTCATCAGACTCAAGATTTGGGGTTTTCTCCCCCTCAACAGGTGCTTCCTTCTTAGGACTGAGAGGCTTAGGAGCTGGGTCTAAATCCACAGACTCATCTCTAAGTTCCTCATTCATTCATTGTCTATCCAGTTGAAAGGCCATCTCCATCCTTTCTTTAGTAGAGGGTATGATTTCAAGAACAGATTGTTCCACAAGGAGTTCCTCTAGATTTGATTCTTGCATAACAGGGAGTTCTTCAAGATTTTCTTCTTGCACAACCGGGAGTTCTTCTACTGTAGGCGCTTCCATGACTTGCTTCTCAGATTCTATCACAACTGATTATTTTTCAGCCTCGTGTTGGATTTCCAGATTGACATCTTTTCTAGGGGTAGGAACTTCTTCTTCAAGAAAAACATGAGGAACAATAGTACTTTCCTCCTCAACAATAACTGCTTCCCTATGTGGTACTTCAGCCTCTTCTTCCTCTTCTTCTGAATACTCAAAAAGTTCAACTGGTTCCAAACCAGGATCAGAAATGTCTTTCATCCATGATGGATAATCCAAAGGATTAAACATCTCATAAACCTAATCATTGTCTTCCACCCATTTATTTTTCCAAGGATTCCAGTTTATCTTCATTCTCTTGATGATGGATTTAGAGAGACAGTACTCACAGTCCATAAGAACTTAATCATTAGGTCCAACCACACCTTTTTCAAAAATCATGGCTGATATCAGCTAAGAGTAGAACAGAGAAGTGGACTTGGATGTAACTTTGATCAACTCACACATATGGTGAATGATGTACCTTCATAGGTTGATCTTATGTCCGTTTTTCATAAGGTGAATGAAAAACACATATTGATATTTTAACACAGCAAAATCACCTTTTCATGGACTAACCAGATTTTGAACAAACATAAACAGAAGCCTTGTTTCTCCCCCTAGTTCTGCAGTGATGGCCATTTTCTTGGGTTCCATTTCCAGTTAGGGTTTTTAGATCATCTTCTAGATCAAAGAAATCAGTTGAAGGTGGAGGTCCTCTATGATAATCCTCAAATATAACTTCATGAGGTATCCTAAGGCATGCATCCCATAACCTCGAAGCGAAAGAGCATCTTTGGCCATTAACCCAGCTCCTCACAATATAACTTTCACCAGAATCAAAAGAGAACTATACGTACTGGTAGAACGAAGCCACTAACCTAGGATAGATGGATCTATTATCCCTTGAGAACCATTCTAACCATACTTGTTCTTTTAACACTTTGAAGAACAGAGATTTTCTATACAGAAGCCATTTGGGGCAGATTTCTTTCTCAGTAACAACACTACGATTTACCAGATTCGGATTTAAAGGTCCTTCGGGTGTCATCTTAGGTGTAATCTTCTTATTCTTCGGGTTGCGCTTCTCAGGTGTGGATGATGACGAATGTTTCATTCTTAGAATCCATTGAGGGTTCGAGAAAGAGAGAGAGGGGGTTGCAAGGTTGAAAGGGTTCGTAATGAGTGAACAGGAGAAGGCCCGAGTGAAGAACCGAGTGAAACTTTTTGTTTTATCATTTAGGAATGCCAAATGTCACAAAAATAAAAACGCGAGAAAGTAAAAGAGGTGAAATAATAATTACCATGATACGGGTTTAAAGAAAAATATAAATAATTTTCATGGTGAGACCGTGAGTGGTCGTTACAGTGAGACAGTGAGTGGTCATCATGGTGAGCCAGTGAGTGGCCGTCACGGTGAGACATTGAGTGGTCTTTTCAGTGCGTGTTACAGTGAGACAATAAATGGCAGAACGTATGTACAAAGTGATAACGGTGAGACCATAATCATAAGAGACAGTAACTGAGAAACCGTAATCATGAAACAATAAAGTATAACATAGTAAAATGTCAAACAGTAAGACAATGAAGATATCTATTTGAGATTTACCATGCCAAGATCAGGTATGATGTAGTCTATTTTCTCATAATTTAATGGTTTAGTGAATATATCAGTAAGTTGATATTCAGTACCAATGAATTCCAAGGTAATATCACCTTTTTGATAATGATCTCTCAAAAAGTGATGTCTTACACCAATATGTTTTGTCCTAGAATGTGAAACAATATTTTTTTTATATGTTAATTGCAGTTGTGTTGTCACAATTTATTGGTACATGTATGAATTTATATCCATAATCTTGTAATGTGTGTTTCATCCATAAAATTTGTACACAACAACTGCCTGCAGCTATGTATTCAGGTTTTGAAGTAGATAATGAAACATAATTTTGTTTCTTACTACACCAAGATACTAGTGACTTCCCTAAAAGGTGACATGTTCTGGATGTTCTCTTTCTATCCAACTTATAGCCACCAAAGTCAGCATCAGAATAACTAACTAGTTCAAATGATTGTCCATTAGGAATGAATAGTCCTATATTGGGTGTATGCTTGAGGTATTTGGAAATTATCTTTACCACATTTAAATGATATTCTTTACGGTTTTCTTCAAAACAATCACACATACACACAGTAAACATAATGTCTAGATGACTAGCAGTTAATTAGAGTAAACTTCCAATCATTTCTCTATAAGTGGTTTGATCAAAAGATTTTCAATCTTCATCAAGATCCAACTTACAGGTGGTACTCATGGGAGTGTCACTACTTTTAGTGATATCCAATCCAAAATGTTTTAGAAGATCTCTAGTATATTTACTTTCAGTTAAAACAATTCCATAATTATTTTTAATGATTTTAAATTCAAGAAAGAATTTTAGTTCACCCATTAAACTCATTTCAAATTTTTTTTGCATCATTTTAGAGAAATCAATACATAATGAATTTTTTAAATATCCAAAAATAATATCATTTACATAGATTTGAACAACTAAAACATCATTAGAAATTCATTTTATAAAGAGGGTAGGATCATCTATTCCGTTTGTAAAACCTTTGTAAATGAGAAAAGTAATCAATCTATCGTACCAAGATCTTGGAGCATGCTTTAAACCATATAAATCTTTTGATAATTTGAAAATATAATTGGGAAAATGAGGATCTGTAAATCAATGGGGTTGTTCAAAAAAGACATCCTCAACTATATACCCATTTATGAATGCACTCTTAACATCCATTTGATATAGTTTGAAATTCATATGTGCAGCATTGGCATGTAGGATTCTGATGGCTTTATGTCTGGTTACTGGAGTAATGGACTCCTCATAGTCAATTCCTTCTTCTTGACTATATCCTTGTGCAAATAATCTAGCCTTGTTCCTAACTATATTTCCAGCTTCATCTACCTTATTTTTAAACACCCATTTAGTGCCTATGATGAATGTGCCCTTGGGTCTTTCAACAACTTTCCAAACATTGTTTCTTTAAAATTGATTAAGTTCTTCTTGCATATCCATCACCCAAAATTCATCATTGATGGCATCATCAATGTTTTTAGGTTCATGTTGTGACAAGAAGGCTTGGCGTTCAACCTGATTTCTAAGAGAAGATCTAGTTTGTGTTCTTTTCTCTAAGTCTCCAACAACATCATCTAAGGGATGGTTTTTAAGGGTTCTAACCATTCCAGAAAAAGAGGGACTAGTGATTTCATGGTCATCAACAGATTCAGGTTCATTATGACTCGATGGTAGGGAATTTCCAGAATTGGAAGTTTTCACAGATTATTTCACAGAGAAATTTGAGGATTTTGAGTTGATGTTCAGATTTGATACATCATCCTCCAGATTTTCTAGGATGGTTCTAGGATCATGTGGATATATTTCATCAAACTTGATATAAACAGATTCTTCCACACATTTAGTTATATTATGGAATACTCTATAAACTTTACTTAAAATTGAATAACCTAGGAAAATTCCTTCATCACTTTTGGATGCAAATTTTTTAAGATTATCCTTAGCGTTGAGAATAAAGAATTTGCAACCAAAAACTCTAATGTAATTAACCTTAGGCTTCATATTCTTCCAGAGTTCATACGGGGTCTTTTTGAGAATTGGTCTAATCAAGACTCTATTGATTATGTAGCATGTCGTATTAACAGCATCAGCCCAAAATTAAATAGAGATGTAATATTCACTAAGAGTTGTTCTAGAAATTTCTTGCAGGGTTCTATTTCTTCTTTCTACAACACCATTTTTCTAAGGTGTTCTAGGGGCAGAGAAATTGTGACTATAACCATTTTGTAAGGAAAAGGATTCAAACTCTAGATTTTCAAACTGACAGCCATAATCACTTCTTAAAGATTTAATTTTAAGGCCACTAAGATTTTCTAAATACTTGGAATATTTAGTAAAATAAGAGCAGGATTCACTTTTGTTAGCCATGAAGAAGGTCCAGGTATATCTAGAGAAATCATCTACCAGAACATAAAAAATGTGCTTCCCATTTAATCTAGAAAATCTAGATGGTCCAAACAAATCCATGTGAACCAATTCAAGAGGTCGAGAAGTAGAAACATCTTTCTTTGTTTTAAAATAGATTTTGTATTGTTTTCCCTTTTGACAAGGATTGCATACTTTGTCATGTGGAAACTCAAGTTTGGGTAAGTTCTTAACTAGGCCTTTTCTAGTTAGAATTCTAAGGGAGTGAACATTACAGTGTCCTAGTCTCTTATGCCAAATCCAAGATTTTTTATGAAATACACTTAATCATGATGCATTTTGTGAATCTAAAGAATCTAAATTTACAGAATAAACATTTTCATTCCCTGATGCATAAAATACAAATTCATCTTTAGAATTAAAGACATTACATGCATCATTTTCAAATTTAACATGATATCCATCATCACATAATTGTGAGATACTATGAAGATTATATTTTAATCCATTAACAAACAGTACTTTAGAAATTAAAATCGAATCAGTGTTACCAATTTGTCCTAAGCCAATGATTTTCCCTTTGCAATTGTCACAAAATGTGACATGTCCTCCATCTACTTTTATGAGGTTCTTGAAGCATTAGTTGTCTCCTATCATGTGCCTTGAACATCCACTGTCCAAGTACCATAGATGTTTGCAAAATCACTTTAAGCAGCTTTCCTATAACAAGATCAAGCAAAGATAGATTTTGGTACACATACTTGTTTGGGTCGAGTAACATTAGTAATAAGTGCTTTAGGAACCCATATTTGTCTTATAGGTTTCCTATAAGCATTATGTAAAGTATTAGAAAAATAATATGTATTTGGTCCACAAAAACATGAAACAGTATAATATGTATCATGACTTGAGCTAGTTCAGTTGTGTCCCGAACTGGGAAAAAACTAAATGTCCTAGACCTTAAAACAAAATTACTTCTACCAAATTTTCTTTTACCAGTTTTATAACCACTTCCAGTATTGTATTTAAGGGCAATTTGTTTTCTTATCATTTGGCTAAGGGTATTTTTTCCATTAGAAAACTTTTCTAAGTCACTTTTTAATTGCTCATTAGACATTTTTAATTCATTGTTTTCTTTGAGCAGTTGAACATTTTTCACCTTTTCAGTAGTAAGTTCATATATAACATTTACAGTGAGAGCATTATATTTATTCAATGATTTATATTTATCTTTTAATTCATTGAATTTCTCTTCAATCATGTTATATTATTCAATCATTTCTTCATTAGTCATATTTTCATTGTCACTTTCATCTTCAGAATAGTATGAATTATGTACAGAAGAGTTCAGTGTTACCTCAGATGTGTTTGTCACAAAACACATATTGGATTTGTTATCTTGTTCGTCATGTGATGTCTCTGAGTCAGTTGAACTATCCTCAGAGGCACTCCAGGTTGCCTTCATTTCCTTTTTGTACTTCTTGTCCTTGTCCTCATATTTCTTATTACACTTGAGCATTAGACAGTTACCCTTTATATGTCCTTTTCTCTTACATTCATAGCATAAAATTTCATCAGTTTTGTAACTTCTTTTCCAGTCTTTTTTCTAGTTTCCTTTTAGATCATAATTTCCCTTGAAGTTAGTATTTTTGAAAAAAGTTATTCTTTTTGTAAAATCGTTTGAATCTTCTGTCCTATTGATCCATCTCCTCATCACTGTTTGGTGAAGATTTTTCAGTGGTGGAACTTTCTATAGAAGCTTCCAGTTTCCCTTTGCCTTTGTGCTTTGAGGAGGTGGTCTTGAATGCTACAGATTCCGCTTTGGTTCATCCTCCTCTTCTTTGATGAACTTTATCTCTTCCTCATACATCATCAGTTTCCCAATGAGTTCGTTTACAGGTAGCTTACTGATGTTGCACGATTCTCTAATAGAGACAGAGGTTCCCCTCCATCTATCAGGTAGATATATATGGATTCTCATGATCTTTTCTTTGGCAGCGACTTCTCTTCCAAGAGAAATCATTGTGTTTAAAATCTCATTGAACCTGAGATACATGTCCGAAATAGGCACAACAGGTTTCATTTTAAAATTATCATATTTTATAGTATAAGTATTATGTCTCATTTCCGTTACACTAGATGTGCCTTCATGTGAGATAGAAAAGTTATCCCAAATTTCATGGTAATTTTTACAAGCAGAAATCCTATTAAATTCCTTATATGTTAAGGAACAGTAAAAAACATTCATGGATTTGCAATTTTCAATGGAAGCAAGTTTGGTAGGTTCATCCCATGTAATTATAGCAATCACAGGAAGTTTGTATTCATCTATAATGGATGACCAAATTTCAAAACTCATACTCTCAATATGCATTTTCATTTTAATTTTCCATTGAGCATAGTTGGTTCGATTAACGAATGGTGGTCTATTGGTTACAACACCTTCCAATCTTTTATCCATACTAATGTATTACTTTAAAAGAGCCTGAAATTTAGAATTAACAGAAATTTACAGATCTTTAAAGTACAACTACAATCATAGTTGAGTAAGATTACACAGAGTCCCAGTAAAGAAACCTCTAATACCAAATGTTAGTCAGAGTAGTTTACTCAATAGGGGAGGGGTTAATTAAGTAACTATGTAAATTTCTGTTAAAATAATATTATTTTCAAAAGAAATAGTTTCCCCAAAAATAGATACATCCCAGTTAATCAAGGTAATACTGTTATAAGAGTTTTACTTTTTAAACAGCTTCATAGAAGATTGATTAATTCTCATTAATCTTAATTTGTATAATTAATATTACTTTTGAAGTTATCCTACTAAGGAAAAACAGTTATAACTTTTTTCCAAGACTAACTATCAATGTAACATAATTGATTTATGGATTATGCAATAAAGCAGTAAAACATAGAAGACTAAATTTAAACAGCACATCAGATATGAAACAAGTGGTTCAGTCTCAAGCCAGGACCTAATCCACTCCACTTGGTGATCACCTTCACCAAGAAGTTTATATAAATAAACTTTGATCCACACCCTAGATTGGGGTTAAAAATAGTACACAAATTGTCTAGGTCACACAGGGACCTCTTCCACAGTTTTCATGGGTAAACAAAAATAATAGCCAGGCCACACAAGGACCTCTTTCATAGTTGTCGTGGGTAAAAAAAACTATAAAGAGATTGGTGTGAGAATTTTAGTATCCTCCAGTTCAGCTCAGGAGTCAGTGTGTTTCAAAACAGAAAGGGGTACACACTGCTCAAAATGTAAATAAAAATATGATCACAGTAGAGAAAGAATATAAAGATAAGTTTATAATTCTCTATGTGATGTCAATGAAGCTATGAGATTCTTTGGATTGAAGCAGATGATGCTTTGAGTCATTCTTAGGAAGTTGTGTGAAAACAGAGTGTCACGATTCAGCTTGTGTTCTTCACATGTTTTGATAATGCAAAGATGTTCTCTAGATTCCAGGGTGCTTTGTATGTTCTTCAGTAGAGTCAGATTACATGGATGTGACAATTCTTCCTTTTGAAAATATTTTAAGATGTTCTTCATGGTCATGCTCATAGATTTGTTTTTCATTCAGTATCGCTCTCTATTATTGTTGGTTACACTTCACTCTTTATATTCGAAAGCATGAGTTTTAGCTGACATGTTCCATGTGTTCTGCACCTCGTACATCATAATATTTCTACAAAGAAACATTCATTATGTTAGTGCATTAAAGGCATCAAATATGATAATTAGAAATTAAATTGAAAGAAGACAAAATAGTTTAAGAAACGGTGTCACAATAAGTTATGAAAACGGTGTCTCCTTCACACAGTTTCTAGAATGATCACGGTGTCTAAGTGTCACGGTGTCTTATTCATGGTATCTTGCTTCATGGTTTCTTGTTTATGGTGTCTTGCTTCACGGTGTCTAGATTACAGTGTCTTTCTTATGATGTCTTGGTTACGGTATCTGGATTATGGTGTCTGGCTTACAGTGTCTGGCTTATGGTGTCTGGCTTATGGTGTCTTGCTTACGGTGTTTGGCTTCACGGTGTCTGGCTGACGGTGTCTGACTTCACGGTGTCTAGATTCACGGTGTCTAGATTCACGATGTCTGGCTTCACGATGTCTGGTTTCATGGTGTCTGGCTTCACTGTGTCTAGCTTATGGTGTCTGGCTTCACGGTGTCTTTCTTCGACAAATAACTCTATTCAGACTTAAACAGTGATATGCATGAAATGGAATGAGCTTAACCATTATAAATC
Source organism: Viscum album (assembly GCA_963277665.1). Classification (NCBI taxonomy): domain Eukaryota; kingdom Viridiplantae; phylum Streptophyta; class Magnoliopsida; order Santalales; family Viscaceae; genus Viscum; species Viscum album. Next base: position 367,261,996 of record OY728135.1, on the reverse strand, counting down.
ATAAGAGAACATGAAACATAAATACACATTATTGGATATAATTTAGGAGTTAACTATGTTGAATAAGATTTTTGATCATTAAAACATGATTAATACATGAGGATTCCAAGAAGTAATAGATGATTAATTCATGAAGGTGTTATCAAAAGACAATGAACTATTTGGATTTTATAATTCTATGACCAATATCCTATGATTCCTTTTTCCAAGAATCCAAACTTCCTAAACATATATTTTTATCTACTATGGACCAAGGAGTATTTTTTCACTTATGATGATTCAATTGGTTGGACCAAGAATAGTTGGTGTTTTCCCCACACTTCATCCTATTCCAAAAGTTTATACAAAGTTATATCTATGATTATCCTTTTCTTATACCCTGAAATTACCCCTGAACACATCAATTTAATTATGAATTAAATCCAAAAAATTTTATTTTAGTGAATGTGAACCAAAGAGGGTGTTGTTGGGGAATCCTACTCAAAAGGTTTTTTCAACTAGGTTTCTTGTCTGTAATCTATCTCTAAGGGTTCGACCCAAGACTACTGATTTCATACTCTTTAGTATCTAAGTGTATTTTCTGATATAAAATTCAAATTATATCATTCGTAAAGGGTTTAAAAATTTCTTCTAGGTGCATAATCTTTTTTATTTTTTGGTTTTAGATGAGTTGTCATTTTTTGTTTTATAATTTGGTATTGAATTTCAATATTTAAGTATGGATTTTAATGTATTTTTAGATATGTTTTGTGGTTAAAAATGTATTTTTTAATATGATTGTCATAAAATGGGTGTAAAAAAGTATTTTAGAACTTTAGGTAGCACTGAATAGCCATTGGTTGGTACCAGGTTCACAGTGAAGCCAAGGTGTGAAGGGGTTGTTTTGGATGGAACACTTGGTACCGAGTGGCCCTCTAATGGGTACCTAATGGACCCATGTCCAGATTATTTTAAAAATGGTATTTTATTCTTTCCCTAAAAAACTTTTATATCACCTTAATCACCCCCTCCAAATTTCATTAATTCCTGACATTTCTTATTCTATTTTCCCTCCTCTATCTTGCCTTTTATTTAATTATTCTTTGGTGGTCTAAGGGTTTTCCTCATACCAAATATAAGGTAATCATTCACTATTCTACCTCTTTCCTCTCTTCTTCCATTATCCTATGTTTCCTTTCATCTTGGGTAAGAATTTGATGTTGTGATTTCCCCAAAATATATTGAAACCACATCATAACATAAGGCTTCCTATTTTAATTCATAAATAAAGTGCATATGGGTTTATTGCTTTCTATTTTTCATTTACTTGATATGAGATTATTGAGGAGTGATTTTTTTACTAATTTGTTTATTCTAGTCTAAAATTTAAGATTATTTAGGTTTAATATCTTATATATTGAGGTTTTTATACTCTAGAGTTTATTTTTGGAGTTTTTCACCTAGTTTTTCTTAGGGGATTACTATTAATTGGTTATTATGGATGTTCACATGGGATATTTGGATTATAGATTTCAATTTTAAAAACTATTAGGTGTAGCTAGTTGTCTTTAAATCATTATTATAGATCATTGGAAATGTTAAATATCGTATATGGTTATGGAAGGTAGACTTAGTCCTTGAGGTGATTTTTTGCACTACACCAAAGACATGATTTCCACTTATTTCTCTAAATTAATAATAATGTATAAATTTTATTTTTAACGTTTTGAACAAATGATATTTTAGTATAATAGTTTAATAATTCTCGATGAGTTTCCACTTGACTATGTGTTGTTATTGTTTCACTCTTTCATCTTTCATAAGCCTTGTTATTTGGATTATGTAATGTTTATTATGTGTAAGCATGTTTTCATTCATATTGCAGTCTATAATGAATTATTATTTATCATGATTTTTTATAGATGATTCTTGGCCCATTGAATTTTTATATTTTTTGTTCTATAAGACCATTCTGAATATGTTATATAGACATTTTCTATTTATTATCATTTATAATACATGTGTAGTATACTTTTTGTTTCTTAAAAATACCTTTGTATAAGCATTATTCATACTTATGAATTATATTATAGTGGAACAAACATTATTATATTATAAAAATAGATACTTCCATATTCTAATGATATTTTATATTGTGAGATAATTTCATCACATAGTAATATGAATAAATTAATATCCATAGTCAATACATAGCCTTAAATTAATTGATTGCATCAATAACAAGGTAATGGATGGGTTGGATAATTTTTGCCTAAATCTTCCATGGTTCTTAAATGATGACATGTAGTGTGATAAACTAACTGGGATTGACTTATAAATTTAATTTTGTCTTAATTTCAAATAATAATATTTATTCAATAAAATCAATATTTTTATAAATATTTTAATTACAATATACTTTTATTCATAAAAATGTTTTTTCAAAAATTCATTTTTCAATATGTATGTATATATATTCATATTATTTAAAATAAACTTAATATACTTATCAGTTTTGTAATGGATTTTAAATTGTATAACCATTTTTTTTAAAAGGAACTCTCTTCTTAAAATGGTTAATTTTTTCTAATCGAAAAGTTTAATGAAGAAACCCAAAATTATGTAAATAAATTACTCTTTAATGGGTATATTCAATTCGATATTTAAGTCACCATAAAAAAATTAAATCTATAAGAATGAATTGGTTATAAACAACACCATACATTATAGCCTACTTCAGTTACAACTATTTTTTTCCTATTGTTATCCTTACCATGTCAAGTAACTTATTTGGATATGAATTAGTGAATATTAGAGTATTTTTCTATGCCATTCCTTACATTAATAGAGCTTATTACTAGGCCACTCTAAAGGAGTTGTTATTCCATAATTATTGACAAGTTAGGCTATTTTTCAGGTATGTGTTTATATTAGATAGTATATTTTTCATGGATTACTCATTTTTATGTCATGATTATATATAAAATTAAAATATGTTATATAGATATTATATTAAATGTAACATATTTATGTTTTCTTATCTATATTTGTATTTATTATATTTGTTTCCATATTTTATAATGATATATTGAATGTGGAGATTGATTTTATATGTATATGAGCATGCTAGAAGAGTTTTATAGTTATTGTATAAATTATAAAAAAATATAAATTTTGATGGAGATTTTATTAATGTTATGGGATTTAAATTCCCTAGCTATTTTATATAAAAAATGAGGGGATGAAATATCACACTAACTCTAGTATACCCATTTCCCTTATTCTTGATGGTGAAGGCTACAAGATTTCTCCATATATGTATAAACTATTCCCTTTTCTCCCTATGATGGGTCACTAGGACCTTTATTTGGTTAAACACACACACATAGATATAAATAGATATATCTTTGTGTGTGTGTGTGTATATCTTCATGACTCGACCCACCGTGACCCCACCTAGTTTGGTAATAAACCGAGTGTGACACCCCCAAACCCTCTTCCTATAGGATAGGGGATGGTGACATGCATAAAGTATTCATATAACTAAAATTATAGATCTTATCCTAATGTACCCATATGCATGAGCATTACTAGCACCATGCAGTAGTGCATATATATAAATAAAGAATAAAATATCAATGATCTAATCAATGATTGTAACAATATCTAGGAAATATATCAATTTTTAATAGAGTAAAAATGATATGAAATTTTCAAAACACATTCCCAACTAGAAATTAGGTCCCAACCAAGGAAAATTAGAAAAATGAAACAATTGAAGAGATCCCAACACACAATTGCCAAATTTTTCCATAAAAAACGACCAAAAAATCTAGCCACTGTACATGGTCAACGCCTCTAGGTACTGCAAATATATATTGATACCAAGTCAACCAGGGTCACAAATGATCTTCCTATCATCTACATAATACAAGAAACAGTTAGAAATTTCCCATGTGGGAGTGAGTATAAACATATGTAATAGGATACCTTGAAACCCAATAAGGGGAATAAATAGAAATAAACATCAGTGTGACCCAAAAAGTAAGAGGGTAAGTAAAACCCAATCAAAAGATATGTGCATAAAGTTACAAAATAAAAGTGAAAAGGTGGATCTCTATCTCCATATCCATCTAATAATGAAGAGTTCGCTAATAGCTCTAAAAGTCTCATCTCTAATTCCCATCACCACACAAAATCTCACATGAATCGGGGTGCATGACCATTACCTCACCACAATGCTCCAAAGTTGAGGGAGAAAAAACTCCATTATAGGACATTCTCCCCGTTATTGCACAAATATATAGAAGTGCCACTGAATAAATAGAGGACTCTATCCCTCTCTAGTGTGGGGAGTAAAAACTCTACTAGTATAAAGAGTATGGGGGAACCACACCCCAATTCGATAGGGAAGTACTAAACTTGACATCTCTCTAATGATCTAGCTCAATCACTAACATTGGATAAGCATCACTAGAAGAAGCATCTTACTTTTAATGACTCATGTTGTACCAATGATTTCAAAATGAAGGCCACCATCACATTACATAAAAAAATACTCAAGATATTCTACATTCTAGGATAAATATGAGTTGTGAAGAAGGATATACACGCGGTACAAGTTCTTGGGAGGATGTAAAAAGTGGTTACATATGATCACATATTGTGTGACCTCACCTGAATACCTAGAAATTCAAACTCCTGAACATGGATTGTCTAGGAATGCACCTCTACAAGACATATACATGGGGTCACATATTGTATACCTACACATAGGGTCTTTCGAATGTGCTATCGGCATATGTCTCATCTTGATGAGCACCTATACAAGGCATGTACCAAGAGGTACATAACATGTCTGACCACCTGTGGTATTGGGTGTGTTCTCCCATTACATGACATGGCCACCTAGGTATGGTCATAGGGAGTGTGGACCTGGACACATGGAATGTGATCCTTAACTCAGTCTAACCCTAAACAACCTATAAAACCAAAACAAAATGGAATGGGTTCCTTTGGGATACAAGAAATGTAGTCGAATATTTCATATATAGTGAAACATTTCCTCATGTGGTTTCTAAATCCACAATTTCCACTACCTTACTCATTGGTTGAACCACTAGAATCCCCTAAAAATGAAGGGGAAAGCCTATGATAATTGATTCCTAGACTTCAAAGGCTATAAATAAAAACATTGAATACCTAATTAGTACTTTATTACACGATCCACCACCGTTACAGGGTCTTGATCCCAAAATCCATCACCCAAAATAGAAAAAACTCCTTCATCCATCTACAATACATTGTTCCATAGGTATTACATGCATCATCCAAGAATTTGTTCTGGTTAAATTGTGCTCGATTTTGACCTGGTAATATTGAATCACAACCCCATGGGCCAACAATGACAGATGATTTGGATAAAAGGACAATAATGCAGTGGGAAAAATATTTGGTTTTTCCCATCCCAGCCAATAATACATATAGTGGAATCATGGGAGAATTCATGTGCACGGAATATATAAGAAAACTATTTCAAGAATTCTATCTAAAATTTGGGCACATAAGAAGTACTTGAATCACAGATAAATGATAAGTAGATAAGAAATCCATTCTCATAAATAACTAAAATTTGAGGAAATCCATAAAATAATATACCCTACATCACGAAGGGATTTATCATTAGGGAAAACCATTTATGCTAGGGATGAAGGTGATGATTATAGTATGATCATCATCCATCACCTAATTCTCCTGGATCATTATTTTTTATCCACATTATACATTTTTCATTACCAACGATACTCTTCACATCATCCTCTTTAATCTCCCAGGGCTATGTAGACAATCATGGAGATCTTCTTTAATAGTTATAAGGAGGTATTATTTTTTATCATTAAATAAATTAAATTAATTAATTATTTAGTTACATAACACACCCACCAATGGTCATATTCATTTTAATTCATGACACTAACCAACTTTATATCACACTTAGGGTAAATCCCACAATCCAAAAATAATGGAATCCAAGGATTTCCCATCATTGGTCCCAATAAATGGTAAACTCGTTTATTATAAAAATATGTGCATTCTTTCTTTAATTTATATTAAAATGTTTACTATAATAATTCTAGAGTATGGTGACACCCAAAACAATTCCAACACTTAAGAAAAAACCAATGTAACATTTATAAATATTAAAAGGATAAATATATGAAAACTAAATTCATTACACTCACCCCTTCATTACGAATTTTCACCAAAAAAAGAACAATATACAAAAAAAGGTGGGGGTATTGAGCCTTCATATATATCTCATTATCCCATGAGCTCTCTTGCACAATCTCATGCCACCAATGAACTCACAAAAGGGATAGTTCATCCGCACAAGATCCTCTCCTACCAATTCTTGATTTACACTAGGTACTCTGATAAGATGACTCTATACTCAATGTCTAACTTTCCTTATTCAATAATGTGTGATGAGTCATTCATGTACTTCATAGGCTGTGAAACATGGAAGAATTATTACACATTTTCAAACTGTGGAGGGTATGGTAAAGCGGTGCACAACATCACCAACCCTACTTATGATCTAGAACAACCTGATGAACCTCATGTATAGATAACTTCCTCATCCAAAGATATGTAATCCTCCTACTGGGAAGAATCTAAGGAAAAAAATCATCAATAGTTTAACTCCAAATTTTTATAATGTTGTTTCACATAATATGTTTTCCCAACTATGGTCTATCCTCAATTGCTCACATATCACTTAAACCTTCTAAGTCATTACCTACACCAACTCTATCCCAATAAGAGATGTCCCTCTAATGTTAGTCCAATATAAGGGTGTCATGTAGGGCCTCTCATGAAAGTATTTTAAATATTACACGATGATAGTATATCGATAGTTATTATTGTAAGAAAACCCCATTAAGGGAAAGTTATCTGCTCACCTCTGACCAAAGTCCAACACATAGGATCTTTATATATCATCTAAAACATGGATAATCCTCTCAGTCTTACCATCTATCTAGTGGTGAAATATGGTGCTCATTCATAACTAGGTCCCTAAATCCTCATGAAAACCTCTCCAGAACCATGATGTAAACCAAGGATCATGGTCCAAGATGGTCATCATAGGAACCCCTTGTATCTGGATGATCTCATGCACATACAACCACCCAAAACTCTTAACCAAACTTTTCTCCCTAAAAATAAGAAAGTGTGTAGTTGGTTAAAAAGTTAACAGATAGTATCATAAAATATTTATTTATATGGAATTACCATCACAAAATTCATTAATGTGTCTTCCGACTTCAATTAGAGGTCCCAAGAGGTTGAGTTAAACCTGCTAGAACCAGATGTTCAGCCTTTGCCTCCGACCATGTGAGGAATTGAAAAACAAACTATTAAATTATTTTCCTCATTCTAGCCAACCAAATCTACCATCGATGGTCCTTGTATATCCTTTCCACACATGGATTTATAGTCAATGGGGATGTATGAATCTCTCTCAAAAAATACTCATACAATGTTACCAAAACCACTATTTTTCCTTAGAAAAGGATGATGTGCTACCCTCCATTAGAAAATCCATCATGTGCATCTCGTTAGGATATCTGGTCGTGAAAAACATCATAGAAAACCTCTCCCAACTTATAATTTCTTATAAACTGATGATGTGTTGGAGTCACCACCATAAAATGTACGTAAGATACACACCTCTCCTTCACTAGGGTCTGCTACAATGATTCCAACTACTCTGAATCCACTTCCACTAAGAGAGAATGATATTTCTTATTAAGGGAATATACCCCCATATTTTCTTTCCTTGTAATGTAGACAATCTCCAAGTCATATTACTTTACGAAATACCACCAATAACTCTATCTTGGGTAGAGATATGTCTGATTAAAGAGGTACCTAAGGCTCTGGTGGTATAAATAAAAAATAAAATGCTCACCCATAAGAATGTTCCTCTATATATTCAAGATGAAGAATACCGCTACCAACTCCATGTCATGGGTTCTGTAATTATGCTCATGGAGTCTCAACTTCCTAAAACCATAAGTGATCATAGACTTCCTCTACATCAAATCCAACATGACCCCAACATGATAAGCCAAAAAAAGAACCATGTACACGATCCCCTCTGTTGGTACTCTCAACAAAGTTTCATTATTCAACATCTCCCTCAACATCTAAATGGAACTATGACACTACTCAATCTTGTAAAATGGATTCCCTTTATTGTTAAATGTATTAAAATGGTTTCAATACTAGAAAATTATTCCACCATAATATGATTATACAATTCTAAAATGAAAAAATCTCTACACCTCTGCAAATATCTTTAGTTATTAGAACGAAATTATATCATAAACCACACCAGATCCACAACTACTCCATACTTAGGGATGGCATTCCAAATACAGTGAATCTATCAAATCTAAAACTGACACTTCAACAGATTACCATATATTTATTTTTCCTAGATTAAATCTTCGATCATCATTAAATGCTCGGTATGCTCCTCATCAGTTGTATATTATATGAGTTTGTCATCGAAAAAGTAAACTATTTACCAATCTTTATATGTTTGGAAGGCCACGGTCATAAGTCCCATGAAATTATAGGGGCAACTAGTCACATTAAAATTCATCACTAAGAACTCATAGTGACCATAACGACATCCAAATTCAATCTTCACAATATCATCCTCATGAACCCTTAACTGATTGTAGTTGAACCTAAGATCAATCATTGAAAACCAACATTCCCCTTTTAACCAGTCAAAAAGGTTATGAATCCCAACAAGGGGTACATTTTCTTGATCATTAACTGATTCAGGTGAAGATAATCAATACAATTCTTTAATATCACATAGACCATTTTCATGAACAAAATTAGAGCCATCCAGGGGAACACATTAGGTCTAATAATACCTTTCTCTTAAAGGTCATCCAACAACACCCTAATCTTTCAAAGGCGGATAAGGGATATATGATATGCTATAGAAGATATTAGTGTGGTACAAGGGTGAAAATAAATGATGAAGTTAGTATATTATATCAAATTTTTCCCTAGAATAAATTTGGGAAATACAACCACATAATCCTCTACAATCATTAGAAGACGGATTTCGGAAGATCATGTTTCACCAAGGGATAAAATTACCAAATTATGGGTGATAGGTTGAAGCTTCCTACTTTTAACCCCACTCACTCAACCAAAATATCATTCTCACCCATGAAGGTGAATCTTTTCCCATCAGTATAAAGGCACCAGACTCTCATGGGGTGATAGTATTTCTGAGTGCGTATTATTTAAAATTAGTCCATACCTAGGATGAATTCATATAGTTTCATCACAATTACCCAAAGTTCCAATGAGAATCTATTTTTACTCGATATAAACTCACACTACTAGAAGATTTGTGATATAGAAGGAATGCTCATTGTAGGTACCCCTAGCCATAAATGATAGGGCAAAACTCAATTTGAAGCATTTAATCTCATGCAAGGGATATAGAGATAGTGGAATTAATCACACTAATGTATAAAATTGTTGAAGATAGAGTATAGAAGAAAAAAATAAAAGATAAAATTATATCATTAGCAACATGATCATATCCCATTAGAGCCTACAACTGATCGTTCCCACAGCCACCAGCCCTCTAAGACTAGTGGGGGCCACCTAGTGGTAGTGGCTGTAGTAGATTATAGTGTCTTCATCCAATAGTATCACCTCCATCTGTTGATCCACCAGCTCCTCAATCAACACCACCTCCCTGATGGCCTTCTAAACTATTACTCCAAGGTCCCTGGTCATGAAACATACTCAAATATAGAGGCCCATACACTACCTCTCCAATCTTCATATCAATTAAATTTAGGTAATCAGGATCTATAAGACTTCATCTATCACAAGCATAGCAGGGCCCTTCTCTGAGCTGACTAGACCCTTTTCCCAAAACCTATACTACTAAACCATGTGTCTGAGTATGGTCATGAGTATTCCTCCTATTATAGGACCCCAACAATTGACACCTACTAGCTATTGTAGATGAATAATCCCCATAATATGAACTACCATATCTTGCTATATCCCTCTTATTGAAAGATCTCTAAAACCATGTCCTACTTCAGCACTCCATCTTTAGTGGAGATGAGTAAGGATACCACACAATAATGGATATCATAATAAAGTCCATAATTAAACATATATTCCTATAATTATGAAACCCATACCATATTGAGAGGGTATCTTGTAGGGTTAGTAAACCATAAGGAATTCTTAGTAAATGACATGTCCCCTAATACATCTCCGGAACCTCCTACGTGCATTATCATCCTGACCTACTAGAGATATTGGCTTCTCAATATACAGTTAACCATCGTACTGGGCCACTAGAAGTTGATCCATGCATTTTTTGTTAGGTGGAATCACTACTTTATTCAATCCTAGAAGAAAAACCTCAGGAATAGGTCCCTGAAATGAGGAATCATCACACAACTGGTCATCTTCATGAATCTAAATAGGTATCTTAGATGGATTTCATTAAGAAGTCATCCCAAGAGTTGACATGGAGTACTATAGTTAGATGACCAAGTATTATGAGCTGACTCAAGAATGAAATGAAAGTATAAAAATACCAAATCCTATATAATTCATGTATCATTGGTTTCCTTACTAATGATGCCTTAGAATGTCATGTCAATAGATTGGTAGTTAGAGTCTTAGTGTATGGAAATGTTGGCCACCACATCATCACTTGTTTATTTGGCCTCTAGGTGAAACATGGGGTACTTAAACATTATTTTCCTATGTTATAAAACCAATCCTTAGAACAAGTCCAACTCCAAACACCAACCTCAAGAAAAACCACATATAATACCACTCTTTCATGAACTGACCCACCATGACCCCACCTGGGACAATAGTAAGCCAATAATGATGCCCTAATCCATCATCCAATAGGCTAGAGGATGGAAAAAACATCAAGTAGGAATATAACTGAAATGGGAGGCCTTATACTAAATTTTTTCTACACAAACACAAAACCATCTCTATATAATATTGTGAAGATATAATGAAAGACTGAAACATCAAGGGTGGAGTCAATTCAACTAAAAACCACAATGAAATACATCAAATTGAAATAGAGAAATATATATATATATATAGGTATAATTATATTCCCGATAATAAATGTGGTAAAAAACTAAAAAAACTAGGAAAAATGGAATATATGAAGATTTCCCTTCTCATAATCCCCAAATATATCCATTGAACACATCCATTGCCTATAGGTAATGCTAAAATCCATTGCTACATTTTTATTAAAGTCATTATTGATCTTCCAATAATGTACATAAGACATGAAATCTATAGCCATAGCCCATCCATGGGTGATTATATATATAAACAATATGATTCCTTGAAACACGTGAAGGGGAAGCAATAGAAATAAATACCCATTATACCCATAATTTAAGAGGGTTAGAAAAACCGAGTCAGAAGATATGATAATAATAAATCTCAAGATATGAGATAAAATGGATCTCAATCTCCACATCCATATAAGATTGAAGAGTCTTCATGTAACTCCAAACATAACATCCTTCATTCCCATCACCATGCACAAACTCACAAGAATCATAGTAGAGATACCGCACTTCACCACTACTTTCTATATTCGAGGGATCGCTAACTCTGGTAGAGGACCTGATCCCATTGAATCTCAAATACAATGTAGTATTACTCCATAGATTGAGGACCCACACCCTCTCTAGTGTGGGGGAGTACTAAATCCACCTATGTAAAGAGTATGGGGGACCCACTCCTTAGTTAGATAAGAGAGTTTCACCCCAGCTTCTCTTTGATGATCAACACCGATCAATATCATCTCCCAAGAATCACTTGATAAAATTTCCCACCCTAAACACCATTTTTCATATCTCAGATTACAATATAAAGTCATACATCATATTCATTGTGGAAAACTACTCAAGATAGGCTAATCACTGGCCAAAATTTGGTTCTAAAGTATGATATATACAAGGTAGAAGTTCCTAGGTTGAAGAACATGATGTTTACATGGGGTCACCTAGTGTGTGACCTCACCTAGACACTAGTTAATGTCCTCACCTAGATGTGTATTGGCTATCCATTTGGATCTACATGATGGGTAACTTAACTTAGGGTCATGGGTTTGTGCTATCGGCACTCAACTCAGCTTTCCAACCACATATACTTGATATGTCATTAGGGGTACACAACATGTATTGCTACACAGGGTATTTTGAAGGTTATACTAGAACAGGGATTGGCTATCTGAGTAGGGTCACATGTTTTGTGGGCCTGGCCAAAGGGAATGTGACCCTTTACTCTGTTGAAACCCAAGATTCTATGAAATCTCGTACTACATAGAATGTTTTCCTCTGGTATACATGGTGGGTAGTTAGATTTTTCTTGGGCAGAAAAACCTTTGATCACACGGATACCAAATATTTTGTCTTTTCACATTCCTCACCATTTGGACCACCTAAATTCACTAAAAATGAGGGCTAAATCCTTTGATCATCAATTCCCATCCTATGGTGGATGAAAATTGGAAGTCACATTATCCGATTGATAATCCTCCATGTTTTCTAACACATTTATAAGGGCCCTAGCCCCAAATTCATTACTTACCATCTTAAAAACCCCACCATAAATCCATAACAATCCTCAATACTTAGTCTACGCAATCATACTCCTTGAATTTTAGGGTTCTATCATGCTTGAATATGACCTAATAATGATGAATTACAACCCCATGGGCCAATGATGAAGAACTGGAAGAATGGTAAGGATAATAGCATATCGAAGAAGTAAGAAACATCATTGGCTGATGTGATCATATATAATCTAACATAATGTATAATGAATTGTGAATTCATGTGCATATAAGATATTTAAAAATAAGTTCAACAATTATATCTAAAATTTGGGATCATTTTAAGAACATAAATTATAGATAAATGAGACCCATATAAGAAGAAAATTAAAATCAATAAATCAAAGGTGTAGAAATCTATAAAATAAAAGTACCTACCAATTTAAGGGAAATATCATTTGTGATCGATGTGTCCACCGGTGATAAAGGTGATGATCTCACTATTTTCATCATCCGTCTCATGATTCTCCTTGATCATTGTCATCAATCCACATTCTTAGTTTGCTAATGCAAATAGGTCTCTCCTAATCCCCTGTCTAATATCTCATTCTTATAAAGATGACCCCTGAGATCTTTAATAATACAGAATATATAGGGATTGGAATAGGTTTTAGTTCATTAAATAGATAAAATATTTAATTAGCTTACACACTTTCCAATGTTCGTCCTAAACAAAACACCAAATTACGACCACATTTATGTTGTGCTTAGGGTAAACCTCACATTATAGAAAAAATAATTTTCTTCAATTTCCCATTTAATATCCTGATCAATGGGTAAACCATTCATTCTGAAAATATGTGCATGTGTGCTTTAAAATATATTAATATATTAATATATTAATTATGGGGTCTGGTGAGATGCAAACATAATCCCAACTCTGATGATAATTCAAATATATATATATATATATATAAATATTTAAAAGTTCAAAGTATAGAAACATGATATGCACATATATATGCATGTGTGTCTTCAACCACCTATTGAGGACTGAACCAATACTCGATTATTGAAACCAGGTCAAGGCATGAAGTTGGTATGAATATGTATAGAGCCTCCCAGTATAGGGAGTCATTTTTTATAACATTGTATTAAAATCCCTAATGGTTATTTATTTATTATAACCATTTTTTGGTCAATGACTATCAATAAAAATGTTTTATAATTTGCACATAAATGAGTGGATATATTCATTCATACACCATATTTATTCAATATCTTTTTGAGACACCAATGGTGGTTCCCTACTAAGTATTAATGTTCACTGACTTTATAGACACCTAAATAGGTATCATGTCAAAATTATTTGATTTCAAGTGTATTGATGATAAATGTTAGTGGAATAGTGTTCTTGACCAATCGATCTTTGATGTTATAATAGTTGGTTACGTAACTAGGTCTTTTTAGCCTTGGGGTTAGGTTTGGATGCACGATGTGTTTGGGAACATCACCAATAATTTTTTATTTATTTAATTTCAATATTGTTGTCTATTTTACTGAATTAATATCTATATTTACATTTGGAAATACATATTTTATTCATTCATACAGAGATGTTTTTATTTATCATTTAATGGAATCATGTTTCTATATGTTGTTAATTTTCATATCATGGGACATCCTACAAATGGATGAGTCATAAATATCCTTATGAAAAATCCATTTATAACCTATTATATAAAATATAATTTATAATCCATACACCAACATCAAACCAATACACTAAAAACTAATATCCAGCCCATGGGGATTAAGGAGCACCTTAAGGGATAGAAGTGGTCCATATTCGGCTAATATTTGGGTATCTAGGTCATAATTTTTACACAATTCTCCATTTGATGAATAAATTTTCTAATAAAATTATTAAAATTTAGGTTTAATCTTTTTTTATCCTAATCGAAAATTTTAACATCCATAATAAATAAAAAATATAATTTATTTGAGAGAAAAATGATGCCAAAGTGATTTAGTAGGAAAATTTTGATCATGGATCTATGATAAATAATAATTATAATCAATTAAAACCCCATGATATTATCATATTTTCAATAATATATTTTAATTTATGGGTGTTTAGAATCATGAATCGTTGTGGATAAAAAGTTACACCTCATTTTCTAATTTAGGTAAAGTGGTTTTAGAAAAAATTAATACTTAAGATAATAATCTGATTCATTAAATTTTGAAATAATATATATAAAGAATATAAAATTAACTCCTAAATGTTTTAAAAAATTTACTATGATTTTAAGTTATAAAAAAAATAATAAACAAAGAACACAATAGTTCAACTGAGAATGGGAAGAGAAAAAATATGGTCACTTGCATATATTTTCTTATAGAGGATCATAAAATGTCATTGGATAAAGGAATGAGTTTTTTGAATGCTGTCATGATTTCTATAATACATGTGAGGATAAGGTTGATATGATTCAAGTTAACATTCATTATTTTGAAATTAAATTTAAATTTATTTATTTTAATTAAATTGAACCAAAATATAATTTTTGAAATTTTAATATAACTAAATGATGTGAAACTGACATTCTAGGGTTAAAAACTTTTTTTAAGAGAAATAAAATAAAAACACCAATTCTGAAGACATTTTATAAATCAAAATGATCATTTTAAGATCAGTATAAAAAACAATAAATACCTTGATAATTTTCAAAGTCAAAAAATAATAAGGAGACCTTAATATTTTTTATCCGATCAAAACATTCCATCCATGAAAATTTTAAATTATTTTTTCTCAAATAGAGACTGCTAAAAATATATATGACATCAACAAGGGTCCTATTAATCTAAACCAAAGACTAAACCAAGATAATTCATTAAATATAAACAATCAACAAAATTGGGAAATCATAGGCCAAATATCAATAAACATTCATGATCAGAAAACTACCTTAAGAATCACATTATCAAGTAGGGATCATAGGGAAACAGTATACCAATGACTCATTACAGTAAGAGGTATCATATATCATTTCCACAACAATAAAAGATCTATAAACATTCCACATTAAGAACCACCCATAGGGGTACCTAACTGATGATAAAAAACACCTTATTTCTTTAACTCATAAGTTATTCATACATTTCCCAAGCTGTTGGATCCTACCTTCATAAGTTATTAAATGATGAAGGGAAGTTAAAATTACTCAATAAATTGTTAAATATGGTCACACCCCTAATAATCAAAGGTTAAATCTGGACATGACCATAGAAAATGGATATGTATCACACATAATCACAAACAAAAGGAGATAAATACAAAAATACTAGTTAAACCGACCCTAAAATTTACCCCATAACGTCCATAAATGAGATGAAATTACAAAAAAAATGACACAATAAATTTAATAAAAAGGTTCCAAGGTATCATCATTATTATAATAAAGAAAATTTGGATCTAATAAAAAACATCCCACTAAAATAGATATCAATATGTGGAATCATCCACCACGGGAAAAAACCAAGGGAAATGGAAATAAAATAAAAGGAATGACACCATATTCAAGATTGGAATGAGGAATAGAAAAATAATTATGTTAAAACGTCTCTCCTATAAAATATTATAGAATAAATAATATTTATATCATCTCTATAAAAAATATCTATCAAATAATAGGATAACCATTTCTATCCAATATTGACCACAAATCAGGGCCTACTAGGAACCACCAATTTCAATATCGACATGGCTAATATCATCTATTACCTCACCTGCATGCATGAATGGAATGGTATTATCACTTATTAGGATAGTGAATACCTTTTTAAGTAAACACGTGTTATTTTATTATATTTTTCAGTACTCACAAATACTCTTAGAAAACGTATCAGGATCTCACCCATTATGAAACTACTTCAAACCAACAATTTTTAATTTTAATGATATTCATAAGAGTGGTCCAAAACATAATGCCAAGATTTGTTGAAATGGAAAACATAAATTAATCGTTTTAAATACTTGTTCTTCTATGGGTGTTACAATATAACCCATTAAAGAGAAAAGACATCATTGTGTACCATACACCTCAAAACCAAGTATTACCACTATACTTCTAGAAGAATATTTATATGATACAATTTGAAATAATTAGGCTACACCATGTAGAATAGATTCCCTTTACATCTTATGTGACCCCTGGGTCATAGCCCATTATTTACCATAAATTTTATTTTGACAAGTGACATAACATCTAATGAACTAACCACAGGGCCATGTCAAAAATAAAATTTTATTTATCATATCTACTATTGTCCCCATTAATCTACACATGTTATTTTAGGGGGATCTCTCTATAATCAAAAGAAATATTTGAAAACATAATAGGATTTCATCAACCAAAAATATATGACAAGCTAAGTATTCTTAAGTATATAATTATTATATATGAAAACTCCTAAAAAAAGGTTCCACATATTAACCTAGGTAATTCTAGATGATTTTTAAATATATTTTTTAGTGGTCTAAAATCATTTATACTGGAAATGTATTCCTCCCTATTTTAGATTCTAACAATCTTATGATCATTAATGTTTACAAATATTTTAAAATCCCTAATGTTAATTACATATTAATAAAAATTGATAATTTAAATCATTTATTATAGTTTGCTTTGAAATTGTATTTTAAACCCATTATTATCTTCAAAACAAAATTCTAAGAGTTGTTTTCCTTGGATTTGACATGAGATCCATGAATCATATGTACTCTATAATTTATCTCATAAGGTAGTGGATATTATAAGGGTTTACGTATTTTAGAGGGTTTTATAAAATCTAAAACACAGTTGAAGAACATCTTGAAAAAAAATCAGGCACAAAACATTAGTAAATATTTTTAGTGAATTTTGAAATGAATAAAATGGAATACCGAGCTATGATAATATTATTTTTTTGAGTTCCACTTACTTCTCTAGAAAAATATCACATATTATCAATTTAAGGAATCTTTATTACAATGGAATTCATTGGTCAATAGAATCTCCTAAAATTTGGGTTAGGACTTACTTTTATTCACAATATACTTTATCTTTTTTTTGAAGGATTTAGATAATGGGATATAAGTATGATCAACATTTCAATGAGTTTAAATATGGGTAAAGATTCATATACCCAATTTAAGTTTCCTAAAAATCAAATTAACGTATATATAAATCCAATGAACTCAAAAATTTTGGATTATATTTATTTTAATTTCAAAAAACACTCTAAATAAATTCAGCATATTTAATCATTTTATGCATTCCTCAAAATGATTTTTTACCATATAAATAATAACATAAAACTTTCAGAATCATCAAAATTTTAATAATGTAATGAAAAGTATAATATTATAGAAAACGTAATAGAATACTAAAATAACCATCGTGGTATCACATAACAGGTATGTTCATGCACACCACCATGGCATAATGAAACTAATTATGTCTTGGTGGATTCCAAAATAAATTATGTAATGTTCGTAAACCGAAATGTATTGGTTAGGTCTGCTAATACATGATTCCAGAATTCTCCAAATTTTACTAAGGCCTCACAAATTTAGTGCACTATCACCTTATATAAAATTCATATCTTTGTAAGTACTCATATATGGGCCATGTTTCATACCTCAAAGGTGATACTCCTTAGTCATATGCTGATCTTAAAGTTAGATTATTGGTTTTCTGGGGTTTTTCTAAATGGAAACTAATTCCACTTGGAAAGGGTTATTTTCATATGCTATTTTCTGCATAAACTGATCTCAATTGTGTTTGGAAGATGGGAAACATTAATTTGAAGTCGGTTCTCTTAAGAATCTCTGAATGCGACTTTTCTTTTAACCCCAACTCTCATAAGAAGAACAGAACACAGGTTTGGGTTAGGTTCTTTGACCTCAATTGGGTTTTCTAGCAACCTCATATCCTAAATGATATCTTTGTTTGTATAGGAACTCCCCTTAAGATAGATAAGAAAACCATGAATGGGGATTTAGGCCTCTATGCTAGGGTGCGAATTGAAGTTAACCGTGAATCACAGCCCCCAAAATCTATCATCTTTATTGCCCAAGATTATAAAATAGTGATGAGGATTGAATATGAAAGACTTATTTCTTTTGGTGAACTCAGTAAACTGGTTGGACGTTCCATTCACCAGTGTAGGAGAGTGCACAATCAACCTCCACAAACCAACAATTCTGGATGGACCGAGGTAAGGAAAAATAGAAGAGAGAAATAGGGTGCCACTGACAAACCAGAAAGATCCAAGAAGAGGGAAGAAAAATGGATTGTTGAAGCCAATTCATTTGGCATACTTGATTTTGATAAAGTAAAGTATTGGGTTGATTTAGCTGAAGACCAAGATCTTAAATTGTTTACTCAAAACTTTAAGATGTATATTGAGAAGGATGTTATTAACATCTTCTCCCATCCCTTGGCCGATTTGGACCCTGTTTTCCCCCCTGATGGTCCTACTTTGGACTCATCATCACTCAATCATTTTGTCCCCAACAATGATATCAAAGATGTCCCAATCAGCTACACTCATATTGAAAATCCTTGTGCCTCTAATTCAGAGGAAAATAACAACTCTATCACACACAACTCCTCATCTAAAAACATATTGATGCACCCTCCAAACCCCTCTAATATCTATGAAACTCATTCATCATTGGACAGTGCTATGAAAAAAAAGACTACCGAGCCCATCTACATGGATGCTCTCTTTTCCTCACCAATTTGAAAGGACAAGAATCAGGTTTCTGCTGTGTCACACACTGCACAACCTGATTCCAAGCCTTCTAAAATCCCCGGACCTGCTATTCCCAATTCTGTCTCGGTACAGGTCCATGATTTTCATCCTACTGCCTACAGGGATTTTGCTTGCAAGCAGTCCACTTCTATTCCTCCTCTTCATTCTGTTTATTATGTGGAGCACTCCACACAACCGAATAACATGTTTTATAGAGCTGTAGAATCTTTTGTCCCCAATTCTACTTTTGTACAAGACCAGGGACTCCAGTATTCTACTCTCAATGCACCAGATAGCAATAATCACACTCCTACTCTTCTTATACAATCTGTTTCTAACATGCAGGGCAGAGATGCTGATGCTACTTTTCCCATGCACTTAACACTTCAGTTTAATCATGAGAATGCTGTGAAAGATCACTCATATGAAATTTCCACCAGGTCTAAGAACGCAACTTCTATAAAAAAGGGGGACAACCCCACCAAGAAACGGTCTAAATGAATACTCTGTTTTTTAATTTTCACGGAATTGATAATCTTGACACATTCAATGTACTTAAAATATTAACCAATACTCACACTCTAAACCTTATTGTTATTTCTGAACCTAAAATTAACTTTTCCTCGCACTCACATCAGGCCCCTCATGGATACTATTTCCTAGGGGCTTGTTACAATGGAGCCCCTTCTGAATCTTTATGGATCTTTTCTCATTCTTCATTGGAAAATGTTAACATATAGAGTTGTTAGAGTCAATCCATTACTTGTGACTACATCTTTGAGAACATACACATTTTATCTACTTTTTTTTATTCTTATAATAGGTATCAAGATATGAGAGAACTTTGGAATGATCTCTCCAGTCTTAAGGCTTATATTTTCCATCCTTGGTTTATTATTGGTGACTTCAATGCCATCCAAGCTTTGAGTGATAAAATTGTCCCTCCTCCTGCTCCTATTTCCACTAGGGAATTTAATGACTGTATTGAAATGAACAACCTCACAGAGGTTAAACTCTTGGGTGCTAAATTTAATTGGTATAGGAAAAACTATAATAGAAATCTAGCCAGTAAATTAGATAGGGACTTTACTAATTCCCACGACCTTGATAGTTGAGACAATATCTCTAGAATTACCCTTGCGATAATCGCCTCTGACCATCATCCCACCCTTCTTTCCTTATCCTATAAAAAATCAAATTGAGAGCTCCTTTTATATATAACACCGCTTGGTCTTCTGACCCTAAATGTATAAGCATTATAAAAAACACATGGAATAAAATTCATGGTCATTTTGACCCATTTTCATGCCTGATGAAGTTAAAAATGTTAAAGAAAACCCTTAGAAGTTGGTGCAAAGTCAATGTTTATGAAATGGAAAATAACATAAACCTTCTTGAAACTGAACATATACAAATTCAGAATATTAACTCTTCTTTAAACATTGCTCGAGACTCTCAACATGAAATCACCATTTCCTCTAAACTAATCTCTTTACTCAACCTCAAGGATAATCTTTAAAAAACATTTCAAATCCAAATATCTTAATGCGGGGGATAAGAATATTAAATTCTATATCTCTCTATATAGGGTTAGGAAAGCCTATAGACCCCTAGCCTTTCTTAGAAATGGGGACCAAATTCTTGACACTGATGAAGGAATAACCAATCACTTAGTTTATTGTTTTGAAAATATTTTCAATGGTGGTAATATTGACAAAGACCTTAAACCCAACATCATTCCTGCTCTTGTTTCTGAGGAAGATAACACTATTCTAAATAGAATCCCTTTTGATCATGAAATCAGAGACACTGTCTTCAGTCTTAATCCTGACAGTGCTCCTGGCCCAGATGGTTTTAATAATGGCTTCAATAAAAAACATTGGGATATTCTTCAGGAAGACATTTGTCCTCTGGTTAAAGTCTTCTTCTCCAAAGGTATTCTTCCACATGGTCTTAACTCCAAATTCCTTGTTCTCATTCCCAAAATGGAGACCACTGATGTGATTCAGAACTTCCGACCCATTGCCATTATCAATTATTTATTCAAAATCATCATGAAATTAATTTCCAATAGAATAACTTTCATTTATAGAAAAATAGTTTCCTGGAGCCAATTTGGTTTCATAAAGGGAAGATCTATTCAAGAATTCATATGTCTGGCCTCTGAATCCACTAATATTTTAAACAAAAAGAGTATAGGTTGAAGTGTTTCTATCAAAATTGATATTGTGAAGGCCTTTGATACCATTGATGAGAGCTTTATGTATAATGTTATTTCACAATTTAGCTTCAATGAAATTTTCATTAATAGAATCAAATCTTTATTCAACTTTGCTTACATATCCATCCTCATTAATGTCTCTCCTAGAGGTTATTTCAACTGTACTAAAGGATTGAGGTAGGGTTAACCTCTCTCTGTTATTCTATTCTCAATTGTGGAAGACTACCAGAGTAGGTTGATCTCCCAGGAGATTGATAAAGGAACCATAAAACCTATCTCTGCCTCCAGAAATTTACAAGTTCCTTCGCATCTTCTTTGTGCCGATGAAATTATTCTCTTTACCCATGGATACAAATGGAACATTCTCAAACTTAAATATATCCTTCTCCATTATCAGGAAGTCTCTGGTCAACACATCAACTGGAACAAATCTTTTATCATTTTCAGTAAATACTTTCCTCCAGGAAGAAAAATTTCCATTTCTAATATCATGGGCGTTAATGAAGGATCTCTCCCCTTTACCTACCTGGGTGTGCCAATATTTTGGGGTAGACCTAAAGAGGATTATTTCTCTCACATTGTGGAACATATGCTTAGGCACATTTCCTCCTAGAAGGGTAAGTCCCTTTTGATGTTTGGGAGAATTATCTTGGTGAAATCTATAATTGTTTCTAATCTAGTTTATTCCATGGTGATGTATAAATGCCCAAAAATTCTTTTAAAACGCAGTAATGCTGTTATTAAAAATTTTTGTTGGACTGGTAGAACTTCAAAGAGGAAACTGGTGACTATCCCTTGGACCTCTTTCCACAAACCTATTGATAAAGGGGGGATTGGCATAAAAAATCTCTCTATGTTCAATGAGGCCCTTCAAGCTAGAATTACGTGGAAAATTATTCACAACAACTCATCCTCCATAAATTTACTCAGAGCTCGCTTCCTTGACAAGCTTATAAACAATCATCTCTACTCTCCTAAGTCCTCTATTTGGCCCTCCATCAAAAGTAATTTCATGTCTATTATGTCTAACTCTAGATGGATAGCCACTAAGGAATCCATCATAAAATTTTGGTTTGATAACTCGACTACTGTTCCCCTGATCTCCTTGATAGATAACAACCAACCCCCTCCCCATCTTCAGGATTCAATTGACTTGATCATTCATACGCATAACCTCAATTTCACTGAGAATATTACTCAAATTGTTGATAATTATCATTTCGTTAATACTAATGATTTACTTATTTGGGAACCTGCGCATAATGGGATTATTAACTCCAAATCATATTATAAGTTCCTTTTCAACAATGTTGACAATAATCACCACTGGCTAGATAAATTCAACAAATCCTGGATAAAACCATCAAGATTTACTTTAGTCTGGCGGATTTCCAATCAAAGAATCACCACAGATAACTGCTTACAGACTTTCGGGATTACTCTTTGTTCTAAATGTCGTATGTGAAATCAACATAGAGAGGATATTAATCATCTCTTTATCTTCTGTGACACAGAAACCACTCTCTGGAATTATATTCTTGACATTTTTGAGTGCAGATGGATGCTTTTTGATACCATCAACATGAAGATTCAGAGTTTCTTGGAGTCATCTACATCTCATCAAGTCAAAAACCTTTTGTTTACGACTGTTGAAGAGCTTCTTCATATTTTCTGGAATGGTAGAAATGAAATAATTTTCCACAATAATTATTTTCAAATTAATCCATCAAAAACAAGAATCATCATGGCTATTCGCGAAGCATCTTCTATCCAAAAAGCTCACTGAAACAATTCTATCTGTGACATTGGGATCCTTAGACGTGTTGGGGTGGATGGGATCTAACCTCTCCCCCACTCTACTCTTGAAGTGTTTTGGCTTCCCCCCCACCTCCAGGATGGATTAAAATCAATGTGGATGGAGACTCCAAAGGCAACCATAGACCAGCAGGTTGTGGTGCCATCTTTAGAAATCACCTGGACTAGATTCTTGGATGCTTCTATGGCTCTTGCGGTTCTTCTACTGCTTTGGAAGCTGAGATGAGGGGCATTATCCATGCCATAACCTTTTCTATATTACACAACATGAACAATATCTGTATTGAGAGCGACTCTACTACAATCATTCAGTCCATCTGGAATGGTACCATTCACCTTTCTTGGACTCTTATTGCCCACTGGATGGACTGTTTGAATTCTCTTGTTGGGCATAACTTCATCTTCACACATGCCTTTCATAAATCCAACAGGATCGTCGATGGTCTTTCCAATCTTGGAGTTACTCACAACATACAATTGATGGATGATCTCCTTTCTGAATTAATCACTTTTTATGCTCGAGTTGTTAGCAAAATTCATTACTTTAGACTTGTGTAACCCCACCCTTTTTATCAATAAAATTTTTCTACCTTTTAAAAAACATTATATATAACAACTAGTGAAAAAACTCTCAAAAATTTGTTTTATCCTTATTTTAAAAATCATTTTAAAACAGATATCAGTCATTTCCACTATGTGATACATCATATTTTTTAATTTTTTGATAATACCTACATAAAAGCTTCTATATATCATCTAAAATAATTCTGTAATAGCTATAAAATATTCATAAACAATATCTTCATTAACATAAACAGAATGTGTGATCCCACTGACCCTTATAGTGTTTAAAACAATTATGAATTACTAAATCCATTAATAGAAAAAAGAGAGGCCTCTATAAAATCATCAATTCTACTCAATAAAACACTCCCATTAAACTAATTTAGTGAGTCACATCTATTAATAAAGCTATTTTGAATTATGGTGAGACTCAGGAGTCATGTTACTAATGTAAAAAATCATTGAACATAATATTCAAACTCCTTTACTTCACAACATCAAATAATATTATGTTAATAAATTCTATCTTCTATATATAAATCTATATAATCTCAAAATAATAATATTTGAACCATTACTTAAACATTTTCATTAATATTTTATTCAATAAATAAATATAACTCTTTATACTGACATATTTATTTATCATCACACCTTAAACTTTTATTCAATATAATGTGAGATTAAATTCATTACTGTAACTAAATGTCACTCATTATATTTTTCATTACCAATATTAACTAATATATTTTGAATATTAAGTGATATGAAATTATAAATATATGGTTTTTATATTTTATTTGTTATAAGTTTAACTACTCTAAGTGTAATCATACTCTCACTTTACTCTTACAAACTATATTCTCTCTAGAACAACATTCTAAGATATATAAATTTTATTATATCTAGAAAATGAAACTTATATTATCTAGTGGTAATACATAAAAAAATATACTAAAAACAACCATGAATTTTATATTATTCTATATATTTGTATAAATTTTCTAAAATTAATAATATAGTTTAACATTTCCCACTATAAGATGGTGATAAATCATTCTTTCATATTTTGATTAATATTTCTGATAAACTCTTTAATCTAAGATAAAACTTCTTGTATCATTTTATTCCTCTAAAATATGTTATAGATTTTATCATTCATAACCATTTTTATAAAAAAAATCTCAATTATTGATAACAACTCCTTTTTTAAAATAATATATGTTATCACGTATGAAGAAAAAAGATGATGAACATACACGGTATCTATTAGGATCAAATAGAACATTAAAATTATCCACTTAATCCAACTCCTTTATTAAGTAAACCCTATATGAATCACATTAATTCACACTTTAATCTCTAAACTCAATAACTATTTATAATTTAACTCTTATATATTTCTACAACACTATTATATTGTACAGTTGGTATTATATACACTTAAAAATATTATAATTGAATTATATAACATTAATAATTAACATTTCAACTCCATGTATTTATCACACCCGTTCAGGTATTCATTGAAATTAATTCTCTGGTGACTAAGTTGAACATAATTGGAGAGTTTCTATTCCTTAACAACACTTATCTTTTGTTTAAAAGTTAGTTTGAACTCTCCAAAACCTACCGACTTCTTCTTCTGGTAAAAACCATTACAAATACATTTTAATACTTGGATTATGGATCTTGATCTTAGACCTCACATGTAAAACTTAGTAATCCTAAATATATTTAGTATATTGATAATAATTTGTTGAATTAATTCATATTGTAACTCATAATGAACTATTAGAACCTTTTTGGAAGTGACTATAAAATGATTTCCATATTCAGATCAAGCCCCAGTGGTAACCCTCATCACTCCAAGTCATTTACATACCCAGTATATTGAGAACATGATTAGAGACATAAGTGACTTATACCATATTACACTAAACAATATATTTAGAAACTTAATATCTTTTACGTCTTTCTTTCTATTGATATAAACTTTTCATATTATCTATCTTTCTATAAGTATCTAAGGTTAAATGATTATTCAATAATTTAGGATCCATAGAGACAAGAATTAATATATATACATCAGGATATTCACTTTTATATTTATAATATACCTTTATATCTTCCCTAATATCCTCATCGGAAAGAGTTTCCTTAATAAGTGATTTTTCTAATACATTTAGATTTTCTTCTTTTTTGAGAACAATTATCAAGTTCATATATCAGTTAAGAAATTTTACCCATTAATATTTTCTTTCCCAAAAATTGATCTCAATTTTAATTTTTATAGTTATTATGTCATGAATCTATAACAAGAAAATAGTATATTAGTTTCATGTTTTATATTCATCAAATAATGAATTTTTTTAAATGTGATACTACTAAAATAATTACCTCCCTTTTAAATACATGATATAAATTAGTGGATAAAGATCCTTATTTTACTATGTATTGTTTCCAAAATAGTGATAATATCAACACATATATATTTTGGTAGAAAATAATTTAAATCACATCATATATTTCAATTGGATGGTTTAGTAGATCACTATTCTCTATATCCATTATATAGATAAACATAAGGTTATTCGTATGATGTCCTTATTAATGTTTTCCCATCTAAGTATAGCCTAAATAAAATATATAAAATTAGGCACATAACACTTAGGGTTCCCACTTAACTTTATTTTATTATACAAGAAAATCTAGTGGCACCCATGTTTTTCATTAAACAACCCTGTTATATGATCAAGTTCTTGATAAGTGTTTTATTTTAAAGGAAGATCCCATTTATTTTTTTAAATTGGTAATTAAATTTCACCATATTATCACATTTATTCCCTAAACATGTATTCATTGTTTTAAAGATATAGTCTTGAATCCATGTTCCTTCCACTAAATCAATATTTTCAAATCATATTGATGCATAGCTTTTTGTTTGGAATAATATGAAAGAGGGTGGTGAATTTCACATTAAAATTTAAAATTAAATAATGTAATAGAATCAAAAAATTTATAGAAAATAAAAAATAAAAAAATAATCACAAAATATATATATCATGTAAAATAAAATATATTGAAATTAAAAAGTATAATTTTCAAGTAAACGATATAGTAATTGTGAAAGAAATTTATTTAAATATTTTAAGCGATTAAGTGATTGATATAATTAATGATTAATTGAATAATTGAATGAAATAAAATAAAAACTAAAAAGTGTGAACATAAATAATTGAAAAGGAACACAAATCTATAAAAGAGTTTGATAATAGCTCAAGGTCCTATTTATCCTAACCCAATTGCTTTAGGGTTGTGGAATTAATTGACCTTTAATTTATTAGTATCCAAGAAACCTAAAAAGAACAAAAACCCTTGCCTTTAGTGGTAGCACAGGAACCCATAAAAACATTAGTTTTAGATGTTTTCCAAGAACTAAAAAAATAAAAACTATGGTTTTAGTGCTAATCAAGAACCTAAAATTAATGACCTTGGTTTTAATGGTAGACAAGAACCTGAAAAGAGAGAAAGAATAATTTTTCTTAAGCACAAACACTTTCATTAAATTAACTCAAATATACAGAATGATATAGAATATGAAACTGAGAGAATGGGGCATAGAAATATAGGAGATAAATGTGTTTAAATAAAAAGTAAAAACAATCTCAAGAAGAGGAACATATGAAGAAATTTTTTCAGTGATTATTATTTTCAATCATCATAGATTAATGATGTTTTTGTTGTTTTGTTTTTATACATTAAAGGCCTAAAAATATATTTATTTACATTATTTTTTGGTATCCAGATAATGTATAAGGTGTTAACTGGTTAATATGACCATTGAAGGCCACTATAAATTCTCCCCTTGACTTGTTATCTCAATACCATCATTTAGACACTTGATGACACCGGCTAGCCGATGAGCTTTCTATAGCTCACCAATTCTACCCAAACCTCATAGACTAGTATATGAGATCCACTAGGTATATATTGGGTGTTTTATTCTTAGTGGGTATATTTAAAATGTCACCAGATGAATAGTTTCACTCTACCTGGTATTAGTGGGTCTATGTTTAGTGTGATGTTGAAAATGGCCAAAACATTCGGTTTAATGAATTACCCTTTCCCAAAATACTATATAATATAAATTTCATTCGTAATAATAGAAATTAACTTAATTTAAATTGTTATGAATATATTTGGTGTTTTTGATTAGTAAAACAATCTAAGAGGATGAGGAATAATAATATCCCCATTTTTGATGACCATAAACACTTGAGATGTACAAAATAAAATTTTAAAATAAATTTCGATGTTTCATAAAGAAATTAAAAATAGATGATCAAATAATTTTAAATACTTGATATATTAAAACAATTTTATTTTAAAATTATTTAATATACTATATTTTCAAATCAATTTCACATTAACAGATTTTCAAACCAAGAAATAAAACATTATAAACATAAATACCTTTAATAGAAATGTATCCCCTTTATGATTATCAAAAATAACTCATAAATATTTTTAAATAAATAATTGAAAGAAATATAAATGGAATTTATGTTTCTCATCATTAATGATCCTTTAAGAGAGACAAAATAATATATTAAATTTCATAAGTGAAATTTTATTTTCAATAAGGTCAAATTTTTTATCAAAAAGAGTTTCTCCTCAAGGAAAATATCATAATTTACTATATAATATAACCATTAATTAAATAAAATTAAAATATAAAGAGAAATAAAAAAATAAAATTCAAGGTATAAAAAATAGATATAAATGATTTAAAATCATAAAATATTTTTCAAATAATGATTTAAAATAAGAAATAATTTATAAAATAAAAAATTTAAAATAAAATTAAATTAATAATTAACTATTTATAAAATTAAATCCGTTATTAAGGCTAATATATATTATGTGAATAATCCAAAATATATTCTTTGATATTTTCAAACCATGTGTGCACTAAAGGTCCGCTACTTGTTCCCATGGGGATAATCGGATTAAAAATTCCACCAGTCCTTTTTGAGGTTATAACCTTTGGTGAATCTATAGAAAACCACATTCACATTTTTTTCCAATTAGGAATTTATTTTCCATAAACATTTTACTCAATTAAATTGACCTTACTTAATGGAATATTTGAAAGCATTTTTTAATTTTGGTTTTGTAAAAAATATTTAAAAATGATAAAGGCTTTGAACAATTTAGAATTAAAAATACATCAATATTTCATTAGTTAATGAATAACAATAAAAATATTACCAAATATAATTATCCATTTATGAAATCAAAACAATATAATGAAAGTTTCTTTGTAAATATATCAGCCATTTAAAGATTGATGCAAATTAACTCAATAAAGATATCACCTTTTTTGAAGTGATCTCATGAAAAGTGGTATCTAAATCTATGTGCTTTGTATGAGACTATTAAATTGGATTTACAGTCATTTAATGGAACCAATTTTGTCATAGTTAATAGGGACATGATTTCATTTTATACTAACAGCTAAGATAGTAGGTTTCCTCCCAATAATTTTATTGCAACATCTCATTGCATTTATACATTGTTCTTTGGTCATATACAGACCAAAAAATGTGCATCTTACTACTCCAAGATACAAGTAATTTTTTAAGTAGGTTAAATGACCCATTATAACTTTTCTTATATAATGGAAATCCACCAAAATTGGCATCGTAAAAACTAATGAATTCAAAAAAAGTATCTATTAGATAAAATAAACCAAGGTCTATAATATCATTTAAATATATAATAAATTTATTATAATCTTTTAAATGTGATTGCATTTCATTATATTTAAAATAATAATAAAGGTATAAACTAAATTAGATATACAGCTATTTAATGGTAAAATAAAGATGGATTCTAATCATATTATTATAAATCATACTATCAAAATATTTATAGGCTTCGTCAAAAATTATATTACAATTAGTACTCATATGTGTACAAATTAACTTAAATTTATCCATGCAAAAAAAAATTAAAAGCTCATTAAAACTTATTTCAATTTATTTTGTTATTAAATCATAAAATTACTTAAATGGATATTCTTTAGTGGAGCCACAAATTTAATAATCTACATAAATTTAAATAATTAATAAGAAATATTTAATATGCATAAGAAAAAAATTGAATATTCTTTTCCCATTATAAAATAATTTTCTAAAATAAATATATTTAACATTTCATACCAATCCCAAGGGACATTTTTTAAACCCCAATGTGACGTGGATAAATGAACAACTTGATTTGGAAAGGTTTAATCTTCAAAACTAGGTGGTTTTTTATAAAAAATATTTTCAAAAATAAAACCATTCAAAAAGGAACATTTAACATCCATTTCAAAAAATTTAAAATTTAATTGAGCCACAAATTCACATAAGATTATAATATATTATAGCTTTTAAAATGGTGAAGATTCCTATTTATAATCATTTTATTATTCCTTATTATATCCTTCTACTATGATTATAGCTTTATTACAAGTTGTGTTATCTTTCGTGTCTAATTTAATATGAAAAACCAATTTAATAAAAAATAATGGAATGATCACTGTGTCTTTAAAAATATTCTAAACAATATTCCTTTGAAATTTGTTTAATTCTTATCCTATTCCATGTAAAAAAAATTCATTCTTAGTGGAATAATCAAATTCAAGGGTTCTATGTGTGAAGCAAATCATGATGTTTAACATCATTTAAAAGTAATAATATATTATGAGTCTTGAAAATCAACGATAACATTTAATAAGGGACGATCATTAGATTCCACCCATGCATATGATAAATTTCTAGATGTTAGTTTTTCAACAACTTCTATTTATTTAGGGTTAGGTGGATTATTTATGGTTGAATATTCTTGGTCAAACTAAAATTTACCAATTTTGGGGTGAGGTTTGGGATAGTTCTCAAACAATTTCAATTTAATTTAATCTTCCAAGGTATTGGAACTTTTAATAAATAATTGTATGCTTTACATGATCTAGATTACCCAAGAAAAATACCATCATAAGATTTAGTTTCAATCATATCTAGGTTGTATTTGGTGTTAACAATAGATCATTTACATCCAAACACTTTAAAAAAATACATCATTAGGAAGTATTCTTTTCCAAAGTATATATGGGGTGCTTTTTATGAAGGGTTATATGAAAACATGATTCAAGGTAAAATAAAGTGTACTAAATTTCTTATCGTGAAAACATCAAGGGATTAAAAATTAATTTAAGATACATATGTCAATCAAATTATGAATTCAATTCCTTCATTAAACAATCCCATTTTTTGTGGGGTCCTTGGAAAAGAAAAATAATCCTTAGAACCTTATGAAGTAAAAATTTTTATCAGAATATTTAAAATTAAACTCTCCTCCATGATTTCACTGAATGGATATGATATAATAAAATTTTTATCTTTTTGGAAATTCATGTAATTATTAATAAGTAATTTAAAATACTCATTTCAACGAGTCAAGAAATTAATGCATGTAAATCTTTTATAACCATATATAATTACAAAAGTGTATTATTTACCTCAAGTACGTGCAATATGGGTTGGTCCAAAAATATCAAGATAAATAATATCAATGTAATTATAGGTGGATACTTCATTTTTATATTTAAATTAATATTTTTTCTTCTTACCAAGTTGTAAAGTCTCATAAACAATGTTATTTATTAAAATAAATTTATGTAAATCTTGTACATGATGATTTTAGTTGAGTTTGATAAGTGTGTGTGATACAATGACCATGGAACCTTGGGAAAATACATGACTCACTATCTTATGCGCATAACAATTTAACATTTTGATTTGAAATATGTTTTAACTAAATAACATAAACATTTTTAAAAGTGAGGGTGGAAATAAAATGTTTTTCTTTAAAATAAAAAAAAATATAAAAAAATTTCAAAACAAACTTAAAAGGAGTTATGACATAACTAAATAATACATAAAATAATTCTTTAAACATTTATTATATAAATAATTTTTTATAATAAAAGAATTTGAAAAACCAATAGTATATATACTAATGATCTTACTCTTTGTGTTATCACTAGAAGTGGTGTAGTCTCCTTCGATCTTTTCAAAGTGATCAAAGTTAGAATAGTCAATGCACATGTGTCCTGCGCACCCAGTATCAAAGTAAAATATATCCCTTTAGTTGTTTCTATTCTGTTACTTTTACTTAATTCAATCCAAGAGAAATTTTTTAACTTCATCACTTCTATTAGAATAATAGAGGTATTTATCACTTACACACTAAGTAGTAACATTGAGGGTTTTATTGTTTTTATTAGTTTCATTTTTAAGTAAGGGGGAATATAACTTGATGTATCCATTTTTGATGAAATGATAAAACTTTTCCACATTTTGTTTCTATTTATTCACCTTTTTCATGATTAATGGATCACATATTCTTTAGAATTTATTTTCTTTCTTGGAAATATGTGAAATATCATCATCACTTCTAAAAGAATAATTTTTTATTCCTTAAAGAAATACTAATTTTATTATTTTCCTTTGATTTTTCTTCATAATTTCACTTCACAGTTAACTCATATTTCATGAGAGAACCAATTAGTTCTTCAAAAACTAGGTTTTTATGTAATTTTATTCTAAAATTTATATTTCCCTTCATTCCCAAGTACATGTAAAACTCAAATTATCTTCTTAATGTTTTTTTATTTAGTAATATAATCACAAATATACTTTATTATATTTTATAAGTACGTCAAATGATTAATCGTTTTAGTAATTGATTCATTATTTTTCATTATGTAATATTCAAAATATTATATATCGTTGGAAAGAATTATGTATTTAAAAATATAATTTCTGTCATAAGTAACATTATTTAATTCCCATGTTTCAAGGGTATTTTTACAATTGGATACTATTAAAATCATTTTTCACTAAAATATAATGAAGATAATTCATGGATTTTATATATTGTTCAAAATTATCAGTGTTCTCAGGATTCCACTATTCCTTAGATTCTTTAGCGGGTTTGTGACCATTCATGATATGATTCAAAATAGAATAACATATACTTAAAATAAAATTATACATGTGATTTTTCAAATAACTATAGTATTCTCCATAAAATAAAGGTGCATGACCCATTGAGTTTCTTTTGGTATAACATTAGGTGTTAGAGATTGAATACGTCTTTTAAAGATAATTGTTTGAAACTGATTTACATTTTTGAAATAAATATTAATAACAAATTCTTCTTTTAATAGCAATTGTTTATCAGAGTAATAGAGAAATAGGGGTGAATTTACCTTTAAAAACTAATATGAAATAATGTGACACATTAATGAAATTAAGTGATAGTTTAAAAAAATCATAATATATATATTTTCAAATAAATAATATAGAAATTAAAAATTATAAGCATAGGGGAAACGATATATTAATTAAGAAAGTTAATTATTTAAATATGTAATGAGATTATGTGATTGAAATGATGGATGATTAATTGATTAATTAAATGAATGAAACTGAAAATTAAAAGGTTTAGAAAGTAAATAAAATAAAAGGAACGCAATTTGATAAGGGAGTTAAAAAAAATAAACTAGAGCTCAAGTGTCACCCACACCAATTTTATATGGGTTTATGAATTAATATACCTTAACATTATATGTATCCAAAAAACCTAAAAAATTAAAAAAAATCATTACATTAGTGGTATCCAAGAATAAAAAAAAACATTGGTTTTATTTATTTTCCAAAAACCCAGAAATGAAAACCTTGGTGTTAACGGTAGTTATGAACCTAAAAAGAAAGACCTTAGTTTTAACTATAGACAGAAACTCAAAAAGATATAAAAGTGACGTTTTAATTTGGAAAACCCATTTGAATAAATTTACTCATTTCATTTAATAAAATTTGAGTTTTATAATGATATATATAAGGATGGGATATCAAGGGTTTTGATGACATAAATATAAATAGATCTTAAGATAAGGAAAAAAAGAAAACAATTTTTCATGGATGCCTGCTATTGAACACCATAGATCAAGGAAGTCAATATTTATTCTACATTAATATTTCACAATCCACCCATTATATTTATATATAGTAAATTTTATATCGAGGTTTAGTAGGAGGTGTTAATGGGACAATAGCATTATTGAAGACCACTAGAAATTCTCCCCTTGATTTGTTATATAGACACCACCAGCTAGCAGCCTAATTCCATCAGTTAGCCTGCCATCTTGTTATATCTCACCAGTTCTAGAATTTCCCCACTGGATATCTGATGGAATTTCTCTACATGGTGGGGGTTCTATTCAATTCCACCAGCTGGTCGATGGGTCCGATTTTCTAGGATGATGAACATGTCCAACATACTGTATTTAATTCCTTTGTCTTTCCCATAAATATCTGTAACTTAATGTCCATTATTAATAACTAATATTCACTTAATTGAATATTTTAGAAAAATATTTTGTTTTTTAAATCATTAAAACATTATAAGAGTGTTAGGTATAACATTACTCTTAATATAACTTATAAACATGCTAAATTACTATTTGAAGTAAACTAAACCAATTTTCATACCTAATATATAACAACTTAAATACATGACTGATAATTTAAATAATAATTTTAACACAGTAATCTAAATAATACTAAATTAACCAATGTATTTTGATTAATATTTTTTGTATTTTTTATTAATTTCTAATGTAAAGGTAAATAATTAGGGAAAGGATACCAACAAGTAAAGAAGATTGAGATGGATAATGAGATTAAATAACCCATTAGAGAAAATCTATAGATATCTACTTATTATAGATATATAATTAATAGTAATAATTGATGAGTAGTGATAGTTATTTAATTCATTTTTAACTATATTTTCCTGAAGGGTTTTAGATGTTGGATGGGATTGGAGATGAACAAAGTTGATTGTAAGTTGAATAGAGTGTTAATTCTTGTTTTTTCAAACATGAAGGTTATTGAACATATTTATTAACACGCTTTTAGAATGGATAGAGAATATTTAATTCAAGTATGAAAAAGGAACTATATTTATTGGTAATTAAAAATGAACTATTTCTAAGAAGAATCATTAAGAATATATAAGGAATTAATTAATGAAATGGATGTCCATTCAAGTATCCAAATTTGAGTTCTCATATACAACGTGATTCTGAAATAAATTTTAACATATTGAAAAACATTATTAATATTTTTTAAAACACATTTTTTATTTTTTTAAGATGATCTTGAGGAGCTAGAGATTCTAAGAGAATCTTTAAAGATATTTTAAACAGATTTGAAGAAGTTCTAGAATTCTGAGTTTGTGCTAAAAAAATTAAAGTGTCATTATTGAAATAAAATGAATGATTAATTTATTAAATAGATATTAAATCTATTTAGATGAAAATTGATTACATAACATAAAAAATTAAAGAAAAAACATAATTTTTTATAGTCTTTTGGATGATATATTCAAAAAATTTATTTTATGAAGGATCTTCAATATCTCCAAAAAAGATATACTACACATGACTCCTCTTAATCACACCCTACCAAAACCATTCTTTATAAACTAGGGAAACTGAAACATAATAAAGGGTTATATATGATGCATAATAAGGGTAACAATATTATATATCAAATATTACATAAGCATAACATGAGAATAAGTGTATTGAAGAAAATATAACAGAAGAAACTTATACCCACTATATAATATATAACAATCATGAGTAAGTATAAAAATAGGAGACATCAATACAAGATCATATGTATCCATAATATAATAATATAATATTGATCATAACATATTATGTTTATACCAACCTCTCATATATCATAAACATGATTCATTCCATAAACATTATCATTTTAGAAAACATGGACTATAAGGGTGATAAATTATTTTTAAGAAATCATTAGCCATAATATCATGTAATCAAAATTATGAAACCATCATAAATATAGAAAACCATTTCATATTCCAATTTATACTAACATTACCATCAATATATTGGATATGGAAACACATGTTTCTCGGATTTTATCAGGATAGATCTGTTTCCCATAGTGGATCAGGCCCATCAACTTATTTCCCCATCTTATTTATTGAGATATATAGATTTACCCAATTAATTGAAGGTATAAATAGGTTTAATCACTCACATAATTAAAACTATACATGTGTGTTCTATAAGAACATAAATCATTCATCATAACAAAACCCATGAAAATAAATAGGTTTAATAAACATTTCATCATAGCATAACCCATGGAAAAGAAATGTGTTTCATAAAAATGTAATTTTTTTCACCATTAACCTAAAATATATAAATAGAGATTAATGAAGTTTTCCTTCAATATTTTATATATTAAATATTAATTAATATCAAATAATTTTATCTTATATATAAAATTATTTTGAAAGACCACTTGAAATAATTTTTGAGGAAAATTTCCTTTCTGTTTTGAAAAAAAATTAAATGTCATGAAAATAAAAATGAAAAAAATTTATTTGAAAAGAACCATGAAATATTGTAAAGTAATTATTAGGATATTAAGGCTCAATTAAGGTGGTAAATTCTTCTCATTACATCTAAATAAAAAAACATTCCTTTAGTATTTTTTTATAAAAAGTCACATGGATCCTCATTCAAAAAATGACAAGAAGAATACTTTCCATACATTTTGTAAAAAGTAGAAAATGAGTAGAAATTAATTTAATCATTTATAATATAATATTAAAAACATTTTAATAAGAAATTTTTTAAAACATGGGCATGTAATAAAAATAGTTTTTTAAGGTGAACTTTAAAAGGATAGTTTTTAAAATAAATTACCTTATAAATATTATATCATTGAAGTGAGCATTAATTAAATGAATTAATTATGTATATCAGATATAAGTGAAACAAAAAACTAGAAATACAAAATAATATGATCAAAATTCATCTCACCCATAATAATAACATAGCATAATCAATGAATTATATGTTTAACCCAATGAATGGAAATTGAATTAAGAAATCCCTTACCACATTGTCATAAGTTGAATCATATACCCCATAAAATTAATAAGTATCTAATGAAACATTTAATACCATTAATATAATGATATTAATGATATTATATATTAAATAGAAATATATAAACCACAAAAAATAAATATGTGGTGAATATGTATTTGAGATCACAGAAGTAAAAGTGAGATTAGAATCCCTTACCTCACACTTCCCTTTAATTTTTCATAATTTAAACTCATGTATAAAGGTTTAAAGAATGTTGTTGAGTTATTTTAGAACTGAAATAATTTTTATAATGCCTTATATGACCCTTTTATAACATAATACCACCCATTCTTTAATAATAGTTCATTATTTTCATAGTTTCAGGTGCATTCGTTTCATGGTTTCATTGTCCATTCACTTGTGTATAATTTTGGGATTTTCTTGTGAAATTTAAATAAAACTATAGAATGGAAATTAAATTTGGTTTATGCGCTTCAAAATGTTTAAATTTTACCGTATATATTTTTTATTTTTCACATGAGTATTATTCATTTGATAAAATGTTAATGATAAATGTTTATTTTATTTTTGGCAATTTTTCCGACCATCATGAACTAGATTAATTTTATTTAATATTATGTATATATATTTTTATTCAAAATTAAATAGATTATATTATACCAATTAAAATATTATTGAACCATAATAATACAATTTTTTCATCCTTGAATGTGTTATTGGAAAATGAACAAAATCATTATTAACGAAGACGGTTAACTGCCATAATTTGAATAATGGTTTAGATTCCTTAAATAAGAGAAGATAAGAAAATAGATGGATAGAATATACTCAATTATAAATATAAATTTTTTTATATACATTATATTGTATTTATTATTATTTTATTCCGTAATGATCTGAATAAAAGGTCGAAAAAGAAAATAATTAAGAGATGTTTTTTTGAGAAAGTTATCTCTTGAATATCACCTCATTAAAAGACCCATTGAGGATCTTGGAATTAGTATTTGGGTAAGACCAGAATCACATGGTCATGTAGAGGGTAAGTAGAATAGTTTTTTGTTTATATTTTAATATCTTTAGGTATTTTGACGGGAAAGTGGGTGGTGATGAGTGGTATTTATACTTGAGGAGGTGTAATTTTAATTTATTAAATAATGATCATTATATATTTAAATCCAAACACATTTTAAGATAATTAATTCCAAATAATTTTGATTATAATTTATTTTTTAAGGATATTTATGGTCAAGAAATGCATCAACCACCCATTCTATTTTTTATTTTTTGGGTACTTTAATATTTTTCTTTTTAACTTTAACCTGTTACATTATTTTACTTATACTATGGGAAATCATTTTTTTACCATGGAATGTTTTTTATGCAAAAAAATGAAAATGGTATTATAAAATAATTTTCAACTTCTGATTCAAAATATGGAATCCATATTTCAAAATTCAAAACCAAGAATTTTCAAAAGTTACATTTAAAATTAGACCATAAAAACAAACTCAAAAATAGTTTTTCTCTTTAAATAAATTTTTAACCCAAAAAATGTACATATACCAACATAATGTATAAATAATGATTAAATTCAATTAATTTGATTAAATCTAACAAAAAATACTTATGTTACTTTGAGATAAAGTTTAAACCATAAAATAACTATTAAATATATGAAAAATGTGAGTTTTAGAAAAATATATATTATTCTATTAAATATTTATACTTTTTAGAGAATTATAAAAAAATTCTAAGATAATTTTTAAATGATAGAAATAAAATTGGTATTCATTTTATCAAATAAATTTTCTAAAATTCCAAAAAATTAATTACATGTATTTTATTATAGAAAGAAGAAAAAAATATACTTTTGAAGAAATCATATATTTGAATAATAAAATGACTTTCCTAAAAC
Source organism: Viscum album (assembly GCA_963277665.1). Classification (NCBI taxonomy): domain Eukaryota; kingdom Viridiplantae; phylum Streptophyta; class Magnoliopsida; order Santalales; family Viscaceae; genus Viscum; species Viscum album. The sequence continues at coordinate 367,222,971 of OY728135.1, read as the reverse complement.
TTATGTGTTTATTTCCTAAGAAATAATAAATTTTTACTGATGATTAAATTCATATATATTATATAATATAGTTATTCCTATTCACACCTACAAATTTAGTATCCATTTTATAAAATTCGTGATAAAATAATAATATCTTAGAGTTTGTTTATACTCGGTGTTTCAGGTAACGTAGACCATCTAAGAGATTAAATTTATTTAAAAGGATACATTACATTAAATATTAGGGTATTGTATAAAATCCAATAGAATATAAAAATATAAAACTACTAAATATCACTATCATTTTTAATTTTCTTATGATTATATTTAGGAAACAATGGGAGACACACTGTTATATGTTTAATTTTTAGATGGTATGTATTATTTTAGTTAATATGTAATATTTCACAATTCATATGAAGATAAATATTGTAGTTTATATTGAAATATTTTAAAGGTAATACCACACTGTGATACATGAGATATTTCAAAGCATATGGATGATTTTTAAGACTATATGTGATATTTCACAGGTGAAACATAAGATGAAACATATTGAAATTTCAACATCACAGAGTTAAAATAGTACATAGTATATTATGGATAATAAGAATGATATATTGAGATGTGTGTAATATTATTTTGAGTATACTTAACATAAAAATGAGAATGTGTATGATTTACTCTAAAGGTTTAAATGGAATGTAAAATTTACTAATAACTATCACAAAATATTTAATATTCATCCATGAATACATAATGTTTATCACTTCAGAGAATGAAAGAATTTAGAAGAAGGATTTTGAAAGGGTTATGTAGATCCATTATTCAATGTATTAAATTTCATAATCCTATTAGAAATTTAGAAGTGATTCAATCTGGGAATTGTGGAGAATAAATGAGAAGAAAACTAAGAATTTCACCCCATGATAATATTTTTTATTTCAAATACAAATATTTGAACTCAATTATGAAGATCAAAAATGAAATTTTATTAGGAGAAATATTTAACTAGATTTAAAATAGAATTTTGTGAGTATATTATGTATATGTTCATGTACATATGGGATATGATAATTGGTGAGGGTATTTTTAGAATATCAATTTAGGAATATTAAATAAATAAAAAGGTGATGTGTTAAAGGGGAATAGTAACATGTGATCAGTTATTGATTGATGATCTTGAGGAATCCCCCCACGTGACCTGTTGAGAGACTGAATATAAATAATAAGATGATTATGAATAGATAAGTTAGTTAGAAAGAACCTATACTAATATTTTTTGAATATTTTATGTATCAAAGAATAGTTTGGGAAGAATCTTTATTAGGTACTACTACTGAATACACTATTATCATCAAAATATAATCAGAACTAAGAAAAAGGAGGAGAGAATACCAAAATTATGATACCCTTATATCATAGAATCTAAATGAGAATGTAGATTAAATTATTAAGTATAACTTAATTTTTTTCTACTATAAAAACTCTATAGGTTGAGGCTCTTGAAGAATTATCGGAAGATTGAGATCTTATGTGAATAAGGAAAAAGAAAACATGAAGGAACCCATTATTTATATGTAATGATCATTTTAAAAATTGAATTGATAATTCATTGTAAACATGAATACTACTATGGTATAAGACATATTGTCATCCAAATTCATTTGTTGAGGAATAAGATTTATCATCATGATGTTGTGAAATCTAGGAGTTGAGAAGAATATCTCATTAATTGTATGTCTGTGTCTTAAATTCAACCCAAACATAATAAGGGTGTAACTACACATTTCGGGGGTCAAATTATAAGGATTCAATGTGTGTCTAGTTTTGTTTATTTATTAATCATCATGTTGTGTGGTATTTTGATAATTCATAAGAAAACCCTTTAATTATAAGACATTAACATGTTTAAATATTAATAAATGTAATTAAAAAAGGATATAATTTAGTAAATTGGTTCACTCTGCTCCCCCCTACTCTTAGCATTATTGCACTTAGACTATTATTAGAGTCGTTTTTACCTCTAATTGGATCTAATATTTTTTCATCTATTTTTATATGCTCAATATGAAGTGAATATTTTATGAATATTTTGTATATCCTATCAATGAAAACATGGTTTTTCAAACCAAAGCATTAAAGAATGGGAAAAATAAATAGGCTAAGAAATTGAGGAAGTTCTCACTTGTGAGAAATGGGAAACAGTATTACCAACTATTTTATGTAAATTAAATTTGTAATTGTTATTATATAACTATTGAGAATTATCATCTTAAAGAATCTTGTTTTTTAAATAAGGATGATCCAATTATATCACATAGTAATTTTTAATTTGAAATTAAGGATTAATTGAAGAATTTATCTATTCAATTCATCACATATATAATATATTCTTACAAGGGTATAAGATAAGAGAAAAGGTAGCATGAATTGGAAGTAAATATAATTGGAAAAATAGTGGTAGAAAAGTTAAAAAAGTAAAACTCTAACATCTTAATTCTAGAACTCAAAGAACCGTCCTCGTTGATCCCTAAAGAAAAAATTTTCCCTGATTGAAGAATTATTATAAAATATCATTTATAAAAATATGAGATAATTAAAATATATGAAGAGAATCTCCATGTTTTATAATAAACTCAAAAATCATCTATTAATGATAAGAATTATCATTTGTAAGTCAAATCCAAAAAAAATAAAAGATCTTGAAATCTCTTTTAAATAAATTATCAAAATTCATGATGATTATATTAAGAATGAAAAAATTAAATGAGAAGAATGGTTGAGATTATTTATGGTTGAGAAAAAATAACCTCAATGAGAACTGTTTAAAATTTTATGTCAAACTATGAGATTAGAAATTAACCGTATAATAATCTTCCTAAATTACTAATGAAAAGGGTTTTTCACGAAAGTTTCATATAAGGTTCATATTTCAAATAAAAGAAATTCTATTTTCAAAAGAAGAATAGAATCATATATAGAAATAATATTACAGTCTCAATGAAAATAGAAGCACATTTTCTATGAAAACAAAATTCACTAATATTTTTTATATAAAAAATGCATATTTCAACTCAAAACATGGTCAAATATGAGTTAGGAAGAATTTTTCAAAAACCCTAACTACATAAAATGTGTTTGTATTCTTGTTCAATTATATCATTTCACTAAAATGTTCCCAAAATAATATAGTTTTCACTCAAAAATAGAAAGGTAATCATTTTATCCTTATTTTTTCAAAAGATAAATTTATATTTTATTGGCCATTAATGGTATTTTGGAAATTTTGGACAAATATATATATATATATTACCAAATATTTCAATGCATAAATATTATATAATTGATACATAAAGGGGTAATGTGTGAGAAGAGTAAAATATATATAAAAGCTAAATATGTTCACATTTAAGAGATTTGAATATATTTAGAATTTTTATAGTGTTTGAAAAAAAGGATTACATTATAACGATGAGTGGTGGTTCACACATACCAAGAATAATTGATATTTTAGTAGAAAAAAAAGTAACAATTTTTTTTGATTAATGTAAAGGATAAGAAAAGGTGTGTCTACATTGAGGATTAAGAAAAAAATGAAAAAACAAGAAGAGCCTAATAAGAATGCTAAGATAAATGCTACACCATGGAGGATATGATTATAGTATGAGAGAAAATTCCATATTACGGATCATTGAAAAAAATCTATTAACATCAATATTTAAAGAATGAAGTTGGAATAACTTTGGAATGAATCAATCTGAGATAGAAATGAAAGGATTGGATTAGTTGAAGACATCCATGATGAAGATTATGCAATTATAGAGATGTTTCCAAATATGGGTGATGGAAATATTGGTGATATGAAATCTATAAAATCCAAAAAAATATTTACCTTCTTATTAAATAAATCATGATTATTTATTCATAATCATTATAGATGAAAATGACGATATAGAAAGCATAAAATAACAAATTTTTATTTCATCTTAGGTGAAAAATCCAATTACACGTAAAGAGAAATATGAATAGTGTAATAATACTCTTTTACCATGAATTATAAATTCTATAAAATCAAATTATTAACAAGAATGAAGATTTATCATTCCATTATATATTTCAAAACATGTTTCGGGGTTGAGATGAAAAATCCAATCCTATTTATCCCACTATAGAGCTTTGGATAATTCACTTTATTCCAATATCAATTGAGTATTTTATTCCATATAGGGAATTGAAGGTAATTCTTATAGGGTTGAATTTGGTGAATGTTGTGATAAATATATATCATAACAATCTACCCCTTTTGGAATGATCTAACTACTATCATGATTCCTACTTGAAAAACATCCACCAATATTATAAATAATTTCTTTGAGATCATTTTAATGAATAAAAACCATAATAAATATTAATGGACTTTATCCCATAAGGTGGATGTGTGTTTAGAAGATACTAAAATTTTACTATTCTAGTTGAAAATATAAAATCCTATAAACTACTGAATTTTAGGAGATAATTTCTGAAATATACTTCAATTGTCCATGGAAAGAGATTTTTTGGGTATCGTATATTGATATGTTTAGAGATAGCTTGGATATCAAGAATAATCTCTATACATTTATTTATAATACTGTACATCATTGACATGGTGGTGATTAATTTATGGCTCATTACTTTAATAAATATGAATTCATCCTTATCTCAATTAAATTAGGGGTTACTTTTAATAAGGGGGATATGCTGACTTTTTCATTATAATTAAAGCATTAGGTGAGTTTGAATTCCACTCAACGCTTGAATATTTTAATTTATTATCAATGATAGGGAGAATTATATTGAATATAGAATTAAAATGGGTATTATAAATAGATACAAAGTGGTTTATTGATATAACTAATCGATTTTGATAAATATTTTTTGTATTTTTCAATGACTAGTGAAGTCAATATGTGTTGAAGTAATGATAAATAATTAATTAGAGGATCCCAATGAGTAAATAAGATTGTGGTGGTTAATTAGATTGAATAACCTATTAGATAAGATATTAAGACATGTAATGATTATGAATCAAGAATTTCAAGGAATCAATTAAAAGTGATGATGTTTGATGAAATCACAATCAGCTATATGTTCTTATTGAGTTTGACATAATGGATACAATTAAGGAAGGGAGAAGACGGTTTTCAGCTCAAGAGAGTATCCATTTTTATTATATCTAACATGAAGACAATTTAATATAGTGATTAACAAACTGATATAATGAGAGGATAATATTTAGTTTAAATATTAAAAGGGTGTTTCATTTATTATTAAAGAATTGTTGCACTATTTCTAAGCATAACTATTGATAATAGAAGAAGAATTGATTGAGGAAATGGGGATCCCTTAAAGTACCCATATTTGATTATAGATATATTAGAAGGCTTTGTAAATTATGTTGAACATATTCTAAAATATTTTGATAAATTTAAAAATCCATTTTTTTATTTTGAGTTAAGCTGGAGGTGGAAGAGAACCCCTAAGAAGGTTTAAAGAGGTTTTTTAGCTAATTTGATGAAGATATAGAATTCTATGCGAGTTTTGTAGAATTAAAAATGGACAAAATAAGATACCTTTGAAAACAATATCATAAAATTACTAAATATCTATGAGATATATAATATTATCTAGATTACCTATAGGAAACATTAAGAGTCATACTATGATACTTAATATCTTTCATATGGTATATAATTTTATCCTGGTAATATTTAATATCTCAAAGATTGTAAGGGAAAAAATCTTTCATTCTATAATAAACTATAGTAATGGTGAGACAATTATTTGATATGAAATTTATTTCACATCGTAAATAATATTTATAAATTGATATATAATATTTTTTAGGTGGTAGGTAATATTACGCTGATTGAAATTTCAATGTCAAAGAGCTGTAGTGATACATAATATATTATGGATGATATTGAAAATATACAATATAATACACAATATTATTTTGTATATAAATAATATGAAAAGTTTTATATGACATATTAACTATAATTGTTCATATGGTACATAATATATTCTGTGAACCTTCACAACATGTGTAAGATACCTCCGTAAATATGTAAGGTTTATTAACATGAAGAATGGAAGATTTCATAAGATGGGATTTGAAAGGAGAATTAATTTTTATGATGTTGTTCAATTCTAAAAAAAATTTAATATCATAATTTTGATATAAATTTTAGAGTGAATCAATATGGGAGATATGAAGAATAAATGAGAAGAAAAGTGAGATGAAATTCCCAGGAAAACTCTTTGATTTCATATGTAAATATTTGAACTCAATTGTGAAGATCAAAACTAGTGGGTTTATCAAGAGAAAATTTTACCAACATTAATAGAGAATTAATTGAGACTATTCCATATATGAACTTGTAAAAATGGAATATGATGATTGGTTTAGTAAATTTTTGAAGATCAATTAAAAAATATTAAAATAATGTGAAGGATTTGGGATCATGGGGAATATTCTCACATGATTAGTTGTTGATTAAAGATCTTGTTAAGTAAACCCACATGATCTTTTGAGAGGTATTATAAAAATAATAATTACTAGATCAAGAGATAATGTTGTGAGGAATAACCAATACTATTATATTCTAAAGATCATTTTCAATGAATAATATTGTAAGAAGGAACTAGAAAAGGTTCTTCTATTACATACCCTATTATCATCAAATGAGATAAAGAAGAAATCATAATAATGTGAGAAGCCATGCCTTATGATACCGTTATACCATAGAATAAAAATTAAAATAAGAAGAATAATATAATTGATTAAGGACTAAACTACTACTTCCATACAAAAATAATGTGTAGAAGATCTTAAATATGGACAATTATATTAATATCTTATGTGAATAATAAAGAAGACAGCATGAAGGAACTATCACTTATATGTGTTTTTAATTTTGAATATTGGGCTAAGATTTCCGGGTAGACTTGCATGCTACTATATAAAAATAATTTTTGGTAGTAAAATACCTTTGTTAAGGTATATGATCTATTATTATGATGCAATCATATCGGAAAAATAAGAATAATATTGTGTTCATATAGTAATAATTCAAGTTACATTATATATTAATAGGATCCAATATAAAGAACCTATTGGAGATATTTTAGAATATTTAGAAGGTAACAATATGATTAAAGGATGTTACCTTCCACACTTTTATTCAATTTATTATGTTATTGGATATTTTTGCCTCTAACTCAACCCGAACACAGAATGTAAATAGTCACATTCATCAGGGTAGAACCTTGTAAAAATATTGTGTGTTAGTGAATTTGTTAATCTATTATCTTTCATTGGGTTTATCTTTTTGAGAATTAATATTCCAATCTATTATTGTTAATTAGTGTAGATGTTCAAATATTAATAGGGGTAATTTAAAGGTAAAATAACTATGTCAAATTGGCTCACACTGATTTACCCCCCCCCCCATCACAATGTGACTACATAGATCATGGGGACTTGTAATTTCTTGGACATTTTTGATCCATTACTTTTCAAAATACAATTTTGAGGTGTTCTAGATGTAATGGTGACTCATTTAAATATATTTCCAAAATTTTAGTCATTCCAATGTTAGGTCATTCTAATGGTGAGTCACATTGGTGAATCATAATGGTGAATTACAACAGTGGTTCAGGACCAGTGAGTCATAGATAGTGAGTCGTGATGGTGACTAAAAAAATGGTAGATCACTAAATGGTGGATCACTGATTGGTGTCTCACCGAACAGTGCCTCACCGAATGGTAGCTCATCGAAATCTGACTCACCAAACAATGACTTTCCATCAGTAGTTCATCACTAGTAGCTTGCACTGGTGACTTATCCAATGGTGAGTCACCCAACGTTTCCTCAACCATTGGTGACTCATCACTGTGACTCACCCAATGGTGAGTCATTTCTAATAGTTTTCCAAAATTTCTAGTTTTCTCTATTTTTCCAATTTCTCTCCTTTAACCTTTCCTTTGAAATAAATTATGTTCAAAATCAAATTTTAGGAATTTTGAATAAATTTTCATAGATATAAAATATATCATTAAATTACAAAAACTTTAGAGGATCATAAATGTCTAGGACAGAAGGTATTGATCAAGATCAACCTTTAATGGATTTAAAAATTATTTCATCAGTTGATTTAGGATTTGGCCTTCATAAACCTGATATCCTTTCTCCCTTTTATCCTTCCCTTTACTCTTGATACTGCACATCCCTAGTTCATTTCTTCCCTAATATTTTCTTTGTTTTTGTTGCGGCCTTTGGAACACATTTCCCTAGAGTATTATCCCTAGAGCATGTGCACATCCTATTTTGAAAAAAAGAAGGAATTAATGATCGTCTAATCTTTAAGGAAAGGATCGTTTCATCCCTATTAATGGTGTATCATATGGGGTGGGTGTCCTCATGTCTCTTTGTGAATTTGGTTGAATACAAATTTAAAAAAGATAATCAAACCTATTAAGAATTTAATAGGACCTATTATGATACAATAAATGAGGGGAAGATAAGGTAATGATGATGATCATTTTGTTTTATATGTTATTTAGTTCCATGCTGACAATTATATGGGTGGTATGCCTAGTGAAAATCATGGTCATTGGTGATATTTTTTGCACACTTTTTATGGCTAGTGAGTTCTTATATATGGTCTTTAGTTGATTGGATGTAAGTATAAAAATTTGATTATCCACGCATACCTGATTAAAAAAATGTATGCCTCAGGATCGAGTATTCACTATGATAACCACTGAATTATCAAAGTGGAATTAAAGAATGAGTGTATGTTAAATCTGAATACACAATGCTTTGTTTGCTGTGGATGTGTGTTAAGCCTGGTTTTGTTCTATCTTGTGCCTTGTGTGGGTTGTTTAGTGTGGCATTTGGGAGCACGACTTTGTGTATGGGGTGGTTTGGGTGGTGCAATGGAATTTCATGTTGAGAAATTGAATGTTTGTGGGCTGGATGAGTAGTGTTGTGTAGTTTTACTACAACTAGGTTGTATTTTGTTTGTGTTGTTAGGTGTTGTGTGTTTATACAGTGGGGCTGCTGATGGTTTTGATGAGAGGTGTTGATGGGTGTAGCTGTGATTTGGAGGTTGCTTTGTTGGAGGATTTTCTGGGTGTTATTTCATTGAATAATTATGATGGTAGTGGTTGGCATGGGTGATAAGTGAGAAGGAAGTGTGTAGTGAGTCCTTCATCATAGTTTTCTTCCTCTGTTTTTCTTGGTTGTGTTACTGGTTGGGTATTGTGGATGGTAGTTTCCTGGGTTGGGATATAACAATAAAAATAACATCTTAATAAAGTTGAATTAAATGGGTGTTATGTGACAGATGTTGTGAAGTGGATTTCTTTTATCTACATATGAAGTGATTTTTGCTGGGGTGAACACGTGAATTTAGAGGTAGTAGAAAAGGTGGTACAGTAGTATTGTAGTTTTTTGAGAACCCATAGTTTGGGTTTAGAGTTTGGTATCTATATTTATTAACTGTATGTTCAATTGTGATTTCTATATGCAACCGACCCTATTAGAGAACTATGTGATGAACACCCCCATCATCATAAGAAAGGGTGTATTTTCCAATATCCTTATGGGAGGAAGGATGGCTAGTTACTTTTTATTCCCTACTCCTCCTTCTAGAAATTGGTAACCAACACTCTTTGGGTATGTAGTGGTGTCGTTGTGAGGCTCAGGTGTCTGTGGGTGAGGTGTGATTCCCATGTTTCTTTGGAATGATGTATGGTTATGGCCTAGGTGTCTGCGGGAAGGATGTGGTGGACTTCGATAGCCCAGGTTATAGGACTAGCTCTAAGGTCCAGGTGTGTGCAGGTGGGTTTTTATGTTGGTCTTATGGAAGAGAGTGGAAGTGTCTAGATTTTTTTTATTAGGGTATGAGTAGTTAACCAATGGGAAGTGGTGCAGTGTACCCAAAACATCAGTCTTCTTACTATATTGCTTTACTTAACTTGTGTTATTTGGTGAGTGTGCCTGGGTAAGGTTCGGTGGAAAGTATACCATGTTATGTGCTGCTGGAATTCTGTTATTTTTTGATGGGGGGAATTAGTATGCTTCTCAACTTGTGTAAGAGAGACTTTGAGATTTCCTACTGAATATACTTTTATTCCCCCTACATATATAAAACTATTTTCAGGTTTTTAAGAGGATTACAGGGACTGTGTTGGACCTTACTATCCTGAACATTGGGAATGTTACCGTGTCACTACATAGCCTTGTTTTTTGTATTTTAGTTTAGAGTTTTTGTTACATTTAAAACTCTTTTACCGTTAAACATGCATGTGGGATGGATTTGGGTTTTCTTTCATATATAGTTCTTGGAGTTGTTTGGGATTGACCATCTTATCTTCATATCTTATTTCTATAAAAAGGGTGATTCCCTCCTTTTTTTGTGAGATTACATACTCTAGGAGCTGGTCACCACCCAAAGGTCTATTGGAGGTGAGACTCTGGGGGTCATTATCTCTCTTTCTACATCTTGAAAAAGTAAGTTTGTGACATATTACCTTTGTTTCACCATATTGAAGAAGGCGGGTCGTGACATGACATCACATACAAATAATCATCATATAAACAATCAATATTCTTGAATAATAAAGTAGAAAATAAACTAAATAAACAATATTTTAAAATATTTAACAATGAGAGAAAATATTATAATCAATTACTAAATATTTTATAAAAAAATTATATTTAAAGCATAAATAATAATGAATAATTAAATTTTATCCAATTTGAACTTTCCATATTATAATTTACATGGTTTTAATATATAATCATTAATATTTTAAAAATATATGAAATTTAGGAATACTTTTATTACAAAATAATTGTCCATTCATAATTTAAATCTCCATTTACATAATTCATACATTTTAAAAAATAAGGTTAGAAATATAAATATTTATATTTACATTTATGATTTAATCATAAATCAATATAAACTCTTCTATTTGACACTATATTTTAACCATGTAAGTTCATTTTCAACTGAGATCAAATCAACTAAAACATTTTTTGTACTATTTAAACTCCCCTAGATTCCATAGAATCACATCTATAATGGAATTTTGTAGTTTTAATAAAAATAAAATTTTATTTAAAATTACATTCAAAATAGAATTCACTATAGTTTGTTCATTATTATATTAACAAATCCTACCAATGGGAGATCATGACCAATTTTGAAGGTGTTTTTATTTGGTCAGACTATTTTACTCAAGTATCTTTAGTGTTTTTGGATATTTTGAGTGATTCCACTTTGGGAAGGACTTTAGAAGCTCAAAGCATCATGGTAGCCTTCATTATGGAATGATTTACTTCAATTTTAAAACCTAAGGAATTTATGGGTTGTGTTTTTAATATAAATTTTGATTTTTATACTTAATGGAGGGGTATTTTGATGACCTAGATTCATATAAAAAATTTGGCAGTTGGGACCTTCTTTATGGATGTTTCTACACATGATCAGGTGTTTCCATTTTACTTATAAAAATCCAAAAGATGTTATGGAGGTGTTTTTATTCTTAAATTTCATCAAAATAGTACTAGGTACTAAGTGGATTGGTACTGGGTACCCGATGAGGCTAGAAGAATCTAGATACCCTCCACTATTGCATCAGGTAACTAGTCGTAGGGAAATGGTTTTTTATAAAATTTTATTTAAACATTTAAATATTTAAAAGAAAAAATCCTACCATATTTTTTTAATAATACCAAAACACACATCCCCTTATTCTCATATTCTCTACTCTCATTCATCTCTTTTTAATGTCTCTTAAAGGGCCATCTCTTTCCGGGTTGACAAGTTATCTTAATCTGGTGGTCTCCCTCAGTGAGGATAAGGTAATCCCCAATACCCACTCATTATTTCATTTGTTTCACTTTTTATTCAACATAAAACATATTTTTGGGAATATTTGTCTATTTTTTAAATTAATAGAGACTGGGGATAATCCAAGTCATGTTATAGGACAAGTTAACTAACATAATTTTAAGGTAGGTGGTTTTTTTCATATTTCACTATATGTCTTGTGTATGTATGGGATGTGTATACACGATCCTTGGGTTCATGTTTGTGATGTGAATATAAGGGTCTTGGGTTCTTAGTATAATATTTCAATGAAATAATAAACTTTGCCCCAAAGTCTGTGATAAGATTGTGTATATACTCCTTGATATGAATTAACTATTTCAGATGGATCTTATTCAATTTATATTGTCTCAAAGGTTATTACACCGATGTGTGTGACCTCTAATTGGGTTCAAATACCCATACAGATTGGAAATCATGATATTGATGATGAATTTATTGGGTAGAGGTTATGAGTGAGTATTTATAGTCTCTCAGGTGATGGGGGCCTTGAGTAATGGTTTGGTAAAGTGGAAAAGCATATATATTTCTTGGGAAGAGAGTCATGTGAGCATTGTAGACTCCAATATCTCTTCCAAGGGTAGAGTGATAGTGATTTGGATCCCTTAGTTTTAATTTATCTCTCTCCTAAGAGTGGTATTGGTTGTATAATGTGTTAGGCCTTAGAGTATTATTGCCTATAGTAAAATTAATTTATTCTTGATAGATTTCGGGTATGGTATGACCATAGGGTGGGCCGATATGTGAGATATGTATTGTTTTTCTTGATTCCTAAGGAAAGGTGTTGTTTTTTTTGTGGTTCGGATCATGTAGACATTTGTTAGTAATTCCTATTGGGTGTATAGAGATATCCTTATAGCCTTGAGGTAGTAGTTCATAGAAAGTGTTTGAAGTGGTTGGGCATCGTAGTGACTCTTTGATATGTTATTGTAAACCTAGTGAGGTATGTGGGGGATGATGACATGAATTCCTAGTGAACTCATTGGTAGTAAAGTTCCCTATATGGGTATTATATTTTAGTTATGTGGTGTATGAATAGTGAGTTGAATGTTATGGGGTGTGTGTTTCCAAAGTGCCATGGTATTATGATAAAGTGTTTTCATAAATGAGTTATACTTGAGTTGTCAAGTTTAGTAAGATTTGGTGAAGGTGGGATACATTTAATTGTAGTGGGGTATCATATAGCAGAGCATAAGATTTGGACTAGTTGGTTGTTTTTTAGAATGGATGGGATTATTTTTCTTGTCCATTGTATGTCATATCCCTTCTTGTTCACTATAGATGCAATTGTATCTTAGAGAGATATGGATTTGAGACAATAATTAAACTACCCAGGTTCCCTTTACACCTAATTTATGGGAGTTTTTTTGGGTTGTTTGAACTATATATTTATGATCCAACATGGTTGATCCTATGACCCATTAAAATTAATATTGTGATAGATATTTTCTGATGTACCTATCTTGATTTGGTTTTTTATATCATGTGGTAAGTCAGATTACTTATTTATTTCTATGAGATTTACTCCCTATTTGTGAGATTGGTCATGGGTCCTTATGGCTTGGCCTATGTGAGAGGTTAGTTATTGTGATTCCCTCCTTATATTACATATTGTGTTCACCAATTTATACATGATGTTTCCATGGGACCCTATGCTTCAGCATATAAAAGAGGTGATATATTGAAATTCTCTCTTCAGATCACTTCCAATGTTATGAAGTGGATGTGAGATGTGGCTATGTAACCTTAACCTGAGGGGAATTTATTTCTTATATTAGAGGTTATCCATTATGATACCATCATTTGATCACATTGTTAATGAATTATATGCGTAACCAATCTGGGGAGATCATCTTCCTTAGACGATGATCATTGTAGGTATATCCATGATCATTGTGGAATAGACAGCACATGATGACTTAACACATATGTTTGAGTTTTTTCTGTTTAAATTTAATACGTGCATGCCCAATATATTTTTCTATATCATAGGAACTCCATTGGTGGTTCCCTAATGATATTATTCCTCAAACCATGCACAATCACCCTGGGGAATGTGTAGATCCTGATGTTTCACTTTTATGTAAATGGCCATTCATGATATTTGGTTGGGGTAGGTAGATTTAGATTTTAGAGACTAGTCCAAGAAAGTAACTTGTTTTTATTGTGGACTCTACCCTATATTTTTCTTTATTTTTCATTTATATTTAGTCAACTGCACGGGTAAACGTTGTAATGTTTGTACAAATAGTGAGTATGAGTATTGTTCTGTTACATAATGTTGATACTTTATGTTATTAAGGATAGGATATTCACTTAAAATACTTGAGATTAGTCTAATATTATTCTAATTCAGTTATTTAAATGTTATTATATATTATGATACTAATAGTATAGTTTCTCAATATTAGTCATAGACTCTTACCTCTAGTCAACAAAATCTAGTTTATGGGGAGGCACACCTAAAGTCAGGTGGCTATCATGTTCTGATCTAAAATACGATTATCTAGGTTAGGGAATTATACAATTATATTATATAGTTTTTTTGTTTTGTTACTTTTTGGGAATCAGTAGATAGAAATAGGAATATTTTATAATTTTTTTATAAACTAGACTAGTGCTTTATAAAAACAATTTCAATAGAAAAAACCAATGTTACTAGAGGTATGGTATTTTTCTTGCTATTCACTATTTGTTTGAGATTTTTATACAAATAATTTTCCATAGGATGATATTTTTATTTGTGATTTTACTTTTGGAATGGGTGGAAATATAATATTTTCTTATGAATCATAATAAGAATATAGGTATATTTGTACATGTAATAACTCTTTTACTTATATGAAAATGTTTTCAAAAGGAAAAACATTTTTGATAAAATGGTTACAATAATGAATGTTTTTAAAATATTGTTATAGAAATGATTGAAAGATTAATTTAAATCAATTAAAACTTCAACAATAACCTATTTGGAATTTTTAAGAATAAATTATTTCAAAATTATTAATTATTTAAAATGGATATTGAGTTTGTTTTTATGTTTTACCTTGTTCTAATGATGTTATTGTTGTATAGGTGTACTGGATAACCACCCTTAAATGGGAAATACTAGGTAGTTATTACATAGTATAGATAAAATAAGTGATATGTGCCTAGGGTGTGCCTTGTTTAATCTTAGGATGTTTTAGTGGGTGGAATATTCTTGAAAGGATCAAGGTGTTGTGTACCTCTCTAGAGGAAGTAGAGAGAGGCCTTGGGAAAAAGGAAGTGGTAATTCCTTTTTTGTGTAGTGTGAGATGATGAATTATTTTTAGGAGTGTTGTGTGGTTTTATATAATATAGTTGGTAGGGTTTAACTACTAAATTAGATATGAACCTTCCAATGGTGGTTGTATTATAGTCTTATATTGGATGGGGACCCTCGAGTGAGTTAGTTTTCCCTTATTTTTAGGAAGTAACTGAATCCTATTTTTTTATTAGGCATGTGGGAGGATGTGACATATGGGAAGAAAAATATAGTTATATGTTTTCATTGTGGTATAGATGCTTGAATTAGGTGGGATAAAGTGTTTGGTTTTGTTTGAGTGTTGCCCCCGTTATTTCATAACAAAATTATAGATTTTGTTATATAAGGGAGGTTTTGGCACTCTAGTAATGGTAAAGATGAATTGTTGGGTGTATGGTTCAATTTTGGAAACCAATTTGAACCCTTAATGTGAAAAAATTATAGTTTTTATACCCTTTATTAGTAGAAACAATGTGATACATGGTGGTATTGGGGTGTAGGATAACTTGAAAATATTAGAGAATAATGTTTTGAAATGCATTTAGGATTTTACCTATAATATTCAAGGAAATGTGGGGCTATGGATAGGTTATATAGGGGGGACCATATTCTAAGTACATAGGTGTTAATGAGATATATTTATGTAAAATTACTCTTGGGATGTTTTCAATGGGTAATACCTAGTGAAACTACCCTAGGAGAAACCATTTTTTCAATATTTAGATCTATCATTAGCAAGAACACATTAGGATTCATGGTGGAGTATTATTCTGGAATACATAGATATATTTCTAATTATCTAAGGCTTGTGGGATATTCATGAGGGGTTGGTATATCATCCCATGGTGGAGTGGGGGAGTCCATTTTAGCTGCATGATATTTTTTTAATATATAATTAGTACTTCTATGTAGTGAATTTATCTGGATTGTAGTGAATGGGATAATTTTGTTGAGTGTGTTGGCCCATCATGCAGCAGGCAATGTCTTTATGGAAAGAATGTGTCATTACCCAACATGTGAGAGGATGGTGAGATGAAATGGTTGGAGATAGTATCAATGAGTTAAATATTGGTTCCATGGACATTTTGAGACATTTCTATATGTACCTGCAAATATTAATGGTTGATATAAGTGATCAGGCATTGGTCAGGTAAAGTGAGGGTGTTTTGGGATAGTCTAATGTTATTGAACATAGAAAATGGATTTTGGGGTCAATTTTATTAGGTTTTTAATAAAAATACTTATATAGGGAAATTCATATGAGATATTATTGTTTATATAGAGAGGTATTAGTTGTATGGAAGTATGAAAAATCCTATGGTGTGGAGAATCTTATTAGTTGTGGGTGGTGACCGTTCACTAGGTGGGTTGTGGGAAGTATTGGGTTTGTGTGATGTTGATCTTGATGGGAGGGAAGATGTGTTATGATACCATTCAAGTGAGGTAGGATGGTTCACAGTGGGTTCCAAGGGTATATCATTTTTATAGGATTGCTTATGGTGGTTGGTATAGTTATTGTATTCATCAACTAATGAGTTTCATGAAAAAATGATAGATCTATGTGTATATGTGGTGTTTTATGTATCGATGATCAAGATACAGTATAATGTATCTATTAGGGATTTCAGAGTGAGCCATCTTTAGAATAAGGTGCTAGGAATGTGTTATTCTAGGATAATGTACATAGGCCCCAAGATTTTATTTTTTGGTCGATGTTGTGATTAATTGGATGTTAGAGCTTACTTATTTCCATGATGTAACATGAGTTAAAGAATTGTGTTTGGTATTAGAGTTAATATCATTATTTGTTAGCATGGTTTTAATTAGAGTTGGCACATGAAATGGTAGATTGGATATTTAATGTTTTTTTAAATGTGGTGAGATTGGTTTTATTTTGGATGTGTCATTAAGTAAATGATTTAGGTTATTTAAGGATCAGACCAGGAGTTCTTCCAAAAACACCAATGTAGTTTGATCAGGTCAATGGATGGTTTAATGGAATCTAGGATATAGTTGGTAGTGATAAGTGCATCGAATATTAATGGATAGATCAAGTATTAGAGGTTCTTCTTGATTATGGATTAGCATCCTCAAGGATGGGAGTTTATAATGACCCATGAATTAATGGGTTAATATTTTTTGTTTAAATTTTATTTTGTAGTCCCAAATTAGGGGTGTTTTGAGAAGTATGATTTGGATTATAATTTCAAGAGTTAGAAAATTCCAAGTGTTTATTTTTACACTTGTTTGAGGGTTTGAGTGGTGATCTATGGAATTTTATAGTGTTCAAAAGAGCGATGTTTTGATACAATTGCAATATAATATCATCAAGTACTCAGTAATGTTAGAAAATTCCATGTGTCCCTTGGGGTTCCACGAGGTACTCAGTGGACCCTAACAAGTCACCTGGTGTTAGCCTTGCGGGTTTAAAATAAAAAAATATATGGGGGGACGCCCCACTCCCTATTTTATTTCTACTAACTCCAACAACCCATATCCCTATCTTTTCCCGTTTCACTCTCTCATATTTCCCCTTTTAATGACTCATGTAGTTCAATCTCTTTTCATATTGACATATTATTATAGGTGGTATATTTTCCATTGGGATGTTAAGGTGATCCATAATACTACGTCATTGTTTCCTGTATTAATTTATTTTTGTGGAATAAGTCTCATTTTAGATACTCATTTCTTAATTTCTCAATTTTAGGTGAATGAGGTTTAACCAAGATTTAAAATAGGATGAGTTAACTCTTATAATTTCAAGGTAGGTGGTTCCTTTCATATTTCACCATATATCAATTTTTTATGTGAAATTATTACACGGGGATTGGGTTATGATAATGGTAAATATAGAAAGTGGTCGGGTGAATCATAAGATGTGTGATACATTAGGGTATATAGTACAAATTATGTGTCTCATGTATGGTTTTGTGATTTTACACCCTCTGAGAGGTTATTTCACAAATTAGAGTGACTTCTAGTCAAGCCCAATGGACTTTATCATGATTCAAAATTAAGATTAGTCACAAATGGAATGGGTTTAGATAGTGAGTGAGGTATTATGTATTGACTTCTGATGGGGTCATTAGGAAGAGGTTCTCATAAGTAAAAACCCATTGAAATTATATGCGTATATATTTGGTTTATCCTTGATAACTCTGAAATATATTTTGAGGGGTTGAGTGAGAGTGATTTAGTTCACTTAGGCTTATATTATCTCTCATATGAGAGATGTATTAGTTATATAAAGGATAATTCCTCAAGCGTTTTTTCTTCTGTAGTTTGGTTAATGTATGGTCGCTGTATACAAGGATGGTATGACATCAAGGTGGGATGATAATTAGGATATTTCTAGATCACCTTGTTACCTAGGTAATAGTATTGGCTTGATATTATTTAGATTGGGTATACTTTTGGAAGTGACACCTATTGGTTAGTGTGTTTATGTAAACTTCCTTAAATAATTAAGGGTATAGTGCATGGAATGTTTTGGAAATGTCATTGGGGGATGGTGACTCTCTTAGGTGCTATTAAAGACCTATTATCGTATGTGTAGGATGGAAATATGAATTATTGGTGGCCTCTATGGTAGATAAGTTCCCTAGTGGGGTATTTTATTTTGGTATAATAGCATATGACCAGTGATTGGGGTTTTATGGTTGGGTGTTTCTAATGGGGCATCGATATTTTATAAGGTGTTTTTTTGTTGTGGGATATTTTTGAGGTGTTTGGTTTAGTGAGGTTTTCTCAGGGTGGTCTATATTGGTCTATTGTGGTTTATCCTCTATTAGAACACCAGGGGTGGACTAATATATTGTTTTGAGTAAGGATGGGCTTGTTTTCATACTCATTGTATGTAAAAACCTTGTTTATGAAATATATATTTTGTTATGGTCTATATACCTATGTATATGAGTGTAGATTTTCACTTCATAGGATCCTTATCCTTATAATTTGTAGGTGATAATGTTGGGATGTCAAACCCAGAGATTTGGGCCTTGACATGGATGATCATATGATCTGTTACATATTATATTGAGACATAGAATATACATGGGACCAACCTTAGGTTTATGGTTTATATCATGTGGTAGGTTGGATCAGTTATTTCCCTCCTCATGATGCACTTCCTTTTCGTAAGATTGGCTATGGGTCCCTATAGATCGACCCTCCTGAATGTTAGGATATTGAGATTCCCTCCTCAAGTCACTTATTATATTGACCAGTGGATATGAAATATGAATTTTGGATCATATGGTTTTACCTACATAAGAGGTTAATTATTGAGGTTCTCTCCTCATATCACTTCTTATGTTGACCAATGGATGTAATATGTAGTTATGGTCCTTAACCAAAGAGGTGGTTTTTACTATGTGAGAGGTTAGCTACTGTGATGAATTACACAAGTCAATTATTTAATACTAGAGATGAATTCTTGATTTTGGTAGATCCTTTTCCTTCAATTATGATCATAAAAAGTACAATCAAGTGTCTTAGAAGATTAGTTTTTACCTAATGACCATATGCGTATTCTAGAGTGTTATATGCTTTCTTATCATTCATACACACATGATATATTATTGTATTTATTAATAACATCATTGGTGGTGACCTACAGAGATGATTTATCACACATTTTATGGTCTCCCAAGTACATTTGAAAATCATTTTGGTTCACTTTCATGTGACATGTATTACCAAAGATATATTTGGGGTAGCTGGATGAATATTTAGGAGAATTTTCTAAGGAGGGGCCTAGGATTTATAATTGTGTCACCCCTATATTTACCTTTAGTTTTCCTAGGAATTTGGTTATCATTATAGGGAAACATTATCATGTTTTTCTATATAATGAACATGGGTATCATTCTGTTATACCATGTTGATATTGTATGTTATTGATTATTAGTATTCACGATAATTTTAGGATCCTACTCTGATGTTTATATTGATTCATTTATTTCAATTTTATTTTAGGTAATAGTAATTAGATTATAGTATCCTCATGTAAGACATATACTCTCACCACTCATTGGTTTCCACTGGAATATGAAAAGGTGTACCTAAGGTCATGTGGAACCTCCAATCGTGGGTGGAAAATGGTTATATAGTTTGATTCATTTCACCCATGGTTCCACATACCATGGTAAATAGAATCAATCACCACATGATGGTGGAGTAGTTTATACAGATATGTTTTCTATAAAATTATTACATTGAATATAAAATCCTTTTTGGATGTTCAAAGTCATGTTGTTATAACATTTATAACCACGACACCCATTTTTCACTATACTATGTCATGATATTAAAAATTAAAGAACTAAAACACCCGTTTGGAATGGGTTATGCCATGGTGAATTGACAACTCTATTCCTAGTATTATTCATTCATAAAATTATATTAACATTGATAAATATACTAATATACTACAAAAAGGTTTTAGAGGGATATATAAAATTTAATACATAGTGATAGAACAACTCCAAAAAGTTTAATTAAGCATAGAATATAACTATAAATTTTCAAAGATTTGAAAAATATAAGAAATATGGGTACCTATTTCTCTTGATCTAAACTTATTTTAGCTTCACATCATGAACCTAATAAATATCCTAGAAAATAATCCAAATGTGTCCCTTATATAATGGTTTCCACGAGTAATGGGAATAACAGGACACATAGGTAGGAAAACCCTCTTATCCATAGTTTTCTAGAACAATTATTTTAAAGGATAATGAAAATTATAGATAATTATGATCACAGTTTCAAGGATTTAAAATAGTATCAAAGAGTCTTATACTCACATAATGTTTCCTTGGGATCATACTAACTTATATAGGCATCCAAGGAACTTAAAATTCTCCTCTTATTCTGATTTATCATTTAAAAAATTCAAAATATTTTAATTCCTCAAAATGTTAAATTCACTACTTATAATGATCATTTGGAATCAGAATGATATTATTAATTTTTCAAATTCCTCAAAATAATCATAATATGATGAATATATTAATAATATAACAATTATAATAAAATACTAAAGGATCCAACATGTTATCACATAACATGCATGTTTATGTAGAGCACCATAGGATAATGAACTTCATTACGACATGGTGGATTCCAACATACATCATGAAATTTCCTTAATCCATAACATCATGGTTATTTTATATATGGTAAAATTACAATAGGGTGGTGTTTCTATTTATACCAGTTGAAAATTGTTGATATTCTTAGTAAAAATCTCTAATTGGGTCTCTATATTTATATCACCATCTACTTAATTAAGTACTCACGTTTCAATACCACCTTTCCATTTGCACTAATAAACATTACAAGGTAGTTTATCATGTATTTCATGGGACTCCATGGGGATATTCCCCATCAAACATTGTTTCACTCTTGAAATGGTGGAATGGTCATTCATGATTGAGAATCTACTCAAACCCTTTATACTATTTCCAATAGGGATATTCATGGAACTGTGAAAACCAATGGTTCCCATATTTATATTGAAATGTGTCCAATTTTACAAAGGTAGGCGGTTACCAAGATGTTTTTTCAATCACACTTGGGGACTTTCATTGGTTGAGAGGATGAGAAGTTTGGCTTGTCATACACTTTTATAGCGAATTATTTCCTACTCTAGGAATATCTTATATATTTGATACATGTTCATGATATTTTCCAAATCTCTATATGGTAGTAGTGTCCCTTATGTCTGCAATTAGTTATTTCACATGTGTGGATGTATCCAATTGAATGTATCAGAGGTTCTCCATCAATGGTACCATATGTATGTATGGAAGTTTCTCCATCAATAGTACTATATATATGTATTATAAGTCCTCAATCATGTATTGTTATTTATTTTTTAATTTTTTGTTTTATGAAATTATGATTTAATGCCATATAATTGGGAAATATATAATTTTTATCCATAAAGGAAGGTAATAGTTGGTTTTGGTGTCATGATTTCACCCCTTATGGGGCTTACTATGTGTTCTTATAAAGGGAATTAGAACCCACCTAATTTAGTGCCACATAGTGGGAAATTTCATACCTTATTAGGTCAAGTGACATGGACTTATCCATGCATTTTAAAGTCTTGTGATAAATAAATCTTGGTCAAATTTTTTTATAAAATGTTGGTGTGGGAATTATTCATTGGTTACCTTTTTCGGTTGATCTTATAAGAAATGATTATTCACAATATCAAGTTGGTACCACAAAGAATATGGACATATAAAGATGATATGAAACGACATATAAGGAATATATCCCTCTCAATATAGGAATAATCATCTCAGGAATATATCCCAATAAATATGATGGTGGGTTGATGATTTTGGCATTGAAATTTAGTGGGGTATCCAATATATACCGATGGTATGGTAATCAAATACTACATAGTTCAAATTTATTGTTGTTTACACCTATGTATGATGCCCAAGGATGGAATTTTGATTATGTTAAAGGCATTATTGACTTGAGTCCCTAAGACCATATGATTCATCCAAAATGTTAGAAATAAATGACCCAAGAAACTCAACCATGTTTCATAACTATATGACTGGGTTTGAATGGGTATTACATATTGAAGTCGCCCAGGGTGAGTCCAATCCCTATATACTGGTGGTAAAGTGAGGATTTACAAAGAAAAAAGGGAGATATTTTCATATAATAAAGCTTTAGAGATTTCTCTAGGAATGGTGGCCTTAAGAATATATCCTCTTATCTATTGATGGCCAATGAAGGGGCTATTGAGGGGTATCTACAATTAAATATTAGAGGATTACTCCGTAAGGGATTACCAATCTCATCTTCCAATATGTTTCTTAACCATTGACTAAGTATTATTCATCCAATGATTGGTAAATGAAACATGTGGATGCTTCCCATTTCACTTCATGTTTTAAGTATTAAGTGGGAGGTAAGTTTCACTTATTAAACCTAAAAATTTCCCGCCACTAGATATAGTGTTATACTCTTTATTAAAAAATAAATTTATCATATTTAAAAACCTATAGACCCCAAAAATTTGGGAGGTTAAGTGTGGGACATCCTTTACCAAGATAATTCATGATCGGAGGAGGGGCATATGGTGTATCCCACACACTAGCCACAAAAATCTGGTGGTTGTGGGCAGGTCACGGAGACAACATTATTAAATTAGTGACATGGGTAAATGAGGATGAAATTTTAGAGAAGGAACAAACCTAGGTGTTGGGTCACTCAGATGGTAAACCATATGTGACTGGTCACTATGGTGGGAAGCCCAGTGAGACTAGTTTCTAAAGTGGGAAACCCTGGGTGATAGGGTACTTAGGTGGGTAGCCCTAGGTGACCAATCACTATAGTGGGTATCCCTGGTGATGGACCTTGTCTAGTTGGTTATATAGGTGATAACGTTTAATCACCAATCCCCATAAACATAATTTTTTTAAGACCTAAAGTGTTCTATACTACCAAAGAGAGGTGTTAGAGGTTATAATGAACCATATTAGGGATAATTTATCTCTTTTACATAAGTGGGGAAATCATTTTCTATGTGGTGTTTAGGGGGTGAATTTATCATTAGAGACCCAAAGGTTGGGAGATGTACACCAAGAATGGGGAGAGATGAGTATAGGTGGACTTTGTGAGATAGGTTGTATGGACAGAGGATACCCTAAGGGAGGTTTGTCTAGTAAAAATTAGGTACCTTAGGTGTGTTAGGCCAAGTGACCATATGGTACTATTGGTGAAACTATAATACTTCTCCAAAAGTTTCTGAGTCCCCACTTTCCTTCCCCTTTTCCTCAAAAGGGAGTGCTATCAAATTACCTGAATCAAAATGAGATTCAAGAGGAATGAAAATTATTAGATTATACTTTCATCCCATCTTATTTTTCATGAAATTTAGGCAAAGTTATTCACATCATGTTCAACAATGTGATTAGGGTGTGCTGCACTTGTGAGTTTCAGTGATCGTTCAAGAGGGTCTTGGTGGGGTGCATAAAAAGAGATTTCAGAGGAATACAACCTATAAATAGGGGTGTTCCCAAGTCACATGGGAACAAGATTATCTTCCTCTCTTGTTCCTTGGTTTATTCACAACTATAAGGTAAGTGTGGGTATTTTTCACCTGAGCAGGGATACAAAAAAATGGGTACCTTATTCGGCCACACTAGAGAGGGGAATTTTGCAGCAATCCTTAGTGAGGAGTCCTTAGCTATCCACCCTAGAGAGGGGGGGGGGGCTTAGTGGGACACCCTACATAGGTGGGATTAGCATTCCACCTTGTCAAGGGGGCTTAGTGGGATACCCTAATGAGGGTACCTTAGTGGGCCACCCTAGAGAGGGAGGCTTAGCGAGGTAACATGGGAAAGGATTTGGATTTCTTAAATTTTCACATTATTTCCATTTGGAGGAAACCTATCATGCTTCCTTGATTTATGGTGATGAAAAAAATTTAAAATCCTTTAAATATTATAAAATGTATAATTCTCCAAATATTGTCTCAAATGCTGAAGTAACTACATGTATCACTCTTATGGTTGTTGAGGTTGAGCAAGGGAATATTGGTTAGTAAGAACCCTCTCTGTCATATTTATCAAAAATCATGAATAAAAACTATCACTAGTGCCTAATGTCATTCTTTATAAATTTATATAGTCATGTACAACTAACTGGAGTGGATATTTCCCACCAAGATTCCTTTCTCCTAGGCTCAAGGATCTTCAAGTATAACAACATGAGTTGGAGAATATATTATCAAAGGGAAGATATATTAAATAAGTAATTCAATTTTCATTTTTTATTCACCACAATAATACTTCCTTGAATAGTATTAAGGTCATTAAAATTATACAATACATAGCTACTCCTCTATATTCCATAGTTTTTTGGTTGATTTGACTAAGGGGTGCAATAATGAGTAGGACATTTTCACTAAGGGAGGATTAAAATATGAGTGGATGTGAGCCTATTAGGTTTATTTAACATATATATAGTTTTAAATCTATATCATTCAGGCTAATATCTATAAGTCCCTCTAGGTTTCTCAAATTTATGTCTATAAAAATAGTTGGTTGATCTCTGGTATTTTGAGTCACAAGAGTCCCCAAACCAACACATTTCATCTTACTCATAGATATGTGGGAATTAGTTTTTTGTACATATATAAGATCTTAGGGGTGATGATCCTTGGTTCCATTTATGGTGAGTTATTCCCCCCGTAGTATGTGTGTATATATATCCAATGATGAGCCTATTTAGTTAGAGAGTTAATGATAACATCCCAATATTTGAGATAGAATGAGCCCACTCCATAGGTCGACATAACGTTTGATACATGTTTGAACACATTTTATCTCCCCCTGAACATAATCATACATGTAAACATCCAAAAATATGTCCCCCCCATTCATAAAATAGGGTTTTTGGGATATATTGGCTGAAACATTTGCATAGAGAGTATAATAAATGGGGATATAACATCCTATTGAGAATCCAAGTAGATTCTGATAGACCAAAACTGTGTATATAATTTTAAACAATTTTTATGATTTCATCATTATTTGAAATCTAAAAACCCTTGATTTTCAATGTTATTGAAAATTGATGGTACTTTTTAATGATGAATTAGAATATATTTAAACACTATAAGGAATATTATTTTGAATATGAGGATTGTTCTTATAAATTTTAATGATCTTTATTTAATATTATTCTAACTCTTTTGATTATCTTTATCCAAAAAATTAGGTTGAAGACCAAAAAATACTTCAAATTAGGCCAACCTACTTCTTAGGCAGTCTTCAAGGGAAGCATTCCAGGCCCGCCAAGGAGGGCTCACTTGAGCCCCATCTTGAATGGGTGAACATGAACTGTGCGGAGTGGCCCCTAGGTTGTCAAGCCCCACTGGTGCATAGTTGGACCAAGGGCCTACGTTGGCCATATGTGTCACGGAATGAGGGTGCGTGTGTGTGTAGTCCATGATTCCACCCTAGTGAAGGAGTCTAATTTGAGGAGGCCACATTGATCATTACAAAGTCGTAGTTCTCGTCTCACCATTTTGATTTGGGATGGATGCTCTGACACTACATTGTCATCATCCACCAGGATCTTCCATACTTCGCCATGGTTGTCACAACCACCACACCTGGTACTTCCTCTATCACTCAAAAACAATTTGGAATGTCGATCTCATCCACTCTCACACCCCCATTGTCACCAGACTCCACGGCTCTACAGCCATCACTCGTAGCCACCATTGCTCCACCACCCAGGCCA
Organism: Viscum album; assembly: GCA_963277665.1. Taxonomy (NCBI): domain Eukaryota; kingdom Viridiplantae; phylum Streptophyta; class Magnoliopsida; order Santalales; family Viscaceae; genus Viscum; species Viscum album. The sequence continues at coordinate 367,196,465 of OY728135.1, read as the reverse complement.
TCACCTGACCTCCCTTTTCCACATCTCTTCCACCTAGTCAGCCACTACTTACTCACTGTGATGTCCCCTAATCAACATTTGGTACTCCTCTAGCCACTTAAAATGCAGGACGTAGAGGAAACCTCCACTGCTCAAACCACCACCGCTCCACCATGCCACCATCGCCCAGCTGTTACTCTGATCACCAGGCCATCACCACGTTTTCACAGCTTCACCCCTAGTGGCACCACCCTCATCACCTCAATTAATTCCACGACGAATGGATTAATGCATCCTCCACTAACTTCATCCAGATATTGACCCTCCTACGGCCACTGTGAAGGCTTTAGGAGAAAAGGATAGTTTTTTCTTCCCCACGTCCCGATCCCCATGCAACTACTGGTTCTCATTAAAACTGAGGTGATCTTCCATACATGGATCTGATACATGCGTTTCCTAAACACCCGTATATGTGGGTGTTTCCTCCCTATACAATGGAATTATCTAGGGTTTTTAAATTTTCAACCACTAGATCTATGATCCCTTCATAGCAGAGGAAGGAGAGGACCTCCCTCCTCACTTATAAAATGTGGTGAGCACCTCATTTTAGGAGTATCCAATTCTATCCAGTGGAAAGAACCCAAAGCTGTCCAAGCACCAAGATGAGGATAGAACTCAAATCTGCCTAATTTTTCTACCTTCATTTTTTTATTTTACAATGTTTCTGTATTCAAGAACCCTTTATTTAATGAAGGGGTATAACCCATTGTAATTGGGTGAAGGGAAGGGGATCCCATTTTATTATTTTGGATTTTCAAAAAAAATTAAAAAAATTCTTCTCTTATAATTTTATTGTTTTCAATTTAATAATATTTTTGCATGTAAATAAAATACAATATTATTCTCATTTATTATTAAAATATTAAATTTCTTTGATTTAAATATTATTCTACCTTTTCAGAATTTATTTATTTTTACACAAATTGGTTAAATTTTAATGAAAATCATGTAATGGAGTGGTTTAGTGATTACTAAAATACATGAAAAAAATAGTATAGACTAATTTGATTATCTAAGACAATCAATATCAGGTTTGGTATTTCTTGAATAATTCAATGTTAGTCCATTAATATTTCTATGCTTTGATTTATTTAAATCAAAGGTGAATTAAGGAATCAAGTATTTCTCAATTAATTAATTTATTTTAATTTAATACCAAAACATTCATTTTTCTTAGAAACTATGATGACATCTCTAAATAAAAAACATTACCTAAATCCAATCACTTCTATATAAAATGAATTTCACCAAAACATTAATTTCTCTTGATTTTTAAATCTCTTCAATCTTTTGATTTTTTTTATTAACAAACATGTGAAAAAATGATTAATACACTAATATTTGGATAAAACCATTTTGGTTACCACCCATACTACACTGTTAGAGAGATTTTATTACTTTTACCACACCCCACCATAGGACTATGTGAAAACTTAAACCACTACTAAGGATCAAATGTTTATATCACTCTTTAAAATTTTCATGACTAGGACCTCTACTGAGTAACTACTCAGTTTTGATCCTTAGATAGAGAGAACTTTGTTAACTAGGCTTAGGAACCTTAACCCTAAAAGAAAGTTTAATGAAATTCATTTTGAAGAATCTAGTGTCTATTAGGAACCACCAATCATGTAAATTGGGTGACAAAAAACCTTGAGGGACCATGATTCCCTACAATTTTCTAACCAATGGAATAATTTAATCATGCCTACACAAAATGATGTTTATTTACATGTTAATATGTTACCTGTTCTTCCAAAATTTTCATGGACTTATAGGAAAAGATCATAATCGACGCATTCATGGATTCAGGTATGTTTGTTCAAGTTTAAAACTAAGAGGAGTATTTGAGGGGAAAGTCAAGTGGAATGAATTCCCAATTTCACTTTATGGAGTAGCTAATCAGTGAGTGTATACCTTACATTATAGAGAGGTCCTAGACTAGAATGATCTCTAAAAAAATTCATGAAAAGGTTATTCTCAACCTCCCAAAGCACATCAATTAGAAAGGAAATATATTCCATCTGAAAATATACAAGTGAGACTCTTTATGAGTATCAACAATGGTTCATGAATCTTTGTGAAATATTCATGCATCAAATAATGGAGGACCACCACTTCCTAGTATTATTCTTCTAATGATTTCTATACAATGATAGGAACCTTTTGGATGTATCCTATAGAGGATATTTGATTGAAAAATCACCCACAGAATCTCATAACCTCATTGAGAATATATCTTATAATTCACAACAATTCGGAATAGTATGCATTGGTGTAAGAGGTATACATGAGGTAAGGACTTCTAACTCATCGCCTCTACTTTAGACCATAATTGGTGAATTGAAATGCCTTGTGAGACAAATGGTTGTTAATAAAGTGATTCATAAACCATCTCCCTCATAGTTATGTGGATTGTGATCATCACCCAATCATTACACTGATCAATGTGATGAGAAACTTGGTATAGAATGTTTTGAAGCTGCATTACAATAATGTAAATACCCACAGAATCCCCACTGGATAGAATCGAAAGGATAACAGGGATTGAGAGGTCAACAACACCAAAACATACCCCCTTTAATAATCATCCATATCTCCAACAATAATTTCAAAACCCGATCGCATTCCAAAAATCATTCAAGTAGTCCTTCCAACAAAAAGAAACTTTTCAACCACCACCTTTTTAGAAAAAGAATCATAAACAACCTTCTGAAAGTGCACCGAAAACTGAATAGGAGTAGCTAAAGTCCAAAATTTTGTGAATGTAATATATAATTAATAAGATAAGTGGTCAATTTTCAAGACTTATGAATGTTAAATCCAAGAATCAATGAAATATTCCATCTAAGACAATCCCAAATCCAAAACAGAACATCATTGCAATAACAACTAGAAGTAGTAAAGAGCTTCCACCACATGATCCAAGTATATTTTATTATTCTACGAAAGAACCTTTAAATAAAAAATCCCACCAAAAAAATTAACCAAAAACAAAACATTAAATAAAAAAAAGTTATAAAAAAGGCTATAATGTATCATTCCCTTTTATGTTTAATTGATCATCAAAGGATGAAGAAGACCAACTTCCAAGAGAAATCCAGGAAACTATTTGGAAAGTTGAAATCAGAATTCCATTTCTATAATCAATTATCAAAATCCAAAAATAGGCAATGTTTCTCAATTAAATATAAACCAAGTGAAAGAAGTGTTGTGGGGATGAATGAATACTCTTTTGAATATGTTTATTTTCTATTATCACCCCACCATTATCAAAACAATTTCATGATCCAATGGAATGTTTTATTCCATGCATTATGGGGTTACTGAAATATTCTAATGCTCTGTGTGATATTTGTGCTTCTATTAATGTTATGTCTAACTCTATATTTTCATAATTTAAAATAAATGAACTAGATCCCACAATATTAGATTTCTAACTAGAAAACCAATCCACTTTTTTTCCTATCATAATTATGGAGGATCTTCTAGAAAGAGCGAAGGAATCATTTTTTAGTGTACATTTATGTACTCACTATGAATGAATAAAATGAAATAAGGAATTCACCAATTATTTTTGGAATACCATTCCTAAAAAGACAAAACTATCATCAATGTGCATTAATGAACCGATACCATGGAATTGGGAGATAAAAAGGTTAACTATAATGTTTTTGATTCAAAATAAATCCTTAAAATAATCATTCCCTCATTGAAATTTTCCATAAAGAAGATATTAATACCATAGAATATTTAACTATGATTTGATAATTCTTATCCTTTGAAGATCACACCATGGAACGATAGAGTACTCAAAAATCTAAAAAATGTCTTTTAACCTCAAAAACGAATCACCTATTAGATCGTTGATACTGTACTAGATGAAACTAATATGATACCCTTTGTCAATGAAATTCAATGTTTTTAAATGGAAAATTTTAATTCTTCATCATCCATAACACATCCCCTGAGTCGTAAGTTAAAACCCCATGCATGTGATGTAAAATATGTGTATCTATTAGAGGGGGAAAAGTTGTCATTAATCATTTCCAATAATCTCTCTGAAAATCAATAATAAACACTGCTTGATCTTATAAAAATAAATTCTATATATATAGGATGGAGTCTATGAGATATACCCAGAACCAAACACATGGTATTCTCTCATAGAATCTTTTTAGAAGAGGGATCTGGACCTATTAGACAGCCCCATAGAAGACTGAACCCCACCATCATGGATTTCGTGAAAAAAGAAATTGAAAAACTTTTGGCAGCTGACATTATCTACGCAATTTTTTACTCCTAATGGGTTAGCACCATTTACGTGGTTCCTAGTAAAATATTCTTGAGCATTATGGAAAATGAGAATAATGAATTAATTCACATGAGGGTCCAGAATAGTTGGAGGATGTGCATTGATTATAGAAGTTTAAACCAAGTCTCCTAGAAAGATCGCTTACCAATCCCATTCATTGTATATATGTTAGAAATGCTAGTGGGTAAGAAACATTTCTCAATTTTTGATGTTTTTTTAGTTATTTTTAAGTAAATATTTCCCTAGAAGACAAAAAAAAAAGACAACTTTTTCATGCCCTTTAGGAAATGTTTCTTATAAGAGGATGCCTTTCAGATTGTAAAATGCCCCAGTTATATTCCAGAAATGTATGGAAATCATTTTCTCTAATCATATTAAAGTCTTTTGGGAGGTATTTCCAATTAATTTACTATTTTTTGAAATTAATTAAATTATGTATTGGGAAATCATGATAAGTTTTTGGAAACATGCACATAGAAAATTCTGTTTTTGAACGTTGAATAAGGTCACTTCATGGTTAAAAAGGGAATAGTTCTAGGACATTTCAATTCACAAAAAGACATTTAAGTGATTTAATTAAAAATTGTTGTGATCAATATTTTTTCATACCCAACCTGTGTGATCCAAATCAGATCATTACTTGGGAATGAGGGATAATATAGAAGATTCATCAAGGATTTTAGCAATATTTCTCTTGCACTTTGGATAAAACTCTTAAATGTGGCTAACGCTGTTTTCAATGAAAATTGAAAGAAATAATTTGAGTAGATAAAGTAGAAGTTGATTGCCCCACTGATAATTTAGCCACCAAATTGGGAACATCCATTTCAGTTACATTTTGTTACATCAAACTATGATATGGGAGTTGTTATTTAACAATGAAATGATGCAAACCCCCCAAGTCATAACCTATTATCGAAGAACCTTGGATTCAACTCAGATCAATGACACAACTACTAGAAATATTTTTCTTACTATTGTTTTTGAATTATATAAATTCAAGTCATATTAACTTAGAAGTAAAGTAGTTTTATTTTCTAATCATGGAGACATTAGGTACTTGATAATGAAGGTTAATTCCATGATGAAACTTGTAATATGGATACTACTCTAATGGGAGTTTAATCTATAAACTAAAGAAAAAAATAGAGATGAACACCAAGTGGAATATCACCTCATTAGGCTTACTAGCACTTCTGGAATAGAAATTCTAGAGTTGGTCCCACTCAATGATCACATCCACCGAGAACATCTCTACATCATAGAATGATAAGTGCCTTGTTACGCCGATATAGTAAATTATTTTTCCACATATCAGGTTCTTTCTTCCCATAACTCCCATCATAAACATAAAATAAAAGATAAATGCATATTTTATATCTGAGAGGATCCATTTCTATATAAAATTTTCAGTGATCAAGTCTTGAGAAGATTCATTCTAGCATGTAAAATAGAATCTATTTTTCAATTTTTTATTACACTTACTTTTGGAGGCCACGTTGGACCTCAAATAAAGGCTAGAAATGTTTTGGAATCTAGAATATATTATCCTACCTTATTTAAATATGATCAAGATTATTATAAAAAATTTGAAAAATCTAAATTTTCGTGAAACAATTCAAAGAGACTAGAGTTTCCCGAAAAACCAATCATTTTTTGTGAAATATTTATTTTTGGGGAATTGATTTTATGGTACCCTTTCCCATATATCTTTGGAAATATTATATTTTACTTTCAATTAATTATGTCTCTAAATGGGTGGAATACAAATCCACCAAGACTAATGATGCCAATGTTGTGTGTGATTTTGTCAGGGAAAACATTTTTTGTGGTTTAGGAATATCAAGATCCATCATCAGCGATCAAGGAATACATTTATTGCATTAGAATAATAGAGAATATGCTAAAAGCTATGTGGTGCACCAAAAAAATGTCTACACCATACCATCCCCAAACAAATGGACAAGTTAATATGTCCAACCGAGATGTTGAAGGTATTTTAAATAAAATAGTCAAACCAAACCAAAATGTTTTGATCCAAAGACCACTTTATGGGCATACCATATAGCATAAACGACACCCATATGTAGGATACCATATTGGTTTATTTATGGAAAATGATGTCATATACTGATGGACTTAGAGAACCAATAATATTGGCCTATAAAAATGGTGAATTTGGATTTGGAGAAGGATGGAAAATAGAGATAATTTTAGTTGTAGGAACTAAAAGAAATAAGAAGATAATATTTCTAAAATTGAAGAAACTACAAAGAATGAACTAGGTTGACAAATGAAAAACTAATTCAACCAAATACCTTTTAACTTAGATACCAATTTCTACTATTCAATTCCAGAATGATGTTATTGATAGGTAATCTTGGTTCTAGGTATGAAGGAACTTTTATTTTTAATAATTTCTATCCTTTTATATCCATTATAATCAATAAAGAAAAATTAGGAAACCCAATCACAATAAATTGGAAAACCCTGAAAAGGTTCCATGGATGTTTACCTCAAGACCCATTGGAAGAGCTCAAACTTCTGAAAGCCATCTACTAATTTCTTCTTGTGAGTTTAGGTTGAGACAATTACATTAACCAATGTTTATTATGGGCTAATACACAAGTTTATCTATATTCATTGGATTTAGGACTTTGTTACCCCTTACATACCACCTCTGAGATTTAATGGAACGGTTCTGACACTAGTATGAGTTTCTTTGATTTATCAAATACCATAATGTAATAAAACCACATGGTAGACCAAAGAAGTAGAGGAAGATGAAAAAATAATTATTTCATATAGAAGATCACTTTTATGTTTATCTTTTAAAACTCCATACATTTTTTTAACAAAAATATGTTTTTATATTTGAAAAATAAAATTGCCTATCGACACTTGAATTCATGTTTTACATGACTTGTCTCGGAGATATGAGTTTTTTAATAATCTTTTTATGGAAAATTTTATATTTAAATATCAATAATATTGAATAAATAAAATCAAAAATTAGATTGTTAAATTGAATTAGGGATATTAAAATCAAGAATAATGATTTAAATGAATTGGATGATTCATGTAAATGAAACATACCAATAATTTTTCATGATTTGAATTTCCAAAATTTATGTGAATTGATTTTGTTTAATTATTATTCATGCCATGAGTGATTTTTTAATGTTATATATTTCATTCTCGAATGCTTCTCTGGACAAAATACTGCCTATTAATTTCTGTACGTATTTCATTAGTGATATTCGTACATGTCACCAACCAGAACATGCATGTGAATGTGTAAACGCTAGGATAATGAAAAAACTCATTTAAAATGATTGGGGTGAGTTTTTATAAACCCTTTATCCTAAAAATAACACATTTAAATCAATCATATTTTATCATATAGAGACTATGAATTAACTTTATATGTGTGAGTGATGTTTCAATCCATTTTTATCCATTCGAATACTACTCTTGGTATTTTCATGATATTTTAAAGTTAAAGTGTGGGGGTGAATGGAATCATGGTGGTAGGTATGGTTTACATTCTAATTAAAAAGTTTTCTGGTTCTTATTGTGGGAGTAAATTAAGATTTTTGATTCATTCATGGTACTTCATTGTTTTCTCCTATTGAGTTCAAAAAAAGGAAAATACAAAAAAGAACCAAAAAATAAAATGAATGGGTTATGATTTTGGATAATCGAAAATAATCATTACAATACCAATGATTTTTATCACATATGGTTAGGTGATGTATGTGAGGTTTATTCTAAGCATAAGTTTCAAAAAATAAACAAATTCAAAGGATTTTGGAAATAAAGTATAAAAATATAGAGCATTTCGTGAGGGTGCACAAATCATTCATTATGATTTATTGGATCATGACCTTTAATTTGTGTTTGGGTAAGTTTGAGTTGTATAAATTTGAAGGGGGAATTTTACTAAAAAAATCTAATATCATGCATTTTACTTAAGAGATAAACCTCCTCATCGATCCTCAATTTCATAAACATCAGTTTCTACCAATATTTAACCTCAGAGACATTTGAAAATTTAATGGATGTCCTTGTGATTTTATGTGTCTTTTTTCTTTACAAAGTGGATAAAGTAGTTCCATTAAAAGATTATGGATATACATCATGTTCTCCTGATATGATCATAACTCTACTTGTATTTTTATCATAAGTGATGAGAGAAAAAAATTTGAAAGTGAGGTAGATCATCATTTGGTATGTTTAATAATAATGAATTAAGGATAATGAATGGAATAAAGGAGAAGTGAGAACATTTTTTAAAAGAGATAGTGTAAAATAATTGATTGGATTGTTTTCGTCAAAATTGAGAAATTAAATTGATATTTTATGTAGATTTCTAAAATTTTAGTTTGATATTGAATATTATATGATTTTATTGTCTTGGGATTTAATATTGGTATAATTGGTGACCTATTTAATTTAATTTTTAGATTTTATGATTTAGGACAATCATGCTATATGTGTAGGGGTATTTGATAGACCAAAATTATGTGAATTCTTTTAAAAAAAATTGATTATTTATTCATGAATTTCAATGTAAAAACACTTTATTTTAAATGTTTAAGTAAATTAATGGTAATTTTTAAAGAGGATTTCAAAATGAATTTAAAGACAAGAAGGAATTTCATTTTTAATTTGGAGCTTGTTCTTAAATGTTTTTTTATCTTTGTGAAATATTTTTCTAATCGTTTTTATTGCTGTTATCCAAATGTTTAGGTTGTAGCCCAAGAAAGTCTTCAAACCAAGACAGTCTACCAATTATATATCCCTTAAGAGAATCTGGTTAGTATTTATTGGGAGGGACCACTAAATCCCAAAATTAATGGGTGATCAAGCCATGTTCGGAGTGTCCTCTAGGTGGACAAGCCATGTGGGAGCATAGTTTTCCCAAGGGAGTACATGGGTCATGTTTGTTATAGCCCGAGTGTGTGTGAATGTGTAATCAAGAGCCCACCCTAGTGTAGGCATCTGAATTGAGGAGGCCGCATCGAGCTATATAAAGGATCAGTTCTCATCCCACCATTTCATTGTGTGATGGAAGTTCCACTATATTTCCACCATCTTCCACCATGATCTGTCGTGCTTCATTGCAGCTGTCATTTCCACCCCACCTGTTGTTTCCTCTATCACCTAAGAACCACTAGGAATTCCACACTCTTCCACTACAAACCCCCCATTGTAATTGGACTCCACAGCTCCGCTTCCATCACTCTCGACCACCAATTCACCTCAACCCAGGTCATCACCCAACCTCCTTCTTCTTTGTCTTCACCACCGAGGCGGTTACTTCCTATGCACCACGACATCCCCTATTCACTATTTGATTCTCCTATAACCAATTCAAAGGTCAGAGGAGGAGGATGCCTCCACTACTTGAACATCTACTACACCACCAGGCACCATTACTCAGCCATTGTTATGATCATCAATCCCTCAGAACGTTGTCACAAATTCACTGTCTAGCATCACCACCTATTTCACCTCATGGAAGCACCACCATAGCTACATGAATGCAACCATCTCCACCTTCATCCTGATCTCAAGCCTCCTCTGGCCACTATGAAAGCCGATGGGGAATATTATAGTCATATTTTCTGCATGTTTCATGCCCCATTCACCCAGTGTTTCTCATTCACACCTAGGGGATCCTCCCCATATGGATCTCATCCACACATTTCTTAAAAACCATCATTTGTGGTTGTTTCCTCCACAAACAAAGGCGATCTTGGGGGTTTTCAAATTTTATCCTATAATACCTGCACAACCTTCATATAAGAGGGATAATAGAACCTCACAAATCACCTATAAAAGGAGTTGATAACACTATTTTAAGATAATCCCCTTCAATCTGGTGCCATGCACCCAATTCCAACCGAGTACCAAAAGGACGATACCACTGTCATTTGCCTCCTTCTTCTATATTTATTTTTTTGTTATATGATGATTTTACATTTATCTTAAAGAATAAGTTATTTAAATAAGGTGTATAACCCATTGTGATTGGGTGAAGGGAAGGGGATCCCATTTTATGATCTCGGAGTTTAAAACAATTTCAAATAAATAAATTATACTTTTTTAAATTGATGGTTTTCGATTTAATAAAATTTTTCAAATGAAAATAAAATACAACTATATTTTTATTTATTCTTAAAATATTAAATTTCATTAATCTAAATATTATTATTCCATTTCCTGAATAATTATTTGTACACCAATTGGTTATTTTTTAAATAAAATCATGTAAAGGATTGGTTTAGTGATTACTAAAACACGTGAAGATATTAATATTGAAGAATTTGATAATTTAGGGAAAAACAATACTAGATTTGGTATTTCATGAATAATTAAAATTATTCTATTGATATTTATACACTTTGATAAATTTATATAAAAGGTGAATTAAAGAAAACAATTCTCAATTTATAAAATTATATTATGTTAATCCCAAAAGATTCATTTTCCTTAGAAACCATGAAAACATCCCAAAAGGGAAAACCTAACCTCATTCCAATCACTTCTCTTTAAATTAAATTTTACTAAAACTTCACATTATATTATTTTTTAAATCTCTTAAATATTTTTATTATTTTATTACCACACAAGTGTCGATAACATTAAAACACTTCTCTTTGTAGAGAAATTTTTGGTTTCCACTCACACTACACACTTAGGGGGATTTAATTTCCTTTTCCACGCCCCATGAATGTTATGTGTTAGAGAATCATTTTGAACAGTTGATAACCATATGGATAGGTAGGTATATCCTCCATGTATGTCAATCTAATAATGGAACCTGTCCTGGCACTTTTTTTATAGTGACCAAAATATAAATATGGGAGTCGATTGTTATAGTTTTGTCGGTGCTGGAAATGATCTATTAGTGCCTACTATAGATTTACAGTAGAAATAATCCTTTTCCATATCTAATGGTTATTATAAATTATGTAGGGTTGGATAATATCCCACTTTAATTCCTATTTTCTCCTTAGTAATGTAGGGATACCATAATATAGGTTCAAACTATTTATGTAGTCTATTTCATGAATCAGGCCATTAAAGATGACCAGAGAAACTACCCTTAATATTTTTGTAAGTATCCAAGGATAAGTTAAATTAATTATATAAATTCCACATCCTATTAGAATAATAATGGATAATGGTGAATCACTATACAAAATATGGTCTTATATGATTTCATTAAGGGATAGTGTATTAATAGTTTGGATCGACTATGACATCATTTTTAGTCATGCATGCCCTATCATTTTGTATACCAATTCGGATGCATCCCATATAAGATGGTTTCACCTCCAATGAAAATGTGACATGATGAACACCACACTGTTTCTATACTACTCTAGGTGATTATTACTCAATATAGTACTAGTGTTGTGATGAAGTTTCATCTAAATGATTCATTTTTCTGGATATTTTCCCACTATGATTGTAACTAGATCTCATTATTTCTATAATGGATAATATTCAAAATCATTACTCATTTTAATATTTATTCTAAATTGTTTAATAGTAAATGAGTGACCAAGATTCCCTTTAAGATGAATTCCATAGTTAAGGTGTCTGATTCCTCAAAGCATCATGAGCCGTAAACAGTTTTGCCTTCAAGGGTCTAGCATTTTGATTAAGAAGTTATACCAAGGTAGTCTAGCAAGAATATACATTATGAGGTCCCAACCATGGTTTAAGTTCATGAAAATTGAATTCAGTTAATGGTTTATAACTATTATTATATACATCAAGATAAGTTGGAAGATGAACCAGAAGTGATATATCCAAAATCACTCAAGTTCTTGAATGTTGTTACTCCCTCAACTACAATTCTGAATTTATGGGCCATTTTTAAAAGGGGAGATCATATTAATCATATTGGTAATATAAAGGATACATCATGAATTATTTATGAAACTAACTCCCCATAAATAGAGACACACATTCAGGAGTTTGATATGCTGATTTGATACATCAATATGAGGGTTCCCATCACTTTGTGAGTACAATCTAGGAATGGTGGAGTGGTTCATGAAGGATTACCCAACTAATATATAGATTATGAGTGGTACTCACTCATTGATCCTAAGGATGTAAGTTCACTTTTATAAGGTTTCAATGTGGATTTTTTATCACTTAGCCCCATGTTTTGTTTGTAGGAATAGTGGGAAGATCAAACGAAGGTGATGATATAAGTAGTCAGATCTCGTGAGTATTTGGTCAGAGCATTCTTAGGGATGACCATGAAGAGTATTTTGAGGAGGGGAATTGTTTCCTAGAAAAGTAAAGTGATGAAAGTATAATGTGAATTCATTTCATCCATTTTCCCTCTATCGGTGATTTTTTAACAGATGATGGTATTTAACCATTCATTATCAAAAATTAAAATCCTTTGAAGGGGGAAAACACTTTCTGATATTATTTTTTTCCAAAGAGAGTAGTAAATTACCCAACCTCACTCTATTTAATATATATGTTCATGTTTATGAACACCCAAAAAATATAACCATAATTTATTGTCTATAGGAACATTAACTTTAGGGAAATTTATGGAACAACCCAAGGATGTCAGTACAGGTGCCCGAGATGAAGCTTAAATTTCAATCATCCTGATAGATGTGTCTTCCACATAAGAGTCTCTTCAAGTGGATGATCAATAATTAGAGAAGGATGTTTATTTAATAGATAAAAACAATTCAATGGATAAGGTATCTTTAGTGACCTTTACATTATATAAAACATTTCATACCATAGAGGGCCTCTTAGAGGCCTTCAATACCATTTCCTAATAAAAAAACAAGAGAATCCGACCAGGGACTATATTGGCCAGAGGCTAACCCTATATCTCTTCCAGTACGTTCATATCTACTAAACCCTCCCATAAACGTATTCTTAGGGAAACCACTGTGGAAGGTAATCAAGTTATTATGATAGATCTGTTTATAGTGGAAGGTGAAATCACCCCAGGGGTGACTGTAAAAGGGCTTACATCAATGGTTGATGTCTCGGTTACTAGTGACAAAGTGATACCTATTGGGGGACATGTCAAGGTGGTTTCATATGTCATGTTGAAACATACTATAGAATATAATTTATCTTCTAAGAAGATTGAATGTATATATTTTTTCATGAATACAAAACCAATGATATAATATTTATTTTTAACATTATTTTTAATGAATTACTATCATAAATGGAGGTCATTAAGTACCCCGGTTTATCTGAGAAACCTAATTCAGGATTATATTCTATTGTCTAGGACTAAATATGTAACAACCCATTGTTTATAAATGATATCTGTTTCTTGAAATAAATGTATATTATATTATATTATATATTATTATAAACATACATCACATAGATAATCCCAAAACACATTTTTTCATTAATGTAAATCATTAAATTATATAGAAATTAACCCCATTAAAAATCAAAAAATTATATGTGGAAAAAATATAAAGTATAAAAACTATAATGGGAAAATTTCGATTATGTTGATTAGTTATAATCTTCCCACCCATAAACAACACTATAGAAAAGAAACATAATATTAGTAAACTATTCGACATATAGAAAATGGGAATATATAGCCATGAGAGTAACTTGGGGGAATATGGAATCAAGGAATTAATTTTTATCTATAGGTGTTAATGTGTCTCTTCTAATAGTAATATGACTATTTTAATGGTAACCAGGCTATTTGGAATAGTAACCAGACCATTGGGAAAAGAAACATGAATGATAGAATAATAATTTAACAATATAAAATAAGTTGTGATATAAATAATATTAATATTCTGTAATTTAAGTAAATTTAAATATTATAATGTGAATAAAATAAATATAATCATTCAAAACCTAAAGAAAATATAAGAACATTTTTAATAAACTGTATTTTAAATAATTTTGTAAAAAAATATAATTTTATATTAAATATTAAAATTATGTATGATAGAGAAATATTGTGATAAAATAAATACTATATTGAAAATTATCATATTGAAAATTTTCTAGGGTTATTTTTTGGTAATTTTCTGAAATACTTTAATTTTCAAGTGAGTACTAAAAATACAGTTTTTTTAATAATTAGTTTTTCCTAAATTACATCATTCATGATGTAATAATGACCTAAAAATTTATATAACTTTAGGATTGACCAAAATATATTTAATTTTATAAATTATTCATCAAAATACAATAAACATAATTTCGAAACCTAAAAAATATTTTCTAAATCCTAATGTCAAAAGTATTACTTTGAAAAACAATTTTTCATTTTTTCCATTTCCCTTTTTAATAAACTACTATTATTATAATTATAAAGGGGTTTAAAGTCCTAAAACAATTATATTCTTTTTATATATAATTTTTACTTTCAAAAATAACTATTAAACGTTTAACCTTTGATATATTATTTATTTCAATATTTTATTCTAAAAATACACCTCTCCCCATGTTTACAAAACCCCTCCACCAAAAATTTTGAAATCACTCCTTAATAACATTATAAATACAAATATCTACCAACATACTCTCTATTAAAAAAATATTATCATACCTAGGGACTTTTTTTATCTTTTCAACTACATGAATCAAATGATTTTAGAGTTGTAGAGAAGAAACAACATAAGGAATAAGGTAAGATCTCACTAATTCTTCCTCTCATTCTCCTATACTATTTATCATTTTATCCACACTTTTAAACACAAATATAATAGGGATAATTAATCAGTTTGTTTAAATTATTATAATTATGTTAACCAATTTAAAGTATTATATTTACAACATATTAAATTGTCATATATTTCTATTCCTTCTTTTTTGTCAATGTCCTCTTAGCTGTCGGTTAACTGCCAATGGTGGAATTTCCAATTCATTTTTTATCACCAACCCTTTATCTAGTTATATGAAATTATTTATGATATAAAATTTTATAAATATATATATTTTATCTTCTAAAAATAATTCTACTGTTATATGCATTACATTGAGAAAATAGAGAAATCAAAGTATAACGGAAAAAATTTAGGGAAAATGTGATATCAAAATATCTAAACTATAACAAATAAAAATAATATTATATTATATTATAATTTCAAAATAGTGGTAAAAATGATAATAATTCACTTTTTGACTAATTTTTTAGTAGACCCATGTTTATTATTCAAGAGGTTGAAAAGAAAGGAAATAACAGGGGATTTAAGGAAATGGGATTCTCAAACCCAACTCCTTCACTTTATGTTATCCCTCATTCGTGTACTATTTCCTCATGTTCCTAAAATATTATTTCACTATTTATTTCATTTTATTTTTGGGTATATACATGTGCTTATCTGGATTTTTAATCCAAATACAATTATTTACCCAAAAAAATTTCTTTTCAAAACACATATTTGAACCCACTTGAGTTGTTTACTATTCGCTCACGAATGATGATGTTTATACAAAAAATGTATTCTATTATTAATTTGGGAACCACAAATTTTTTTTAATTAAAGTACTCTTTATGAAATTCTTATGAACCCAATAGCTTTTCATGCGATATTTCATGACTACGGTTGTCATACATTTAATGTGGAAGTCCTGATTATATGAATATTATGATGTGAAAGGTGAGCCTAGAGTTATATATCCCTAAAATATATTTGATAATGTGATATATCTCATGATATTATGTGTATTATGCATGAACAGTATTTTATATTTGTTTATAATTATGATGTTATGATTTATTCACACATTTTATGTGTGGACATGATGTTAGCTTTGTTCAGAACTATATGTGGTATTTGACCACTATGAAATGATGCTTAATTTATTTCATATTCTAAATTACATTCCATTATACATTCTCCCCTTCATAATTTTTATAATGATACTATGCTAATTTTATAATTATTATTATTATTATCACTCAATATTTATTGATTCTTGTCCCTTATTCTTCTTCTTACTTGGCTTTTATCTCACCCTTTTACTTGAGGTATATCCTCAATTGAATACATGTACCAAGGAGAATATGAGATTATATAATGATAGATAAGAATGATTTAAATAAATTTTTATGTTTTATTATGTACAATTTATATGTGAGACTAATTTTCCCAATACACTAATCCTTTGGAACATGATCTTGTAACAATATTCTGTGGTGTATCTTAAAAATTATGTAATAACCATATAAGGAATAGTCGGGTATCTATAGTTAGTACCAGGGAAATTTTTAGTTAATTTGGGAATTCGGATTATTAAATGTTAGTGAAAACCAAAATTAAAAGTCTATGTATTGGTAAAACATCCTAGAAGAATTATTTTGAAAATGGATAAACATAGGAATCCCATAAGATGTTACTTTAGTATTGATTTGAATAAAATAATAAATTATTTATTCATTAATTGTTGACTTCTATTTTGATTAAACATTTTCTATTTTTGAAAATGGTGGGAACCCTGAGAAACTAGTCCAATAACCCATGTGAGGGGAAATTCAACAATTATCATAATGACATCCCCAATGCCAAGAGAGGTGGAGTTCAAAATATCATAGTGATGCTTACCAAATTTTCTTCGGTTATGAAAAATAACATGAACCATAAGAAACATCTTCTATCACCCAATAAGGAGAAATTGACTATAAATACTTTTATTCATCAACAAAAACAAACATTTATTGGGTCTTTTGATCAACTTATCATTCAATTATGGGTTAACACAATGGATGAGATTTTTTCTATGATCCACTATTTTTAGAGGGAGATGGTTATTCTAGTCATGTATCTTTTAGATAGAAAATCCAATCAACTGTGGGAATTGATAATGAACACAAATATTAATGATTAAATATAATAGATATAGTGGGAAGACATTAAAAAATATTTATAAATAATTATTTCCCTATAACTCTTCAAACAATGAAAGAGAGAGAATTCTTAACTCTTAAAAAAATGAGGGTTCCTCTATCACATATTACAAGGAAAACCACATAATACTTCAAGATACTCCTTAGGAATTGTTATCAATAATGATAGAAAAATAGACAGGTTATTTATTAGTTTCAAACCACACCTTCAGAAGGCTCTAACTATCTAATATTTTGGGAGTAATGAAGAATATTTTTTATGGGTTCTCAAAGTAGTGATAGAGTTTATAAATTGATCCATTAGACATTTGGGTAAAAAGAGAATAAAAGAGTTTCAAGGTGGGGGACAAATGAAAAAGGGGTAAATTGTATCTAACTACCAACCAATCATAAATGTCTAAAGAATCATCATGGTAACTGGCTTAGTTATATGGATAAGTACTTCAAGTGTGGGAGTGATAGACATCGGGATCATGAATGTAGAAGAGACATAATGAAGTTTGAAAACATGATGGAATAAATGAAGGAATCTCTTAATTCACCTTCCATTGTTCAATGCTTCAAGTGTAGGTAGGAAGGGAACTATGGAATCTAGTGCACATAATCATGGTTCCTTAAGGGTAATTGGCATCAGAAACCACCAAATATAAAATAACAACATAAATCATATTCTATCACTACTTATAAATTATAGTGTAAAAATTAAAGTGTACAAGGTTTACTTAATATTCACTAAATAAAGGGAAAATATTCATTTTATTTAGGTTATATCCATTCCTTTCCACCCTTTTAGTTTTCTAAAACTATTTAATCGAAGCATTGATACCTTGAAGTAGACATATATATATAAACACATATTGGTGGGATCATTTCAATCAAAGTGTTGGATTCTTCTCTTATTAGTGTCTCGGGGGAATATTCTTCCACAAAATCTAACAATGATTCGCTAGGCTGAATTTGACCCTATATTGGACATGTATTTCCTCTCATTATAAAGATCAAACATCAACTATCCTGAAAATAGAATTTCTTTCAGTTTTCAAACCATCAAATACTTCTATACAAATGAATGGAAGATGAAAATTATCCTTTTTAAAATAACTCAATGGTGTGGTTATTGTTACCTTGTGAAAAATAATACCTAGAAATATGGTTGAGTCAAAAGAAAATTTAAACCTAGAGGAAATTCATATATCTTTAGAATACACTGATGTATTTCTCAAAGCGTTACTCGGGCTTCCCCTATACTGTGAGGTAGAGTTCTCAATTTAACTTATACAAGGAGCCACTCTTATCCCCAAATTTGCATATAAGATTTCCCATATTGAACAGGAAGAGTTAAAATATTACCTGGAAGATCATTTTTTAAAACAATTTAGAAACTATTTTCGATTCTTTTGTTAGGGCGCATCAACCTCACGCATTACGATACAGTAGCCTCACATTTTTTTCTCTACATTCCCTCTTTCCAAAGGTGGACATATTTCATCAATTCTTCATATATTTCTTCTTCTTGATCAAAAATGGATGATGGGATGTTGGTCTCTCCTTTTATGGATTTCTACGATAAATTCATCCCCAAGTTGGGGTATCCCTCATAGATTAAGACATTGTTCCTGAAACTAATTCCCAATTACATCTATTTGTGGATGATGGATAATTACATTTCTTCTATCTTGACATTCCAAAATTTTAATTCAGGTCATAAACCATCATTCATAGGAGTAATCACAATGTGCATTAGTGGCTTGTCTGGATGTAGGACATTGGAACACATGAACTCATCCTTGTAAGAGGGATTCTGAAGGGAGCATAAAACAAAGGTATCCCACATTAAACATGATGTATCTTATTCCATAGGAACATGTTCAAAGGATTTACTCAAGTTTCCCATGTTTAACACATGGTATGTTGCAAGATTAACGTCCATTGGAGATAAAGTGTTATGAGTTTAACATCATTTTTAGATAGAACAGGCTGATCAGAACACTTCTAAATGTGGATTAGATCAGTACATCCCTAGGAGGGATCTCTTGGAAATTTTACAAAATGGATGGTTTAGAACACCCTAGGAGGATGAACCCGAGGGTGGCATGTTCCATAAAGGGAAGGTTTCACACCATTAAGGATGATCTAAACACCACTGAGGGTGAACAAAGGTAGGTGAGCCCCAATGAGTGGGACACCATGGTTTACCATTGACTGGGATTGAACCTCATGGAGGATTCCTATGTGGCATGTTTATAGGACATGGATAAAAACCATGTAGTTTAAAAGGTTGGAGTTGTTCTTATGCACTAAGACTGCCTGTCACAATTTGATTACTCTTCGTTGGATTATGTGTGGATTATATACTGAGACTACCTATATGTTTCACAGAGAAGTGATGATGTGGATGAATGGGGATTACAAATTGGGATGGTATATATAGATGATGTGATTTCATGGGGATTAAACACTGATATGTCTCATATGCTGGTAAGAGTAATAATGATGTGGATGAATGGGCCATACGCACTGAGACAACCCATATGGATGGAATTATTCTATCTAGATGTGGTGGATGAGGTAAAATCAGGATGGATATAAATGTAGTGGGAGAAATGTATGGAATTTATGGGTTGTTGATGATGTTGGTCTTGAAACTTGAGGAGGTTTCATACATTTCCTAGTTAGTAGAAAATCAAAGTCCATGTAGTTCTGGGAGGGGGAATTGGGGCTTACTCCTAAGCATGAGGCGCAAAGATTGGAGGTGGATGAACTTCAAGATCCTACATGGGAGTGGTGGTCTAGGGAAAATCTGGATGGATGATGAATGATCAAAGATGGATTAGGGCACTATATGAATATGGATCTAGGGGGATGTGTCCCGTAAAGTGATGGTTTCTAATCGTGGGAGTAAATCGCTATGGGTAGAGCACCTAGGTTTACCATGGGGATGGATCAAAACTCCCAATGAGAGTGGACCCAAGGTAGTGGGCCCCATAAAGAGATGGTTTCACACTATGAAGGATGATCTAGAACCACTAAGGGTGGATTAGGGAGGTTCACCCCTAGGAGGGACCCATGAAGTTTACCTTGGGTTTGGATTGAACCTCACGGAGGAATCATACGTACACTATTTAGAATAAAGGGATCCGAACCCTCACAGTTCGTAAGCTCCATGTAGTTTAATGTAAAGAGATAAGGATAATGAAAATTTAGTTTAATGTTATATGGTGAGGCTGTGAGGGAACCAATGTGAAAAGGATGAGATGGATTAAGTGTCTGGACTAACCTCAATAAGGTTTTCTACATATCCTGGTTGGTAGGGAATCAAAGTCCATGTAGTTTTCAGAGGTGACATTGGGGATTATTCCTAAAGAGTAGGCCTAGTAAAAATTGGTCATGTGGTTGGGGCTTACTAGTGGAATATTTTCGGATTATTGGGGAATTATGGTGCTTACATAAAGATGGTTTCCCATTAGACATGTTAGGGCTTATGAATTGGAGTGTCCCATGTGGCTGTGGAAGGTACTTACATGTAAAATAGTCCATCAACATTGTGGTTGGGGATTACATGTCAGAACACCCTATGAGGATGGATAGGTTTCATGGTTTCTACTAACCTATAGGGACATGTGAGTTCTTCTTAGTGTGAGAAACAAGAGGAAACTATTGACCTAGTAGTCATGTCGTGAGAGATGTGTCAATGCTAGATGATTTGGTGATTAATCATGGAATGTGCCCGAGTATCACTATGGAGATGAAATTAGGGATGTGGATTACGCGTGGAAGATACATGGGTGATGCTATAGAGAGGAAATAGTGTATGGGTCTTACATGTGGAACCTACTCGGGCGCTGCTATGGGGAAAAAATGGTGGATGGGGATTACGTGTGGAAGCTGAGTAGCAATGGTGGATGGGACATACATGTGATAGCTACCCAGGTACCACTATGGAGTTGTAATTTTGGATGGTTCTTACTTGTGGAAGCTGTCTGAGTGCCACTATAGTGCGACAATGGGTGATAGGGCTTAAACATAGAAGCTACCCTGGTACTGCTATAGAGCGGCAATGGTGGATGGGGTTGAGACATGGAAGCTACCCCGAACACCGCAATGGAGTGACAATGGTGGGTGAGACTTACACGTGGAATCTTCTTGGGTGCCACTATGGAGTGGTAGTAGTTGATGGGGATTACGCGTGGAAGCTTTCTGGGTGACTTCCTCATGTCACGTCATGATGACATCTCATTTATGTTGCATAATGTAGGATTCAGTTTAACTACATGTGAATGCATGTGGTGTGGGGGATTATGAGATGAGATTTCTGGGTTTATTTATCATGTTATTCCTTGAGGGCATCTCAACTTTATGATTCGTCTAGGGAAAAAGGTTCGGGGAATACACCTTAGGAAGAGCCCCACAATAGTTGTTTTCAATTCATCTCATGAAGAGGCATCTTGTGATTGATGCATAAAGCATCCTACTAAAGAGTTTTAGGGTATGGTACAGTTTAGATTCATGTAGTGGGGACTATAAGGAAAAAGATTCCTAGAAATAGATAGTGTTGGGAGATACAAAAGATATTCCCTTATTGGTTCAACCTAGAAATGGAGATAGGTGATGAGGTTTTAAGAGATTCTTGCGGAATGGTTTGAGTTAAGGTACTCGGGGAATCCAAATCATGAAATGGGAAAGGGAATAATAGGAGTTGGTCAAATAATGTTATTTCACAGTGTTTAGAGAAGTATCTCAAATCATGGTGATCTAGGGGGTGGACTGTCCTGCTGCACAAGGTCATAAATAAAAATTTCCTCGACCCTGCCAGAAAATTTAATGGTCTGAATCATGATTTTTCATGGGGTTAGGGCAGATAGGGAAGGGACCAGACCATAGAGTCAGGACTATGACCCATAATAGATCCCAAAAAGGGGTGTTGGGGAATATCCCCCATGGTTTGGACTAGTAGGAGAAAAGTCAGGGGATTCATGAAGTATAGGGGTTTCTAGAGCTCAGGGTGTCATGAAGGATGCCCTGATTCCCTAGGGGAGTGCTTTGTGAAAGATAAATTCTTCACAAAGCATCATGTGCCTCAGAGGGCCTTCTTCCTTCCCAGAGGGCATAGGACTTTTTCAATGGAATCTCTACTTTGGGTGGAGGCTCTCAAGAACACTATGTAGGATGTTTCTTGAAGTCTGAGGGCTCCGTGGAAGAGGGTCTTCATGGGGACATGAGTTCTGTCAATTGAGAGTGTGAGGCCATAGCCCGGAAGTCTCCACCCTTAAAAGGAAGGAATGAGGGTGAATTTATACGAATGGGCTCTAGATCCAAGTAAGCACAAAATTAGGAAGAAATGGAACATTGAAGGGACATAGCTTCATCATACTCGTGGAGAATTTTATCAACTTCCATCATGGAAGTCGTGGGGCTCATTAAACTCGCAAAACCTTCCGTCAACTTCCTTTGTGGTGGTCTTGGGGCTCTTCAGACTCATGGATCCTTATATAAAATTATTTCTCAAAGTTTATAGGGCTCTTCTAACCCTTCGATCCTTATTTTAACATTCATCATAGTCACAGGTAGATCAATATGAACTAATGCTCCAAAAATGGGCTACACAAACCATTTTCCCATCATAACTTTGAACAGACATAACTTCTGATCTGTAACACCCTTCAGAATCCAAATTTAGTCAAATTGAATCATATGAAATGGTATAAACTTCAGAATCATGTTTGGTTCTGTTAAATCGATATTGTGGATGCATTTTCCAATACCAACATACACCATGGTGCATCACCTTAGGGTATTCTCATATCATTTATAAAGAAAATGGATGGATCAATGCAGATTTTTTAGATTACCAAGCAATTAATAAAATCGACATAATGAAAAAGTATCAACTTACAAGTATTGATGAATTTTTATCTCATGTGTGAAATGTTATTTACTTCTAAAAGGTGGATCATAATTTTTATATCATTAACTGAAGCTGAAGGATGAAGATACTCATAAGACTACGTTTCGTACAAGGTAAGGACACTATGCATTCATAGTGATGCCTTACAGACTTATTAATTTGTTTAAAATAATCATGTAGTTGTTGAATATATTATTTATATACCACATTTCAAAAAAAGTCATTATTGATTATATTCTCATTCAATCAATGATAAAGTATGAATATAAATAGAATATAAGGATAGTATTGGTGACATTAAGAAATGAGAAAATGTATGTTATGTTTCAAAAGTGTGACTTCTAGATAAATCATGCCACATTTTTAGGGAATTTGATTTCCCAAAAATCTCTAAAAGAGTAGATAAAGAGTCACAAAGGGATAATCTAGAGCTTCAAAAAAGGGTGAAAGAAATTAATCAAGGGGGGCTTCATGAGTTTCACATTGATGAAGACGGTGTCATTTGGTTTTGAAGTAGGATTTGTGTTCCCTCATCCCCAAAAATAATGATTTATCTATTTGATAATTTTCATATATCATATTTATCCATCCATACAAGAAACAAAATGATGTACTACGATCTCTGAGAACACATCTATTCAAAAAAATACAATGATAAATATCACATAGTAAACCTCTAAATGTTGGGTAAGTCAGAAAGTTAGGGCGACGTAATAGAAGTATATGTTGATGATGCAACAATTACCTATATTGATTTTGAAATGGGAGAACATCACCATTGACATTTTCACTGGTATCTCAAACACATCCAAAGTAAAAAATGTGACATGGGTTGTGGTGGATCAACTCACCATGACTTCCCACTTCATCGCTATTCTGAAATGTCTATCTCTTGAAAGCATTTATATGATATATATAATGTAAGTGGTGAGGATGCATGTGGAACCACTTTTTATCATCCCTGATACAGATCCCAGGTTCTCATATAAATTTTATTTAAACCTTAAACATGATTTTTTCACTGAATTGAATTTCAATATGGTCTCTCACCCTCAAATTGATAGCCAATCTGAAATGACTATACAGAAACTTGAGGATATGTGTATTTCATACTCAATGGAATTTAAAGGAGGGTTGGATCAACATATCCCATTAGTTTAGTTCTCATTCAACAATAGTTTCTACTCAAGTATTCAAATGTATCCACATGAAACATTATTTGGGAGGTGATTTTGAACTCCTACATGTTCTGATGATTTTGGAGAAAAAACTACTTGGACGTAATCTTGTGAAATAAATGACTAAGAAGTTTTAAGCCATCCAAAAAAATATAAAATATTATCTAAGTTAGTATAAAATCTATGTAGACAACCATTAACGGTACTTGGAGTTTGAATATGACAATTTCCTTTGAATATCACGACGGAAAAGAGTCATGTGGTTTGGAAATAAAGGGAAGCATAGCCCTAGGTACATTAGTACATTTATCATCCTTGATCATATAATATAATTGTCTTATCAACTTTATCATTCATCAAATATGGATTATGTTCATTATTTTTTTCATGTATCTCTCCTAAGGAAGTATATACCCAACCCCTCGCATCTAATGAATCTGGAGGTGGTATAATTAGAAAATGAACTCTTGTATGATGAGCAGTTTAGGAAATTCATGGATCATAGAGACAATGTTCCATGTAATAAGACAACTCACCATGTCAAAGTACTGTGGTAAAACCCTAAATATAAAGAGGCAATATGGGAATCATAGGAAACAATGAAATAGAAGAACCCTCATTTATTCTCAAATATGAATATGAGTTTAATTTTTAGAGATGAAATTTCTAAAGGGGTAAGAATGTAACAATCCATAGTTTATCAATGAGAATTTTCTTCTTGAAATAAATGTGTATTATATTATATTTTACATTACTATACACATACAACAGATATGGAAACTAAAAATGCATTTTTTTCATTAATGTAAATAGTTATATTAGTCAGTAATTAAACCCATTAAAATTAAAAATATTAAAAGGTGACAAAAAAAGAAAATATAAAATCTGAAATGGGAAAATTTGGATCGCCCTAATCGTCTATAATCTTCCCTCCCGCGAATAGAACCATAGAAAAGAAACTGAATATCAATAAAACAATCAACATTATTGAAAATTGAAATATGTAACCTTGAGAGTAGTTGAGGTGACTAATGAATGAAGGAATTAAGAGTTATTTATTTGAGGTAATTTGATTGTTGGAATAGTAAGACGATCATTTCAATAGTAACTTGACTATTGGGAATAGTA
Organism: Viscum album; assembly: GCA_963277665.1. NCBI lineage: Eukaryota > Viridiplantae > Streptophyta > Magnoliopsida > Santalales > Viscaceae > Viscum > Viscum album. The sequence continues at coordinate 367,170,999 of OY728135.1, read as the reverse complement.
ACCTAACTTTTATGAATAATAACTGGAATGTTGAAAATGTAATTTTACCTAAAAATAATAAATTTCTTTATTAATAATAAATATAATGATCAATTTAGGTAAATATATAAATTATAGTTAAAAAGGTAAATATCATGATTAAAATACTCAAATAAAGTATACGGATATGTTTAATAAATTGTATTTTAAAGTATTTCATAAAAATTATAATTTTTATATTAAAAAATAAAATTAACTATGTTAAAAAATTATATTGTTAAATTTAATGACATTTTTTAAATGATAATATCTAAATTTTTTAAGGATTATTTTTGGGTAATTTTCTAAAATTCTTTAATTTTCAAGTAATACTAAAAATTTAGTTTTTTCCATAACCAGTGAATCTTAAATTATATCATTAATAATATAATAATGAACTAATAATTTATATAAATTGATCTTCAAAAAACTATTTAGTTTCATTAATTATTCATAAAAATTATATAAACTTTATTTCCAAACCTGAAAATGAATTTTCCAAATCCAAATGTCAAAAGTATTCCTTTAAAATTTCATATTTCCACATCCCTTTTAAAAAAAATTGAATTCAAATTATGGAGGGGTTTAAATTACTAAACCCAATATATTATATTTATATATGACTTATATTTTCAAAAAATCACTATTAATTTTTTTACCATTGATATGGTATTTTATTCAATATTGTTTTCTAAAACTACCCCTCTCCTCGAGTTTAAATAACCTATATCCCTCCCCTTGGAAAATAACTCTTCTGTAACATTAAAAAGCCAAATATCTAACCAAATACTCTCTATTAATACTCTTATAATAAGTAAGTATGTTTTATATCCATTAAAATAAAATCATCAAAGGAGTTTAGAGTCTTAGAGAAGAAGCAACACCGAGAAGACGGTAAGCTCTCAACAATTCTTCATATGATTCTCTTCTCCTCATTCACTTTTTCTCCACCCCATTAAAACCAAAATATGATAAGTATAAATAATTAGTATTTTAAAATTATATTAACAATTTTTTCCTACTATATGTATTTTACATACGACATATTAAATTTTATACTTCTCATTCTCACTCCTTTGACAATGTACAGTTAACGGTTGGTTAACCGTCAACGAGTACATTTACAATTAATTTATTATCACAAAAAATATGGATGGTTATGATAAATTATTTATGATACATTATTGTATAAATATGGTTATTTTATTATTATATAATTAATTATAATAATTTATAAATTGCATTGAATAAAATCGTGAAATCGAAGAAAAACATTATAAATTAAAGAAAGAATGATATCAAAATGTCTACCGTTCAACCAGTGAAATTAAGAAATATAATAAAATTATTATAATTTATAAATATTGTTAAAAATGAAAAAATATATATCTTTTGGAGAAATTTTTTAATAAACCTATTTTTATTATTCTAGAGGAAGAAAAAATATGAAATAAAGTTGGATTTAAGGTAAAGGGATTCTCAAGCCCGACTCCTTTTCTTTGGGTTATCCCTCTAACACAACATATTTAGTATTGGAAATAATATAATTCTCAATAAATATATTTTCAATATTATTCACTTTTATTTATTTTAATATAGTTGTTTCTATCTTGATTTTAAATCCAAATACAATTATTTTCCAAACGGAATATTCATTTCCAAAAACATCTTTAACCCCAAAATGAGTAGTTTCCTATTTTAAAAAGAGTAATTATTTTTTAAACCAAATATTATTTCCCTTATTAATTTTGGAAACCCAAATATTATTCGTGAGATTATTATTTATGAAATTTCTATGATACCCATTCTATCCAATGGGCTATTTCATGACTATGATTGTTACACATTATATGTTGCATGCAAGATTATTTAAATATTATGATGTGAAGAGAGGGACCATAATTATATATCCATATAATAAATTGGTTAATGTAATTTATTTCATAATATTATGTGTATTATGTGTGAACATAAATCTATATTTTTTCACAATGGTGATTTTATGATTTATGAACATATGTTATGTGTGGACATGATGCTAGCTTTGTTCACAACTATGTGTGTAATTTGATCACTATGATATGATGTTTCATTTTTATACAAATGACACATTCCATTCCTTTATCAATTGTTCTTACATGATTATTAAATTATCCTATGTTTATGATATGATTATGATGATTATGATCAGCCATTTTTTATTGATTCATGTCCATTATTCCTCCACTTACTGGGATTTTAGCCCAACAATTTCATTTATGTATATTCCAAGGTTCTTACATGTACTAAGGAAAAAAATAATATATTATAAGGATAAATAATAAGTATTTATGTAATTTTTTATGTTTTATTATGTAAAATCAATGCATTGTCCAAATATTTCCAAGACACTAAACCGTTGGATCCTAGTTTTGTAACACTGTTATATGGTTTATCTTAAAAATGATGTAATATTCCTGTAATACAAATTCAGGTCCCTATTGAATATGATCCAAACCATTAAACCATTGATAATTATCGTTTCAATTGTTATCATACTCAAAAGTGTATATGGAAACTTATTTCCAACACTCCCCGGGATGATCTGTACACACACATATATTGACTATAGTGTAACTTTCTTTTCCCATACAGTGAGGGATGTAATTATTAGAACATCCATATCATAAAGGATTTAATTTAAGCTTGGGTTTCGGATTGGATGAGAGGTGGATTCAAAAAGTATAAATATAAGCGCAATCTTCCAAGCATTGGACTACATCACTCAAAAAAGATTCTAATTATCATGTAATGGAAACAGAACACCAATCACTCATTAAAAAAATTATTATTGACTATGTAAACACAAACAGGGGATCAAAATATTTAAGGTATGGATAGTGTAAAATTAAATACATGGAGAAGACATGGTGGTCGAGATGTAAAAATAAATTTATAAAGTGATTATTCTTACCCCAATAGATGAAATTGGGCTTTCATGCCTAGATTAATCTCATTCCATCATAGGGGAGTCCAATTGGTCCCTTAGTGTTTTTTAAACATTGGAATAACGTTTTTTTAAATGGTTCTTGTAACAAAGTGAAACTATAATCTATAGATAGTCCTCTCATTCCAATTTGATGAAAAAAATTGAAAATTTTGTATATTTTCAATTATACATATTTTTTTCATCTTGGATATTATTTTTTAATAAATTGAAATGATTTTAAAAGTAATATCGGGATATCTCGAGTCATTTGACTACTAAAGTAAAAATAACAACATTGACCAAAATTTTTAAGTAGTCAAGTCGAAATGATCTTCTTATAAGGGTGTCTCATAAACTATTATATTTATGATCTAACATCACTATAATACCACTAGTGGTTTATTTCAATGGGTGATCTCATATCACATTTTTGAAAGCTTTTATATAAGAATATAAACTGAAACATAAGGAATGGAATGGTTCTATCATTTTGTTTCTAGATTGGTTAACCTAACAAACATTTCTTAACTATAATTGGAGCCATATTGTGGGTTTCACCAGATTTGTATCTTTTTTTATTAAACTACTATTTTCCAAAGAATGATATAGAGAAAATTAATCATTGGAAGAGGTTTTTCTCTTAGTCCACCACTTAAAAGTTATTAACCTAACAAGTTTTGTTCCGTTTTTAATTTCTAGTGCTTTTTTTCTAGTATATGAAAAGTGAATTTATAACGAGTGGTGGCTTGAATTTTTTCATAATTCCCATTATGGTTTTTCATTGTGGAGAGTTCTATGTCTCTTGTTTGGGGTCATTAAAATCAAACCATCATAATTATAGTTGAAGGTCATATAGATTTTTCCAATGGTTGTTTTAGTTTACATTTGTGTGGATTTTTCCAATGGTTACTATATTTTAATATTGTATAGATTTGACCAATGATTTCTATAGTTTATGGTTGTTAAAATTTGACTAATGTTTTATAACATTAACTATTGTACACCTTTGACCAATTATTACTACAATATAAGGTTATATATATTTAACCAATGGTTTCTATAATTTAAGGTCTTATAGATTTGAACAATGGTTTCCAGGATAGGGATGAGTATAATACACATGTGTTATAACATCTATAACAATAGATCTATTAGAATATTTGGATTATGAAATGTGTAAATAATAAACCTTGATTGTATAAGTTGGATGGAAATAGATACTGGTGGGAGTGGGTCATCCAATACCACACACAGACTATGGATAATAAATGGGATTCTGGTGAATACTAGTGGGAATAGAAAGACAATTGGTAATTCTAAAGACAATAATTTCATTCGCAATCAAAAGAGATTGATGTGAGTATAATGGTAGTTACAACACTTCGTATATCCCTGTTACATATTTTATTGTGAAAGGGATAACCAAGATGGTTAATCGACTTATGTTTAAGGGATTCCAAGAGAGAAAAATTGACTTGAATAAATGGTTGGTGTTTAATCATGCATGTAAGATATAAATTCGGGTCATGAATAATTGGAATATTCAAGAATAATTCATGCCCCATGGTAATTATATCACTGTGTATGGAACATATATCAAGGTGGGAAAATGTCGCTTGGATCCAATCTCCCAAATGTGTGCACACATTTTATGGTCAAGATTCTTTGAACACATATGGGGATAATGACCCAAAAGGAGATTATGATCTAATAATATCCCAACACCATTTGAATGTGGTAGAGAAACGTCATAATTTACAATAGGAGGCTCTCAGAACCTACGATATTGTATGGAAGAAATATGTAAGGAATGATCATAGATCATATTTAAATGATAGATTACATTGTAATGTTGTTATGGAATATAGATATAAGGGAATTTTCTCCTCATGACATAGATTCCTCTATTTGATAGGATATATTAGGGGAATATAAGAAGAACCATGTTAGGGGTGTAGTATGTATAGTTGAAACAGAGGTTTCCCTTAGATATGGATGTTCTTATCATCAATAACCAAGGAAAGTTTGTGAAGACCCATGTTTCTCAATAAATTAAGTATAGTTAATGAAAATAAATTTTTTTAAATTATATGGAATCTTTTAGAATCGATTTTTCAATTTATGGGTGATAGTGATATTATTTAGAGGTGGAGACTAAAATCTATGTCGATCTAATAAGGACTACCTTGCATAGTTATGGATCTTATTTTTCCTTTGTTTGTGGTTGTTCCTATGATAAGGGGTCCACGAATCACTATGTTTCTGAACAAAATAATTATCAAGACACTTGTAGATCTCAATAAGAAAATACAAATTTATATCAAGCTCATATACAATGAGTATGGAATTATTTTTAAATCTGTGGTTGGGCCTAGGATAGGGGATCTTGGCATCGCTATGTATCTCATAAAATTGAGAAACAAGACGCACATAGTTATTGAAAATAAAAAGTACCCCAAATAGATCTAACCCACATATAGGCTAAAAAGGGAATTTCATTCCAAGAATTAGTCTATAAATGAGACAACTTACGTTAGAATGTCTTGTGCATATAGTGATTATACAAAATAGATACATAATATTTTTATTTTAAAAAAAATTCCTATGATGGGATGTCTTGGTGTCACTACATATCTCGCTATAATAAGTATCAATATTTATGTAATTTTGAAAATGTTCCTTACATATATCAAGATCATATGAAAGGAAAGGGAATCTCATATATAGGATTCCACTCTAAGAAGTTTAGGATCATTTAAGATGCACCAAATCTTCCCTAAATTTATTCATGACATAGATTGATTATGTAATTAAAATAATTATCTAAAACCCTCTAAACTGAAATTATTCATGATCTTTTTGAGAAACTAGAAGGAATTAGAATATCATCCAAATTATATTATGGTTTATAATAAGGATTATTTCTATAACACACCATGTGATTTTTTATCTTATGGTGGTGACATTGTCCTGATGTTTTACATCATGCGACTAAGACAACAGTGATGTGAAATTTTAAATTCTTACTTATACGACTTGTTCATGTTAGTTTAAATTCATGTAGCTCAGACCACTGGTTTTTTTAGTTTAACGTATCAATTCTTTTCCCATGATATCATAGAGTTTAAAATCATGTAACTAGGATGTTTTATGTGTATTTTAACATCATGTTATAGATACATTGGTATGTCATATAGATCATACAATGTATTTATTGAGAAACCTTGCATTTGTATGGGTGTAGTATGCTCTCCATCTATTATAATTATTGAATATGATCCATTATAGTATATCTTGTGTGTTACATAAGGTCATTCCCAATTTTGTTCAATTTTTTGAGGATTATTCCAAGTTTTCGTTAAATTACTTAGAACTAATACTAGTTCCCATTGGAGTAATGAATTAAGTTAAACTTTTTTATTGAAATCTTGTGAAACTCAATGTTGATGAACCTCCAATTTATGTAAGGTATAAAATCTATTTTTATCGAGTCATTAAAACTAATCAAATAAATTTTAAGATTTATTTTTTATGGATAGATAATATCAAATGGAAATACATAATGAAGTCAATTGTGCCTCAATGGGTATAACTGTATCTATCCCATATACATGTGTTTTGGATTTCTTTTGTATCCATACAGATTTTTGTGTGATAAGACTAACACAATTTAGAAATTTTTTATGCAATGATTTCTTAGCTTTGTCCACTATCTTCTTGAGTTCATTAGATATGGTTTGGTTTAAATCCTCTATCTTTCCATTTTTTACTACATGATAGCGAGATGAATGGTTAGACGTAATGGTATACTACTGATATAACCTTTTTAACAAAAAAACAGTATTTCATGTTTTATTCCACAAATATTTTATTATTTATTCCAAAATTTTTAATATATTATAATTCATGAATTCAATGATGTTCTTTGTCCCAAACCCCTTGAGGGGTATAACCTCATCCCGTTTAGAGAAAATGTTGGTTGCAGTAAGTATATACTTTAACTACATAGTTTTAGTTGAGGGATATTGTCATATGACATCCATTCTTCATATTAAAAACAAAAAAAGAATATTTATAAATGTATAATATGTTTAGGGTTGATGAATTAATTTAGCATGTATTTGGAAATAATGACATTTATTCATGAATTCTATACAATCCTATTCCATTGTGTGCCAGAAATAACTGAACCTTATAATATATTGGGGAAATTTTGATCCCTATTGGATGAGATATATAGGAGACAACATGTACTTCCTACATGATAGGGAGAGTTTATCCTCCTTCAATTATACTAAGGAGGACTCCATTAAATCCCCATTAATAAAGGATTTTTTTAGAATCTAGTACATCATAAAGCATAATGTTGACTTCCATTCATTGTATTTTCTATTATCTAACTATGTCTGATGGAAGGATCCAACTTTGGAGGTATTTAAATATTGGATACATCTATCCATTTTCAGAATAATATTATTCAGGGATGGAATTATCCTCATTGATCTCTTACATATTGTTTCTATGGAGAAGTCACACCATTCAGTGGTGCGAAATGTTGATTACTACATCATCATATTTTTAATATTCTAGGGAATTATCAACATTATATAATGCATCTAAATGGTCTTTGTGTGAGAATGGGATTTGAGTTATCATTGGTTATAATGGAAATTCCTCCATCAAACCATATTCATAGTCAGAAAGGGGAATAATATCTTATTTTCTTGTGGCATGGAAACCATTAATCTACTAGTTCACCATCTATGAATCACATTTGACTTTTAAGTGGGCTATTTGTATTTCCACTTCCAATTCCAAGCCAGTAATAATTGTTTGGTATTTTGACTCATTGTTCGTGCAGCATTCTGACAAGAAGAAGGAATAAGGTTTAATTTTCTTGGATAGATATATAAGGATAACTCCCAAACCAACCCTATTGAGTTTAAGGTCATCCATTATATTCCTCATTTGGATTCTGGAAGTTTCATAAAAATACATCTCCCATGTCTGTGGGTAGTTTTAGATAGATAATACCTCTTCATCTGAAAACATAGTGTCTAAAAGCATGTTTTCTGTAGAAGGATATTCTTTGAGAAGATATCCAAGTGTTTGTCTCTTTATTAAATTTTACAATATGAACTAAATATCAAACTGATAAAAAATGACCATCCATCATTCCAAACATCCAGTTAACATTGGATGGTTGAGGATATATTTGAGTGGTTTATTACAAGAGATCAAGTGAACTTCATGGTTCTGTATATAGCGCCTCATTTTTTAAACTACAAAGATTTATATAAGATAATTTTTCTCCATATAAAAAATCTTATATTTGGTACAATTCATAGTTATATAATGATACTAGAGAGTATTATCATTCCATGTCTAATTATTCTTTTCAAGAAATGTGTCTAGTGATCACTCTAAGGATATCACATACAAAATTATAGGATTTCCTTAAATTGGTGAATCGGTACTGGTGAATTAAAATTTATTTCTTGAGAGTTTCAAAATCTTCATGACATTCATAATTCTATTAATATTTAATTCATTTCTTCATTATTCTAGTGTAGGGTCAGAATTTTTGTAAAAGAGTTTCTATAAAGTGTTAGATATAGGAATGATGTCTTAATGTTCTCTTAAATATTTTACGTTTCAAGGAGGTGGAATGTCAATGATAGACTAATATTTCCTAGGATAAATATCAATTTTATGAAATAATACTATGAAATAGAGGAACACTCCTAACATAACACCAAAATCACATTTAAAGGGTTCTATCTTCAGGATATGTTTACAAAGCATGTTGAAGAAAAGGTTAGCAAGATAGTCAAAATGTTGTTGAGATGTTTCCACTGGGTCATCAATATAACATTCAAAAAACATTCTAAATAAAGGTTTGAAAATGTCAAGTATAGGGAATTGGTATGTGGCACCAGCATTCTTGAAGATCAAAGACATCACCTGACAATAGTATATTCACTAGGGTTCCCTAAAAGTTATGGTCCCTTAATCTAATATAGAAATTTATACTAACTTGTATCCTGAATAGACGCCTATGAAAGAGAGTCCATGATATCTAGTATTTTAATTGATCATAATTTTGTAATCAGGGTCGGGAAATAATCTTTTGATCAATGTTGGTTTAGATCCCTAAAATTTATAGAAATAAGATCTTTCTATTTTCTCATTAGTATATTGTTGGGGATCCAATTCAAATGTTAGACCTCCAAAATTAAGTTGGATTTGATAATATTATCAAAATTGGCTTCAAGCTTCATCATGTGAGATGGATAAATTCTTATAGATTGTTTCTTGTAACTACAGTGATCCTCTGGAAAATAAAGTGATGGGTTGATATATAGTGATTGAAACCAATAATTTTTATGTAATTCTATGTGGACACATCTTTGTGCTACTTCATTAAATAGGTAAAAAGTTATTGTTCATCAAAATACATGGATATAGTGATCAATGTGGGTCAATTTCCTCTCTCTACGCTGAGATTTATATTCTAGATATCATTAATATTAGAAGAGACAACCTATTTTAATGATAGATTAATTTCTCTGAGGTCCCCTTATTTTTCTCCCTCTTTATCGATCTTAGATGGAACCGGTGATAAAGGAGAATATTCAGATATATAAGTGTAAATATGTAAATATTTATAAATTGAAGTGAGAGAATCATCACTATATATTGGTGATATAGGAGTATATTCCAATTCATATGATGAATTAGAGATATTTTGAGACTCTGGGGAAATATTGAGGGAAGTTTCACTCAGGATTTTTTCACTTCTAGGGAGATCAAACTCTTCCTCCACATCATCAGATTCAACTACTATGGCCGATATCATGAGAAATGATTAATATATTCCCAAATCTAAATTCCTTACTTCTATTTGATTTATTGAAAATACATATTCATCACCATGAGCTTTTAACAAGTTGGTTGGGGTTGTTTCTAAACTATTTGGGGTTGTAATCCAAGTGACATCATCAATCATGGTGTATTTTTCTTCTCTTTGATAGAGCCCTGCATCAATGTACTTTGACTCATATGATTCAGATATATATTTATCACCATGAAATGTTTCAATTTTTCTATTTACAAAATATTTAATATATTGATGGTATGATGAGGAGACATTTGCATGATCATGTAACTATGGTATCTCTAACATGACATTAAAGGTTATTTCTTATCTAACAACCAAGAATTCAGAGTTTATGATGAGGTCATTAAGTTGGTATTTTTGTTTTTTCTTACTATTATTGTTCCCTTGAAGTGTTAAAGTAGATGGATAAATTGGGCTTCACCATATTCTAACCAATGGAGTGTTCATACTAGAATGAGGTAGATTCCTAAACAATTGTTAAAGATGAATTATCATATATGACAATTCATATTTTAGTACAATTTATTTGATGAATTGTTACATATAGTTACACATAATATAACCCTATAAAATAATTAGGCCAAGTTTATTTTTTTAATTAGGTACCTAACATAAGTACTTTCAAAAAAAATATAGTAAAATAATTTAAATACTCTATAACATGCGCTTATATTCCTTGGATCTTCTAATACAACATGGGATAACCTAGGGATGTATATAAGAAATGGGTGAGATACGAATCCCAGTATGAGAATAAAAAAGGTATAGAATAAGGTAACACAATAGATACAAGATGAGAGGTGAATCAAGATAACATAAGTGGGGTGATAATCATAATCTTGAACAATGAGGCATGATATAACATGAAAACAAAAAGTTAAGAGAGAAATGTGTAAACAACATAAGAAAAGACATCATAAAAAAATCAGGGATAACCACCATGTGAAAATAACAGTGTGATTAGGATATTTTCCAAAGAAACATACATGGTATATCATGAGATAAAAACATTACCCAATGAATTGGAGGACTCTATAATGTCAGGCCCACCCGTTAATTTCATATCATGTAAATGCCTAAGTGTACCGAATAGATCATACAAAATAAGGATATATTTCATCAAATTTAACTCCATTATTAAGTGTTTTGGGTTACATAAATGTAAATACATTATTTATTATTTATATTTACAACTAGTTGTATACCCCTGAGTAGATATGGAGATGGGTTTTCACTACCTAAATGTTTGGCATGGAAATTGTTGGATAATTTTTGTACCATGATTGGTGTATATAAATTTTTATTGAAGGGATGAATGAGAGATAAATGAGTGTATCATTACTTGGGAATAATAAGAATAGTAACATGGATGTGTAAAAACATATCCCAACTTTACCAATTGGAAATAAAAAGGCTTGACATAAAGAAAGTGTGAGAATAAAGAGGAGAATGAGAGGATCTCTTACCTTGAATGCGTGCATCTAAAAACATAGGAGTAGCATCCTAAGATATTGGGAGAACATTGGGATGGATATATAAAGTAAATTGAATAATAAATTTATACTAAAAGAGTTTTTACTGATAATAAATAAGAGGTTTTCTGGTTTTATATTGAAAAGGAGAGGATAATTTTTTATTAATTACCAGACTTTTGTTTCTTACTCTATACTATAAATTAATCAAATCCATAAAACATTTTTTTATTTTCCCTATGGTTTATAATAAACTGGAGTGATTTTAATTATTTAATAAGGATAAGAACCAAACACAATATTGTAATTAACATGGTGATGTGTAATTGAGTCATGTTTATAAAGAATTATTTTTAAAATGATAAAAAATAATATAGGATTTGAAGAATTCATTAAAGGTTTAAAAAATTAATAAAATGACATAAAAAGAATATTTTTAATGAATATTTTTTCATGGATACTATTTTCAATATTTATTACATATCTTTTAATCCTTTATGATGTCATAATGCATAACATATAATTATAACATATTTAATTTTTACCCAAAAATATTGACTATCTTAAAATTTTTTGATAAAATCGTCATTGGATAATTTAGAAATAATAATTTCAATAATAATATTTGTTTTATTAATGTAATTATCTATTTATAATAATTTAAAATTTTATATCAAAAATATTAATTTATATAAAAATACACGTTTTTTTGAACATAGTAGTTTTCTGACCCTTATAAAAATTATACATAACTTTGCCAAATTATATTATTGTATATATTTAATAAATAATATATAATAATATTATATTATAAAAATATAATTTATTTTAAATGTTCTTAAATTCATAAAAAATAGTGTCTTGATTGAAACTATACATATCCCAAAAATACAATTTTTCTTTATCTTATAAAAATAAAAATTTTGTCAAACATATTATTCAATAATTATAAATGTAATAAAAATAAATCTAAAAATGATTTTATTGAAATAAAATATAGAAAATCATACCTTTTGGGTCTATATACATAACCCTTTATTATACTATTGAATTCCCAAAGGGTATGGTGTGTGGTGGTGAGATTGTTTAGGGTAATTTGACAAACATGGTTTGGGTCATGATCACGATGAACTTGAATTTCTACCATAAATGGTCTCTTACATGATTTTTTGTGGAATATTATATTATTCTTCGTCTAGGAGGAACTATAATAATGTTATCTCCCTCATAATCATTGATAAATGGGCTTCATAGGGTATGATCCTACTGATCAAGGTCATTGCTTCCTTTTTGTATGTCAAATGGAATTTGTCATAACCCTTATTATAATAATCTTAGTGGTGAATATAAAATATTTATATTACTAATGGTTTTGATTATTAATGGTATTTTAAATTTGAAAAATCATGTAATGATCCAAAATAATCAAACTAGTTCGTGTGACTTCCAAACGTTCATTTCTTCATAAACAATTTGTTCATTCTAAAAGAAAATATCATTTATAAAAGTTTGGGTCATTGCATTTCCCCTCCCCCCTTATAAATGTTTTTCCCAAAATCACATTCATACTCTAAAAAAAACTATGTTACTTCGGTTTCATATCCTCTTTGTGTTACCATGTTTCTTATTCAAACATGTAGTTCTACCACAACACGTTTACCATGTGAGTGGTATTTTATTTTAGTACTTTTTCCCTATGATCTAAGATCTTCATCGGATGATTATTTTATGAAAGATAATTCTCTAATGGTACCATATAAAGATTCAACACATGTGTGGGTTCTATTATGCACTTCCTCAAGATATATACATGGAAGAAATTGTGTACTTGAGATAGTTTTAGAGGGAGCAATGGTTGATAGTCCATTACTTTTATGTAATCAAGAATATCAAAGGGGTCGATGTATCATGGACTAAAATTTCCCTTCATACCAAATGTCATGAATTTCATAAATGATTATATAAAAAGGAACACTTTATCATTTAACTTAAACTCCATGTTCTGAAAATTATTTTCTCTATAAATTTTATTCTCACTTTGTTCATATTATATATTATGTTAAATGGTTCGAACCTTTTTGATCTCTTATATAAGATCAGGTCCCATAAAAATATTCTCCCTAACATCACCCCTAAATGTTGGAGTCTAACACCTCTTCTAATATAGAGCCTCATAAGATGCCATTTGGATTATATAATGGAAACTATTATTATATGATAACTCGATTATGGGAAGTTGTTGGTCCCAACATCCTTGTAAATCAATTAGACATGATCTTAGAAGATCATCTTGAGTTTGAATGGTTATTAAAGTTTGACCATCCAAATGAGGGTGGTAAGTAGTGTTGAAGATTTTTCGTATGTCCAATTATTATGAATGGATTCCCCAAAACCATGTGGTAGACCTTGAATATTGATCAGGTATACTAGTTATTAGAACTCTATGATGTCTTAACACTTACCTTCTATATAGATTTTGTGAGTTATTCAATAGTGAAATCATTCATTGATATAAATGAAATGTGTTGTCTTCTTTAGGTAATTGACTACCACCCATATGGAATTAACAACTTTAGTTGTCCTAAGGTGTCCAATGATTAAATCCAAGATTATGTTTTCTCATTTCCATATTAGTATGGGAAATTATTACATCATACCATTAGAACTTTTTCATTTCACCTTGAATTTTACACATACCAAGAATTGTGATACAAAATACTCAATATTCCTATTCATTTTATCCCTCTAGAAGTTTTTATTTAAATCTATATACATATTAGTTCTTCCTTAATGAATAGAGAGGTATTATATATGTGCATCATCCAAAATTTCCCTCTTCTTTTTTGGTTTTGATAGGACATAAATCTCGGTTAAAAACAATATAATTTCATCTTCATAAAATTAAAACTCCATAATATTCACTACCTTCTTATGTAGAATCTAATATCCTTTTTGGGAATCCTTGATTCTCTCAAAAATGGATGGTTGACTAGTTATTTGAGGAAGGAATGATGAATATCCTTGTATTAGTTTCATACACATTCTTTTCATATACAAGAAAATATGATCCCTTTCGATCCTCATCATGGATAGGGTTGTAGGATCCTTTCTACTCATAGCATCTTCCACTTTTTTATTTCCCATTATAGTGATGCATTGAACAATCATAATCCTTGATTATCTATAACCACCTCTATTGGAACATATTTTGCTCCTTTTGTGTGAATATATACTTGAGTCTTCTATGATACCAATATATTTCACACTTCTCCCTATAGAGATAATTTAACCAAAAATTTTATGCAAATATCCCTAAAAACAATTATATATTAGGATTTGGGTAGTTCTTTAATGTATCTTTAATTTTAAGGAGGAATTGTCTATCAATTTTTTATATTTCAAGAGTATAAAACCCAATACCTTTTTAGATGCATCACTGTAGATAATAAATCATTCCTCACTTATGGGTATTATGTGTTTAGGTGTGTTGATTATCCTCTTCATGAACTCTTTAAAAAAATTGTATTCTCTATTATATAGAACCATGACTCCCTTCTGTTTTTCCTTGGATAGTGGGCTTGACAATCATGATAATTTTCACACAAATAAGTACACTATAGATTTCAATCACATATATTGGTCTTGGATATCCTTAAATTACCACACTTTTTAATGATCCATATATTTTCCTATGTTGTAAATTACATTAATTAGTAAGGTCAATTTACCCATCCCAAAACCACATTTATTGTAATTCATAAATAACGTTTCCTTTTGTAAATTATTCAGTATAGAATTCCAATTCTCCTCATGTTCCTCCATACTTTTAAAGTGGAAAAGAATGTCATATATAAATACCAACACAAATTTTTTTAGGTAATCAATAACGATTATATTCATCAAGTACATTAATATTTATAGAGCATTATTGAGTCCAAATGGAATCATTATGATCTCATAGTGATCACACCTTATACGAAGAGACAACGTTGGGATATCCTCCTTCTTCACCTTTACTTGGTAATATCCTGAATGGAGATGAACCTTGGATAAGTTTTGGATCCATGTATCCTATTTAACAAGTCCTAATTCCAGGGAAAAGGAAATTTATTCTTTATCATGATCTTGCTAAGCTCATAATAAACAATTTAAATACGCGTTGACTTTTCATTATTCTTGATAAAAATTATATGTTCACTTAATGGTGAAGCACTTTGGTGTATAAACCATTTATCTAGATTCTCTATTAATTGTTCATTAATATCCTCATGTTCAACAATGGACATTATATATGACGTTTTGGATATTAGAAAATATTTGGTATAAGTGAAATTGAGAACTCAACCTCATATCTAGGAGGAAGACCATGAAATTCTTCGGGAAACGCATTCAAAAATTATCTTACAAAGGGCATGTCATCTAGGATGATATTTTCATTAGTCCTAATCATTTGAGATAGATATGATTTCTCACAGGGTAACAATATCAATGCATGAGATTTTGGAACCAAATAATAGTCATCCTCCTCCTAGAACTTTGATAGACTCAGAGGGTGATTTGTGATATGGAGGGTGATTTCCTCCACATGTCTATTTATGTTGGATATATACAAGGAAATATGATCCATTACTATAATAGCTTCAAATTATACTAATGGTAGTATCATAAGTTTTACTATGAAATTAAACAAAAAAATTGGATAGGGGATGAGTTATATTCTTGGGATGCTAAAATTGACCCATTTTTTATCATCACGAATAACTTAAATTATATATTTCGAGGTAGTATTTGAATAGGTATACTTAACTCTTATGATTTGAAAAAATTCGTATAATAGGAATCAAATAGTACATTCACTATCCTTGAAAAAATAACTAGCGTACCTTTAACCACTTCGTTATCGGGATCCACGTCAGTACTTGTGATGGCATACACTCACCTATACTCTATAGAACTTGGAGGTTGTTATTGTCCCAAATTATCATTGAAACCCCTTGAATTGGGGAATTGATTCACATAATATATATTTTTCTTGGAGTAAAAACATTATATAGTGGGATGATGGTTGACTGGATCATTCCTTTCTACAATCACATTGGTGGGTTTCTTCTATTGACAATCACTAGCTAGGAACCCTTCCTTCCCACTTCTAAATAATTTTATTCTCCCCTTCAGGTATTTTCTGATATGCTTTTTCCCAAAATTTTGAAAAGTGGGTTGATTTATTTTCTTATCCCCATTACATATTTCCATCTCACTGGAAAAATTAAAATCCATTCTCTGCTTCTTGTCTCCATTACCAAGAGACCATTAAGATTCACCAATCTCTATTTTGAATTTTAGGACATATCAAAAAAATCATACTTTTAAAATTATCTAATAGATAATAGTTTTATAGATTGAGCCTTATCCCACCAAATAATCGGTCAACATTTATATTAGGAGTCATGAAAAATATTGAGGTGTATCATGCATGACATGTAAAATTTTACTTGTATGACCTGATAGATTTGTTATCCTTTTGATTAAGGCTAAGTAAATATATCTCCATTTTATGTTAGAGATTTTTTGGAAATATGTTTCATAAAAATTTGATATTCCTTCCACTCCTGAACTTTAGTCTCCTCCTTAGGAATCATTTTTTTACCAACATCAACCATTGATTAGATTCTCCCTCCATGTAATAAATAGTCAAAAAAAATTCTCTTGCACATGGAATTGGAGGATGGATATGATCATTTCAATGGAGTGGATCCATTACTATATGATTAAGGGATCGGAATATCCATTGAAATTCAGAGGCCTTTATTGTATAAATGTAACTATTACTACATTCACTTTCTTAGGGGTGTTCAATAATTCATCTTGATTCATGTTTCAGTTC
Source organism: Viscum album (assembly GCA_963277665.1). Classification (NCBI taxonomy): domain Eukaryota; kingdom Viridiplantae; phylum Streptophyta; class Magnoliopsida; order Santalales; family Viscaceae; genus Viscum; species Viscum album. The sequence continues at coordinate 367,153,756 of OY728135.1, read as the reverse complement.
AAAATTTGAGTTAACTAAGAAATTATTGTCATAATGTTTTTGATTATTTATCCAATAAGTTTGGGAATATCATTTGTGTCTTCATTAAATTTATCCTTGAATTTTTTCTTAGCTCAGTTTCTCCCACATCTAGTCAATGAATAAAAATAAATGGAAAATTATTGAAGAGTATTTTGAAACTTTTAAACACGTAAATGGGAAACCATGAAAATAAAATTGATAAATCATAATGGAAGTATACTCTTTAACCTATGAATTTCAAGGTATAAATTTATGTTATAGATTACCTATTTCCTAAGATAAAATCTTATGAAAATTTTGTTCCATTGGTAATGGTTTGTAAGGATCTTGTAAATTAATGTAATAATTTCACAAAGGAGTGAAAAACTAGGTGTTTATCAAGGCTGGTTTCTATACAGCATGTGATGATCGAGTCTATCTCAATATTCAATATTCAAGGTTTTTTCCCTTTGGTAAATCTGTCCTATAGCCGCATCCATTTATAGTATCCAGATAGGGATGTATTTTTTTTAGAAATCACGTAATCAATACTTTAACATAATTTTGGGATGTTTTCCTATGCTTAGAATTAACCCCAACCATTTTAATAGGGTTTTAAACTCGTAAAATGAAAATTAAAATGACTTTCCAATGTTTTAGTACACATTATTTCATGAATTATTATATAGAGATACACTTAATAAAATCCTAAAAGATCATGGGTCCTAGTGTATTAATGGAATTAGGTATATAAAATAAAAACTATCAATATAAATATAACAAATAATATGTATAATTTTCGATAAAATGTGATTATGTTCCATGAATATTCTCAAACTACATGGGATAACCTGGGGATACACATGATAAACGGGTGATCTATAAATCCCAATAAGGTAATATACAAGGAATAGCATACGTTAAAGAGGTACATGTTATCTAAGAGGCATATCAATGTAACATAAGAGTTGTAAGAATAATAATTTTGAAAAATTATTTAAATTATGGGAAACATCCCGAGGGTATGTAAAATGAAATTATGAAAAGAAATTATTAGACAACATGAATTTTAGAAAAAAGTTATTGAACACCTACCTTATGGATTTAGACAAACCCTTGTCCAATATTGTTTTCTGGTTTGGGATAAAACAAATGAAAAAGAGTAATAGGTGAGTACCCTAAAGATATGAAAAATATATTTCATGAATATTTTACAGTGGATGGTGAGATAATTAGAGAAAGTAAGGTAATGGATCTAATCTCATACCAGTGGCTAACTAGCGTGATAGTCGACACTTGATTCAGACATTGATCAAAGATGAGGGATCAAATCCTATGATGGGATATTTAGATATCTATAATGAGTCTGAGGTGATGTCGATGGAGGAAAATTAAATGTGAGAGTGAGAATTAATGAATAAATGAGTTAAAAATGAACATTTTACATAATATAATGGGTTGCATGGTTTGTTCACATGGTTGGCCAAACTATCCACCAACCGTGTGAAAGTCACTATCCAATGAACCACCTCATATGTAATTGGTTCATAATTATAATAACCATATTTATTAAATGAAAAAACCCTTAGTAACAATGTATGCATCATTTTCACGTTCATGCGGTATAGGTAAAACTGTTAAATTAAACCCTGTGGGCCTCTGTAGTTCAATGGAGCACCCTACACAGTTTAAATTAACAAAGTGTCAACCTATTTCCTCCAATACACATGGATCCAAGCTCCTAACAATCCCTAAATAGCCCCAAAATGTTCTTTAACCCAATAATCATTCATATTAGAACAAAACCCAATAATTTAAAATTAAATTAATTTTTATTAGCTTAATGGAAAAATAGGGATCGTACAATATAAGGGGCACCTTCATGCATTTTTACGTGTAAAACAAAATTTATATCACCTATTTAAAGTTAAAATTTAAAATATAAAGTTTATGTAAAGATAATAAGCATTTTATGCATCTCACATAATGGTAATGTAATAGTTTCATAAGTGTAACACGCAAAATACATGTAATTTGTAAGGGTAGTCACTTCATTATGGTAAACTGGATAGGTTTGAAAAAGTAAATAGGTAAGTTTATGCACTATATAATGGTAATACATGAGTTGAGGAAGGTTAAAAACAAAAATATAAGGATAGCATTAAATTTACATATGTTATATAAAGGTATACCAAAAGTTAGAAAAGTGTAAATAGGTGATTCCTAAAGGTAAGGAATATATCATATAGCTTGTGTAAGGGTAAAAAAATATAAGACACACATAAAAGTTGAAAGAAAAATATCTTAAAGTTAAAGATAAATTCACAATGGATACATAATGGTAAAAAAAATAATAAAAAAACTAATGTTTCAAAAAATTTCATCACAAAAATTATAAAGAATAATAATAATAAATGATGAATTCTTAATAAAGAATAAAATTCAAAAAATAATATTTTAAATCAAATAAATAAAATTAATAATAACTATAATTATAAAAATAATTGATGAATAAAAATTTTCAATGATCCACTCCAAAAATATTCCCCTTTTGAAAATTATATAACAAAATATCAATTTCAAAAATTTCTCCCCATTTTGGAGTTGATCAGAAAGATAAAAAATATGAAAACATCATTTTTCTCCCCTAATTTGAAACAAATATAAAAAACCTTTCAAAACAATTATCCCCCAAAATAGAATATTTTAATAATAAATAAAAAAAATAAACTCCCATTAAATTAAATAAAGATATAAATAACACATATAGCTCCACAAAAATTATTTCTACTAAGAAATAAATTTTTTAAAGGACCCCCAAAAAATAATATAATATTCAATGAATTGTAAAATATATTTAATGAATTAAAAATGGTTTTATACAACCAAAATATAGAATTTTTATCTATATTTATCATTATAAATAATCATTCAAGAGAGTTGAAAATATAGTATTTCAAAATATTTTAAAATTTTGAATTAAACAAGTAGGACTTTCAATAAAGAACAATCATTTTTTTCAAGTAAAAAATAAATCCTATAAAACGATTTTTGAAAAATCTAAATAAAATTAATTTAAAATTTAAGCAAGATTTTAATTTTTTAAATTCATTTTGGAAAATAAAAGGTCTCAATTAAGATAATTTAAGTATTAACAAGATTATTCCCACCCCCTCAAATAATGTTTCAGAAGAGTTTAGAGGTATCTATGCTATAAAAAAGATTAAAATAATGAAATAAAATACATAGAAGAAAAATATTTTAAAAAAAATCAATTATTGTGGTTAAGTAAATTTTTTATTAAAAAAACATATAAAATTCCATTGGAGTGTGAAATCAAATGTAAAGTAAGGCCCATTAACCATGCCCATTATGGATAAATGATTAAAAAGCTCAATAAACTCTTTTTGAGATAAATTCCTAGGATCACCTTAACTGAAACTGAATCTACTTATTTGTATCCAGATATAAATGTTTTTCATATAGTATCATAGTCACATAAAATTCTAAAATTTTCAAAATTTTATAAAAAAAATTAATACAATTAAATTTGAAATCCATTTTTGAAAGAATATTTGAAAAACATATTTTAAAAATGAAAAACGTCTACAACTCTCAAATTTTAATGGTTTTTGAACATAATGTCAATAAAGATATCACCTTTATGAAAGTGAAATAATATAAAATGGTGTCTCAAGTCAATATGATTATTGAGAGAGTGTTAGATTAGATTTTTAGAAATAAAATCACTCTATTTTTTTCAGAATTGATAATGGATCTAGAATATGTTATCCCAAATTCCAAGAGAGGATGTTTTATCCATATAACTTGGGCGCAACAACATCTAGTGGATATGAATTAAGTTTCTTCTATAGGAATAGAAACACAATTTTTCTTCATACCACAACAATAGATGAGCATTTTTTCCTAGTATATGATAAGTTCCACAAGTAATTTCCTTATATAGTTGAAATCCTCTAAAATCATCATATTAAAATAATAATGTTAAAAAGATACTTTTTTAGGATAAAATAATACAGGGTTTTATGATCCTTTCAAATAAAGGTAAAATTATTTTAAGTGATTTTAAATTTGAATCTCTTGAATTAGATTTAAAATGATCATAAATTCATACATTGAACATGATATTTAGATAGGTTGCAGTGAAGTAAAGTAGACTTCCAATCATACATTAATAAACCAAATTTTTGAGTGATTGGTCAGCTTCATATAAATTTATATTAAAAATTGTAAACATGTCATTTAAAATTTTATAATAATGATACATTCCAAAACTCATTGTATGTTCATCAGTTTACTCACTTTATTTGGGTTCCATCAAAATTTTCAGAAATTTGAAAATCTAGGAAGAATTTATGCTCTCTCTTAAATCTTATTTAAAAATAATTATTCATAAAATCATAAAATTCATTGAAACAAATGTCTTAATTTGGGACAAAGATAATTTTATATACAGATATTTGAACGATTAACAAATCATTTGAAAATATTTTCAGAAAAAGAGTGGAATTTACTTTTCTCATTTTGAAATCATTAGATAAAATAAATTTAGTTAACCTCTTATACTATGCCTAAAGTTCTTCTTTTAAAATATATATATCTTTAGAAAAAATTAAAAAAATAATTTAGAAATTAAATATTTGTAATAAGGGGTGGTTAGTCCAAAAAACATTTTCTGAAATAAAAGCATTGAAAAATAACTTTTCACATCCATTTGAAATATTTTAAAATTGTAATCAGTGGTGAATAAAAATAGGTATTGTATTTGATTCAAGTAATTGGTTAAAAATTTTAGATATAATCAATATACTCTTCTTTATTATGGACTTTACCAAAAATTATTTCCTTCTTACCAATAACATTTCCTTTTTTGTTAAGTTTGATTCAAAAAACCCACATGGCTCCAACAGTAGTACGATAATTGGGACATTACATGAGAGTCCCGACATTATTCCACTAAAAAAATAAACTCTTACTGCATTGTAAGAATTAAATTATCATTATTAATATCTCGATCAAGGTAATGAGGTTTATGGTGAGAGATAAAACAATGAAGATCAATCTCAATGAATACCAGCATTATTGTATGAGTTCTATATTATAATTCTTTGATAAAATTCTCAAGATGAGGGTCTATACATTGAGTCCAAGAATTGGGTAAATTATAGGATAGGGATTCAATAAAATCATCAATTTATTTATAATATTGAGTTTTCGAAAGGGTCAAACTAGGTTTTTCAACATTAACTTCCCTTTGTAGATTTGATTTAGGAAGATTCTTATAGAATATGATGTGGATTGAATCTTCTAGGATCTTGTTCAACCTAATGAAGACACGGAAGGAATTACTTGAGTTCAAGTACCCAAGGAATATTCCTTTAGTAGGTTTAGTGTTAAGTATTCCTATATTTTTTATAGTATTTAGGATAAATACATCTAATGGATATAATGAATCCAACCTTTGGAATTTATCTTTTCCAATGTTCATAAGTGCTTTTTCATAATAAGGTTCTTATAATGACATTGTCAAGAATAAATAATATAGTACTGAACACCTTGTCCAAAAATAAATTAGGAATGGTAAAATCATTAAAGATAGTCCTATAAATTTCTTGGAGGGATTTATTTCGTCTTTTGAAAACATATTTTTATTATGGTTTTTTAGGATAGGAAATGTAGTGATGATAATGATGAGAATCCCAAAACCCATCAAGGTTTTTGTTAACAAATTCTCCACCATGTTCACCTTTAAGGGAAAATTATTTATGTCCTTTTTCATTTTAAAATTTACTTTAAAATTCTGTAAATACAATAAAAGTCTCATTCTTATAAGATAATTATAAAACCCATGAAAATATAGTAAAATCATCAATAATTATAAAGCTGTACTTTTTAAATTTGATAAAATAAACTTAAGTTGTTCTAAAAGGTCGTGTTCAAAATGTTATAAGGGTTTAGAAGAGGAGATGAGGTTTTTTTGTATGAATAAAGACTTTTTTCTTTCCAATTTATCAAGGTTTGTAAACTACTTAATCTTTAAATTATAATTTTATTAAATCTCATACTATTTAGGTACAGTTGTGATTAACAAGAGATTGAATATTTGATGGACTAGATTCCAATTCTAGATGGAATAATGATTTTCTTGTCAACATAAACACTTAACATTTTGACATTATAGATATTTTAAATCTATAATTTAGGAATTTTGAAATTGGGGTGTCACGAATAAAATCCTCCATTTAAAATTAAAAAATATAAAAAAATATATTTAAAAGTAATTTTAAAATCATTATCACATAACTGGCTAATGCTTAGTAAATTATAATTCAATCCATTAATAAATAAAAATTATTTAATAAGAGTAGATTTGAAGAAAATAATTTTACTTATATCACTAAATTTTTCATTTTGAATTGTCTATAAAGGTGACATGTCCTCCATCATGTTTTTTGAAATGATTGAATTGAAAAGGATCACCATACATATTTCTTAATCACCCATAATACATACACCGTGTAGCTTCATGGATTATTCTCTATTTCTAAAAAAATTAATAAACAACAAATTTTAGTATCCATATCATGGGTCCATATAACTTATATTATAATGATTTTATAATCCACACTTGTTTGTAACTATTTTTTCATTTGGAATATGATAAGAAAGATGAATTATTTTAGGTCTAAAACTTCTAGAATATTTATAATTACATTTATAAACTATATTACCAACTTTCTTATAATAACTACAAAATTTATTTCCAGAAAGTCCCTTTATAAAGGTAGACCATTTATAATTGTTTGGAAAACAAGATTTTTTTTATACAAAAACCATAGAAATTTTTCATAGGTTTTTGAGAACCCATAATGTTATTCAGATTATAATTTCCTTGGGAAAATACAAGGAAGAGTGTTTTTATATTACTTAATTTGAAATTAAAAATTTCCAACATTTATTTGTTATTTTAATTTTAAAATAAAATCTCATATTTCTTCTAAAGGTTGATATTTTTGAGAAACAATAAGAATATGTTTATTTTTAAGATATTTTAATTTATAAAGAAGATCAAAAAACCTATCTTGAAAGTTCATATTTATCATTGAGAAGATCATAAAAATTTAATGAAGATGTAGAATAAGAAGAAGAATAAGAAGATGAATGATTGGAGAGGTTGAATATTAAAAACTAACCACAATTTCATACTCAATATGCATCATGAGACACTTTTGAATTTCATCACATGATTTATATATTGAAATCGATCACTCTCTAGAACTCTATGTTAAGATTTTCAAATATTTCTTACCTTGATTCTTTTTTATATGTTTTCTTATTCAAGGGATAATTAATATTGATGTGGTCCTGGTTTTTGTAACTAAAACAAGTTACCTGAAATTCTTGATTTTTATTAGTTAACAATTTGATCTCTTCTTTTCATATACTTTTCTTTCATCTTGGTAATTTTAGTGATGTTAGAGTTACTCCTGGAGGATGTAGGATCAAAATATAATATGAGATGCTCAATATACAAGAGGGGGGTGAATTGTATACTTTAAAAATTCCTTTGGAACCTTTAAAGTTAGTTATGAATAACTAGATTTTCCTTAAGAAAAGGAAAGAGCTAAGTTTAACAAAGTTAAACTAAGTAAATTCACAACACCTCTAACACCGAACTGAACTTGGAAAGGGATTCCAAAAGTAGGTTCCGGAAATATGATTCCGGAAATTGAAACTTAACAAAAGTTACAATATAAGATTCTACCTTAAAGCGTATAGAATCTAAACTAATCAGAGTAAGTAAGGAAGTATAAGAAAGTTATACTTTCCTTAAGATACAAATTACAGCGGAATAAAGACAAGTAGTAAAACTACTAGAAACAAGATAATAGTCTTTTAACCCAAAGAGAAGGGTATCCAACAACCTTGGATAAAGGTCCCTTGATTTATACTTTCAAGCAAGTCTGTCTTACCCACACCAGGGTAAGCCCTCGATACGAAGATCGGTGTCTCTGTCTTGCTATCCCCGCAAGCCCTCAACTTTAAGGTAGTTGGTAACCTTTGTCTTTCTCAGCAAGAAAGCCCTCGATCTTTAAGGTAGTCGGAACCTCTGTCTTCCTATACCCAGAAGCCCTCGAATGTAATCACCAACATTCGGAGTCGCACGAAGCTTTGAGAGTTAATAAGAGACTCTCTCTCTAGAAATCACTTCAACAGCATGTAGGCACAAAACTCAGTTGTTTTTCCAACAGCACCGAGCTCTTTCAAATGAGCTCCTATTTATAGGTAAGGTCGGCTCCTTCTCCAACGGTCATATTTTCCTAAAAGTTCGGAGGGACCTGTACACGTGTCACTTAGACAACGGTTAGTTTATAACAAAATGGACGACATCGTTTTATAACAAAACAAGTGTAACAGAATGTACGACATCGTTTTAAACTCTAACATAAAGGTTAGGAATAGAAACTTCGGAGTGAAGGTTCGGAGTGAATAAATTCAGAGTGTATAAAACAATGATAATCAGATTCTGTTTAATAGGTGAATTCGGAATGAGAATTCGGAATAGGAATTCGGAATAGGAATTCGTCATCAGAAATCGTAATGAGAATTCGTCATCAGAATTCGTAATGAGAATTCTTCATTGGAATTCGTAATGGGAATTCTTCATTAGAATTCATAATGATAATTCTTCATTGGAATTCGTAATGGGAATTCTTCATTAGAATTCGTAATGAGAATTCTTCATTGGAATTTGTAATGAGAATTCTTCTTCAGAATTCGTAATGAGAATTAGGAATGGGATTTCTTCATTAGAATTCGTAATGAGAATTCTTCTTCAGAATTCGTATCCTGAATCTGGAATAAAACTTAGTCAGAGTTCATATCCGGAATTCGGAATGAAACTTCCTTATAGTTCTTGTCCAGAACCGAATCCTAAAACAGAATGCTTTTATATCAAAGTTTTAATGACTCCGAGAAAGTGAATCCGAAACTTATACTTAAGAAAAAATATGGATGAAAATATGATAAGGATAATTTTTCTTATAAAAGTGATTTTCCTTAAGAAAGCAATTTTCCTTATAAAAGCAATTTTCCTTAAGAAAACATTTTTCCTTATAAAAGCGATTTTCCTTAAGAAAGCATTTTTCCTTAAAGATAAGGTGTTTGTGATTTTCAAAACAAGAAGGAATGGAAAAGTCATAAGGAAAACCTTATTGACTCAACAATCTCCCCCTTTTTGGAAAGCACAAACATCCTTACGAAAAAGCTATTCTAAGAAGAAAGAAACACATTAAGCTTATCTCCCTTGGTTTAAGAATATAGATGAATACGACTAACTCCCCCTTAGGCTTTGAAACTCTAAGGATCGTATTCATATTTCCGGAGTGATGTTTCTTTAAGAAAAACTCCCCCTTAAACAAACTCTTATTAGAGTTCTTTTTCCTTGGGTATTTTTCCTTTCTCCCCCTTTGATAAGCACTTATTAGATTTCCTCTTTTTCATAAGGATCTTTTCCTTCTCCCCCTTTGTGATTTTCAAAAAGAATTGGAGGGAATGGAAAAACTTAACAAAGTACCTGAAAAATTAGTAATGAAAACAATAGAAACAACAAGCATGATTCTCATTAGATTTGAAATGTCAGCAACAAAATAATTACAACAAAAAGATCGGATTGGTTTATTTCGGATCTTTCTCCTTCGACATTAGCCCCTTGAGAATCGTCTTGATCTTCTTTAAGTCTTTGTGATCTTCCTCTGCTTGCTTCTCTAAGACGACTATTCTTGCTGACTGAGCTTCAATGATTTCTTCCTGAGCCTTCAACTTTTCTTCCTGAGCTTTCATCTTCTCTTCCTAAGCTTTCATCCTTTCTATAAAATCAATCCGATGATCCCTTTCAAATTTCCAACTCTGATTAACGGAGTTGAGCTTTCCATTCAGATCTCTCACTTCCTGAATCCGAATGTTCTTTTCCTCTGTCAATTTCTCTTCGAATGATGCAGTCAGCTTATGAAACTTCTTGTCCTCGGTTTCAAATTCATCCTTAACATTATCCCGAAACTCATCCAGCAACCTCATCTCTTCCACAGTTTTCTTAGACCAGCTTGTCATCCTCTTGAAAGATCTTTTATGTGCTTCGTAACCAACGAAGAAAGTTTTGAACTGAGCTTCAATCTCAACACACTTATCCATTACTGGCATCTAGAGTCAATACTGGAGAAGGTTGGAATGGTTCCCACCAACTTCTTCAAGGATTGAACAACAAAATCGTGCCCCAACGATGATGACTCCGAATCTGAAATCTTGCTAGGAGAATTTTCTTCCTCAATAAGCTTCAACTTCCTCTTCGAAGAACTACCAGCTTCCTAACTCATCTTCTTTTCTGAACTCGGGGTATCAGCAAGAATTTGTTTCCCTTTATCTTTTTCTGGAATAGAAACCTGTTCCGGAGATTTCTTCTCGCTATCAGAGACTTGAACAATATAATCTTCCTCATCAGCAACTTCTACATTTTCCTTCTGGGCAGCATCAAGTGAAAGATGTTATTCTTCTCTCAGACAAGAAACGTCTTCTTCACCTTTCTCTTCTTCCAATTCAGGAGTAACAAGCTTTGAATATTGAGCTTCAGATGTTCGGAGCGACAGGTGTTCCGAAGGAGTTCCTTTGTATTCATCTATTTGTTTGATCACATCTCCTGTCTCACCACTTCCTTCAGCAGCTTCTTCAACTTCTTCCACTTGCTCTACTTCCTCAGTAGCAACAGCCTCTTCCGGAGTAACAAGATTTCTTCCTGGAGTCTCAGGTAGAGATTCCAGAGAGAAAGATCTCGGAACGGGAATGGTTGCTGAAACCATTTCATTGAACTTTAACAAGGCCTGAGCTACCTCAGCCTCTGACATTTTCTTCTTCAGTTTCTTCTCCTTTGCTTGTTTCTCGAGCTCATCAGCAGCCTTCTCTTTCAGAGCTTTAGCCTCTGCAGGATCCAATCCAAACTGCGGATCTCCTTCCTTCCTCTTCTCTTTATCATCTCTCCACTTTGCTGCAACCTCATCAGTATAGGTTTTCTTCTTCTTAGACTTAGGAGGTGCGGAGTGGACTTCCTTAGACTTAGGTTCCTCAGCTTCGACTACCACTTCTTTCAGCTTCCTCTTCCTTACCGGCTTGGATGATTCTGGATCAGTAGTTTTCGGAGTCACTTCTGCTTGAGGAGGTAGGTCAATAAACTTCCCTGACTCCTTGTCAACAGTTATATTCATTCTTTTAAGAGTGGCATCACTGAGCAACATGATCTTGCACACCCTTGGTTTGGAACTACAAGCTACCTTGAAAGATTCTAGGCACCGAACTATGAGCTTTGACAATATTGCCGGGTACATCACGATCTGAGATCTCAGATTCCCCTTCTTCAAATTCTCAATATTAAGAAGAATATGCTTCATCAAGTTGAACTTCCTTAGATTTATCAGAAAATCTAAGATATATATCTCACTTTTCTTCAGACTATCCTTATCTCCTTTTCTCGGTACAATAAGCCCTTGCACCCATAACTCCAGAATCCGGAAGTTTGTAGATAGGCTTGCAATTTTCGGAGCCTTGTCATCATCCAATCCGAGAATTTCTAATGCCTTTTCCTTGTTGAAACTACCCAAAGAGTCTGGCAATACATGGGAAATAAACTCAGCTTCCCCTTCATAACTTAGCCCTACCAAGCTTGCAGCCTTGGTGTAAGAAAGCTTATATGTCTTGCCATACGATTTGAAAGAAAATTTTTCTCTATTATCTTCCTTGAAGAAAGCAACTGACTCATAAAACTCGACAAGCAAGTCAGAGTACACTTCATCTTGGTTGCCGGTTTTTGATACCGCAACACCTTCCCAGCCATTCAGCTTGATATTCTTCGAAATAATAGAATCGTAGTTGCTGAAGAAATTCGGATGAACTAACCTCTCTCTGTAGACTAACCACTGAGAAATAGGCTTGGTTGAAGACATTTCTTGAGAAGCTAACTCTGCAGACATTCAGATTAGAAGTCCTCTGAGATATTCGGAACAGAGAAGACTGAAGTTTGGAACTGAGAAAACTGTGGTTCGGAACGGCCTTAAATCGGAGAGTCAGAGCTTCAGCACGCAAAAGCTTGAAATGGATGTGGGACGAGAAAATAGGGTCCCCTTTATATAGGCAATGGGATGACGGTTCAACTTCCTCGGTTGATCTAACGGTTTAGAATGATCTGAGATCAGATCTAACGGTTGAAAGCTTGAATCCGATCTTTTTGAGGTTTTATTAAAGTAAAGAATTAAGAAATCCAAAAACCAAAAACAAACTATAAGAAATTGCCAGCAAGTAAAATATGATTACGAAAACTTCTGTAAGGAAATCATACCTTTCGGATTAGCTTAGGAAAGTTATTCGTAATGGGTAATATAAAGACGACTACGAAAAACTCAATACGAAAAAGTAAATACGAAAAGTCAATACGAAAGACTCAATACGAAAAAGTAAATACGAAAAGTCAATACGAAAGACTCAATACGAAAAAGTAAATACGAAAAGTCAGTACAAAAGACTCAATATGAAAAAGTAAATACGAAAAGTCAATACGAAAGACTCAATACGAAAAAGTAAATACGAAAATTCAATACGAAAGACTCAATACGAAAAAGTAAATACGAAAAGTCAATACGAAAAACAAAATACGAAAAAGTAAATACGAAAAGTCAATACGAAAAACAAAACATGGTACGAAAATTTGGTTATGAAATTTCCAGTACGAAAGTTGTCCATTCCGGAAATTTTCAATACGAATACTTTCATTCCAGAAGTATTCTGTACGAAAATATCCATTCTGGAAAAGTTTCATTCCGGAAGTTTTCATTCCGGAAATCTTCGTTCCGAAAAGTTTAAATTTTTTTTGAAAAACTTTGTTAAACAAACAATCAAATGTACTCCCCCTATGAAAAGGAGTTTATTACTGTAAGGAGATTTTTTCAACAGAAAGTTAATTGAGGAAGATTACCTTACGGTTATCATTCCTAACTTCTGTTTAATATATTCAAATCTATCAGAAGGCAAGGATTTTGTGAAAATGTCAGCAAGTTGATCTTGCGTTCCGATAAACTGAAGAATAATATCTCCTTTAAGTGTGTGATCCCTAAGAAAGTGATGCCTAATATCTATGTGTTTTGCACGAGAATGATGTGCAGGGTTCTTACTTAGGGCGATGGCACTTGTGTTATCACAAAAAATTTGAGTTTTAGTAAAACTCAAGCCATAGTCTGTGAGTGTGTGTTGCATCCACAACACTTGTGAACAACAACTTCCAGCTGCTACATATTCAGCTTCAGCAGTGGAGAGTGCTACAGAATGTTGCTTCTTTCATGACCAAGAAACTAATGAATCTCCTAAGAAATGACAAGTTCCGGATGTACTTTTTCTATCCATTCTACATCCACCAAATTCAGCATCAGAAAAGCTTTTTAGAATAAAATCATTTCCAGAAGTATAAAATAATCCTAGATCCGTGGTTCCCTTAAGGTAGCGAAAAATTCTTTTAACTGCCTTTAAGTGAGATTCCTTAGGATTGGATTGATATCTTGCACATAAGCATACTGAAAACATTATGTCTGGTCGACTAGCTGTTAAGTAAAGTAGACTTCCAATCATACCTCTAAAAGATGTTTGATCTACTGGTTTCCCAGCTTCATCAAGATCTAAAGAGTTTGAGGTACCAATAGGAGTACTTATACTCTTAGTGTTGTCATAACCATACTTTTTAAGAAGATCTTTAATATACTTATGTTGAGATATGTTGGTTCCTTCTGGTTTTTGAGAAATTTGAAAACCAAGGAAAAATGTTAACTCACCCATCATACTCATTTCAAACTCAGATTTCATTAGACTAGAAAAAGAGTCAGTCAAAGATTGCTGAGTTGAACCAAATATAATGTCATCAACATAAATTTGAACAATCAAAACATTTTTCTTATCTTTCTTTATAAAAAGGGTTGGATCTGCATTTCCCTTAACATAGTTATTTTGAAGCAAAAATCTAGTAAGTCTATCATACCATGCTCTTGGGGCTTGTTTAAGACCATACAAAGATTTGGTAAGTCTAAAAACATGATCTGGATATTTTGTATCTTCAAAGCCAGGAGGTTGTTCAACAAAAACTTCCTCTTGAACATAACCGTTAAGAAAAGCACATTTCACATCCATTTGGAAAAGTTTGAAATTAAAGAATGCTGTAAAGGAAAGTAGAATGCGAATAGATTCAAGTCTAGCTACTAGAGCATAGGTTTCTTCATAGTCTATTCCTTCTTTCTGATTATAGCCTTTAGCAACAAGTCTAGCTTTATTTCTAACAATGACTCCATTTTCATCACATTTATTTCTGAAAACCCATTTTACTCCAATAACAGAAGTTTCCTTAGGTCTTTCAACCAAGGTCCAGACTTTATTCCTTTCGAATTTATTTTGTTCATCTTGCATTGCTTTGATCCAATCATCATCACCTAAAGCTTCATCAGTGCTTTTAGGCTCTAATTGGGAAAGAAATGCTAGATGTTCTACTTCATTTCTTAAGGAACTTCTAGTCCTTACAGATTGATTTACATCACCAATGATACTATCACTGGGATGATTCTTAAGAAACACCTGATTTGGGTTTTGTAAAACCTGTTCATCAACATAAGGTAGAAAGTCTTCTGGGGTAAATGTTTCAGAAGTATCTTCTAGAATAATTTCCTTATCAGAAGGTTCTTCTATCAAAGGTTGACAATCAGTTTTTGAAAACACATCCGAGGATGTAGGTTGGGAGGTTTTAAAAACAAAAGGATCAGACTCATCAAATTTTACATGTACTGTTTCCTCAACAGTACAAGTATTTTTATTAAAAACTCTATAAGCCTTAGAGGTTGTGGAATAACCTAAGAAAATCCCTTCATCAGACTTTGGTGCGAATTTATGTAAGTTATCTTTAGTATTCAAAATGAATACTTTGCAACCAAAAACCTTGAAGTAGGAAAGTCTTGGTTTTCTACCATTCCATAACTCATAAGGAGTTTTATTAAGAAAAGGTCTAATCAAAACTCGATTTATAGTATAACGAGCAGTACTTACAGCTTCAGCCCAGAAATGTCTAGCAATAGAATATTCACTCAACATGGTTCTAGTTATCTCTTGAAGAATTCTATTTCTTCTTTCAACTACACCATTCTGTTGAGGAGTTCTAGGTGCTGAAAAGTTGTGAGTAATACCTTTCTTACTACAAAAAGTTTCAAAATCAGAATTTTGAAATTCTCCTCCATGATCACTATGAATAGTTTTCAATGGAAGGTTTTTCTCATTTTTAACTTGAGCTCTAAAATTTTTGAAATAAGAAAAAGCATCAGATTTCCTTGCTAGAAAATAGACCCAAGTAAATCTAGTGTAATCATCAACTAGAACAAACACATAGTATTTGCCTCCAATGCTTCCGGTTTGTGTTGGACCGAAAAGATCCATATGAACTAACTGTAATGCATCAGTTGTTGAGACTTCACCGATTGACTTAAAACTAGATTTATGTTGCTTTCCATATTGACAAGGATCACAAACTTTAGAAGAATCAAATCTAAGCTCCGGTAGATCCTTAACAAGTTTCTTCTTAGAGAGTTTACATAGGTTCCTAAGATTACAGTGTCCTAATCTTCTATGCCATAACCAAGAATGATCTTCCATTGCACTTAGGCAAGGTAAATCTTGGATTCTTAGGTCTTCTAAGTTTAAGGTGTAAACATTCTCTTGCATGTTGGCAGAGAGAATAAATTCTTCCTTGGAATTGTGAACTAAGCATTTATCATTCCTAAAATTCACAAGGTAACCTTCATCACATAACTGACTTATGCTAATGAGGTTGTGCTTAAGACCTTTAACAAAAAGAACATTTGAAATCAAGGTTTTACCAAGGAAAACTATATTACCAATACCAACAATCTCTCCCTTAGCATTGTCTCCGAAAGTTACCTTTCCTCCTTTCGTTTTGATAATCTTTTCAAAAAAGCTTTTGTTACCAGTCATGTGCCGGGAACATCCACTATCCATGTACCAAATATTGTTGCTGGAACTTTCTTTATTTTCCTGAAATTAAGAACAAAGTTAGACTTTCGGAATCCAAACTTGTTTGGATCCGAGATTTCCAAACAATAAAATTTTAGGTATCCACATTTTCTTAGAAAAGTAAGCTTTATGAGAACCTAAGGATTGGGTTTTGTTTAAGGAACAATTTTTTGCCCAGTGACCACCACATTAACATTTAGTGCAAAATGGGGCACTTTGAGGAACAAAATAATTGTTACTGAAAACTGGTTTTGCATGGGTATAACCAAATCCGGATTTATTTCTTAAAGGTCGTATTTGAGAATACATCTTACCAAAATTTTCTTTACCATGGGTAAAGTTTGATAAACACTTCTTTAAGGAAAAAATTTCGGACTTGAGTTTTACAACCAAGTTTTTATCCTCAAAATCATTAGTTTTAGAACTAGAGTTAGGCTCGAAAACATTTTTCTTAGAAATTACTTTTTCTAATTCTTTAGAAAGTTTATTCTTCTCAGAACTTACATCCTCAAGATTTTTTGAAATATTTTCAAAATCAGCATTTTTCTTATCAAGATCTTTAGAAAGATCTGATATCTCTTTAGTAAGAATAGAATTCCTAGAATTTTCTTTATCAAGTTTCTTGTTGAGTTTGGAATTCTCAATCTCAAGAAGTTCAGCAAATCTAGAGACTTCTTCATAAGTAGGTAAAGTATTTTCCTCATCAGAAGATGATTCTTCATCAGAAGAGTTATAATACTTACTATCATTAGGATTTAAGGAAACATTGGTCAAAGATTCAGCATTTCGTACCTTAGCCATAAGACAATGATTATCAAAAGGTAATCTGGCTATAAGACCAAGATTCTTCTGTCCTGAAGATTCATAATCAGAAGATTCATCTGAAGAGTCACCACCACTGGCACTCCAGGTGTCATTAGCTTTCAGAACTTTCTTAGCTTTGGCTTTGTAATACTTCTTCCTATTATTTTCTGAATGTCTTTCCCTCCTTTCTTTCTTTTTGAGCATAGGGCAATCTGGTCTAATATGTCCAGCTCTTTTACATTCGTAACAAGTAACTTCTCCATCTTTCTTATCTTTCCTGTCCTTCTTCTTATACTTGGATTGAAAGTTTCTCTGTCCAGCTATCTTGTTCATCCTTCGAGCAAGATTGGCTAATTCATTTTCTGAAACTTCACTCTCACTAGATTCGGATTGGAAAATGATTTTCTTCGATTTGGATCTGGTTACTCTCTCAGGAGTCTTAGCTTTCATCTGATTTGAAGTTGTAGTAAAAGCAACAGTACCATTTCCATTCCTCTTCTTGATGTTGTCAGCATCTCTCTTCATTCTAGTCTCATGTTGTAGAAGAGTTCCAAATAATTCATCAAGAGTAATTTGAGTGACCTTCCTGTTCTCATCTATAGCTGTTCTCTTGGATTCCCACTCATTGGGCATAATGTCAATTATCTTGTCCACAAGAGCTTCATCATCTAATCCTTTTTCTCCCATAGATTGTAGACTGTTGACTATGGTCATAAATCTTTGTTGAACTTTACAGATAGGTTCTCCATAAGGAAAATTGAAGCCATGATATTCAGCTCTAAGCATAGCTCTTCTAGTCTCAATCACCTTAGAAGTCCCAAAGTGTGTAACCTATAACTTCTTCCATATACAATTAGCTGCTTCACAAGAAGAAATTTGGATATATATATTTCTAGTCATTGAACATAATAAAGTATTGCGTACCTTATAGTTGAGTTGATATTCTTGCTTTTCCTGATTAGTAAAGGTTCTGACTTCCTTGTCAAGAATTTTATAATCACCAGTAAGCATGACAAAGTTGTCTACTCCAGTATTGATAACAAAAGTCTTCATACGATCTCTCCAGTATTCATAATCATTACCATCGAAGATTGGTGGCCTTGTAGGATTCAGATTGTCAATCGAACCAACATTAATTCCTGCCATATTGAAAAAAACTTTGCACACAAACTTGTTAGTAGCTTAGAATCGAATCAACAAGGTTCGGAATGAGAAAAGTTCGGAATGGATAATCCGGAATGACAAAGTTCAGAATAGAAAAATGAGCAAGAAAAACTTGTATGTGAGTACAAGTATTTCAGTAACCTTGGATCTGATACCAAATGTAAGAATGGTATAGAGTAAGAGGTTTCCAACCTCTGATACCAATTGTAGGATCGAAATATAATATGAGATGCTCAATATACAAGAGGGGGGGTGAATTGTATACTTTAAAAATTCCTTTGGAACCTTTAAAGTTAGTTATGAATAACTAGAGTTTCCTTAAGAAAAGGAAAGAGCTAAGTTTAACAAAGTTAGACTAAGTAAATTCACAACACCTCTAACACAGAACTGAACTTGGAAAGGGATTCCAAAAGTAGGTTCCGGAAATATGATTCCGGAAATTGAAACTTAACAAAAGTTACAATATAAGATTCTACCTTAAAGCGTATAGAATCTAAACTAATCAGAGTAAGTAAGGAAGTATAAGAAAGTTATACTTTCCTTAAGATACAAATTACAGCGAAATAAAGACAAGTAGTAAAACTACTAGAAACAAGATAATAGTCTTTTAACCCAAAGAGAAGGGTATCCAACAACCTTGGATAAAGGTCCCTTGATTTATACTTTCAAGCAAGTCTGTCTTACCCACACCAGGGTAAGCCCTCGATACGATGATCGGTGTCTCTGTCTTGCTATCCCCGCAAGCCCTCAACTTTAAGGTAGTTGGTAACCTCTGTCTTTCTCAGCAAGAAAGCCCTCGATCTTTAAGGTAGTCGGCACCTCTGTCTTCCTATCCCCGGAAGCCCTCGAATGTAATCACCAACATTCAGAGTCGCACGAAGCTTTGAGAGTTAATAAGAGACTCTATCTCTAGAAATCACTTCAACAGCATGTAGGCCCAAAACTCAGTTGTTTTTTCAACAGCACTGAGCTCTTTCAAATGAGCTCCTATTTATAGGTAAGGTCGGCTCCTTCTCCAACAGTCATATTTTCCTAAAAGTTCGGAGGGACCTGTACACGTGTAACTTAGACAACGGTTAGTTTATAACAAAATGGACGACATCGTTTTATAACAAAACAAGTGTAACAGAATGTACGACATCGTTTTAAACTCTAACATAAAGGTTCGGAATAGAAACTTCGGAGTGAAGGTTCGGAGTGAATAAATTCAGAGTGTATAAAACAATGATAATCAGATTCTTTTTAATAGGTGAATTCGGAATGAGAATTCGGAATAGGAATTCGGAATAGGAATTCGTCATCAGAAATCGTAATGAGAATTCGTCATCAGAATTCGTAATGAGAATTCTTCATTGGAATTCGTAATGGGAATTCTTCAATAGAATTCGTAATGAGAATTCTTCATTGGAGTTCGTAATGGGAATTCTTCATTAGAATTCGTAATGAGAATTCTTCATTGGAATTCGTAATGAGAATTCTTCTTCAGAATTCGTAATGAGAATTCGGAATGTGATTTCTTCATTAGAATTCCTAATGAGAATTCTTCTTCAGAATTCGTATCCTGAATCTGGAATAGAACTTAGTCAGAGTTCATATCCCGAATTCGGAATGAAACTTCCTTATAGTTCTTGTCCAGAACCGAATCCTAAAACAGAATGCTTTTATATCAAAGTTTTAAGGACTCTGAGAAAGTGAATCCGAAACTTATACTTAAGAAAAAATATGGATGAAAATATGAAAAGGATAATTTTTCTTATAAAAGTGATTTTCCTTAAGAAAGCAATTTTCCTTATAAAAGAAATTTTCCTTAAGAAAGCATTTTTCCTTATAAAAGCGATTTTCCTTAAGAAAGCATTTTTCCTTAAAGATAAGGTGTTTGTGATTTTCAAAACAAGAAGGAATGGAAAAGTCATAAGGAAACCCTTATTGACTCAACAGAGGAGTCGTCATTTATTTCTCTGAACATAATAATTTTTTAGCAACCTCGACCTCCTTTTCAAAATTTTAGACTTTTATCTTAATTATTATCTCATATGTTATGAGAGAACCCATGAGTTTCTCAACTATCAAGTTTAATAGGTCTTTACCTTCTTTGATCATGGTGACTTTTGGATCCTAAATTCTTTTTAAAAACCAAAGGATTTTCTTGAAAAAAGTTTCATTAAAAATATATTTGGAATGGTATTTTTGGTTATTACAAATATCAACAAATCTATTAAAAATATTAATGATAGATTATTTAGGATGCATAGATGAACTCAAAATTTATTTCATATAAATGTCAATCATTATATCCTTAACTATATTTATACCTTCATGTGTAACTTATAATAATTTATATATTTCATAAGTAGTTTTACATGAAAACATTTTATTTAACTCATTGAAATTTAAACAGCAATTTAATGCATTTGTACTGTTACCGAATAATTTAAACAAAGAAATATCACCAAGGGACAAATTTTCTTATTTTTCAGATTATGTAGTATATTCATGCATAAAAATTTTATAAATAGAATATCCAATTTATATTAGAAAAATAGACATTATAGATTTCTAATAATCATAATTAGTATCATCTAAAAATAGATTAGGGTCAAATGATTTTCCTTTTAGAAAACCATGGGTGTTTGAAAAATTCATTTAAATAATAGATATTTATTTGAAAATAAGGTTAAATATTTTAAAAATAAATACTTTGAAATAATTTTGAAAAAAAAACTAAACAAATAAAACATCATTTTATTCCGAATTTGGGGTGGAGATATGTGAAATGGTAAGAGGGTGTGAAATTACAACTAAAAATTGGAGGAAAAATAATCCAATTGTAAAATATTATTTATAAAATAATATAGAAAATAAAACATTTTGTAAAAAATAATCAAAGAATAATATTTTAAAATTTAAATAATATAATTAGATATAATAAGTCAAAGAATAAAATTAATTAAAATTTCATTAAAATGATCTAAAAATGATTAAATGTTAATTTATGGATTAAAAAAATGTATAAAAATGATTATATGTGTTAAATAATTGAAAATGTGGAAAGTAAATGAGACCAGATATTTGGTAAGGATTTTCAGTAATAGTACACAAAGGAACCCCTACATCTCCCACCTAAATTTTATAAGAATTAAATCTATTATTACCTTTTCTATGATGGTATCCAAGATACTAAAAAAAATATTTTTTCGGTTATAGAAAGAAAATTTATATAATAGAAACCATCACATTAATGGCCATGCTAGAAACTTTAAAATAAGTTGTCCCTTTCCTTTTTAAAAGAGAGGTAAATAAAATGGTGGTCCTTACTTTAATATTAGTAAGAACTAAAAACTATAAGAAATATGAGTAAGATGGTATTTATAGATTAGTCTCCAATCTATTAAAAAAAATTAAGAACCACTTAGAGATATTAGGAAAAATAAATTGAGTGATAAAGATATTCAATTTTGGAAAAAAAAACTCTAGAAATGAGTGAGAGGATTTAGATAAAGAGTGTTTTGAGATAAATTGAGAACATTAATGATTTTTTAAACATGAATTTTTTTTATATTTATATGGCCTCCAATGATATCTATTTATAGTCAAAAAATCCTTTGGTAATGTTCTATAATACTTCAGGTTCTTTATGGTTGAATAATTCTACATTCATGGAAACTTGACCATAATAAATGCAGCATTATATTGGATTCTTTGTGGTGTGGTCATATGTTCTATAATATGGGGAAGGAAACTATTGCGTAAGTAATGGAACTGTAGATTGGAGTCTCATAGAACCATTTTTATGGCTCTATCAATATCAAGGTCGATGGGGCATAGCCTCTGGACACTTCATTATAATTCATGGAATTTTTTTTATGAGGCTAGGATTTGTACACATTAAACATTCAATAATATATAAATATAAATATATTTCATTAAAAACTATAAAATATGTTTGAATAATTTTTTTATACTTAGAGATGAATCTATAGAAAATAATAACAAACAAATCAACTTAAAATAATAAATTCAATTTTGTTGAGTTTCATACTATATATATATACCTGAATGAAAAAGAGAATGAATATTTATAATATATGCTTGAAACTATATAAAAATACTTCACATTGGTTCTATATATTTTATAATAATTTATATAATCATTAAAATAAATTATTCATATTTAAAAATGATGCACTAGAAAAAAATACCATAGATATCATGAAACATAGTAAAATGAAATTTAATTTTAATTTAAGGGTTAACTTCATGCATGTGTAAGGGTAAAACATAATTTTTAAAACATTTGTAAAGTTAAACATTAAAATAAAAAGGTTTTTTAAAGGTATTCTAAATTTTATATGCCTCTTGTGTGGGTAAGGAATTTTTTTAAGGGTAAAATGAAAAATTTATATGTTGCGTAAGGGTAGAGAACATTGTGTAAAGGTAAACTGAATAGGTTTGTAAAGTTAAATATGTAATTTCATGAATTTTTTAATGGTAATGAATGAGTTGTGTAAGGGAATAAATAGATATGTAAGGGTAAAATACAATTTATAAATGTTACATAAATGTAAACCAAATGTTATGTATGGTTAAAGTGTAGTTTCATAAAGGTAAGGAACAAATCATATCGCTTACATAAGGTTAAAATAAATATTATACAACTCATGTAAATGTATAAATAAATCTTATGTGAAGCTTAATATGAATTAATAAGGGATACATAAGGGTAAATAAAATAATTATAAAATTAAATTTTCATAATATCTAACCAAAAATAATTATAAAGAATAATAAGAATAATTGTTGAATAATTAAAAGTGATAAATTTCAAAAAAAAATTATAAATAAATCTGATAATATTTTTTATTATTAAAATAATAAATAAGTAAATTGGTTCAAGGATCCTCTCCAATACTCAATCCTTCTGTAATTTCCATCAGGGTGGTCATTAACTCAATAGTGTCAATGAGTGCAAACGGGATATCCAACTCATCAGGTACTTTAGTAATGGCAGCGACAGACAAAATCTAACATGGTGAAATTGCCTATATTTAGGGCTAATAACTATATTAGGAAATCATATGGTATTTTTCATAACATATTGAGATTTTCTATCATAATGGAGGGAACTCATGTCATCCTAATTCTATTGCATCTAGGTAAATTGGCTGCCTTTATCCTAGATTGAGTGGATTAACTGGATCTACCTTTGATAGAATGAAGATCTATTCTTGTTAATGTAAACATATTAGAAGAGTAAGATGAGTTCTTTCTGAAAAACATACCCATCATTTATACATCCCAGGATCCAATCCATGTTGAGTCTCTTTAGCTAATTAATGTTTCCCTCATATTGAGAAAATCATTCCTCAATTGTAAAAGGTTCAACTTCTTCTGGTAAGGGATGAGGTGTATCCACACCTTTACGGTTTTCATTTATTAATTTTGTTTCAAATAAATATAAGTTGAACATTTTAGGGATATCCCAAATTTTTAGCTATCTATTTATTTCTAGTATGTGCATCTTCCTCGATCATTTGAGTGTGGATCATATTTCAAATAGAGATATCCTTCTATTGTTCTCTTATAATGGCTTCATGTTCCTAAAATATTTTTCATGAGTGTTGATGAAATTTATTGATGCATATTTTATTGTATACATTTCAAAACATTCATAAAAATAGGATGCTTAGTCACCCTTGATGGGTCACTTTGGTTTTTGGCCTTTATGGGATTTTACTTTTCCTTTGGATAATTCTCCCAGGGTTGTTTTGTAGAGGGTGGTCCATAAAAATTCTTTATAAAACGTTTTTTACATGTTCCTCAATGTAAAGATAGTTCCAAATATGAGGAAAACTATAGATATTTAATTTGAAAATAACCAACTAAATGGGAAACTGATCTTCATATAGGAGGAGGCTGAGGTAAAAATTCCCTCATGCCTATGGGTTGGGGATGCTTCTACTCCATTATTGCAACACATTAGGATAGATATTTAGAATTTTAATTCGGGATATTAGGTAAAAATACCAACATAACTATGGGATAGGGTTTATCCTATATTTATAATTTTGCAACTATTGTTGTTTCCCTCTTGATCTTGTAAATATTTTTCGAAGTATGTGTTGGGTACAATGCATGTTCTGAATATGAGATGCTTTTCATTAATGGCATTTATTCCACATTATGTTTTCTCTCCTCAAAAGAGAATCATGCTCAATGTTATCATATTTTTTTGTTATATCCTTTGATATATTTCTCCCATAAGGCCAAATGCTTCTGTGATTTAGTCACAGAAATTCCCTACTGAGTATATTGGTTATAGGGTGCAGGGCCTAATTTAGAGAGTATTACCATAGTAATAACATTTCATGATGTTACTTATAGATATATTTTCTAATCAGGGTTATAAGTTAAATTAAATTATATATTTTCAACCCATTCTCTTATATAGACATTAGATAGGGAGTTAGCGATCAACTAACATGAATTACACAAAGTTTCAAGGCAGGCATGTTAAATATTATCATATTTCTTTCCCAATATTGGGGGGTCATACAGTTGGAAGGGATTCCAAATTCATTTATTAGAGAAATTATTCTACTACATTGATTTTATTTGTATAAAATTCATAATGAAATAAATTCACTTTTAAATGTTAAATAGTTGTCCATATATTTTGATGAATATGATGTATGCATTCCACTGACAAGGTCATTAAAATTCTAAACTATGGGGTGGATAGGGGCACAAACGTGATTCGTATTCTCTCATTGGCAAGTTTTTTCTATAGAGTCAACATATTCTCTTCATATGTGGTGTGATATACCTTAACATATTTTTATCGAAGTGGTCAGTACCTATATGTCTTATTGTACAAAGTAGGGTTGAAAAAAATAGTCTATATTGTAGTGAAAGATAAGAAGTCCAAGGGTGGTTTATAGATTTTCCATTTACATGGGATATATTTTTCTAATAAATAATTTATATTTTCAAGGAAAGACATACAACATGGATTCCCTCATCTTCTTCAACTTTCTAACAGTATGAGGGTTTTATCACCGTCAATTTGTTAAAAGGAAGACCTTCATATTGAAATTAATTATCATTATGGGTAGGACCTTCGTAAAAAATTCCATCATGGGGAGGAATACCACAGATCATTTTCATCCATAATATGTACTCTTATAGAATATGCCCTAGGTAGGACCTCCAAGGTGAAAAATGGAAATGGTAAGACCATCTTCTCATTTGATCTTCTGACCACTATGATGGCTTCCATGGTACTCATCATGAGAAATGTTCTCATGATCAATCTTAGTATGACCATGAAGGAGGAATTCATGGTGAATGCTTCTTGGAGGACCTCCATGGATACTCATAGAAAACATTGGGGGGGACCATTTCAACTCAAATTTATACTTCCTTGATCATAAAATGATTCAATAAGATCTTAGGCCACTATTGGTAAATGTCCAATGGCCTCAAGAACATGAAAATTAAATTGGTTAGGAACGTAGTTGTATTTTTGAATTTAAATCCAACCACAGTGATACTTATTATTTTATTATCATTATGAGGTATTTAGATTCATATATTGTAGACAATGACCTCAATATATGGGATCCCTCTTGAGAGACTTTCGTATTGTTTTTAGTATATTCCAACAAGTT
The DNA here is from genome assembly GCA_963277665.1 of Viscum album. Lineage (NCBI taxonomy): Eukaryota > Viridiplantae > Streptophyta > Magnoliopsida > Santalales > Viscaceae > Viscum > Viscum album. The sequence continues at coordinate 367,128,005 of OY728135.1, read as the reverse complement.
TATTTATCTTTTTATGGAATGTTGAAATGAATTAATGTGGACATCAGAAGGAACCAATGATCTTCATTTAGAATAAAAATATATGTCGGAAACTATTTTCCAATTGTCATGGGAGTGTGCTAATTACCCTAATGGATGGGATCAGGAATATGTGTCTTCTCTTAAGTAACCCTTGAAACGTGTTGATAAGTCACTCTAATGGTGGGACTAGGAATGGGTGCTTGATCCCTGACTATGTATTCTATTAATGTATGTTGAATTATTTTTTAAATGTGGTTGGTGATGTAATAATAACCCTCCATTTCTTCCACGATGTTCTGGAATATTTCTATATCTAAAACAGAAATATACACTAATTCCTTGGGTAGAGAAAGAACGTGTCCCTACTCCTGTCCTCCAATTATTTTCAAAATATATCAATGTGTTTCATATATAGAGGCAGTAATTTGGTCCATTCTCATGTTCATTTTCAGGATGTGCCTAAATTTTTCTCTAGGTATTACCAGAAAATGATGGAAAGCTTTATAAGTGTGGGTAGAAATATCTATCAGCTCATAGAATTTCACCATAGTATGTTGGTGGGATTCTTTGGTGGAAGCAGGGGCACTGTTACACTCTTATTTTTTGATCATTTTCTTATCTTTGTGGGTTATACTAAGTGCTCAGATCTATGCGACCTAAGATGGGGCTCAGGGGTGGTGTTCTTTATAGGATGAGATCTTCATGATGCACAACATTAATAGAAGTGATTATTTGTAGGAAGCCATCAAGGTGACACCAGTTGATATATGATGATGCCTTTATCAACCTCATTATCTTCCTAACTGACATAAAAGAGTTACTTGTTGTTCTATTATAGTGAAATCCATAGGAAAAAATTATAAATGACAACTGGTGCCATTTTCTACTTTACAACCATTCATTATTGGGTAGATGGTCAGTGAATCTCCATGTCCTAGAGGGCTTCATATGAATCCTCTAATTTTTAGATGGCACCATATAGGTGGTACCCCCTAATTAATTTTTTTTACATCTAACATTGAATATTTTGTGGTGGTGATGAAATCCTCTAGTTTGATGAGGTCCCAATTCATACTATTATAAATGCATAGGTTTTTCATGATTAGTAATATTTTATATTTATAGAAGGGGGTTTCGATGGATGATGTGATAGGTTTAAGAAAAACAATCATCGACAAGGAAAACCAATCAAAGGGGATTCATGAGTATAAAAACTAATACATGAATAATTTCGTTAAAGGATCCATGGTGGGACCATTTTCATTTAAAAAAATACAATGTCCTAACATGTGGGTGACTTGTTTATATTTTTTATTTAAAGGTTCTAACATTATTCCCCATTTGTTTCTCTTAGAAGGGTGTTATAGTCATTCATGTGTGAGAATTTATGTGCACCCTTCAAAAAGTTTCTAATAGTTATATTCATGGAACTGTAGAAACAAAATAGTACTCATATTCATATTAAATTAAATACATTATTTCTGAAGGTGGGTTTTGTCTAGGATGTTTTTATAATGACACGTAGGTACATACATTGGTCATTGGGCTGAGAGTTCAGGATAATCATACCCTTTTGGGGGAAATTATTTCTTACTCTCATACTCTCTTTTAGATTTAAGATATGTTCATGAATATTTACAAATCCCAATATCAGACTGGTTGACCTTATGTTTTCAATAAATTATTTAACATGTGTGGACATAATGATATGTATGTATCAAAAGTTATCCATCAATAGTGTCATCTGTATATATTAGTGGTTTTCCATCTAGTTTTACAATCTACTTGTTAATTCCTTATTTTATAGAATTAAGATTTAAATCCTCGTATTTGGGAACTCTGGAATTAATATCCATCTAGGAAGTCAGTGGTTGGTTTGGTGTTAGGATTGATCCCCTGATAATATTTGTTATGTATTCTCATAAAATGAATTGGAAACCATGTAGTTAGGTGCCACTTAACAGAACTCATTATACATTTTAATTTCATGTGAACAAAGACCAAACCATGTAGTATAATGTTGTTTGGTAAGGTCGTGTAGGAGAAATATTCCTTGAAAAGTTTGTTCCAATACTTATTCATTGGAGGTTCTATTTAGTTGAACTTTCAAAGAATGTGACATCATGATATCAAGTTGTTATCACAAGAAGTATATCCCTTTGAAGATAAGTTGAAAGGACTCTTAAGAAATATATACCATCGGTTGGAGTCATGATATTATTGGGAATATGGCCCAAAAAATATGATGTTGGGTTTTGACATTAGGGGGTATCCTATGTATCTTTCTCGGATATAAATCGAATCTCAGGTGGTTTTAAATTTTTGGGGCTTGCATGTAAGAAGGATTCCCAAGGATGTAATTTTTATTATCCCAGTAGTAAAAATGACATGAGTCTCTAATCCCATGTTAGTGATGCTCAGTGTTAGGAATAAGGAACATTATAAAATTGGTCTCATTTCATAACTTCATGATCGAAGTTTAATGGGTATTACATATTAAATCCAACTAAGGTGAGTTTACTCCCCATCCACTTGTGGATGGGGGAGGAGATGTGGTGGATAAGAATAAGATGAAATCCTATATGAAATTATATGATCTATTTCTAAGAAGCATTTCCTTAATAATCTTCTTCATATACATGGATTGAAGAGTTAGGGGCTATGGTGGGGTATCTATGAGGGAAGACTAGTCCCTTCCTCCATGTGTATTCCCATTCCCATATTCTTATGTGTTTATCAACCCTGTTCTGGGGATTATTAATCCATGTATTGGGAAACAAAGGGTATTTATTTTTAAAATTTCACATAACATTTCAAGAATTTAGTGTGAGGTGAGTTTTCTTGCCTAAACTTAAAAAATTCATACCACTTCCTTCAATAATGGAGTCTTATTACTAAGGGAATTAATAATAGTGAACATCTTGATGACCATTCCAATTTGGGAGGTTATGAATGGGATATAATTTACCCAATGAATATTGTATTGAAGTAGGGGTATTCATGTGTTTCCTATACACTATTCACATAAATATGGTGGTTATGGGGGAGTAATTGGTCACAACATTCCTAAATAAGAGTCTAGTCTAAAGTTGGATGAACTTTTAGAGAAGAAACGGCCCAGGTAATGGGTATCTATGTTGGGAAACCCTGTGTGACTGTTCATAGAGGTGGGAATTCTTCTATACTTGATCACTAAGTTGGGAATCCATGGTTGATTGGTCACTAATTTGGACATCCTTGGGTGAATATTTGCTAAGATGGTCAACCTTGGGTGATAGGTCGCTAAGGTGGGTAGCCTTGGGTAACTGGTTGTTAAGTTGGGGATCCCAAGTGAGGTACAATGGGTGTTTGGTCACCTATGTGATGAATTTAAATCACTACTTCCTCTTAAATAATTTTTTTTAATCCCTAAAGTAAAATTGGTTACCTAGTAGAGGTACTAGAGGCCTGACCTAAGTTCCTTGTAGAGGATTTCTCTCACGTCCTAAAGTGGGAAAATTGTATTTTATATGGTGCCCAGGGGGTATATCTATATCAAAATCCTGGAGACTGGTTGGATTTTTCTTAGTAAGGGTAGATTTAACACCTCAAGGATTTAAAAAAAATTAATATATAACGTAATTCACAGGACATTGATTTTCCTATAAAATAACAACTTGTTATTATAATAATATAAAACAGATTGTTATAAACTATCCATTAAACAAAAATTTTCTACTTCTATGAATCTAATTTCAAAAAATGGACATACACAGTTGTGAATTAGTAAGATATTTTGAGTTTGATAGGATTAACTTAGCTTTTTTTGAATAGTAACTTGACCCTTTTGAATAGCAATGTTACCTTATCAATAATAATATGACCCTTCTGAATAGAAAATCAGTCAAATTAATATTAACCTCTCCCATGAATTTCTAATTAAAAATTATGCATCATATAAATTAAAGTATGACATAAATATATCATTTTAAATAAATGTTTTCGAAATTATTAATTTTGTATTATTATTTTTATAAAACATAAAAGTTTATTTACAATTTTATAATTAATCAAAAGAAATATTATTTTCATAAAATAGAATCATATGATAATATTTTTATTTTTTATGATTATATTATAATTTTATGGGACCTTATTTAATATTTTAGATTTCATAAAACCAGTTATAATTTTAAAATTGGTATTTTTTGGTAAATGATGACTTTAATTAAATACATAATTTATCATATTTAGAAAATTATTTTCATAAAATTAATTTCATTTTTGAATTTTGTACATATATAAATGGGTAGGATTAATTTTTGGTATTTTTATGAAATATTTGAATATCGGCTGAATAGTAAAAAAATATACTTTTTAAGAGAATACGATTTTTTTGTGACAACATCAACAGATATTTATGAAATAAAATTTATTAAAATTATGGAATAAATAAATAATGATTTTATAAGACAATTTTTTTATATAAATAATTCATAACATATAAATTATATTTTCCATGATATGTATAAAAGAATCATTGTCATTGTCGATGCAGTGTTTGTGTCGTGCTGAAAAATCCAATTTGGTCCCTTAAAAATAATAATTAAGAGCCAAACAATATTTTCATGAAATTTTTATTAATTATTATGTTTTATTTTTGTTTTTTTGGTAATTTTTAATTTTATAGTTATATCATATAAATATTGTCTAAATGCATGTGTACTGCTTGCGCAGGGCATGAAATTACAAAATAAAACATTTAAAAATTTAACTTGTTATGTATATGAGTGAATATATATAATGAAAAAATATAGAATTTTATTTTGTAACATATTTATTTATTTTTATGAGAGTAATTTTTTAAATTTTAATATATAAAATAATTAACATTAATGCTTATTCGATGCTGATGTTGTGCTTGTGGAAGAATAAAATAAATAAATAAAGTTTTTTAATTACAATTAAATAAAATTTAAATGAAAATTTTTTTGGATAAAACATTTTATATAAGTTATTTTCTACCTTTATCTCTATTTGAATCAAAATTTGGATATATTGGACCCACATGAATGACATTAAGGATTTTATAACGTTCTTTATCAAAAATAAATCTTGTTGTTACATTATTGTTTTTAATTAGAATAATATTTTATTGAATGGTTTTATAGAAAAAATTTTCAAACAAAAATAGTTTATTGAAATATAAAGAAATTATATTATTCATGAAATTTTATTTTTATTTTTTCTGCAATAAATAATTAGCCTAATGGCTCAAAACAATTATGATGAATTAATTATTTAATTAATAAATAAATCAAAATAATGACAAAAAAAATAATAAGATAGATATAATTTGATATTTTAAAGTTAATTAACGATTTCTATAGATTAATATGATATTTATATGATATAACAAAAAATTGGATTCCAATTTTTAACATTTTTTGCATATATTTAATGTCATGGTTATGAATAGTGTTTCATGTGACATAAATTATTTTTTCATGATTAAAATATTTTATTAAATTATTTAAAAATTAACAAATTATTTAAAATGAAAAAAATGGTAATATTATTTCTATATTAATGTCCCCTATTATTTATATATCTTTTTAAAGTCTTTAACCCTGTTCTATACTTAATAAATCTTAATATTTTATGCAATTCCTAATTTTCCCTTCACAAAAATTATAAAAGGAGGTTCTTACCTTCACAACATTTCATCATCTTGATCCTTGTTTTACCCTATATTCTTCCAATTTCCATTATTTTCATCCTTTTCTACATTATAGTGTGTTTGGTCACACACAAAAAAATTCTAAGAGCTTAAGGAGGTTCTCAAGGAGAAAAGATTCCAGAGGTACGATTCCTTTTCCTTCTATTTTAAATTATTTTTCAATTCTACCTTATTCAAACCTCCTATCCAATGATTAATTAAAACTCCAGTATCATATTTATACATGTAATTTTGTTTTATTTATTTTATATACATCATAAAATCTCTAATTTTCTTGTTTTATTCCTTAATAATGAAACTGTCGTCAGTGGTAAGTCAATTCACCACCTTTGTAGATAATGAGATTTCATTTCACTTTACCAACATCATGGGAAGTTTAAATTAATATGTACTTTTTTATAGATACCTATATATATATTATCCATTCTAGATATATATTTCTTTTTGAAAAGGATGGCCATCAAAACCGACCTTTGAAACCATGAAAATAATGCACAGAAAAAAATTGAAATAATATAATTTTGTAGGAGTTTTGAACAAAGTTTAAGGAATTCAAACCTGAGGAAAGGGTTCTCTCGACTCACTTCCATTTCGATGAGATATGCCTTACTCACCACAATTTATTTTGTGTGGTATATGTATAATTTTCATTGATGTAAAATATCATTAATATAATTACCTTCATGGTAAGAAATGTATTATTTTATGATAATTAATTTTATGGGGCATATGGTTCGACTGTTTGCAAAGTGGTAATGGTTTTCTTCCCGAACCTCCATTTTCATTCATGTTACACTTTCTTCCTCTACACACCAATTTAATTGTTTATTATTTTTATATAAATATTATAAATTATATATCACTGTTAAAAATCATATATCCCAATCATTCCATCATTATTTTATGGGAGAATGAATTTTTTCGAGTATCCATTCTCATTTCTTCTCGATACACAAGCCTGATTAAAGGGTGTGTCTCGATTTCTTACCCATTTTCAACTACCATCCATAATCTATTTTAAGAAACCATTATTTTTCTTAAATCACAATATTTTTTTCATTTCTAGTTTTATATAAATAATAATGAAAAATATAAATGATTTTTTCCAAATAACTCTTAATTGAAAAGAAAAAAAGGTATTTCTCTTAAGAATTCCTCGATAATTTTATTAGCGTATTTTAATCTATTTCAACACCTATAATGGATTTTATTATTTACTGATGTTTATCTCTTCTGTTTCCCATCCACAATATTTTATTAAATTTTTTATAATCATTTTTAATGTGAATGTTCTATCATGATACCATTCACCGTACTACTCAGAATGGCTAGTGATTAGGTTTACATATTGGGGAAAATTATTCAAATTACATATTAATATGTTGTTTATGGTTTTTCCAATTTATATGAGCAATTAATTAGACTTATTAAGTGATGGTTGGGGCCCCTTACTTCCCCTCTATACATCGGTAGGTCTCATGAGACAAACTAGATATGGTTTTGGATGATGCCTTACCCCTTTATTAAATTATTGGCATGAATCCTTGACAATTATATATTCTTGGAATGAATCCATGAATTTTTGTTTTATATATCCATAATTATCAATTTCCCTTATTATGAAACTAGTAATTGATAGTCTATGTGATTATTCAAGTAGTATAATATCCATGGATATGTTTTATTATGTAAATATTAAATCAATTTTTATTCCTACCATTTTCTGATCAATATTATATTTTAATGGAATGTTTACTTTTATTTATTCAAAATGGCTTATACATATTATTTTATTGTATTATTTTCCCCTACTGAGCATCTTAGGTCACCCCTTTATTAGGTTTTATTTTTCATTAGGATGTTATGATTAATATTTGGAATGACTTGTAAGAATAATCTAAGAGTTATTGATGCTTCCAAAAGAGTTTCTATATGGTATTTCCACTAAAATTTGTAATGTAAAACTTATGTTTATATCATGTTTTCAAAAACTACTTGATTTTTTGTTCATTTGGGATATGAATTCCTTATAATAATACCAATGTAATACAGTAAGGTGCTTCTTATAAGATACTGGGGTTGGGGTCTTTATAGATGGTATCGGAGGATGTTTAGTAGGAACCATGGAAACAAGATTTAGAAAACCTTGATTAAGAAACATTTCCCTAAGATAGACTTTGAGGATAAGAATAAAAGAACATACAAGAATTTTTTTAAGGTAGATATTATGTGGATATCCCAATAAATATATCCCTATCTAGATACTAAAAGTGGATGTGGTCCTAGAACAGATGTACCTATGGGTAAAAACTCTAACAAGGTGTCTGAGGCCTAACATGGGGTAACCTGGTATATGATAATGTCCCTACTACGTACATGGTTTGGCATTCCTAGGGGTATGATAAAAATAAGCCATTTTTACTTTCCAATTCATTATAAAGGATTTAAAAGTAAATATTTCCTTATAGAAACCATTTTTATGATTATGATGTTATCTATATATAAGATTTCAATTAATGTTAAGTTTTTTTCTAGTTCGAGACTTTTTATTATGATTCATAGCTTAATTTAAGGGATACCATTATTCAGAAATGGAACCTAGTGTAACTAATGGAAACCTTATCAACTCACATATCCCTATTAGGTATTTCCCTCCTATGCAAGATAATGATATGGTACTAGAGCTACAACATGGGGTCCAAAAATTGAAACTATACTAGGAAAGATGACTCTGGTTATGAACAATAACCTTTCCTATATGGATAATCCCAAACTACAATGTGTAGGAGTAGTGGTAGACCTATTCATGCGACAACATACTCCATAATTCTATTAAATTACAAACCCATTTTTAGAGGACTAGTGGGTAAGTTCATTAGATAATATATTTCTTTCTTTGGGAAGTAATGAAATGGAGAAGGTTTTCAGGGAATTTTTTCATCTATTGAGATATTCAGGTCAATGGTGTTCATTAATTCAAAACATAAAGAAGGAAGAAGAAATTAAAAATATGTAATGGTGGTATTTTAAGGAAATTTTTCAAGAATAATGTTTTCAATATGAACAAATAGAGGATATGAAAAGGAAATTACCGATAATGTGATAGGAAGAGGATGAAAATGTTGCTAAGTATGAAGAAAAATTTACAAGGTTAGCAAGGAAAGTCGAAAACTACATACTAAATCCAAGGTGCGTGATTGATCATTTTTTTATGTTCTTAATCCAATTATATGAAGGGAATTAGTCTCCCAAACATTCTCATCATATGAGGATATAGTATCTTGTTCTATCAAGACAGATAATGATTTATCCATGTCTTATGGTTCCCAATGTAAAAAAGAGAAAAATATGATGGAAAAGAAAAATATAGATAGAGGGAAGAATGGAGAGATGGATTTTTAAACATGTGATGCTTTTGGAAGGAAACAAAATTGGTATATTCTTAAAATGAAAAGGATGTTGCATCAAGTGTGGTGAAAAAGGCCACCGTGCTCAGGATTGAAAGGGCAGTAAATAATTTTCTAAGGTTCAATTATTCAACTATAAGGATATTGGATTCTATGAAAATTAATTCCCTAAGCACCAAGGGAGTATACCCCAAAAGAAGAAAAGGTATGAATTCCATGTGTTTGTTGTTACTACATCTGAAGTGGAATAATTTAATTATTCATTTTTTGGATTCTTGATTTATGTTGTGAAGAAGTACTTATTTTAAAAAATTGGAATCATGCATGTTTTATAAGGGCTCAATGGTAATCAAGGTATTCATATGTTTGGTACGTGAAAAGAAGATATACATTTTTTTGTTTTGAGGAAAATCTGATGTTAAGTTAACTTTCTTTTATATCTTTAGACTTTAAATTTTGGACTGAAATAATTTGGATGAGAATTAAAGTTAACTACTTATGGAATGGATTGATACTAAAGTATGATATTTGATAACCTGTTTCAATTTTTTTAGTTTCTAGAAACATTTAAAGGATGAAGGAATGGCTTTTGGACCATTTGATCAAAGTGATTCAGTTATAAAAATTCAACTTTAATATCCCCCTTTTGGTTTAAGAATCAAGTGGAGATAGATTGAAGCACAAACAAAGGAAGATATTATAAAATCAAGAACTTTTATTTTATTAAAGTTCATTTATGGATACTAAAAATAACCCTAAACCCTTGGAAAATTATTTTGGAACAAAAATGTCATTAATTACTTTTCCATATAAGAAATCAATAGTATTTTACCCGATAATAGATTTATGGTTTTATGATGTTTAACTATCTAATGAACATGTTTGTAACACCTAGAGATTTTATGGGATAGATTACTTTTAATTTTTTTTGTTTTCTTGTATTTTATGCTACAACAATATTAGCTGGCGCTATACGCATCACCGTATTAGCTTGCAGTATACACAACACTATTCTTGGCTTATGTTGCACACAATTTCAAGTTCTTTTAAAAGAATTCATTTCACGTAACACAGATTATAGATCTTGTTAAATGTATAAATGAACTAATTTGGGATTATGTTTTTAGAAACCCCAAAGTAATATTTCACTACACATAACACTAACTTCGATTATGTTACACCCAAGGGCAACATTCCTCGATATCTCTTGTTCTAAGCGATACAGAATTTCACTAAAAAACAATATATTATTAATATATTATTATTTAATGGGATATGAAGTACAAATTATGAATAGTATTAACCAAATTTTAATTTGATATAACATTATAATCCATCTTACACATTTTCTAGAACATGGTATGAGAACAAAAATCAATTTTTCGGGTAAAAGAAGTTTTTTTCAAAAAATACAGTTTTATCACCTTGTAATGGTGCACCAATTTTAAATCTAGTTTTTTAACTTTTATAAGCTCAATTTGAAAAAATAAAATTATTATTTATAATAGGGACATCAAAATTTACTTTGGGTAATTTTTTTGTATTTTTCGGATAAAGTTCATTTTATAACGAATAGTGAAAAATACTACATTTTATGTCAAAAATGTATTTTCATCTAATTTATTTATATAGATAGATTGTTATTTTAGTTGGTTTTAATGTGTAATTGTATTTTATTTTAACTATTTAATCCAAATTTGTTCATTTTAAGTAATTTCACTCTTAAATTGGGCATAAACATAAGTCAATCTTTGGGTAGTTTTTACTTCTTAAAAACACGCTTTTTAGTTTTAACAATGGTTATTGATGTTAAATAAGATACCGGATATTCTATGTTTTGAATTTGGAAAAATATATTCCATATTTATAATCAGTAGGTTCAAATTGTGTAAATAGTTAACTTTTATTTATAGACATTATGAATAGTAACTTCTGAAAATATTTTATTTACCATGGTTAAAGTGTAAATATGGTAAATAAGGGTAAAAGATATAATAATTGCCTTAACACGTGTCCTTACCATATTGGATGATACTTTACTAACCCTTTTCATATTTGGGTCGATCTTGGGACCCCATGGAGCCACTTGTAATTGAAAATGACATTTAATTACTTTTAATTTAATATTAAGGAAAATATAACCTAAACATATATATTTTAATAAAAAAAAATTTATATGAGGTTATATAAGTGATGTCTTCAAATATGAATAGTAATTAAAAATATAAATTTATTTTATACATCATGATATTTTATTTGTAATTTTTAAAATTAAATAAATAAATATAATTATGACACAAGGATGATGTAATGATTGTTTCATTAATAAAGGATTCAAATAAATGAGTTTGTAAATATTAAAACAATTGTAATTTGGTTATTTATATGTCATCAAAAACATTTATGGATTCTATTGACATATTTTCTTTGAGTTAATTCTTTATTTTCAAAGTAATCATGTTTTCATGAATTTTCAAAAATCAAGTATGAGTAGTGTCCAAAATTAACACAATTCCTAACATAAAACAAAAAATAGTTTCTTAAATGATATTAAATTCATAAAAATATAAGATGTGTCAAAATGGTTAATATGAGTCAAAATATGTCATAAAAACTTTTTTATGGGTCTTTTAGCATGATATGGTAATTACATTAACCCACAATGTATAAATAACATGATATGACAGTAGGATTAAAAAGGGTAAAATAAGGGTAAAACCAAAAAGATAAGGATGGAAAAATATTAAAAAACCTGTCAAAAAATTATTGTATGATGGGTATTAGAACTAGAATCATATTATATTATAATTAAATAATTTTCGGACCATTTTAAATTGAAATTAAATTTATAATAAATTTTTATTTTAGGACATTCCTAAAGTGCCCCTCACCTCTCTTATAAAATGGAACCTCCTCCCTATCCACTTCACTCCATTTTGAGCTTTAAATCTCACCCAACCCCTTCCAATTTCACTTATAAAATTCCATAGTTACATTATAGAGGTTCTGGTCTTCTCAATTGACTGACTCTAGTGCCCTAAGAGGAAATTTATTGGAGGCACATTGAAGAAGATATAATCTCTTCGACAGATTATTTCAAATTTATTTCTTCTTCTACGTCCTCTTATTTTGTTGTTTTATTATGAAGTAGTAAAATCAGTATCACTAATATACTTATTTGTTATTATAAATATGAAACAACCCTATTTAACCTTCTATCCATCCTATGAAAAATGAAATCACCATGTTTGTGTACGTACGGATTACAGTCTCCACACCATGATGTAATCTATTTTTCACCACCACCTTACATAGATTTGTATAATGGTGGAAATAATAACTATATATTATTATTATAACATGATACTAATTATGAGATATTATACACCATCCACTTCAATATCTTTTAGTAACTATGGGAATGATATCATCGCTTGGGCATACGTACGGCTTAACCTCTCTATGACGCGAGGAGATTCATTATCCAAGTTAACCATTAAAATAATGATTATAAATTATATATAATAAATAATAATTAAATATATGACATAATTCAACTACTGGATTTATATATATATATATATATATATATATATATATATATATCGTTCACTTACCACCATTCAATATGATAAGAAAACAGAAATAGCGTTCATGTGTACGTACGGCCTACTGTCTCCATGAACGGTGTATTCCATTTTATATATCTATATTATATATATATATATGTGATATATAAATTATATTATAAATTCTTTATGTAATTAAATCACTATCTAAGTAATAATATCAACAATAACAAGTTAAAACATGTACGATAAATAAAACAATTATTACCTAAAATGTTGTTTTAACATGGAATTGACAAATGAACGGGTAATATAAAGTCATAAGTGAATCATATATGATATGATAAATATTATTATGTTTTTTTTAAATTTAATAATTTGTTTAAACCCACTATATATGAGTTTCAGATACATACGGAAGAAATCAGACCGAATGTAAGGGATAATATTGCACTCTCATTTTTATCTGAGATTGTTTATACGTAAATATTTACTTGGGTTATATTTTTCATCCATGTCCATGTTTTCTAAATATGTTTCCATAAAAATTTTAATATTATTCTATGTATGTTTAAATTAATTTTTACCCCTTATTGAATTTTACTATGTATTATGGAAGTAATGTTTCTTTTGTTTACCCAATGAGGTACTTTTTGACTTTTCCATCAAAAGTATGAGGATAATGTTTTTGTTTAAATTATAAAGCATAAATGGATTTTTTATTGTCTCATGATGCCTTATTTCCACAATGTTTCCTCTATACATTTTCATGTTTATTTTTAACTAAATTATTTTTTTTAAAAAAATTGAGTGGCATTTTGAGAAAAAAACATTTTTGAAGAAGAAATGATATTTTCCTCAAGAATTAAGTTCCAATGTTTTATAAAAATTAATTTCCATATAAGATAACTCTATTTAAACAGGGTTATATTTCTATCCCTGTTTTAACTATGATTTGATCATGTTAATGATGTAATGATATTTTTTTTATAGATTATGTTATGATGGAATGATTTTTAAGAAACCAATTTTATTACATGGGTTATGAAATGATTTATTTTTTTGTGGCACACATAATAATGGTTTCATTATGAGATGGGTGGGACCTATATCTCCCTCCAATGCATTGGATAAAAATTTGTACCTCATGATATAGACATTATTGGAATGGAAGGTAAATATGGTTTAGTAATACATGGCTCGAACAATAAGTAAACTTAGTTCAGTAATGGACATGAACCACTATGATGGTCTTGGTAACAATGCCTTTGATAATATAGAAATCGTGTTATGTTCTTAATAGTTTTCTGGAGTTACATGTTTTATTCCAATTCTATTCTATCATGGTAAATGTTACTTTATGATCCATGCCTTATGTACTACCAAGGTTTATTCCATTGCTCAAAATTTTGATGTTTAAAATTTTTGTTCATGTTCTTATGTTCAAATGTTTATGGTTTGTTTTATGTTCTCCATGTTTACCCTTACTAAGCATTTGAGATCACCCTTTTTATGTTTTCTTTTACCCATGATATAAAAAACAGTTTTTGGTATGAAAAAAATGGGGAAGATCTTTATGGTATATTTTAAAGATCGTTCACCATGTTAGAAGATTATGTTCCGAGTTTCCAAAGACACTAAACTAATAAGGTCTTTGGGAGTCTGTTTGTGTCATGTATTAAGTATTCCAGAAAATAAACTTAATTTCCATGTATGTAAAGCTTGGGTCTCTATATTTGGTATCAAATCTAAGGTTTTTTCAACATTTGAAAACTGGGAAGTGGAAATTTAGTGAGATACCTAGAGATATTTCTATGGTATGTCTACGAATGTCACTAAGGGTAAGTATAACTATAGGTTACAGTCATAGAATTATAGTAATTATTAGGAATAACCTTGTATTAAACCATAGATGTTGGAGATTTAATGTAATCCTCCTTTATTATGTTGTTTTCCTAATATGATTTTTCCTCTCACATTATTTTTTTCGGTTTTAGAAAAATGGTAAAAAATAAGAGGATTCTTGTTAATAGTGAATATGATGGAAAATGGAATGATATTATTAATGAGGAAAAAATGAAATGGAAGTTGGAAGGAGAAACATAATTATTGTTCCTATTCACCAATCTCCTAATATGATCAATAATCTCAACATTAGTGAATTTCTTGAAGCATCTAATAAGAGAAAGATACAGTTTCATGATGATCATAATGGAAAGAAAATTAAAATTTTCCTCATGTAAATCAAGTGGGAAGAGACATCAAGGATAATGTTTCAATGGAACTATAAGATCTTTTGGGTGTGTAAAAGGACAGAAAGCCAGTAATTGCAAAATAAAAAGTTCTATTGACCCACTGAACAAGGATAATGGTATTACAAAGATGTAAACAACTGTAAAATGTTTTAAATGTGGAATTTATGAGAATAATGAAAATAAATTCCCTAAGGGAAAATTTAATGATGATAATCTGCATGGTCATATGGGTATTATTTATATAGATGATGATGAAGAGACTACAAATGATATATGAGATGAAATAAGTGTTGAGGGATAAATCAATGAAGCTCGGTCAATGGTTTAAGAAGGTAGTGGAATGATTGTTTGTTTATCAGGAGTAATGTTGTATAAGTAATTTAATAGTTCTAGGGAATAAAGAAACAACTTATGATTGTTACACTGTTGTTTTTTCTTAAGTATTTGAATGTATATATTTAATGGTAAAAATAGACATTTCACATAACATAATGGGTTTCTTGGTTTGGTCACATGGTTGGACAAACTAGCCACCAACCGGGTGAAAGTCACTATCCAAGGCACCACCTCAGATATAATTGGTTCAAATTAATACTAACCATGTGTATTCCATGAAAAAACCATAGTAACAATGTATGCATCATTTTCACGGTCGTACGGTATAGGAAACATAGTTAGAACAACCCATGTAGGCCTCTACGGTTCAATGGATCACCCCGCACAGTTTAAATTAACAGAGTTTATAACCTATTTCCTCCAATACACACGGATCCAGGCTCCTAAATATTCCTAAATATCCCCAAAATATTCTTTTACCCACTAATCATTCATTTTAGAACAACTCAAAAGAACTTAAAATTAAATTATTTTTTTACCTCAATGGAAAAACAAGGATTGTACTATATAAGGGGCACCTTCATGCATTTGTAAGGGTAAAACAAAATTTACATTACCAATTAAAAGTTAAATATTAAAATATAAAGGTTTGGTAAAGGTAATATGAATTTTATGCATCTCAAATAATGGTATGGTAATTATTTCATAAGTGTAACACAGAAAATACATATAATTTGTAAGTGTAGATCTCATTACATAATAGTAAACTGGATCAGTTTGAAAAAGTAAATAGGTTAGTTCATTAATTGCATAATGGTTAGACATGAGTTGAGTATGGTTATAAACATAAACATTAGGCTAAAATTAAATTTACACATGTTACATAATGGTATACAAAAAGATACAAAAGGGTAAATAGGTGTTTCTAAATGGTAAGGAATATATCATATAGCTTTTCTAAGGGTAAAAAAATATAAAACACACATTAAAGTTGAAAAACAATTTGTAATGTTAAATATAAATTAACAATGGATACATAATGGAAAATAAAATAATTAGAAAATTAATTTTTCAAAATATTTAACCAAAAAATATAAATAATAATAATAAAAAATGATGAACGCTTAATAAAGAACAAAATTTATAAAAAAAATTATTATTATAAATCAAATCATGAAAATTAATAATAACTATAATTATCAAAATAATAAATAAATAAAATGGTTCAAGGAGACACTCCAAAAATCTCCCCCATTTGAAAGTTATATAACAAAATATCAATTTCTAAAATTTCTCCCCCATTTTGGAGTTAATGAGAAAGATAAAAAAATAAGATAACATCATTTTCACCCCCAATATGAAACAAATATGAAAACATTTAAAAAAATTATCCGCAAAAAAAAATAATTTAATCATAAATAAAAAAATTAACTCTCCTTAAATTAAATAAAGATATAAAAAAACACATATAGCTCCACATAAATTATTTCAACTATGAAATATATTTTTAAAAGGACCCCCAAAAAATAATATAATATTCCATGAATTTTAAAATATATATAATGAATTTAAAATTGGTTTTATAAAACAAAAAGATATAATTTAGATCTACATTTATCATCATAAATTATCTTTCAAGAGAGATGAAAATGTAGTTTTGAAAATATTTTAAAATTTGGAATTAAAAAATTATGACATTCAGTAAAGAACAAACATTTTTTTATAAGTAACATATAAAACATAGAAAAAGATTTTTCAAAAATCTAAATAAATTTATTTTAAAAATAAAACCTGATTTTAATTTTGTAAATTCATATTTTAAAATAAAATGTCTCTTATAAGATAATTTTAGTATTAAAAATATTATTTCTACCCCCTCCAATAATGTTTCAAAAGTGTTTAAAGGGTTCTGATCCATAAAAAGAATTAAAATAAAGAAATGAAATACTTAGAAAACAAATATTTTGAAAAAAAATCCATTATTGTGGATAAGTAAAGGTTTTATTAATAAATTATATAAAATTACCTGGGAGTGTAAAACCAAATGTAAATTAAGGCTAATTCACCATACCCATTATGGAGAAAGGATTAAAAAACTCAATAAACTCTTTTCAAGATAAATTCCTAGGAGCATCTTCACTGAAATGGCATCCACTTGTTTGTATCCAGATATGAATGTTTTTCATATAGCATCACAGCCACATAACTTTCTAAATTTTTTCAAATTCTAGAAAAAAACTAATAAAAATAAATTTGAAATCCATTTTTGAAAGAATATTTGAAAAACGTATTTTACAAATGAAAAATGTCTACAACTCTCTAATTTTAACGTTTTTTAAAACAATCTCAAGAACGATATCACCTTTATGAAAGTGAAATCATATAAAATGGTGTCTCAAGTAAATTTGATTAGTGAGAGAGTGTTGGATTGGATTTTTTGAAATATAATCACTCTATTTTTGTCACAATTGATAATGGATCTTGAATATGTTATCCAAAATTCCAAGAGAGTATGTTTCTTCTATATAACTTGTGTGTAACAACTTCAAATGGATATGAATTATGTTTCTTCAATATGAATAGAAACATAGTTTTTTTTCTTACTACTTCAAGAGATGAGTTTTATTTCCTAGTATATGATAAGTTCAACCAGTAATTTTCTTATCTAGTTGGAATACTAAAAAATAATCATTGTAAAAAAATAATATTAAAAAGTATCACCTTAGGATAAAATAATACGAGGTTTTAATTTCCTTTCAAATAAAGGTAAAATTATTTTTCTGGATTTTAATTTTGAATCTCTTGAATTATATTTAAAATGATCATAAATTCATACATTGAACATGATATTTAGATGGGTCTTAGTGAAGTAAATTAGACTTCCAATCATACATTAATAAACCTTATTATTGAGTGATTGGTCGGCTTCATCTAAAGTTATATTACAACTTGTACTCATGGTATTTAAAATTTTCTAATAATGATACATTCCAAACTTCATTGTATGTTAATTAGTGTATTCACTTTAGTTTAAAAAGGTTCCATCTAAATTTAAGGAAATTTGAAAACCAAGGAAGAATTTAAGTTCTCTCATAAATCTCATTTCAAACTCTTTATTCATCAAATCACAAAATTCATTAAAACAATTGTCTTAAGTTGGGACAAATATAATTTCATCAATATATATTTTAATAATTAACAAATAATTTGAAAATATTTTTAGAAAAAGAATGGAATTAAAATTTTCCATTTTGAAATCATTTGATAAAATAAATTTAGTTAACCTCTTATACCATGCCTAAAGTGCTTGTTTTAAAAAATATATATCTTTAGATAATTAAAAACAAAATTTAGAAATTAAATATTTGTAAAAATGGGTGTTTGTTCCAAAAAACCTTTTTAGAAATAAAACCAATGAAAAAATAACTTTTGACATCCATTTGAAATATTTTAAAATTATAATCAGCAGTGAATAACAATAAGTACTAGATTTGATTCAAGTAATTGGTTACAATTTTTAGACATAATCAATATACTCTTCTTCATTATGGACTTTACCAAAAATTACATCCTTCTTACTACTAAAATTTCCTTTTTTGTCAAGTTTATTTCAAAAAACCCACATGGTTCCAACAATAGTATGATTATTGGGACATTCCATGAGAGTTCAAACATTATTCCATTAAAAAAATCCAACTACATAGTAAGTATCCAATTATAATTATTAATAGCATGATCAAGGGAATGAGGTTTATGGTGATAGAGAAAATAATTTTGTTCAATCTCAATGAATACTAGTATTTTTTTTATGAGTTCTATATTACAATTCTTCGATACAATTATCAAGATGAGGTTATATGGATAGAGTCTAAGACTTGGGTAAAGGATGTGATATGGATTAAAGATAATATTCAATTTATTTATAATATTTAGATTTATAAAGGGTCAAACTTGGTTTTTCAAAATCATCATCCCTTTGTAGATTTGATTTAGGAATATTCTTATAGAATATGATGTGAATTGACTCTTCTAAGATCTTGTTCAACCTAATACAGACTCAAAATGATTTACTTGAGTTCAATTACTCAAGGAATATTCCTTCATTAGATTTTGTGTTAAATATTCCATTATTTTTTATAGTATTAAGGATTGGGAAATTACATCCAATGGATATAATTAATCCAACCTTCGGAATTTATCTTTACCATTGCTCATAAATGGTTTTTCATAATATGGGTCTTATAATGGAAATTTTAAGGATACATAATACGGTAATGACCACCTTGGCCACAAAAAAATTTAGGAATGGTAAAATCATTAAAGAAAGTCTTATAAATTTCTGGTAGAATCTTATTTCATCTATTGACAACTTAATATTATTATGGTTTTCTAGGATAAGAAATCTAGTGATGATAACCATGAGAATCCCAAATCTAATCAATGTTTCTGTTAACAATTTCCCCTCCTTGATCACCATTAATGGAAAATTATTTTTATCCTTTTTCATTTTAAACATTACATTAAAATTAGATAAATAAAATACATGTCTCGTTATTATAACATAAAAATAAAACCCATGAAAATATTGTAAAATCATTAATAATTATAAAGGATTGATTTTTACATTTGATAAAATAAACATAAGTTGATGTAAAAGGTCATTTTGGAAATGTTATAAGGATTTAGAAGAGGAAATGAGGTTTTTTGAAGTAATGAAGACTTCTTTCTTTCCAATATATCAAGGTTCATAAACTAATTAATATTTAAATTATAATTTTATTAAATCACATACTAGTTAGGTACAGTTGTGTTTAATAATAGATTAAATATTACAATGGTCTAAACACCAATTCTAGATGCAATAACGATTACTTTGTGAACATAAAAACATAACATTTTGACAATATATATATTTTAAATCTATAATTTAATAATTTTGAAAATGGGATGTGACAAATAAAAACCTCCATTTCAAATTAAAAAATATAAAAATAATAAAAATTAATTTTAAATAATTTATCACATAATTGACTAATACATAGTAAATTACACTTCAATCCATTAATAAATAAAACTTCTTTAGTAAGAGTAGAGTTTAATAAAATAATTCTACTTATATTAGAAACTTTTTCATTTTGAATTGCCTCTAATGGTGACATGTCCTCCATCAAGAGTTTTGAAATGACTGAATTGAAAAGGATCACCATACATATTTATTAATCACCCACATTCCATACACCATGTAGCTTCATGGATTTTTCTAATTTCCTAAAAAATATTAATAACTTTACCTTGATTCATTTTTAATATATTTTCTTATTCAATGTGAAATCAGGTTTGATATAAATTATGATTTATTTAGTTGATGGGATGATATGAGTTATGATTTCTTAAGTTGATGTAAAAGGACATGTAGCAAATATTCTAAGTCTTTAGAAGAAGAGATGAGGTTTTTTAGTAACAAATACTTTTTTCTTTCCAAGTTATCTTGGTTTATAAACTAATTAATATTTATATTATAATTTTATTAATTCACATACTAGTTAGGAACAGTTGTGTTTAACAAGATATTAAATATTATAATGGACTAGACTCCAATGAAAGATGCAATAATGATTACATTGTGAACTTAAAAACTAAACATTTTGACTTTATATATATTTTAAATCTATATATTAAGAATTTTGACAATTGGATGTCACAAATTAAAGCCTCCCTTTATAATTAAAAAATATAAAAAAAATATTTAAAATTAATTTTAAAACCTCTATCACATAATTCACTAATACTTAGTAAATTATACTTCAATACATTCATAAATAAAACTTCTTTAATAAGAGTAGAGTCGACGATAATAATTTTACTTATATCGGAAAATATTTCATTTTGAATTGTCTCTAAAGGTGACATGTCCTACATCAATATTTTTGAAATTATTGAATTGAAAAGGATCACTATATATTTTTCTTAACCACCCACTTTCCAAACACCATGTAGCTTAATGTATTTTTCTCATTAGGTCTTATCTGGGAATCCATGCTTTTAGGGATCAATTTTTCCATTTGGAAGATGAGAGTAAAAATGAATTATTTTAGGTCTACAATATCTAGAATATTTATAGTTATATTTATTAACTATATGACCAACATTATTATAATCACTACATAATTTATTTTAAGAATGTCCTTTTATAATTTTTTGGAAAAATATATTTTTTCAAACCAAACCTATTTAATTTTTTAATATGTTTTTGAGACCCACAGTGTTATTTAAATTCTCATCCCCTTTGGATAAACTAAGAAGAGGGTTTTTATATTACTTAATTTGAAAATGAAAATTTCCAACATTTACTTGTTATTATGATTTTAAAATAAAATCCCCAATTTATTATAAAGGTTGATATTTTTTAGACACAATAATAATATGTTTATTTTTAATATATTTGAATTTATAAAGAATATCAAAAAACCCCATTTTGAATGTTCATGTTTTGTATTGAGAAGATCATCAAAATTTAATAAAGAGGACGAAGAAATAGAAGCATTAGAAGATGAATGATAGGAGAGGTAGAAGATTTAAAACTAACAACAATTACAACCTCAACATGTTTCATGAGACACTTGGTAATTTAATCACTTGATTAATATATTGAAATTGAGTCCTCTCTAGAACTCCAAGATAAAATTTTCAAATATATCTTACCTTGATTCTTTTTTTATATATTTTCTTATTCAATGGGAAATCAGGTTTGATTTAGTCTTTCTTTTTGTAACTAAAACAAGTTACCTCAAATTATTTATTTATTTTAATTAACAAGAGCATATCCTCATTTCATATACTTTTCTAAAATCTTTGTAAAGTTAGTGATGTCAGATTTACTCCTGGATGAGTCATCATTTCTTTCTCTGAATAAAATTGGTTTTTAGTATCCTTGACCTCCTTTTATGAATTTTATACTTTTATCTTAATAATTATCTATATTTTATGAAAGAACCCATGAGTTTCTCAACTATCATCTTTTATACATCTTTACCTTATTGGATTATGGTAACTTTTGGATCCCAAATTCTTGGTAAAAACCAAAGGATTTTCATAAACAACATTTCATTGAAAATATAACTGGAATGGTATTTTTGGTTGTTACAAATTTCAATAAATCCATTAAAAATAATAGTTATAGATTATTTAGGATGTATCGATGAACTCACAATGTCTTTCCTATACATGTCAATCATTGTATCATTAACTATATTTATACATTCATGTGTAACTTATAATAATTTACATATTTCATAAGTAGTTATACATGAAAAAGGATTATTAAACTCATTGAAATGTAAACCACAATTTAATTCATTTGTACCTTTACCATATAATTTTAATGAATAAATATCACCAAGAGACAATTTTTATTATTTTTTATATGAATTAGTATATCCATGAAAAAAATTATAAATAGGATATCCAATTTATCTAAAAAAATATACATTATATATTTCTAATAATCATAATTAGTATCATCAAAAACTGGATACGGGTCTAATGAGTTTCTTTTGGGACAACCATGGGTGTTTGAAAAATCTATTTAAAGAACATATCATTATTTGAAAAATAGGTGAAATGTTTCAAAAATAAATACATTGAAATAATTTGAAAAAAATAAATTAAACATATAACACATCATTTGATACCAAATTTGGGGTGTAGATAAGTGAAATGGTAAGAGGGTGTGAATTTACCACTAAAAATTAAAGGAAAAATAATACAATGATAAAAACTTATTTATAAAATAATGAATAAAATAAAAAATTTTGAATAAAATATTCATAGAATAAAATTTTGAAAGAGAAAAATATAATTTAATATAATAATTCAAAGAATAAAATTCATAGAAATTCCATTAAATTTTCTAAAAATGAATAAATTTTAATTTAAGGATTAAAAATTTTTCTAAACAATTATTCTAAGTGTTAAATAATTGAAAATGTGGAATGTAAATGAGACAAGATATTTGGTAAGGATTTTCAGTAATAGTTCAAAAAAATAACCCCTACATCTCCCACATAAATTTCTTAATTATTAAAAATATTATTACCTTGGCTATGATGGAATCCAAGATACTAAAAAAATTAGTTTATAGAAATAAAATTGATAAAATAGAAAATATCACATTAATGGACACACTTGAAACATCAAAAGAAGTATTCCCTCTCCTTTTTAAATGAGATTTTATAAAAATCATGGTCCTCTACATTAATAGTAGTAAGCACCAAAAATTATAAAAAATATTAGTAAGATGGTATTTATAGCTTAGTATCTAATATCTCAAAAAATATAAATAATCACTTAGAGATATTGGGAAAATATATTGAGTTAGAAAGATATACAATTTTAGAAAAAACTCTAGAAATTAGGGAGAGGATTTAGATGAAGAGTATTTTGAGAGAAATTGAGAACATTAATGATTTTTTAAACAAGATTTTTTTTGGTATATTTACAAGGAATCAAAATACATCTATTTATCATCATAAATTCCTTCAATAATGTTCTATAATCCTTAAGGTTCCTTAAGGTCGAATAATTCTACATTTATGGAAACTTGACCATCATAAATGCAGCATCATATTGGATTCTTTTTGGTATGGTCATACATTCTATAATATGGAGAAGGAAACTATTGCGTAAGTAATGGAACTATGGAATGGAGTATCATATAACCTTTTTTAGGGTTCTATCAATATTAAGGTCGATGGGGAATAGCCTCTAGGAACTTCATTATAATTCTTGGACAAAATTTTTGACTAGGCTAGGATCCTTACACATTAAACATTCAATAATATATAACTTTAAATATATTTCATTAAAAACTATAAAATCTATTCAAATAAATTTTTTATACTTAAAAATTAATCTATAAAAAATAATAACAAACAAATCAACTTAAAATAATAAATTCAATTTTTTGAGTTTCATACTATATATATATTCCAGAATGAAAAATAGAATTAATATTTATAAAATATTCTTAAAACTATATAAAAATACATCACATTGGTTCTATATAGTTTTTAATAATTTATATAATCATTCAAATAATTTAATCAAATGTAAAAATAATCTACCAGAAGAAAGAACAATACCACAGATATCATGAAATATTTTAAAATGAAATTTCATTTTTATTTAAGGGTTAGCTTCATGCATGTGTAAGGGTAAAACACAATATTTATAACATTTGTAAAGTTAAACATTAAAATATATAGGGTTTTTAATGGTAATATAAATTATATATTCCTCATGTATGGGTAAGGAAATTTTATTTAAGGATAAAATAAAAAAATGGATCTGTTGCGTAAGGGAGGAGATCATTGCGTAATGGTAAACCAGATAAGTTTGTGAAGTTAAATATGTAATTTCATGAATTTTTTAAAGTCAATAAATGAGTTGTGTAAGGGTATAAATATATATGTAAGGGTGAAATGCAATTTATAAATGTTACATAAATGTAAAAGAAAATTTATGTAAGGGTAATGAGGAGTTTCATAAAGGTAAGAAACAAATCATATATCTTGTGTAAGGGTAAAATAAATATTATACAACTCTTGTAAATGTAGAAATAAATCTTATTTGAAGTCAAATATGAATATATAAGGGATACATACGGGTAAATAAAATAATAAAATAATTAACTTTTCATAATAATTGAACAAAAATGCTTATAAATAATAATAAGAATAAATAAAGAATAATTAACATTGATAAATTTCAAAGAAATAATTATTATAAATAAAACTGATAATATTTTTTATTATTAAAATAATAAATAAATAACATGTTTCAAGTATCCACTAAAAACACAATCCTTCTATGATTTCCATCAGGATGCTCAGTAACTCAATATTTTCAATGAGTACTAACGGGATAACTAACTGATTAGGTACTTCAGTAAGGGTGGCAACATACAAAATCTAACATAGTCAAATTGCCTATATTTGTGGCTAATAAATAGATTATGAAATCATATGGAATATTTCTTAACATGTCTTCTATTTTTATCTTAATGGAGGGAACCCATGTCATCCTTACACTATTGGATCTAGGTAAATTAGCTGCCTAGATCCTAGATTGAGTGGATGACCTAGCACTACCTTTTATAGCATGAAGATATATTCTTTTTAATTGAAATATATTAGAAGATTAAGATGATTCTCTTTTTAAATAACATACGCATCAATTATACTTCCAATGATCAAATCCGCATTGAGTCTATTCAACTAATTCATTTTTTCCTTTTATTGAGAAAATCATTCCTCGATTGTAAAAGGTTCAACTTCTTCAGGTAAGGGGTGAGTTGTATCCACACCTTTACCCTTTTCATTAAATAATTTTTTTCAAAGAAATCGTAGTTGAAAATTTTATGGATATCCCAAATATTTATCTATTCATTGATTTCTAGTATGTTTATCTTTCTCTATCATTTGAGTGTGAATCATATTTCAAACAAAGACTTCCTAATATTGTTCTCTCATACTGGCTTCATGTTCATAACATATGTTTCATGGGTTTTGATGAAATTTATTGATGAATATTTTATTTTATACATTTCAAAACCTTCATAAACATAGGATGGTTAGTCACCCTTGATGGGTCTCTTTGGTTTTTAGCTTTTATGGGATTTTACTCCCAGGGCTATTTTGTATAGGGTGGTCCATATAAAGTCTATATAAAACATTTGTTTACATGTTCCTAAAAGTAAAAAAAGGTCAAAATATGAGGAAAACTATAGATATTTAATATGAAAATAACCCCCTAAATGGGAAACTGATTTCCACATGGGGGGAGGCTAAGGTAAAAATGCCTTTATGCGCATTGGATGGAAATGATTATACTCTATTATTGAAACATATCGGGGAAGATATGTAGAATTTAAAGTAGGGATATTAGGTAAAAATACCCACATACCTATGTGCTATGGATTATGCAAAATTTATACTTTTTTAACTATTGTTGTTTCCCTCTTGATCTTGCAAATCTTTTCCTATGTATGAGTTTGGTACAATGCATGTTCTAAATAGTAGATGATTGTCGTTAATGGCATTTATTCTACTTTATTTTTTCTCTCCTCAAAATAGAATCCTTCTCAATATTCTCATATTTTTTATGTTATATCCTTTGATATCTTTCTCCCATCAGGCAAAAGGCTTCTATGATTTAGTCACAGAAATTACCTACCGAGTATATTGGAAATAGGGTGTAGGGCCTAATTTCAAGAGTTATACCTGAGTGATAACATTTCATGATGTTACTTATAGATGTATTTTCTAATCAAGGTGATAAGTTAAATTAAATTATCAATTTTCACCCCATTCTCTTATATATATATTATATAGGGAGTTAGTGATCAACTAACATGAATTACTCAAAGTTTCAAGGCATGCATGTTAAATACTTTCATATTTATTTCCCAATATTGGGTGTTAAATGGTTGGAAGTGATTCCAATTTTATATACAAGAGAAATTATTCTAATACCTTGATTTTATTCGTATATCATTCATAATGAAAAAATTTCACATTTAAATGTTAAAGAGATGTCTATATATTTGGATGAATATGATGTATGCATTCCACAAACAAGCATTGGAATGCTAATTTGTGGAGTGGATATGGGCCCAAACATGATTAGTATTCTATAATTGGATTTTTTTTCTTATAGTCAACATATTCTCTTCATATATGGTGAGATATCCCTTAACATAGTTTTATCAATGTGCCCAGTTCCTAGATGACTTATTGTAGAAAGCAGGGTTGACAAGAATTGTCTCTATTGTAGTGAAACATAAGAGGTCCAAGGGTGGTTTATAGATTTTCCATTTACTTGGGATATATTTTTCTAATAAAGAATTTATATTTTCCAAGAATAGTCATAAAAGGGATGCCCTTATATTCTCATGTTTCTCATAGTGTGAGTGTTTTATCATTGTCAATTTGGTAAAAGGGTGACCTTCTTATTCAAATTAAATGTCATTATGAGGAGGAAATTTGTAAAAAATTACATCAATGGGAAGAATACCATGGATAATTTTCATTCATAATAAGTATTACTACAGAATATTCCCTAGGTAGGATATCCAAGGTGCAAAATGGAAATTGTAGGACCATCTTCTCATTTGATCTTCTAACCACTATGATGGCTTCCATGGTACTCATCATGAGAAATGTTCTCGTGATCAATATTAGTATGACCATGATGGAGGACTTCATGTTAAATGCTTCACAGAGGACCTCCATGTATACTGGTAGAAAAATTTTGGGCATGGGCATTTCAACTACAATTTCTACTCACGTGATCTAAAAATTATTCAACAAGACCTTAGGCCACTATTGGTAAATGTTCAAGGAACACAAGAACACGAAAATTAAATAGGTTAGTAACACAGTCGTTCTTATGAATTTAAAACCACCCATAGAGATAATTCTTCTTTTATTATCTTTACCAGGTGGTTGGATTCATATATTGTAGACAATAACCTCAATTTATGGGAACCCTCTTAAGAGACTTTTGTATTTGTTTTTAGGATATTACAAAAAGTTTATTTATTTTTGTACATAATGAGGGAATGAATTAAAGTGGACATTGAAATGAACCAATGATCTTCATTTTGAATTGAAATATATGTCAAATATTGTTTCCATTTACCATGTGAGTGTGCTGATTACCCTAAAGGATGGGAGAAGGAATTTGTGTCTTCTATTTTGTAAGACTTGAAACATGTTGAGAAGTTAATATAATGGTGGGATTGGGAATGTGTACCTAATCCCTGACTGTTGACTCTATTAATATATGTTATTAGATTTTTCCAATGTCTGTGGTGATGTAATAATAACTCTCCATTACCTCCAAGATGTTCTAGAATATTTCTATAGTTAAAACAGAAATATACCCAAATTACTTAGTTATAGAAAGAACATGTCCCTCCTCCTATCCTCCAATTCCTGTCAAAATATATCATCGTGTTTCATATATGGAGGCAATAATGTGTTCCATTCCAATATTCATTGTTAGGATATTCCAAACAATATCTGTGTGTGTTTCCATAATGTGTTGTAAATCTTTGTGGGTGGGGGTAGAAATGTCTATCGGCTCATAGATTTACACCAGAGTATATTGGTTGGATTATTTGGTGAAAGTTGGTACATTGTTCCACTCTAATTTTTTTATCATTGTCCTATATTTTTTTAATATACTAAGTGCTCATATCTAGGTGACCTAAGAAGGGTCTCATGGGGTGGTATTCTCTATAGGATGAGATCGTAATGATGCACACCATTAACGGTAGTGATTATTTGTAGGAATCCTTCAAGGTGACTCGAGTGAGTATATAATGAGGTCTTTATCAACCTCATGGTCTGCCTAACTATGATGAAAGAGTAAATTGATATTCCGTTCTAGTGAAATCCATATGAATCAATTCAAAATCACAACAGGTTCCTTTTTCTACATTATATCCATTCATTATTGGGTAGATGGTCAATAAGGCTTCATGTCCTAGAGGGCTTCTTGTGCAAACTCTAATTTTGGGATGGTACCTTTTAGGTGGTACCCACTAATTAATGTGTTTTACTCCTAACATTTAATATTTTGAGGGGGTGATGACAACCTTTATTTTTTTGAGGACACAACTCATACTATTATCGATGCATAGGTTTGTCTTTATTAGTAATATTTGATTTGTATAGAAGGGAGTTTTGATGGAAAATGTGATAGGGTTAAGAAAAAACAATCATAGACAAGGAAAACCAATCAAAGTGGAACTATGAGTAAAAAACTATTACATATATAATTTCCTTAAATGGTCCATGGTGGGACCATTTTCATTTCAAAAAATATAATGGCCTAACATGTGGGTGACACGATTAATTTTTTTAATTAAAGGATCAAATTTTATTCCCCATTTTTTCTACTGGAAGGGTGTTTTAGTCAATCATGTGTGAGAATTTATGTGCACCATTCAAAAATATTCTAATGGTTTTATTCCTAGAACTAGAAAAACCAAACGGTTCTCATATCCATACTAAACTATATATTTTCATTCCAAAGGTAGGTTTTCACTAGAATGATCCCATAATGGTGCATAGGTACATACATTTTTCATTAGGTTGACAGTTCAGGATAATTATACACTTTTGGGAAAAACTATTTCCTACTCTCGGACTCTCTTTTAAATTTAAGACACATTCTTGTATCTTTCCAAATCCCTATATGGGGCTAGTTGACCTTATGATTGCAATAAATTATTTAACATGTGTGGAAATATTAATATGTATGTATCAAAGGTTATCCATCAAAAGTTTCATATGTATGTATCAGAGGTTTTCCATTTTGTTTTATAATCTACTTGTTAATTCATTATTTTAAATAATTATGATTTAAATCTTTATATTTGGGAACTCGGTAATTAATATCTATCTAGGAAGTCAGTGGTTGGTTTGGTGTCAGGATTGAGCCCCTGATAGTGTTTCTTATGTATTCTCATAAAATGAATCGGAAACCAGTTAGTTAGGTTCCACTTAACAGAACTCATTATACCTTTTATGTTAATGTGACAAAGACCAAACCTTGTAGTTTATTGTTGTTTGGTAATGTTGTCTAGGAAAAATATTCCTAGAAAATTTTGGTCTAAGACTTATTCATGGTAGGTCATATTTAGTTGAACATATAGAGAATGTGACATCATGATATCAGGTTGGTATCACAAGATGTATATCCCTTTGAAGATAAGGTGAAAGGACTCTTAATGATTATATACCTTCGGTCATAGTCATGAAATTATTGGGAATATAGTCCAAAAAATATGATTTGGGGTTTGGACCTTAGGGATGAATCCTATGTATCTTTCTAGGATATAAATTGAATCCCATGTAGTTTGAAATGGTTGGGGATTTCACGTTAGACAGACTCCAAATGAAGAAATTTTCATTATCCTAGCAGTACAATTGACTTGAGTCTCTAATCCCATGTTAGTGATGCTAAGTTTCCAGAATAAGGAACACTAGAAAATTAGTGTCATTTCATAACTCCGTGATTAGGGTTGAATGGGTATTACATATTGAATCCGACCAAGGCGAGTTTACTCCCCATCCACTAGTGGATGAGGGAGGAGCTGTGGTGGGTAAGAAAAATACGGCATCTAATATTAAAGTTAATGATCATTATCCAGGAACTATTTCCTTAATAATATTCTCCACATACATTGATGGAAGAGAGATGGGCTATGGTGGGGGTATCCATGAGGGAATACTAGTCCCTTCCTCTGAGTGTATTCCTAGTCCCATATTCATACGTGTTTATCAAACCTGTATTGGGGATTCTGAATCCATGTATTGGGAAATAAAGGGTCATTATATTTCTGATTTCACGTAACATTTCAAGAATCTGGTGAGAGGGGAGTTCTGTTGCCTAAACTCAGAAAAATCACACCACTTCCTTTAAAGTTGGAGTCTTATAGCTATGGGAATTCATGATAGTGAACATCCTGATGACCCTGCCAATTTTAGAGGTTAAGAGTGGGATACAATTTACCAAATTAATATGGGATTGAAGGAGGGGTATTCATGTGTTTCATATACTCTATTCACATATATATGGTGTTGTGGGGGAGGAATTGGTCACAGAATTCTTAAATAAGCGACTTGGGTAAATGAGGATGAAATTTTAGAGAAGAAACAACCCTAGGTAATTGGTATCCGTGATGGAAAACCTTATTTGACTGGTCATAGAGGTGAGAGTTTTTATGTTCTTGGTCACTAAGTTGGGAATCCTTGGTTGATTAGTCTCTATGTTGGACAACTTTGGGTGACGGTTTTCTAAGTTGGTTAACCTTGGGTGATAGGTCGCTAAGGTGGGTAGCCCTGGGTAACTGGTTGTTAAGAAGGGGATCCCTAGTGAGGTAACATGGGTGTTTGGTCACTTAGGTGATGACTTTTAATCGCCACTTTCTCTAAAATTAATTATTTTAATCCCTATAGTGAAATAGGATACCTAGTAAAGGTGCTGGAGGTCTGACCTAAGTTCCTTGTAGAGTATTTCTCTCCCATCCAGAAGTTGGAAAATTGCTTGCTAAGTGGTGTCTAGGGGGTATATTTATAGCCAAATCCAAGAGACTAGTTGGATTGGTCCAAGTAAGGGGAGATTTAACACCCTGAGGATTTACACATAAATTTAATAAAGAATGTAATGCACATGACATTGAGTTTCCTACAAAAAAACAACTTGTTATTATAATTATATAAAAAAGATATTCATAAACTATCCATTAAAAAAATTTCTACTTCTATTCATTTAATTTCGATAAACTGATATACATGGTTGTGATTTGGTAAGATATTAAGAGTCTGATAGGATTACCTTAGTTTTTTGTGAATAGTAACTTGACCCTTTTGAATAATAATGTTACCTTATTAATAGTAATATGACCCTTATGAATAGTAAATCGGTCAAATTAATATTAACCACAGCTGAGAATGTGTAAATAGAATTTAAGTGTCTTATAAATGAACGTATGATATAAATATATCATAGTAAATAAATGTTTTAGAAGTTATTAATTAAGTATTATTTTTTTATAACACATAAAAGTTTATTTAGGATTATATAATTAATAAAAAGAAAATTTATTTTCATAAAATATAATCATCTGATTATATTTTTATGTCTTATGAATATAAGATAATTTTATGAGACCTTAGTTAATTTTTTAAAATTTCATAAAACCGGTTATAATTCTAAAATTGGTATTTTTGCGTAAATTATGATATTAATTAAAAATATAAATTCTCATGTTTAGAAAATTATTTTCATAAATTGTATTTAATTTTTGAATTATATACATCTAAAAATGGTTAGGTTGATTTTTTGGTATTCTTCTGAAAGAGTTAAATTTCTAGTGACCACTAATAAAATAAATTTTTCAATATAATATCATGTTTTTTGTGACAACATCAATAGATATTTATGAAATAATATTTTTTAAAATTATGGATTAAATAAATAATGATTTTATCTGAAATTTTTTTTATTTGAATAATTCATAACATATAAATTATATTTTCCTTGATAAGTATAAAAGAATCATTGTTATTGTTGATTCAATGTATGTGCCATGTTGACAAAGCCAATAAGGTACCCTAAAAATAATAATTAAGAGCCAAAAAATATTTTCATGAACTTTTTATTAATTATTTTTTATAATTGATGTTTAATTATGGTAATTTTAAATTTTATAGTTCTATCATTTTAATATTATCTAAGTGCATGTGCAATACTTGTGTCGGGCAAGAAATGACAAAATAAAACATTTAAGAAGTTATCTTGTTATGTATATGAGTGAATATATATAATGAAAAAATATAGAATTTTATTTTGAACCAAATTTATTTATTTTGATAATAGTAATTTTTTAATTTTTATATATGAAATAATTAATATTAATAATTATTCAATGATTATGTAGTGGCTGTACAAGAATAAGAAAAATAAATAAAGTGTTTTTAATTATAATTATAAAAATTATTAAATGACCAATATTTTTTATAAAACATTTTATATAAGGTATTTTCTACCATTATCTCAATTTGAATCAAATTTTGGACATCTTGAACCCATATGAATCAAATTAAGTACTATATAATGTTCTTTATGAAAAGGAAGTCATGTTGTTTCATTACTGTTTTTAATTAGTATAATATTTTATTAAATGGTTTTATATGGACCTAGCCTTAAAACATTACCTAATCTTGAATTAAATGAATAATTCACATTGAGAATATTTTCTGGATTAGAGTTTTAGATAATTAGGTCATAAATATTACATTACATCTCAAATGTTTCAAAGTAGACACTTCTACTCAGTTCCTGTTTTTTCACAAAATAAAACTCTTAAAAAAGGAGTCATCTCTAGTTCCATTTTTTAGACAGCATGAACTTTACATGACCTCATCCTTGACCTTTATTCATATTTGATTCCTATGTAAAACATTTCAAAAACTTATAATTAGAATAAAAATCTTAGTAAGGGATATAAAATAAGAAATGAAAACATTATCCCATCAATAAATAAAAAACAATAAAACCATACTTTTCCATCATAACATACCTTACGAAATCATAATATTTATGAATAACACATAAAAATCTTAAGTCAAAAAGGTAAATTATGGTATACATAACTTAATTACATTATAAATATCACAGCTACATAGGGAGTCACAAATGGAATACCCATCACAGTATATTCCCTAAATCCTTAATGAGAAACATTAATGTTTACCTCCGTCACGTTACCCAATGCATTGGAGAGCTATCTCGGGCTCACCTGCCCTAGGTTTTTCACAGAACCACCCGTATACGTAAACAATGCCTAATAACCATAACATAATCATAAAACATAACACAATCATAGAGGAAATATAACATTTCCACATTTCAATCACAATATATCAAATCATGATATTGAAATAAACAATACTTTATCAAACCATTTTCAAAACCATTTAAAAAATTTAATAAAGAAATTTCTTAATCAAAGTTTCCTATAACACTTTGATGATTTTAAATGAATTATCACTTTAAAACATTAATTTCCATAAAAATAAATCCTAAAAAACATTTTGAAAACATGGAAATTAATGAGAAACATTTAGAATAATAAATTTTTAAAACATTTAAAAAGATATTTTAGTTAAAGATTATTTAAAAAAATTAGAGACTCTTGAATAAAAATAACTGAGTAATAACTTTTAGTAAGAACATTATAATATCATTAAAATAAATGGATTCATTATATAATATGCCAAAGGACACTATGTTCACCATATATGAGTGAATTGGTGCATAACAACAATGAAGTCCCAAAGGAATGTAATTTGAGATGAAATCCCTTATAAAACTATATCCTTAGATTAAGGATAAATAAATTACATAATAATGTGTGAAAAATATAAATAAACTAAATATGATTGTATATTAAGTTTAAATCAATCATAAAACATTCACACATGTTCTTTTAAAGAAAAAACCAATGACTTGGATGTTTAACTCGATGAATGGAAATTGAGTTCAAATTACTCTTATCGAGTTCATATCGATGACTTGAGAATTTATCAATGGAGTGATTATGTGTATCAAAAGTATATCCACAAAAATTAGAGTTTAAATTATAACATAAATAAATAAATAGTGATTCCACACATAATCATAGCGTGACCTAATTAAGAAATATAGGATTAACCCAAGGAATGGAAATTGGGTTAAAAGGTTCCCTTACCGATTTGGTAAATTACAAAACATACAACCCATGAAAGAAGGATCATATAATAAAGATGTAAATACCCATAAATTGAAGTATATTATACAATGAATACAATAATGGGTAGTACATACACCATAAAAAAAAGAAATAGTTGCCAATATATCATGAATCTCATGGGAATAAAAAGTGAAATGAAAATACCTTACCACGTTGTAATCAATCGAGTCGTATGACCAAAAGTTAAAACCCAAAAAATTATTCACATGATAAAATAAATATAAATATAATCATGATAATATATATCAAATGGAAGTACACAATCTATGACATGCAATAAATTAGTGGTGAATAATGGAAATCTCATGGAATTAATAGTGAGATAAGAAACCCCTTACCTCGGGTCCGACTTGACTCGTTTGTTCCTTGTTCTTTCTGAATAATAAACTTAAGTGAATTTATAATTGCATAAGAACAGTTTTCAATTTTAATAATCCTTTTATATCACATATTACCATGTTATAAACATTATGTAATCATTGAAGTTAATAACAGTCGTTTTGTCGATATTTGGTACTTGAGTCAAAAATGAACTTCTTATATTTACAAGTAGTCTATGAGGTCAAAATTCCATTGTCTCCAGAATTATATTAATGATTTAGATATCATATATATCCATTATATTCATTATAAATATATGTACTTATAATAGTACATAACATTTGGAGGCAAGAAATGAAATGCATCGTTCATGGAGACGGTAAGCCGTACGTACGCATGAACCCTACTTTCATTTATATTTTATATTTAATGGAATTAAAATATAATTATAAATATTTATATTATAATTAAAGTATAATATAATATATAATATCATTAATTCTATCATTTATATGTCCCACATATGGAATTGACGATTCATATCACTTTGAGGGGGTGGTAGTCTGCACTTCCTAAAATGAAATTATCGCGTTTTCCCATAATGGAAACCATAAAGGTATGAAATAAATGAAAAATATAGAATCATAAAGAAAACACAAACATATTATATATCATATATAAATACATTTCCATCATAATGGCCACCATGAGAGGTGGTTGGAGATAATTGAACAATCATCGTTTCGTGAGGCGTTAGTTTTCCATCCACAGAAACAACATGTTCTTGACCCATTAGATGGAGGTTTGTAAAATTGTAGTTAGAATAATTCTCAAAAAAACATCCTAGTATATTTTTGATACTACTTTCTTATAAAATAAAATAATAAAAAGATTTTAGGGGTGGGAGAAGTAAAATAAAACAAAAGAACTTAATGGAAGATGTTACCTTTAAATCGGGTAACTCCCTTTGGTTTGAACCAAAAGGGTTTCTTGAAGTGCCTTATGACTAAGTTAAGGCTTCTAGGTGGAATAGAAGGATCTTTAGAGATTTTTTGGGCGTGGTCTTGACAAGACAAGGGGCTTGAGAGGTGTGAGTAATGGGTTAGAGTTGAGGGCTTTTTATAAGGGGGAGGGGCTCTTTAGGAAAGTCTGAAACTATTATTTTATTATATAATGGTTTTCAGCTTCTAAAGGTCCCAAACTTATTAATGACGAATATAAGATTGCTCATGGTCGAAATAAAATCATTTTATACGAATTGGACAGTTTTCCGACATTATTTTAATCTTTATAATCTTATTTATTTAAATCTTTTATTAATGAGGTAAACACTACATCATTATTGTGTCCTAAATAATTTAATTTGTTTGATGTATAAAAATTATAAAACAAAATTAAAATGATGTAGGAAATAGTTTTAGCTTTACAAATAATAATTATAGTCTAAATGATAACTTATATAATCCTATGTAAAAAATTAATTTACTAAAAGATATTTGTTTAGGCCATTTTTGTCATTACATAGAATTAATTAATATAAATTGTCATTATCCCTCTCATGTGGCTCCATGGGACCCCAAAATCGACCCAAATATGATCATGGTCAGATAGGTATCAAAAAATAGGATTAGGACACATGTTAGTGTAATTGTATATTATTATAATAATTTTTGTTTACCTGTATATACCAGATTTACCATCTAACCAAGGTAAATAAAATTTTTACTGAAGTAAATATTCATAATGTCTAAAAATAAAAGTTACATATTTACACAATTTGTGAATCCTGATTCCAAATATAAAATCCATTTTTCCAAATTCAAAACACAGAAGTGGAAGAAAATAATTTAAAATTAATTCATGTTGTCAAAATGAAAAGCGTGTTTTTTAGAAATATTAACTATTAAAAGATTGACACTTGTTTATGTCCAATTTCAAAGAAAAATTAATTACAATGACAAAAATTGGATTAAATTGTAAAAATATAATCTAATTAAACTTTAAAATTAATTAAAAAGATAATCTAACCATATAAATAAATTATTTTAAAAGGTAGTTTTGAATTAAAATGCATTATTTTTGCACTATTCATCAAAAAAATGAATTTTATCAGAAAAATACCAAAATTTTGCACAAAGTGAATTTTCATGTCTCTATTCTAAATAAGTTTTTTATTTTTTCAAAAATAACATATAATAGTGACCAAAACTATATTTAAAATGGTTCTCCATTAAAAAGAGATAAATCAACCTTTTAAAGTAAATTAGATTCATTCACATTTTAAGCGTCTAGCTTTTATTAGATAAATGTAAAAAAATTTAACAAACAAGTATTATAAGTTTGTATTTATTTCTATTTATTACTTCCATTATAATGACTAGGTGTTAACTACAATTTAAAATAATATTATTAGGATATTATTTTTCTGTACAACTCAACATTATGTGCAACGTAATATTTCAATGAAACACATTGTTGTGTATCGGGTATGCCATCAAACATAACATCCCCTTCATTGTAAAATTAATAATTAATTTAAAAATATTAATAAATATGAAAATTTCATATTCTTTATTTACCTAGGATTTTACATCCTTCCCCTCTTTTGAGAATTGTGTCCTCGCTATTTTAAAATTGGGGTCAGAAACATCAGTGAATGTCCCACATTGGAAAAAGACTCAATAGATCTATCACTTGAAAATAAATGAAGATAAGTAAAAAGGTAACCCGAGACAATAGATACTAGGATTCCATGAAAACATGGATATGGAAGATAAACTAACTCTCATAGATTAATAGATAGTGATATAGAACTTTATTCTGTAAAGTTAACCACCACAATACCATAAATTTGTGGTTGGGTAAAATTCTGATGATAAAAGAGAGCTTATAACATTTTTTCTTTAAGATCCTTCATATAGAGTCGAAGAATTTTATTAATAACTAGACTAATATCGTAAGGAAATATAATTACTTTTCATGTAGAGTGGAATCCTTTAAAAAAATTCTACCACAAACTCATCTTTTCTCTAAATGGTAAGTATTCAAGATGACTTGGTCACAACTAATGTGAAATAATAAAATTCTAGAGTATCACATAATCTTCAAAAGATGAACTATATATTTCCCCTATCTTTATAAATCTACCTAAACCAAAATGTTTACTACAAGACCAGGAATTCATCAAAAAAGGATAATACTTTATAAAAATAAATAATACTCTTAATCTCAAAAATTAAACAAAAAGAACCCAAAGTTCAAGAAAGACCATTCAATATACAATTTTCCTTAAAATTATTCCAATTAATCCAAACTAATATTGAAACCCAAAAATCACAAGGATTTAATCACATAGACGTCCATAGTAAATCTTAACACTTATATCCAAAAACATCAACTACTTTTAATGTCTCATACTAATGTGTAATTAACCAAAACACATATTCTCTATGATTGATTAATCATTTCCTTAAATAACCCTAATCACCTTATGTACACAATAAAAACATATATTCTTAAAAAATAACATTTCAACCATCACCCCTTAAATTAAATCCCATGGTATTTTATTTTCCTTAAGCATAAATTGTTCCCAAGAGAGAGAATGTCTTCGAAAATAACATTTATTAAATAATCACCAAGTAATTTTTTTTATACTAATGTTGTCCATTAGATAAAACATAATATCCCAAATAAACATATTCTTGATCAATAAAATCATTTAACTAAAAATAACCATCCATACTAACAAGGGACTTTACGTAGTCTAGTAGTAGGCGATAAATCCCAATCGCACTTTAGTTGTGGGTTCGATTCCTGCAGCTTTGTCTGACGTGACAGGTTGTCAAATGGTCTGCATGTTGTACTTTTTCAAAAACTATAAAATTTCAAAACATTCCAAAAAAAATTAAATTCCTCAAAAATATCCATAAAATATTTTATCCTCATAGGTTATCTAATACCTTTCATTTGGAACCCCAAAATGTAAACCATTTATCATCTATAAAATTGTTATGAATATTTATAATATGATAAACATTATGGTTATTTCACTTTTGCATAAATAACACCCTAACCTCTAAAGTTATCTATACCGGCCTCTGATACCCACTATAAGGACTTGGCCTTAAAACGTTACATATTCTTGAATTAAATGAATAATTCACATTGAGGATCTTTTCTAGATTAGAGTTTTAGATAATTAGGTCATAACTATTACATTACATCTCAAAAGTTAAAAAGTAGACACTTCTACTCAGATCCCATTTTTTCACAAAATAAAAACTCTTAAAAAAGGAGTCATGTCTAGTTCTATGTTTTAGACAGCGTGAATTTTCCTTGATCTCATCCTTGACCCTTATTCATCTTTAATTCATTTGGAAAACATTTTAAAAACATGGAATGATAATGAAAATATCATTAATGGATATAAAATATGGATTGAAAACATTATCCCATCAATAAATACAAAACAATGAAACCATATTTTTCAATCATAACATTCCTTATGAAGTCATAAGATTTATGAATAACACAACGAAATCATAAATCGAAATGGTAAATTATGGCATACATAAATTACATAAATTGTAGCTATCATAGCTATGTAGGGAGTCACATTTGGAATACCCATCAAAGTATATTCCCTAAATCTCTTAGAATAAACATTAATATTTAGCTCTATCACGTTACCCAATGCATTGGAGAGCTGTCTCGGGGTCACCCGCCTTAGGTTTATCACTGAACCCCCTGTATACGTAAACAATTCCCAATAACCATAACATAATCATAACACATAACACAATCATAAAGGAAAGATAAAATTTCACATTCCAATCACAATATATAAAATCAAGATATTGAAATAAAAAATACTTTATCAAACCATTTTAAAACCATTTAAAACATTTAATAAATGGATTTTTGAATCAAAGTGTCCCTTACCACTTTAATGATTTTAAATGAATTATAATTTTAAAACGTTCATGTCCATATAAATAAATCTTAAAAACCATTTTGAAAACATTGACATTAATGAGAAATATTTTGAAGAATAAATCTTTAAAGCATTTAAAATGATATTTTAGATAAAGAGTATTTAAAAAAATGAGAGACGCTTGGATACAAATAATTGAGGAATAAAATTTAGTCAGAACATTATAATATCATGAGAATAAATTTATTCAGGATATAATATTCCAAAGGATATTATATACACCATATAAGAGTGAATTGGTGCATAACAACAATGCAGTCTCAATGGAATGTAATTTGAGACAAAATCCCTTATAAAAACTGTATCCTTAGATTAAGGATAAATAAATTACATAATATTGTATGAAAAATATAAATACACTCAATATGATTTTATATTTGGTTTAATTCAATCACATTACATTCACACATGTTCTTTTTAAGACCAAACCAATGACTTGTATGTTTAACTCATTGAATGGAAATTGTGTTAAAATTACTCTTATCAAGTTCATATCGATGACTTGAAAATTTATCAATGGAGTTTTTATGTGTATAAAACATATATCCACGAAAAGGGTAGTGGAAATTACTTCATAAATAAATAAATAGTGACTCCACACATAATCATATCATGACATTTTTATCAATTAGATGATTAACACAAGGAATGAAAATTGGGTTAAAAGGTTCCCTTGCCGATTTGGTAACTTATGAAACATAAAACCCATAAAAGAAGTATCATAAAATGAAGATTTAAATACCAATAAATTTAATTTTGTTTCCCAATTAATACAATCATGGGAATTACATACCCCACACAAAAGGAAATTGTGGAAAATATAGCATGAATCTCACAGGAATAAAAAGTGAGATTAAAATCCCTTACCACGTTGTAATCAATAGATTCATATGAACAAAAGTTAATAGCCACCAAATGGTGAACATAATAACATGAATATAAAGATAATATTGATAATATATAACAAATTTTATTAAAAAATACACCACATGAAATAAATTAGTGGTGATCAATGGAAATCTCATGGAATAAAAAGTGAGATAAGAAACTTCTTACCTCATGTCAAACTTGACTCATTAGTTCCTTGTTCTTCCTTAATGACAAACTTAAGTTAATTTATAATTTTTTAAGAACCTTTATCATGTTTATTATTCCTTTTATATCACATATTACAATGTTATAAACATTATGTAATCATTTATGTTAATAACTGTCATTTTGTCGATATTTGGTACTTGAGTCAAAAATGAACATCTTATATTTACAAGTTGTCTATGTGGTCAAAAGTCCATTGTCTCCAGAATGATATTTATAATTTATATATCATATAAATAATATATATCCAGTATATATATGTATTTACAACAGTACATAACATTTGGAGGTAAGAAATGAAATTCACCGTTCATGGAGACAGTAAGTCATACGTATGCATGAATGCTACTTTCATTTCTATTTCATATTTAATGGAATTAAAACATAATTATACAAAGTTATATTATAATTCCAATATAATATCATATATAATATCATTAACTCCATACTTTATACATCCCACATATGGCATTAACGAGTCATATCACTTTGAGGGGGCGGTAGTCCCAACTTCCTAAAATGAAATTATCTCGTTTACCCATAATGGAAACCATAAAGGTATGATATAAATGAAAAAAAAAGATCATAAAGAAAAAATAAATCTAATATATATAATATATAAATACAGTTCCATCATAATGGCCACCATGAGAGACGGTAGGAGATAATTGAACAATAATCGTCTCGTGAGGCTTTAGTTTTCCATCCAAAGAAACAATATGTTTTTTACCCATTAGATGGAGGTGTGTGAATGTTTAGTTTGAATACTTCTCAGAGAAAAATCCTATTATATTTAGTATATTGTTTTTGTTATAAATGAAAATAATAAAAAGTGTTTAGGGGTTGGAGAAGTAAAATAAAACAAAATAACTTAAGAGAAGACGTTACCTTTAAATCAGGTAACTCCCTTTGGTTTTAACCAAAAGGGTTTCTTGATGTGCCTTCTTCCTAAGTTAAGGCTTATAAGTGGAATAGAGGAATATTGAGAGATTATTTGGGCATGTTTTGATGATCCAAGGGGATTGAGAGTTGTGAGTAATGGTTTAGAGGTGAGGGCTTTTTATAAGGGGGTGGAGCGACTCTTTAGGGAAGTGTAAAACTATTATTTTATTATATAACAATTTCCAGTTTTTAAAGGTCCAAAACCTATTAAAGTCAAAAATAGGATGAAAAATGGTCGAAATAAAATCATCCAATAATAATTGGACAGGTTTTGTACATTATTTTAATCATTATAATCTTATTTATTTAAATCTTTTATTAATGAGGTAAACACTGCATCGTTATTGTGTCATAAGTAATTTAATTTATTTGATGTCTAAAAATTATAAAACAAATACCTTGATGTATGAAATCGTTTTAGATTTCCAAATAATATATATAGTTGAAAATGTAACTTATATAATCTTATGTAAAAAATTAATTTACTAAAAGATATTTGTTTATCTCATTTTTGTCTTTACTTCAAATTAATTAATATAAAGTGTCATTATCACTCTCAAGTGGATCCATGGTGTCCCAAAATCAGCCCAAAGATGAACATGGTCTGATATGTATCAACCAATAGGATTAGTACACATGTTAGGGTAATTTTATATTATTATTATAATATTAGATTTCCCTTATTTACCAAATTTACTCTTTAACCACGGTAAATAAAATTTTTACTGAAGTAAATGTTCATAATTTCTAAAAATAAAAGTTACCTATATTCACAATTTGGACCTCCAAATTCCAAATATGAAATCAATTTTTCCCAATTCAAAATACAATAATTAGAAGAAACTAATTTAAAATTAAATCTTACTGTCAAAATGAAAATCGTGTTTTTTAGAAATATTAACTATCAAAATATTGACACTTGTTTATGTCCAATTTCAAAGTGAAATTAACCACAATGACCAATATTGGATTAAATAGTAAAAATATAATATAATTACACTTTAAAACCAATTAAAAAGATAATCTAAATATATAAATAAATTAGATTAAAAGGAAGTTTGGAATTAAAATACAGTATTTTTCACTATTCATCAAAGAATGAATTTTATCAGAAAAATAATAAAATTTTACACAAAGTGAATTTTGATGTCCCGATTCTAATGAAGAATTTTATTCTTCCAAAAATATCGTATATAAGTGACCAAAACTAGATTTAATGAGGGTTCTCCATTAAAAGATAGTAAATCAACCTTTTAAAGTAAATTAGATTCATTCACATTTTAAGCCTCTAAAATTTTTTGGATAAATATAAGAATATCTAATAAACATGTATAATAATTTTTTAGTTATTTATATTTATTCCCACCATTACAACAGCTATTTATTAACTACAATTTAAAATAAT
This sequence comes from Viscum album, assembly GCA_963277665.1. Lineage (NCBI taxonomy): Eukaryota > Viridiplantae > Streptophyta > Magnoliopsida > Santalales > Viscaceae > Viscum > Viscum album. The sequence goes on along the minus strand of OY728135.1, from coordinate 367,084,573 downwards.
ATTATTATATTATTTTTCAGTACAACTCGACATTGTGTGCAACGTAAAATTTCAAAGAAACATGTTGTTGTGTATTGGGTATGCCATCAAACATTGCATCCCCTTTAAAGTAAAATTAATAATTAATTTAAAAATATTAATAAATATGAAAATTTCATATTCTTTATTTACATGGGATGTTACAGGTTTTATTGTAAATTTTTTCAAACATAAATAGTTTATTGAAATCTAAATAAATTATTATTCATGAAATTTTATTTTTATTTTTCATAGAATAAATAATTACCCTAATGGCTCAAAAAATTACGATGCATTAATTATTTAATTAATAAATAAATTAAAATATTTTAATTAAAAATAATAAGATAGATATAATTTGATATTTTCATGTTCATTCACGATTTCTATAGATTAATATGATATGTCTAGGAAATAATAAAAAATTGGATTCGAATTTTAAACATTTTTTTGTTATGTTTAAATTCATGGTTATGAATTATTTTCAATTTGACATAAATTATTTTTTCATGATTAAAATATTTTGTTAAATTATTTAAAAATTAAAAAATATATTTAAAAGGAAAAAAATGATAATATTATTTCTATATTACGATCCCCAATTATACTTGTAATTTTCTTTTCCCTTCACCTCGATTATAAAAAGTGATTCTTCCCTTCACAATGTTTCATCACCTTAATCCCTTTTTCACCTTTATTCTAAAAATTTCAATCATTTTCATCCTTTTCTATATTATAGTTCTTTTTTTAACACAAAAAACCCACTTCTAAGAGCTTAGGGAGGTTCTCAAGGAGAAAAGATTCAAGAGGTATGATTCCTTTTCCATACCTTTTAAATTATTTTTCACTTATACCTTATTCTAACCTCCTATACAAAGATTAATGAAAACTATGGTATCATATTTATACTTGTAATTTTGTTCTATTTATTTTATATACATCATAATATCTCTCATTTTACACTTTTATTATTAAATAATGAAATCATCTTCAGTGGTAAGTCAATTTGCCGCCTTTATGGATGATGATATTTCATTTCACTTTTACAAAATCATGGGAATTTTTAGTTAATATATAATTTTTTATAATTACCCAAATATATATATATTATCAATTCTAGATTTAAATTTATTTTTGAAAAGGAAGGCCATCAAAACTGACCTTATAAAACTTCAAAAGAACACACATGAAACAATGGAAATAACAAAATTTTTCCATAAATGGGTGGAAAATGTTATTAGAATATAACTTAATGTATTATAAACATGATTTTGGTTCCGTAATAAAATAATAACACTATTAAAATCATTATATAGGATTTTTTATCAAATTTTAAGGAATTCGAACATGAGGTAAGGGTTCTTTAAGCTCACTTTCATTTCTGTGAGATATGCCTTACTCACCACTATTTCTTTTGTGAGGTGTATGTATACTTCCCATTGATGTTAAATATAATTAATATATTTATCTTCATGGTATTTAATGTATTATTTTATTATAATTAATTTTATGAGGAATATGGTTTGATTGTTTGCAATGTGGTAATGGTTTTCTTCCGAAACCTCTATTTTCATTCAGGTTAAACGTTCTTCCACTATACACCAATTTAATTCCTTATTATATTTATATAATTATTATAAATTATATATATTTGTTACAAAATCATATATCCATATCATTCCATCATTATTTTATGGGAGAATGAATTTTTTCAAGTTTCCCTTCTCATTTCTTCCTGATACGCAAGTCCGATTAAAGGGAATGTCTCGATTTATTACCCATTTTCAAATACCATACATAATCTGTTTTTAGACACCATTAATTTTCTATGATCACTAATTTGGTCATTTCTGGTTTTATATAAACAATCATGACAAATAAAAATGATTTTTTAAAATAACTCTTAGTTTCAAAGTAAAAAAGGTTATTTCTCTTAAGATTTCCTCGATGATTTTATTAGAGTATTTTCATCTATTTCAACACCTATATTGGATTTTATTATTTATTGAGGTTTATCTCTTATGTTTTTCATCAACCATAATTTATTAAATTTTTTTATAATCAGTTTGACTGTGAATGTCCTATCATAATACAATTCAATATACTACTCAGAATGGCGAGTGATTATGTTTATATATTGGGTAAAGTTATTTAAATTTCATAAGTATATGTTGTTAATGTTTAGCCCCATTTATATAAGCAATTAATTGGACTTAGTAAGTGATGGGTGGGGAACCGTAATTCCCCTCTATACATCGGTAGGTCTCATGAGAAAAACTATATTTGGTTTTGGCTGATGTCTTACCAATTTATTAGATTCTTAGCATGAATCCTCGACAATTATATATTCTTGAAATGAAGCCTTGATGTTATGTTTTAGATATCCATAATTATGAATTTCCCTCATTATGAAACTAGTAATTTATAGTCCATGTGATTATTCAACAAGTATAATATCTATGGATATGTTTTATTATGGAATTATTTAATCAATTTTTATTCCTACAATTTTATGACCAATATTATGTTTTAATGGCATGTGTACTTTTATTTATTCACCATGCCTTATACTTATTATTTTGTTGTATTAATTTCCCTTAGAATATGAGATCATCCCTTTCTTATTTTTATTTTTTCTTAGGATGGTAAGATGATTATTATGAATGAATTGTAAGGATAATATAATAGTTAAGGATGTTTCTAGTAGAATTTATATATGGTATTTCCTTTAAAAGTTGTAATGTAAAACTTATGTTTATATCTTTTTTTCCAAAACAACTATACAATTCAGTCATTCGGGATATGAATTACTTATAATCATACCAATGTAATACATTAAGGCATTGCTTTTGAGCTACTAGGTCGGGGTCTTTATAGTTGGTATCAGAGGAAGTTTAGTAGGAACCATGAAAACTAGATTTAGAAAATATAGATTAAGAAACACATCCCTAAGATAGACTTTGAGTATAATAATATATGAACATACTATAATTTTGTTAAGGTAGATATTATGTGTATATTCCAAGAAATACATCCGTATCTGGATACTAAAAGTGTACATGGTTCTAGAACATATGTACCTATGGATAAAAACTCTCACAAGGTGTCCTTGGCCTAACTAGGGGTAACCTAATACATGATATCAACCTTACTAAGTACCTGGTTTGACACTCCTATGGGGGATATTTTTATCATATATCACATTTACATTTCAAACCATTATGAAGGATTTAAGAGTAAATATTTCCTCATAGAAACCATGTTTATGATTATGATATTAGCTATACAAAAGATTTCAATTAATGTTAAGTGTTTTTCTAGTTCTAGATTATTTATTTTGATTCATAACCTAATTTAATAGATAACATTATTTATAAATGTAACCTACTGTAACTAATGGAAACCTTATCAACTCACATATCCCTTTTAGTAATTTCCCACCTATGCAAGATAATGATATTGGTACTAGAGATACAACTGGTGGTCAGAAAATTGTAACTATACTAGGAAAGATGACTCCAGATATAAACAATAACCATTACCATATGGAGAATCCCAAACCACAATGTGGAGGAGTTTTGTTAGACCTATTTATGTGACAACATCCACCATCATTCAATTGGACTACAAACCCATTTGTATAGGACTAGTGGATAAGTTCCTTAGAGAAGATATTTCTCTCTTTGGAAAGTAACGAAATGGAGAAGGTTTTCATGGAAGTTTATCATCTATTGGGATATACGGATCAATGGTGGTCATTAATTAAATACAGAAAAGAGGAAGAAGAAATTAAAAATATATAATGGAGGTATTTTAAGTAAATTTTCCTAGTAAAAAATTTTCCTCCTGAACAAAGAGTGGATATGGAAAGGCAATTCTTTAGAATGAGACAGGAAGAGGATGAAAATGTTGCTAAGTATGAATCCAAATTTACAAGGTTAGAAAGGCATGTCCCGAAATACATACTTAATCCAAGGTGCAAGATTAATCATTTTTTATGTTCTTAGTCCAATTATATGAATGGAATTAGTCTCCCAAACATTCTAATCACATGAGGAAATAGTATCGTGTGCTATCAAGATAGTTAATGAATTCTCCATATCTTATAGTTCTAAATGTAAAAAATAGAAAAATAGGATGGCAAATAAAAGTATAGATAGAGGGAAGAAGGTAAAGATGTTCTTTTCAACATGTGCTACTTTGGTGAGGAAAAACCTTGGTACTTTCTTAAAAGGAAAAGGATATTTCATCAAGTGTGATGAAAAAGGCCACCATGCTTAGGATTGAAAGGGTGAGAAAGAATTTTCTAATGTTAAATGCTTCAAATATAAGATTATGGACTACTATGAATATTAATTCACTAATCACCAAGTTAATATACCCCAAAAGAAGAAAAGGGATCTGTGCCAATCTTATGTTGTTACAATAGCCGAAGTGGAATAATAAAAGTATTTATTTTTAAGATTCCTGAATTATGTGATGATGCAGTACTTATTTTAAGGAATTGGAATCTTGCATGTTTTATAAAGGATTAAAGGTAATCAAGGTATTTATATGTTTGGTATGTGATTAGAAGATATGCATTATGTTTTTTTAGGGAAATTTGATGTTAAGTTACCTTTCTTCTAAATCTTTAGACTTTAAATTTTGGACGGACATAACTTGGATGTGTCTTAAAGGTAACTACTTTTAGAATGTATTGAGACTAAATTATGATTTTGAATAAACAGTTTCAACATTTTTTGTCTCTACAAACATTTAATGGCGGAAGGAATGACTTAGGGACAATTTGTTCAAAGTGATTCTGGTATAAAAAATCATTCTGAATATCCACCTTTTGGTTTAAGAATCAAGTGGGGATATATAAAAGCACAAACAAAGGAAGATATTATAAAACAAAGAAATTTTATTTTTGGAATTGCATTTATGGATACTAAAATAAACCCTAAACCATAGGAAAATTATTTTGGAACAAAAATGTCATATGATTACTTTTCCTTATAAAAAATAAATTGTATTTTAACCAATAATATATTTATTGTTTTATTATGTTTAAATTAATAATGACCATGTTTGTAACACCCTGATATTTTATGGGATATATTCTTTTTATTTTCTTTGATGTCTTATGTTGTACACTACACCAATATTAGCGTTTGTTATACACAACAATGTATTAACTTGCAGTATACGTAAGAATATTATTGTCTTGTATTGAAAACAATTTCAAGTTATTTTTATAGAATTAATTTCAATATACATGGATTATAGGTTTTTTCAATGTATAAATGACCTAATTTTGGATTATGTTATAAGAAACACCAAAGGAAGCTTTCACAACATGAATAAAATACAGTTTTACCGCATTGTAATGGCGCACCAATTTTAAATATAGTTGTTAACACTTTTATAAGTTAAATTTGAAAAACATAACTTATTATTTATAAGATATAAATCAAATTTACATTGGGTAATTTTTTGGTGCTTTTCTGATAAATTTCATTGTTAATGAATAGTGAAACATATAGCATTTTAAGTCGATACTGTCTTTTCAACTAATTTATTTAGATAGATATATTATATTTTTAATTGGTTTTAAAGTGTAATTGGATAATATTTTTACCATTTAATATAGTTTTGTTCATTTTATGTAATTTCACACTTAAATTAGACATAAACACGAGTTAAGATTTGGATAGATTTTACTTATTAAAAACACGCTTTTTAGTTTTAACAACGAGAATTATTGTTAAATTAATTACTAAAACTTCGGTGTATTGAATTTTAAAAAATGGATTCCATATTTTCAATAAGGAGGTTCAAATTTTATAAATAGGTATCTTTTATTTTTAGACATTACGAATAGTATCTTTCGAAAATATTTTATTTACCATGGTTAAAGGGTAAATCTAGAAAATAAGGGTAACAATTAATATTATAATAACCTTAACACATGTACTAACCCTATATTATGATAAATTACCGACCCTAGGAATCCTTGGGTTTATCTTGGGACCCCATAGAGCCACTTTTAATTTAAAATGACATTTAATTACTTTTATATTAATGTTTTGGAAAATATAACCTAAACGTATATCTTTTACTAAAACAATTTTTATATAGGGTTATATAAGTGATATATTAGACTATAAATATTCATTATAAATATAAAAAGAGTTTCTACATCATAATATTTTATTTTTAAATTTTTAACATTAAACAAATAAATTTAATTATGACACAAGGATGATGTGGTGATTTCTTCATTAATAAAGGATTCAAATAAATGAATTTGTAAATATTAAAACAAAATTCTAATTTGGTTATTTTGATATCACAAAAAAATTATGGATAATATTGACATATTTTATTTTATTTTGTTCCTTATTTTCTAAGTAATAAGTTTTTTCTGAATTTTTAAAAAGTCATGTATGAATAGTGTCGAAAATTAACACAATTCATAACTTAAAACATAAAATAGTTTGTTAAATAATATTAAATTCAAAAAAATTATAAGATTCAAATAAATTGTTATTATATGTCCAAATATGTCATAAATAACTTTTTTATGGGTCGTTTGACATGATATAATAATTACATTATCCCAGAATGCGTAAATAACATGATTTCATGGTAAGACTAAAAGGGTAAAATAAGGGTGAAACCAAAAATACAGGGATAAAAAATTTTAAATAACCTGTCAAAAAATTATTGGAAGATGGTTATAAGAAAAAACATCATATTATATTAGAATTATATAATTTTTTGATCATTTTAAATCAAAATTAAATTTATAATAAATTAATATTTTAATCCTTTCTTAAAGTGCCCCTCTCCTCTCTTATAAAAGAGAACCTCCTACCTATCCTCTTCACTCAATTTTTAGCCTTAAATATCAGAAAAATCCAGAAAATTTCACTTATAAAATCCCCTAGTTACATTCTATATGTTCTGGTTTTCTCAAAAGACCAACCCTAGTGCCCTAAGAGTAAATCTAAAGGAGGAACGTCGAGGAAGAGATAATGTCTTCTACCGATTCATTCAAATTTATTTCTTCTTCTACTTACTCTTATTTTTTTCTTTCAATATAAATTAATAATATCCTTATCACTAATATACTAATATGTTATAATAAATATAAAATAACCATATTTCACCATCTATCCACCCTACAAAAAACGAAATCACTGTGCGTACGTATGTAAGGATTACCGTCTCCACGTCGGGGTGTAATATGTTTTTCACCACCACCTTACATCGATGGGTATAATGGTGTAAATATTAACTATATATTTTTATTATAACATGATACTAATTATGAGATATTATACACCATCCACTTCAATACCGTTCAACAACTATGGGAACGATATCGTCGGTCGTGCGTACGTACGGCCAACCCTCTCCACGACATGATGAGATTCATTCTCCATGTTAACCATTCAAGAATGATTATAAAGTATATATAAAAAATAATCATGAAACATATTACATAACAACACTATTGGATTTATTTATATATATATGTCATTTTATAACTGTAAAGACCCGTAAATTTCATGGAAACTTTTTTATTAATTTTTTTGGGATTTTACGAGTGCGTAGTTTCTGGCGGAACCTGATTCCGAGGCCCGGTGTGCCTAGAATCATTTTCTGAAGTTTAGCTCGGGTACATTCAGTGAAAGAACGAGCGGGTTTTCCTAACTTTTGAACCGGTGCTCGAAATCGAAATCTGAGGACACCGATGAAACCGCAACACCGGTAATTGCATAGGAAGACTTTTTCTGGAGGAGCGTTTGCTCGGGTGGAGTTGATAAAAATGTGAATAATAAAAGTATAATTGTTTTAAAATTTATTTTTATTACACCACAAGTGGTTTAAGTGTTTAGGAAAAGGATGTTGTGAGGAAGTTGGGGTGGGGCCCACACGAGCCCCCACCTCCTTCAATTTTCCTAACACCCCTTCAAATCCATTAAACCCCCCCTAGAAATTAATTTTGTAACTCGTCCACTCTACCACATTAATTGAATACCAATTAAACGCCCAATTAATTTGATGACAAAAGTTAATTAATTTGGTGAATTCAATTGGAATTTTGAAAAATTTTGGCATGAGTAATAATATAAGGCAAAGCCTTATTTTATTATTGTTTAATCATTCTGTGGAGATTTTTCGGAGAGAAGGGCTCTAGTCTTGAAGAACGTCGTCTTCCACATTGAAGAACGCGACGAATGTCAAGACCTCGACGAAGAGCGTTGTCACCGTAAGAAGTGATCATCGTGCCTTTTTTCTCCTCTCCACAGCCGGTGTGAGATGCCACTCCACCTCGGACATTCACCGTCAAGCACATACTGAGATTTACCTCGCGACGTTGTTTCCCACGACAATATTCTTTTAACAACTACTTCAAGGTAGGGTTGGGTTTTTACGATCTGGTTATTATTTGCGTTCTAATTAAATGTTTCTCCACCTATTATCAAATTAACGAGAGGATGTAGGACCGCACGAACACGTCTGATCCTCCTCCCCCTTTGTTGATGTTCACCGTTGCGGTTTGGGACGAAGGCGGCGTGGGGAGACGGCTTCGCGCGGGAACAAGGAATATCACTGCGGCGAAGGAGCGCAGCGCCATAGCGCCGCGCCGTTGAGGCTGAAAGAGGCTGCGGCCGGAGCAGGGCCGCGGAGGAGGGGCGCAGGGCCTTTCCGCCGCACAGGTTGGACAAAGGCTACGGCCTCTGGCCGGTGTAGAGCAGGGGAGGGCGGCCGGAACCGCCGATCGCTGGTGCTACAGGAGGCGGGACCAACCAGTCCCGCGCGGCAGAACTGGCCGTCCGTTACGGCCAGCCAGATCCGAAAAACCCGGGGGTCTGAACCCCCGGTCAGAGCAGCAGGGCGGACCCCCTTCGGGTCCGCCGTTCAGTTCGAAGGGGGCGGTGGCTCCCCCCCTTCCGCATCCGCTTAGCACGCGGGCGCCCGGGCCGGGCCGGACCGCCCGCGCCGGACAGGACCACCCTCGCCGGGCCGGGTCGCGCGCTGGTCCAGGACGTGCCCACTGGTCTAGGCCACGCCCATGTGGTCTGGACCTGGACCCGGGTCGGATTGACCCAGGGGGTCTTGGGCCGGGTCGGGATGGGCCCAAAACCCCCTAAAATCGGACATCTTCGTTCAGAGGCCCATAACTTGGGTTGTGGACCTCTGATTGACGCACCGTCAGTTGAGATGCAATCCTTAGATCGAGAATATCATTTAGGTATATTAAATCAATGGTTTAGAAAACTTTGGGTACAGCTGGGTTGGTTCAAACACGAAACCAACCGGGCCCTTGGAGCGGAAATGCTTATAACTTGAGCTCTAGACGTCCGATAGACGTGTCATCAACTTTGTTGGATTCCTATTAGTGAGACGGTTCTTTTGGATTTCTCTGATTGAGGCTTGGACGTGGTTGGAGTATAGTCGAGTTGGTTTTGACTTAAAAACCAACTGGGCCCCTCAGACAAAAAAGCTAATAACTCTCAGAACGGGTGTCCGATTGATGTGTCATCTCTCGCGTTGAGTACCTTTTGTCGATAAGGAACTTTGGGATAAATCAAATCTGGACTACGTGTCGGTTCTTGTATCGAACCCCCTTGGCTCGTGGAGCAAACCCTCCCGGAATTGAGCTTGCTGTGTGTGGGAACCCTATAGCTGGCTGCGACTGCGACGATGATGATGACTATACTGGGATCCTCTGTGGGTTCGGCAGCGACGACGACCGTACTGAAATCCTCCATGGGTTCGATGGCGATGATTACTGTTCTTGTATCCTATGTGGTTTTGGCAGTACGTGACTACTATTCTTGTATCCTACGTGGGTCCGATATTATTTGACTCTGTACTTGTATCCTATGTGGGTCCGGCAGAGTGGCTGGTCTTGTATCCTTTGTGGGTCTGACAGCTTAGCTGGTCTTGTATCCTATGTGGGTCCGACAGCTTAGATGAATCAGTGGCTACATCTAATCATCTCTATCACCTTACGAAAAGTATACCTATGTGAGCTGAGTCTTAACTTTCCATCACTATCTTCCATATGATTGACTTTCTTTCCTATGTGGATAGGGTTGTGTTATCTTGTGTGGGTTGGATTGTGCTATCCTGTGTGGACTATGAAGACCCGTAAAATTCAAGGGAAATTTTTTCTTAATTTTCTTTGCGATTTTACAAGAATGTAGTTTCTGACAGCACCTGATTCTGAGACCCGGTGTGCCCGTAATTTTAATCCAATGTTTAGCTCAGGCACATTTAGTGAACGAACGAGTGGGTTTTTCAAACTTTTGAACCGGTGCTCGGAATCGAATTCTGAGGGCACCGATGGTTTCACAGCGCCGGTAATTTCTTAGGAACACTTCTTCCGGAGTTGTGTTTACACGAGAGAAGTTGATAAAAATTGTGGAAGTTAAAATAAAAATTTAACTACAATTTTTATTTCTATGTGGTTAAAGCTTTGGGTGGAAGTTGGGGGAAACCACCCAACTTCCCTTGGGTGGTTATGAGAGTGGTGGGGACCACACGAACCCCACCCCTCCATATTCCCTAACTCCTTCAACTCACCATTAATTTCGATAACTTAAGTTTATTAAATAGGGGAGTTTAATTTGAATGTTTAAAATTCAAATGCTTAAGTTATGTTAATAAAATAAGTAAGGGACTTATTTTATTTTTTTTGGGGTCTTGTTGCTTTGATAGTTTTTGGGATAAAAGCTAAGGAGCTTGAAGAACATCTTCCTCTTCGACGAAAAATGCAAAGAATGCGAAGAACGCCAGATTCCACGGAGATTGACGACGCGACGCCATCCCCGCAACGCGACTCTCTCCTTCCGCGACGTCTTCTTCCGCGACGGTTATTTCCGTGATGAACCCTCGCTCAACGATTCGACGAGGTAGGGGAATTATTATTTTGTTTGTTACTGATTACTTCATCGTTGGCTTATCGTTTATTTGGGGCCGCCTGTTATCGCATTAATGGGATGAGGTCAGACCACAGGAACACGGCCGACTCTCCTCCCATTATTGTTAGTTGATATTGATGCGGCACGAGCAAGGAAACGCGGTGCCAAAGCACAGCTCAGGAATTATTAAGGGATGGTGGAGAAGCGCAGCGTCGTCGCGTCGCGCTGTTGAAGACGAACCAAAGACGCGGCGTCGTCGTGCCGCGCTGGAGAACCACAAAAGCACCACGGCCGGAGCAGGGCCACGGCGGAGGGGCGCGGTGCGATAGCGCCGCGCCGGACGAACCAAGGCCGCGGCCAGTTCTGGGCCACGGTGGAGTAGGGGAACCGGCGGCCGGTTCTGGGCCGCCGTCGTCGGAGCAGGGGGGCCGGCCTTGCCGGTCCCGTGGCGGCAACAGTCGGCCGGCCGGAGCGGGCCAGCCGGACAGGGGATGAGCCGGGGGTTACAACCCCTGGATGGCCATCTTGAGCAACCACAGTAAGGGGAGTCGTGGTTACAAAACGGGGGGCAGCCCCCCCCCCCCCCCCCTCATCCACTCGGCCAAACGGCCGAGCCAACTGCTGGCGCCGGGCCAGCTGCCCTGGCCGGTCCGCCAGACCGGGCTGAGCCAGCTGGTCCGGGCCGTGCCCAAGCGGGCCGGACCCGGACCTGGGTCGGGTCGACCCGGTTCAGGCTGACCCAGGGGTATTGGGCCGGGTCGGACCGGGCCCGAACCCCCTAATACCGGACTTTTTCGGTCTGTTACCCATAACCTGGGCTACGGACCTCCGATCGACGCACCGTCAATTGCATAGAGATCCTTGGATTGAGACAGTCGTTTCGGTATATTATAATCAGGGTTTTGGAGAACTTTGGGTTCGTCCGAGTTGGTTCGTACACAAAACAAACCGGGCCCTCGGAGCAGAAACACTTATAACTTGAGCTCCGGACGTCCGATTGACGTGTCTTCGACTTTGTTGGATTCCTCTAAGTGAGACGGACCTTTTGATTTACTCCACTCGAGGTTTGGACGCAGTTGGAGTATGGTCGGGATGGTTTTGACTTAAAAACCAACCGGGCCCCTGGGACGAAAAAGCCAATAACTCTCAGATCGGGCGTCTGAATGACGCGCCGTCTGTAACGTTGAGTTCCTGTTGATGATACGGAACTTTTGGATACATTAACTCCAGACTATGTTTCATTTGATGTATCAGCCCTTCGGCTTGTGGAGTGGACCCTCCGAAATGAGCTTGCTGTGTGCGGGAACCCTAGAGTTGGTTGCGACTGCGACGACGATGACGACTATCCAGAAATCCTCCGTGGATTCGACGGCAACGACTACAACACTCAGCGATCCTATGTGGATCAGTGCCACCGATCCTATGTGGGTCAGATCCTGTGTGGGTCAGCGCTCAGCGGTCCTGTGTGGTCCAGCACCTACATATCATATGTGGGTCCGTTCCTATGTGGGTCATCGCGGGGGTTAGTTACCTATCGATCCTTTGTGGGTCATTGCGGGGGTTAGTTACCTATCGATCTAGTGTGGGTCAGATCCTTTGTGGGTCATTGCGGGGGTTAGTACCTATTGATCCTTTGTGGGTCCGATAACTTAGATTAATCAGTGGCAATATCTGATCATCTCTATCATCATATGAAAAAGTATACATGTTTGAGCTGAATCTTAACTTTTTTTTCCTATGTGGATTGTGTCCTGCTATCCTGTGTGGATGTGATCAAACTTGGGCTCGGATGTTGGAGCGAACTGGAATTGATGACTTAGGTATATGTATGGCCATATACCTAAGCAGTCTCGGATGTTACTTCGTGATTGTATCTTTCCATTGTGGATTATCCTTTGTGGATTCTGGGAGACCTTCGGGGGTCTCGGGGTCCCTACTGAGTAGCTTATACTCACCCCTGCACGGGCTATGCCCGCACTACATTGTATTGGTTGCAGATGACGGACAATGCTGATCGCGATTGAGGCTTGCGGAGCAGGTCGGTACCCGGAGATGGACCACTGGGCGGGACATACTCGGAGCGTACGGGTAGACCCGAGGAGTTGTGGAGGCTATCTGTACTCACCCTTCATGTGGGACTTCCAGTGGACGGCTTGAGGCTGCGGCTTTACTTCAGTTGTTGTTTTCCCTTTCCAGTTGTACTTTACTTTCAGTTTGGGTTTGTATTCTGGCCCACTTACTTTTCCACACTTACTTTTGTATCAGCTTTTACTTAGTGTATTCTTCTTCTGCTTGCTTGCTCTGTGGTGTTTGTTTTCATTACAAAGGCAATGCCTTCCCTTTTTACCAAGAATTACGCCTTGGTGCAAGTCTCCAACCCCTGGCCTATGGAAGGCGGGCTTGGGGTAGTCACGGCACGGGCCCCGAGGACGGGTTGTGACAAATTGGTATCAATGGAGTTCGGTTCTACCACAGAACTTTGGACTCTGATCATTCTTCTATGTGAAGTAATAGTGTTAAGCGTATTGGGTGTGGTTATCAGTCCAGTGAGTCCTGTGTTGGAGCGGCGGCTGACGTATCCGTACACTAGGACCCTGACTTCTGGTTTCCGACTTAATGCACGAAAACATTGATTGCATGTTTGTTTCAAGTTTTCTTTTTGATTACTTTGGGTCAGCTCACCAGGTATACTATTCTGACGATGGCGCAGCTGTCTCTTTTCAGGATGGCCCCACGACGGCAGCTAGCTAGGGTTCCGAGCATTGTGCGTGACGACATCCCACCGAGCGACGAGGCCTCGGTATAGGGCCCTTTGACAACAGAGGCACCGACGATACCACTACCCGCCGAGCCACCGATGCTACCAGCCCTAGCCGCTGACGATGCACGTTACCTTAGTGCATTGCACGAGCTTTAGCATCATCGACCGCCCAGGTTCCGTGGGGAGACAGACCCTCAGGAAGCCGAGGATTGGCTGGAGGCAGTTGTATGAGTTTTCAGGTTAGTGAGGACACCAGCAGACCTCATGGTGATCCTCGCAGCGAGTCTCCTACACGCGGTAGCAGGCAGATGGTGGAGCATGATGCTCCAGGTGCACGACGAGGCATCTCTCCTCTGGACGGACTTTGAGAGCCTCTTCCGCTCGGAGTTCATTCCAGCCACCCTCCATGCGGTGCACATCCAGGAGCTTCTATATTTGTGGCAGGGCAACTTGACGGTCGCCCAGTACTCGGTGAGATTTACCGATCTCTCGCGCTACTCGACAGACATGGTACGGGACCCATTCTTCCGGGCCCGGATCATTGAGCAGGGATTGAGGCATGAGATCAGGGCATCACTGATCTCCCTCAGCATTCTGACACAGGAAGGGGTACTGGAGCGAGCCCTTCTGATCGAGAGCTTCCTTGCTGAGCCTTCATCAGCAGCGAGACCTACCGTCGGGCGGCACTTAGCAGAGTCTTCTGCAGCAGGCAGTCAACAGATGAGTCATGGGTCTAGGCAGACCATACCCTCAGGCATACGACCTCAGGACACTGGCTCAGCAGTGCGGGGCACACAGCCCGGAGCCTTTCTTTCGAGAGGTAGACAGTTCTATGCCTGCGGCGGGTAGGGCCACATGGCTCATGACTGCCTGACCCGCTGTGCAGAGGAGCCGCAGACGGTTGAGGGGCCACCCAGGCAGAGGTATAGGGTCGATCGTGGTGGTCCGTAGGGAGAAGGCAGACGAGGCAGAGGAGCTGGCCGAGCAGCAGGTGGTGGGCGATGCTTTGAGGCTCTACCACCACCACCACCTGGAGGTCCACCCCGACCACAGGGAGCTGGCGGACAGAGATAGAAATAGCTCCAGGCAGTGGAGGCCTATGACCACGGCGCACCCGAGATGATTCGAGGTACTATCTGTGTTTATTCCACCCTTGCTGAAGTTCTTTTAGACACAGGAGCGAGTCATTCTTTCATAGCTGCTGCCCTTGTTCGGAGCTCGGAGATTCCGACGGAGCCGTTGTCTTGATTGTTATTGCTAGAGACTCCTACGGGAGTATACTTGATGATTACGCACTAGTTCCGGCAGTGTGAGCTTATTCTAGGAGGCGAAAGCTTCGGCTGGGATCTTTTTGTAGTAGCGTCGAGGCCTTACGATATCATCTTGGGCATGGATTGGTTATCTACAGTCCATGCTCAGATTGACTGTATTAGGTGCAAGGTGTGATGTGTATGCACCGACGGGAGAAGTTTCACCTTCACCGGTGAGAACAGAGCCTTCGCAGCACAAGATGGACTCCCGTAGAGGAGAGGACAGCCCATCACTCATCAGTTGGCTAGCCTCATACTAGGAGTAGTTGACATGCGGAGTCCTGTTTTTTCTGCAGTGGTGGATCAGTATGCGGACGTTTTCCCCGACGACGTTCCAGGACTACCTCCTCGAAAAGAGGTAGACTTTTATATTGATCTGTACCCCGGGACAGCCCCGATATCCACTCCAGCGTATCGGATAGCCCCCGCAGAGCTTCAAGAGCTACGGGTACAGTTGGGGGACTTGCAGGGAAAGGGATTCATCCGACCCAGTGTTTCACCCTAGGCTTCCTCGATTTTGTTCGCCAAGAAGGTGGACGGGAGCTTGCGACTTTGTTTCGACTATCGTCGCATGAACCAGGTGACAGTGAGGAACAAGTATCCACTACCGAGGATTTATGACCTCTTCGATCAGCTCAAGGGAGCATGATGGTTCTCAAAGATAGACCTCAAGTCAGGCTATCATCAGCTCAGAGTTCGGGACGAGGACGTGCAGAAGACGGCCTTTAGATGTCGGTATGGCCACTATGAGTTCTTGTTTATGCCATTCGGCATAACCAATGCTCCAACAGTGTTCATGGCCCTCATGAACATGATCTTTCAGCCATACCTCAATCGATTTGTCATGGTCTTCATCGACAAAGTTTTGATTTACTCGACGATTGAGGAGGAGCATGCCTACCACTTACGGGTTGTACTAGACACACTCCGAGAGAACCGGCTTTATGGAAAGCTCTCAAAGTTTAAGTTATGGATACGTGAGGTCCACTTGTTGGGACACGTCATCTCTGAGGTGGGATTTTCAGTTGATCCTGCGAAGATCGAGGCAGTGCTAGCTTGGGTGCCACCCAAGAGTGTGACGGAGGTGTGGAGTTTCTTGGGACTAGCTGGGTACTACCAGAGATTTGTGATAGACTTCTCCAGAGTTGCGGCACCACTCTCAGCTTTGACAAAGAAGGGGAAAACCTTTGTGTGGTCAGACAGTTGTCAACAGAGCATCCAGGAGCTAAGATAGAGATTGACCAGTACGGCTATCTTGAGGCTACCGGAGGAGGGAGTTGGACACATAGTTTACTGTGATGCATCAGGGACCGGACTCCGATGTGTCCTGATGCAGGAGCGGGCCATGATCGCCTTTGGATCATGTCAGTTGAGGCAGCATGAGAAGAACTATGCTACCCATGACCTGGATTTAGCAGCAGTGGTCTTCACTCTGAAGATGTGGTGACACTATCTGATGGGCGAGAACTTTATAGTCTATTCTGACCACCAAAGTCTCAGGTACATCTTCGCACGGAAGGACCTGAACCTGAGACAGCGGCAATGGATCGAGTTCCTCCAGGACTATGACTTTGAGATAGTCTATACTCTTGGGAAGGGGAACGTAGTAGCCGATGCTCTCAGCAGGAGGATGGGAATTCAGCTACATGGGGAGGCGACAGAGCATCTAGGCGCTTTGCAGATATCCTTCGTGGATAGAGATGGTTCAGCCTTTCTTCAGTCACTCACAGTCACTCCTCGACTACTGCAGCAGGTCAGAGAGGCACAGCGTGGGGACGCCGACTGTGAGACGCGGCGTCCACAGATATCCTCAGGACAGGCTCCTGATGGATTCTCCATGGGAGGAGAGAACGACGCCCTTTTCAGAGGACGTACCTTGGTACCAGTTTCTTTACGGGAGGAGGTTCTGAGAGAGTTTCTCACTTCTACTTTGGTGGTACATCCTGGAGTGGCGAAGATGTACCAGGATCTCAGACGATAGCACTGGTGGTCGGGCATGAAGAAGGTTGTGGCAGAGTTCGTTACTCGATGCCTCACCTGCCAGCAGGTGAAGCCAGAGCACCAGGTACCAGCAGGCTTGGTACAGCCCTAGGAGGTCCCGGAGTGGAAGTGGGATGGGATATCTATGGACTTCGTGACTGGACTTCCACGTACTTCCAGAGGTTACGACTCCATTTGGGTGATTGTCGACCGACTCACCATGTCGGCTCACTTCTTACCCATCAGAGAGTAGGGATCAGTGGAGAGCTTGGTACTTCTCTACGTTCAGGAGATTGTACGACTTCATGGTGTGCCATAATCTATCATCTCCGATCGAGATTCTCGCTTTACTTCCCGGATTTGGAAGGGGTTTCAGGAGGCATTCGGGACGCATCTATGTCTGAGTACCGCCTTTCACCCTCAGACAGATGGTCAGACAGAGAGGAACATTCAGACTCTCGAGGACATGCTCCACGCATGTGTCCTCAACTTTGGTCACAGTTGGGAGAACCACCTACCCTTGGTGGAGTTTGCGTACAACAACAGCTACCCCTCCACCATCAGGATGGAACAATATGAGGCGTTGTACGGATGACCTTATAGGTTACCTCTGTGCTAGACAGACCCTGGGGAGTCAGCACTTGTGGGACCAGAGATGGTCCAGGCCAAGACAGAGAAGGTGCAGGTCATCCAGGAGTGGATGAGGACAGCTCAGAGCTGACAGAAGTCTTAAGCTGACAGGAGGCGGAGGCCACTGGAGTTCGAGGATGGTGACCACGTCTTCTTGCGAGTCTCACCTCGACGTGGTATACGGAGATTTGGTAGAGGCGGAAAGTTGTATCCATGCTTCATCGGAACATTCCAGGTCCTCAGCAGGATTGGCAAGGTGGCTTATCGCCAGGCTCTACCACCTCAGTTGCATCGAGTGCATGAAGTCTTCCACGTATCTCAACTGAGGAGATACGTGCATTACCCGACGCATATCATTGACCATGGGGAGCTGGACAATGATTATGGGGAGAATTTTGCGGAGGTCCCAGTGGATATCGAGGATCAACAGGATCCGGTCCTATGTGGATGGTCGATTCCTCTAGTGCGCATCAGATGACAGCATGGGAACCTCCCGGAGAGCACTTGGGAGCGGGAGGCTCAGATGCTTCCCCAGTACCCACATTTGTTCCCCTAGTTTTTGATGTATCTTTACGGGGACGTAAAGCCCTGAGGTACGAGTAATTTAATGACCCGTAAAATTCAAGGGAAATTTTTTCTTAATTTTCTTTGGGATTTTACAAGAACGCAGTTTCTGAAGGAACCTGATTTCGAGGCCCGGTGTGCCCATAATTTTAATACTAAGTTTAGCTCAGGTACGTTCAGTGAATCAATGAGCGGGTGTTTCTAAATTTTGAACCGGTGCTCGGAATCGAATTCCGAGGGCACCGATGGTTTCGCAGCGCTAGTAATTTCTTAGGAACACTTCTTCCGGAGTTGTGTTTACACAAGAGAAGTTGATAAAAATTGTGTAAGTTAAAATAAAAATTTAACTACAATTTTTATTTCTAAGTGATTAATGATTTGGGTGGAATTTGGGGGGAAACCACCCAGCTTCCCTTGGGAGGTTATGAGAGTGGTGGGGGCCACGTGAACCCCACCCCTTCATATTCCCTAACTCCTTCAACTCACCATTAATTTTGATAACTTATGTTTATTAAATAGGTGACTTTAATTTGAATGTTTAAAATTCAAATGCTTAAGTTATGTTTATAAAATAAGTAAGGGACTTATTTTATTTTTTTTGGGGTCTTGTTGCTTTGAGAGTTTTTGGGAGAAAAGCTAAGGAGATTGAAGAAATTCCTCCTCTTCGACGAAGAACGCGAAGAACGCTGAATTCCTCGGAGATCGACGATGCGACACCGTCCCCGCGACGCGACTCTCTCCTTCTGCGACGTCTTCTTCTGTGACGGTTATTTCCGCGACGAACCCTCGCTCAACGATTCGATGAGGTAGGGGAATTATTATTTCATTTTTTCCTAATTACTTCATCATTGTCTTATCATTTATTTGGGGCCGCCTCTTATCGCATTAATGGGAGGAGGTCGGACCGCACGAACATGGCTGACTCTCCCCCCCCCCCTTTAAGGTTGTTGATATTGATGCGGCACGAGCAAGGCAACGCGGTGCCAAAGCACCGTGCATGAATTATTAAGGGAAGGTGGAGAAGCGCAGCGCCGTCGTGCCGCGCCGTTGAAGACGAACCAAAGACACGGCGCCGTCGTGCCGCGCCAGAGAACAACAAAAGCATCGCGGCCGGAGTGGGGTCGCGGCGGAGGGACGCGGCACTGTTGCGCCGCGCCGAACGAACCAAGGCCACGGCCGGTTCCGGGCTGCGGCGGAGTAGGGGAACCGGCGGCCAGTTCCAGGCCACCGGCGTCGGAGCAGGGGGACCAGACTTGTCGGTCACATGGCGGCAACAACTGGCCAGCCGGAGCCAGCTGGCCAGATAGGGGATGATCCGGGGGTTACAACCCCCAGCTGGCCATCTTGAGTGGTCCCATTAAGGGGGGTCGCAGTTACAAAATGGGGGGAAGGTGCCCCCCCCCCCTCATCTGCTAGGACAAACGGCCAAGCCACCTGCTGGCGCTAGCGCGCCAGCGCGCTGCGCCGGGCTGCACCCAAGCGGGCCACACCTGGACCCGGGTCGGGTCGAACCGGTTTGGGCCGACCCAGGGGGTATCGGACCGGGTCGGACAGGGCCCGAACCCCCTAATACCGTACTTTTTCGGTCTGTTACCCATAACGTGTGCTACGGACCTCCGATCGACGCACCGTCAGTTGCGTAGTGATCCTTGGATCGAGACAATTGTTTTGGTATATTATACTCAGGATTTCGGAGAACTTTGGGTTTGGCCGGGTTGGTTCGTACATGAAACCAACCAGGCCCTCGGAGCGGAAACGCTTATAACATGAGCTTCGGACGTCCGATTGACGTGTCATCGACTTTTTCGGATTCTTATAAATGAGTCAGACCTTTTGGCTTACTCCGATAGAGGTTTGGACGTAGTTGAAGTACGGTCGGGTTGGTTTTGACTTAAAAAACAATCGGGCCCTGGGGACGAAAAAGCCAATAACTCTCACACCGGGCGTCTGAATGGCGCGCCGTCTGTGATGTTGAGTTCATGTTGACGATACGGAACTTTTGTATACATCAACTCTGGACTATGTGTCAGTTGATGTATCAGCCATTCAGCTTGTGGATCGGACCCTCCGAAATGAGCTTGCTGTGCGCGGGAACCCTAGAGCTGGCTGCGACTGCGACGACGATGACGACTGTGCAGAAATCCTCCGTGGATTCGACGGAGACGACTACGGAACTCAACGATCCTACGTGGATCTGTGCCACCGATCCTGTGTGGGTCAGATCCTGTGTGGGTTAGCACTCAGCGGTCCTATGTGGGCCTGCGCCTACAGATCCTGTGTGGGTCTGATCTTGTGTGGATCATTGCGGGGGTTAGTTACCTATCGATCCTTTGTGGGTCATTGTGGGGGATAGTTATCTATCGATCTTGTGTGGGTAAGATCCTTTGTGGGTCATTGCGGGGGTTAGTACCTATCGATCCTTTGTGGGTCCGATGGCTTAGATAAATCAGTGGCAATATCTGATCATCTCTATCGTCATTTGAAGAAGTATACCTATGTGAGATGAATCTTGACTTTCTTTCATATGTGGATTGTGTCGTGATATCCTGTGTGGATGTGATCGAACTTGGGCTCGGATGTTGGAGCGAACTGGAATTGATGACTTAGGTATATATATATGGGCATATACCTAAGCAGTGTCGGATGTTACTTCATGATTGTATCTTTACTTTGTGGATTATACTTTGTGGATTCTGGGAGACCTTTGGGGGTCTCGGGGTCCCCACTGAGTAGCTTATACTCACTCCTTCACAGGCTATGCCCGCACTACGTTGTGTTGGTTGCAGACGACGGACATCGCTGATCACGGTTGAGGCTTGCGGAGCAGGTCGGTACCCGGAGGTGGAACACTGGGCGGGACATACTCGGAGCGGACAGTTGGACCCGAGGAGTTGTGGGGGCTATCTGTACTCACCCTTCAGGTGGGACTTCCAGTGGACGGCTCAAGGCTATGGCGTTAATTCAGTTGATGTTTTCCTTTTCCAGTTGTACTTTACTTTTAGTTTGGGTTTGTATTCTGGCCCACTTACTTTTACGCACTTACATTTGTATTAGATTTTACTTAGTGTATTCTTCTTCTGCTTGCTTGCGTTGTGGTGCTTGTTTACTTTACAAAGGAAATGCCTTCCCTTTTTACCAGGAATTACGGCTTGGTGCTAGTCTCCATCCCCTGGCTTATGGAAGGCGGGCTTGGGGTAGTCACGGTATGGGCCCCAAGTACTGGTTGTGACATGGACTAGATCAAAATTGGGCTCGGATGTTGGAGCTGAACTGGGATTGATGACTTAGCTATATGTATGGGCATATACCTATGTAGAGTTGGTTGTTACTTCGTGATTGTATCTTTCCTTTGTGGATTATCCTTTGTGGATTCTGGGAGACCTTCGGGGGTCTTGGGGTCCCTACTGAGTAGCATATACTCACCCCTGCACGGGCTATGCCCGCACTACATTGTGTTGGATGTAGACGATGGATAGCGCTGATCAAGGTAGGAGCTCGTGGAGCTGGATGGTACCTAGAGGTGGATAACTGGATGAGACGTACATGGAGCGGGCGTCTGGAGCCGAGGAGTGGAAGAGAATATATGTACCCACCCTTCAGGGGGGATTTCTAGAGGATGGCTCGGACTCACTGCTTACCTTTCAGTTGTTGTACATTCATTTTAGTTTTACATTACTTTCAGTTGGGTTTGTATTCTGTCCCATTTACTTTCCATCACTTACCTTGTACTCAGTTTACTTGGTGTTTACTTCTGCTTTCATTACTCTATACTGTTTTTTATCTTACTTAAAGGAAATTCCTTCCCTTATTTCGGTATTTACACCTTTAGCACTAGTCGCCAGCCCCTGGCCTATGGGAGGCAGGCTTGGGGTAGTCACGACACGGGTCCCAAGGATGGGTTGTGACAAATTGGTATCAGAGGAGTTCGGTTATACCGCAAAAATCAGGACTTTGGTCTTCTTTCTATGTGAAGAAATAGTGTTAAGGGTATTGAGTGTGGTTATCAGTCCAGGAAGTATATTGTTGGTGCGGCGGCCGACGTATCCATACACCAGGATCCTGACTTCTGATTTCTGACTTAGTACACGAAAACATTAATTGAATGTGTGTTTCAAAGGTTTTCTTTGTGATTACATTGTGTCAGCTCACCAGGTATACTATATTGACCGTGGCGCACCTGTTTCTTTTCAGGATGGCCCTATGACGACAGCCAGTTAGGGTTCAAAGCTTGGTATGAGACGACAGCCCACCGAGTGACGAGGCCTCGGTTTAGGGCCCTTTTACAGCAGAGGCACCGACGATACCTTTACCCGTCGAGCCACCGATGCCACCAGCCCTAGACACTCTGATTGCACGTTTCCTTAGTGCACTACATGAGTTTCAGCATTAGATACTTCCCAGGTTCCACGGGGAGACGGACCCTCATGTAGTCGAGGATTGGTTGGAGGCTGTTGTATGAGTTTTCAGTATAGTGGGGACACCAGCTAACATCATGGTGATCCTTGCAGCGAGCCTCCTGCATGTGGCAGCAGGCAGATGGTGGAGCCTGATGCTCCAGGTGCACGATGAGGCATCTCTCCTTTGGTCGGACTTTGAGATCCTCGTTCGCTCGGAGTTCATCCTAGACACCCACCATGCGGTGCGCATTCAGGAGCTACTATAGCTGCGGCAGGGCAGCATGACGGTAGCCCAGTACTCGGTGAGATTTACCGATATCTCGCGCGATTTGGAAGACATGGTACTGGACCCATTCTTCTAGGCCCGGACCTTCGAGCAGGGACTGAGGCATGAGATCAGGTCACCTATGATCTCCCTCAGCATTCCGACGCAGGCAGGAGTACTCGAGCAAGCCCTTATCGTAGAGAGCTTTCTTGCTGAGCCAACACCAGCAGGGAGACCTACCACAGGGCAGCACGTAGCTGAGTCATCTGCAGCTGGAAATCGATGGACGTCACAGGGGTCTACGCGGACCAGACCAGCAGGCAGACGACCTCAGGATACTGGCTCAGAGGTGTGGGTCACACGATGCAGAACCAGCCTTCCGAGGAGCAGACAGTGCTACGCATGCAGCGGGCATGGCCCAATGGCTCATGACTGCCCGACCCACCATGCAGAGGAGCATCAGACGGTTGAGGGACCACCCAGGCAGAGGCAGAGGGTCGACCGTGGTGGTCCGTAGGGAGAAGGAGGATGAGACAGAGGAGCTGCTCGAGCAGCAGGTGGTGGGTGAAACATTGAGGCTTTACCACCACCACCACCAGGAGGTCAACCCCGACCACCGGGAGCTGGCGGGCAGAGGCAGGCTTAGCTTCAGGCAGTGGAGGCCTACGACCACGATGCACCAGAGATGATTCGAGGTACTATCTGTGTCTACTCCACCCCTGCTGCAGTTCTTATAGACACAGGAGTGAGTCATTCTTTCATTGCAGCTGCCCTTGTTCGGAGCTCGGAGATTCCAACGGAACCGTTGGCTCGATCCTTACGGCTAGAGACTCCCACAAGAGCAGAATCGACAATTACACACTAGTTCCGGTAGTTTGAGCTTACTCTAGGAGGCAAGAGCTTCGGCTGGGATCTTCTTATAGTGGCGTCGAGGCCTTACGACGTCATCTTAGGCCTCGATTGGTTATCTATAGTCAATTATCAGATCGACTGTATTAAGCTCAAGGTGTGGTGTGTCTGCACCGATTGTAGCAGGTTCACCTTCACCGGCGAGAAGGGAGCCTTTGCAGTGCATGATGGACTCACACAGAGGAGAGTACAGCCAATCACTCATCAGTTGGCTAGCCTCTAGGAGTAGTTGACGTGTGGAGTCCGAGTTTCCATTTAGTGGTGGACCAGTATGCGGACGTTTTACCTGACGACGTTCCAGGACTACCTCCTCACAGAGAGGTAGACTTCTATATTGACCTGTACCCCGGGACAGCCCCGATATCCACTCCAACATATTGGATAGATCCCGCTGAGCTTCGAGAGCTACGGGTATAGCTGGAGGACTTGGAGGGCATGGAATTCATCCGACCCAGTGTTTCACCCTAGGCTTCCCCGATTTTGTTCACCAAGAAGGCAGATGGGAGCTTGCGACTGTGTGTCGATTATCGTCGCCTAAACCTGGTGACCGTGAAAAACAATTATCCTCTACCGAGTATTGACAACCTCTTTGATCAGCTCAAGGGATCACGATGGTTCTTGAAGATATACCTCAGGTCAGGCTATCATCAGCTCAGAGTTCGAGACGAGGATGTGCAGAAGATGGCCTTCACATGTCGGTATGGCCACTATGAGTTCTTGGTTATGCCTTTAGGCGTAACCAACACTCTAGAAGTGTTAATGAGTCTCATTAACTGGATCTTCCAGCCTTACCTCATTAGATTTTTCATGGTCTTCATTGACGATATATTGATATACTCGACCACTGAGGAGGAGCATGCCTACCACTTACGGGTTGTGCTGGACACACTACGAGAGCACAAGCTTTATGGTAAGCTCTCAAAGTGTCAGTTCTGGATATGCAAGGTCCACTTCAGGGGACACGTCATCTTTGAGGTGGGAGTTGCAGTGGATCCTGCGAAGATCGAGGCAGTGCTAGCTTGGGAGCCACCCAGGAGCATGACGGAGGTGCGGAGTTTCTTAGGTTTTGATGGGTACTACCGGAGATTCGTGCCAGACTTCTCCAAAATTTCGGCACCGCTCTCAGCTTTGACGAAGAAGGGGAAACCCTTTCGTGTGGTTATACATATGTCAGCAGAGCTTCCAGGAGCTGAGACAGAGATTGACCAGTGCACCTATCTTGAGGCTACCATAGGAGGGATTAGGGTATATAGTCTACTGTGATGCATCAGGGACCAGACTCGGGTGTGTACTGATGCAGGAGTGGGTATTGATCGCCTATGGATCATGAATGTTGAGGCAGCAAGAGCAGAACTACGCTACCCATGACCTGGAGTTAGCAGTAGTGGACTTCACTCTAAAGATGTGGCAGCATTATCTGATGGCCAACCACTTTACAGTTTATTCTGACCACCATAGTCTCAGGTACATCTTTTCGTAGAAGGACCTGAACCTGAGACAGCAGCGATGGCTCGAGTTCCTCCAGGACTATGACTTTGAGATATTCTATACTCCTAGAAAGGGGAACGTAGTGGCTGATGATCTTAGCAGGAGGACGGGCATTCAGCTACTTGGGGAGGTGACAGAGCAGCTAGCCGCTTTGCAGATATCCTTCATGGGTAGAGATAGAACAGCCTTTCTACAGTCACTCACAGTCACTCCTCCACTTCTTCAGTGGGTCAGAGAGGCACATATTGGGGATGTTGACTGTGAGATGTGATTTGCACAGATTTCCACAGGATAGGAACCTGATGTTTTTTCTATGGTAGGAGAGCACGTCATCTTTGTCAGAGGACGTACCATGGTACCAGCCACTTTACAGGAGGAGGTGATGTGAGAGTTTCACACTTCCCCATTAGCGGTACATCCAAGAGTGGCAAAGATGTACCAGGATCTCATACGAGAGCACTCGTGGCTGGGTTTGAAGAAGGCTATGACAGAGTTCATTTCTCAATGTCTCACCTGCCAGCATGTGAAGGCAGAGCACCAGGTACCAGCAGGCTTGGTACAGCCCTTGGAGGTCCCGGAGTGGAAGTGGGACGGGATATCTATGGATTTCGTGACTGTACTTCCACGTACTTCCAAGGGTCACGACGCCATTTGGGTGATTTTCGACCGACTCACCAAGTCGGCCCACTTTTTACCCATCGGAGTGAAGGGCTCATTGGAGAGCTTGGAATGCCTCTACATTCAAGAGATCGTATGGCTTCATGGTGTGCCATCATCTATCTTCACCGATCGAGATGCTTGATTTAATTCCCGGCTTTAGAAGGGGTTGCAGGAGGAATTTGGGACGTAGGTATGTCTGAGCACCGCCTTTCACCCTCAGACGGATGGTTAGACAGAGAGGACCATTAAGACTCTCGAGGAAATGCTCCGTGCATGTGTCCTCGACTTTGGTCGCAACTGGGAGTATCACCTACCCTTTGTGGATCTTGCGTACAACAACAGCTACCACTCCACCATCGAGATGGAACCATACGAGGCATTGTACGACCGAACTTGCAGATCACCTCTGTGCTAGACAGACCCTGGGGAGTTAGCTCTTGTGGGACCAGAGATGGTCCAGGCCACGACAGAGAAGGTCCATGTCATCTAAGAGCATATGAGGATAGCTCAAAGACGACAGAAGTCTTATGCTGACAGGAGGCGGAGACCACTAGAGTTTAAAGATGGCGACCACGTTTTCTTGCGGGTCTCACCTCAACATGGATTACAGAGATTTGGCCGGGGCGGCAAGTTATCTTCGCGCTTCATCGAACCATTCCAGGTTCTTAGCAAGATAGGAGAGGTGGCGTATCGCCTTGCTCTACCACCTCAGTTGCACCGGGAGCACGACGTCTTCCATGTATCTCAGCTGAGGAGATACATGCACAACCAGACGCATATCATCGACCATGGGGAGCTAGAAATTGATGACGGGGTAACTTTTGAGGAGGTCCCGGTGGAGATTGAGGATCGACAGGAGCAGGTCCAATGTGGGCGGTCGATTCCTCTAGTGCGCATCAGGTGGCAGCACGGGAACCTCCAAGAGAGCACTTGGGAGCGGGAGGTTCAGATGCGTGCACAGTACCCTCATTTGTTCCCCTAGAATGTGATGTATCTTTACGGGGACGTAAATACTTGAGGTGGAAGTAATGTAAAGAACTGTAAATTTCAAGGAATTTTTTTTTATTTTCTTTGGGATTTTATGAGTGCGTAGTTTCTGACGGCACCTGATTCTGAGGCCCAGTGTGCCCGGAATCATTTTCCGAAGTTTAGCTCGGGTACATTCAGTGAACGAACGAGCGGGTTTTTCTATCTTTTGAACTATTTCTCAGAATCAAAATCCAAGTACACCGATGAAACCGCAGTGCAGGTAATTGCGTAGGAAGACTTTTTCTGGAGGAGCATTTTCTTGGGTGGAGTTGATAAAAATGTGAAGAATAAAAATATAATTGTTTTACAATTTATTTTTATTACACCACAAGTGGTTTAAGTGTTAGGGAAAAAGAAGTTGTGGGGAAGTTGGGGTGGGGCCCACACGAGCCCCCACCTCCTTCAATTTCCCTAACACACCTTCAAATCCATTAAACCCCCCCCCCTCTAGCAATTAATTTTGTAACTCATCCACTCTTCCACATTAATTGCATTCCAATTAAAGGCCCAATTAATTTGATGACACAAGTTAATTAATTTGGTGAATTCAATTGGAATTCTGAAAAAGGCTGGAATGTGTAATAAATTAAGGAAAATCCTTATTTTATTTTTGTTGAATCGTTGTGTGGAGATTTATGGAGAGGATGGATCTAGTCTTGAAGAACATCGTCTTCCACGTTGAAGAACGTGAAGAACGTCAATACCTCGACAAAGAACGTCATCACCGCAAGGAGTGATCGTCGTGCCTTTATTATCCTCTCTACAGCCGGTGTGAGACGATGCTCCACCTCGGACGTTCACCGTCACGCACATATGGAGCTTTACCTCGCGCCGCTGTTTCCCGCGAAAATCTTCTTTCAACAACTACTTCAAGGTAGAGGTGTGTTTTTACGATGTGATGATTCATTGTGTTCATTGTTAAATATTTGGCCACCTGTTATCAAATTAATGGGAGGAGGTCAGACCGCACGAACATGGACGATCCTCCTCCCCCTTTGTTTATGTTCACCATTGCGGTTTGGGATGAAGGCGGCGCAGTGCAATGGCACTGCGCGGGAAAGAGGAATATCAATGCGGCGAAGGAGCGTGGCGCCGTTGCGCCACGCCGTTGAGGCCGAAAGAGGCCTCGACCGGAGTAGGGCCACGACAGATTGGCGCGGCGTCGTCGCGCTGCACCGGTCGGACCAAGGCCGCACCCTTCGACCGTGGAAGAGTAGGGGAGGGCAGTCGAAACTGCCGGCCGCCGGTGCTACAGGAGGCGGGACCAAACGGTCTCGCGCGGCACAACTGGCCGGCCGTTATGGCCGGCCAGATCCGAAAAAAACGAGGGTTTTAACCCCCGATCAGCGCAGCTGGGCGGACCCCCCCATGGTTCCGCCGTTCGGTTCGAAGGGGGCGGTGGCTCCCCCCCCCCCCTTCTGCGTCTGCTCAGTATGTAGGCGCCCGGACCGGGCCGAACCGGCTGGGCCGGGCCGGAGCGCCCGCGCCGGGCCAGGCCGCCCGCGTTGGGTCGGGCCACATACTGGGTTGGGCTGCGCCCGCTGGTCCGGGCCATTCCCAAGTGGGCCGGACCCGGACCCAGGTCGGTTCAACCCGTTTTGGGCCGACCCATTGGGTCTTGGGTCGGGTCGGTCCAGGCCCAAATCCCCCTAAAATCGGACAACATCGTTCAAAGGCCCATAACATGGGATGCGTACCTCCGATTAATGCACCATCAGTTGTGATTTGATCCTTGGATCGAGATGGTCATTTTGGTATATTACAGTCAAGTTTTCAGAGAACTTTGGGTACGGCCGGGTTGGTTCGAACACGAAACCAACTGGGCCCTCAGAGCGGAAACGCTTATAACTTCAGCTCCGGACGTCCGAAAGACGTGTCGTCGACATTGTAGGATTCCTCTTAGTGAGACGGTTCGTTTTGCTTACTCCACTCGAGGTTAGGATGTAGTTGAAGTATGGTCGGGTTGGTTTTGACTTAAAAACCAACTAGGCCCCTGGGACGAAAAATCCAAATACTCTCAGACCGGGCGTCCGATTGACGCGTCGTCTATCACGTTGAGTTCCCTTTATCAAGATAGAACTTTTGGATACATCAAATCTGGACTATGTGTCAGTTGATGTATCGACCCCCCTTGGATCGTGGAGCAGACCCTCCCAGAATCGAGCTTGCTGTGTGCGGGAACCCTAGAGATGGCTGCGACTGCGACGACGATGACGACTGTACTGGGATCCTCCGTGGGTTCGGCAGCGACGACGACCATACTGAAATCTTACGTGGGTTCGATGGCGATGACTACTATTATTTTATTCTATTCGGGTCTGACAGTACGTGACTACTATTCTTGTATCCTACGTGGGTCCGACAGTATTTGACATTGTACTTGTATCCTACGTGGGTCCGGCTGAGTGGCTGGTCTTGTATCCTTTGTGGGTCCAACAGCTTAGCTGGTTTTGTATCCTATGTGGGTCTGATAGCTTAGATAAATCAGTGGCTACATCTGATCATCTCTATCACCTTAGGAAGAGTATACATGTGTGAGCTGAGTCTTGACATTCAATCATTATCTTCGATATCATTGACTTGCTTTCCTATGTGGATAGGGTTGTGTTATCCTATGTGGATTGGATTGTGCTATCCTGTGTGGACTAGATCTAACTTGGGCTCAGATGTTGGATCCGAACTTGGATTGATGACTTAGGTATATGTATGGGTATATACCTATGTAGAGTTGGTTGTTAATTTGTGATTGTATCTTTCCTTTGTGGATTATCCTTTGTGGATTCTGGGAGACCTTCGGGGGTCTCGGGGTCCCTACTGAATAGCGTATACTCACCCCTGCACGGGCTATGCCAGCACTACGTTGTGTTGGATGCAGACAACGGACAGCGCTGATCAAGGTAGGATCTCGTGGAGCTGGACGGTACCTGGAGGTGGATCACTGGATGAGACATACACGGAGCGGACGGTTGGGGCCGAGGAGTGGAGGAGACTATCTGTACCCACCCTTCAGGTGGGATTTCCAGAGGATGGCCCGGACTCGCTGCATACCTTTCAGTTGTTGTACTTTCATTTTAGTTGTACTTTACTTTTAGTTGGGTTTGTATTCTGGCCCATTTACTTTCCATCACTTACCTTGTACTTAGTTTACTTAGTGTTTACTTCTTCTTGCATTACTCTGTGGTGTTTGTTATCTTACTTAAAGGCAATGTCTTCCCTTATTTTGGGATTTACGCCTTTGTTGCTAGTCGCCAGCCCCTGGCCTATGGGAGGTGGGCTTGGGGTATCCACGACATGGGTCCCGAGGATGGGTCGTGACACTAACCTCCATTCAATACGATAAGAAAATGGAAACATTGTTCATGCGTACGTACGACCTAACATCTCCTTGATCGGTGTATTCCATTTTATATATCTATATTATATATATATATATATATGAATATATAGTATATGTAAATCATATTATAAATTCTGGAAGTAATTAAATTACTATCTAAGTAATTATATCAAGAATAAAAGTTAAATCATGTACAATAAATAAAATGATTATTACCTAAAAAAAATTTTTAACCAAGAATTGTCAAATAAATGGGTAATATAAAGATGTAAGTGAATAATATATGATATAATGAATATTATTATGGTTCTTTAAAAAGTTAATAATATTTGTAAACACACTATACATGAGTTTCAGACACTTACAAAAGAAATCATACCTAATGTAAGGGATAATTTTTCAATCTCAATTTTATCCGAGATTGTTTATACGCAAGTATTTACTGGGGTTATATTTGTCATCCATGTCCATATTTTCTAAAACTATTTTCAGAAAATGATTACTATTATTCAATGTGTGTTTAAAGTCATTTTTACCCCTGTTTTAATTTTACTATGTGTTATAGAAGGAATGTTTCTTTTGTTTACCATATGAGGTATTTTTGACTTTTCCAGAAAAAGTACGAGGAGAATATTTTTGTTTAATTTCTACGGCATGAATGGATTTTTTTACAGTTTCATGACGCCTTATTTACAGAAAGCTTCCTCTACACTATTTCATGTTTATTTTCAACTAAATTTTTTTCTTTTAAAATTTCATTACATTTTGAGAAAAGAAAACATTTTTGAAGAAGAAAGGTTATTTTCCCCAAGAACTAATTTCAAGTTTTTTATCAAAATTATTTTCCATCTAAGATGATGCTCTTTAAATAGGTTTATGTTTCTATCCCTATTTTAACTATGATTTTATTCTGTTAATGATGGAATGATATTTTTTTATGGATTATATTATGATGGAATGTTGTTTAATAAACCTATTTTATTCCATGGGTTATGTTATGATTTATTTTTTTGTGGAACACATAAGAATGGTTTCATTATGAGATGGGTGGGACCTATATCTCCCTCCAATGCATTGCGTAAAGATTTATATCTCATGAGATAGACATGAATAGAACAGTAGGTAAATCATGTTCAGTAATATGTGGGTTGAACAGAAAGTAAACCTGGTTCTATAATGGACTTTTTCCACAATGATAGTCTTGGTAACAATTCCTTGGATACTATAAAAATCATGTTTTGTGCTTATTAGTTTTCGAGAATTATAGGATTTATGCTAATTCTATTCTATCATGGTTAATATTACTTTATGATCCATTCCTTATGTGCTGGAAAGATTTATTTCATTACTCAAGATTTTGATGTTTAAATTTTTTGTTCATGTTTTTATATTCTAATGGTTATGGTTAGTTTTATATTCTCCATGTCTACCCTTACTAAGAATTTGTGCTCACCCTTTTTATTTTTTCTTTTCCCCAAGATATAAAGAAAGGTTTTAAGTAGGACAACAAAATGGAATGATTTTTATGGTAAATTTTAAAGATATTTGTCCAAGTTATAAGATTATGTTCTGAGTTTCCAAAGACACTAAACTAATATGGTCTTTGGGAATCTATTTTTGTCACGTATTAAGTATTCTGTAAAATAAATGTATTTTCAATGTATCTCAATACTGGGTCTCTATATTTGGTATCAGAGAAAAGGTTTTTTCATCCTTTGGAAATTAAGATGTGGAAATATAGTGAGATTCTAGAGATATTTTTATGGTATATCTAGGAATGTCCCTAAGGGTAAGTCTAACTATAGGTTACAGTACTAGAATTAGGGTAATGATCAAGAATAACCTAGGATAAAACCTTATATGTTAGAGATTTAAATTAATTCCCCTTTATTAAGTTGTTTTCCTATTATGGTTTTTTCCTTTCACACTATTCTTTTTGGGTTTTGTAAAAATGGTTGAAAATAGGAGGATTCATGTTAATGGAGAATATGATGGACAATGGAATGATATTATTTATGAGAAACCAAATGAAATGGGAGTTATAAGGATAAAAATTATTATTATTCATAATAAAAAATCTCATAATATGATCAATAAACTCTACTTTGCTGAATTTCTTAAAGAATCTAATAATAGAAAGATGGAGTTTCATGCTGATCATAAAGGAAAGAAAGTTAAATTTTCCTCACGTAAATCATGTGGGAAGATACATAAACTATAACGATTCAAAGGAAATAGAAGATCTTTTTGGTGGAGAAAAGGACACAAAGCCATCAAATTGCAATGGAAAAGGTTATGTTAACACAATGGACCAGGATAATGGTATTACTAAGATATCAACAACTGTAAAATGTTTTAAATGTGGAATTTATGGGCATAATGAAAATCAATTACCTATAGGAAGATCTCATGAAGAGAATCAGCATGTTCGTATGGTTAGTATTTATGTTGATAATGATGAAGAGACTACAAATGATATATGATATGAAAGAAGTTTTGAGTAATAAATCAATGAAGCTCGATCAATGGTTTAAGAAGGTAGTAGAATGATTACAGGTTTATCAAGAGTAATGTTGTACAAGTAATTTAATGGTACTATATAATTAAGAAACATCTTAGGATTGTTACAATATTTTTTTTCTTGATTATTTTAATGTATATGTTGAATGGTAAAAATATACATTTCACATAACATAATGGGTTGCATGGTTTGGTCACATGGTTGGCCAAACTACCCACCAACCATGTTAATCTAACTATCCAAGGCACTACCTTAGATGGAATTTGTTCATAATTATACTAAACATATCTAGTCCATGGAAAAAACCTTAGTAACAATGTATGCATCATTTCCACAGTCGTGCGATATTGGAAACATGGTTAGAACAAACCATATAGGCCTCTGCAGTTCAATGGAGCACACCGCACAATTTAAATTAACCAAGTGTCCAACCTATTTCCTCTAGTACACATGGCTCCAATCTCCTAACAAGACCTAAATAGCCCAAAAAGTTTCTTTACCCCACTATTCATTCGTATTAGAAAAAAAACAATTTAAAATTAAATTATTTTTTTACCTCAATGGAAAAATAGGGATCATACTATATAAGCGGAACCTTCATTCATTTTTAAGGTTTAAACAAAATGTATATAACCTATTTAAAGTTAAACTTTAAAATATAAAGTTTTTTAAAGATAATATGCATTTTATACATCTGAAATAATGGTAATTTAATAGTTTAATAAGTGTAACACACAAAATATATATAATTTTTAAGGGTAGATCTCATTGCATAATGGTAAACTGGATAGGTTTGAAAAAGAAAATAAGTAATTTCATGCATTTCATAATGGTAAGACATGAGTTGAGTAAGGTTAGAAACATAAATATAAGGCTAACATTAAACTTACCTATGTTATATAAAGGTATACCAAAATATACAAAAGGATAAATAGTTGTTGCCTAAAGGTAAGGAATATATCATATAGCTTGTGTAAGGGTAAAAAAATATAAAAATCCCATAAAATAGGAATGAATAATTTCTTAAAGTTAAAGATAAATTAACAATGGATACATAATGGTAAATAAAATAATTAGAAAATTAATTCTTCAAAAGATTTAACCAAAATAAATATAAATAATAATAATAATAAATGATGAATGCTTAATAAAGAATAAAATTCATAAAACTTATCATAATAAATCAAAAAAATAAAATTATTAATAACTATAATAATAAAAATAATAAATAAATTAAATTTTTCAAGGACCCACTCTAAAAATCTCCCCATTTTGACAATTATGTAACAAAATATCGATTTCAAAAATTTCACCCATATTTTGGAGTTGATAATGAAGATAAAAAATATAAAAACATTATTTTCTCCCCCAATGTGGAATAAATATGAATAACATTTCAAAAAAATTATCCCCCCAAATAACATATTTTAATCATAAATAAAAAAATAAATTCTCATTAAATTAAATAAAGATATAAAAAACACATATATCTCCCCAAAAATTATTTCTACTAAGAAATAAATTTTTAAAAGGACCCCCAAAAAATAATATAATATTCAATGAATTGTAAATTATATTTAAAGAATTAAAAAAATGGTATTATAGAATAAAAATATAGAATTTAGATCTATATTTATCATCAAAAATTATCTTTCAAGAGAGATGAAAATATAATATTGAACTTTTTTAAAATTTTGAATTAAAAAAGTAAGACTTTCAATAAAGCACAAACATTTTTTTACAAGTAAAATATAAAACATAAAAAAATATTTTTGAAAAATAAAAATAAATTTATTTTAAAAATAAACCAAGTTTTTAAATGTTAAAATTCAGTTTCGAAAATAAAAGGTATCTTTTAAGATAATTCTAGTATTAACAATATCATCCCCAACTAATCAAATAATGTTTCAGAATCGTTTAAAGGGATCTGAGCAATACACAAATATTAAAATAAAGAAATAAAATACTTAGAAAACAAATATTTTGAAAAAAAATCCATTATTATGGTTACGTAAAGGTTTTATTAATAAACCATAGAAAATTTCATGGTAGTGTCAATCCAAATGTAATGTAATCCCATTAACCATGACCATTATGGATAAAGGATTAAAAACTAAATAAACTCTTTTTGAGAAAAATTCCTAGGAGAATCTTCACTGAAACTGCATCCACTTGTTTGTATCTAGATATCAATTTTTTTCTTATAGTATCACATTCACATAAATTTCAAGAAATTTGAATATTTTAGAAAAAAAATAATAAAATTAAATTTGAAATTCATCTTTGAAAGAATATTTGAAAAAAAAATATTTTAAAAATAAAAAACGTCTACAACTCTAGAATTTTAAAGGTTTTTTAAAACAATTTCATAAACGATGTCACCTTTATTAAAGTAAAATCATAGAAAATGATGTATCAAGTCAATGTGATTAGTGAGAGAGTGTTAGATTGAATTTTTAAAAATATAATCACTCTATTTTTGTCACAATTGATAATGGATCTAGAATACATTATCCCAAAGTCCAAGAGATTATGTTTCATCCATATTACTTGGGCACAAAAAAATCTAGTGGATATGAATTATGTTTCTTCTGTATGAATATAAACACAATTTTTCTTCATACCACTACAAAAGAAGAGTGTTTTTTTCCTATTATATGATAAGTTTCACCAGTAAATTTCTTATCTAGTTGAAATCCTATAAATTTATCATTGTAAAACAAGAATGTTCAAAAGATATTTCCTTAGGATAAAATAATACAAGGTTTTATGTTCCTTTTAAATAATGTTAAAATTATTTTTTGGGATTTTAAATTTGAATCTCTTGAATTATATTAAAAATGATCATAAATTCAAACATTGAACATAATATTTAGATGGGTCGCAGTGAAGTAAAGAAGACTTCAAATCATACATTAATAAACCTTATTTTTGAGTGACTGGTTGGCTTCATCTAAAGTTATATTACAACTTGTACTCATGGTATTTAAAATTTTCTAATAATGATACATTCCAAACATCTTTTTATGTTCATTAGTGTGTTAACTTTAGTTTAAAAAGGTTCTATCCAATTTTTTGGGAAATTTAAAAACCCATGGTAAATTTAAGTTCACTCATAAATATTATTTGAAACTCTTTATTAATCAAATCAAAAAATTCATTGAATAAAATGTATTAAGATGGGGAAGAAATAATTTCATCAATATATATTTGAATGATTAACATATCATTTGAAAATATTTTGAGACAAAGAGTGGAATTAACATTTCCCATTTTGAAATAATTTGATAAAATAAATTTTTTTAACCACTTATACAAAGCATTAAGTTATGTTTTTAAAAAATATATATATTTAGTTAAATTAAAAACATAATTTTGAAATTAAATTTTTGTAAAAAGTTTCGGTTGGTCCAAAAAACATTTTTAGAAATAAAACCATTGAAAAAATAACTTTTGACAACCATTTGAAATATTTTAAAATTATAATCAATGGTGAATGACAATAAGTACTGGATTTAATTAAAGTAATTGGTAAAAACATTTAGACATAATCAATATACTCTTCTTTATTATGGACACTACCAACAATTATATCCTTGTTACCAATAACATTTCCTTTTTTTCAAGTTTGTTTCAAAAAAACCCACATGGTTCCCACAATATTATGGTAATTAGGACATTCCAGGAGAGTATAAACATTATTCCATTAAAAAAATAAACTCTTACTGCATAGTATGTATCCAATTATCATTATTAATATCATGATCAAGGGAATGAGTTTGATGGTGAGAGAGAAAATAATGAAGCTCAATATCAATGAATACTAACCTTTCTGTATGATTAATATATTATAATTCTTTGATACAATTCTCAAGATGAGTGTGTATGGATTGAGTCTAAGATTTGGGTAAAGGATAGGATAGGGATTCAAGAGAATCATTAATTTAAATATTGAGTTTTAGAAAGGGTCAAAATAGATTTCTCAACATCATATTCCATTTGTAGATTTGATTTAGGAAGATTATTATAAAATATGATGTGAATTGAATCTGCTAGGATCTTGTTCAAACTAATGAAGACTCAGAAGGCTTTACACGAGTTCAAGTACCCAAGGAATATTACATCAGTAGGTTTAGTGTTAAATATTCCTATATTTTTCATTGTATTAATGATATAGAAATTACATTCAATAGCTATAATTAATCCAACCATTGGAATTTATCATCTCCAATATTCATAAGTGGTATTTCATAATATGGGTCTTATAATGACACTGTTATGGATACATAATACGGTATAGACCACCTTGGCTACAAAAAAATAGGAATGGTAAAATCATTAAAGATAGTCCTAGAAATTTCTTGGAGGGATTTATATCATCTTTTTACAACTTAATTTTATTAAGGTTTTATAGGATTGGAAATGTAGTGATGATAGAAGTGAGAATCCTAAAACTCATCAATGTTTTTGTTAAAAAATTATCCACCATGGTCACCTTTGAGGGAAAATTATTTGTATCCTTCATTTTAAACTTTCTTTTAAAATTAGATATGTACAATACAAGTATCATTCTTATAAGATAAAAATAAAACCCATGAAAATATAAGAAAATCATCAATAATTATAAAGGTGTAATTTTTAATTTTGATAAAATGATCTTAAGTTGATCTAAAAGGTCGCGTTGGAAATGTTCTAAGGCTTTAGAAGACGAAAAGTGGTTTTGTGTATGAATGGTAACATTTTCCTTTCCAAGTTATCAAGTTTCATTAACAAATTAGTCTTTAAATTATTATATTATTAAATCTCAAACTAGTTAGTTAAAGTTGTGTTTAAAAATAGATTGGATATTACAATGTCCTAGACTCCAATTCCAGATGAAATACTGATTATATTATGAACTTAAATACTTAAAATTTTGACATTGTAGATATTTTTAATCTATAATTTACGAATTTTCAAAATGGGATGTCACGAATAAAAGGCTCCCTTTAAAATTAATTTTTTTTAAAAATAATATTTAAAAGTATTTTTAAAATCTCTATCACATAATTGACTAATACTTAGTGAATTGTACTTTAATCCATTGATAAATAAAACTTATTTAATAAGATTAGATTTGATGAAAATAATTTTACTTATATTGGTAAATTTTTTAGTTTGAATTGTCTCTAAATGTGACATGTCCTCCATCAATAACTTTCAAATGATTGAATTAAAAAGGATCACCATACATATTTCTTAATCTCCCACTATTCATACACCATATAGCTTCATGTATTTTTCTCATATTATAAAAAATATTAATAAACTATAAATTTTGGTATCCACGTCATGGGTCCATATAATTTATATAATAATGATTTTGGAATCCACACTTGATTGGAACAATTTTTCCATTTGTAATATGAGAAGAAAGATGGATTATTTTAGGTCTAAAATATCTGGAATATTTATAATTAAATTTATAAACTATATGACCAACATTCTTATAATAACTTCAAAATTTATTTTAAGAAAGTATGTTTATAAAAGTATACCTTTTATAATTGTTTGGAAAACTATATTTTTTTTGAACCAAAACCATATAAATTTTTGATAGGTTTTTGAGAACCCCTAATTTTATTCAAATTTTCATCCACTTTGGAAAATCATGGAAGATTTTTTCTATATTACTTAATTTGAAATTAAAAATTTCCAACATTTACTTGTTATTTTAATTTTAAAATAAAATCCTTATTTCTTCTAAATGATGATATTTTTTATTAAAAATAAGAATATGGTTTTTTTAAGATATTTGAATTTATAAAGAAGGTCAAAAACCCCATTTTGAAAGTTCAGGTTTAGCATTGAGAATACCAACAAAATTTAAAGAAGAGGTAGAATAAGTAGAAGAATAAGAAGAGGAATGATAGGAGAGGTAGAATATTTAAAATTAACCACAATTACATCATCAACATATGTCATGAGGAACTTCTGAATTTCATCACTTGACTTATATATTGAAATCGAGTCCTCACAAGAACTCCATGTTAAACTTTTCAAATATTTATTACCTTGATTCTTTTTTTATTTATTTTATTATTCAAGGGAAAATCATTATTGATTTGGCCCTACTTTTTGTAACTAAAACAAGTTACCTCAAATTCTTGATTTTGTTTTTTGAATTAACAAGAGGATGTATTCCTTTTATATACTTTTCTAACATCTTGGTAATGTTAGTAATGTAAGAGTTACTCATGGATGAGTAATCATTTCTTTCTCTGAACATAATAATTTTTTAGTATCTTTGACCTTATTTTCTAAAGTTTATACATGTGTCTTAATGATTATCTCATATATTATTAGAGAACCCATGATTTTCTCAACGATCATGTTTTATACGTATTTATATTCTTGTATCATGGTGACTTTTGGATCCCAAATTCATGGTAAAAACAAAAGGATTTTCTTCAACAATGTTTCAATAAAAATATATTTGGCATGGTATTTTTGGATATTACAAATATCAACAAATGTATTAAAAATAATAATGATAGATTATTTAGGATGCATAGATAAACTCAAAATGTCTTTCCTATACATGTCAATCATTGTATCGTTGACTATATTTATACCTTCATGTGTAACTTATAATAATTTCCATATTTCATAAGTATTTTTACATGAAAATGGTTTATTAAACTCATTGAAATTTGAACCACAATTTAATGCATTCGTACCTTTACAATATAATATTAATGAAAAAATATCACAAAGGGAAAAATTTTCTTATTTTTTAGATGCAATAGTATATCCATGCATAAAAATTTGACAAATAAGATATCCAATTAATCTAAGAAAAATAGACATTATAGATTTCTAATAATCATAATTAGTGTCATCAAAAAAGGGATCAGGGTCTAATGATTTTTCTTTGGTACCACCATGGGTGTTTGAAAAATCCATTTAAAGAATATATCTTTATTTGAAAAATATATTAAATATTTTAAAAATAAATACTTTGAAAGAATTTGAAAAAAAAATTAAAAAAATCAAACATCATTTGATACCAAATTTGGGGTGGAGATAGTTGATATGGTAAGAGGGTGTGAATTTACAGCTAAAAAGTAAAGGAAAAATTATCCAATTGTAAAAACTTATTTAAAAAATAATTAATAAAATAAAACATTTTTAATTAAATAATCAAATAATAAAATTATGAATGTGACCCAATATAATTAAATAAAATATTTTAAAGAATAAAATTAATATAAATTCCATTAAAAAGATCTAAAAATGGTTAAATGTTAATTTAAGGATTAATTTTTTTTATAAAAATGATTTTAAGTGTTAAATAATTGAAAATATGGAAAGTAAACGAGACACAATATTTGGTAAGGATTTTCAGTAACAGTACACAAAAGAACCCCTATGTCTCCCACCTAAAATTCTTAAGGATTAAATTTATTATTCCCTTTCCTATTATGGTATCCAAGATACTAAAAAATTATTTTTTATGTTATTGAAATAAAATTGATATAATAGAAACTTTCACATTAATGTCCATGCTAGAAACATCAAAAGAAGTATTCCCTTTCCTTTTAAAAGGAGATGTAAAGAAAATCATAGTCCTTAACTTTAATAGTAGTAAGCACCAAAAATTAGAAGAAATAATAGTAATATGGTCTT
The DNA here is from genome assembly GCA_963277665.1 of Viscum album. NCBI lineage: Eukaryota > Viridiplantae > Streptophyta > Magnoliopsida > Santalales > Viscaceae > Viscum > Viscum album. The sequence goes on along the minus strand of OY728135.1, from coordinate 367,044,111 downwards.
TATATATAAGTCTCTAATCTCTCAAAAAATATAAAGAACCAATTAGAGATATTGGGAAAATAAATTGAGTGAGAAATATATACAATTTTGGAAGAAACTATAGAAATGAAAGAGAGGATTTAGACTAAGAGTGTTTTGAGAGAAATTTAAGAAATTAATGATTTTTTAAACAATATTATAGTTTGTATATTTACAAGGCCTCCAAAGACATCTACTTATAGTCATCAATTCCTTTAGTAAATTTCTATAATCCTCCATGTTCTTTAAGGTTGAATAATTCTACATTCTTGGAAACTTGACCATAATATATGCAGTATCATATTGGATTCTTTATGATGTGGTCATACGTTCTATACTATGGAGAAGTAAAATATTACATAAGTAATGGAAGTATGGAGTGGAGTTTCATAGAACCTTTTTTATGGTTCTATCTATATCATGGTTAATGGGTCATATCCTCTGGGAACTTCATAATAATTCTTGGACAAAATGTTTTACCAGGCTTGGATCCTTACACATTAAACATTAAATAATATATAACTATAAATATATTTTATTAAAAACTATAAAATATGTTCGAATTAAATTTTTATACTTAAAAATAAATCTGTAAAAGATTATAACAAAAAAATAAAATTGGAATACTAAATTTATTTTTTTCTTGAGTTTCATACTATATATATATGCTTGAATGAAAAACATAAATAATATTTATAAAATATTCTTAAAACTATATAAAAATAATTCACATTGGATTTATATAATTTATAATAATTTATATAATCATTAAAATAATTTAATCATATGTAAAAAACATGTACTAGAAAAAAATACAATAGATATAATGAAATATAGTAAAATAAAATTTCATTTTTATTTAAGGGTTAGCTTCATGAATGTGTAAGGGTAAAACATAATTTTTATAAAATTTGTAAAGTTAAAATTTAAAATACACAGGTTTTTTAATGGAGGACTACATTTTATATGCCTCACGTATGGGTAAGGAAATTTTTTTAAGGGTAAAATTAAAAATACATATATTGCGTATGGGTAGAGATCATTGCATAAAGGTAAACTAAATAGGTTTGTGAAGATAAATAGGTAATTTCCTGAATTTTTTTAACGTAATAAAGGAGTTTTGTAAGGGTATAAATAGATATTTAAGGTTAACAAGCTATTTATAAATGATACATAAATGTAAACCAAAAGTTATGTTAGGGTAAAGAGGATTTTCATAAAGGTAAGGAACAAATCATATAGCTTGTGTAAGGGTAAAATAAATATTATACATTTCATGTAAATGTAGAAATAAATAATATGTGAAGTTAAATATGAATTAATAATGGATACATAATGGTAAATAAAATAATTATAAAATTAATTTTTCATAATATTTGACAAAAAATAATTATAAAGAATAATAAGAATAAATGATGAATAATTAATAATGAAAATTTTCAAAAAAATTATTATAAATAAAACTAATTTTTTTATTATTAAATTAATAAATATATAAATTGGTTCGAGGATCAACTCAAAAACACAATCTTTATATAATTTTCATCAGGGTGGTAAGTAACTCAATAGTGTCAATGAGTGCTAACGGGATAGCCAACTGATTAGGTACATCAGTAAGGGCAGCAATGGAAAAAATCTAATAAGGTAAAAATGCCTATATTTGTGGATAAAAACTATATTAGTAAATCATATTGTATTTTTACAAACATGTTTACAGTTTATATCTTAATGGAGGGAACTCATGTCATCCAAATGCTATTAGATCTAGGTAAATTGGATGCCTAGATCCTAGATTGAGTGGATGACCTTCCTCTACCTTTTATAGCATGCAGATCTATTTCAATTAAGGGAAATATATTATAAGAGTAAGATAATTCTCTTTCTAAAGAATATATCCATCAATTATACTTCCCATGATCAAATCCGCATTGAGTCTCTTCAACTCATTCATTTTTTGACTCTTATTGAGAAAATCATTCCTTGATTATAAAAGGTTCAACTTCTTCAAGTAAGGGGTGAGGTGTATCCACCCATTTACCCTTTTAATTAATTAAATTTTGTCAAGAGAAATAGAATTTGAACATTTTAGGGATCTCCCAAATTTTTATCTATATAATGAGTTTTAGTGTGTGCATCTTCTTCTATCATTTGAGTGTAGATAATATTTCAAACAGAGACATCCTCCTATTTTTCTCTCATTCTGGATTCAGGTACCTAACCTGTTTTTCACTATTTTGATAACATTTATTGATGCATATTTTACTCTATACATTTCAAAACCTTCATAAAAATAGGATGGTTATTCACCCTTGATGGGTCTCTTTAGTTTTTGGCCTTTATGGGATTTTATCTTTTCTTTTGAGGATTCTCACAGTGCTATTTTATAGAGGGTGGTCTATAGAGAGTCTATATAAAAATTTGTTTTACATGTTCCTCAAAGTAAAGAAAGGTAAAAATATGACAAAAACTATGGATATTTAATTTGAAAAGAACCCCCTAATTGGGGAACTAATCTCTACATGGGAGGAGTCTGATGTAAATGGCCCTCATGCCTATGGGTTAGGGATGCTTCTGCACCATTATTGCAACATATTACGATAGATATGTCGAATTTGAAGTAGGGATATTCAGAAAAAATACCCACATACCTATTTTATAGGGATTCTCCTAAATTTATACCGTTTCAACTATCATTGTTTCCCTCTTGATCTCACAAATCATTTTCAAAGTATGAGTTGGGTACAATGCATGTTCTGAATATAAGAAGCTTTTCGTTAATGGATTTTCTTCCACATTATTTGTTATTTCCTTAAAATATAATCCTTCTCAATATTATCATATTTTTTATGTTAGATCCTTTGATATCTTTCTTCCATCGTTCCTAAGGATTCTATGATTAATCAAAGAATTTACCTACCGAGTATATTGGCTATACGGTGCATGGCTTAATTTAGAGAGTTGTAGCAGAGTGATAACATTTCATGATGTTACTTATAGATGAATTTTCCAATCAGGGTTATAGGTTAAATGAAACTTTCTATTTTGACCCCATTCTCTTATATAGACATTAGATAGGGAGTTAGTGATCAACTAACATGAATTACTCAAAGTTTCAAGGAATGAATGATAAATATTTTCGTATTTATTTCCCAATATTGGGTGTCATATAGTTGGACGGGATTATAAATTCATCTACTATAGAAATTATTCTAATAAATTTATTTCATTCATATAACATTCATAAAGAAATAATTTCAATTTTAAATGTTATAGTTGTCCATATATTTTGGTGAACATGATGTATGCATTCCACTAACAAGGTTATTGGAATGCTAAACTAAGGGGTGGATAGGGGCCCAAAAATGATTATTATTCTTTCATTGGCTTGTTTTTTCCTTATATGCAACATATTCTCTACATCTAGGGTGTGATATCCCTTGACATAGTTTTATCAAAGTGTTTTGTTCGTAGATGTCTTATTGTAGAAGTTAGGGTTGAAAATAATTGTATCTATTGTAGTTAAAGATTATAGGTCCAAGGTTGGTTTGGATATTTTCCATTTACATGGGATATATTTTTCCAATAAATAATAAAAAATTTCAAATAAAATACATAAAACATGGTTTCCCTCATCTTCTCAAGCTTCTAACAATATGAGGGTTTTATCATTTTCAATTTGGTAAAAGGACGACCTTCTTATTGAAATTAAATTCCATTATGGGGAGGACCTTCATAAAATATTGTATCATAGAGAGGAATACCATCGATCATTTTCATCCATAAGAAGTATTCCTATAGCATATGCCCCATCTAGGACCTCCAAGGAGAAAAATGTAAATAGTAGAACCATCTTCTCATTTTATCTTCTGACCACTATGATGGTTTCCATGGTACTCATCATGAGAAATGTTCTCATGATCAATAATAGTGTGACCATGAAGGAGGACTTCATGGTGAATGATTCGTGGAGGACCTCCATGGATACTAGTAGAAAACATTGGGGGGGGACCATTTCAACTACAATTTTTGCATACTTTATTATAAAATGATTCAACAAGATCTTAGGCCACTATTGGTAAATGTTCAAGGGCCTCAAGAACACGAAAAATAAATAGGTTAGGGATGCAGTCGTACTTATGAATTTAAAACCACCCATAGTGATATTTCTTCTTTGATTATGTTTACCATGTGGTAGGATTCATTTCTTGTAGGCAATGACCTCAATTTATGGGAACCCTCTTGAGAGACATTGGTATTGGTTTTTAGATATGCCAATAAGTTTCTTTATCATTGTACAAAATATGGTAATGAATTAATGTGGATATTGGAATGAACCAATGATCTTCATTTGGAATAGAAATATATATCGGATACTATTTTCCATTTATCATGGGAGTGTGTTGATAACCCTATTGGATGGGATCAAGAATATGTGTCTTCTCTTATGCAACCCTTGAAACATGTTGATAAGTTACTCTAATGGTGGGACTGGGAATGTTTACATGATCCCTGACTGCGGATTCTATTAATATATGTTGAAAGATTTTTTGAATGTGGGTGGTGATGTAATAATAACCCCACATTTCCTCCAAGATGTTCTAAAATATCACTACTAGAATTCTAGGTATTTGCGTTGCGATATTTGCGACGGGATCCTGTCACAAATAAGCTTTAGAGACGGGGTCCCGTCGCAAATAGCTCATTGTAGAAAATGTCGTTGCAAAAAAATAATATCTGCGATGGGCCCATTACAAATAATAGTTTTTGCGACTTGAAACTTCACAATCACAAATAAGTCTCTGATTATATACTTTATATATATATATATATAATTATTTATGATGGGATCGTCATAAATACTTTTTGCGACGGGCCTGTAATCTTTTCGAAAATAATTTTTTGAAAAAATTTATTTAGGCTTTTTGCGACGTGCCCGTCGCAAATTCTTTTTAAAAAAAATTATTTAGTATATTTGAGACTGGAACACGTCACAACAGATCCCATCGTAAATAATAAAAAAAAATTTAAAAAAATTAAATTTAATAAAATTATGATTATTGATAAATTAATTTTAATATTATTAAAATATTAAAAAATATTAAAATATTAAAATTCTCAATATTCACAGAAAAAACATAAAAAAATCATAAATTATTATTATTATTATTATTATTAGTAAAATAAACAATCATTAAAAAATATAATACTAAAAAAATATATTTAATAAAATTATGATTAATGAAACAATAATATTAATATTATTAAAATAAATAAAATTATTAAAATTCAAAATATTCACAAAAAAATCATAAAATATTAAAAATTAAATTATGTAATATTCGCACCGATATAAATTACAGAAACTTTAAATAGTTCATAATACAACAAATATTAAATTCAAGTGTTTTTAACATAAAAAAATCGTTGGGGGTCATCTTCTGGAGGAGGTGGAGGAGCTGAAAGAGATGGTGAGGGAAACTCCATCCCTAAACTATGAGTTAGATGGCGCATGTACTCCATATGCTCGTGATGATACTGCTGCCATCGACGCATCTCCTCCTCGTGTTGTTGCTTCTGCTGCTGCTGCTGCTGACACATCTCTTTTTGCTACTTCTTCAAACTCTCTGTAAGGTCATTCTGATCTCAGAACAACTCCTGCTACTGTGAGGCATAAGATGATGCCTCTCCATGAGCTCCTCTCGATCTAGATGCCGACATTGCAGCAGTACTATAATAAGTACCAGAAGTCAAATGAGAGTCGATACCAACTACTCGACCCTTCTCAAATCCATACTGAGTCGCCTGCATCCATGCCGCCTCGTCGAAATAGTGGGCACTGGTCTGATCAATCTCCTCATCCTGAACCTCATCATGTGTCTGAGAGGTCGCAGCCTCATATGACTCCTTCAATTCAAATTTGAAATTAAAATTGTGAAAATATTATATATTTTTTATTGTCAAACTGAAAAAAATAAGACTAACCACAATCTGACGCAGGCGATCACCTCTAATCTCTCTGGTGGCTGGATCACTGTACATCCTCCGATAAACATCGTACTATGTAATATAGGGATGCTCAACTACCTATATGAATATAAAATAAACTATTTATATTTGAAGTTATATAAAATATTGAAAAAAATACTTACCAAATGGTCTCTATGCGTACTAAATGTACGGCTACCCGCTCGATGTGTCACCTCCTGTCTCCCCCGATTTTTCCTACCCAATGATGAACTCCTCTGAAATCCACCACCCAACCAGTGTGCACATAATCCATCCCAAAAATGAGATGAAATGTACACTGGTCGGTGGGCTCTACACGACTCATTAAATACAGTCGCTCTTGCTTTCTTAATGTCCGTCTTTCTCAAATTGTGACAAAACTAACGCAAACACTCACGCATAGACACCTCCCATGCTGCATTGATATCGCCATGCATGTTATCATCGATGGGATTCCATAAAACCTACAAATAATTTATAATATCAAGTTATTAAAAAAAATAAAAAAAAATATTATTTATTTACGTACCAGCCAATGATGGTACATGATGAGATGCACATCAATGAGAATTTGATCCCATGTGATCCCTGGTTGATAAAAATAATTGTCGAAGATAGCGCTCCCATGTCCAATAGATACATGCGCAAAACTATAAAAAAAGGATAAATAATCAAACAATTAGTATATATATAAATTAATTAATGAAAGCTAACTAAAATATAGAGGTTACCATACCTCCATGTGTGTGGATCGAAGCCAAGACATGGACGTCACTCGGGGATAGGATCGGGAATCATCAGTCGTGCAAGACCATTCCCCCTCTGCATACCTCCTGAAACACCAATAGGCTGAGGGTCAGATGATCCCACATCCCCCTCATCCAAAGGTAGCTCAGCCTCTTCTAACTCACAAAATATATCAAAGTCCCTATGAAACACAAAATGTTTATTATTAGAAGATAGTTGGAAATAACTATTATATATAGATATATATTAGTTATGATCATAACCATCATTTAACTGTGTCAATGTTCACCTTCATCATGATCTTCATATCTGACAATGTCAATATCCTCATATTCCTCCTCGGCATCATCAATATCCATATGAATTTCAATTTCACCATCCCTTATCATTTCAAATTCATTTGTAACATCATTAACATATTCGTCACCATTGACCCTTAATTGTTGGGTTTCATCATCGATATTCACGTTTCATTTTGAAAAATATAGATTTTGATTAGTCTCTTGAAAAATTTCAATTCCTTCCACATCAGTAGAACCATATTCAGTTTGATTAAATTGATTTTCCCAAGATTTCATTTTTATTAGGCTCCACTAATCACTCAGGTCTCTTGAAGTAGCACAGTACTTTGCGTAATAAATTTTATGTGCCTATTGAGCTAGTAAAAATGGTTCATTTATTACAAGAAGAGTTTTATATTTAATATCGATGATTCCATAAGTTGTATGAACAATAAAACCTCTCTCAGTATCCAACCACTGACATTTAAACATCATTATATAATTCTGTTCAAGATAACATAGCTCAATAATTTCATCCAAAATGCCGTAAAAGTCAACTTTAGTTTCACTATGATGTGATCCTTTCAAACAAACTCTATTGTTCATTGTTTTTTTATTCCCCATATGCACGTGTATGGAATTGAAAACCATTCACTACATATGCGTTATAATATTTAACCATTTTGGATTGTGGGTTACTTAATATACACAGTCGCTTATAAATTTTATCAGCATGTTGAGACACCTAAAATTTTTTAAAACAATTATCAATATAATAAATAGTAAACTGAATTGATATTAAACCATTAATAATTTATGTTACCATTTTTTTAAACCATTGAGAAAAAAAATTGGTCTCCGTTCTTCAAGAGAAGCTGGTATAATTTGTGGAAGTTGTTTCTTGATATGGTTATCATATAACCTACAAATAAAATATGTTTACATAATTTAATAGAAATTATAGAATAAGTGATAGAAGCACTCACAGTACAAATGTTGTCATTTCTTCACAGTTGAGCAGAACATATGTATGAGCTCTATGATGTTCATCGTCTGAAATACATTGTTCTTGAGCTCCACCGAATCAAAGATTTGGCTAATTAAAAACAAATAATTTATTTTCAATTTCATCATTAACATTTCCCTTGTTTTTTCCCATGTGGTTCTGTTTTTAGGGATATTCAGATTCAAAATAGTGAGAGTAGAAAAAACAATTTCCTCTTGCAAATAAGATTCAGTAATTGACCCTTCAACTGATGCTTTATTTTGTACTTTTTTATTCAATTTATGCATGCATCTCTTGAATGGGTACATCCATCAAATTTATACTGGACCTCCATATTTAGCTTCATGTGGAAAATGTAATATCAGATGTTCCATTGAGTCAAATAAATTATGCGGAAAGATTTTTTCCAGTTTACATATAATTACAGCAACATCTTCTTCCTGTTTTCTTAACGCATCGTAGTCTGTTTTCAGTACACAAATGCCTCAAGAAAATATGATATGTCTATTATCGAATCCCAAATCATAGAATTCAACAAACCTCTGAATCTAATAGGTATATGTCTTTCCATTATAACATGACAATCATGAATTTTTAATCTGGTAATATGAACATTCTTTACACATCTGCCCAAATTGGTAGTATAGCCATATGGAAGTCTCAAATCTACAACCCACTGACAAATTAATAAGTTACTCTTTTTGGACAGTGTATAAGATGATTTTGACTTCATTATCCTCTATGATCTGGCATTTTCAAATAGTTCAAGTTCTAGTCGCCCACGAATTTGGGCAAGATCTAATCGTTCTTTTACAGTATCTTTGGTATTACCTGGTGTATCCAAAAAATGTATGAAATAAATTATCAAAACAGTTCTTCTCAATATGCATGACATCCAAAATGTGGCGGACCAACAAATCAGACCAATATGGGAGACCCCAAAAAATGCTTCGTTTTATCCAATTTTGTTCTTTCTCAAAGCCATGAATTTTCTGTTGGTTTACTGTTGGCCAAATTATGATGGGAGGTAATGAAAATAAAACTGATTTTAACTCTGTACCTAAGGCCATTTTTAGAGGTTCATCCCTTTCAATTGTGACTTTTCTAAAATTAGATTTGTTCCTTCGAAAAGGATGATTGGTTGGAAGAAATATGTGTTGACAGTCAAAATAGAAAGGTTTTTTTTCCATTGACGAGCATAAAATATTTTTTTTCTTTCATACAGTAAGGACATGATTTCAGAAAATGTGTGCTCCAGCCAGATAACATGGAATAAGCCGGAAAGTCACTAATTTTCCAAATCAATACACATTTTAATGTGAAATTTTGTTTTGCAACAACATCATATATACTAACACCATTAATCCACAATGAATTTAACTCATCAATCAATAGTTTCAAATAAACATCAATATACTTTTTCAGATGACCTGGGATTAATATGATCATAAAGATATAGTGCTCCTTCATCAAAATCTAGGGTGGTTGATGGTACAGAGTTATAAAGACATGCCAACATGAATATTGACTACCATAAGAACCAAACAGACAGAAATTGTCAGTAGAAACACCCAATCACAGGTTTTGGGCTTCTAAAGAAAAAGACGGATGCAGACGATCAAAATGTTTCCAGGAATCACCATCAGATGGATGATTCAAGATTTTACCTGCTGAAATATTGGTTTTTTTCCATGACATCATTGACGTTGTGTTATGAGACATAAATAAACATTGCAGCCTGAGTGTAAGGGGGAAATATCTCAACTGTTTTATAAGAATCGATCCAGACTTCCCTAGTTGAGATTCTTTATACATCGATTGTCTATATATGGGACAACTATCCAATGACTCATTTTCACCAGAATATAAGATGAAATCATCTGCACTTGCATGAATCTTCTGATAACTAAGGGCAGATTACGAACTGACCTATTTATCTCATAGTAATTTGCAGGTAACACATTTCCTTCAGGTAACAGTGTTTTAACCAAAGAATGTATCTGATCAAAACAATTGTTTAACATTGAATTATCTAATTTAATAGCCATACATTTTACAACTGCTTCTAATTTTCTTATCTTGCAACCAGGATATAATGCATCCTCATTAGACCTCAACAAATCATAAAACTCGGATGGTGCTAAATTAGGAGGTAAATCAATATCATCGTGAGTTTTAGTTTGTTAAACAGATCAACCTGCAACATCATGTACAAAATTTTGGAACCGTGATGGATCTGGAATCAAGTTATTAGTATCTTATCTGGAATTGTGTTCACCATTTTGTTACCAAAAAACATAATTTGGTTGAAATCCAAACTGCAAGAGATGTCCCCCAACCTTGTCAAATGTTTCAAATGTTCTTAGAGAACATTTTTTACAAGGACACTTAATTGTGCCTTCTAAAACATATTCTGGTTTTAATGATAAAAATTATAAGAAAGCTTCAAAACCCTCAATATATACATGATTTAAACCAGAACCATTTGGATTTTGGTGTTGATTTATCCAATCATGATCATCTAATAATAATTGATATCAACTTCCTTGTTTCATATTTTTCTACAAAATATAAAATCATCATTGTTTTGGAATAATTTGAAATTATAAAAAACAATATCTGAAAAAGGAAGATAAATAATTACTACTACTTCTTAATAATTACCATTAATTAAGGGCCACACAATTTCCCGTGGATTGACGGATACTCTTTTTTCGACAGCTCATTTACTTGCATCATTCTCAAACTGAAATCATAATGTAGAATCTGGTCGGAGGTACACATATTCATTCCCATATGCATGAGAATGAATATGCGTACCTCCGACAAGATTCTTCATTGTGATTTTCGTGTGAGAAATATGCAAGTAAATAAGCCGTCGGACAAAAGAGCCCCCTTTTTGTCGATGAATCATCTTCTTCCAACTATCACCACCTGAAAACATTATAAAAAATATGATCCTACAGATGCATATCCAATCTCGTGCATATGAGATTGAATATGCCTATGTAGCAACACATTTTTCATAATGTATTGAGTTAGTGAGAGTTGAAAGGAGAAAAGTCATCGAGCAAAAGGAGTGTCATCAATCTACTAAAAATTGTGCCAAGTTCTTAAATTTTTTTACAATTTATTAAAATTTCTTTCTAACTATTCCTAACTGTTCATAACTATTTATTATAATTTATTACTAATTATTACTATTTATTACAAATTATTCCTATTTATTACTAATTATTCCTATTTATTACTAATTATTCCTATTTATTTATAATTATTCATATTTATTACTAATTATTCCTATTTATTACTAACTATTACTATTTATTACTAATTATTTACTCTTTATTACTAATTATTACTATTTATTATTAATTATTACTATTTATTACTAATTATTCATATTTATTACTAATTATTCCTATTTATTTCTAATTATTCATATTTATTACTAACTATTCATATTTATTACTAACTATTACTATTTATTCCTAACTATTCCTATTTATTACTAACTATTACTATTTATTCCTAATTATTACTAATTATTCCTATTTATTACAAATTATTTTTATTTACTCCTATTTATTCCTATTTATTCCAAATTATTACTAATTATTACTAATTATTACTAATTATTACTAATTATTACTAATTATTATTAATTATTACTAATTATTTCTAATTATTCCTATTTATTACTAAATATTCCTAATGATTTCTAATTATTACTAATTATTCTTAATTATTCATAATTATTACTAATTATTCCTAATAATTACTAATTATTCCTATTTATTGCTATTTATTTCTAATTATTATTTATTACTAATTATTGCTAATTATTACTAATTATTACTAATTATTGCTAATTATTACTAATTATTGCTAATTATTTCTAATTATTGCTAATTATTTCTATTTATTGCCATTTATTTCTAATTATTTATAATTATTTCTAATTATTTCTAATTATTACTAATTATTGGTATTTTTTAGTAATTATTAGTATTTATTAGTAATTATTAGTATTTATTAGTATTTATTACTAATTATTACAATTTATTACTAATTATTACAATTTATTACTAATTATAATTAATTATTCCTATTTATTACTATTTATTCCTAATAATTCCAAATTATTACTAATTATTACTAATTATTCATATTTATTACTAATTATTCCAATTTATTACTATTTATTTCTATTTATTACTAATTATTGCTATTTATTAATAATTATTGATATTTATTTCTATTTATTGCTAATTAACGCTAATTATTACTAATTATTGCTAGTTATTGCTAATTATTTCTAATTATTGCTAATTATTAGTAATTATTACTAATTATTAGTATTTATTACTAATTATTACAATTTATTACTAATTATTACACTCTATTAGTAATTATTCAAATTTATTACTAATTATTACAATTTATTACTAATTATTACAATTTATTACTAATTATTACAATTTATTTCTAATTATTATAATTTATTACTAATTATTAAAATCTATTTCTAATTATTACAATTTATTACTAATTATTACAACTTATTACTAATTTTTACAATTTATTACTAATTATTACTAATTATTACTAATTATTACTAATTATTACTAATTATCTGTATTTATTACTAATTATCTGTATTTATTTCTAATTATTACTAATTATTAGTATTTATTAAATAAAATTACTAATTATTACTAATTATTACAATTTATTAGTAATTATTACAGTTTATTACTAATTATTACAGTTTATTACTAATTATTACAATTTATTACTAATTATTAAAATTTATTAATAATTATTACAATTTATTACAAATTATTAGTAATTATTACAATTTATTAGTAATTATTACAATTTATTACAATTTACTACAATTTATTAGTAATTATTACAATTTATTACTAATTATTACAATTTATTACAAATTATTACAATTTATTACTAATTAATAAAATTTATTACTTTTTATTACTCAGTATTACTATTTACTAGTCATTATTACAATTTATTACTAATTATTACAATTTATTACTAATTATTACAATTTATTACTAATTATTATAATTTATTACTAATTATTACAGTTTATTACTTATTATTACAATTTATTACTAATTATTACAATTTATTACTAATTATTACAATTTATTATTAATTATTACAATTTATTACTTTTTATGACAATTTATTACTATTTATTACTCATTATTACTATTTATGACTCATTATTACTATTTATTACTCATTATTACTATTTATTACTATTTATTAATAATTAATAATATTTATTAATAATTATTAGTATTTATTATTATTTATTACCAATTGTTATTAATTACTATCAATTAATTATGTACATTACTAATTATCGTTAATAATTATTAATTACTACTAATTATTAAAAATTAGTAAAAAAACTTTCAATTTATTAGTACAAATAAATACTCATGAAAAAACAATTTAAGTTTAATTTAATTACAACTAATCAACCATAATAAAAATTAACATAAAAATGAAATAAAAAATAAATTAAATAAAACATAAATACTATTAAGCTGGATTTTCTATTGATCTAAACGGCTTCACAACTTCTTCTTGAACAAAAAAATTAACTTAGAAAAAATTTTCCTCTAAAATCATAGTTCAGAGAGAAACATGATCTAAGAAGTGATAGGAATAAGAGGATAATTGATGGGGTATATATAGGTTAGATTATTTGGGATGGGACTATTTGTGATGGGGTACCCGTCGTAAATACCTACAGCCGCATTAATTACTGTTGGCGGTTAAAAAGTTCTTTGCGACGAGTCCCGTCGCAAATAGTCCATGGCGACACACCTTTTGCGACGGGACGACATCCCGTCGCAAAAAGCTATTAACCACTGCCGGGTATTTGCGAAGGGCCCCGTCGCAAATACTTCACTATTTGCGACAGTGGGATCCCACCGTCGCAAATAACCATCGCGTGGTTTGGCGTGCTACCCATGCAAAACTTTTTACGACGAGAGACGAAATCTTGTCGCAAATAATTGGTTATTTGTGACGGGTCGTAACCCCAGTCGGAAATAACCTATTGGACGGACTTTTTGCGATGAGATTTATTCCCAAAGAAAAAATCCCTTTTTCCCGTAGTGTATTTCTATAGCTAAAACAAAAATACACACTAATTCCTTATTTAGAGAAAGAACGTGTCCCTGCTCTTATCCTCAAATTCCTGTCAAAATATATCGATGTGTTTCATATGTGGAGGCAGTAATATGTTCCATTCCCATGTTCATTGTTAGGATATGCCAGAATTTATCTCAGGGTGTTACCAGAATGTGATGCAAAGCTTTTTGGGTGTGGGTAGAAATGTCTATCTAATATGTTGGTGGGATTCTTTGGTGGAAGCAAACACATTGTTCCACTCACATTTTTTTTTATCATTTTCCTATATTTGTCGGTTATACGAAGGGCACAAATCTTAGTGACCTAAGATGGGGCTCATGGGGTGGTGTTCTCTATAAGATGAGATCTTGATGTTTCACAGCATTAACAGTAGTGATTATTTGTAAGAAGCCTTCAAGGTGACTTTAGTGAATATATGATTAGGGATTTATCTGCCTCATGATATTCCTAACTAAGATAAAAGAGTAACTTGTTGTTCAATTCTAGTGAAATACATAGGAAACAATTCTAAATCACAACGGGTGCCATTTTCCACTTTTCAACCATTCATTATTGGGTATATGGTCAATGAGGCTTCATGTCCTAGAGGGCTTCGTTTTCATCCTCTAATTTTGGGATGGTACCATTTAGGTGGTACCCCCTAATTAATGTGTTTTTCACCTAAAATTGAATATTTGGAGGGGTGATGACGTCCTCTAGTTTGATGAGGTCCCAACTCATACTATTATTGATGTATAGGTTTGTCGTGATTAGTAAGATGTGATTTTTATAGAAGGGTGTTTCGATGGATGATGTGATAGGGTTAAGAAAAAAAATGGGCAAGGAAAACCAATCAAAGTGGAACCGTGAGTAAAAAAACTAATACATAACTAATTTCTTCAAACGATCCATGGTCGGACCATTTTAATTTCATAAAATAGAATGTCCAAACATGTGGGTGACTTAGTTATTTTTTTTAATTAATTCTTGAAAAAAAATTTCCCATTTTTTCTCCTGGAAGGGTGTTATAGTCATTCATGTGTGAGAATTTATGTGCACCCTTCAAAAAGTTTCCAAAGGTGTTATTCATGGAACTAGAAAAATCAAATGGTTCTCATATCCATATTAAACTATAGACTTTCTTTCAAAAGGTAGGTGTTCACTAGGTTGTTTTTATAATGACACATAGGTACTTACATTGGTCATTAGGTTGAGAGTTCAGGATAATCATACCCTTTTGGGGGAAATTATTTCTACCTCTAGTACTCTCTTTTATATTTAAGACATGTTCATGAAACATTCCAAATCCCTATACGGGACTGGTTGAACTTATATTTGCAATAAATTATTTTACATGTGTTGACATAATAATATGTATGTATCAAAGGTTGTCCATCAATAGTGTCATATGTATGTATCAGAGGTTTTCCATATTATTTAACAACCTACTTGTTAATTCCTTATTTTAAGGCATTATGATTTAAATCCTTGTATTATTGAACTCTTGAATTAATATCCATTTAGGAAGTTAGTGGATTGTTTGGTTTCAAGATTAAGCCCATGATATGGTTTCTTATGTATTCTCATAAAATGAATTGGCAACCATGTAGTTAAGTTCCACTTAATGGAACTCATTATACCTTTTAAGTTCATGT
Source organism: Viscum album (assembly GCA_963277665.1). Taxonomy (NCBI): domain Eukaryota; kingdom Viridiplantae; phylum Streptophyta; class Magnoliopsida; order Santalales; family Viscaceae; genus Viscum; species Viscum album. The sequence goes on along the minus strand of OY728135.1, from coordinate 367,028,224 downwards.
GACAAAGACCAAACCTTTTAGTTTAATGATGTTTGGTAAGGTCGTGTGGGAGAAATATTTCTTTAAAAGGTGTTTCCAAAACTTATTCATGGGTGGTCCTATTTATTCGAACATGTTGGGAATGTGACATCATGATATTAGGTTGTTATCAAAAGAAGTATATCCCTTTAAAGATAAGATAAAAGGACTCTTAAGGAATATATACCTTTAGTTGGAGTCATGATATTATTGGGAATATGGCCCAAAAATATGATGTTGGGTTTGGACATTAGGGAGGCATCCTATGTATTTTTCTATGATATAAATCGAATCACGTGTGGTTTTAAATGGTTGGGGATTGCACATAAAAAGGATTCCCAAGGATGGAATTTTGATTATCCTAGAAGTATAATTGACTTGAGCCTCTAATACCATGTTAGTGATGCTCAGTGTTAGGAATAAGGAAAATAAGAAAATTAGTCACATTTCATAACTCCATGATTGGGGTTGAATGGGTATTACATATTGAATCCGACTAAGGTGATTTTACTCCCTATCCATTAGTAGATAAAGGAGGAGCTATGGTGGGTAAGAAAAAGATGGAATCATGTATAAAGGTCTTTGACCTTTATCCATAAAGTATTTACTTAATAATATTCTCCACATACATTGATGGAAGAGGGAGGGGCTTTGGTGGGGTATCCATGAGAGAACACTAGTCCCTTCCCCCTTGTGTATTTCTAGTCCCATATTATTATGTGTTTATCAACCCTGTTCTTGGGATAATTAATCCATGTATTGGGAAACAAAGGGTCTATATATTTCCCATTTCACTTAACATTTCAAAAAGCTGGTGGGAGGTGAGTTTTGATGCCTTAACTCAAAAAATTCACACCACTTCCTCCATGATTGGAGTCTTATTACTAAGAGAATTCATGATATTGAATTTTCTGATGACCCTTTCTATCTGGTAGGTTAAGAGTGGGATATAATTTACCAAATGAATATGGGATTGATGTTGGGGTATGCATGTGTTTCTTATACTCTATTCACTTAAAGCTAGTGGTTTGGGGGAGGATTTGGTCACATAATTCCTAAATAAGAGACTTGGGTAAAAGATGATGAAGTTTTAGAGAAGAAATGGCCCTAGGTAATGTGTATCTATAGTGGGAAACCTTGGGTGACTAGTCAAATAGGTGAGAATTTGTATGTTCTCAGTCACCAAGTTGGGAATCCTAGGTTGATTGGTCACTATGTTGGACAACCTTGGGTGACTGTTTGCTAACTTGGTTAACCATGGGTGATAGGTTGCTAAGGTGGGTAGCCCTGGGTAACTGGTTCTTAATTTAGGGATCCCTATTGAGGTAACATGGGTGTTTGGTCACCTAGGTGATGACTTTTAATCACTACTTCCTCTTAAATTATTTTTTTAATCCCTAGAGTGAAATTGGATTCCAAGTAGAGGTTCGGGAGGCCTGACCTTAGTTCCTAGTAGAGGATTTCTATCTCATCTCAATGTGGAAAAATTGTATGCTATGTGGTGTCCGAGAGGGGTATATTTATAGACAAACCCTAGAGACTACTCGTATTGGTCTGAGTAAGGGGAGATGTAACACCCCAATGATTTACCAATAAATTTAATATAGAATGTAATGCACACTACATTGAGTTTTCTGCAAAACAATAACATTTTATTATAATTATATAAAATAGATAGTTATAACCTATCCATTAAACATAATTTTTCTACTTCTAGGAATTTAATTTTGAAAAACAGACACACACAGTTGTGATTTAGTAAGATATTAAGTGTTTGATAGTATTAACTTAGTTTTTTTTAATAGTAACTTGACCCTTTTGAATAGTAATGTTACCTTATGAATAGTAATATGGCCCTTATGAACAGTAAATCAGTCAAATTACTATTAACCTCACCCATGAATGTATAAATATAATTTATTCATCTTATAAATTAAATTATGATATAAATATATCATAGAAAATAAATGTTTTAGAAATTATGAATTATCTATTATTATTTTTATAAAGCATGAAGTTTAATTATAATTTTATAATTAATCAAAAGAAAAATTATTTTCATAAAATAGAATCATATGATAATATTTTCATGTCTTATGATTATAAGATAATTTTATGAGACCTTATTTAATTTTTTAAAATTTCATAATACCGATTTTAATTTTAAAATTTATATTTTTGGGTAAATGGTGACTTTAATTAAAGATATAATTTGTCATATTTTGAAAATTATTTTCTTAAAATTTATTTCATTTTTAAATTATATACATCTAAAAATGGTTAGGATGAATTTTTGGTATTTCTCTAAAATAGTTGAATTTCTAGTAAATAGTAAAAAATATAGTTTTTAAGGGAATACGATGTTGTTTGTGACAACATCAATAGATATTTATGAAATAAAATTTATTAAAATTATGGAAAAAATAAATAATTATTTATAAGAAAAAAGTTTTATATAAATAATTCATAACATATAAATTATATTTCTCTTGATAAGTATAAAAGAATCATTGTCATTATCGATGCAGTGTTTGTGACGTGCTGACAAAGCCAATTTGGTTCCTTAAAAATAATAATTAAGAGCCAAAAAATATTTTCACAAACATTTTATTAATTATTATTCATAATTCTTGTTTTTTTAAACTAATTTTTAATTTTATACTTATATCATATTAATGTTATCTAAATTTATGTGCAATGCTTGCACAGGACAAAAAATGAAAAAAAAGAAGAAATTTAAGAGGTTATCTTGTTATGTATATGATTGAATATATATAATGAAAAAATATAGAATTATATTTTGAACCAAATTTATTTATTTTTATGATAGTAATTTTTTTTAATTTTTATATATGAAATAATTAACTTTAATTGTTATTCAACACTGATCCAGTGCTTGTGCAAGAATAAAAAATATAAATTAATTGTTTTTAATTACAATTATAAAAATTATTAAATGACCAATATTTTTGATTAAATATTTTATATAATATATTTTCCACCATTATCTCAATTTGAATATAATTTTGGACATCCTAGACCCACATGAATCACATTAAAGAATTTATAATGTTCTTTATCAAAAGAAATTCATGTTGATTCATTATTGTTTTTAATTAGTATAATATTTTATTGAATGGTTTTATAGTTAATTTTTTCAAAGATAAATATGTTATTAACATATAAAAAAATTATATTATTCATTATTTTTTTTATTTTTTATGGAATAAATAATTACCGTAATGGCTCGAACAATTACGATGCAATAATTATTTAATTAATAAATAAATCTAAATAACGACTTTAAAAAAATAAGATAGATATATCATGATATTTTCAAGTTAATTCACGTTTTCTATAGATTAATATGATATGTATAGGATATAATAAAAAATTGGATTTGAATTTTAAACATTTTTTTGTTATGTTTAAAGTCAGGGTTATTAATAGTGTTTAATTTGATATAACTAATTTTTTCATGATTAAAATCTTTTATTATATTATTTAAAATTTAAATAATTATTTAAATGGGAAAAATAATACTATTATTTCCATATTATGATCCCTTATTATTTCTAGATCTTTTTAAATTCTTTAACCCTATTCTATACTTAATATATCTTAATATTTTAGGAAATTCTTAATTTTCCCTTCACCTAAATTATAAAATGAGGTTCTTCCCTTCAGAAAATTTCATCACCTGAATCATGTTTTCACCTATATTATGCCTATTTCCATTATTTTCACCCCTTTCCACATTATAGTGCTTTTGGTCACACAGAAAACCACTTCCAAGAGCTTAAATATGTTCTTATGGAGAGAAGATTCAAGAGGTACGATTCCTTTTTCTTCTCTTTTAAATTATTTTTGACTTCTACCTTATTCTATCATCTAATCCAAATATTAATGAAAACTCCGGTATCATATTTATACTTTTAATTTTGTTTTATTTATATTTATATACATCATAAAATCAATTATTTTCTTCTTTTATACTTGAATAATGAAATCATCGTCAGTGGTAAGTCAATTCACCGCCTTTGTGGATGATGAGATTTCATTTCACATTACCAAAATCATGGGAAGTTTTAATTAGTATGTAATTTTTTATAATTACCTAAATATATATATTTAATGAATTCTAGATTTATATTTCTTTTTAAAAAATAAGGCCATCAAAACCGACCTTGGAAACCATGAAAAGAATGCACATGAATCAATGGAAGTAAAAAATATTTGTTAAAAAATGGGTGGAAAATGTTATAAGAAGATAATTTAAGGTATTATAAACATTATTTTAGTTCCATAATAATATAATAACACTATTCAAATCATTATATAAGAGTTTTGAACAAATTTTAAGGAATTCGAACCATAGGTAAGGGTTCTCTCAGCTCACTTTCAATTCCGTGAGATATGCCTTACTCACTACTATTTCTTGTGTGTGGTGTATGTATACTTACCATTGATTATACGTATCATTAATATATTTATCTTCATAATATTAAATTTATTATTTTATGATAATTAATTTCATGGGGCATATGGTTCGACTGTCTGCAAAGTGGTAATGGTTTTCTTCCCGAACCTCCATTTTCATTCAGGATAAACTTTCTTCCTCTATAGACCAATTTAATTCTTTATTATTTTTATATTTTTTTTTTGATAAATTATATTTTTTTACAAGATCATATATAGATATCATTCTATCCTTATTTTATTGAAGAATAAATTTTTCCGAGTTTCCCTTCTCATTTCATCACGAGATGCAAGCCCGATTAAAGGGGACGTCTCGATTTATTATAAATTTTCAAATACCATCCATAATCTATTTTAAGACACCATTATTTTTCTAAAGGAACCAATTTTGTTCAATTATAGTTTTATATAAACAATCCTGACAAATACAAATGGTTTTTTCAAGATAACTCTTAGTGGAAAATTAAAAAAGGGAATTTATCTTAAGAATTAATCAATGATTTTATTAGAGTATTTTCATCTATTTAAGCAGCTTTATTTAATTTTACTAATTATTGAGGTTTATATCTTATGTTTTTCATCCACCATATTTTATTAAATTTTTTATAATAAATTTGACTGTGAATGTTCAATCATGATACCATTCACCATACTACTGAGAATGGCTAGTGATTATGTTTATATATTAGGGAATGTTATTTAAATTTCATATGTATATCTTGTTTATGTTTGTATCTATTTATATGAGCAGTTCATTGGACTTAGTAAGTGATGTGTGGGGCCCCTTAATTCCCTGATATACATCAATAGGTCTCATGGGACAACCTAGATAAGGTTTTGGCTGATGCCTTACCCATTTATGGGATTCTATGCATGAAGCCCTGACAATTATATATTATTGGAATGAAGCCTTGAATTTATGTTTTAGATATCAATAATTATGAATTGACCTCATTATAAAACTATTAATTGTTACTCCATGTGATTATTAGACTAGTATAATCTCCATGGATATGTTTTATTGTGGAATTATTTAATCCATTTTTATTTCTATCATTTTATGATCAATATTATGTTTTAATGGAATGTGTTGTTTTATTTATTCATCATGCCTTATACTTATTCTTTTGTTGTATTACTTTCCCTTACTGATAATCCAAGATCACCCCTTTCATATGTTTTATTTTTCCTTATGATGTTAAGATGAATATTATGAATTACATGTAAGGATAATCTATGAGTTATGAATGTTTCCAATGGAATTTCTATATGGTATTTACTTTAAAATTTGTAATGTAAAATTTTTTATTGAATCTTATTTTCCAAAACTACTAGACTATTCAGGATATGAATTCTTTATAATCATACCAATGTAATATAGTAAGGCACTACTTCTGAGCAACTAAGTTTGGGGTCCTTACAGTTGGTATTGGAGGATGTTTAGTAGGAACCATGGAAACTAGATTTAGAAAACCTAGATTAAAAAATATAGCCTAAGATATACTTTGATGATAAGAATAAAAGAACATGATAGAATTTTGATAAGGAGGAGATTATGTGGATATTCCAAGAAATATATCCCTATATGGATACTAAAAGTGGACGTGGTTCTAGAACAGATGTATCTATGGATAAAAACTCTAACAAGGTGTCCCGATCATGACTCGGGGTAACTTGGTACACAATAATGGCCTTACTACGTACTTGGTTTGACAATCCTAGAGAATATGCTTACCATAAGTCACATTTACTTTATGAACCATTATGAAGGATTTAATAATAAATATTTCCTTAAAGAAACCATGTTTATGATTATGATATTATCTATGCATAAGATTTCAATTAATGTTTAGTGTTTTTCTAGTTCGAGATTATTTATTATGATTCATAACCTAATTTAATGGATTCCATTATTTAGAATTAGAACCTCCTGTAACTAATGGAAACCTTATCAACTTACATATCCATTTTTTGGATTTCCCTCCTATGCAAGATAATGATATTGGTACTAGAGCTACAAATGGTGGTCATAAAATTATAACTATAATTGGAAACATAACTACGACTATGAACAATAACCTCGCCCATATGGAGAATCCCAAACCACAATGTGGAGGAGTAGTGTGAGACCTATTTATGCGATAAAATACTCCATCATTAAATTGGTATACAAACCCATTGGTAGAGGACTAGTTGATAAGTTCCTTAGAGAAGGTATTTCTTGATTTGGGAAGTAATGAAATGGAGAAGGGTTTCATTGAAGTTTATCATCTACTGGGATATGCAGATCAATGGTAGTCATGAATTCAAAATATAAAGTAAGAATAAAAAAATAAAATTATGTAATGGAGGTACTTTAAGGAAATTTTCCAAGAAAAATATTTTCCTTGTGAACAAAGAGTGGATATGGAAAGGCAATTCTTGAGAATGAGATAGGAAGAAGATGAAAATGTTACTAAGTATGAAGCCAAATCTACAAGGATAGAAAGGCATGTCGCAAACTACATAATTAATCCAAGGTGAAATATTGACCATTTTTATGCCCTTAATCCAATTATATGAAGGGAATTAGACTCCTAAACATTCTCATCATATAAGGACATATTATCTTGTGATATCAAGACAGATAATGAATTCTCTATGTCTTATGTTTTTGAAGGTAAAAAAGAGAAAAAGATTATTGAAAGGAAAAATATTGATAGAGAGAAGAATGGAAAGATGGATTTTTAAACATGTGATACTTTTGGGAGGAAAAAACATGGTACATGCTTAAAAGGAAAAGGATATTACTTTATGTTTGATGAAAAATGCCACCATGCTCTGGATTGAAAGGGAAAGAAAGAATTTTATAATGTTCAATGCTTTAACTATAAAGATACGAGCTACTATGAAAATTAATTCCCCAAAAACCAAGGTAATATACCCCAAAATAAGAGAAGGGATCAATTCCAAGCTTATGGTGTTACTACATCAGAAGTGGAATAATTAAAGTGTTCATTTTTTATATTCATGAATTATTTTGTGATGTAGTACTTATTTTAAGGAATTGGAATCATGATTGTTTTATAATGGATTAAAGGTAATCAATGTATTTATATTTATGTTATGTTAAAAGAAGATATATAATATGTTGTTTTGAGGAAAATCCGATGTTAAGTTACCATTCTTCTACATCATTGGACTTTAAATTTTGGACTGACATAATTTGGATAAATCTTAAAGTTAACTACTTATGGAATGGATTGTGACTAAAGTATGATTTTCAATAACTTGTTTCAACATTATTGGTTTCTACAAACATTTAAAGGCAGAAGGAATGACTTATGGACCATTTGATCCATGTGATTTAGGCACAAAAATTCTTCTTAAATATCCACCTTTCATTTTAAGAATCAAGTGGATATAGATCAAAGAATAACCAAAGGAAGATATTATATAATAAAGAAATTTTATTTTCTAAAGTGAATTTATGGATACTAAAAGAAACCCTAAACCGTAAGAAATGTATTTTGTAAAAAACATGTCAACTGATTACTTTTCCATTTAAGAAATCAATTGTATTTTAACCGATAATAGATTTTTGGTTTTATGATGTTTAACTATCTAATGACCATGTTTTGTAACACCCCAATATTTTATGGGATATATTCTTTTTATTTTCTTTGATTTAATGTTTTGTACACTACGCCAATATTATCTATTGTTATACTCAATGTCGAATTATCTTGCAGTATACGCCACACTATTCTTGGCTGGTGTTGCACACAATTTCAAGTTGTTTCTATAGAATTCATTTCATGCAACACGGAGTATAGATTTTTTTCAACGTATAAATAAAATAATTTTGGATTACATTATAAGAAACACCAATGTAATATTTCACTACACTCAACACAGACTTGGATTGCGTTGCACAAAAGAGTGACCTTCCTCGATAGCTTTTGTTATAGGTGATCCCGAGTTTCACTAAAAACAATATTATTATTTAATGGGAAATAAACTAGACATTATGAATATTATTAACCATATATTTAATTTTATATAACATTATAATTCATATTAAACATTTTCTATAACCTGGTATGAGAACAAAAATCAATTTTTTGGATAAATGAAGTATTTTTCAAAAAATGCAGTTTTACCACCTTGTAATAGTGCCCCAATTTTAAATATATATTTGAAACTTTTATAAGTTAAATTGGAAAAAATAAACTTTTTATTTATAATACGGACATCAAAATTTACTTCGGGTATTTTTTTGGGTTGTTCTAATAAATTTCATTTTTTAATGAATAGTGACAAATAATGCATTTTAAGTCAAAACTCTCTTTTCATATAATTTATTTATATAGTTAGATTGTAATTTTAATTGCTCTTAAAGTGTAATTGGATTATATTTTTACCATTTAATCCTATTTTGGTCATTTTAAGTAATTTCACTCTTAAACTGGATATAAACACAAGTCAATCTTTGGGTAGTTTTTACTTCATAAAAACACACTTTTCTGTTTTAACAACGAGAATTAATGATAAATTAATTACTAAAACTTATGTGATTTGAATTTAGAATAATGGATTCCATATTTTGAGTCATTATATCCTAATTTTGTAAATAGGTAACTTTTATTTTTAGACATTATGATTAGTATCTTCAAAAAATATTTTATTTACCATGGTTAAAGGGTAAATCTGGTAAATATGGGTAAACTATAATATTATAATTACCTTAACATGTGTATTAACCCAATTTTATGATACATTACTGACCCTAGGTATCCTTGGGTAGATTTTCTGACCCCATGGATCCACTTGTAATTGAAAATGACATTTAGTTACTTTTAATTTAATGTTAAGGAAAATATAACCTAAACATATATCTTTTACTAAAACAATTATTATATGGGGTAAAATAAATTATATATTCGACTATACATATTCATTATAAATCTAAAAATACTTTCTACATAATTATATTTTATTTTTAATTTTTTAAAATTAAATAAATAATTGTAATTAAGACACAATGATGATGAAGTGATTGCTTCATTAATAAAAGAAGTAAACTCAAAGAAGGGACAGAATAAGGAAGTGATCAGGACATCTAGGACTGAAAGAGAGTTATGTCTTAGGGAGCAATACCTCAACATGCTCAATCAATATGCTCCATCTGAGTGGGAGTTGGTGGATCCAGATGATTCGGAGGATGGAGATGTTGGAGATTTTGACACATTTTGACTGGCACTATTGTTGGGGGTGTTTTCATATCATTTCATTTTCTTTGTACTTTGTACTGATTTTTCTTTAATAGATTCTCATGGGACCAGGCATTCGGCCTGGGCCTGCATCTTTCTGGTTTAATAAAAGATTCAAATAAATGAATTAGTAAATATTAAAACAATTGTATTTTGGTTATTTTGATGTCACAAAAAATTATGGATGATATTGAAATATTTTATTTGAGTTCAAGCCTTATTTTCTAGGTAATATTCTTTTTATGAATTTTTAAAAAGCCATGTATGAATAGTGTACAAAATTAACACAATTCATAAGTTAAGACATAAAATAGTTTCTTAATTGATATTAAATTCCTAAAAATCCAATATTCTTTAAAATGATAAATATAAGTCCATATACATCATATATAACTTTTTTATGGGTTGTTTGACATGATATGGTAATTACATTAACCCACAATATGTAAATAACATGATATTATGGTTAGATTAAAAAAGGATAAACAAGGGTAAAACTAAAAAGAAAAGGATAAAAAAAATATTAAAAAACACGTCAAAAATTATTGTATGATGGGTATTAGAACCAAAATCATCTTATATTATAATTAAATAAGTTTTTGACCATTTTAAATTGAAATTTCCTTTATAATAAATTAATATTTTAGGACTTTCCTAAAGTGCCACTCTCCTCTCTTATAAAAGGGCACATCCTCCCTATCCTCTTCACTCCATTTCCATCATTAAAGCTCATCCAAACCCCACCGATATCACTTCTAAAATTCCCTATTTACATTATATTGTTTCTGGTCTTCTCAGAAGACCAACTCTATTTCCTTAAGAGAAAATTTAAAGGAGGTATGTCAAGGAAAAGATAATCTCTTATACCGATTATTTAAAATTTATTTCTTCTTCCACTTACTCTTATTTAGTTGTTTCATTATAAAGTAATAAAAAGAGTATAACTAATATACTGATATGTTATTATAAATTTGAAACAACCCTATTTCACATTCTATCCATCCTATAAAAAACTAAATCATTGCGCGTGCGTACATACGAATTATCGTCCCAACGTCGTGGTGTAATCTATTTTTCACCACCACCTTACATGGATGGGTATAATGGTGGAAATAATGACTATATATTATTATTGTAACATGAAACAAATTATAAGATATTATAAATCATCCAATTCAATACCATTCAACAAATATGGTAACGATATCGTCGCTCGTGCGTACGTACGGCTTACCCTCTCTATGACGTAATGAGATTCATTATCCATGTTAACCATTCAAGAATTATTATAAAGAATATATAATATATAATCATGAAATATATGATATAATAACACTATTGTGTTCATTTTTATATATATTTCATTCACTTACCACCATTCAATACGATAAGAAAACGGAAACAGCGTTCATGCGTACATACGGACTACTGTCTCCATGAATGGTGTATTCCATTTTATATATCTATATATTATATATATTTTTGAATAGATATGATATATAAATCATTTTATACATTCTATAAGTAATTAAATCACTATCTATGTAATAATATCAATAATAAAAAGTTAAAACATGTACGATAAACAAAATGACTATTACCTAAAATGTTGCTTTAATATGGAATTGACAAATTAACAGGTAATATAAAGTCAAAATTGAATCGTATATGATATCAAAAATATTATTATGGTTTTTTTAAAAGTTAATTATATATTTAAACCCACTATACAAGAGTTTTAGACACATACATATGAAATCAGATATATGGTCAGGGATAATTTTGCAATCTCATTTTTATCCAAGATTGTTTATAGGTAAGTATTTACTGGGGTTATATTTGTCATCTATGTCCATGTTTTCTAAAAATATTTTTAAAAACTGTTTATGATTCATCTTTGTTTGTTTAAATACATTTTTACCCGTTTTTTAATTTTACTATGTGTTATGGAAGGAATTTTTCTTTTGTTTACCATACAAGGTACTTTTTGACTTTTCTGAGAAAAGTACAAGGAGAATGTTTTTATTTAACTTATACAGAATGAATGGATTTTTTAATGTTTCATGACACTTTATTTTTAAAAAGATTCCTCCACACTATTTCATGTTTTTTTCAACTAAATTATTTTCTTTTAAAATTGTATGGAATTTTGAGAAAAAAAACATTTTTGAAGAAGAAAGTATATTTTCTTTAAGAACTAAGTTCAAGTGTTTTATCAAACTTATTTTCCATCTAAGATCAATCTCTTTAAATAGGGTTATGTTTCTATCCCTTTTGCCACTATTAATTTATTATGTTAATGATGGAATGATATTTTTTATGGATTATGTTATGATGTAATGATGTTTAAAAAACCCATTTTATTACATGGGTAATGCTATGATTTGTATTTTGGTGGAACACATAAGAATGGTTTCATTATGAGATGGGTGGTACCTATATCTCCCTCCAATGCATTGGGTAAAGATTAATATTTCATGAGATAGACATGACTGGAATGATAGGTAAATCTGGTTCAGTAATACATGGATGGAACTGTAAGTAAACCCATTTTAGTTATGGACATTTTCCACTATAATGGTCTTGGAAACAATGCCTCAGATACATTAGATACCATGTTATGTACTTTTTAGTTTTCCAGAATTACATGTATTATGTGAATTCTATTCTATCATGGTTAATGTTACTTTATGATTCATGCCATATGTACTGTCAAGGTTTATGTCATTGCTAAATATTTTGATGTTTAAACTTTATGTTCATGTTTTTACGTTCAAATGTTTATGGTTCGTTTTATGTTCTCCATGTTTACCCTTACTGAGAATTCAAGCTCACTCTTTTAATGTTTTCTTTTCCCCACGATATAAAGAAAGGTTTTAGGTATGAAAACAAAAGGGGAAGATCTTTATGGTAGATGTTGAAGATATTTAACCATGTTAGAAGATTATGATCTGTGTTTCCAAAGACACTAAACTAATACGGTCTTTGGGTGTGTGTTTGTGTCATGTATTAAGTATTCTGCAAATGAAATTTAATTTCCATGTACATCAATCTTGGGTCTCTACAGTTGGTATCATAGCGAACTTTTTTTCAACCTTTGGAAACTAGGATATAGAAATTTAGTGAGATCACTAGAGATATTTGAAAGGTATGTCTAGGAATGTCTCTAAGGGTAAGTCTAACTATAGGTTATAGTCCTATAATTATGGTAATGATCATGAATAACCTATGAATTAACCTTAGATGTTAGATATTTAATGTGATCCCCATTTATTTTTTTGTTTTCCTACTATGATTTTTCCTCTCACACAATTCTTTTTGGGTTTAGGAAAATGGCCGGAAATAGGGGGATTCATGTTAATGGAGAATATGATGGACAATGTAATGATATTATTCATGAGAAACCAAATGAAATGGGATTTGTAAGGAGAAACATAATTATTATTCCTAACCATTAGTCTCATAATATGATCAATAATCTCAACTTTGGTGAATTTATTGAAGTAGGTAAGAAGAGAAAGGTGGAGTTTCGTGATGATCATAGAGGAAAGAAAGTTTAATTTTCCTCATGTAAATCATATGGGAAGAGACATCAAAGATAATTTTTCAAAGGAACAAAAAGATATTTTGGCTGTGGAAAAGAAGGACACAAAGCCAGTAATTGAAAAGAAAAGGTTATGTTACCACAGTAGACAAGGATTATGGTATTACTAAGATATCAAAAACTATAAAATGTTTTAAATTTTGAATTTATAGGAATAATGAAAATAAATTCCCTAAGGGAAAATCTCATAAAGAGAATCATCATGGTCGTATGGGTAGTATTTATGTTGATGATGATGAAGAGACTACAACTAATATATGAGATAAAATAAGTGTTGAGGAATAAATCTATGAAGCTTGGTCAATGGTTTAAGAAGGTAGTGGAATGATTTCTTGTTTATCAAGAGTAATATTGTATAAGTAATTTAATGGTACTTTGGATTAAAGAAACATCTTAGTATTGTTACACTACTATTTTTCCTTAAGTATTTGAAAGTATATGTTGAATGGTACCTGTAACAATGAAATGTTATTTAGATATTTTTGAAAGGAACATGATATAAACATAATTAAGGGATAAGAAGATAATGATATGTTTTATAGTATTAATGATCTAATGCTGGATATAAGGAAAAATTGATATCATGGTTTGAGTATATAGAATTTTTGGGATTTTGGTATGTGGAAAAAAGTTAACTTTTTACCGCATTCATGTTTTCACTAAGGTTCATTGGTAATTCATGTTTCAAGAGAATACATGAATAAGGTATTCAAATGTTTGAAATGTGGCCAAAAAGATATAACTTATGTTATATGGGGGATAAATTATGGTATTCACATGCTTGTTATATGACATTTCTCGTAATTGTTTTATTTGTACTGTGGGATTGGACTGACATTTTTTGGATAAGCCTAATGGTTGGAATGGATTAAGTTGGACATCAGATAGTATTGTTTATGTCTATAACTTATATATATATATATATTATTTCTGGAATGTTATAATAGTATATTTTTAGAAAAAGGACAACCCACAAGACATGCGACAATCCGTCACTTTAGAAAGGCTACAGGAATCGAACCCATAACTGAAGTGTGACAGACCTTTATCACCCACCACTAGCCTAAAGGAAGACCTTGGTTAGCTTAAATTAGTTTTATTTTATTAAGAGGTATTATAGATGATTTATAAGTCCATTTTTGTAACCATATACGATTAATCTCACCATAGATAGACTTATGTATATTTAATAACTTGTGACACACTTTTTGTGATAAAGACCTATGGAATGACCTATCATTCTATCGCATGATCTACTAACACTTAAAGAATGAATAATCTGACTTCATTTCTTTAAATAAGAGAATAAGTGGAAATTGTTCAAGGCCGGACCAATGATGATATTATTCTAAAATCAAGTAAATATTTCCTCTCATGTTCTTCATCTTTAATAAAAGAATCTTAAAAACACAAAAATTTCATCCTAGTACTTTCTTATTCAATTAATTAGATAGTCCCTTAAATCATTATAGATTTATGGCTTTCTAGTGGTTAACTTTCTCTAAACCTATTTCTATATTATTATCCATCAAAAATTGATGGTTACATTTCTCTTCCATATCCATGTTTTCACTTCCCACCTATGTTCTCCTATGTGGAAACCCAGAAAAGAGTTACATTGGGTAAACATTATGTTTCTAACATTAATTTTTAAAATTAAGTTTTAGTATTACTTTTTACGATGTGCTTTTCTATGAAAGAAACTTTCATATAGAAAACCATTTATAACCCCGACGTATTTCGAGTGTGAAATTCATTTTAAGGGGGGTATAATGTTACACCCTGAGATTTTATGGGATATATTATATTTACTTTCTTTCATGTATTGTGTTTTAATCTACACCAATATTATCATTCTATATATGCAACACCATATTAGCTTGCAGTATATGCAACACTATTCTTGGCTTGTGTTGCATACAATTTCAAGTTCTTTTGATAGAATTCATTTCACGCAACACAGAGTATATATTTTTTTCAATGTATAAATGAAAAAAATTTGGATTATAATATAAGAAACACTAATGAAATATTTCACTACACGCAACACTGACATGGCTTGCATTACACGCAAGGAAGACCTTCTTCGATAGCATGTGTTGTACGTGATACCGAGTTTCACTAAAAATGATATATTATTAAAATATTATTATTTAATTGGATATAAAATACTAGTTATGAATAGTATTAACCACATTTTGAATTTTATATAACATTATAATTCACCTTACAAATTTTCTAGAACATGGAATGAGAACAAAAATCTACATTTTGGATAAAAGAAGTATTTTTCAAAAATGCAGTTTTACAACCATCTAATGGCGTACCAATTTTAAATCTAGTTGTTGACACTTTTATAAGTTAAATATGAAAAAATAAACTTCTTTTTTAGAATTGGGATATCAAAATTTACTTTGGGTAATTTTTTGGTATTTTTATGATAAAGTTCATTTTTAATTAATAGTAAAAATACAACATTTTAAGTAAAAACTGTCTTTTCATCTAATTTATTTATATATTTATATTGTGCATTTAATTGGGTTTCAAGTTTAATTAGATTATATTTTTACCATTTAATCCTATTTTGATCATTTTAAGTAATTTCACTCTTATATTGGACAAAAACACTTGTCGTTCTTTTGATATTTTTTACTTCTTAAAAACGTGCTTTTTAGTTTTGACAAAGGGAATTAATTTTAAATTAATTACAGAAACATATATGTTTTTAATTTGTAAAAAGGGATTCTGTATTTGGAATCATGATTTCCAAATTTTTAAAATTGTTAAATTTTATTTTTAGACATTATGAATAGTAACTTCAGTAATTATTTTATTTACCGTGGTTAAAGGGGAAATCTGGTAAATAATGGTAAAAATAATATTATAATTACCCAAACACATGTCCTAAAACAATTGGATGGCACATTTCCGACCATAGGTGTCTTTGGGTCGATTTTGGGATGCCATGGAGCCACTTGTAAGTGAAAATTACATTTAATTAATTTTAATTTAATGTTAATGAAAATATAACTTAAACATATATCATTTACTAAAACAATTTTTATATGTAGTTATATAAGTGATATCTTAAAATATAAATTATAATTATAATTCTACAACTCTTTAGTACATCATGATATTTTATTTTTAATTTTTTAAATTTAAATAAATAAATTTAATAATGACATAAGGATGATGTTGTGATTGCTTCATTAATAAAGGATTCAGATAAATGAATTTATAAATATTAAAACAAATGTAATTTGGTTATTTTAATTTCATATATGAATTTTAAGAATGATATTGACATATTATATTTTATTTAAAGTCTTAATTCTGAAGTAATAAGGTTGTTATGAATTTTTAAAAAGTCAGGTATGAATAATGTCCAAAATCGACGCAATTATTAAATTAAAACATAAAATAGTTTATTAAATTATATTAAATTTTTAAAACTCTATGATTTGGAAAAATGGATAATATATGTCGAAATATTTTATAAATAACTTTTTTATTGGTCTTTTTACATGATATGGTAATTAAATTAACCCACAATGGGTAAATAACAATATATCTTGGTAAGATTAAAAAGGTAAACCCAAAAAGATAAGGATAAAAAAATATTCAAAACTTTTCAAAAAATATTGAATGATGGGTATTAGAACCAAAATAATATTATATTATAATTAAATAAGTTTTAAATGATTTTAAAGAGAAATTGAATTTATAAAAAATTAATATTTTAGGACTTTCCTAAAGTGCCCCTCCCCTCTCTTATAAAAGGGAACCTCCTCCCTCTCCTCTTCACTCCATGTTGAGCATTCAGGATCATCCAAAACCATCCCCTTTATCTTCTAAAATTCCCTAGTTACATTCTATAGGTATTTGTATTCTCAAAATTACAACTCTAGTACCCTAAGATAAAATTTAATGGAGGCACATCGAGGAAGAGATAATCTCTTCTACCGATTCATTCAGATTTATTTCTTATTCTACTTCCTATTATTTAGTTCTTTAACTATAAAATAATAACACCAGTATCAATAATATACTCATATGTTATTATAAATATGAAACATCCCTATTTCACCTTCTACCCATCCTACAAAAAACAAAATCACCGCACGTGCGTACATATGGATTACCGTCTCCACGTCGTGGTGTAATCTATTTTTCAACACCACCTTACTTAGATGGGTATAATGGTGGAAATAATAACTATATATGATTATTATAACATGATACTAATTTTAAGATATTATACACCATCTACTTCAAAATCGTTCAATAACTATGGGAACGATATTGTAGCTCCTACGTACATAAGGCATACCGTCTCCACGATGCGATGAGATTCATTCTCCATGTTAACCATTCAAGAATGATTATAAAGTATATATAATAAATAATAATGAAATATATGACATAACAACACTACTTGATTTATTTATATATATTTCATTCACTTACCTCCATTCAGTACGATAAGAAAACAGAAATAGCGTGCATGCGTACGTACAGCCTACCGTCTCCATGAGTGGTGTATTTCATTTTATATATCTATCTATTATATTTATTTATGAATATATATGATATATACATCATATTATACATTCTATAATTTAATAAATCATGTACGATAAATAAAACGATTATTACCCAAAATGTTTCTTTAACATGGAATTAATAAATGAATGGGTAATATAAAGTCATAAGTGAATCATATATGATATCATAAATATTATTATTGTTCTGTTAAAAGTTAATAATATGTTTAAACACACTATATAGGAGTTTTGGACACATATGGAAGAAATATGACCTAAGGTAAGGGATAATTTTGCAATCTCATTTTTATCTAAGATGGTTTATACATAAGTATTTACTAGGGTTTTATTTTTAAACTATGTCCATGTTTTCTAAAAATGCTGTCATAAAATGTTTAATATTCATCTATGTATGTTTAAATTCATTTTATGCCATTTTGACTCCTACAATGTTGTATGGATGAAATATTTTTTTTGTTTACCATACAAGGTACTTTTTTGACTTTTTCATAAAAAGTACGCGGAGAATGTTTTTGTTTAACTTATACAGAATGAATTGATTTTTTATATTTTCACAATGCCTTACTTCCAAAAATATTCCTCTAAATTATTTCAAGTTTATTTTAAACTAAATTATTTTTATTTAAAATTGCACATCATTTGGAGAAAAGAAAACATTTTTGAAGAAGATGGGATATTTTCCTCAGAACAAAGTTCAAGTGTTTTATCAAAATTAATTTCCATCTAAGATGACTCTCTTTAAATAGGGTTATGTTTCTATCCCTATTATCACTATGATTATATTATGTTAATCATGGAATGATATTATTTATGGATTATATTATGATGGAATGATGTTTATTAATCTCATTTTATTACATGGGTTATTCTATGATTTATGTTTTTGTGGCACACATAATAATGGTTTCATTATGAGATTGATGGGACCTATATATCCCTCTAATTCATTAGGTAAATATTTATATCTCATGAGATAGAAATGAATGGAATGACAAGTAAATATGGTTCAGTAATATATGTCTAGAACGACAAATAAACCCGGTTCAATAATGGACTTTTTCCACTATGATAGTCTTGGAAACAATGCATTGGATATTATGGAAATCATGTTATATGCTTATTAGTTTTCCACAATTACATGTTTTATACCAATTCTATTCTATCATGGTTAATGTTCTTTTATCATCCATGCCTTATGTACTACCAAGGTTTATGTCATTGCTCAAGATTTTGATGTTTAAACATTATGTTCATGTTTTTACATTCAAATGATTATGGTTTTTTTATGTTCTTCATGTTTACCCTTACTGAGCATTTGAGCTCACCCTTTTTATGTTTTCTTTTCCCTGGGATATAAATAAATGTTTTATGTAGGAAAACAAGGAGATGATATTTTTGGGAGGTGTTGAATATCTTTCACCAAGTTAGAATATTATTTTCTTAGTTTCCAAAGACACTAAAGTAATACGGTCTTTGGGTGTCCGTTTGTGTCATATATTATGTATTTTTCAGAATAAATGTAATGTCCACATATGTCAAGAATAGGTATCTACAATGTTCTTTATCACTCTTCATCAGAACATGATGGTTATATTTCTCTTACATGTCTGTGTCTTCACTTTATGTAAATTTTATCCAATTAAAAAGCCTAATTTTGTGGTGACCATCATATTTCAGTTATCCCTCTTACTAAGATGATGTTTTATTAACCAAATTTTCAATGTGGGTTTACCATAAAGAAATTTTAAAAAATTAAAAGATATTTTTAAATGTGAAATATCAAATTGTGAGAAAACAATTTATTGAAGGAGGAGAGAATGTAACACCCAAAGGATTTAAAAATAAACTTAACATAGAATGAAATACACGCGAAATGGAGTCTCCTACAAAACAAAACTCTGTTATTATAATTATTTAAAAAAGATAGTTATAACCAATCCATTAAATATATTTTTTCCACTTCTGTGAATTTAATTTTAAAAAATTGACATACATAGTTGTGATCAGTAAGATATTTAGAGTCTGATAGGATCATCCAAAATTTTGGTGAATAGTAACATGACGCTTTTAAATAGAAATATAACCATTATGAATAGTAAATCATCCAAAGGAATATTAACCACAACAATGAATGTATAAATAAAATTTATGCATTCTATAAATGAATGTATGATATAAATATATCAGTGTAAAAAAATGTTTTTGAAATTTTTAATTAAGTATTATTATTTTTACTAACATAAATGTTTATTTAAAATTTTATAATTAATAAAAATAAAATTTATTTACATAAAATATAATCATCAGTTGATATTTTTTTGTCTTATGATTATAATATTATTTTATAAGACCTTCGTTAATTTTTCAAATTGTTATAAAACCCATTATAATTTTAAAATTTGTATTTTTGAGTAAGTGATGATCTAAAATAAAAAAATATTTTCTGATATTAATAAAACTATTTTCATAAAATGGAGTTCATTTATGAATTATACACATCGAAAAATGGTTAGGATAAATATTTAGTATTTTACGGAAATAGTAGAATTTTTAGTGGATTGTAAAAAAACATTTTTTAAGAAAATACGGTGTTTTTTTGACAACTTCAAGATATTTTTATGAAATTAAATTTATTAAACTTACGTAATAAATAAATAATAATATTATAAGATAAATTATGTATAAAAATAATTTATAACATGTAAGTTATTTTTTTCTTGATATGTATAAAATAATCATTGTTACTGTCGATGCAGTATCTGCTCCACGCTGACAAAGTCAATTTGATTCCTTAAAAGAATTATTAAGAGATAAAAATTATTTTCATGACATTTTTGTTAATTATTATGTATAATTGATATTTTTTGTAGTAATTTCTAATTGTATAGTTATATGATATTAATCTTATCTGAATGCATGTGCAATGCTTTCTCGAGGAAAGAGAAGACAAACTAAAAAATTTAAGAAGTTGTCTTGCTATGTATATAAGTGGATATATATAATGAATGGATATATAGTTTTATTTTGAACCTAATTTATTTATTTTTATGATAGTCCTTGATTTTTAAATTTTTATATATAAAATAATTAACATTAATTCTTATGCAACACTGATGCAGTGCTTGTGCAGGAATTCGAAAAATAAATAATATTTTTTAATTAAAATTATAAAAATTATTAAATGGAATATATTTTGGATAAAAAAAATTATATGATTAATTTTAAACCATTTCCTCAATTTTATTCGAATTTGAGACATCTTGTACCCACAAGAATCACATTAAGGACTCTATACTTTTCCTTATCAAAAGGATGTCAAGTTGTTACATTATAGTTTTTAATTAGTATAATATTTTATTGAATGGTTTTATAGTTTAGTTTTCAAATAATATATATTTTATTGAAATATGAGAAATTTAACTTCTTTATGAAATTTTATTTTTAATTTTTAGGGAATAATTAATTACCCAAATGACATTAACAATTATGATGTGGTAATTATTTAATTAATAAATAAATCAAAATAATGATATTAAAATAATAAAATAAATATAATTTCTTATTTTTAAGTTAATTCACGATATATATAGTTTAAAAAGATTTTTCTAGGATTTAATGAAAATTTTATTCTATTTTTAAACTTTTTTTGTTCTATTTAGAATCATGGTTATGAATAATGTTTAATTTGACATAAATTATTTTTTCATGATTATAATATTTTATTAAATTATTTTAAAATCAAAAAATTATTGAAAAAGTCCAAAAATTTTAATATTCCTTATAAATTGTGATCCTTTATTATTTAAAACTTTTTTAAAGTCCATAACACCATTTTAGACATAATATATCTTAATATTTTAAGCAATTCCTAATTTTTCCCTCACCTAAATTATAAAATGAGGATATTCCCTTCACATAATTTCATCACGTTATCCTTTATTTATCACCTATATTCTGAAAATTTTTCTTTCCCTCGTCCATTTCTACATTCTAGTGCTTCTGGTCTCACAAAATACCTCTTTTAAGTGTCTAAGGAGGTTTTCAAGTATAAATGATTCAAGAGGTAAGAATTATTTTTCTTCACCTTTACTTTTATTTTTCACTTAGACCTTATCATCACCTCCTATAAAATGACTCAGGAAAACTACAGCATCATATATATACTTTAATATTGTTGTTTTGATGTTATATGTATCATAAAATATCATATTTTATTCTTTTATTCTTAAATAATAATTTATTTGTCTATGGTGTGTCAATTCACCGCCTTTGTGGATGATGAGTTTTCATTTCACTTTACCACAATCATAGGATGTTTTAATTGACATATAATCCTTTAAAAGTACCTAAATATATATTTTTGTGTGTGTTTTTTTGTTATTAATTATGTATTATTATTTCTTTTTGACATGGAAGACCATAATAAATCAACCTTGGAAACCATGAACGGAACTCACCCGAAATAATGGAAATAACAAAATATAATTAATAAATGGGTGGAAAATGTTATAATAAGATTATGTAAGATATTATAACCATTATTTTAGTTTATTAATAATTTAATAACACTATTTAAACCATTATACAGGAGTTTAGAATAACTTTGAATGAATTTGAACCTGAGGTATGGGTTTTCTCAACTCACTTTCATTTCTGTGAGATATGCCATACTCCCCATTATTTATTGTTTCTGGTATGTCTATACTGACTATTTGTGTTCTATATCATGAATCTATTTATATTCATGGTATTATATATCTTATTTTAGTATCATTAATTTTATGGGGCATATGGTTTTATTGTTTGCAAAGTGGTAAGGGTTTTCTTCATGTACCTCCATTTTCATTCGGGTTACACTTTATTACTCTATACACCAATATAATTCTTTATTATTTTTGAATTATTATTCTAAATTATATATATGTCAAAGAATCATATATCTATATCATTCCATCATTTTTTATGGGAGAATAAACTTTTTACAAGTTTCCCTTCTCATTTCTTCCCGATATGCATGCCCGGTTAAAGGGAACGTCTCTATTTCTTACTCATTTTCAAGTACCATCACTAATCTATTTTAAGACACCATTATATAAATTTTTTAATTTATGGTTTTTTACAAACAATCATTACAAATAAAAATTATTTTTACAAAATAAATCTTCTTTACAATGTAAAAAATGGTATTTCTCCCAAGAATTCCTCGATGATTATATTAGAGTATTTTCATCTATTTCAACACCACTATTGAATTTTATTATTTATTTAAGTTTATATATTATTTTTACCATCCATAATATTTTATTAAATGTTTTATGATCAGTTTAAGTATGGATGTTCTATCATGATACCATTCACCATACTACTCAGAATGGTTAGTGATTATGTTTACACATTAAGGAATGTTATTTATATTTCATATGTATATGTTGTGTATGTTTGTACATTGTCATATGAGGAATTAATTAGACTTAGTAAGTGATGTATTGAGCCAGAAATATCCCCCCCGATGCATCAGTAGGTCTCATGAGATAAACTATATATGGTTTTGGCCGAGGCATTACCCATTTATTAGATTCTTGGCATGAATCCTTAACAATAATAGATTCTTGGCATAAATCCTTGAAGATATATTTTAGATATACATTGTTATGAATTTACCTCATTATGAAACTAGTAATAGATAGTCCATGTAATTATTTGACTAGTATAATATCCATGGTTATGTTTTATTATGGAATTATTTATTTAGTTTTTATTCCTTTCATTTTACAATCAAGATTATGTTTTAATGGAATATGTAATTTTGGTTATTTACAATGCCTTATAATTGTGATTCCATTATATTACTCGCCATTATTGACCATCAGTGATCACCCCTTTTTTATGTTTTGGTTTTCTCTGGGATGTGGAGATGAATATTTTTAATGAATTTCTGGGATAATCTAGGTTTTTTAATGTTTCCAATGGAATATCTATATTGTATTTCCTTTCAAAGTTTTAATGTAAAAATTATGTTTGTTTATAGTTTTCCAAAACTAATATTCTATCTTATCCTTCATGATATGGGTTCCATATAATAATACCAATGTAATAATGAAAGCCACTATATTTGGTCTACTGGGGTCAGGGTCTTTAGAGGAGGGATGTGCATAGGTGGATTGGAAGTCATAGGGTGCATATTTAGAGGAGACCCTATGAGATGCAGTCCTAGTGACTAAAGGAAAACTCGGGTGTGGTAGGTGTAATGACCTGAGGGTACTTTAGGTGAGGCAAAAATGATTCTCAGGTTTTCTTGGTCTCCTCTTTCCATCTCCTTTTTCTTCAAAAGGGAATTCCATTGGTCATCCAATCATCTAATCATCAACTTCATCCCTTTCATCAGGATATAAACAATATTACAATATTTAAACTTAGAACCAAGGGGTCAAACTATGATTTTGGACATTCATAGAATCTAATTAAATTTTAATCATGTGTTTACACTAATTCACCACCATTTGAATTAAAATTTTGAGTTTTAATAAATATATTGAATGTTTTTTATTTTTGTAAAATATTTATCAGGGTTTTTTTGGGTAGGTAGTTTCATATATTGATTGATCTAGGGGTTAGAATCATTAATTGTATATCAATCAATAGGAAGATACCATGTAGTGTCCTGAATTTTTATTTAATAATTAAATAGCTCATTCCTAATTTTCAAAGTCTCAACCCCATAAAAAGGGTATAATAGTGCATTCACCTTATCTAATAGACATGTAAAAATTTTATGATCATCTCATTGATCTCAAAACATTGTGATTACCCTTGGGTTGAGTTATGGAATCCTTTTTATCTATTTTAGTTTCAGGTGATGCTAAATATATGTTTAATTAATTAATATTTATCCAAAACACGTGAAAAGGGTTATAACAACACGTGTTTTTATGATGTATTTCACTTAAAATAAATTTATTTTCTTCGATAGGTTGAAATACACTAATATTTGAGTCTAAATGAACTATAATATAGTATATATTTATAACCTAACCACTAAATTTTTGAAATTAATAGTAATTACCAATTTCTATAAAAAAATAGATAAATCAAACATATTTATTAATATGTACTATATTTTTAGTTAAGTCGTTATATGCTCCAAAATTACATTTTCCCTGAAAATAGTTTTTATTTATTTTTTTATAAAATAATATATTAAATTTATTCCAATTTTAAAATATTTATTTGAAAAAATAAAATTCATTTTTGATATTAAAATATCCAAATTATCTTTGAGTTAATTTTTTATAATTTTTTAAAAACATTGATTTTTCAATGAATAGTGAAAATACTCGTTTTCATTGAAAAGTGCATTTTTGTTTCATGCATTTAAAAAGTAAAATATTATTTTAAAATGCTCTTAAAATTAATAATAATTCATTTATATTACTAATAATCCAATTCTGGTCATTGGAATAATTTGTATGGTGGAGTTTGTTTTAAAAACCTTTTGTACTTAAGAAAACATTTTTTCTAGAAATCCGCTTTTTTCATCACATTTTAGGGATTTGGTTTTAAATTAAATTCTTCCAATTATGTGAATTTAATTTGATAAAATTTATTCCATATTTGAAATTATAATAATTAATATTATTTAATAATTTTGACAGGATGTTTGTTTATAAGTAATAGTAAAAACTGAAAAACTTGTTACCATGGTTAAGGATAAAACAGGTTTCCTTGGGGGTTAAACCAAGAGATAACTATGTGTTTTCAAATTAAACGTGTAAAAATACTATTTAATAACCATATATAAACCTAATATTATAAAAAATCAAATTCATGACCGTTCATAAGCATTTTTATTGAGTTTGACATTGTTGTATTTAAATCTTTTTAGAAATTCCAACTGTATCCTCTCCCCCAATTATAATATGACACCCCTACTCTATATTCTTTACAACACTTTAAGGCACGTAACTAGAGAAATACATGGACAATTATTTTATAAACTTCCCTAACCATTAATTATTGGTAATGGTATTATTAAAATATAGTTCCAATGGTCCTTAATAAGGGATCTAAAGGAGGCTTATCGAAGAAGAGGTAATCATTCTACCCAAACTATTTAAATTTATTTCGTATTCTACCAATTTTAATATTGTGGTATTCATCATTAAATAATAAATTTAGTATCCTAAATAAAATAAAATTTTATTATCTTCATGTAACAACCATTATTCACCTTCACTTTAAATAAATCAGAAGTCAAAGTATCGTGTGTGCATGTGTGTACATTACTACCTCCATAAAGAGATACAATTTGTTTCTATAAATATATTTCATGGATGGATATTATGATAGGTTTAAATTTTATATATGATATTTATGAAATAATAATTATTATATAATTATAATATCACATACACCTTCTTACCTTATAATCTGTTGGAAAATGATAACGCCGCTCGTGCGTATGTGTTGACAACCACCCCCCAATAAGTGATGTGATTTTTTCGTTCTATTTTACATAGATATTAATAAGGATATATTTCATATATATATATATATATATATATGTTTTTATGATATAATTATGGTAATATAATTATAAAATAAAATATATCTTTCTTTCTTTATTTTCAGTAGAAAATGAAACAGTGTTCATCTATATGTACAACCTACCATCTCTATGAGCGGTGCAAATAATTCATCTATCTCTACCATTTATGAATATATATATATATATATATATATATATATTACTTATTTCATTGTTATATTTTAGATACTATTTATCCATGATCAATGTTTAATTACTAGAACTATCAAACTGAAATTCTCGTGAAAATTGAAGCAGTTGACACAAAATATATGATGATTTTAGTAAACAATTATTAATAAATGGGTGTTAAAATGTTATAATTAGATGCTATATAATATTAAAATTATATAAATGATTATAATATATAGTTATAACAAATTTAAATTTATTATATTGGAGGTTAGATCACTTTAAAAGAAATTTGAGCTTGAGGTAAGGGTTTATTTAATAATCTCAAAATTCTTCAACATTTTTTATGTGTAGTCTCCATTTAGGGAATAATATTATATTTTTATTTTAAAACAAATATATTTTATCATCCTCTACTTATTCATGTAATTTTCAAGTAATAATACCATTTTTCTATCTTTTTTACGAAAAATGATCTGAAAAATGTTTATAAGAAAAATAGACTTTATTTTCTATTTAACCAGAAAATGTTTTCTTCCATGTCCATGTGTTCACTAAAATATTCTCAAGAATTATTTTACTATAATAAAATTATTTTTTAATGTCATTTTTACCCATTTTTTGACTTTATATAAAAAAATTAAAGGAATCTTATTGTCATTTTCCAAATGCGGTACTTTATAATTTTTACGAAAAATGTGAAAGGAATATTTTTTAACATACTAAGAATGACCATAATTTACCACCATAATTAATTCCCAATTAAATTAATATTCCTTTAAAATTTTCCATTTCTCTTTCAAAATAAAATTTTTTCCTAATATTTTGGAAATTTTTATATTTTAAATAAGTGGTTTCAAAATAAAAAGGGTCTTTTCCTCAAGATATTTTCGGTGATATATTAAAAGTGATTTATTATATATCAAAATAATTCAATAAATAATATGATTTAATAAGGATATAATCACTTGATACCATCAAACATACTTCTTTGGATGGTTTTTTTATCAATTTCATTGGGGAATGTATTGTTATGCTACATTCTATTTCTTCCAATATAGACAGTTATTGATTGTTGAGTCATGTGGATAAATTTGTATTTTTATTAATATAATGAATTAATTCCACTTATTATGTGATGGGTGGACCAAGAATGAAATGGACCCCTGATGCATTGATAGGTCTCATGAAAAAATATATGTTTGGTATTTGGTTGAGGTTTTACCCATTTTTGTAATATATCTTTGCATGAGGCATCAGCAATAAATTTAAGATATCGGGTATCATTATTTCCATTATTTTGAAATCAATTATTGATTTTTATGTGATTATTAAAATAGTTGTTTCATCCATATATAAGTATCATTCTTATGTGAATATTTATATATAATTATTTGATCATCATTTATTTATACCAAATTAGTACCCCGAAAGTCCGATCCAAGCAAGCTTGGACCACCAAATTTATTAATAAAATAAAAGTGCAGAAACAGGAGAAGGAAGAGAGAGAGATTACAAGTCAAAACATTCATAGTCACCACCCCCATACCCGTTCGTGTCATCAGCATCAGCTGATTCCCATTCTGATTGGGTCTCGTATTGTTTAAGAAGCTTCTTATAGAACCTCCGTTTGTCCATCTGCTCCTTTGATAGCTTCTCAATCTCCTTCTTGGCAGATGCCCTAGTAGTCACGGTCCTCGGAACTGCAGAGTAGTCCATCCTTGGTTTCCTTGAAGCAGGCGCAGATCTGACACCCTCATTGTCAAAGCCTCTTTTCTTTTCTCGTCGGACAATATCACTATATGAGATCGTAGTTGCATCCAAACCTCTTCCCTTGGTCTCAACATGAGAGGCACCCCCTTCGCAGAGGGTTAGGTCCCCATCTCCAGGAGTGGGTTCCTCCGCCCTTCCTTTCTCAGTAGTCTTTGACTTGTCACCATTGCCCGAGACCCTGATCGGTGTACACACCTTCCCCTGTTCATCTTCAGAAATGTTCCCCCAGTTCTCATGAAACTCAGATATCTGAAATTGCTTCTGGATTTCATGATGATAATAAACATGTAATTGCACATCACCCTGATTATAAACATCAACCTGGTGAGAGTCAGGGATCAAATTATCAGAAGTGATAACCTCCTGATCTCTAGAAGGGCCGCTATAAGATCTTTTCGGAGTAAAATCAACAATCAACTCTTTTCCCTTTGAAGGAGTCGGCACATCAGGGACTGCCTTCATAGGAGGGTCGCTGTCCTTGGTGACATGCTTTGGAGAGGACGATTCCTTCAAAGTATCCTTTTTTCGACAGAGATTGGAGGGGTGTCCTCGCATCCCACACTCTTTACAAGAGTTGTTTTTACGACACAACTCCAAAGAGTGCCCCACAGTCACGCATTTAGTGCAGAAAAGAGGCATCTTTTCATATTCAACATCAATTTGAATTTGATCAGACGGAATAGAAAGAGTTACCGTATCAATGAGAGTGGATCTGAGATCAACTTCCACCAGCATTCTAGCGAAGTGCCCAAATCTGACATCAGTTGTTTCCTTGTCAAGGAGGATGGGAATTCCAATTGCCGTTCCAATATCATGCAGGATCTCTGGATGCCAAAGAACCCAATTAAGACCATGAAGACGCACCCATACCTGAGCGAAGACATTTTTTGCATTCGAGACATTAAAGTCAAGTGACCATTCGTGCAGATGAAGCCATCCCGGTTTTAGAAACATGGAACCAGAACTCCATGCCCTAATCTTGAGATCCGCCGATGGAAACAAACAGTGAAAGAATCCCCGCCCAAGGGAGACACATTTCCAGCTAGCAAAGCCCCACAACATCGAAATTCTGCGGAATAAATCTTCACATTTCCAGGGTTGCGCACCTTTAGGAAGAACAATGCGAGCAATCAATGAGTTCTCACCCAATGCCAACCTTTCAGCAATCACACCGGGGTTCGCCTCAACGTGAGCCAAAGATCCCTTTCGGAGAATCCTTCTAAAGCAGGAATTCTCAATCTTTTTCTGATCCGATAACGAATCCTTCATCACATCAACAAATGAACGTTGTCCACATGATGCGGCACCAGCAGGAACCCTCATAGATTCCTGAAACTGACCAAAATTGACATCGGAAGAGGCAAACTTCAAAACCTCCTTTACCTTGGACCTCGAAGAATCCCGAGCAGACTGGACGGATTTGCCAGGCGGAGGTTTCGCAGCGACGCAACGGTCCATCCTCGCCGCACCATCCTCCGATCTCATCAGAGCAATCTCACAAGAGGAGACCTTCGCGCCACCAGCCGGTGCGACATCAGCAGAGGAAGCCGCCAGATTTTTGAAGCTGCTCAGGTCCGCATCCTTCCCAGAAGGCCGTTGCTCGCCGGAGGAGACCACACCACCAACCGACGCGAGCAAATCACGAGAGGAAGCCACTGTTTTTCTGACATCGGAACTCGCCACTGGTTTTCTGACATTGAAACTCGGCGCTGGATTTCTGAAATCTGAACTCGACGCAGAGGAAGAACCGCTCGGAGCCGGATCCTTCCCCACCGTTCGCATGTCGAGACGATTGAAACCAAGGAAGTGCGGAATCGCCATCTCGGTAGAAAACCCTAGCAGACGCCATCCCGCGCCATCGCTCGGTTCGCCTCCCGTCTCGCCTCCCGTTTCGCCATCTATTTCTACCAAATTCTTCATGCCTTATTTATTATATGACAGCTTCATTATACACATTCCCATATTGAGCATATGAGATCACCCCTTTCTTATGTTTTGTTTCCCCTAGATTCTAGGAAGTGTGTGATGATTGATATGAAAGGATATGATAGATGGGATAATGATTTTATCAATGAAAATATATTATTTTATTTTATGTTTTTAAATTTAATTTTATATTCAATAATTTATCTAGTTTACCAATAATACTATACTATTCAAACCTTTAGTATTTAATCTCTTGTATCTAGTGTTAGTGTAATAATGTAACCGTCGACTCTATGTTACTAGATCTGTTGTCTTTAGAGATGCTATCAAAAACAATTAGTAGAAACCTTGGGAACTAAATTTAAAAAATATATATTAAGGAACATAACCCTATGAAATAGATTGAGGATATGTCTAATTGTAGAATAATGTCAAAAATTAATTTATAAGGTAGAGATTATGTGAATTTCCTAGAAATAAATCCTTGTGTGGATACTTTATGTGTATATGGTTTTGGAATAGTTGCATCAAGGGGTAATAACCCTAAAAATATTTGGTTGAGTTTATGTTTTCTATCTTTACAGTGCAAGGTAAGTGTTCCCTTACTTATAACCTAGTTTGAAACTCCCAGGGGATATGCTTGGGTTAATTAACATTTTATTTACAAACCATTATGAAATATATGAAAATGTTTTTTATGATTTAAATATAATTCCAAAGATAATAAGTTTTTGATTCTGAGATTAGTTATACATAAATTTCAATTTATATTAATTTTATCACAAGTTATGTAAATACATGTTATGATTCATAATGTTATTATTTGATTTAGTGTAGGTATTTCCCTCCTTATAAGGATAATAAATATAGATTTGGATTTTGGGGCTATAAATGAGAAAATCATAAATATATTGGTGAAGTTAACTCATGTTATGTCCAATAACCTTGCATGTATGAATTAGTATGATAATCCATAATGTGGTGTAATAATGTTATATCATTTCATATAACAATATCCTTCATCATTCAATATGACCACAAATCCATTTATTGTTGAGGAATGTAAAAGTTACTTAGAAAAGATCTTTCTTTGGAAAGTAATGAATGGAAGAGGGATTTCATGGTAGTTTATCATCTCATGGGGTATTTAGATCACTGGAGTTCATTGATTCAAAACACTAAGTATATGGAATAAATAGATATCATAGTGACTAATTATTTTAAGGTACATTTATCAAAAAAATAGTATCCTCACAAATAAAAATTTGATATAGAGAGGAAATTCATGAGTCTAAGTAAAAAGTAAGATAAATTTGTTTCTAGGTACGAAGATAACTTTACAAAGTTAAAAAGGGATTAAACGAAGTATATACTTAATGTAAAGTGTGAGATTAGACATTTTTAATATGATAAATATAATCCTTAAAACATCACTATTCTCCCAAACATTCTCATCATATGAAGATATTGTATCATATTCTACCAAGACAGATAAAGGATTATTTATATCTTATTTATTTGAAGGAAATCAAGACAAGAAAAGGATGATTAAGAAAAAATGGATAAGTAGAAGAATAGAAAAGTGTATTTTTTGATATGTGATACTTATGGATGAAAACACTATGTTATATGCAGAAAGTGAAAATTATTTTTCTAAAAGTGTAGGGAAAAATTTATTAATGCCCACAAATTTAATGGAAAGGTCGAATCCATAAAATAAAAGTTCTTTTATTGTAATTATATGGGTAACTATGTCAACTAATTTCCCAAACTTCAATGGAACTTACCATAGAAGAACCCAAGAAGAGAAGGTCAAATTATTTAATTACTATAGCTGAAGTGGAAGTTCCTAATGACGTTGTAAAATTTACAATTATTACCCACTCCCGAATCAATTTTTTTTATTTGAATTAGTTTCTAACCCATATTTTATATTTGTATAATTTTATAAGGGTGTAAAATCAGCACCTTGGTGATAATATGTTAAATTTATAGTGAAAAATTTTGCTGCTGGGATGGCCACATCTCAATTGTGTTACTCCTCTCTGATAGAAGTTTGTGGGAAAGCAATTCCTGAAAATATTTTTATTGTTCCTCTAGTTTAATTTGATGTAATTTTGGGCATGGATTTGATCTCTCAGTATAAATACCATATTAATTATTCAATAAGGGTATTTATCTTCAATATTATAAATCAATCTATGATTATATATTGGTGTGAGGATGAACCTAAAATTTTAATAGAAATTACTTCTATCATTGTAGTTTTACTAACTATTCACAAGAGATATTAATCTCAAATGGTTGTGGGGAAACTCAATGTAGAAAATTTTCCTATTATTTGGGAATATGATGATATATTTCCTAAGAAATTTCTATTTATTGCATGGATTATGATGTTGAGTTTTCAATGAAACCCATACTCAGTTCTAATCCTATATCAAAGACTCCATATAGAATGGACCCAATTGAGGTGTAGAAGTTGAAGATGAAACTCCAAGATAATAGTAATAAGTGATTCATTCCACCTAGATATTCACCATGATGTGAAAATATTATTTTAGTTAAGATGTAAGATGTGTCAAAGAATCCTTCCATTTTTTATCAAGAACATAACAAGATCACTATTAAGAATAAGTATCCTCAACTTTGTAATAATGATTTGTTTGATTGATTATAATAATTTCTACATTTTTTCTATGATTTATCTTTGATCTCAATATTATTAGATAAGGTTCAATAATGAATACCCAAGATACCCTTCTATACGAGGTATAGTCATTATGAATTTATATTAATTCCATTTGGAATTACAAATTCTCCTTTAATATTAATGGATTTAATGAATAGAGCCTTTAGAGATCACCTTGATAAATGTTTGGTAGTGTTTGTAGACAATGTTATTATATATTTGGAGAGAAAGGAAGAGTGTGAAGAACATCTGATAATTGATCTAAATACCTTGAAGAAGGAGGATTTTTATTCTAAATATAAAAATATTGAATTTAGTATTTAAAAAGTTTCATTATTAGGTTCTATAATCTCAATCAGGAGAATATAGTTGGATCCATCAAAGATAGAATATATTGAGAAATGGAAAAGACCAACCATGGTAACCAAGATCCATAGTTTTCTTGGGTTTTTTTGGATACTACTGATTCATTATGATATATTTCTCACAACTATCTAATTCACACACTAAGTTAAATAATAATGGTGTTAAGTTATTTTAGATATATGAATGTGAATTGAATTTCAAAAACTTAAGATAATGTTGGTCAATGCACCTATTCTTACACCACCCGATAGTGGAGAATGTTTTTTTATATATGGTGATGCATCAAAGAAGGAACTAGGATTCTTCCTTATATGGAATGACATGGTGTTAGAATATGCCTCTTTCCAACAAAACATTAATTATTAAAATTAACAAAACATGATTTAGAATTGGAAATAGTAATTTTTCAATTGCAAATATTGAGGCATTATTTATAAATTAAAAGGTGTGATATAAATATTGACCACAAAATCTTGAATTATATACATAAATAGAAAGAGTTGAATATTATTTAGATAATATAGTTAGAGTTGATTAAATATTATGAATTCTAAATACATTACCCCATGGGAAGGAAAAAAAGTTTAATAGTGCTCTAAGTATAAAAACCCATTCTAGTTTATCCAATATGAGTATTGAAAGAGATCCAATATTTATGGATTTATAGAACATGGGTCTTGAAATCATGTGGAAAGGGGACATATCTAATCTTTTGTAGATGAATTTTCAATAATCCATATACGATTGGATTAAGAATAAGAAAAAAGAAGATATGGAATTACATAAGAAGGTGATGAGTGTTCTTATGTTCAAACATGATCATGTGGGAATAATAATGTATAGGAACCGAGTTTTTGTCACATAAATACCAGAATTGAAAGAGGAGATATTGGATTAATCTAATGGTTCATCATTATATACTCATCCTAGAATTATAAATATGTATAGATATCTGAAGGTTATTTCTGGTGGGATGGTATTAAAATAAAGTATGTATTACGATGACTAGTATGTTAGCAAGTTAAGTTTGTAAAAAAAATTATAAGTGGATGTTATAACCATTACCCATCACAAAATGGAAATGGAAATCATTACCATCAATTTCATCTTCTGACACCCCAAAACATCTAAAGGGAACAATTCTATTTTGGTTGTAGTATATGTCCTTATGAAATCAATGCATTTTATTTCCATTATATAAAATTTATAACTTGATAAAATTAATCATTTATAATTTGAAAGGTGGTAATATTTCAGGGAGTCCCCCTCACAATTTTTTCTAATCTAGATCCATGGTTTACATAGAAATTCTAGATAAGTCTTCAGAAAGCCCTAGAGAGAGAGTTGTGTTTTAGTACTAGTTATTATCCTCAAATAGATGGTCAGTATAGTATAACCATTCAAGCACTAAAAGACATGTTGAGAGATTTATATATGGATTTCAAAGGTTGTTTGGATCAATACCATCCTTTAGTTGAGTTTTCTTAAAATAGTATCTTTCCCTCAAAAATTCATATGGATCCTTATAAATTTTTCTATGGAAGGAAGTGAAAATATATAATCTCATCGAATGAAGTTGGAGAAGGAAAACTTTTGGGACATAATCTAGGAAAGAAATGACAGATAATTTTATATCCATTTAACATAACATAAGGAAATCTTAGAGTAAAAAAGGATCAGTTGAAAACCATCAGTTAGATCTATATGATGAAGTTGGTTATATGGTATTATTATAAATATATCGAAGGAAGAAGGTTCTAATATTTGGGAATAATGGAGATATAATTCATAGATATATCATTCCCTATTAAATTATTAATTTTATCAAGACTGTATAATATCGTTTAGTGATTCCATGGAACCTATCTAATGTTCACGATGTCTTCCATGTATATCTCCAGAGGAAGTACCTACCTAATCCTTCGCATTTACTAAACTCATAGTTTATTTCACAAGAGCATAATCTTTCCTATGAATAATAACTATTAGAAATCTTGGATTAAAGAGATAAATTGCTATGAAACAAGACTAATCAGGTGGTTAATGTTCTTTAGGGAAACTAGAAATTTCATGATTCTAGTTGAGAACTCAAGGATGTGATGAAATACTGATATCCTTTTATATTTTTATTATAGTGATAGGATTTTGAGTGATAAATTATTTTTAAGGGGTATATAATGTAACACCCTAAGATTTTATGATATATTTATCTTCAAAAAAAATTATTTCTTTGATATATCATGATAAAAACTATCGAATCTAAATGAACAATAATATAGTATACCATTATAGCTGGCATGTTAAATTTATGATATTAATAGTAAATAAATTTAAAAAAATCTACACAAAGAAATATATAGATAAGTAAGCATTCATTTTTTATTAAAGTTTCAATATTCTTTAAAAAAAATATTTTCTTCAAAAATATTTTTTTTGCTTTTGTGAGAAAATAAAATACTTAACATCTTCCACCTGAAAACAGTGTATTGTAAAAAATAAACTTCATTTTTGAAATCATCATGTTAAAATTATCTTATAGTTAATTTTTTATAATTCTCTAAAAATATTAATTTTTTATGAATAGTGAAAAATACTAATTTTTATT
The DNA here is from genome assembly GCA_963277665.1 of Viscum album. NCBI lineage: Eukaryota > Viridiplantae > Streptophyta > Magnoliopsida > Santalales > Viscaceae > Viscum > Viscum album. Next base: position 366,992,225 of record OY728135.1, on the reverse strand, counting down.
GAAAATTGTATTTTCATTTCAAGAAAATATAAAGTTATATTTTTTAGAAAATTTATTTTAAAATAAAAATTAGTTCATTTATATTATTAATAATCTAGTTAATGTTAATTTAATCTATTTTATGATCGATTTTGGAATAAATGTTTTCATTCTTAGGAAAATATTTTTTACGGAAAAACGCTTTTTGTTGAATTTTGTGGGTCAAATTTTAAATTAAATTATACCACTTTTTTAATTGAAATTAATAAAATGGAATATATATTTTAACCATCATAATTAATATTATGTAATAATTTCATCTTAATTTTTGGTTATAATGAATATTAAATATAGTAATAATATGTTACCATGGTTTAGGTTAAAACGAGTTTACCTAGGGGTTAAACCAATTGTTAAGGGTGAGTTTTCAAATTAAACATGTATAAATACTATTGGATGGAAATATTTTAACCAATTATTACCCCATATTTTAACCCCATTCCATTTGGAAGCATGAGGATTGAGTATGTTATTATTATCTTTTAATATTTTAATAAATTTCAATTGTGTCCTCTCCCCCAATAATAAAAGGATACCCCTATTCTCTATTATTTACGCGAACTTTAGACATATATCTTAACCAAAAAAATACCCAATTAACTTCTCAACTTCAATATAAATTAATTGGAGTTTTTTTCATCTTAAAATTACAATCCAATGTTCATTAAGAAGGTATATAATGGAGGACAACCGAAAAAGTGGTAATTGTCCTACCAACCTCTTTACATTTATTTCTTATTATATCCCATTTAAATTTATTTTATTAATCATAAATTAATAAATTAAGTATCCTTAGTATACTGAAATTTTATAATGATTATTTAACCACCATTATTCACCCTCTTTTCTAATGAAATGGGAAGTGAAAGTATCCCCTATGTGTATGTGTGGAATACCACCTCCACATAGCGATATAATTCATTTTCGATCAACATATTTCATGGATATAAATACACAGCCCTAGAATCCTAGTTCTAGTGGTTAATTTATTTCATTTGTAATAAGTACAATTTATCACTTACCAAAGGAATAAATAGTTTAGTAATCTTGGAAAAATAAATACATATATCAGTCTCAAGTTACATTTGAAAATATTAAATAAAACACAGTATTTTCATTGAGAACATAATTATTATATCTTGAATATACTTAATTATAAATTTTATTACCCTTCTTGGATTGATTGGGAAGGGAAACATAAGAAAGGTTTGAGCACATATGCTCTTTAATGGAATGCATACAATGAATAAAAAAAGGCATGAATAATATGTAAAGAATAAATAATGATAAAATACCCCCATATAAATAATAAATTGATCCTGAGACTTTTCTATAGATATAAAATATATTTTAATAATATTCTTAATAACTAATTTCATAATTATTTAATTCATAATATTGGACATATGAAACTTACTATGGAGTCTGTGTGCTAATACATATAAAAATTACATCAAGGCCTCATGAAAAGACACATACATAAATGTGTAAGCCCTCATAGAAATACACAATTTATTTTGTCTTAATAGATCATATAATAAATAAAGGGAATATGAAATTCGATTCCCCACCCATCACTTAATAATTTCAATGCAGTTATCATATGAATAAACAATATTACTTAATCAATATGCCTTAAAAATCAATAATTGTTATTATTGGAAGAACTATCATATGGAATTTCAATACATTTTATAGTAAAAATAATTATAAACCAAATATAAAAATATTTTTGAAGTTATATTTGGATTATATCCTCAAAAATTTTAAAATTAAACAAAGGATGTTGAAAATACATTAAAAAGTTTTTTGGAAAATGTCTTGAGTAAAATACCCTTTTCACTTTAAAATCACTTATTCAAAATATAAAAATTTCTCAAATATTAAGGAAAAATTTTCCTTAAACAAATCCATGAATACATGTAATTTAATCTTATAATAATATATATTTCATGAAAGAGGTTAATTCTATTCATGATGTATAAAAATATTTCTTTAAAACTTCTTAAAAAAATCAAAAAGTCCCTCATTTGGAAAACAACAAGAAGATTCCATTTAAAACATTTTTTGAAAATTATATCATGTATATAAATATATTTAATAAATAATTTGATAATATTGAAAATTTTCTTTAAGAAAATTAATGGTAAATATGGATATGGAAGAAAAATATTCTCAAACGATTAGAAAAAGAATGTCGGTTTTCATTAAAAATATGAGTTCGGTATATTGAGTACTTAAAGAGAGAAAAATAAAATTAAACTTATAATTTATTGGAATAACTAGATTATAATAAAATATATTTTGTTTAAGAAAAGAAAATAATAATTCACCCACTATAAACATAAAAATAAACATTCTCAAATAATGATGACATTATAAAATGAATCCTTTCCTCACTTACAAGATTAGTCATATTTCTTTGAAAAAACTATATAATTGATATATATTTGTTATAAATATATTAAATAAAAATTATCATATATATCATACCATATATTATTTATTTATAATCTTTTATCACCAATTTGTTAACAATTATTTCTTAAAATCACTATTATGGGTGATAACTACTTCATTTTTCATGTATGTTTTCATTTGGTAGTTGTGGTACTTGTAATTTAAAAATGATTACATAATCTAAATAATTTTATTCCTGATATAAATAAAATATATATTCATTATATACATATTTATAGTCATCCAAATTATATATATATATATAGAACAATTAATTACACATTTCATAGAGATGGTATATTGTACGTACAATTGAATGTTGTTTCCACTTTTCAAAAGATAGAACAAAATAAAGGTAAATAATAATTAACCTTTAAAAAATAATTGATATATAATATATATCATATATATTTACATATACTATATTCATTACCATCCATGTAAATTGGAAATGAAAAATTAATTGCATCACTGTGTGGAGGTGGTAGTCCATACGTACACACGATCGACGTTATCATTTTCCAATGCATTGGAAGGTAAGAAGGTAGATATTATAGTATAATTAAACAATCATAATAATTTTATAAAAATATTTTATAAAATTTAAACCCACCATAATACACATCTATGAAATATGGTGATGAAAAATGAATTGTCTTGCTGCGTGGATATGGTAGTCTACACGTATACACTATAAATACTTTACATCTGATTTATGTAAAAGATGATTGATAATTTTTTTATGAACATAATTATATTTAATTATATTAATGATATTTAATTTATTATTTTATTATTAATACAAAAAATTTATAGGTTTTAGGATAAGAAATAAATTGTAAGATTTCATGTAAGCCGATTACCTCTTCTTCAGGAGACCTATTTAGATCTTATCTTATGGAACCTAGTGTATCTGTTTATGGAAGACTATTATATCTCGAACTTGAATAAGGATTTTAATAAGCGAAATAATTACATATTTGTTAATTTATTTTTATCTATGTGGTGTAATTAATAGAGGAATGGGGTGTCCTTTTATAATAGATGGTATGGACACACTTGGAATTAAAAAAACGATTAAAATATATTTAAGATATTCTAAAAACATGTGATTCCCAACTGATAAATATTTGAATGAAAATATTTTAAGGTCAAAATATACTGAAAAAATTAAAATTACATAGTTTTTGGTGTCATTTTAAACCTTATATTTTGGTTTGACCCCTTATTTAACCAATTTTAATATTAATCATGGTAATGACTTTTTAATTTTAGAGGGTTATAATTTTTCTAATAAGGTAAAAATTGTATCATAAATGTAAAATTGATGAACTTTTAGACCATATGTTATCCCCCTTTTCCACTTTCAATATTCTTTATTTTTAAATAATTTAATAAAATATTGTTTCATAAAATATCGTTATTTTCATTTTTGATACTATTCATTTAATTTTACTTAAAAACCTAAATAAAAACACTTAATTTGAATATAATCCTCAAAAACATCCCTAATATGATATATTAATGTATAAAATTTATATAACATAATTATTCTTCTATGTTTTTTTACTTTCAATATTTCTAAAATCATTTATTTTATTTTTCCATTAATGGAATAAATATTAGGTCTGCGTTGTTCTAGAATTTAAGGTATTTATATAATCACTTAAAATTAGATAAAAATTAACATAATAAAAATAATTTTATTTTGAAAAAAATAACATTTAATATTAATTCACAACTTATTTTTATCCATATGTGAACATAAAAGTGGTGTTTAAAGTCAAGGGAGTGACATTCTGAGTTTTTCTTTACTTAAAATAATATAAAGGTCAATATCAAAGAAAAATGGAACCAAGTGGCCATAATTTCAAGAATTGTATTATAATGTATTAAATCGTCACAAAAAAATGGGATATATTCATGTTTTTTAGAAACTTTAAAGCCCTATCCCAAAGTTTGAACCATATTTTACCCATTTCTCCCTTACCGAGGGGACAAAAATTTACCAAAGTTACTATTCATTATGATTAAAAATAAAATGGAATTATTTACCAAATATGATCCACATGATTATAAATATATAATATATTTTTAATTATACAATTTCTATAAGTAGGGAAATTTAATTTTAAAATATGTTTGCAAACGTGACGAAAATCACTTTTTAGATAAATATAGTTTTTAATTATAAAACTGGATTTATATATATCCCTTTATTAGAAAAAATATAATACAAATATTAAAATATATTATTAAATATATAATATATGAATTTCATTAAAATCATTATTCAATAATTACCAATTTAATTTACTAATATAAATACTCATTGTGAGCATAAAAATAGTTTTTCTGAAACACATTTCTTTTCCAATAAAAAATTTTTATTTTCATTTATAATCCATAAATAACTAATGAATTAATTTTATACACGTATAAACCATAAATTATTAATAATTTACTTATTCCTTTTCATAACCTCCATTTTTAATAGCTAGGTTATAACAGTCACATTTAAATAATATTTTAATAGAAGAACACATTTTACTCAAAATTAGTGTTGTGTGTAATGCAAGATATCGGACAAATTAAATTTATTTAAAATATATATATATATCATAAAATATTTTGGTTTAAATTTATACCCCAATTAAAATAATATCTTCTTCAAAATTCTTTCACTCCGATACAAACAAATAAGGATACTTACACCTCATTACAACCTCTGGTTCCCACATAGCTTCCTCAATTTGACAATTTCTCTAAAACACTTTGACCTTATGAGTGGTATTTGTTCATAGAACTTTTTCTCTACAATCCAAAATATCTTCTATTTATTCCTCCTAAGATAAATATTTCTCTAATGGTATGAATTATAAGTTCAATAGATCTGAAACATCAAGTATATACTTCCCCATGAGAGATATACGGAACACATCATGAACTTGAGAGAGATTTGGTGGAAGTGCTAAAACATAAGCCGCCATCCCAATACGATCAAGAATTTCAAAGGGATTGATAAATCTAGGTATCATCTTCCCCTTATTTCAAAATCACATAAACTTATTCGAGGGGTATATTTATAGGAATACTTTGTTACCAACTTCGAACTCTATATCTCATCAATGATTATCATCATAGTTTGTTTGTCAACTTTGAGCTTCCCTCATGTGTTGTTAAATATATATAAGGGTGTATTCCATTTCCACATACATATCAAGTACTAATATATTTCTTTCTCCCACCTCATACCAACATTTTGGAGTTATTCACTACCTAACAGAGATGGATTCATAAGGATAAATTTGGATGATCGAGTGAAATTTATTATTATAATAAAATTAGAAAAAATAAAGGTGTTTGTCCCAACCAATTTTAAAATACACAAATAAATTTCTCAATATTTATTATAGAGTTTTATTGGTCCTCTTAGACTGGCCATATTTCTTAGCATGATAATCAATACTGAAACTCAACTCTATATCCATATCATGATGAAGCCTTCACCAAAACATTGATGTTATGGTGAGGTTTTCCTATTTCTATTCTAGTTTGGGTAATGGTTATAACATCCCCTTAGACTTATTTCACTTATACTTAACTTGATGATATGAAAAACATTAAGATATATACTCTACAATATCTATTTTAATGTTATCCCACCAAAAATAATATTTTAGGTCTCTATATATATTTATACTTCCATGATGAATTGAGAATTATGACCAATGATATTCATCCAACAGCTCCTTCAAGTCTGGTATTAATGGGAAACATACTAGATTTATGAACCTTATTATTTTAGAATAATCAAGGTCAAACTCATGAAAATTTCTTATATTTTTTATAGATATTCATATTAACTTTATACCTCTTTAATTTTCATTTAGAAAGATGATTAAATACACATTTGATCAACATAGGATTTCTCCCCTTCCATCAATATTTCCAAGTCCATTATTTTCAAATATTGTATCTTTTTTATCTTTATTATAGATAATCTAGCATGATCTTTTTAGCTTAGGGTATCAACCACCTTGTTCTCATTCCCAAGGTAGTAATGTATTGAGCAATCATAATCTTTAATTAAATCCAAACATATTCTCTAGAACATATTCACCTAGTTCTATGTAAATGTATATTTCATTATTTTATAATTAGTATATATATCACAACTTTGACTGTAACACCCCGAGCTTCCACGATACGCTTCTCATTCAATAATACAATAGCTTGCATTGTACGCAACTTCGAGTTCTAAAACATCGCGAAAAATCAAAGTAGCCGTTATGAATAGTAATAACCACATTTTAAAATTATAGAAATTTTATATTTCAAAATGGACTTCATTTTTGTATTCCTAATATTGAAATTAGCCTATGTTGAATTTTTTGTAATTTTCTGAGAACTTCAATATTTTTATGAATAGTGAAAAATACTTAAAACAACTTTTTTAATCAAAATAATTCATAGTGATAAATTATACTATTGAGTGGTTTTAGAGTATAATTAGAATATATTTTTACCATTTTATCCAATGGTGGTCATTAGAATTAATTTAACATTGAAATTGGACATAAACAATTGCCAATCTTTTGATATAAATTGTTTCTTAAAAACACGCTATTTGTTGTGACAGCGGGAATTAATTATAAAATTAATTAATTCAACTAATATGTTTGGAATTTTTTAAAATAGAAATCATTTTTGAATTCGTAATATCAATTATAGCTTAGGGTGAAATTTTGGCTTTATTCTGAAAAACTTCAATTTTTGATGAATAGTGAAACCACTAAGTGGTTGTTAAAAACTGATTTTTCGTTAAAATGAAATATTACCACTTCTGTGATTTGATTTTCAAAAATCCGACATACATGGTTGTCATTAAGAAGTAAAATGTGGTTCAATGAGATTAAAATAATTTTTTGGTGAATAGTAACTTTTAAGTTCTTAATCGCGATTAGAGGTAATTAGTGTAGTTTAAGGTAAAAACAATGTTTTATTAATATGATATGAGCTTGACACTTGTCCTACTCCTATTGGATGAGTCATGGACGACCACGACAACCCATGGGTCAACTTGGGGACCCCATGGAGCCACTTTAGTTGGAAAATGACATTAATATATATTTATTTAATGTTAAAATTAAATTGACACAAACATGAGTTGTTTTACTAAAACAGTTTTTAAGTGGGGTTACACAAGTCCAAATTTTGATTATAAATATTCATTAGAAATCTAAAAAGATTTCCTACATCATAGTATTTTTTTTATAATTTTTAGACATTAAATAAATTAAATTATTTATGACATCATGATGATGTAGTGATGACCTCATTATTTAACGATTTAAATAAAATGGGAAGATAATGCAAAATCCAAGGCTTACACTTGTCCAAAGCCTATTGGATGAAGATATTTCGAAACCTTATCACCTTAACCTCGAATTATATAAGTGTGGGACCTTTAGAATCCGAAAAGCATTGTGAAATAATGTAACATTTCAATCTTTCCAAAAGTGCCCCTCCTCTCCACTTATAAAAGGCCCCCACCTCTCCCACCTCATTTACACTTTCAAGCCATTTGGCTCGGCCAACCTCTGACCAAATACTCTCCCAACATTCCTCCCTTACTCATAGAAGCCTCACATTGGGAAGAACTCTTCCCAATGAAGCCTTTGTCTCAAATCAAAAAGAGTTACCCGATTTTGAGGTAATGTCTTTTCTAATGTTGTTTTGTTTTATTTTTCTTCTCCAACCCCCTAAACTCTTTTTATTCATTTCTTGTGTAACAACACCAGTATACTCAATATACTAGGATGTTGTTATAAGAAAGATTCGAGCTACACTTACACACACCTACATCTAATGGTTAAAGAACATACGGTTTCTGTGGATGGCGAATTTCTGCCTCACGAAACGATGATTGTTCAACACTCATATAACACCTTCAAAGGTGGCCATTAAGATGTCACTATATTTATATATGATATATAATGTGTTTATGTTTTACTTATGCTTCTGTATTTCTCATTTATGGCTTACTTTATGATTTCCATTATGGGTAAAACGCGATAATTTCATTTTAGGAAGTGCGGACTACCGCCCCCTCAAAGTGATTTGAATCGTTAATGCCATATGTGGGATGTATAAAGGATGGAGTAAATGGTATTATACACTATATTATACTGGAATTATATTATACATTTATATCATTATGATTTAGTTCCATTAAATATGAAATTGAAATGAAAGTAGCGTTCATGCGTACGTACGGCTTACCGTCTCCATGAACGGTGCATTTCATTTCTTACCTCTAAATGTTATGTAATATTATAAATGAATGTATATACTGGATATATAAGATATATATGACATCTAAATCATGAATATAATTCTGGATATAATGGATATTTCACCACATGAACAACTTGTAATTATAAGAAGGTTATTGTTGACACAAGTACCAAAGATCGACAAAACGACCGTTATTAACTTAAATAATTACATAATGTTCATATCATTGTAATAAGTGATATAATAAGGATAATGAAATTAAAAATGGTTCTTAATAAGGTATATATTAACTCTAGTTTATTATTCAGGAGGTTAAAGAACGGTTGAGTCAAGTCAGACACGAGGTAAGGGAACTTCTTAACCCAATTTCCATTCTTTGGGTTAATCTCCTACTTTCAAATTATGTCATGATGTCCTATTTTGTATTTTTACTTTCTTTATGTGTACCTATAGTGAATACACATAATATATCTATTTTATTTTAAAAATGATCTTTTTAAGGACTTCGTCTCAATCTCCTTTCATTGAGGCATATTTTGTTTTATACACAAATTTCTTTTATACGGTGTATAAACCCCTTTGACTTTTACGTTTATTCAAAAGGAATCTTTTTTATACGAAGCATTTACTAAACGACAAAAGGGAATGTTTTTGTCGTACGTATGCGGCGACAACGACTTCTCCGCCGCCGTGACCACTATTTGAGTTTCGGATTCCTCTACAAGCCATACCCTTTTTTTTAATGAAAAATAAATACCATGTTACACTTTTCTTTTATTTTGGTATTGAAAATGGTTTTGAAAGCATTTTTATTATATCAATGTGTTGTATTGATATCTTGTGATTGAAATGTGGAAATGTTATGTTTCCTTTATCCATGTTTTATGTGATATGATTATGTTATGGTTTATGATATGTTTAAACCTATTCATATGAGGAATGTATTGGACTTAATATGTGACGGGTGGAGCCCGCTATATCTCCTCGATGCATCGGTAGGTCTCATGAGACAACTAGACGTGGAATTGGCCGAGGCCTTTCCCAATTTGATTTATGGTTTTGGCCGAGGCCTTAATCATTTTAGATGTCTTGGCCGAGGCCTTGACAAAATGTTTCAGAATGTCCGGCATTATACATTCCCTCATTATGAAAGTGGTTATTGATATTGCATGTGATTATTCGGCCAGTAGAATATCCATGTGAAGAAGTGAATGGCATTATCTCATTTTACTTTTGCCATATTAGGTTGAAGTTCAAGTTTAAAAGGCTTTTGTTTTAGTTATACATTGCCTTAAATGTTAATGTTTATTTATGAAAGCTTCCGCAATATTGTTATCCTTACTGAGAATCTGAGCTCACCCCTTTCAATATTTTAATGTTTTCCAGAATTTGAAGAAGTATATTATGAATGACCTGCAGGGATAGTCTGAGGGGATATGAAGACAATATGTTGTTGTTGTTTTGGTTTACTTTATGATGTAATGTAACGTTTACAAATGTATCTAGTGTTTCCAAGGCTACTAAACTAATCGGTCTTTCGAGACTTGATCTTTTGTGATCATGCCAATGTTACGAAGTAATGTACCGACTCTGGGTAGCTGGGGTCGGGGCGTTACAGTTGGTATCAGAGGCAGTTTAGTACTAACCTTGGAAGCTAGATTTAGATAAACTCTGATTAGAGCACATAGCCCAAAGATAGACTTTGAGGATTAGTATAGAAGAACTTCCTAGAATTTTGTTATTGTAGAGATTTTGTGAGTTTTCCGAGCAATACATCCATGTCTGGATACGAGCAGGTAGAGGCGGCTCTGGCACAGATGTACCTAGGGGTAAAACCCGAAAACACCGATTTGAGCTAGACTCGAACGGGAACTGGTGCACGACAACGGGCCTTGCTGCACTCTTGGTTACGACACTCCAGGGGGATATGCTTAGGATAATTCTCATTTTATTTACAAACCACTATGAAGGGTTATGAGTATATACTTTCTCAAAGAAAACATTTCTTTTTATGATTATGGATTATATCCATAAATAGTTCAATTTATGTTAAGTGTTTTATAAGTATGGAATTATGTATTTTGATTCATAAACTAATCTAGTTTATGCCATTGTTTAGAAATGGCGCCTAGTGGAAGGAATGGAAACCGTATCAATGCACGAACTCCGTGTAGGGATTGCCCTCCTGATCAAGATAATTATTGTGGATCTGGAGATACAACTGGTGCTGATCAACTTATTACCATACTTGGACAACTCACTCAGGTTATGAATAATAACCTTACTCGTATGGAGCACCCTGATCCGCAACGTGGAGGATCAATGATAGACCGTTTCATGAGGCAACAACCACCAACCTTCAATGGGAGTACAAATCCTATAGTAGCTGAGCAATGGATAAATTCCTTAGAGAAAATATTCCATGCCCTGGGGAGTAGTGAAAGGGAGAAGGTTGTCATGGCAGTTTACCGCCTCACTGGAGATGTCGATCAGTGGTGGTCGCTGATTCAAAACACAAAGGAAGAAGATGACGTATCGAATATGGAATGGAGGGAGTTTAAAGATCTTTTCTTAGAAAAATACTTTCCTCGTGACCATCGAGCAGATATGGAAAGGCAATTTCTGAGTCTGAGGCAGAAGGAGGATGAGAATGTCGCAAAGTATGAGGCTAACTTTACAAGGTTAGCGAGGCATGCTGCCGATTATATACGTAACCCAAGGAGTAATATTGATCGTTTCTTTGATGGGTTAAAACCATTTCTCCGTCGAGCTTTGGTATCACAATCCTTCTCATCATACGAAGATATTGTCTCGTGTGCTATCAAGACAGAAAAGGAATTCTCTAAGTCTTATGACAACAAAGTAAAGCAAGAGAAGAAGAGAACGGTGGAACAAGAGACAGATAAAGGGAAAAAGGGAAAGAAGGATTTTCCATTATGTGATAATTGTGGGAAGAATCACCCTGGTACTTGCCTAAAAGGAATGAGAGTTTGTTATAAATGTGGAGAAAAGGGTCACCAGGCTCGTGATTGCAAGGGAAAGAAAGAGGCTGTCAAAGTTGAATGCTACAATTGTAGAGAAATGGGTCATTATGAAAATGAATGTCCTAAGCGTCAAGGAAACTTACCTCAGAAAAGTCCAAGGGATCAAGGCCAATCTTATGCTGTGACTACAGTTGAAGCGGAATAACTAATGTATTGGTGCTTTTGGACTCATGGATTATATTCTGGTTTTTAGAATAATGTGATATATATATAAGGATTGTACTGCAGTACTTGTTGATTTCAGTAAGGTTTTAATATGATTAAGGTAATCATATTTTTAGAATGTGACAATAAGAGAAACTTTTCTTTGTTTGGGGAATCTGATGTTACAATTGATTTTGGAATTTAGAGACCTTTTAGAGAAAGTCTGGATGGAGGTATTTTGGATAACTATTAAGGTTGGAATGGATTAAGTTGAACCATGGATAGTATTGTTTAAGGTTAAAGAATTTCTGAAGATTATTTTTGGAATATTATAATACTATAGTTTTAGGAAAAAGGACAACCTGTAGGGTGGGGAATAACCCGTCGCGTCGGACAAAGCTGCAGGAATCAAACCCACAACCGTAGTGCGACAAGCCTTTATTTCCTACCACTAGCCTACAGGAAGTCCCTGGTTATTACAAAATAGTTTTACTAATCTAAATGGTATGTGTTAATATTTGGAACCTTATACAATTAGGATAAAAAGAATATTTTTGAGTTCCGTTACCATTTGGAGTAAAATATGGGTTTGTGGCAAAAATTTATTAACGAATGAAAGTATACATAACAAGTATGTATATTCCCTTAAGTTCTTAGTAAATCTCCTAAATAAATTCCTCAACATTATAAAAGGTAACTTAAAACAAAAATGTTTTCGGTTAACTTTTCCAACTGGGGATTCAATGACCGTTTAACCAATCACAAGTTTGTGATTTTCTTGTGGTTAAACTTTCTCCTAATCCTGTTTTCTATAACTCTCCATCAGACCTTGATGGTTTGTTTTTCTTCCATATCCATATTTTCATATAATCCTAGAATGGGCTATATCGGGTGACCTTTGTACTTATCTTGCTTTCTTTTAATGTTATATATTTATTAACCTTATTTCCGATGTGGGTTTTCCTCAAAGGTATTTTCTCTTTTCAACCTTTTATTTTCCAAGAAAAATTTCAAATTGTGAGGACGCAATTTATTGAAGGAGGGGAGAATGTAACACCCCGAGCTTCCACGATACGCTTCTCATTCAATAATACAATAGCTTGCATTGTACGCAACTTCGAGTTCTAAAACATCGCGAAAAATCAAAGTAGCCGTTATGAATAGTAATAACCACTTTTTAAAATTATAGAAATTTTATATTTCAAAATGGGCTTCATTTTTGTATTCCTAATATTGAAATTATCCTATGTTGAATTTTTTGTAATTTTCTGAGAACTTCAATATTTTTATGAATAGTGAAAAATACTTAAAACAACTTTTTTAATCAAAATAATTCATAGTGATAAATTATACTATTGAGTGGTTTTAGAGTATAATTAGAATATATTTTTACCATTTTATCCAATGGTGGTCATTAGAATTAATTTAACATTGAAATTGGACATAAACAATTGCCAATCTTTTGATATAAATTGTTTCTTAAAAACACGCTATTTGTTGTGACAGCGGGAATTAATTATAAAATTAATTAATGCAACTAATATGTTTGGAATTTTGTAAAATAGAAATCATTTTTGAATTCGTAATATCAATTATAGCTTAGGGTGAAATTTTGGCTTTATTCTGAAAAACTTCAATTTTTGATGAATAGTGAAACCACTAAGTGGTTGTTAAAAACTGATTTTTCGTTAAAATGAAATATTACCACTTCTGTGATTTGATTTTCAAAAATCAGACATACATGGTTGTCATTAAGAAGTAAAATGTGGTTCAATGAGATTAAAATAATTTTTTGGTGAATAGTAACTTTTAAGTTCTTAATCGCGATTAGAGGTAATTAGTGTAGTTTAAGGTAAAAACAATGTTTTATTAATATGATATGAGCTTGACACTTGTCCTACTCCTATTGGATGAGTCATGGCCGACCAAGACAACCCATGGGTCAACTTGGGGACCCCATGGAGCCACTTTAGTTGGAAAATGACATTAATATATATTTATTTAATGTTAAAATTAAATTGACACAAACATGAGTTGTTTTACTAAAACAGTTTTTAAGTGGGGTTACACAAGTCCAAATTTTGATTATAAATATTCATTAGAAATATAAAAAGATTTCCTACATCATAGTATTTTTTTTATAATTTTTAGACATTAAATAAATTAAATTATTTATGACATCATGATGATGTAGTGATGACCTCATTATTTAACGATTTAAATAAAATGGGAAGATAATGCAAACTAAAAGGCTTACACTTGTCCAAAGCCTATTGTATGAAGATATTTCGAAACCTTATCACCTTAACCTCGAATTATATAAGTGTGGGACCTTTAGAATCCGAAAAGCATTGTGAAATAATGTAACATTTCAATCTTTCCAAAAGTGCCCCTCCTCTCCACTTATAAAAGGCCCCCACCTCTCCCACCTCATTTACACTTTCAAGCCATTTGGCTCGGCCAACCTCTGCCCAAATACTCTCCCAACATTCCTCCCTTACTCATAGAAGCCTCACATTGGGAAGAACTCTTCCCAAGGAAGCCTTTGGCTCAAATCTAAAAGAGTTACCCGATTTTGAGGTAATGTCTTTTCTAATGTTGTTTTGTTTTATTTTTCTTCTCCAACCCCCTAAACTCTTTTTATTCATTTCTTGTGTAACAAAACCAGTATCCTCAATATACTAGGATGTTTTTATAAGAAAGATTCGAGCTACACTTACACACACCTACATCTAATGGTTAAAGAACATACGGTTTCTGTGGATGGCGAATTTCTGCCTCACGAAACGATGATTGTTCAACACTCATATAACACCTTCAAAGGTGGCCATTAAGATGTCAATATATTTATATATGATATATAATGTGTTTATGTTTTACTTATGCTTCTGTATTTCTCATTTATGGCTTACTTTATGATTTCCATTATGGGTAAAACGCGATAATTTCATTTTAGGAAGTGCGGACTACCGCCCCCTCAAAGTGATTTGAATCGTTAATGCCATATGTGGGATGTATAAAGGATGGAGTAAATGGTATTATACACTATATTATACTGGAATTATATTATACATTTATATCATTATGATTTAGTTCCATTAAATATGAAATTGAAATGAAAGTAGCGTTCATGCGTACGTACGGCTTACCGTCTCCATGAACGGTGCATTTCATTTCTTACCTCTAAATGTTATGTAATATTATAAATGAATGTATATACTGGATATATAAGATATATATGACATATAAATCATGAATATAATTCTGGATATAATGGATATTTCACCACATGAACAACTTGTAATTATAAGAAGGTTATTGTTGACACAAGTACCAAAGATCGACAAAACGACCGTTATTAACTTAAATAATTACATAATGTTCATATCATTGTAATAAGTGATATAATAAGGATAATGAAATTAAAAATGGTTCTTAATAAGGTATATATTAACTCTAGTTTATTATTCAGGAGTTTAAATAACGGTTGAGTCAAGTCAGACACGAGGTAAGGGAACTTCTTAACCCAATTTCCATTCTTTGGGTTAATCTCCTACTTTCAAATTATGTCATGATGTCCTATTTTGTATTTTTACTTTCTTTATGTGTACCTATAGTGAATACACATAATATATCTATTTTATTTTAAAAATGATCTTTTTAAGGACTTCGTCTCAATCTCCTTTCATTGAGGCATATTTTGTTTTATACACAAATTTCTTTTATACGGTGTATAAACCCCTTTGACTTTTACGTTTATTCAAAAGGAATCTTTTTTATACGAAGCATTTACTAAACGACAAAAGGGAATGTTTTTGTCGTACGTATGCGGCGACAACGACTTCTCCGCCGCCGTGACCACTATTTGAGTTTCGGATTCCTCTACAAGCCATACCCTTTTTTTTAATGAAAAATAAATACCATGTTACACTTTTCTTTTATTTTGGTATTGAAAATGGTTTTGAAAGCATTTTTATTATATCAATGTGTTGTATTGATATCTTGTGATTGAAATGTGGAAATGTTATGTTTCCTTTATCCATGTTTTATGTGATATTATTATGTTATGGTTTATGATATGTTTAAACCTATTCATATGAGGAATGTATTGGACTTAATATGTGACGGGTGGAGCCCGCTATAGCTCCTCGATGCATCGGTAGGTCTCATGAGACAACTAGACGTGGAATTGGCCGAGGCCTTTCCCAATTTGATTTATGGTTTTGGCCGAGGCCTTAATCATTTTAGATGTCTTGGCCGAGGCCTTGACAAAATGTTTCAGAATGTCCGGCATTATACATTCCCTCATTATGAAAGTGGTTATTGATATTTCATGTGATTATTCGGCCAGTAGAATATCCATGTGAAGAAGTGAATGGCATTATCTCATTTTACTTTTTCCATATTAGGTTGAAGTTCAAGTTTAAAAGTCTTTTGTTTTAGTTATACATTGCCTTAAATGTTAATGTTTATTTATGAAAGCTTCCGAAATATTGTTATCCTTACTGAGCATCTGAGCTCACCCCTTTCAATGTTTTAATGTTTTCCAGGATTTGAAGAAGTATATTATGAATGACCTGCAGGGATAGTCTGAGGGGATATGAAGACAATATGTTGTTGTTGTTTTGGTTTACTTTATGATGTAATGTAACGTTTACAAATGTATCTAGTGTTTCCAAGGCTACTAAACTAATCGGTCTTTCGAGACTTGATCTTTTGTGATCATGCCAATGTTACGAAGTAATGCACCGACTCTGGGTAGCTGGGGTCGGGGCGTTACATTGACCATGAATATAATTCCTTCCTATCTTCAATAAAACCATTACCACAACCAACTCCAAATCATGATTCAGGTAATTTTTCTCATAAACCTTCAATTAAAATGAGGAATATGTTATCAACATATCATTATTTATTAGAATGAATCTCATTCCTTTATTCTATTCATCACTATATATCACAAAACCTGCTCCACTATAGGGTAGTGTAATCATAGTCATTGTAAATAACCTTTAATTCAGTTATTTGAAATTCACTTCACATTTATATATCCACAGAAATTTAACCTCCTTCTGATTCAAATTGGTGATTGCATTATATTGTTTAGATAAGTATCACAAAAAACATTAATAATATCCATCCAACCTAAGGAAACTATAAATATCTACTACTATTTTTGTTCTAGGCCATTTATAAACAACTTATGACCTTTAAGGATCCATTCATATACCCTCACCTGAGATTATATGACCCAGTAATGGAATGTTTTGAAGCCAAAATTCAAACTTGGTAAATTTATTCTAAAAATTATCCTTTCTTAGGTTCTTCAACACATCTATTTAATGTTATTAACTCTCTTACTTCCTATTTTAATATATAAAAATATCATCTACAAGTACTACCACAAACTGACCAATGTAATATCAAAATACTATATTCATTAAATCCATGAAGATATTAGGAGCATTGGTACGTCTAAATTGAATTCCTATAAATTCATAATGACAATTCCTCAGATGTAAGGCCTTATTAGGTATATCCTCCTTCTTCATCCTTAGCTAATGATATATATATCTAAGATAAATCTTTGAAAAATATAGATCTCTTCATAATTGATCAAACAGATCACTAATATGGGGTAGAGGATACATTTCTACAGTAGTGATCTTTTTAAGTTCCTGATAATCAATGAAAATATGTATTGAATCATATGGAATATGTTCCTCACATGGTGAATCAATAAGACGAATTAATCCCTTATATAGATTCTCAAGGAATTGATTCTTCAATTCCAATAACTCAATTATGTCCATTCTATAAAGATTCTTTGAAATATGTGTATCATCAAGTATGAGTTCTACTGAAAACTCAACTTTAAAATTTGATGGAATACAAGGAATTACCTTAGTAAATACATCCTAATATTACCAAACAATAGGAACATTTTCAATAATTAGTTTCTCACATACTATTTCAGATAAAGGTCCCTCCTAAATTGGTAGAAAAAACATATTATGGAAGTAATTTCCATTGGTAATTCAAGTTCATCCCCATAGTGATAGATGAGTGAATGCTGATTCAAAATATTTAATGTAACATCCCTTAATCAACAATTGATATGGGATCTATAACAATAGATCCAATCACATGTTGAAAAATTACTATTTATCTTCTTTCCCTTATCCATTTTTTTCTTTAACTTCTACTTATTCTCTTCCTTTCCTTCAAATCCATAAGACTTAGAGTATTATTTATCTATCATGATAGCACAAGATACAATGTACTCATATAATGATAATAATTTTGATACTAGTTCCCTTCAAAGCATTGGATTAATCCCATCAAAGAAATGGTTGATATTACTATTTAGATTATATATGTAATACAACATGTATTTATATCCTTGTAAATTAGCTTTATACATAGAAAAATTCCCCTCTTCCTTTTTTCATAGACTTGAGATTTATTTCACCATATATTCACGTTGTTCATGGGGATAATATTTTTCCTAGAAAAGTTTCTTAAAATCCTTCCATTTATGATCATTATTTCATCCTCATCATTAATGTTTTGAATCAATAATAACCATTGATATATATCCCCTAATAGATAATAAAATTCCATGATAACCTTCTCCCTTTCATTACTTCCCAAATAGAAAAAATATCTTCTCTAACAAACTTAACAATTTCCCAACATCAAATGGATTTTCAGTATCACTGAATGATAGAGGTTTCTAACACATGAAGCAGTCTAATATTGTTACACAACATTTTTGGATTAGCAGGTCACTCTATGCAATAATTCTTATTAGTCATAACTTGAGTCATCTACCATAATATAATTATAACTTTTTTAACACCAACTCTAGCTATTATCTTCCTATGAGGCAAATACCAACATGAATTGATATTGTTCTAAATCATACCACTGGGTTCCATTTATAAATAATGTAATACATTATATTAGATCATAATATTATGAAACATAATATATAATCTTGAAACTAGTGAAGCACTTAACATAAATCGAGAATTTGTGCATAACTAATATTCGAATCACAAACTTGGTTTATTTTGGAATATTCTAAAATCATAAAAATAAAATATAATATTTCAAAAATAAATAAATAAAATGTGAATTAACCCATGTATATACATCAGGAGTGTAAACCCAAACACAATATATGGGAACACTAACTATACACTAGAATGATAGACAAGACATACTCAACCAACTATTTTTGAGGTTATGACCCCTAAATGAATCTATATCAAAATCTCATACACTTGAAATATCCAAACCAAGATGTATTATAAGTAAAACCAAAAAATACCTACTTTAAAAAAAATTAGGATGTTATCTTATACTTAGACTTATCCTTAAAGTTAGTTATACGTTTATATTCTTTGATCTATATTTTCTGAAATCTAGTGCCTAGGTTTTCTACTAAACCTCCTCTGATACCAACTATAAAAACCCTAACCTTATAATAATACATACAATGGTCAATTTATTACATTGGTACTAGATATAAGTGATCACAACCTAAAGTAATTAATAGTTTATTTGTCTTCTAAAACATGATACATACTTGAATCTCACATTACATTTGAAAACATAAAATTCAACATATTATTTTATTTGAGAACAAAATTATTCTCTATAGAATATAATTAATTATTAATCAGACTACACTTAATTAAATCCTAAGGAAAATAAACATGAGAAATGAGTGATCTCTAATAATAAGTAAGGGAATGCATAAAATGGAAACAAAATTATGCATGAATAATATGGAAGGAATAAATTATGATAAAATAATTTTATATGAACAATCACTTGATCTTTAAATTTATCTATTTATATTAAATCTATGAAAATAATCCCATGAATAACATATTTCATAAAGGTAAAATGCATAATTCTAGACATTTGAAACTTTTTGTTTAGTCCTTATACCAAGACATCTAAAAATATCATCAAGGCCTCATGTCAAGACATCCATATAAATGAATATGGCCTAATCCAAATATACAACATATTTTGTCTCGTGAGAATAACCAATCAATCAAGGGTCTATGAAATTTTGATCCCCACCTATCACTTAATAATTACAATTAATTTTTCTAATCAATATAAAATAAAACTTAATCAAAATTCCTTGAAAATCAATAATTATTCATATTTGAAGTTATAGCATATGGAGTTCCAATACATTCTCAGGTAAAATGGATCATAAACCATCCATAAAAATATATTTTTTGGTATCTTTGGAATATAACCTCAGTAAAATCATAATATTAAAAAATGTTTTTGAAAACACTTCAAAAATATTGTTGGAAAATTTCATAGGGAAAATAATCATTTCACTTTGAAATAACTTATTTAAAATAAACAAAATCCCCAAATATTAAGGAAAACATTTTATTTTAACATAACATTTTAATATTGTAATATAAGCTTCAAATCATTGATCATTCTTGACTGTAGTAAAAACCTTTCAAGTCTGTTTCGTACTTCCTTGAAACTTGTGTTCTAGTTTTAAGAATAAGTGTTTCTAGGTGGTTTCCATTGGAATTATTCATGGAACTAGAAATATCCAACATTTCTTTATCCAAAGGGGACATGCTTTCCAAAGGTAGGAGTTTGTTAAGATTGAACTTCATGAAACTTTGGAACTTGCATTCATCAAGAGGATGGGAGCTCGGACTTATCACACCCTTTTGGGGGGAATTATTGTCTACTCTGGGACTTGCTTTATAAATTTAAGATATTTTCATAAATCATTATTAATTCACCTAGTATAACATAAGTTTCCCTTGGAATTTACAATCAATTATTAAAATGTGTAAAATTTAGAATCATTAGTATGTATTCATGTTTCTTCATTAATGGATATATTTGTATATATTTGAGGTTCACCATCAATGGTATCCTCTCATACCCTATCTAGATATTATTTTAATTATTGTTATGATGATACTAGTTTTTAAGCCACTCAGTGGGGCATTCATAAATTTTTTGTCATAATGGGAGATGATGGTTCATTTTAATATTGGAATATTACCCATAAAATGGTATACCTACATATCCTTGTGAAATGAATCCAAACCCTCATAGTTTGATGCCGCTTAATTGGATATATCATACCTTTTAAGTTCATGTGTTAAGGACCTAGATAGTTTAATGTCATGTGGTAAAGACATCTAAAATAAAGGTTCTTAGTCAAAGATTGATATAGGACTTATGCTTAAGCAGACTAAGGAACTTGGAAATGATATGGGTTTCCAAGTAATATTAGACCCTGTTGGGAATATGGCCCAAGGATAACAGGATTGATTTTATGTGTTGGTTTTGAACCTCAAGGAGGCTTCCTACTTATCCCATTTGGATGGGAATCAAAGCCCATGTAGTTCGATAAGTCTCACAGTAGAGTACGTTCCTTTAAGAGAAATTAGTTTGGGCTTACATCCTAAAAAGTATGCCTTAATGATTTGGGGATTTAATTTGGGGATTATTCTTAAGGATGATGCCCAGATTAAGGAAATTATGTTTGGATTAATAAAGAGGATATCTTGTGATCTCGGGCCCTGAGAAGGCTTCCTATATATCCCGATTATGTTGGGAATCATAGTTCTCGTATTTCATTACTTGTGAAAATGTTGTGACCATGAAAAATCTCTAATCCCATGTGATTCATGATTGGTGTGAGAAACAAGATGACGATAAAGATTCAACAAAGGAACCCACACTTTTCCTCCTCCACTAGTGGAATAGGGCACACCTATGGCGGTTAGGGTGGATTAGATCGATGTGACCCAGGAAAAGGGTGAGGTGACAAGCCTTCCCTCTATTCACTTTACATTGGACAAGGGTCCAATGAAAGGAAGAAAGAATGAAGCTTAGGGTCTTATACCAGGATGTCTACCCTAAAATTGATCCTGTTACGGAAGGGATACTTTTCATTCGCTTTAATGGAAAATAAATTTTGAATCGTACCTTCCCTAATAGTGACATGAGCTTATGGATCTTTGAGAAGGGAGAGGCCGGGACACAAACCTTGATCTTCCAAACTAGGAACTTCCCAACATTGTTCCTGGGAGAATTGTCCATGTGACTGTGGATATACAAAACACATAAATTCCTTGAATACTAACCCAATTGTGAAAAAAAAATGTGGGAAACCTATGACTACAGAAATAAAAACCCAAGTAAGAGACATCTAGATGTTCCTTTCCCAAAGGATTGATAAGTCATGAGGCTTTGGTGGAGGCTTCAACTTAGTCCCTTTCATATAAGGGATCCATGGAATAAGATACCCAAGAATGAATGTCCTTAAATAGGGTATTTAAGTTGGTATGTAGGCCTTATATAAAGTTAGGTTCTGTAGGTACTTTGCGCAAGTGTTCCACATAGGTATCGTGCATTGCTGCACCACACAGCTTTACCGTGTAGGTGTTCCACACAGGTTTGCATGATGACTGAAGAGTATGTTTCACATAGGTGAACGAAACCTATGTACAAATTGTGAAATTATTTCAAAACATGCTTATCCCATTTAATTATCTCTTCTATCGTGTTTTAGAGATCTACCTGAGACAATTTGATGGATCTGGGTGAAAGAGCTACGCAATGGGGGCTTCAGGGAGTCCTTCAACTTTTTCAGTCATTGAAATGGGAAGCCCAGGGGTCCTATTTAGAGGCATGGATTGGGCTTGGATGAAGGTATGTTTTCTGCGTAGGTCCTCCATATAGGTCGTCTGCATAGGTCAGCTGTGTGGGGGTACAGAAAATATACTATCACTCAGGTGTACCGCGCAGGTATGCCTCGCAGGTATGTCGCACAGCTCTTTGAAGGGTTTTTCTTTCCTTTTAATTCTTTGAACCTCACCTTGGGATTT
The DNA here is from genome assembly GCA_963277665.1 of Viscum album. NCBI lineage: Eukaryota > Viridiplantae > Streptophyta > Magnoliopsida > Santalales > Viscaceae > Viscum > Viscum album. The sequence continues at coordinate 366,969,334 of OY728135.1, read as the reverse complement.
TGAAATTTCTAAGTCTATCTTCATGGTCTTTTTGTATTCTTCAGTAGTGTCAACAAAATACCCCCTTCAGGATTGGATTTGATTAGAAAGAGGGTGGAGTCCTAAGGTAAAATTGTGGGGAAAAGACTATGGTTTAATTGTTGGACCAAGCAGGTTTTACACAGAGTTACTTTTTGTAGATATGTCGCGTAGTGTTTTCTCACAGGCATGTCTTGGAGATCTATGGCTTTCTACAAATAGGTTTGATCCTTTGCGATTTTCTTTATCTGTGCATCCAAATTTTCTTGCTCTCATTTTATAGATCTTTCATCTATCCTCAATGTGTTGTTCTCTCGTATAGTTTTCTTAAAATGTTCTAAAGGTAAAACTACTTTACTGATAGAGTTAAATGTAAGTACTTCATCAAAAGAGTTTCACTAGGACCCTTGTCGAAGGAACTATGCGACGCACCTCATCTAAGGAACTACGCAAACAGTTCCCTTTACAAAAATTTTTATTTTATTTTCCATTAAGATGAAATTTAATTTTTCTCAAGTCAAAATTCTAACTGAATATGGGGATTTTGTAAATTCTTTGGTAGTAAAATGGCTCATTTTATAACCTCTACTGATGAATCTAAGGCTCGTAAAAATTATATGATGAAGATCGTCAGATAAGATTATTTTGACATTGTTGAAAGTTATCTTCCTGGAATATAGAAAGGTTTAATTCTGTATCAACATGAATACCCAAAAAGTCCTTACATACCCCTGTATGGGAATTAGCTTTTACATGATTCCCATGTTCCATCTACTAAGAAGTACATCCCAAAGAATTGGTTTCTTCAATTCTCCAACTATAACTTCATGATTATTAGTGCAAGGGGATTACCAATTCCTGAAGGAACAATCCCTATTGGTGGAATCTAGAATCATAGTGGTTCTACTCCTGATATGAAGGATCATGTTGTAGAGCCAAGGACACATTTCTATGATTCAAACTTTCGATCTTCTCAGAAAGATCAGTATAATGGTTGGAAGGAATACTGGGATCTTTGTTGTGGTGGATGTGTGAAACCTGAATGGATGTGGGATTTTTGGGGGTGCTGGACTTGTGCAGAATTTAGGAAAGAGCTTTTAAATGTTTTTATTTATGAAGTTGCCTGGATGGGACAAACTTATGTTTATAAAAATGATTTCATTCCTAAATTGATGAGCCGATGGAGTCCTTAAATGATTTCTTTTCATTTGACGCATGGTAAATTTGGCATTTTTTTGTAGGATATCTACCAAATAGTTGGGGTTCCAATTCTCAAGGAAATGTATGACAGGTTTATTATGCTAGCTACAACATGGGGTGATGTTACCAAAACACCACTATTGGCTCATGAACTATTCAAAATTGAAAATAATTTACCCAAAGACAAGAAGGATATTCATTCCAAGGTGTGGATGAAAGCCTTTTTAGAACCTACAACAGAGAAAGGTCCCACCTATGGATGTCCTACTATTTGTCCTTTTACAGATAACCAGGGTAGTTTAGGCACATATTGGCTTATATCGGAGAGAGCTGACTATAAGCATTGGTGTTATAAAGTCAAATATGATATTGATGAAAAGATGTGCTTAGCTTCCTTTCTTTCCATGTGGCTATGCATTTACTTGCTTCCAGTTCATGAGTCCGGAGGCAGTGTAAGACCAAGGACATTTGTCATCATATATAAATTGGTAGAGGGGAAGTATATTGGATTAGAAACTCTTGTATTGGAAAGAATTTACTATTCCCTGCTGCATTTATATAATGGGAAGGCTCAATTTAGAATTGCAGGGACATTCCAAGTGTTTTGGGGTTGGATTGTGGCACACTTTTCTTCATACTCAGTGTTGAATTCTGCTAGAGTACCTAATGGTCGATTCACTCCATTTTTATAGAATGTTTGTAGTATTTAGCATCATAACTTGAGACCAGATGTAGTGCTAAAAGTATTAAATGTGTCAGGATAATTCAGATTCTTTCTTTTTGGTAACCCAGTAACTGGAACATTTATATATGATGGTTAATAAAATAACTATGAGAAAAGGTCTTATATGATGGCATTCAGGGATGGTGTATTATCGACCAGGATTAACTGTTAAATTATCTATGAGGATTACATCCCTTATAGGTTTTCTATTCTGTTCATATGTCTTCAACAATCAAACAATTTTCCACCCATGTATGTTAGACACGAGAAACACCCAATTGTAGAGAGACGATTATGGATTCTAAGAGCTTTAGAGGCATCCAAATTTTCGAATATGTTACCTCCATCTGATGCGTCAATTAGATTGGAAGTTGTATATGCCAAAGCTTAGGATTCTTAATATTCTCAAGGGGCTTTCACAAAAGGAATATATTGAGTGGAAGCTACAAATACTGTTGTCCATGGAAATCTTGGTAAGAAGTCCAAGGACAAAGATGATGGAGAAGTTTTAGAGGTTTCATAGCCTTCAAAACATCCTCATATGAGTTTTACTAGGAAGAATAGGGCTAGAGAAGTAATACCTCTGATGGCAAGGTGATCTAGTCATTTCCATTAGAAAGAGATTCATATTTCATCAATTCAACTTTATGATGAAGAAGGGAGACCTGAAGAGGCTCACCAGTCAGAAGGTGTTGAATATCCTCCACAACCAACCATACTGAGATCGAGTTATGTGAGACCTTCATCCATTCACCATTACGAGATTGTGACTTATGATCTTAGGGAAGCATGGTAATTCCTCCAGCATGGAATTTGAATACCTGATGTGGGTGACATTAAGGTGCCTTTTGATAGAAATATGGATAATAACCTGGCTGAATTACAAGAATATATTACAGAGATGGAGGATTTTATATGTGAAATTGATGAACGAATCCCATCCTTTAAATGAGTATCACATATGATATATATAAGAAGACACGAATGGGGTAATTATTGACCCTGAGGAGGAGTGGGATATTTATGTTAATACTGAGAACATATTTACCTTTTCTTTTGTCTCTGTTCTTCTTTACCATTAATCATTATTAATCATGACAAAATTCATTTTCTGTAGCTTGAATGCTGGTAAGGAAACATCAGACTTGTTATTAGATCACCAAGATATGGGCCTATATGTTCTCACATCGACACATTGAATGATGCTCTCAGGTCTCCAAAACATTCTACAGGAGCGAGAATCAGGACTGGGGTAATGGTGACGGATAAACCTCGTCTATTACCTCAAGTTTCTTCTACAAAGAGGAGTTTTTTTATTTCTCATCAATCTAATGAAAAGAAACACAAGAGAACAATGAGATTGGTCAGAATTGTTTGAAAAAGGATTAAGTATTTATAATATCCTCAGGGCATTAAAATTTTCCTGATACTCTGGTAATCACATTTATCCTCTTATAGGATTTGTATCTCTATCCTCTCTCAAGGGACTAAGATATGATTCTTCAATACCAGAGAAGGAAACCCCAGGAGAAACTCAGTTTCATCTTGATGGATATGCTACCTTAGTAGATAAATCATCAAATGATTCATATATGCCCGCTCCTAGCTCTACGGAGAGAGATAAAACTCAGGGTAAAAACAAATACATTTATAATGAAAATTAAAATCGTTTCTAATATAATTCTTTTCAATATATATCATATCGGTTTCCTTTTCCAATGGATCCTGCAATAATCAATGTTAATATTCCTATTTCTCTGGAAGAAAGGAATGAAGACCCATGGCAGTCTGAAAAAAATACTGATGTTGACCCAAACCTGGAAACATCTGATGATGTTGTACCAATTGAATATCCAAAGGAACAGAATTTCAGTGCAACCAATTTGGGAATCAACCAATGTTCTTTGGATACCTTAAATGGTGAGGATTATATAACATTCCAAGCCATATACACTGAAATTATGGAATCCCTTAACCAAAATATTGATATTCCAGGTTCAATAATGGAGTTTGGGGATTTTCATGAAAAATTGAAAGGACGTTAGTTCTCATTCATGCACTTTACATACATAATTGTTCTGATTTTTCTTGATACTTCACATCAAAGTTCACCTTATGCAGCTTTAACAGCAGAAAATGCTGCAAAGGATCTTTATGAATAGGGCATTTCACTCTATACTTCTTATGATGGAGTAGGAGAAGTACCTACAAAGAACCCCTTATTGAGAGATGTTCCAAATCCTTCAAATATGACAATTGGAAAAACTCAGGAGATCACACGTTCTCAATAAAAATATACTCAAACTACTAAAGATGAGAATAATGGGGATGAATTCAGCCAAATGGTTGACTTATTATTGGGTAAATGTCATCAGTTGCCTGGATCATACTCTGTTTCTGCCATTTTTTCCTGAATATGAAAATGATATTGATTTATCATTTATGATTATCAGTTCCTACAGTTAGATTGGAAGTTGAATCTTCCGCATTGGCTCTGGCATCAGCAGAAGGTGAAGCTTCTACTGCTCTGAGAGAAGCAAAACAAGGAAGCTCTTTAAGTGATCTATTTCTAGAGTACATTTTACCTCATGGTAGTGACTCTGATTCGGACTTAGACCTGCAATATTCTCTTGTAATGGCACGTAAGAATACATGGAAACATATATGGAGCATAATTGGTGAGAATCCTTTAGATGAGATGTTGTCCCATTTTTCAAAACTCCTAGCATTATTCTGTGTATTGGGATTTGGTGGATTTAATTATTGACCAGTCTAAAATGTAATGAAATAGACCATTCATTGATAGGAGAAAGAGCATAAGCTGTGGAAATATTTTGAAAAAACTAAATATTTTATCAATATTGAGAGTTTCGAAGATACGGTTGCTGAGGTAGAGGAAGATCATAACAAGAATTCAATCGAAATCATACAACAAATTAAAGAATCTATGAAAGAGTTTTTATATATTAAACAGTAACTAGATTCTATTTATAAAAAACTTGAGAAATTGAACCAAACACTAGGAGAAACCCTATTGGATGGGATAACCACCATTTCAACTTCCAAGGAATCACTTTATCAAGTTGAGGAGGCTAGAGTATCTCAACTCTCTCAACTTCAGCAGGCGGTTGACAAGACCCATGAGTTCGTTCAACAAATAAGAAGTCATATTGAGAGTTTATTTTAATACATGATAGAGAGGCTCCATTTTTTAGATTTTCCTCGGATTTCATATGAATGAAAGATAATTTTTTTCAGTCATATATACCTTCATTCTTTTCCCCTTTTTCTTTGAATTCAATATTAAAGGTAATGATGATGATGATATTTTTATCATCTGACCTTCATGTTAGATAATAATTATTACTATGACAAGAATGGGGGTGCTCAGAATTTTCATATTAAGAAAATGCGATTAAAGGGAATAGTTTGATTTTTACTAGGGTTATATGAGAAACCCCACAAACATTGTATCTTTTTACTTTCTATTTATAAATATTACCTAAATCATACAAAATGTATGTTTAGTGAGTTGGGAATCAACTATTGTTTAGAGTTCCCTTTACGGTTTCTCAATCTGGTGAGTACCACGTCTCTTTTTGTTGGTAGTTTAGAGTCATATATGTTTGACTATAAATGGCTAGTGTTTAAATTTAAATACCTTTGACCATAAATTTTGAAATTAGATCCCAAAAAAGACTCAGTGACTAAGAATTGCATAAATATTCTTTAAATATTTCCAAGGGGAATCATGAGCCATGATTTTTATGGTTACCAAATTTAAAAACTTTTATCAACATAAGGGATGTATCTTCCAAGAACGAAGTAACCATTATTTGAAAAAAAATATGGGAATTGTGTTATGCAGGGCCAACTACGGCACATGCTGCATAGCCAAATACTGACATCTTTTAACTAATATGTTTGTTATGTAGGAAACTTAGGTAAGGCCACCTAAGGAAATGTATTGCATAGTCATGAAAATGAGTTCCTAGGAATTTAACATTTTACTGTTAATAGACAAGGGAAAATAAGATTTGGGTGACTCAAGACCATACTGGCTGGTTATGCCAAGGAAAATAATTTTGATAATAAAGGGTTATTTATGACGACATATTTCATGAATAGGAAAACCATTTCTATACAAATTTGGTGTATAAGGAATCGTTAGAATTTATCAGAAAGGGGAATTTATGATATCAAACTATGCAGTTTTAATTCATGTGGTGAGGACATTGTACTATGTAGTTTTAAGTCATGCATTGAGGAAATTTTGTGGCTTTATTTTAAGGTATTTATCTCTCACAAAAGGTATGATACTCTCCCAATTTCATGATAATGTTTTTGGAAACATGTTACCATATTCAAGTATGGAAGGTAAAACCATAAAATTTGATTTAAGAATTTTTTTGATCTGAAGAATTATATGGGAAAGGGGCTAAAGGCATTAGAGGAAGTTTTTCTATGAACAAAGTTACCATTACTTGACAAAACCATTATGGGGGGTGTATTATGTAGGGAGAAATGGGGCATATGCTGCATATCCAAATAGTGGCATCTTTTGACTGATAGGATAGTTATGTTGGAAACATATGAAAGGCCACCTAAGGGCACATACTGCATTTCCAGACAAAAGTGTTCTTAAGAATTTTAACATTCTATTTATAAAAGACAAAAAAGTTTATATAGATTTATATTTTTCAAAGCACGGAGTTTGTTTATGGAGAAAGGTGTTTGAATATGGAGAGGGTATTTCCAATCATGATTTCCAAAGAATCGGAGGAATATGATTTCAACGAAGGTTTGACCCAAATGTAGGGAGTATGGTGTTTGTAGTTTTAGGTAATAAAACTAGGACTAGAAATGGAAATAATATTTGATATGTGATCAAGTCATCTGAGGTTATTTCATATTGCTTTGAACACATGGAGAGAGAGATGTGTAAACCCTGGTCTTGAAGAATTTCATATTGAAAAAAAGGTAACGGGGAAAATATTCATGAATGGTTGTTTTAGAATACATAGTCTTGTATATTGTCATAAAATTTTGAAGGGAAAAAAGAAACTATAACCAAGAATGAAATTACCATTATTTGAAAAACCCATTATGGGGGATGAATTATGCAAGGACAAATAGGTCATATGTTACATATCCGAATAGTGGAATCTTTTGACTGATATGGCCATTTTGTAGGCAACATATGCAAGTCCACCTAAGGACATGTACTGCATAGTTAGGAAAAGAGTTCTCAGATATTAGAAACTATGTCGCTATAATTTGTAAGAATGATTATGCAAATCTAGAAATATTCAAGATTAAGAGTATGAAATAAAGAATTTGTTATGCTCAATTAACATGAGAAGTATTTGTGTTAATATTTCCCATGAGTTTGAATTCATTTACATGAATTCGACTCATATGTAAAAATAGATAACTTCTTTTTTCCTTTGAATTAATATTATGATGTATAGTTTAGAGTCATGCAGTGAGGATATTGTACTGTGTAGTTTTATTTCATGCAGTGAAGACCATTGAAACCCCCATAAGAAATTGAGAAACCTTATTTATATATAGAAACTTATTACCAAATTCCTAATCCCATGTGAGCTATGCTCGGTATGAGAAACAAGGAGAAATAAATTCTTCCTTTGTAAAAAAGGTGACACAAGTAAAGAATATGGGTATAATGATTAAGTGATGGCTAATCCATGACATAGGATCTTGGATCACTATGTATCCCGTTAGAACAAGAATCAAGACATGTGTAGTTCTTGGATTTTCATGTAGTTTAACATCATGTGGTAAATACAAAGATGAATCGATGTAAAATGAAAGAAATATTGTAGCTGCACTAAAGAATAAAACCCAAGTGTCACTTCATGTCTTGCTGGGGGAAGGAATCATGTCCAATGTAGTTCATTAAACATTACCTATGAATGTTTTGATTCTTATATAAGGAATAAAATGGGGGGTTTATATCAAGGATGGGCCCAAGATTGGAGATCTGGGCATCACTACGTATCTCATATAGATGAGAATCAAGCCATATGTAGTTCTTGAAACATTAATTTTCCACACCTATGGAGTTTGACATGGGAGAAGAGGGATATTTACATGTTCTGAAAGAATGGTTAAACATAAGACACAAAAGGGTATAAATATCATACCTTGTATCTTAAGGAAAAACTCTGTATAGATCTGATTCATATACAAGGAAAGAAAAGGAAATTAAAAATTTGTGGTTGTAGTTGGGCCCAAGATTAGAGATCCAAGCACCTCTACGTATCTCATATAGATGAGAATCAAGCCACACATAGTTCTTGAAATGAGGTCCCCATGCAGAACTTACTTAGAAATAGGACATAGAGGGACTCATCTGCCACTAAGGAGTATCAATGGTTTCAATGATTCTTACATAAGGAATCTTCTAACTTCAAGTAGAGAAGATGTTAGTCGTACAATTTTATGTCATGTAATGAGGACAAATGATGTCAGGTACTTTAACATCGTTCGATAAGGACAAAGAATATACAAATTTTATCGCCATGTATCATGGATGATTATGGTTGTTATGCAGTTTGACGTCTATAAACTAGGACCTTGTATTGTGTAGTTTAGATTCTTGTAGTGAGGACTTGTGGGCTGTGTAGTTTTCAGTCTTGCAGCAAGGATGATATGTGCAATTACACAAAGTATTTCTTTAATAATATTTCATTGGTTAGAGTTGTAATATGCTCCATATCCATTGATATTAAGGCATAATATCCATTTGAGTAGACCTTATATATGGAATAAGGTCCTTCCCACTTTGGATCAATCTTTGGAGGTTTCTTTCCTGGTATCATTACAGTCCTGAGGACAAATACCAATTCTCTTTGAAGGAATGAGCAGAGGAAAACACTATTATTAAAGGCTCTCACTATTCTATTTTTATAGGCTTCAAAATAATGACAAGTATGCAATCTTTTTTTTCTCTAATAGTTCCTGCTCATAAAACGGTTTTTGTGACCTCTCATCTGTAGAAAACTAATCATAGATTGAAACTCTGAGTTAAGGAAATTGAATTTCAATTGGAAAAACTAATTCAGTTCCATAAACCAATTAATAAGGGTTTCACTAGGTGGTAGTATGAGTAGTAGTCTAATATGCCCATAAAGCATGAAAACGATTATCAGGACAAAATTTATTATCTTTTTCCACCATCTTATAGAGTATATTTGATAGGGTCAAATTAGAAGCCTCCATCTGTCTATTGGCCACCACATAATAGCAAGATGAATGGTTGGATTTGATATTGTGCCCCTGATATAACTTCTTTACCTCAACAGAACAAAAATTGGTGCCATTGTCCATCAATATATTATGAGGGACACCAAATATGGTGATGATGTCAGTTTTGAAAAAACTAACAACGATTTTGGATCTGACTTCATTGAGAGGTATTGCCTAATCCCATTTGGTGAAGAAGTCAGTAGATGTAAGGATATACTTGAACTGCTTAGTTGTAGATGCATGATAAGGTCCTACTACATCCATTCCTAATGTGGAAATAGCCAGGAGTATTTATCTGTATGTAGCAACTCTGGGGGTTGATGAATGAAGTTGGCATGCACTTGGAAGGGATGACATTTCTTAGTGAAATTAGTGTAATCTTGCATCATTGAAGGCTAAAAGTATCAGAGCCTTCGGATATGATTGGAAATATTATTCCTAGACTGGTAAGAACCATAAGCTCCTGAATGTACTTCTTTCATGAAAAGTTTTGTTTCTTCACCATCAATACACAAGAAGAGGATTCCATCAAAGCCTCTTTTTTAGAGGATCTTCTGGTGATATGGACTATCATAAAGAGTAAAATTGGCCACTCATTATTGGATTTGTTTTTTCATCTCTATCTAGTGAAAGTACTCCATTTTCAAGGTATTCCATGATTGGTGTTCATCATCTAGTGGTATGACCATATGGATCAGAAATAGTGATAATTTATTTAATTTCCTCTATTCTAGTTTGAACGAAAGTTGAGACTACATAAAGATGGGTTATACTGATGATTGTCTCATCACATTTTGGATCTTCCAAGGCTATAGCTTCATTATCCAGTGCATCCTCTTGGGTGTTTTGGGATCGTGGGACATAAGACAATGTCGGATTTGAGGAAATTCATCCATTAACCCTCTGACTTAATTAGACAAATGGATTAACTCTTATTTCCTTATGGAATAATCCCCATTTATTTTTTTGATTAATGACTTTGAATCATGTTTCACTTTCATGTAGTTCACTTGTACCTAAAGTTGCAATTCTAGACATGAAATGGGAGCTTGATGTTCTTCATAATTGTCGGTACTACCTTCTGTCAACAAGAATGAGTAAGGAAACACTTCTTTTTATGAGGAGACAAGTACAATTACTAACCCAACATTATTGAGTTTAGGGTTTTCCATTATCTTCCCTGTTAGTCTTCTGGACACACCATCAAAGTACATTTCCCATCTTCAGGAACTATCTTGAATAGAGAAGACCTTTTCATTAGGAATTTCAGTATTCAGTAATGTATCTTCTGCAGATGGATGTTCAGTAAGGAATTCAGCCAGAGCATGACCTTTTATTACCTTCTAAGGAATAAACTATATATCAAATTATTATAAAATAACTGCTCACCATGCCAGACACCATGTAATCATAGGACGAATGAGGATAAATTTGAGTGGGTTATTGAGAGAGACCAATTAGACCTCATGATGTTGTAGGTAGTGCCTCAATTTCTAAACTACAAATATTAATGCTAGACAACACTTCTTAATACATGAATACCGAGTTCCTGCATCAAGAATAGTTTGATTGAGATATTAAAGGTTGTTTTCATTCCCAGCATCGTTCGTCTGGAAAAGGAAGGCACCCAGTGATCGCTCTAAAGCTATTACATAGAGAATAAGGGGTATTACTTCAACATGTGGAATTAATACCAGTGGACTCAAGATATATTTCTTGAGGGTATCAGATGCTTCTTGGAAGTATTCATTTCATTGATAGGTGACTCCCTTATTCATTAATCTGGTGATGGGAAAACACTTGCCTTCCAAATTGGAGATAAAGTGCAGAATATAGGCCAAGTTTCCCTTGATTCCTCTTAATTCTATCAAATTTCTTGGAGGTGACATGCCAAGGACTGATTTTTTTTTCTCTGGATAAAATTCGATACCAAGATGGAATACAGTGAATCCAAGGAACATTCCTTAGGTTACCCCCAAAGCACATTTCTAGGGGCTCATCTTCAAACTGTGTTTCCAAAGTTTATTGAATATGATCTCTATATTAGCCAAGTTACAGGAAAATTTTTTGTATTTGACCACCAAATCATCCACATAAAATTCAAAAAAAAATCCCTAAGAATGGTTTGTAGATATGGTGCATGCCACGTTGATACATTTCACCTACATTCTTTAATCCAAAGGGAATTACTCAATAGAAAAACACACCTTGAGGGGATATGAAGACTATAGATTTTTCATACTCTAGGGAAAAACAGATTTTATTATACCTATATTATCCATCCATGATGAAAAGGGCTTCATATCCAGCTGTTGCATCAATTAAAAGATCTGTGATCGGAACTGGAAAGTCATCTTTAGGACAATTCCTATTAAGATCTCTGAAATCAATGCAAATTCTGATTTTCCCATTCTTCTTTTTCACAGGGACAATGTTGGCCAGCCATTTGGGATATTGAACCTCCCTGAAAAATTTATCCTTTATAAGATTATCATCTTCAACTTTAATATTAGAGGCATGAGTTGGGTGTGTTCTTCTTGCTGCCTGCTTGAATCCAAGATGTTCTTCTAGAAAACCAAAATTATGAGTTGCTACATCAGGATTAAGAACTGATATTTTTGTATAATTATATGGAAATATATCTCAATGTTTATTTAAAAGTTAAGTATACACATCTTTCCCTTCAGAAGTCATGGCTGCACTAATTATAGTGGGGAGTGGATCTTCTTCTGTACCCATATTTATTTCTCTGAGCTCATCCACAGTGGTAGAGACACCTTCCTCAAATGATGGAGGTGAATCCCTAAGAACTTCCTCTTCTAATTCATCTTCCATATAGTTAACTTCTTCTATTTCTACTTTCATATTAGATGACGAAGCAAAACTTCTAGAGTAAGGACAGGAGTCATTATTTTAACATCCTGAAAAAGAGGACACCATTTTTGACCCTACTATTAATGAAGGGTCTTCCTGGGGTAATAAATAGGAGATTGTGGATTGAGAATCAACATCTCTTCTTTCCTCTAGTATTGCTACAACTTATTCTATTCATATTGACAATGTAGAGGCTTTTGTAGTTCAGTGGATGAAATGAAGACATCTCCATTTAAGATTCCATCACTTCTTTTTGGATCAATAGTTTCTCACATGCTGTCTGTCACGAACCATCCCTCGGGGCCCGTGTTGTGACTACCCTAATCCCTCCTTCCATAGGACAGGGGCTGGAGACTATCACCGAAAAGGAATATCCCTTAAATGGGAAGGCATTTCCTTTTTAACCAATACATACACATATTCCAAGAACACAATAAGAAGAAACCACACAGACTAGAACGCAATAAGATGAAGCCACAAAGTAAACTATTGTAGTAAAAGAGTGATGAAATTAAAAAAGGTGATGTAATACAATCCCAAATATAAAAGTACAAGAACAACTAGAAGTATAGTACAAATGAAATAAAAAGGAAAATAGCTACTAGGTTGTCCTTAGAGGTTCCTACCAGTAGGGTAGGTACAGATCGCTTCCTCAACACTCCACATCCGTTAGTCTCCTCCGAATCACGTTACGTCGAATGGTCCACCTCCGAGCATCGTCCAGTCCTAGCTCCCTCAGCCTAGATCAACGTTGTACGTTGTCTACACCAGATTCCATAAGGTTCGGGTGAAGCCCGTTCAGGGGTGAGTATAAAAATACTCAATAGGGGCCCTGAGACCTCTTAGGTCTCCTAAATTTACACAACGGATAAACCACAAAGCCAGAAATCAACTCTAATAATTTATATTCCCATATATATACATATGTTATCGAGATATACTCATCTCATACAGGAGGGTAGTATACCAAAAAGGTAACACCATGATGGTAGAAGTACCACACAGGTAACAGTACCACACAGTTTTAACCATGAAGATAGTACCATGAAGGTAAAACTACCACATAGGTAAAAGACTTAGTTCAAATAGAGTCTCAGCTCAAACCAGGTTTTCAGTGAAGTATAGAAGTACAAATGATTTGTCGTGAAGCTAGATCATCTTATTCTATCAAGAGGCACTGCTTCTGACCATACAGAGTTTGACCAACACAGTATCAATAGGTACTAACCCCCAAAATGATCCACACAGGCTCTGACCCTCCCTGAGTCAATAGGTAACTAACCCACGCTGACTCACATAGGATCTGACCCACACAGTATCGATATGCGCTGACCCACATAGTATCACTGAGCGATGACCCACACAGGATCTGACTCACACAGGATTGATATGCACGAACCCACATAAGATCGCTGAGTGTTGAACCACACAGGATCTGACCCACCGAGGATCGGTATGTGCTGACACACACATGATCGTTGAGCACTGAATTCCACATGATATGTCTCCAACCTTCACCTCACTGACAGCCATGGGATTCCCCGCACCCAGTGTGCTTGAGTTCCGTAGAATCTTCCCCTGAGATATCAGACGTACCTTTACGGCCACTAATCTCTATAATGGAGTCACCCAAAGGAACTCCATGTCGTAAGGTTTCCAACGCAACAGACAGCACGTCAATCGGATGCTTGGTCTGTATGTTATAGGCATTTTAGTACCGAGGTCCCGATCGGATTTGGGTGCAATCCAACCTATCTGAACTCCATGTTTCTCCGAAACTCTAATGGAGTAAGTCAAAAGGTCTGTCTCGCTCCATGGGTCCCAACGCCGAAGATGGTTTGTCCAACGCGCGCCCGGTCAATAAGCTATAGGAATTTTAGTGCCGAGGGCCCCATTGGATTCATGTTCAATACAACCCGGCCATACTTCAAATGGCATTGGATAACCAAATGGGTCACACCATTATGATTCCCATGAAAAAAACACGTGATAGGCAACCCATTTGTCTAAAACATATACCTAGTCGAAAATGTGCCTTTCACAGCAACATGTACGAACTGGGCCTCATGGGGCCTGCACCTCGACCTCGACATAAATATACAAAATTGGTGTTAAAAATCTGTCTTAATTTCAGGGTCGCAACATCACAGATAGTTTTTCATTCCGACTCTATATGAAGAAGATATATCATATACAAGATCCTATAATAATAATATTATTATTATTATTTGGTGTTTTGTGGACCCGATCCATGAACCAGAATTTAGTATCTAACATTAGACTTGAATCGGCTGTATTAATGACAATATCACATCACCACTGTCGGCAAATCAATCGGACATCGCACGCAGGAGTTATGGAGGGCCGAAGACTTAATAATAATATGAAATCTAGTAATTCACGAGTGTTTTAGGTACTTAATCCAAAAACCGGAAAAAGAAATCCAATATTGGACTCATAATATCTGTCTCAAAGTTAGTGTCACATTTCCACTTACAGTTCCTGAAACTGAGATCGCACGATGAATTTATGATCTAAACACGGTTTTCCCAACAAAAATAATAATATAATTATTGTATTATTATTTTTTATTTAACCGTTTTTTTTCTTCAATCCCAAAACCCACATTCAATCTATCAAAGCTCTCATGTCCAGCGCACAGCCCTCAATTCAATACACCTTTATCATTTATTTCAATTTTAATTTTATTTCATTTTAACTTTTCTATCTCCAATTAACTCATTCTTCCCCAAATTCTCATTCTCCAACCTAATAGACCAGAACAAAGATCACAGTAGTTCTTAAACTCAAGCATGTGGCTTCTCTACCCTAATATTCATCCACCTTACTGTGCACATCTGAGCTCCTCATGGAATCCCGAAAGCATCACTCTGCCCCTACACTACCTCGATGCCGCCCTCTGGTTGTCTGTCGTTGCCTCCTTCCAACGTGAGCCACCTCAGGCTACTGCCTATCTGAACCGCCCCGTCGGACGCCTTTCACAACCACGTCGGACCGCCGTTGTGCCCTGGCCAAAATTGCATCGCCATGTCACCCCTTTCGTGGGCCACCGTAGCTTCATTCTAAGCCCAAAAAATATGATGACCACAGATTCACGATCCTCGGGTCGATATCTCTACATCCGTATATCGTGCTCAACAAAACATTGTGTTTTTAGCACGCTTAATTATTTGGCGAAGAAGAACACGTGAAAACCGCATGAACAACGAATAGAAAATATCATGATATATGTGCGTATTGATGGTTGTGTTTGGTTTCTCATCCTCATTGAGAATCAAGAATATGTGGAATCAACAAATAGATATTTATCATACTTCAAAATAAACCCCCTACCTCGATCGTCCATTGGAGGTGGCGAGAGGAGGAAGATGATGCATCAGTGCTTCTCAAACATCGGTTCCCAATTCCTTGTTCGGAGGTCTCTCTTCATTGGAGGATCTCCTTCATTGGATAATGCTCTTCCTTCGATATTTCTCCACCAAATGTGATTTCCAACGATCTCCCCCACGCGAGGTGAGGAGACCACTTTAATTGAGTTAATTTTATTAATTCAATTAATGTTGGAACATTAATTCAGGGAATTCCAAGTGTAAACTCACATTAAAAGAGGAGTTTAGTTGGTCCCCCCCCCCCCCGCCCCACCAAGATTCTAAATGGTGGTTTCAAGAAAGGAAAATAAAAAGTTTTTTATTTTCTTTTTCTTCTCCCACGAAAATCCAAAAAAAACTCACTCCCACCCTCGACTTACTGCGGTCGAGGTGACGGTCTCCTTAAAAAAATATTGGAACTACGAGTTCAACGATGTCCTCAGATTTCAATTCCAAGAACTGGTTCAAAAGTTACAAAATGCCGCCCGTGCGTTTACTGAACGTACCTGAAAAAAAGTTCAGAAAATTATTAAATGTCACCCTTGACCCGTGTCGGTCAAGGTTAGGCTATGCCTAAGTGAAAAAATCCCCAACGAACCCAATGGTACTCTCATATTTCCAATATGAGTTACCAGTTAAATGTTATGGATTTTACAATAAAATAAAATTCACTTAATTATTTAATTTACAGCCAAAAAATAAATTTTAATGGTGTCCCGCACCAGCCAATGTTGGTATCTGCCTAAAGAGAGCATACCCTCACGAGTTAAGTGGTGGTCTTCGATTTTTAATCTGAGTTACTGTTCAGGAGTTATAAGAATTGGAAAAATAAAATAACTTTATTTAATTATTTTATTTATAGTTATGACATTTTCGGGGGTTTCTCACAGGAGTCCCACGCCGACTAATCTTAAGTCGCGCCTAGGGTAAACCCACCATCTGGAGAACAACAGTTCCCTTGTATTTCTGATCCGAGAAACCGTTTAAGATTTATTCCTCTTATTTAGGAAAACTGCTTATGTGCACTAATTAAAGCTTAAAAAACTTCAACGGATCATTCCAGGCACTCCAGGACTCATAATCATGCGCCGTCATATTTAGCGGTCTCAAATTAATTCCATATAATTAAAAAAATATACGGAATTTCTGGTACATTACATTCTCTCCACCTTAGGGTTTTACGTCCCCGAAAGCCACAACATAGACTATGGAAACAAATGGGGGGTACTGAGCACGGATCTGAACCTCCCACTCCCATGTGCTCCTCTAGTGGTTTCTTTGCTGCCAGAAAATGTGCACCAGAAGTATCGACCACCCAAAAAGGACCCGCTCATGTTGTTCCTCAAACTCCACCGAGAACTCTATAAAAGTCACCCCATCGTCAAAGTCCATCTTTCCATGGTCGATGACTTGAGAAGGGTCATGAACGTATATCCTCAGCTAGGATACGTGGAAGATGTCGTGCACCCACTCCAACCGTGGTGGTAGTTCCAAGAGGTATGACACCTTAACAATCCTCTAAAGTATCAGAAATAGTCTGATAAAGCTTGGTGATAACTTGGAGCCCGGCTAAACCTCTGCAATCCTCATCAGGGTGAGACCCATAGGAAGACATGTTCTCCCTCAACATCTCCTCCCAAAGTGTCACTGGTACCATGGTGCGACATCTGAAGAGGATGACGTGCTCTCGAACTTCAGAAAATATATCAGGTGCATGTCCTATGGATATCTGAGCACATTGAGCCTCACAGTCAGTGTCCCCATGATATGCCTCCCTGACTCACTGATGTAGTGGGGGAGGGACTGTCAGAGACTAAAGATAAGATGCTCTCTCTCGATCCACATAGGATATGCGCATAGCAGCTAGCTGCTCTGTCACCTCACTCAAAAACTGTATACCAGATCTTCTGTTGAGTGCATCTGCTACTACGTTCCCCTTCGCAGAAGTATAGACTCTCTCAAAGTCATAGTCCAAGAAGAAATCTTGCCATTTTCACTGTCTCAGCTTTTGAAAGCTTGGATGACACTTCTCCATCCACAGAAAAGGCTCCCCCTTTTTTGTTAAAGCTGACAAGGGTGTCGCTACCCTGGAGAAGTCAGGTACAAATCTCAGGTTTTACCTAGCCAAAGAAAACATCCTTCTCCCTTCAGGGAGGTAATTCTGGAAACATCGTTTGAAAAGATGTCCCCAATCTCTATCACCCTTGTTTGGAACTAAAAACTGAAAACTCCTACTACCATGGGGGTAAGTCTATCCGACTCAAAAATGATCCGTTTCACCCTCCTTTTCTTGAGTTTATCTTGTGCATCCTGGGTTTCCTTTTTCATCGAACAATGAAAATCCCATTGCAATGTTGTAGGTAAACCATAACTGTTTTTCCTAATACAGTCAATCTGAGTATGAACTGTGGATATCCATTACATACCCAAACTAACATCGTAAGTCCTCGATGCTACCACCAAGAGGTTCCAACCAAAACTTTCGCCTCAAAGGTCAGATCATACTGTCGGTGTTAGTGTGATTATCCAGTCTCCTCCCAAAGGTATTTCCAGACATAAGGGTCATGTCAATGACTTAACCAGAAACTCTAGGTCTTCGACAAGATTTGTGGAAGGAAATAATGATTGGTACCTATGTCTATTAATACGGCAGCTAGTAGTAGACACAGACCGTTCATCGAATCATTCCTAGACCCCTTGGGTTGCACTCCTTGGCCATATAAAGCTACTCCCTTCTCCTGTCCTCCAACTCCTTGAGCCTGGTGGGGACAACAAAGGGGGGTGGTTGTAACATGTTGAAATGTACACCACCTCATGATTCTCTCCTATATCTACTTTTACATCTGCAGTGCTTCATATTCATCTATCTCTAACACTTCTTCTTCCTGAAAACATTTTTACACGCCCAAGTCTCTGAGACTGGCATCAGTTTCTTGCTTTCCCACTACTATCATTCAATGGTTGTATCCGCTCATCCAAATAACATTCAACCGCAAAGGTTCTCTCTAGCACCCTAACATAGGTAGGAATGCGTAGAGGAATCGTGTTATCTCAGACATCCTTAAACACACCGCACTCAAATGTCCAAGCCTAGAAGCACTAATCGTATCGTATTTATCGAGTACCAAGAATTGGTGGTATGCATCGAAGAATACTCATCTACGGACATGTCATCTTGCCGAAGCTGTAGAAGGTCTAGAGAACTCTTAGCCACCTCACCAGGCATGTCCTCAACATCTTGTGAGTCGATCTCACCTCGGAACCTAAGGGGTATCTGATGCTGAAACTCATGTAAGGAACTAAGCCTAAATGTGTCCTCTACCGGTACTTCCAGTTGTAACTTCTTCCAAACGGATGGTGGTGTTACTCGTACACCATCAAAAGTTCCAACACAGTAAGAGGGCCCTGCACCGAAGCCTCATCGCTCGGTGGGCTATCATCTCATACTCTACCTAGAACCCTAGATGGATATCTATGTGGCGGCATCCTGATAAGGAATAGTTGCACCATGATCATTAAGTTATACCTGGTGAGATGGCTCCAAAGAAATTGAAAAGATAATTTTTCAAAACACACGCAATCACTGTTTTCATGCGCTGAGTCGGAAATCAAAATTTAGGGTCTTGGTGTATGGATACATTGGCCACCACACCAACACTGGATTCCCCAAATTGAAAACCACACTTATAACACTTAACACTATTTCCACACAGAAAATATCTGAGTCCTAGTTCTTCGGTAGAACCGAGCTCCTCTAATACCACTTTGTCACGACCCGTCCCTTAGGGACCATGTTGTGACTACCCCAAGCTCGCCTTCCATAGGCCAAGGGCTGACAACTAGTACCGAAAAGGCATATCCCTTAAATGGGAATTCATTTCCTTTTTAACCTATATAGATACACAGTCCAAGAACACAAAAACAAGAAACCACACAGACTACAATGCAATAAGATGCAACCCCAAAGTAAACTATTGTATTAAAAGAGTGCTTAAAGTAAAAAGGGGCCGGAATACAAGCCCAACTATAAAATTACCATAACGACTAGAAGTATAATACAACTGAAAGAAAAAGGAAAATAGTTACCGTGTCATCCTCTGAGGTTCCTACATATAGGGTAGGTACAGATCGCCTCCTCAGCAATCCACGTTCGCCAGTCTCCTCTGCATCACATTACGCCAAATGGTCCACCTCTGAGCACCGTCCAGTCCGAGCTCTCTCATCCACGATCAACGTTGTAAATCATCTTCACCATACACAATAAGATGTGGGTGAAGCCTGTGTAGGGGTGAGTATAACAGTACTCAGTAGGGGCCCCAGGACCCCGTAGGTCTCCTAAAGTTCCACAAAGTAAAAAATTACAAATCAACACATCAACTCTGCTTAGTTATATGCCCAAACATGTACCTAAGTTATCGAGATATACTCATCTCATACATGAGGGTAGTATACCACAAAGGTAACACCTCGAAGGTAGAAGTACCTCATAGGTAGCAGTACCACATAGGTTTAAACACAAAGGTAGTACCACGAAGGTAAAATTACCACACACGTAAAAGTCTTAGTTCAAATAGAGTCTCAACTCAAACCAAATTTTTAGTGAAGTATAGAAGTACAGATGATTTGTCACGAAGCTAGATCATCTTATTCTGTCAATAGGCACTACTTCTGACTATACAGAGTTTGACATACACAGGATCGATAGGTACTAACCCCCAAAATGATCCACACGGGATCCGACCCACAAAGAGTCGATATGTAACTAACCCACACAGGATCTGACCCACACAAGATCGGTATGCGCTAACCCACATAGGATCACTGAGCGTTGACCCACATAGGATCTTAGCCACACAGGATCGGTATACGCTGACCCACACAGGATCCTTGAGCGCTGACCCACACATGATCTGACCCACAAAGAATCGTTATGTTCTAACCCACACAGGATTGCTGAGCGCTGAAATCCGCATCATCTGTCTCCAACCTCCGCCTCACTGCTTGCCACGGGATTCCTCTCACCTGGTGCGCTCGAGTTCCATAGAATCTGCCCTCGAGATATCGATTGTACCTCGACTTCCACTAAGCTCCACAATGGAGCAACCCAATGGACCTCGATTTTGTTAGGGTTCCAACATAATAGACGGATCATCAACCAAACACCCAATTTTTAAGTTATAGGCATTTTAGTATTGAGGGACTGGTTGGATTCGGGTGCAATCCAACCAGTCCGAACTCTATGTTTCTTCAAAACTCTAATGGAGTAAGTCAAAAGGATTGTCTCTCTCCAAGGGTACCAACGCCGAAGACGGCTCGTCAAATGCGCACCTGGTCTATAAGATATAGGCATTTTAGTGCCGGGGGCCTGGTTAGATTCGTGTTCGATCCAACCTAGTAGTACTTCAAACGACACTGGATAAAAAACGGTTCACACCGTTACAATTCACATGGAGAAACACAAAATATGGACTACCTATTTGTACAAAATGGATACCCAGTTAAAATGATTCATTTTTCCGCAACACGCATGAACCAGGCCTCGTGGGGTCCGTGCCTTAGCCTTGACTTAAATATCCAAAAAAATTCTTGAAAAATCATTCTTAATTTCAGGGTTGCAACGTCATAGACAGTTCGTCATTCCGACACTGTATGAGGGAGATATGTCAGATACAAGATCTCGTAATATTATTATTATTATTATTGGGTGTTTCGTGGACCCGATCTAGGAATCAGAATTTAGTATCCAACATTAGACTTGAATCGACCTTATTATTGACAGGATCACATCACCACTGACGGCATGTCAATCAGACGTCGCACGCAGAAGTTATGGTGGGTCGAAGATTTAATAATATTATTAAATCTATTACTTCACAAGTGTTTCAGGTACCCATTCCAAAAACCCAAAAAAGACATCAGATATTGGACTCAGAATTTCCTTCTTGATGTTAGGGTCACACTTCTGTTTACGGTTCATGAAACCGAGATCGCATGAAGAAGTTATGATCGAAACACGGTTTTCCCAACAAAAATAATAATAACATTATTATATTATTTTTATTTTTAATTAACCATTTTTTTAATCAATACCAAAACCCATGTTCAATCTATAAAATCTCTCATGTTCAGCACACAACCCACAATTCAATCCACCTTTATCATTTATTTCTATTTTAATTTTATTTCATTTCAACTTTTCTCTCTCTAATTATCTCATTCTTCACCAAATTCTCATGCTCCAACCTAACAGACCAGAACAAAGTGCACAAAATTTCTTAAACTCAAGCTCACTGCTTCTCCACCCTTATATTAATTCATCATTCTATGCACATCTAATATCCTAACGACATATTGGAAACATCATGCTGCCCCTACACTACCTGGACACCACCCTCCGGTTTCCCGCTGCCACCGCATTCTGTCGCGAGCAACCTCAAGCTGATGCCTATCTATACCGCCCCACTGGATGCATGCTGCAACTGCGCTGGACCACCATTGTGCCCTGTCCAGAATCGCACCACCACGTCACCCATTCCTCGAGCCACCACAGATTCATTCTATGCCCGAAAAATGTGATGACCACAAATTCACGATCCTCCAATCGAGATCTCCACATCTGTATGTCACGCTCAATGAAACATTGTGTTTTTTGTGCTTAATTATTTGGCGATGAAGAATGCGCGAATAACGCCTGAATAACTAATAGAAAACATCATGGTATATGTGTGGATCAATGGTCATGATTTTTTTTCCATCATCATTGAGAATCAAGAATATGAGAAATCAACAAATAGATATTTATCATACTTCAAAATAAACCACCTACCTTGATCATCTGTTGGAGGTGGCGAGAGGAGGAAGATGATGTTTCATCACTTCTTTAATGTTGGTTCCCTATTCCTTGTTCAGATTTCATTTTTCATTGGAGGATCTCCTTCGATGTATAATGCTCTCCCTTCGAGAGTTCTCCACCAAATTGGTTTTCCAATGATATCCCCCATGAGAGGTGATGATCCCCCTTTAAATGAGTTAAGTTTATTAATTAAATTAATTTTGGCATATGAATTGGGGTAATTCCAAGAGTTAACTCACATTAAAAGAGGATTTTGGGTGGTCCCTAGCACCAATATTCAAAATTGAGGATTCAATAAAGAAAAATAAAAATTAATTTATTCTATTTTTATTCACCCAAAAAAATCAAAAAAAAAATAACTCCTGCCCTTGACTTACTGTGGAAAAGGTAAAGGTCTCTTTATGAAAATATCGGCATTGTGAGTTCAATGGTGTCCTCGTATTTTAATTCCGAGAAACAGTTCAAAAGTTACAAAATGTCGCTCGCTCGTTTACTGAACGCACCAGAAACAAAGTTCCGAAAATTATTAAAAGTCAACCTCGACCCGCGCCGATCAAGGTTAGGATATTCCTAAGTGAAAACCCCCCAAAAAACCCAAAGATACTCTCATATTTCCAATACGAGTTACCATTTAAAAGTTATGGATTTTACAATAGAATAATTGTCCCTTAATTATTTTATTTGCGGCCAAAAACTAACATTAACTGGTGGCCCGTGCTAGCCAATGTTAGTATCTTCCAAAAGGGAGCATAACCTCGTGAGATCAGTGGTGGTCTCATATTATTATTCTGAGTAACCATTCGTGAGTTATAAGCATTTGAAAAATAAAATAACTTTATTTAATAATTTTATTCATGGTTATGTCATTTTTGGGTTTTCTCATAGGAGGCTCACACCGACTAAACTTAAGTTTCACCTCGGGTAAACCTTCCATCATGATCATAACAGTGCCCTCGGATTTCAGATTCAAGTAACCGTTTAAGATTTATTCCAATTTTTCAGTAAAACTGCTTACGCGTGCTAATTAAATCTTAACAAAAATTCGACGGATAATTTCGGGCACTCCGGGCCTTGAAATTGTGCTCCGTCAAATTTTGTGGTCTTAAAATAATTCCATATAATTAAAAAAATATACAGAATTTCTAGGACATTACACTGTTAGGATTGATTTCCGCAATTGAAATTATGGAATTCACTAGATAAGTGATTATATTTGGGTTCAACTTTTCAATTTGATTGATTTGTAAAACATAATCTATACTCAAATGTATTAATAGGTTTGTTGGGATCTTTTCCAAGCCATTTGGAGCATTGATTATGACTACCTCATTCGTTATAGACCTTGTTCCCTTCGCGTGATAAAATTATGCTTCAATGTATTGATATTCACACATTATGGATGGAGCCTTATCACCATAAAATGTTCCAATTTGACTATTGAAAAAGTACTTGAGACATTGATGGTATGATGAAGGTATGGAATCATGTTGATGTAGCCCAGGCCTTCCAAGAAGAATGTCGAATGTCATTTCCTGATGAACAACCATGAAATCTAAAATAGACACAATATCTCAAAAACTATGTTCTGAGTGTAATCTTTCACAGGGTTCTTCTTCATTCTTATCATAACCTTGACACATTAAGGTAGAAGGAGATAAGTTAGATTCGATGAGGCCTAATCCAAAAATTGTATGAATGGGAATGAGTTTGACTCCTAAGCCATTATTAATGAAGGCTCATAGGATGTCTATGTCATCAACCCATACAGATAGATACAAGTGCCTGATATGTCCATATACAACATCATCTTCATCTTCATCCTTAGAAGACATAAAATCATGACATTATACAATATTATTTTCTATACGGTAAAGCTCACCAGAAATAACTTCAGTTTCAAACTCTTGAGGATATGAAAAAAGCCTCTATAAGTGCTTCGTGAAGATCTTTTGACCAATTCAAGTCATCCAATGTTGACAACATGGCTGGTACTTGGGGAAACTGTTACAAAACATCATACTTTTGGTCCATAGTTCTACGTTTCCCAACATGGATATGTGGTTTTTTCAGGTGCCTAGGAAGTTGAAACTTCTGATGTAGATGTACCCTATATCGAAACAAAAATTGGAAATACCCTTGGCTTTGGAATATTATACTGACTAGGTATAACAATTTTCTAAGAAGAAGATGGTGTGACTTCTAATCATTCCACCAAAATAACTATGTCAGGACAGAACCTTTCATGCATGGAAGAAGCTCTTTGTTCTTGTTGATCCCGCTGAAGGGCTCTTCCACGAATTTCTACAACATATACGGTTCTAGCAGAGAAATAGTTAAAATAGTGGCTTCTAGAATTCCCACATCTTCTTATGTATCATGGACCTTTTATTCTTCCTCTAGTTCCCCAATTAAGTACAAGGATCCAAGACTCATTATAATCAGAATCACCATTGGGATAAGGATCTGTTAAGTGGATAATGTAGATAGAACCAAAGATCTATTCTTCATCTGATGAAGATTCTATTTGACAGGTCATTTCTAGTTGTGCCATTTTACAGGGAGGTGCTCGTGCTTTTGAAACACATGGCATGAAATATGCTAGAGTTAAATAAAAATTTTGTCTTGACATGAGCTCTTCTTCTGATGACTTCTCTTTAACCTTATGATCATGTCACTTCTTTGGGGATTGATATTCTAATGAAGGTGGTTTTGCTGTGGAAGGATTGGTGGAATACACAATATGTTGTTTCAACTAAGTTCGTAAAATGGCATGAGTTCGATTGATCATTTTCTTGATCATACAATTATACTATATCTGCACATTTTTTATTTTGACTTTCTTCCATTCGCCTTCTTCCTCTAGATCAGTAGCAGTAACACAAGCTACTTGGGATAAAGAAATTTTTTGTTTTACTTGTCCAGAGTCTACCATTTTTTGTAAGAGGCCTTTTAAAACAAAAAAAATCCTTAATGGGATGCCCCAAGATCTGGTGAAAGGGAAAATAATTCGGAATATCTTCATCTCCTTCTTTGTTCAGTTTCTTCGTCCTTGGAAACTGAACCAAATTTTTTTCTAGAGCCGACATAAAGTAACTGGGAACCTGTTCATTCTGAAAAAAATAAACAATGTTATTCAACTCCTCAAACTATTTCTGCCTTTGATCTCATAGTTCATCTTGACGTGGTTGTCATTACCGGTGATGCTCTGGAGGCGGATCCCTTCAATAAGATGAAGTTTTGAAGTGGAAGCAGGTACAAGTGATTTCATAAGTGTAACTATAGAAGCCTCTTCTTTCCCTGTTCTCCTTCCCAAATCGGATGGAGCTACACAAGTTTTAGCCTTATTTTCCATGATGGAATCTTCAATCTGTTGAGAAATTTAAGCTTGGCATCAAAATCCTCATGTTTATTTCATAGGGATCAATGGTGTTCATAACTAATCATGTAAATTTCCCACAAAAATCGGTATCAACTCTTCTTGAGGGAGTTGTAGATTTAAGGAATAAGTTAATCTTTTACCTTGATAAATAAAATATAAAACAATTCAATTTTCCTTTTATTTGAAATTAATGAGATCACAAACTATTGACTTTGATAGTGATGATATAAATTGAAGAGGGGATTTCTAACGATGATCTTCCCATCTAGTAATTGATTTAGATTGTAATCTTGTATACCATACAAAATCTGGTCCTTGTAATGACTACACAAAACACCTAATCTTTACTACTTCTTGTTGTTGAGGAGTTCTCATCATGGGATCATAATGACAAATGAAATGTGTTAAGTGTTGTTCTGGATCTCCCGAACCATTAATGATTGGTAACATATTATTCATAAAATTAGTTGGGGGAGGAATCAGATCCACCCCTTTAGTGTATTCTTTCTTTTCCAGCTACACTACCACATGTCATTATTTCATATCTTTCAATTGAGTTGTTAATTCCTCAGTTGTGTTCATAAGCACTTGAGGAATATCTGGATGAGCTGGGACCTATACAGGTATAACATCTATAGCATGTACTAGTGCAATGACCAGAAAAAACCACTGGTGGTGGTGCTGTTATTTTTCTTGGATAACCCACAAGAATATGCCTATAAGGATATGTTTGATTTTTTCCTTGGTTGTGTAACCAATGGATGGAATTCATTATCTGCATCTATAGTTACCAAACATATTATTTTCTGAGGAGGTCCTACAGGATGTTCATGTTGAGGATCTACCTGAGGAGTATGTCTAGCAGAAATTTTGCTTCAAAGTAGCTCTGTATTGAGTCTTTTTAACTCTTTCATCTCCTCTTATTGTTTTGAAAATATTTATTCAAGTAAAAGAGATTATCCTTCCTGAGTGGAAAAGTGAGATGTAATCTGACATTTAACTTTACCCTTGTTAGATGCCTTTCATAGGAGTGGAAGTTGGTTATTTGAAGTCATACCTAGATTCTAGGTAAGACTCTGATTTCGGGTAGGTACACCTTCGTAATTTTCCTCAGTGTGTACCATATTATGGATAAGAACTTCATCTTCTAATTCCCAGGAACTGAACTAATTTTCTGGAGGATCTTCTGTAATGGTGTTAATGAAATTTACTGACACATAATGAATTTATGGAATTATGTCAGTATCGTTGTAAGATCATCTCCCTTTATATATTTAATAAGATAATGTTATCCTAAATGATGAATTCGTGGGAATTGTTTAGCAAACATTTACCTAAAGTGAATCCTTAGATTGTTCAGTTTTATGCTCTCTTTGTGGCTTCTTCCATAATCAGGAGAAAACAAACTTCCATTGAGTAAATGATTTTAAATGTGAAAAATCCCACAGCCCTAAAGGTTGGGGTTGTTCCTATTCTTCTTCTTCAAAACTTTTAACATTGTATCATGAATATGAAGGTTGAATTAAACTAGCCCCCAGCCCAGTAGGACGAGGTGGATTTTGAACTACTATGGCTGAGATTCGGGTAGCTTCTCTTCCGATTTGACAAATTTGGTTCAAAAATATGTTGGGTGTATTATCCGACAACCACAAAAATCACCTACTTCAGAAGATAATTGTGCTATTTAAGGCATTTGTGTTATTGGATTGCTGAAATACTCTAAGCGGGAGGCCTGCTCAAGATTCTCATATGCTTAATGAAAAAGTTACTAAACAACTTTTTTTATTTGGTCATAGCTCTGATGATATCTAGTTGAGTCCTGTTCTTGTGCATAAAATTCATTGCATACAATTGATTGCATACAAAATTTGTTGATTGTATCTATCCATGGGATATAACATTGCATTAGACATATTTTGGAGGACTTTGTTGATTCTAGAGTGTAGTGAAATGCAATGCTCCATGTACACCCTATCCTCTGATACGAACAACTGATGGGGAATTAGAAATTAACTGGCATAGCCTCTTTAAAGAATTGAGGAAACTAAGAGATATTCCAAGTCAATTTGGATTTGCAACCCTTCTATTACCTTTTCATGATTTTGATATTCATCATATGGTAATACTTTGGTTTTAAAATGATGAAGAGTCTTCAATAAGTTGAGGCAGATATTATGAATGCAATATTCTTCCATCAATTCTATAATGTTATATTGATAATTTTCCAAAGGCCATAACATGACTGGTATTTCTCCTTTTTCCAATTGATTTCTCTATTTTAGCATGTCTTCATCATCTTTCACTAGAGGTTTATCCAATTGGTCTGACCAAAATGGGCACTCTATATTAGAAGAAAAATGACCCAAGGGAGGTTCAGATAATGATTGTTCCCATAATATGTCTTCTGGATGAGAAAGTATTTCACCCATCAATGATAAGGCATCAGACATGACTAGCCTTGTATTGGAAAGTGCCTCGAGATAAGAGGTATTTCTCATCACTACATTGTCAATTATAGAATTATCTTAACAATGCAAAAAACTATTACGGAGAGGAATTTCACAGTGAATTCCATCATGGGGAGGACCACCATGATGGATTATAGAAAGGGATAAATCATCTTTCTCCATGGTCTTCTCGCCACACAGAGGGTTTCTTTGGCTCTCATCTGGAGATAGGCTCTCTATATTGAAACAATATTCATGAAGAAAGTCTTCATGATGAAGTTTCTGATGCAGAACATCTGAATTACTGATTCCACTACCCTAATTTAGTAATGAGATGTTAGGATTGTCATGACCCGTCCCTCGGGGCCTGTGTCGTGACTACCCCAAGCCCACCTTCCATAGGCTAGGGGATGGAGACTGGCATCAAAAGGCATATTCCCTAAAACTGGGAAGGCATTGTCTTTATAACCTGTAAAATCACACAACTAATCCAAAAGTAGGATACAAACACATGTAAACTATATAGTAAAAAGACTGTGTTAAGTAAAAAAGGGTCCAGAATACAAGCCCAACTGGAAAGTACAAGAAAACTGGAAATTACAATTAAACAGAAACAACTCCTGTGAACTCCCGCCAAGGACCCTACCCGAAGGGTAGGTACAGCTTTCGAACGGTCTTCACTGCGGTATGCCTCGTCTAATGTCCACCTCCGAGCTACCTTCATTCCTGGTACTCTCATCCTCAGTCAGTATTGTCCATTTTTTGCACCAAACACAATAAGGTGGGGGTGTAGCCCGTGCAGAGGTGAGTATAACGATACTCATTAGGGACCCCAAGACCCTCGAAGGTCTCACAAAACCCACAAAGGATAAACCACAAAGAATGAAAACATCTGAAAACCCTACTTAGGTATATTTCCATACACATACCTAAGTTATCAAGTATACCCATCTCATTCATGAGGAAACTCAAGGCCCAAATCCTTAGCTCAAAGCTTAATTGTCCCACGAAGGAAAGAATACCACGAAGGTAACACCACAAAGGTCAGTGACACAAGGGTAATGCCACATAGAAGAATACCATGAAGGTATCACCATGAAGGTAAGTACCACAAAGGTACGCCACCCAGAAGAATACCACAAAGGTATCACCACGAAGGTAAGTACCACAATGCTAAGCCCCACAGAAGAATACCACAAAGGTATTATCACAAAGTTAAGTACCTACAAAGGTATTCCACACAGAAGAATACTGCAAAGGTATTACCACGAAGGTAAGTACGACAAAGGTACGCCACACAGAAGAATACCACAAATGTATTACTACGAAGGTAAGGTATCCGATCACACCAGGTATAACCTAAGTATGATAGTAAAGATGATTAGATGTAACTATTGAATCATCTTACTCTATTAAGAGGCAGACCCACGTATGATCCAAAATCATCAGACCCATGTAGGATCCTAATACAGCAGACCCAAATAGGATCTTCGAGTAGTCCCAAGTGGATTTCCTAGAGCGGATCCAAGTGGGACTCTCAAACAGAGACCCACATAGGATCCCAAAGCATAGACCCACATGGGATCCCAAAGCACAGACCCATATGGGATCCCAAAGCACAGACCCACATCAGATCCCAAAGCACATACCCATATAGGATCCCTTTCTCATGTTACAGCTAGCTATAGGGTTCCCGCACTAAGCTCTCTTGGTTATAGGAGGATCATATCCACAAGAAACAGGTCGATACTAAAATTTCCATGAAGTCCTACAAAGAAGTATCCATATGGATCTCCACATTATTGGGGTCTCAACGCAATAGACAATGCGTCAATCAGATGTCTGGTCTGTAAGTTATTGGCCTTTTAGTCCCGAGGGCCCGGTTGGATTCGTGTCCAATCCAACCCAGCCATAACATAACTTTATCCAAAACTCAATTTGGTTATACCAAAATGACTGTATCGATCCAAGGTTTCCAGCACTGCAGACGGTTCGTCGAATGGATGCTCTTAGCTTAAGATATTTCCAAAAGAGAGAAAACGGTAGAAACTGGTCTGGGTCCGGTCTGACCCAGCCCGACCCGGCCCGCTGGTTCTGGCCCGACCCATGATGCAGCCCACGGTGCGGTGGCCCGTGGTGGGGCGGTCTGCAGTGTGGTGGCTCGCGGTGTGGCTGCCCGTCGCGGCTGGCCGGATGGCTTGCCTCCTCCACAGGGCGCAGTCGCGCGCTGCGTCACCACCAGTGGCCAGCTCGACAGGCTACCCTCCCTTCACCGTCGCGACACAAGGTCACAGCTCCTGCTCTCTAAATGAATTGAACGTGCGCCGCCACATCCCCTTCGCGCTACTGGCTGATGTCGTCCACCTTCTTTTCTCCGCCACAGCCAACAGGCGTCGACCCTTCTCTGGCAGCGTGATTGTGCCGCTGTCGTCTTCACGGCCAGACATGGTGTTGGCCGCCACTCTCATGTCCCACCAGTTCCAATCTCCAGCACCAGACATCTTCCTCCTCTAGTGTGAAGAATTCATCAAAATCCACAAAGGTTACGGAGTGATCGGGCCATGTTCGTTTGGCCCGCACCCTACGCATTAGAGAAGTATCAAGAGACTTAAATATATTTGAATCATGAAGAACGACAAGAACGGGGTAAGAGGGTATACAAATAACAAACCGTACCTTGTTTTTCACTAAAGATGAAGTCAGTGAAAGAGTAAAAACGGATGTTGGTCCCTTGTTGTTGAAGATGTTCCTCGTTGGAGATGGTTTTCTTCATTGGAGATGGCGCGTTCTTCATTGGAGAAAGCGATATTCATCGGAGAAAGGTGTTTCTCCAAAGTTCTTCAAGGATCTCTCCCAATTCTCCTTTTCCAACCAATCCTCTTAAAGGTAAAGAGAATCTAATATAATAGAAATAAGTTTAAAAATTTAATTCCACATTGTCACAATTAAAGTTGACACATTTAATTAATTATAGTTGGCTCAATTAATTAAATGGAGAGTTGAAAGGTTCCCCCAATTAAAAGGGGTTCAGGTGGTCCCCACCAGTAATTTCAAATTATGAGGTTTAAACTCAGGTGGTCCCCACCACTGCACATTAAAATAGGGAGGTTTTAAAAATAAAATAAAATTTGTTCTTTATTTTATTTTTATTTCCACGAAAAACACGAAAACTAATTTTCACCCTCATCCTACTACAGTCGAAGTGAAAGTCTCCTTAAGCGAATACCAGTGCTGCGGGTTCAACAGTGTCCTCGTATTTGAATTTAGAGCACCGGTTCAAAAGTTACAAAAACTCGCACGGACGTTTACTGAACATACCTAAAAAAAGTTCAGAAATTCATTCTAGGAACACTGGGACTCAGAATCACGCGCCATCAATTTTCACAGACTCGTAAAATTCCCATATAATTAAAAAAAATACAGGGAATTTCTGGATCTTTACACTCTCTCCACCTCATGGCTTTGCATCCTCAAAATCCACATTATAAAAACTTGGAAAACTAGTGGGGGTACTGAGCATGAATCTGAGCCTCCCTCTCCCATGTGCTCTCCTAGAGGTTCCCGTGTAGCCAACGTACACGCACCAAAGGTATTGACCCCCCACAAAGGACCTGATCCTATCGATCCTCAATCTCTAATAGAACCTCCGTAAATGTCACCCCATCATCGATGTCCAGCTCACCCCATTTAGTGAAGTGAGATGAGTCGTGTAGTCATTTCCTCAAATGGGATACATGGAAGACGTTGTGCACCCGGTGCAACTGAGATAGAAGAGATAAGTGGTAAGCCACCTCGCCAGCTCTGCTATGGACCTAAAAGGGTTCGATGAACCTTAGTGATAACTAGCCTCTCCAACTAAGTCTCTGCAATCCTCATCGGGGTGAGACCCTTTGAAAGATGTGGTCACCATCCTCGAACTCCAAAGGTCTCCATCTCCTGTCGACATAAGACTTATGTCTGCTCTGTGCAGTCTTCCACCGCTCTTGGATGATTTTCACTTTCTCAGTGGTAGCCCATATCATTTCTAGTCCCATGAGTGCTGACTCTCATGGGTTAGTCTAGCATAAAGGAGATCTGCAAGTTCGGTCATACAACATCTCGAAAGGTTACATCCCAATGATGGAGTGGTAGCTGTTATTATGTTCAAACTCCACCAAGGTAAAGTGATCATCCCAGCTGCGACCGAAGTTGAGGATGCAAGAACATATCATGTCCTCAAGGGTCTAAATGGTCCACTCTTTCTGTTCATCCGTCCGAGGATGGAAGGCGGTGCTCAAATGAAGCTAAGTTCTGAAAGCCTCCTGCAACCCCTTCCAAAGTTGTGAAGTGAACCATACATCATGATCGGAGACAATATTCGAGGTTAATACATGTATCCACACAATCTCCTACACATAGAGGCATCTCATGCTCTCTACTAAACCCTACTCTCAGATCAGTAGGAAGTGGGCTGACTTGGTGAGTCGGTCGACGATCACCCAAATAGAATCATGAACCCTGGATGTACGTGGAAGTCCTGTCATGAATCCCATGGATATCTCATCCCACTTCTACTTCGGTAACTCTAATTGTTGAACTAAGCATGCTGGTACCTGATGCTCCACCTTCAATTGCTGACAAGTGAGGAACCAAGAGACAAACTCTGCTACTGCTTTCTTCATTCCCGGCCCCCAGTGTTGTCGTCAGAGATCCTAATACATCTTATCCACTCCTGGATGTACCTATAGAGGGGATGTGTGGAAATACCTCAACACATCCTCCCAATGTGACACTGGTACCATGGTACATCCATTGAAAAGGATGGCGTGCTGCCCACCTTCAGAAAATCCATCTGGTGTATGTCCTATGGATATCTAAGCACGTCGAGCCTCACAGTTAGTGTCCACACACGGTGCCTCCCTGACACGCTGAAGAAGTGGGGGAGTGACTGTAAGATACTGAAGAAAATCTACTCCATCTCAATCAACAAAGGATATCTGCAAGCGGACAACTACTCTGTCGCCTCACCTAGTAGTTGTATACTAGATCTCCTGCTGAGTGAATCTTCTACAACTTTCTCCTTCCTAGGATTATACACTATCTCAAAGTCATAGTCTTGGAATAACTCAAGCCAACATCGTTGTCTCAGGATCTGGTCCTCCTGAGAGAAGATACACCTGAGACTCTTGTGATCACAGTAGACTGTAAAATGTTCTCCCATCAAGTAATGTCTCCACATCTTCAAGGCGAACACCACTACTGATAACTCCAGGTCATGGGTAGCATAGTTCTTCTCCATGTTGTCTCAGTTGTCAAGAACAATATGTGATAACTGGTCACTCCTACATCAGGACACATCCGAGCCCAGTCATTGATGCATCGCGGTGGACTACGCATCCAACACCCTCCTCTGGAAGCCTCAAGACAGGGGCACTAGTCAGCCTCTACCTTAGCTCCTGAAAACTCTTTTGGCATCTCGCTGACCACACGAAGGGTTTCCCCTTCTTCGCTAACACTAATAAAAGTGAAGTAAGTCTAGAGAAATCTGGCACAAACCTTCGGTAGTATCCGGCCAAACCCAGGAAACTCTATACATCTGTCACACTCCTAGGTCGCTCCAAATCAGGTATCGCATCAATCTTCGCTGGATCCACCGCAACTCCAGCCTTTGAGATGACATGTCCTAGAAAGAGAACCTCTTGGATCCATAATTGGAACTTCGAGATCTTACCATAAATATGGTGATCTTGGAGTGTGTCCAGAACTAACTGCAAGTGATAGGCATGCTCCTCCTTCATAGTTGAGTAGATCAGAATGTCGTCAATGAAGACTTCTACAAATCAATGTACGGATGAAAGATCCTGCTCATGAGTCCCATGGACACTGCTGGAGCATTGGTTATGCTGAATGGCATGACCAAAAACTCATAATTTTCATACCGACATCTAAAAGACGTCTTCTGCACATTCTTGTCTTGTACTCTAAGCTGGTGATATCTTGATTTGAGGTCTATCTTTTTGAACCACTGTGCTCACTTCAGCTGATCAAAGAGGTCGTCAATCCTCGGGAGTCGGTACTTGTTCTTCATGGTTACTTGGTTTAGGTGCCGATAGTCAACACAAATTCTCAAGAACCCATCCGCCTTCTTGGAGAACAAAATCGGGGATTCTTAACGAGAAACACTAGGCCTAATGAACCCCTTGCTCTGTAAGTCCTCTAGCTGTACCCACAGCTCACGAAGCTCCGTGGGAGCCATCCGATACGCCGGTGTAGATATCAATTTCATCCCAGGGTACAAGTCATTGTAAAATTCCACCTCTCTGCATGGAGGTATACCTAGAACATCGTCAGGGAAGACATCCGCATACTGGTCCACTGCTACAGGATAGCTCAGACTCTCCACATCTAGCCCTCTGAGGGTAAGGCTAGCCATCTGATGAGTGATCGGCTGCACTCACCTTCGGGTACGTCCATCCTGTGTGGAAAAGGATACTTTATCCCCATTGAAGGTAAACCTGGTCCCATCCTCATAGATACACCGTACTTTTCACCTAATACAATCATCCTGAGCATAGACTGTAGATAACCAGTCCATACCCAAGATGATGTCGTAAGGTGACAGAGAATAATTACGTGCATATTTTTGTTCAAATAATGAGTATTTTTTAATTTTTTTAAATGATAAACCTCATGTATTAACATGTTTTATAAAAATAATGGGTAATTTGAATTTTATATTGAAAATGAGCATTATAGAGAAAAGTGAATAATTCTGGATTTTGGACAGATTTTGACCAAAACGGAATTTTTATCATTTCCCATAAAATACATGTCCAAACTTTGTGATTAATTTTTTTTTAGAATCCTCATTTTATTTCCTAGAATATTTTCTTCTGGACTAGGAGTTATTCGTTCATCTAAAGGGCCAAAACTTTCATTGAATTTTGAATTTTTTTCAGGCGGACAGCGTGGACCCCACCACCGTAACGGAACCCAAACTCCATCTAAACACATCCAAATGATGTGTTTCCACCTCGGATAGCACGAGGATAGATAGGGATAACTCTAAAACAAATTTTGGAGAGTTGTGAATTCATTAAGGTGTACATTGAATGACATACTTTTGGAGAAATACCACAAAGGTACGCCACACATAAGAATACCCCAAAGGGATTACCAGGAAGGTAAGTACCACAAAGGTATGCCACACAGAAGAATACCACAAAGGTATTATCACGAAGGTAAGTAATAATCTCACACTCGGTATAACTTAAGTATGGTAGTAAAGATGATTAGATGGAACTACTGAATCATCTTACTCGGTTAAGAGGCAAACCCACGTAGGATCCTAAATCATCAGACCCACGTAGGATCCGAATACAACAGACCCACATAGGATCCTAGAGTAGTCCCATGTGAATTTCCTAGAGTGCATCCAACTGTGACTATCGAACATAGACCCACATAGGATCCCAAAGCATATACCCACATAGGATCCCAAAGCACAGACCCCCATAGGATCCCTTTCTCATGTTATAGCCAGCAACATGCTTCACACACTAAGCTCTCTTGATTCCAGGAGGATCCACTCCTCAAGCCTTATTTCGATACTACAGCTGTCACGAAGTCCCATGATGAAGTATCCCAAAGGACCGCCACGTGATAGGGGTCTCAACACTACAGACGGTGCGTCAACCGGACGCCTGGTCTGTAAGTTATTGGCCTTTTAGTCCCGAGGGCCCGGTTGGATTCTTGTCCGATCCATCCCAGCCATACACCAAATTTATCCAAAACTCAAGTGGGGTATATCAAAAGTACCTTGTTGATCCAAGGTTACCGGAACCATAGACGGTTCGTCGAACGGACGCCCGTAGCTCAAGATATGGCCGAAAGAGAGAAAATTGTTGAAACTGGTCCGGGTCCGGTCCGATCGACCCGACTAGGCCCGGCCCAACCCAGGTCCGGCCCTGGGTCCGACCCGGCTCACCGGCACAACCCAAAATGCAGCCCGCAGTGCGACGGCCCGTGGTGAGGCGGCCCACGGTGCGGCGGCCCGCAGTGCGGCGACCCGCAGTACGGCGACCCACGGTGAGGTTGCCTGCGGTAAGGCGGCATGCGGTGCGATGGTCAGCCTCCTTCCCATGTCGTGGTCGTGCGTTGTGCCCCCACCAGTGGCCGGCTCTTCCATCCACCCTCCCTTCACTGTCACGGCACAAGTTCGTGGCTCCTACTCGCCTAGCAGCGCGGATGTGCGCTGCCACCTCCCCTTCGTGTGACCAGCCGACGCCAGCTGCCTTTTCTCTGCCGCAGCCGATGGGACGTGGCCCTTCTCCGGTGGTGTGATTGCACCACCACCGTCTTCACAACCATCTTTGGTGTCGGCCACTGCTCCAGAGTCCCCCTAGTTCCAATCACCAGCACTGGACGTCATCCTCCTCCATCATGAAGAACACATCAAAAACCACAAAGGTTGCGGAGGGGTCGGGCCATATTCATTTGGCACGCACCCTCCACATTAGAACGGTAGAAAGTGGCTTAAATATTCTTGAATCATGAAGAACGACAAGAGCGGGGTAAGGGGGTAATACAGATAACAAATCCTACCTTGTCGTTCGTTGAATATGAAGTCAGTGCTGGAGGAAAGACGGACGTCGATCCCTTGTTGTTGAAGACATTCCTCTTTGGAGAGGTATTTCTTTGTTGGAGATGGAACGTTCTTCATTGGAGAAAGCATTCTACATTGGAGAAAGGTGCTTGTCCAATGTTCTGAAAGGCTCTCTCCCAATTCTACTTTTCCAACCAATCCTCTCAATGTTAAAGAGGATCCAATATAATATAAATAAGTTTAACAATTTAATTCCACATTGGCACAATTAAAGTTGACACATTTAATTAATTATAGTTGGATCAATTTATTAAATGGACATTTGAAAGGTTTTCTTCCATTAATAGGGGTTTGGGTGGTCCCCACCATTAATTACAAATTATAAGGTTTTAAACCCGGGTGGTCCCCACCACTGCACATTCAAACTTGGAGGTTTTAAAAATAAAATAAAATATTTTCTTTATTTTATTTTTATTTTCATGAAAAACTCGAAAACTAACTTTCACCCTCATCCTACTACGGCCGAGGTGAAATTATTTTTAAGAAAATACCAGCACTGCGAGTTCAATGGTGTCCTTGAATATCAATTCTGAGCACAGGTTCAAAAGTTTCAAAAACCTGCTTTCACCTTTATTGAATGTACCTAAAAAAAGTTTAAAAATTAATTATGGGCACACCAGACCACGGAATCACATGCCATCAATTTTTGTGGACTCATAAAATTCCTATATAATTAAAAAAGATTACCTGGAATTTCCTGGTCTCTATAAGGATCTTGAGTTGAAATAGATAAATGTATGAGGGGTTTAATAACTCTAGCATTAAGAGAAATCAGATTGCAACTTGACTCTTGATTTTAAAACCATTTTTGGAGAGACTACTTCTTGGATGTTCTCTTATACCTTTTTGGGGACACTTAGTGAGAAAAGTGGTTTTCATGGAAATCTATGCGTGATTTCCTTGGAGTTGTCATCTAAATGGACTAGTTACCTCAAATTGGAAAGGTTGTATGTTCCCGATCATGTTGTCCGTATGATATGGGGGAGTCTGTCACATGAACCTCCTGGACTAGAACAAAGGTGTGTACCTTCTCAGGGATGGAATGTTGATGTGTCATCCCTGGTGTGGGGATAGATTTATGTGTCTTTTCCCCTGTAATTTTTGAAGTAGATGTTATAATATTTTGACATGATTCTAGAATGTGGGCAGTAATTTCTGTCTACCCTTTCACCATTGATAAGATGTGTTTAGTGACATCAACAGCTAGAATGGGAATATTCGTCCATTCTGTATTAGGATTAGGTGTATGTAACTCCTTCTATCCTCTTTTTCCTACATATGGGTATTAAAAGTACTCATTTATGGGGGTACTGAGTTGAATTTACCCTAGATTTGTCATCGGAGCTTTCCAACTAACTTCATCGGGTGCTGCCAAACGAGACTATTGGCAGGATTGATGAACATTGTAAGGTCTATGTGCCTACTGGCTATTTCTTTTCAATAATGGTTGAAGGATTTCCTTCAATATTGGTAGATTATATTTCTAGTAAAATTAGTGATTGTAATCAGTTGTATATTCTTGTTCATGGTACTCCACTAGATTTTCCTGGTGGGATTGGTGGGTTGCTGCCAAACGAGTCTGCTAGGCAGCGAAATTAGGACGGATGAATGTATGTGTTTGCTCGTTGTTTTCCATCATGATAGGTTGATGGACTTCTCCAGAGGGGTCATAGGTAAGAACCTTCCCCCTGTTGACCAGATGTTTTCCCCAAAGGTTCATCTTGCATGCCCGAGTCTGAGAGACCTCATCCGAACGTCCAGAGGCAACATCCCCATCAAGTTTGGGGTTCACTACTGTGGGATTATACTAGCGATGATTGTAGGTGGTACTTCTCAGGAAGGACCCCTCCATCCTTGAATTAAGGCCTTGAGTTAGCTATTGATCTACCTCATTGTAGTACAGGAGGGATTGGTTGTTGTGTTCCAGGGATAAGGACCCAAAACAGTTGAAAAAAGTGGTTGGCACTGTCTTCTTCTTGATCATCGGTCGTCATTGGCTAGATGATCGAGGATTTTTATTGACCTGGAGGGCCTGTTAGGAATCCTCCAATGTTGGGATTGTACCATTATGATGATACTCCTTTACCAACACATTGGAGACCCTACGTTGAAGACGCTGGGTGGGAGATAGAGTCCTTTTTGATGATGAGGATCTATCCTATGTAGTAGTTGAGAGGTTCACAAATGTCGTATTCAAGAAATCCATTTTGGAGTTAAGGGAGTTTTGATAAGAAATTGAGAAAACAACATTAAAATTCATTAAAGAGACATCTTTGAGATGGATACATGTGTGACTGATTCCTTTTTCTGTCTTTCCTTAATCAATTGATAGGGGCCTAACATGTGGGTATCATTACTAACTTGGATAAGGATTCACATCGGGTTCACCATTTTTGTTTCTTAGTTCCATAAAATGTGTGTTCTAGTTTTAAGAATCACTGCTTCCAGGTGGTTTCCATCAGATATATTCATGGAACAGGATACATCCAATAGTTCATTATCCAAAAGTGACCATCCTTCCAAAGGTCGGAATTCATTAAGTTTAAACTATACGATACTTAGGAATTTGCATCATTAGAGATAATGGGAGGTCGGACTCATCACATCATTTTTGGGGGAATTATTTTCTACTTTGGGACTCTCTATATAAATTTAACATTTTTCATGAATCCTTATTAATTCACTAGGTATAACATAAGTTTCCCTTGGAATTTTCAAAAACTTATTAACATTTGTAAAATATAGAATCATCAGAATGTATTCAAGGTTCTTCATTAATGGATATATTCATATGTATTGGAGGTTCTCCATTAATGGTATCCTCTCATATACTATCTATAGATTCTTTCAATCGTCATTATGATGATACTAGTTTTTAATCCACTCAGTGGGGGAGCTCTAGAATTTATTTTCATCCAGGGAGATGAAGGATTGTTTTGATATTGGGATCGTACCCATAAAATGGGCTACCTATGTATCCTTGTGAAAGGAATCAGAAACCTCGTAGTTCGGTTCCGCTTAATGGGATTCATCATACCTTTTAAGGTCATGTGATAAGGACCTAGCCATACAGTTTAATATCATGTGGTAAATACATTTAATTGAAATGTGTTTAGTCAATGTTTGATGTGGGAATTATGCTTAAGCATCCCTTAGAACTTGGAAAGGATATGGGTTTCCAATTAATATTAGATCATGTTGGGAATGTGTCCAAGGAGAATAGGATTGATTTGAAGTGTTTGTTTTGAACCTCAAAGAGGCTTCTTATGTATCCCATTTTTATGGGAATTAAATCCCACATAGTTTGATAAGTCTCATAGCAAAGTATGGTCCTTTAAGAGAAATGAGTTTGGGCTTACATCCTAAAAAGCATTCCTTGATGATTTTGGGGTTTAATTTGGGGATTATTCCTAAGGAGGATTCCTAGATTAAAGGAATTGGGGTCAAATTCCTGAAGAGGATGTCCAATGAGCTCTTGGCCTGAGAAGGCTTCCTACAAATCCTGATGATGGTGGGAATTAGAGTTCTTATAGTTCATTACTTGTGAAAATGTTGTGACCATGACAAATCTCTAAGCCCGTGTGAGTCATGCTCAGTGTGAGAAACAAGAGGATGTAAAATATTAAATAAATGCACCCTCACTTTTCCTCCTCCACTAGTGGATGAGGGCGCACCAGCAGTAGCTAGGGTGGATGAGATCTAGGATACCCAGGAAGAGGGTGAGGGGATGAGCCTTCCCTCTATTCACTTTACATTGGACAAGGGTCCAATGAAAGGATGAAGGAATGAAGGTCAGGGGCTTATATCGGGATGTCTACCCTAAAATTTTTCCTAATAGCTAAGGAATACTTTTCATTCACTTGAATGGAAAAGAAATTGTGAACCGTACCTTCCCTAATAGGGACCTAGGGTTCCGTCTCTTTGACAAGGGAGAGGTAATGACCCAAACAGTAATCTTCAAGACTGGGAACTTCCCAAGACTGTTCCTGGGAGAAAGGTCCATGTGACTATGGATATAAAAACAAACATAAGTTCCTTGAATCCTAACCCCATTATGAAACAAATGTGGGAAACCTATGACTGTGTAAATACAAACCCAAGTAGGAGACATGCAGATGTGCCTTTCACAAAGGTTTGATACGTCAGGAGGTTTTGGTGGAAGCTTCAACTTAGTCCCTTTAAGATAAGGATTCCAAGGATGGAGATACCCTACAATTAATGTCCTTAAATATGGTATTTAATTTGGTATGTAGGCCTTATACCATGTTTTGACACATAGGTTCTTCGTGCAAGTTTGTCGTATAGGTAACCCACGTTGTTGCGCCGCACAGCTGTACCACACAGGTGTGCCACGTAGAATTGTATGATTACTGAAGAATATGTCTCACATAGGGGAACCAAACCTATGTAAAATTTGTGAAATACTTTCAAAACATGCTTATCCCATTTAATTTTCTATTCTCTCATGTTTTAGAGAGCTACCTGAGACAATTTGATGGATCTGGGTGAAAGAGATGTGCAATGGGAGCTTTAGAGAGTCTTTCAACTTTTTGAGTCTTTAAAACGGGAAGCCCAAGGAACCTATTTATATTCATTGATGGGTCTTGGTCGAAGGGAATTTTTCCATGAAGGTCCTCTCTGTAATTCCTCCACATAGGTCGGCTGCATAGGGGTACAGAAAATATACAGTCGCACTTGTATTCCACACATGTCTATCACACAGGTCTGTCACACAGGTATGCTGCAAAACTCTTTGAAGGTTTTTGCATGCCTTTTATTTCTTAAAACCTCACCTTTGGATTTTGAAATATCCAAGGCTATCTTCATAGTATTTTTGTATTCTTAAGTAGTGTCAACAATGTCGTATAAGTTAAGAAAACATTCCATTCACACTATTGTAAAAATATTTAAAAAATACATCATTTATATGATGACAAGAAGATTATTTTTGAAAAATTTAAAATCCTAATATAGGTAAAAATGGAATTCAAAAATAATTTAAAATAGTAAAAAATGTTATTTAAATTATTTTATGATAAATATGGACATGGAAGAAAAATATTCCATTTGGAGTAGAAAAATAGTTATTTTCCCTAAAGCATTAGTTCGATATCTAGAGTACTTATAGAGAGGTAAAAAAAGGAAAAATATTAATTTCTAGAGATAAATATAGTAGAATTTACTACATTGTTTATAAGATGGATAAATTTAATAGTTCTCCCAATGGAGACTTAAGCATAAATAATCATGAATAATAATAAGATTGTGAAATGAACTATTTCCTCATGTCTTACTTCATTCGTATGTGATAGAACCTCCTATATAAAAAATATAAATTTATTATAAATATATTAAAAATACATGATCATAAATATCATACCATATATTATTTACTTATAATATTTTATCACCCCTTTATTAATAATTAGTTATTAAAATTATTTTTTTGAGTGATTGCAACATTGTTTTTCATGTTTGTTTTTGTTAGGTAGTCATGGTCCTTATACATTAATTATAGTTTAATCATCTCAAAAATGTTCATAATTATATAAATATCATATATATTTATTATATATTTATTTAAATTCATCCATAAAATATAGAGACCAAAAAATTAATGACATCATTCAACGATATGATAAGTCCAACATACACATGAATAATGTTCTCAATTTTCAATGGATGGAAAAAAAGAAAGATAAACAATAATTAAAATGTAAAAATCTTTATTATATCATATATTATATATATATTAATCAAATCCACCCTTCTTTCCATCCATGTAAGTTGAAATTAAAAATCAATCACATCGCTTCGTGGAGGTGGCACTCTACACTTACGGACAAGCGGCATTATCACTTTCCACTGGATTAGAAGGTAAGAAGGTGGATATGATATTATAACTCCAAAATAATAATAATTTCATAAATATCATGTATAAATATTAAACACATCATAAAACCCATCCATAAAATATGTTGAAGATAAATGAATTACATCGCTACGTGAAGGTGGTAGTCTACACGAACGCATAAGTGATACTTTCATTTATCATTTGATGAAAATAATGGTGTGTTATAGTGGTTTAATTATCATAACAACATTTAAGTATATTTATGATACTGAAATTTTTTATTTTATTATGAATAACATAGATTTATTGGAGGTAGAATAATTAAAAAATTCAAATAGGTCATCTAAGATGTTTACCTCTTCTTTAGGAGTCCTTCATTAGATCCTTTCTCATGAAACATTGGGTTAAAATTTTGGGATGACCATAACCGCTATAAATTATATGAGTATTTTTAGAAGATAAATGGTTATTTCATGGTCTATTTATGTTTCTCAAAGTGGTTTCAGAAAAAGAGAGGGAAGGGGTGTC
Source organism: Viscum album (assembly GCA_963277665.1). Lineage (NCBI taxonomy): Eukaryota > Viridiplantae > Streptophyta > Magnoliopsida > Santalales > Viscaceae > Viscum > Viscum album. Next base: position 366,926,152 of record OY728135.1, on the reverse strand, counting down.
CTGTTATAATGGACGTAAAAGACACACTTGGAATTACAAAAAATATTGAAATATGAATAAATAATTCTCAGTAAAAATGATTATAAATGGTCATAAATTCAAATAAAAAGTTTATAAGGTATAAATATAAGCATAAAATAAAAAATAATTTTTTTGTGTCATTTTAAAATTTTTATTTGGGTTTAACCCCTTGGTTAACAAATTTTAATCTTAACGATGGTAATGACTTTTAAATATTAAAGGGTTACAATTTTAATTTTAAGGTATATATTTGATAATAAATTGAAAATGAATGAAATGTTAGACCAATTATTATCCCCCTTATTTCATTAAATATTTTTATGATTTTTAAAAAATTTAATAAAATATTGTTTATATAAAATATCATTATTGTTATTTTTGATACTATTCATTTATGTTTACTTTAATGACATCAAGGAAAAGTTTTTAATTTTAATATAATACAATAAATCATACATAATATGATACATTCATCTATAAAATTATTTTAACACAATAATTCCTCCAAATTGTATTGCTTTTAATATTTTTAAAATCATTTATTTTATTTTTCTATTAATTGAATAAATATTGTTTCATCGTTGTGAATGATTTTAAGTTAATTAAAAAATTAAAAAATATTTTAAATAAATTACCATCATAAAAATTTCATTACACACAAAATAATTTTTAATATTCATTCAAAAATTCTTTTTAACCCTATGTGAACATAAAAGAGATGTGTGAAGTCAAGAGAGTGACATTTTGTATTTTTCTTTAATAAAAATAATATAAATCTCAATAATAATTATAAATGGAACCAAGTGGACATCTATTTTATAATTTAATGCAAATTTATGAACTAAAATCGTCAAATATGATAAAATTATGTGTTCAAAAAAAATTTAAAGCCTTATGCCAAAGTCTAAACACTATTTAACCTGTTTTACCCTTATCAAGCTAACAAAAAATTAACAAAGTTTCTATTTCTAATGACCAAAAATAAAAGGGAATTATTTACAAATTTTGATTATATTGATTAAAAATATGGAATAAATTTTTCATTATTCAATTTCTATAAGTGGTAGGAATTCATTTCAAAATAAGTGCCCAAAATATGATAAAACCCATTTCTAAAAAAATACAGTATTTAAGCATAAAACTGGATTCATTATTATCTCATTATTATAAAACAATTAGATAAATTTAAAAACAATATTGAATATATAAAATATTAATTTTATTAAAATAATTCACCAATACTTGGGAATTTTATTTATTGAGGTAAAAAAATATTACATGCGTATAGAGAATTTTTCAGAAAAAACATCTCTTTTACAATAAAATGATTTTTATTTTCATTAATAATAAAATGATAACTAATGAATTCATTTTATACAAGTATAAACAATAAAGTTTTAATAATTTAGTCTTTCTAATTCATAATCTCTAATTTTAATCTTTAGGTTATAACTGTCACATTTAAATAATATTTTAATAGTAGATTGAGGTTCGTTTAATATTTGGGTTGTGTGTAACTCAAGAAAATGATGAAATTAAATTTACTTAAAAATTAATATATTATAAAATCTTAGTGTGTAACAATGGATGGATATTTTTATGTTTTTAAGGTTTATATATGATATTTTTGACATAATTGTGCTTCTAAAATTATAATATCTTATCAACCTTCATACAATCCAATCTGTTGGGAAACAATAATGTTGATTGTGTGTCTGTGTGGACTACCACCTTCGTGAAGCAATGAGTTTTTTTATTTATAATTGAATTTGATTATAATAAATATTTGTTTAATGAATATGTATTATTTATAATATAATTATTGTTCTTTAATGACAAAATATTATTTATTTTCATTCTTTATTTTCATTAGAAATTGAAAATATTGTTCATGCATATGTATAGAATGTCGTCCCATGAATGTTGTAAATCATTTTCTATATATTCCTTTTATAGATTATTCTAAATATATATATATATAATGAATATATATGATATTTATTTCATGGTTAAAATTTTATATATTATGGAAGCATGATAAAATTTTAAGGACCAGAACTACCAAACTAAAAAACTCATGAAAAACAAAAATAGTTGACACACAAAAGAAAATTTTTTAATAAGAATGTGTAAACAAATGGGTATTAATATGTTATAATAGGATCATATATGATATTATATTTTTTTAAATTATTTTTCTATATAATTATAATATATTTAAATTTATTATATAGTATCTTAGAGTACTTTCGAAGAGAGTCAAGCTTGAGGTAAGGGTTTATTTCAGAATCTCATCATTATTTGGGATTATTTATGTTTAAGTCTAAAATTGGGGAATTGTATGAAATTTAAATTTCAAAACCAATTTATTTCCTTCCCCACTAGATATTAATTGAATTTTCAAGTAATATTATCATTTCCCTGTCTTTGGTTCTTAAAATTATCTGGAAAATTCTTTTAAGAAAAATGGACTTTATTTCCTCGTTAGTGAGAATTTTTTTTTCATGTCCATGTTTTCATTAAAAGGTTTTAAATAAACTTTTAATGTATTATTTTTTAATTTCATTTTTCCGATTTTTTTATTTCTATAAAAATTAAAAGGGATATTATTATCATATTCTGAATGAGTTGTTTTTGAATTTTTACTAAAAATGCTAAATAAATATTTGTTTTAACATATTTAGCATGAATAAAATTTCTCGCCAACATGAAGACTCAATGATTTGAATCTTACTTTACAATTATTCATTTTTATTAAAAAATAAAAAAAAAATTCTTAATATTTTGGAAATTTTATATTTTAAATAAGTTATTTCAAAATGAAAAGTGTCTTTTCCTCATGAAATCGCCTAATGATATTTTAAAAGTATTTTAATCTATGTTAGTATAATTTTTTGATTATTATGATTTAGTGAGTATATAATCTAATTAAACCATCCAATATATTTTTATGAATTTTTTATAGTCAGTTTTGAGAAGGAAATTATTCAAATTTTGTGTTATAGTTCGTCCAATACAGTTAGTTGTTGATTATTAAAGACTGTTTATTAAGGTCTATTATTTATTCATATAATTAATTCATTATAATTATTATGTTATGAGTGTGGACTAAAATAACATGGACACTTGATGCATATATAGTTCACATGAGACAAGACAATTTGGGTGATTGGCTAAGGCCTTTCCCATTTATGTAATATGTCTTAGTATGAGGCCTCGACAGTAAGTTTAAGATGTTTGGTGTTATTTATTTAGTTATTATGTTATTAGATGTTGATTTATATGTGATTATTCAAATAGTTATTTTAACCATGGATAAGTTTCAATATCATTTTAATATTTATATGTTATTATTTAATCACACTTTACTTCTATCATATTATTTATGCCTTATTTATTCTATGATATCTTTTTTTTACTCATTCCCATTATAAGAATATGATCTCACCCCTTTCTTATATTTCCTTTCCGCAAGATTCATTGACTATATTTTGATTGTTATACAAGGATATTCTAAAGGTAATAATTATGTTCTCAGATAAAATACTATATTTTATTTTATTCTTTTTTATGTAAAGTGAGATTCAAGAATGTATCTAGTTTACCCAGACTACTAAACTATTCGATCATTTATGATGTGATCACTTGTATCTAGTACCTATGTAATAAATTAACTGATATCTTTTGGATACAAAATTTTGGTTATTTATAAGGATATCTCCTAGAAATATCCCCAATTGAAAATTTTGACACCATGGTTATGTCTGTAATAGGGGGTTTACCTAGGAGAGGTGTAAAATTTTTATAAATTGTAGACTCTGAATTGGACCCATTTTGAGGAATTAAAAAATTATTATTGGTTTAAATAATTATAGGATTATAAATATCCCCATTATTTCTCTCTGTTATTGTTACCTTATATCGATAAAAACACTATGTTGGGTATGAGAGAATTGGATATGGGGAACGTGGGTTTATTAAGGAGGAGACATAATCAAATTAATAAAGTTTAGGTGAGTTAATTAAATGATAATGAACATACCAAGAAGTGTCTTTGAATCACCATGAGGTAGGGAACTTTTTTATATATCCATGCCTCATTCTTCGTGTGATTTAATTTTAGATTCTCATTGTTGAAATTATTTTATACCTCATTGATTATTAGAGTATGTTTTTTAATTGATTATTCTCTTGAATTTTTGATGCATTATTACTAGATGTGATTCATGGATTATTCTTATTATACTGATTCATAATATTTTATTCTTTCCATGATTATCATCATGAACCCTTAATATTATATGTTTACTAATGAATATGATACAATGTTATTTTGGGTGGCAAGAATCCCATCATTCAATGACCCCTTTCGTCTCTCTGTATTCCTACTCATTCTCATAATGAATTAGTGTTACATAACCTTTTAATGGTTAATAGTTTAATAATGGAAGCCTAGGAAAGAAATCCTTAAAAAGATTAGGTGAGGGGAATTCTACTAAAATTTTGAAGCAGTAAGTAGGAGGTGATTAGGGTATGATATTGGTCAGAAGACCGCATGAGGGATCAAGAAGCAACCCAGTTTCTAACAGCTTGTGAGAGTCTATGGAAAATTGTGATGGTGGTCGAGAAACAACAACAAAGGTTTTAAAAGGTGAGGTGGAGAGATGAGGTGGCATCAGGTGTGGTCAATGGTGAGGATGTGACTATAAATAGAGATCTCAATGATGATGAAATCATGAGTGAATAAAATTTCTGAAATTTTATTATTTTAATCACACACCTTGTGGTTATCAAGACATATCACAAACCAACTTTGGGGCACCATTGAACTGGGCACCCAATCTAACCAACGGTATACCCGAGGCTTGTTTTTTATCACCCTTGGTTGGTAACTTGTGCTAGGGAATCAAATAAGAGATCATGTGAATGAATCCTCCCAATAAAATATAAAACACATGAATCTTAATCCTAAAATTATGACATGACCACTTTTTATGTTATAAATCCATGAACAAAATCAAATAAATATATTTAAAAATAATAACAAACCAAAAAAACATAACCAGAAGTTACATTCATAATAAACACAAAAAAAACAATATTATCAAAATTGAACATCACCAATAAATATGTAAGCCGACATGGTTGATACCTATACTAAGCCAAGAAAACCCAAAAAATCCAAAGATCTCTATGTAACCTCATGATCACCATCCATCCATAAAACTTTCCAACTCATAGAGTCATCTATAACCTAAACCTATAAGACATATTAGTTCTACCAATTTTGAGTATCATAAGTAGGTAGTGAGCATAAAATAGATTAGTAGATAAGAAAACAAAATTCATGCCATTTTTTTCAAAAAACAACCCATACCTTCTTATTTGAAAATACACTATTGAAAGTAGAATTCAACATTTTCCAAAAAAAACTAATATTTTTCTTAAATCCCATTTTTTAAATTCTATTTAGAATCAGCTTTAAAATCCGTTTTTTATGAAATTTATTACTTTAAACAATACTCCAAATAATGCTTTGTAATCAACGAAAAGAAACATCAATCAGGTAGACAAATAAACAAGGATAGTAAAATACATAATATAATGTAAATGTAGGTAATAATAAATAAATAATATGTAATCATGGGAAATTCCTAAACATCCCCTAAGTCAACCCTAGATATACTTGAGTTGGAACTATCTGTCAGTCAATTGATGCATTCCTATGTCTATAACCAACTGCATACTTTAAACTACCCTCATAAGTTTCACTCTCATGTGGCCTCTGATTCCATAGTGGAACTAGTTTATCTAATCAATACATAATAATAATCATATATCACCCCTCAATAAGATTCCTAAGATCCCGATGATAATTGTAGTGGGAGGTGAGTTAAACTTGACATAAATCAAATCAATCTAGAATCAATATAAGGAAAATAAAAATGCCTAACCCACCACGTTACAACCATCCATGTGAAATATTCCTATGAGAATAAAAAAATAACATCTTAAAATAACTGGAACAGATGGAATCCATAGAAGTCAACATTTTATATGAAAAATATTTCAAGTTATTAACTAGGTATTATCGTTTCATACATGTAATATCTTTTTAAGAATAAATTCATTCCATTAAATGCCACTCAAAATTTAAGTGATTGTAAAATCATTTAATCAATATGCCAAATGGAACATTAGGTTATGCTTTTAAAATACATCATTAAAATCATTTTTGAAAAATAAACATTTTTGAAACTAATAGAAAATTTTAAAACCAAATATTAAAAAAAGGAATCCTAGAAAATTCTATTTTAATATATAGATATACATATATGAGTAAAATTCACATAAATGTATACATGTATCCTTTCACATATATACATATATCCATTTATGGGAGATACTAATGAGAAAATAAACATACACAACTTAATTCATCCAAACAAATGTAAGACCCTCAAATAAAACCACCAAAACCTCAAAATAGAAAATAAAAAATCAACCAACAATCCAATATTAATAAAATATTTTCATAAAATCATCAAATTAAATTAATCATTTTAAATAAACAAGTTTCTTCTTAGTTGTTTTAACCAAAAGGTAGTGTATTTATATTTTCAACATAAGGATGTAGATAGTGAAAACCTTGTCATATACCTTTTGAACTAAACTCGTAGCTCATAAATCTTACAAAACCAATTTATAGATTTAAAAATATGAGAAATTTATTTAAAACAAATTTAGAAAACTCCAAGAATATTATGGTGTGAAATGGAAAGGAAAATGATGGAATCAACTACACCTAGCCCGTAAAGCTTACAAAACAAATTTATATATTTATAAATATTATAAATTTAATTAAAAAACTTATAAAATCTAGTAATCTCGTGGTGTGCAGTGTAAATTAAAAGGATGGAAACACCTACCTCTAATGGAGTTTGGATATGATGAAACTCTCAAATACCGAAGTATATGGGATTGAACGAACAATATGAAACCCCAAAAAATATAAGACACAATATTTTAGGTCCAAACCTTACCCTAGGGTTAATATAAGTGAATACCAATATAGGAGAAATAGAAAAAAAATCGAAAAAGTAGAGAGATAAAAAAAGTCCAAAGCTATGAATAACTCACCTAGAATCAAAGGATAAACTCTAAGATATCAAAGGTTAATGAGGACAAGGCTTCTCCTGATGCACATAGGATGAGTCGAATGAATGGGAGGAGAGATTATATGAGGAAATTTAAAATTAATGAGGGAAATATGGTCTAAAGGGTGGAGAATGTAACTTCCTAGAAAAAGGGTTAAAAGATGAATATCAATACTCATGTCAACAGGGTTCACCATTATCCTTTAGAACTTACTTGATTAGAAATATACATTTAAGTGAGATTTAATTGTAGTAGTGTTAGGATTAGTGACCATCGAGGTGTTTCCTAGGGTGTGTGTGAGTGAGTACAAGAGTACAATGAAAGAACGTGGTTGGTCTATGGGGATATTCATTAGCCTGCTAACCTGTTAAAGCATGTGGGAGGAACCTAAGGAGGTACAACACATTTATTAGGGAAACTAGAAGTTTATTATCGGCTAAAACCAGATAACCATATTAATAAAGGATGGGTGACTCTTCTATCAGTAGGGAATAGTTGTTACAAGATGCATATCATGTATCAAATTGGTTGTGGATAGGGTTTATGTAGTACAGTTAAATTCGAAACAATGTGTAATTAAAGAACATACATCATGTTTAACCAATAGATATATAATCTATAGTATGTAATTTCACACCTAAATTCCTCAAGAGTCAACATAACATGTAGTTTGAGTGAATATCATGTATATATATATATACAACTCGGAGTATCATGAATCACACACTAAAAAGATCATTTGGTATATAATTTGTATAGACAAGAACACATTTCATATCTAATAAATTATATAACGAGATTATAGAGTAAACACCTAGCCATATTACAGGTGCCAAACATTTTGTCACAAATTGGAAATCTAATGTAAATTAAGATAGCATGTACAAGGACTCAATAGTATGCACTGAATAACCCTTGAGCTTTACACTCCGTGTTAGAAGAAGATTTTAGGATGTAAGTAAGTATTGGGTGGGCTCCCAAAGTTACTTTTTTGTCAAAATCAATAGATAAATATGAAAAATAAGACAAATTTACCTTGTAATTCCATAGATAAAATCATTTTCATTTAATTTATAATTAATTTAAATATAAAATTACCTTGATTGGGGTATTCATCTTCATTAACTATTTTCACTGCACTTATTGTGTTTTAATTATGATGGATAATCCAAATGAGGATCCCTCTATACATCTCCACACATGATCTAAAAAATATCTAAATGATTCTCTTGATCTCTTGTTGCTATAATAAAATAAATAAAATTTTTTCATCATTCACCTTGAACGTAAAAATGAATCTCTTATTTTCTGTATCAAAAAACATGAGGTAGATATAGGGAGTATTCTCTCTATTTTTCACTCTAGAACATGACATAATAATTTACTAGATAATAACCACTCTTGAGAATTACAATTTCTTCATCATGACATACATTGGTTTTATTAATTATGTTAACATTAAAATAAATCACAATAAATTATATTATTGTAATATAATCCTGAATTAAACATTTCATGCAAAACTTTATCTTAAATAATGATAATTATTAATTTAGTTTACATCAAAACTAAAAACAATGTCTCTTTTTCTAGAAATGAAAAAATAACTATTATTTTTTAAGGTAACATATAATATTTAAATTTAATTTCATAAATAAATATTTAATTAAATGATAAAAATTAATTACACTTATTACCACAAATAAATAATAATATTTATTATTTTAAATGATTACTAAAAATCTAATATCAATTCTTAAATAAATTTATTTAGATGAAATAAAAATATATTGATTGGATCATTAAGTTAAACTAAATCCACCGATTAGATTATTAAACCTCAAATAATGAAATACTCATTCAATGAAATAAATAATATATTCATTAAACTTATAACTATATATATATATTCACATAACGTGAATAAAATATTTATTTTACCATAATTATAAAACATGTGAATAAAAATATATTATATGCATTTTCGTGAGAGTAATTAATAATGAGATAAAATTCAAATCATATATTATAAACATGATTATCTTGTGATTGAATTTCCATGATCATCTTTTACTTAAATAAATATTATTCTGATAACTATGTTCGAAATCATTCTTAAATATAAATTCAATCGAATTTAATAATATTTTAGATACACATAATGTGAAATCCTCTAGGCCTCATTATCAATAGAAATATGTGGAACTTACCTAAAGTCCTAGATAAATGTTTAGTTAAATAATTAATTATACCAACTATTACAACATTCCTATGAATTCTACCATATAATATAATCACTTTTTAACCAATATCTCATTAAATAGGATGAATACTTGTTTCATCACCCAATATTCTTGATTTATCTTCTATTTAATTTAAAAAAAACTAGGCTATAAAAAACCATGACTATAGATTTTTTCACATAGTTTCCTATAAATTAATGGATAAAATATATCTTCTCACATTAAAATTTATGGGAAAATTCTTTCATGACCATTCTACTTATGTCATATCACTTATGTCACACCCAATGTATTGTGAGAATATATCATTGTAGTTCTAATTCATACATAAAAGTATGAAATTCATGATACAGGTTAGTAATGATATCATGTATAAAGACTAATACAATAGTTAATATATCAAAATATCTAATTTCACATAAAATATATGTATTTCCTATTTGAAGTTCAATCCTTATGACCTCCCTTCTTAGAGATCACCAATTGAAAACTTCATGAGAATAATTCTCAATATTTATCATCTCTCCGCACCAGATAGTCAAACATCATCTATGTCCCACAAGAAATATATATATCTAGACCATAGTAAATATTGATTTAGTAATATTATCATGTCATCCCTTGGATTTAATTAGAAGAGAGATCTTTTATAACCCATTGATCTGAAAACTAATCTATGGAAATTACCCCCTTAATTTTATATAGAATAAAAATCACTATGTGATAAGAATATATATATATATATATTGGTAAAAAAAATAAAAAATCAATTGATTCTAGGAGAAAACTACAATATAATACCACTTACACTAGAGATAAATACTAACCATTATCAACTCATTATCTCTTAGATGATATTCATGCTTGCATTAAGGTATGTTTATAGTGGTTAAGACTGCTGCATTTAAACTTGTGGTTATAAAACTAAGTGAAACCTAATATAATTAAAGAAAAACATTTTATGAGATGATATCCTTGTGTATATATTTTTTGTACTATTTCATTAACTTGAAATCTTTTATAATACCATGATTAATAAATTTTCATAATATTTATTATGGTAAATCATTACTTTCTTAATACAATTCTATTATATGGAATAAATAATTTTATATTTTATATTTTCTTTTTAGTTGCATCAAAATCTAAAACATACTCGGTACATATAGATATGGATATAACTAGCATCAATAAGCTTATCCTACTCATTTTCTAAGCTTAACAATTATATTGTATTAAATTGATCAATATCATGACTAGTTTTTCCCCTTGATAACTATAAATCGTGTTTCTCCAAGTAAAAAGTACTTATATCTTGTACATTCTTAGATACAATTGGATAGTTCTAACTTCTATTATATATAGTTTCTATTTTTTTATTTTTATATATATAATTGTAAAACAATCACTCTTAAATTATTATGTCTTGTATTTTTCAATACCCTATCAATGTTAATAGAGATATACACTAAATCATGTTTACATGTGATGCATTTTTCTGTGTTGTATTTTATGATTAGGGAATATATTAAAGAATATTATAACTAAAATAACATTGGCCAATAATATGTTGAATTTAGGATATATTATATTGAATAATTATAATTCCAATATATTATATAATACACTCTAACAAACTAAAATTACTATGTGGGAAAATGAAAATATTTATCCTTCAATAAGATCTTTCACATGAGTTTTCATTAAATTAGATGTTTCATATAATGAGACAATTAGGAGTTAGATGTATACGTTAAATGGTTTAATAAACTAGATAAGTGGATTTTACTCATGCATTATAACACATGAACAAATGCATGAATATTTCAGGACTTCCCTTGGGGGTAATAAGAGCTCAATGCCATACAATGACTTTAATCTCGCTCATGAATTCTGGGGAAAAACTCTATCATGCCCTCATATCTCTTTCTATTCACCCTTTTCATTCATGTTACATGAGAATATCTTCAGTGATGAGAGGATATATCTTGATCATCAAGCAATTTAGTGCAACTTGTGGATACTGCTGGAGGAGGGATGTATTTAGGCGACCCCTTTTATGATCTTGAAGAATGTTTCATATGATCTATAACGTAAGGTAATTCTTAAAATTTTCTTAATTTACTGTATGCTTGATTTAATTTATCTATCATGTTTAATCTTGGATTCCAGTTTCTTTATTTATATATGCTATATAAAATGAGTCTCGTTGAATCTATTGAAACCTGGGAGTGGTATAAAATCCTTACCATACCTTTTGATTTGTGAAATAATTCTAAAAATGGTGTTTTTTGTAATTATATTCCATGTCAAAATCATTATCATTAAATACAATTGGATTTTTTTTCTACATAATTGAGTCACAGCTTATGATACTAAAATATTTTATCCAAAGACTTGTTGAAAAACACATGGTTTCATATTAGGTGTATCATAAGACATTGGGATATCGTACTCGACGATAGTGTTTCACTACATGTTCTTAAAATAGAGATTTTTGTTTCCATTATGATATCTATGTTATTTGTAAAATACAATTGTTATATAAGTTTTTCAGAACTAATATGTAAGTTTTTCTTACTATTACTAAAAAAACATACGTACATCACATATCATATTCAACGATAGGACTATCAATTATAAAATATAACTGAAAGTGATTAAAATTTTTAAGTGTCACTACCTATTAGTTTTATTCTACAATTCAACCTTCTTCGTTAAACACAATTAGAAGAGAGGAAAAATACCATTAAATTTAATTAAAAATTGAATTATATAATTCATAAATAGTTTATAATTTGTAATAAAATGTTTTGCGACATTTAATAATTCATGAATGTGTTTATAAATTACTTATTTATAATTATAAATAATTAATTAAATATATATAAAGCATTTTAATATTCCATGGTATTATATATTAATATTGAAATTAATTTTACAAAATTTTATGGGATTCCTTATTACTTAGAAAAAAATATTTTATTTAGAAATCATATGGATAATTTATAATGTGTTTATAAAATAAAAAATAATGTCAAAATATAGAGAGTTTATATTTAATTATTAATTATTTATAAATAATGAATTTGAATTATTAAAATTATAGTCTTTATTTATGATATAATCTATACCAAATAAAAAGGATTGTTGATGATTTATTTGATTGTGGCTTAAATAAAATTAATATGCGATGTTCAGATTGTGTAAAATGTTTAATTAATAGAAATTAAAATGTTACGTTTATTTATTTCAGGAAAGATCATATATTTAAAGTGAAATTTCATATAATGAATATTATAAAAGGTTCATATTAGTAAATTAATATAATGTTTTTATATTCAATATTATGGAATGTCTATAATGAATAGTTAATTAATAAAGTATTTATAATTAGATTATATTTATGAATTGTTTATAAATTTTTTTCACGGGTTTAAATATATAAATTGTTCATTTATTTAAAATATATTCATTGATTTATTATTCATGAATATAATTTTTTTTATTATGAATGTGTGTGCTTTAGTTTAAATTTTTAAACCGATTTTATAAATAGACATGCATCTAAATTGTTACATGCTGGGTATGATAATAATTTAGTTTTCATCTACCTTGACCATGGTTTATATTTAAAGTTATTAACTTGAATTTAGTTGTTAAATATAGTTTATACATAATAGGTATTATAGTTATGATGAATTGGAAAATATAACATCCCCTAACCAAATACCCTCATTGTTGTCTTGGTCGGTGGTTTCACATAACCTCGGGTGTACCGCCCTATACGCCAAAGGCTAGGGACTAGAAATGAGGGTATAAGGTGATATTGTTGGGATACTATACCCCTATATTATAATAAAACACATTAGATAAATAATTAAAAATCAGAATAAATAACTATATTTCACAACACAAAATAGAGCATGAAATACTATATGAATTGAAATAAAAAAGAAATCTATCATAAAAACACATGGTTGCATTAGAATACAGCACTGACCACCCACATGAACTATCATATATATAAAGTAAAAAAATAAAAAATAATACTGAAGCACCACTCCCATCCTCGAGACTCCTCATCCCAATATCCAACCCCATATGAGATATCTTGCTCGATCAACCGACTTAAAACTTCTACCCTACCTAGACCAACAATTAGTGATTTCTGCTTTGATCCCCAAGTTTCATCACCACTATAGCATAGAGTGTGTATAATTTAATAGGGTACCAACAATGGGGTCACAAACATAACCGTTAAATGAGTGTATATACATGTTATATTGTTATATAAATAAATAAATACAAATATGGAAGAAAAAAATAAAACATCATTGATCCATAGGTTCTAAGTCGACACATGGGGTCTACTGTATCTATTTCAACTAGTGTTGAATGTATCTGAATGAAATATGTCATCATGTATAATAAATATATCCTAGATTTATCCTAGGAATACAATATTCATCAGGAATAATCTCCATATCTTTGGAATTATCCTAATCATCCATTTTTCATCTAGCATAATCATCATATCATATGAATTTTCCATATCCTACACCTCACTCATTTTCTTGGGAAGAGACAGTGGTGCTACTAGGCCTTAGGTGACATCCCTAAGACACCAAAGGCTGAAAATAAATTCCAAGGGATTCATAAACAATTGGGGGGTGATTTTCCCTTTAAATATAATCATGTAAACTAAGTGAAAAAACCAAACAAACAACTATACAATGCATGAGTACAAGGGAATACAACTGAATGTAAACTAAACCAATAACCATATCAAAGTACAAGCACAAACTAAAACCAACAAAGATAAAATATAATAAAGACACTAACCAAAATCTCTCAATCAATACTAATATCCACATCCACATGCCCATCCCAAGGTACTAATAATAATAACTAAATAATTTGGATAATTTTATTTTACCTATGTCTCAATATATAACATCTATAAATGCACCAAATTTTCCAAGAAGGGGGTGAGTATAAAAATCAGCAGGATTTCCTCAATGACATCCCCAGTCATGCCACTATGATAAAAATTTATAGAAAAATGTATATAAAATAATTTATATAAAATTAGTTTAAAATAATTTCAATAGTTTATATAAATCCCAAAGTAGTTCCAAGGAAAACCATTTCACAACCATATAACCTTTTACTATAATAAATGTTATATACCCATTCCATAATTCAACAAATCCCCAAATGCATGCCATGGTGACAGTTCCAAACTCATGAATGGTCTCTCATTGATCTGCTAATTCATCACAAGGTAACCAATCCCATTTTCGATTACACATTTCGCACTGAACACCAAGTCATATTTGAATAAGGCCTCATAAAATACACAAAACTAACCACTTTCCATAATTTCCAAGAAAACATCACTAGAAATATTTCTATCAAATCACATAAATGTTTCAAAGAGAATTATTAAAATAAATCAATTTTAGACCAATCCTTAATGTTCTAATCAATTGAAAATGAAAAAGAATACACCTACATATCAAACTTTGGAGAAAACTAAGAACGACACAAAAAAATTCAAAAACCTGTCAGGAAACTCCTATAACTAGCCATAGATATTATTCCCTTCAATCAAAAAAACATATCTCATCACGATTGATAATAAAATAGAATTTATTGGTTCTTAAAGGATTATATATATGATTCTGAGAGAGGGAAGAGGAAGATATCAATGTAAAATGATGAAAAACAAGAACTTACCAATAAATCTGGGCCTCCAACGCAGTTAGATACTCCTAGAAATCACAATCGGATCAAAAGTAATTATCTATACTTCCTTCAGAGGAAGAGTAATTGTTGTTATGGCTACTTTAAGGTAAATGAGTGGGTTATGAGTTAAATTATATTAGATCAATTATTTTTAAATCAATTTTTTAGGATGCAAGTTTATGGAACATAGTTAGGAAACCCGTGTACAAATCGTGCATGATCCACGACCTCCAAACACACATCACAAAGTTATAAAAACCATGTAAAAACTATGTTATTTCCTTCTATTCATCATTTCATAGTTCCTCTTAGGAAAATTCATGGTTTGGAAAAACCATGCACTTAATTGTGTTCCCACCTGGTGCCCATTGTTTCAGTGGCACAGTTTATTGGGTGTGTTGTTTGGTTTCTAATAAACATGCTCAAAATGTGAACCTCTATAAAAGCCTCAAAAACATTCAAAATATCCTATGAAACTCCTGAAACATCACTAAAATATTATATATACGTAATATACAGAAATAAATTGTCAAGTACATAAAATTGGGTAGGGGGCTATATTCTCCCCACAAATGGTCTTTCCATCTAGAAAAAAAGGTAAAAGGCTTGAGTTTCCATAAAATGGTTCTAGAAATTTATGTAACATTAATTTTCATGCTATGATCTTCCCTCCTAAATCAAACCATGATTCCATAAAACCTACACTAGAATGATTTTTTCCCCCAAAATACTTTCTCTTGTCTATCCACAATCTAAACTGACACATGAATCAATGTAACATTCAGTGGTAGTTAAATATGATCCAATCGAATCACATGATTAGGATTAGGTTCATACTTATTCAATTGAGATACATGGAACACATTATACACTTAAATGAAATATGTTGGAAAATCCAACTGATATACCACCCCACCAACCCATCCAAGTATATCAAATGGGCCTCTGTATTGAGGATATAAGTTTCCATACTTACCAAAATGATGTTGTATATTCCTTGGAGATATTATCAAGAACACATGATCACTAAACATGAATAACAATGGATATAGACAATGATCCTCATATTATTTCATAAAAATCTAATCCATCCCTGTCATTTTTTTGGTCAACTAAATTATCTATGTTGTCTCTTGAACAAGGCATTGTTGAACTGGTGAAGTCTCACCTATTTCCACCCAAAAAAGTAGAGAATATAAAGTACACCCATACAATGCTTTAAAGGTATCCATATGTATTGAGGCTTAATAACTATTGTTGTAAGAGAACTCCGTTGATGATATGTCCTCATCCAAGGAGAAACAAATTCCATTACACAATTCTTGAGCATGTCCTCCAACATTTGGATCTTCCTATTGGATTTTCATCCATTTGAGGATGGTACATCGTGCTCTTAGTAAAATAAGTCCCAAGGTATTTATATAAGTATTTATAAAAAAGATATGTAAACCTAGGATCTCAGTCTGATATTATAAAAATTTGTATTCCATGCGTTTTTACCACTTCTCGAATATTTGTTTTTGACATTTCATCCATCATATTATATCTAAAAATAGGGATGAAATGGGATGATTTTGTGATTCAATCAACAATAATCCATATGGAATCATTTTTATAAACCTTACATGGTATAAATATAAAAACAATACAAAGATATATGATCCCATTTCCACATAGGAATCAGTAAAGACTACGACATACCTGCTAGTGGCTGGTTCTCTTCTTTAACCTGCTGACAGGTGAATAATATCAAGACAAACTCATCCAATTTTATTTTTATGTAACCCTACAAAAATTATTCTTCTATTTCATTACATATTTTTTTATCCCATAATGAACAGACAATCTTGAATGGTGGTAATTATGAAAAATTTCTTCCTGGGAATCCAAAGGTGTGACCATTTGATCTCGATACTACGACACTAATATTTTGTAAAGTTTCCATTCCTCAATGGTCTCCCAATAATTGAACTTTGACCTCATTAAAACACATTAAAAATTATATTCTTTTGCCTCTTTAACCTTCACATCAAAATCTGGACAAAAAATAAACCAAAAAAAATCACAACACAACCTTAGTCTTCACAATCCAAGTACATGTAAGTTATCACTCACATTAGTTCTATTGATCTGAAACCTCTTTCACCAACTAACTATATGAATTTTTTCTTATGGAATCTTCCAAATATTTCCCTTTACCTAGTGTATACATTAATTCAAAATAAAACATTTGAAGATACTCATATTGGCCATATCTACTCTCTAAATCTTTCATTGAAATATCTTCCTTATAAAGCTACAATTGATGATATCCTAAGAATAATTCAATTTTAAAGAACAACTGGGATTCCCTCAATTGATCAAACAAATCATCAATGCATGGTAGAGGGTACTAATTATTTTTCATAACTTGGTTAAGCTTATGATAATCTACACAAAACCTAATATTTCCACATGCCTTTAAAAAAAAAGAAACGGTGCTACCCACATTGATGTACTAGTTTGAATGAACCCTTTTCTTTTAATCTCCTCCAATTAGAATTTAAATTCCATTAGTTCTGTCAGTACCATCCAATAAGATAGATTTGAGATATGACTTGTCCCTAATAAGAGATCAATCATAAACTCTACTTCACTTATCGGTGGAAACCCTGAGGAATTATCGAGAAAAAACATCCGGAAACTGATCAAAAATTATTGGAAAATAACTATTCTCTATATTATCCATAGATTCAAAGGTCAAGGATACGAATTGGTATGAGATAATTCCAAATATTAGTGCAAAAAACTATTCTCCACTTGCCTTTACATTTCAATATTCTTTAAATAGATGTTGGAAACCACAGAAAAAACTCTTTGGATATAATAGTTGATGTTATCTTTGAACATTTTCAACCAATCCATAAGTAGGATCAAGTCAAACACGTCAATATTAAGCATAGAGAAATCAAAAATCAATTCACCCCCATTGATAGTTACAGAAATTGATTTTCACCTAAAGGATCAACATTCTCTTTGTCTAAGAGTATTTTTATGTTGGAAAACATTGGGAATCATCTCAACATGCAAACCCAGAAGATAAATAGCATGAGAAGAAATAAATGAATGGGATTTGTCCATATTAAACAAAGATTGTATAAGGGTAGAATTCAAAATTATTTTACCTCACACCATCGAAGATCCATAGTGATAATTCATGATCATTTTCTCATCTCCATACAATTTCTTACTCTCCAAACTTTCTATTTTATAACCATGTTGATATTTCACTGGTTGAGGATTCATGGTACTCTAAGAATTACCATGGCATGCTTAGTTTTGTTGATGAGGGCTTTTTTACTACACTCATCCCATCAAAGTATATGATGCATGTGAAGCATGAGATATGTCTCTAGAACCTGAACTTGGAGAACTATGATAATAGTGCTAAATATTTCCCTTAAGGATGAAAATGTGACATCCTCTAGGTGTTAATGTGCAATATCGCTTCATATTATTGAGGCAAAAACATTGAAAACGGTTTAGTTTACCTTTTGGTTTTGGAGGAAGATTCACAGATCTCATTATCTGATTATGAGTAATAAAACCACCTTGGAAATAGGTTTTACTCTTTCTCTTATTCCCATCATTATATTTTCCACCAGTTCTCATAGGTATCAACATGCTTCCTCTAACCGTGTCTCCTAATATGTCACTTTTTCCCACCATTTCTTTATTGACTATCTCTGTATAATCTGATATAAAAATAACATAAATCATTTTTTAATTATATGGAATGAAAAATGATTCAAATATTTGTGCCTTCAAGGATGAACTTGCATCAGCTTCAGGTGAAAATCAGACTAAATCCATAAATTAAGTATCATACTTTATCACTGTGAGGTTTTCTTTCTCTAAATAGAAAAATCATGTTATTCATTCAATCTGAAAATCTCGGGGATAGAATTTTTTATTGAAAAATTATTCAAAATACTCCCATCTCATGATTTGGTCCAATTTATCTTGAACTACAAAATCCCACCATTGGTGTTCCATATCTTCTAGCATGAATGTTTCCAACTTCACAATAAGGCCTTCCGAAATTTAATAATTTCCATTTTGAAATATTTTTTGAAAATTTCACCATTATTTTTTAAAATCAAACCATTTCCATTTATTTTTAAAAATCAACAATTTTTCACTCAAAATTAATTATGTACTCCAAGTGGGAATTATTATTTTTATTAATGCATGTAACATACCATTACTGATCTGACATGTAATTCTTAAACCTTGTTGTGGTTTTCCTTTTCATTGTTTGGGTAAGGGTTGAGTTTGGATTGGGAGGATACCTATAATGGTTAAGTCATAGGTCTGTTGGATTATATCCTTTAAATGACTTTTTTCATGCAAGCTTCTTGAGGATTTCATGCCATGTAACAGTGTTACACGCCATGTAATGCTTCTTCAAAAAAAGTCATGAATAGCTTCCCCCGGTGATGGGTACATGTTGTGAGTTTTCAATACAAATCGTGAAGGAATTTATGATCAATTTTTTTTACTAGGAGTGTTGGATTTTAATGCAAATGGTATGTGTTTTGATAGTTATGGAACATAAGTATTTCACACCATGAAATACCCCAACTGTGTTTTTTTAAGAGGCATTGTAGCTGAGTTTCTCTTTTTCCTCCACTCCATTTCCTTATCTATCAACCTAAGGATTTACCCATGAATTATTGAATCCTTCCATCCCTTCTACAACCATATATTCATTCGATCATCACTATGCTTGCGGTGTAATTCCCAAGTAAGAGTTATCCCTCATTCTTAACATTTATCTTATTCTCCTCTCTTGGGTTTTTAATGGATTATCTTGTAATTGATATATTTATATAACACCCAAAGCTTCCATGTTACGTTTCCCTTTGAATAATACAATAGCCTGTGTTGTATGCACCTTCGAGTTCAAACACACCACAACCAATCAAACTAGCCTTTATGAACAGTAATACCCACTTTTTTAAATTTTACAAATTTTATCTTTAAAAATGGAATTCTTTTTTGGATTCAGAATATCGAAATTATCTTAGGGTGAATTCTTGGTATTTTTATGAAAACTTTCAATTTTGATGAATAGTGAAAAAACATTGTGTTATTGGTTAAAACTAACTTCTTATTTAAATAATTAGTTATTTATTTTAATTTATTTTATGTCCAAATAGATACATAATACCTATATATTTTCAACATAATTCATTGGAGTCATTTTATAATAAGTTCAGATATATAAAATTTTATCGAACTTTTTACCGTCTTTTACCCACCTCCTAGGAGGATTTGCAAATTTGTATAAAACTTAATTTTACTGCTTCTCTAAGTTGAATTTTAAAAATACAAGAGACACGGTTAATATCAATAAGAAAAATTTGGTTCAATAAGATGAAAATAATTTTTTTTAATAGTAACTTTTGACTTTTATTTACCACGGTTAAAAGTAAATATGGTAATTAAGGGTAAAAATGATATCATAATTACCCTAACACATGTTCTAATTCTATTGGATAAGGGTAATTCGACCAAAAAAATCCTTAGGAATAAAATATGATCCACTTTGGCCCACTTGGATTAGATTAGGACAATTATTATTATTTTATTTAAAGAAGAGTTAAAAGAGTTAAATTCAAAGTTTAATTACTAAACCATTTTTTAATATAGGGTTAAACAAAATATAAATTCGAATATAAATATTCATTATAAAGATAAAAATATTTTCTACATAATGGTACTTCATTTATAATTTTTACAAATTAAATAATTTAATTTATTTATGACATAATGATGATGCAGTAATTACCTTATTAATGAAATATTAAAATAATTGATATTATAAATATCCAAATAAATGTAAATTGAGACTTTTGATGAATTAAAATAATTTTATAGGTTACTATGACATGTTAGGGCTGGTTAAATAAATTCTATTTAAAGTGATAAAGTTTTTATGGATTGAAAAAAAATCAAATAATAAATAGTGTCAAAATTGACATAATTGAGTTTTTAAAACAAATATTATATTGTTAATTGATATAATATTAATAAAAATCTAAGGTTTGGACAAAGGAATTATATAAGGTTATATATATTAATAATTAACCACATGGGGTTCTCTTTCCCTATTATATAAAGTTTATTAACCATGTAATATAAAAATACAAAGAGATATGGTAAATGTCAAACTATTTAACTAATAGTTAAATCTAAAAGATAAGGTTAATATGATGAGATAAACATGTATAAAAAGTTTTGGTTGAGAGGTTTTCTACCCATACCCACCTTATCCTTTATATTATTCATTTTTAAGCCATTATAAACCGAAAATGATTTTATTATAAAATAATATTTCAATCTTTTCCTAAAGTGACCCTCACCTCTCTTATAAAAGAGAACTTACCCTAATATTAATTTCACTCAACCGAAGACTTTTGTATCATCCAAACCCTACCCAAATATCCTCCCAGCTTCCCTCCCCTCATCTTAGAGGCCTTACTTTGGCCATAAATCCAACCTAAGGATCCCTTTTGATCAAATCAAAAAAGAAGAACCCGAAAAAAAGGTAAATATTTCATCACCTCTTTCAAGTTATTTTCTTCTTCCACTTACTATTTCTTTGTTTTTTCCATCTAAAATAATAACTCCAGTATCTTCTATATTCATTTATTTTTTTTATAAAAATTATATTACCATATTCATTATTATACCTATCCAATAAATGACAAAGTCACCATATGTGCGTACGTAAATATTACTATCTCCACGTTGTTGTGTAGTTTGTTATTCAAACATTTAATTATTTGGATGGGTATAATAATGAGTATAACTGATGTAAATAATAGATATAAAATGTTAATGATTCTATATATATGATATACCATCCAATTACATATTATTTCTCTATCAATATAATGATATTGTCGCTAGTGTGTGCGTACGGATTACTGTCTCCACGAACGCTATGAGATTCATTCCCCATCATAATCATTCAAGGATAATTTTTATTTTATGATTAAAAATAATGTTTATGAACATAATATCATTCTGTATATGAATAAAATAAATCCTATCCATAACAAATATGTCTTACATAACCAAACATATAAATGAAAATGAATCAGTTAACACCTGAAACGTTGAAACTACTAAAATATTTTTAACAAAGCAATATTATAAGATCATATATGATACCATATTTATGTATATAGTTCTTGTATAATTTAGTAAAAAAATTTTAACTATTATACAGAAGGTTAACATAACATCGACTAAGGAAAAATATAAGGTAATGGTTAATTCTACAATCTCTTTACTTGTCCGAGGTTTTTAATACGTAAGTATCTACTGGGACCTCTTTATCATCCACATCAATGTTTTCTTAAAAATGTAATTTGAAATTTTTTTACTATTTACTATACTATGGGTTAAATTAATTTATACCCTTATTTGAACATATATTTTTTGAAAGGAATCTTTCCATCATTTTCCAAATGAGGTACTTTATGACATTTTCGACAAAACTAACGTAAGAATGTATTTTTTTTAACTCATATGGAAGATGCGGCTATTTTCCGCCGTTATAACATCGTCGAAGATTACCATACAAGATTATAAGAATATTTTTAAAATAAATTTTTTCTATTATAATTATATTAATTTTAAATGATTTCAAAATATAAAGAGATATTTCTCAAAAAAGGTTTTGATTTCACCTATGTCAGCATCCTTTGATGGATTTTATGCTTGTTTGAAGTTGATTTTTTATGATACAAAAATTCCATGTTTTATTAACGGTTTTGTGATATGTTTGACTATGAATGTGTTATTTTTACTCCATTCATATTTTATGGATAAATTATTGACATTTCATATACTAGTTTTAATACGAATGTTTATGTTATGTTTAAACCTTTTCATATGAAGAATGCATTGGACTTTGTAAGTGACGGGTGGAGCCCGATATAGCTCCTCGATGCATCGGTAGGTCTCAAGAGAAAAACTAGTGTCTTGGAACAAGGCCTTGAAAAAATCTTATTTGTAGTCTTGGAAAAAGGCTTTGACTATGTGGTTATGAAATCTGGCATTATGCATTCCATCATTATGAAAGTGGTTATTGATATTTCATGTGATTATTCGACTAGTAGAATATCCACGTGAATAAGTAAATGGAATTATTTGATTTTATTGTTTCCATATTATGCTCAAGTTTAAGTTTAATGGACTATTTTTTAGTCTAATAAATTTCATTAAATGTTTATGCTTATTTATGAAAGTTTCTGCTATATTGTTATCCTTAATGAGCATCTGAGATCACCCCATTCTATGTTTTATTTTTCCCAGGATGTGAAGAAGTATTTTATGGTTGACTTTCAGAGATAGGATATAAATATTAGTGTGTTAAAAAGGGGGACAAATTTTTTTGATTTTTTTATTTCATGATTTAATGTAAGACTTTTGAATGTATCTAGTACTTCCAAGGATACTAAACTGATCGGTCTTTAGGGACATGATTCCATATATCATGAAAATATTATGTAATAATGCACTGAATCTGGGTAATTGGGTTCGGGGAATTATAGTTGGTATCAAAGGATGTTTAGTGAAAACTTTGGAAGCTAGATTTAGAAAAAATATAATTAGATAACATTACCCTAAGATTGATTTTGAGGATTAATATAGAAGAACTTCCTTAAATTTTGGTACTATAGAGATTTTTTGAGTTTTCCAAGCAATACATCCCTATCTAGATACGAGTTGGTTGAGGCGGCTCTAGAATAGATATACCTTGGGGTAAAACCTGAAAACACCGCTTTGAGATAGACTTGAATGGGAATTAGTGCACGACAATGGGCCTCGCTGCACTCTTGGTTACAACACTCCCTGGGGATATGCTTAGGATAATTCTCATTTTCTTTACAAACCATTATGAAGGGTTTATGAGTATATACATCCTTAAAGAAATTTTTTTTATGATTATGGATTATATCCATGAACTGTTTAATTTATGTTAAGTGTTTTATAAGTTTGGATTTATGTATAGAGATTCATAAATTAATCTAGTGTATGCCATTATTTATAAATGGCACCTATTGGAAGGAATGGAAACCGTATCAATTCACGTAATCCATATAGGGATTTCCCTCCTACTCAAGATAATTATAGTGGTTCTGGTGAAGAAACTGGTTCTGATCAACTTATCACTATACTAGGATAACTCACTCGGGTTATGAATAATAATCTTACCCATATGGAGCACCATGATCCTCAATGCGGAGGATCAATGTTAGATATCTTCATGAGTAAACAACCACCAAAATTCAATGGGAGTACAAATACATTAGTATCTAAGCAATGGATAAATTCCTTAGAGGAAATATTTCATGCTTTGGGGAGTAAAAAAAGGGAAAAAGTCGTCATGGCAGTTTATGGCCTCATGGGAGATACAGATCAATGGTGGTCATTAATCTAAAACACAAAGGAAGATGAAGAAGTATCAAACAAGTAATTGAGGGAGCTTAAAGAACTTTTCTTAGAAAAATACTTTCTTTATGACCATCGAGTGGATATGGAAAGGAAATTTATGAGTCTGAGGCTAAAAGAGGATGAGAATGTCACAAAATCTGAGGACAAATTTACAAGGTTATCAAGGGATGCTACATATTATATATGTCAACCAATGAGTAAGATTGATTGATTCTTTAATCGGTTAAAACCATTTCTCCAGCGAGCATTAGCCTCACAATCCTTATTATCATAAGAAGATATTGTCTCATGTGCTATCAAGATAGAAAAAAAATTCTCTATGTATTATGAATTTAAAGTAAAGCAGGACAAGAAGAGATCTTCAGAACACTCTGGAAATGGAAATAAGTGGAATAAGGGAAAAGTTTAATATCTATCCTGTGGTAAATGTGGGAAGAAACACCCCGGTAATTGCTTGAAGGGAATAGGAGTCTGTTACAATTGTGGTGAAAAAGGCCACCAAACTCGTGATTTCAAGGAGAAGAAAGTGGTTTTTGATTGCGATAATTATAGAGAAAAGGGGAATTGTGAAAATAAATGTCCTAAGCACTAAGAGAACTTACATATGAAAAGTCCAAGCTTATGTGATCACTAGTACTGATGTTAAAGCTCTAAAAGACATGGTGGCAGGTAATTTAATGGTTTCCTCAAGTTTATCCAATACTTTATTTGACTCTAGATCATCACATTGTTTCATATCTTCCCATATTTCTAATAAAATTAGATATTTTCAATTTGACTTAACCAGGGAGTTTTCAGTCAAAACACCTAAGGTAAGTATCATTGCAACAAAGTTTTGTGAATCTGTTCCCATTCGGGAATATAAATGATCTTTATCTACTGATCTCATCATCATTCCTATTATTGAATTTGATATAATCCTTGGTACAGATTGGATTTCAGACCATGATGTGATAATTTATTGTAATAAGAAGGAGGTTACAATTCTCGATGATGATAAAGAGTACCTTATATTTAGATCAGAAACATCACCTCCTAATTCTTATCCAGATCCAACCCTAGTAGCTCAACTAAATTCAATTATTCGGGAGAAAGAGAATGAAATAACTATGGGTGGGGAATGGTATGTTCAAATAGAGGATGTTCCTATTGTGCAAGAATATGTTGATGTGTTTCTAGAGGATTTACCTAAACATCCACTAGTATGAGAAATTGAGTTTTCTATCAATTTAATTCCTGGTTCAAGGCCCATATCGAAGACCCATTATATAATGGACACTGTGGAATTAGTGGAACTAAAGAAACAGCTAGAGGAATTGAGTAACAAGGTATTTATTCCCCCTAGTGTTTCTCTATGGGGATCCCCTATCCTTTTTGTTAAAAATAAAGACAGATCTATGAGGTTGTGAATTGACTACAGGGAGATCAATGCTATAACAATAAAGAAGAAGAATCCCTTACCTCGCATTGATGATTTATTTGACCAACTTCATAGAGCTCAATATTTTTCAAAGATTGACATTCGATCTGGATATCATAAATTGTGTGTGAAGAAGGAATACATTCAGAAAATAGCATTTTGAACCAGTTACGGGCATTACAAGTTTACAGTAATGACTTTTGGATTGACTAATGCACCCTATGTCTTCATTGATCTAATGAACAGAGTTTTCAATAAATATCATGATTATTTTTTAGTGGTATTTGTTGATGATATCTTTGTATACCCCAAAATCTACGAAGATCATGAAAATCACTTGTGTATTATCCTAAGGATTCTTAGAAGAAATGAATTATATGGGATGTTTAGCAAGTGTGAATTATGGCTTCAAGAGATTTCTTTTATTGTCCATATTGTCTCTAAGTATGGAATATCTATTGATCCTTCTAAGACAAAGGAAATCCAATAATGAACAGCACCAACAAGTATACCTGAGGTACGTAGTTTTATTGGTTTAGCAGGTTATTATCGTCATTTGTTTCAGAATTTTTCCTGATTGGCTAACCCATTAACCAAACTCACACATAAAGGGGTTAAATTTTTTTGGACAAAAGACTATGAAGAATGTTTTGAAGAACTGAAGATAATATTAGTTAATTCTTCTATCTTGACTCTACCATCGGGGAATGATGGGTTTTTTATTTATAATAATGCTTCAAAGAAAGCATTTGGTTGTGTCCTTAAGCAGAATGATAGAGTTATTGCCTATGCATCACGAAAAATAAAATTTTTTGAGAAATACTATCCCACTCACGATCTTGACTTAGCAGCTATAATCTTTTCTTTGAAGATATTGAGACACTATCTCTATGGTGAAAATTGTGATATTTATACTGATAATAATAGTTTGAAGTATATTTTCACACAGAAATAACTCTACATGAGGCAAAGGATATAGATTGAACTACTCAAGGATTATGATTGCACAATACACTACCACCCGAGGAAGGAAAATAAGATGGAAGATGCTTTGAGCAGAAAGGATCATGGATTTTTGAACAAGATGAGAGTTGAAAATGATCCTTTTTTCATGGATCTAGTAAAGATGGATATAGGAATAACCATGGAAGGTGAAACATCAATTATTTTTCAAATGGTTTCCAAAACATCTTTACAAAAAAGGATAAAAAGTTCTCATACTGATGATGAGGAATTTTAAAAGAATATTAAAGCTGTGAACGATTGGAGATTGATATACTTTGTATATAAATATATAATTTTTAAATTTGGGAAGAGAATTTGTGTTCCCGATATACCTAATCTAAAAAGAGAATTGTTTTAAGATTCTCATAGATATAATTTCCCTATACACCCTGGTATCACTAAGACATATATAGATTTGAAAGAACATTTTTCGTGGGACAACATGAAGAGAGATATTGTTGATTTTGTGTTGAGATGTATGATTTTTCAAAAAGTGAAAGATCGAAGGCAAAAACCCATATAAGTCATGAAACCTCTTTACATACCTGAGTGGAAATGGGATAATATTACGATGGACTTTTTCATGGGGCTACCAAAGACTCCTAGAAGGAATGATGCAATATGGTTAAAATTTTTCTATAACAATAGCTTCCATTCAAGTATTCAGATGGCACTATATAAAGTGTTATATGGAAAGAGATGTCACGCACCAACTTGTTGGGATTATGTTGGTGAAAGAAAACTTGTAGGCCTAGAAAGTTTTGAGGAAACAATGGAAAATGTGAAGGTTATCCAAACCCACATCAAAGCAGCTCAAAGCAGGCAGAAGAGCTACGCCGATAACCGAAGGAAGGATTTGGAATTTCATGTAGGAGATCATGTTTTCTTGAAGGTATCTCCATATAAGGGAGTTATACGATTTGTTAAGAAGGGTAAATTAAGTCCAAAGTATATAGGACCTTTCAAAATTCTAGAACGAATTGGTGTTGTGGCTTACCATTTGGTAATGCCACCAAGTCTCTCCAAAGTTCACGATTTATTCCACGTATCACTGTTGAGAAAATACATGCCTGACCCAACGCATGTACTCACCTATGAAGAAATTGAACTAGAACCTAATCTGTATTATTGTGAAAAGGCTATCAAGATTCTCGATACAAGAGAACAACTGCTGAGAAACTGGACAACTCGTCTGGTAAAAGTTCTATGGAGAAACCATAAGATGGAATAGGCAACGTGGGAACCTGAGGAACTTTTGATGGAGAACCACCTAAATCATTTCATGCAGTAATATTATAGAAATTTTTAGGGCAATAGTATTTTAAGTAGGGGAGAATGTAACACCCCAAGCTTCCACAGTATATTTCCCATTGAATAATACAATAGCTTGTGTTGTACACAACTTCGAGTTCAAACACACCACAACCAATCAAACTAGCCATTATGAATATTAATACCAACTTTTTGAAATTTTATAAATTTTATCTTTCAAATTATACTTCATTTTTGGATTTTTAATATTGAAATTTTCTTAGGGTTAATTTTTGGTAATTGTTTGAAAACATTCAATTTTTGATGAATAGTGAAAAAACACTGCGTTATTGGTTAAAACCAACTTTTTTATTTAAATAATTAGTTATTTTATTTTAATTTTTTTAGGTAAAAATAGATAGCTCATATTTATATATGTTCAATGTAATTCATTAAAGTTATTTGATAATAATTTTAGATATATATAATTTTATCAAACTTTTTACCGTCTTTCACCCAGCTCTTTGGAGCATTTGTAAATTTGTATAAAACATAATTTTACCGCTTCTGTAAGTTGAATTTCAAAAATCTGAGAGACATGGTTAATATTAGTAAGTAAAATGTGGTTCTATAATATTAAAATAACTTTTTGTGAATAGTTACTTTTGACTTTTATTTACCACGATTAAAAGTAAATATAGTAGTTAAGGGGAAAATAATATCATAATTACCCTAACACATATCCTAATTCTATTTCATAAGTGTAATTCAACAAAAAACAAAATTAGGAATAAAATATGATCCAATTTTATCCACTTGTATTAGATTATGACATTTATTATTATTTTATTTAAAGAAGAGTTAAAAGAGTTAAATTCAAAGTTTAATAACTAAACCATTTGTAATATAGGGTTACCCACAATATAAATTCGACTATAAATATTCATTAGAAATTTAAAAAGATTTCCTAGATAATGGTATTTTATTTATAATTTTTATACATTAAAAAAATTAATCTATTTATGAGACAATGATGACGTTGTAATTACCTTATTAATAAAATATAAAAATAATTGATATTATAAATATCAAAATCAATGTAAATTGAGACTTATGATGAATTACATTAATTTTATTGGTTAATATGACATGTTAGGGTTGGTTAAATAAATTTTATTCGTAGTGATAATGTTTTTATCGCTTTCAAAAAAAATAAAATAATAAATAGTGTCAAAATTGACATATTTGAGTTTTTAAAATAAATATTATATTATTAATTGATATAATATTCATGAAAATATATGGTTTGGAAAAAGTACTTATATAAGATTATATATATTAATAATTAACCACATGGGGTTCTCTTGGCTTGTTATAGTAATTTTATTAACCATATAATATAAAAATACAAAGATACATGGTAAAGGCCAAACTATTTAACTAAGAGTTAAATCTAAAAGATAAGGTTAATATGATGAACTAAACCAGTATAAGACCTATTGGTTGAGAGTTTTTAGACCTATCCTTACATTATCCTTTATATTATTTATTTTGGAGCCATTAGAAATAGAAAATTATTTTATTATAAAATGATATTTCAAGCTTTTCCTAAAGTGACCCTCACCTCTCTTATAAAAGGGCACTTCCCATTCTCTTAATCTCACGCATCCAAAGAATTTTGGCTCAGCCAAAACCTGCCCAAATAACCCTTAAACTTTCCTCCCATCATCATAGATTCCTTCCATTGGTCATAAAGGCATCCTAGGTATCCCTTTTGATCAAATCAAAAGGAAGAACCAGAAGAATAGGTAAATATTTCATCACCTATTTCAAGTTCTTTTCTTCTTCCACTTCTTCAATCTTTGTTGTTACCATTATGAAATAATAACTAAAATATCTTAGGTATACAGTGATTTTATTATAAAAATGGTAAAACCATATTCATTATTCTATCCATCATATAAATGACAAAGTCACCATACATGTGTACGTACAGATTACCGTCTCTATGTCGTGGTGTAGTTTGTTATTCAAATACTTCATTATTTGGATGGGTATAATAATGAGTACAACTAATGTAAATAATAAATATAACATTTTAATGATTCTATATATATTATATACAATCTAATTACATATTATTTCTAGATAAATATAATGATATGGTCGCTCGTACACACGTACAGATTACCATCTCCACGAATGCGATGAGATTCATTCCCCATCGTAATAATTCAAGAATAATTTTTATTTTAGGATGAAAAATAATGTTAATGAACATAATATCATTAAGTATATGAATCAAATGAATCCTATCCATAACATATATGGCTTACATAACCAATCATATAAAGGAAAACGAATCAGTTAACACCCGAAATGATGATACTACTAAAATATTATTAAAAAAGAAATATTATAAGATCATATATGATATCATATTTATGTATGTAGTGCTTTAATAATTTAATAACCATGTTTTAACTATTATAAAGGATTTTAACATACAATATACTAGGTAAAAGTACAAGTTAAGGCTTAATTTACAATCTCTTTACATATCTGAGGTTGTTAATAGGTAAGTTTCTACTGGGACCTCTTTATCATCCACATCTGTATTGTCTTAAAAATGGAATTTGAAGCATTTTTAATATTTACTAGACTTTGGGTTAAATTAATTTACACCTTTATTTAACCATATATGTTTTGAAAATAATCTTTCCATCGTTTTCCAAACAAGGTACTTTATGACCTTTTCGACGAAATTAAGTTAAGAATGTCTTTTTTTAACTCATAAGGCAGATGCGGCTATTTTTTGCCGTTATAACATTGTCGAAGCATCCCATACAAGCATATATGAATATTTTCAAAATAAATGTTTTCTCTTATATTTATATGACATTTAAATGATTTGAAAATATAAAGAGATATTTCTCTAAAAAAGTTTTGATTTCATCTATGTCAACATCATTTGATTGATTCAAATATTGTATGAAGTTCATTTATTATGATACAAAACTTCCATATTGTATTGAACATTTTGTGTTATGTTTGACTGTGGATGTTTTATTTTTACACCATTAATGGTTTATCGATAAAGTATTGACATTTCGTATGCTAGTTTTAATACGATTGTTTATGTTATTCTTAAACCTTTTCATATAAGGAGTGAATTGGACTTAGTAAGTGACTAGTGGAGCCTGATATAGCTCCTTGATGCATCGGTAAGTCTCATGAGACAAACTAGTGTCTCGGCACAAGTCCTTGACAAAATCTTATTTGTAGTCTTTGTACAAGGCCTTGACTATGTGGTTATGAAATCTGGCATTATGCATTCCATCATTATGAAAGGGGCTATTGATATTTCATGTCATTATTCGACATGTAGAATATCCATGTGAATAATTAAATGGAATTATTTTATTTTATCTTTTCCATATTATTCTCAAGTTTAAGTTTCAAAGGCTTTTGTTTTAGTCTAATACATTGCCTTAAATCTTTATGCTTATTTATGAATGTTTCCGCTATATTGTTATCCTTAAAGAACATTTGAGCTCACCCCTTTCTATGTTTTATTTTTCCTAGGATGTGAAGAAGTCTTTTATGGTTTACCTGAAATGATAGGCTGAAAATATAAGTGTGTATAAAATGGTAAAAAAAATTGATGTTTTTATTTCATGATGTAATGTAAAACTTATGAATGTATCTAGTACTTCCAAGGAAACTAAACTGATCAATATTTCGGGACATAATTCCTTATATCATTCCAATGTTATGTAATAATGCACTGACTCTAGGTAACTAGGGTCAGGGCATTACAATCTATCCCTTGTGGTGTTATATCATGCTTTTAGTCTAGGTTTTGAGGTTTTCTCCACCTTCTTTCTCATTGAAGGGTGTCATTGCGACTATTCGGTTTCGGGAAGAGGTAAGTGGTTCTGTCCCGATTAGAGAAATTGATTAACCTTACATTGCTTGATTTATTTCAGTTGATTGAATTAAATTCAATTTGTAATGCCCTAACCCCATAATCGCAAAGTCGGTGCGTTATTACATATCATTGGCATGACCACAAAATATCAAATCTTGAAAGATCGATTAGTTTCGTCACCTTGGAAGTTCTAGATACATTCATAAGGTTTACATTACATCATAAAATGGAAAACTACAACAACATTGTTTCCAAAGACAACACTGAGATCCCATATATTATCCCTGACGGTAAGTCATAATATACTTCTTCGCATCCTAGGAAAAATAAAACATAGAAAGGGGTGAGCTCAGATTCAGTAAGGATAACAATATAGTGGAAACTTTCATAAATAATCATTAACATTTAAGGAAATTTATAAGACTAAAACAAAAGCCTTTTAAACTTTCAATTCAGCTTTATATGGAAAAGATAAAATCAAGTAATTCTATTTACATATTCACATGGATATTCTACTAGTCGAATAATCACATTGAATATCAATAGCCACATTCATAATGATGGAATGTATAATGCCAGACTTTGATAACCACATAGTTAAGGCCTTGTGCCAAGACTACAAATAAGATTTTTTCGAGGCCTTGTGCCAAGACACTAGTTTTTCTTATGAGACCTACCAATGCATCGAGGAGCTATAGCAGGCTCCACCCATCACTTACTAAGTCCAATGCATTCCTCATAAGAAAAGTTTTAAACATAACATAAACATTCATGTTAAAACTAGCATAAAAAATGTCAATACTTTATCCATAAACCATGAATGGTGTAAAAATAACTTATCCACATTAAAACATATCACAAAACCTTCAATACAATATGGATGTTTTTAATCATAATAAATCAACTTCCAATAAGCTTAAAATCCATCAAAGGTTGTTGACAGAGATGAAATCAAAACCGTTTTAGAGAAATATCTCTTTCTATTTTGAAATAATTTAAAAGTAATGTAATTATAAAAGAAAACATTTGTTTTTGTTAATATTCTTAGAAGCTTGTAAGGGAAGCTTTTATGATGTTATAATGGCGGAAAATATCCGCACCCGCCGTATAAGTTAAAAAAACATTCTTACCTTAAATTTGTCTAAAAGGTCAAAAAGTACCTTGTTAGGAAAAAGACAGAAAGATTTCTTTATAAAAATCTTATTAAAGTCAAAAAAGGGTATAAATGACTTTAACCTATATTCTATGAAATATTAAGAATGTTTTGAAATACATTTTTAAGAAACATGGATGTGGATGATAAAGAGGTCCCAGTAGATAATTACATATAAACAACCTCAGATAATGAAGAGATTGTAAAATTAACCCTTACCTTGTACTTTTCCTTGGTTGAGGGTAGGTTAAATTCATGTATAATGGTGAAATAATTGTTATTAAATTATACAATAATCATATACATTAATATGATATCATATATGATCTTTTAACATTGCTTTGTTAATAATATCTTAGTATTATCGTCGTTTTAGGTATTAACGGATTCATTTTCCTTTATATTCTTTGTTATTGGAGTCGTAATTGTTATGTATGGGATGTATCTTAATCATATCCAGAATTATATCAAGTCTTTAAACATTATTTTTAATCATCTAATGAAAATTAGTCTTGAATGGATACGATGGGGAATGAATCTCATCGCGTTCGTGGAGACGGTAATCCGTACGTACGCACGACCGACACTATCATTCTTTGGATATTAAAATAATATATAATTGGATGGTATATCATATATACATAATAATTATAATTTTATATTTATTATTTACATCAATTACACATCATTATTATACCCATCCAAATAATAATGTATTGAATAACAATTAAACCACGATGTGGAGACGGTAAGTCGTACGTACGAATGTATGGTGACATGTCATTCTAAGGATGGATAGAATAATTAATTTGGTTTTACCATATTTATAATAACATCACAGTATATATAAAATACTGGATTTATTATTTTATAATGGAAACAACAAATAAAAAGGAAGTGGAAGAAGAAAGAAACATGAAAGAGGTGATGAAATATTTACTTCTTCTTCAAGTTCTTCATTTTGATTTGATTTAACAGGATCCATAGGTTGGCTTTCTTACTAAAGTAAGGCCTCTATGATGAAAGGAGGATAGTTTAGAGGGTATTTTGGCTGGGTTTGGACAATCCAAATGGCTTTGAAGGTTTGATTTAGAGATAATGGGGAGTACACTTTTATAAGACGGGCGAGGGGCACATTAGGAAAATCTAGAAATATTATTTTATAATAAAATAATTTTAAGTTTATAATTTATTAAAAATGGATTATTTAAATTATAAATTGTTTATGGGCCTAAAACCACTCATCCAATAGGTTTTATACACGTTTGGGTCACTATATTAATCTTGTCTTTTAGATTTAACTCTTAGTTAAATAGTTTGACATTTACCATGTCTCTTTGTATTTTTATATTATATGGTTAATAAACTTACTATATACTTTCTAGATAACCCCATGAGGTTTCTTAATGACACAACTTTCATCATATAAGTCTTTTGGCCGATCCTTATATTTTTAGGAATAGAATATAAATTAATAATATAATATTTGTTTTAAAAACTCATTTATGTCAATTTTGGCACTATTTGGTATTTTGTTTTTTCTAAATTCATAAAAGAATTATTAATTCGAAAAAAATTAATTTAACCAATCCTAATATGTCTCATTAACCTAGAAAATTATTCTAATTCATAAAAAGTCTCAAATTACATTTATATGGATATTTATAATATCAATTATTTTAATATTTTATTAATTAGGTTATTACTACATCATCATTGTGTCATAAATAAATTAACTTATTTAATGTCTAAAAAATATAAATAAAATTCCATTATATAGTAAATATTTTTAGATTTCTAATTAATATTTACAGTCAAATTTATCTTATGTGTAACCCTATATTAAAATGTTTTAGTTATTAAACTTTGATTTTAACTCTCTTAACTCTTCTTTGAATTAAATAATAATGAATGTCCTAATCTAATCCAAGTGGACCTAAAAGATCAAATTTTATTCCTAATGTTGTTTTTGGTCGAATTATACTTATCCAATAGAATTAGGACATGTGTTAGGGTAATAATAATATCATTTTTAACCTTAATTACCTTATTTACTTTTTACTGTGGTAAATAAAAGTAAAAAATTTACTATTTACAAAAAATTATTTTCATCTTATTGAACCAAATTTTACTTACTGATATCAACCGTGTCTCTTGTATTTTTTAAATTTAACCCACAGAAGCGGTAAAATTAAGTTTTATGTAAATTTTCAAATGCTCCTTGGAGGTGTGTAAAAGACGGTAAAAAGTTCAATAAAATTTTTATATCTCTAAAATTATTATAAACTGACTGTAATGAATTAAATTTAATTTATATAGTTATTATGTGTCTATTTTGACCTAAAATAAATTAAAATAAAATAAATAATTATTTAAATAAAAATTCCATTTTAAACTATAACTCAATGTTTTTCACTATTCATCAAAAATTGAATGTTTATATAAAAATACCTAAACTTCAACCTAAGATAATTTCAATATTCCGAATCCAAAAATTAATTCTATTTTACCAATTTCAAATCATAAAAGTTTCATTAATTAATTTAAAATTAATTTCCGTTGTCAAAACCAAAAAGCGTATTTTTAAGAAATAATAACTATCAAAAGATTGACACTTGTTTATGTCCAATTTTAAAGTGAAATTACTTATAATGACCATAATTTAATTAAATGGTAAAAATATAATCTATTTATACTTCCAAAACATTAAAATGTATAATTCAACAATATAAATTATTTTGATTAAAAAAGTTGTTTTCAGTTAAAATATAGTATTTTCACTATTCACCCAAATATGAATGTTATCAAAAAGACACCAAAAATTTATTGAAACTGAATTATTATGTACTGATTCTAAATAAGAAGTTTATTTTTTCAAATTGAATATATAAAAGTTTCAAATATTTGCTTTAAAAGGGGTTCTCCATTAAAAGGTGATAAAATTGCATTTTTTTAAAAATAATTCTTTTATCTGAATAAAATGAATTTTTTCCTATATTATGTCTAAGAAACTCGTAGTATGGATTCTAAAATTATAAGTATTATATAAAGTTAAAAATTAAGTTAATACTAATTATAACCTCTTTTGAACGGCTAGTTTGGTAAGTCGTCGTGCGCTTGAACTCAGTGTTGCGTGTAGTGCAAGTTATTGCATTACTTTGAAAAAATAACGTATTATGAAATATTGGGGTGCTACATTCTTTCCTCCTTCAAATAAATTGCATCCTATAAATTTGAAATTGTTCTTCAAAATAAAAGGTTGAAAATAGAAAATACCTTTGTTATAAAATGCACATTGGAAATTGGGTTAATACAATTTTGTCTTAATAAGAGGAAAATAAGAATGAAAAAGTTACCACCAAATTATGATCTCTATTTGGAGAACATTAGTGTAAATTAGAGACACATAATTGGAGGGAAAATGTAAATATTTATAGGGAGTGAATGATGTCATCAGTCACAAACAATTTTAGAATTGAGGGCGTCAAATCCATCAATCTATGATGCTTTAAAATATCATCGGTTCAAAAAAACATAACATATTAGGATAAAACATTTTTAGTTTTAAGATCCCTTACCTAAAGGTTAAGAATTATTTTATTCATAGAATAAGAGAAGAAAATATATATATATACTTGACAAGTAGAGTTCCATCCTTTAACTAATTTCTAACACAAACTCATCTTTCACTCTAAAAGATAATATAACTAAAAAATAATCTATTTATCCTATTTGTATAGGGTTCAAAAAAATGAATTTATAATTCATCTACCAGACCTTTTAAAAAAACTACATTGTTCAGTCTAGGACATCACGTGGTCCATTGGTAGGTGATACACCCTTGTCGCCCTTCGGTTACGGGTTCAAGTCTCGCGGCCTAGCCAGACACGATGGGTTGCCGCCCGACCTCCGGGTTGTCCTTTTATAGAAATCCAAAAATAATCTAAAACTATAATTATACAAAATACTTCTGTCCAAACTCACAGTCCAAAATTTATAAGTAAGGTAAACACTATAATGATCCTTTTTTCCATGTAATAACATGTGATCATCTTCATCATGTATTCTTTTAAAGCACTGCAGCATCTTGAATTACCATAAAACCTTATTGATTATATTCATGCCCCCTTATTCCTTATAGAATACTGGATATACTCCTTCTATACAAAAATTATTTAAACTCCAATGATGATGGAATATACAAATCATTAATCAGTTTCAAGGTAGTCAAGAATATCCAATATAATTATCCAAATAAATCATGTATTATTCCAAAATCACTACCTCAGTATCATAACCATATTATGGTTTATCTCTCTCAATCATATATTTTCCAAAAATTTAACCTGCTATTGAGTCACTTTTCTTGGTTCCACACAATCTCAAGTCCTTAATAA
Organism: Viscum album; assembly: GCA_963277665.1. Classification (NCBI taxonomy): domain Eukaryota; kingdom Viridiplantae; phylum Streptophyta; class Magnoliopsida; order Santalales; family Viscaceae; genus Viscum; species Viscum album. The sequence continues at coordinate 366,888,309 of OY728135.1, read as the reverse complement.
AATAGTACTGTAGTACAATCCTTATATACTCTATAATTCTTATAACATGTACATAATTAATTCAATAATAAAGTGACACAATAATTTAGTAACAACGTAAGAAATACAATCATTAATCTTCATCTTAGGTAGTGTCATAACTTTATTATTATCCAATAGCAGCATTTGGGGTATACTATGATGATTTGGATATTGATTCGCGTAGTGTCCCAACTTCTTGAAGATGAAGCATTGTGCATTTGAAACTTTTTTTCTTACACTTGAAATTATATACTTGGTGTCCTTTTTCTCTACACTTATAACAACCTACCATTCCCTTCAAGCATTTACCAAGGTGATTATTTCCACAGTTATCACATATGAGAAAATCCTTCTTCTCCCTCTTCCCTTTATCTATATTTATATCTTCCATCCTTTTCTTCTCTTGATTCCCTTAAAATCCATAGGACTTAGAGAATTATTTACTTATCTTATTAACACATGATACTATTTGTTCATATGTTTAGAATACATGGGAGACTATTTCCCTTCTAATTGTTGGCTTAATACCGTGAAAGATATAATCATTCTTACTCTCTGGATCATACATATTTCTGGAGTTCAAATTCTTCTATCGGGCACCATTTTTATACAATGGAATACACTAGGTAAGTTTATGAATTTCAATGAATAATTCCAAACTTGTACAATACCTAACGTAAATTGAACAATTTATGGATATAATCCATAATCATAAAAATGTTTTCTTTGAGTAAGTATATACTCATAATCCCTTCATAATGTTTTTTAATGAAAATGATAATTATCCTAAGCATATCCCCTAGGAGTGTCGTAAAAAAGAGTGCAACAAGGCTCGTTTCCATGCACCAGTTCTCGTTCGAGTCTAGCTCAAAGCGGTGTTTTCGAGTTTTACCCCTAGGCACATCTATGTCAGAGATGCCTCTACCTACTCGTATCCAGACAGGTATTTATTTCTTGGAAAACTCACAAAATATCTACAATACCAAAATTCTAGAAAGTTATTCTATACTAATCCTCAAAGTCTATCTTAGGGTAATGTGATCTAATCAGAGTTTTCTAAATATAGATTCCAAGGTTAGTACTAAACTTCCTCTAATACCAACTGTAACGCCCCGACCCTAGAAGCTCAGAGTCGGTGCATTATTAGGTATCATTGGCATGACCACAAAAGATCAAATCTCAAAGGATCAATTAGCTTAGTAGCCTTGGTAGTACTAGATACATTCATAATGTTTACATTACATTATAAAACTAAAAACTACAACAACATTTTTTCCATAGACCACACTGATATCCCATAGACTATCCATGAAGGTCAGTCATAATATAATTCATCGCATCCTGGAAAAAATAAAACATAGAAAGGGGTGAGCTTAGATGCTCAGTAAGGATAACAATATAGAGTAAACTTTCATAAATAAGCATAAATATTAAAATAAATATATAAGATTAAAAAATCCATTTAAACTTTAAATTCAGCATAATATGTAAAAGATAAAATCAAATAATACCATTTACTTATTCACATGGATATTCTACTAGTCTAATAATCACATGAAATATCAATAGCCACTTTCATAATGATGAAATGCATAATGTCAGAATTTCATAACCACATAGTCAAGGCCTTATGCCAAGACTACGAATAAGATTTTGTCAAGGCCTTGTGCCAAGACACTAGTTTGTCTCATGAGACCTACTGATGCATCTAGGAGCTATAGCGAGCTCCACCCATCACTTACTAAGTCAAATTCATTCCTCATATGAAAAGGTTTAAACATAACATAAACATTCATATTAAAACTAGCATACAAAAGCTCAATATGTTATCCATAAAACATGAATGGTGTAAAAATAACATATCCATAGTCAAACATATCACAAAACCTTTAATACAATATTGATGTTTTGTATCATAATAAATCAACTTCAAATAAGCTTAAAATCCATCAAAGGATGTTAACATAGATTAAATCAAAACCTTTCTAGAGAAATATATCTTCCAATTTTGAAATCATTTAAAAGTCATGTAATTATAAAAGAAAACAGTTATTTTTGTAAATATTCTTATAATCTTGAAAGGGAAGCTTTGATGATGTTATAATGGCGTAAAATAGCCGCACCCGCCGTATAATTTAAAAAAACATTCTTACCTTAAATTTGTCCAAAAGGTCAAAAAGTACATTGTCAAGAAAATGACAGAAAGATTCACTTATAAACATCTTATAAAAGTTAAAAAATGGTATAAATTACTTTAATCCATAGTCTATAAAAAATTATGAATGTTTTGAAATACATTTTTTAGAAACATGGATGTGGATGATAAATAGGTCCTAGTAGATAATTACATATAAACAACCTCGGATAATGAAGAGATTGTGAAATTAACCCTTACCTTGTACTTTTCCTTGGTCGAGGGTAGGTTGACTTCCTGTATAATGGTGAAATAATTGTTATTAAATTATAAAATAATCATATACATTAATATGATATCATATATGATCTTTTAACATTTCTTTATTAATAATATCTTAGTATTATTGTTGTTTCGGGTGTTAAAAGATTCATTTTACTTTATATTCTTTGTTATTTGATTCATATTTGTTATGTATGGAATTTATCTTACTAATATAAAAAATGATATCAAGTATTTAAACATTATTTTTAATCATCTAATGAAAATTAGTCTTGAATGGATACGATGGGGAATGAATCTCATCGCGTTCGTGGAGACGGTAATCCGTACGTAAACAAGAGAGACAATATCATTCTTTTGATATTAAAATAATATATAATTGGATGGTATATCATATATACAGAATCATTATCATGTTATATTTATTATTTACATCAATTACACATCATTATTATACCCATCCAAATAATAATGTATTGAATAACAATTACACCACGACATGGAGACGGTAAGTCGTACGTATGCACATATGGTGACATGTAATTCAAAGGATGGATAGAATAATGAATTTTGATGTACCATATTTATAATAACATCACAATATATAGAAGATACTAGAGTTATTATTTTATAATGGAAACAGCAATGAAAAAGGAAGTGGAAGAAGAAAAGAACTTGAAAGAGGTGATGAAATATTTACCTCTTCTTCGAGTTCTTCCTTTTTATTTGATCAAAATGGATCCTTGGTTTGGCTTTCAGACTATAGGAAGGCCTCTAGGATGAAGGGAGGACAATTTATAGGGTATTTGGGCAGGGTTTGGCCGAGCCAAATGGCTTTGAAAGTGTGAATTAGAGAGAAGGGGTAGTGCCCTTTTATAAGAGGGGTGAGGGGAACCTTAGGAAAAGCTAGAAATATTATTTTATAATAAAATTATTTTCGGTTCCTAATGGCTCCAAAATGTATTATTTAAAGTCTAATGTAAGGAGGGGTCGAAAAAAACTCAACCAATAGGTTTTATACAGGTTTCGGTCACTATATTAACCTTATCTTTTAGATTTAACTCTTAGTTAAATAGTTTGAAATTTACCATGTCACTTTGTATTTTTATATTATATGGTTAATAAACTTACAATATACTTCAAAGAGAACCCAAAGTGTTTCCTTAATGATACAACTATCATTATATAAGTCTTTTGGCCGATCCTTATATTTTTAGGAATAGAATATCAATTAATAATATAATATTTGTTTTAAAAACTCTTTTATGTCAATTTGGACACTATTTGGTATTTTGTTTTTTCTAAATTCATAACAACATTATTACATAGAAAAAATTAATCTAACAAACCATAATATGTCATATAAACCTATAAAATTAGTGTAATTCATAAAAAGTCTCAAATTACATTTATTTTGATATTTATAATATCAATTACTTTAATATTTCATTAATTAGGTAATTATTGTATCATCATTGATTCATAAATAACATAAATTATTTAGTCTCTAAAAAATATAAATAAAATATTATTATGTAGGAAATACTTTTATCTTTTTAATTAATATTTATAGTCTAATTTATCTTATGTGTAACCCTATATTAAAATTTTTTAGTTATTAAACTTTGATTTTAAATCTTTTAACTCTTCTTTGAATTAAATAATAATAAATGTCCTAATCTAATCCAAGTGGACCTAAAGGATCATATTTTATTACAAAGTTTGTTTTTGGTCGAATTATACTTATCCAATAGAATTAGAACATATGTTAGGGTAATAATAATATCATTTTTACCCTTAATTACCCTATTTACTTTTCATTATGGGAAATAAAAGTAAAAAGTTACTATTCACAAAAAAATTATTTCCATCGTATTGAACAAAATTTTACTTACTGATATCAACCATGTCTCTTGGATTTTGTAAATTCAACCCACAAAAGCAGTAAAATTAAGTTTTATTTAAATTTTCAAATGCCAATAGGAGGCGAGTAATAGACGGTAAAAGGATCAATAAAATTTTTATATATCTAAAATTATTATAAACTGATTGTAATGAATTACATTAAACTTATATAGGTATTATTTATCTATTTTGACCTAAAATAAATTTAAATAAAATAAATAATTATTTAAATAAAAAAATTTCTTAAACTTTACTCAGTGTTTTTCACTATTCATAAAAAATTGAATGTTTTCAGAAAAATACCAAAACTTCACCCTAATATAATTTTGATATTTTGAATCAAAAAATGAATTATATTTTACCAATTTCAAATCATAAAAGTTTCATTAATTAATTTAAACTTAATTCCCGTTGTTAGAACCAAAAAGCGTATTTTTAAGAAATAATAACTATCAAAAGATTGACACTTGTTTATGTCCAATTTCAAAGTGGAATTACATAAAATGACCATCATTGGATTAAATGGTAAAAATATCATCTAATTATACTTCCAATACATTAAAATTTATAATTCAACTCTATATATTATTTTTATTAAAAAAGTTGTTTCAGTTAAAATATAGTATTTTCACTATTCTCCCAAAATATGAAAGTTATCAGAAAAACACCAAAAATTTATTAAAAGTAAACTCTAATGTCTATATTGTATAGAAGAAGTTTATTTTGTCAAATTTAACACGTAAAAGTTTCAAATATTTGATTTAAAAAGGGTTCCCCATTAAAAGGCGGTAAAATTGCATTTTTTGAAAAATAATTCTTTTATCTGAAAAAATGAATTTGTTCCTAAATTACGTATAAGAAACTCATAATATGGATTCTAAAATTATATTGATTATATAAAGTTCAAAATTCAGTTAATACTATTCATAACTGCTTTTGAACGGCTAGTTTGGTAAGTCGTAGTGTGCTTGAACTCAATGTTGCGTCTTGTGCAAGTTATTGCATTACTTTGAAGAAATAACGTACTATGAAATCTTGGGGTGTTACATAATTGCTCAAATTTTCATTCAATTGACATTATATGACCCAATTAAAGTGATTTTGGAGATTTCAAATTATTTTGGAATAGAAATTTGGGAAACCCCCCAATTCCACTGAATTCGGGATTGTTTAGGGAATTTGGTTAATTTAAATTGTTTAATGTATATTATATATTTGAGGGAAATTATTTCAATTAAATTGTTGAATTTTATTGTAGAAAATAATTTTAAAATTTATGTAATTGGGTTTGAATGGATTTTAAACTTAGGGAAATGGTTTAAAAATGTTTTGATAGAAACTTAGAGGTTTATCTTGGAAAGAGTCATGTTTTTTATTAAAACATGTTTTTGTTTAAAATTGAAAATTGATATTATGAAATAAGAGAATGTGATTTAATTTAATTTTAAGAAGTCTTAAAATAAATTTCCAACCATTGATTATGTAAGATAACATGTAATCCTTAGGCAGTTGGTGAGTTATTTGGACACACTTTGCGCTATTACAATGTTCTAAACATACATGTGGTGGGTCACATCCCAGATGGTAGGGTGAAGAGTCGCCTCTACAAGTTTTAGGGTGATGTTTGTATACACATATTTCTTAGATAACTTAGAAATTGTGGATTCCTATAGCTGGAAATACTATCATACCTTTTGGAAGATGACGATGTTGCTTGCTTGTTATTTATATTTGAGATATAAATATATGCCAATTCTTTTTAACTTCTTTATATACCTTTTGAATTTATATAAACCATTTTATGAAACTATTTTATTTAATCCAATATTTTAGAAGCATTCCATCATTTATAAAGCTTTTTCTTTGTGTATTTTTTCCACCATTTAAACTATATATCAGGATTTGTTTAATTATTCTTTAAAATTAAAAACCTATTTATCTTTAAAAATTGAAATCATTCCTTTCATTAATCAATTATTGGAATTTTTTATGGAAAACATGGTGACACCCTATTGGAATTTTTAGCTCACACCCTACTTGTGCTTTCAGTGGTTTGTAGATTATCCTTTTCTAGGTTTGAACAAGGGGAGAGGATCACTTGGACGCAAATCCAAATGTTAAACTTTGGACTTTATGAGTTGTGTCCTTAGGTACTTGGGATATTTTTCCTCTATTTTGGTACGTGTTTTGTAGTACTTTGGGTGGTTTATTCCTTGTTTTCTTTGGTGAATTACTCCTTGTGGAGTTGTTTTGTTATACATACTTCCTTGTTTATTTTCATCCACGTTATTTGTGGCCAAATCATTCCCAATTTCATATTTTGTGTTTCCATGTTCTATTCAATGGCTCATGGGGATTTTGAATTCCCTTTGGTCTGTGTCAGGGATATGTTGGTTATCAAGTTACCAGGTTACCCTGGATGGTTCATGACAAAGTGGTATCAAAGGGAGGTTGTTGAGATTTTACATTGAAGTCAGTATGAATTTTTGAAACCTTTTTGGGACTTAATATGTATTTATGATTGAGTTCTTATACAACTCTCACCACAATGAACCTTAGTTTTCCAAGCGTGATTAGGGAATGATGTCTTTTGGATTAGTTCAATTCCTTTCCCTATTCTAATTTTGATATAGTGGAATTCAAATTTGGTTATTCCATCTATTGGATATAATTTTTCTTTGTTACTCAGTTTATGTGTTTTTATAATGTCATCCTTATATCTGATGATGTCGTATAGCAGCATGCCTCTGAGAATATTTGAAAATCGGATCCAAGAAGAGGCTATTGATAAGCCTCAGCAAGTTAATCCTATTATGTATTCATGTCTGGTTGATGTGATCATGCGTACTGTCCAAGATATTGGATGTGCACCACCCCCAGTTTTTATTTCGGCTTCATATTTGGATCCTCAGGGGATGTACATTTATATTTCTCTCAAGATTTTCTTTACCAGAAGCCACTAGTTTTCAAAGGCTCCACTAACCCTCAACATATTTAGGAATGGTTAGGAAAGATTGAATGTTTGTTTTAGTTCATGGAAACACTGGTTGTGATCGAGGTAAATTGTTATACCTTTTTGCTGAAGGGACCAGAAAGAGGTGGTGGGACATGATGGTGATTGCAAGGAAACATGAAGAATTAGAGTGGAAATACTTTAAGGTTTTTTAACTGATCATCTCTATCCTGATTCAGTGGTGTAGGTTAAATATATATGGTTTTTAAAGATTTAGGAGGTTGGTAGAACCATGACTGAGTACTCAAATCACTTTGTTGATTTAGTGAACTTTTCTATTGAGATTTTATCTAATGATAGAATGAAGGATCAAGAGTTCGTGTTGGGACATCGATCAGATATCTATTCTCAGGTTTTCTTACTGAAGCTAACCACTTATATTGATTTGATGGATAAGATGGCTTTGGTTGAGATGGGCATGGATGTCATTTCAGGTTTATTGGGTGTTTTCTTTTCTTCTTAGTGGCAACGTGTGTTACTTCAAGGTAAAATGGAAGTGTGATGATTTTCATACCAGTTATTGATGGCAGGGTCATTCCAAACCATTTGTATTGCCAAGATGAAGTCCCTTGATTTTCTACTAGTGTGGTAATCCAAGACATTCTATGAGGTTTTTCACTGAGGAACCCAAAAACTGAAGATCCAACATACATTCAGGGCACTTATAGATATTCTGACACCACTTATCTACTATGAATAGTGAAAAACGTTCATAAGATCCTCCTAAAACTGTGAGGAAAACATATGATTCATGTAAAAAAGGGTTCCATCCATATGCATCTAGAACGAAGCTTCTTCACACAGTAGAAGAGTCTCCAGAGGAAGCAAATATGGGTCCAGCAACCATGAGAGGTACCATTACTATATAATCATCACAAGTGGATTCTCTATTTGATACTGGTGCATATCATTCATTTATATCTTCCCATATTGTTAGCCTTATTAATCTTTTTGGGGATATATTATCCTGTGCAGTGGATATTACTACGCCCCTTAGTACAAAGAGGAAGCAGGGTCTTTGCAGTATTACTTATGTCCTCTCTCTATCAGAGTTCAATACGGCTTAGAGTTTTCTGGTTCCCAACATGGAATCCTTTGTCATTTTTAGAATAGATTTTTTTATTACCAATAAAGCCCAGATTTACTATTATCTTTGACGGGTCAAACTCACTACACCCAGTGGTGGGTCTCTTATTTTTCAATGAGATTGGGACCTAAGGCTGAGCCTATATGGACCTTCTTATACAATGTTAGATAAAGTAATATTAGTGTTTTCTTTTGATCTAGAGCGAGATTCGATGATTGGTGATCTCCCTCCAGTCATCATTGAGTTTTTTTCCTATGTTTCATTTTGATTTATATAGTCTAACACAAGTAAGGAGGGTTGATTTTTCTATTTAATTAATGCCTAGTAATCAACTAATTTCAATTCCCTCTTACCATATGGAACCAACTGAACTAAAAGATCTGAATTCCTAGTTGTAGGAACTTCTTAATCAAGTCTTTATACACCTGATTTTTTCACCTTGGGTGACATTGGTTCTCTTTTCTTTTGTGTTGATTATCGAAAACTCAATTGAGTTATGATAAATAACAAGTATATGTTTCCATGTATCTATGATATATTTGATAATATAAAACGGGATAAGTGGTTTTCAAAGATTTAACATCATTATAGACACCATAATTTGAGGATAAAAGAATATTACATTCATAAAATTGCCTTTTGGATAATGTGTGCCCATAATGAGTACCTTGTTCTACCCTTTGTTCTGAGAAATTCTCCTCCAATTTTCATGGATTTGATGAACAAGATTTTCCTTGAGTATATGGATAAATTTGGGGTAGTCTTTGTGGGTGAAGTTATTTTCTACTCCAAGTATTAGGAGGATCATGTGCATCATCTGAGAATAGTTTTGAGTCTTCTGTGATATCACCAACTCTATGAAAAACTTTCAATTTTTGATTTCTAGATTTGAGAAGTGAAATTCTTGGGACATGTGGTGTCTGGAAATGGTACATTATTTGATCCAGATATGTTGAAGGTTGTTATGACTTGTGGAAACCAAGAAATTTCTACTAAATTTGGAGATTCTTGGGCTTATCTAGATATTATCGTAGGATCATAAAGGACTTCTCGAAGTTGGTTCCTCCGAATGACTGCTCTAACTAGGAAGGAGTTGATGTTTTATTGGGATGATAAATGTTAGAATTATTTTTTTTAGTTGAAACATATTTTTACTAAAACACCGGTTTAGATTCTACCAATGTCTGGGAAGGGATATGTGGTCTTTTGTTATGCATCAGGTTCAGAATTAGGTTGCATTTTTATGTAGGGTGACCATGTAGTTGCTTATGAATATTTTCAATTTATCCCACACGAGAATAATTATCCTACCCATGATCATGAACTTGTAGTTGTGATTCATGTACTTAAGAGTTAGCTGAATTTCCTTTATAGATAAATCTTTACCATGTTTTCATACCATAACAGTTTGAGTTGCATCATCTCTCAAAAAGATTTGAACATCCGCCATAGGCTTTGGGTGGAATACCCAGAATCATTTGACTTTGACATCACATATACTATGAGGAAAGGAAATTTGGTTGTAGATGCGTTGAGTAGGAAACTACCAACCCATTTTGTGAAAGAATCTTCAAAAGAGTGATTTTTGATCGATTTTTTCACAGTTTTATATTGGAGTTCATAAGAAATGGGATAAAGTTTCTTTATCGAGAGTTCAGTTGAAATATGCTCTTCTCATGATGATTCATCAAGAACAAGATCTTGGGGAGGAATTATATAGTATTAGAGACTCTCTTTATGGAGGTGAGAGTGTTTCCCACTGGCCATTTTCTAAATAGGGTTTTATATGTTATTGTAACTTCTTTGTTGTTCCATTTATGATAATGAAGGCTTTGATGGGAGATTGTCATAATTCCCAGTGGCCGGTACACTCGGTAATAACTAATATGTATTATGATATGTGGTTGATGTTCTGGTGGTTGGTTATGAGAAAAGGAATTGTTCAGCTTTTTCCCCATTATCATACATGACAACAGGTTAAGACCAAGCATGAGAAACCTTCCAGTTTACTTCAGTCACTTCTAGTCCCTACTTGGAAGTGGGATAAGTTTCTATGTAATTTTTGGATGGGTTTTCAAAATAAGAATGTGATATGGTTTTTTATCAATAGGCTGACCTAGTTAGTTCACTTTATACACATTTTAGATACATCTAAAGTTGAGGAGATGGAAAGTCTCTATGTGAAAGAGACTATTCGTTTGCATGGAGTTCCATCTATTATAGTCTTTTATTGGAAGCCTCAGTTTACATCTCATTTTTGGAGAGGCCTTTTGGAGGACCTAGTATCTCAGGTTCATTTAAACATATCCTTCCATATATAGTAAAATGGCCAGACAGAGAGAGCTATATAGATTCTATAGGATATGATTTTTTCTTGTGTTCTTGACTTTTTTAGGGCTTGGGATGATCACTTGGGGCTGGTGGAGTTCTCATATAACAATAGTTACTAGTCTGTGATCAGAATTGAACATTTTGAGGCCTTGTATGGATAACCTTGTAAATATTCATTGTGATAGTTAGAGGTTGGTGAGAGTTCCATGGTTGGACCGAGTTTAGTCCAAGATATGACAGAAAAGATTCATTTTATTCATCAGATATGTTTAATAGTACAGATCCAATAAAAGATTTGTGCTAATAATCACCATAAACCTTTGGAATTTTTAGTAAGTGACCATGTATTCTTGAAAGTGTCACCTCAGTTGGGCAATTGACCTCTTAGAAGGCAAGGGAAACTTTCTCCTTGTTTTTTTGGATCTTTTAAGGTTATTGAATGGGTGGGGAAAGTTTCTTACCATCTAGAACTTCCACTGTAGCTAACATCAATACATAACATGTTCCATGTATCGTAGCTATGAAAGTATCTCTCTGATCCATATCATGTTTTAAGATAGAGTGATCTAGAGATTAAACCTGATTTATCTTTGACTGAGTAGCCATTCGTGATTGTTGATTATGAGAATAAGAAATTTCATGGGATAGATATACATTTGGTTCATTTTCTATGGAAAATGGTTTGGATAATCATGATACTTTCAAACGTGATTCACTGATGAGACAGTAGTGGACTCAACTCTTTGGCATGGAAGATTATTCATAGGATTTCTGGGGATATAAAGTTTTTTTAGTGGGGAGGTTGTAACATCCCATTACCGATCTGATAGGTACGTTTTAAACCATTTTGTGGTTTTCCTTTTCATTATTTAGGTAAGGGCTAAGATTAGATTGGGAGGATACATATAATGGTGAAGTTAGAGGTTTTGTTAGATTCTCTCCTTTAATTGACATTTTCTTGTAGGATTCTTGAGGATTTCATGTAATGTAATAGAGTTACATGTTATGTAATGGTTCTTCTAAATAATTCTTGACTAGATCCATGCTTCATTACACTTTATGAAGGAATTGATAATAATTTTTTTTACAAAGATCATCATATTTTAATGAAAAATTGTATTCATTTTTATGGTTGCGGAACTTAAGTATTTCATGTAGTTTATTGGGATTTCATGCCTTGAAAAACCCCAACTATGTTTTTTTAAATAGGAAGTTTGGCTAAGTATTTCTTTTTCCTACACTCCAGTTCCTTCTCCCTTCTCCTAAGGATTTCCCTAGGTGATCTTAATCCTTTTATCCCTTTCGGGTCCTTTTTTTAGAATTTGATCATCGCTACACTTGTTATGTAATTCCCAAGTAAGATTTATCCATCATTATTCATGTTTCTCTCATTCTCCTCTCTTGGGTTTTTAATGGATCATCATGGAATTAAAAGATAAATACCTTGTGGTGTTAGATCTTGATTCTTGGTTTGGTTTCCAGGTATTCTCCACCTTCATTCTCATTGACGGGTGTCGTTGCGAGTGTTGAGTTTTTTAGAGAGGTGGGTGGTTCTATCCCGATTAGCAAAATTGATTAACATTACATTTCTTGATTTATTTCAATTGAGGGAATTAAATTTAATTTCTCAATTTTTTTTAATTAGATTCGTAAAACCTAATTCTAGTGGACTCAGATATTTGAAATAGTTTTGGCACATAAATTTTAGAAACCCCCCAATTCTATTGAATTGGGGTGTGTTTATGTAAATGGGTTAATTTAAATTGTTTAATTTAAATTTTTGATTTAATAGAAATTATTTCAATTAGATTATTGAATTTAATTGTGAAAAATAATGGTGAAAATTGATGGAATTTATTTTGAATTAATTTAAAACTTAAGGAAATGGATTAAAAATGTTTTGATAGAAACCCTGTGGTTTTATCTTGTAAAGAGTCATGTTTTTTTATTAAAACTCATTTAGGTATTAAATGGAAATTTGGAATTTTGAAATGGGAGAAAAGGATTTCATTGTATTTAAAAGTAGTCTTAAAATAAATTTCACATCATTGATTATTTAAGAGAACATGAAATCCTTGGGTATTTGGTGAGTTATTTGGCACACTATGTGCCATTACAATGTTCTAAAACAAACATGTGGAGGGTCACATCCTCAATGGGAGCATGACGAGCCACCTATGTCTAGTGTTAGGGAGACGGTTATGTACACATATTGTAGAGATAACTTAGAGAGTTCGGAGTTCTATATATGGAAATACTATCATGCCTTTTGGTAAATGGCCATATTGATCACTTGTTATTTGTATTTGAGATATAAATGTATGATAATGATTTTGAACTTCTTTACATTCCTTATAAATTTACATAAATTGTTTTATGTAACTGTTTTACTTAATACATTATTTTAGAAATATTCTATCATTTGAAAAGAATTTTCTTAAAGTATTTTTTCCATCATTTGAACTATATAGCAAGATTTGTTTAATTATGCTTTAAAATGAAAAACCTTTTTCTCTTTAAAAATTTAAGACATTCCTTTGATTATTCAATTTTTTGGAATATGTTATGGAATATATGGGGAGACCCTACTAAGAATTTTAGCTCACACCATACTTGTGATTTTGGTTGTTTTAAGATTTTCTTCTTCTAGGTTGGAGTAAAGGGAAATGATCACATGAAGGGGATCCAACTATTTAACTTTACTCATGGTGAGTTGTGTCCATACGGACTTGGGCTATTTTTCCTCTATTTTGGTACTTGGGTGTATTACATTGGGTTGGTTTAGGCCTTGTTCTCTTCTGGTGCAATACTCCCTATGGAGTTTCTTTTTTTATTCATACTACCATGTTTCTTTTCTTGGACATTTTTTGTGGAACAATTGTTCCCACTTTCATGTTGTGTGATGCCAAGTTCTAGTAATTGACTTGTGGGGATCGAGAATTCCATTTAGCCTAGGTTAGGTTCATCTCGGTTATCAAGCTACTAGGGTACCCAGGTTGTTTTTTAACAATGCATGCCATGCTCTTCTCATCAGCTAAACCCATGATAATGAGGTAAAAAGTCTTAGAAGTGTCCCAAAACACTCATGTACCCAAACTCACTGGTAACATGAATTTCAACATAAATAGATTAGCTTCACCTTTTTATTTTATATATATCAAGTTCATAAAATCCTACTCCATTCTATTCCCAATATTCATACTGTTATTAATCCAATATTAAGGATTTAACAATCAGATACCATTTGTAACATCATGCCCCACACCCATTGTCTTGGGAAGGGGAATAGGTGCTACTAGGCCTTATATGAAATCCCCAAGACACTAAATCCTTTAAATAAATTCCAACAGATTCATAAAAAAATTGGCATATGATTTTCCATTTAAAGATAAACATCCAAACTAAGAGACAAAAACATACATACCACTATATGATTCATGAGTAAAAGTAAATAATCCTCAAAGTAAACCAAATAAACAACCATATCATAATACAAGAAGAAACAAAAACCAAAAAAAACACAACGACACAAAATACACCAATAAAAAAACTCCCAATCTACACCATGATCCAAATCCACATGCCCTTCCCAAGGTGTCAAGAAGAATACCTAAAGAAGTTGGATATCTTTCCTTTACCTATTTCTTGATATATAACATCTGAAAATTCACCAAAGTGACCAAGTAGGGGTGAGTATATAACTCGGCAAGATTTCCCCCAATGAGTTACCTAATCATTCAACTAGAATAAAATTTGTTATCAAAATTTATATAAACAATTTATATAAAATTTTCTTAAAAAAATTTCAACAGTTTATATCAAAACCATAGGAATTCCAAGGAAACCCATTTTACAACCATCGAACCTTTTTCTCGAATATATTTGGCATACCCATTACATAATTCCAAACATCCACACATGAATTTCTAGGTTATAGTTCCATACTAATTAGTGGTCTCTCATCGATCTATATATTTTTTCACAAGGTAACCAATCCCATGTTCTATTACACCTTTGGAACTGATCACCAAGTTATATTTCAACTATGCCTTATAAGATGCAACATGAACTCACACCACCAAGTATGAAAAAACCATACCAAAACAATTTCACACAAAACATTAAATTATTTAAACCATTTAAAAAAATTATGTACTTAATGACTATAATTTTTTTTTGAAATCATCATTTTAAAATCATGAACCAAAAGTACATTCCACAAAACCAACAACTTTCCATAATTTCCAAGAAAACATCACTAAAGATATTTCCATAAAATCACACAAAGGTTTCAAAAAAAATTATAGAAAATAAATCAATTTTAAAAAAATACTTAAATTTATAATCTATTGAAAATGATAATGAATCCACTTATCAGTCAAACATTGCTGAAAAAAAAGAATGGCACAAAAACATCAAAACCAATGCTTCAAACCCCTATAACCATCCATATATCTTGTTGCCTTAAATTAAAAAAATCATATATTATCATAATTGAAATCACACAACATAGATCTATCCCTAAAGAATTATATATATGATTCTAAGAGAGGGAAGAGGAAGATATCTAAGGAAAATGATGAAGAACGGGAACTTATCAATGAATCAGGGACTCTAACACACTTAGATTCTCCTAAGAAACACTCCCAGATCTAAAGGAATTGTCTACTTAGCCATGAGAGGAATGGGAATTCATGTTATGGATGTTTTAGGGTAAAATAAGTGTTTTAGGAGATAAATCAGATTAGATCCATAATTTTTAGATCTAATTTTTTCACTCTGCATGATAAGGTCACACTGTTAGGAAAACTGTGCGCTAACCATGTACAAGATAATAGTTCAAAACACACCTCATATGATTGGATCACAGGGTTATAAAAACCATGTTCTACCTATGATATTCCCCTCTATTAGTCATTAAACATTTTATCTTGGGCATCCGTATGGTTTGGTCCAACTATGCACCTATCCAGTGCCTGCTATTTCAGTTTCATGTTTTCCTAGAGGTGTTGTACTATTTATACTAATAATTTTCAAACCGTGAAGAAGAATAAAAACCTTAAAAACATTCTAAATATCCTCATAATATCTTTAAACAAAACCCAATCATTATATATACTTAAAATAAAAAAATAAAGGGTAAAGTACCTAAAACTATGTCTGATAAACAATTATTCTTGGAATTAATTAGTCATCAAGAATAATATATATATCCTACGAATTATAAAAGGAATCCATTAGTTATTAGTTTCATCATTGATTACTTGGAGGTAATAATAGGAAATCCATATTATTCGGCATAAATTTAATCCTTATATGGTAATCCTAAGTGACCAATAGTCATCATGCATAGAGCCTATCCTAAGGAGGTATTCCTGAGTGATCAATTATCATCTAGTATAAATTTTATCCCTATGAGGTAATATTATGGGATCAAAAGTCATCAGAAATAAATTTAATCCCTATCAGGTAATCCTATAAAATCTAAATAGATATTAAAGGTTGAAACTGAGGTGATATATTCTTTATTCATTCATAAGAATTTAGGGTGGTTAATCCCTCCCACCATATCTAACATCATTACTATAGGCACCTCAACCTTACACTATTGACCTTTAGGCTCTAATATGACACCCAAAGTGGACATCACCAAATATCCTACACTAACCCTCACTAGGGTCAATATATCACCAGGGGACCCCCCAAGGTTACCTAGGTCTCATCATGACACAAACACACTACAAGTGTTCCCTTACCTCAATATCACCTATCAGATCCAAGCCTATAACATTGAAGGTATAATGTCCCTTATCATTATCATTATCACATTTTTAGACTCACAATACTCTTCGGATAATCCCCACTTTCATTACTCTTAATGGGAAGTATAATACCCATCCCACTTCCCAAGGTCATCCTTGGTCAGTCAATATGCATCTAACCTATTAATAATCTACCCACAAAATACCAACCTATGTAATCAAATCTCAGTGGAGGAAAAACACAGACCCTATTCTCATCTCAACTAGCCCAAAGTCTGAATGGAATCTATGAGTTCTATGAAATCCCTCTTAAGACAAAATTCCAATTAATCACTCATATCTACTCATGGGAACTAAGGGTTACATTTCTAGGTCCTATACATTCAATTAATTATTTAATAGCACCCCTACTGGTTCTGAATATATCAAGGATCAGGTTTATAATTAATCCCTCAACCATCTATGGATGAGGTGATAATCTAATGATCAAGGGTAAATAGCATTCTTTTTCACTTCCATTAAAACATAAGAATTTTTATTTAAATTAAAAAAATATTTAAATTTAAAAAAATCAATTGCACATAGTGGTGAGACTATATATTTCTTGCATGCATAAATAAAATGAATTGACTATAGGGGTATGCTCAGGGGGCAACCTACCTCATTCATGGAGTTATTCACTATATGTAATCCAAACCACTCCCATCCAAGATCATCCAAGACCATCTGGTCATCGTACATACACATGTGTCCCTAACTCATTTCATAATATTTAAATTAATTAATTTAAAAAATTATAATTAATTTTAAAATTATATTAAATTAGTTATAACACCTAATAACTCACTGAGCAGTATCTTCTCGTTGAACCCATGAAAAACATCACATAATCTACTCCCAACATTCACATTAACCAAAGCCACAATATCCAAATTAATAAAAAATTAATCCTTTTATAATTAATTAAACAATTTACAAGTATTTTTTCAATTTAACTAAAATAGTAAAAATTACCTAAGAATTCATTGAGTCTACCAATTGCACTGAGAACATAGTCAACCATTCGTGAAAGCTCCATGGATCACCCCTAAAACCTTCCTAAGAAAAATCTATAACATGCAACACTTAGTAAAAATCCCATTTAATTTCTTTAAAAACCACTTAAAAAATTCCTAGGGTAATATACCTTCAATGAAATGGTGTTTCACAATGTGTGATCACCCTATAAGTATATCCTTTATCCAAGCCAAGAAAAAAACACTTGATATCAAGATGATTCAACAAAACTCTAATGTAATCTTCAATAAAATTTCTCACCCAAAAAGAACAAATGAGTAATGGGGATGAATGGGGGAAATAATGAGAGGAATCAACCTGAAGTGTAATATTTACCTTAATCTTAAGTAATTATTATACAACACTCCATTCTAATAAGAATCAAGGGATATTGTCCCATAGGATCTAAGAGAGGGAAATAACCCCTTCTTGGTTGATCCCCCCCACCCATTGTATAGTATGTGAAACACCCTGAAAACCCTTAAAAACACATTTTTTAATATATATTTTTTAGATATCAGGAAATAATGTTCACCACACCCTAACTCAATATAGGGATCCATTTAAAGGGATTCCACATAGTGGGAAAAGTCAGTGTAGGGGGATGATCCCATGTATGGGTGATACATTTAAAGTAATTACCCACATAAGGGGATCTCAACATAGGGGTCACTCCTATATAAAAGGATCCCCATTGTATGATTGTTTCCTAAACATAGTCACCCCCCCCCCCCCCGCATAATTTGATTCCTCACAAATGAAAGTTTTCCCCTTATGTGGTCAGTCCCCACATAAGGGTATGTCCATATAATTCAATTTCCCCCCTTCTATAGTACTGGAGTTTTCCAAAATTTAGTATAGTTCACACATATGGGGATCCCACATAGGGGAAATTCCCATACTTGGTCACCTCAAGTATAGAGATAGCTTTGTTTGGGTCCCCCACTCAAGTGACCATATAAGGATCACCTGAAATGGGTCATCCATAACCCCTTATTTGGGGCTAGACATTTTCAAAAAAAAATCAGTGTTTCAACCATGTAAGAGAATCCCCTTGTAAGGGTTTTACCTTTAAACCAGGTCAGCCCGCCACATAGCCTAAAATATCGCTCCTAAGCACCTGATTCATCACTCGAGACTCAAAACATATCCAAAAACATTACACAAGTTTGACTCAACTCTTGGATTCTCGATTTGAACCCTAGTTCTCAAAAACAATCCCCTCTATATAGTAAATATTCAAATTCATTTAACATTTCTCATCCCATATAGATGAGGTTCTTTCACAACCTGTCCATTATAACACTTCTTGTCCCCTATAATCCTCAATAATACTTACAAAAAATATCTACCTACTTGGATCGTTTATTCAAAATTAAATCAACACGTTCTATATCATAATTCTAAAGGAGATTTCACTTCACAAATCCAAACAAAAGGAACATTACTCATGAAAAACTAAGTTGACTCTCATTTCCATCACTAAAATATTTAGAGGGTACTCAATCATGATTTTCTATCCTATGACACCATGGTGGAATTAATCAATTAGTCCAGTAGTCTATGGTTATTTTTACCAAAATATTAAGATTATAAGGGTCAATTATATCCCACAATTCTCCCCACTATCAGAATCACCTTTTAAAATGAATGTTTATTAGTATAATGACATGATCAGTGAAGTTTACATCTAACCACATCAAATATCATAAAAACATTTAGATCCCTTATATAGATGAAAATTCTAAAAAATGATCTATTGAAGCCACTAAAACAAGATCACACCACAAAATCATGATTCCATAACTCCTAAAGGAATCCTGAGATCATTCAACTACCCACACTAATGCTTTCACTCAACTCCTAGTGTGAATCAATGATTTAATCCATGAATAATTAAATATGTAATAATAATATCACCCCAATAAATGGTACACCATTGATCATTATAACCCTCATATCATATTAGAAATCATCATGAGTCTCATGCCAATTCATGGACTCCATCCAATATCACATCTGAATGTCAAATATTGTATTCACTAAGGAAAAATTTAAAATCAAATTTAACTACACACCAATATCATTGTGCCATCTCAATAATCCAATAACCAATATCATAACACCCAAAATCCTTTTGGCATGATGTTCATTCCTTCATGACCCAAGCTCCATCCACTACCAGACATAAGTATTGGATGTCATCATCCCACTCATACATGAGCGCCAATATCAAACATCAATGACCATTGATTCTCAACTCACTAATAACATCATCCTCGATATTTTTTAAATTACATTCATAACAAGGGTCACACACTCTAATTTCTAGTGGTAAACTCTCTATCATATTGATTTTAATACACACCACTCATTAATCATAACATCAACAGGTTCTAATAACACATCTCCCTAACAATTTTTTTCTAAGTTACACACTCTTGTCACTCATACCACGGATCCCTTATCCAACGTTGATGTCACTTATCACTACAATGAGACATTTCCTATTGTAATTAATCCTTGGGTCCACCATAATTTCCAATATCTTGTAAAATCATCAGTTATGGGCCAAAACATGGTTTCTCATTATTCCACAACCAACCAATACCTCATGGAACCAATGTGTACCACCTCCATTTCATCTAAAACCAATTCGTTTATTCTTATGTACCACCCATTTACACAACCCAAATTATGAACCCATAAGTTTCACACCATCAATCTATGATCAGAAAACCTACACCATATTTTAATTCAAATTAAAGAAACTATTAAAAATCATATATGTACACCTTGTTCTATTGCATGAGTCACCCTTCATAAAGTTTCTTAAAAACCCTTGTTACCAAATTAACACATGCCCAAGAAGGTGTCCACCCTAGTGGTACCCTTATATGTAATCTAAAACAAACCATATATATTTATATCCCATAAATTCTTAGATCATGTACCTAATCCACTGAACATGATCCACTATATGTTAATCTAATCTAAAGAGGATCACCTCGGTTCTTACTTTCCAAAAAAAATATAACCTCTCACCCATGATAATTCTCATCACATGATCACATACCACTTCGAGTATCACCTTGAAATTAAAATATTTTCATCACACTTTATCCATCAAAGATTTGAACATCTAGGATCATGATACACAATCTCATCCGGAACCGCACAAAAAATTACCAAGTTCAAGAATCCTACTAATCCTACCCATTAGAAAAAAACCTTGATACCAAAATCATTGTATGTGATTTAACTTATAAAATTTCAACTAATCTATATGAAAATACCACATACCTAACAGAGCTTCTCATAATTCCATGTTCATAATATCTAAGGAATCACCATTCCTACATCCCATATTTGGTATCACATCCCATGTATCAATCTCAAAACCTGTAGCATCTACCCATGCTTCCCATCTCTCAAGAACTAACAAATCTAGTATAAAACCTATATTGATTTTCCCTTTCATATCACATATCCTCTCAATAATAGTACCCATATCACCAATATCCCATGACACCTCTCAAAGATGTTTGTTTCTCTCACTTATCTAATAAACTAAGTTCCCCAAAGTTTACAAGACATAGGGAAGCATCCCTGTTCTTGACTCTGACATCACAAGGCAACTCAAATTCCAAAACACCCACTCTAGGGTTCTCATATAAACAAATACATCATGCACAACATTCCAATGCAACATCCTACACCAGGGCACTGATCCTCACTGGGAATTTGTATATGTGACCACCTCTTTAAGGACTCCAATATAATCCATGTACACACATATATCTATAATGGAATCATTAATATTGTTTAGTTCCAAGTATATCATAGTCATATAGTTTAACTAAGTGGAATTACACAAAGAAGATATATAGAAAAGCATCACAGTGTGTTGTTGACACCTTAATTAACCAAACCAATTTTCTTTTTTAGAACTAGTATCATAATCACCAATTATGGGTTCATAATAAAGGCACCTCATACTTTCACTGACCCATTACAGGTTATTATATATCCCTTATATAAGGGAATATATGGTCATCATCAATATGTAACACTATATTGAATATACCTGATCATTCATCAGAAGAAATATATTATGGTTCGGTTGATAACAATGAAACAAACAAGTTATAAGGGAAAATTTTATAAGTTGTTTTTGAATATTTAAATAGCTAAAACCACTATCATCAGTGATATTAATCACATACAATACCACTGGCCTTTTTAACATTAGTCTATGAGATTGAAAATCATAAATTATAAATCCAAAACCTAAGTGTGTCACACAAAATGATATCGTACATATATAAAAGTTAAAACCAAGAATATCTATCCTATATCCCAATAACTAGGAATTTCCATATGAAAATATTTTTTAAATAAAATAGATTGAGTTATATCATGAGGTTTGAAACATTCCTATATCACCTATAAACCATCTACCTAAATAGTAATACAAGATAAAAACCTCTGATACCACTTTATAATATCCTTTGGTCGTATACCACACATCGGTGTATCAACTGGTGGTTCCATGTGACCTCAATCACACCTTCCCATATGCTAGAGGCTACTAGCTAGTAGCAGATGATCTAGGGTGATACTATAGGCATACTATATATCACGATCATAAAAATCCACAATGTAGAAATAACCAAACTATATACATAATATGTAATCAAACTATGTGGAATAAAAAAACAATATGATATCAAATGAAATACAGAAGAAACTATTCATGCAGAAACATGGTCATACCATCATACAACACTAACTAACCAATGGGATCATCACATATAAAAATTATATAAAATAATAAAAGTGCTTTGAGGCTCTATTTCCACCACCAAGCCTTCTCATCTCAGTAACTAATCAAATTCTAGTTATCCCACTCGTTCAAGATACTCCAAGCCTCTTATCAAACTTGACCTATGATTATTGAGATCCACCTGGGTACCCAAGTGACATGGACACCCAAGAAATGTGTGAGTTTATATCAATTTTCAACCAGTAATGTGGTCTCAAAAAACCCCATAAAGTAGTTTAGTTAGATGTGATATACTCATATGAATAAATTAATACAAATTAATAAGCATAAATAAATAATCATTATCAATCATTGGGTTCTAAAATGACACCAAATATCAAATATACCTAATTCATACAGTGTCATATGTCTCTGAACCCAATATATCATCAGGTGTAGTTGTCAAATCCTAGTAATTATCCTAGGAATCTATTATCCATTATGCATAATAACCATATCCTATAAATTATCTAGGCATTCATTATTCATCAAGTGTATTCTCAATATCTTAGTGATTAGCGTAAGAATCCATTAGTCACCAAGACTAATCGATGGACCCTAGGAATTTTCCTAGAAATCCATTATTCATCATGATTAATCATCATATCCAAGGAATTATCCTGGGAATAAATTAGTTATCAGGCATTATAGATGATTCCTAAGAGGTAATCCAAGGAAATTAATAGTATCAAAAATAAATATAATACCTAGAAGGCAATCCAAGGTGATAAATAGTCTTTAGGAATGTATTTTATCCATTTGAGGTAATCCTATGTAATAAATAGTCATCATGTGTAAATATGACACCTTGGAGGTAATCCTTGGTGATCAATAGTCATTGAGAATAAATTTGATCCCTGATAGGAAATCTTATACAATCTAGATAGAACACAAAGGATAAATCCTAGGTGATATATTTGTAATTATTTATAATAAATTTAGGTCCGTACATCCTTCCCATCATACTCACACCATTACTATAGTCTCTGTTAGGTCCACAAGGCTGAATACCCTGAGAGGGGGGGTGAATCAGGACATGACTAATTTAAAATTGAAGCTCGTTCTGATCTTGTTTCATTGTTACGCAAAACACTCTTCTCTCTTTTCCTATTGCACAATATAAACAGAAATTAAAGCAAGCACAGGACACCGCAATTTTACTTGGTTCACCGCTAAGGGCTACGTCCAAGGAGTATACGCCGACAAGTTGCCGGTCGTACCAAATTCCACTATACTTCACTAGATGTGGATACAATGGTTCGGGCTAGATCACTTTTATGCCCAGGCTCACTGCCTTTACAATGTTTAGGGTCATCTCACTGCTTTACCAAGGGTCACTCCCTGTTTCTCACTCTCTGGCTCACTGCCGGTGGAGAGGATCAACTTTTTCCTCTTCCTAAGCTCACTACTCTGTGAAGGGATTAACTCACAGTTTATAGACCTGTAGGTCTCTTCATTTACATGAAGTAATGCATCATTAAATGTAGATAGATGCTCTGTTAAAGTCCAACTTTCATCCAATGATGAATATCCCTTTACCCCTAAACCACTGGGCAATTACCTTTGGAAGGTACCTTCGCAAAGCACCCTACTTCGCGAAGCTCCCAATTCTGCGAAGCTCAAACAAGTCTCCGCGAAGCTCCTGCCTTTTCACGAAGCTCTCTCGCGAAGAACTCCCGCGAAGCTCAACTTGTTGCAAAGCAACTTCTATCACGAAGCTCACTGAGACAACGTGGAGCACACAACTTTCGCGGAGCTACAATAGCCACCGAGAAGCTCCTCTTTCACGAAGCACACTGCCTTCACGAACCACCTCCGCGAACCGAGAGCAATGGATTTTTTCTGAAAAATCTCTCTTCTTCGTTCGAAGGGGTCGGACTTTATTTATAGGCGATTCCACCGACCCTCGTCCCTTCCGCGCGAAGTCAACGCCATGTCATCTCAAATCGTGAAGCTCCAAGGATTCCGTCGGAATTCTGTCCAAATCGTGAAGCACCACGGCAATTTGCCGTTCGCAAAGCTTGACGTAGTCGCAAAGAATCACCGTCAACATACCTTCGCGACATCGCCGCGAAGCTCCCTCGCGAAGCCCAAAATTCCTTCGCGCCTTCTCCGCGAAGCTCCCTCGCAAAGCCCTTCACCGCCGCGATGCGCTTCAGCATCTGTCGTTTGCGAAGCTTGACGTAATCGCGAAGCATCACCACCTCCATTCTTGTGGTCTTCGCGATTTCCAAACCATGCATCCTATCTTCGCGAAATTCATGCCTTTGCCATATAAAATTATGCTCTTCATGGAAATCCACTTTTCACGATGCTCACCAAACTCCAAATTTTGGACCCCAAAAATTTGGCAAACACTGGGAAACTGCGCCACCTTGTACTGCCTTTTTGTACCGCCTCCAGATCGTCCTTTCCTTTGTCATCGTTCTTTGTCAACATGGAATGTCAACAAATTCTTGGGAACTCGACAATTCTCCATGTAAACCTGCTTTTTCAACAAACAAAATCAACCCAAAAAAAGATCAAGGTTACCATGAGGGATTTTTTCCCAACAATCTCCCCCTTTGGGTTTGTTGACAACTCTTCACAACATTGCTCAGAAAGATTTTCTGCACATTGATACCTTATTGAGTCTTCTTCCAGTCGCTACCACCATTCGCCTCTTTCGATTCTGATAGCGTTCAAGGATTCACTTAACACATACTCTAAGACCACATGAGCAATGCTCGGCGTGAGAAACAAGAGTTGTATGAAAAGTTCATCAATGAATCACTTCATGTCAGACCCCAATTGTCAATTCCAACCTGATACCAATTCTTAAATTGATACCAATTGTTGAACCACACTGATCCCAATTAATGATATCTGGAAACCGTCTCACACCATTCCAACACCACTGTTCTGCTTTTATCACGATCATCAGATGTCGTGATTTCTATGCTTTGATCGATCACTTCTAGCATCGTCAGATTTAAAAATCTCTCCCCCTTTCTCATTTCTACCCCTTTCTGGCTGCTCCGCCTGTCAACTTCTCCCCGTATCAATTATGATTTATCAAATCGCCACACTGTCTCCCCCTTGAACAATCACTATTTTCTCCCCCTTTGTCAACGAACCCAAAGGACACTCCTTTGTAGTCTGTAACATAGTAGAGAACACATATCAGCATATTAGGGAAAAACACATCATACCTTAGGGAGAGGGGGTAGGCCCACATCCACACTATTTTAAGTGCGGGGAATCAACTGAACTCATAGAGCCAGTCGATGCCTTTCAAATGCTTCCATGGGTAAGGCCTTTTTCAGGATGTCTGCAACCTGTAGTTCTGTAGGCACATACTCCAACTTCACGATCCCCTGCTCAACTTTCTCCTTAATAAAATGATACTTTATCTCAATGTGTTTTGTCCTTGAGTGATGGACGGGATTTTTGATGAGATTTATAGCACTTGAGTTGTCGTACTGGATTCCGATCGGAGACTTCACTTCAACTCCCATATCTTCAAGCTGCTGCTTCATCCATAATAACTATGTGCAGGCTTGAGTGGCTGCAATATACTCAGCTTCTGCGGTGCTCAATGAAATGCAATCTTGCTTCTTGGTTAGCCAAGAAATACACAATCCACCAAGATAGAATGCACCACCTGACGTTGATTTTCTATCATCTACTGAACCGGCCCAGTCTGCATCAGTATATCCCAATAACTCCATCTGAGATTTGTCAGTATATGTCAAGCCGAAATCCACTGTGCCCTGGATATACCGAAGTATTCTTTTCACTGCAATCATGTGGATTTCCTTGGGATTGCTCTGATATCTCGCTGCTCGGCATGTGGAAAAAACAATATCAGGCCTTGTTGCAGTCAAGTACAAGAAACTTCCAATAATTTGCCTATATTCTGTGATATTAACTGCCTTTCCATCTTCATCTTTCGATAATTTCATCCGGGTGGAAACTAGAGTCTTCATCTCCTTGTAATTTTCCATTCCAAAACTTCTCAGGACCTCCTTGGCATATTTATATTGATAAATGAATGTTTCATTCCTTCCTTGTGTAACCTGTAGACCAAGGAAAAACGTTAGCTCCCCAATCATTGACATTTCAAACTCATTTTTCATGAATTCGGAAAACTGTCTACACTGAGCTTCATCTGATCCGCCAAATATTATGTCATAGACATAAACCAACACCATCATCCTTTGATTACTGTCATTACTGAAATAGAGATTGTAATAAACTCCTCCATGCTGAAAACAGAGCTTCTTCAAGTACTGATCAAGCCTTGAGTACCATGCTCTTGGTGCTTGTTTCAGCCCATACAATTCCTTCTTCAGCCTGCAAACTTTGTTCTCATCCTCATGAATGCGAAAACCATCTGGATTCTCAATGTACATATCCTATTCCAAAACCCCATTCAAGAATGTGGATTTGACATCCATCTGGAACACTTTGAACTTTCGTTGCACTGCTATGGCCAAAAATAATCTGATGGTCTCCAGCCTTACAACCGGTGAAAATGTCTCATCGACATCTATTCCCTTGATCTGGGAGTACCCCTTACACACTAGTCGTGCTTTGTTCCGAATCACTGTGCCATATTCATTCATCTTGTTGCGATAGACCCATTTAGTCCCGATGAAATTCTTGTCTGTTGGCCTGGAAACAATCTCCCATGTCTGGTTTTTCTCAATCTGATCAAGTTCTTCGTTCATAGCCTGAACCCTGTTTTCATCTTCAGCTGCATCGGAAAAACATTTCGGCTCCACCTGAGATAAAAATGTTGTCTGCTGTAATGACTTCATTCTTCGAGTCTGTACTGGAGCTGTCTGATCACCAATGATATTTTGCATATCAATTTCAGCTCGACTCTTTGGCTTCCTTGCAGATACAGACTTGACACTTTCTTGTTCATCGTCAGTATCTTCTTCTGAGTCAGCCTCTGACACTTCTACTCCCCCTGTGTTGCTTACCTCGTCATCACTTTCATCCAGAAACTATTTACTGGGTCGTTGAGCAGTCTGTTCATTTTCAACTACAGTGACATCATTGCTCTCAACAATTTTTCTCAGTCTCTTGTTGAAGCATTTATATGCTTTGATTTTCCCTGAATAGCCAAGGAATATCCCTTCATCTCCTCGTGCCTCAAACTTCCTATGATGTTCTTTGTTGAGAATGAAACACTTACTTCCAAATATTTTAAAGTATTTCAACGTTGGCTTCTTTCCATACCACAGTTCATATGGAGTCTTCTCTTGCTTCATACATAACAGGTACCTGTTTGAAACATAGACCGATGTCAAAACTGCTTCCTTCAAAAATTTCTCTGGTAGATCCTTATCGATAAGCATTGTTCTGGCCATGTTGTTGATGATCCAATTTCTCCTTTCAACCACTCCATTCTGTTGGGGAGTTCTTATTGATGAAACTTGATGCCTTATCCCATGTTTCTCGAGATAGTTTTCAACCTGAATGTTTTTAAATTCCGTACCGTTATCAGTACGAAACTTCAAAATTTTCTACCCAAGCATATTTTCTGATTCCCTCATGTACTGCTTTATGCAACTGAACACCTCTGTCTTATGGGTAATGATGAATACCCAGGCCATTCTGCTATAGTCATCAATGAAAAGAACATAGTACCTTTTCCCATCTGTAGCTCGTGGTGAGATAGGTCCACATACATCAGCATGCACCAATTTGAGCACTCTAGTTGCTTTTTATTCTTTTGGCCTGTATGTCTTCCTGATGATCTTCCCTTGTTGAAAAGCATCACACGTATGAGTGCGATCTCGGGATAGTTTGGGAAGGTCTCTAGAAGCATCACACTTTACCAGATCTTCCATAGATGGTTGACATAGATGACCAAGTCGCTTATGCCACAACTGATTTTCTTCTTCTCTAGATAAAAGGCATGAATCTTCTTCCCCACCTCCTAGGTAAAGATTCCCCTTTGTTCGTTTTCCCTGAAGAATTACTATTACATCTTTTCCTTTAAAAATACCCATCTTCTTGGTAAATAGGATAGAGTGCCCCGAGTCACATAGTTGACTGACGCTAAGAAAATTATGACTGAGACCCTCTACCACCAAGACATCAGCATGTCTCATTTCTTTTCCCCCAAACTTGGCTTTTCTTGAGCCAACAATCTTCAGGCCTTTATCATTTCCAAATTTGAAAACTCCTTCTTTGTCATATTTTATGCCCGTAACCAGATCCTTATTACCCGTCATGTGGGATGTGCAACCACTATCAAGGATCCAAACACCAGAACGATCTGATGCTTTAAGGGAAATTTCAGCAACTACGGCCTTCTCAGTTTTCTTCTTCCTGGTCCATACTTATTCTTTCATACTCGGAATGGATTGAGGCTTCTGTTATTTCTCAGAGTATGATGGACCAGCTTCATCTTGCAAAACTGCAAATCTGTTCTGAACTTTTAACTCACTTGTCGGTTTACTGATCTGCTACTTGCGAACATTTTGATTCTGCTTTGGCACATTTTTCTGAATGGTCGGAGTGCAGTACCTAGCCATGTGTCCAAATCCTCCGCACCAAAAACAATGTCCTTCAAAAAATTTTCTGTAAAACCGTTCTCTGTTTGGATGTCATCTCTGTTCTTGTTCCCTTCGATATCTTTTGGCTATGGAACACACATACTGTGAATGTCCCATCTTTCCACAACAATAACACCTGATATAAGGTGCATTCATTCGTGTTACTTCAGCACTACGAGTTTCCCCTTTGGATCTCTGAGTATTCTGATTCTGCTTTGGGCTCAAATCCACTTTCAATCTCGGGAAAGGTGCTTGCGGTCTAACTTCAACTGCCACAGATTTTTGTTTCTAATTAAGCTATGAATCAGCCTTAACTTCTGAGTTCAATTGCTGCTTCTCTCCTGCTGAACTACTAGGCTCTTCTTTCTTCTTTTCAGTCTTCGTAACGACCTGATTTCCCAAGAATGTGTTGGGATTCAAAGGTTTTCATGGTCTTTAACTTTTCTCCGCAGATTGAAAACTTCCTCTTCAAGCTCTTCAATACGCTTGACGTGATCTTTCACTTTTAGACTCAAGAAATTGATCTCCCTTTTCTGCTCTTCAATCTTGAGCTTATGCTCATCAACCTTTTCTGTGTGCTCTGGCCTAGAAGACTTAAGATTTTCAATTTCTTTCTCAAGCTCAGACTTCTCTTCTTCTTGTCGTTGCATGTAGAGTTTGGAATCACGTACTATCTTGTTGGCTTTCTTTGTTTTTTCTCACCAAACATCTATCTCTTCAAGAGCTGCTTCTAATTCAGCTTCCATGTCAACTCTCCCTTCAATTTCTTCTTCTTCTTCATCAGTTTCAGTTTCTTTCTTTTCTAGAGCACTACTGGCAACAGCCACCATCGTATTTTGTCCATGATCTTTGCAGTTTTCTATCTCTTCAACTTCTTCACCCTCAGACTCAGCTGAACTGTCTATTTCTTGGGAAAGAAGATTCTTCTTCTTAAAGATATTTCTCTTGAACTGCTTCTTCCCTTTCACATAGGATGAATATTTTTTCATGGGAATCTCAAAATCATCTTCATCGCATTCTTCTTGAAACGTTTTGGGGAATCTTGCAGCAAGATTACCAACCTTTCCGCATCGGAAGCATGCTAGTGGAAGTTTCCCTTTAAACTTTCCTTTTCCTCTTTGCAGATTTGAAGAAAGGAACGACATCACCTCATCTGACTCTGCTTCCTCCTGAGAATCTTCAATAGTGAGCCTCTTCATGGCCTTAAATGCCACCTCTTTGGATTTCCCCTTTTCCACAGCATCGTTTTCATCATTTCTCATTTCATATGCAACAAGAGTGTTTTGTAGGTTATCCAATGTCAGCTCTTTCGGATCTTTATCTTACAAAACAGAAAGTTTTGGATTGAACCAAGGTGGAAGCTTTCTCAAGATGCGCTTTACGATTTTAATGTCTTCGATAGTTTCTCCAAGACCCCGCATGTCTTCTACCACATCATTTACCCTGTCAAAGAATGCATCAACAGACTCATTCGGGTTCATTCTGAGATCTTCATACTTGTTCCACAACACTTGAAGCTTTGCCTCTCTGACTTTTGTATCCCCTTCATAAATATTCAAAAGATTTTCCCACATGGCATGTGACGTTTTGCATGACATCACCTTTGTATATATGGGATTAGAGAGGTCTCCCCATAAGGCATTGATTGCTTTCGAGTCAGCATCTAACTCTTTGTGCTCAGCTTATGATAATGCACCACTAGTAATATCAGCTGTGATACCATGCATAGCTGCTGAAAACACATCCATTCCCAAATATAGGAAATAGTGTTGCATTCAATTCTTCCATATCTGAAAATTACATCCATCGAAGATCGGAATCCCTCTATGATTAGTGACCTCCATTTGAGAGAAGAACAACTGTCAACCTTCGCTCTGATACCAATTGTTAGGTCCACAAGGCTGAATACCCTGAGAGGGAGACTGAATCAGGATATGAATAATTTAAAATTGAAGCCCATTCTGATCTTGTTTCACTGTTACGCAAAACACTCTTCTCTCTTTTCATATTGCACAATATAAATAGAATGTAAAGCAAGCACAGGACACAACAATTTTACTTGGTTCATCGCTAAGGGCTACGTCCAAGGAGCATACGCCGACAGGTTGCCAATCGTACCAAATTCCACTATACTTCACTAGCTGTGGATACAATGGTTCGGGATAGATCACTTCTATGCCCAGGCTCACTGCCTTTATAATGTTTAGGGTCAGCTCACTGCTTTCCCAAGGGTCACTCCCTGTTTCTCTCTCTCTGGGTCACTGCCGGTGGAGAGGATCATCTTTTTCCTCTTCCTAAGCTCACTACTCTGTGAAGAGATTAACTCACAGGTTATAGACCTGTAGGTCTCTTCATTTGCATGAAGTAATGCATCCTTAACTGTAGATAGATGCTATGTTAAAGTCCAACTTTCATCCACTGATGAATATCCCTTTACCCCTGAACCACTGGGCAATTACCTTTGGAATGTACCTTCGCAAAGCACCCTACTTCGCGAAGCTCCCAATTTCGCGAAGCTCAAACAAGACTTCGCGAAGCTCCTGCCTTTTCGTGAAGCTCTCTCGCGAAGCTCTCTCACGAAGAACTCCCGCGAAGCTCAACTTGTTGCAAAGCAACGTCTCTCGTGAAGCTCATTGAGCGAACGCGGAGCACACAACTTTCGCGGAGCTATAATAGCCGCCGCGAAGCTCCTCTTTCGCGAAGCACACTGCCTTCACGAACCACCTCCGCAAACCGAGAGCAATGTATTTTCTCTGAAAAATCTCTCTTCTTCATTCGAAGGGGTCAGCCTCTATTTATAGGCGATTCCACCAACCCTCGTCCCTTCTGTGCGAAGTCAACGCCATGTCATCTCATATCGCGAAGCTCCAAAGATTCCGCCGGAATTCTGTCCAAATCGCGATGCACCACGGCAATTTTCCGTTCGCGAAGCTTGACGTAGTCACGAAAAATCACCGCCAACATACCTTCGCGTCTTCGCCGCGAAGCTCCCTCGCGAAGCCCAACATTCCTTTACGCCTTCTCCGCGAAGCTCCCTCGCAAATCCCTTCACCTCCGCGATGCGCTTCAGCCTCTGTCGTTCGCGAAGCTTGACGTAATAGCGAAGCATCACCGCCTCCATTCTTCTGGTCTTCGCGATTTCCAAACCATGAATCCTATCTTCGCGAAATTCATGACTTTGCCATATAAAATTATGCTCTTCATGGAAATCCACTTTTCGTGATGCTCACCAAACTCCAAATTTTGGACCACAAAAATTTGGCAAACACTAGGAAACGGCGCCACCTTGTACTACTCTTTTGTACCGCCTCCAGATCGTCATTTCCTTTGTCATCGTTCATTGTCAACATGGAATGTCAAAAACTTCTCGGGAACTCGACAATTCTCCATGGAAACCTACTTTGTCAACAAACACAATCAACCAAAAAAAAGTTCAATGTTACCTTGAGGGATTTTTGCCAAACAGTCTCCTTAGGCTTGAATTTCCCATATCAGGGTGAGATCACTAATAGGGGGATGGGTAAATCACTAATTACTATTTCTTTTCACAAATTCTTTCTTTTCTATTAAACATTTATGGATAGTTAAATACTCTATCTACTCATCTTGTTTATCTTAACCTTAATTCAAATAATTTTTTAAATACAAAGGCACAAAACATAAGGATTTACAAGGTTTGGTATAGAGACATAGTCCTTACCGTGTTGGTTATTCTCCCAAAAACAGATTATCCACTATAATATTTTTATCAATTAAAATGGTTGATAAATAGTTACATAGTATCTCTATTGAATCCTACAGGATGTTATTTATACAGCATCCCATAGTGTTACTAGAATCCACACTTGCTTGCTCTAGAATCCATGCAAGAGAATTGTCCTCCTAAATCACACATGTGACTTCTTCTGCTCTAAGCTCCAACTAAGATAATTTCTCCATTATTCAAGGCCTGGTCTACTAAAGGATAATGTATTGGTATTTCTATATTATATTGTTTAATATGAATTAATCTTGTTCCTATTCAAGAACCTTTATAGAAAGCTATTCCTTCTCAATAAATATTGATCACTTGTATCTGATCACTTGCCTCGTTGAAACTATGTTCGGGCAACTCTTCCATATATCTAATGAATTATCAGCATTAATTAATTTGTGAAATTGATTATCGGAACATCTTCGACAATATTTTATGCAATAAATATCTTTCATAAATTTAAATCAGACATCCTTTTTGAATTCTCAACATTATTCATGCATTCAAGTGATAATACATGGTGCATGAACATCGCACACAACTAATGATATGTATCAGTATTTTATGTTTCTTATTAATTAAATTATTTAATATCAAAATATCTCAAACATAAATTTAATATTATAATTATATTTTTATTCCAAACCATTGGAGTATTTTAATGGTGGTACTTAAGATGTATGGATTTCATGAAAGGTTTTTTCTTTTTTTCCTTCATAAGACTAGGTGAGGTTTACTCAATATGTCTTCCCTACCTTCGCATAATCCAAGTAAGTATTAATAGTTCTTACCACATAGTTCACATGAATATATCACATTATGATCATGGGTTCCTTATAAAAGGGATTCGCATGACCAAGATTTTAGTATGTGAGATCCTTTGTGTGACAAGAAGTTTCTGCATCTGTCTCTTCCTTTCCTTCACGAGACCTTGAAAGCTTGAGGGTACTGATTTACATGAATTATTCATGAAATATTTATACCTTCACATGAATGAGACACACGATAGGCTTCTATTATTCAATATACAAGATTATTCCATGAGATGTTTTTGAAAATAGATTGGTTTTTATAATCTTCTACATGTGTTTAGATCACATAATAATACACTGCCTTTATGTGAAGAGATCATACGGATGCTCTATTTTCTGATATGATTTATCTATCACTCCCAATATCTAAATGTTGTTGCACCTACATAAGTTTTCATTATTTTTCTATATATATAAAATGATTCACTAACGCACCTTCAAATTTTATGCCATGTAGAGGACTCGTTAAACACCTGAAGATCATAGTATATCTCGATCATTTTTAATGGAAAAAAGTTTTAACCTAATAACATGACACTGAGAGATCATGAGATCACATTATCTATTTAATTGATCAAGTGAAACCTCAATTCCTTATGCGATCTTACTTTATTTATATGATTCCTCATCAGAAAGTCATTGGATAACCCAAAAAATCTCTATGCGATAAAGGATATAAAATCTGGAACATTCATGTGATTAAAGATATCTTCTTCTTCTTATGATGGAATCATGTGATATTTATGTTTTCATTAAATGTCTCAAGGATTTATTTCATACCTAATTTGATTATCTTCATTAGATCAAGTGATCAATTGATCATCACATGGTGGATTCATCTGACAACTTCTCCTTCAAGTTACAGATTCGTCTTCTCAATTATGTATCATTACATGTATACAAGATAGTGATTTCATGCATGTACAAGGGTTGATCAACCTTTCATTGAACTCTCAGGTTGATCTCATGTGATGGTTGATTGACTA
The DNA here is from genome assembly GCA_963277665.1 of Viscum album. Taxonomy (NCBI): domain Eukaryota; kingdom Viridiplantae; phylum Streptophyta; class Magnoliopsida; order Santalales; family Viscaceae; genus Viscum; species Viscum album. Next base: position 366,853,787 of record OY728135.1, on the reverse strand, counting down.
ACACATGTGCAGACATCCTTCAATAGTTGAAGGTCAAAGATGATCAACAGTGGCAATCAGATGGATTTGATGCACTAAATCATATGGGATGTTTTATTTACATATATTTTTTAGAATAGTAATAGATATCAACTTTATAATTTTCCTAAATCAATTATTTCCTTAGATACTCTCTTCCATTTGTTATAACTCATCCCACTATCACTGTAATCCATGTCGTCGGGGTCGGCTCCTAGAAACACTACACACAAGTGCTCACGGGCCACGCCTCACTACTCTATCCCACCTTCCCAAAACCGTGTTCTCTCAAATGAGTGTGCTTCTCCAGGCCTATACACATCCCATTGAGATTTTTGAGCCCATTTTCACATATACCTCCACTATGAAAGTTAACCCAGACTGGCTCCATTGGGTGTGTTTAACCTCCTGGTCCCATAAAGCCTTAGTTGAGCCTACACTTGTCTTGATTGTGTACATGGCCCTTATTTTTGTAATAAGTCCACAAACTATCATGTACTTAGAAATATTATAATTATTAAATAAAATAACAATCATTCTTCATAATTCTTCTTCAAACCTTCTTCCTCTTAAAATATGCTTCATGTAAAATGTAAATACATTTTACATGGTAATCTTTTAATTCATCTTGAAAATAATGACTTTTATGATCTACATTAATTATTCCTCTTCTTCAGATTGATATAAACAATTTTTCCTCATTGAAACAAAACTTAATATTAGTGCAAAAATCATCACAATTAATATGGAAAATCTCTTGATCATGACGTCCAATGTCATCAAGTGAATCCATAAAAATTTCACAATCATCACCACTTCTCACTATCAACATACCAAACACATATGGACACTTAATTGACATCAAATGAAACACTATGCCAAAAAATCTCCCCCTTTTTATTATTTGATCAATATATTTTCACATATTTAAAATTCAACCTGTTTTCTCAAAACAATATCCTCCTTATGGAAAATTAAATGAAAAGGATAAGTGGGTTATTCTCATATCACCTTCTCATTGTTTATTTATACATTTCATATTTATTTATCCTTAAATAATGGAACAACATTCTATCTAAAAATAATGAGATTTTATTTAGTCATCTCTAAGTCTACCTGGTGAAACTCTATGTAAAAAAACAAGACCGATGTTACAAAAGTATCAATGTTATCTCTAAAGAACATTTACAGAATACCATCCTCGACATCATTAAACTTATTCATTATAGGGGATATCTCAAAAAAGTATTTTAAGAGATATACTACACCAAACTTAACAAACACATCAAAACATTTCAAGTTCATAAAATATTACTCCCCATATATGTCATCTTTCTCATGATCCATCACTCCCCCGAGAGAAGTAGTTTCAAATAATCAAGGCAGTTTTTCAAGTATAATGATCATACCTTGACTTCAATGTTTCTCCCCCTAAATGGATACAAACCACTCATCATCATGGATAGATATATTCTCCATGATGAAAAGCTACCCTCCTTTAATTCCATTCTTGTTAATTCATATATAAAGGGTAAAGTAATAAGGATGAGCCTTTGAGTTTCTAAAAAATTACTTTCATATTGAGAGATTACTCTCAAAGTAGACTTATTATTATTCCTAGATTCATTATGATATATTCCTTCTTTCTTAGTTTTGTAAAAATATTTTATTGATTTTTCATTTTTAGTTGACACTCCTGATGTGGATTTATTTTCAAATTTCATACTAATATCATTTCTTTCTTTTTTCCATATCTTTATCATTCTTTCTTATTTTTCTGGTATAATTTCAATACAATTTATTTTATCATTCCCAATTATTCATGCAATTCAAAATTTATAATCTTAAAGTCTTCATTTTTAAATGAATTATCATCATCTTTAATTTCATCAAATGTAACCACTTGGTTTCCCTTTTCCTAAAAAATTATCTAATATTTCGTAATTTGTTTATGTAGGACTAGTTTGTTAGGAAATATAACAAAACAATATTTATTAATGTTCCCTATTAGTTTGAGATTGTCACAGAGTTAATTGGTGACATCAACTTTCTTTATTATATAAATTTTATTCTCATTTTATTTGTGAGGAATCTCACTCTATGATATAAATTTTCATTTCTAAAATTTGTGACTCTCTTGATCACATATTCCACAAACTAACTTCAACAATTATAATTTGTTCTCTATTTACAGTTTAGATGATGTCTTGGTCAAATATATCTCTTTCTGACAATTTGATATCATCTATTTATAATTTATATTCCTTGATTCGTGATTAATTATTTGTAATTACTTTTTATAACATTATGAATAAGATTAATGAACAAAAAATCCATAACACCAGTAGTAGCCTATGATCCTTGACCTTCGAGAATGATAATAGTTCTTCTATAAAGATTTTTATCATTTTAATTTCATATATTGTGAGTGTTTCTTCTTAGGAGGAAACCTTAGGCTTGAATTATTCCACTCATCCTTTGTGAAAGATGGTTTATCATTCTTTGCATTTGGTCTAGCCTGATTCAATCTCATCTCTCGAGGCTGCATTATCAGAAATAAAAAATGTACTTTAATATTCATTGGGTATGGAAATAACCCTTCTCTATTTACCCTTATTCTAAACAACATTAGAATATTCATCCTTAATATTAATAGCTTTAATTAAGTCTTGTTTTATATTATTATACTTATATTGAGATGAAAGGTGCATAGAATATAACACCCCAAACATTTTATGGTATGCTTCTATTAAATACATTATATTCATAGCCTATATTGCATGAATCACTATGTATTTTTTGAATCAAAACATTATAGGATAAACTTATAAGTTATCCATTAAACATAAATTTTCCACTTCTATGTTTTGAATTTCGAAAAATGGTCATCTAGAGTTGTGACCATTAAGTCATTTGGAGTCTGATAGAACCAACTTGATTTTTTGATAAATAGAAACATACCCTTATGAATAGTAAAATTAATAGTAATATGACCGTTATAAATTGTAACTAATGATAATAATTTATTTTCTTAAGGTAATAATATAATGAGATATTAATAAATTTTTCAATGTGCTATTGAACTAATTATATATTTTAAATTTTTATTTTTCGATTAACTATAATTTTATTTAAAAATTAAATTAAAAATACTCAGAAAATTATTTTCAAAAAATGGAGTTCATTTTTTAATTATAAACGTTGAAAAATGGTTAGGGTAAAATTTGGGGATTTTTCAAGAATACATGAATTTTTCATGAATAGTAAAAATACGGTTTGGAATTTTCGGTAGTTTAATGACATCAAAATGATGTAATAATTAAATATTAAATTACAGTCGACTTGTGTAAAGTAAATTATGACATGGGGTGTCCAAAGTGTCTAAAACCATGGGCAAATACCATTGGAAACTCCATGGTTTGGAAAAAATCACTAATGAGGTGTCCCTATGAAATTATTAAAAATTTACCTCTATTTTTCTATAAATACCCACTCATCCATTCATTTTATTTCATTAAAAATCCCTCATACTCGAAGCTCTAGGGGTTTTACCTCTCAAGGATTCCTCCCAAGGTGTCCTTAATCCCCCAAGGTCCCATCCTTCAAGATCTAGGAGTTACTCTACAAGGTAAGTGAATCCTTCATTCTCTTCTTTAAGTCGACACTTCTTTTATGTTAGCTATTTGAAATTCCATTCTCATATGTTGGGGTTTGAGTTTATTTATTCTTATTACTGTCCTTTTGATTTCAATATGATGAGATACCCTTTTTTCTCATCATTTCATTTTATGAAATTATAAGCGACGCTGTTAGGCTGCCGAATTTTCACAAGGGATATCGCAACTTTTCTTTTATTTTGAAGATCATCTCTTTTCTTTTTCTCTTCACACCCCCTATATCCAAATGACCATGATAAACTCCATTATCATCTATATACTATAATTATATCATTTAAATGGAATAACCATCATCAAAATTCTTACTCCCCCCTTTTTATTTTTATAAGAAAAATCAACGTCCATGAGGTTCTAATTTATAACCTTTGTGGACGACGGAGTTTTGTTCTTCACTTTCTCCTTCATTAATGGTCATGAAACAATTTTAATGGTTGAACCAAATCCAAATATATTTATTTCATCTCATTAATTTTCTGGAATCTTTACACACTCATAATACAGAATAATAATACAAAAAGTGTTCATTGTATACAAAACTGCCAAGCTAAATCCAAGCGTTTATCAAAACCATTTAACTAATAATTCATCCTAAAGTATATAAACTATTATAATTATAAGATAATTTATATCTATTTAATGTAACTAATAATATATATTAACAAATCTGGATATTTATCCACATTTTAAATGAACTTCCATTCATAAGAGCAAGTAAATGAATCATGAAAACCAAGGAAGAAAATTCTTCCAAAACAATAAAATGGAACCTCTTAAACCCATTAAAAGGGCCATGAATGAACCTAATAAGGTTATAATAAATAAATTAAATGTATATGACGTTCTGTAATTATTAATTAATGAATCTAAATTTTATAATTAAAGTCATTAAAAAAAACAAAGAACACACTCGAGAAAAAGGTAAGGGGTTTCTCATCTCACTATCATTTCTGTGAGATTTTCATTGTTCGCCACTTGTTTCATATATGTGTAATAAGGGTACTTAAATATGATATAAAATAACATGATTCTATTTTTATTAATGTTATTCAATGATTCATTTGATGTTCATTACATTCTGGTCATTAGATTCGACTGATTATATAGTGGTAAGAGACTTTGTCTCAACTTCTATTTTTTTTCAAACTTTGTATGGTGAACCTAATAATCTTTATGTGGTGTAACTACTGGACATTTGAGATAAATTTTTATTTTAAATTATATTTATATTAGATATACATAATCTCATATCATGGATTTTTTTTTCTAAATCGTATACCATTTTATATACGGTGTTTATTTTGAAATTTATTTTATTTAAGGAAATATTGATGAATCTGTATACTCTGCTCTATACGGATATTGAAAAGGCATATTTCACTTGTATTGAATCAATTTATAAATAATTATTTGGATATGAAGTGCTGTGTGGGGCCCTCTATATCCCCTCGATGCATCGGTTGTTCTCATGAGACAAATCAGTTGGCGACAAACCCTTCGTGTTTGTTTCCAAAAAATCAGATGGGTTTCTACCCATAGAACTAAAACGTTTATATGGTATTATGGTTTCATGTTCCAGATAAATGGAGTCCAATTAATAATAATTCTATTTATTCATTATCTATTATTATTATTATCCATGAGGTTTTCACTATGATAAAATCTATGGATGCAGTTTCATTCTCAGTTTATTAATGGCATTAGTTTTTCATTTCTTTACTATGAAATATTGATTATGTCAGATTGATTGTGACTCGTTTATTATTGTACTCATGCTTCCACTATTTTTATCCCTTATTGAGCATTTGATCTCACCCCTTTCATTTTTTACCTTCAATAGGTGATTAAGAGAAGGTCATTTATTAATTTCATGTGGTTACATCTTTCAATTTTATTAGGTATTGTACCTTCTAACCTTTCTTCAATGTAATTTGTGTTATATTTATGTATATAGTTTCTTCAATACTACTAAAATGATCATTACTTTGCGATTTTTGTTCCTTATAACCATTCCAATATCACAAGTAATACATCGGCTCCATCCTAGAGGGGTCGAGGTGTTACAGTTGGTATCAAAGGAAGTTTAGTAGAAAACTTGGAAACTAGAGTAGTAAAATGTATAGTAAGGAGAAAATACCTAAGGTAGTATTTGAGGATAAACATACAAGAATATCCTGGTATTTTTGTATGGAATATATTATGTGGATATTTTAAGCAATATGTTCATGTCTGGATATTAGCAGGTAGAGGCGGCTTTGGAACAGATGTATCTAGGGGTAAAACCCGAAAACACCGCTTTGAGCTAGACTCGAACGGGAACTGGTTCACGAAAATAGGCCTTTCTGCACTATTGGTTATGACACTCCTTGGGGATATGCTTAGGATAATTCACATTTTATTTATAAGACATTATGAAGGAGTTTAATGTAAATTTTTCCTTAGATAAATCATGTTTATAAGATTAGATATTCATAGAATTTCAATCTATATTGAGTGATTTTATATTTGTGATTCATAAACTAATCTATTGTATCCCATTATTTAGAAATGGAATCTTACGGAAGAAGGGGAATCAATACTCATGGGCAAGGTAGGGATCTCCCAACTGAGCAAGTCAACACAGTCAATGTTGGAGTAGATCAGATCATGACCATATTGGGAAAACATACTCAGGTTGTAATGAATAACCATTCCACACCTGTGTTGGATAGTTTCATGCAGAAGATTCCCCCATCTTTTAGTGGGACTACTAATCCAGTGGTTGCTGAGGAATGGATCAAGTCCCTTGAAAATATATTCATGGAATTAAGATGAAATGAAAATGAAAAGGTAGTACTTGCAGTATATTGTCTCAAGGACGACATTGATCAATGGTGGTCCTTGATTTAGAATACCACAGAAGAAAAATAAATAGAAGATATGGAATGGAGGAAATTTAAGGAAATATTATTCAAAAAATATTTCCCTCGTGAGCAACGAACTAAAATGAAGAGGAAATTCTTTATATTAAAACAAAGGGAAGAAGACAGTGTTGAAGAGTATGAGGCTACTTTCACAAAGTTGGCCAAGTATGTCGTAGATTACGTACATGACTCAGCAGAACAGATTGATCATTTCTTTGAAGGACTTAAGCCAAGTCTTCAAAGGGAACTGTATTCTCAATCATTTTCATTATATGATGAAATTTTATCAAGTGCCATAAAAACAGAGAGGGAATTTGCTAGATCAAATATTTTCAAAGGAAACCAAGACAAGAAGAGGTACTCTGATGACAAAGGAAAAGGAGAAGCACCAAAGAAGAGCAAGGGAACAAAGCTATTCTCATTATGTGAGAACTATGGAAAGAATCATCTCGAGAAATGATTGAAAGACATGGCAGTCTACTATAATTGCGGAGAAAATGGTCATCGATTTGATGAATGCAAGGGGAAGAAAAAATTCAATGATTTTAAATGCTACAATTTTAGAAAGATGAGACACTATGAAAATGAGTGTCCTAAGAGTCAAGGAAAATTGACTCAGAAAAGGCCAAGAGAGAAAGGGAGAGCCTTTGCGATTACAACCACGGAGGTTGAAGTTCCTAATAACGTGCTGGCAGGTACTTTAATTGTTTCCTCAAACTTATCCAACACTTTATTTGATTCAAGATCATCACATTCATTTATATCTTCCCAATTTTCCATTAAAATTAGATATATCCAATTTTATTTAATAAAGGAGTTGTCTATTAAAACTCATAGGTGATGTATCATTGCAACTAAGGCATATTGACTAGTCCCCCTACAGACACCAAAATGTGCTCTAGTTGTTAACCTTATCATCATACCAATGACTTAATTTGATATAATTCTTGGTATGGATTGGCTATCAAATTATAATGTGAAGATTTATTGTAAGAAGAAGGAAGTTACAATTTTTGAAAATGGTGTAGAATCCCTTGTCTTTAGGGAAGAAATATCGCCACCTGATTTTTATCTAGAGCCACCCCCAGTAGCTCTACTGAATGCAATAATTTTAGAGGAAGATAAACCAATATATATGGGCAAGGAAAGAAATCTTGAAATTTAATATGTGCACATATTGAAAGAGTACATTAATGTATTTCCAGTGGATTTACCTGGACATCCTCTAGAGTGGGAAGTTGAGATCTCAATTGATTTAATTCCTGATGCAAGTCCTATATCAAATACTCCCTATAGAATGGCCACTATGGAATTAGTAGAGATAAAGAAACAACTATATTATTTGAGTAAAAAAGGATTTATTCTACCTATTGTTTCTCTATGGGGAGCCCTTGTCATCTTTGTCAAGAAGAAAGATGGGTCCATGAGGATTTTCATTGATTACAGGGAAATCAATGCTATTATAATAAAGAATAAGTATCATCTACCCTGTATTTATGATTTATTTGACTAACTTCATGGAGATCAATACTTTTTGAAGATTGACCTTCGATCCAGATATCATCAGTTGCATGTGAGTAAGGAAGATATTCCTAAGACAGTATTTTGGACCAGGTATGGGCATTACGAGTTTACAGTGATGCCTTTTGGACTGAAAAATGCATCCTCTATTTTCATGGATTTAATTAATATAGTTTTCAAGGAATATCTTTATAACTTTGTTGTGGTATTCATCGATGATATCCTCATATACTCAAAAATCTATGAAGACCATGAGAATAACTTATGGGTTATTCTGGGAATTCTTAGAAGAAATAAATTATATGGGAAGTTTAGCAAGTTCGAGTTCTGGATTCAATCAGCTTCTTTTCTAGTCCATATTGTCTCTAAGGATGGAATTCTAGTTTATCCTTTGAATAAAAAGTAAATCCAAGATTGTCCCATGTCAAAAAACATAACTGAGGTGCATAGTTTTATTGGCTTAGCAGGTTATTATCGGCGCTTCGTTCAGAATTTTTCCCGACTGGCTAACCCGCTATCCAAGATCACACGTAAAAGTGTTAAGTTTTTGTGGAAAAAATAATGTACTAAAGGCTTCGATGAATTGAAAAAAAAATATTGTTCAATGATCCAATTTTGACTTATCCATCTAGAAGTGATGGATTTGTAAAATACAGTGATGCATCAAAGAATGGACTAGGTTGAGTCCTTATGAAAAACGATAATGTTATTTCTTATGCATCAAGACAGTTGAAGACTCATGAGAAAAATTATAGAACTCATGATCTTGAGTTAGTAGCTATAATATTTGCTCTGAAAATATAGAGGCATTATCTCTACGGAGATAGATGTGAGATTTATACGGACTACAAGAGTTTGAAATATATTTTCACACAAAAAGAAATCAACATGAGGCAAAGAAGATGGCTTGAGTTACTCAAAGATTACTATTGTTCAATACACTACCACATAGGAAAGGAAAATAAGTTGGTAGATGCATTAAGAAGGAAAGATCATGGCCTTCTGACTCACATGAGGATTGAAAGAGATCCTATGTTCATGGATCTACTGAAGATGGATATGGGAATTATTAAGGAAGGGGAAACATCACTCCTCTATCAAATGATTGCTAAACCATATTTACTAGAAAAGATAAAAAGTTCTCAATATTATGATGAGAATCTGCACAAGAAAATCAATGCTTTCAAGGATGGGAGACTGGATGACTTCATGTATGAAGGAGTTCTGAAATTTGGGAAGAGGTTATGTGTTCCATCAGTACCTGAGCTAAAAAGGGAACTATTATATGATGCACATAGCTCAAATTTCTCTATACATCTGGGTAGCACCAAGATGTATAGAGATCTGAAGAAATACTTTTTGTGGGATAATATGAAGCGAGAAATTGCTGACTACATGTCAATGTGTCTAGTTTTTTAACAAGTGAAGGTGGGGAGACAACATCCCAAAGGAGTGATGCAACCTCTACCTATTCCTATGTGGAAGTGGGATAACATTACGATGGATTTTTTCACCGAACTACCAAGGAAACCTAGAAGGAATGATGCAATATGGGTAATTGTTGATCATCTCACTAAATCATCACATTTCCTTCCAATAAGAGAGGATTTACCACTTGATCACCGGGAAAGGCTTTATATTAATGAAGTTGTGAGACTTCATGATGCACCTCTATCAATTTTATCTGATCGAGATCCCCGGTTTATGTCAAAATTATGGATAAGTCTCCAAAAGTCTTTGAATATAGAGCTTCATATGAGTACCGCATATCACCCCCAAACCGACGGACAATCTGAAAGGATTATTCAAACTCTAGAAGATATGATGAGGTCATTTTCTCTTGAATTACAAGGTATGTGGGATCAATAATTTCCTTTGGTGGAATTTTCATACAACAATAGTTTCCATTCTAGTATTCAAATCGCTCCATATGAAGAATTATATGGAAAGAGATGTTGAGATCCAACTTGTGGGGATGAAGTTAGTGAGAGAAAACTTAGAGGCCTAGAACTTATTGAATAGACCATGAAAAAGGTGAAGAAAATACAAGCCCATATTAAAGCGGCCCAAAGTAGGCAAAAGAGTTATGCTGACAACCGGATAATGGACTTGGAATTCCAAGTGGGGGATCATGTATTTTTTAAAGTATCTTCATGGAAGGGTGTCTTAAGGTTTAGTAAGAAAGGGAAATTGATCCCCAGATACAATGAACCATTTGAAATTTTGGGAAGAATCCGAGTTGTAGCATACCGTTTAGCGATGCCACCAAATCTCTCCATAGTTCATGATGCGTTTAACATATCATTGTTAAAGAAGTACATGCCAGACCCAACGCATGTACTCATATATGATGAAATAGAACTAGAACCTGATTTGTCATACTGTGAAAAGCTGATCAAGATTCTTGACACAAGGGAGCGGGTATTGAGAAATAGAACAACTAATCTAGTAAAGGTTCTTTGGAGAAATTAGAATATGGAGGAAGCAACATGGGAATCAGTGGATTTCAAGAATAAGAACCACCCACAACTTTTTGGTGGACTTTATACATAAAATTTCTAGGATGAAATTTTCGAAGGAGGGATAATATAACACCCCAAACATTTTATGGTATGCTTATATTAAATACATTATATTCATAGCCAATATTGCATGAGGAACTATGTATTTTGTGAATCAAAACATTATAGGAGAAACTTATAAGTTATCCATTAAACATAAATTTTCCACTTCTATGTTTTGAATTTCGAAAAATGGTCATCTAGAGTTGTGACCAGTAAGTCATTTGGAGTCTGATAGAACCAACATGATTTTTTGATGAATAGTAGCATACCCTTATGAATATAAAATGAATAGTAATATAACCCTTATAAATAGTAACTAATGATAATATTTTATTTTCTTAAGGTAATAAGATAATGGGATCTTAATTAATTTTTCAATGTGATATAGAACTAATTATACCTTTAAAATTGTTATTTTTTAAATTAACTATGATTTTATTTAAAAATTAAATTAAAAATACTCAGAATTTTTTTTTCAAAAAATGGAGTTCATTTTTGAATTCCACACATCGAAAAATGGTTATGGTAATTTTTTGGTATTTTTTAAAAATACGTGAATTTTTCAAGAATAATAAAAATACAGTTTTGAGTTTTCGGTAGTTTAATGACATCATAATTATGTAATAATTAAATATAAAACTATGGTCTACTTGTGTACAGTAACTTATGACATGAGGTGTCCCATGTGGCTAAAACCATGGGCAAATAACATGTGCAATCTCATGGTTTGGAAAAAACTACTAATGAGGTGTTCCTTTGAAATTATTAAAAAATTACCTCTCTTTTTCTATAAATACCCACTCATCCATTAATTTTCATTCATTAAAAATACCTTATCCTCAAATATATTTTGGTTTTACCTCTCTAAGAGTCCTCCCAAGGTTTCCTTAAGCCCTCAAGGTCCCATCCTTCAAGATCTAGGAGTTACTCTACAAGGTAAGGGAATCCCTCATTCTCTTCTTTAAGTTGACACTTCTTTTATGTTAGCTATTTGAAATTCCTTTCTCATATGTTGGGGTTGGATTTTATGTATTATTCTTATGTTCCTATTGATTTAAATATTATGATATACCTTTTTTTTCTAATAATTTCATTTTATGAAATTTTAAGCGACGTCGTTAGACTGCCGAAATTTCATAAGGGATCTCTCAACTTTTCTTTTATATTCAAGATCATCCCTTTTCTTTTTCTCTTCACACCGCCTCTATCAAAATTACCATGATAAACCCAAGTATCATCAATATACTGTAATTATATCTTGTTAATGTAATAACTATCTTCAATATTCTTACTCCCCTAATTTTTATTTTTATAAGCGAAATCAACATCCCTGAGATTCCAATTTATAACCTTTGTGGACGACGGAGTTTTGTTCTACACTTTATCCTTCATTACTGGTCATGAAACCATATTAGTGGTTGAACCAAATCTTAATATATTTATTTCATCTCATTAATGTTCTGTAATCTTTACACACTCATAATATGGAATAATAATACAAAACGAGTTCATTGTATACAAAACTGCCAAGCTAAATCAAAGTGTTTATCAGAAACTTTTAACTAATTATTAATCCTCAAGTATATAACCTATAATAATTATAAGATAATTTATATATATTTAATTCCACTAATAATATATATTAACAACTATGGATATTTATCCACATTTCAAATGAACTTCCATTCATAAGAGAAAGTAAACAAATCATGAAAACCAAGGAAGAAAATGCTTCCAAAACAATAAAATTGAACCTCTTAAACCCTTTAAAAGGGCCATGAATGAACCTAATAAGGTTATAATAAATATATTAAATGTATAGGAGGTTCTGGAATTATTAATTAATGAATATAAATTTTATTATTCATGTCTTCAAAACAAACGAAGAACAGACTCGAGCAAAAGGTAAGGGGTTTCTCATCTCACTTTTATTTTTGTGAGATTTTCATTGTTCACCACTTATTTCATATATGTGATATAAGTATACTTCCATTTGATATAAAATAACATGATTCTATTTATATTCAGGTTATTCAATGATTCATTTGATGTTCATTACATTCTATTTATATGATTTGACTGATTACATTGTGGTAAGAGACTTTGTCTCAACTTCTATTTGGTTGTGACTAACTTTGTATGGTGCACCTAATAATACTTATGTGGTGTACCTACTACCCATTTGAGATCAATTTTCATTTTAAATTATATTTATATTAAATATCCATAATTTCATATCATGGATATGTTTGTTGTCTAAACCGTATACCATTTTACATACGATGTTTATTTGGAAAGTTATTTTTGTTAAGGAAATATTGATGAATCTGTATACTCTACTCTATACGGATATTGAATAGGAATATTGCTCTTGTATTGAATCAATTTATAAAGAATGATTTGGACATGCAGTGGTGGGTGGGGCCCGCTATAGCCCCTCGATGCATCAGTAGGTCTCATGAGACAAATCAGTTGGTGACAAACCCTTCATGTTTGTTTCCAAAAAAATCATATGGGTTTCTACACATAGAACTAAACCATTTTTACGGTATTATGGTTTCATATTACAGATACATGACATCCAATTAATAAGCATTCTCTTTATTCATTATCAGTTATTATTATTATCCATGAGGTTTTCACTATGATGAAATCTATGGAAGCAGTTCCATTCTCAGTTTATTAATGGCATTAGTTGTTCATTTATTCACTATGCCATATTGATTATGTCAGATTGATTGTGACACATTTATTATTGTACTCATGATTCCACTATTTGTAACCCTTACTGAGCATTTGAGCTCAACCCTTTCATTTTTTACCTTTAACAGATGATGAAGTGAAGGTTATTTATTTAGTTCATGTGGTTGCATCTTTTAGTTTTGTTATGTATTGTACCTTGTAACCTTTCTTCAATGTAATTTGTGTTACAACTATGTATCTAGTTTCTTAAAGACTACTAAACTGGTCATTCCTTAGGGATTTTCATTACTTCTAACCATGCCAATTTCACAAGTAAAGCATCGGCTCCAGTCTAGAGGGGTCGGGGTGTTACATAGAATGTGTCTAAGATAATTATTCGTCTTTCGTAGAAATATTTTCACTTATATCAATCAAAATATTCTCAAATTCAGCTAACTTCATTATGTTTTGTTTAATGTTTTCAAAAAGTAATGATTCTTACTTTTCAATATCTTCTTTTCTAGTTACTTTTTCTTCATTATTTTTTCTATTTCCTTCTAACTCATCTATCTACATCTTATTTTATCTTATTTCATTAACATGTGTCTCTTATTTCTTGACACATTATTTATTCTAAAATGTGATCTTATCAATTTCTTTCTTCATAATTTTATTTTCCATCATGATTTTCATATTTTTCACAGTAGAATATTCTATATTTTCTTTTAGAAACCATAATAGTTCAGTTCTCTCATCATCTTCATCACCTTAAAATGAGTCTTTATATTTATTAACATTTACTATAAGACACTTTTGATTCATAGAATATATTCCATATTCTAACTCACTAATTTTTTATGATAAATTGTCCATTTATCTACTCATCATATTTAACTTCTTATAAGTAAAACCCTTCTTATAATTCTTCCATTCCATTTTCTAAGACTTCTTCTCTTTTTCATATGAGTCAATGAAAATGTTCTTTTTCTATATAAAGTTACTATAAAAATGACCACTAATTTAGAAATTATATTATTTGAGTTAGTTTTTCATTTTCCTTTCAAATTTCACATTTTGAACATTCTTATTAATAACTCCATCATTTGATTGAAGTCATCTTCAACTTCTTTATCCTCAGAAACACTTGATTCTGCTTCTTCTTCAACTATGGATTTTCTTTTTATCATGGATTCAAAGGTTGTATGACCTTTTTATTTAATATTAAATTATAGTACCTTTCACATTTGATATGTTATGAAAATATTATAAAGTTCATCTAGTGATAGATCTTCTCAATCTTCCAGTTCATAAAATTTTGGATCAAATCTATCTTTAACTTTTCTCATCAGCTTATTCACAATGGTTGAGTCATCTATATTTTTACTAAAATATATGATGTTACTAAAAATATAATTTAATATAAAAAATTATACATCAACAATTTCATCATCACCCATTTTTATATCTTAAAATATTCTTCTCCATATTTTTCAATTAGCTTCTTTGACTTTAAGATTACCTTCATAACTACTTCTCTGTTTCTCCAAGATATATTTGGCGGTTTAGAGACCCATCACTTTAGTGTATACCTTTTCTAATAAATCCATAATTATTTTATTTTTATCCTTTCTATCCATATCTAAGTTTATCATATCTTCAAAATTCATAGGATAATTCTAAATTTAGGGTAGAAATCCCATTATAACTATAACTCTCACTTATACCCCCAATAGATAAGAGATATGGTATCATACTATTTCTCCAGCCATGAAATTTCTCACCATTGAAAATGGGAACACTACTTTTTTTAATGAATTCATGTTCTCCATGCTCAGGAGTATGTTGGATCATTCAGAGATGATATTCTCTCTAATACAAATTTAAGTACCCATAGTAGTGTGAGATCGCTGAGAGGGGGAAGGGGTGAATCATTTATCACTTTTATTTTAAAAAAAAAACTTTTTTCAATTAAATCCCTACATCTTGTTAAATACTCGATATAATATTATTTTTTATCTTGTTATTACGTTGAATAATTATATAAATCAAAAGTTACATAACATAAGGATTTACAAGGTTTGATATAAAGACCTACTCTTTACAGTGATAGTTATTCTCCATGAAACAGATTCTACAATATAATCTTATTATCTGATAAAATTATTGATATAGAGTCATATCATATCTCTACTGAATCTTTAAAAGAGGTTATTTATATTACATCCCATAGTATTACCAGAATCCACACTGGCCTACTCTAGAATCTACACTAGACTTCTTCTCCTAAATCACAAAAGAGACTTCTTCTGCTCCCAACTCCAACTGAGAGACTTCCTCCTTTATTCACGGATTTATCCATTGTAGGATGGTCATTTTATTTTCCTCTATGATCTAATTGAATATTAATTGCTCATGTTCCTCTTCAAGAACCTTTATAACTAACTAATATTACTGAATAAACTCTGATCACTAGTATCTTATTAGTTACCTAAGTGTAACTATACACTAATAATTATTCATTCTTTTTGATGAAGTATAAGTATCAATTAATGTTTAAAAGTTATGCATAAAAAAATTTGACAATATTTTATACAATACATATCTTTCACTAACTCAACTCAGACCTCCTTCAGGATTATTCATGCATAAATGTGATAGTACATGGTAGATTAACATCGCACACAACCAATGATAATTCTTAATATTGTGTGTTCCTTATTAATTAAATTATTTAATATCAAAATATCTGAAATAACCCTTCAATATTCTTCTTATAATTTTCTTCCACACCATTGAATGATTTTAATAGTGGTACATAGGATTCCTGGATTTCATGCAAAACATTGTCTTTTATTTTGTTTTAATGACTAGGTGAGGTTTATACAATCGGTCTTCCATACCTTCACATAATCCAAGTAAGTCTTGCTATTTCTTATTCTTCATTCTCATAAATATTTCACATGATGATCAAGGGTTCTTTATGAAAGTTGTTTTCATGACCAAGTTTTTAGTTTGAGAGTTCCTTCATAGGAAAAGAGGATTTTTCAGATGTCTCCTCAATTCCCTCGGGGTTCCTTGAAATCTCGCAGGTACTGCATTATGTGAATGAATCATGTGATATCACTTCCTTCACATGAATGAGTCATGTGATATGATTCTCTTCTTCATGATACAAGAGTATTATGTGATATGTTTCACATAACTAATTTTTTTTGTAAAATCTTATTCTTGTGTTTGAATCTTGCAAGAACACACTGCCTTTCCATGAAGAGATCACATGGATGCTCTATTTTCATATATCAGTTTTTCCTCTCTCATTATCTCAATGTTTCAGCACCTACTTAATTTTTTCTAGCATCCATATATATAGTTAAGGATCCACTGACTCTCCTCCAGATTTTATGTCTATCTGACAAATCATTAAATTCCTATATTTATTGGCATATATTGATAATTTTGAATGGATGAAATTCTTAACCTCACCATGAAACATTGAGGAATCATGTGATCACATGATCACTTTTCTTGATCATGCAGCACCTTAATTCTTTTCATGATCTTCCTTTATTCAATATATACCTCACTAGATAATCACTAGACAACAAATAAAATCTTCATATGATAAAGGTTGTAAAATATGTAACCTTCATGTGAAATAAGGTATGTTCTTCTTCACATGATAGCATCATGCAATGGCTCTGTGTTTATGAAATTTCATGGTGATTGTCTTAATTCCACATTTTATTTTTTTTCATTCAATTATGTGATCAATATATCATTACGTAGTGGCTTAATCTGATGGCAGGTCCTTCAAGAAACATATTTTTATTCCCACTTACGTATCATAGCATTCATTAATGACAATTATTGTATGCATATACAAGGTTTGATTGACCATTCCTTGAAATATCAATTTTATCATAGGTGATGGCCTATTATCTTGAGTGTGTGCATATAAAATTCAATATAAAAAGGTCGAAGAAGATCAATAGTGTCAATTGGATTTCTTGGATGCACTGAATTAGATGGGAGTTATTTACCTATAATGTTTTAAAAGAAGAACAATATTACACTTCCCTCCTATCCCAAATCACTTGTAGCATTAGATACTCTCTTCCATTTATTAAAAATCATCTATCTATAGCTATAATCCATGAAACTATGGTCAGATACAAAACACACTACAATCATGGGCTCACGGGTCATGCCTCCACATGCTTTCCTACCTACCTAGAACCATGCGCTCTCACCTGAGCACACTTATTTGGCACTATACATACCCCAGGGAGATCTATGCATGTGTTAGAGTTGGTTCCCTAGAACCAAATTCTTTTGTACATTATGATATCTTATATTCAAGGTTTTAAATATTAATAAATTCCTTATCACATCATGATTGTTCTTCTATGTAACATTGTATGTGATAATGCCCTAAGATTAACTATCGCACTAAAAGGTCATAGCAGATCCCTACTATAATGAGAACCAGGAAGTTCTATGACATTATTCTGGAATATTTGTTTTATAGCTATATGATATAATTTGTGGGACATAAATGATACAAGCTATCAGGATTATAAACTAATAGGACTTTGAGGCACCTTCTCATGGTGTACACCCTTGGTAATGTTTAGAATGATATTATGATAACAAGACCCACCAGTAAGAAATCCACATTTATATGTTTTATTGGATGTTCCTATATATGGATGTGTGTATTGATCCTTAGACTTTAAGATTATTATTAATAAGCATTATGAGATGCGCACTTAGATGTTTTGATGAAAACTATGATGTCAGATGTTCATGGTGAGGTTAGATGTGTTGGGTGCATCATGAGTAATATTACATTAATGAATAATGAGAGAAAGGATTTATCCCTTTTGTTCTTTAATGGATGATAATATCTCAAGACCATTAATAGAAATGATATATCCTAAATTAATCCATGGATTTGGTGATCAATTGGCATGTTATATTTCTAGAAATTCAAAGAAAGATATATTGATCATGTAGGCTGATGGCACACACATGCAACCAAATTGATTAGAGATACTTTGATAATGATATTATATTACATGGTAAGCATTTATATGAGGTGACATGTCATTGTGGTATTAATTCTTTCTCTGTGGGTGCCTTAGCATTATGCTAGACGTTAACCTTGGATATTAGGTTTCTCCACCTAATGCCACTGAGAAAGATGCCTTGGGGGTCACACACTAAGTGTACCTAAATTCTCATTTAAGAAAATTATTATTTAAAATTTTGAAAAAATATTATTCCTAGTCGTGGTTTAATACTTATTCATGTATGCATAATATCATTTATTCTATCACTAGATATTCGAGACAATATATTTTTTGTGGAATAATTAGTAAATATTTATTTTGTATATTAGTGAATATAATATTTATTTATTAATGTAGTATTTATTTAATATATAAATATTCATTTCTCAAAGGCATGATAAATATTGATGAGAAATGGCCGACTGAGTTTAAGGGTCCAGCGAGAAATAATAATATTGAATATTATTTTATTAAATAATATTTATTTATAACATTCAAGTTAACCGCAAGTCCATAAATAATAATATTGTTGTTATTATTTGACATGGGGGTTTTGGTAGGATTAATGAAATAATTAAAGGCACTTGTGCAAATTATTTTATTATTACCCAAGTGAAATCAATTCCCAGCTATGTTATTCTCTTATTTTCAAAGGGAAAAACTATAAAAATTAGTGTACAAAACGAATTGGAGAAAAGATCTCAATCTTAGAGAGTTATTTACTCTCCAAAAAATCTCTTAGGAATGAGAGGGATTCTCCTCTACCAGATCTAGGAGAACACTTCGGAAGTGGATTTCAAGGTAATCAAAGGTGGACAACGCAAGTGCAAGAATCTTCCATGTGAGCACCCAGAGACTCCTTTGGGGATGTTTAGAGATTCATGGAACATGTGAGGATCATCGCTAGAGGAATCATACACTTGGATTCTACAACACAATTGTAGTGCACTGTAGATTTTTGGTCGAATGCATCAATGAAGAAAGAATAACATTGGAGATAAATATTATTTAATTAAATTAATTTTAAACAACATGTGTTGATCTAATCTCTTGGTTTTGGGTTTTCTATCCCTTTCTTGTTCTTTGATTCAATTATGTTGGTCATAAATTCTTCATCAGAATGGACCTAATATTGATAATAAATAACTAAAAGAATCAATTTTAGGCACCATCCCTCCCACACTTTTGCTGCACTAGGAACCTACAGAATTCACTCATACCTTTTTTCCCACCATGCATGTTGTCTTGTGCTATCTTCCTTGGGTGTGGTTGATCTCCCAGTCCAACAAAGCCTTGGTTAAGCCTGTCCTTAGCTTTCTTGTGTGGTTGGACATTAATTTTTTAACAGGGGAACCAAATATCATGTACTTATAAATATTCTATATATTAAATAAAATACCAATACTTCTTTATAATTATTCTTCAAAACCTATTACACCTAAAATATGCTTCATGTAAAGTTTAAATACATTTTACATGGTCTTATTTTAATTCCTCAAGAAAATAATTATTTTAATTATCATAATTAATTCATCCTCTAGTTTAGAATGATATAAACAAAGTGTCCTCATTATCACAAGTATTGGAAATTAATATCAGTACATCAATCATAAAAAATAATATGGTAAATTGATCAATCATGATATCCAATTCTATCAAGTGAATCCATAATAATTTTCCGAGAATCTCCACTTCTCACTATCGACTTACCAAAAACTTATTGACACTTAATTTACAAAAAAATGAAAAATTGGGCCCAATAAGGCTCAAATTGTTGAACTTTGGGTTATATGGTGACACCCACATTTGGAATCACTAATTATCTTCACTAGCCCTCATTAGGGTCCAGAAATCATTGGAGAACCCACTAAGGTCCCATATGTATCATCCTGAATCACACACCCTACATGGATTCCCTTACTTCAATCTCACATATCGAGTACAAGCCTTGAACTTAGAGCCTATAACATCTCTCATTATTATCATGATCAAATTTTCACCCTCACCATCATCATAGGATAATCCCCACTGTAAATACCCTTAGTGGTTTGAGTAATCACATCCCACTTCCCAAGTTCACTCGTGATCATTCAAAACAAACCCAACTTATCTATAATCTACTCTAGGCATACACACCCAAATAATCTCATCTCAATGGGGGAGGAAAAATCACCCCATAATCATACCAACATTCCATAGTACACCCCTAACACCTTCATATGGAAAATACCTAACATTTGACACCCAATCAAACAACCTTTTAATTTAATTTAAAAAACACTAAAAATTTCCTCGGTCAACGTACTTTCAAAAAAAATATTTTGTTCTAAAGTATTATCACCCTCTTAGGATATCCTTTATCCTACCTGATCATTATACCTATAATATCAGAAAGACTCCACCATACACTGGTGAAATCATCATTAAAATCCCTATCCCAAAAATAGAAAATTAGTTATGAAGAATAAGGGAGAATAAAATAGGAGTAATAAACATTGAGTGTCAGATTTACCTTAAGATTCTCTTTGAATCATACAACACCCTATTCTGACAAGAATCGAGGGAGATACACCATTATAATCAAAGAGAGGGTGAGAGCCCCTTCTTGGTCGATCACCCCCACTATACTAAGAATGAAACACCCCAAAACCCTTAGAAACACATTTTAATCCTTTTTAATTATTATTTTTAGAAGTATAGAAGCAATATATCACACACCCTCAATATAAACCTCCATATAAAGGGATCCCATGTAGGTGGATCATTATATATAGGGGGGAATCCCATGTATGGGTGATCAATTTAGGGAGATTCCCCACATAATGGGATCTCTATGTAGGTGGTCAACCCTCTATAAAGTTATACCCTATGTATAGGGATTTCTCATATGTGGTCACCCCCTCCACGTAAGAGGATTCCCCACATATGGTAATTTCCTTTATATTTGGTCACTCCCCACATAAATGGATAACCACATAAGGAAATCCCCTCCTCTAGTATTAGACCATCCAAAAATTTGGATCCCACATTGGGATGTTTCCCTTACATGGCTATGCAATGTAAAGGAATGGCTATGTAAGGGTCCCCTACATAGGTGATCCATATAAGGTTCACCACACATGGGAATTCTATAACCCTTTCTCTAGGTCTATACTTTGCTAAAATTTTGTATAGTCCCGTCCATGTAATAGAATCCTCATGTAAGGGTTTTCCCATTAAAATGTGACAACCCACCGCTTTGTTTAAAATGACACTCTAGGTATGTGTGATTCATAACCTTATCCTAAAACCATATCTAAAAACATTAACTAGGAATTTATAAAATCTCATATTCTCATTAAAAATCCAAGTACTAAAAATTATCCTCACTCTGGAGTCAAAAAATAAAATTCCCCCCATAATTTCACATCCCATACATATGCGATTATTTAAAAAATCTATCCTGAGTAATGTATCTCTGGGTAGAGGTACTTTGGGTCAAAATACCCACTATCCTGGAGAATTATTTCTTATTCTAGATAGGTTGGAGTAGAATATATATGGATCTAGTATTAATCATGTGGGGATCTATAATTTCATATAATTCTAAACATTTACATGAAATATTTAGGTCCTTTATTCATTTTGATATTTTTAAATATATTTGACTTCTATTTTTGGGTTAGAAACAAAAAATGAGGGTTGTGTAAAGAGTTACACATCAATGTGATTTAAAAATATTTATTTGGTAAAAGGAATAATATTACAAACTAAATCACTCTAATTATGAATACATAAATTGAATAACATGATATAATATGGTGAGATTAATTTCCATTTATATTACTAAGTGTTGTATACCATCCAAAGAAGAAATTTTCAAGACCTCGATTATCTAACTGGGTAGGTTCATGATTAAGTTGAGTACCCCAAGA
This sequence comes from Viscum album, assembly GCA_963277665.1. Classification (NCBI taxonomy): domain Eukaryota; kingdom Viridiplantae; phylum Streptophyta; class Magnoliopsida; order Santalales; family Viscaceae; genus Viscum; species Viscum album. Next base: position 366,831,439 of record OY728135.1, on the reverse strand, counting down.
TTATATTATGTAAGTAAATAAAGTAATGGGTTTCCCTAATAGTATTATATTTCAATTATTGGAATTTTTTCTCATGCATAGATGGGAAACCCTGAGAGTGAGGATACAAGATGAATAGTGTTGTGTTTATCTATATGTTGGATTCTAAAAATAATTTTCCACTCAACTATCCAAGAGTAATATATGATATGATTGGGATAATTCCCTAATTATATATATAAGTGGTTATAGGAGAACTCTAGTGGAATCATTTATTAGTAAAATATGGATATTTTACTATTAATGGTTTTGATGAGTTCAAAAGGGATCATTATTTCAGTGGGAGAAGATTTAATAAAATTATTTATGGATTGTTTATAAATAATGATACTCATGAGATAAAATATTTTGATGTAGATAAATAACATCATCGTCATAAAATATATATTTGATATTAAACCTTGAGAAGGAGAATATCAATGTAACTCCTATTACTAGTAACTTATGAATAGTTCTTAATTAAGGATAATTTATATATGTCATAGTAACACCTTCTTGAGAAAACAGGAATTAAAGTTGATTAATAGTTGAATCTATATACTTATGAAAAGAATAAAATGCTTAAATTATGGATTAAAAGGAATTAGATGAAAAAAAACAACCTTAGGAAATTTACTCTCTACTTGTATACTCAATATTATTGAGGATGCTAGTCAATTTGAGAGACTAAAGATTTCTTTTTGGGGTTTTTTGGTTAAGGAATTAATCTCATTTTCATTGATAGAAATATTCAAAAAAATTAATGAGTTAAATAATTTTTTAACAAATTTTATCAATGTTTTTAGTATAGATTAAAATGGAATGCCATGTCTAGGTTATAGTGTTATTAATATAGTTCAAGTTGATAAAAGTTTTTATCAATGTAAGACAAGTTAATTAGAGAGTACAAAAATGTTTCTTCAAGTAGCTAGTCAAGGTCATTGAAACCTAATGGTGTTATTAGGAAGGATTAATGATCCTATAAGTTCTAATTTTTTACAACACTTAAATGGGTTTTGGAAAATCCATATAATTTTCATGTTCGGTATCAATATTATTAAAATAAATTTTTAGAATTTGAAGGTTATATGAAATCAAATGTATGATTTAGAAGTTTTGTAAATATACATGATTTCAAAATCAAGGTAGGAATTTATAGATCTTATAATTTGAGTTAAAGTGATGAAGTGAAGATTTTTTACATAAAATATTTGAATAAAAATAATATACCAACCTCATATGAATCTAAATAAAATATATGTGTATATGTCAAATTTATCTTATATAATAGGAGACGTTTTTTGTTAACAAATTATTTTTATAAAAAGTATGAGACAATAAATTAAATACACATGGTTTATGATTCATTATATTCTATAAAAAATAAAAAAGGAGATAAGGAAACAAATATTTTATCAAAGATAAGTGTGTTTATCTAGGTTTTTGTTAAAATACGAGGGAATATGTTCCCACCACCCATAAATGGTATATTATAAGGAATAAAGTATTATTTTAATATGAAAAATATTAACATAGAATACCATAAATGATATGAAAATAATGTTTTATTTATTAAAATTTAAAAGGAAATAAGTGTTTTTTCATAACTGAAATAATTTTTTTATATATTAGTATGATATTATTTATAAAATATATTTTATTAGAGGATAGTAGGAGTGTATTTCGACTACATAAGTTCAATGTTAACAAAAAAATGATTGTAGTAGTCAGAAATTAAAATTATTTTTACTTAATATCTTAAAGATTTTAAAAATTTTGGTGATAAAAGTATTTTTAAATAGTTACATTTAGTTACAATAAAAAGTTTTATATCCCTGTTTTTTAAAATATTATTATAGTAAAAATAAAAAGTTAGTATCACTTTAACCAAAATAATTTTATGGTATGTTGGTATAGTAATAACGTAAATAGTTTCTTTATTTGACAAAGAATTTCATGGAAACATTCGGTGAAATAGTTTTCATTAATGAAAAAGATAAACTTATGAATAATTTTAAACTTATAAAATTGGTTATTGACGTCATAAAATTGGATATTATGGACTTAAATAGTTTGAATATGTTCGAGGAGTTAAACATTAGAAATCTGTTTCTTAAATCTAACCATAATTTAAGGTCTTTTTCTTCATTGATGTAAATCGATAAAGAGTTTACTGGGAGGATTTTATCAGGTGGTCTTATAGAGAAGTCATAGGAATAAATATAGATGTAATGAGTTAAAAAACAACTAAAAGTGCAGAAAACATAAATTTGATCTATAATTCTATCATGTATGATATGCTGGATTAGAAATTATGTAGGGTTTTGTTAATAATTTTTAAAGTAGTTTGAGAATATAAAATATATCATATAAAATGGAATATTCACTTTATCATTGTTTCACACTAGAATCATAAATTTATATATTTGTATAAATTTTTTGAAGTGTAATGATAATTGACCTCTAAAAGTATGACTTTGAGTATCTCTAATTGATGTTTGTTTATGGAGTATTATATGTTATGATGAAATTTTAAGGTTATCATGAGAATTATTCTTTAATAGAGATGCATAATTATTCTCATTATCTACAAAATAGTTTTTATGAATTTTATGAATCGCTAATTAAACCATGTAGATTGTCATACACTTTGTATCTAGTAAACTGGAGGTGAATAAATCATATTTGGAGTCCCCATACCCTAGGTTACTGATATACATATCATAATAACAATATTATATTAATACCTTTATTTCATAATCCTTGAGGCTTAGCTAACTAGGGGTGGTTAGGGATTTTGTTGATCATGTCATTGGTTAGATCTCAACTAATATGGGATTTATCTTCTTGTATGATGAGTATAACATTTGGGCCCTTAGTGGAGATAGCTCGGGGGATTGTATTGTCACACTTATATATTACATATGAGTTTCTTATCTATTTAGGTGAGGGATATGTGCTCTAATCATCCATAAAGGTGAATGAAATGTAATGAATTCATCGATGTGATGAGTTTATATTTAGAGAATTGAGAACTTATGAGTCAACTATATAGGATTGACATACCTTTTGTCTTAGGTTCACTTGTTTTCTTAGAAAAAGTGAACATATGAGAATTTATGATTACATATAATACAACTAGTTGACATGGGTATAGAGACACATGTGTTTGATGAATATCAGGTCAATACCCTTTATAGCTTGATTAGCACTAATGTTTTGGTAGAGGATAATATTTTCATTTATTTATGGATCTGGTCATTCATATTGGTTTTCAACACTATAAAGGATAATTAGGCCACACTCTATGGTTGAATAAATGGGGATTGAGTTTTTTTTCTTAGATAACTACTCTAAAAGTATTTTAGAGTTCATTCAAAAGTATTTTGGATGGGTATTAATAAGATATGGCTTATCATGAAATAAATTCTAAATGTTTTGATAACTTTACAAAAGATTTTTTTAATATATAATAAATGATATATCAATATGAATTAACAAGTTATCAAGTATGATATGATATAATGTAAAATGACACCAAATATTTAAGGATTTAGTACCAGTGGGAGATTAAAGGGGAGATGACCTAATTAATTTTTTCATGTGATGAATTTGGCCATATATTATTGCATGATTTTGGGATATCATCAAGCATGTTATCATTCTAATTCATTTGGCCAATCATAAGTTACAATTGAGATATATCATATATTAGTGTTATGTGTTATATTATATGGTGCAATACACTCTAACACACGATGATTAATAGGTTCATGAATGATAATAGTTTTTATTTGATAATATTTTTTAAATAACATATAATTAAAATAAATTTTTCATATGATTATATGTTTGGGAGGTAGATATATACTTCCAATGATTTCATGAACAAACCAAGTGGAATTTACTCATGCATTGTAACACATGAGTAAATGCATGAACATTTTAATAGTGTCCTTAGGGGTTATAAGATTATACTATCATACAATGAACTTAAGATCACCCATGAATTATTATTCAAAATTATCTCATTCCCATAGTTCTTTTTATCTTCACCGATTTCCTTCACGAGGCACTATCATTTCATCGGTGATGAGAAGATATTTTTCAACCATTGACTCATTCAGTGTAACCCATGGATACCTCCAAAAGAGGGATTTCATTAGGATACCTCTACTATAATCTTATAAATCATATATGAAAAATGTTGTAATATCTCTATAGTGTAAGGTTCAAATTCATAGTTTCTCATATTGTAGTATGCATGACTTCCTTTATCTAGCATGGTTGATCTTGGATTTGTGTTTCTTTATTCACTTTCATTGTATTTAATGAGTGTTATTAGATCCCTTGAAACCCAAAAAAAATATATGCTATATTACTTGGTCTATGAAACCCATATATCAGTCTTAGTATATATTTCTTCATAGAAAATGGGTCTCTACTTTAATTAACTCATTGGAGAAATAATTTTCAACTTAGTTTTAAATAATTGTAAGAATAATATCTATTTTCTATATGTCAACAATATATTTCACTTGGAAAACCATGGAACACCCACTAAACTCTTATAAACACATGTTAAATTAACCATATATTGACATAATTATAAATACAATCCATAAATAGATCATTGAAACATTTATATAAAAATCAAGGTAGATATTATAGAAACTTGAATTTAAAATAAATTTCAGCATCTGTATTAGGGAAAATGTTTCCTTATAGCCATTACAATAAATAATATTAAACATTTAACAAAAAAAAATTATTTTATAGGTTGTCACAGTTCCATATATTTGAAAATCATTCTTTTATACCCATTTTGAATCTATAGGTTTTTCATCAATATAAAATATTACCAAAATAGACAGCTTGATTTTTTTAATCAGAATCCATTTCAGAGTATATATCAAATTTTAAACTTTATTTTATTTCCATTTACTATTTCCTTACATGATATGTATTTTTTATTCTGAATTAATAATATAAAACATAACTCAGTGATTATAAAACCTATTATCTTTTCTTTATCTATCCTATGAAGTATGTGTCTCCCAGATAATCCCTCTTACTATGTCTGGTCAAGATTATGTTCATGTTTCAACTCAAGTGAATCCTAACACTTGACTTGATTGAAGTATACAATTCTATAAATATATCAAATAGATATGTGTTCCATCTTATATAAATTTATGCTTTCTCTTGTATACTATTTTATAATGTAAATATAATAATATCCTTAGTCATTTTTTATAATTAAATATAATTAAAATTGTGTTTTTCTTATAGAACATTTGTTTCCAAAATAATCCTTAAAATGTTTTTATATAAATAGATATGATTTTTATTTCATATTATAAATTATATGATATCCATTCATCTTTTGGGTTTTTATATTGTTAAGTGTTAATGTCGTTCTTTATAAACCATGTCCTGAAAGGAATAGTGGAACACTTATAATACATATAAGGATCATCATCGATCCTCCTTTTACTAACATCATTACTTTGATGTGTATAAGATAACGTTACTTTATAAATAATTCCACCCTATATTTTTATGATTGATGAATTCTTGGTTAAGATATTCTCCACCTTAATTTCCTAAATAATCTCTTATATTTTACCAATAATTTTCTCTAATTCACTTTATATTCCTTAAATATTATAAAATAATATCCTAATGTAAATAAATTTACCTATATATTTTACTTGTAATGGTTTTACATATATAGTTGAGCTAATTCTTGAATCACTTTTGATTTATCACCTTTTAATGTCAATAAAGATTCTTTTTTCTTCAAACCATATAAGTATGCATATCAAATACCTAATATTTTTATCTCCATAGAATATAAACATCCTTCGTGGTATATCCTTAATACTTACTTCTAGTTTTAATTGAGAAATAATTATATATTCACAACTAGGTACTATTTTATTCTTAAATTATATATTAATCATTAGTTTTTTATATTAAACATCTACCATTCATGTTTAATTATACTGTTAATTAATTATGGTATACCGTGGAAATGTTCATTTAAAACATGAAATGATGTCCTATTGTGTCTAAAATTTTCATTGAGATAATGTTTCAGTAACACCCAATAAAAACAATAGTTTTAAAATAAAATAATCTTTCTATTTGGTAATGTTAGGTTGTCATCCTTTTTTAGCTAAATAAGGATTAAATACCCACCAAAAACATAAAGGTTCACTTCACATTCAAATTATTTATGATCTTCTTTATTTCCTATATTTGGATACAAATATATAAGTAAAATATTATATTTGGTAAATAATAAAAAAGATATAAATATTACATTAAATAATGAGTAAGTTGAATCTTCTTCTTGTTTATTATTAAATTATTTAGAATTTATATTCTAGTGAACTTTCTTACTATATGTGAAATAAATATCCTCATGTTATTATTCTCCCTCTTGATCTTTTATTTCTTTGGTTGATGTTTCAAATTAACCATTGATGTTAAAATTTTCATTGTAATTTGAACCTTATCATTCTCTTTTTTCATTGTAGGAATTATTGAAAAAATCGCACAATTCATTTCAACTTTGGGAAATATAGTAAAAAAAATTAATTGGATTCTCTATATTGTTAATTTTATATTTTTTTATGGAAAAAGATAATATGAGAGGTAAGTATGAAAGAATGAGATTTATATATAATATATTATCCATACGGACCCTTGTATTCACAAATTAATTCATGTAATTTATCATATTATGTAAATGATCATTATCAATATATCCAACTTCTAGTTTAGGAATATATAATGTAGTGAAAATATCATTTATTACTGACTCAATCAAACTCTCATGTTCAAGTTCTTTATGATGAGTCATCTTAGTGTATATGTACATGTTCTTCTATTGAATTTTTATCACACATGATAAATTGAACATTTGATGCATCTTACATGAGCCTTCTATAGGTATCTTCCTCATCCTCACTCTCTCACTAACGTGGATGATCAGGAATAGTATATTCCAATATATAAAGATTTTTTTCCAATAGTAGTACTTTGGATAAGCACTTATACTATTCTTGAAAAGTTATGTTGTTGAGAAAATAATATTTGTAAAAAAACTAGTTACAGTTATTCGGGGGGTTTTACATTTCATTTTTTTATATTAAATAAAAATGAAATTAAATACTTTATCTTGATTATTGGTTATGATATAATTAATTATTTAATCACAGATCCCACTATTTTTTCATATCCTAACATCCCATGCTATTAGATTTGTAAAACCAAGTCATTCATCTATTCTAGTGTAAAGAATCCATATTTACCATAACAATTCCCATATTAAGGATTTATCAAATTATTTTATGGTATTTATGTTGTCTTTATTCTTTCCAACTATACTAACTTGCATCTCCTTGATTTTTAGAGTGGACTCTCAAATCCCAAAATCACATACTCATATTTCCCCAACACTTGCCTCCAAGTTACACTAAACATGTTATAGAAACTTCTCTTGATGATAAAATAGTAAATAATAACCCAATAATTTCATTGGAACAACCCTATAATTTAAATTACCTTAAATAGGGATAAACCAATTCTTTGAACTATGGTTATATTTTAACCCAAGTGATGGAAGGTCTTCGATGACATAATATTTTAAGCTAAGTGATTTTGTTAACTTATGCATAAACATCCTTTATTTTATTCTTATCAAGTATGTTAATATTATATTAAACTTATATAAATAATTAAACATGAATAATAACAAAATATTCATCAAATTTACTTATATAAGATATTCTATTTTTTCATTTTTATACTTGTTAATTACTTTATATCAGAACTTTAATAAGTAATAAACTATACCCAATAAAATATATCTTATTGAATTGATTTTATTTTATCAAAACATACTTTTTATTTAATTTATATTAGGAATTAAATGATCATGAAATTATCTATTATTTTTTTATCAAGTGATTAAAATACAACTTAGTCCCTAGGAAAATTACTCCTTGAGCCTTATCTTGGATTAAGTTAAAACATTCAGAAATATAATGTGCATCACCTTATTTAGATTAATCTCAACTCAAGTAATGAATTGTATCCTATAGCTAATATCTCCATCCTTTTAAAATTTATACTCACGTGAATGTGAGGGGTACCATAAGTGTAGGGTTACTTTGAATAATCAATGGACACAATGGCCCATACTTAATAAAGGAGGGGAAGATGATTCATAGATGATCATATTTAATTTGATATTAATTATCTTATAGCAAACCATGAAATAATTAATTAAATTAAATTAACAAATTTAATAAATAAACAAGTCTATCAAATCTCATGATCATTAACTACATTCAATAACAACCGAAATTAATATTGTTAAAATTCATTTCCAATCATTCCTTTTAAGATAAATTGACTTTATTTAATAAATTAATAAACAAATAATGAAATTAATTATTTACCTTAAATTCAATCCAATTTATGTTCCTTGAGGAATCTTAAAACCCCATTAATTATCATTAAATAAATTTTTTAAATTTATTATTTTATTTAAAATAATTGTATACACAATGTTTGATTCAAAGTAAAAATAGTGTATACTACCACTGTAACAATAAATATATTTATTGAAATTTAATACATAAATGATGTGTAATTACATAAGACATGACATGTGAGACTCAATTTATTTGATCCATATCATTTACCACATACTACTTTGCATGTAACTCCACATGTTATTCCAGAACATACGTGACAAGTTGTTCCATATGGAAAACCATATAGTCATGGCCACATAACACACCATTAAAGTACAATTCATATACCACTAGAAACCCACATGTAGTACATAGTGTATAACAGATCATTACACACCATGTTTTGACATTAAATATGTAGTTTATAATTATACCAAATATTGACCCGCATGATACACCAAGAATCACTCAACATATAACTTTTTTAGAGTAACACATGTCACATGGTGTACATTTCAGATACACATCATATAGTATATGTTATGTAATGTCTTGGGATATCAATCATTAAATGGTATGTAATTAAACTAAATATTTACCTACACAACATGTCACAAAATACAGAATGTGTACCTTGTGTGGTGTTACACGAAGTGTACTCTATGGAAATGTATAGTGTAGTTAATGTCAATCTTCACACCATAATGGAAGTCAATATGTGGTATGTAATAAAATCATGTATTCACCCATATGGAACACAATTATTTACCTGAGATGTGCCCTATGTGGAAAAAAACTCATCACATGGAATGAATTAGCTCACTATACACTATGTGATCATGTCATTCATCTAACAACTTTGGAAACTCTGAATGGGTTCTTCGAATGAGTGTTTTTGTCATGTTCTTATCCATACGATGTATAATTAATTTGTTGCCTTGACCAATGGGATCTACATAGAAAATATATACAAGAATAATATCAAACCAATTTATAAAATTGATCAAATAATTTATAACAATTATATATTGAAATGTGATCGCTTTGATGTCACTTGAGGGTTTTGGGGTGTAGTGGAACCATTGGGCAGGAACCCAATTGTTTTCATCATAAAAATAAATAGATACATCTAAAATGAATTGAAAAACTAACCTTATAATTATAAATTCCTATGTCTGTATTAGTTCCAAAATTCTATAGGAATTTGAATTTTTGACTCTAAAGATGAGGTCAATTTGAGAATCGGGATTCCAATCAAAAATCCAAAAGTTACGGATTCTATGAGTAATTTTTGTTTTGTTATATTTTGAGGCTTGAGTAATGAATCGGGTGGTCGAGAGTGGTATTTTAGTCCAAGTGTTGGTCTAGTCTGGTTTAAAGGGAAACCCCCGATATGGTTAACCCTTTATGAGGTTGGGACATTGCTAAAATTTTGAAAACTCTAGCTTAAGAAAAGGAAAATGGTTCTATTAGATCCCTACATGGTGACCCTTACACGTGTCACCTAAGTGGGGCCCTTAAATATCCCTCACCTTATATGGAGAGTGAACATGTATGTGAAATTTCCCATACATGGGTAGTGACTTCATATTGTAAAATTCTCATATATTAGAATCCCCTTACATAGGGAGTGACCACACATAGAAAATCCCCATACATAGGGAATTTATTTATATAGGGGAGACCCCTATGTGTATATACCCTTATATATAGAATATCTTTACATGGATCAACCATGTGCAACTGTATCCCCCTATGTGGGATCACTTTACATGGGCCCATGTGTGGAGGCGGTGAAAAGTGTTTCCAAACAAAATAATATAATAAAATAAAATTGCTTCAAATTTGTTCTTAATGGTTTTTAGTGTGTTTTCACACCCCATACATAAGGGATACATCACTAAGGAGGGTATCCCACCACCCACTTCAATTCTAAGGGAGTTCTCCCTCGTTTATTTTTAGAATCAAGTGCTATTTTTTCAGAGGATTTCTTGAGGTAAATCTATTACTTTTAATTTTTTTCATTCTTATTTTTGTATCCTTATCCTTGTTTTTAATATATTATAACCTAGCTATTTATTATATTACAATTCCACAAAATCATAGTGGAATCATCATGGTATGATGTGGATTTATATGGCTTACCTAAAGGCGGTCCCAAGAGGATGACCGCACTAGGTTATGAGTGTATTTGAAGAGGTATTTCAATTTTGAGATTATATAAGGGGTTTGGAATTTTGGGTGAGATTAATGGATAAAATAGTTATATTAATTATATATTTTTTAGGTTTTAGTTCCGGGTTCATGTCAGGAGAAGATCATACCATGTTTCTCACTTGTTTTGTGAGAAGATGTTACTTGGTGTATTATTAGGTGATATTCTTAATTGAATAAAATTATATATTTAATTATAAATGGTTTTAATTAAATTATATAAATGTTATGGCCTGATATACGACCTCAAGTTGTGATGAAATCTTGGATAATCTTGTAAGAGAGTTTTTAGACTTAATGTAAAAGTAATAACTCTATGAATGTGGAAGTTGGCCCATATTCATATCCCCTTAGTAAATATATTTTATTTATTTATTTATCCATGTTATATATGGCTTCACCAATATGGTCATTCGAACTTTTAAAATAAATTAATTGTTTAATTTTAAATGAAATGATTTTTGTCACCCAATACTCCATGAGAGGGGAGGGGTGAATCGAGGTGTCGACTTTTTATTTTACTCATTAGTCTTATATTAGGATCTTATTAACACATTTATAGTAACTATGTTCAAACTATAATTATCAATGGAACATTCAACAAAATATTCACAAATATGAAGTACATAAAAGCAATGAAAGAACACAAATATTTTATTTAGTTCATCACTAAGGGCTAATCTAAGGATTATACAACCGACATTGTCCACTGTACCAAAATCAATTGATATTTACTATTTATGTGGATAAAATGTTCTAGATTTCGTTCCTATATACCAGGATCACTTACTTTATAGTTTTTATGGGTTTCGATAATCCTTACACAAGGTTAACTTCCTTTTCTTCACTTATAAAAACTGCTTGTGTAAAGGATCCTATACTTTTTATAGACTTATTGGCCACTTTAATAGATAATGTGTAACACAAAAAGTTTTTCAAATAAATAAATCTTTTTTAATATAGTATTCAACACACAACACCAATATTCACTGACATATGAAATATACTTCTTTAAATAGCATTTTTTACACACAACCCCGAGTATAAATGAACTGTATGATAGTACGTTGTTATAACCTAGCTGTTAAATTGGAGGGTATGAAAAGGAATAAATAACATATGAAAATTATATGGTTTAAACATATATAAAATAAATTCAATGGTTATCTATTGATTATAAAATAAAAATAAGAATCATTTTAATTAAAAATTACTGTGTTCGGTAAAAAACTGTATTTTTTTTAAAGGGAGTTTCATCACGCTTTGCGCACACACATTATAATTAATTTTTACCAAATTTTGAAAATTTATTTTTAAAAGTGGAATTAATTTTTTAATTCATCATATAAAAATTTTATTAGGGTGAAATTTTGGGATTTTTGTTAAATATTTATATTTAAGTGAAAGGTGAAAAATGCTAACTTTTGTAAAAATGTCATTTATTTTCCATAAATTAAGTAATATAAAATTAAAATTATTTTTTGAATGTTATTTCAAGTAACATAATTTTTATTTAGTTATAATTAATAAAATTTTAAATAAAATATATATTTTATTTTAGTAAGATTTTATTTTTGGGTTTAAAAGTTTTATTTTTATGAAAACTATTTTAAAGTGCATAATGTTTCTCCTTTTTAATTAATTAAAAAACTAATAAATAATGATTTAAATTAATTTTATATATTATATATAAATAAATATTAATTTGGATTCATACATTGATTATTAGTCATATAGTTAATATAATATCTTCTTTTTCCTAAAAAATACACTTACTGAAAACCCAGTTTTCGTCGCATCGGTAGATTTAATTTTAAATTAAAATTTCCCACTTATATGAATTTAATTTATTAAAATGGTTTCTATATTTTGAGTAATCATAATTTATATTATATAATTACTTAAAATTATTTTTTTACCATAATTAATTTTGAATATTGTAAAAATTAATTATTGTGGTTAAGGTGAATTTGGGTTTACCAAGGGTTAAACTAAAACAATAAGTGTTAAAATGACCTATGAACTTGTATAAAATATATTTTATGCACATATTTAGAATTCATAATGTATAATTATATTGAATTTACCATTTTTGAAGCTTTTGGATTGTGAAAAATGTGTGTACACATTTTTCTTTTCAAAAATTACAAGTGTGCCACTCACCTCACTTATAAAAGGTCACCCCTTATCCTCTCTTATTCACACATTCAAATACCTTTTTGGAAAATAAATAACCCAATATCTTACTTAATTCTATCCCAAAATCCTTGGACCCTTTTTTTATCCTAAATCCATACTAATAAGGATTTTGGTACTAACATATGGAGGTTGTACGAAGAATATATACAGTACTTAACTGAGAATTTTTATTTTATTTTTTATTCCAATTCCTTCAAACATTATTAGATTATAATGATATAATAAAACCACTATCACCCATATATTTATATGTTATTAATTTAATGTAATAACCTAAATACATATCATATTCCATCAAATATATATTAAATCATCATTTGTTAGTACGACAGACCTCCGCCTCATGAACTGATGCATTTGTCTTCCATCACCACCTATCACATCTTATTATAAAGATGTATTTTAATTATATATAAAATATTTTTAACATATTTATACAAATTTAGATATTTTATTACATATAAATTCTTAATTTACATTCCATGGTGGATATGGTAACGTTGCTCGTGTGTGCGGCGAACTATCACCCCACGAAGAGAAGTGATTCTTTTTTCACTAATGATTTACATGGAAGGTAGTAAGGATACAATTAATGAATATATATGATATAAATGAAATAATTATTATATTCATGAATTATTAATAATTATTAAAATACAATATATCATTTTATTTCTTATACTGAAAAATGATAATGTCGCTCTTGCGTATGTGTGGACTACCACATCCACAAAGAAATGTGATTCTTTTTTCATCACCACAACACATAAATAATATATATATAAGTATATTTAATGAAATAATATGGAATTTATGATATTATCATAATTATTAAAATATAAAATATTACTTACCTTATTTCCATAATGATCATTGAAAAATGTAAACGTTACTCAAACATAGGTATGATCTATTGTCTCCATAATTGTAACAAAGTTTGATGTGAAGATGGAGGAATGGGAACAAAAACCCTCGAATGCTGATCAGATACTTGATCATCACTAAAGCCTCAATCTATATGAATAAGTCCCAAATCATCATGCAGAGCAAAAGAAGACGACCTCCAAGGACCTCAACATTGATAAGTCAAAAGGCTCCTCTCCTTTTGCCTTCCCAAGCAGACCATTCGCATCTCTAAAGGATCGTGTTGCACGTCGGATTTTTAAAAAAGGATCTAATGCCCATATTTCATCTTTTGATGAAGAAATTTCATAACGAATCAAACTTTATAAGTATTACTTTATCTCTCATATTTCATTGTTGAAAGGAATGAAACCACGGAAGGTATCTGAACTTGTTTTGAGATAGGCCTTCATTTGGGGTTTTACAGACTTCAAATGTGTTTCTTTAGGATGCAGTTTCTTCTATGTTCTTTTCCCCTCTGCTAAATTGAAAGGGATGGAATATGGTGTAGGTTCGATTGACATCAATCCAGTAATCCTGAGATTTCATGACTGGAACTTGAATTTCAATATCAACGATTTTAAGGAAACCTGGGTGCAGGTGTTGGTAAAAGAACATGGACTAAATTGGGAACTTTGGCATCTATAAATTCTTTTTAATATATCCTTATCTATTGGGGCCCCAATTCGATTGAAAAATGCAACAGAAGTGGTGATTTATGTTCCCTTTTCTATGATACTAATAGAAGTTGATCTAATTTCTATTTTAATTTATCATGTAGTGCTTTATAACCCTCAAGATGAGGTTATCCTTAGAATCAAGTATGGAAAAATAGCTCCTTTATGTGAGGATTGTGGTATCATTGGCCATGTGAAATCTAGTTACAGGGGTAATATAATTTTCATTTTCTATCACTTAAAGGGGAAATAAGCTGCTCTTTGTAAAAAAAGGAAACAAGAAGGGGTTTATCCTACTACCCAAGCCAATGACCAAAGAGAGAATTATGATGAACAATATCAGGATGGAGTATTCAATCAAGCTACTATGTATGAAGGGCCAACCCTTACTGCCCAAGCTCGGGGGGAGGAGGTCATCCTGGCTGTTCAAGCTCAAGCTAAATTAGTATATCAAGCACCTGAAAAAGGTGGTAAAATGATAAATGATAGTAACTGCAATAATACTACTGATGGTGTGAAACTTAAGCTACCCTCAACCCACTTGGTGATGATGCTATGATAGAGCCCTCTCATAAATAGTTAAAGATCTCCAAACAAAAAATGTCTTGGGATGAAATGGTATATGATTCACATTTGGAAAGTCAATATCATATATCCAAAACTAGAAATGAGAAGGAGAAGGCTGAGGTAGAATCAGATGATAGTAAAGGAGATTGAGAAATGAACATTAAATAGGTTGTTGACTTAGAAATGTGGTGTGAGTATAAACTTATTTCCTCAAAAGGTAGAAAAGGTAAAGAGAAAGTTGAGGATTCCACCTCTTTTAAGCACAAAGGTATAAGAGGCTCTTCTTCCTCTGTTTACAAGTCCAATTTTTGCATCAATACACCTTTGAATGGCAGTACAGGTGAAATATTGGGCACTCAGGTTGTTGAGCAGACTGTTTTTGATGCAGAGGTGGTGAGACCCACTCTGTCACACACCCAAAGTAAGAATGATGGCCTGGTTGCAGCTAGGTGGGGATGTGCCTCTCCACAGCAGCCCTCCAAGCAGTTTTTCCAGTAGGGAACTAATATTTCAGGCACTCCTCAAAGAATCACAATTGCTCATGTTGTGGAGAAGCCTGTTTGGAAATATGATACCCTAGGTAAGGAGATTATAGGCTTGTCAGCAGAGGGTGTTGCTAAGCTGGGATGTGTTAATGTACCTCCGCAGTCCTACAAACTGAGAATTCAATAGGAAAATAAACATATAATAGGTTAATATCTAGGAAGATCATAATATTCTCTTGTTAAAGGTACTGGTAATGGTACTGGAATGAATGATACTCCTAAATACATGTCTTGTAAGGTGATTGACAATGAAGATCTATATATGGTTGCTTTCCAGACACATGGAAAATTTCACTCTAAGGTAAGTACGCAGAATTATTTTGACTTTCTTACATCCAGTAGCTACGAGGAGTATGGACAAAGAGATGATCTAACACATGAAAAATAATATACTAAAGAAATCGACGATGTTGGACTACCAGATGATAGAGTTGGACCATGTATTCAAGTGAAACCATGGAGAAGGGGTAGACACCCTTGCGGGAGAGGTGTTCGATCCCCTCACCCTAGCATGAGCACCTGGTCTCGTGAAACTTGAAATTTCACTATCTCTAATGGTGTTTTTTCCTGTTGTACATCCTATGTTTTTTTTGTTTGTGCCTCTCTTTACTTTCCTTCACTTTTAATAAAACGGGGCTCTACATCTCAACTTTTAAAAAAAGTGTAACGTAGTTCATTTTTCATAACTATATTTCATTATTAGTTTTTAAATTATAATACATGTATAAATATCATAAATATTTAATGATTATTATTCTTAATATTTTTAAATAATAAAATCTTTGACCACGGTTAATATACCATTGTTGTTTTGAAACAATGAACTGAAAATACTCAAAACACCTGATATATACTTAATAGATAAAGTATTTAAAATATATCATTAGAAAGAAATTAAATAAATTATTTAAGTATAAGGTATTAAATATGGAAAATTTTATCAATAAGTAAGATAATTATTATAATTTTATTATATAGAAGGTTCAAAATGTATAAAGAGATTCAGACTACAGGTAAGGGTTTTCTCATCTCACTTTTATTTTGGTGAGACATGCCATATTCACCATTTTTTTGGTGTACATAATACCCATGAATTTATTTTATGATTATTTTCATTAAATTTTTGGGATTTATGAATCCATATGTGGTTGTCTATTTTATGATGTTTTGATCCAGAGATTATCAATGTAGAAAAGGCATTTGTCTCTATTTTCCTTCATTGAAGCATGTTTTAATCTTATGCACCTAATTTATTTTATATACTATATATATTGACCATTTTTAATTTAATATCATGAATATATCATACATAATGGTACTTTAAGTTTCAACTTAAATTAATTTATACAAGGGTATTTCACATGAAATTTACCAAGTTGTAAATAGTTTTATAACTCTATTTCTTTTCACTAGGTTATATTAATTCTTCATTATATTTGATATTATAATATTAAGCGTGTAATGAATTTTGATTTTATTATGTTTTATTTTCCCTTTTTTATAAGGATTTAGATTTTACCCACATAATCGATTCATTGATTAATTTTTATTTCAATGGTATTATTTTTGTAAGTGTTGTTCATATCAAATTGTCTTGCTTTATGATATATATTTATTATATGAACCTATATTCATTTGTGAGGTGTATATAATTCCATTTTTAAATTTATATCATGAATATACTTATGTTATTGATATTTATAGTTTAATTTGAAGTTATTATTTCATGGTTCTTATGATTGAATAGATTACTAAAGTGGCAAAGGTTTTATGATAAAATCTCTTATAAATTAGGATTATTTATATTCAAGGTTACTTTTGAGGAAATCAAATGCTCTTATTTTATTTTACCAAATATATTTATTCTCCAGTAATTATTAATTTCGTTAACATGTTTTATTTCCATTTCCTCCCTTAATGATTAAGTAAACATCAAGACTGAAATTTATTTTTTTTTCAAAAGTACTTTTGAGGAAAAAATGGGAAATCTAAAATGCAGTCATACAAGTGTTAAACCAGATCAAGAATACTTGGAAATGTTACTCCCTAGAAATTATGTCGATATGTCAAGCCTCCACCTCACATGACTGCTCAATAAGATGTACCATGTAGAGTTTCACGGGCCTGGTACTGATGGCAAAGCCTCGTTCAGCCAAATCTAAAAGGTCATGCCAGATGAAAACTTCATACTCTGTATCCTCATCTGGAGATGATCCTTGTAGAGTACTAGTTGATACCATCATAAAAATTCAAAAGGAAACTCCAAAATGCAAAGGCACCTCAAAATCCACCCATATCAAATTTTAAAAACCATCATAAAGTAAAAACCAAAAAACCAATCCAAAAAGATACCAAAAGATAGCAAACTGATAATGGTAGTCGATATCCCTGAACTGGACACTTGAACTCATATCCCAAAGGATCAAGAAGACCACTATGCTACTCCACCTTGGAGAGAACAGAGGTATCATGCCCCTAGAGCAGAGGACCAAGTAAACAAAGGTATAAGGAATCGTGAGCGATATAACTTCTCAACACCATCGCATCATCATCTCCAAAAAACAACTCGAGCAGCACCAACATGATGAAACATCAACAAACCAACTCATAACCTCTTGTTTCTTCAGGAAAATTACACTCCCCATGATTCAAACTAGTTTCTGAATCGGGTCTCTAGATCGAAACAAATAAAACCAAAAAAAAACCTAGAAAACAGAATAAACCATTTTGAGGAATTCAAATCAGAAGAAGAAAATGACTACATCCAAAACCTTCAATGATGGAACCAAAACACAACACGAGTCAGAAATGGAACCCTGAAATAGCAGTGCAAAACAAAACCAAGGAAGTTCCGCCTTGAAGAAGTTGTGGTAGCCCATTCTTTCCCTCGAACCCACTACCTTGCTCTACTGAAAACAGAAAGACAAGCCAAGAGATGACGCCATCCCGCTGTAAAGAACATCTGCTATCGTGATTGAGATATCTTCCCAACGATCCACGGTTCCTTTCTCTACTGAAAACCTAAAGTTAAGCTAAGACATGATGTCATCTCATATGAAAAGGGATCTGCCACTAAAAATGAGTAGACTTCTTGAAGACCCAATCCATGTCGAGACCAGGACACTACCACGCAGGGAATGCCAAGAATCAAGATCCGGATTCTAGAACCATCAACACTCTGACCACCTTCGCCACCACTAAAAACCGTAAGCTGAACTGAGATCCATCACCTGATGACCCGAGCCAAGCCATAGAAAAAACTGTTGCTTGGAAAAGAGATTTGCAGAAGAAGATGAACCCACTGTTGCCTTCCATCTTGGATCCATACCACCAAATCCCTTCGTACTCCGATGACCTGTGTCGCCGCCAGGAAGGCATCCAAAAACCTAGGGTTATCTCAAGAGCAGATCTCCTAAGAGCGCCCTCTTCAAGTAAACATCAAGAAATTTATAAAAATAAATGATTTCATATACCCATTTTACATGGTATTTAACCCTTTTTTAGAAAAGTTTGAGTGTCAATACCCCTTTATTGAACCAAAAAATAATATAAAACCACTTTTAAGAATAGGGAGAATTGGAAACACAATACATGAAAATGGAACATATGTCTTAACAAATAGTAACTAAAGAACTAAGAAATAAACTGAATATAAAAATGGAATCAAACATCAATACAAGAATCAGAAAAACATCATCACCCCCTACCTAACCACGCAAAGTGACATCCATCGAAGGAGATGCCTCCCCCCCACCCCCACCAAAAAGTTGTGTCGTTCTTGAAACACAATGAGAGATAACACTCCTTTGACCCACACTGAAATATGGATGATAGACCAGATGACAGGTGATAGCACACCTATCAATCTTTAGAGCCTCTCACCTAACAATACATATGAGAACACATAGCACTATCAACCAGATATGAATAAAAACTAGACAGAATTCACAGTTCTAAATACCAAGCTAGGTTTCCATCCAACTAACAAATGGATGATGACGAGTTTCATCACACTCATCCCTATTTTGAGTTCTCCCACCTATAGTCCACTATGAGGTAAAGAAACACCTACCAAATGTAATAAGGAAGAATAAAATGCTCTCAAATCTATCTAAAACCAATTAGAAAAATAGATCCAGACAAAAAATTCTTACCTAGTTCCCCCAGACCACAAAACAAAACCATTATCACCACCAGAATACCATCAAACAGCCCAGCCGCTGACTAAGAAACATCAGAAACCCTAACTCACTTTTAACATTATTTAAAAAAACTTTAAAAGAGAAGTTCTTAACATTTTCCAAATGGGTCACTTTTTAATCCCATTACAAAATGTTTAAAAATAATTTTTATTTTAATGTTTACAACATGAATAGATTTTCCCTCTATCAGGACTATTAATTTATTTGAAGTCTCATTTATATATTTCCAAGTTTATTTTCAATTAAAATTATTTTTACAATATTTTTTGAATTTTTATTTTTTAAAAGTGATTTTAAAAATGAAAAGGTTATTTTCATAAACAATGTTTTTAATGATCTTTTAATGGTATTTCCAACCATAAATGTCAACAACCCTTAATGTTACTTATTCTCTACTGGAATATGTTGAAATGGTACCATCCATATTTTGTATTTGTATGGATTGTGATTCGTTCATAATATTTTTATGGAAGCCATTTCTTTTCCACGGGTTATTCAAGTTATTAAAGGATTAATGGATGTTTCTATGAGTTTTATGATGAGATGAAATATTTCCTATTTTATGATTATGTTATAGTTATAGAGAATTATTTATGATGATGGGTGGTTCCATTATAAACCAAGTGTGGGTGGTTATGTTTCAACCAAGTATAGATGGTTCTATGATAAACCAAGGACAGGTGGTTCTGTGATAAACCAAGGATGAGTAAGGTTATGATATTCCTCTAATGCATTGGGTAATCTGGAGATAGAATTGGAATATACTAGGTATTCCATTTGTAAGAGGGATATGAAGATAATTTCTGAAGATACCAACACGTTTTTTATTCTTGTTATTGGTTATAAATATTTTCTTTTAACAATATTATTATCACATGGATCATGATTATTTATTTTTATGTCTATTGTATCTTTAAGATTATTATTCCATGTTTCATGGTTTGATGATCTAGGTATTAATGGGTATGAATATTATTATGTTAATCTCATTGACTTTGATTATGTCATCATACCCTTATGATCTTCTTATACTCACTGATGACATTAAATTTTTAATGCTTATGTTTAACCTTACTAAGAATTTGAGCTCATCCTTCTTATTTTTACTTTTCCCCAAGATACCCAGAATGATATTGAATGAATTATTCCTAGAATGGTTTCAAATGGATTATGATGATGAATTTATGTGAAATAAGAAAATATGTCTTAAGTGGGATAAATTATCATTTGAAGATATGGGTATTGTTTATTTAATAGTTTTCATAATTATATAAAACTCTAAACCTGAAAGGTCCTTGGGTATGTGAGGGATTCAGTATTACCATTTTATGTTGTATGTTTTGGAAGCTAAAAATTGGGTCACCTTCATCAGTATTTATGTCAGAAATGTAAAGATTATGTTTTTAGCACCGGGTCTGGGAATGTGGGTTTAGAGCTGTTATAGTTTGTATTAAAGGATGGATTATATAAATTTGTAGATTAGTATGTTTTCATGTGATTTTATCTTAAGAGTTATAGAATATTTCATAGTTTTAAAAGTTTAAGATTAATCATATGTTCAAGTCTTAGACACCCCTTTTGATGTTTTAAGTAATGAGATTTTGAGGTGATTAATAACATTATAGGAGACATTGTTTTGGGGGGTTAGGGTATGTATAATCCATAGGTTCAACATGAAGTGTTATTTGAGGTTTAATTATATTTTCATAAGTTTAAAGGTATTTATAACCTCCAGGTTTTATATGATCTTTGATGATTAAGGTTATTTTTAAGGATTTTCATCATATTTATTAGAATGTTATAAGGATATAATATTAGGAAAAGGGACAACTCCAAGTTTTTTCAACAACCCATAACACCCATCAAGGTCGTGGGTCTGGAACACACAACCTACAGGTGACAAGGGTGTATCACCTACTACTAAACTATGTGATGTCCTCATCAAGATCACTATATTTTTGGGATTGTAAGCTGAAAGGTTTGAGATAACATATTAGGTTAAAAAACTCTTTATTGTTGAGGTTATTGAGTTTATTAGGAATATAAGGTTATTTATTTAAGGGATTATTTAGTTTTACCTTTATGTGTTACAACTAAATTTTTTTATTAATAAATTATTTCACCATATGAAAGATTATTCATTTTGGGAAGAATCTTACCATATGCTAACCACTTTGGTTTAGATTAATTTCTAAATATAGGTGTAATATCTTTATTATCCCTTTTATGGTTATGTGGTCCATTAAAAGTTGATCATAGTACATCGTTAAGGAAAAAAATCATCTTCAATCCTAATCATTTGGATAAAAATATGAGATTATTATGGAAATTTATTAAACGATTAAATTCTACTCATCAAGTTAGTATATTTCCATATTCTCTTAGTCTATATGGTAAAGGAATTCCTTCAACTCTATGAAAAAGGATATTAAGAAAATATCAAATTTCCATCATTTATAATGAAATTAATGACATTTTACACACCACTTTGGTTTATAGTTTTTTAGTTGTTGACATTCTCAAGATCATTCACTTTCTTGTGATCAATGATCTCTTCCACTATCCATCAATACTTGGGCATTATAATTTTCTTCCATGTACATATCATTACTTAACATGAATTTTTTCTTAATTAGGAACCTATTTATGAATTATTATAGAGAAATTCATACTTTCCTTTATCTCTTTTCAAGATGATGTTTTTAACCCTTTTTATGTTGTGGTTTTTTAGTAAAAGTATTTTCAAATTTTTAAATCATTAATAATCGAGATAAAGTTAAAAATGTGATGAATCGATTTATTAAAGTGGTAAAATGTAAAATAGATATTTTTTAAAAAAATATATGTTTGATAGTGTATTCAAAACATACCATTGAGCTTAAATAACCAATTAAATATATTTCATTAAATAACGTATGGTACACACAACCCCGAGTATAAATGACTATAATATAGTATATTTTATAATATAGACATTAAATTATAGGGAATGCATATGACAAAAAAAATTATGAAAATTTTATGTCTTAAAATTTAATAAAATAAATTCAATTTTTATATATTGACTTGAAAATAAAATATTAACCATTTGAATTAAAATGAATTGTTTTCTAAAAAAAGTGTATTTTTCTAAGTGGTAGTTTCGTCACATATTTCGAGCATACATTAAGATAATTTTTACCAATTTCAAAAATATTATTTTAAAAAATGGAATTCCTTTTTTAATCAATCATATAAAAATTATCCTAGGTAGAAATTTTGGGATTTTACAAACAAATAATGATTTTTAGTGAATAGTGAAAATGCTTATTTTGTGAAAAATGTTATTTATTCAATAACTTAAGTAATTTAAAAGTTTCATTATTTTTTAATATTATTTAAAGAAAAATAATTATTCTTTTTTTATATTTAATTCACTTTTTAATCAACTTTATGTTGTATTTTAATATAAGTATATTTTTAGGTTTAAAACGGGATATTTCTTAAAACTCTTTTCATGTGTATACTATTTCACCTTTTTAATTAATTAAAAAACCTAATGAGGATTTATTTAAATTAAATTTATATATTATATATCAATAAATATTAATTGGTGTTCATAAAATTATTATTATTCATATAGTTAATATAAAATCATCTTTTTCATGTAAAATACATTATTGAAAACTCGCCTTTTCATTGCGTCTATTGCTTTAATTTTTAATTAAATTTTCATAATTTTATGAATTTAATTCGGTAAAATAGATTAAATATTTTTAATAAAAATAGTTTATATTATATAATAAGTTCAACTTAATTTGTATTCATAATAAATAGTGAAAATAGTAAAAATTAATTGTCATGATTAAGGTGAAAACGAGTTTGATGGGGGTTAAACTAAAATGATAAGTGTTAAAATCACCTAATAACTTTTATAAAATATATTTATTGACATATATTGACCTTATAATGTCTAAATACTTATAATGGTCTATTTTGAAAAAATATTCATGTGAAAAATGCTGGCACACCTTTTTTTTCAAAAATCACAAGTGTGCCACTCATCTCACTTATAAAAGGCCATCCACTCTTCACTCCTCTTCACACACACAAAGCCCTTCAGTGCTAATTATTTTTTAATACTAAATCCATTCTAGGAAGTATTTTTAGTGCTAACCTAAGGAGGTTGTCCGAAGAAGAGTTGTTATTCTTAACTGAGCATTTTTATTTCATTTCTTCTTCTAGATCCTTAAAACCTTATTCAATTATGTGTATATAATAACACCAGTATATAGAATATACTAATACATTACAATTTTAATCTAACAACCTAAATTAATATCATATTCCATCAAATGGGATACGAAATCCTCATTCATGTGTACGTAAGACTATCGCCTCGCGAACCAATGTCATTCATTTTTCATCATCACCTATCACGTCTTGTTATAATTATGAATTTAAAGAATATTTTGATATTAGTAACATATCTATACTTATATAGTTATGATATCACATATAACATCTTAGTTTTCATTCCATGGGGGATACGATAATGTTGTTCGTGTGTTTGGCGGACTACCGCCTCCCAAAGCGATGTGATTTGTTTTTCACTAATGCTTTACATAGAAGATAATAAGGATAAATTTATTGATTATATATGATATAAATGACCATATTATTATATTAATTACATATTTATCATTATTATTAGATAATTTATCATTTTATTTCCTACACTCAAAAACGATAACGTCGTTCATGTGTACATGGGAACTACCGCCTCCACAAAATAGTGTGATTATTTTTTCATCACCACAAAACATGAATGATACATATAATTATATTTAATGATATAATATAGAACTTATAATATTATTATAATTATGTAAGGTAAAATATTACTTTTCTTATTTTAATAATGATCATTAAAAAATGTATTGCATTGGTCATACGTACATACGACCTACCATCTCCATGACTGTAACGTGACTCATTTTTTTAACCATATTCCTTCATTAGTTTAAAATTTATAATTGATGTATTAAAATGATAAATATTAAATTATTATTAGTATTATTATGGATATTTTTAAATAATAACCTCTTTGACCCAGTTTAACACACCAACACTCTTTTGAAACAATGAACCAAACGTCCTCAAAACATACGACATGGACTTAACTGATTAAGTATTTAAATATATGCTTATATAGAAATAAAATAAATAATTTATCTATAATTTATTAAACCAAGAAAAATTCATTAAGAAATATAATAATTAATATATGTTTAGTATACAAGTGGTTCAAACACGTATGTAGAAAATCAGACCAGAGGTAAGGGCTTTCTCGTCTCACTTTTATTCCAATGAGACATATATCATATTCAACACTAATTTTTGTTATGTGATGTATATACTGAACATTAGTGTATTTTATTATTATTTTCATGAATATTATTGGGATTTATGAACAAATATTAGTTTATTTCTTTCATGATGTTCTAACCGAAATATTATAAAAGCAATAATGGATTTCATCTCAATTTTCCTTCATTAAGGAATATTTTAATGTTATAAAACTAATTTCTTATATATGGTGAATAAACTTCCCATTTTATAGGTAATATCATTAATATATCATACATAATGGTATTTTAAGTTTCAATTTTCATTAATTTATCCAAGTGGATTTGACTTGAATGTTTCCAAGTTGTGAATAATTTCATAACTCAATTTCTTTTCATTGGGTTATATTACTTCTTTACTGTATTTGATATTCTAACATTATGTGTGCAATTAATTTTTATTATATTATGATTTATTTAAAAAATTATCTAGATTTACATTTGATATGAATAATGTATTCATTTATTAATTCTCAAATTCTACATTATGATTTTTGTAAGGGTTATTCCTCTCAAATTATATTTCTTTAAGACATAAATTTATGATATGCACCTATATTCATTTATGAGGTGTATATACTATAATTTGGTTATTTATATCATGAATATAATTATTTTCATGATTTTTAAAGTTTAATTTGAAGTTATTATTTCATAGGGCTTATGATTGAAAAGATTACTAAATTGGAAAGTCCTTATGCTACAATATCCTTTCTTTTGGGATTGTTTATGTTCAAGGTTAATTTATAGGAAATCATATGATATTATTTTTTGTAAAATATATATTTATTCTCCATTGGTAATGGATGTATTTAAAATTCTTTATTTCCATTTCTTTTTTTATTTATTAAACAGACATCAAGAAACTTATTTGTAATCAATATTGATCTTGTAATTTCTTTTATATAAGGTATCTTCCTCTTACATATCCATGTTTTTATAAATGTTTTCAAAAAAAATTATTTCTAAAAAAAATTATCTACTAAATATATTTTACATGGTTTTTGACCTTATTTTAAAATATTTTAAAATGAAATTTCATAACATTCTCAAAATGGGTTACTTTTGACTCTATTTACAAAATGTTTCAAAAGAATATTTATTTTAATGTTTACAACATGAAAGGAATTTACCACTAAAATGTATGCTATTCTCCTTGAATTTATCTATATATATTTCTAATTTTATTCTCAAAGAGATGGATTATCATAATATTTTGTGAATTTTTAGTTTTTTAAATTGATTTTCAAAATGAAAAGGTAATTTTCCTTAAGAAAATTTTTAATTATATTTTAATGGTATTTCCATTAAACAATGTAAAACCCCATGATGTTATTTATTCTCTACTGTGATATATTGAAATGATACCATAAATATTATTTATTTGGATGGATTATAATAGTTTAAATATATTTTTATCAAACCCATTTCTTTTCTATGATTTGATCAAGTTATGAAATAATTACTGAATGTTTCTATGAGCTTTTTATGAGATGAATGATATCATGTTTTATGATTGTGTTATAGCTCTATGCAATTGTTTATGATGATGGGTGGTTCCATTATAAACCAAGGATGCGTAGTTATGTTATACACCAAGGATAGATGGTTCTTTGAAAACCATGGATTGGTGGTTCCATGATAATCCAAGTATAGGTTAGTTTTTGATTTCCCTTCAATGCATTGGGTACTCCAAATATAGAGTAAACCATAGTGGTTATTATTTATTAAAGTGTGATGTTCAATAATTTCCCAAGATAGCAACACATTTTTCTTATTCTTTATATGGTTTATAAATGTTTTCTTTGATAAAAATTGATATCACATGGACCATGATTATTGATTTTAATGACTCTTGAATTTGGTAAATCCATATATCATGTTTCAATGTTTTATTATCAAGGTATTTATGGGTATGAATATTCTTATGTTATGATCATAAAATTTTATTATTCCATTGTAACATTATGAACTTCTTATACTCACTAATGACATTCAATTGTTAATGGTCTTGCTTACCCATAGTAAGAATTTTGTCTCACCCTTTTTATGTTTCCTTTTCCATAGGTTATCAATAATGATGTTAAATGAATTATTTAGATAAGTATTTCATATGGATGATGATGATGAATTTATGTAAAATAAGAAAATATTGGTTAAGTTGGATAAATGTTAATTTAAATACATGGTTAATGTTTATATAAGAGTTTTTCCTAATTCTCTAAAACTCTAAACCCAAAAGGATGTTGGGAATATAAGAGATCCATTATTTCCTTTTTGTGTTGTAATTTTTTGATGGTGAAAATCTGGTTACCTTTATCAGTATCAAACCCATAAATGTATTGTCTATTTTTTAGCACCAAATTTGGGAGTGAGAGTCTAGGGATATTATATAATTGACATGATGGACTATCTTTATTCATGGAATTACATATCTTACATCCTAGATATAAATTAGATACTATATTGTACTCATATTTTATGCACTATCCTTAAATCTAAGATGATATGACTTCCATAATGTGATAATTGAGTCTATGTCTTCCATGATGCCTCAGTAGCAACACTTCTCTCTCCAGATGAGAATAATTTCATACATATAATTTATGATCACTTTCCTTCTCTTCAACTACGAGATGTGGCACTTGAGTTCTACCTTTTTAATATATTTACTATTCTTATAAAAATATTGTTTTCATAGATTCTCTAATATAATATTTGATCTCCAAAATACCCACTTGAGAACTTTAATTTAAAATAACTATCTAATCTATCTTACATAAAGAAATCATGTGGTGTCATGTTCACCACATACTAATCTTATTCTTGTTCATAAACTCCTCATCTAAAAAATAACCATGATAACTTGATTCTTGGATTGCTTTCCCTTCTCAAACTACCTTCACTGTAACATGATTAATGATACATCTTCATGGAATGATCCCCATTAAGTTCCTTTTCATATAATACCTTGTGAATCCACTTTACATACTCACATTCACACAACTTCTCCCAAAATGTAATTCAAGGACTCTCTTTCTTCATATAATTACATCATAAAACATCACTTCACAAATTTACATGTGTAATTCTTCTTCAAAAGATTCTTTTTTGGTTGAATCTTCCTTCAAAATAATTTTTATCAATCATCAAATTTCTCCCTTTATTTTTTCATTTGTGCCTAATAATGTGAATAGCTGAGTATTTATAATAAAACTCTCTTTAATATCTCACTAAACATAGAAATTACATTAAAATAATTTTGTAATTCATTTTTTATATTCAATTCATGGTGTTCCCTTCATAAAAGGACATCATTAAATTACCTTTGTGGACCTCCTAGGTGAACCATGTACTT
Source organism: Viscum album (assembly GCA_963277665.1). Taxonomy (NCBI): domain Eukaryota; kingdom Viridiplantae; phylum Streptophyta; class Magnoliopsida; order Santalales; family Viscaceae; genus Viscum; species Viscum album. Next base: position 366,802,877 of record OY728135.1, on the reverse strand, counting down.
CCTTCATGTATAGTGAAAAATCTATTCTATCACACTAAAAACTACCATGAAAATTTTATATTACCTACATGGTTATCCCAAAATCTCTACTCGAAGACTATGTACTAAATTTTTGAATATAGAACTCCCTACACTGTCAAGAGAATTGAATACTACCATTTTGGTCAAAAAATATTATTCTATGTTCATTTTATACCTTTGTGAATGGTAGCCTCGATACATGGTCAAGAAAAATATACACTCCCCTCACAGTCATGTGGGACCTTCATAGACAAGACCATGCGGACTGGTAACTCCACTACACCGGCCAATAATAACACTAAAAATTCCACATACTCACTATGATAATGGATATACTTTACCTAGATACCATTATGTAACTTCTCCAACAAAATTCAATTTTTATACCCAAAATTTAGAAAATATAGTAAAAAATTCCATTCAAAACCTTATTTAATTTCATTATCCTATTTTATAGAACATCTAAACCTCAAAATTATCATTAAAAAATCCTATATTCTATAACATTTCTTTAATTTACTTTATTAATAATTATAATTTTTGTAATACGCATCATATAGACATCAACATCCAAATATTCAACCTTCTCCACCTCTTCAAAACCATATAGATTTTCCAATATCAAATATTGAACTTAAATGATATAGATATAATAAAAGTCTACTGTGAATACTCCTTATGACACAAACCAAATATTCAATGTCCATACCTACTTCAACCACATTTTAATGAAACCTAACACACAATCTCTTGGTTACTACATTATTCTCCTTTGAATTTTGTTGAAAATACTACCATAAATTCTACTCCACCATTTGATGTTAAAAACTCAAAAACCTGGAATGGATTTATATTCCATTCATCTCACTCCACCTTTATCAATAAAATGAAAAGGGTCCCTTTATCCAAAATTTTCTTTCAAGTTCACTCCCCTAAACGGGTTTCTCTAGTTTTACCTTAAATTTCCCTTTGTAATTAATTTTCTTATAACTAGGGGAAGGACACTCATCTCTAATCCCCATTGATGATAGGTCTCATTATAAACACCACTTGTAAGAAAACAGAGATTATTTATCCACCAGTGGCACTAAATGTTAACCTTGGTATATTATGCATTGAATTTTACTAATCTACTCCTCCCTTTTTATTACACTTCATTTCCTTCCAGTTATCAATTATCCTCAAAATTTTGACAATTGATCCCATATTACACATTAGAACTTTAGGTTCTACTAATAAATTTTTTTATTGAAACTTTCCATTATGTGAATCATTTCCTCCTTCTAGATGTATTTTCATTCAGACACATATTTTCACTGAGTGAATTTACCACTTTGCATTTGAATCGTCAATATTTCATATAACCCTAAACAGTTGAAACGTGATGCAAGAAATAATTATCAAATTTAACAATATCAAATCTCTTCATGTCACTCAAATCCATAAATTTTAGTATCTTTCTATTTTTTCTTTTACATCACATTCTACAAACTCAATCAAACTAATACCAAAATTTCAATAAATAATTAGTAAATCATAAACACATGATACATACAACATATAGGATAAATTTATACTATTTATTTTTTATAGACTCATAATGATCATGTAACTTCTTCTCATGGTAACTCTTATTTCTTTAGATAAGTTTGAACAACCTTTGATAACTCACTGCTAACTCCCCTTGAATGTCTTCATCTATTATCACTGTATTTTGAGATAATTTTTAGGTATGGGAATCCATTTGATGGAAATACCAATTTCTTTATGCATATTTTTGTTATCCTAAAAATAGCCAGTTGATACCATATATAAAGAACATAATAGATAAATATGAATTCATAAAATTTATTTCTTCTTCGTGATTTTTCCTTATAATTATTCAAATAGTCTAGTACCACTTGTGAAATATCCTTATCTCACTTTTTTATAATTGGTTTCATCATGATACCATTGGGTTATTTTGATGATTCTTTAATACAATTTCATGATTTTAGTATATTCATGATACAAATTAATAATGTGACTTTTTTAACTCTTTTGTTTGATCAGGCCTACTTTCAACTCAATCACATGTCAATTTTCTATAACATACACATCCCATGGATCATATCCCCATTAATACTTCCCAGATGTTCAAATAGTTAAATGCATGGGGATAGGCGAACATCTATAATCCAAAAACTAAGGATTATGGTTTCTCATAGACCAACCCCATGATTATAACTTTCTTTAAAGACTTTATAGTGGTGCTTATTTGTATATAACCACCTAAAAAACCTTATATATATATGTGTTATTTTAAATACGCATTCCTTAGATCAGGATAATTTATTATTAAAATCAAAGCACTCTCATTATTTTATGATTATTCTATATTCTTTTCTAATTCTAGTTGGTTTGGAAATATGAATAATAATTATTTATGCATGTGTTCACTATTTTTTTGTGGAATCCATTGACTTAGTTTTCTTGATGGTTTTGGGATAAAACCCACATGTACAAGTTTATTTCATTGATAAACCATATGTTCCCATTATTCATTCTTCTTTCTCTAAGAAAATGTATCTCCATATGTATTCTAGTCATGTTTATTCCTCTATTGGAGGCATCTTCCTCTTTACTTCATTTATCACATTATGTAATGAGTAATGAATATACTAAGGAAGTATTTATTATTTTTTCCTTTTATCAGTCATAAGATATAACTATCCCTTTTTAAAATGATATGATTCTTTCTTTGAGTGAACTATTTTTTTTCTTGATACATCCTCTATTTTGTTCCATAGTTTCCTTCTATGATATTGTAAACCTATTTTCTAGATTGATAGGTCTCTTTCAAAAAAATATCTTTCCATATATACCATAGGAGTTGAGGACCTCTTTATGGAATATTTTACCTTAATTTATTTATTGTAACTAAAATTATTTTACATATGATCATGGTTAGAATATAGAAGTCATTTACCATAGAAACCATGCCTCATGTGACCACTATTTGGTAGTGGTTTTGATATAGTTGGTACTTTTTCACCAGTGATACCATGGGATTCTAGAAGCATATTTATAAAGTGATCCAGTCTTCCATAGAAGTATTACATTATTTCCACTTGTATTTAAGAGTCCTTTATTATGATTTTATCATGAATATTTCCTTTATTTACTATTTTCATATTTGTATCCTTGTATAGTCCACATAAATATGTTTCTTTGAATGGGATTTTTCTTTCTTCTTTAAGTAACTAGTCTTTATCTCAAGTTACTAGATCTTCTCGTATTTATCTTTAAATTGAGTAGTTTTCTTCTTCATTCTATCCCCATATTCATTTTTTGTATTTTATCCTCTCTTATATCTTTTTTTGAGAGGGATAATAGTCTTATTCAATTATTTCATGTCTATCTATTTTCATATTTCTTGCGTATGTTTTTCAAGTAGGAAAATTTGATCTTTTATTTTAGTACCCATATTCTTCATAACCAAATTCAAGGTCGCCTCTACTATTACCAACCTATTATTCTCTATATATGCATCTGCAATGATTTGATAATGCACTTACTATATGACCTCCCACCAGCCTATACTTTCTTGATGGTATATGATATATTCATGGTCCTTAAATGCACTTTATTCAAGTTTATGACCAGATTTCATTTCCACTTGTTCTTGGGACTCTTCACTTCTTTCCTTCCCTAAAGAGATATCTAGATTCCCGGTTGTACAAGTATTAACGAAAGTAATGTAAAAATCATATTTATCATGTATATTGATTCCACTTTCCTCAATGGGTGTCTCTACCTTAGGATTACTCTTCTTATTATTATTCTTCTTCTTACATTTATTCATAATTCATTCTTTATAAACCATGTTCAATGGTTTCTCATACTAACAAATTTTTTAACCTTTTTTAGGTAGTAATCACAACCTACTTTTCAACTATTTATTCACCATAAATATCTTCCAGAGTATTCCAAATATCAAAAGTAGTGGAATACTGTATAGAATTATTATAAAGAAACATTGGAAAATAATCTTGTCAAGATATTTTCTATCTCAGAATTTCTAGTTTTTTCACTATGCTTAGTCATATCTACATCAGAAAAAAAAATACTCCAAAACCTCCATGTTTCATTCTTGTAGTAAAAGAGTAATTTCTTTTTTCCAACCACAAAATGTGATTCCTCTAAAAAATATAGGCTTTATTATATAATCGATAGTGAAATAACCCAAAAAATAGATTTTATAGTTGAGTAGGATTTGATACTACTGGATGTAACCCAATACACCCTGAGAGAGCATGGGTGAATTAAAATGTCATATTTTTCTTTTACTCATTGATCTTATATTGGGATATTTTTCCCGTGTTGGAAGGAACTATGTTTAACCTTGTATTATAAATTGAACATTAACCAAAATTGAAAAATATACATGAAAGAAAATCAATCATAGAACCATAGATTTTACTTAGTTCACTTCTAAGAGATAGTATAAGGATCATACACCCAATACTGTACTAGAGTACCATAATCCACTAATCTTCACTAAATCTATAGATAAAATGTTTTAGATATGGTTACTCTATGCCAGGATCACTACCTTTACATTTCATATAAGTCCATTCACTCCTTAGCTAAGTTACACTATCAGGTATTAACTTCCACACACTACATCAGAGAAGGATCTTCCACAGTATATAAATTTTTAGATCTCTTCAACTGATAATATACATGAAGTTATGTCTCTATCCAGTGTGAGACTTTTCTTGCATCATATAAATTAATCCAGTGTTCCATTGTACTCGAATTTACTATAATATCAGTATTAAATTCCTTACGAGATCAACTCTACAATGTAAGATTTTATTTTGTGTCTTACATGATATCTTAGTATAAACACTTCTCACTCTATATGAGAATAATTTTATAGCAATGCTATATTTTTCTCATCATCAAATACCAGATGTGTCACTTGAGTTATTATTTGGAATATTCTTATTTTTACTCTAAGAAATTACTTTTTTAAGAACCACTAATGTACTCTTTAATCACCAAAATTCCTACTTGAGATATTCATTTTAAAATAACTTCTTGAATCTTATATACACCGAGTATCAATGTGATATCCTATACCCTTGAATGGCCCGAAGGCCTTCTTTTTTATTTTATTATTGATAATCTTAATTTTAAGTGATGAAGGGGAACCCGTACATGACCCGTAGGCCTAAGGCCCAAGGCGCGACACGACTCACAATACATGACCTAAAGGCCCATAGGCATATTATGCCCAATACATGACCCATAGGCCCAACCCACGGGAAAAAAACCTCCCCTAGATTCTACATCATTGATCACCTAGCTACCCACCTTACATTGCTGATCGGCTAGCATTGCCCCGTAAAAATCTGTACGGTGCCTGGTCCCGATGTTAGTTGTCATACCCTCTCATTCTTCCAATCTGGTAGCTCTACATCTAGTGACTGGTAGTCTTGTTGCTCTGATCCTCTTTTAGGGCCTTCTCTGTGTGAACTGGGCTACTCTATGGTCTTTGTTGCCCGAAGGCCCTGAGGTCCAAAGACCTTTGATGACCCGAAGGCCCTGGAGACTCATAGGGCCAAACCGGTGGTCGGAAAGCCCAAATCGGGTGAATTGTTCTGGCTGCTATAGTATTGAATAGTACCTACTAAAGTACTGCTAAGTGCCCCATAAATTCACCTCCACCCGGTTTTGAACCTGGGTCTTGTGGATGCTAAGAAGAATCCCTTACCACTCTGGTACAGGCTCGTTGGCATGTGATATCCTATACAACGTGTACTAACCTTATGGACTAAAAACTATAATTCATGGACCATGAAATACACTTCATTAACCTCATTCATGAACCTCCTTCATCCTATATGAACTAACCTCATGATATCCTCCTCCATGGAGATACCTAGTAAAAATTTCAATGAACTTGCTTCTTGGATCGCTTTCCATTCATGAACTACCTTCATGATAACTTTATTTGAAACAAAAAAACATAGAATCATCCCTATAAAATTAATTTAAAGAAAAAACCTCACAAATTAACTTCATATACTCATATTTTAACACCTTATTCATGACATTACTTCACAGATTATCTTCATTCATCGACTAACGTCACATAACATCACTACATTATCTACCTCTTATAATTCTCCTTCAGGAACTTCCTTCATGGGAATATCTACCTTCAATGATTTTATGATAAATCTCTTAATCTTATCATTCAGTTTTTTATTTGTTAATAATGATGTGAATATTCAAGTATTTATAGGAAAAATCTCTCAAATAACTCACTAAACATAAAAATAACATTAAAGATATTCAGAAACACCCATTCATGTACATCATGCACAGTGTGCCCACTATGAACCTACTTCAAGAAACGTCCTTTGTAGACCTCCCAAGTAAACTACATACTTCGTTCATGGTCATTGATGTGGATCTATTTTATCACAATTTTCCACATATTTTTTATTAATTAAATATTATTCTATTGAAAATTGAGATTATGATGGAGAATCATTGAATCTGGAATGAATCTGGTTGTATTTGGTGTTTATTGAGTTTTTTAATCAATTTTCCTATTTTTTTTATTCAATATATTAAAATTAATGGTGTTAGTATTATTCATATAAGAACAATTTTATATTTATTATTAAGAGTTTTAATGATAGATAATTTGAAAATATCAATATTTTTAGATGTTATGGAGGAAATATGGTAGTCTCTTAGATCAACCATGCATTCAAATGAATTAACTATTTGGGAAAATGTGGAAATAAAGAAATTCCTATGAAATAAACATAAAAAGAGAATGAAAACTATACTCCTTGATCATAGTTGATCATCTAGATCAAATTTATGTTAGTACTATCCCAAGAACACCTGAAAAGTTTCCATTTTGATGACCCAATAGTTGGAGGCTACTGATGTTGTCACCCTCCACTAGGTCATATTTGGAGTTTCTAGATGTTTTTTTCAAATGTGAGGGGCCCAAATTTTCTAAAAATGATGAATCCATTGTTGACTATTTCTACATGGTATCCCACATCTTAATATTTTTTCAAATTGGGAAGAACCTTGGGAAGATAAAGATTATGTTTCTCCCAACATCTAGTTTTTTAGATTAAGTTTACTACTGAGAAATCAAAGGTCTACACTCAAGAATACTAAAATTTGATCTAATCCGTTATAAATAGTCTACATCTACATCCTTGGATGATTCAATATATTCCTCCTCCCATGATCATCTAGCACCATTTTGGAATGTTGGTGGATGTTGTTTACAAAAATAGATGAGGAGGGAACCGTTTCCAAGACACATATATGAAATTCCACATGAGAATATGTCAATCTCATTCTTACAGTGCCTCAGGAACTAGAAATTCAAATTCAGTGACAGTATGGTTTGGTAATTATAGAGAAAGAGACAAACAGTTATGTTTTCCAATCAAATACATTTCCCAATTAGATATGTCATCTAATTGTCTATATGTGTGTAATGGATACATGAGATCCAATCACCAACATGAGAAAAATGGATACATGGTGAATCAGCTATGTAAAGGGAAACAGTTATATGGAACCAATCTTATACATTGAAGGAATTAGCTACATCAACAAAATAGCTATATGGTGAGAATAAGATACATTGATAATCATATACATAGATCAAAATGGCTACATAGATAATCAGTTATGTGGGGTAAAATGGATACTTCAACCATTCAGATATGTAATGAAAATTGGGTACATTGTTAATTCAAGAAGAGTTTTGTTATGCTAGAAAGAGGAAATTCTAAATTTTTGAACTTACGCAAAGCGGATATCTAAGAAGTTCTTCTAGACTCAAAATTCCATGACTGAAGCTGGGGTATAAGGTGGGTGTTTTACTGTCATGAATCAGGATTTGTAATAGAGAAAGTAAGAAATTAATGATTTTTATCTTTATAATGTGAGATATGACAGAGGATACTGGTGGTTAGATCTTGAAATATTGACAAGTATAGAAACTCATTAAGTGGGAGACCAAGGATGAGGCCCATGGAGCTACTCAATCCAGCAGTTTCAAAATAATTTTTTGATCCCTTACTAGGGGGTATATTTTTTTCTTTCATTACCCTATTTCTCAATCAATTTAGATATATTTAATATGTTTGTTATAATGGTTATCTAAACTCAAGTAGGGGAATGATATTGATATGGTGGGTATATTAACTTTATTCAAGTTTCAAGTGTGTCTAGTACCTACCTTTTCTATTGTTCAAGTAATACATGTCCTTTAATCACCAAAACATAGTGAGAAATGTTTGTATTTATTGATCACTATTGACTTGTTTTTTGGAACTCCCTCTTAGAAGAGGATATTCCATACAAGTTTAATTCATATGGTTGCTTCATTTAGTGGCATAGTTGAGGCTATAATTGAGACGTTTTAGAATCTATTTACTTATAGTTTGGCATTTTTGAGAGAATTATCTGGCCTATTTTCACTAAATCCAATCACAATTGTCCATAAATGAAGGTAAAAAGGGAATATATATATATATATATAAATATATAATTAGAATAAGAATACCATCCAATCAAATTCCCCAATTCCTATCCTAGACTCCCCCCTACGGGCCTATGATCTCCACCCTATGAACTCACACTTTTGTTGTTGGTTGTTCCACGACCTTTATTCTATTTATATCACCACCAACATTACACTCTCCATTTCACTCTTTGTTTCTCCTTTCATTTATTGTTTATTTTCTATTTTACTTGGTATCATGAAACACACCCTCTACAAAAGCCTTTCCCTATGGGTGAACCCCTACACACTATTTCACTAGTTTAAAGTATATATTTATAATTAATTTTTCTTGAACCTAGAAGTTGAATAGTTCCTAGCCAAATTTTGGTTCCATTTATAGGGAAGGTCACATGAAACAAAGTAAGAAAAAAATAAACACAACTTGAAATAATTTTTGGAAAAATTAATGAATGAAAACTAGGTCATTATCTAAGAAAATATAAGACTTAATTCCTGAAATAAATAAACATATGAGTTATTTTAAAATAAAGAAGAATATTATGGTGTAAAATATTAAGGAAGATATGAACAATCAATGAAATCAATACTTTAAGAAAGATAAAAATTTAAACCCTCCACACCATAGAAATGAGCCACTATATTGAGTGATACTTAGGTAGTTTCAAGTGACTATGGTTTCAAACAATCCTTCATGCATTAGGCAGACTCCTAAGTCTATAAAATATGATTTTAAGAAATACCACGTATCCATGCTACCATCCTACAATAGATTACATAATGAATACTCGCTGGATTTCATTATGGACTTCTATGGAGTAGTGTATCAACTTCTACTTATAGAATTAATTGACAAAGAATTATAGCTATCAGTATTCACATTTTTCGTGAATGTAAATTCCAAAACATGGTTTCAACAAATGGATGATGATATTTTTGACTCATGGAACCAATTTTATAGTACTTTTTTCATGAAATTTCACCCAAAGAGAAGGATTTCTAAAATTAGGAATAAAATCATTAAATTTTTACAAGATTAAGGTTAATTTTTCCATGAAGCTAAATATATATTCAAAGGCATACCAAGTAAGTTACCTAACCACTAGTGTACACCATAATTTCTCAAAGATACATTCTATAATAGTCATAAACCATACTATCAAAATTAGTTGATCAATATTCTGAAGGAGATTTATCTTATAAAATTACTGATGATCTCAAGAAGATAACCAAAAAATAGAAAAAATTCACAAAAAAAGTGATCCATATTTGGATCCATTTTTAGAAAAGAAACTAAACCCACTCCCCAAGATAAAACATAATCAACTGGATTTTACAATGAAATTTCTGAACACAATCTCAGGGAGAAATGTCATCAATGTGGGATGTTTTCACATTCACAATTTTTCATACAATATTTTATATTCCTTTCCAAGTTTCTAAAAATGTAAATTTTTCTATGTATAGTCTTATAATGCAACCAAGGGTTTACCCTTTATCTAATACTTAAAACATTATAACCCTCTGTTTCAAGTAAGTAACCCTTTATATATTTATTTTCAGTATTAAATATGTTTGGGTGAATTTTTGGAGGGTTTTTTGACTTTTGGAATGTTTGTGGGATTTTATGGACATTGATGATTTGATCATGGTTAGTTAAAATTGTGCAACTCCTATAGAGAACCGTGCAAAGTGATGCAGTGGGCTCTGGGTAGGTGCATGGTTTGGACATACCATGCAGCCACCTAGGAGTAACAATGTGAAGTGATTAAGAGGGTTTATACATGGTTGGTGAATATTTTCTCAAACCATGTGGTCTAACCATGAGAGGTTCTTCAAGAGTCATAGGCATGTTCATGGTTATCACGTGGTTTTCCTAACCATGCACAGAAAAAAGTGAGACATGAAAATTTTGGATCTCGCTTGGTTTAGCCCCTTAACCCCCCCCCCCCTCCCTAAGTCAACCCTAACTCAGTTTTCTCTCTTCCTAAACGTTGTGGAGACCATTCCCCTTGATTTGGGAGTGATATTTTGGTGTTTCTTGGTGTGTTGAAGGTTTATTTCCTTGGTAAGTTATCGTTCATTATTGTTTTCCTTAGATTCTTAGACTTCCCTCTCTTGGATTAAAATATCTAGTATACTAAGGATATATATATGTGATTTTTTATGCCAATAATGATGATAATTTTCTATTTTTACGTTAAGAAACAAGATATAAGGCATGATTTGAATACTCAACCAAGTTTTTTTGAATATTTCCTATCATTCTTCATTTTCATCATAGTTTCCAATGTAGGTGTCTTCATTATAAATTGATCTTATTAGAACTTGAAGTATTATTTTAAAATGGTTTGAATTGATTGAATTTAATTGTGAAATTTATGTGAAAGGAATGTTATAAACCTTCTTTAGTGATGGTTATTAGATTTTTGAATATTGGTTGTTGTGTAAAGTGATTTGTTTATGGATTTAAAAATGATGTCTTAAAATGTGGGTTTGTTTTGATTCATAGAAATGGTTTGATTTTAATGTTTTCAATAAAAGAAATTTTTTAATGAAATGGATTTTAATGGTTTATTTGGAATTTGTTTTTGGAATAATGGATGGTGTGTGTTCATGTGCATTGGGACAGATAATGGTATTAAGATTCCACTATCATTAGTGGGATGGCTAAGGGTATGAACTTTCTCCCATCAAAATTTTTCAGTAAGTGATGTCTTGGAGAAAGGATGACTTTCCACTCATGATTATATGGAGTTAAATGGTTTCATGCAGGGTTGGATGTGTGTATATGTGTAATGGAATAGATTATTCCAAAATTGATGTTTTAAAATACATTTAGAGTATTGGGATTACTATTTTGGTATTGAATTTTTTTATTTCCTCATATAAAATGTTTGAAATTATTTTATATAAATTACTTAATATAAATTTGATAACATGTTCTATCCTAATTGTGTGAGTAGGGAATTCATTCAGAGAAAACCTACTGAATTTCATTAATCACCCCCTAATTTGGCACTTTGGTGATTTTGCAGATATTATTTATTAAGGCACTGGTAAAGGAAAAGTATCTCATTTCTTTATTGATGCATCACAATACTTTGAGAATTTATTATATAGTTGGATATTGAACCATATTGGGATATGTGGAGTTTATTTATTTATATTAATTGAGCTTTGTGATTTTGTTTTATGATTTTCACTTGGATGATGGTGGTATTTCGCTTTGGTACTCTGGTATAGTTTGGTTTTGATATCAGTTGGTATCACTTTGAGTTGTATTAAATTTTTATCATTCATCATATAGTGGTTTTGGTTATGGTATTCTTGGTTATGGTTATTTTTATTTTCAAAGGTAAAATCATCGACCAATTATATTGAAGCCCATATCATTTATTTCCATCCTTTGGAATCTTGGGGATATTGACTAAGGCCAATGAGAAGAGTATGACATGCATTGATAGAAATGAATTCCCATAAAAAGTGCATATTTAATTTTGATTAATGATTTCTGATTGGTGAAAACATATTGATTTCTTAAAGATGTAAATATTATTTTAATATGTGAGATTTTTAAAAGGTAATGGTTTTGGTATTTCGAAAATGGTTTGATTTTCAAAATCATGATGGAATATTAAAAAATGGGTTGAAAAAGGAAAGTGTGTAATTTTGGGAAATCCTTGTTTGATAGTTGTGATATGGTGAATTTGGGATTTTTAAGCCTTAAACTGCTATAGAGTGAGACTTATGGGGTTTGGTTACCAACTAGAAGAGGTTGTTGAGAATATGGTTGAACTTGAGCTACTGGTGAACTAATAGCTAGTTCAGAGTATTATCCAAGATTTTCAAGATTTGAATAGAGGTAATAGAAGGTATAAACCATGGAATGTGGGTCATTCTATTAAATTCCAAACACAGAATCCACTCATATTTTAGGGTGATTCATAACTAGAGAAAGAATAGGTGTGGATGAATAAGATGAATCAAATATTCAATTTCCTAGGCACACAAACATATCTGAAATTCAAGTTGGTGACATATATTAGGTAATATCTTATACGCCAGTGGTGAGACATAGCATTTATAGATAAATTAGTCCAAGGAATTGCATTAGTGGATTTTGAAGAACTGTTCAAAAAAATTAAATCCTCATACGTTAAGGATTTCGAGAATGATGAATTTTATAGCTTGAAGTAGGAATATCTCTCATTGATTGATTATGTGGATAAATTAATGAATTTATTCCATTTCTCACCTGAATTGTCTGCTAGTTCATCCTTAAAGGAAAACATTTTTTGAATAGGGGCTGAGGCAAGAGATTTATGTGAAGATTATTGTTCTTGTATAATGAATTATACAGAGATGTTCAATAGAGAAATGGTAGTAGAAAGGGAAATATTAGGATCTAAGGGTGGAGGGATCATGTTGATACATATGGAAAATAGTGGGAACTCTAATTCTAGGAACAATAGTATGGTGGAAACCAATGTCCAAGGTAACGTTATAAAATAGATAAAGATGGCTAGATCAATGAATCTTTATCTTAATACCAAGACCAAGACAAGATGTTTTCAATGTGGTTCATTTTACCATAAGAAGAAATATTAAAAGGAACCACCTTGAGAATTTTATAGTTTCAATCAGATGGGGAACCTTCAGCACTATTGTCACAGTGCTCCAAGGTCAGGTGTTCAAGATACATCTCATGTTTCGTAGATTTAGTATGCATCGATGGGATGAGGGAAGTATAATACCTCTCATTAGTAGAACTAATCTATCTATGGTGATTTTATGAATATCATGACTCCTCAATAAGGTAAATCTAAATAGGGTAATAATGAAAAAATTATAGTGAGTAAAAGGTTATATGGAGCTGAGAAAGTGATTGTAGATGATCAATTTGGACAATCGATGGTGAGAGGTGTGATTCTTCTTAATTATACCATTACATAATATTTGTTTGATACAGGTGCATCCCATTCATTTATTTCTTCTTTTGCTATTGATTTTTTGGGTTTTCATGTTGATATGATTCCTTCTATTTTTAAACATTAAATACCTCTTAGTCAAAGAGAATGTCGAGATTTTATATATCATGCATGTTATATAACTTCTGATGGAGCTGAGTTGATATGGGATTTCTCTATTCTTTAGATGGATGTATATAACATAATATTGGGTATAGATTGGTTGACTATGTTCAAAACTCATGTCAACTATTATACCCAAAAGGTTAGTTTCACAACTGATGATGGTGTAGGTCATCTCTTTAGAGGAGGCCGGAATGTAAAGGAAAGTTTAACAGTCTTGTTCTCACTATAATTTGGAATTATCTTATACTAGTTGGCATCTTTGAATTTGACAGCAGTGTATGATATCGAGATTAGTGATTTTACACCAGTTATTGATCAGTTTATCGTTGTTTTTTCTAATAACTTCTCAAGGTTTCCACCCAAAAGAGAGTTGGATTTTACAATTGATCTCTTTTCAAGGATCAGTCTTACCTAACTTTAATATTATTGGATGGAAAAATAGATTTAAGTGAATTTAAATTTTAGTTGGAAGTGCAATAAAGTATAGGGTTCACTCAGTATAGCACATCTTTTTGGGTTTCTCCGGTCTTGTTTTTCACAAAGGCATATATAACTATTAAATTGTGTGTGGATTATCATAAGATTAAACAAGTTACGATAAAGAATCAATATCCAATTCCATGAATTGATGATCAGTTCAATCAATTGAAGGGATCCCACAAGTTCTCTAAAATTGACTTTTGATCATGATATCACCAATTGAGGGTTCTAAAAGTGGATATTCCATAGACATATTTCATGAGTAGATATCTCCATTATAAGTGCATGGTTATGACTTTCAATCTTACGAATGCACCAAAAGCCTTTATTGAATTTATGAATCAGAAATTTTAAGGATATATGGATTGTTTTTTGGTGGTTTTTGTGGATGAGATATTATTGTATTCAAGTAAAAGGGTTGACCATGAGAAACATTGGGTTACGGTGTTTGGAATTTTGCAGGATCATCGTCTGTATGCCAAATAATAAAAATTTTATTTTTTTATACAAGAGGTACAATTGCTTGGCTATGTAATATTTGAAAGGGGTGTTTCTATGGATCTATAAAATATAGAAGTTTTTATCTCTTGCGAACCACTAATTAATTTCTTCAAGATACACAGCTTCCTTGGTCTAGCTATTTATTATGGATGCTTTGTTCATGATTTTTCAAGACTAGACACACCAATGAAAACTTTGAAAATGAATAATTTTCCATCATAATGGAATAAGGAATATCATTAAACTTTTAAAGAGCTTAATGTTTTCCTTACATCAACACTAATCTGGATTTTTCCAAAATCAGAACATAGTTATGTGTTGTATTGTGATGCTATGGTATCTTGTTTGAGATGTGTTGTCATGCAGGGAGATCATGTTGTTGCTTATAGCTCACAACAGTTATTATTTCATAAGAATAACAACCTAGCACATTATTTGGATTTATCGATCATAGTCCACGATTTTAAGACTTAGCGTTATTACTTATTTGGTGAGAAATTTATAGTTTTTATGTAACATAAGATATTGAAACATATTTTCTCACATAGGTATTTAAATCTAAGAAAAATATTATGTATATAGTATCTCCAAATGTTTGTCTTTGACTTTATGTATACAGTAGGTAAAGTAAATTTGGGGGTGGTTGCATTAAGTATAAATTCATATGGACAATTGTGAAAAGAGTCTTCGGATCAGTGGTAGTTGATGTTGGTGTTAGCTGACATGCACTTGGATTGTGAAGACTGAGGGAGTGCTGCAGTTTTCTTCTCGGTTTATTTTGTTCCTAATTTAGTGAAAATGGTTAATGAGGCATAAACATCCAATTATGAATGTATTTCTATGAGTTCAAAACTCAATGTTGGGTAGAATATTGAGGTATAGAAGCTGGATGATAATTCAATGTTTGGGTTTAGAGATCGGATGGTCTTATCTTTGGATTCTCACAAAAAAACTTCTTCATGTTAACCAATATTCGATATGGGTTATTCATCCTGGAATATAGAATATGTATAAGTAACTAATAGAAAAGTTTTGGTGGGTTGGAAAAAAATTAAGGTGGTTGATTTTGTTTCAAGATGCTTAAATTTTTATAAATTTAAGGTAGAGTACCTGTGACCAGAAGGTATGTTAAAGTATGTAACTATTCTTATTTGGATGTGGGAGTTGATATCCATGGATTTTGAAACAGGTCTCCCAAGAACGGTTCAGAAACACAATTATATATGGGTGATAGTGGATCAGCTCTCTAATATGGCCCATTTCATCCCTATTCGTGAACCTCATATGGTGGAGGACATATCAAAAACCTATATATGAGAATTGGTAAATAGGAAAGGCATACCAGTTTCAATAGTATTAGACCAAGATTTGAGGTTTATATCTCATTTCTAGAAATTCTTACAATAATCCCATGGGGCTCATATGACCATGAGTATGGCGTATCACACTCATAAGTATGGAAAATATAAAAGAATAATACAAACATTGTAATACATGATTCAATCTTGTGTAATGGATTTTAGTGGCTCATAGGAGGATCACGTACCATTAGTGGAGTTATCATATAACCAAAGTTATCAGACCTTTCTAGATATGTCTTCTTTTAAAGCATTGTATAAGCGTCATTATTGTTCTCTACATTGTTGGGTAGAAATAGGTGAGACTTCACTGGTTAGGCCCAGCCTTGTCCCAGAGACAATGAAGAATATTTACATAATTAGAAAGAGAATGGATATGTCACAGATTCATCTGAAATCATATTTGGATCATCATTGATTGTCGCTCTCATTTGAGGTGAGTGATC
The DNA here is from genome assembly GCA_963277665.1 of Viscum album. NCBI lineage: Eukaryota > Viridiplantae > Streptophyta > Magnoliopsida > Santalales > Viscaceae > Viscum > Viscum album. The sequence goes on along the minus strand of OY728135.1, from coordinate 366,786,415 downwards.
ATGTGTTCTTGATAATCTCTCCAAGGCTAACACATAATCATTTTTTGGGAAGTAGTTCAAGTTATATACCTGATACATGGGCTATTTTAGATTCTTGAATGGGTTTGTGAAGTGTCATACAGGTTTCCATTTCCACCACGATTCAGTGCAGTGCATAATGTATTTCATGTATCTCGATTTAAAAATTATCGTCATGATCCAGGCCATGTGATTTAGTGGGATCACATTGAACAAGATTTGGTTGCTTCATTGGTTCATATGTCGCTACAAATTGTAGATAGATAAGAGAAAGTATTATGTGGGAAAATTATTGGTCTGGTGTGGGTTTTGTTGAAACATAGTCAAATTCAAGAAGAAACTTGGGAACATGAGAAGGAAATGGTTGAGAAATTTCTTGAACTCTTTCATGTAAATGGTTGTTTTTAACATTCTAGGGATTAAAATTCTAATGGTGGGGAGATTGTAGCACCCTCGGTTTCAATTAAGTAACCCTCTATTTATTTATTTTAAGTATGTAATGTGTTTGGGTGAATTTTGAGAGGGTTTGAAGAAATTTTGTATTTTTTGGGGGGATTTAATGGATGTACATGGTTTGATCATGGTTAGTAAAAATCATAAAACTCCAACAGAGAACTAAGAAAAGGGAGGTAGTGCGATCTGTGTAGGCGCATGGTTAGGCATATAGGTTGGCCAAAATATGCGGCCAACTAGGTGTAACCATGTGAAGTGGGATAGATGGTTTCTATATGGTTGGTTCATGGTTTGTCTAACCATGTGGTCAAACTATGCAAGATTCTTCTTGAGACATAATCTTGTGCATGGTTAGCACAAGGTTTTCCGGACCGTGAAAAGAAACCATCCACAGAAAAAAGTGAGATCTGAAAATTATAGATCTAACTCAATTTAGCCACTTAACCCCTAATTTTCCCCTAATTAAACCCTAACTCATTTTTCTCTCCTCCCAAAGGATATATAGATCAATCCTTATGATCCAATAGTGATTTGTTGGTGTTTTATGGTGTGTTAAAGGCTAATTTCCTTGGTAAGTAATATTTCTTTATTTTTTCCTTAATTTCCTCATAATACCTCTCTTAGATTCATATATATATTCTTCTAAGTATATATATATATATATATATGATAATTAGTGGCAATAATGATGATATTTGGATTTTTTTATGTTATGGAACAAGATCTGAGGATGGTTTTTGAATATTATACTTATTTTTGTTGAATAATTCGTGTATTTCTTCATTTTCACCATGGTTTCCAAGGTAGGTGACTCACTCTCAACTCCTCTTATTAAAACATAGATGCTTAGTTTCAAATTATGTTAATTTCTTGACATTTATTATGAAATTGATGTGAAAATCATGGTAGAAACCCTTTTTAGTTATAGTTTGTGGATTTTTTAAAATTGGTTGATGTGCAAAGTGATTTGTTGATGGATTTAAAAATTATGTTTTTAAAACGAGGATTTACTTTGATTCATGGAAATGGTTTGATGGTAATGTTTTCAATAAAATAATTTTTTTGTTGAAATGAATTGGAAATGTTGATTTGGAAATAGTTTTTGGAACAACGGATGGTGTGTGTTCATTTGAATTGGGATAGATAAGTGTATGAAGTTTCCCCCATCATTAGTGGGTGGATAAGGGAATGAAATTTACCTCATCAAAATAGTTCACCAAGTGATGGATTAGTGAAATAATGACTCACCACTCATGATTATAGGGAGGTATATTGTTGCATGAATGGTTGGATGTGTAGATATGTGTAATGGAATGGATTATGCCAAAATTGAAGTTTTGAAATAGTTTTAAAGAATTGTTTGGTCACTTTCCTTGGAAATGGATTTAGTTTGGGGAAATTGTTTTGTTATGGAATTTGTTTTATATTATGATATAAATTTCTAAAAATTGTTTTATATAAATGTTCTAATATGTTCTATCCTAGTGGTGTGAGTAGGGAAGTCATTTAGGGAAAACATGTTGAGTTTCATTTCTCACCCCCTACTTTGGAACATTGGTGAGTTTGCAGATATTGTTATCGAGACATAGGAAAGGAAAAGTATCTCATTTATTTACGAATGCATCATGATAATTTGGGCATGTCTTTTGGATTTGGATCTTAGAGAATTTTGGGATCTGAGGATTTGATTTAGATTTTTTGAGCTTTATAGTTTTATCTTCCACTTTGTACATTGATGTTGGTAGTCTTCTTCTTTGGTACTTTGGTATATTTTAGTTTTGATATCATTTGGTATCACTTTGAGTTATATTAAAGTGTTATCATTCGTCATATATTTTTTTTGGTTATGGTATTCTTAATTATGGTTGTTTTTATTTTCAAATAGTAAATATTCCCCCAATTGTATTGAATCCCTTGTCATTTATTTCCATCCTTTGGCATCTTGGGGATGTCTCCTAATGCCAAGTATCAATTCTTCCTAGACTCAAGCCAATGAGAAGGGGAGGGATGTTACAACAACTAAGGCTACCATAACCACCCTAACCTTTCTTGGAAATACTAAAAAGTTATGAGACCTATCGCTCCAATAACGACCCATACTTTCATTAATGAAAATGCCTCTTGATCAAATTAAATTTATTACTATGTAAAATGGTTGTATAAAATATGTACTTATTTCGTTTTATGTTTTTTTATTTTAAAATACTGTTAAGAATTGTGATCGTTGCTAATATAGCCATTGAATAGTGATCACATGATTAGTATAAAAATATAGTGCTTTAACAAATCCAATTTACTCAGACAAAGGAAGCGATGGCCCTATCTAGTAGACATGCCTCGTATGAAGCCCATTTGTTGGAGTTCAAAAAGGAGGTGTCATCATTGGGCTTCACTCTTGAACAAGCCCAAGCCGAGCTTCAACATGTTAAGCTCGAACGGAATAGCCTACGGGATAAGTTGAAGTTGATAGATATTACCACCTGAGCGATGTTATCTGAGCCACCCCAAGAATCTATCACCATTGCACACCTTACCCTTAGGTCTCATGTGGGTTCTATAAGGGGTTATGTAATAAGACTATAGCACTAGGATTATGTGCATTATTTTTGTATATAATAAATAATATACATCCATTTTATAATTGTTACTCTGTAAATATTTTTTAAAGAACAAATATTATTTTTAGTTAATATTAATCTAAGAAATATATTTTGATAAATTAATCTATTTTTTAATTAAATAATATTTTAATAAAATATTGTTATTATTAAATTACTTTTTATTAAGTACAAATGATCATATAATTTTATGAATACCATTGTGATTTTTATTAAGGTTTAAAAGCTATTTTCGTCAAAACCCATGAATTTTTTATAAATGTTGGTTTATATATTTAGAAAATTATTTGAGAAAACTGATATTGTTTTTGGAATCAAGATATCAAAATTATCCAATGGTGAATTTTTCAAAATTATCTGAGATAGTTGAATTTTTGGGTAAAAATTAAATATTATTTAAATATATAATGTGTTTCATGACATCATAATGACCCAATAGTGATGTACTAAAATAATATAAACATTATGTTCGGCCAATATGTGTTCTACCATTAAAATAATATGATTTTAGGTTTGTTTTATTTATTTTACAAAGCCTTAGTGGACCCTCCAAGACTTATAAAAGATTTTAGATTTTTAAATTGATTTCTTTGAGAGTGTGACTCACCTCCACATAATAAACCCTATTATTTTAATAATTTCGGCCATTGTCCATATAAAATATTATTTTCCACTCCCCTTTGGAAAAACCCGTGGTCAAAAACAATGAGATGTTTTGTAATTTTGAATAGTTTAATGTGTGGTTTCCTAAACATAAATAATAAATAATTCACTCTAATTTTCTATATAAACCCATCCATGATCCCACATCCTATTCCCTAAACTCCTTTGTATTTATTCCACACTCTACCCCCTCTCTGTAGAATCCTCCCAAGGATCCCCAAGCTCTTATGAAGGCTCTCCCAAGCCTCTCCCAAGGCTTTGAGATCACACTTCCAAGTAAGGGATTTCTTCCTCTCTCATTTTTGTCGAAATTTTATTATGCAGCTATACCATTTTATTTTCTATTAAAAATGATTGGTTATGATTTCTCACCTACCCTATACTTCCCTACTTATGTTTTAATGATGATAGACCCCTTTTTTCTTTCATTAATGCCTCCCATGTACACCTGTTACCATGCCGAAATTCCATAACGGATTCCTTCCTTACTCATTTTATCCAAGTTTCTTAATATTGTTAAGACCATTTATTCTCAATTGTAAATGTTTGGATCTAGTTTTACACCTCCCCTATACTTCCCTATTTATGTGTAACTGATGATAGACCCCATTCTCTCTTATTAACGCCTCCCATGTTCACCTGTTACTATGCCGAAATTTCGTAAGGAATTTTTCTCTCCTCATTTACATTCAAGCAATTCTTTTGTATTATGAAACTAAATTACATTACATATATTGGTAAATGTATCTATATAAAATCCTTACTATCCATTTCATGTAAATATTATGATACACCCCTTTCTCTCTCATCAACCATTTTTAGGAATTCTTATGTCATGCCATTACGCTGCCGAAATTTCACCGATTTCCCAAGCCAATGTCATTGTTTAGTGAATACCATGCTCATTTCTCTATCAAGGGTATTAACCTTTACGCACTTTTACTTATTTATTATAAAGTTTCATGTATTTATTCTACATCTCTTTATTGTGTAATAAATTACGATGAATAATTCCATGTTGTATGATCCATGTGGCACACTTCTGCATGAAATGAAATGTTTAAGAAGGGTGCGCCCTAATAGCGCTCTAATGCATTGGGTAAAGATTAGTATCATGATACCCCATCTGCAATGAGTATTTACTCATGATAATTCAAGTTAAATGAGGATTTACTAATTCTAATTCAATTTCAATGAGGGTTTACTCATGCCCCATGTGCAATGAGCCTTGGCTCATGCTAATTCCATGTTAAGTGTTGTTGCCACATTTCCATGTTATGATAATCATGCTATATCATGACTTTATGTCAATGTTCTTTTATGATCCATTGATATTCCTATTGCATAACATATATTTTAGTCTTCATGTTATGGATTTTTTACTCCCTTATTGGGCTTTATAGATCACCCTTTTCACAAGTACGTCCTCAGGTTATCTCGTGCAATGCTAAGTACAAGGGAATGTCGTGGTTATGTAAAGGAAGTTTTCAATAAAGATTTAGTTTTTTTATGTTTTAAGTTGTTATGTAATGTTCCTAATCCCCAAATACACTAGACATATTGATCTTCCATGTTGTATCAAGTGAAGTGTTTATGTAATAAATCATGTTTAAGTGGGTAATAAAAAGCGGGGTTATTACAATTGGTATCAGAGGATAGGTTTACTTATTTTTAGGATTAGGATTAGAAAGACCTATTGAAATCCTTAGGGGTATGACTAAGTATAATAAGAACATCCATAAATTTTGGTGAGTATTGAGTAATTGGTTTATCAAGAAAATACATCCATGTCTGGATATGAGCAGGTAGGGCGGCTCTGGCATAGATGTGCCTAGGTGTGAAAACTCCGACAAGGAGTTTTGGGCTTGACCTGGGGTATCTTGGTACATGACAATGGGCCTTGACGTACTCTTGGTTGTGACACTCCTAGGGGATATGCTTTGGTAAATTCACAATCATAGTATGATACATTATAAAGGGAATTAAAAAAATGACCCTAAGAATATATGTTAGAAAGTAGATCAGAGATAACATAGACTGATGCCTATAGATTCATAACTTAAGGAAATAAACGAAATTTATAAGTAATTCATTCTATCCTTGGATTACCCTTTATGTCTTACCCCTAACTTTCCTTTTATTCCAGCCAATTGATAGTAATAGGAGGACTCGGGCTAACAACTGATGCAAAGATCAATGTGATGAATGTTCTAATGAGATTTACAATCCTATGGGAGTAGTAATCGTATACTTTGTCATGATAATATCTCAGTTAACTCAAGATTTGAATAGAAACATGGGTCAAGAGGAATTTTCAACCCCCCCCCCCCCCCCCAAGAAAGAACAAGTCAAAATCGAGAGCTTCATGAGACAATAACCTCCTTCTTTTAATGGATCATCTGATCCTCAATTTTGGAATAATGGATCAACTCCATTGAAAATATCTTCTCCATCTTTCAATGTTTTGAAAAAGAGAAGGTTCTTCTGGCTGCTTATCATATGGAGGGTGAATCTAATCAATGGTGGACATTGATAAAAAATATGAATCCTGAGGAAGAGATCGAGGCGTTTGAATGGAAGTATTTTGGGAAAATGTTTTTCAATAAATATTTTCCGGTAACCCTTCGACTTAAGATAGAAAGGGACTTCCTTTCCCACCAAAAAAATGACAAATCCATCAGAGAGTTTGAGGAAAACTTCACAAGGCTTGCATGATATGCCTCTGACTTTGTCAATACACACAAATGCAAGGTTTACCGCTTATTTTGTGGGATAAAACCTATCCCACAGAAAGCCCTGAAGATCCGTGCCTTCGATAGATATGATGAAATTTTATGATGTGCCCTCAAGGTTGAAATGGAGATCAGTGAATCTCAGGGGTAACAAGGAGATAAGAAGCGTAAGGTGTAATTCCCTGAACCTAGTTACCCAGAGATGGTTCATTATTACATAACATTTCCATTATCACAATAGATTATGTCTCGAAAGACTGATTAGTTTAGTAGCCATGGAAGTACTAGATACATACATCATAAGTTTTACATTACATCATGAAATGGAAAAACAACAACATTGTGTCCCTTTTTAACACACTAATATCCCTTAGCCTATTCTTCTAGGTTAATCATAATATACTTCTTTGCATCCTGGGAAAAATAAAACATAGAAATAGGTGAGCTTAGATGATCAGTAAGGATAACAATATAGAGGAAACTATAATAAATAAGCATAAACAATTAAGGCAATGTATAAGACTAAAACAAAAGACTTTTAAATATAAACTTCATCATAATATGGAAAAAATAAATCAAATAATTTCATTTACTTATTCACATGGATATTCTACTAGTCAAATAATCACATGTAATATCAGTAGATAATTTCATAATGATGGAATGCATAAGGTTAGACATCATAACCACGTAGTCAAGGCCTCGTTCCAAGACTAAAAAAAGATTTTGTAAAGACCTTTCACCAAGACACTAGTTTGTCTAATGAGACCTACTGATGCATCGAGGAGGTATAGAGGGCTCCACCCATCACTTACTAAGTCCAATTCATTCCTCATATGAAAATGTTGAAACATAACATAATCATGCATATCAGAACTTGCATACGAAATATTAGTACTTTAACCATAAACAATGAATGGTATAAAAATAACACATCCACTATCAAGAATATCACAAAACCTTCGATATAATATGGAATATTTTACCATATTAAATAAACTTCAAACAAGTGTAAAATCCATCAAAGGATGTTGACTTAGATAAAATCAAAACTATTTGAGAGAAATATATCTTTCTATTTTGAAATCATTTAAAATTCACATAATTATAAAAGAAAAATTTTACTTTGAAAATATGATTATAAGCTTGTAATGGAAGGTTAGAAGGTGTTATAATGATGGAAAATATCCACACCCTCCATAAATGTTAAAAAACATTATTACCTTAATTCATCGAAAACGGTCATAGAGTACCTTATTTGGAAAACGACGGAAAGATTCATTTCAAAACAAAATTATAAAAAGTCAAAAAAAGGGTATAAATGACTTTAACCCATATTATATGAAATAGTAAAAATCTTTTGAAATACATTTTTAAGAAACACGGATGTGGATGATAAAGAAGTCTAAGTAGATACTTACGTATAAACAACCTCAAATAAAAAAGTGATTGTAAAATTGACCCTTACCTTGTAATTTTCCTTGGTTAAGGGTATGTTAACCTCATGTGTAATAGTTTAATCATTTTTATGAAATTATAAAAGAACCAAATACATAAAAAGGATATTATATATGATCTTCTAATATTTATTTGTTAATAATATTTTAGTAGTATCATTGTTTCGGATGTTAACTGATTCGTTTTCCATTATATGTTTTGTAAAGTAAGTCATGTTTGTTATGGATACGAAGTATTTGATTTATATCCAGAATTATATTATGTTCTTAAAAATTATTTTTAATCAAAAAATGAAAATAATTCTTGAATGGTTACGATGGGGAATGAATCTTATCGTGTTCGTGGAGACGGTAATTCATACGTACGCAAGAACGATAATACCATTCTATTGATGGTGAAATCATATGTAATTAGATGGTATATCATATATAAATAATCATTAACAGGTTATTTTTATTATTTACATCAATTATTCTCGTTATTATATCCATCCAAATAATGATGTTTTTAATGAAAAAGTACACCACGACGTCGAGACAGTAAGCCATACGTACGCACATATGGTGACTTTGTCATTAATAGGATGGATACGATAATGAATATGGTTGTACCATATTTATAATAATATAATAGTATGTATAAGGTACTGGATTTATTATTTTGGTATGGAAAAAACAAAGAAAGAGGAAGTGGGAGAAGAAAAGAACTTTGATATAGGTGATGAAATTATTACTACTTCTTCGGGTCCTTCCTTTTGATTTGATCAAAATGGCTCATTAGGTTGGATTTATGATCAAAATAATGCCTCTAGGTTAAATTGAGGGTAGTTTTAAAGATATTTGAGTAGGGTTTGTCCAAGAAAAATGGCTTTGGAGGTGTGATTTTGAGAGAAGGGGAAGTACCCTTTTATAAGAGAGGTGAGGGTCACTTTAAGAAAAGTTTGAAATATTAATTTATTATAAAGTCATATTCAGTTTATAATGGCTAAAAAAGGATTTATTTAGATGATATGGTTTTTAGGGGTAAAAATAATCTCAAGCAATAGGTTTTAGACAATTTTAGGTCACCATATTAACCTTATCTTTTAGATTTTACTCTTAGTTAACTTTTACAATGTCTTTTTGTATTTTTATATTATTTGGTTAATAAACATAATATAAAATTCCAAGAAAACCCAAGTGGTTCATTAATGAAATATATATCATTATATATGTTCTTTTTTCCAAACCTTATATTTTTATGAATATTATATCATTTAATAATATTGTATTTGTTTTAAAAACTCATTTATGTCAATTTTGACACTATTTTGTAGTTTGTTTTTGTGAAAGTCATAACTACTTTATCACATCAAAAAAAATATTTAATCAACAATAACATGTCATATTATCCTATAAAATTATTTTAATGCATCAAAATTCTCAATTTACATTTATTTGGATATTTTTAATATCAATTATTTTAATCATTCATTAATAATGTAATTACTTCATCATCATTGTGTCATAAATAAATATAATTATTTAATTTTTAAAAATTATAAATAAAATACCTTTCTATAGGAAATAATTTTATCTTTCTAATGAATATTTATAGTCTAATATATCTTATTTATAACCGTATATTAAAAAATTTAGTTATTAAACATTGAATTTAACACTTTTTACTCTTTTTAAAATAAAATAATAATATATGTCCTAATATAATCCAAGTGGATCAAAGAGGATGATATTTTATTCCTAAGGTTGATTTTGGTCTAAATACACTTATCCAATAGAATTAGGACATGTGTTAGGTTAATTATAATATCATTTTTACCTTTAATTACCCTATTTACTTTTAACCATGGTAAATAAAACTCAAAAGTTACTATTCCCCAAAAAATTATTTTCATCCTATTAAACCAAATTTTACTTATTGTTTTCAACCATATCTCTCAGATTTTTGAAATTCAATTCACAGAAGTGGTGAAATTATGCTTTATGCAAATTCTCAAATGTGCCTAGAAGGTGGGTAAAAGACGTTAAATAGTTCAATAAAATTTTTCATATCTAATCATATTATAAAATGAATCCAATGAATTACATTGAAATTATATAGGTATTATGTATCTATTTTTACTTAAAATAAATTTAAATAAAATTAATAATTATTTAAATAAAAAGTCAGTTTTAAACAATATCGCAGTGTCTTTCATTATTCATCAAAAATTGAAAGTTATCAGAAAAATACCAAAACCTCCCACTAAGATAATTTTGATATTTCGAATCTAAAAATGATATCTATATTACTAAATTAAAAAAATAGAATCTGAATTAATTAATTTAAAATTAATTTTCATGGGGAAAAACCAGAAAGCGGGCTTTTAAGAAGTAAAAACTATCAAAAGATTGATATGTGTTTATGTACAATTTAAATATAAAATTAATTCCAATTAACAAAATTGGATTAAATATTAACAATATAATCTAATTATACTTAAAAACCATTCAAATATATAATTTAACACTATAAGTTATTTTTATTAAAAAAGTTGATTTCAATTAAAATTTAGTATTTTCACTATTCATCAAAATATGAAAGTTATCAGAAAAACACCAAAAATTTATCCAAACTAAATTTTTCTGTCCCGCTTATAAAGAATAAGTTTATTTTGTCAAAATTAATATATAAAAGTGTCAAATATTATATTTGAAAAGTTTTTTCCATTAAAAGGCGGTAAAATTTCATTTTTTGAAAACTACTTCTTTTATCTGAAAATTTGAATTTGTTCTTATATTATGTCTAAGAAACATATAATATGGATGTTAAAATTATATGGATCATATAAAATTCAAAATAAATTTTAAACTATTCATAACTACTTTTTGAATGGTTAGTTTGGTAAGTCGTGGTGCGCTCGAACTCGGTGTTGTGTGTGGTGAAAGCTATTAAATTACTTTAAAGAGATAACGTACTATGAAATCCTAGGGTGTTACTTTCTCCCCTCCATTAATAAATAGCATCCTCACAATTTAAAATTGTTCTTCGAAAATAAAAGGTTGAAAATATAAAATACCTTTTTGGAAAACCCACATCAGAAATAGTGTTATTAAAATTTAGTCTTAACAAGAGGGAAAGGGAAATGAAAGTGTCACCACCAAATTAGGGTTTCAAATAGAAGAAAATTGGTGTAAATTATAGACACATAATTAGAGGGAAAACCTAAATATTTATAGGGAGTGATTAAGGTCATCAATCACAAATAAATGAATAATAAATAGAAGATTGAGGGCCTTAAATCCACAAATCTACGATGATTTAAAATATCGTTGGTTCAACAAAACATAAGGTATTAGGATTGCACATTTTTGGTTTTAAGTTCCTTTCCCTAATTTTTAAGAATTAATTTCATCAAATAATTAAGAAAAAAATATGTGATAAGTAAAGTTCAATCCTTTAACTAATTTCTACCACAAACTCATATTTCACTCTAAAATAAAATAGAACTCAAAAATATTCTATTTATCCTAATTGTATAGGCTTTTTAAAAATGAATTTATAATTCCTCTTTCAGACCATTTAAAAACTACATTATACAAACTAGGACATCATGTGTGCCAGTGGTAGGTGATGCACCCTTTTGACCCTTCGGTTGTGGGTTCAAGTCTTGCGGCCTTACAGGACGCGACAGGTTGTCACCTGACCTCTGGGTTTCCTTTTTATAAGAATCCAAATACAATCTTAAGAAATGTTTAAACCTTATACAATAGTATACAATGTACAAATTAATTCATTCCATCCTTTAGACTTATCCAAAATAAGTTTTTTCAAACTCACAGTCCAAAATTTATAAGGAAGGTAAACATAATGAAGATCTCTTTTCCCATGTAATAACATGTGAATACCGTCATCATGTATTCTCTTAGAACATGGTAACACCCTGAATTACAATAAAACCTTATTGAATATGTTTATGCTCCATTATTCCTTATAGAATACCAGATATACTCCTTAAATCCAAAAATGTTGTAAACTCCAAAAATGATGGAATAAACAAACAATTAATTAGTTCCAAGGTTGTCAATAATATCCAATATACTTAATCCAACTCAATTATATCTTATTCTGAAATCATTATCTCAGTTTCAGAAACATATTAAGGGTTATATTTCCCCCGACCGTATATTTTCCAAAATACTTAACATGAAACTGTGTCACTTTACATGGTACCATAAAATATCAAATCCTTAATGAAAATGTACTATAGTACAATCATTATATACATTATAATTATAATAACTTGTACTCAAATGAAACAATTATTTAATAAAAACTCAAGAACAATAATAATTCTTCTTCATCTTCGGTAGTATCATAACTTCATTATTATCTAATAGCATAATTTGGTGTATACTCTGATGATTGGGACATTGATTCGTGTAGTGTCCCAACTCTTTACAGATGGAAAATTGAACATTTGAAAGTGTTTTCTTACCCTTGTAATCATGAAATTGGTGTCCTTTTCTCCACACTTATAACAAACTCGCATTCCTTTCAAGTACTTCCTTGTATGATTATTTCCATAGTTATCACATATAGGAAATCCTTATTTCCCTTCTTCCATTTATCCATCTTTCTCTCTACCATCCTCTTCTTCTCTGGCTTCCCTTCAAATCTATACAGCTGAGATAATTCTTTACTTATCTTATTAACACATTATATTATTTATTCATATGATGTGAATACGTGGGAGACTATTTCCCTTCTTAATTTTGGCTTAAGACCATGATTTATATGATCATTCTTACTCTTTGGATCATGTGTATTATTGGAGTTCTTATTCCTTCTACAAGGCGTCATTTATAAATAAAAAAATACACTAGGTTAGATCATATCATAATGTATAATCCAAAAACTAGAAAAATACTCAATATTAATTGAATATTTTTACACATATAGTCTCATAATCATAAAAATGGTTTCTTTTCTGACATATTTACATATAAATCCTTCTTAATGGTTTGTAAAGAATATGGGAATTATCCTAAGCATATCTCTTGGGATTGTTGTAAACAAGAGTGCATTAAGGCTCGTTGTCATCTGCCAGGATACCCCAGATCCGGCCCGAAACTCCTTGTCAGAGTTTTCAATCCTAGGTACATCAGTGTCAGAGCCTCCTCTACCTTCTTGTATCTAGACAGGGATGTATTTCTTAGAAAATACACAAAATCTATACATTACCAAAATTTTAGAAAGTTATTCTATATTAATCCTCAAAGTCTATCTTAGGGTAAGGTTCTCTAATCGGTGTTTTTCTAAATCTAGCTTCCATGGTTTGTATTAAACTTCCTCTGATACCAACTGTAATGCCCTGACCCTAATTACCCAGAGTCGGTGCATTTTTAAATAAAATTGGCATGATCACAAGAGATCAAGTCTCAAAAGACCGATTAGTTTAGTAGCCTTGGAAGTACTAGATACATACATAAGTTTTACATTACATCATAAAATGGAAAATCAACAACATTTTGTCCACTTTGAACACACTCATATCCCTTACCCTATTCCTTTAGATTAATCATAATATACTTCCTCACATCCTGGTAAAAATAAAATATATAAAGGGGTGAGCTCAGATGCTCAGTAAGGATAACAATATAGCGAAAACTATCATAAATAAGCATAAAAATTTAACGCAATGTATAAGACTAAAACACAAGGATTTTAAATATAAACTTCAGCATAATATAGAAAAAAAAATCAAATAATTTCATTTACATATTCACATGTATATTCTACTAGTCAAATAATCACATGTAATATCACTAGCTAATTTCATAATGATGGAATGCATAATGCCAGACATCATAACCCCATAGTCAAGGCATTGTGAATAAACTACAAATAAGATTTTTTCAAGGCCTTGTTCCAAGACACTAGTTTGTCTTATTATACCTACTGATGCATCAAGGAGCTATAGCGGCCTCCACTAGTCACTTACTAAGTCTAATTCATTCCTCACATGAAAATTTTGAAACATAACATAAATACTCATATTAAAACTAGCATAAAAATGTTAATACATTTACCATAAACCATAAATGGTATAAAAATAACACATCCACAGCCAAACATATCAAAAACCTTCAATATAATATGGAATCATAAAAAATAAACTTTAAAACAGTGTAAAATCCATCAAACGATGTTGACAAAGATGAAATCAAGACTATTTGAGAGAAATATTTCTTTCTATTTGTAAATAATTTAAAAGTCACATAATTATAAAATGAAACATTTATTTTGAAAATATTCTTATAATCTTATAAGGGAAGCTTCGAAGGGTATATAACAGCATAAAATGGTTTTACCCATCGTATAAGTTAAAAAGCATTCTTACTTTAATTCGTCGAAAAGGTCATAATGTACCTTGTTTGGAAAATGATGGAAAGATTTCTTTAAAAAAAATTATAAAAAGTCAAAAAATGGTATAAATGACTTTAACCCATATTATATTAAATAGTAAAAATGTTTTGAAATACATTTTTATGAAACACGAACGTGGATGATAAAAATTCCTAGTAGATACGTATAAACAATCTCAGATAAATAAAGATATTTTAAAATTAACTCATACCTTGTACTTTTCCTTGGTTGAGGGTATTTTAACCTTCTGTATAATAGTTAAATCATTGTTATTAAATTATACAAGTACCACATACATACATATTAAATCATATATGATCTTATAATATTTCTTTGTTAATAATATTTCAGTAGTATCATTGTTTCGGGTGTTAACTGATTCGTTTTCCTTTATATGTTTTGTTACGTAAGTCATTTTTGTTATGGATAGTATGTATTTTAGTAATATCCTGAATTATATTAAGTTCTTAAAAATTATTTTTAATCAAAGAATGAAAATTATTCTTGAATGGTTACGATGGGGAATCAATCTCATCACGTTCGTGGAGATGGTAATCCATACGTACGCACGAGCGAAAATATCATTCTATTGATGGTGAAATAATATGTAATTGGATGGTATAATGTATATAAATAACCATTAACATGTTATATTTATTATTTACATCAGTTATACTCATTATTATACCCATACAAATAATGAAGTTTTGAATGACAAACTACACCACGACGTGGAAACGGTAATCCGTACGTACGCACATATGGTGACTTTGTCATCATAGGATGGATAAGATAATGAATATGGTTGTACCATATTTATAATAACATCACAGTATATAGAAAGTATTGGATTTATTATTTTTTTATGGAACAACAAAGAAATAGGAAAGGGAAGAAGAAAAGAACTTTGAAAGAGGTGATAAAATTATTAACTCTTCTTCGGGTGCTTCCTTTTGATTTGATCAAAATGGATCCCTAGGTTGGCTTTCTGATCAAACTAAGGCCTATATGATGAATTGAGGGTAGTTTGGAAGATATTTGAGTGGTTTTTGGCTGAGAAAAATGGATTTTGAGTTGTTATTTTGAGAGAATGGGAAGTACCATTTTATAAGAGAGGTGAGGGTCACTTTAGGAATAGCTTGAAATA
Source organism: Viscum album (assembly GCA_963277665.1). Lineage (NCBI taxonomy): Eukaryota > Viridiplantae > Streptophyta > Magnoliopsida > Santalales > Viscaceae > Viscum > Viscum album. Next base: position 366,770,918 of record OY728135.1, on the reverse strand, counting down.
CTAATTTATTATACAATCATATTCAGTTTATAATTTCTCCAAAAGGATCTATTTAGAGGATAATTTGGGGACGGGTATAAATAATCTCAATAAATAGGTTTTAGACAAGTTTAGGTCACCATATTAACCTTATTGTTTATATTTAACTCTTAGTTAAATAGTTAAACTTTTACAAGGTCTTCTTGTATTTTTATATTACATGGTTAATAAAATTACTATAAAATGCCAAGAGAAACCCAAGTGGTTCATTAATGACATATATATCATTATTTATGTTCTTTTGCCAAACCTTAGATTTTTCAGAATATTGTATCATTTAATAATATTTTATTTGTTTTTAAAACTCATTTAAGTCAATTTTGACACTATTTGGTATTTTATTTTTTTGAAAGTCATAAAAAATTTATAACGTTGAAAAGAAATTATTTAAAAAACCAAAAAATGTCATATTAACCTATAAAGTTAGTGTAATGCATAAAAATTCTCAATTAACATTTATTGGGATATTTATAATATCAATTATTTTAATCTTTCATTAATAAGGTAATTACTGCATCATCATTGTGTCATAAATTAATTTGATTATTTAATGTCTAAAAATTATAAATAATATAAAATTATGTATTAAATATTTTTTACATTTATAATGAATATTTTTAGTCGAATTTATCTTACTTATAACCCTATATTAAAAAAAAATAGTTATTAAACTTTGGATTTAACACCTTTTACTCTTCATTAAATAAAACAATAATAAATGTCCTAATATAATCCAAGTGGATCAAAGAGGATGATATTTTATTCCTAAGGTTTATTTTGGTTGAAATACACTTATCCAATAGAATTATGATATATGTTAGGTTAATTATAATATCATTTTTACCTTAAATTACCCTATTTACTTTTAACCATGGTAAATAAAATTCAAAAGATACTATTCCCCAAAAAATTATTTTCATCCTATTAAACCAAATTTTACATACTGATGTCAACCATTTCTCTCTTTTTTTAAAATTCAATTCATAGAAGAGGTAAAATTATGTTTTATGCAAATTTGCAAAATTGCCTAGAATGTGGGTAAAAGACGTTAAATAGTTCAATAAAAATTTTCATATCTAATCTTATTATAAAATGAATCCAATGAATTAAATTTAACTTATATAGGTATTATGAATCTATATTTACATAAAATAAATTTAAATAAAATAAATATTTAATTAAATAAAAAGTTGGTTTTAAACAATAACGTAGTGGTTTTCACTATTCATCATGAATTGAAAGTTTTCATAAAAAAACAAAAAATTTCCCCTAAGATAATTTTGAAATTATAAATCCAAATATGATTTCTATATTACTAAATTAAAAAAGTAGAAGTTGGATAAATTAATTTAAAATTAATTCCCATTATCGAAACCAAAAGGCGGGTTTTTGAGAAGTAAAAACTATCAAAAGATTGATACGTGTTTATGTCCAATTAAAATGTAAAATCACTTCAAATGACCAACATTGGATTAAATGATAAAAATATAATCTAATTATACTTCAAATCCATTAAAATTTATAATTTAACACTATAAATTATTTTGATAAAAAAAGTTGTTTTCAATTAAAATTTAGTATTTTCACTATTCATCAAAATATGATTTTTATCAGAAAAACATCAAAAATTTATCCAAACTAAATTTTTATATCCCAATTCTAAATAATAAGTTGATTTTGTCAAATTTAATATATAAAAGTGTCATATATTTGATTTAAAAAGGGTTCTCCATTAAAAGGCGGTAAAATTTCATTTTTTTGAAAAATACTTCGTTTATCTAAAAAATTGATTTTGTTCTTATATTATGTCTTAGAAACACATAATATGGATGTTAAAATTACATGGAGTATATAAAATTCAAAATGCAGTTAATACTATTCATAACCACATTTTGAATGGCTAGTTTGGTAAGTCATGGTGCGCTCAAACTCGGTGTTGCGTGTGGCAGAAGATATTGCATTAATTTAAAGAGATAGCGTAATATGAAATCCGATGGTTTTAAATTCTCTCCTCCTTCAATAAATTGTGTCCTCATAATTTGAAATTTTTCTTCAAAAATAAAAGGTTGAAAATAGAGAATACCTTTGTGGAAAACCCACATCGGAAATAGTGTTACTAAAATTTAGTATTAATAAGAGGGAAAGGGAAATGAAAGAGTCACCACAAAATTAGGGTTTTGAATAGAATAACATTGTTGGAAACTATAGACACATAATTAGAGGGAAAAAATAAATATTTATAGGGAGTGATTGAGGTCATCAATCACAAATAAGTGAATAATAAATAGAAGATTGAGGGCCTTAAAGCCACAAATCTATGATGATTTTAAATATCATTGGTTCAACAAAACATAAGGTATTAGGATAACACATTTTTGGTTTTAAGTTCCTTTACCTAATGTTTAAGAATTAACTTCTTCATAGAATTAAGAAAAAAATACATGATAAGTAGAGTTCCATCCTTTAACTAATTTCTACCACAAACGCATATTTCACTCATAAAGATAATAGATCTCAAAAATATTCTATTTATCTTAATCGTATAGTGTTTCCAAAAAATTTAATTTATAATTCATCTATCATATCATTTAAAAAATACATTATATAGACTTGGAAATTATGTAGGCCAAGGGTAGGTGATGCACCCTTGTACCCCTTCAGTTGCAGGTTCAAGTCTCGCGGCCTTGCAGGATGTGAAGGGTTGTCACCCAACCTCTATGTTTTTCTTTTTATAAAAATCCAAAAAAAAATCTTAATAAATGTTTTATCCTTATACAACAGTATCCAATATCAAACTTAATTCATTCCATTCTCTAGACTTATCCAAAATACTTTTTTCCAAACTCATAGTCCAAATTTTATAAGGAAGGTAAATATAATGAAGATCTCTTTTTCCACGTAATAATATGTGAATAACTTCATCATGTATTATCCTAGAACATGTTAACACTCTAAATTAACATAAAACATTATTTAATACATTCATTCCCCATTATTCTTTATAGAATACCAGATATACTCCTTAAATCCAAAAATGTTGTAAAATCCAACAATGATGGAATAAACAAACAATTAATTAGTTCTGAGGTAGTCAATAATATCCAATATAATTTATCCAACTCAGTTATATCTTATTCTGAAATCATTATCTCGGTTTCAGAAACATATTAAGGGTTATATTTCCCCCAACCATATATTTTTCAAAATGTTTAATGTAAAACTATATTACTTTACTTGGTACCATAAAATCACAAATCCTTAATGAAAACGTACTATAGTAAAATCCTTATATAATTTATAATTTTTATAACTTGTACTCAAATGACACAATTCTTTAAAAAAACATAAGAACACAAATCATTCCTCTTCATCTGTGGTAGTATCATAACTTTAATATTATCCTATATCATCATTTGGCGTATACTCTGATGATTGGGACAATGATATTTGTAGTGTCCCAACTCTTTTCAAATGGTACATTGTACATTTGAAACATTTTTCTTACCCTTAAAATCACAAACTTGGTGTCCTTTTTCTCCACACTTATAACAAACTCGCATTCTTTTTAATCACTTCCCAGGGTAATTATTTCAACAATTATCACATATGGGAAAATCCGTATTCACCTTCTTCCCTTTATCCAACTTTCTCTCTACCATCCTCTTCTTCCCTAGCTTCCCTTAAAATCCATACGTCTTAGATAATTCTTTACTTATCTTATTAACACATGATATTGTTTCTTTATATGATGAGAATACATGGGAGACTATATCCCTTCAAAATTTTGGCTTAAGACCAAGAATTATATGATCCTTCTTACTCTTTGGATCATGTGTATTACTAGAGTTCTCATTCCTTTTAATGGGCTCCATTTCTAAATGAAAAAATACACTATGTTAGATCATATCATAATGTATAGTCCAAAAACTAGAAAAAATCTCAACATTAATTGAATATTTTCACACATCAAGCCTCATAATCATAAAAAGGGTTTCTTTTCTGACATATTTAATCATATATCCTTCAGAATGGTTTGTAAAGAAAATGTGAATTTTCTTAAGAATATCTCATGGGAGTATCATAACCAAGAGTGTATCAAGGTCGGTTGTCGTGTACCAGGATACCCCGAGTCAAGCCCGAAACTCCTTTTCGGATTTTTCACTCCTAGGTACATCTGTGTCAAATCCGCCTCTAACTGCTCGTATCTAAACATAGATGTATTTCTTGGAAAATACACAAAATATCTAAATTACCAGAATTCTAGGATGTTTTTCTATATTGATCCTCACAGTCTATCTTAGGGTAATGTTCTCTAATTAGAGTTTTTCAAACTCTATCTTCCAAGGTTTGTACTAAACTTCCTCTGATACCAACTGTAATTCCCCAAACATAGTTACCCAGAGTCGGTGCATTATTACATAATATTGGCATGATCACAAGATATCAATTCTTGAAAAACTGATTAGTTTATTATAATTGGAAGTATTAGATACAAACATAAGTTTTACATTACATCATGAAATGAAGAAACAACAACATTTTCTCCCCTTTGAACACACTCATATCCCTTAGCCTATTCCTATAGGTTAATCATAATATACTTATTCATATCTTGGAAAAAATAAAACATATAAAGGGGTGAACTCAGATTATTAGTAAGGATAAAAATATAGTGTAAACTATCATAAATAAGCATAAACATCTAAGGAAAAGTATTAGACTAAAACACAATCCTTTTAAATATAAACTTCAGCATAATATGGAAAAAATAAATCAAATAATTCCATTTACTTATTCACATGGATATTATACTAGTTTGACAATCACATGTAATATCAATAGCTAATTTCATAATGTTGGAATGCATAATGTCGGACATCATAACCACATCATCCAGGCCTCGTGCCAAGACTACAAATAATATTTTCTCAAGGCCTTGTGCCAAGACACTATTTTGTCTCATGATACTTACCGATGCATTGAGGAGCTATAGTGGGCTCCACGCATCACTTACACTTTCCAATGCATTCCTCATATGAAAAGGTTGAAACATAACATAAACATTTATATTAAAACTAGAATAAAAAATTATAATACTTTAACCATAAACCATGAATTGTATAAAATTAACACATCCATATTCAAACATATCACAAAACCTTCAATAAAATATAGAATATTGTATCATAATAAATAAACTTCAAACAAGTGTAAAATACATCAAAGGATGTTAACATAGATGAAATCAAAACTATTTGAGAGAAATATCTCTTTCTATTTTTAAATCATTTAAAAGACACATAATTATAAAAGAAAACAATTATTTTGATAATATTCTTATAAGATTGTAAGGGAAGCTTCGAAGGTGTTATAACGGCAGAAAATTATCGCACCCACCGTATAAGTTAATAAAATATTCTTACCTTAATTCATCGAAAAGGTCATAAAGTACCTTGTTTGGAAAATAAATTGAAATATTCCTTTCAAAACATTTTATAAAAATTCAAACAAGTTTATAAATGACTTTAACCCATATTATATTAAATAGTAAAAATGTTTTGAAACTCATTTTTAAGAAACACATATGTGGATGATAAAGAAGTCCCAATAGATAATTATGTATAAACAAGCTCTGGTAAATTGAGATTGTAAAATTATCCCTTACCATGTACTTTTCCTTAGTCAAGGGGACGTTAACCTCCTGTATAATAGTTAAATCATTGTTATTAAATTATAAAAGAACCACAGACATAAATATAATATCATATATGTAACACCCCGACCCCTCTTGACCGGAGATGGTGAATTACTTGTTATATTGGAATGGTTAAAATGAATGAAAATATAGAAGGAATGATAAATTTAGAATTTTTGAAGAAACTACGTATATAAATGTAACTCAAATTACATTTGAACATGTTACAAAATATAATACATATAAAAACTAAAAATTGCATCCATAGAAACTCAATAAATGATCTCCTCTTCATCACTTGTTGAAGGTAAACAATGAAATGGGTGAGCGCAAATGCTCAGTAACGGTTAAAAATGGAATAATCATGAATCAATAATAACTGAATTGTAAACAATTTGATATAATCAACTTGTCATGGTGAATAAATGAAAAACTCACACCATTAATAAACTGAGAATGAAACTGCATCCATATATTTTTTCATAGTGAAAACCTCATGAATTATAATAAATGATAATGAATAAAGGGAATTATTATTAACTGGATGACATGCATCTGGAACATGATACCATAGTATCGTTAAAAAGGATTAATTTTATGGGTAGAAACCCTCTAATTTTTCGAAAAAAACTCGAAGGGTTTGTCGCCAACTGGTTTGTCTCATGAGACCTGTCGACGCATCGAGGGGCTATTACAGGCCCCACACACCACTTCATTTCCAAATAATTCTTGATTAATTGATTGAATACAAGAGAAATATGTCTTTTCAATATCCATATAGAGTATAGTATATGGATTTATCAATATTTCAATTGTTAAAATAACTTTCCAAATAAACACCATATGTAAAATGGTGTATGGTTTAGACAAAAAAACATATCCATGATATAAGATTATGGATATTTAATATAAATATAATTTCAAATTAAAAGTGATCTCAAATAGTCATTAGGTACACTACATAAGTATTATTAGGTGCACAATATAGTATTAGTCACAACAAAATAGTAGTTGAGACAAAGTCTCTTACCACAATGTAATCGGTCAAATCATATGACCAGAACATAATAACCATCAAATTAATCATTTAATACCATGAATATAAATATAATAATTTTTATATATATCAAATGGAAGTACACATATACCACATGCAAGAAATAAGTGGTGAACAATGGAAATATCAAAGAATTAAAAGTGAGATGAGAAACCCCTTACCTTATGCTAGAGTGTGTTCTTAATTTGTTTTAATGACCTAAATAATAAAATTTATCTTCATTAATTAATAAATCCAGAACCTCATATACATGTAATTGGTTTAGTATAACCTTATTAGGTTCATTCATGGGCCTTTTTATGGGTTTAAGAGGTTCAATTTTATTGTTTTGGAAGCATTTTCTTCCTTGGTTTTCATGATTCGTTTACTTGAATTCATGAATGGAAGCTAGTTTGAACTATGGTTAAACATACAGAATTTTATAATATATATTATTAGTTATATTATAGAGATATAAATGATCTTATAATAATTCTGGGTTATATACTTGAGGATGAATCATTAGTTAAAAGTTTTTATAAATGCTTGGATTTAGCTTGGTAGTTTTGTGTACAATGAACTTGTTTTGTATTATTATTACATTTTATGAGTGTGTAGGGATTAAAGAACATTAATGAGATGAAATACATATATTATGATCTTTTTCAACCATAAAAATGGTTTTATGACCAGAATTGAATATGGTAATGAAAATTTAGAACCCGTCGTCCTGTAATGTGATAAATTAACACATCTTGAACGGTGTTTTAATTTTTAGTATAAGAGGATGGGAAAAGAGAGATGATGATGAAATATTCCATTTGAATAATATAATTATATTTAATATAATTTAATGTAATTATCATATCATTTGGATGAATTTAGGTGAGGAAATAAGTATAAAATAAAGCAACTCAAAATAAGAGAAAAATTGAGAAATCTCTTACGAAAATTCGGCAACCTAACGCCATCACTTAAAATTTCATAAAATAGTTTGATGAGAGAAAGGGGGTATATCATCACTTATAAATAATATGGGAATTAATGGTAATATGGAATGACATATCCCAACATTATCCAATTGAAAATAAAAGAGATAACATAAATGAAAGCTTTAAGAAAAGAGAAGGGTGGTTGGTTCTCTTACATTGTAGAGCAACTCCCAAAACTTGAAGGTTGGGACCTTGGGGGGTTCAGGACACCTTGGTAGGACTCCTAGGGAGGTAATACCACCATATATTATAGTATAATGAGTTTGGAATGAAATAAAACGAAGGGGGTGAGTGGGTATTTATAGTAATTAAGTGGGAGTTTTTTATTAATTAAAAGGGACACCTCATTAGCGGTTTGTGCAAAACCATGTGCTTTCCCACGGTATTTTCCCATGGTTTTTGCCACTTGGGACACCTCATTTCATATGTTACCGTAAAAAAGTCTACCATACTTTTATATTTAATTATTACATCACTATGATGTCACTAAACTACCGAAAACTCAGAACTGTATTTTTACTATTCACGAAAAAATCAAGTATTTTAGAAAAATCCCAAAAATTTACCCTAACAATTTTTCAATGTGTAGATTTCAAAAATGAACTCAATTTTTCGAAAATAATTTTATAAGTATTTTTAATTTAATTTTTAAATAAAATCACAGTTAATTCAAAAAATAACCATTTTAAAGATATAATTAGTTCTATATCACATTGAAAAATTAATTAAGATCTCATTATTTTATTACATTAAGAAAATAAACTACTATCATTATTTACTATTTTTAAGGGTCAAATTACTATTCATATTACTATTCATAGGTGTATGTTACTATTCATCAAAAAATCATGTTGGCTCTATCAGACTCCAAATAACTTTCTGGTCACAACTCTAGATGACCATTTTTCGAAATTCAAAACATAGAGGTAGAAAATTTATTTTTAATGGCTAGGTTTTGACAATATCTTAAACAAAAAAGTGTTAGTTCAAAGGAACATAGTGATTTATGAAATATAGGATATGAATATAATTTATTTAAGAGAATCATACCATAAAATCTTTGGGGTGTTATATTATTCCCTCCTTCGGAAATTTTTTACAAGAAATTGTATATATAAAGCCTACCAAAAAGATGTGGGTGGTTCTTCTTCATAACATCATCAGGTTCCCATGTTTCTTTCTCCATATCTTGGTTTCTCAAAAGAAACTTTACTAGACGAGTCATCCGGTTTCTCAATACCTACTCCCTTGTGTAAAGGATCCCGATAGGCTCTTCGAAAAATTAGGTTCCATCTCTATTTCTTCATAGGTGAGTACATGCATTGGGTCTGGAATGTATTTCTTCAATAATGACACATGGAATACATCATGGACTTTGGATAGACTTTTCGGCATTTCTAAATGGTAAGATACAGCTCTGATTCTTTTCAGAATTTCAAATGGTCTGATGTACTTGGGGCTCAGTTTTCATTTCTTACCAAACCTTAAGACACCCTTCCATGGAGATACTTTTAGAAAGACATGATCTCCCACATGGAATTAAAAATCCTTTATTCGGTTGTCAGCATAACTCTTCTTCCTACTTTAGGCTTTTTTATTATGGGCTTAGATTGTCTTCACCTTTTCCATGGTCTCTTCAATAAGTTTTGGGCCTATAAGTTTCCTCTCACCAACTTCATCCCAACAAGTTGGAGTTCGAAATCTCTTTCCATATAATGCTTCATATGGAGCCATTTGAATAATATAATGGAAAATATTATTGTATGTAAATTCAACCAAAGGCTAGTATTGATCCAACATACCTTGGAATTCAAGAGATCCTGAACTCAAAATGTCTCCTAGAGTTTGAATAGTCCTTTCAGACTGTCCGTTAGTTTGGGGGTGATAAGCAATACTCATACGAATCTCAGTATTCAAAGCCTTCTAAAGACTTTTCCAGAATTTTGATGTAAACCAGGGATCTCAATCGGACAAAATCAATAGAGGTGCACCATGAAGTCTTACAAATTAATTAATATAAAGTATTTCCAGGTGATCAAGTGGTAAATCATCTCTTATAGGAAGGAAATGTGCTGATTTTGTAAGATAATCAACAATTACCCATATTGTATCATACCTTCTTAGTGTCCTCGATAGTATGGTGAAAAAATCCATCATAATTTTATCCCACTTCCACATAAAAATAGGTAGAGGTTGCATCACTCCTCTAGGATGTTGTCTCTCTACCTTCACCTGTTGACAAACTAGACACCTTGACACGTAGTCAGTAATTTCCCGCTCCATATTATTTCACCATAAATATTCTTTCAGATCTTTATACATCTTTATGCTACCCAGGTGTATAGAGAAATTTAAGCTATGAGAATCTTCTAATAGTTCCCTTTTTAGCTCAGGTACTGATGTAACGCATAACCACTTCCAAAACTTCAGAAGTCCTTCCTCATACACGAAGTCTTCCAATCTCCCATCCTTAACAACAATAATTTTCTTGTGTATATTTTCATCATCATATTGAGAGATTTCTATCTCCTCTAGTAAAGATTGTTTAGAAATCATTTGAAAGAGGAAAGATGTTTCCTCTTCCTTAACAATTCCCATATCCATCTTTAGTAGATCCATGAATATAAGATCTCTCTCAACCCTCATTTGAGTCAGAAGTCCATGATATTTCCTTCTTAATTCATCTGCCACCTTATTTTCCTTTCATGGGTGGTAGTGTATTGAACAATCATAATATTTGAGTAACTCGAGCCATCTCTTTTGCCTCATATTGATTTCTTTTTTTGTGAAAATGTATTTCAAACTCTTGTGATCCGTGTATATCTCACATTTTTCACCGTAAAGATATTGTCTCAATATCTTCAAGGAAAATATTATAGCTACTAACTGAAGATCATGTGTTATATAATTTTTCTCATGACTCTTCAACTACATTGTTGCATAACCAATAACTTTACCATTTTTTCATATGGACGCAACCCAGACCATTCTTGGATGCATAACTGTATATTAAAAATCCATCACTTCCATATGGAAGAGTCAAAATTAGAGCATTGAACAATCTTCTTTTCAATTCATCAAAGCCTTCTGTACCTTCTTTTTCCCACAAAAACATAACTTTTTTACGTGTGAGCTTGGTTAGCAGGTTAGCCAGTCGGGCGAAATTATAAATGAAATTCCAATAGTAACCTGTTAATCCAATAAAAATATGTACTTCAGTTATGTTTGTTGGTGTGGGCCAATCTTGGATTTCCTTTCTCTTCATAGGATCAACAAGGATTCCATCCATAGAGACAATATGACCTAGAAAAAAACTGATTGAAGCCATAATTTTCACATGCTGAACTTCCCATATAATTCATTTCTTCAAAGAGTTTTCATAATAATACACAATTGATCATCATGGTCTTCATATCTCTTTTATTATACCAGGATATCATCAATGAATACCACAAAAAAGTTATCAAGATATTCCTTGAAAACTCAATTCATTGAATCCATGAAAATAGATGGTGCATTCGTCAGTCCAAAAGGCATCACTATAAACTCATAATGCCCATACCTTGTTCAAAATGCTTTCATCAGAATATCTTCTTTCCTTACACGCAGTTGATGATATCTAGATCGAAGGTCAATCTTCGAAAACTATTGAACTCCATGAAGTTGATCAAATAAATCATCAATCCAGGGAAGAGGATACTTATTCTTTATTGTAATTGCATTGATTTCCCCGTAATCAATGCATAGCCTCATGGATCCATTTTTCTTTTTGACGATAAAGACTGGGGCTCCCCATGGAGAAACACCTGGTCGAATAAATACTTTGTCACTAAAATACTCTATTTGTTTCTTTGGCTCCACTAATTCCATAGTGGCCATTATATAGGGGGCCTTTGATGTAGGTATTTTACCATAAATTAAATCAATGGAAAAATCAATTTCCCACTCTGGAGGATGTCCAGGTAAATCCTCTCAAAACACATCAATATATTCTTGGACTATATGCACATCCTAAATTTGAATATTTCTTTCCTCAACCATAGATATTGGGATCTATTTCTCTCCAAGAATTGCATTCAATAGAGCTAATGGGGGTGGGTATAGATAAGAATCAGATGGAGAGGTCTCCGCTCTAAAGATTAGATATTCTACACCAATTTTAAAAATTGTAACTTCCTTTTTCTTATAATAAATCTTCATATCATAGTTGGATAGCCAATTCATACCGAGAATTATATCAAAGTCATTAATGGGTATGATGATATGGTTAGAAACTAAAGCACGTTTATGTGTCATGAGGGGGACTAGTTGACATGCCTTTGTGTCAATGATCCATTCACTAGGAATTTTGACTGATAACTCCATTATTAAATCAAATTGTGCATGTATACTTTTCATGGAAAACTGGGAAGATATAAATGAATGAGATGTTCCAGAAACAAATAAAGTGTTGGATAAGTTTGAGGAAACAATTAAAGTACCTTCCACCACCCTATTTGAAACTTTAACTTCCACATTTTTAATCTCATAAGCTCTCCCTTGCTCTCTTGGATTTTTATAAGGCATGTTTCCTTGGCACTTAGTACACTCATTTTCATAGTGTTCCATCTCCCTACAATTGTATCATTGAACATCATCAAATTGTTTCTTCCCTTGGTATTCATGAGATAGATGACCCCTTTTTCCACACTTATAGCATAATCCCATTCCTTTTAAGCATTTACCTAGATGATTTTTTCCACAGTTTTCACATAATGGGAATTTCTTCATTCTCTTGTTCTTCTTTGGTACTTCACCTTTCCCTTGGTTATCAGATTACCTCTTCTTATCTTGGTTTTCCTTGAACAAATTTGATCTACGAAATTACTTCTATTTTTTGATGGCACTTGATACAATTTCATCATATGATGAAAATGTTATAGAATCCAGTGACCTTCAAAAACTTGCCTTAAGATCTTCAAAGATATGATCAATCTTGTCTGTAAAATCACTCATGTAATCTGTAGTATACCTGGCTAGCCTTGTGAAGGTAGACTCATAATCTTCCACAATATCTTATTCCCTTTTCTTTAAGCCAAGTAATTTCGTCTTCATTTTGATTTTTTTCTCATGAAGGAAATATATTTTGAAGAATATTTCCTTAAAATTCAACTATTCCATATCTTCTATTTCTTCTTCCTCCATGGTATTCTGAATCAAGGGCCACCATTGATCAGCGTATCCCTTGAGACAATATAATGCCATTACTACCTTTTCATTTTCATTTAATCTTAATTCCATGAATATCTTTTCAAGGGACTTGATCCATTTCTCAGCAACCACTGGATTAGTAGTCCCGCTGAAAGATGGGGGATTTTGTCGCATGAAACGATCCAACACAGGTGTGGAATGGTTATTTGTTACAACCTGAGTAAGTTGTCCGAATATGATCATGATCTAATCTTGTCCAACATTGACTATGTTGACTTTCTCAGTGGGGAGATCCCTACCTTCCCCACAAGTATTGATTCTCCTTCTTCTGTTAGACGCCATTTCAAAATAATGGCACGCACTATATTAGTGTATGAATCAAAATGTATAATCCTAACTTACCAAAATACATAGCATAAATTGAGATCTTATGCATGGCTAATACCATAATCAGAAAAATGGTTTCTTTGAGGAATAATTTACACTTTAATCCTTCATAATGGCTTGTAAATAAAATAAAAATTATCCTAGGCTTATCCCCCAGGAGTTTCGTAACCAATAGTGTAGTAAGACCCGTTTTTGTGTACACGAATACCCTAGGTCAAGCCCGAAATTCCTTGTGAGAGCTTTCACTCCTAGGTACATCTGAGATAGATCCTCCTCTACCTACTCGTATCCAGATAGGGTTTCATTTTCTAGAAGGATTCACATAATCTATTACTTACCAAAATTCCATGATATTATTGTACTTTTATCCTGAAATACTACCTTAGGGCTTTGTTCCCTACAATACATTTCCTACTCTAGTTTCCAATTTTTCTACTAAACTTCCTCTGATACCAACTATAACACCCCAACCCCTCTGTACCGGAGCCAGTTCATTACTTGTTATATTGGTATGGTTAGAAGGAATGAAAATCCAAAATTAACTATCAGTTTATTATTCTTGAAGAAACTATATACATAAATGTAACTCAAATTACATTGGAAAATGTTACAAAATACAATACATAACAAAAACTAAAAACTGCATCCACAAGAACTCAATAAATGATCTCCTCTTCATCACCTGTTGAAGGTAAACAATGAAAGGGGTGAGCTTAAATTCTCAGAAATGGTTACAAATGGTGGAATCATGAATCAATAATAACAGAATTGTAAACAATTTGACATAATCAACATGACATGCTGAATAAATGAAAAATTGATGCCATTAATAAACTGAGAATGAAACTAAATCCATGGATTTTGTCATAGTGAAAACCTCATGGATAGTAATAATTCATAATGAACAAAGAGAATTCTTATTAACTGGATTTCATTTATCTGGCACATGATACCATAGTACCATCAAAACGGTTTAGTTCATTGGGTAGAAACATGTCTAATTTTTTGAAACAAACTCGAAGGGTTTGTCACCAACTGATTTGTCTCATGAGACCTACCGATGCGTTGAGGGGATATAGCAGGCCCCACCTTCCACTGCATGTCTAAATAATTCTTTATTCATTGATTAAATATAAGAGAAATATGCATTTTCAATATCCTTATAGAGAATAGTATATGGATTCATCAATATTTCAATAGTTAAATTAATTTTTCAAATAAACCCCATATGTAAAATGGTATACGGTTTAGAAAAAAAATATCCACGATATGAGATTGTGGATATTTAATATGAATATAATTTCAAATGAAAAGTGATCTCAAATGGGAAGTAGGTACACCACATAAGGATTATTAGGTGCACAATACAAAGTTAGTCACAACAAAATAGTATTTGAGACAAAGTCTCTTACCACAATGTAATCGGTCGAATCATATGACCAGAACATAATAACCATCAAATGAATCATTGAATACAATGAATATAAATATAATAATGTTATTATATATAAAATGGAAGTACACATAAAACACATTCAAGAAATAAGTGGTGAACAACGGAAATCTCACAGAATTGAAAGTGAGATGAGAAACCCCTTACCTTATGCTCGAGTGTGTCATTCGTTTGTTTTAATGACCTGAATAATAAAATTTAGCTTAATTAATTAATAAATCCAGAACCTCATTTACATTTAATTGGTTTATTATAACCTTATTAGGTTCATTCATGGCCCTTTTATGGGTTTAAGAGGTTCAATTTTATTGTTTTCGAAGCATTTTCTTCATTGGTTTTCATGATTCCTTTACTTAAATTCATGAATGGAAGTTAATTTGAACTATGGTTAAACATCCAGAATTTTTAATATATATTATTATTGAAATTAACGAGATATAAGTGATATTATAATGATTCTGGGTTATATACTTGATGATGAATCATTAGTTAAAAGTTATTGATAAACGCTTGGATTTAGCTTGGCGGTTTTGTGTACAATGAACTTGTTTTGTATTATTATTCCATTTTATGAGTCTGTAGGGATTACAGAATATTAACGAGATTAAATATATATATTATGATCTGTTTGAGCCATAAAAATGGTTTCATGACTAGAATTTAATATGGTAATGAAAATTAAGAACATGTCATCCTTGAATGTGATAAATTAACACATCTCGGACGATGTTTTCGTTTTTAGAATAAGAGGATGGGGAAAGAGAGACAATGATGAAATAATACATTAGAATAATATAATTCTAGTTCATGTAATGTACTGGAATTTTCATATAATTTGGATGAAGTGAGGTGATGAAAGAAGTATAAAATAAAGGAACTCAAAATAAGAGAAAAATTGAGAAATCTCTTATGAAAATTTGGCAGCCTAACGACGTCACATAAAATTTCATAAAATAGTTTTATGAGATAAAGGGGGTATATCATCACTCATAAATAATATGGGAAGTAAGGGGAATATTTAATGACATATCCCAACATGATCCATTTTAAAATAAAAGAGAAAACATAAATGAAAGCTTTAAGAAAAGAGAAGGGTGGTTGATTCTCTTACCTTGTAGAGTAACTCCCAAAACATAATGGTTGGGACCCTGGGGGTTTGAGGACACCTTTTGAGGACTCCTAAAGAGGTAATACCACCATATCTTTGAGGATAATGTGTTTTTCATGAAATAAAACGAATGTGGTGAGTGGGTATTTATAGTAATTAAGAGGGAGTTTTTTATTAATTAAAAGGGACACCTCATTAGTGGTTTTTGAAAAACCATGGGCTTGCCCATGGTTTTTGCCACTTGGGAAAACTCATGTCATATGTTACTATACACAAGTCTACCAGCCTTTTATATTTAATTATTACATCACTATTATGTCACTAAACTACCGAAAACTCAAAACTGTATTTTTACAATACATGAAAAATTCAAGTATTTTAGAAAAATCCCAAAAATGAACCCTACCCATTTTTCAACGTGTAGAATTAAAAAATGAACTCAATTTTTTGAAAATAATTTTCAGTGTAATTTTAATTTAATTTTTAAATAAAATCATAGTTAATTCAAAAAAATAACCATTTTAAATATATAATTAGTTCTATATTGCATTGAAAAATTAATTATGATCTCATTATTTTATTACCTTAAGAAAATAAAATATAATCATTATTTACTATTTGTAAAGGTCATATTACTATTCATATTACTATTACTAAGGGTATGTTACTATTCATCAAAAAATCATATTGGATCTATCATACTCTAGATGACTTTCTGGTCAGAACTCTAGATGACTATTTTTCAAAATTCAAAACATAGAGGTTGAAAATTTATGTTTAATGGCTAGGTTTTGACAATCTCTTAAACAACCAAGTGTTGTTTCAAAGGAACACAGTACTTTATGAAATATATTCTATGAATATAATGTATTTAAGAGAATCATTTCATAAAATTTTTAGGGTGTTATAATATATGATCTTATAATATTGTTTTTTTAACAATATTTTAGTAGTATCATTGTTTCATGCATTACCTGATTTGGTTTCCTTTATATGTTTTGTTATGTAAGTCATTTTTATTATGGATAGGATGTATTTGATTCATATTCAGAATGATATTAAGTTCTTAAAAATTATTTTAATCATAAAATGAAAATTATTCTTTAATGGTTACGACGGAGAATGAATCTCATCACGTTCGTGGAGATGACAATTCGTACGTACAAACGAGCAAAAATACAATTATATTTATGGTAAAATAGTATGTAATGGGATGATATATCATATATAAAGAATCATTAATATTTTATATTTATTATTTACTTAAATTATTTTCATTATCAAACCCATCCAAATAAAGAAGTTTTGAATGACAAACGACACTGCGAGGTGGAGACGGTAAGCCGTACGTACGCACGTATGGTGACTTTGTCATTCATAGGATGGATAAGATAAGGAATATGGTTGTAACATATTTATAATAACATCCCATTATGTATAAGGTATTGGATTTATTATTTTGTTATGGAAACAACAAAGAAAGAGGAAGTGGAAGAAGAAAATTACATTGAAAGAGGTGATGAAATTATTACCTCTTATTCGGGTGATTCCTTTTGATTTGATCAAAATGGATCCTTAGGTTTGATTTATGATCAAAGTAATATCTCTAGGTTGAATTGAGGGTAATTTGGATGATATTTTAGCAGGTTTTGGATGATCCAAATTTCTTTGGAGGTGTGACTTTGAGAGAAGGGGAAGTACCCTTTTATAAGAGAGGTGAGGGTCACTTTAATAAAAGCATGAAATATTAATTTATTATACAGTCATATTCGGTTTATAATGGATCCAAAAAGATTTATTTATAGTATAAGGTTGGGATGGGTCTAAATATTCTCAACCAATTAGTTTTAGACAGGATTAGGTCACCATATTAACTTTAACTTTTAGGTTTAACTCTTAGTTAAATAGTATAACTTTTACAAGGTCTTCATGTATTTTTATATTAAAAGGTTAATAAACTTTCTATAAAATGCCATGAGAACCCAATGTGGTTAATTAATTACATATATATCATTATTTATGTCCTTTGAAAAACCTTAGATTTTTAGGAATATTATATCATTTAATAATATTGGATTTGTTTTAAAAACTAATTTATGTCAATTTTGCGCTATTTGGTATTTTGTTTTTGTGAAAGTCAGAAAAACTTTATCACTTAGAAAAAAAATATTTAATCAACCATAACATGTCATATTAACCTATAAAATTAGATTAATGAATCAAAAGTCTCAATTTACATTTATTTGTATATTTATAATATCAATTATTTTAATCTTTCATTAGTAAGGTAATTAATGCATCATCATTGTGTCATAAATAAATTTAATTATTTAATTTATAAAAATTATAAATAAAATACCATTATCTAGGAAATCCTTTTATCATTCTAATTAATTTTTATAGTCAAATTTATCTTATGTATAACCCTATATTAAAAATAATTAGTTATTAAAATTTGAATTTAACACTTTTAACTCTTCTTTAAATAAAATAATCATAAATGTCCTAATCTAATCCAAGTGGATCAAAGAGGATTATATTTTATTCCTAAGGTTGATTCTGATCAAAATAAATTTATCCAATAGAGTTTGGACATGTGTTAGGGTAATTATAATATCATTTTTACCTTTAATTAACCTATTTACTTTTAACTATGGTAAATAAAATTCAAAATTTATTATTCACCAGAAACTTATTTTCATCCTATTAAACCAAATTTTACTTACTGATGTCAAATGTGTCTCTTATATTTTTGAAATTCAATTCACAAAAGCGGAAAAATTACGTTGTATGCAAATTTGCAAATGTTCCAAGAAGGTGGGTAAAAGATGTTAAATAGTTCAATAAAATTTTTCATATCTAATATAATTATAAAATGACTCCAATGATTTAAATTGAAAATATATAGTTATTATTTATCTATTTTGACTTAAAATAAATTTAAATAAAATATATAATTATTTAAATAAAAAGTCAGTTTTAAATAGTATTGCAGTGTTTTTCACTATTCATCCAACATAGAACGTTTTCTGAAAAATACCAAAAATTACCCCTAAGATAATTTTGAAATTCCGAATCCAAAAATGATTTCTATTTTACTAAATTCAAAACATAGAAGTTTCATTAAGTAATTTAAAATTAATTCCCATTGTCAAAACCAGAAAGTGGGTTTTTGAGGAGTAAAAATTATCAAAAGATTGATTTGTGTTTATTTCCAATTTAAATGTAAAGTTACTTCCAATGACCAACATTGGATTAAATAATAAAAATATAATATAATTATACTAAAAAAATTCAAATGTACAATTTAACACTATTAATTATTTTGATTAAAAAAATTGTTTTCAATTAAAATTTAGTATTTTTTACTATTCATCAAAATATGAAAGTTATCATAAAAACACCAAAAAATTTATCCAAACTAAATTTTTATGTATCTATTCTAAATAATAAGTTAATTTTGTCAAATTTAATATATAAAAGTGTCAAATATTAGATTTAAGAAGGTTTTTCAATTAAAATGCGGTAAAATTTCATTTTTTGAAAAATACTTCTTTTATATGAAAAATTAAATTTGTTCTTATATTATGTATTAGAAACACATAATATGGATGTTAAAATTATATGTAGTATATAGAATTCAAATTTCAATTAATACTATTCATAACTACTTTTTGAACGGCTAGTTTGTTAAGTCGTGGTGCGGCCGAACTCAGTGTTGCATGTGGTGCAAGCTATTAAATTGCTTTAAAGAGATAATGTCCTATGAAATCATGGGGTGTTATAGAAGGTGGACTCACTAAAAAAATTACCACTGTAGAAGGGGTTATTTTTTACTTTATAAGGGCTTATAACCCCTTCTAAAGGCATTAGAAGTGGTTATGGAGAACCGCCGCTAATGTGCCTGCCTATTGTTAGTAGAGGCAGTTTTGAAGAAGCGTTGGTACATGTGTGATGAATTTAGCAGTGGTTACATTAGAGGGGGTTTTAAACCCCCACTAATGTAGTCCAAAATTTACCAGATATGGTTGTTATTAGAGGCAGTTGGGGTTATAACCACCTCTAGTAGAGGGATTACGGGCGGTTCCAACCGCCCCTAATTGTTATTGCATTAGGGGCGGTTTTACATAACTGCCCCAAATGCTCTCTCTTTTTTTAAGAAAAATCTATGTGTTACCCCCAATCCCCCGGGTCTCCACCCCCGATCATGCATGTGTGTCTCTCTGTGTTCTGCCCAAGGTCGTCCCACGGGTCGCGTGTCTATCTCGGTCCCCCACGGGTCTTCATGTCTGTCCCCCCGACCTCAATCGACTCTCGCGTGTCTGTCTGTCCCCAGGTCGTCCTGCATGTCGTTTGTCCCCCTGGTCATCACACGGTATCTGTCCCCAAGTCGTCCCGCATTTCATGTGTCGTATGTCTTCCCCGTTCGTCACGCGGTGTCTATCCCCAGGTCGTCTCACCTGTCGTCTGTCTGTCCCCACGCGTGTCGTTTGTCTGTCCCCAGGTCATCCCCATGGTTTGTCTGTATGTCCCCCCACATGTCTCTCGGTCGCGTGTCTATCCACAGCATTCCTATTTGTCTAGGTCGGTCTAGCCCCTCCCTAAGTCCCCTTTTGGAGGTCTTGTAAAATTTATATACTGGCGGGATTAGAACTCGGCTTCTCCAATGTATAGTGCTGTGAAATAAACCACCACGCCAAGTGGCTTATTGTTATTTTTGTACATATATCATTTTATTTATATATATCAATAAGTTTATTAAAATATAATTTATTTGCATAATATATTTAAATGCATATAATAAGTTTATTAAAATATGCATATATATATATAATAATAAACATATATATATTATCAGATTTACCCATAATTTATATATTAATGTATTTATATATATTAATAAGTTTATTAAACTAAACATTATTAAAAAAATATTTGAATACATATAATAATTTTATTAAAATAATCACATATATTAATAAACATATATATATTAACAAATTTACACATATAATTTTTATATTATTGTATTTATATATATTAATAAGTTTATTAAGATAAACATTATTTTCATAATATATTTAAATATATTAAATAAATAACATGTATCTATATTTATACAAATATAAATATATATATATATATTTCTGCACACCTCTATAAATTATATATTTACATATATTTAAATAAAATTATGTATGAATGTATTTGTTAATACATTTATATCAAACACACAAAAATGAAAATGTGTATTTATATATTTATTTGTAATTGTTTATATTTATTTGAATACATGTATATATTATATAATTAATTTGAATTTATATTTATATTTTACCCAAATATATTATGCAAATATATATATACATATTATATTTATACGCACACAATTAACATATATATATCAGTATATATATATATCACATATTTATATGAATATAATATATTATACATTTTATAAATACATTCATATATGTATACAATATATACTATATATATATTATTAATTTTTTTAAGAAAATGGTAGGGGTTCACAACCCCTCTAATCTCTTAAATTAAAGGGGGTTGTGAACCCCCTCTAATGTAAGACATTAGTGGGGATTCAAGAGGGTGTTTCGAACCCCCACTAATGTCTTATATTAGAGGGGGTTTTGAACCCCCGTTAATGTCTTACATTATAGGGGGTTGCGAACCGCCACTATTTCCTTAAAAAAACAAATTCTCTATAACACACACACAACACATATAAAATCCAACTAAACATATGTATGTATGTATGTATGTATGTATGTATGTATGTATGTATGTATGTATGTATGTATGTATGTATGTATGTATATATGTATGTATGTATGTATGTATGTATGTATGTATGTATGTATGTATGTATGTATGTATGTATGTATGTATGTATGTATGTATGTATGTATGTATGTATGTAAATATGTTTGTATGTATGTATGTATGTATGTATGTATGTATAGCGCTTCTAACTGAATATATAGTGCCTATAAATAAATATATAGCGCCACTAATTATTAAAGTAGCAACAATTTTAACATAACCGTCTCTAAAATCCAACTACATATTAAAAAAATACTAAAAAGGTTAGAGGGGGTTGTGAACCCCCTCTAAATTCGATGATTAGAGGGGGTTCTGCATGACCCCCTCTAATGTTATAGATAATGAATTTAGAGGGGTTTTGCATAACCCCCTCTAAATACCCCCCTCTAATGTATTGTTTTTTTTGGAGTGACTTTAATTATGGTGGTCCGATGCATAAATCCAACAATGCTAAAAAAACCAGCACCCCACTTGCCAAAGGTGCGGAAAAAATCACCCTGGAAATTTCCTAAAGAGGACAAGGAAATGCTTTAGGTGTGGAAGATAAGGGAACCTATCCATTAACTGCCGACAAAAAAACCCAATGGCTGGAATAGAGGAGAGGAACGCTTCATTTGAACCCCAACGTGTTGTTCGTTGCTTCAACTGAAAAGAACCAGGGCACCTTACAAATCAATTACCTAAGCCAAGGGTTTTCAGAGGAAACCAACATCCTCCAAGGAAGCAAGGGAGAGATTTTGTCATCACTACTGCTGAAGTGAACCCCAAGAATGAAGTGGTGATAGGTACTCTAGTTATTCATTCAAGAATAGAAAACATACTTTTTTATTCTGGTTCTGCACATTCTTTTGTATCCTGAACATTTAGTAGGACAATCCCAACACCACCACAAATCGTAGAAGTAAAGATGTTGGTGAGTATGGAAAATGTGTAAATCATTGCATCCCAGGAATATAACTCCTCCCCTATCATAAATTTTGTATGGAACTTCCCGGATAACCTCATCATACTCCCTCTGGTGGAATTTCATTTAATTCTTGGAATGGATTGGATTTCCTTATATAGAGCCAACATAAATTGTCATGAGAGGGAAATCACTCTCTATCTGGCGAATCAACCCCTGATTCTATAAAATTGAAAGGAGGAGGAGGATTCTTATTTAGCTCAATCATCTCAAGTGTGGATATTACTGCCCTATGAACATGCGTATCCGGCTCAGATGATTGAGTCCAAGTAAGCAACCACCCTTGAAGACGTGCCTATTGTGAGGTAATTCGCTAATATGTTTCCTGAGGAATTGACTGGTCTTCCTCCTATAAGAGAAGTTGAATTCTCAATTGATCTTATAACTGAGGCACTGTCTATATCCAAGACTCTATATATAATGGTTTTTATGGAGCTTGAGGATTTAAATAGAAAACTACAAGAGAATATGGATAAATGGTTTAAATTCCCAAGTGCTTCACCTTAGGGTGCACTAGTCCTCTTCGTCAAGAAGAAGTGGGGGTCAATGCACCTTTGCATCGATTATCTTGAGCTTAAAAAAATCACGATAAAGAACAAGTATCCTCTGACTGAATTTATGACTTCTTCGATCATCTACGTGGAGAACAATACTTCTCCAAGGTGGATCTGCGGTCGGGATATTAACAAGTAAGTGTGAATAAAGAAGATATCCCCAAAACTGCTTTTCGTATAAGATACAGACACTATGAATTCATAGTAATTCCTTTTGGACTCACTAATGCTCCAGAAATTTTCATGGACTTTATGAATAGAGTCTTTAGATATTACCTCGACAAATTTTTGGTATTCTTTATAGAAGTTATTTTAATATACTCCAAAACCAAAGAGGAGCATGAGGAGCGTATAAGCATTGTACTAGAGACCATATGAAATGAGAATCTCTATGAAAAGTACAGGAATTGTGAGTTATGGTTGAAGGGGGTATCATTCTTGGGTCATATCATCACAAGCAATGGGATATTTGTGGATCATTCAAATACATCTACAATAGAGGTATGGTCGAGGCCAACATCGGTGATGGATATTCGTAGCTTCTTGGGGTTAGTTGGATATTATCGTTGATTTGTGAGAAATTTTTCGTGATTGTCAAACCCTCTTACAAAACTAACTCAGAAGGGAGTCAATTTTTATTGGAGTGATGAATACGAAGAAAGATTCAAGGAGTAGAAAAGGAGGCTTATCACTGCGCATGTTCTCACATTACCAACAAGTGGAGAACTTTTTTTGGTATTTAGCGATGCTTTGAAGAAGGTCATGGTTTGTGTATTGATGTAGAATAATAAATTCATTACCTATGCTTCACAGCAACTGAAATTTCATGAGCATAACTATCCAACACATGATCTGGTGTTGGTTGTAGTGATATTCGCTTTAAAAATTTGGCGAAATTACCTCTTTGGGGAGAAGTTTTAAGTATATACAAACCACAAAAGCCTCAAGTATATATTCACACATAAAATATTTTAATATTCACCAATGAATATGGTTAGAGATTATCAATTATTATGACTGCTCAATCCACTACCATCCTGGGAAAGAGAACAAGGTGGTGTATTCTCTAAGTAGAAATAACCCAGCAATTCTATCATTGATGAGAATTGAAAACGATAAAATCTTATTAGATTTGATGAAGATGGACATGGGAATCATAAAGAAGGGAACATGATCAATCCTTTCACAAATGATTGATATACCATCTCTTTTGGAAATGTTAAAGGATGCTCAAAAAGATGATATGGGAATTCCAATGAAAGTGAAAACTATCAAAAAGGGAAATCATCAGAGTTCAATATTAATGAATAAGGAATTTTGAGATTTGGGAAAGACTATA
Organism: Viscum album; assembly: GCA_963277665.1. Classification (NCBI taxonomy): domain Eukaryota; kingdom Viridiplantae; phylum Streptophyta; class Magnoliopsida; order Santalales; family Viscaceae; genus Viscum; species Viscum album. Next base: position 366,746,317 of record OY728135.1, on the reverse strand, counting down.
TGTTCCATCAAGTCTGAAGATGAAGAAGGAAATTTTGGATGATGTACATAGTTTAAATTTCTCCATTCACCCAGGAAACACAAATACGTATAGAGATCTCTGAGAGAATTATTGGTGGGGTAACATGAAGAAGGATATCGTAGAGTATACATCAATGTGCCCAATATGTCAGCAAGTGAAGTCTAAGAGGAAGAAGTATAAGTTGATGATGCAACCATTACCCATACCATCATTGAAGGGGGAGAACATCACCGTGGACTTTATCATCGAACTTCCAAATATATCCAAAGGAAACAACACTATATGGGTTGTTATGGATCGTCTTACAAAGACTGCACACCTCATTACAATTTGAGAGGATTTCAAAATAGATAAACAAGAACATATATACATCAGATACTTGGAAAGGTTGTATGGAGTACCATTATCTATTGAATCCAATTGAGATCCAAGATTCACCTCTATGTTTTGGAAGAGTCTTCAACATCCTCTATATACTGAGCTGAACTTCATCATGGCTTATTATACTCAAATTGATGGCCAATCTAAGAAGACTATCCAAACACTTGAGGACATGCTGGGAGAATTCTCAATGGACTTCAAGGGAGTATGGTATAAACATATTCCTATAGTTGAGTTCTCTTACAATAACAGTTTCTATGAAATCATCCAAATAGATCCCTATGAAGACCTTTATGGGAAAAGGTGAATAACACTAGCGTGTTGGGATGAAGTCGGTGAGCATAATCTATTAGGACCTGAAATGGTCGAAGAAATGGTAGAGAAGGTGAAAACCAATCAACTGCATATCAAGGAAGTCCAAAGTTGACAGAATGGTTATGCAGATAACTGTCGATGACGCATTGAGTTATAAGTTGGAGACATGGTATTTCTATACGTATCTTTGTGAAAGAAGGTCATGTGGTTTGGAAAGAAAGGGAAGTTATGTCCTAGGTACATCGACCCCTTTGAGATTCTTGATCGTGTCAGAGTTGTGGCCTATCGATAAGCACTACCACCTAGAATGTCCAAAGTACATGATCTCTTTCATGTATCCCTATTAAAGAAGTACATACCATACCCTTCACATGTACTCTCTTCAGAGGTAGTACAGTTATAGGATGACCTTTCTAATGAGGAGAAACCAGTGAAGATCTTAGAACACAGAGAAAAAGTTCTACGAAATAAGATAATACCCCTCATCTAGGTGTTATGGAAAAACCACAAGTTTGAAGAAGTGAAGTGTGCATAAGATGAAGTGATGAAGCAGAGTTATCCACATCTGTATTAGTGTGGGAAAAGTAAATTTCAAGGGCAAAATTTCTTAATGGGGGAAGATCGTAATGACCCAAACTTTCATTAATAAAAATTCCTCTTGATCTAATTAAATGTCTTATTATGTAAAATGGTTATACAAAATATGCACTTCTTTAGTTTTATGTTTTTGGATTTTAAAATACTGTTTAGAATTGTGACCATTTCTAATATAGTCATTGAACAGTTATCACATTATTAGTATAAATATAGGGCTTTAGAAAATCCAATTTACTCAGACAAAGGAAGCGATGTCCTTATCCATTAGACATTCCCCGTATGAAGCCCATTTTTCGGATCTCAGAAAGGATGTGGCATAATTGGTCTTCACTCTTGACTAATCCCAAGACGAGCTTCAACATGTTAAGATCGAACAGAACCGCCAACAGGATAAGAGGAAGTTGATAAAGATTACCACTCGATTGATGTTATTCGAGCCACCCCAAGAATCTATCATCATCGCACACCTTACCCTTAGGTATTATGCGGGTGTTATAAGGGATTATGTAAAAATACCTTATCACTATGATTATGTGCATTATTTATGTATATAATAAATAATATACATTCATTTTATTATTTTTACTTTGTAAATTGTTTTTAAAGTACAAATAGTATTTTTAGTTAATATTCTACTAAAAATATATTTTGATAAATTAATTAATTTTTGAATTAAATAATATTTTAATAAAATATTATTCTTATTATTAAATTATGTTTTATTAAGTATAAATGATCGTATAATTTTTATGAATACAATTATAATTTTTATTAAGGTTTGAAAGATGTTTTTGTCAAAACCCTGGAATTTTCAATAACTGTCGATTTTTATATCTAGAAAATTATTTGGATAAAATTAATATTATTTTTAGAATCAATATGTCAAAATTATCCAATGGTGAATTTTTCATAATTTTCTGAGACAGACGAATTTTTAGTTAAAAATTAAATACTATCTAAATATATAATGTGTTTTATGACATCTTAATGACCCAATAGTGATGTAATAAAATAATATAAACATTATGTTCGGACAATATATGTTTTAACATTAAAATAATGTGATTTTTGGGTTTTTTTATTTATTTTACAAAGATTTAGTGGACCCTCCAATACTTATAAAACACTTTAGCTTTTTAAATTGATTTCCTTGAGAGTGTGAAACACATCCACATAAGCAAACCTATTATTTTAAGAATTTATTCCATTTTCCATAAAAAAAATATTGTTTTTAACTCTCCTTTGGAAAAAAAATGGGCAAAAACCATGGGATGGTTTGTAGTTTTGAATAGTTTAATGTGTGTTGTCCTAAACCTAAATAATAAAGAATTCACTCACCTTTCCTATATAAACTCAACCAAGATCTCATTTAATCTTAACTAAATTCCTTTTGAGTTCATCCAACCTATGACCTCCTCTCTCTAGAATCCTCCCAAGGCTCCTCAATCTCCCAAGAAGCCTCTCTCAAGCCTCTCCCAAGCATTTGGGATCACACTTCCAAGTAAAGGATTTCTTCCTCTCTCATTTTTGTCTAAATTTCATTATGTAGATATAACATTTTTTTTAATTAAAAATGTTGGGGTATGATTTATAACCTACCCTACACTTCTGTACTTATGTTTTAATGATTATATACCCCTTTCTCTCTCAATAATTCCTCCCATGTACACTCGTTACAATGCCAAAATTTCATAAGGGATCCCTTCCTTTCTCATTTTATTCAAGTTTCTAAATATTGTTATGCCCTTTTATTTTCAATTGTAAATGTTGGGGTATGATTTCTAACATCCCCCATACTTTCTTATTTATGTTTTAATGATGAGATACCACTTTATCTCTCATTAATTCCTCCCATGTTCACTTGTTACTATGCCGAAATTCCGTTAGGAATTTCTCTCTCCTCATTTACATTCAATCAATTCTTTAGTATTATGAATCTAAATTCCATTAAATATTTTGGGAAATGTATATATATTACCCCCTTACTTTCAATTTCATATAAATATGATGATAAACCCCTTTATCTCTCAAAACCCATTTTTATGAATTCTTATGTCACGTCGTTACGCTGCCGAAATTACACTGATTTTCCAAGACAATGTCATTGTGTAGTGAATGTCATGCCCATTTCTATATCAGGGGTATTCACCTTTATAAACATTTAATTATTGATTATAAATTTTAATGTATTTATTCCACATCCCTTTATCATTTAATAAATGATGATGAATGATTCCATGTTGTATGATCCATGTGGCACACTTGTGCATGAAATAAAATGTTTAAGAAGGGTGTGCCCTGATAGCACTCTAATGCATTGGGTAAAGATTAGTATCATGATACATCAATGGAATTGAGGATTTACTCATGATAATTCAATTAAAATAAGTATTTACTCATACTAATTCAATTGAAATGAGGGTTTACTCATGCTCCATGTGCAATGAGTGTTGGCTCATGCTAATTCTATGTTAAGTGTTGTTGTCACATTTCCATGTTATGATAATAATGCTATATCATGACTTTATTTTCATGTTATTTTATGCTCCATTTATATTCCTATTGTATAACATGTGTTGTATTCTTTATTTTATGCCTTTTTTAATCTCTTTTTAGGCTTTATAGCTCACCCTTTTCACATGTACGTCCTCAGGTTATCACATGCAATGCTAAGTATGAGGGAATGTCGTGGTTATGTAAAGGAAGTTTTCAATAGATATGTTTTGTGTTTTATGTGTTAAGTTGTTATCTAATTTTCTTAATCCCCAAAGAAACTATACATCATGATATTCCATGGTGTATCAAGTGAAGAGTTTAGGTAATAAATCATGTTTATGTGTGTAATAAAAAGCAGGGTTGTTATAGCTCCACCTACTTTTCAATAGAATAGGTATAAATTCCAAACTCATACAAGGGTAAATATTTCTAGTTCAAAAGATAATGTTAGATGATTGTTACAATAGAGGATGTGTAATTTTGATTATTAAAAAGATAAAATCTATTTTGATAAGGCACAACAAGAATCTATGTTTAAAAATCTAGAGGTACAAGTGGTCCAGTTAGTTAGAAATGTGAGAGTTAGAGATAAATAAAATCTTCCCATAACTAATGATTCTAATCCAAGGGATAATTCCATGATATTAAAACCTATAAGTGTTCTCTAGAATAAATATAAAGTTAGTAAATATATCAAATCCATCTCCACTAAAAATCTTGATGAAATAGAAAATTAGACTCTAGAAGATGAACAATATAAAACTTTTATGTCCCCAATGAATGTCAGTTGAAGCCTATTTTACCTTAAGAAAAATCACACAAAAAAACTAGAGAATCAAGAACAAAAAAGGAAAGAAAAATATTTTAGAGGAATATGAGAGTTTTCCCACCATTTTCAAGAACATTTATCTAATCATTCCATTTCCTCAAGGTATTAGGAAGAAAAATTAGGATTTTGAACTATTAACATTTTTTAAAGTTGTTAAGAAGTTAAACATAGATATTTTTTTCCTTGAGGTTGTCATTAAAATAATTTCTAATCTATCAATGCTCAAGAAAATCTTTTTGAATTAGAATCACAAATAATTGTTTTCTACTTACAATCTCACATACAGATATAGGGTTGTCCTAAAAAATAGGATACCTCCCAAATATCTAGATCCATTGACCTTTTTAATTCATTGATCCTTTGGTGAAAGAGTTCATTAGTTTAATTTTCATTGTGATCTTGGTGTGAGTATAAATTTCATTCAATTATTATTATTTCATAATTTGAGGTTAGGAGTTCCACATGACACTATTGTAGTGTTGAAAATTATTAATGATACATTACCCACCCAGTCGATGGGGTAGATGACTTGTTAGTAGGAGTAAGTAAGCTTTTTTTTCGTGTTGGATTTCTAATTTTGAATATGTAATGTGTCCAAGAGGTCCCTATTATTCTTTTAATTCCCTTTCTTGCTATAGGGGGGTTTCATTGATGTTTCAAAGGGAAACTAATCTTTAACTTTGGTGAGCATAGGTGGAATTTAATGTTTTCATAAAAATTAAAAACCAATCCCAGATCATCTCTTTCAAAGAGATGAGTTTTTGAAAGTTGATCAATCTATTGATGAAGAAGAATAATATTTTTTTAGGATTATTAAAGAAATAAATGATGCACCTATGTTACCTAAAAAATCATGCATGGGGATTATTTTAGATAATGACAAGGATTCTTTGGATAAATTTGAAGGGGAATTCCGATGTAACTTAGATGAATTTTTTGTAAACATATTTTGACATCACTAAATAAATATGGTTGTGAGGATTTTATGTCTAAATATAATATAGATGAAGAATAAGATTTTTTTATTTCATTTTTTAGGAGGAAAAAAAAGTTATTCTTGTTCAGATAGTCCCTAAGAAGAGTAGATTGACTATGATAACCAATGAAAGGAAAGAAAAAATTCAAACCAAAACTATGGAAAAGATTAGATTATGTATGCAATATAGGAAGATTAAATTTTCCACTATAAAGGATCATTTTTTAATTTTATTTCTACATCAAATATTAGAAAGGTTGGATGGAAATCAATTTGTCTAATTCTTGGGTGATTTTTTAGATTATAATCAGATTCCTATCACCCCTGAGGTCCAATATAAATAATATTCACTTTTACATTAGGTATTTTTCTTACATGGTAATTACCTTTGGTTTATGTGGTTATCTTTCAACCTTTCAGTGGTAAAGGATGTCTATTTTTTCTGATATGATTGAAATATTTTTTTAATTTTTCATTGATGAATTTTCCATAGTAGGATCTAATTTTGATGAAAATTTGGAACGTTAGGAAACTAATTTGTAAGAGTATGAAGAGGAAAACCTAGTCTTAAATTGGGGAAAATGAAAATTCATGGTTAATGAAGGAATTTATTTGTGTCATAAAGTATCTCAAAATTGATTAGGAGTTGATATTGCTAAAATTTAAGTAATAAAAAAGCTACGTATTCCAGAAAATGTCATGAAAATTAGTATCCTAATAGGAAATAATAGATTTTAAAGGAGATTCAACAAGTATTTTTATAAGATAAATAATCTAATATGTTCCCTACTTATTAAGGACGCACCATTTGTGTTTGATGAGAATTATTTAGACTCTTTTAATTTGTGTTAGGAAAAAATCATTTATTTGCCCATCATCACCAAACCTTATTGGAAACTCCATATTAAAATTATGTGTGATTCCAATGATATGGTTATAATATCTATACTTTCACAATTAAATGATCGAAAGTTATATGAATTATAATATGCTAGAATACTACTTGATGAGTCTCAAAGGAGTTACACCGCAATAGAGAAGTATATTTTAACATTAGTTTTTTCTATAGATAAATTCAAGAAATATCTAATAGGATCTAGAGTCATTTTATTTATATATAATTCATCCTATAGATATCAATTTTATAATAAATAAACTAAACTAATTCTAAGTATGAGTGTTATATTCTTACAATAATTTAACTTAGTAATCAATTGTAAACTTAGAGCTAAAACTTTCATGGCTAATAATCTTCATGGGATTCCCAATACTCAAAATGAAGATCCAAGGGAGGTAAACTCTTCATTTATAGTTTAAAATATTTTTTTCCATTGGGAACATTTTATGGTTTTATATCCTTAATAACTTTCTCACTTGTTGAATTATACCTATGGACTTCTCTCATAACCATAAAAATAAGTTTATCATAGTGAATGATTACTTTTTATGGGTTTATATTATATTTTTCAAAATATGTTATAATGGAATTATGAGAAGATGTGTTCCTGAGGAAGAAATGTTTCCTATTTTGGATAGTTTCCTTTCATCTTAATGGGGAGGAAATCATAGTAGTGAGAGAAGTACTCAAAAGTTTTGACAATAATGATTCTACTATCGCATCTCTTTATGGATGATAAGAGTATGGTTATATGTTGTGACAAATCTTAATTTCTAGGAGACATAGGAAGAAATAAATAGATCCCTAAAAAAGTAATTTTGGAAGTTGACGTTTTTTATGTTTGGTGAATGGTTTTCATCTTCCCCTTTCCTTTTTCTTGTGGAAATGAACACATTTTGGTTGCAGTTGACTATGTATAAAAGTGGGTTGAGGCTATAGAATTTACAAACAACCAAGATAATGGTGTAATCATGTTTTTCAAATAGAACATCTTCTAAAGGTTTGGAGTTCTTATGGATTTCATTTATGACAATGGATATCTCTTAAAAAACATCAAATTCAAATCCTTGATGGAAAATTATGTCTATGTACACAAAAATGGCACAATATATCATCTGTAATCTAGTGGATAATATAAATTCTACAATATTTAACTAAAAAAAATCTTACAAAAAAATTCAATAACTCCAGGAAATATTGTTCCATAAAGTTGGATGACACATTATGGTTTTATAGGACTACCTTGAAAACCCTGATAGGTATGTCACCATATCAGATAATTTTTAGAAAGTCTTTTAATTTTCCTATGGAACTAAAAAATAAGTATTTTTGGGTAGTAAAGGATTTGAATTTGAATTTTATGTTTGATAGGGAAAGATGGTTTATTTAGTTAATAGAACTAGATGAAATCCTGAGAGTGTCTTATGATAATTCCAAGATCTATAAGGAAAGGATGAAATCTTATCAATATTCTCTAATTAAATAAAGACACTTCCATGTGGGACAGAACGTGATTATCTTAAATTATTAGTTGAATTTTTTTCTTGGTAAAATCATATCCAAGTGGTCAGGGCCATTCAAAATTTTTAGGTTACTGGTAAATTGGGAAGTTGAATTAATTGGATATGATAACATACCATTTTTTCAAGGGAAAATAGTGAATCATAAATTTGAAGGATAACCTGAGGGTTTGGTTTCCCTATTCCTCCTTTATAGTTGAGGAATTTTTGTAGTCTGACAGAATACTTTGTCCTTAGTTCTTAATGGGAGATAAATCATGGTTTATTATTTTATTTCTTTTGTATTCTTTTGAATTATATTTCTTTTTCCTTGTTTCATTCATTTTTTCTTCTCATCTCATATATGTTTCATTTTTATATGAGCTAACTGTAATGACCCAAAATTTTGAATTAATTTTGTTTCCTAACGTTGTGTGTTATTTTATTTTATACTCAACAAAACTATTTCATTTAATAAAATGAGTATAATTAAAATAAGACTGTTGGGTTTCGACTGTTATATGACTGTTGGTCAATATGATCGTTGGAAACTAAATGTTGCAATTATTGTCTATAAATACAAGTGATCTTGGTTAATTAATATAAAGGAGATTCGATGGCCCCATCTTGTAGTCTCAGGCTGATCGAAGCACATCTGATAGAACTCGGGAAGGAGGTAGCACCTTTGGGCTTTTCTCTGAACGAAACCCAAGACGAACTTTATCATGTGAAGATATAACGGAATCCCTTTCGTGAGAAGTTCAAGCTGATAGAAATCACTACTCGAGCAATGTTGTCCGAGCCGCCCCAAGATTCTATCACCCTAGCACACCTTACTCTTAGGTCCTATTTTTGTGTTATAAGGGGCTATGTAATGAGACTGTAAGTGCCTTGTGTAATACTTTGATTTAAATAAAAATTGTGGTTTCTTCTTATGGTGATGTTTATGAATTTTCAAATGCCCCGATAAATATAGTATACATATTATTGATGAATTTTAGAAAAAAGATATTTTAAAAATATTTATGTAAACCTTGAATAATTAATAATGTGTAATGATTTTCAAAAAATGGTCTTCTATAGTTATGTTTAGTAAAAAAATTAGAGTCTAATAAGATCAAATTAATTTTTGATGAATAGTAAATTCTGAATAGTGATTTTACGCTTATGATTAGTAATGTGATCAAATGGATTAAGTAACCTCACTTAAGAAAGTATTAATATAATCTAGGCACCTTGATTAAGTAATATGATTCAACAAAATAAGTAAATAACTATTTCAGAAATTATTGGTTAAGTATTAGTTTTTTTTGGGTGAATAGTTTTTTATTTAAAATTTAAATTAAAAATATTCAGAAAATTATTTTCATAAAATGGAGTTCATTTTTGAAATCAGAGCACCGATATTTGGTTAAGGTGAATTTTTGAGATTTTTCTGAAACAGTTGAATTTTTATTGAATAGTGTTTTTATTTAAATATTAAATTAAAAAATTTTATAAAATTATTTTCATAAAATGGAGTTCATTTTTGAAATTAGAGCATTGATATTTGGTTCAGGTGAATTTTTGAGATTTTTTAAGAAAGTTGAATTTTCGGTGAATAGTAAAAATACAGTTTTTGAGTTTCAGATGTTTAATGACATCATTAAGGATGTAATAATTATGCAATAATTCTGGTCGACTTATGAATAGTAAGATAAGGTATGAGGTGTCCCAAGTGGCCAATTCCATGGTCAAGCCCATGGTTTTTCCAATACCACTGATGAGGTGTCCCTTGGCAATTAATGTTTTGTCCCCTCACTTCTCCTATAAATACCAAGACATTCCCTCATTAATTTCATTTCCAAATCCTTCCCAATGAATTTCTGGTCTCTTTACCTTCCAAGGAGTCCTCCCAAGGTTCCCTCAATCCCCCAAGGTCCCTACCTTTGAGTTTTAAGAGTTGTGTTTTAAGGTAAGGGATCCTACCTCTCTCTTTCTTTTCAAATACTCTCGTTTGTGTCTTCTCTTTTAGGACCCATGTTCTTATGTTGGGTGTGTTCTCTTATATTCATATTACTGTAATTTTCATTTTCATATGATGAGAGACCCCCTCTTTCTCTCATCAATTCATTTTAATAATTTTTAAGTAGCGTCGTTAGGCTGCCGAATTTTTGTAAGGGATTCTTTCACCCTTCTCATTTCCAAGTTATATTTTCATGTCAATTCATTCAAGTTCCTTTTCTTATGTTGGGGTAGGATCTTCCATATCCATCATACTGCCCTCTTTATGTTCATATGATGAGATACCCTATTTGATCTCATCAATTCATTTTTTTGAAGTTTTAAGTGACGTCATTATGCTGCCAAATTTTCAAAAGAGAAATCTTATTTTTGTATTCCTTTCAAGTTTTTCATTTCCTATGGTATGTCTTTAAAATTTCATTACCATGTTTTTATATCCTTTATATTCTGTACCTATACTGTTTTATGGATCATTTATGGGTGGGTGACCCAAGTCCCCTCTCTTTTCAAAGTTTTCTAAAACCCTGTAACATAGTTGTTATGCTGTAGAATTTTTGTGTCAAAATGTCTCTCTCTTTGTCTCAAATTATTTTATTTAATTAAGTGAATACTCAATGATCTTTATTCTATAGGGTTATTCACATATATATCAAAATTTTCTATTTTAATTATGGGATTTACATACATGAAACCCTCTTTCCTTCTCCGTGGGTTTAAAGGGACATAAAGATCATGTCTTAAAAGCAGTTTTTAAAACGTTATGATTATGAAATGAAACCCATTTATTTTATGATATATGGTTTATTTATGAAATTTTTGATGATGATATATGTGTCTCACATGATAATAAAGAAAAATTAAGCGTGTTCCCTGATAGCACTCCAATGCAATGGGTAATGACTTAATCTCTAGAGATGGCCATTTTAACGATACCTTGGTGAATAACCTTGGAGATGGACCTTGGTGAAACAGAAATGATTGTCTAAGTTAAATGTTGTAGCCAAATCTTAAAGTTATTAAACACATTATTTTTATTATGATATGCATCATGATCTCTTTCTCATGCCTTAAAGTTATTTATCATGACTTTATTGATGTACCCCAAGTTCACACGTAAAATGTTTCTCTTGTTTCCCTTACTAGGCCTTCTGCTCACCCTTTTCTTTGATGTATGCTCCCTAGTTATGAGATGATGTAATTAACTTAGGATGAACAATGAAGAATCCTTTCAAGTGTTTTAGAAGAATGTTTTATGTTTTCATGTATTAAGTTCCTGGTTTCCAAGACACTAAGCTTTAAAGATCCTTGGTTTTGTATAATGTAATGAATGTTAATGTGATAAAAAGGCGGGATGTTATAGTTGGTATCAAAGGATGGATTAGTTATTTTTGTAAAATATGATTTGAAAACTTTACAAGGTTTATTAAAGAAAATATTAAATATAAGAAAAAATTATGGTATTTTGGTGAAGTATTGAGTAAGTGGTTTCCAAACAAATAAATCCCTGTCTAGATACGAACAAGTAGTGGTGGCTCTGGCATAGATGTACATAGGGGTAAAACCCAAAAACACCACTTTGAGCTAGACTCGAACGGGAACTGGTAAAATACAATGTACCTTGCTACACTCTTGGTAACGACTCTCCCGGGGGATATGTTTGGTTAATCTCAAGCTTTTTATGAATCATTATGAATGAATTATAGAAACTTTTAATTGTCTAAGCATGAAGTTTTAAGACATAATATCCTTTTTAGTTAAAAGACTCATAAATGAAATAAGTTTCTCATGAAGGATTTATTCTTTTAGAAAATTTCCCCATAGTCTAGGAATATGTTGACGTATTTCCTGAGGGGTTACCCACACCTCCCCTAGAAAGAGAAGTAGAGTTCTCCATTGAACTCGTACCTGGATATCATCCTATATCAAAGACCCCCTATAGGATGGAAAATGTGGATCTAGAGGAATTAAAGAATAAAATCCAAGATCTTTTGGAGAATGGGTTTTTCCGACCAAGTGTGTCTCCTTGGGGAGCACCAGTTCTCTTTGTGAAGAAGAAGGATGGATCGATGCAGCTATGCATTGATTATAGAGAATTGAATGGGATCACAATGAAGAGCAAATACTCTCTTTAAAAAATTGATGTCTTATTTGACCAACCCCATGGGGCTCAATTCTTATTTAAGATTGATCTTCATTCTGGTTATCATCAATTGAGGGTGAAGAATGTTGATATTCCAAAAACTGTCTTCCAATCAAGATATGGGCATTATGAGTTTTGTGTTATGCCCTTCGGACTGACTAATGAACCTTCTATTTTTATGGATCAAGAATATGTCGATTTTGGAAACTTATGTTTTACCAAATGGATATCCTTTGTATAGGAAAATGATTTGGTGATTAAATTATATAGGTTATTTTGGATGATGTTTTCTATTTTGGAGTACTATATGCCTAAGGGAAATAAAATACTACAGGATTTAAATTTAGGAGGAATGGTTGAATTTTTTTTTGTAAGAATTTATGTATTTATTATGGACATATGGTGATTTGGGTTATTTCTTGAAAATTATGAACCTAGCATAGAGAATATGTGAATAGGTTAATTACAGTTTAATATGTGACTTTAATAGTAGTCGATGTTATTTGGAGAAAAATGTTAACAATTATTTGGGGAAGACTATGTGATTAAATCCTTCTGAGTTTTGGGTTCCAATCTTAGTTTGGATTATTCTGAAGAATTTTAAGGATGATTGTGTATTGAATGGTCTTTCTGAAATTTTGGGTAATTTTTTTGAATTTTGGAGATTAATAGTCATATTTCTTTTTATAAAGGATTATACTTTCTGGGGATTATATGATCTCGTACTAACCTTTTTAGTTTTAGTTGATGAATAATGAAAAGGGAAAAATATAGTTATTCTTTTGTGGATTATGTGATTCTCTAGAAGATGATTATTTTTCTTTTGATGAGACCAAGTCTTTTTTAATGCTCATTGTTTGGAGAAAAGATTAGTATTGGTGGAAACTTATTAAGGGATGAAACTCTACTTGAAGGTAAGTTTATTTCCTTATGTTTTTATTTTATGTAGTAAATGAATTCCTCAAAATTATGAAAAGGAATGTAAAACAAAAATGTTGTTGGTTTACATTTCCTACTGGGTAATCAAAGACCATTCATCACATCTTAAGTTTGTGATCTTCTTGTGGTTAATTTTTTCCTAATCATGTTTTCTATCACTCTCCATCAGAACATGACCCTTTGTTTTCTCTTCCATATCCATGTTCTCTTACATTGAATCCTAGTATGGGTTAACTCGGGTGACCTTTGTACTTCCCTTTCTTTCTTTTAAAGTAATATTTTTACTGACTCTTTTTCCGATGTGGGACTTTCAACGAAATTTTCAAGCCCAATTTTAAAATTGTGAGGACGCAATTTCTTAAGGGGGGAAGATTGTAATGACCCGAAATTTTGAATAAATTTTGTTTCATAACTTTTTATGTTATTTTATTTTATACTTAACAAAACTATTTCATTTAACAAAATGCGTATAATTAAAATAAGACTGTTGGGTTTTGACTGTTATATGAACGTTGGTCAATATGACCGTTGGAAACTAAATATTGCGATTATTGTCTATAAATACAAGTGATCTTTGTTAATTAATATAGAATGGAGATTCGATGGCCCTATCCCATAGTCTCGGGCCGATCAAAGCCCATCTGACGGAACTCGGGAAGGAGGTAGCACCTTTTGGCTTCACTCTGGACCAAACCCAAGCTGAACTACATCATGTGAAGCTAGAACACAATCACCTTCGTGAGAAGTTCAAGCTGATAGAAATCACTACTCGGGCAATGTTGGCCAAGCCGCCCCAAGATTCTATCACCCTAGCACACCTTACTCTTAGGTCTTATACTGGTGTTATAAGGGGCTATGTAACGAGATTGTAACTGCCTTGTGTAATCCTTTGATTTAAATAAAAATTGTGATTTCTTCTTATGGTGAAGTTTTTCAATTTTCAAATGTCCGGATAAATATAGTAAGCACATTATTGATGAATTTTAGAAAAAATATATTTTAAAAATATTTATGTAAACCCTGAATAATTAATAATGTGTAATAATTTTAAAAAAATGGTCTTCTACAGTTACGTTCAGTAATAAATTTAGAGTCTAATAAGATCAAATTAATTTTTGATGAATAGTAAATTATGAATAGTGATTTCACGCTTATGATTAGTAATGTGATCAATTTTATTAAGTAACCTCACTTAAGAAAGTATTAATATAATCTAGGCACCTTGATTAAGTAATGTGATTCAATAAAATAAGTAAATTACTGTTTCAGAAATTATTGTTTAAGTATTAGTTTTTTTGGGTGAATAGTGTTTTTTATTTAAATATTAAATTAAAATTATTTTGAAAATTATTTTCATAAAATGGAGTTCATTTTTGAAATCAGAGCACCGATATTTGGTTAAGGTGAATTTTGGGGATTTTTCTGAAACAGTTGAATTTTCAGTGAATAGTTTTTTTATTTAAAAATTAAATTAAAAATATTTAGAAAATTATTTTCATAAAATGGAGTTCATTTTTAAAATCAGAGAATCTATATTTTGTTAAGGTGAATTTTTGGTATTTTTTTGAAAAAGTTGAATTTTCGGTGAATAATGAAAATATAGTTTTTGAGTCTCGAGTGTTTAATGACATCATTAAGGATGTAATAATTATGCAATAATTCTGGTCAACTTATGAATAGTAAGATAAGGTATGAGGTGTCCCAAGTGGCCAATACCATGGGAAAATACCGAGGTCAAGCCCATGGTTTTTCCAATACCACTAATTAGGTGCCCTTGGCAATTAATGCTTTGTCTCCTCAGTTCTCCTATAAATACCAAGCCTTTCCCTCATTCATTTCATTTCCAAATCCTTACCAATGATGTTCTGGTCTCTTTACCTCCCAATTAGTCCTCCCAAGGTTCCATCAATCCCCCAAGGTCCCAACCTTTAAGTTTTAATAGTTGCGTTTTAAGGTAAGGGATCCTACCTCTCTCTTTCTTTTCAAATACTCTTGTTTATGTCATTTCTTTTAAGCCCCATGTTCTTATGTTGGGGTGTTCTTTTATATTCATATTAATTTCCTTTTCATTTTCATATGATTATATACCCCCTCTTTCTCTCATCAATTCATTTTAAGAATGCTTAAGTGGCGTTGTTAGGCTGCCGAATTTTTGTAAGGGATTTTTTTCACCCTTCTCATTTCCAATATATATTTTCATGTCAAGTATTTCAATTTCCTTTTCTTATGTTGGGGTATGATATTCCATATCCATCATACTTCCCTTTTTATTTTCATATGATTAGATAACCTATTTTATATCATCAATTCATTTTTTTGATGTTTTAAGTAATGTCGTTAGGCTGCTGAATTTTCATAAGAGAAATCTTATTTTTTTATTCCTTTCAAGTTTTTCATTTCATATGGTATGTCTTTCAAATTTCCTTACCATATTCTTATATCCTTTATATTCTGTACCTCTACTATTTTACGGATCGTTTATGAGTGGGTTGCCTATGTCCCCTCTCTTTTCAACGTTTTCTAAAACCCAGTAACATAGTCGTTATGCTGCATAATTTTTGTCTCAAAATGTCTCTCTCTTTGTCTCAAATTATTTTATTTTATTAAGTGAATACTCAATGATCTTTCTTCTACAGTTTTATTCACATATATATCAAAATGTTCTATTTTAATTCTTGTATTTACATACATGAAACCCTCTTTCCTTCTCCGTGGGTTTAAAGGGACATAAAGAGCATGTCTTAAAAGCAGTTTTTAAAACGTAATGATTATGAAATGAAACCCATTTCTTTTATGATATATGGGTTATTTATGAAATTTTTTATGATTATATACACGGATCACATGATAATAAATAAAAATTAAGGGTGCACCCTGATTTGGCTCCAATGCATTGGGTAAAGACTTAATCTCTAGAGATGACCATTTTAACGATACCTTTGTGAATAACCTTGGTAATTTTTTTTATGACACCTTGGGGATGGACCTTGGTGAAACGGAAATGATTGTCTAAGTTAAATTTTATAGCCACATATTCAAGTTATGAAACACATTATTTTTATTATTATATGCCTCATGATATCTTTCTCGTGCCTTAAAGTTATTTATCATGACTTTATTGATATACCTCAAGTTCACACGTAAAATGTTTCTCTTGTGTCCCTTACTGGGCCTTCTGCTCACCCTTTTATTTGACGTATTATCCTAGGTTATGAGATTCTGTAATGAACTTAAGATGAACAATTAAAAAGCCTTTCAAGTGTTTTAGAATAATTTTTTATGTTTTCATGTATTATGTTCCTGGTTTCCAAGACATTAAACCTTAAAGATCCTCAGTTTTGTATAATTTAATGAATGTTAATGTGATAAAAAGGCGGGATGTTATACTAACCATGCATCCGAGAGGAATCATCTCAAAGGAAAAAATGGAGTATTTATGTGTTTGAACTCTCAAATTAAAAGCTTATGCACTAGGAGAGTGATAGTTCTAATTATTCCTATATTTTAATTTATGTTGCTCAATTTTAAGTGTGGGGGAATATCTTTGGAAATCCTTTCAAAAATTATGAAAACAAATTCTTAAATGAGTTCATATCTTATTAATTTTTATCATTATTCTATTTCAGCTAATTTTTTAAATTCTTTTTTCTATATTTGACACTATAAAGAATGAAATTTCAAAATAAAAATGATTTTAGTAATTAATTAGATGAATGGAAATTGTGTTATTTTAATATTTAATACACCCCCTTCATCCTCCTTAATTTTTGAAATTTTTTATTGAACACCTTTTTTATTAAAATTGTTCTCCCACATTTGGATTCAACATTGAGGAAGATATTGAGTTTAAAGTGTGGGCGAGATGTAACTTTCTATATTCTTGAGTTCTACTTAAATTCTACTATATCAAATAACCTTTTTAAATAAAATACCTCCACTTTTTAGAAATTCAATTAGTTTTTGTTCTATAAATAAAATTTTTGTATTTATCTAGGTTTTATAAATAATAATTAAATGTCTTCTTCCTATGGGAAATTATCATAGATCATTTTTTGGGATTTCACTGAGTCTGAATTTATAATTATTGAGTGATTTTTCAGTGATTTTCTATGTTATATTCTTATGAAGATCATGTTTGAAAAATGGAAAAAGGGTGTTTAATTGGTTATAAACATTTGGAATTAGAACTATAACTAGAGTAATCTTAAGATGTAACATGAACATAGCTAGTCATCTTGGGTAATATGGAATTACTTTGTGAAACAACTCATTTTAGGGTGTTATAAATCCTTTGAATCGAGAGTAAAATGGGAAATTGGGATTCCATGATAAGTTTCTGAGATAAGGCCACTAGGTGTGTTTTTTTAAATAAAGACTAATAAATAAGTTTTATTTACCTTTATATGAAAAAATTTATGGTTGGGAAAAATTAAAATTAAGTTTTCTTATAAAAAATGAGATCTTGGTAATGAAGGGAATATTGAACCCAAATGAACAAGGGGAAAATTCATTTATAAGGACTCTTTTGAGTTGTATAAACAATTTGGGAAGTGAAGCCTGGGTTTGGGGAACATATGGGAGAGTGAAATTTTATTTTTTCTATTTTTATAGATGTAATTCTATCAGAGACTTTCGGGTCTATACTCCTTGAACTAGATTTTGAGATTGTATTGAAATGGTAAAGTGTGTAAATCTCACACAATATGCATGGACTTATTTACAATGGATGATTTAGTGATTTCATTTAGTTTTGGTGTATGTTGATGAAACTATGAAAAGTCCATAAATATTTATTTAGATTTTATATAAATAAATGATTGAAAGAGTTTCATTTCTTAGGAGTGAAAAGGATTAAGTTTGTGGGAGTTTGATGTGGATCTATTTTATCACACTTTTACACATTAATTTTGATGAATTAAATGTTATTATAATTAAAATTAAGCTTATAATGTAGAATCATTTAATCTATAATGAATATGGTGGGATTTTGTGTCGATTGAGTTTTGTAATAAAATATCATATTTTTGGCTGCTCAATTGACTAAAATTTATCGCTTTAGTATTTTTCATCTATGAACTATCTGATGTTTCTAAATAAGATTTTTTATGATATTTAATTTGAAAATATCCATATTTTTGGATTTTTTTGGTGGAAATATGGAATTATCTTCGATCAACTATGCATTTAAATGAATAAACTATTTGGGGAAAATTTTGAGGAAATACAAAAATACTTATGAAAAAAATCTAAAAAAATACACACATTTATACTCCTTATTTAAAGTTGATCATATAGATTGACTATATACTGGTACTAGCATAGAAACATCTAAAAACCTACCACTTTATTGACTCCATAGTTGGAAGTTTTTGATGTTGTCACCCTCTACTAGGTCAGATATGGAGTTTCCGATTGTCATTATCGATCATGAGGGACCCACCTTTTCTAAATAGTCCAAAGACATTATGTCCTCTCTCCTCCTAGGATTTCCCATCTGAAGAGAGAGAAAAACTGAGCAAAATCCTAGGAAGATGAGGATTATATCACTCCCAGGATCTGGATTCTTAGTTGATGTTCCTATTAAGAAATCCAAGGTCTACAATCAAGGATAATGAAATTAAAGATGAGTTATTGATGAAGATTACACATCTGCATCCTTGGTTGAAGGATGATACTAACCCTCCCATGATCATCAGGCACTATTTTGGAAGATTTGAGGATACTATTTAAATAAATAAATGAGGAGGGTGAATTTGCATGTCTAAGATAAGAAACTTCACTTGAGAAGCATCATTATCAACAATATAGTGCCTATATAACTCAATAGTTTTAATTTGGTGGTAGGATGGGTTAGGAATTGTATAGAATGAGTCAATCAGCTATGTTATCCAATTGGATACAACAACCAGTTGGATACATTGACCAATTGGCTATGCAGATGAAATGGTTACGTGATATCCATTGCATTTGTGTGAAAACATTTACATGGTGAATCGACTACATAATGGGAAATGAATATGCATAACTAGTCCCCTATGTTGAAGTAATTGGTTGTATCAGTAAAATGGCTTTGTGAGGATAATCAGTCATGTAGGTAATAACATATATATATATATATATATATATCAAAATTTCTATGTAGTGAATCATCTACGTGGTTTCAAATGGCTATAACGATCATACATATACGTGAATAAAATTAGATACGTTGTTAAGTTTGGTGGAGGTTTGGTAAACTGGCTAGAGGGGATTTGGACTTTCTAAACATACACATAAAGGACATCTAATAAGTTCTTCTAGGTTCAAAATTTCATGATTGAAGCTGGGGTATAGGTTAGGTGCTTTACTTTCAGGAATCAGGTTTTGTCAGGGATAAAGTAGGAATGTTCTAGATTTTATCTTTATATTGAGAGAGATGGTATAGGATACTAGAGGAAAGATATAAAAATATAGTTTAGGATAGTTACTCATTTAGGGAAAGACCAAGTAGGAGGAATATGGAGCTACTCAATCCATAAATTTCAAAAGAAAATTTTAAATATCTTCTTGAGGGATCTCTTTTTTGTTGTTTTCTTCCATTCCAATTTTTCTCAATCACTTTTTATATATTTAATATATTTAATATAATGTTTGGATAATCTCAATTTGTATAATGAGATTGATTTGGTGAGTATAGTAACTTCATTCAAGTGACAAGTGTAGATGGAACCTACCCTTTCCACTATTTAAGTAATACTTTTCCTTTAATAACCAAAACATAGTGAGAACTATTTGAATTTATTGGTCTTTATTGACTTGTTATTTAGAATCCCATCTGATAAGGGGAAAGTCTATATAGGGGTAATTCATCTAGTTTCTTCATTGAGTGGGATAGTGGAGGCTATAGTTGAGAAGTTTCAGAATCCATTTACCTTTAGGTTGGACTTTTAAGAAAATTGGCCAAACACTTTTCACAAAATATAGTCTCACTTGTCCATGAATGAAGATAGAAAAAGGATATATATATATATATATATATATATATATATAATAAAATCCAATCAAATTCCCCTATTCTTCTCTTAGGATCCTCACTATTATCCTGAAATCTCCACCCTCTGCACTCACACTTTTGTTATTTTTTGTTCCCCGGCCTTCATTCTATCAACTTCATCACCAACATTTCACTATTTTTTACACATTTCAATTTTTTATTTATCTTTTAATTGGTCTCATTCCATACAGATTCTACAGAATTCTTTCCTTATAGATTGATCCCTACTCACCATTACATCAGTTTAAATTAGGGTTTAATAAATATTTAATTTTTCTTGGACCTAGTGACAACCTGTGTCCCATCCACTCATCCAAAAATTTCTTTTCTATCACTAAAAACCTACCATGTGAACCATGTACTACCTTCACAGTCATCCAAAAATAACTGCTCTAATATTGTGTACTTCCTTCATGAACAAATACCTCCCAATGTAGTCATGAGAACCCCATATAACCTTTATGTTCACCCCAAAAACACTTTACCAATACCACGTACAACCTTTATGAATGTTGACCTCTCTATGTGGTCAATATAACCATGTACACCATTCACAGTCACATGGTACCATCACAAAATAGACCATATGGACCACAAAATCCACTACATAGTTCATGAACTCTACTACATGAGTTGCATACTCACTATATGAATGACATTACTTTTCCCCGAAACCATTATGGAACTTCTCAAAAAACTTCAATTTTCACACCTACGAATTTTAAAAACACTATAAAATGATGTCATTTTTAGCATTCCTTGATTTCGGTCTTCCAGTTTCCAAAACATATAAACCTTAAAATTACCATTCAAAACTCCCAGATGACATTATTTTCCTTAAATATGATTCATTAATCATTATACTATGAGTGTTACAAATAATCTATACATCAAAATTCAAAAATTATACCATATCCTCCTATTTAAAACTAATTGGATTTTCTAGTAAAAACAAATGGATATTGAATTTTCTAGATATAAAAACAGATCTACTATCAATTCTCCTCAGGAAACCAACTAGGGCATCAATTTCCATACCTGCATCATCCATGTTTTCAAAAAATCCAACACACAACCCCTTCATTGAAACAATGACATTGGTTGGATTCTAGTTCCAAGGGCCACTGTGGACCCTTTGAATATTGGCTTAGTAACTCGATCATCTATGGCTAAGGGTTTAAGTATAAATATGAACTTTCATACCTTTTTACCCTATATGGGTGCTATTAAATAATTAAGTGAATTAAAAATACCTAGATAGGTTCCCCTTAGTTACCTTGGTCATGGATTATTGATGAATCAAATAATTTATCCCTAGTGTCATTATGATATATCCCATGACAGATTCAATTGGGGTTTATCCTTTGAGGCTAATAAGGTCATAATATAGTAATGGTGATGCCAAGGGATATAATTCACTGTAGGAGATGGGCTTAGCCTAAGATATAATGTTGACATAAAGTAACCCATGCGGGGTATCCAGGTAATAATGATACCTATGGGACCTCAGTTGGTTTCCCAATAATTATTTTATCACTTAAGATATTTAGTGTAGGAATGGGTGGTGATAATTATCGGTGTTACCTTAGAAAAAAATTAGTGGTGTAATCCCAATATGGTTATGATGATATGGGTGATTTGTGAACTGATTGTATGACCTTGTTATATGATATGTTTTAGATAGGTGATTAAGTCATGTTATTATAAATAAGACATAATAGAGATAATATAGGCCTCTGGTGACTACTATTGATAGTTTTGGGTGGGTGCTAACCCTTGATTCCTTATTATGTTACTAAGGGTGGATAATAGGCCTTTAGTTCCTAAGTATTATTACTATAGGTGGATCTTGACCCCCAATGACTTATGAGATAACCCAAGTGGATTCTATCCCTCGGTTATTGATTATTATGAGATGTTATTGATAAATTTTGGCCCTATACTTCCTATTTACTATTATTATGGGTTGATACTGGTGGGAAAGACTAATTCCCTGTAATGTGAGTTTATTATATTGGTGAGCTAGATATTATTCTTGATAGGAGATGTGGTATATTCAAGGGTAACCCAATGGAGATTTTATAATGGTTTTTTTATTTCCATTATATATATGAGTATTGGAACCGTATTTTTAGATTGATGCATGGGAGGTGTTATCGAGTGTCTGATATAGGCATAGTGATTTTGGTTTCAATGGGAAAGATCATTTGGATACCTGAAGATGGATATTTTGAGTGTGGTTCATAATGAGATAGTGAATGATGATCCTAGATGTTCATATCTAGGATGGTTAGAGAATTGGTAGACACTTCTAGTTCAATGGAAATTCTTGGGTTGGTGGGTGACTGTGTGATTACGTTATCATGAGTGAGGTTCCTTAACTTTGAAAAAATTAACTTAGGTGATTACCATTACATAATATTGACATACGGTGGGTAATGGTTAGTGTTTTAAGTTATTGGGACTATGATAGATATGATATGACTTGAAATGGTCTAATTCAGATGATACAACAACATAACATTAGGGTTTGCCTACTTGGGTATGCTTTGTTTTGACAATTAGGGTTGTTGAGAACCATTATAAAGGATTAATTGTGTAGTGGCATGAGGATCATGATAATGGTTTTCTAAGTTCTTTTCACTTAAAATATCTTATGTATATGGTCTCTTTAGAAGATGAGGTAAAGTGTGACTCATGGGATCATGAGTGGAGTTGTATGAATGGGTGGTATGGGAGCATGCACCTGTTAGTTTTAGATGGGATTATGGTAGTATGATCTAGTTACATATGGTTACCATTGAATTATAAATTGGTGATAATTTTTGTGTGGGTTGAGGATCAATGAGTTTTATGATATAGTTTTGGGCATGGTTTCTTGGTTCGTTCATAAGAATTAGGAATTTTCCATAGTGGTAAGAGGTGAAATCAAAGATGGATCAGGGTACTCAAGGATAGTCAACCCAAGATTTTTCCATGACATTAATTGTATGGGACTCATGATGTTTGAAACTTTTTGAAGTTATGATAAAGGAGTGGTGTAAGGAAATCCATATAGTGGGGAGTGCACCATTAGACATTGGAGGGTGTGGCCCTCATTATGAATGGAATTTCAATATTTGTTGGGGATTATATTCTAGGTGAGTCAGTTATGGTTAGTGTTTGATGTTTTTATTGGTTCTTTATTAGGAGTAGTAAGAACATTTTCATTCATTATGTGTGGTAATGGATGGAGAATAGGTTAGAAAGGAATGACCCATATGTGGGTAGGGTCGTGGGTGTGATGAGGCTGGTCATTGGATGGATGAGATGGAATTTGGATGTCGATGTTCATTTATTAAATCTAATTTTATTTGGTTTAGTGGTAAATATCAAAATTGATATTTGGATGTGATATTAGATGGATTCTAATCATTAGAGTTTTATCAATATGAATTTGATGTTATTTGAAGGTGATTAAGATCATAGGTGCATCAGTGATTGTGTGTGGAGTATGGAGATAGGTCTTGTTGGTAAAGGATCCAAATATGGAAATATACTAAGTATTGGTTTTGGAATTCAGTGTGAGAAATTGAATGATCTTTTGATGCCTTCCAAAGTTAAGGCATCGTGATTTGGATATGTAATAACATGTTGGCAGTTGTAGTTGAGTATTTTTGGGAACTGTAAATTAGTAAAGGACTGGCCTACATTTTTTCATAATATTAGATGTAGTGATATGGAAACCAAAATTAGAATGTAATTGTACTATTGAAAATTTGTTTTAGTGGGAGATTCTGATAGTGGGAAGCATTGTGGATTAGAATTGAACTTTATGAGTTGAGGCTTATGGTGGTTAGTACCATGAGTCTCGGAATGAATTGATTGAATTCATTGTGGTGTCTTGGGATAAACTAGTTTTTTTGAGTGTCTTCTTAATGTTTTAGTGATGGTAATGAGTGTCGGGTCATTTTTTTATGGATTGTGTTCCTTGTCCTTGGAGTTATATAGATAAAGATTGGTTATCATTCTAGAGTGGAATGTAATGATTTAGCTATTAATTGATGATTGATATAGACTAGTATTAAAGGTTAATAATTTATAAGGATTCTCAAGGATGAGAAGAGCTATGGCAGGAAGGTTTTAAACACCCACATATGTACGGGTTGAGGAATTATAGGGAAACTGGAATTTTTTAATCCGAAGTGGGAGTCATTTTGAGAACTAATATTTAGATTCATAACGGAAAGTTAGGGTATCCCTAGGTAATATCGTTTTGTATGGTTTGAGGCTTGGGTGATGAATTTGGTACTCATGAGTGGTATTTCAGGCTAAGTGGTAAGATATCAAGGTGTAATGGTAAATCCCTATATGTTAAACCCTTGAATTTCTAGGACTTTGCTAAAATTTGTAAAACTAAAACCTTATAGAATGATATGTGAGTGCATTATCTCTATGTGGTGACCCGTACATGGGAAACTCAAGTGGGGACCCATAGTTGACCATTCCCTTATGAGGTGAGACACTACATATGATAAAATTCTTATACATGCTAATCCCCTTACATGGGGAGTGCCTATTTTTTTGATTAGGATAGAAAGAGGGGGTTAAATTCCTTTAAAAAAATAAAATAAATAAAATAATAAAATTACGTGATAAATAAAATTAAATATTAAAGATAGAGGAAAATAAATGACAAGATAATGTGATATAGGAGTTCGTAAAAAATTCCTCTTCAGTGCCTATGTCTCCTCCATAAAAGGATTGAGGGTTCTATTATTCAATTGAATTCAAAAGTATCCAAAATACCAAAATACCCATTTCTTTTTAATTTATTATATTAGGAAACCCAATACAAAGGAAGAGACTTTCTTTTGAATGGTTATAGAAAGAAACCCAAAAACACTCACATTAGTTGTAGTGAGAACCCAATAAAGAGAATATGAAAGATAGTGTTGTTAAGTACAAACCCTTTATAGCACACTCTTAATTCTATTAGAAAAATTAAAAAATGGTATAAATAGAAACAAGGAATGAGGGATAAAAGGATTACAATAATAGAATCACTAATGGAGCTCATGTGAAGGTACAATAGTAACTAGTAGTGTCCAAGGAATCTTGGTGTGTATTTAAGGGTACTGTAGGTCCCATTATGGTCATAGAGGTATTGGGATTCTATAATAATCATTGGTAGGTGAGAGACGCAAGAGGAATAAATATAAAATGACTAGTTTGAATTTCTAAAAAATATCCACCGGCTAGAAGGTGAGGATGGGTAGTGAGCAGGTTTCACTAACTTACTCACCAATAGGTCAATGGTGATACAATAGGTAATTGGTGGAATTGCAAGAGTCTAGTTGGATTTTCTTTTCTCACTGGTTTTCTAGTGGTGAGGCCCCACCTAGATGGTGGTGATGATATTAAGGGCCTTCATAATGGCCCTCCAAACTCTTCTTGAACCCATCGATTAATAGGTAACTTCCTATCATAATAACTAAAATATAGTCAAATGAAATGTTTAGAACAATAAATGGCATTTTTTATCATTATAAATCTAATAGATTGAGAGATATAATAATATCCCCCTTTTGATGTTCACAAACACATAAAATAAAAGTTAATATATGGAGTTAAAAGAAAAAGAAAATTTTCATTTCAAATAAATATATTCATTGTGATTGATAAATAAATTTAAATATTTCATAATTAAATTTAAAATTTATTTAAAATTTATTTTCAAAAATTAAAAATTAATACAATTTAAGTTTAAAATTTTCATAATTAAATTTAAAATAGATTCTAAATTGATTTATAAAAATTAAAAATTTAATAAATTTAATATTAAAATGAATTTTTGTTTAAAACAATTGAAAAATGATTTGAATAATTAAAATGGATTACACAACCCTTTATAAAATATACCTCATACTATTCTCTCTTTTTTTTATTATCAAAAACTCAAAAAAAAACAAAGATGGAAAGATGATATTTTAAATAGAAATGAGATCCATGAATAAAAGATACTCAAAAAGAGATTATGAAATGAATTTAAATAATTCATAATTAAATTTAAAATAAATTTACCAATATATTTATAAATGATACTCCAAAAGAGATAAAAAACATGATATCACCCCCCCTTGTGATCATCAAAAACCCCATAAATATAGTTGGATAGATAATGTATATAGAATCAAAAGAGATTCATGGATAAGATATAAAATTGTTATAAGTATCCAATCAAATATTATAAAAAAAGAAAATAATCTTCCCATAATTATAATAATCAATATTTATGGATATCTAACTGATCTTTAAAAAAATATAAAATATTAAATCTAATTCAATTTATAATGTAATAGATAATCAATTTGAATTTAGATTTATATTTCAAAATCAAATGATAAAATTAAGTATTTCTTAGTATAAAAGTGAGTTTAAAAAGTGATTCGTACCTAAATCTACCTTAAATAATTCAAAACATTCTAATTAAAGGGTTTTTGTGAAAATGTCATCCAATTAAAGACTCGTGCTAATAAACTCAAACAAGATATATCCCTTTTGAAAGTGATCTCTCAAAAAATGTTGTATAAGATCATTGTGATTAGTAAATGTGTGTTGAAAGGGATTTCTAAAAATACTAATTGTACCAGTTCTATCATATTTAATAAGAATATAGTCATATGTTAACCCATAATCTAAGATAGTGTTTTTCAAACAAATAGTTTATGTGAAAAAACTCATTGTGGCAATATATTTTTCTTCAGCCATAGAAAGTGAAATTAAGTTTTTATTCTTGATACTCCAAGAGACTAAAGATTTACCAAGTAAGTGACTAGTCCAACTTGTACTTTTCCTATCTAATTGGAATCCTCCAAAATAATCATCAAAAAAACTTTCAAGTTGAAATAAATTATTTTCTAGATTAAACAACCCAAGGTTTTTGGAAGCTTTTAAAATATACGAAAATTATTTTAAGATATTTTAAATTATATTATTTAGGATTTTATTTAAAATTAGAACAAAGATAAACACTAAACATAATGTTCATTAGGGTTTTGGTAAGGTAAAGAGGACTCCTAAATATAAATCTATAAATCTTGTTGTCAACTGATTTATTAGTTTAATCCAATGTTATATTACAATAATTACTCATAGTTTTACTTATTTTATTTACTTGATCCAATACAAAAGGTTCTAATAGTTAATTTGGGTATTTTATTTAACATATAAAAATACCATCTTTATGTTGAGAAATTTTAAAACTGAAAAAAATTGTAATTATCCCATAAAACTCATCTCAAATTATTTTCTCATTATATATAAAAATTCATTATAAATATGATCTCTTATAGAACTAAAAATACTGAAATAAAAATATATTTGAATAATTAATAAATAATTTGAAAAATGTTTTAAAAATAAAGTGGAATCAAATTTTCTCATTTTAGAATTATTTTTATTGGGTATTTATTTAACAACTCATACCATGACTAAAGGTATTTATTTAAACCGTAAGGATCCTTACTTAACTTAAAAGAATAATTTGGATATTTTAAATATTCAAAACTGGGAGGTTGTTCAAAAAACCCTTTTCAGAAGTAAAACCATCCAAAAAATAAATTTTAACATCCATTTGAAAAATATTAAAATTTAAGTGGGTAGTGAATGATAATAAGATTCTAATGGACGTCAATCGTGAAATGGGTGAAAATATATCACAATAATCAATTCATTACTCTTGATTATATGATTTATCTTTGATTCAAGCTTTTGTTACAAGTTATTTTAGCTTTCTCATCTAATTTGTTCTTAAAATCTAGTTTGGTTCTAATAATGGGATGATCATTGGGTATTTCAATAAGATTATAAACATTGTTTTTGGTAAATTGGTTTAACTCTTCTTAAATTCCAAGAACCCAATTTTTATTGTTAATTTCATCATCAATGTTTTAGGGGTTCTATGTTTGAAACAAAATCATGATGTTCAATATAATTTAAAACTCGTCCTCTAGTATGAGTATCATATTATAAATAACCGATAACATTTTCTAAAGGACTTTAGACTTCACCCATTCTAGGGGTAAATGGATTTATAGTTTTTATACATCAAGTTCAATTTATTTAAAATATGTTGGTTGATTTAATATCAAATTTTCTAATTTAGAATCAACTTCATCAATTCAGGGATTAGGTTTAAGAAAATTATCATCAAATGTGATGTCGATTGATTCTTCTATAGTATTAGTCCTATTGTTAAAGATATGGTATACTTTACTTAAGTTAGAGTACCCAATAAAAATACCTTCATAGGATTTGGGGTTAAATTTTACTAAGTTATCTTTAGTGTTAATAATATAGTATTTACACCCAAACACCTTAAAATAGATAACCTTGGGTATTTTTTACTTTCAAAAGCTCATAGTAATTCTTATTAAGGATGTGTCTTATGGGAACATGGTTTAAGGTATAAAAATTATAATTGACTACCTTGGGCCCAAAATATTGAGGGAGTTAAAATTAATTTTATATATTTCTTTAAATATCTTGTAGAGGTTGACTCCATATTTCAACAACTAGGTTTTTTGGGGGAGTCATAGGATTAAAAAAAGAATGATTATAACCTTGTAAATTAAAAAGTTCATCCAAATCCTTATTTTAAAACTCTCCAACATGATCAATATAAATGGATATGATCTTATATAATTTTTTATTTTTTAACTTTATAAAATATTTAATGAAGACTTTACCAGACTCGTTTTTATAATCCAAGAAATAAACCCAAGTAATTATTGTATAATCCTCATCAATTAGAAAAGTGTAAGATTTACCGCTTATAATTTCAATTTGGGTAGGTCAAAATAAATCAATATGTAAAATATCAAGTTAATTTAAGGTGTATACTTCCATTTTATATTTAGAGAAAGATTTTTTTTGTTTACCAGGTTGTAAAGGCTCACACACAATTTCATTTTTTTGAAAGAAATTTAGAAAAATCTCAAACTAGTTGATTTTTGGTTGAGTCTGATAAGTGTGTGTGTGTGTGTGTGTTAGAATGGCCAAAGAATCTATTATATAGGAGTGAATCACTATATTTTACACTTATACATTTCAAATGTTGAATATAAATATATTTTAAATCAATAAAATATAAATTTTAAAATTGAGAAGCTTAAAATAAAAAATTTTATTTAGAGTTAAAAACATTACAAATCTCATTTTCAATGGAAGCATTAAAACAAATATCACAGAATTGGTTAATACAAAAAAAATATTTTTTAAACCCTAAACATAAAAAACATATTTAATAATTTTAAAATTTAAGAAACCAATAGTACCTTTATCGATGATCTTTCTCCTTGAATTATCACCAAATGTGACATGGCCATCATCATGATTTTCTAGATGGTTGAACTTAGAGTACTCAACACACATGTGTCTCAAAAACCCAATGTGTATGTACCATATACCCCCTTGGTATTTTCTCTTGATACTTTTATCTTGTAAAATTATCTATATACGAAAGCATTTGGTACCCAAAAATTTTGGTCTCATAATATTTAGCTAAAAGTTACTTTAAAACCCATATTTGTTTTGTACAATATTTTCCAAATAAAATATTAAAAGAGAGTTGTATCATTTTGGATCCAAAATATCAAGAGTTTTTATAATAACATTAATATATAATATACCTAGTTTTATAAAAAAATTGAAAAAAATAGATCAACCTCTTTCAAAAGTAGTATTTTTAGAGGTGCTATATTGATTTTAAAAACCAATCCCAAAATGATTTTTCACATGATGTTGGGAACCCATAACTTTATTTAAATTATTCTCACCTTGGTTGAACATAATAATAGAATCTTTAATCTCCCAAATAGGGGATTTTAATTTATTTAAATTTGGATTCACTTTAATTTTATTTATAATTCATCCTTTTAATTAGAGAGATGAAATTTCTCATCAATTACTTAATTATAGTTCTTTTTAATATTTTTGAATTTTTTTAGTACGTTCTTAAAATTCATCATCAAGTTGATCAATAGAAAATTTAAGAACATAATAATTTAAATAAATTTAATACTAAGAGGATGTATCAAAATTTAACTCATCATTTACCTCAATTTGGACCATGATACATTGGGAACTATCATTACTTGATTCATTTGAGGAGAGGGAGTCATCATTAGCACTCCATGTAGAAACTTTTAAGGCTTTCATACTTTGATTTTATTCTTTCATCTTTATTTGAGTATGGGTTGCTCTGGGTTGATGTTTCCCTAATTCATACACTCTAAGAAAGATACCTTCACTTCTATGCATTCATTCTATTTTTTCACGATGAAAAAAATTATAATTCCTCATGAATTTTTTCATCTTATTTTCCAAGTGAGAAATTTAAACATCACTAATGAAATAGTAAGCAATGATTTATTTAAAGGTAATGGTATTATTTTCATTAACTTACTTTTCATTTTGTTTCTTCATGGTAATCTCCTATGCTATAAGTGACTGAATGGTTTATTCTATGGGTATGTTCTTGATACCATTTTCTTCTTGAATTATCATTAACTTGGGTGACCAAGAACTTGGAAATACCCAAAGTATATTTTTCACAATAATTTATATATTAAGAACATCCCCAAGAGATTTTATTATATTTTAAATTATAGTAATTCAAGTGATCATTTTAGTTGTTGATTCATTAGTATACATACTTAAGGGTTCAACCCTGGCCTCGAATTTCTAATCTTAGGCTCCACTATATTGATAACCAATTATTTCTAAAAAAGTATTAATGATGATATTAATATATTTAATATTATTATAATATCAATAATGTGATCATTGGGCATCGGTATCACACCAGATCAGCACCTGGTTCTAAAAATATTTCTTAATATATTTCAAAGTCTTACAAGGAAGAAATAGGGTCACTACACCCTTGAGTAGGCAAAGAAGGTTCGGGGCCAGGCTTGTCCCGACCCCACAAAATTTATTAACAAAAAAGTAAGTACAAGTCTTTACAGGGAGGGTCTGCACAACCGAGTATGCAAGTCACCCTTCATGTCCGAGTCTACAAGGGGAATACAAAAATCCGGTGCTACAAATGACCACATGGAACATCCATCCTCAATTGATTTCTTGGAGAGCATATCCATCACCTTGTTCGCTTCCTTGTATGCATGTGTGACCATAATGTTCATACCCTGAGAAGTCCTCATACACTCAACCCATTGTGGGAGAATACTCCATTGGATTTTCCTTGTTTTTCTTTGGAGGGCTTCCACCGCCAACATCGAGTCAGATTCAATCCATAACTACTTCAACCTAAAGTGAATGGAAAACTGGACAACCTTAATCATGGCCCAAATCTCTACTTCATATGCACACCCATTCCCAATGAAGTGATAAAAGCATCCTTTAACAAAACCTTTGTACGTTTGAAAAATTCCACCACAACCGGAGAGACCAGGCGCACCCAGAGTAGCACCATCCACATTGACTTTTATCCATTATGGGATTGGTGGAATCCACCGAATGAATTTAAAGTCCCTAGGTTTCCTGCATCTTCTAGAAACTCTGAGATTTATCAACACAATAAGATCATTCACATCATTATCCATCGTACCATCGGGGATATGAGATGCCAGGCAGATGGATTTGTGGATTTCCACCACACCAGTGAGGAGGAAGTATGGTGCGTTATCAAAAACCACTTTATTCCGAGCTCCCCACACAAAAGCGGCAAGGGCCGCAGCAGCAGCAAGAATAAGGTTGGTAACCTTTTGACTCCATTGCACATCGACAACACTGCGGAAAATAGCAGACGGCGTGCTGTCCGTGCAGATTTTCAGCTGGAAAATTACCTGCAAATACTTCCAAAGACTGGAAGCCAATCGACAATTAAGAAAAATATGCTACAGATTTTCCTCATCCTGAAGACAGACCGGGAAAGTAGAGACCAAGCACCACCCAGCTCTTTTCAACTACTCTTGAACTAGCAATCTATTTCTCCAAATTTTCCACAGTAGAAGGTGGCTCGAAGGGGGAATGAAAGGCCTCCAAAATTTAGAGAGCCAATCAGGGGGTTGAATTCCCTTCTCACATTTAAACCAGTATAACTCCTTCGTACCTAACTTCCCAACCATATTGGGCTTCCAAATAAGACAATCCATATCCATGAAGCTGTTACTTTGTATTTGTGCGATGATATTTTGTGGCAGAATTCTTTCAATCTTTCTCATGTTATTGTTGAGATCAGTGATGGACCAATGCTTAAAATTCTAAGGGGGTTGGATAGATTCACGGATGGGCCAATCAATCCATGTGGTCTTCCAACAATTCAAAACTGAATTCCTTGATACCGCCCATTTAGAATTAGAAATAATGCTTCTATAGGAGGACTTGATTGTGGTCCAGACCAAAGAAGGAATGAAGCCAGGGAATTCCTCACATAGTTTGGAAGTGAACCTTTCCCAAGTGGTCCCTAATAAAAGTTTTATATGCCTTTAATCCTTCAAGATTATTTAGATGAGCATGGGGAAATTTTTCATCTCCCATAAAGGTATGAGTACTTGGGTGGGTAGAACCAGAGTAGATTGATGATAGTTATAGTGATTGGATTGAACTAGGATGACTTGGGATGTGAGATGGGCATTACAAAATCTCCTTTGACTGATGCCAGTGCAGCATATCCTATGAGGCCAGTGAGGATAGAATGTGAACATAGTGATTTTGAGGGATGTTATTCCCTCTGGGTGATGGGTTTGTCCTGAAAGATAAGATTGAGATAAATGACCTCGTATATGGTTTCTATGTCAAAATTATACCTTGTGGACCTCATTGAGTTCCCCAATAATTATGTTACCCTTGATAAGGTTAGTGTAGGAATTAGTATTGATGATTTCAGGTGTAACCATATAACCCAAAAAAAATTGTGTGAGATTTGTATGGATATCATGATAAGGATGAGTCATGAACTAAGAGTCCAACCATGGATATGTGATATGGATTGTATAGGGGGTAGACCCATGTTATTAAAAATGATACATCTTCAGGAGGATATTTTTTCCCAATGACTACTATTGATAGTTTTAGGTTGATGCAAAACCCTAATTCCTTATTATGTTATTATGGATGAATGATGGACCCCAAATTTTTATTTACTATTATTATATGTAGTTTCTATCCCTCTATAACTTATTATATGACCTAGGTGGTTGGATTCCCTCAGTGATTGTTTTTTATGGGATATTATTGGTTGATGTTGGTCGGTGACTTCTTGTTTACTATTACTATAAGTGTATGATTCCCCCATGACTTCCTGATTACTGTTACTATTGGGTGGATGTTGTCCCTTTAATTTATTGATACTTAGGGTGGATGTGGGACCCCACTTTTAGGAGGTATTACTAGTTTAATATTGGACCCCTCTATTTATATGATACTATCGGGTGGATATTGGACCCCAACCATAATTCTTGAGATGATACAGGTAGAATAACTCTTGACTGAGTGATTAATTACATTCATAAGATATTGAGGTAGGACATGTATCTCTCTCGTATATATATCATGCTCATAGACACTCTAACATTATCCAAATGATACATGGTAAACATAGGTGTTATGTTAGAACTTAAGGATCAGCAGTGTGATTTGTTTATGATTATACATAGGATGTTGTATTTTGAGCACATCACTTATGGATACACTATATTTACCAGTTATATTAGGGACCATGTTGGTGTTTACCTAAACATTTTTACTCAAAACTTTATTGGGTCACAATAGTGCTTGGGTAATGGATCACACTTCACTAATAATGGGTTCTAGTAGGGCAGAGGGCCAATACTCCATGATCAAGTAGAATAACATGGATGGATTTAGAGACTAAAATGAGGTGAGGCTCGGGGATGGAAGTAGAGCCTCTTGTATATTTATTCTTCTTTTATTTTATATATGTAATGATCCCAGTTGGAGATAAGTTGATGTATGATGGTATCCATATGTTTCTATATGAATTATTTATTTCATGATTCATTTAATATAGTATATTGTGTTTTATTTTCAAATGTGTACTTTAATGAATGTTTATTCTTTTTGGATGATGTTTAGTTATTTTACACTATTTGTTATACTAATATGATGGTATAGTCCCTCCATGGTAACCCCCTAGATCCTCACCACTATTTGGTAGCCTATGGAGTATGGGAGACATATCTGAGGTAATGTGGATATTGGGGGAGACACATGAGTAAAACAGTAAATTTTATAGAAGTTAAACCACTGGAATTTTAGGATATAGACTTCACATGCTCTGTAATTTCACACCTCCCTGACTAAATGATTTTAAACTTAAGAAGCTTGAAGGAATGATAAATCACAAGGAATAAAGTATTAAAAGATAAAATAGAACAAATAAGATAAGGAACATTATGGAACATTTAGTTTTACATGGTTCAGATATTCATCTTATATCTAAAGGAGAGAACTGTGAGATTTATTTATTTGGAAGTAAAAAGTTATAATCATTGTAATTATATTTTCACATAGATAACTAACTCAAAATATTTATCAACTCTCACATACCTTCATTATAGGGGTCTCACCCTACTTTTATAGAGAACCCCAACCAATCATCCTATAACATTGACTTCCTACAATCATGGGTGTCCATCTGTTGCACTGTTAAACTACTGATCCCTTACAGATTTTCCCAGTTTTATCATCAATCATCAGTAGTCAAATATTTCCTCTATTCATTACTCTCTTTTTCTTTCACATATTCAAGATAAAAGTAATTCAAATAAATACTTCCCAATATTCTAATGAACTAACAACCTGAGCTTCTGATGATCTAACATCCCCTATTGATGAGGTCTTCTTTCCACTACCTTCTTCCAATGAAATTATTAATGAAATTGTGTTAAAATAAATATATATCCTTGAATAGACTTCATAATACTAACAATATAACACTTTAATGCCGCTTTAATGATCCATCAAGAAACTGAAAAGACTAGGAAAATAAGTGAACTTCACCTTCATCTGATCAGTAAAATGATCTCCATCCTCTTTCTTCAATTCTCCATAGCCCCACTAAGAATATATGTAACCTAAAACCTTATTTGTCCAAAAATTTAGTAAATATATAAATTGGGTTTTTTTCTAGAAATACATTGTACCTCTTGCTTCCAATATTGTAGAATCTTCTAGATATAATGATACATTGGGTAAATATATTATGTTAAAAAATGTAAAATGATATTTTTCCAAGTGAATGGAACATTGAATATCATAATAAAGAGTTCCACTTTATATACCCCTTTAAAGTTCCTCAATAAAATTCCTTAACCATAGTATTTCATTTACATATTCTATTTCTGCAACTTTCTCTAATTTTTTTGGTGATATAGAAACAACTGGATATAACCATGACATTAAACTAATATTTATTCCTCTAAAAGTAAATACATAACCAGAAGTACTCTTATGAGTATTATAATCTCCCAAAAAAATTTCATCAACATATCATTACAATGGTTTATCCACACAATAACACATATAACTTTCTTCTATTTCTCTAAGATACCAAAGAATCCTCTTCATAACTTTCCAACATTTTTCTCCTATATTTCCCATTATAACACCATTGGAAAAGTGAAACTTAAAATACTAAATGAAACTACCCATGTCAACATGGTGGACCTTTATTTAAGGATCCAACCTAATTAGAAATCCATAATTAAGACTGATTGTCCTGGAGTAGTTTTATGATAGGTGACCTCCTAGGAAGTTACCAAAAGCATGTGTAATAGAGGAAAAATAATATTGAAAGAGAATGTGTTAGCCTGTGGGAATATTCATTAATCTGATAAGTGACCCCAATGTGTAATATCATGTGGTGTGATGGGAAGGAAACCAAGGTATTACTGGAGTCTCATGGGGACGAATAACCAAATCCATGTCCCTAGGAGATTAGGTCATGAAAATTGGTATTAGATATAATACCTAGACAGAAGTTTAGTGGAACTACCTAGGTTTGAGGTGTTTGGTATAAAATGAATACATTATTAAAGGTAATAAGATTGAAACATCCCTAGAAAATTAAAACTTAAAAGACTAAATGCCACTACCCATGCTAACAAGGTGCACCTTTTTTTGGTATCCTATGTGATTAGAACTTCATAGTTAAGAATGCTTCTAAATAAGTATTATTAGGATGGTTGACCACCTGGGAAGTTTCCTTGGATGTGTGTAAGTGATGAAAATTCACATTGAAAGAACATGTGTTATCCTATGAGGATAGTCATTGGTTTGATAAGTTAAATAGTGATCCAAGATAAATGTCTTTATTTTGAATTATTTATATAATTTAAACATTAAAAATCACAATAAGATCACATAGTTTATCAGAACTTTGATTTAGTTTCTTTGAGAACCAGTTACATATGTGACTTATTTTACAAAAAAATGGATTATTTCTCCATAATAAATATCTTATGGACCCCCTTCTTGACTTCTAATAAATTATACATATATTTATAACCTAGGGAAGGGAAACATAAGAAATGGGTGATCTAAAGTGTTTATTAATTAAAAACTTATCAAAATGTCACAAAGGGTTAGATCATAATCATATGAGAAAATAAGATCATGAAGAAATTTATTATTAAAAGAACACAAAAAATAAGATTTCTCCATAAATCATGAAGGAAGGACAAGTAATCTCACAAGAAAAAACATACACCATGACATAAGTGTATCATATAATCCTAAAAACATGGTGTAAGGAAATTATATTAAAGGATTACAAAATCATAAATATGTGTTACCAACATAAAAAATGATATTTTAAGTATAATTCAAGGATCACTACTAAGGCTGTCATAGGGTAAAGAGTCTCATGGTGGATTGGGTTCACTCCCCATTCCTATAAAAAGTATAGAAAAAGTCTCATGGTTGATTGGGTTCACTCACCATTCCCATAAAAATAGTGAAAAGGGTCCCATGGTGGATTGGGATTACTCTCCATTCCCATAAACCTAGGGTACAAAGTCCCATGGGGGATTGGGTTTAATCTCCATTACTATAAAAATAGTGGAAAAAGTACCATGGTGGATTTGGTTTAATCATTAATCTCATAAATATAATCTCATGATACATAAATAATTACCCAATGAATTAGAGGTCAATATAATTCTACTTCCACCCTTTACATAATGAAATTCATACTTATGTGTACCATATGAGGAAACGAAACCATAAATAAATCCTAAGTATGATAAAATCCATGAGAAGGAAGCTGATTTCATAATTATGATTCAAGGAATAACCAAAGGATAAACTTTATGGAATTGAAATAGAAGAAGGAATTAAATTTTTTTGGGACTTTCATAATTGAAAAGGGGATATAGGTGTTGTACATAGAGTTCCAGTGTAGAAAATTCATGAGAATATATAATAGGAGAAATAATAAAAACAAACCACTTGGGTAATGATTTATGAAGTAAATAAAGGATGTTTTTAAATAAAGAAATAACTTATTGTTTTCCATCAAAATAATAAACTGGGATTGTTTTAATAAAATAATGAGGGATTTCAAAGATATTCATGGTGAAAAATAATTTATGGAGGTAAAAATTTTCATGAAATAATAAATTGGAAGGTTCCCATTTTATATTTTAAAACAACTTTATTTAAATACTACATCATAAAAAGGATAATAAAATTTTATTTGGAAAATATTAGAATATCAATATGATGATCACATGAGATAAAATAAAATTATGTGTCCAATTAAAAGGAGGAAATTGTAAGGAAGTTAAATTATAAACAATATGGGGAAACCTTCATTTAAGAGGATTGGAATTATTATTAACACGGTTTTATTTTAAAAAAGAAATAGAACAAATTAGTAATTAATATTTTAATAAAAAGTGATCTATAAAGATAGATATATGGTATACCATATGAAATAAAAGACAAATCTCATAGAGAAATATTATAAATCAAGAAATCTAATTGCGTTATGAAACACCCCTTATATTTTAGGGAAGACGTTAATAATATCCCATAGCAAGGAACAAAATTAATGAAATTGAATTTTACATGATCATCGATAATTTAAGATATTATAATTCAATAGGTCAGTAGTTACACTATAGAAATTATTAATTGTGAATAATATCAAATCATGCCTCAATGAAGGGTGATTGAGAAGGAACCACTTAACTTGTTCCAAATTCATTCTATGTATGAGCCTAAATTCATGAATAATTAAATTAAGTTTATTAGATACCATATTAGAAACGTAATTCTTCTATATTTAATTCAATATAAACCATTTATTATCAAAATCTATTTATTTATTACACGTTTTTTTATTTTTGAGTAAAAATCGAATCGATGTTGGGTTATTTCAGTAGTTTTAGCAATATAAGATGATATTTTAATAATAAGTTAAATAAATAATATAACCATTAAATAACCAAAAACCAATCATTAATTTCTTATTAAATTATAATAATAATATTATTTAAGTTTTCATTGTCATATATGATAGAGTTTTATAGCATTATTCAAATGGGTGGTTAAACCAACCCCAACATGAAAACCCTATATCTCGATGGGTGAGTATGGTTATGGAATTATAAAATATCATTATAATATAATTATAATGATATTATTTATATATTTGTATGTTATTGAATCTTATTTTAAGTTTTTTGGATAAATAATGAAAATCATGATGAAAAACATAAAATGTTACTTTGATGAGGTAGTGGTCCTCAGAATGCATATTTAACATTTTCATTACTCAAAGAATGATATGAAATTTAGGTGTAGGATAATTTTAAATTTTATAATCATATTTATATTATATACATCATTTTTATTCATCTATCTCATCATTAAACCAAACCATGAGAGGTAGTATGAAAATTGGAAGACGTCACTTGGTGGAATCATTAGTCGGTGCTCATACACTAATAACATTTTTGTTTTACTTAGTGGATAGAGAGGAAAAAATATTGTTAAATGAACCAAACCAATAGAGACCTCTTATATGGTAGGATACTAGGCCACCACAACCCCAAACCCACCTCCAAAAAGCTAGGGGCTCGCAACAAGCATTGGGAAGGAATATTTACAATGAGAGGCCTTTACCTAAAGTACATGTATTCACACACCCAACCATCACAATGGATGGGTGCAAAGGAATAATAACAAAATAAAGTAAAAATTAGAGTAAAACGCATGCATGTAATAACCTTTAGGGAATATAAAATAGTACTAATGTGTAATCTTAATAGTAAAGGGAAAAAAATCATGCCCACCCAGAAAAGATTTCCCAACCTGACTATAATTGGAAAAAAATGTTGAGAGAGCCTAGATATAGATCTCCAAGACTATCCATCATATTAATTATGTACATAAAAGTATCCCTAACTCTACCTATTCCACTATCTACCTTTCCATGTTCTATATAATATATGACATGTGCGTGTAAATCCCATACAGGGGTGAGTATATACATACCTAGTAGGAACCCCCAAAAAATAAAGAGGGATAAATTGAATAATTGATAGAATTAGTATTATTAACCCAAATAAATAGGTAAATGAAACCCAACAACATATATATGTGATTATAAAAGAAACCCATATGAGAGAGAAAGGGGATCTCCATCTCACAGCCTAACCCAGGATGATGAGTTTGATGCAGGTCCAAAGGTCCATCATTGATATCCAGTATCTCAAATGTTTGTTTGAATAAGTAACTGTGTGGAGGAATAATACCTCAGCATTTTTCTTCATTGTTTAGGGGATGAAATCTCCAATTAGAGGGCTCATTCCCTAGTGTGTTAGGGGGTTCTACTCAGTAAATAGAGGACCCACAACTTAGTCTATTAGGGGGTTCCACTCAGAAGATAGAGGACCAAAACCCTAGTTAGTTAGGTGTGTGCCACTAAATAGGTAGAGGACCCACTCCCTAGTCTATAAAGAGGGTTCCACTCAATAGTTATAGGACTCATTCCCTAGTCTATCAGGGGGGGTTGTACTTAGTAGGTAGAAAACCTATGACCTCGTCCATCAGGGGGGTTCCACTCAATAAGTAGAAGAATCACATCCAAGTCCATCATGGGGGTACCACTCATTAGGTAGAGTACACATTCACTAGTTCATCAGGGGGTGTAACTCAATAGGTATAGGACCCATGCCCTAGTCCCTCAGGGGTTCACTAATCCCATCCTCTCTCTGATGGTCTTGATCGATCACTTTCATCATCAAGCGTTGCCTGAAGAAGCATCACACTTGAAACATCTCTCATAATATCTCAAAATCCACTATTAATTACACCATCACATTATATGTAGAAAAAAACTTAGTATAGGCTACTTTCTAGCCAAAATACTATTAATGTCACTTTAAGAACAATTCACATATATTGACTTTGAAAACAACATGAAGACAATTTAATTTTGAATAATAAGCTTATAAACATATCTAATATGTTATATTTATATTCAAAGTTAGTTTTAAACTTTCACTCAATAAAAATATTATTTTAGAGTTTTTAAAATAATTTACTTAATTTTTCTATTGCATGCACAATCACTGTGTGAGCGTTGCGTAAGCATTTAAGGTAATTGTTTCATCACTAATAAATTAAACTAATTTACCAGGATTAAAAAGATATACATAATTAAAATAAACATTTATAAATTAACCTAAGTTGTTTTATATCGCTATCAAAAAATATTATATATATATTAAAATCAAGAAAGTGACATTTTTCAGTTTATCTTTTACTTAAATATCATAAAGTTTAAAATAAAATTTAAATGGAAACAAAAGTTCATATTTTTTATTTTTTAATAGTTATGTATGATATATACTAATAAAATGGAATAAATACATGTTTTTGAATGAATTTTAAGCCTTATCAAATTATTTTGGACCCTAACTGATTCATTTTACCTTAATCGTGGTAACAAAAATATATTATGGTTACTATTCATATTAAAAAATAAAAGGGAACTATTTAAAAAATTAGGACCTAATAATTCAAAATATTTAATCCATATTTCAAGATTCAATTTAAATAATTGGAATAAATTAGTTTCCAATAAAAACAAAAAACAAAACGAATAACGATTTTTTTATAATAAAGTCCTTTTAAGTATAAAAATGTTTTTAAACCAAATTAAACCATAAAATTGGTTCCAATGAACTTTTTTTGATTATTAATAATATAATAGAGTAAATATTATTTTGAAACCATTTTAAAACATAATTTTACTTTTTACATTCTTGAAACAAAAATATTGGTTTCAATAAAAAATGATATTTTTCACTATTCACAAAGAAATTGATCTATTAAGAAAAAACTCAAAAACATGCCATAATATAATTTTGATATGATTATTTAAAAAAATACATTATTTTTATCAACTAAATTTATTGAAATTTCTAAATATTAGTTATAATATTCGCTCAATAAAAAATATTTTTGAAGAAAACATATTTTGAAGAATAAAAAAACATTACCAAAAATTATGTGCATCATTCCGAAGAATTTATCAATAAATTTTTATTTATTATGTTTTATATATTTTTAATAATTCATTTAATTCTACTAATATCCTCTAATTCAATGGTTTTTTATGATGGCCATAAAATAATAATATTTCATGATTTTTTTAAGCTTGGTGTTGTGTGTTGTATAAACTATAGAACATAGTGTTATTTTAAGATCTTAGAGTGTTACAAATAATTAAATGTTTTTGTGGGATTTATATGAATTAATTTATTGGTTACCATGGTTTTTTATAAGTTTAATGGTTTTCCTATTTTAAATTCTTGTTCAAATTTGGTTTTTTTACAGCACATAACAACAGTTTGAAATATTTCATGGATGATATTTAAAATGGTGCTTGAAATTTTTAAATATGTTTTGGTATTTCAAATTTATTTTTAAAAATTTTATTTGGAATTTCAAGTGATACATAAAATTAATAATTTTTTAAAAAATGTTCAATTATTTATTTGAATAATTACGAGGTTTAGAAATTTTTTGATGCTATTTGTCTTGTGAAATTAATTGAAGCATGGTGTTTTGAACCCTTGGATTTTTTTACTGAAATGTGGATTTTTGAGAGAAGGGTTTAATTTCTCAATTTTGTAACAATAGGGTGTGTATATAATGTCTTTCAATGTGTTTTAAAAGTGTATTGATTCTCTAAATCAATTTTTAATGGATTTTTTGTATTGTTTTTATGGATATGTTTGGATCCTTAAATTGGTTTTAATGTTCTGAAACATTTGGTTTTAAAATAAATTTAAAATTTGTTTTCAAATGGTTTACAAACATGGGTGAAATGGATTAGACTTCTGATAATTATATTTTAAATGTGCTTTTGTCACTTTAAGTGGTTTTCTAAAGAGTGTGGGACCCTCAATTGATCATGTGGTATTTTTGTGCTTGTTGTGGCTCGCAACCCCTTATGGCTTATATAGAATTTGTTATGCATGTGGTGATTATTTTATGTGAATACAAAATGGGGATAATTATTTTGTGGTTTTAGGAGGTGAGGTGTGTGGAAATTTTAAATTCTTTATACTTTTTGTATATGATTATTGTGTTCTTACCTCTATTTGACTTTTCATGGGAGTCCTCGATAGATAGTAGGTGACCTAGATGAGAGAAAGCTCAATTATGCAACAATGTACTATCTAGGTAATGTTTCCTAAGCTCACCTTATCATTTATATAGAGAGTATACTTGGTTATATAAGTTAGCACCCTTATTGTAACCACTGGTAGTGAAGGATCTCCCAATGAATTTATATTTGGATATATTAAAGAGACTAACAAGGACATGGAAAGGTTTAGTATTGTTTTTCTAGTTTCCTTATCACCGGTTCAGGTCTTTGTTATTATATAACTAGGAAATTTTCCATGATTCTAGATCTAACTTTATTATGAAATAGCGTATTTTTATACTCTTTAATTACATCACCTGCCGATTTATTATTTATTGGAAAAATTTTCTCCTTACAAAT
Organism: Viscum album; assembly: GCA_963277665.1. Taxonomy (NCBI): domain Eukaryota; kingdom Viridiplantae; phylum Streptophyta; class Magnoliopsida; order Santalales; family Viscaceae; genus Viscum; species Viscum album. The sequence continues at coordinate 366,703,136 of OY728135.1, read as the reverse complement.
TTTGGAATTTTATGATGTGTGGGTGCCTATTGTGACTTGTACCATTTTTATGACTTGGTTTTTATTTTAAAATGTATTTTTAAAATAATTTTGGAAATTGCGGTTTATTAAAAAATCGGTGTTTTTTGAAAAATGGTTTTATTAAATGTTTGGGGGAAATGGTATGAAAAATTAATGTTTGCGCATGAATTTCAAATATACTATTTTCCTTTTTTTTTATATTTTTAACTAAAATCTTTGATTTATAGGTTATATTGAAACTATATTATTATGATGTATAAAACTTAATTTTTTTACTAAGGTTTTTACACTTGTTTGGAAAAAAATATTTTCACCGTTCTTTATCTTCATTAAAAGTAAGGGAAATTTTGAAAAAAAAACTATTTATGTTATGATGTTTGGTTATATCAAATGTGTATCTGAAAACCTTTTTTCTATTTATATTCAAATAAGTTTGAAATGGATTTATAATTAAAATTTCAAAATGTTGAAAAGAGGGAGGTGGTCTAATAAGATTATTTATGATCAAGCCTATATTATATTTCAATTTCAAGTTATTAGTTTAGTTTCTAACCTATCGTGAATCATTGATTGATCTGGGGCTTCAGATGTTATTTATTTTAGGTTACTATATCATCCAAGTAGTCCTTTACTACTTTTAGTTACGGTTATTGGTGGAATGAATTATATCTATGGAGATTGTAGTGGGACTCAAAGCTGGATATAGGTGAGGGATTTTTTAGGGTAAGCATAGGAATTACATTTACTTTAAAATGATTAAATTGTATTTTTTTTACTTATACAAATCTAATTTTTTCATGGATTTTTGGCTAAAATAGGTTTCATGCAAAACTTTCAGAATAAATTATTTTATGAATTATCTCTGGTTTAATGTAAAAATTATTCCCAAGTGTGTTTATTTGATGCCCAGAAACTAGTTTCAAACATGTGTGGATCATGAGAACCATTTAGGATAGTGGCGGATCAGGTCGGGTGTTGGTTCAGATGGAAGAATGTTTTGGTTCATTATAGTTGGTATCAAATCCTAGGTTATTTTTTAGAATATTGTTTTAGATCCATTATGTTATTTGGGCATGTCATGATATAATTGAGATATAATTTTTCAATGAAACTTGGAAGGTAGGTGCGAGGAGAATATAATTATATCTTTCTTTCCTTAAACCTCAAGTTGATATGGGAAGTGGGGTTTAAATTTTGAATTTGGGATTTCATTTTTATTATTGATGAATGTGGTTTTCATCCACATTGTAATTATATGAATTTACTTAGATTTTGTATTTGGTGTTTTGGGGTAGTGATAGAAAAGGGAGTCAAGGTGTAATGTTGGCTTATAGGGACTGGAAAACCATGCAGCAACCAAGTGATTGATATTGGACATGTTGTAGGTACCATTTTTATATTTTCACATGGTCATCAATTATGTGTACAATTTGATCATGGGTTCACATCCCTTTTTTCATATATTTAGACTTGTTGACTCTTGTATTGCCTAATGTTTTGGGGAAATGGTAAAGGATTCAAAATTGTTCTTTTGATATGTTGGCATCGTTGGATCATATTTTGGTTAAGGAATGTATTATTATTTTTAGTTTCATTTCATGTGTTATATAAAATCATATTTTTATGTGTGAAAAATATATTTCATGATAAAATTTTTTCAATTTTAAACAAGTCCTTAGGGCCTATTTATAAAATTGTCTTTGGTTTAATTTAGTGTTTTGAATTTGGAAAATATTTTAAGCATGGTTAATTTTCAAATAAAGTGCCCACAACATTTTTAATGGTTTAAATGGGTGATGTGTTTTCACTTAAATGGGAATTTTGAAAGGTGGGTTTCCTATTTTAAGAAAGGCTAATGATTTTCAAAAACTCGATTTTGTGTCTTGTTTAGGTTTTACCTTTGGTGTTTTTTTGAAAAGGGTAAATGATTTGAACTTGTTTCTATTTACAAGTGGTTTTTTATTATGAAAAATGGAAGGGTTTTATATTTTAAAACTAGTTGATGTTCATTTTGAAAGCAGTATTGGAAATTTTTTAAATCAACCTAGCTAGGCATGGGATTCTATTTAAAAAATAAAAAATGGATTTTTAGACTCCCTATTATGGGGTTATTGGTTTAGAAAAAAGATTCATGGAAGTATATTTATTGTTTTAGTGAAAGGTGTGATTAGATTTTTTGCTTGTTTGATTTTGGGACTACTTGATGTGATTATAGGGACTTACTTGTTTGAGGATTAATGTCCCATATTTTTTATCATATGCCTCCCATAAAGGTCCTATATAAAGCTAGAGTGATTTTCCTTAAGGGTTATTAATCCTTTTGGATTTAATACTGCCTAGGATCTGAATGGAGTGGAATGTGTTATTCTCCATTCCCATTGAATTGTTTTAGATTTAATTAAATCATTTTCTTCTAGTGGTTCTCTTGGGAATCATATAAGTCAAGTGTTATAGACCTGAAACCCTTATTTTGATGGTGGGACCTATGAGGGTAAGATTTCTTAGAGATGTTTGAGGTTGATGAGGTGGTCATCATTTAATATATCTATAGAATACTTGGTTGTATATCATTATATTATGATATGTTTTAGGATATATTCTTGGTGAGTTTGGAGAGCTGGTGTCATGTGGATGTTTTTTCTCAACATATTCTTCCGGTGACATTTAAGGGTTAATCCTTGTGAGCGAAGGTTATTTTGGGGAATTTCATGCCGCATTACTTGATGGTGTTTATTTTTTTACATCGTGTAAAGAATGGGCTAGTTTTTCCTTGTTGTCTTTGATGTGGGGGGAAACCTAGGTTAAGTGCATGGGGTGACTAGGGGTATATTGTGGTTTTAATTGGACTTTGGGTGATATCGAGAGGACTTTTCTATTGGAATCACCATGGGATGATGTTTCATGGGTTTGGAATAAGGTAAACTCGTATGAAATGTGTGACCTTGTAGTTATAATAGTTTCATTTCTTGGTGATTCATGTATCTAATTGGTGTTCTCATTGTCTTTGGGATTCCATGGATTGGGTGGTCTGGCCTTTTTCTATTTGTGGTGTTTTTTAGTTTGGTTATCTCTTTATGGATCAAATCTTGTTTTGTGGTCGGCTATAGCTATAGGTTCTTTGTGATTTTTTTTATTTTGGTAATGTTTTGGTTTGGTGATGTCCTATCACCTTTTGGATAAGAGGTATTTAATTATTCTATAATTTTAGATTAGTTATAAAAGGTGGGGAGAATTATTTTAGATATTTATCTCGTTAAATCATTTGATTGGTTATATAGAGGATCTAACTTGAGGATTTTTTATTTTTTTTAAGGATTTTTTCAGTTGTTTGAGGTTTTCTCTTTTACCTTGAGTGTTTTCTTTATAATTCATTTTATATTGTCCTCTAATTTGACCTAAGACTTTATAGGGGTAGAAAGTGGAATAGTGGGGAGAATTTTGACATTCTCCATATCACTGTGGAATTTATTTTGTATTAATTTATATAATTTTGAGATATTTTAAGTCCTAGTAATTTTAGGATTGAAATTGAATATTTTTTGGATAGTTTTTGGTGTCATACAGGTTGCACAAGATTATGCATAACAGTGAGACAACCATTCATTTAGATCCATATTTAGATAGCATCATTTGATATGTTTAGCACATATCAGTTAAACCATGTGGGGTCCTAGGGGGACTATGTGGGTGTGTTTTGAGTGTCTATTGTCAGATACATGATCACCTCATGGTTTGGTAAACTATATGGGTAAATCGTGCATCATACCCAATTTTTAAAATATTCAAAAAATATTATTTTGCATGTTTTTTGTAAGGATTTTGAGCTTTATATTACCCTTCCTCATGAATTTCACCCCCTTATCTAATCCTCCTCCTTTTATTCACCACCCCTCCTTTATATATCCGTCTTTCTTGATTATTCTTAGTGCATTCATCATTGTTTTGGAACAAAACTCCTAGGTGAGAATTGTTTATTCTTGGTGTCTCTCTCCCCCCTCAATTCTCCATGGTTGTTTGAACCATAGGGTTTCAGAATGAATTTATTTTGAATTTTTCTTTTATATAGGGTGTTTGACCTCTATTTTGAGTCTCCTTCAACCCAGATTCAAAGATTTAGACCATACTTCATTAATTTGAGGCAGATTTTCTCATACCAAAACATTTAATTCTTGATCCTTTTATTACTTTGTGTTCTAAAAAAATCAATTTCCTACTCATTTTATTAAATGTTTTAATGGGACTTCTAAGAAAGAAAGTAGTTTTTACATTGGTTTTTAAAGAAAGTGAATGGTTTTCCTATTTTAAAGCCTAGTTCAAATATGGTTTTTTTAACTATGCATGCTAATGGTTTTAAATATTACTCAGATGATCTTTAAAATGGTTTTTGAAATATATAAAGATGTTTTTGGATTTCAAAGGTATTTTTCAATGGTTTTACTTTTCATTTCAAGTGATAATTGAAATTTCAGGTTTTGTTAAAAGGTTTCATGATTTCTTTTGAATGAAGTGTGAGGTTTAGAAATGATTTGATCTCAATTAATTCATGAATTAAATTTAGTGGTGTTGTTTTTAACCTTTTAAGTTTTTAATGTAATTTTATTTTTGGGAGTATTTTTTAATTTTTCAATTTGTTTTGAAAAGAGTGTTTGTTTTTAAATTTCTTTCAATTTGTTTTGAAATTGGGTTGAATCTTTAATTCAGTTTTTGAAGGATTTTCTATATGGGTTTTTTAAATATTCTTATCTTATTAAATTCTTTTCAATGTTGTGAAATGTTTGGTTTTAAAGGATGTTTGAAATGGGGCTTCAAATGGTTTATAAACATAGGTGAAATGGATTGGCCTTCTAAGCATTATTTTCTAAAGGCTCATTTGGAAAGTTGAGTATTTTACCAAAGTGTGTGAGACCCTTAATTGATAATATTGTATTGTTGTGATTGTTGTGGCTCATAACCCCTTGGGGTTGTCAGAAATTTTTACATATGGTTATGATTTTACATGCATACAAAACGGGGTTGATTATTGTGTGGGTGTTCGAGGTGAGGTGTGCATATCTTTCGAATGATTTATACTTTTTTTATGTGATTATTTATTACTTAACTATGTTTGAATTATCATGGGAGTCATAGATAGATAGTAGGTGACCTACATGAGATCAAGTCCCAGTGGGAAGTAGTGGGATGCCTAGGAAATATTTCCCAATTACACCTCGTCGGTTATACTGAGAGGATAATGGGTCGTATAAGCTTAAAACATTTATATAAAATAAAAGTAAAGAAGGTCCTATGGAGTTTCTTTCTATATATTCCAATGGTTCTACTGGGGACATGGACTGGTTTAGTAGTGTTTTCCAAGATTCCTTTTGTCCATAATAGTTCTTTATTACTAGTTCATTAATACATTTCCCATGACACTAGAATATGTTTTAAGATGACATAGGATATTTTGTTTATTCTTCAACTTTATCCTCTACCTTGGGATTATTTATTATAATTGTGTTACCTTAATCCATTTTGTAATGTTTCTAATGTTTGGGAGCCCATTGTGATTTGTTTCATTTTTTTTGACTTGGGTTTGATTTTCAAATGGATTATTGAAATGATTTTGAATGTTTGTTTTGTTAAAAATGAAAATGTCATGTTATTCTAAAAAAGTATTTTATTAAAACATTGGGGGAAATATGAGTAAAATTTATGTTTTAAGTATGAATTTTAAATATCCTATTTTCTTGTCTTGTAAATATTTTCAAATAAAATCCTTGATTTATGGGTTGGGTTGAAACGATGGTTTTAGGTCGTATGAGCCTTAATTGTTTTTCCAAATGTTTTTCCCTATTTTGGAAAAAGATTTTATTTCCACCCTTCTTTCTATTATTTTAAAATAAGGGTGATGTTTTGAAAAAAATATATTTGTGGTATGATATTTAGTTTTATCTAATGTGTATGTAAAAACCCAATTTTCTATTAATATTCATACTAGCTTGAAAATGATTTATAATTAAAAGTTTGACATGTGGAAATGTAGGTGGTGGCTTGCTATACATGATTATTATCACACCTATATTAAATTTCAGTTTTTGGTTATTTTTTCATCTTTTGTCCACTCCTAAACCATGGATTTATTTAGGGATTTGGAGGTTAGTTATTTGTTATACTTTATTTAGTTTACTTTTTTCACTAGATTAGTAGATTTTTACTATTTTTAGTTGCGGTTATTGGGGTATTTCATTATATCTATATAGGTCATAGTTAGACTTATATATGGATGTATTTGAGAGAGTTATTAGGGTAAGAAGAGGAATTTTATTTACATTAAATTGTTTAAATTGTTATATCTGTTTGTTTATTTCTACTTATCAAATTTTATAATGGATGTCCGACTTACAGATGTGTCATACTGAATTTTTAAGAGAAATATCATTAGTCTTTAACTCTAATTTAAGAGTGAAATAATTCCCATTTGTGTTCATTTGATTACCATGGACTATTTTTCATCCCACGGGGATCAGGAGCATCCTTCAGGCTAGTGTAATATCGATTCAAGTGTTGGTTTAGATGGAATCCCATGTTGGTTCATTAAAAATATCGATGGGAATTGTTTCTCTTTAATAATCCACTATACCACAATTTACATGTAGAGACCAAGTACTCATTCAATCACATTGTGTATACTTCTCCCTTCACATGCACCAAATTTGACCAGTTCTAGTGCTCACCTCTAGCTGGCTTGTTGGATGTTGGCTATATTTTCTACATCGCTTAATAAAAAACATAGTCAAAATAAAACCATAACCAGTCACAATTCATATATATATATATATATTAATTTAAGGAAAATAACCAAAATCACTTCCAAATAATTCCAATCTATCTTCATTCCTAAAAATATTCACAACTCTATATATCTCTTTGATAATTCCATGTAATAAAACAAATCCATCATGATATTCCCATATAATGAATATAATTCTAGTTATGAAACTCTCCACTTGTGACCAATTTTATGAAAATTATTCAAAATACAACCATTTAAATTTTAACCAATTCATATATATTTGTTACAAATCTAACATATAGACTCATGGTTTCAATAAATCCCCATAAGGTACACTGATCCCAAATATCCTCTGATCACACACTCAAACCCAAACCCTTAGAGAACACACATTGGAACGTACATACAACATATATGATTAAGTATTAAATGTACCACCAAACTCAAGCTTTGGAGTTACCATATTTCATTTATCATTCTATTAATCACAATACAAGCACAAGATAAGAATCACCACACTTTTAATCCCATATCTATAACCATAATACTCTATAATTTAATTATAAGTATTTATAATTAATTATATAATTTAGTTTGATTAGGTATAATAATTAACAACTTATTATTCACCATCTCGACATTTAAACCATGAAAAGTGACATTTATAAGACTTATCTCATTCCTATAGTAATCCTTTAACTGAAAGCGTCATAATTTTATACCTGAACGGTTACCAATTCAAATTTTATTTGATAGAATCTGTAGAAAAATACACCAAGTGTCATACCTCTATCAAAACAATAAGAAACAATTATTTTCCTCATATATAGACATACTCATGCCACTATACCACAATCCCTATTCATTTGAGATGATTCCACCATGATCTGATGAAATTATCTTTAAATACCTAGGAGAAATCATCAAAGATTAGAGGAAGACTGAAGAAAATAGAGATATTGGAGGAGAAGAGAAAATTACATATCTCTTATATAGAGACTTTAATCTCAGTCAACCACAAAACCAAAGGAAAATTTAGAGGATTTAAAGGGGAAATGAAAGGGGGAGTTCATCCAATGGCCTCTCCTAAGTGGATGATCGACTAGTGAAAAAGGGGGAGACCCTAAAATGATGGGCATTCCCACTTTAAAAATAGCCCTCATAACCCTTCTTCATACCTGGTGAACCAATGAAGGGAACTCGGTGGCATACCATCTGGTGATTATAAGGTCACCATATTTTGGTGGTTCATCTGAGGGTATTACACCTATAGATAAGTCACTAGGTACTTGATGGCGTCTAATGGGTACCTTGTGGTTTCCTATTACATACCCTGAGTAGTAAGTCTATTAAATCCTACTTCAATGCATTGTTAAAACTCTAAAACCCACACTCATGCATAGAAAAACCTTATATATATTCCCCATTATCATATAACATCAATTCAAATATATATTCTCCAATCACCCCTACTCCAAGACTCAAAATTCAAATTCCTTCTAAATTTTCCAACCTACAATGACATGGGTCATTATAAAATTCTCAATATAGGGATTTTTATCCTCAATAAGTACTTGCGATGATCCCTAGATACTCAATATAACTATGAAAACCCAATGAAAAAACTCATTCTTGATTCTAACTTGTTATGGCTCCACTGCACATATGCACAACCCATACAAACTGAATTTTCATAAATAAAATCTCACTCTAACACCCCATACACATCAATCATCATCTGAATGACTTGTCTAATTAAAAATTCATCTATTAATATACAATTATGCATGAAAAGATCCAGTAATCTATCCCATTCCACTACTTATTCAAAACTGACATTGTTCCACCATGATGATAACTCTTGATACAGAGCATGATTCCTCCCTTGAATGGCATCATAAAACACACAAGATTCACTCATTATGTTCACCAAAACAAAGTTCTCATGAAGTTATAAGTGTAATGAAGGTACCAAACACTTTATATGAATAACCAAATCTGGTATAGTCCTAGAACTAAATTTTATTTATCATACCTTTATCCCAAGTATCATCAAATTCATCAACATACTAGTTGCACCCGAGATTTCAAAAACCTAAAAATTGACCACCACCCACCTGACATGTGGACCACTCACCTAGGATAAATATAATAACCTCTATCATAGGATTATCTATATTGTCATCCTATAAACATTCTATATTTTGAGAGTCCACATTCCCCTATAACTACCACACATGATCTCTTTTCATCAAAACCCATTAATCTCAACCCATGAATCAAGCATCCAAATCCTATGACATTAAATGGTCTTGAGAAAACCTTTCCTAATATAGATAACCCTTGGTTGTCAATTCCAACCAAAAACACACTATAATTAATAAGATACAAGCTTTATCTCCCAATAGCATGACACAATCCATCCATGTGACCAATCCAAACTTGTCCTAAAATCCCCATGTTCATATCTCATATCCCCCAAGTATGCTAGGTTCCATGCCACATTTCTCCCATGAGTATCCTATAAAACTAAAATAATATCATAGCTTGAACTAGATTAGATATTCCATTCATCCATATAATCTATTAACTATGGATTCACGTACTAAACCATCATAGATAACTTATATTCCCAAAAGTACTTGATAAGATTTCCATGAGAACCCAAAAAACATACTACCATATCTCTCTTTATAAACCCACCACTAAGAGTTTTAAATATTCCCAAAAATCCTAATTCCATGTTAGTTTCACTAAGCACTGTCCATTAGATATGTTCTCCAAGTTCACTTAACATTCTACGAGCAACTACCTACCAGAAATTTCTTATTGATTCCAAGACACCCACCTGATGGTCATTTAAAATAACCCATACATTATCCTCAAACCATCATCCATAAAAGATACAAAGGTTATTCAAAATCTTATGGATAAATATATTAACATTTTAATATTTTATTTAATCATTTTACAACTTCTCATTGATCAACCCATCATGAATCACATGGATTTTCATTCTATTATCCATAAAAACTCCCTCCTCATTCTAAATTCCAAACTAAAATCCTGATCCATGGATCTACACATTTCTTGTTGTTGTGAAACCAGTATTTCTCTTATGATGAATCCATGGTGACTTAGTTCCTAATATAATAAAACTAAGTATAAAACATAATTCAACACTCTATTACACATAACTCATTTATTTATCTAACATTTAAAGCATCTATCCATGATACTTTTAACCAAGGTTACATCCCCCCATGCACCTATCCCAGCCAGCAAGACCGACTCATTCACCCACCTAGAGAACTAGTATCAACCAATCCATATTATCCAATCACACACACTCACCTAACATAAATGAACACTATCATAACATGGAAACCCATCAAAACACTCTAGATAGATAAAAACCTCCACCCCAAGGAAATATCACATAACAACTTAGCCTACCTAAGGTTTTATCATTAACTAAAACTTATTCATAGGTGTAACTTCATTCCAAGGAACTCAATATCATAATCCCAACACAAGGCACCTTATAGTCAGACCTTTCCACTATAAGATCATTGTATACCAATAGTATAATTGCAATAAAATCCCATAATAAACACATAAAAATGCCACAATAATTTAAATCTATTAAGACTCAGCTAGTAGATTATTTAGGAAAACATTGAATAACATTTTAATGCTTTAATTAGTTGTAACCTATGTTTCTTAACCATTTTCTCAATTTTTTCTCTTTGATAGTTTTATAAAACCATTTACCCATTTTAAAATCATCTCAGATCCAAAAGAAAGAATTAACAAATCTATAATACCTATGTGAATAAAAATAATGCATGGAATATGCCTCTTACCACCTTTTCTCAAGATTAAAAACATAAATAAAAATATCTCCTAGATCATTTTTCTTGAGTGAAAATATTAATCATAATAGTGAAATGTAATTAACAACATTCAAGTCCGGGGTGGCTTATAATTTCCTTACACATAGGTTAGATACACCCAAGTATAATGTTTTTTCCAATGTTCAGAAATATTCTTCCTCAAACTACCATTCTCATTGTAAATAAAAAAAAACAATTCTGTGATACTATTTTTAATGACCTATCCTGGATAACTAACCATCGACCTAGACAGATGACACCACGTGACCTTATGTGTGTATACCTATATTCCAAAGGCTGCTAACTAGTGTTGAGAGTCTATAACCAACATGGAAAGTCTATAACCTTCACACAATTATATAAAATAATAGGTAAAAAAACATTTAATAACATAAAATCAAACACTAGGAATTAAAACTAAAGCTTAATCATCAATAACAAAAAAACAAAAACATGGTGTGCATCAATGGTGACCATACTCACTATAAAATATACATACAATATTTGTTTCCCACCAAGGTGACCAAGTATATAATAAATAAAATAATATAATAGTGTAGACATCACCACTACTCATATTCCCCATAGAAATGTTCTTTCAACAATCTATCGAACTACTCCAGTAAAATTCCTTGTATAACCAGTTACTTGAAAGTGAAACACAAGGCTCTACGCATGCACCAAGGTTCCCATGTAGGATATGGTTATATAACTCAATAGGACACAACCAATGTGTCATTTCTATACTTCATCATATATAGTGTATGGATGTATGAAAAAATAAACTGGAAAGAACATACAGTATGAAAGCAACCATGTCAGGTCATCATGTGCTAACCAGGCCACCATGAAACCAACCCCACCTACTTCAAAGAATACTATTTTTATTTTTTTTGTAGTCACTAAAATAGGAGTACAGTTGAGTAAATTCATCACATGGTTAATCCCATGGCTAACTTCCTGTACAAATGTACCAACACCATATCAATCGGGGTATGGTCTATAACCAAGTCTCATATCGACTCCCTCTCACTCAAGGTAAAGTATCATAATAAAATAGCATACCATAACCTTATCACTTGGGGTAAGGACCCATGAAATTTCCCATACCAACACCCTACCACTCAAGGTGAGAGATTGTTTCAATTCTCATACCAACAACCTCTCACTCTGGGTTCAGTCTCATACCAAGTCTATAATGACCATGTTTTGGATATTATAATAGTACCCAAATCATATCACTACTAACCCTAAGGGAATTCCCCAATCCATAAGGTCTATATACTAGCATTGCATGTCTGAATTTTAATATTGGGTAATAATTTACTCACTTTTGATAATATAATAATTCATAACTGGATTATCCCGAGTAACTAACATGACATATTTATATAGTGGATGTTTCCAAGATGAATAAATAAGAAAACCAATAAGAAATAAATAAAGTTATAATAGATATTGTTAATTTTATATATGAATATGATCAATGACATAATCCAGACCAAATGTACTCACACAGTCAATTTCACGTACTATAACAAAATTGACACCACTAATTAAAACAAGTGATGTACCAACACTACCCCTACCATACATGGCCTCTTATTCCAATTCAACATGAGTGTAAATACACAAACCTACACCATTATTCAACTTGTCTTCATAGTGCCTATACCCATCATACCTAAAATTTGAATGTAATGTTGCATGTATACCAAGGTGTCAATGTAGACTATGAGTATATACATACTCAGTAGTGCGCCACCAATGGTGTCTCAACTAAATAATAAATAAATAGGTGTATACATGAACATGTATACTCATTTACATAAATATAATAAAATATATTTACAAGAAGACAATAGAATAAGACAATAATAAGTAAACAACATCATACAAAAGTATACAAACTGCAACAAATAACTCTCTATACTATGAGGATCCATACCAATCATACCTACTTCAAAATTAGCACTCAATATTTTAGATGGCCTAGATAGGGTAACCATGATTACCTTACCAACCTATCTATTACAAGGAAGTTAGGGTCTAAGACCTATGCCATGGGAAGGGAAAGGTGTATACTATAGTCAGGGCTCTACCAGCCCATCCCATAGAAAAGGATAAGGGGTATACTCAGTTAAGGAATCACAACCCATACCATATAATGTACCTAATTAATAAATTTATAAAAATTATAAATGAAACATAATAGTACTATCTATATCTATCAACATACTCAATAAAACAAGGTAATAACATGATCAACATATTGAAATAGTATTCATAGGAGAATAGAATTTCAACTATATCATCCATCATATTTAAAGTAAAAAAATATTGTTATTATTCCTTATGTTACATTATTTATCATATCAATAAGAAAAAATTAAATTTTATGCATAAATATAACATATATCATGATTAATCAATGAGTATTAGATTTTATAATTTCTAACAAGTACCAAACCTTAATATAAACATGGAATATATTATAGAGCAGTATCTCCTCAAAGGTGTTCTAGTAGAAATTCATGTCAAACATAATCCATATTATAGAAATAATTCCAAGGTTTATTAATTATTTTATACACAAGGAACTGGTTATTTTATAAAAAAACTAATACAAACTAAAGGAAAGGTTTCTTTTTAAATTACACCTTTCATATTTAAAACATGTTTTCCAGAAAACATTTATTTAAAGGAAATAGTATATTATAATGAATGTCTTACTCTTCACTCTTTAACCAAATAATATGGAATTACACTTTTTTTACCTTAGAATCAAAACATTATTAAATATAGTGAAAGACAAGTTTTATAGAATATGTAGTTTAATATAATTAATTTACAATTTATAGGCTTAGTGTAAAACCAATACCAAGTCTAATACGTTATGGAAAATAAAAAATTTGTTATGTATAAACATTTTTTTTTGAGTAATAATCTAGTTTAATAAAATAAATATGTTTAAAAATTATGTCATTCCTTTCCACCTATACTAACCTAGCTATTATATCTCCATTGATGAAAACTCTCAACTGGGTTTAAGTATGGATCATTGACTTATAACTCATATAGGTTAAACTGGATGAAAGAAATATTCTTAATAAAACATGACACATGTTAAAAAGAGCGTACTTTATCAAAAAATGGTTACCCTACTCTAGTTTTAGTCTATAATTCCACTTAATGTGTTTTAAAAACAAGAACAAGTCTACCCTTAATGCTTACAAAATGTAAAAATATAAATAAATTTGGAATAATTAACGGACTACATAATTTAATGAGAATTAACATATGACCAATAAGATAATCATATAAAACAACACATTATCAAGTCATAGATTCCAAAAAAACATGTTAGGTTGTGATAGACGATCAATATAATAAATTCATTGAAACCATATTGGATTCCATGTATTCTAATTGAAAATTAATGAAAAAAATAAATAATTTACAAAATCTAGCCTTTTAAAAGTTTTGAAAACAAGGTTTAAAATATAAAAAGAATAAAACAAACCATTACACAAGATAATATAGAATTAATTTTAAAAAATATTTTATGAAATATAAAAAAATATCATTTAAAATCATTTTTTATAATTCTTAAAATAGATGTTCAAAATTTATTAATAATTTCAAAAAAAGTGGTAGGTAAGATCCAGGCATAGATCGAGGATTCACCCAAAGGATTGAGACTATTACTATAATCATTGATGATATTTACCCAATCCAAACTATCCTTAATTATCCCAAAATAACCATTAAATAGGATTCAATAAAAAAATAACCCCAATAAAACAATTTTCATAATCAAATCAGACTAAGCCTCAAAGGTAACTTATGAAAAAACCCTAAAATTCATTTAAGAATATAGGAGCCTAAACCCCTAATTAAAACAACATATAAATCATTTAATTTCACCTTAAAACCAAAATAACCCTAGAATAAATGATCCCAAATTAACTTACCTTAAAAATAGAGGTGAATAGAGGGAAAACTCAATCAATATTCATTTATACAATATTAGAGGAATACCTATTCTAATATTTTATTCCATCATTACCTAGTAAAACTATAACTTAAAATACCCAACCATGATGTATGATAATAAATAAGAGTGGTGAAAGAGGAAAGAAGAGATAATAGGGTGTAGTTTTACTTTGAATCCATAAAAGAAATCCTTTGGGATCACCCTTGGGTAAATAGGAAAATGGAGATGATAAAGGATAGTAAGAGGAACTATGGTAGGGCCACTCAAAAAAATTGGAGAAATAGGGTTTGAGGGAACCTAATGAAGGGGTAATAGGTTTTTTGGAAAAATTAAAAAATTCCCATCTTAAAAGAAAAAAAAACAAAAAATGTGTATATTAATTATCTGGTGGTACCCCTAGGCTACCCCCACTTTTTTCATGGACACCAAGTACCTGGTACCACCCATAGGGTACCCAATACAACTTTTAGTTTCAAGACTATAGGTGTCACCACCTCTAATCTAACCCAAACTCTTGAATCACCTCCTAAACCTAAAATCATAACCAAAAACAACAAATAATTCATCCTAAACTTCATATTCCATGATTGTGTCCCAAAATGAAAAACAACCCCAGATTCAAAACAAAATATTCAAATAAGCCTACACTTTCATCATTCAAATCCATAACTTAAAACTGTTATACAACTAAGATTCAAATAAGCAGGAAAGTGGTTGCTATAAAATCCCAACCATATAACTTCTAATCCC
Organism: Viscum album; assembly: GCA_963277665.1. Lineage (NCBI taxonomy): Eukaryota > Viridiplantae > Streptophyta > Magnoliopsida > Santalales > Viscaceae > Viscum > Viscum album. The sequence continues at coordinate 366,687,700 of OY728135.1, read as the reverse complement.
TTATAATTCCAATGTGATTCATACTAAAAACTCACTGCTTTACAAAACTCCTAATTTCATATGAAGCCCATTAATAGTCATCCCAAATCATCCACTACAAAATAGATTGAAAACTTTTTAATTTGACTTATATTATCAAATTTCCATAAGATCTAGATATCCTTGAGGTATATATATAAACAATATGGTATTATGAATCCTAAATACTATTATTCTTCCAATATGATTCTCCCAAAACACTCGTTGTATGTCATATACCTAACTCCAAAATCCATTACAAACCACTACACCACTATATTCTAATACCCAAATAACACACTAGTATATCTAAAATTGTCAATATATAAAAAAATTATAATGTATAATCTCATGTAAATCTCTACCATATTAATTACTTTTGACCTTACTATATTTATCCTAACATTGAATTTTCTAAAATCATGGGTTTAAACCATTTCAAAATAATGAATTTCAAAAAAAATTATTTTATAGATCAACATTGAGGAAAACAATTTCTAGTTTTATTTTACAAAATATATATCCTTTTTAAATAACAGCTACTCTTTAAACCCATTTCTTATTTATAAATACTATTTTTTAAAAAACAACTCATTAGATAGATTTAATTTTAGTAACACTTAGTTAAAATTTCAAAAATATTTTTAATAAAAATCATATTCTACTCTATTCCCATTTTAAAAACACATAAAATTTACAAAAATAATTAAAGCACTAGTTTAAGGTAAAAAATCTATTTAACTTTATAAAAATTTAAATAAGTCATTAACATATATTTCATGAAAATATAAAAAAGAAACATCAATAAACATGCTTAAAAATCATATTTCAGATGACCTTAATAATACATTACTAGAAGATAACTCATATATAAAAACATGTCACTAACAGGAATCATATATCATGTTTAGGTAAAAAAATTATTCCAAAACATTAAAGAACCTTACCAAACAAAGAATAGATATCATGCTTTAAGATCTAGACCATAAAAATTTATACACCATGTAATAAATAGAAAACAAGTGATACTATTCCCAAAAAAATAACATAAATTGAAAACTAAGTAGCTTGTTCAAAATTACAGCTATATAACAATTCTTAAATACATTACTCAATAAAGATAAATTCATTAATATTAACACAAACAGATATGTTAGTGATTTAATTAACTATATGACACCTAATAAGGTATTTAGGAAAATGATGATTACTTTATTAGTTTTTATTTAATTTATTAAGTATATTTCATATTATAATATTAATATAAACAAAATTAATAGGTTATAATGTTCCACTGGATCATATTATGCATGAACATATATATAAAGTGGCTCCCATGTGAGCCTTATATACCTATTTAGTTTAAACATGTCATACTCGAGACATGTGAAAAAAACCCTACTCAACCTATAGTTCCTATGAATTACCTATACATCACCTATTAAGTTGAGATTCCACCATAAATAGGTTGGTCATTCTTTTTTATGGATTAATTCTAAAGTCTCAACAATCCTATCTCTTGTCTAAGAAATGGTAAAAACACTCAATTAACCTAAAACTTATCTGATAGCACATTGTAATGACCTTAACCCAAATACTCAAATGGTACCTAAATCATGTCACTACTAACCCCAAGGGAGTTTCTCAATCCCTAGGGGCTGGTGTCTAGTGTCTCGGGTCTAAATTTTATTATTGTGGAATGATTTACCTTCTTTTGATGATATAATAAGTCATAACTATATTATCCTGAGGAACTAGAATGAACCATCCATATATTGGTATTCTCCAAGATCAATAAACAATATGACCATAAAGAATTGAATAATGATATAAGAAATACTATGAAATTTCTAAATGATTATAATCGAGAACACAAGACTAACCAAATTTAATCACACAACCAATGCCATGTACTACAATAGACTCACCACCACTGATTTAAATAGGTAATATAAAAACAGTACCCCCACCATACATGTCCTCCTACTCCAATACCACATGGAGTAAAAATACATGAACCCACACCAATATCCAACTAGTTCGTATAGCAAAAATAGCATCCTACTTACCTGTAGTACCTAAAATAAAACAAGTGAATTTTTATGTCCACTAAGGTGTCCATATTGTGTGTGGGAATATATATACTCGTTAGGGATCTACCAATGGTGTCTTAACTTAATAATGAATAAATAAGTTTATTCATGAACATTTATACTCATTTATATAAATATAATAAAATAGTTTTACAAGAATACAATTGAACATGACAATAATAAGTAAATAATATCATAAAAAATTCTACCAACTATAATAATTTACTCTCTATACCGGGAAGGACCATACCAGTCATACCTACTTCATTCCTAGAAATCAAGATATAATATGACTTGGAAAATTCAATCACGATGATCATCCTAGACAATATATCTTAAGGCATTCAAGGTCTCAACCTTGTCCCATGGGAAGGGAAAGGTGTATAATAGATTTCTGGAACTACCATCGCATCCTATGGAAAATGAGAAGGGGTATATTCAATCAAGGAATCACAACCCATCCCATGTAATATACCCACTTAATTAATTTATAACAATGAAATATATAATATAATAGTTTATCCATGTCATTCATCATGCTTAATATAATAGGGTAATAACATGCTCAATTTATTGAAGCATCATACATGCACAATTAGAGTGTTAATTATAGAATAAATCAAGCTTAAATCAATAAAAGATAGATATTCATCCTTAAACTACATTATCCACTATATCAACATTGTACAACTTAGTTTCATACATAAACATAACATATATCATGATAAATCCATGGGTATTATATTATAAAATTAATAACAAGTATTGAAGAATCTATCTAAACATGACATAAATTATTGAACCCTATCTCCTTAAGGGTGTTCACAAGTCATCTCAAATATAAGCTATCATGTAGAAAATATTCCAAGGTTCATTAATCCAAATACAAACAAGGCACTAGGTATATCATAGGAAAAACTAATCCACACTTTTGGTAAGGTTTATTTTCAAATTATTTATTCTATATTTAAAACCTATTTTTATGAAAAAATTTATTTAAAGGTTAAGGTTCATTATAATTAAGGCATTAATCTTCACTCTTTAACAAAATAAAATGGATGTTCACTTTTTATACCTTAAAATAAAAAAAATTGAAGTATAGTACAAAAAATATTTTAGAGAATATTTAGATTCATGGAATACATTTTCAATTTAGAGGCTTATTATAAAATTAAAATCAAGTCTAATAATTTAGATAAAATAAACATTCAAGGATTTATAAACATTATGTGTTTTATAGGTAATAAGATGGTTTGTGAAACTAAATATGTTTAAGAACCATGTCACTACTTTCTACTTAAAAAAACCTAATCACAACATCACCACTAATTAGAACTCTTAATAGAGGTAAAGTATATATAATTTAATTATAACTCATGTAGATTAAAGTGGGAGAGAGTGATATTCTTAATAAAACTTGGAAACTTTCATAAAGATTATATTTTATCCAAAAATGGTTACACTACTCAAGTTTTAGTCTAGCAAGTCACTTCATATGTTTGTAAAACAAGAACTAGTACATCTCCAATACTTAAAAACATAAAAATATAAATCAAGTTAAATGATTAATATACATACATAAGTGAATGAGAATTAACATATGACCAATAAGCTAAGCCTGGACAAAAATAAATTATAAAGTACTAGGTTCCAAATAAGAACATTATAGATTGAAATTGAAAATCAATACAAGAAAATAAATGAAAATGTGCTAGATTGCATGTATTCTAATTGAAAATTAATATAAATAAAAAATCACATTACTAAATATATCATTTTATAAGGTTTTAAAACAATGCTAAAATATATAAATTATAAATAAGATTATATAATTTTATATAAAATTATGCTATAAAATATTTAACATGTTATACAAAAATGTTGTTAAAAAATATTTTTTCATAATTATAAAAATAGATGTTTAAACTTTATTAATTATTTATAAAACCAGTGGCACACATGTTCAAGGTATAGTGTAAGAATTCACCTAAAGAGTTGAGACCACCTACCATAATCATCGATGAGACATACCTAATACAAATGATTCTTAAGTATCCCTTAAAACCCATTAATAAATATTACATATAAAATAACCCTAATAAAATAATTATTATAATTAAATTGGGATAAACCTCAAAGAAAACCCTGGAAAATACACCCTAAAATACATATAATATCATATAAACCTAAAACCATAATTAGAAGAACCTATAAATCATTTAACTTCAACTAAAAACTATAAAACCCCAAGAAGAAATAATCCCAAAGTTTCTTACCCCCAAAATAGTGATGAACAAAGGGAAAGAAACCACTAAATCTTCCTTTTGATAAGAGAAGAGTAATCCCTAGGATATATGGGATTTCACTATAACTTTTTGAAACCTCAACTCAAAATACCAAACCAAGATAGATAAATAAAAATAATATGAAAGAAATAGAAAATTGTAGATGGGTGAGGAAGTATTTACCTTGAATTTATGGAAGAAATCCTCTTGTAATACCATTGAGTTAAGATAAAGACAGAGGGGATTAAGGAGATAAAAAGGATCAAGGGAAGGGGATCTCTCTTGACTAGGATAGATTATTTTTAAGGGAACATAAATAATGGATGATAATTTTTAAGAAAAATGACCAAAATAATAACCTTTAAAAAAACAAAACATGTGTCTACCAAGAACCTATTATAGGTCCATCGAGTACCCAGTAGAACCCCCAACCCCCCCCCCCCCCCTATTCTATCTCACACATTAGGTACCTAGTACCTCTTATCAGATACTCATTATCACCTAACATTTTAGTACTATAAGTTTCACCACCTTAATCCTAACTGGAAATCTTGAATCACCTCCCTAAAATAAATCCTATAAAAGAAAAACCTATGAATTCATCCTCAAAATTAATATTCTACTATTGTGTCCTAGAATGAAAAAAGTCCCCTAATTTGAAATCAAAAAATCAAAAAATCTCATAATTCTATTATTAAAAAATATACCAAAAATACATCATTCTAATAAAATCCACATGAGTGGGACACGAGACACAACAAAGTCTCATTACAACACCCCCTCACTCGAGATTGTTATACCAATATCATGTTAGATCACTGAGAGGGGGAGGGGTGAATCAGTGATCTCTTTTCATTTATGAGTTATTCATTTTATCCTAACCTCTTGAACCTATTAATGATATTAATCCAATAAATATTATATCATGGACACAAATTCATGTGTAGTAATTGTATTAATGAGAGGAATGCAAGGTGTTTATAAGGTTTGAAATGAAATCCTACTCCTCTCCATGTTGGTTATACCCCCAACATGGATTCTCCACTATCATAAAATTTTGATTACAACCAAGGATAGTTTGTTCCTATCAACATAGAGTCCACTATGTTCCCTTAGATAATTGTCTCCCAACACAAAGTTCAATGTGTTCCCATGGATTCTAAAATCCACCAGAAGAAACTTCACTTCTTCAAAGATGATCCACTAAGGAATAATTTTCACCTCTTGATGATAGTAATCCACTATAGTAGATGGTTTAGTAGGTCTACACATATACAGCCTTCAATAACATCAGCAATAACTAATAGCGATTAGAAATGTTGGTCTTTATACTCACTCAAATATTGGAAGATCTGAGTCCTTCATCTGAATTCTTGAAGAGCAGTTCTTCTTCTCTAGTTAATGATCTCTTGGAATCATAATGTTATCTTTATTTATTAATATAGATTATTAGGATCTCATAAATAACTCACACATTGTATGATATTTCTCTCTATTTCTCAGCTCACTTAATTTCTTTTTCAACCTACATATATTTATAATTGAATAATAACATTACATGAATATTTAGTTTCCATTAATATTTGGAAACTCATAAATTATTGGTAGGCTTTTCTTATTAATGAACATAATTAAAACTCCTTTGAATATCATTTAAATTCTCGGTCAAATAATTATTTTTAACTCCACAAGACACGGGTTTTTAAATATTTCCACAATAATAAATATTATGATCTAATAAACTCCTCAAATCATGCGACTACTAAATAAATGAATGGATAAAGCCTTAATATTTTGTTCTTCATGCGTTATTTTATTTATCATGACTTCCTCTCTTCAAATCTCTCTTCTATAAAATCATATGAGGTTTCTACATTCATGGACACATACATGTCTACCATGTGGACTGTTATTTTTTTAGAATTTTTGAATTAAAAAATATCACTTGGTATATGAGTATATAATCCCTTAATTCATACACAAAAATGTATGTGAATTCTATACATTGATTGAATTATAATACCTAGTTTACTTCAACTAATTTACAATATTCTCTTACATCATCCCAAATGCCTAGATTAATAATGAATTAAAATATATAAAAACATTTGGCTATATCAATTTTTCTACATCACATAATCAGTTACATGGATCTTCATATGTTTTGGAAGTCTCTTACATGAATTTTGAGAATTCGGATCTTTACTTGACCAAACTCGGATCCTATTTAGATAACTTTCAAACCTTCTCAACCACTTCAACACTTCTCAAAAATGTTATAAATAGTGATCCTTCATCCATTAACACATTTCTTTGATTCCTTTGAATAATAAAACAACAATAATTACAATAATAATTGCATTGTGTCTTGAACTTATCTACTTGATTTATTCAATTTGTGGCCTCATGATTTATTTTCCATGGAATATGGAAGTACCTTAATCATATTATAGTATTTCATGGATGATTTTTCAATAATGACATCGAATTTCTTAGCATGAAACCATAACAATACTCCAAGAATCACTATTATCTCACTAAACACATATTGAATCATTGACAAAAAATAAAATACTCACTTAGTCACTCCAATATCCGCATTTTAATTCATTAGAAATACCATAACTCCTCAAATTCCATATGTGTTCTTAGATTAAGTCATTATTTTCCGCATTATTGATAATAAAATAAAAAAGAATAATTTAGGGGTCTTCTCATATATTCTTCTTCTTTTCAAGGAACTCATAATCTTATCCCCTTTTTTAGTCTTAAGAGAAGGATGATACCACATGGACTTATTAGAAAAGATACTTTTATTATTATACTCTAATTTGATATGAGTTGGTCTGATGTATAAAACAAGAGAGATACAATAAAGGTTATCTATGTTTTACCTTAATAAATATTCATGTGATATCATTCTCATAATATCCTTTTAGGGATTGTTTCCTTAGGATTTTTTAAAACAAATATGTAACATGAACACAACTCATAAGAAACCTCAAAAAATTTCATTTACAAGTCCTGAAACTCCACCTTCTTCTCATAATTAGATCAATTAACACCCCCCCCCTTCATAAATATGTTGTATGCAATAATGTTCAAGGGTTTTCAGTGTGATACTCATACCTCATTATTTATAATTTTTGTGGACATCAAAATTTTCAAGAATTTAATTATTCCAATTGCTTGTGAATTCTTGGAAGCCCAATCAAGTTTTCTCCACCTTAAGGGATTCACTTATCTTCTCCTACGGTAGTTCAGAAATGACATGAGAAACCATTTTTATAATTTAACTAGTAATTAAATAATGAAAAAGAACATTTAATTCCCTATATATTAGTTCTAAAAACATAAAATAATAGTGAATAAGGAGTAACCACGTTGATTATTTAAAATAAACATTCAATCTAGGAGTTTTCTTAAAACCTAGTCTTTTACTTACCAAGATCATCATTTTTCTTCTTATTTATATCTTGAATTGGTTATATTCTTTGTGTTTTCTATAATATTGATTGTACATGTAAATAAGTTTTATTTTCTCATATTATAATGAAACCTCATTTTTTTCCTACTTTATCATCCACAAACTTTGTTCTTGGGCTAGTAGGATAGTCATGGAAACCTTTAAACCATATCCATCTTACTCACATCCTTCAAAAGTCTTTCCTTTGATTTTCAATCCATTACTTATGGATGACCTCTCTCTATCTTGAACCTCATCTTCATGAATATTTTATTTACCCTTTTCAACTTCCTCCAATTTTTTATCTAATATCAATTGATATAAACAAATTAATAGGAATTATTTATTGATATTACTAGCCTCTTCAGAATTTCCACATACTTTGTTGTTGTTTTTATTCTAAAATATCTTACCTCTAAAAGTATACGGAACGTATCCCTCGAGACTTGTTATAAATACCTTGTCCTTTTTACCTACCAAACTTTATCCTCCACATACTTCTTCTAGAATCTAAAATATGTTTTTTGTATATATCTTTGGTTCATAACAGGTCATAGATTGTATCCTCTAAGATTTTTTCCTTGTATGATCACTAAAACTATCACTCAATTCTTAACTATTTCCTAGTAAATAAATATTGAACCAATAAGAATATATTGTATTTCCATACTTACCACAACACCAAACAAACCCTTGAAACATTGATCTTCCATATTAGTTTAAGATTTTTCAGATTTTTTTTGTTCATATCGTGTTGCAAAGTAAGACTTATTTTTTCATGGAGGCAATCATCATCTTAGATCATCACTTCCTTCCTTTTTTATGGGATATTTACTCCCATTATTCTTGATCTAAACAAACTCTGTTTTTCTTATATCGCATGCATTGTTAGAGTAAAAATATATTTTTCAGTCTGAGTAGGTGTAGATTTACCTTATTATTTTGAATCTTTCTTCTAATATTTTTTAGAAGACTCACATTTTACCTTAACTAATTTATTGTATACTTTTTTTATATTTTCAACTCACTGTGAATAGTGAGACGTAATTATTATGTCTCAAACATTTTTTCTTCATTTATAGATCACAAAACATTTTTACTTATTCAATTATCTTTAATTTGTGAATCTTGGTCTCATAAATATAGGTTTCCTTCTTTATATCCAACCCCTTTTTCTATTCAACCACATTATTTTTATTAAACTCATCCTTTTTTAGTGGATAAATTCTTATTCACTTTCTCCAACTTCTTCTTTTATTTCTTGAGATATGTAATCTAATCAAAATAAGATTCCAACTTTTATTTTAGCTCCCATTGAAGCTCAGTCCTTTCTTCTCCAACATCATCAATTCTTGATGAAACAAAACCTTATTCAATATGGGAAAATAAATTGAATTCAAAATTAAAGATTATATATGAATCATCCTTTACCTATTTTATCATAAATCTTCTTCTTTTACTATTGAAATTCATCTTCTTACACTTTTTATATTTTCAAGCTTTCTCATCTTCCTTATCTGAATAAATTTATTCAAACTTATTCTTTAGGAAATTTTTTCAATATGAACAATATCATTTAAATTATAACACATCAAAAATTGATTACCTTTTATTTTCTATTTTTTCTTTCATGAAACTCTTTGATAAAAGATATATGATTTGGTTTAGATATTCATCATGTTACTTGTCATCTGAATTACTTGATTCAATATATTTATCTTCTTTTACATTACCTTTTCTAATGTATTTATAGTGAATTTCATCTTTGACTTTTTTTTTGAAAGTTGGAGCCTTCCTAATTTAATAGGCTATGTGGATGTTTTTTAACTCATATAGCGTTAAATCCACTCTTTCATCCAAGGTTTATGTTTTTTAATAAAATCAATTAGTAAATACCCTCATCAATTTCTTAATAATAATATAATCTTATAGATTCTCACCAAAACCCTAGATGCCACTCATAATCTCATTAACCCTCGTAAATTAGTTTTTGATATTCTCATAATCAACCATTTTTATGTCTCCAAATTGGATCCTCTAGATATGTATATTATCTTATATGGATTTGAAATTACCTTCATAACTATTATTAATTTTTTCATATTTCATTTATATTTTAGAGACCCATGACTTTGGTATATAAATTTTTTATAGACACATTACAATAACATTTTGGGTATTTCTATCTTACTTAAAATTCATATTATCATATTTAATCATAACAACTCCTTAAAAAATGGGTGGAAACCACATTATCAAAATATCTATCACTTCTAGACCAAGTGCTTAGAGATAGGATAATTTCCTATTACTCCTGTTGTGATAAATTTTCCTATAAAAGATTGGAACATCTTGACTATCGAATAAGTTGATATATTCCATGTATCATAATTATTCTTGGATATTTATAGAATAACATTTCTCGAATACCAATTATTAGACCCAAATTATGTTCAATCACTAAGAGGAGAAGGGGTTTAATTTGTTATTTATTCTCTTTTATGATTTATTACTTTTAAACCAAACTATTTAATGTATACAAGTTTTTGATCCACTCAATATATTCGGATAGCCTCACCTTAATTCATAGTAATAAATGGAAAGAGAACAACACATGTTATTTATAGGGTTCGACCTGAAAGCACACTTCTTTCCATGTTATTTATATCCCCCAACATGGATTCTCCACTATATTCAACAACTGTTTAAAACTAAGGATAATATAGTCGTATAAACATAGATTCTACTATTTTTCCTTGATAAATTGTCTCCCAATATAGAGTCCAATATTTTCCCATGGATTCTAGAGTCCGCTAGAAGAAACTTCACATCCTCAAAAATGATTCAGTAAGGAAGAACTTATGCATCCTAATTATAGTCCTCATCGATGAGAAAATGAATTATAAGGTATGCATTTTTTCATCCATCAAGAATGTGAGAAACAAAAAATATTGATTAGCACCTCTAGTCTCAAAACTCACTCATATATTAGGTGATTTTAGTCCTTCTGAATACTCAGGTTATAATTCTTCTTCTCTATTGAATGATCTACCAGACTCAAACTCTTATCATTCTTTGATAATAAAGATTATAGGGATCTAAAAAATATATCACATGGTGCATGTGATTTCTATTTATTTTTCAACTCACTTTATTTCTTTTGTAACTTGCATATATTTATAATCACATAATAATATTATGTGAGTATTTAGTTTATATTCATATTTGTAAACTCCTCAATTATCAATAGGACCTTTTTATGTCTAAACATATTCAAAATTCATTTAAATAAAATTTAAATTCCCTATCAAATATTCCTTTTTAACTTTATAACACTTAGGATTTTAAATATTTCCATGATATTAAATATTTTGGTCTCAACAACTCCTCAAATATCACATCTTTTAATTACCTAAAGGAATCAGGCTATTATTTTTTATTTTTTACATGGTATTTAATTTTATGTGGAATATTCTCCAAAAATATTTCTTTTAAAAATTCATTTAAGATCTCCACAAGCATGGTCTCATGTGTCTCTTCCATGTAGACCTTCCTTTTTCTAGAATTTTTTATTCTAAAATTTTCACCAGTATGTAAGGATATAATACCTTACATCATCCTCAAACACCTACATGAATTTTACATGTGTATTTAATTATCTTTCATGGTTTAATTTGGTTAACTTTCAATGTTCTCTTAGGTTGGATCAAATTCCTATATGAATCTTGACTTTGAATACGTAGCAGCATTCACCTACATCAATTTTACAACGTCACTAGAATTTTTACTTTGTCAGGGAATTAGCTATGTGGAAATGAATATGTGCTAGAAATAACTAATATGAATCTGGAGAATTCATGTCTTCAATAAAATATACTTATCTCCTATTAAACCAAATTCTAGACCTTCTCAACCACTTCAACACTTATCAAAAATATTTTAGATAATACTCTTTCATCTGTCAATACTTTTCTTTGATTCTTATGAATATCAGCACAATAATAATCAAAATATTAATGCCACTATGTCATGAACTTCTTGACTTGAGTACTTAAATCTGTGGCCTCATGATTCCTTTTCCATGGAACATGGTAGTACCTCAATAATATTATTGGATTACATGGGTGATTTATCATGCATGATATCCAATTCCTTGAACATGGAAATACCTCAATCATATTAAGGTCTCACATGGATTATTTATAAATAATGAAATCTAATTCCTTGTCATGAATCCATAAAAATCCTCTAAGCATCATCATGACCTAACTAAACACATATTGAACCATTAACTATAAATGAAATACTCACTTGGGAACTTCAAGGTCTCATATAAAGTCTCATGCCAACACACTCTCACTCAAGGTAAGGTCACATAATGAGTATCACAAAGAACACATAGAATACATAGTGTATACCCTATCTATTGTATAACCCCTAATATATACCTACACTCAGATAGAGGATATAACCTCACATCCCTGCATAACTTTCCATGATCAACCTCACTGCACGCAATCATCACGACATAAACTAAAACTATGAAACAACATTAATGTGTTATATGTGCACTAAAATATATGTTTGAATGAATTAAATATAGTTGAATATATATTCCCACATTTTTTCATCAATTTTGATCCATTATGAATGGATTAAATGGTATCCATTATGAATATATTAAATATATTTCATTTATTAAAGGATTCAATGAATAATTACTATGTGAATAAACATATTCCCTAAAATTGAATATGGGTGAGGATTTTTATAAAAATGGATGTGATCCCTACAATTGAAAATGAAAATTTTCTACATGTCTCATGATTATATCTTCCTCATGAACCACGATTTATCACTAGATGAAGGCATTACCCACCCCCCTTCTGTGTTTATGAAACCTAAAGAAATATTTTCGGATCTTTTGGTCAGTGTAATTCTCTTAGAGGTGGAATAATTTTCTCAACTTCTCTTAATATCTTCATCAAGAATACTCTATTTAAAATTGAAGATAGATATTTCTATTATCCAGGTAAACACAATTCTGTTATTCATTTATATTTCATGTTGATTTTGTTAAGGGTAGATATTACGAAAATAGTTTTTCTTCCACTACCAAGATTATTTGATGATCACAAAAAACCCATTAGTGGTGTCAAAGTTTCATATTCCTCATAAAATCAATATGTTTCTTACACTATTAAATTAATAACATGTTTTATGATATTGTAACTGATTTTACCCCTCTCAACATTACGTTATATGTAAATTTGATGTTAGGAGAAGCATTTGATGTTACATTAATTTATTAATTCAATATGAATCTGAAGGCATGACTTACATAAAGAAGTTATTGTAATCATCATTTATAATACTGGAAAACAGAGCATCATTGTTTTAGGTTATTTATAAATTTTTTATATATGATGGAATAAGATATTTCGGAATATTCATAGAATTTATAAAAATATAAAAAATATAGTAAAAGTTATTTTGGGAATATTTTAATTTATAAGGATTTTATAAATTAATTAATTGTGAATAGTAAATAATTAATTATATAAATGTTTTTGAAACATTAATTAATAAAATATTCTAAAAATTAAATGTTAATATTTAAAAAACATTTTACCAAATTATATGTCATGCCTTATGATCTTGATATAAAGAGTTTATTTAGATATCATAAGGTTAATTTATAAATAGATTATAAATTACATAAATAAGACAAAAATGTAAGGAAATTTATATTTAAAATTATGAATTTTCCTTAATGGATTTATTTAAATTTTTTGAATTAAAATATACCTTATTTGATATATTATTTAGACTACATAAAAAGTGTTTTGATGATAAATTTTTTCAGGGTTTAAATAGTTTTTAATTATGTGAAATTTAGATTGTGTAAATAATTTACAAAATATAAATTGTATTATAAAATGTTTACAATTCATAATAAAATCATATTTTTATAGTGAAATGTTGTATAATGAATAATATGAAAGTGGATATAAATTTTTTATATCCAATATATTGAAATATATATAGAAACAAAGCATTTTTTCATAAAATATATGTATTTGGAATATATATAAACAAAGAGTTTTTTATATAATATATATATTAAGAATATACGTTTATAATTTATTTATAAAATTATAAGTGATGGTATTTATAAAATTTGATTCATAAGACCTTGTTAAATAAGAAATTGTTCATATTTGTTTCTCATAATAAATAAAACATCTATTTATTACTTAAAAAAATCAATTAAAATTTGAATTATATTATTTATAAATAGTTTATAGATAATGGAAAAGGAATTTCAAAATGTTTGAAAAGGGTGTTTTACAAAATAATTAACTATAAAATGTTTTTGGTTAATTGATTAAATGGTTTTGAAAGATTTATTTCAAATATTTCTTAAATATTGAATAATTTGTATTAATAATATCTTTTTAAAATTTATAGGGTTTGTAAAATATTTATAAATTATAATAAAAAGGTATTAAACCTTTTACCAAAGTTATATGGCATATTTGTAATCTTTAAATAAATTTTTTATTTAGAAATTATAATGATTATTTATAAAGAGTTTATAAATTACATAAATAAGGATTTAATATAAAGAAGATTAAATTTAAATTATGAGTTTTTGAAAATTAACTAATTAAAAATGTATAAATTAAAAGGAATGCATTATTTAAAGATATTATTTTGACCACATAAAAATTATTTGATGATTAATTTAATAAAATATCTAAATATTGTAAAATATATGATTTAATAATATGTGAAAAATTTACATAATAGAAATTTAATTATAAAATATATAGTTTATTAAATATCACATATTTAAATTGAAATGTCATATAATAAAAAATATGAAAGAGTTCATATTTAAATTGGATATAAAAGTGTGTATTCCTGTGATTAAAAAATATACATAATGTTAGGATTAATTATAAAAGTTTTATAGAAATTTTAAATTTAAGAAATGATCAGTTATTTGAAAGTTATTCCATGATTTATTCATGTATATAAAATTTTTTATTTTTTGAATATTATGTAAAAAAATTATTTGATAAATTATTTCTAAGAGACAGATCCCTATATTACATGCTCGTTGTGACTCTATAAAATTTAGTTTTCTTCTACCTTGACCTCGGTTTGTAGTCAAAGATGTTAGCTTGAATTTAGTAGTCCGGAATGGTTTTTTCATATTATGTTTTGGAGTTATCACGGATTATATTCTATCTTGAATAAAGTTTCCCCAGGTTAACGAAATTCATGTCAGACTACCCCCCGACTAAGAGGCTTATTCCTTGACAAAAATTCGAAGGGGTTGGAAATCTATTGCTTCAGGATTACTCATGTGGAAAATATCAATTTCAAATAACTCTATGCCTATACATGAAAATTTAATGTTCTTTATGCATATAATGTATTCAAATATGTTTGATCATACTTGGATTCAATTTTTGGGTGAGTAATGCAAATCATCGATTGTGTAATAGTTAGACCATAATGTGGTATGAGCACATTAATTTGGTGGATGGAATGGAGATTCCAAAACTAAATTTTTAGAATTATGAATACAAAAATGAAGAAAACATTAGAATATAAATATTGAATAAAATGAAATATTTATGAATTTAATGTGCATAAAATATATATTAAATATTCGATACTTCAAAAAACCCTCAAATACTAAGTGTGATATTCCTTCAAAAGCAGCACTTGTCATTACCTCAATCATCCAACCAATTAGGTCATTTCATAATTGGGTTCCCATGTATTATTTTGTGTAAGTCATGTGATAGATGAGTAACTATGGATTATCCTATTGGGTAGGTCAATCCATAGTTGGATACCCCTTGATTGTAATTTTTTAGATTATTTTTGGTGTTTTATTTGGGTCTCACTAGTTGGGAGACCCTAATAGGATTAGGTTACTAAAGTAATATAGTAGATAATTATCTATATGATGTATATGGATAAATTTTTTTATACTCAAATATCTAAGAGTCAAAACTATTTTGATTGGGATGATCCCTTACAAAAATAAATATGTGGTGGGAGAAATTTCATAGAGTCATTTCTCTATGAAATATAGATCTTGTATCACTAAATGATTATTTTTCATAGGATCATCAATTTTAGTGGGAAAACATTCATTAAAATTATTTGATGAAAAATATAAAATATGATATTCATTTGATAAAAAAACTTCTTTTGTTGATAATAGCATCATCATCATCAATATTTTGAAATCAATCATTAAAAAGAAGAATATTGAAGTAAGAAGCTCTTCAGACTGGTAACTTAAGAAATTTTATTAGGTAAAAGATATTCAATATGTTAGAGAAAAACCTTCCTAAGTAACCAAATGTTGAAATTTTTCATCAAATTAATCTAGATGCTTAGGGGAATTATAAAGTCATACAATGTGAAATTTCCTAAGGAACTTTATTATTTGCTCTTATACCCAATATGATTGAGTATGAAAATGACTTGGTGAGAGTATAATTTTTATTATGGATTTTTCTAGTTATATATTTTTTTCATTTTTTCACCTATATAAATTTGTTAACATGATGGTTGAATTCAAGAAAATTTTACCTAATGTTATCAGTGAATTGATAATTAATTAACTAGGAATATGATGTTTAGATTCTTGTGTTGTGTTGATGGTACAAATAGGTAAAAGTTGAAATCAAAATAATAAAGTTAATAGGAAATTATAATAATATTTCTTCAAATAGTTAGTCAAGGTCATTGAAACCTAGGGTTTTCAATAATAGGGAGTAATAATACCATATGATGGGATTATCAAGGATACCTAGAGGAGTTTGTGAAACTCCATGGAATGTCCATGTCATGTACATATGTTTTGAAAAACAATTCTTTAGTTTTTAAGGGTACATGATACCAAATGTATATTTTACTAGTTTTTTTAAATATATAGTTGTTAAAAATCAAGGGAATAATTGATGGAGCCTATAATTTACATTAAAATGATAAATAAATTGATTTCTACATCAGAGATTTTAATGTATGAACAGCTTATATGAATATATATAAAGGATGTGAATCTTAATACTACTTATATTTTGTGATAAGGGATGTTGTTTCTTAATAAAATATTTTTATGAAAAACATGAGATGATTAATTATATAAACATGGTTTATGGTTCATAAAATTCTATAACATGTTTTAAAAAGAGATAGGGACAAAAGTGTTTATATATTTATTTGTTAAAATATGAAGGAAGTTGTTCCCATCACTCATCACTGACATGTTTCAACAAATATTATTTTCAAAGAAAATACTCTAAACCAATATAATACAATATGAGATATGGAAAAAATAGTTTATTTGTTAAATATTCCAACTAAATGAAAATAAGTATTATTTACTTACACAAATAACTTTGTGTTGAATCTTATAAAAATATTCTAAGAAGAAATTTAATGTATAAGAGATTAGTGGGAGTATATTTTAACTTAGAAAAGTTTCAATCTGACAAATAAAAGATTATTCTAGTCTAAGATTAAATGATTCTTTACTTAATATCCTAAAGAGTTGGGATATGTGATGGTAAAGAAAAATATATGTAGTTCCATTTAGATACTGTAAAAAATTGAGTATCACTATTATTCCAACCTATTTAAAAGTGAGATTTACTGGATATCCTAAAAGATATTATGATATAATATTAAAGACAAGTGTAAATTTTTACATGTGTTTATTATCATGAAGTGAATGTTACTTTATCCTAAAATATTTTGGGATATGCTGGATAATAAAAATGTAAATGGTTGCATTAACCTCAAAAATAAAGTTTGATGGTATAGGTACCATATATAATGATGATGATGATCTTATAAATAGTTTTTATTGGACAAAAAAGATAACATCGTAACATTTGATATTGTGAAGTTAAAGAATTTAAATATGCTCAAAGAGTTGAATATTAGGAATATGATTCTTAAGTATCACCATCATTCAAACTATCTTACTTCATAAATTTTACTCACTAAGAGTTTATTTGGATAGTTTTATCATATGGTCACATATAGATGATAGACAGTCACATATAGATGAGATAGGAATAATCTATAGATGTAATGAGTGGTCAAATCCTAGAAAACACAATGAACATAAGACTAAAACTAGTAGTTTATCATATGTGATATGATATAAAGATTCTTATTTTTGTATTTATTAAATATTCATAAAATAATTTAAGAATATAAAATTTATCATGATTTTATAATAAATGAAATTGTAATGACCCAACCCATTGGGGCCTGCCTACCCAATGGAAGGCCGAACCACCACTACGCTAAGCCTGGCTCGAATAGGCTAAGGGATGATTACGAGAACTGAGTAAGCATATCACATATATAGATGTCTTAGCCTATGTTACATGTACACATGAACCTAAATATATCTCCATGTAATAGTGTATATATAATAATAAAAATAATACAAAAATTCATGTATACATATATATCCCCCAAACAGAGTACGAAATTACTGTAAAGTGTAAAATAAGAAAAATAAAAGCCCAACAAAATTTAAAAAAGAGTCCAATCTAATTAGTAGGAGGATAATGATATCAAAAGCATTACTGGTACACTCCTCATTTTGTTAATCCTAGAACTATGCTCCACCTTCTCCTAATCTTCCAAGGTCAGTGCTAGAATACATGTAGTATGTACAAGACACGACATGCTTGGGAAGATACCATGCAGGGGTGAGTATAAAAATACTCAGTAGGATCCCCAAAACCCCCCAAAAAAAGGGAGTAACTTATAGCTTTCAGTTACCTCAATAAAAATCCAGATGATAAAACCCAGGAAAGAGAGAGAAATCCATATCAACTACTCATTAGTTATACAAGACTAGGAAGCTCATCACCCCTAGTATGTCAAGAAATATGATACGTACTGTAAGGTATCCTAGAATATCCTAGATATAATTGAAATAGACTCCCATGTCACATGGTCCCAACTATGCATCCATCCACAGAAACCAACTTGAATCTCATAGGTAGTTCTCATCTAGGAGAACTCACTCCTTGAGTCCTACCATCCTAGATGGAATATAAGCGAGAGATAAAACACATCAGGAATCATAAATCTAATAGAATATCCCTTACATCCTGGATGGAATACTAACAATATAAATCACTCTTTGGGCCTCTCTAGGTAGAAATTCACCATGTGACTCGGTAGATCTAAAAACTCGTGTAGGGGATCACTCCCAAGACCGATGGGGGACACTAAAATCCCTAATTGTAACACCGCACATGGAAAAGGGTATCGTACCACAACCTGGATCTAGAATAGCTCACTAAGATAAGGATCGATTCCCTTATAGTGGTTTTCATGCTAATTCCACAACCCATCCCAGGTAAAACATCGTGGTATAATGTCAAAGAAAACCAAGAGGATTCATTTAATATACACACTTCATCAAACTACTACCCATCGAAAAGATCAGATCTTGATACATGGATAGGGGTAAATTCCCAAGGATAATTAGGTGTAACCATACCCTATTGGAACATCCTCTTAGATAGGGAATCTATTTTTGTGTAAATATTGGTCGCACTGATACCAAAAAACCTACCAAGGGAAACATAAAGGATGTGAGGATCACTTAGGTCCACTCATAGGGATACATGCTTGAAGATAATGAGGAATCTATCAAAACAGATTGATAAAACTCACTCTAGATCATGGGAAAACACCCACACTGCACAATATCAAGGAATCCATAGATCGATCATGATCTTATGATGAGGATATGATGTCACACTGAATCCTCATAGGAAAATACTAAGGGAACTCACTCAACTGTTACTACTCTAAACATCCCTAACTGAAGTGGCCCACATTTTCCCCTCAAATCACATCTCTAATGCCAAAAACATGTCCACCATCATGTCCCATGTGAAAAACGACTCTAGATAGGCTACTCTAGTGCCTCCATCAGAGTCCTGGATATGAAAACACATGAAGGATAGAAGTCTCTAAGGGAATTACACAGCGTGTACCCATAGTACATGGTGTGTCTCTTGACACTAGGCCCTAGTCATTTCCCCTTTATTACTTAGTGTGTAAAGGAAAATAAATGGAGTGTACCCCATTTCATACAACGTGTAACCCTGTCTGAATCTCTAGGCATGTCATTTCCCATACATAGATGGATGTCTATGTAACCACACACGGTGTGTACCCATAGTACACAGTGTGTTCTACTTGTTCAGTCCTACTCCTATATCCTTGGACATGCCTGTGTAATTCAACATGTGCATGTGTACTCTAGTCATGTACCTCTATATGGCTATGTCCTTTGACATGGAAAGACTAACCATGTCCCTCAGCCACACGACCTTGGATCCCTACATGGTATGTACACTCTGTAAATGGTATTTAGTCCCCAAAAGATTATATTCTCTAAATAGGAAGAAAATGTGGTGTTTTCTCCTACATAACACATCTTGTTATTGGAAATTCCAAATAGGAATCTCCTCCTAGCCACCGAAAACACCCTATTTTCACTCAAAAACTAGATATCAACCCATGGGGTCCCTAGAAGTCATATAAGGGCTCTAAAACCTTAAAAATGCATCAAAATGGGATTAGGATGTAAATATCATAAATCCACCTACCTTATGGTGAAATGTCAAATCTTTAGGTCCCTTGCGATGCCAAAAATGATGATTCTCCTCAATTCGATAATGATCTGTGTCAAATATGGGGTATGGTGGCACCTACTTGCCTCAATTCTTCATTGGTTAATCCATAACCATGGGAGAACCTCTCCTCCCCTTACATACTCAGGAATCCAAATGGGTGGTAGGTTTATTGATTTAATTTTATTAAATCAATAAACCTCCATTTAACACCCTCCCAATAGTCACCTCGAACTGGGTACCATACATTGACAAACTTAATATAACACCTAGTATAAAACCCATGTTCTAAACTCAATTGTGGTCTCAAATTCCTAATCCAAGTCTCTTATTGGGGTTTATTCCACATTTATAGAAATAATTTCTATGTTTGATAAAATATATTTAATATTTTCATATCACCATACTGGGGCTCTTTGGGCCCTAGAATCCCGCACCTACTCAACTCCTAGATTCATAAATATTCAGAGAAATTTCTCAAAGTATTACATGTTAAAAACAATTTCTAAACTCTCCCCTCCTTCAATTGTTTTCATCTTGAAAAAGAAAAATCCTATGAAAAATGGAGAAAAATGATCCCACAACTAGATCTCCCACACTAGTAATCTCTCTAGGTAGTTCATGTGATGTCACAAACACAAAACTATTAAAACCAAAAAATAATAAAGGGTATTCTCTTGGTGGATAACAATGACACTGGGTACCGTGGAAATACAACTCAACACTCATCGTCTAGCTATCCCAAGCCAACATTGAGCAAAAATTCATACACATGTCTCCTCAACTGCAATAGATGGATAGCACACAGCACCCAACTTAACGATTGTAAAATAGTCTAGTTGTACACCACATTTCTAACCTCAAAAGTAATTGAATAATGGTTATACAAACTCTAGAGGTAGCCTGCCACTCCGATTAACTCTCCATAACTCCCAATGAGTTGATATCTCACTGAACACAAGACCTCATCATCCAACATCAACGGCCACTGAAACTAATTCCAATGGATCTTGTTACTACCACCCCTATCCTAGGTGTCATATTAAGGTAATAAACCTCCTCATAACCTCATCCCACCATGTAACTATTTTCATTTCCAATCCTTGTAAGAGTGACATGCTCCTTACCTTTAGAAAATCCATCAAGAACATATCCAATGGATATCTGATCACGTGAGACCTCATAAACAAAAAATCCAAGTTGTTCCTCATCAACTTGATATAAAAGTGAAGGGGAAACCACTAAAAATAAGATATATGCTACACTGACATTAACCTCAAGGATAAACTGTATGAATTTAACTACCCAATTGCCTCTCTCTCTCTAACATTAGATGGAGAACTTCGTTGAAAGAATCTTCTATTACACCCATTCCATTGTGTGTTTTTCAAGCCAGCACTACCAAAACCCTTTACAGGGTCCACAATTACTCCACAAATAAGAGTTCACATCTTAAGGAGTAGACCTTATAATACTATAACTGATACATTGAGATATTCCTATAAGTCCAAAACTCTCATAGCATGTCTAAAACTATCCTCCAATGTCTCGCATTCAAAACCTGCGATTCCAAGAACACAAGGATGTCACCAAGGAAGAATACATATAAATAATTCATAAAGGATTAAATATCAAGTCTATCAGTCTCAAAACACTATTGGGGCAACCAATTCACTAAAAGGTGTCACCATAAACCGAAGAAAAACACCACTCGAACCGAGAGCTAATGATAACCTAACCTGAGGGCAAACTTAGAGAAACATATTGCTTCTAGAAACTAGGAAACTAATATTTATATTCTCAGGTGTGGATAATACTCCTTGAAATACACCTAGGATAGGAAACCATAACCATACCTAACCTCAAGAAATACTCCACCTCCTAGGAGAACAACATAGGGTATACAAAGTGAACACACATGGTCTTACAAGCCCTCAAAAAACCTGTAATTGAACCTCATCACATGAAACCATGAAGAAGCCCTCCTAAACTCCAAGTTCAAGATAAAATGATCTTTTGGTTTTAACAGACCTCAAATAGGGTATACTGTTAGGTAAAATTGTTTCATGACTCTGCACAAACTATAGTTGAGGCATATAATTCACACGTTATACCTCAATCCAAACTCAAAGTCTCTAGGTAACAAGCACCAGCTGCCTAAAGCTCACCCCTTATCTTTTCCCACCTTTTAATTACAACTAGGTCCTTCCCCAACACCTTAGAACACCAAAATTACTCAAACTCAAAAATATAAGGAACTCATCCACCACACCTCAACAATATCTTCTTTGGGTGGAATTAAATCTTCTGTATGGTTTTTCATTGCGTTATAAGAACATGTATAAATGGGGTAAGCATCCCTAATTCCTATAAATTTGAAACCATTTCAAAAAACATCCCTAAAGATCTCCAAGGATTACATACATCACCATTTTTAAGCAAATATAAAGAAGTGTCAATGAAAAGGTATCTCACACCAATATCTAATAATTTTACTGGAATAGTATAAAGGATATAGATCATACGTCCAAACTCTCCTAGATCCTCTGGGTCAAAAATCTTCAGTTCCTGCAACTGTCCATTTCCCTATCTACCAGCTTCCAGGTCCTAGTTTGGACTACTTGGGGTGGTATTGGTGACAAAAAATCAAAGTTTAAACCACCTTCTATAACTCGAGCTCTTATTCCATGTTCACTTTTTTGTGGATCTCCTTGATAAAACCAATTACAATGACTCAGTAGTACATTGACCATATATCTAATAGAATATTGATGAGTATTAAACTCTCATGAAATATGTCTATACCCATCATAAGAAAAAAAATGCCTCGATCCCATAGGACAAGTTTTCCTTGAGGCCTCTGATGAAATCTCATGTGATGAGACCTGCGTCACATGCCTACTATTCATAGTTCCTTCTCAACATAGACTATAAAATATACCTTCCCCAACATCTCATGATACATGCTCGAACCCTATGTATCATCATCCAGCACCAACATATCCATCCACAGCTTATTCTGACAAGTCAAATCCACATGAACCCGCATAGGTGGATCAATACACTAATCAATTGGTGTAAAATATATATGTCTTCCACTCATAAGAAACCATACCACATGACCAAGCCCCTTTAGAGTGACTTTATCACTCATCAGGTCATTCCCTTGACCCTGTTATGGAAACCCAAAATCTTTTCATCATGAAAAAATCCTGAAATAATACAAGAAGTTCCATGAACAAACTGTATATTTGGGGATCTGACTAAAGAAATACATGTAAACCACAACCCAGTCCTATATGAATCATGTACCAAAGTTTCCTTGTAACCAGTGCCTAAATTTTTTGAGGAAACAAGCAGATTGGTTAATGGATATGTCAGTCGTCATACCAATACTAGAGTCCTTAAATTAAAAGTTGAACCCAAAACACTTTAATACTATTTCCCTAGATCCCAAACCAAAATCACTTACTAGAAAAATAATAACTCTCTGGTCCTAAGGACAAACCTTCTATGATACCACACTGTAATGACCTAGCCCACTAGGGCCTACCTGGCCAGTGGAAGACCAAGCTTCCACTATCCCAAGCCCGCCCCTAATAGGCAAGGTGTTGGAAACTCGAACTAAGTAGGCATATCACACATATATAATGCCTTAGTATATGGTACTTTTACATATGTACCCACATCCATATTCATGAAATAGTGTAGAGATAATAGTTAAATTGATAAAAAAACTCATGCATACATCTATATCCCACAAACAAAGTATGAAAGTATTGGAAAGTGTAGAAAAGGAAAAATAAAATCCCACCAAAAATTGAAAAAGAGTCCAACATACTTAGTAGGAGGGTAATAATATTAAAATCTTAACCATTACATTCCTCGGTCTATCTAGCTTAGAACTATGCTTCACCCACTCCTGGTCTCCCATGGTCTGTGATAGAATACCTATAGTCGGCACAAGACACGACATGTGCAGGCAGAGCCCGTGTAAGGGTGAGTATAACAATACTAAGTGAGCTCCCCAAAAAACCCAAAAAATGAGTTACTAATAGGAATCAGTTATCTTGACTAAAATCTAGAGGTGAAAGCTCAAGAGAGAGAGAGATATAACTCCATCTCAACCACACCATAGCAATACATGATTAGTTAACTCATCATCCCTTGGTATGTCAAGAAATATGACACATACCACATGGTCTCCTATAATATCCTAGATATAATTGCAACAAACTACCAGGTCACATAGTCCCAACTACGTATCTAGCCATAGAAACTTGCTCATGGATCATATATAGTGCTCATCTAGGAGAACTCACTCTGTGAGCCCTACCATCCCATATGGGATACAATCGATAGATAACACACATTGGGAATCATAATTCCAATGGAACATCCCTTCTATCCTAAATGGAATACAACAAAGAGAAATCGATCATCAGGTCTCACCATGTTGAGTATCACCCTGTGACTCCGTAAATCCCCAAACTCAAGTAGGGGATCACTCCCAAGACCATTGGGGGACACTAAAAACCCTATCTAAAACACTACACACAAAAAAGGGTATCACACCACATCCCAAATCTAGAACAACTCACTAATAAGAGGATCAATACCCTTTTAGTGTTAACCACGTCAATTACACAACCCCGCCTAGGGAAAACATCATAGTAGATCACTAAATAAAACTAATAGGATTCATCCAAGATACACACTCCATCATACTACTACCCTATCAAAAAGATTAGATCTTGATACAAAGATAGGGGTTAATGCCTAGGGATTATTGGGGGACACCAAACCCTACTGGAAATATACTCCTAGATAGGGGATCAATGACTATCTACATATTGGCCACACCAATTCTAAAAGCCCTACCATGGGATACATGAAGGATGTGAGGATCTCTTTGGACCTCTTAGAGGGATACATGATCTAAGCTATTGAGGAATCTATCAAAGTGGACTAAGATAACTCACTCCATAATATGATAACACACCCATGATGCACAAGCTCAAGGAATCCATTTAGGGGAAATGATCCTATTATGAGAATGTGATGCCACACCGAACCCTTATAAGAAAAGACCAATGGAACTCACTCAACCACTATTGGTCTAAACATCACTAACTGAAGCGAACCACATCGTCACCTCACATTTCATCTCTAATTCCAAAACCATGGCCACCATCATGTCTCACAAGAAAAAATACTCAGGGTAGGCTACTCTCAGGCCTCTATTTTAATCCTAAAGATGGAGATACATTAGGAGATAAGTCCCCAATCGAAGTACATGGTGAGTATCCAGAGTACATGATGTGTCTCTTGACACCAGCCCCTAGTCTAGTCTTATTTGGTACTCATAATGTAAATGTAAATACATGGTGTGTACCCCATATCACAAGGCGTGTGACCCCATTCGAAGATCTAGTTGTGTCTTTGCCCATACATAGTTGGTTTCCCATATAACCACACATGGCGTGTGCCCACAGTACACAGTTTGTTATTCTTAGTTAGGCATGAGATCGTGACCTTATTCGTGCCTGTGTAACTAAACCCATGCTCGTGTACTCTATTTGTGTACCTTTACATGTAAATATCCTTTAACTTGGAAAGAATATCCATGTACCTCGACCACATGACTTGGGATCACTACATAGAATGTATCCCTATTACATGGTTTGTAGTCCCCAAAATATCATATTACTCAATTGGGAAGAACATATGGCATGTTCTTCTACACTACACATCTTTTGATCATAAATTCTAAATTAGAATATCCTATGAGCCACTCAAACCCCCCAATTTTCACCTGAAAACTACTTATCGACCCCCATGGGGTACCTAGAATTTGTATAAGGGATCTAAAACCTTAAAAAATGAATAAAAAAGGTTCTAGATTTAAATCTAATAAAACTTCCTAAATTGTGGGAAAATGTTGAATCTTTGGGTCCAAAATGAGGCTCAGAACATGTTTCTCCTCGAACCGGTGATGATCGGCAACAAAAATGTGGTCTGGAGGCACCTTTTTTCCTTAGTTCTTCCTCAGTTCATCCTTCATTGTGGGATAACCTACCCTCACCATCCCTACACAGGAATCCAAATGGAGGGTAGGTTTATTGATTAAAATTTATTAAATCAATAAACCTCCATTTAATACTCCACGAACGGTTTCTTCCAACCTGGTATCTGACACCATCAATCTTTATATTGATCCTAGGGTAAAAATCATGTTATGAACTCAACTGGGATCTCAGATTTCCGATATGAGTCTCCACTTATGATTTATTCCACATTTATGGAAAAACTATGTGTGTGTCATAAAATATTTTTCATATTTTTCATATCGCCATACTGAAGCTCTTTGGGGCTTGGAATCCCATACCGAATCAGTATCTACCTTTGGAAATATTCCTAAAAATATTCCAAATTCATACACAGAAAAACCTGAGTCACTACAGAAATATCCATTTATCATTTATTCATATGTGTTGTAATTTACTTTATATGAATAGTAAAATGATAAATGTCCCCTCATAATAAATTTTTGAGTTTCCCCTGATAAATGATCATCGTGGAGTATAATGGTTTGTGATAATATGTTGAGATTAGTTTGAATATATTCTTATCCTTTTTAAAAAGGATTGTATATGAGATACAAATAATGGATTCATGAGGTAATAAGTAGAGACATATTACTTGGATAGACTCTCTAAAGTATATCTCATAAAATGTCATGCAATCATCAATATACTTAGTGGTGTATGCTTATTATTAATCCCCATTAACTATGGTTAGAGGGATAAATATCATAAAAACCATCATACTTTGATACCTTAGAGAAGTCTATATATTTATTTATCCCATAAATGGGTGGTTGGGTATGTTTCTAATCATGTCATCAGTTGGATTGCAACCAATATGGGATTTATCCACTTATATGATGAGTTAATGAATCTGGACCTTGATTGAATTAAATAGAGGAAATGCATGAAAATTATTAGTTAAATCACATGTGATGTTATTATCTATTGGGATAGGGTTCATTTTATCTAATCATCTATTAATTTAATGATATTTGATGTATTCATTGACTAGGTCAGTGATTTTTAGAGAATTAGTAAAATATGAGATGACCTATACTATATTGACATAATTCCATTTTTAGTGGTAACATGATGTCATGTTCAAAGGGATTATATAGGTATGCATATGATCTATATGATACATCCTGTGGTGAACATGGTTGTATATAGAAATTAGTATGTTTGATGGAGAGAACACAATACCCATTATTAGATTGATTATCAATGATGCTTTACTAGAGGCCTTTATTTGCTTACATATATGAAATATAGATTTAATATTATTTTTTCAATGGTACCAAGACCCAAAGGGTATCACAGTAAGGCCTATAGATAATGATTAGGTTTTATAAAAAGTTTTTGTTTAAAAAATGAAGAGAATATGATAAAACTATATCCAAAAGAAGTTTTGGCTGGATTCACAAAGATTTGTGAAGTTTTATATACATTCCTTATGGTATTTTAGTGCGAGTGAGATATTGTTAGATGTGCACTAAAATATGCATGTGGATGAATTAAATTTAGGTTCATGTATCTTCCCATATGATTTCATTAGTTATAATACATTATGAATGGATTAAATAGCTTTAATTCATTGAAATAATTCAATGAATAATTCTTAAGGAAATAAAGATATGTTGAAAAATTGAATATGGTTGGCATGTTTTATTAAATGAAACACATCAAGGATGGATATATAAAGGGATGAGATCCCTCCTATTGGGTATGGATATTTTTATGAAAGACTCTTGATTTTATCTGTTGAGATGGTATGTGAGTATGATATACTCTATAATACCAAATATAGGATCGAATATGTATTGATGAGATGCTCAAATACAAGAGGGGGGTGAATTGTATACTTTAAAAATCCCTAATGAAATTTTGAATAACCAAAATTCACAACACCTCTAAGTTCTAATAACTTTCTTGATTCTGGAAAAGTGATTCCAGAAATGAAACTTAGCAAAAGTTTACAAGAACTAAGATTCTACCTTAAAGCGTATAGAATCTAACTAAATCAAAGTACAAGTATAAAGAAGTATAATATAGTTATACTTTACTCAACAATACAAATGCATTGGAAAACTTGTAACAAAGCAACTAATAAGTAGTGAATCTTTTAACCCAAAGAGAAGGGTATCCAACAACCTTGGATAAAGGTCCCTTGATTTATACTTTCAATAAAGCATGTCTTACCCACACCAGGGTAAGCCCTCGATATGAATATCAGATTCTTTCTTTTTATCCCCACAAGCCCTCAACTATCAGGTAGTCGTCACATCAGTCTCCCTCATCAAGGAAGCCCTCAACTTCAAGGTAGTCGGCACCTCTGTATTCATATCCTTTTAAGCCCTCGATTTTACACAGCAACAATCGGAGTCGCACTAAGAAAATATGCACGAAGAAAATTTTGAACAAGCTATTCAAACTTTCTGCATGAATCTTGATAGTTTATAAGAGCCTATCTATCTAGAAATCTCTTTAACAGAATGTAAGCGCAGTTGTCAAAAGTTGTTGTGAGCTCTTTCAAATGAGATCCCATTTATAGGCACAACTTCAACGGTCGGCTCCCTCCTCCAACGGTCATATTTTTCCTTGAATTTCGGAGGGACCTATACATGTGTCACTCAAACAATAGTTAGTGAGTAACTGAAAGCACAACATTGTTTTTTAACTAAAAAAGTGTAATCATAACCAAAAACTAATATTCGTAATGTAAGTAAATGAAATTTCAGAGTCTAACCAAAAATGAATTCAGAGTCTATAGTACAAGGATATTTAGATTTTGTTTTGTAGGAATTCAAAACCTGAATTCTATAGAATTCCAAATTCTGAATTTCAAGGAAATTCAGAATCTGGATTCACAAGTATTCGAAACCCGAACATAAAATGTTCGGAGTCACAGTTCATGAGAATTCGGAGTTAGAACTCATAAGAGTTAAAAGTCTGAGTTCATAGATCTTCGAAGTCAGAACTTAGAGAAGTTCGTATCCAGAATTCGTAATCAGAATTCGGAGTTAGATCTCAGTGAAGTTCGTAACTATAATTCATATTCAGAATTCGGAGTTAGAAATCAGAGAAGTTCGTAACCAGAATTCTGATTCAGAATTAAGAGTCAGAACTCAGAGAAGTTCGTATCCAGAATTCGTATTCAGAATTCAGAGTTAGAACTCAGAGAAGTTCGTAACCAGAATTTTTGATTCAGAATTTGGAGTCAGAACTTAGTGAAGTTCGTAACCAGAATTCTAATTTAGAACTCGAAGTCAGAACTCAGTGGATTTTGTAAACAGAATTCTGAGAATTCGGATCCTAAAACAGAATTCTTCATATCTAGGTAATTATAAGATTCTGAGGTTTTGGTTTCAAACCTAATTTTACACTTAGTGAAAATATGATATGAGTGATGAAAACAAGGTAAGGAAAAATTTCCTTGGAGAAGGTAATTTTTCCTTATAGAAGTAAAACATAGGGTAAAAAGAGATTTTCCTTAAGATAAGGTGTTTGTGATTTTCAAAACAAGAAGGAATGGTAAAGTCATAAGGAAACCTTAATGACTCAACAATATCCCCCTTGAAAGAAGGAATGGAAAAGTCATAAGGAAAACCTTATTGACTCAAAAATCTCCCCCTTTTTGTAAATCAAAAACATCCTTATGAAAAATAATATAAGGAATTAGAAAAAAATTTCTTGACTTAGAAAAATAAAAATTATATCCCTTTTCACATTGGAAAAGATGAATATGACTAACTCCACCTTAGGCTTTGGAACACTAAGGATCATATTCCAGAATACCGAAATGGGATTTTCATTATCTTGGGTATGGAAATATTCATGATGAGCACTCCCCCTTAGATAAACTCCCCCTTTCTTAGAGATATATCTTCTTATACTTAGAATTATTTTTCCTTCTCCCCCTTTGTGATTTTCAAAAAGAGTTTGAGGGAATGGAAAAAAAATATAGTGCCTGAAATATTAGTATAGATATCCAAAGAAGGAAACCATAATTTCATTACGATTGGAAGAATTAGTACAAGGAAAAAATACAACAAAAGATTGGATTTGGGTCTATTTTGTTTCTTTTTCCTTGGGCATCAGCTTCTTTATGATTGTCTTCAGATTTTTCAGCTCTTTGTGATCCTCCTCTACTTGCTTTTCTAAGGCTATGATCCTATATTCTTGAGCCTTCAGGGCCTCTTATTGAGCCTTCAGCAAGTCATCTTGATTCTCTATCTTTTCCTGAATCTCAATTCGGAGATCCCTCTCTGTTTTCCAACTTTGGAAAAAAAATCAACTTCCCATTGAGATCTTTGACATCCTGAATTCGAGAATTTTGCTCAAGGGTTAGCTTTTTCTCAAAGCTATCTATAAGATCCATGATTTTGATGTCTTCAGTATCAAAAGGTTTCTTGACATCTTCTTGAAATTAATCAAGCTCTCTCAAATCTACTACAATCTTTTTCGACCAGTTGGTCATTTTCTTGCAATATTTTCTGTGGGTTTCATAGTTGATAAGTAAATTCTTGTATTCAGCCTCAATCTTTACACACCTATCCATAACCATGGATACAGAGTCTGATTTCTGATTAAAGCTATGCTAGAGCATCTAGCATCTAGATACAATTGCTGGAAAGATTTTAATGGTGTACACTAGCTTCTTCAGGGACTGAACAACAAAATCATGTCCTAAAGATGATGACTTCAAATCTGACATCTTTCTTTGAGATGGTTCTTCATCTAGCTCTACCATCTTCCTCTTAAAGGATCCTCCATCTTCCTTCTTCCTCAAAATTTCTTTCGTTGGGGTATCAGCAACCACTTTTTCCCCCTTACTGATTCTCGAAATAGCTTTTTCATCTTGAGATTCCTGCTCACTCCCAGAAAACTGTACAATCTTATCTTCATAAATCTTCTCTTTTTCATCTCCTACCTTAACATCTTTAGAAAGAATGAAGTCATGATTATGACTCTCTTCCTCAGATAACTTGTTTACTCCCTCTTCACCCTTCTCATCTATTCACGGAGTAGCATGTTTTGAAGATCCGGCTTGAGAAGTCCAGATTGACAACCTTTCGGAAGGACTTTACTTTTCATGAAATTCTTCTACTTAATTTATCAGATCAGCCATCTCTTCAGAGCTTTGATCTTCCTGAACTTCTTCCACAGCTTCCTTTTCAACATCCTTATCTTGGGATTTTTGCGGAGTCATGAAATTTCCCCCTGGTGTCTCGGTTAATGGTTCGACTAAGAAGGTTTTCGATACGAGTATGTTTTCAGATGCAATTTCAGTAGCTTTTAAAAGATATTGCACAATCTCTGCCTCTGAAATCTTCTACTTAATATTTTTCTCTTTGGCTTGCTTCTCAAGCTCCTCAACAGCTTTCTCTTTCAAAGCCTTGGTCTCAGCAGGATCTAGGCCAAATTGTGGTTCCCCTTCCTTCCATGTCTATTTATCCTCCCTCCATTTGGCAACCACTTCATCCGGATAGGATTTCTACTTTTTGGGCTTTGCAGGTGTGGATTTAGCTTCTTTGGACTTAGGGGTTTTGTTTGTTTCTTCCACTTCCTTTAATTTCCTCTTCTTTCCAGCCTTCTTCGATGGTTCATCCTATTCTGTATTTTTCGGAATGGATTCTTCCTCATCCTAAGGTAGATCATAGAACTCACCTGACTCTTTATATAAATCAACCTTCATTCTCTTGAGGGTATCATCACTGATAAGCATCACCTTGCAATTCCTCGACTTGAACTGCAAGGGATCTTGAAAGATTCAAGACACTGAACTATCAACTTGGAAAGTAAGGCAAGATACATGATTATCTAAGCTCTCAGGTTCCCATTCTTCATATTCTCAATATTAATGAGAATATTCTTCATTAGATTGATTTTCCTTAGATTTTCCAAAACAATATAAGATATACGTATCACTTTTCTTAAGAGTGTCCTTTTCACCCTTTCTCGGTACGATAAGGCCCTGAACCCATAACTGTATAATCAGATTGTTGGCAGACAGATGGGAAATCTTTGCGGTCTTGACATCAGTAAGTCCAAGACATTCCATATCCTTAACCTTTACGAAACTTTCTTGAACATCCGGCAGCTTGTGGGAGAAAAACTCATCTTCCCCTTCATATGACAGCCCCACCAAACTAGCAGCCTTGGTGTAAGAGAGTGCATAAGTTTTTCCATAACTCTTGAAGGGAAATTTGTCTCTGTCATCTTTTTTGAAAAATCTAACTGATTCATAAAATTCTATAAGAAAATCAAGATACACAACATCCTGAGCTCCTGTCTTTGAAATGTATACACTTTCCCATCCATTGAGCTTGATGATCTTGGAGATAATAGAGTCATATTTTTTGAAGAAGTTTGAATGCACAAACATCTCCCTGTAAATTTTCCACTCTGAAATCAGCTAGACAGTAGACATATCTTGAGAAGGAACTTCTGCAGACATTCATACTTGAGCACTTCTGAAGAATTTGGAATGGGATTTTGTAGAGGAACAGAGCTTCGGCACGCACAAGCTTTGAAAACCGATGTGGGACAACCATCGTGGGTCCCCTTTTATATGTATTAGAGCGACAGTTGAACTTATCTTCTGAATCCAATGGCTGAGAAATCTTCCGATCTTATCTGACGGATAAAATAATAGCCATAAGAAAAATTTTCTAGGACCTGATCTTTTGATGTTTTTAAAGCAAAAACAATCAGATTTAAGGAAACTAGAATCCAAGAAATTTTAAAAACAAAAGAAACTAACAACAAGTAAAAAGTTATTACGAAAAATCAAGAAAGAAACATACCTTTCGGATTGTTCAATAGAATTATTCGTATTGAGGAAAATTCTTCTTGAAAGACTTTATATTTCAAAAAAACTTGAAAACAAAAAACCTTCACTATGAAAGATATTGGGTACAGATGTTTTCATTACAGAAATTTCAAGTAGAAATCTCCATTACGAAAATTTTGAGTACGGAAATCTTTATTATGAAAAATTTTGAGAACTTCATTTTGAAAAATTATGAAAAAATTCATTACAAAAAATATGATAAACTTCATTATGAAAAATATGAAAAAATTCATTGCGAAAAATATGAAAAACTTCATTACGAAATTTTTTGAGAACTTCATGATGAAAAATTATGAAAAACTTCAAACAAATGTACTCCCCTA
This sequence comes from Viscum album, assembly GCA_963277665.1. Classification (NCBI taxonomy): domain Eukaryota; kingdom Viridiplantae; phylum Streptophyta; class Magnoliopsida; order Santalales; family Viscaceae; genus Viscum; species Viscum album. The sequence continues at coordinate 366,653,863 of OY728135.1, read as the reverse complement.
TTAACAAGAGTTTATTACTGTAAAGAGATTTGTTCAACAGAAAGTTAATGAGGAATATTACCTTATAGTTATCATTCCTAACTTCTATTTAATGTATTCAAATCTATCAGAGGGTAAATATTTTTTGAAAATATTAGCAGGTTGATCTTGTGTTCCGATAAATTGAAGAATGATATCTCATTTTTGTGTGTGATCCTTAAGAAAGTGGTGTCTAATATCTATGTACTTTGCATGAGAGTGATGTGAAGGGTTTTTACCAAGGGTAATGGCACTTGTATTATCACACAAAATTTTTGTTTTGGTAAAATTCAAACCATAGTCTGTGAGTGTGTGTTGTATCCACAACACTTGAGCGCAGCAACTTCTAGTTGCTACATATTTAACTTCAGCAGTGGAAAGTTCTACTGAGTGTTGCTTCTTCCAAGACCAAGAAACTAATGAATCTCTTAATAAATGAAAAGTTCCGGATGTACTCTTTCTATCCATTCTACATCCACCAAAGTCATCATCCGAAAAACTTTTTAAAACAAAATCATTTCCAGAAGTATAAAATAGTCCTAAATCCATGGTTCCCTTTAAGTAGTGAAAAATTGTTTTCACAGCCTTTAAGTGAGATTCCATAGGATTTGATTGATATCTTGCACATAAGCATACTGAAAACATTAATTCTAGATGACTAGCTGTCAAGTAAAGTATACATCCTATCATACCTCTAAAAGATGTTTGATCTACTGGTTTCACAGCTTCATCAAGATCAAGTGTGTTTGAGGTACCAATGGGAGTACTTATACTTTTAGTGTTGTCATATCCATACTTTTTAAGAATATCTTTAATATACTTATGTTGATATATATAGATTCATTCTACTTTTTGAGAGATTTTAAAACCAAAGAAAAATGTTAACTCACCCATCATACTCATTTCAAGCTCAGATTTCATTAAATCTGCAAAGGAATCAGTTAAAGATTGCTGAGTTGAACCAAATATAATTTCATCAACAAATATTTGAACAATCAAAACATTTTTCTTATCTTTCTTTATGAAAAGGGTTGGATCTGCATTTCCCTTACCATAGTTATTTTGAAACAAAATTCCTGTAATTCTATCATACCAGGCTTGAGGGGCTTGTTTAAGGCCATACAAAGATTTTGTAAGTCTAAAAACATGATTAGGATGTTTTTTATCTTCCAACCCAGGAGGTTGTTCAACAAAAACTTCCTCTTGAACATAACCATTAAGGAAAGCACATTTCATATCCATTTGAAAAAGTTTGAAATTAAAGAATGGTGAAAAGGCAAGTAAAATTTGAATAAACTCAAGTCGAGATAATGGATCATAGGTTTCTTCATATTCTATTCCCTCTTGTTGATTATAGCATTTAGAAACTAATCTAGATTTATTTCTAACAATGATTCCATTTTCATCACACTTATTTCTGAAGACCCATTTTACTCCATTAACAGAAGTTTCCTTAGGTCTTTCATCCAAGGCCTAGACTTTATTCCTTTCGAATTCATTTAGTTCATCTTGCATGGATTTTATCCAATCCTCATCACCTAAAGATTCATCAGTGATTTTTTGTTCTAATTGGGAAAGGAATTATAGATGTTATACATTATTTCTTAAGGAACTTCTAGTCCTTACAGGTTGATTCACATCACCAATGATACTATCACTGGTATGATTATTTAGAAACAACTGATTTGGGTTTTGTAAAACCTGTTCATCAACATAGGGTAGGAAATCTTCTGAGGTAAATGTTTTAGAAGTATCTTCTTGGACATTTTCCTTATTAGAAGAATCTTCTATCATAGGTCGATAATCTGTTTTTGAAAACACATCTGAGGATGTAGGTTGGGGTTGTTTAAAAACAAAAGGATCAGTTTAATGAAATTTAACATGTATTGTCTCTACAATAGTACAAGTGGTTTTGTTGAAAACTCTATATGACATAGAAGTTGTGGAGTAGCCTAAGAAAATTCCTTCATCATTTTTTGGTGTAAATTTATGAAGATTATCTTTAGTATTCAGAATGAATACCTTGAAACCAATAACCTTAAAGTAAAAAAGTATAGGTCTTCTACCATTCTATAACTCATAAGGAGTTTTATTACGAAAAGTTCTAATCAAAACATAATTTATAGTATAACAAGCAGTACTTATAGCTTCAACTCAAAAATGTTTGGCTACAGAATACTCACTCAACATGGTTCTAGTTATCTCTTGAAGAATTATATTTCTTCTTTAAACAACACCATTCTATTGAGGTGTTCTGGGTGCTGAGAAGTTATGAGTAATTCCTTTTCTACTACTGAAAGTTTCAAAATCAGAATTTTGAAATTCTCCTCCATGATCACTCTGAATAGTTATCAAAGAAATATTTTTCTCATTTTTAACTTGGTCTATAAAACTTTTGAAATAAGAAAAGTCTTCAAACTTATTTGCTAGAAAATAGACCCACGTAAATCTAGTGTAATCATCAACCAAGACAAATACATAATATTTTCCCCCAATGCTTCCAGTTTGTATAGGACCAAAGAGATCCATATGCACTAACTGTAATGCCTCAGTAGTTGAGACTTCACTGACTGATTTAAAACTTGATTTGTGTTTCTTTCTATATTGACAAGGATCACATACTTTTGAAGGGTCAAATCTAAGATTCGGTATATCCCTAACTAGTCCTTTCTTAGAAAGTTTACATAAGTTCATAAGGTTACAGTGTCCTAACCTTCTATTCCATAACCAAGAATGATCTTCCATTGAACTAAGGCAAGGTAGATCTTGGCTCCTAAGGTCTTCTAAGTTTAGTGTGTAAACATTCTCTTACCTATTGGCAGAAAGAATAAATTCTTCCTTGGAATTGTGTACTAAGAACTTATCATTCCTAAAATTCACAAGGTAACCTTCATCACATAATTGAATTATTCTAATGAGGTTGTGCTTAAGACCATTAACAAATAAAACATTTGAAATAAAAGTTTTTCCAAGAAGAACGATGTTGCCTATACCAATAATTTCTCCCTAAGCATTATATCTGAAAGTTACTTTTACTCCTTTCATTTTGATAATATTTTCAAAATAGTTATTATTACCAGTATTATTCCTAGAACATCCACTATCCATGTATCACGTATTGTTTTTGGTACCTTCTTTATCTTCCTGAAAATAAGAAAGTTAGACTTTTGGAATCCAAACTTTCTTGGATCCGGAATTGTTAGAAAACAAAATTTTGGGTATCCACATTTGTTTAGAAAAATAAGTTGTATGAAACCCAAGAGATTTAACTTTATTCAAAGATAAATATTTCTTCCAATGCCCACCACTTTGACATTTAGTTCAAAAAGGGTCTCTATAAGGAATAAAATAGTTGTTTTTGAAAACCGGTTTTTGGTGAGTATAACCTACTCTAGTAGTGTTTCCTTGAGGTTTAATTTGAGAATACATCTTGTCAAAATTTTCCTTCCCAGAGGTAAAGTTTGCAAGAAGCTTCTTAAGAGAAAATATTTCGGATTTCAGTCTGATGGCTAAATTCCTATCCTTAGGAATCATTTCCTTAGAGTTAAACTTTTCCTCAAAAACTTTTATCTCTAAAATAGCATTCTTAAGATCATTAGAAAGTTCTTCCTTAACAGAATTTTCTTTCTCAAGGTCTTTAGAAAGTTTTCCTAAAATCTCTTCTTTATCTCTAAGATCTCTAGAAAGATCTGAAATCTCTTTTGTAAGAATTTATTCCTTAGTATTTTCCTTGTCTAATTTCTTAGAAATTTTACAATTTCTCGCTTCAAGTAACTTGGAAAATATAAGAACTTCTTCATATGAAGGTATTTATTCATTTTATGAGGATGAAGTATCTTCATTAGAAGTACTATTTTCAGAATAGTAATTCTTATCAAGAGATAAATTTGTTAAAGCCTCGGCAGAGTGTACCTTAGACATAAGACATGTATTTGGGAAAGATGTAGTAGTAATGAATCCCATATTCTTCTGTTATGATGAATCATATTCAAGATATTCACTTTCTGAAGAGTCTCCATAGATATCACTCCAATTATCATTAGCTTTAAGGCTTTTCTTGTTCTTTGATCAATAGAATTTATTCTTGTTCCTTTTTGAATTTCTTTCCTTCTTTTCCTTCTTTTTCAACAAAGGACAATCAGCTCTGATATGACCAGTTCTTCTACATTCATAACACGTATCTTCTCCATATTTCTTATCTCTGTAGTCTTTCTTCTTGTACTTATTCTGATAATTCATTTGAGATATAATCTTGTTCATTCTCTGAGCAAGATTAGATAATTCATTCTCATAATTTTCTGTGTCACTAGATTCTGACTGAATAATGACTTTCTTTGTCTTTGATCTAGTTACTCTTTCTGGGTTCTTGGATTTCATATGTTTAGAAGTGGTTGTAAAAGCAACTCCTCCATTCCCATTCTACTTCTTAACATTTTTATCATCTCTATTCATTCTGGTTTCATGCTGAAGAAGAGTTCCAAACAACTCATCTAAGGAAATCTAAGTGACTTTCCTATTCTCATCAATAGCTGCCCTCTTGGACTCCCATTAATTTGGCATGATATCTATGATCTTTTTTACAAGAGCTTCATCATCCAAACCTTTTTCTCCCATATATTTTAAGCTATTTAAGGTAGTCATAAACCATTATTTACTTTTCTTATTGGTTCTCCATAATGAAAAGTTAATGCTATGGTATTCAGCTCTCAACATAGCTCTTCTTGTATCTATGACTTTAGATGTACCAAAATGTGTAACTTCAAGATTCTTCCAAATACTGTTTGCAGCTTCACATGATGGTATTTGACTATAGATGTTCCTAATCATGGAACATAACAAAGTATTTCTAACTCTGAAGTTTTCTTAATATTCTAATTTCTCCTAATTCGTAAAGGTTCTCAATTCCTTATCCAGAATCTTATAATCTCCAGTTAGCATTAGATAGTTATCAACTCTAGTATTGATAACTAAAGTCTTCATCCTATCTCTATAGTACTCATAATCATTTCCATCGAAAACAGGAGGTCTGGTAGGATTTAGATTATCAATAGAACCAACATTTAAACCTGCCATCCTTAAGATAATCTTTGCCACAAAAACTTGTTAGTAGTATGAGTTTGTAAACAAGAGAAAATATCCTAATCAAGGAAGTAGATATTGTATCTCTAAGAAAGAATTAATACGAACTTTAAGATTCCAAAAATATGAATCCAAAAATATGAAACAAAGTATGAGTCTAAAAATATGATTCTGAAAACTCTATTCTGAAAACTTTGAGCAGGGAAAAAAATTATATGTGTATATAAGTATTTCAGAGACCTTCCTCTGATACCAATTGTTGAGATGGTATGTGAGTATGATATACTCTATAATACAAAATGTAGGATCAAATATGTAAAGATGAGATGATCAAATACAAGAGGGGGTGAATTTTATACTTTAAAGATCCCTAAGGAAATTTGGAATAACCAAAATTCATAACACCTCTAAGTTCTAATAACTTTCTTGATTCCGAAAAAGTGATTTCGGAAGTAAAACTTAACAAAATTTTACAACAACTAAGATTCTACCTTAAAGCGTATAGAATTTTACTAAATTGGTACAAGTATAAGGAAGTATAAGATAGTTATACTTTCCTCAACAATAGAAATGTAGCATAAAACTTGTAGAAAAGAAAGTAACAAGTATTGAATCTTTTAACCCAAAGAGAAGGATATCCAACAACCTTGGATAAAGGTCCCTTGATTTATACTTTCAAGAAATTCTTTCTTACCCACACCAGGGTAAGCCCTAGATACGAATATTGGAGTCTATCTTGTTATCCTCGGAAGCCCTCAACTATCAGGTAGTCAGCACCTTGGTATACCTTAGCAAGGAATCCCTCAACTTCAAAGTAGTCGGAACCTCTGTCATCCTATCCTTGGAAGCCCTCGATTGTACACAGCAACAATTGGAGTATCACTAAGAAAATCTGCATGAAGAAAAGTTTGACAAGATGTTCAAACTTTCTGCATAAATCCTGAGAGTTTATAAGAGCCTCTCTCTCTAGAAATCACTTCAACAGCATGTAAGAACAGTTGTCCAAAGTTGTTGTGATCTCATTCAAATGAGATCCTATTTATAGGCACAACTTCAACGGTCGGCTCCCTCCTCCAACGATCACATTTTTCCTTGAATTTTGGAGGGACCTGTACACATGTCACTCAAACAATGGTTAGTGAGTAACTGATAGAACGACAATGTTTTATAACTAAACAAGTGTAATCATAACCAAAAATTGATATTATGAATGTAAGTAAATGAAATTTTGGAGTCTAACCAAAAATGAATTTGGAGTCTATAGTAAAAGGATATTTAGATTCTGTTTTGTAGGAATTCAGAACCAGAATTCTATAGAATTACGGAGTCTAAATTTCAAGGAAATTCGGAATCTGTATTCAGAAGTATTTGGAACCTGAACTTACAAATTTTAGAGTCAGAGCTTTTGAAAATTCGGGGTCAGAACTCATAAGAGTTCAAAGTCTGAATTTAGATAACTTTGAAGTCATAAATTAGAGAAGTTCGTATCCAAAATTCATATTCATAATTCGGAGTTAGATCTCAGTGAAGTTCATAACTAGAATTCGTATTCATAATTCATAGTTAGAACTCAGAGAAGTTCGTAACCAGAATCCTGATTCAGAATTCGGAGTCAGAACTCAGAGAAGTTCGTATCCAGAATTCATATTCAGAACTCGGAGTTAGAACTCAGAGAAGTTCATAACCAGAATTTTGATTCAGAATTCGGAGTTAGAACTCAGTGAAGTCCTTAACCAGAATTATCATTCAGAATTCGGAGTCAGAACTCAGTGAAGTTCATAACTGGAATTCTGAGAATTCGGATCCTAAAACATAATGCTTCATATCTAGGTAATTATAGGATTCCAAGGTTTTGGTTTCAAAATGAATTTTACCCTTAGTGAAAATATGATATGAGTGATGAAAACAAGGTAAGGATAAATTTTCATGGGGAAGGTAGTTTTTCCTTATAGAAGTAAAACATAGGGTAACAAGAGATTTTCCTTAAGATAAGGTGTTTGTGATTTTCAAAACAAGAAGGAATGGTAAAGTCATAAGGAAACCTTAATAACTCAACAATCTCCCCCTTGAAAGAAAGAATGTAAAATTCATAAGGAAAACCTTATTGACTCAAAAATCTCCCCCTTTTTGGAAAGCACAAACATCCTTACGAAAAATAATATAAGGACTTACCAAAAAAAATTGGAATTAGAAAAATAAAATTTATCTCCCTTTTCACATTGGCAAAGATGAATATGACTAACTCCCCCTTAGGCTTTGGAACACTAAGGATCATATTCTAGATTTCTAGAATGGGATTTTCATTATCTTGGGTATGGAAATCTTCGTAATGGGAACTCCCCCTAAGATAAACTCCCCCTTTCTTAAAGATATATCTTCTTATACTTAGAATTATTTTTCCTTCTCCCCCATTGTGATTTTAAAAAAGAGTTTGAGGGAATGGAAAAAAATCGGGTACCTGAAATATTAGTATAGATATCCAAACAAAACAAGAAACCATAATTTCATTACGATTGGAAGAATTAGTACAAGGATGAAATACAACAAAAGATCGGATTTGGGTCTATTTTGTTTATTTTTCCTTGGGCATCAGCTTCTTCACGATTGTCTTTAGCTTTTTCAGCTCTTTGTGATCCTCCTCTTCTTTCTTTTCTAAGGTTGTGATCCTATCTTCTTGAGCCTTGAGGGCCTCTTCTTGAGCCTTCAGCAAGTCATCTTGCTTCTCTAGCTTTTCATGAATCTCAATCTGGAGATCCCTCTTTTTTTAAATCTTTGGACAACAAAATTCAACTTCCCATTGAGATCTTTGACATCCTGAATTCGATAATTTTTCTCAAGAGTTATCTTTTTCTCAAAGCTATCTATATGATCCTTGATTTTGGTGTCTTCGGTATCAAAAGATTTCTTGATATATTCTTGAAATTGGTAAAGCTCTCTCAAATCTACAACAAATGTTTTCGACCAGTTGGTCATTTTCTTGCAAGATTTTTTGTGGGCTTCAAAGTTAATAAGGAACTTCTTGTGTTCGGCCTCAATCTTTACACACCAATCCATCACCATGGATATAGAGACTGATTTCTGATTCAAGATATGCTGGAGGATCTTGCATCTAGATTCAATTGTTGGAAAGATCGGAATGGTTTCCACTAGCTTCTTCAGGGACTGAACAACAAAATCATGTCCTAAAGCTGATGACTCTGAATCTGACATCTTGCTTGGGGATGGTTCTTCCTCTACCTCTACCAGCTTCCTCTAAGAGGAACCTTCAGCTTCCTTCTTCCTTAAAATTTCTTCCATTGGGGTATCAGCAACATCTTGTTTCCCCTTACTGATTCTCAAAATAGCTTTTTCATCTAGAGATTCCTGCTCACTCCCAAACAACTGTACAATCTTATCTTCGTCAATTTTCTCTTTTTCATCTCCTGCCTTAACATCTTCAGGAAGAATGAAGTCATGATTATGACGCACTTCCTTAGATAACTTTTTTTACTTCCTCTTCACCCTTCTAATCTATTTTCGGAGTAGCAAGTTTTGAAGATCTGGCTTGAGAAGTCTGGATTGAAAACCTTTCGGAAGAACTTTCCTTTTCATGAAAGTATTATACTTGCTTTATCAAATCAGTTGTCTCTTCATAGCTTTGAGCTTCCTGAACTTCTTCCACAGCTTCCTTTTCAACATCCTTCTCTTGGGATTTTTGCTGCGTAATGAAATTTTTCCCTGGTGTGTCAGGTAATGGTACAACTAGGAAGGTTTTCGGTATGGGAATGTTTTCAGATGAAATTTCAGTAGCTTTTAAAAGAGATTTCACAGTCTCTACCTCTGACATCTTTTTCTTAAGATTTTTCTCTTTGGCTTGATTCTCATGCTCCTCAGCAGCTTTCTCTTTAAAATCCTTTGCCTCAAAAGGATCTAGTACAAATTGTGGTTCCCCTTCCTTCCAAGTCTTTTTATCCTCCCTCTATTTGGAAACCACTTCATCTAGGTTGGATATCTGATTTTTGGGATTTAGAGGTGCGGATTGAGCTTCTTTGGCCTTAAGGGTTTTGTCTGTTTCTTCCACTTAATTTATTTTCCTCTTCTTTCCATCCTTCTTAAATGGTTCATCCTATTCTGTATTTTTCGGAATGGCTTCTGCCTCATACTCAGGTAGATCATAGAACTCACCTGACTCTTTAGAGAAACCAACCTTCATTCTCTTGAGGTATCATCACTTATAAGAATCACCTCGAAATTCCTCAACTTAGAACTGCAAGGGATCTTGAAATATTCAAGAAACCGAACTATCAACTTGGAAAGTAAGGCAGGATACATGATTATCTGAGCTCTCAGGTTCCCATTCTTGATAATATCAATCGTAATGAGAATATGCCTCATCAGATTTATTTTCCTTAGATTTACCAAAATATCTAATATATACATATCACTTTTCTTAAGAGTTTCCTTGTCACCCTTTCTCAGTACGATAAGTCCCTGAACCAATAACTGTAGAATCTGATTTTTGGAAGACAGATGGGCAATCTTTGCGGCCCTTTCTCAGTACGATAAGTCCCTGAACCAATAACTGTAGAATCCGATTTTTGGTAGACAGATGGGAAATCTTTGCGGTCTTGACATCATTAAGTCCAAGACATTCTATAGCCTTCACCTTTAAGAAACTTCCTTGAACATCTGGCAGCTTGTGGGAGAAAAACTCAGCTTTCCCTTCATATGACATCCCCACCAAGCTAGCAGCCTTGGTGTAAGAGAATGAATAATTTTTTCCATAACTCTTGAAGGGAAGTTTTTCTCTGCCATATTCTTTGAAAAATATAACTGATTCATAAAATTCTATAAATAAATCTAGATACACAACATCCTGAGCTCCTATCTTTGAAATGGCTACACTTTCCCATCCATTGATCTTGATGTTCTTGGGGATAATAGAGTCATATTTGGTGAAGAAGTTTGGATGCACTAACCTCTCCCTGTAAGTTTTCCACTCTAAAATCGGTTTGACAGTAGACATATCTTGAGAAGGAACTTCTGCAGACATTCGGACTCGAGCACTTCTGAATAATTCTGAACGGGATTTTGTAGAGGAACAGAGCTTCGACATGCACATTCTTTGAAAACCGATGTGGGAAAATCAGCAGGGGTCCCCTTTTTATAGGTTTTGGAGCGACGGTTTAACTTTATTACTAAATACAATGGCTAAGAATTATTCTAATATGATCTTACAGTTGAAATAATAGCTGGAAGGAAAATTTGGTAGGATCCAATATTTTGAGGTTTTTAAAGGAAAAAAAATCTGATTTAAGGAAACTAAAATCCAAGAAATTTTAAAAACAAAAGAAACTAACAGCAAGTAAAAATTTATTAAGAAAACTCAAGAAAGAAACATACCTTTAGGATTGTTCAAGAGAATTATTTTTATTGAGGGAAATTATTCTTGAAGGACTTTAGATTCCAAAAAACCTGAAAATGAAAAAACTTCACTATGAAAGATTTTGAGTATAGAATTTTTCATTACTGAAATTTCAAGTAGAAATCTCCATTACGAAAAATTTGAGTACGGAAATCTTTATTATGAAAAATTTTGAGAACTTCATTACGAAAAATTATGAAAAAATTCATTTAAAAAAATATAAAAAACTTCATTATGAAAAATATGAAAAACTTCATTGTGAAAAATATGAAAAAATTAATTATGAAAAATTTTGAGAACTTCATTACAAAAAATTATGAAAAACATCAAACAAATGTACTCCCACTAAGAAAATGAGTTTATTACTATAAGGATATTGGTTCAACAGAAAGTTAATGAGAAAGATTAACTTACGGTTATCATTCCTAACTTCTATTTAATGTATTCAAATCTATTAGAGGGTAAAGATTTTGTGAAAATATCATCAAGTTGATCTTGCATTATGATAAATTGAAGAATGATATTTTCTTTTTTGTGTGTGATCCCTAAGAAAGTGATGCCTAATATCTATGTTCTTTGAACGAGAGTGATGTGCAGAGTTTTTACTAAGGTAAATGGCACTTGTATTATCAAACAAAATTTGTGTTTTGGTAAAATTCAAACCATAGTCTATGAGTGTGTGGTTTATCCACAACACTTGAGCGCAGTAACTTCTAGCTACTACATATTCAGCTTCAGCAGTGGAAATTGCTATTGAGTGTTGCTTATTGCAAGACTAAGAAACTAATGAATCTCTTAAGAAATGACAAGTTCTAAATGTACTCTTTATATCCATTCTACATCCACCAAATTCAGCATCTGAAAAACATTTTAAAACAAAATCATTTCCAAAAGTATAAAATAGTCCTAAATCCATGGTTCCCTTTAAGTAGCGAAAAATTCTTTTCACTGCCTTTAAGTAAGATTCCTTAGGATTGGATTGATATCTTGCACATATGCATAATGAAAACATTAAGTCTGGATGACTAGATATCAAGTAAAGTAGACTTCCTATCATACCTCTAAAATATGTGTGATATACTGGTTTCACAGCTTCATCAAGATCAAGTGTGTTTGAGGTACCAATAGGAGTAATTATACTTTTAGTTTTGTCGTATACATACTTTTTAAAAAGATCTTTAATATACTTATATTGAGATGTGAAGATTCCTTATAGTTTTTGAGAGATTTGAAAACCAAGGAAAAATGTTAACTCACCCATCATACTCATTTCAAACTCATATTTCATTAAATACTCAAAGGAATCAGTTAAAGCTTGCTGAGTTGAACCAAATATAATGTCATTAACATATATTTAAACAAGAAAAATATTTTTCTTATCTTTATTTATGAAAATGGTTGGATATTTATTTCCCTTAACATAGTTATTTTAAAGAAAAAACATGTAAGTCTATCATACAAGGCTCGAGGGGCTTGTTTAAGGCCATACAAAGCTTTGGTAAGTCTAAAAACATGATCAAGATGTTTTGCATCTTCAAACCCAGGAGGTTGTTCAACAAAAACTTCCTCTTGAACATAAACATTAAGGAAATCACATTTATCTTCCATTTGAAAAATATTGAAATTAAATAATGTTGTAAAGGCAAGTAAAATATGAATAGACTCAAGTCGAGCTACTATGTTAAGGTGCAATCACCCCTTCTACATTTATGGAACCTCAAGAAACATTCTGGAATCCTTTGGTTTTTGTAATCCCCTCAGAGGTAAGAGGATTTAATTTTCTACTATTATGATCTTAATCAAGTATAGTCCATCATAAATTGAATATGGATCTTGATTCCATCCAGGTATTGATATTTATGTTCTTCATTTATATTTCAAGTTGATTTTATCAAGTATATATTGCACAAAAATTGGTTTGCTTCCACTTTCAAGATCATTTGATGATCTCATAAAACCCATCATAATGATATCAACCCATTGGGAGAATTCTAATCATATTCTTAACCCTTAGTCCATACCTAACCATATAAACTCACTCTGTATCTCTCAAGGCATACACTACCCTATAAGGATCCAAGGAAACACCTTCCAATCTTTACCCCATCATTGGTACATCACTAATACCCAAAGACACTGAAAGGTGCCTCACAAAATAACCAAACCTCCTTATAATACCCACCTATTCCTCGATCCCCCAAAAAACTATAACACCTCAATATTTTAAAATAAGTATGTTATGTTTTATAGTGTATAAAACATGCAACACTGAGCTTAAACAAACCACTAAATATTATTATTTAAATATAAATATTATAACATAGTCATTGAATTGGGGAGAATGAATAGTATTAACTAAATTATAATATATATATATATATATAAATGTCCTAAATAAATTAAAATTTATTGATTAATTCTTAGAAAATAATAACTTAATATTTAGTAAATTCTTTTTATTCAGCAAAAATATGTTTTCTTTAAAAATGATTTTTATTGGTTTTTGTAAGAAAATTTTATAATTAATCTCTGAAGTTTTTTTAAATTTTATTTAATAAAAAAGAAATAATTTTTTAAATAATCATATCAAAATTATCTTATGGTTAATTTTTAATATTTTTCTGAAAAGATTGATTTTTCAATGAATAGTGAAAATTATTGATTTTAATTCAAAACTGTATTTTATTTTAAAGTATTAATAAAGTCAAATTCTATTTGATTTAAAATTAAATTAATTTATTTTTATTAAATATAATCCACTTATAGTCCTCTTAATTAATTTTATATTTTATTCTAGTATAAAAACATTTTTTATACAAAAAAGGAATTTTTTCTGAAAATATGTTTTTCATCGATTTTGCGTGTTTAATTTCGAATTAAATTCTAAAAAGTATAAAAATTTAATTTTAAAAAATGCATTTCATATTTGTAATAAATAGGACCAATTTTTTTAAATAATTTCCTTTTATTATTGGACATTATGAATAGTAAATTTAGTATTTTTTCCCATGGTAATGGGTAAATCAGATAATTAAGGATAAAAATAATATGATAAAAACACAAAAATAACCCAGACACTTGAATTTATCCTATTTTATGAGTTTCATTCAGAAATTTTCATCGAATTCTCAAATATATGGCCACTTGGTGCGATATTTTCTTGATTATTACTTATATATTAATTTAAGAAATGATAAAGTCAAAAATTTCACTCTCTTGACTTCAATGACCCTAAAATATTTATATAATGAAAATAGATTATATGTTTGGTTATAAATATTTATTTTAAATATAAATGATTTATTTTTATCTTGTTGTTTTTTTTTAATTTTTTGTTGATGAATGATTTATCTTAAGAGCTTCTGCAACGCTGACATAGTAATTATTTAATTATATATAAAAATAAAATAAATTTTTCAAACAATATTAAAATAATAAAAATTGAGAAAATTGTAGTGTTCCATGAATTTTTTAAATAAATATAATATTTTAGGGAAGTTTTAAAGGATTATATTTTAATTTCTTTACTATCATGTTGTTTTCAAAGTAAAATTAAATTAATAGTTCTAAAATTGACATTAATGTTATTTTATAATAAATATTATTTAATTAAATGATTTAAAATTCCTAGAAATATTATATTTGAACATTTTAATGGGATATTGTAAGTTATATCAAACATAATCCATTTATATGATGTTTTTTTCTGTTATAGTAAATATATTGACCCCTAAAAAGTAAAAAAAACATAATTTCATGGTAATGGTCAAAAAAGGGGGTTTGAACAGGTTAAAAGAAAAAGATGAGGGTGAAAATATCACCTAAAATTTTCCAAATTTTATTAGATGATATTATTTAGACTCATAATCATACTATATTAATAACAAATCAGTTTGAATCCATTTGGACATGAATATTAATTTGTACTAATACTTTAATTAATTCCAAGAGTGAGCCTATCCTCTCTTATAAAAGGGAACATCTTCTTCTATGCCCTTCATAATTTAAAACCATTTTTTTCAAAAAAATAACTACCAAAATGCATTCCTTACATCCCTCTACATTCACTTGAATCTTTTTTTATCATAAAACCATCATATTGAATCTTTTGGTGTAAACATTAAGAGGTTTTCCGAAGAAGATGTTTAGTTCTTAACCAAGCCTTTACATTTTATTTAGCATTCTTCAACCATGAAATATTATTTCAAAAAGTTTAAATAAGAAAATAAATATCTTACATATACTGAGATTTTATTATGTTAATATAATCATCTAAATCTATCTCATCTTCCATCAAATGGGAAACAAAATCATCGTTCGTGTGTATGATATACTACCACCTTGTAAACCAATGTATTTCATTTTCCATCATCACCTCTCACATATGGTTATAATGATCGATTTTATGTATATATATATGATATTAATTTAATATTTATCATTATATAAATATAATATAACACTAATTTTCCTACTTTTCCATTCACTAAAAAATGATAATGTCGTTCATGCGTATAGGTGGACTGCCACCTCCACAAAGCGATTTGATTCGTTTTTCATCACCACATTACATGGATGATATATATATATATAAGTATATTCAAATAAATAGTATGATATACATGATATAATTTTCATTATGCTGGGATAAAATAATACTTACCTTCTTTCCATAATGATCTTTGAAAAATGGAAATGTTACTCAAGCGTACGTACGACCTACTATCTCCAAAATTGGTAGGAAGTTCATTTTTCATAACCACCATTCATGATAGGTTTTAAAATTATAATTTATATATAAAAATTATAATTATATCCGGATTATTATTCTATATATTATGGAATAATGGTCTCTTTGACCATAGTCAATCTACCGATGTCATTTTGGACATATGAGCCGAATATCGTCAAAATGTTCAACATGAAAATAATTGATTAAGAAATTGAATATTACATGGTAATGAATAAAATAAAAGGAATAAAAAACTTTAAAAGGGATGTTAATGAAGTAAATAATCAACATAAGGTTATTATTCAGGAATATAAAGAATGTATGTGACAATTCAAACTTTAGGTAAGGGACACTTTACTTTCAAAACATCATTTTAAATTTTTTGATGATTTATTTTCTAAATATTTATCTTCCATGTACATATTTTGAAAGAAAATTTTCATATTTATTTTATGGAAAATAATGAATTATAAATTACATTTTATATCTCTTTTCTATAAATGTTTTCTAAAATAATCATTTTATTGAATGTTTCGGCTTTCTTTACAAAAGAAAAAAGGAATGTTCTATTTTAACATATAAAGCAACAAAGAATTTTTCAACTACCTTAAAAATTGTTTGATTTTTGGATTAATTTATATGATTTCATCTTTCTTCAAATAAAAACCCTCTTTTCCTTTATTTTGAGTATTTTCAAAATGGGTTTTAAATGGAATGGATATTTCAATATTCAGAAATTTTTTTCCAATGGGTAAAACAATATTTTATGAGTGTAATAATGAAAATTAAATCTTTCATGTTTATTAATTATTTTATGGTTCTTGGTATTTATTTATAATGACAGTTGGTTTTGTTATAAAAAAAGGATAAGTGGTTTTGTTATAAACATGGAATGGATGGGTTCATGATAGACCTCCAATGAATTGGGTATGGAAGTCGATCATATTTGTTATTACATTTGTAAGAGTGATTTTATGTGTGATATTGAAATGATTTCCCAAGTTACGTACATGATTAAATATGATTTATATGAATTTTTATATATATATTATGATTTCATAAGGTAATATGACGAGATTATGTTTAAATAAAAGTATATGATACTTCTTAAGGGTGAAATGTATAACTTTTTGAAAAAAAATGAGTTTTCATGATTACAAAGAAACCTTAATGATATTTATTTTTCCTTTAATAATTCTTATGTAATGTTTTATAAAAATATTTGCATGGATAAGATTATTTCTTAGGTATTAAAATGTATATTTGGAGACCAAAATTTATTTTGAAGAAGTAAACTTTTTATATGTATTCATGTACTAACTATTTCTTTATTTTTTTTATATGTCCCTTACTAATATTTGTATTCTTAAACCACATTTTAAAAAAATAATAGGGTTTAAGGATGGGTAAGAAACAAATAATAATAAAATTTGAAATTCATAAACATTAGTCGTGAAAAGAAAACATGTAACATTTTTTTAGTTTTATATTGTGGAAAAAATGGAAACTGAGTAGAATTATCTAGTTTATAATTTATGGTTCCATTATATAATAGTTATTACCTAATTATCTAAAAATATAAACCAAAAAGATCCCTTGAAATGAAATAAATTGAATTCTTCTATAGTACATGGTCCTGATAGTTGGTATCAGAGAAGGGTTTAGAAACATGTAGAGATTGGGATTCTTTTATATTAGGCTGAATTGAGAGTTATGTATACCCTCATGGGTTTATAAGTTTAAGGTTTATAAAAAATTTTAATTCTTATACACCCCTTTTTATGTTTTAAGTGATGTGATTTTACAATTATTAATGATATTTTGGGAGATATTTTATTGGTTTGAGGTATATGTAACCATTAGGTTTAATATAAAGGATTATTTAAGAATAATGTTGTTATATTTTTATGGATCTAATTGGAAAGGTATTATATAAACTTTTTGGCTAAAAAATATTTAATTTTGAAGTTATTAAATTTATTTTTGCGGATTTTAAGGTTAAATTATTATAGAATTTCTATTAGTATTGTATTTACAAGGACTATTTTCACTTTAACATGATATAATTAATTTCATTTCTTAATGATATTCTTCACTATAGATTAAGTATCCTTTATCAAGATGAAAGGAAACCTCCTTATCCCCTCCATATTATGTAATCATCTCTATCATGGAAAAAGAATTCTCAAATGATTTAGAAAGATATTTGAACATCCAAATCACCTATAAGAAACTATTTGATCCATCCCAAACCTTTTCATATTTGTAAAATTACTATTTATCATGGAGTCTCTTTTATTTAATTTCAAAATCTCAACTCATCCATCTCATTAGACAATGGAAACATCACCAAGGACTTTATTATTTTATTTTTAGAGATATGGACTTCATTCTAGAAGATAAAGGGGATATCAATAGCATAAAGAATGACCATAATATCTATATTTAAGGTATGAATTATTTTCTTATGATATAAGTATGAATAATGATTACATTGATATTGATGAATAATAAGGACATATTTTATATCAATAAATAAGGTGAAAAAGTGTTTTTAAAGGTGAAATAAAGAAGTTAAATGAGGTATATATTTATCAATGATATTATGATATTTTCAAAATATTATGAGAATTAGGAAAACATTCTATAGTATATTTTGTTTTTAAATTTTGGAAACATATTTTAGAGTAAATATATACCTTTGAAAATTCGTGTAGTGAAAAGGTTACATTTTTTAGAGATACTCATTTAAGTATATATGATAAATGGATAAATAAACCTCTGAGTTAATATGTTTTTTCATGATAATAAATGAAGATTATTTGATTTTTGTGTATGTCACAACCCATCCTTAGGGGACTATGCCCTGACTAACCAAAGCTCGTCTCTTGAAGGCCATGGGCTGGTGACTAGCACCAAAGGAATCATCCTAAATGAGGGTGGCATTTTCCTGAGTACATGTATGCATACACAAGCCTACCAAGTCCCAAACACTGACCAAGGAAACAATTATCACTAAAAACAAAGGTCAGTACAACTAATAAAAGAGGGCCAGAATATAAACCCAATGAAAAAACTAGAAAAAACAAAGTACACAAAGGTAACTTTGGTGGCCATCCGCATAAAACCCCACCTAATCATGAGATTAGTGTAGCTACTTGAAACCGAAGTATAATTTCATGTCCACCTAATCCTACTGGGACCTTCCTAGTCCTAGGCCACCAAGTCCACCATCACAGCGTCCATCAGTCCCCTCTCCCTGTACACCATCGGGTCCTAGTCCACCAATGTCTCTGTCGAAACGTCGACCATATTCACCAGACACAATACATGCGGGTGAAGCCCGTGTAGGGGTAAGTAACAAAATACTCAGTAGGGACCCAAAAATGAAATATCACACAATAATCCTCAAAGTAAAACCTGAAACCCAAGAGAGCTCACACTAGGTATACATTTAGGGAAGTGATAGAAGAATCATCAGTCACTTCATCGAACACCAAAGATGATGGATAAATCATCCTCTATCATGTATATTGGGACTCCCAAGTCACACAGAACTACTTCCCACTAACCTTGGAGTGCTTAGGTACACCTCCTCATCACGTACCGTGCGCCTGCAATGTCACACAGAAGTGCTTCCCACTAATATTAGCCAACTGAGGTACTCCTCCTTGTCATGTACTGTGGGCCTGAAAAGTCACACAGAAGTTATTCCCACCATGGTCCTTCAAAGTCATGCAGAAGTGATTTCTATTAAGCCATATTCGAGTCTCGCAAAGTCGAAAGTCAGCAGTCCTCAAGTATCATCCAACCGCAGGGTTCCGTACGTAGCACACCTAAAAGAACCACTCCTCAATCCAGTTGTCACATCTCAAATTCCATGAAATACTCCTTAAGAAATTCCAAAAGATCTGAATCATTGAGAGAGTCTCATCACTACAGACAGCTCATCAATCGGGTGTCCAGTTTCCAAGTTATTAGCATTTTAGTAAACACGGTTCGGTAGTGTCTGGGTCCGTTTTGACCCGGTCGGACCGACCCGACCAACTCATCTAGGGGGATCCCACATACCCCAGTTTAGTTCCGACTAACTTGACCTAACCCAATTAGGGTCTGGGTTAGTCCGGTCTAGCCTGGCTAGTAGGTCAGGCCCAATGGGCCTTGCTGGACCCAACCCGGTTTGGCTGAGGGTCCAGCCGAGTGGGTCTTCCAATGATACGGTCTAGTCCCGCCCAGCCAGAAGGGAATAGTTCGGGCCTGCCAGCATGGTTCTAACCTATTGGGGGCGGGACTGGCCCACTGTTCTGGGGGTCTAGCTTGCTGGTGCAGGTTTGGCCCATTGGGTGCGGGACCGGCCCACTGGATGGGGGCGCGGCCCTCCAGCCCGAAGCCCGACCTCTCAATGCAGTCGGTGGTGCACAATCCAATTGGGATGCGATAGGCTGTCGTGTTCGGCCCTAGCAGGCCCCGTGGACGCGGGGTCTCTCCACCTTCCGTGGTCGACAAACTCTGGCTTGCCAACCGCTCTGACGGCCCGAACACGGGTCGTCCCTTCCATGTGGTGCCCGCCTAGTGCCACACCTTCCACTATCGTAGCCATTTGGTCACGGCCTCCTGCCACCGATGAGCGCGCCACTCTTCTGAGCCGCCGGCACACGTGCATTGGAAGAACCTTCATTGGACCATCGGTCACACTCCGGTGGTCCGTTCTTCACACTGTCAGTGCCTACGGTCTCTGGGGAGCATCCTATTCACAGCAAAGGTCCTGAAATCATCTTGCCTCCATTTTGAGGGTATGACCACAAATAACACACATGGAGGAGGTTCTCAGGTCTTATTTGAGACATCCCATTCCCTCCTCATTATATCTTTAAAACAAGGGGAGGTTCAGGGATTGTTGTTCAAACATATTAGGTAATGTTTGAATTCCGGATAGAGGAATCCCCAAATAAAGATACCCTCCCGTATAAACACATGAATCATGGATCAACTTGTTCATGGGTTGATTTGTGTTCATCATTTATTAAAAATAATGGGGAAGAATGTAAAAATAAAATAATCCCTACCTCTTTGACTTTTGAATCCACATCGTTTCCTCCTTGAGGTTTCAAGATGTCAAAGTCGCTAGTCACTTCCAACTCTATTCTTCGAGGTGTGTCAAAGTCAATGATGATCCATCGATGCGTCATTATTATTTCGATAGGAATACCATTAGAGGTTTGTTAGAGAATCACCAAGGTTTAATCCTCATTCTACCAATGCATTAAACAATTAAAAGGAAACATGTCGCAGCGTTTCAGTTACGTTGCGACGTCCTGTCATTACGTTGTTTCATTTATGAATCAGCATCGCCATTATGCTTTTTCTATTTCATAGTTATGTTGCATGATACAATCCATTAATGATCCTCATTAATGAACCTCTTATCTACCTCATCTCTACACCACATAATTTCCGTGTCACCGCTTGTCCATTGAAAAAAGAAATAAAATAACTTTTTTAAAAGTTATATTATTATTTTCCAAAAAGTCGGAAAATAAAATTTTCTATTTGGAAATTTCCGACCGAAGTTAAGTCCATTCTAGTAAAATTACGGCATTCCAAATTTAATGGTTCCCTTGGATTTTTGATCTAAGAACCATTTCAAAAGTTAGAAAAACCTACTTGCACGTTTATTGAACGTACTTTAAAAAAAGTTCAAAATTTCATTCCAGGCTCTCCAGGCCTCAGAATCACTTTTCATCAGAGCGTATGGTCTCAGAATAATTTCATATAATTAAAAAATATTACACTGAATTTACGAGACATTACATTCTCCCCGCCTTATGTATTTATGTCCCTGAAATCCAAAACAAAAACTAATAAAATGTATGGGGGTACTGAGCACAAATCAGAACCTCCCACTCCCATGTGCTCTCTTGGATATTCTTGTGCTACCATCGAACTCATACCATAGGAATTGACTGCCTAGGTAGGACCCTCTCCTATCGATCCTCTATCTCCACTGGGAAATTTGAAAATTTCACCCCATCGTCAATGTCCAGCTCTCCCCAGTCGATAACGTGTGATGGATCATGCACGTACCTCCTCCACTACGACACGTGGAAGACATCATGCACCCGATGCATTTATGGGGGAAGAGCTAGGTGGTACACCATCTCACCGACTCTGGTCAGGATTTGAAAAGGTCAGATGAAACTCTGAGATAGCTTTCCGCCCCAACCAAATCTTTGCAATCCCCATTGAGGTGATACCAGAAGGGAAACATGATCACCCTCCTTAAACTCCAAGGGTCTCTGTCTCCTGTCATCATAAGACTTCTTCCTTATCTGTGTAGTACTCATATGCTTCCTAATGATATGAACCTTCTCGATGGTAGCCCATACCAACTCTAGACTCCTGATTGTCGACTCCCCTGGGTCTTTCCAGCATTGGGGTGATCTGCAAGGATTCCCTTACAAAATCCTCAAATGGTGTCATGCCAATGGTGGAGTGATAGTTGTAGTTGTATGAAAACACCACCAAAGTCAGGTTGTCCTCCCAACTATGACCAAGTCAAGGATTCAAAAATGAAGCATGTACTCCAAGGTCTATATGGTTTACTCCATCTGACCATTCATCTTGGGATGAAAATCTATGCTCAAGCGCAGCTACATCCCGAATGCCTCCTGTAATCCTCTCCATAGCTGGGATGTAAAGTGAGTGTCATGATCTGAGACTATCGTCAAAGGCACCCCATGGAGTCACACTATCTCTTGAATATAGAGGCATCCCAATTACTTTACCGGTCCCTACTCTCAGATGGGTAAGAAGTGATCCGACTTGGTGAGTTGGTCAACGATCACCCAGATAGAGTTATGGCCTCTAGATGTGCATGGTAACCCCGTCACAAAGTCCATCAAGAAACCATCCCATTTCTACTCTGGTGCCTCAAATGGCTAGGCCAAGCCTTCTAGAACCTGATTCTCAACCTTCACTTACTAAAAATTGAGGCATCTCAAAATGAACTCAGCCACCGCTTTCTTCATCCCTGACTATTAGTACATACATTGTAGGTCCTGGTACATCTTTTCCACTCTAGGATTTACTGCCAAAGAGGATGTATGGAACTCCCCCAACACCACCTCCCGCAACATCACTATAACTATAGTGCACCCTATGAAAAGGATGATGTGCTACCTGCCTATGAAAAATCTATAAAGAGCCTGTACTGAGGATAACTGAGAAAGTTAGGCCTTGTAGTCAACATCCTATAGTTGTACCTCCCTAACTCACTATAAAAGTGTGGGAGTAATAGTCATCAAATGAAGGTAATCAGTTTCACCATCATCCACAAAGTTTATCTACATCACATCCAACTACTCTGTCTCCTCACCCAACAGCTACAAACTGGTCCTCCTACTAAACGTGGTTACCACCATGTTCCCCTTTCTAGGAGTATAGACTATCTCAAAGTTATAGTCCTGGAAGAACTCTAACCATCATTGTTATCTCAGGATCAGGTCCCTCTAGGAGAAGATATAACTAATACTCTTGTGGTTAGAGTAAAATATGTATCATTCACCCATCAAGTAGTGATGCCACATCTTCAATGAAAATACCACTACTGCTAACTCCCGATCGTGGGTCTCCTAGTTCTACTCATGTTGTCTCAACTATCATGAGTCGAAGGCAATCACTGCTTTCTCCTGCATCAGGACACAACCCATTCTGATCCTTGATGCATCGCAGTAAACAACACACCCAACTCTCTCATCTGGAAACCTTAATATGGGCGAACTAGTCAGTCTCTACCTTAGCTCTTGGAAAATATGCTAATATATCTTCATCCATAAGAAGTGATGTCCCTTATTTTTCAAATATAACAAGGATGCTGATACTCTGGAAAAGTCAGTCATAAACCTCCAATAGTATTCAGAAAACCCCAAGAAACTTCACACCTCAGTCACGCTTCTGGGTGGCTCCCAAGCCAGCACTACCTCTATATTTGTTGGATCTACAAAAACTCCAGCCTTCAAGATGGCGTGTCTCAGAATGTGGACATATTGAATTGAGAACTGGAACTTAGAGAGCTTATCATAAAGCTAGTACTCTCGAAGGGTATCTAGGAATATCCTCAGGTGTGTATCATGCTCCTCCTATGACGCTAAGTACACCAAGATTTCATAAATGAATACCACAACAAACCAATCAAGGTAAGGATAGAGGATCTTGTTCATGAGTCCCATGAACACTGATGGGGAATTCGTCACGTTGAAAGGCATCACCAGGAACTCATAGTGGTCGTATCAGCACTAGAAGTATATCTTCGGTACATCCTCATCCCGTACCTGAAGCTGGTGATAGCCCAATATGAGCTCTATATTTAAGAACCACCTCGCTCCCTTCAACTATTTGAAGAGGTCATCGATCCTCAACATTGGATACTTGTTCTTCGCGATCTCCTGGTTCAGGTACCATAATTCCACACACAACCTCAAACTCTTGTCTTCATTCTTGTAAAAAAGCATTGGGGATTCCCATGGTGAAACACTGGGTCTTACAAACCCCTTCTCCTCTAAGTCCTCTAGTTGTACCCTCATCTCGTGAGGCTTCACAGGATCCATCCGATATGCCGGTGTGGATATCAGTGTCATCCTGGGGTACAGGTCCATGAAAAAGTATAACTCCCTGTGAGGAGGTAGTCCTAGGACATCCTACAAAAAATATCCTCGTACTCATCCACCACTATAGGGAAACTTGGACTCATCTCATCCACTGCACCGAGGGTGAGGCTAGCCAACTGGTGAGTAATTGGCTTCACCCTACTCTGATAAATTCCGTCATGTGTTGTAAGGGTTTCCTTCTTGCTGGTGAATCAAAACCTGGTCCCATCTTAATGGACACACTGCACTGTACACCTAAAACAATTGATTTATGCATGGACTGTGGATAACTATTCCATACCCAAGATGACATTGTAAGGCCTCGATGCTGCTACTAAGAGATATCAACTGAAGCTATCACATCCTAGAGTAAGCTCACACTTATGGCACCAGTGTGTAATCATTGAATACCCTCTCGTTGGAGTCTCTAGCCATAAGGATCGAGCCAACGGCTCCAATGGAATCTCTGAGCTCCGAATGAGAGCTCTGGAAATGAAGTAGTGACTAGAACCTATGTCTATAAGAATTGAATCTGGGGTGGAGAACACACATATCATACCTCATATCATCTCTCGAGTGCCAAGGTCGCAAGCCTCCACTGCCTAAAGTTGTGCCCACCCCTGTCCGCCTGCTCCCTGAGGTCGGGGTGGACCACCTAGGGGTGGTGGCAGTAACACCTCAAACCGCCGCCCACCTCTGGTTGATCGGCCCTCTCCCCTGCCAAATCTTCCGCCCTACGTACTTCCTTGCTTGAATTGTTGCCACTCTCTCAGAGGCCCCTTGATCGTATACTGGTTAACTGTATGATGGGTCAGGTAGTCATGAGCCATGTGTCACTGCCTGCCGCATGCGAAGCACTGCCTGGCTCCCGTATGACTCCCTCTGGACTTGGTCCCCTATACTACCGACCCTGATTCTGTGGGACATCCTCTGAAATAGATGGAATGCTTGGTCCCTTGGGTCTTTTTTTGGATGCCTACTGAAGAATCTTCCGCCTTGGGTCAGCGAGCAATGCTAGATGTTGACGCCTGCTCTGATAAAATCTATCTACCAAAAGAGCTCGCTCCAGCACCCCAACCTGAGTAGGGATGCTGAGAGACAACACTGACGCCCCGATCTCCCACCTGATTCCCTTCTCAAAAGATCGAGCCCTGAAGAAATGGTCTCGCATCATATCCGTTGAGAAGTAATAAAGCTCGGTTAACCTCACTGAGTACTCATCCACCATTATGCTACCCTGTTATAGGTGAAGCAGCTCCTGAATGCACACAGAGCGCAAGGTCACGGGAAAAAACTCCTCCCAAAAAATCTGATCGATGTATACCCAAGTGAGGGTCACCTCATCATGCATCTTAGTGGTCAATCTCCACCATATCCATGTTGATCCCTACAGAAGGCTCTCTTCCAAGATCGCCATCTAGTCAGGCGGTGTCTTTACTATGCGGAAGACCCACGTCCCTGCTTCCAGCCAGTCCTGAGCGACCTGAGGATCTTTCTCTCCTTTGAACCTAGGAGGTCTTTGTCTCGGAAAATCATGTAGGGCACTGAGTCTGAGCATGTCCTCTTTTAGAACTGCTGGAAGTAGATACTGACCATTGGGTGGTGGTAGCACTTGTGCACCACCCGGTGGGTCCATCTCTAGAACTGGTCCCTGAACGGATGCCTCGTCACTAGGCAGGCTTTCCTCACGACCTCATATCGGGATCCTGACTAGTCGTCCACGTGGATGCATCCTGAGATAGATCAAGATGTACCGTGGTCAAAAGGTTATACATGGTGAGTTGACTTTTTTTCAAAAATAATATAAGGAGACACTTATGAAACCAATGTTTTCATGTATTGAGATAAAAATAAGAATTCAAGGTCCTAATGTATGGATACATCAGCCGCATCACCAACACTGGACTCCCCGAATCTGAAATTCGAACTCACAAAACTTAACATTTTTTCCCCAAAACAAAACAACAGACTCATGGTCTTTGTGGTAGGTCTAACCAACCTCCGATACCACTTTTTCATGACTCATCCCCTGGGGCCCATGTCGTGACTACCCCAAACCCACCTTCTGAATTCTAAGGGTCGACGACTAGCGCTGAAGGCATCAACCTACAAGTGGGAGGTATTTTCCTGAGTACTTGTACGCACACACATGCCCAACCAAGTCCTACACACTCACCAAGGAAGAAAAGTATCACTGAAAATAAAGTTGATTACAACTAATAAAAGTGGGCCAGAATACAAACCCAACAAAATAACTGAAAACAGCAAAGTACACAAAGGAAACTCTAATGGGAATCCACATAAAACTCCACCTGATCATGAGAGTAGTGTAGCTACTGGAATCCTAAGTAGAATAACGTGTCCAACCGATTCTACTATGTCCCGCCTGGTCTAAGGCCACCATGTCCAATAGCGTAGCGTCCATTGGTCTCGTCTCTATGTGTACCTCTGGGTCTCGGTCCACCAAAGTCTCTGTCGAAACGTCGATCGTCTGCACTATAAAAAACACGTGTGGGTGAATCCCATGTAGGGGTGAGTAAAAAAATACTCAGTAGAGACCCCAAAAAAAAGGAAAGACCAAACAGAAATCTTCAAAGTAAAGTAAGAAACACAAGACATCTCACACCAGAAATGAGATATTTATGTGAATACTGAGAACATATTTTCCTTTTCTTTTGTCTCAATTATGATTTATCATTCACCATAATTAATTTTGATGAAATGAATTTTACAGCTTCAATTCAGGGAAGGAAACTCCAGACAGGTTCTTAGATCACCATGGTATGGGCCTACAGGTTCTCCCATCGATGCATCAAATGATCCTCCCAAGTCTACAAAAATTTCTCCAAGAGCAAGAATCATGAATTGGGTAATGGTGATAGATAATCCTAAGCCATTACCTCAGGTTTCTCCTACCAAGAAGAGTGTTTCAATTTCTCCTCGAGATTATGAAAATAAACGCAAGAGAGCAATGAGATTAGTCCGAAGTGTTCTCAAAATGAGTGAGTATTTATACTATCCTTAGAGAATTATAACTTGCTTGATACACTCTCGTAATCACATTTATCCTCTTATAGGATTTGTATCTCTCTCCTCTATCGAGGGATTAAGACCTGATTCTTCAAGACCAGAGAAGGAAATCCCAAGAGAAACCCAGGCTCATGTTGATGGATCTATTACCTTAGTAGATAAAACATCAAATGATTTAGTTGTACCTACTCCTGGTTCTATTGAGAGAGAGAAAATACATGGTAATATCAAATAAATTTCTCTTTAATATTATATTCTTTGCTAATATTCTTCTTTCCAACATATCTCATATCTGTTTTCTTTGCCAATGGATCCTACAATAATCAATGTTGATATTCCTATTGCTCTGGGAGGAAGGAATAAAGACCCATACCGGTCTAAATTAAATATTGATATTGACCCAAACCTAAAAAGATCTAATAATGTTGTACCAATTTTAGAACCAATGGAACAGAATGTCAGCGAAGCCAATTTGGGCATCAACCAACATTTGTTAGATACCTTAAATGGTGAGGATCATATAACATTCCAAGACACATACACTTAAATGATGGATTCCCTTAATCCAAATATTGATATTCTAGGTTCCATCAAGGAGTTTGGGGATTTTCATGAAAAATTTAAAGGACTTAAGTTATCATTCTTACATTTCACATACATAATTGTTCTTCTTTTACATGACACTTTACATCAATGTTCACCTTATGCATCTTTTTCTGCAGAAAAGGTTGAAAAGACTCTTCCAGAATGCGGAATTCCAATCTATCCTTCTTCTGTTAAAGTTAGAGAAATACCTACTAAGGACCCCCCCCCCCATTGAGAGACATTCCAGAGCCTTCAATTATGACAACTGAGAAAACTCGGGAGAATTCCCCTTCTCAAGAAACATCTTATCAAATTGCTGAAGTTGAGAAAACCAACGATGAATCCAATCAACTGATTGACTTATTATTGGGTAAATGTTATCAACTATCTGGACCATACTCTATTTCTACCATTTTTTTACCTAAAAATGATCTTGATTTATCATTTAGGGTTATCATCTCCTATAGTTAGTTCAGAAGGTGATGCTTCTGCATTGGATCAGGCATCAACAGAAGGCAAATCTTCTGCTGTTCTGAGAGAAGAAGAAAAAGGAAACTCTTTAAGTGATCTATTTCCAGATTACATTTTACCCCATGTTAGTGACTCAGATTAAAACTTAGATATGAAATATTCTTTTGGCATGGCATGTAAGAAGACATGGTGACATATATGGAGCATAATTGCTGAGAAGCCTTTGGATAAATTTTTGTCCCATTTCAAAAAACTCCCAGCACTATTATGCATATTGGGATTTGGTGGATTTAATTATCGACCAGTCTACGATGAAATTAAAGAGACCATTCACTGACAGGAGAAAAAACATAAGCTACAAAAAGATTTTGAAGAGGCTAAACGGCTTATTAATATTGAGAGATTCTAAGCCGCAATAGATGAGGCAGAGGCCGATCATAACAACAATTCGATCGAAATCAGCCATAAAATTAAAGAATCCATGAAGGAGTTGGTATATCTTCATACGAAACCGGATTTTGTTCATAACAAACATGATAAATTGAACCAAATACTAGGATAAATCCCATTGGAGGGGATAAAATCCATTTCAACTACTAAGGAAGCACTTCGTCAAGCTAAGGAGGCTGGAGTTTCTCAACTATCTCAACTTCAATAGGTAGTTGATAGGGCTCATGTGGCTGTTCAATAAATGAGGAGGTCATATTGAGAGCTTATTTTATCACATGATATAGATGCTCCATTCTGTAGATGTCCCTCTTATTTTATATGAATGAAAGGGATTTTGTATCTAATCATATATGTATTCATTATTGTTTTTTTTATTGCAATATTAAAGGTAATTATGATGATTATTTTTTTTAACATCAAACCTTCATGTCAGAAATCATGATTATAGTGACAATAATGGGGGTGCTCATAATTTTCTTATTAAGCTGATGGTCCTAATGAGCATAGTTTTATTTCTAATATGGTTATAGAGACAATCCCACAAACTTTGTATCTTTTAACTTTCTATTGCTCAATATTACCTAAACCATAAAAAGTTTTACATTTAGTGAGTTGGGACTTGACCTTTTTTTAAAGTTCCCTTTGCGGGTTTCCAATCTGGTGCGTACCACATCTCTTTTTATTGTCCATTTAGATTCATGCATGTTGAACTGTAAAGGGCTAGTTTTTATGGTCAAATATCTTTGACTATAAATTTTTAAATTAAATCCCAAACAAGACTCAGTGTCTGATAATTGATCTAATATTCTTTAAATATTTCCAAGGGGAATATTGAGTCGTGATTTTTTTATGGTTACCAAATATGAAACCTGTATAAACATAAATTAAGTCTCTTCCAAGAACGAAGTTACCATTATTTGAAAAACTCTTTATGGGGTTGTGTTATGCAGGTATGACTAGGGCATATGCTGCATAGCCAAATAGTGTAATCTTTTTACTGACAAGCCTGTTATGTAATCAAATTATACAAGGCCACCTAAGGTCATGTACTACATTGTCAGGAAAAACGATATATTAGGAATTTAACATTTTATTATTAAAAGACAAAATATAATAAGATTTGAGTGACTCAAGACCACAGTGGGTGGTTTTTTCAAGGAAAGGGATTTTTAGAATAAAGAGTTATCTTTGTTGACATATGTCATGAATAGGAAAAGTGGTTTCGTTATAAACTTGGAATGGGTGGTTTCATGATATCCCTCCAATGAATTGGGTGTGGAATTCGATCATACTTATTATTAAATTTGTAATATTGATTGTAAGAGTGACATTGGAATGATTTCCCAAGTTACCTACATGATTAAATATGATTTATATGAATTTTTATAGAAATATTATGATTTCGTAAGGTAATCTTATGAGCTTATGTTTAAATAAAAGTATATTATACTTCTTAAGGGTGAAATGTATAACTTTTTGAAAAAAAATATGAGTTTTCATGATTGTAAAGAAAAATTAATGAGATTTATTTTTCCTTTAAAAATTCTTATGTAATGTTTTATAAAAATATTTGCATGGATAAGATTATTTCTTAGGTATTAAAATGTTTATTTTGAGACCAAAATTTATTTTGAAGAAGGAAAATTTTTATATGTATTCATGTACTAACTGTTTCTTTATTTTTTTTATATGTCCCTTACTAATATTTTAATTCTTGAACCACATTTTAAAAAAATCATAGGGTTTAAGGATGGGTAAGAAACAAATAATAATAAAAGTTGAAATTCATAAACATTTGTCATGAAAAGAAAACTTGTAACATTTTTTAAGTTTCATATTGTGGAAAAAATGGAAAATGAGTAGAAGTATCTAGTTTATAATTAATGGGTCCATTATATAAAATTTATTACCTAATTCTCTAAAAATATAAACCAAAAAGATCCCTTGGAATGAAATAAATTTAATTCTTCTATAAATACACTAGATTATGTGATGTTTAGTTCATGGTCCTGATATTTGGTATCACATCAGGGTTTAGAAACATTTATAGATTAGGATTATTTCATATTAGGCTGACTTGAGAGTTATGTATACCCTCATGGGTTTATATGTTTAAGGTTGATAAAAAGTTTAAATTCTTATACACCCCTTCATAAGTTTTAAGTGATGTGATTTTACAATGATTAATGATATTTTGGGAGATATTTTATTGGTTTGAGGTATATGTAACCATTAGTTTTAACATAAATGGATTATTTAAGAATAATGTTGTTACATTTTTATGGATCTAATTGGAAAGGTATTATATAACCTTTGTGGCTAAAACAATATTTAATTTTGAACTTATTAAAGTTATTTTTGTTGATTTTAAGGTTAAAGTATTATATAATTTCTATTAGTATTATATTTACACGGACTATTTTCACTTTAACATGAAATAATTAATTTCATTTTTTAATGATATTCTTCACTATAGATTAAGTATCTTTTATCAAGATGGAAGAAAACCTTCTTATCCTCTCCATATGATGTAATCATCTCAATCATGGAAAAAGAATTCTAAAATGATTTTGAAAGATATTTGAACATCCAAATCACCTATAAGAAACTATTTGATACATCCCAAAACTTTTCAAATTTTTAAAATTACTATTTATCGTGGAGTCTCTTTTATTTAATTTCAAAATATCAACTCATCGATCTCATTAGACAATGGAAACATCACCAAGGATTTCATTATTTCATTTTTAGAGATATGGACTTCATTCTATAAGATATAGGGGATATCAATAGCATAAATAATGACACTAATATCTATATTTAAGGTATGATTTATTTTCTTATGATATAAGTATGAATAATGATTACATTGATATTGATGAATAATAAGGACATATTTCATATCATTAAATAAGGTGAAAAGTGTTTTTAAATGTGAAAGAAAGAAGTTAAATGAAGTATATATTTATTAATGATGTTATGATATTTTCTAAATATTATGAGAATTAGGAAAAAATTCTATAGTTTTTTTTTAATTTTGGAAACATATTTTAGAGTAAATATAAACCTTGAAAATTGGTGTAGTGAAAAAGTGAAATTTTTTAGAGATACTCATTTAAGTATATATGATAAATGGATAAATAAACCTCTGAGTTAATATGTTTTTTCATGATATTAAATGAAGATTATTTGATTTTGTGTATATCACAACCCATCCCTAGGGGCCCATGTCGTGACTAACCAAAGCCTATCTCTTGAAGGCCAGGGGCTGGTGACTAGCGCCAAAGGAATCAACCGACAAGCGGGTGGCATTTTCCTAAGTACATGTATGCACACACGAGCCCAACTAAGTCCCAAACACTGACCAAGGAAACAATTATCACTAAAAACAAAGGTCAGTACAACTAATAAAAGTGAGCCAGAATACAAACCCAATGAAGGAACTGGAAAAAAAAAGTACACAAAGAAAACTTTGGTGTCCATCCGCATAAAACCCCACCTAATTGTGAGATTAGTGTAGCTACTTGAAGCCGAAGTATAATGTCATGTCCACCTAATCCTACTGAGACCTTCCTGGTCCTAGGGCACCATGTCCACCATCACACCGTCTGTCGGTCCCATCTCCCTGTACACCATCGGGTCCCAGTCCACCATAATCTCTGTCGAAATGTCGACCATCTTCACCAGACACAACACATGCGGGTGAAGCTCATGTAGGGGTAAGTAACAAAATACTCAGTAGGGACCCAAAAAATGGAAATATCACACAACAATACTCAAAGTAAAACCTGAAACACAAGAGAGATCACACTAGGTATACATTTATGGAAGTGATATAATAATCATCAGTCCCTTCATCAAACACCACAGATGCTGGAGAAATAATCCCTTATCAAGTATATTGGGACTCCCAATTCATACAGAACTACTTCCCACAGACCTTTCAGTTCTTAGGTACACCTCCTCATCATGTACCATGTGCCTGTAATGTCACACAGAAGTGCTTCCCACAAATATTAGCCAACTAAGGTGCTCCTCCTCATCATGTACCGTGGGCCTACAAAGTCACATAGAAGTAATTCCCACTGTGTTCCTTCATAGTAATGTAGAAGTGCTTTCTATTAGGCCATAGTCGAGTCTCACAGAGTCGAAAGTTAGCAGTCCTCAAGTCTCATTCAACCGCAGGGTTCCGTATGTAGCTCACCTGGGAGAACCAATCCTCAATCCAGTTGTCACATATAAACTTCCATGAAATCCAACTTAAGTCATTCCAAAAGATCTGAATCATTGAGAGGGTCTCATCACTACAAATGGCTCATCAATAGGATGTCCGGTTTCTAAGTTATTATCATTTTAGTAAAAACGGTTCGGTAGTGTCTGGGTCCAATCTGACCCGGTCGGACCAACCCGACCAACTCATATAGGGGGTCCCACATACCCCAGTTTAGTTATGACTAACTTGAACTGACCCGGTTCAGGTCTGGGTCGGTCTGGTCTGGCCTGGCAAGTGGGTCAAGCCCAATAGGCCCTGCTGGACCCAACCCGGTTTGGCCAAGGGTCCAGCCCGGTGGGTCTCCCAATGATACGATCTAGTCCCGCCCGGCTTGAAGGGAACAGGTCTGGCCTGCCAGCATGGGTCTAACCTATTGGGGGTGGGACTAGCCCACTGTTCTGGGGTTCCATCCCACTGGTGCAGGTCCGGCCCACTGGGTACGGGACCGGCCCACTGGCTGTCGACGCGGCCCTGCAGCCTGAAGCTCAACCGCTCAATGAAGTCTGTGGTGCATCATCCAATTGGGATGTGATGGGCTATCATGTTCGGCCCTAGCAGGCCCCGTGGCCGCGGGGTATCTCCACCTTCGGCGGTCGACAAACTGCAGCTCGCCAGCTGCTAGGACAGCCTGAACGCGGGTCGTCCCTTCCACGCGGCGCCATGCCTTCCGCCATCGCAGCCAGTTGTCCACGGCCTCCTGCCACCAATGGGCGTGCCACTCCTCTAAGATGCCGTCATAGGTGCACCGGTAGAACCTTCATCGAACCACCAGTCACACTCCGGCGGTCCATTCTTCACCCTGTGAGTGCCTACGGTCTCTGGGGAGCGTCCTCTTCACATCGAAGGTCCCAAAATCATCTTACCTCCATTTTGAGGGTACAAAAACAAATAACGCACATGGAGGAGGTTCACGGGCCTTATTTGAGTCATCCCATGCCCTCCACATTAGATCTTTAAAATAGGGGGAGGTTCAGGGATTTTTGTTCAATCATATTAGGTAATGTTTGAATCCCGGATAGAGGAATCCTCAAATAAAGTTACCCTCCCGTATAAACGCATGAATCATGGATCAACTTGTTAATGGGTTGATCTATGATCATCATCTTCTGAAAATAATGGGGAAGAACATAAAAATAAAACAAACCCTACCTCTTTGAAATTCGAGTCCACAACCTTTCCTCCTTGAGGTTTCAAGATGTCAAATTCACTTGTCGCTTCCAACTCTATTCTTCGAGGTGTGTCAAAGTCAATAATGATCCATCAGTGTGTTGTTATTCTTTCGAGAGGAATAACATTGGAGGTTTTTCAAAGAATATCCAAGGCTTAATCTTCATTCCACCAATTCATTAAACAATTAAAAGGAAACATGTCGCAGCATTTCAGTTATGTTGCGACGTCCCGTCATTACATTGTTTCATTTATGAATCAGCATCCCAGTTATGATTTCTTTATTTCATCGTTATGTTAGATTATATAGGCCATTAATAATCCTCATTAATTAACCTCTTCTCTACCTCTTCGCTACACCACAGAATCTCTGTGTCACCACTTTTCCATTGACAAAATAAATAAAGTTAACTTTTTTAAAAGTTATTTTATTATTTTCCAAAAAGTCCGAAAATAAAATTTTCTATTTGGAAATTTCCGACCGAAGATAAGTCCATTCTGGTAAAATCACGGCATTCCGAGTTCAATGGTTCCCTTGGATTTTTGATCTAACAACCAGTTTAAAAGTTAGAAAAACCTACTCGTGCGTTTATTGAATGTACCTTAAAAAAGTTAAAAATTTCATTTCAGGCTCTCTGGACCTCAGAATCACTTGTCGTCAGAGTGTGTGGTCTCAGAATAATTCCATATAATTAACAAAATATTACACTGAATTTACGAGACATTACATTATACCCTCCTTATGTATTTATGTTCCTGAAATCCAAAACAAAAACTAATCAAATAGATGGGGGTACTGAGCACGAATCTGAACCTCCCGCTCCCATGTTCTATCATAGAGATTCTTGTGCTACCATTGAACTTCGTATCACAGTAATTGACTACCCAGGTAGTACCCTCTTCTATTTATCCTCTATCTCCACCGGGAAATCTGCAAATTTCTCCCCATCGTCAATGTCCAGCTCGCCCCAGTCGATAACGTGCGATATATCATGCACGTACCTCCTCCACTACGACACGTAGAAGACATCATGCACCCGATGCATTTGTGGGGGAAGAGCTAGGCGGTACACCATCTCACCAAATCTGGTCAAGATTTGAAAAGTTCTGATGAACCTCTGAGATTGCTTTCCACCCCATCCAAATCATTGCAATCCTCATTGGGGTGATACCTGAAGGGAAACATGAACACCCTCCTCAAACTCCAAGGGTCTCTATCTCCTGTCTGCATAAGACTTCTTCCTTATTTGTGTAGTAATCATATGCTTCTGAATGATATGAACCTTCTCGATGGTAGCCCATACCAACTCTAGACCCATGATTTTTGACTCCCCTGGGCCTTTCCAGCTTTGGGGTGATCTGCAACGCTTCCCTTACAAAATCCTCAAATGGTGTCATGCCAATGGTGGAGTGATAGTTGTAGTTGTATGAAAACACCACCAAAGTCAGGTTGTCCTCCCAACTATGACCAAAGTCAAGGACACAAGAATGAAGCATGTACTCCAAGGTCTATATGGTCCACTCCATCTGACCATTCATCTTGGGATGAAAAACTATGCTCAAGCGCAGCTACGTCCCGAATTCCTCTAGTAATCCTATCCATAGCTGGGATGTAAAGCGAGTGTTGTGATCTGAGACTATCGTCAAAGGCACCCCATGGAGTCACACTATCTCCTAGACGTAGAGGCATCCCAATTCCTCTACCGGTCCCTACTCCAGGATGGGTAAGAAGTGAGCCAACTTGGTGATTCGGTCAACAATCATCCAGATAGAGTTGTGGCCTCTAGAAGTGTGTGGTAACCGCGTCACAAAGTCCATCAAGATACCATCCCATTTCTACTCTGGTACCTCAAGTGGATAGGCTAATCCTTCTAGAACCTGATGCTCATCCTTCACTTACTAACAATTGAGGCATCTCGAAATGAACTTAGCCACCACTTTCTTCATCCCTAGCCATTAGTACTGACGTTATAGGTCCTGGTACATCTTCGCCACTCTAATATGTACCACCAAAGAGGATATATGGAACTTCCCCAAAACCACCTCCCACAACATCACTATAACTATGGTGCACCCTCTGAAAAGGATGATGTGCTCCCTACCTATCAAAAATCCATCAAGAACTCGTACTGAGGATAACTGAGAAAGTTAGGCCTTGTAGTCCACATCCTATAGTTTTACCTCCCTAACTCACTATAAGAGTGGGGGAGTGACAGTCATCAACTGATGGTAATCAGTTTCACCATCACCACAAAGTATATCTACATCACGTCCAACTACTCTATCTGCTCACCCAATAGCTGCAAACCGGTCCTCCTACTAAGAGCGGCTACCACCATGTTCCCCTTTCTAGGAGTATAGACTATCTCAAAGTTATAGTCCTGGAGGAACTCTAACCATCGTTGTTATCTCAGGTTCAGGTCCTTCTGGGAGAAGATATACCTAATACTCTTGTGGTCAGATTAAATTATATATCATTCACCCATCAAGTAGTGATGCCAAATCTTCAAGGAAAATACCACTACTGCTAACTCCCGATCATGGGTCTCCTAGTTCTGCTCATGTTGTCTCAACTGTCGTGAGTCGAAGGCGATCACTGCTTTCTCCTGCATCAGGACACAACCCAGTCCAATCCCTGATGCATCACTATAAACAACACACCCAACTCTCTCATATGGTAGCCTTAATATGGGTGAACTATTTAGTCTCCACCTTAGCTCTTGGAAACTCTGCTAACATATCTTCGTCCATAAGAAGGGATGTCCCTTATTTTTCAAA
Organism: Viscum album; assembly: GCA_963277665.1. NCBI lineage: Eukaryota > Viridiplantae > Streptophyta > Magnoliopsida > Santalales > Viscaceae > Viscum > Viscum album. The sequence continues at coordinate 366,617,231 of OY728135.1, read as the reverse complement.
TATAACAAGGATGATGATACTCTAGAAAATTCGGCCACAAACCTCCAATAGTATTCAGCAAACCCCAAGAAACTTCACACCTCAGTCATGCTTCTGGGTGGCTCCCAAGCTAGCATTGCCTCTATATTTGTTGGATGTACTACAACTCCAGCCTTTGAGATTACGTGTCTTAGAAAGTGGACCTCCCGAATCGAGAACTGGAACTTAGAGAGATTATCATAAATCTAGTACTCTCGAAGTGTATCTAGGACTATCCTCAGGTGTGTAGCATGCTCCTCCTATGATGCTAAGTACACCAAGATGTCATCAATGAAGACCACAACAAACCAATCAAGGTAAGGCTAGAGGATCTTGTTCATGAGTCCCATGAACACTGATGGGGCATTCATCATGCTGAAAGGCATCACCAAGAACTCATAGTGGTTGTATCTTCACCAGAAGGCTATATTTGGTACATCCTTATACCATACCTGAAGCTGGTGATAACCCAATATGACGTCTATATTTAAGAACCACCTTGCTCCCTTTAGCTGGTTGAAGAGGTCATCGATCCTCAACATTGGATACTTGTTCTTCGCGATCGCCTGGTTCAGGTACCGGAAGTCCACACACAACCTCAAACTCCTATCTTCCTTCTTGAAAAAAATCATTAGGGATTACCATGGTGAAACCCTGGGCCTTACAAACCCCTTCTCCTCTAAGTCCTCTTGTTGTACCCTCATCTCACGAAGTTCCACAGGATCCATCCGATATGCGGTGTGGATATCAGTGTCGTCCTGGGGTACAGGTCGATGCAAAAGTATAACTCCCTGTAAGGAGGTAGTCCCAGGAATTCCTACAAAAAAACATCCTCGTACTCATCCGCCACTACAGGGAAACTTGGACTCATCTCATCCACTACACTGAGGGTGAAGCTAGCCAACTAGTGAGTAATCAGCTTCACCATACTCCGAGAAATTCCGTCATGTACTGTAAGGATTTCCTTCTTGCTGTTGAATGAAAACCTGGTCCCATCTTCATGGACACACTGAACTGTACACCTAAAACAATTGATCTAAGAATGGGTTGTGGAGAACCAGTCCATATCCAAGATGACGTCCTAAGGCCTCGACGCAGCTACTAAGAGATATCAACCGAATCTCTCACATATTAGAGTAATCTCACACTAATGGAACCAACTTGTAATCATTGAATCCCCTATCGTTGGAGTTTCTATCCATAAGGATCAAGCCAACGGCTCCAATGGAATCTCCGAGCTCCGAATGAGAGCTCTGGAAATGAAGTAGTGACTAGAACCAATGTCTATAAGAATTGAATCTGGGGTGGAGAACACACATATTATACCTCATATCATCTCTCGAGTGCCAAGGTCGCAAGCCTCCACTGCCTAAAGTTGTGCCCACCCCTGTCCGCCTGCTCCCTAAGGTCGGGGTGGACCACCTAGGGGTGGTGGCAGTAACACCTCAAACCACTGCCCACCTCCGATTGATCGGCCCACTCCCCTGCCATGTCTGCCGCCCTACGTACTTCCTTTCTTGAACTGTTGTCACTCTCTCGGAGGCCCCTCAACTGTATATTGGTCAACTGTATGATGGGTCAGGTATTCATGAGCCATGTGTCCCTGCCCGCCACACGCGAAGCACTGCCTAGCTCCCATATGACTCCCTATGGACTTGGTGCCCTGTACTACCAACCCTGAGTCTTAGGGTCATCCTCTGAAAGAGCTGGAATGCTTGGTCCCTTGGGTCTGTTTTTTGGATGCCTACTGAAGACTATGATACCTTGGGTCAGCGAGAAATGCTAGATGTCGACACCTGCTCTGCTAAAAAGCTCTCTACCAAAAGATCTCGCTCCAGCACCCCATCCTGAGTAGGGATGCTGAGAGACAACACTGATACCTCGATCTCCCACCTGAGTCCCTTATCAAAATCTCAATCCCTGAAGAAATGGTCTCGCATCATATCCGTCGAGAAGTAAGAAATCTCGGTTAACCTCACTGAGTACATAGCCACTGTCATTCTACCCTTCTATAGGTGAATCATCTCCTGAATGCTCACAGAGCTCAAGTTCACAGAAAAAAAATCCTCCCAAAAAAGCTACTCGATGTATGCCTAAGTGAGGGTCACCTCATCATGCATCTTAGTGGTCAAGATCCACCATCTCCATGTTGATACCTACAGAAGGCTCTCTTCCAAGATCGACATCTGGTCAGGCAGTGTCTTTACTATGTGGAAGACCCACGTCATTGCTTCTAGCCAGTCCTCAGTGATCTGAGGATCAATCTCTCCATTGAACCTAGGAGGTCTCTATCTCGGAAACTCATGTAGGAAATTGAGTCTAAGCATGTCCTCTTTTGGAACTGCTGGAAGTAGATACTGACCATCAGGTGGTGGTAGCACTTTTTCACCACCCGGTGGGTCCATCTCTAGAACTGGTCCCTGAACGGATGCCTCTTCACTAGGAAGGCTTTCCTCACGACCTCATATCGGGATCCTGACTAGTCATCCGCGTCGATGCATCCTGGGATAGATCAAGATGTACCATGGTCAAAAGGTTATACATGGTGAGTTGACTTTTTTTCAAAATAATATAAGGAGACACTTATGAAACCAATGTTTTCATGTATTGAGCCGAAAATAAGAATTCAAGGTGCTTGTGTGTGGATACATTAGCCGCATCACCAACACTGGATTCCCTGAATCTGAAATTAAAACTCACAACACTTAACATTGTTTCCCCAAAATAAAACAAAAGACTCACGGTCTTTGTGGTAGGTCCGACCAACCTTTAATACCAATTTTTCATGACTCGTTCCCTGGGGCCCATGTCGTGACTACCCCCAAACCCACCTTCTGAATTCTAAGGGCTGGTAACTAGCACTGAAGGCATCAACCTACAAGTGGGAGGTATTTTCCTGAGTACTTGTATGTACACACACGCCCAACCAAGTCCTACACACTGACCAAGGAAAAAGGAATCACTAAAAAAAAGTTCATTACAACTAATAAAAGTGGGCCAGAATACAAACCCAACAAAATAACTGAAAACAGCAAAGTACACAAAGGAAAATCTTATGGGAATCCACAAAAAACTCCTCCTGATCATGAGAGTAGTGTAGCTACTGGAAGCCTAAGTAGAATACCATGTCCACCCGATTCTACTATGTCCCGCCTGGTCTAATGCCACCATGTCCAATGGCGTAGCGTCCGTTGGTCTTGTCTCCATGTGTACCTCTGGGTCTCGGTCCACCAAAGTCTTTGTCGAAATGTCGATCATCTGCACTAGACACAACACGTGTGGGTGAATCCCAAGTATGGGTGAGTAAAAAAATACTCAGTAGAGACCCCAAAACAAAAAGTAAAGACCAAATAGAAATCCTCAAAGTAAATTAAGAAACACAAGACATCTCACACCATGAATGAGATATTTATGTTAATACTGAGAACATATTTTCCTTTTCTTTTGTCTCAATTCTTATTTATCATTCACCATCATTAATTTTGATGAAATTAATTTTAAAGCTTGAATTCAGGTAAGAAAACTCCAGACATGTTCTTAGATCACCAAGGTATGGGCCTACAGGTTCTCCCATCAACGCATCAAATGATCCTCCCAAGTATACAGAAATTTCTCCAGGAGAAAGAATCATGACTGGGGTAATGGTGATAGATAATCCTAATCCATTACCTTAGGTTTCTCCTACCAAGAGGAGTGTTTCAATTTCTCCTCAATATTATAAAAATAAACGCAAGAGAGCAATGAGATTAGTCCAAAGTGTTCTACAAATGAGTGAGTATTTATACTATCCTTAGGTAATTATAACTTTCTTGATACACTCTGGTAATCACATTTATCCTCTTATAGTATTTGTATCTCTCTCCTCTATCGAGGGATTAAGAGCTGATTCTTCAAGACCAGAGAAGGAAATCCCAAGAGAAACCCAGGCTCATGTTGATGGATCTGCTACCTTAGTAGATAAAACATCAAAAGATTTAGTTGTACCTACTCCTGGTTCTATTAAGAGAGATAAAATGCATGGTAATATTAAATAAATTTCTCTTCAATATTATATTATTTTCTAATATTCTTCTTTCCAACATATCTCATATCAGTTATCTTTGCCAATGGATCCTACAATAATCAATGTTGATATTCCTATTGCTCTGGGAGGAAGGAATGAAGACCCAGGCCGGTCTAAAGTAAATATTGATATTGATCCAAACCTGAAAAGATCTAATAATGTTGTACCAATTGAATAACTAATGGAACATAATGTTAGTGGAGCCAATTTGGGCATCAACCAACATTTTTTATATACCTTAAATGGTGAGGGTCATGTAATATTCCAAGCCTCATACACTTAAATAATGGATGCCCTTAATCCAAATATTGATATTCCAGGTTCCATCAAGGAGTTTGGGGATTTTCATGAGTAATTTCAAGGACTTAAGTTCTCATTCTTGCATTTGACATACATAATTGTTCTTCTTTTACTTGACACTTTACATCAATGTTCACCTTATGCATCTTTGTCTGTAGAAAAGGTTGAAAAGGATCTTCAAGAATGGGGCATTCCACTCTATCCTTATTCTACTAAAGTTAGATAAATACCTACTAAGGACCCCCCATTTAGAGACATTCCAGAGCCTTCAATTATGTCAACTGGGCAAACTCAGGAGAATTCCCCTTCTCAAGAAACATCTTATCAAATTTCTGAAGTTGAGAAAACTGGGGATGAATCCAATCAACTAGTCAACTTATTATTGGGTAAATGTTATCGACTATCTGGAACATACTCTATTTCTACAATTTTGTTTGAAACTAAAAAATTTCTTGATTTATCATTTAGGGTTATCATCTCCCATAGTTAGATCAGAAGGTGATGCTTCTGCATTGGCTCAGGCATCAACAGAAGGCGAAGCTTCTACTGTTCTTAGAGAAGAATAACAAGGCAACTCTTTAAGTGATCTATTTCCAGATTACATTTTACCCCATGGTAGTGACTCAGATTCAAACTTAGATACGAAATATTCTCTTGGAATGTCACGTAAGAATACATGGTGACATATATGGAGCATAATTGCTGAGAAGCCTTTGGATGAATTTTTGTCCCATTTCAGAAAACTCCTAGCACTATTCTATGTATTGGGATTTAGTGGATTTAGTTATCAACTAGTCTACGATGAAATTAAAGAGACCATTCACCGACGGGAGAAAAAACATAAGCTACAGCAATATTTTGAAGAGTCTAAATTTCTTATTAATATTGAGAGATTCTAAGATGCAGTAGCTGAGGCAGAGGCTGGTCATAACAAGAAGTCGATCGAAATCAGCCATCAAATTAAAGAAGCCATGAAGGAGTTCGTATATCTTCAAAAGTCACTGGATGTTGTTCATAAAAAACATGATAAATTGAACTAAATATTGGGATAAATCCAATTAAAGGGGATAAAATCCATTTCAACTACTAAGGAAGCACTTCGTCAAGCCAAGGAGACTGGAGTTTCTCAACTGTCTCAACTTAAACAGGCACTTGATAGGGCTCATGAGGTTGTTCAATAATTGAGGAGGTCATATTGAGAGCTTATTTTAGCACATGATAGAGATGCTCCATTCTATATATGTCCCTCTGATTTTATATGAATAAAAGGGATTTTGTATCTAATCATATATGTCTTTATTCTTGTTTTCTGTGATTGCAATATTAAAGGTAATTATGATGATGATTTTTTTTAACAACAAACCTTCATGTCATAAATCATGATTATAGTGACAATAATGGGGGTGATCATAATTTTCTTATTAAGCTGATGGTCCTAATGAGCATAGTTTTATTTTTAATAGGGTTATACAGAAAACCCCACAAACTTTGTATCTTTTAACTTTCTATTGCTCAATATTACCTACACCATAAAAAGTTGTACATTTAGTGAGTTGGGACTCGACTTTTTTTCAAAGTTCCCTTTGCGGGTTTCCAATCTAGTGCGTACCACATCTCTTTTTATTGGCCTTTTAGAGTCATTCATGTTGAACTACAAAGGGCTAGTGTTTAAGGTCGAACATCTTTGACCATAAATTTTGAAATTAAATCCCAAACAAGGATCAGTGCCTGAGAATTGATCTAATATTATTTAAATATTTCCAAGGGGAATCTTGAGTCATGATTTTTTTATGGTAACCAAATCTAAAACCTGTATAAACATAAATGAAGTCTCTTCCAAGAATGAAGTTACCATTATTTGAAAAACTCTTTATGGGGTTGTGTTATGCAGGGATGACTAGGGTATATGCTGCATAGCCAAATAGTGTAATCTTTTGACTGACAGGCCTGTTATGTAAGCAAATTATACAAGGCCACCTAAGGGCATGTACTACATTATTAGGAAAAAAGATATCTTAGGAATTTAACATTTTATTATTAATATATGAAAGATAATAATATTTGAGTGACTCAAGACCACAGTGGGTGGTTTTTTCATGGAAAGGGATTTTTAAAATAAGGATTTATCTTTTCTGACATATGTCATGAATAGGAAAAGTGGATTCGTTATAAACTTGGAATGGGTGGGTTCATGATAGCCCTCCAATGAATTGGGTTTGGAAGTCAATCATATTTGTTATTACATTTTTAAGAGTGATTGTAAGATTGATATTGAAATGATTTCCCAAGTTACATACATGATTAAATATGATTTATATGAATTTTTATAGAAATATTATGATTTCGTAAGGTAATCTGATGAGCTTATATTTAAAGAAAAGTATATGATACTTCTTAAGGGTGAAATGTATAACTTTTTGAAAAAAAAATTAGTTTTCATGATTTAAAAGAAACCATAATGAGATTTATTTTTCCTTTAATAATTCTTATGTAATGTTTTATAAAAATATTTTCATGGATATGATTATTTCTTAGGTATTAAAATGTTTATTTTGAGACCAAAATTTATTTTTAAGAAGGAAAATTTTAATATGTATTCATGTACTAACTGTTTCTTTATTTATTTTTTTATATGTACCTTACTAATATTTTTATTCTTGAACCACATTTTAAAAAAAATCATAGCGTTTAATGATGGGTAAGAAACAAATAATAATAAAAGTTGAAATTCATAAACATTATTCATGAAAAGAAAACATTTAACATTTTTTAAGTTTCATATTTTGGAAAAAATGGAAACTAAGTAGAAGTATCTAGCTTATAATTTATGGGTCTATTATATAAATTTTATTACCTAATTATCTAAAAATATAAACCAAAAACATCCCTTGGAATGAAATAAATTTAATTCTTCTATAAATACACTAGATTATGTGATGTTTAGTTCATGGTCCTGATAGTTGGTATCAGAGCAGGGTTTAGAAACATTTATAGATTAGGATTATTTCATATTAGGCTGACTTGAGAGTTATGTATACCCTCATGGGTTTATAAGTTTAAGGTTGATAAAAAGTTCAAATTCTTATACACCCCTTTGTAAGTTTTAAATGATGTGATTTTACAATGATTAATGATATTTTGGGAGATATTTTATTGGTTTGAGGTATATGTAATCATTAGGTTTAACATAAAGGATTATTTAAGAATAATGTTGTTACATTTTTATGGATCTAATTAGAAAGGTATTATATAACCTTTGTGGATAAAAAAATATTTAATTTTGAAGTTATTAAAGTTATTTTTAAGGATTTTAAGGTTAAAGTATTATATAATTTCTATTATTATTGTATTTACAAGGACTATTTTCACTTTAACATGAAATAATTAATTTCATTTTTTAATTATATTCTTCACTATAGATTAAGTATCTTTTATCAAGATGAAAGGAAACCTCCTTATCCCCTCCATATGATGTAATCATCTCTATCATGGAAAAAGAATTCTCAAAAGATTTTGAAAGATATTTGAACATCCAAATCACCTATAAGAAACTATTTGATACATCCCAAACCTTTTCAAATTTTTAAAATTTCTATTTATCATGGAATCTCTTTTATTTAATTTCAAAATATCAACTCATCAATCTCATTATACAATGGAAACATCACCAAGGACTTGATTATTTCATTTTTAGAGATATGGACTCCATTCTAGAAGATAAATGGGATATAAGTAGCATAAAGAATGACCCTAATATCTATATTTAAGGTATGAAATATTTTCTTATGATATAAGTATGAATAATGATTACATTGATATTGATGAATAATAAGGACATATTTTATATCATTAAATAAGGTGAAAAAGTGTTTTTAAAGGTGAAAGAAATAAGTTAAATGAAGTATAGATTTATCAATGATATTATGATATTTTCTAAATATTATGAGAATTAGGAAAACATTCTATAGTATATTTTGTTTTTAAATTTTGGAAACATATTTTAGAGTAAATATATACCTTTTAAAATTGGTGTAGTGAAAAGGTGACCTTTTTTATAGATACTCATTTAAGTATATATGATAAATGGATAAATAAAATTCTGATTTAATATGTTTTTCATGATATTAAATGAAGATTATTTGATTTTGTGTATGTCAAATTTCATCCCTATGGGCCCATGCCGTGACTAACCAAAGCCCATCTCTTGAAGGCCAGGGGCCAGTGACTAGCGCCAAAGGAATCAACTTACAAGCGGGTGTCATTTTCCCAAGTACATGTACGCACACACAAGCCCAACCAAGTCCCAAACACTCACCAAGGAAACAATTATCACTAAAAAAAGGTCAGTATAACTAATAAAAGTGGTCCAGAATACAAACCCAATGAAATAACTGAGAAAAAAGAAAGTACACAAAGGAAACTTTGGTGGACATCTGCATAAAACCCCACCTAATCATGAGATTAGTGTAGCTAGTTGATGCCAAATTATAATGTCATGTCCACCTAATCCTACTAGGAACTTCCTGGTCCTAGGCCACCAAGTCCAGCATCACAGCATCTGTCGGTCCCGTCTCCCTATACACCATCAGGTCTCAGTCCACCAAAGTCTCTGTCGAAACGTTGACAATCTTCAGCAGACACAATACATGAGGGTGAATCCTGTGTAGGGGTAAGTAACAAAATACTCAGTAGGTACCCAAAAAAGGAAATATAAAAAAACAATCCTCAAAGTAAAACCTGAAACACAAGAGAGCTCACACTAGGTATACATTTAGGGAAGTGATAGAAGAATCATCAGTCACTTCATCGATCACCAAATATGTTGGAGAAATCATCCTCTATCAAGTATATTGTTACTCCCAATTCACACAGATTTACTTCCCACAAACCTTGGAGTTCTTAGGTACACCTCCTCATCACGTAGTGTGCGCCTGCAATTTCATACAGAAGTGCTTCCCACTAATATTAGCCAATTGAGGTACTCCTCCTCGTCATGTACAGTGGGCCTGTAAAGTCACACAGAATTTATTCCCACCATTATCCTTCAAAGTCATGTAGAATTACTTTCCATTAGGCCATAGTCGAGTCTCAGAGAGTCGAAAGTTAGCAGTCCTCAGGTCTTATCCAACCGCAGGGTTCCATACGTAGCGCACCTGGGAGAACCACTCCTCAATCCAGTTGTCACATTTCAACTTCCATGCAAGACTCCTTAAGACATTCCAACTGATCTGAATCATTGAGAGGGTATCATCACTATAAACGGCTCATCAATTGGGTGTTTGGATTCCAAGTTATTAGCATTTTAGTAAACACGGTTAGGTAGTGTCTGGGTCTGATCTGACCCTGTCGGACCTACCCGACCAACTCAGCCAGGGGGTCCCACATACCCCAGTTTAGTTCCGACTAACTTGACCTAACCCAGTTTGGGTCTGGGTCGGTCCGGTCTGGCCTGGCTAGTGGGTCATGTCCAATGGGCCTTATAGGACCCAACCTGGTTTGGCTGAGGGTCTAGCCCGGTGGGTCTCCCAATGATACGGTCTAGTCCCTCCCGGCCTGAAGAGAACAGGTCTGGCCTGCTGGCATGGTTCTAACCTATTGGGGGCGGGACTGGACCACTATTTTGGGGGTCCATCCCACTGGTGTAGGTCCGACCCACTGGGTGCGCGACCGTCCCACTGGCTGGGGGCGCGGCCCTCCAGCCCGAAGCTCGACCGCTCAATGGAGTCGGTGGTTCACCATCCAATTGGGATGTGATAGGCTATCATGTTCAGCCCTTGCAGGCCCCGTGGACGTGGGGTCTCTCCACCTTTTGTGTTCGACAAACTACAGCTCGCCAGCCGCCAGGACGGGCTAAACGCGGGTCATCCCTTCCACGCAGCGCCGACCTGACGCCACGTTTTCCGCAATCGCAGCTAGTTGGTCGCGGCCTCCTACCACCGATGGGGGTGCCACTCCTCCAAGCCAACGTCACAGGTGCATCTTCATAACCTTCGTCGGACCACCGGTCACACTCTGGTGGTCTGTTCTTCACACTGCCAGTTCCTTCGGTCTCTGGGGAGTGTCCTCTTCACAGCAAAGGTCCCGAAATCATCTTACCTCCATTTTGAGGGTAAGACCAGAAATAATGCACATGGAGGAGGTTCTCAGAACTTATTTGAGTCATCCCATTCCCTCCACATTAGATCTTTAAAACAGGGGGAGGTTCAGGGATTGTTGTTCAATCATATTAGGTAATGTTTGAATCTCGGATAGAGGAATCCCCAAATAAAGTCACCCTCCCATATAAACGCATGAATCATGGATAAACTTGTTCGTGGGATGATCTTTGTTCATCATTTCGAGAAAATAATGGGTAAGAACATAAAAATAAAACAACCCCTACCTCTTTGATATTCGAATCCACAATGTTTCCTCCTTGAGGTTTCAAGATGTCAAAGTCACTCGTCACTTCCAACTCTATTCTTAGAGGTGTGTAAAATTCAATGATGATCCATCAGTGTGTCATTATTATTTAGAGAGGAAGACCATTGGAGGTTTTTCATAGAATCACCAAGTTTTAATCCTCATTCAACCAATGCATTAAACAATTAAAAGAAAACATGTCACAGCGTTTCAGTTACGTTGCGACATCTCGTCATTATTTTGTTTCATTTATGAATCAGCATCGTAGTTATGATTTCTTTATTGCATCGTTATGATGCATGATACAGGCCATTAATGATCCTCATTAATGAACCTCTTCTCTGCCTCATCGCTACACCACAAAATATCTGTGTCACCGCTTGTCCATTGACAAAAGAAATAAAATAACTTTTTTAAAAGTTATTTTATTATTTTCCAAAAAGTCCGAAAATAAACTTTTCTATTTGGAAATTTCCGACCGAAGTTAAGTCCATTATTGTAAAATCACGGCATTCAAAGTTAAATGGTTCCCTTGTATTTTTGATCTAATAACCAGTTCAAAAGTTAGAAAAACCTACTCGCACGTTTATTGAACATACCTTAAAAAAGATCAAAATTTCATTCCAGGCTCTCTGTGCCTCAGAATCACTTGCCGTCAGAGCGTGTGGTCTCAAAATAATTCCATATAATTAAAAAAAATTACACTGAATTTACAAGACATTATATTCTACCCTCCTTATGTATTTATGTGCCTGAAATCCAAAACAAAATCTAATCAAATAGATGGGGGTACTGAAAACGAATCTAAACCTCCTGCTCCCATGTTCTCTCCTAGAGATTCTCGTGCTACCATCGAACTCATACCATATGAATTAACTGCCCAGGTAGTACCCTCTCCTATCAATCCTCTATCTCCACTGGGAAATCTGCAAATTTTTCCCCATCGTCAATGTCCATCTCTCCCCAGTCGATAATGTGCGATGGATAATGTACGTACCTCCTCCACTACGACACGTGGAAGACATCATGAACCCGATGCATTTGTGGGGGAAGATCTAGGTGGTACACCATCTCACCAACTCTGGTTCAGATTTGAAAAGGTCTGATGAACCTCTAAGATAGCTTGCCGCCCCAGCCAAATCTTTGCAATCCTCGTTGGGGTGAGACCTGAAGGGAAACATGATCACCCTCCTCAAACTCCAAGGGTCTCTGTCTCTTGTCAGCATAAGACGTATTCCTTATCTGTGTAGTACTCATATGCTTCTGAATGATTTGAACCTTCTCAATGGTAGCCCATACCAACTCTGGACCCATGAGTTTCGACTCCCCTAGGCCTTTCCAGCATTGGGGTGATCTGCAAGGCTTCCCTTACAAAATACTCAAATGGTGTCATGCCAATGGTGGAGTGATAGTTGTAGTTGTATGAAAAAACCACCAAAGTCAGGTTGTCCTCCCAACTATGACCAAATTCAAGGATGCAAGAATGAAGCATGTACTCAAATGTCTATATGGTTCACTCAATCTGACCATTCATCTTGGGATGAAAAGCTATGCTCAAGTGAAACTACATCCCGAATGCCTCCTGTAATCCTCTCCACGGCTGGGATGTAAATCGAGTGTCATGATCTGAGACTATCGTCAAAGGCACCCCATAGAGTCACACTATCTCTTAGACATAGAGGCATCTCAATTCCTCTACCGATCCTTGCTCCTGGATGGGTAAGAAGTGAGCTGGCTTGGTGAGTCGGTCAATGATCACCCAGATAGAGTTGTGGCCTCTATATGTGCATGGTAACCACGTCACAAAGTCCATCAAGATACCGTCCCATTTCTAATCTAGTGCCTCAAGTAGATAGGCCAAGCTTTCTAGATCCTGATGCTCATCCTTCACTTACTAACAATTGAGGCATCTCAAAATGAACTTAGCCACTGTTTTCTTCATCCCTATCCATTAGTACTAACATTGTAGGTCCTGGTACATCTTCTCCACTCTAGGATATACCACCAAAGAGGATGTATGGAACTCCCCCAACACCACCTCCCGCAACGTCACTATAACTATGGTGCACCCTCTGAAAAGGATGATGTGCTCCCTACCTATCAAAAATCCATCAAGATCCCGTACTAAGGATAACTGATCAAGTTAGGAATTGTAGTCAACATCCTATATTTCTACCTCCCTAACTCACTATAAGAGTGGGGGAGTAACAGTCATCGACAGAAGGTAATCAGTTTCACCATCATCCACAAAGTATATCTGCATCGTGTCCAACTACTCTCTCTCCTCACCCAACAGCTGCAAACCAGTCCTCCTACTAAGCACGACTACCACCATGTTCCCCTTTCTAAGAGTATAGACTATCTCAAAGTTATAGTCCTGGAGGAACTCTAACCAACTTTGTTATCTCAGGTTCAAATCCTTCTGGGAGAATATATACCTAAGACTCTTGTGGTCAGAGTAAACTATATACCATTCACCCATCAAGTAGTGATGCCACATATTCAAGGAAAATACCACTACTGCTAACTCCCAATCATGGGTCTCCTAGTTCTTCTCATGTTGTCTCAACTATCGTGAGTCGAAGTCGATCACTTCTTGCTCCTGCGTCAGGACACAACCCAATCTGATCCCTGATCCATCACAGTAAACAACACACCCAACTCTCTCCTATCGTAGCCTTAATATGGGAGAACTAGTCATTCTCCGCCTTAGCTCTTGGAAACTCTGCTAACATCTCTTCGTCCATAAGAAGGGATGTCCTTTATTTTTCAAATATAACAAGGATGTTGATACTCTGGAAAAGTCAGTCACAAAACTCCAATAGTATTCAGCAAACCCCAAGAAACTTCACACCTCAGTCACGCTTTTGGGTGGCTCCCAAGCCATCACTTCCTCTATATTTTTTGGATCTACTATAACTCCAGCCTTCGAGATGACGTGTCTCAGAAAGTGGACCTCCCAAATCGAGAACTGGAACTTAGAGATCCTATCATAAATCTAGTACTCTCGAAGTGTGTTTAGGACTATCCTCAGGTGTGTAGAATGCTCCTCCTATGACGCTAAGTACACCATGATGTCATCAATGAAGACCACAAAAAACCAATCAAGGTAAGTCTGGAAGATCTTGTTCATGAGTCCCATGAACACTGATGGGGCATTCGTCGCACTGAAAGGCATCACCAGGAACTCATAGTGGTTGTATCGTCACCAGAAGGTTATCTTAGGTACATCCTCATCTCGTACCCGAAGTTGGTGATAGCCCAATATGAGGTTTATTTTTAAGAACCACCTTGCTCCCTTCAGTAGTTTTAAGAGGACATTGATCCTCAATATTGGATAATTATTCTTCGTGATCACTTGGTTGAGGTACCGAAAGTCCACACACAACCTCAAAATCCTGTCTTCCTTCTTGGAAAAAAGAATTGGGGATTCCCATGTTGAAACATTGGGCCTTACAAACCCCTTCTCCTCTAAGTCCTCTAGTTGTACCCTCATCTCGCGAGGCTCCACAAGATCCATCCGATATGCCAGTGTGGATATCAGTGTCGACCTAGGTTATAGTACGATGCAAAAGTCTAACTCAATGTGAGGTGGTAGTCCCAGGAAATCCTACAAAAAAACATTCTCGTACTCATCCACCACTTCAGGGAAACTTGGACTCATCTCATCCACTGCACCGAGGGTGAGGCTAGCCAACTGGTGAGTAATCGGCTTCACACTACTCTGAGAAATTCTGTCATGTGTTGTAAGGGTTTTTTTTCTTGCTAGTGAAAGAAAACCTGGTCCCATCTTCATGGACACAGCGCATTGTACACCTAAAACAATCGATCTAAGCATGGAATGTGGATAACCAGTCCATACCTAAGATGACATCATAAGGCCTCGACGCTGATACTAAGAGATATCAACCAAAGCTCTCACATCCTAGTGTAAGATCACACTGATGGCACCAGTGTGCAATCATTGAATCCCCTCTCGTTGAAGTCTCTATCCATAAGGATCGAACCAACGGCTCCAATGGAATCTTCGAGCTCCGAATGAGAGCTCTGTAAATGAAGTAGTGACTAGAACCTATGTCTATAAGAATTGAATCTCGGGTGGAGAACACACATATCATACCTCATATCATCTCTCGAGTGCCAAGTTCATAAGACTCCACTACCTAAAGTTGGGCTCACCCTTGTCTGCCTGCTCCCTGAGGTCAGGGTGGACCACCTAGGGGTGGTGGCGGTAACACCTCAAACCGCTAACCACCTCTGGCTGATCGGCCCGCTCCCCTGCCACGTCTACCACCCTACGTACTTCCTTGATCGAACTGTTTCCACTGTCTCAGCGGCCCCTCGACCGTATACTGGTTAACTGTATGATGGGTCAGGTAGTCATGAGCCATGTGTCCCTGCCCACCGCACACGAAGCACTGCCTGTCTCCTGTATTACTCCCTTTGTAATTTGTGCCATGTATTACCGACCCTATGTCTTGGGGTCATCCTCTGAAAGAGCTGGAATGTTTGGTCCCTCGGGTCTGTTTTTGGCTTCCTAATGAAGACTCGGTTGCCTTGGTCCAGCGATCAATGCTAGATGTCAATGCCTTCTCTTCTAAAAAGCTCTCTACCAAAAGAGCTCGCTCCAGCACCCCAGCCTGAGTAGGGATGCTGAGAGACATCACTGACGCCCCGATCTTCCACCTGAGTCCCTTCTCAAAAGCTCGAGCCCTGATGAAATGGCCTCGCATCATATCTGTCGAGAAGTAAGAAATCTATGTTAACCTCACTGAGTACTTATCCACCATCATGATACCCTGCTATAGGTGAAGCAGATCCTGAATGCGTACAGAGCGCAAGGTCACGGGAAAAAAATCCTCCCAAAAAAGATGCTCGATTATGCCCAAGTGAGGGTAACCTCATCATGCATCTTGGTGGTCAAGCTCCACTATCTCTAAGTTGATCCCTATATAAGGCTCTCTTCCAAGATCACCATCTGGTCAGGCAGTGTCTTTACTATGCGGAAGACCCGTGTCACTGCTTCCAGCTAGTCCTCAGTGACCTGGGGATCTATCTCTCATTTGAACCTAGGAGGTCTCTATCTCGGAAACGTATTCAGGGCACTGAGTCTGATCACATCCTCTTTTGGAACTGCTGGAAGTAGATGTTGACCATCGGGTGGTGGTAGCACTTGTGCACCACCCGGTGGGGCCATATCTAGAACTCATCCTGGAATGGATGCCTCGTCACTAGGTGGGATTTCCTCACGACCTCATATCGGGATCCTGACTAGTCATCCATGTGGATGAATCCTGAGATAGATCAAGATGTATCGTGGTCAAAAGGTTATACATGGTGAGTTGACTTTTTTTCAAAATAATATAAGAGACACTTATGCAACCAATGTTTTCATGTATTGAGTCGAAAATAATAATTCAAGGTCCTTATGTATGGATACATCAGCCGCATCACCATCACTAGACTCCCCGAATCTGAAATTCGAACTCACAACACTTCACATTGTTTCCCCAAAACAAAACAACAGACTCACGGTCTTTATGGTAGGTCCAACCAACCTCTTATACCACATTTTCATGAATCGTCCCCTAGGGCCCATGTCGTGACTACCCCAAACCCACCTTCTGAATTCTAGGGGCTGGCGACTAGCACTGAAGGCATAAACCTACAAGTGTGAGGTATTTTCCTAAGTACCTGTACGCACACACACACCCAACCAAGTCCTACAAACTGACCAAGGAAAAACGTATCACTGAAAACAAAGTTGATTACAACTAATAAAAGTGGGACAGAATACAAACCCAACAAAATAACTGAAAACAGCAAAGTACACAAAGGAAACTCTGATGGGAATCCACAGAAAACTCAACCTGATCGTGAGAGTAGTGTAGGTACTGGAAGCCTAAGTATAATGCCATGTCCACCGAATTATACTATGTTCTACCTTGTCTAAGGCCACCATGTCCAATGGTGTAGCGTCCGTTGGTCTCGTCTCCATGTGTACCTCTGGATCTCGGTCCACCAAGGTCTCTGTCGAAACATCGATCGTCTGCACCAGACACAACATGTGTGGGTGAATCCCATGTAGGGGTGAGTACAAAAATACTCAATAGAGACCCCAAAATAAAAAGGAAAGACCACACAAAAATCCTCAAAGTAAAGTAAGAAACACAAGATAGCTCACATCAGGAATGAGATATTTATGTTAATAATGATAACATATTTTCCTTTTACATTGTATCAATTCTGATTTATCATTCACCATCAATAATTTTGATGAAATGAATTTTACAGCTTGAATTCAGGGAAGGAAACTCTGGACAGGTTCTTAGATCACCAAGGTATGGGCCTACAGGTTCTCCCATCAATGCATCAAATGATCCTCCAAAGTATACAGAGATATCTCTAGGAGCAAGAATCATGACTGGTGTAATGGTGATAGATAATCCTAATCCATTACCTCAGGTTTCTCCTACCAAGAGGAGTGTTTCAAATTCTCCTCAAGATTATGAAAATAAACGCAAGAGAGAAATGTGATTAGTCCAAAGTGTTCTCCAAAGGAGTGAGTATTTATACTATCCTTAGGGAATTATAACTTGCTTGATAAACTCTGGTAATCACATTTATCCTCTTATAGTATTTGTATATCTCTCCTCTATTAAGGGATTAAGAGCTAATTCTTCAAGACCAAAGAAGGAAATCCCAAGAGAAACACAGGGTCATGTTGATGGATCTGCTACCTTAGTAGATAAAACATCAAAAGATTTAGTTGTACCTACTCCTAGTTATATTGAGAGAGAGAGAAAATACATGGTAACATCAAATAAATTTCTCTTTAATATTATATTCTTTGCTAATATTCTTCTTTCCAACATATCTCATATCAATTTTCTTTTCCAATGGATCCTAAAATAATCAATGTTGATATTACTATTGCTCTTGGAGGAAGGAATGAAGACCCAGGCCAGTCTAAAGTAAATATTGATATTGACCCAAACCTGAAAAGATTGAATAATGTTGTACCAATTGAAGAACCAATGGAACAGAATTTCAGCGGAGCTAATTTGGGAATCAACAAACATTTGTTAGATACCTTAAATAGTGAGGATCATATAACATTCCTAGCTTCATACACTTTAATGATGTATGCCCTTAATCCAAATATTGATATTCCATGTTCCATCAAGGAGTTTGGGGATTTTCATGAGGAATTTCAAGGACTTAGGTTCTCATTCTTGGATTTCACATACATAATTGTTCTTCTTTTACTTCATACTTTACATAAATGTTCACCTTATGCATCTTTGTCTGCAGAAAAGGTTGAAAAGGCTCTTCAATAATGGGGCATTCCACTCTATCCTTCTTCTGATAAAGTTGGAGAAATACCTACTAAGGACCCCCCCCCCCCCCATTGAGAGACATTCCATAGACTTCAATTATGACAACTAGGAAAATTCAAGAGAATTCCCCTTCTCAAGAAATAGCTTATCAAATTACTAAAGTTGAGAAAACCGGGGATGAATCCAATCAACTAGTTGACTTATTATTGGGTAAATGTTATTGACTATCTGGATCATACTCTTTTTCTACCATTTTTTTTGAAACTAAAAATGATCTTGATTTATCATTTAGGGTTATCATCTCCTATAGTTAGATCAAAAGGTGACGCTTCTGCATTAGCTCAGGCATCAACAGAAGGCAAAGCTTCTTCTGTTCTGAGAGAGGTAGAACAAGGAAACTCTTTAAGTGATCTATTTTGAGATTACATTTTACCCCATGGTAGTGAATTAGATTCATACTTAGATATGAAATATTCTCTTGGAATGGTACTTAAGAAGACATGGTGACATATATGGAGAATAATTTATGAGAAGCCTTTGGATGAATTTTTTTCCATTTTAGAAAACTCCCAACACTATTCTGTGTATTGGGATTTGGTGGATTTAATTATCGACCAATCTACGATGAAATTAAAGAGACCATTCGCTGACGGGAGAAAAAACATAATCTACAACAAGATTTTGAAGAGGCTAAATGGATTATTAATATTTAGTGATTCTAAGCTGTAGTAGCTTAGGTAGAGTCTGATCATAACAAGAAGTTGATAAAAATCAGCCATCAAATTAAATAATCCATGAAGGACTTAGTATATCATCAAAAGCAACTGGATGTTGTTCATAACAAACATGAGAAATTGAACCAAATACTGGGAGAAATCCAATTGGAGGGGATAAAATCCATTTCAACTACTAAGGAAGCACTTCATCAAGCCAAGGAGGCTGGAGTTTCTCAACTGTCTCAACTTCAACATGCAGTTGATAGGGCTCATGAGGTTGTTCAACAAATGAGGAGGTCATATTGAGAGGTTATTTTAGCACATGATAGAGACTCTATATTCTATAGATATCCCTCTGATTTTTTATGAATTATAGGGATTTTTTTATCTAATCATATATGTCTTCATTCTTGTTTTCTATGATTGCAATATTAAAGGTAATTATGATGATTATTTTTTTAACATCAAACCATCATGTCAGAAATCATGATTATAGTGACAATAATGGGGGTGCTCATAATTTTCTTATTAAGATGATGGTTCTAATGAGGGTAGTTTTATTTTTAATAGGGTTATACAGACAACCCCACAAACTTTAAATCTTTCAACTTTCTATTGCTCAATATTACCTAAACCATACAAAGTTGTATGTTTAGTGAGTTGGGACTCGACTTTTTTTCAAAGTGCCCTTTGCGGGTTTCTAATCTAGTGCGTACCACATCTCTTTTTATTGGCTATTTATAGTCATGCATTTCGAACTATAAAGGGATAGTGTTTAAAGTTGAACATCTTTGACCATAAATTTTGAAATTAAATCCCAAACAAGACTCAGTGTCTAAGAATTGATCTAATATTCTTTAAATATTTCCAAGGGGAATCTTGAGTCGTGATTTTTTTATGGTCACCAAATCTAAAACCTGTATAAACATAAATGAAGTCTCTTCCAAGAACGAAATTTCCATTATTTGAAAAACTTGTTATGGGGTTGTGTTATGCAGGGATGACTAGGGCATATGCTGCATAGCCAAATAGTGGAATCTTTTGACTGACAGGCCTGTTATGTAAGAAAATTATACGAGGCCACCTAAGGGCACGTACTACATTGTCAGTAAAAAATAGATCCTAGGAATTTAACATTTTATTATTAATAGACGAAAGAAAATAATATTTGAGTGACTCAAGACCACGGTGGGTGGTTTTTTCAAGGAAATGGATTTTTAGAATAAAGAGTTATCTTTGCTGACATATGTCATGAATAAGAAAACCACCTCTACAAAAAATTTGGGGTATAAGGAATGTTTAAAATTTTTCAAAAAGGAGAATTTATGATAACATGTTATGTCGTTTTAAGTCATGCGGTGAGAACATTGTATTTTGAAGTTTTAATTCATGCAGTGAGGACATTATACTATGTAGTTTTAAGTCATGCAGTGAGGATATTATGGGGATTTAATTTAAGGTCTTTATTTTTTACCAAAGGTATGAGAATCTCCAAATTTCTTGATAATTTGTTTGGAAACATACTACCATATTCAGGTATATAAGGGGAGAATTGTAAACTGTGATTTAAAAATTTTGGAATTCTAAGAATGATATGGGAAAAAAAGGATAAAGGCATTAGAGGAAGTATTTTCCAAGAACGAAGTTACCATTATTTGACTAACCTGTTATGGGGGATGTATTATGCAAGTCCAACCGGGGAATATGTTGCATATCCAAATAGTGACATCTTTTGACTAACGGTCCTATTATGTAGGCAATTTTTATGCAAGGCCACCTAGGGGCACATACTGCATAGTTAGAAAAAATATCTCTCAAATGTTTGAAATTCTATTGCTAAAAGACGAAAAAGTTTATGAAGATCTATATTTTACAAAGCACATAGTTTGTTTTATGAAGAAAGGTACCTAAATATGGAGAGGGTATTTCCAATCCTGATTTACAAAGAATTGGATGAATAGGATTTCTACGAAGGTCCAACCCAAATGTAGGAATTATGGTGTCTATAGTTTTTTCAGTTCATATGACTAGGACCAGAAATGGAAATAGTATATGATATGTGGTTAAGTGATCCAAGGTTATTTCATATTGCTTTAAACATATGGAGAGGGAAATGTGTAAACCATGGTCTTGAAGACTTTCAGATTGAGAGAAAGTTAATGGGATAAATATACATGAATGACTGCTTTAAAATACAGATTCTTGTATATTGTTAACAATGTTTGAAGGGAACAAAAAGACACTCTAACCAAGAAAGAAATTACCATTATTTGTTAAACCTCTTATGGTGGTTGTATTATGCAGGGCCAACTGGGGAAAGTGTTACACGGTCAAATAGTAGTATCCTCTGACTGACATGCCTGTTATGTAGGAAAATTTTATGCAAGGCCACCTAAGGGAACATACTACATAGTCAGGAAAAAGAGTTCTCAGATATCTGAAACTCTATCACAAGAAACCGTAAGAAAGATTATGAAAATCCAAAAATATTCAAGATTAAGAGTGTGAAATATAGAAGGGGGTAATGCTCAATGGATATGAGAAATATTTCAATCGATATTATGTTGTGTAGTTTAGAGTCATGTAGTGAGTACATAAAGTGATTCCAATGTAAAAAAGGGAATATTGTGGCTGGACCAAGGAATTAAACCCAGGTTTCACTACATATCTCATACTGATGAGAATCAATCCATACATAGTTCTTTAAACATTTCCCAGGTATGTTTGACACATAAATAGGGAATAAGGGGGTTTTTTATTGTGTCTGGGCCCATGATTGGAGATCTAGGCATCTCTACGTATCTCATATAGGTGAGAATAAATCCATATGTAGTTCTTGAACAATCATTTACCACACCAATTGATTTTAATGTGGGAGAAGGGGTTATTTAAACACATTCTTGGAGAATGATTTAAATTTAAGAAACATGATGGTATCAAAATCATGTCATGTATCTTAAAATAGCACTCTATATAGATCTAGTTCAAATATAGAAGGAGAAAAGGAAATAAAAAAAATTGTGGTTGCAACTGAGCCCAAGATTGGAGATCCAGGATTCTCTACGTATCTAATATAGATGAGAATCAAGCCACACATAGTTCATGAAATGTGGTACCTATGAAGATCTGATTTAGACATAGGGAAGAAAGGGACTCATTTTCCACTAAGGAGTATCAATGATATCAATTATGTTTTCATATGGAAGCTCTTAACATCAATTAGAGAAGATGTTAACCGTAAAATTATAATGTTGTGTAATGAGGACAAATAATGTCATGCAGTTTAACATCGTGCGATAAGGAAAAAGATGTTATGAATTTTATCATTGTGCATCATGGATGCTTATGGTTGTTATGCAGTTTAATGTCTTGAGACTAGGACTCTGGTCTATGCAGTTTAGAGTCATGTAGTGAGGACATTGTTGTGCAATTACACAAAGTATTTCTTCAAGAATCTCACATTGGTTGGAGTTGAAATGTTCTCTCCTTCCATTAAGATTAGGGAATAATCTCCATTTTAGTAGAACTTATGTATGGAATAAGGTCCTTCCCACTTTGGTTCAAGATTTTAAGTTTTATTTCTTAGTATCATTGGAGTCCTGAGGACCAATACCAATTCTCCTTAAAGAAATGAATGGAGGAAAAATTTCTTTTTAAAGGCTCACGCTATTCTAAATGATAAAAATCATGCAACATTTTTTCATCTAATCGTTCTATCTCGTCAAATAATTTCTGAAACTTTTCATCTATAGACAACTAATCACAGATTAAAACTCTAAGTGAAGGAAATTGAATTTCAATTGGTAAAACAGCTTTTGTGTCGTACACTAATGAATATGGGGTTTCCTGGGTGGCAGTATGGGTAGTAGTCTGGTAGTCCCATAAAGCATGAAAAAGTTTCTCAGGACAAGATTTATTTTCTTTATCCTCCATATTATGGAGTATGTTTGATAGGGTTTTATTGAAAGCCTCTATTTGTCCATTGGCCACCGCAAGATAGCGAGATGAATGGTTGGATCTGATATTTTTCTCCTGGTATAACTTATTTACCTCAATAGAATAAAAATTGGTTCCATTTTCCATCAATATAGTATGAGGGACACCAAATCTAGTGATGATGTTAGATTTTACAAAACTAACAATACTTTTTGCTCTGACTTCTTTGAGAGGTATTTCCTCATCCCATTTGGAGAAGAAGTTAGTAGGAGAAAGAATATACTTGAAATACTTAGTTGTAGTTGGAGGATAAATTCCTAGGACATCCATTCCCCTTCTGGCAAATGCCAGGAGTATTTAGTTGTATGTAGCAACTCTGGGGGTTGATGAATGAAGTTGGAATTCACTTGTAAGGGATGACATTTCTTAGTGAAATCTATGTAATCCTGTTTCATTGAAGGCCAAAAGTATCCAAAACTTTGAATTTGATCAGAAATCCTATGACTAGATGGGTGAGCACCACAAGCTCCTACAATTACTTCTTTCGTGGTAGCTACAATTTCTTCTCCATCAATACACCTAAAGAGGATTCCATCAAAGCCTCATTTGTAAAGGATCTTCTGGTGATCTGGACTATCATAAAGAGTAAAATTGGCCACTTGTCATCGAATATGTTCTTTTCATCTCTATTTGGTGAAAGTACTCCATTTTGAAGGTATTCCATGATAGGTGTCATTCATACCATGGTATGACCATATGGATCAGAAATAGGGCTAATTTCATTAATTTCATCCATTCTAGTTTTAATTAAAGGTGATACCACATAATGATGGGAAATACTGATAATTTTCTCATCTTGATTTAGATTTTCTAGGGTTGTAGCCGCATTAGTCAATGCATCAGCATGGTCATTTTCTGATCGTGGGACATAAGACAATTTCGAATCTGAGGGAAATTCATCCATTAACCCTTTGATATAATTGCACATAGGGATTAACTCTTCTTTTCTGATAGAAAAATCTTCATTGATTTTTTTGATTACCAAATATGAATCACCCTTTACTTTCAAATGATTCACTTGTACCTAAAGTTCCAATTTCATACCTGCTGTGAGAGCTTGATACTTTGCTTAATTGTTGGTACCATCTTCTAAAAATATGAAGGAATAAGGAAACAATGACTTTTTTGGGGAGATAAGTACAATTTCTAACCCATCTTGGTTGAGTTTAGGGTTTTCCATTCTCTTCCCTGTTGGACTTCTGGAGGCATCATCAAAGTACATTTCCCTTATTTGGGGATTATCTTGAATAGAGAAAATCTATTCATCGGGAATTTCAGTATTCAATGATGTATCTTCCACAGATGGGAGTTCAAAAAGGAAGTCAGCCAAATCTTGTCCTTTTATTGCCTTATTAGGCACAAACTGGATATCAAATTGTTGAAAAATAAATTCCCATCGTGCCAAATTCCCAATAATCATAGGATGATTGAGGATAAATTGGAGAGGGTTATTTATAGACACCAATTAGACCTCATGATGTTGTAGGCAGTGCCTAAATTTCTGAACTGCAAAGATTAATGCCAGACAGCACTTTTCAGTACTTTAATATCGAGTTTCTATATCAAGCATAGTTCAATTAGGTAGTAAAGCTTGTTTTCATTCCCAGTATCATTCTTTTGGGCAAGGAAGGCACCCAATGATCACTCTAAACCCATCACATAGAGAATAAGTATTCTTCCTTCAACAGGTGGCATTAATATCAGTGGACTCAAGAGATATTTCTTGAGGGTATCAAATTCTTCTTGGTAGTCTTTAGTCCCTTAATAGGTGACTCCCTTCTT
Organism: Viscum album; assembly: GCA_963277665.1. NCBI lineage: Eukaryota > Viridiplantae > Streptophyta > Magnoliopsida > Santalales > Viscaceae > Viscum > Viscum album. Next base: position 366,592,614 of record OY728135.1, on the reverse strand, counting down.
CGTTAATCTAGTGAAGGGAAAACACTTGCCTTCCAAATTTGCGATGAAGTTCCGAATATAGGCCAAGTTTCCTTGGAGTCCTCTTAATTATTTCAAATTTTTAGGAGGTGACATTACAAGGATTGATTTTCTTTATTAGGATCAACTTCTATGCCACGATGGCATAAAACGAAGCCGGGAAATTTTCCTAAGGTTACCTCAAAATCAAATTTCAAAGGGTTCATCTTAAAATTGTATTTTTGAAGTTTATTTAATATAGTATCTAGGTCATCCAAGTGATCAGAATGTTGTCTGGATTTAACCACCAAATCATCCACATAACATTCAATGAATTTTCCTAAGAAGGGTTTGAAGATATGGTGCATGGAACGTTGATACGTCGCACCTGCATTCTTTAAGCCAAAGGGCATTACCCAATAGAAAAACACACCTTCAGGGGATCTAAAGGCTCTAGAATCTTTATCCTCTGAGGCCATTGAAAGCGCGGCCGATTTTCGCCTATCGACCGTTCAAGGTTATGGTGCTCTGCTAATGTGTATAGCATCACTCGGGTCGAATCCTCGGCGATGGTACAATTTTTTATAGTTGATTGTTTTTTATTTTTGTTTTGATTTGGGGGTTTGTTTGCAGATATTTAATTGAAATGATTGATTGATTAATATTGATTTAACAATTTGATAAATATTGGGGTGAGTTCATCATTAGGTAGTTAAGCTTGTGATATCTTTGAGCTTTGCTTTATATTGCATTAAATTAACACCCATGTCACAAGTTGACATTGATTGGAATTCCCAAGTGTTAAGGCTTTAATCCAAGCCTTGACTTAACTCAGGGTTCTAATATTAATCATATCTTGTTTATGGTAGCATATTTATGGTTCCAATAATCCATGGAAACCACATGTTAAACAAAACAAGTCATTAATCCATGACATGCTAAGTCCAACATACGCAATGTTAATTCAAAGAATACACATCGAGCAAAAGCTCTCCATCGCTTAACATACCTAAATTATAACTCACCCCAATGAGAAATTTACTCAGCCATTAGGATGGTTATTAATCTGGTAGGGATTTTTATAGTATTAGGGTATGAGAATAAGAGGAATAATAATTGGACAAGAAAAGAGTGGTGTGCCGAACACACACACGAACTACAAAGAACGTGAATGAAACACGTGTTTTGATTGAATAAGAAATCACTTAAAGGAAATGGTTTTAAGATTGATTTTTAACAATTAAGAAACTATTAATATTAAACTACAGAAGGTGTATGATAATTAGAAGTGATTAAGGAGAAACTTGCATTAAAACTCAAAACAAATTACAAGTACACTAAAACAATTACAAAGGAATGAGCATGAAATACATGGAAAGAAATGAAGGAGGAAAGTTTTCTCAAGTGAAAACTAGAGTATGGAAGATCCTCCCAAGCCCTTGGCAATGACTTGGTCGTTCCAATATATCCTCCTAAGTGCCAAAGTGCCAACCTCTTGCAAGGAGAAGAGGGGAGTGAATTTATAGCCAAAGGTAGTGGACTGTTTTCATTCCCAAACTGCCCCTCAAGTTGGACCGCCAATATGACCTTTCAGACAGCTGAATCTCGAGAGATATCATTATTCAATATTGTAGATATTGAGGTGGACTAGTCACACTAAATATTTGGCTATCATTGGACTTTTGTGGCCAAAGTTATGGCCGGATTACTAAAAACCTTTCTACTGTCCAATTTTATCCAGAAAGTTTCCATGGCCTAAATGTGAATGAATTTATGGCTATGGAGATGACTTCAAATCCGAACCATTTTTTCTGGAAAGTTGATCCTACATATCTTTTCTTTCACACCACAAAATATGAGCTTCTTTGGACAAGTGGATAAGTTGAAAAGTCAAGAATGGTGGGATGATTTCAATGGATCCATTGGGCCCCAAAATGGTAGAGTTGGGCCTTTAAATTTTTATCCATGACTCCTTAGGAAATTCCCGAGCTTGAAAAAGAATATCCACTCATTTGGGCTGGGAGATTGAGCCTAGTAATGAAATCTTCAAGGCTGGTCCAGAAATTAGGCAGATCTGGTGGGTCATCTTGTGTGGTCCATATGGCCCTTCAAATGGCTGAATTAGCCAATGCTCCAGTTGAGTGATTTGTAGGAAAGTGAATTTAGAACCCTACAAGACAAGAATCACACAGTTTGAATTAGTAGGTTGAGATTTATATTTAAAATACTAAACAGACATGAATCTGTATTATTCGAAACAATACTCCAAAATAATATTTAATATTAAAGCATGAGTATTTCACATAAGTTATGCACATTTAATTGAAAATCAGTAGAGGGAGTATATAAAATGATATTAATAAATGAATAACATCAACTCCCCCACACTTAATATTTTGAATGTCCTCATGTACAACAAACACAAAAGAAAATCAAAACAAAACCATATTCATTCACCAAAAATATTAAAATTTTGTTTTCACCAATCAGGGGAGGTTTAGACTATTTCACTCATCCATATTGAATTCCATAACAAATTTGGTTCACAATAATGCATCAGAAACAATTCATTTTTTCATGTTCAAGGTTTGAATTGGAAAATGTAGGCACACAAAACTTACTCCTCTCAAGATGATAAAAATGTATTTTAGGAGGTTCACTCATTCACCAACAAAAATTGAAAATCAAGAGTTTGTAAGAGCTCTCAGCTTCCATTCCCAAATCTAATGTGTACAAGAATCAAGAGTTCTTTTAATGGGTTTTTCAGTGGCTATGGGACGGTAGGTATATAATGTCCAAAGGAAAATAGGGGTTAAAAACACCAACATGGAAAAATCAATGCACTTTTTTTTTGAAATTTGATTTGAAAGGAAATAGAAACACATATTTACAAGGGCGTGAATGTGTGATGAATGAAAAGTGAGGGAGATAGAAAATGGAATAGGGTGAGATGATGGAATATGTACAACATGGAAGACTTCCAATAATGACACAATACAAGATGATTCAAGTGTTATTTTTTTTCTCTTTTTGCTTTTTTTTCGAAAGTTGTGATTGAAACAAGTCTCACAGTAATCTCCCAACCCATGCTTGATCTCCTCATGGAACTAATTTTAGTAGTTATAACAAGATCAAAGGTTGATGATGAATGATTTTTGACCCACCCAAGACACAACCCATTCCTTTTTTTTATTTTTTATTTTTTTTCATTTTTTTTAATATAATTTTTTTCATTTTTTTTGAACACTTTTCAATGACTTTTGTACAAATGACAATTACACATATACACCCCAAAGCTCACAGAATTACAACCTCTCCCCCACACTTGAATGGATGCTTTCCCTCAAGCATATGATGACACATTGGAAATCAATGAAAATACGCCCAAAAATGAAGTCCATTCCCCCCACACTTAAATTTCAATAAATTGTACAATGAAAATCCATGAAGATGTTGGGTGGGACAAGGTATTAGGATTGTAATTTGGATATCAAAATAAAGGTTTTCATATGCTCAAAGGGGCTTTCAAAAGTAGGATCAATGTAAGGGTAACGGGAGGCTATTTGGCTATTCTGATTCTCACGTGGATTAGAAAATGCCTCTATCATATTAATGCACACAAAAGATGGAAATTCAGCTCGAAGGTCCACAAACTCAAGACTCGCAATCAGTGGTGAAGAAGCACAATGAAAAAGATGGTCATAGATGACCTTGGCATTAAGGCTAATTTTATTCCTCACGGTAGGGGATAATCATTTTCCACCAAAAATTGTTCATTCAAAATGTTTGTTATTGACACAAAATGGTTTACTCAAGTTTGAGATAAAAATTCAATATATTTGAGTTTAAAACAAGCCTTTTGACTCCCCAAAATGGTCAGACAGAATTTCAATATTGGATGATGAGTAATTATGACACCCCTTTTTTTTAATTTTCATTTTTTTTAATTAATTTTTTTAAATTTTTTTATTTTTAATGACACATCCACACAAAAGAGAAAATAGAAAAAAGGTTGTGGAAGAATGTTGTAAAAAAAATGAGAGGGAGAGAGGAAGAAGAAGAAATAGAGAGAAGAAGAGAGGGAAGAGAGATTGAGGAGATAGAGAGTTAAAGGGAAAGAGGTGCCCCCTGGTTTGGATTTGGTGGGTTGCCGTTTCCATCTAGTGGTGGGTCAATGGAAGTCTATGTGGAACCCAAAGTGAATGGCCTCTCATGGTTATGCTTTAACTAGTGTCCATTTACCGTGAATGTTCTTTTTGAAGAAGGGTCTTGGACTTGCACTGCACCAAATGGGTAAACATTAGTAATAATAAAAGGTCCATCCCAACGAGAATTGAGCTTACCTGGGTGAAGTCGAAATCGAGAATTGAAGAGAATTACCTTTTCACCTTCATGAAATACCTTTCGAAGAATGTGCTTCTCATGGAGTGGCTTTTCCTTTTCTTTGTAGAGAATGGAGTTCTCATACGAATCGAGTTGAAGCTCCTCCAATTCAATCAACTGCAAGAATCTTTCTTCACCAGATTTTTCACAATCAAAATTACAAGTTTTGACAGCCCAAAATGACTAATGTTGGATTTCAAATGGTAAATGACAGGATTTACCAAAAACTAGCCTAAATGGAGACATCCCAATGGGTGTCTTATAGGCTGTTCGATAGGCCCAAAGTGCTTCACTAAGTCTATCGGGCCAGTCTTTTCTTGTGGGATTAACAATTCTTTCAAGCACTCTTTTCACTTCTCTGTTAGAAAGTTCAGCCATTCCATTTATTTGAGGGTGATATGCAGTGGATTATTTATGTACAACCCCATTCTTTTTCAAAAGTGACTCCATGGTTCTATTACAGAAATGAGTTCCTAAGTCACTTATCAAAGCACGTGGTGTTCCGAATCGATGGAAGATATGGGTTTTGAGGAACTCACTCACAGTTTGAGAATCATCTTTCCTAGTGGGTTTGGCCTCGAACCACCTAGAAACATAGTCAACAGCAAAGAGAATGTAGGATAATCCATTGGAAGGGGGAAAAGGTCCCATGAAATCGATGCCCCAAACATCGAAGAGCTCACAGAAGATTAATGGCTTTTGAGGCATTTCGTTTCTTTTGGAAATTGGGCCAAACTTTTGGCAAGTGGGACGTGATTGACAGAACTCATGTGAGTCCTTGAAGAGTGAAGGCCAACAGAATCCAGAATCTAGGACCTTTTGAGAAGTCCTTTGTGGTCCAAAGTGGCCACCTCCAGGCATTGAGTGGCAGAATTCCAAGATGGAGGATTGTTCAGTTTCATCAACACATCTCCTAATTACCATGTCAGCCCTAGTTTCCCAAAGTTTATTATCTTCCCAAAAATAATGCTTTGAATCACTTTTCATATTTTCTTTTTGTTATTTTGAAAAATATTCATGGAAAACACCAGAAACCAAGTAATTGACAATTGGGGCATACCATGGTAACTTTGGAGTGAGAGATGAGAGGTGTTCAGTTGGAAATTCAGGATCAATTATTTCAGAATGAGAAGAATTAGAAATTCTACTCAGGTGGTCAGCCACAGGGTTTTCTTTTCCAGGTTTATCTTTTATCACAAGGTCAAACTCTTGGAGCATTAAAATCCATCTTATTAGACTTGGTTTGGAATCACTTTTCTTAAGTAAGAACTTTAATGCTGAGTGGTCTGTGAAGATGATGATTTTGGAACCTAAGAGATAGGGCCGGAATTTATCCAAGGAAAAAACCACATCTAAAAGTTCTTTTTCAGTCACAGTGTAGTGTGATTGAGTTTCATCCAATGTTTTTGAGGCATAAAAGATTACATGAGGAATGTTTTATCTTCTTTGACCAAGAACAGCCCCAATGGCCCTATCAGAAGCATCACACATCAATTCAAATGGTAAGGACCAATCTGGGGGTTGGATTATTGGAGCAGATGTGAGAGCAGATTTGAGTTCAATGAAGGCTCTCTTGCAAGCCTCATCAAAATTGAATGTGACATCATTTTGAAGTAAACGAGTGAGTGGGAGGGAAATCTTGCTGAAGTTCTGAATGAATCGCCGATAGAAACCGGCATGACCAAGGAAGGACCGAATGTCTCGAACTGATTTGGGTTAAGGAAGTGATTGGATCACCTCAATTTTGGCTGGATCAACTTGGATACCCTCTTGAGAAATTATGTGCCCTAGAACAATCCCATTTGAAACCATGAAGTGACATTTTTCAAAATTCAGCACAAGGTTGCACTTGACACACTTTTGAAGGACCAAAGAGAGTGAATGTAAGCAAGATTAAAATGACTCTCCATAAATGGTAAAGTCATCCATTAATACCTCCATGCAATTCTCAATGAATTCAGAAAATATACTCATCATACACCGCTGGAATGTTGCAGGAGCATTACAAAGTCCAAAAGGCATTCGCCTATAGGCATAGGTTCCAAAGGGGCAAGTGAATGTGGTCTTTTATTGGTCTTGAGGTGTGATTGTAATTTGGAAGTAGCTAGTGTAACCATCAAGAAAGCAATAGTGTGACTTTCCGGCCAATCTCTCAAGCATTTGGTCAAGGAAAGGAAGTGGGTAGTGATCTTTTCGTGTTTCAGCATTCAATTTGCGATAATAGATGCACACATGCCATTTGTTTTTCACTCGAGTTGTGACCACTTATCCATGTTCATTTGTGACAACTGTTATCCCGCCCTTCTTATGAACTACTTGAATTGGACTAACCCATTCACTATCAGAAATTGGGTAGATAATACCAGCTTGAAGAATCTTGGTAATCTCTTCCCTAACTACCTCAAGTATGAGTGGATTGAGTCTTCTTTGAGGTTGCCTAATTGGTTTGGATGATTCCTATAGATGGATGTGATGCATGCAGAGGGCAGGGTTGATTCCTGGAATATCCTCTAGGGTCCAACCTAAGGAATTTTTGTTTTCCTCTAACACTTGAACAAGTTGGGACTCCTCAGTTTCATAAAGTGAAGCAGAGATAATGACAGGGTAGGAGGGATCATGGAAAAGGAATGCATACTTGAGGTGTGAAGGAAGTGGTTTTAGATCAGTTTCAGCCTTGATTTGAGAGCTAGACAAGTTAGGAGCAGGAGAAGGGATTCCAGATGGGTTTGGATCATTTTCCTCAACACTGTCCAAGGTGGAGCAGTAGAGATCAGAGTTGATGTGGGATTCAAGAGAGTTTTCAAGTTCACTTTGATTGATGGAATCTAAGAAAGAAAGGTCAACATCAACTTCTCCATTTATAACTTGGTTAATCATTGAGAAGATTTCACAGTCTCCACTATCATTAGAACATGATGATCATGAAGAAATGGAGGTGAGTTTACTATTAGAAGTGTCATCAGATGCATGAATAGAGAATGCAGATTGATTCTCTGATGGGTATCGCATGGCTTGAAAAATGTTGAACTTGACCACTTGGTCACCAAATTCCATGGATAAGATGCCTGAATAGACATCGATCTTGGTTCTAGTAGTCATTAGGAATGGTCTTCCTAGAATTAGGGGAGATCGAGAAGAGGTCGTCTCACCTTCCATGTCAAGGACATAGAAATCAGCTGGGAAGATAAGATCATTGACCCGAACAAGAACATCCTCAATTATCCCCTCAGGACTGGCAGTGCTTCGATTGGATAATTTAATGACAACACCCATTGGGTGCAAGGGACCTAGACCAAGGTTGGAGAAAATGGATTTGGGCATGACATTTATTGAGGCTCCAAGTTCTATGAGTGCATCATCAAATTTGGAACTCCCTATTTGACATGGAACCGTGAAGGTCCCTGGATCTTTGCACTTCATGGGAATGGACTGTTGGGTTGAAGCATTTTCAATGTTCCTAAGTTGCCTCTTATGGGTGCACAATTCCTTAAGAAACTTGGCATACTTAGGGATTTTTTTGATGGCATCTAAGAGGGGGATGTTCAATTCAACATGTCTAAACATGTCAAGCATTTCAGGATCAGGTTCAAAGGACTTCTTAGGCTTGGAGATGGCTTGAGGAAAAGGAATTGGGTTCCTTAGAGGAATGGAAGGATGTGAAGGAGTGGATTCATGTTCCTTTTCCAGCTTTTTGTTCTTTTCATTTTCTAGATCAACATCGAAAGGGGAGGTAGAGGAATCAGCATGGGTCATAGCAATTTGCTTTCCCGATCTAAGTGCAATTTAACTTACATTACCCTTAGGGTTGGGTAATGGTTGAGCTGGGAGTTGGGATGAATTGGATGGTTGTTGCTGGATAAGGTGGGATGCAAGTTGACCTATTTGGGTTTCAATGTTCTTGAGGCTAGAACGGGTGAAGGAAGCAAGATCCTCTACAGCACTTTCCTGTGGTTGTTTAGAAGAAGAGGCTTGTCCCAAATTGGGTTGGCCTTGATTTTGGTTCTTGGGAAAGTGATTGTATTGGGTGGGGAATTGGGAAGGCTTGTTAGGATAGTGGAATCCAGGAGGAGGATTGTTCCTTTGGGGTTGAGGAACAAAAGGATAAGGTTGATGGATGTTACCACCACTTTGACCATATTGGAACTGGTTTGGATTTTGATGAGGGAACTGAGGAGGATGAGAAATGGGATTATCATACCTCAGAGGTGGGTTAAAGGTAGAAGAGAAGGGCCCAGAGTGGGGTTGGTTGAAGTTTCTAACAAACTGACCTGACTGTTGAGGGTTGAAGTTTCGCTGATCATATGCCGCATTGAGCTCCATTGGACTAGATGAATCAGATGGATCATCTTTAAGTTGTGGACATGTGTCAGTCGGATGAGTTGGTGAGTTGCAGATTCCACAGTTCTTGACAGGCCCAGTGAAAAGAGATTGTTGAGGAGAGGAGTTTGGGGCTTTGGAAGTCACAGCTAGTTGACGCACAAGACCTGCAAGTTCACTCATCCACTCAGTCATTTTGTTGGGCGCTATGGATTGATTCTCTTGGGCTTGTTTCACTTGAGCATGTGCTCGAGTATGGAATTGCTGCGTGTTTGCAGCCATGTTGCTTATGAGTTCTCGTGCAGGTGCAGGAGTTTTGTCAACAAGAGCACCGCCACTTGCGGCATCAATGAGAGTTCTCTCCATAGCCAATAACCCCTCATAGAAGTATTGGATTAGGAGTTGGTCAGGGATTTGATGGTGTGGACAAGTTTCCACAAGATTTTTGAACCTCTCCCAATACTCATGGAGTGATTCATTAGGGAATTGACGGATTCCGCTTATTTCCTTTCGGATAGAAGCTGTTCGGGAAGCGGGAAAGAACTTCTCAAGGAAAAGTCTCTTCATGTCAACCAATGAGTTTATGGAACTAGGTGGGAGGTAGTAGAGCCAAGACTTGGCAAAATCCGCTAGGGAAAAGGGGAAAGCTCTAAGCTTGATTTTTTCTTCAGAAACCCCTTGAGGTTTCATGGTTGAGCAGACCACTTGGAACTCTTTGAGGTGAAGATGAGGATCCTCACCAGCTAGCCCATGGAAATGAGGAAGAAGATGAATCAAACCCGATTTGAGTTCGAAATCAGCCTCGATGTTTGGATATTGAATACCAAGAGGTTGGTAATTCATATCGGGGGCAGCGAGTTCTTTAAGGTTCTGTTCCCTAGGATTGGCCATCTCCAAATCAATTGGTCTAGGAATGAGTGGGCCTTGGTTGTTTTGATTATCCCTAAGGTTCCTCCTAATTTGGCGAATAGTTCGCTCAATCTCAGGATCAAACAAATCGGAGGGATTGTTTGGGAGGCTACGGGGCATCAAGAGCAGAGTAAGACCTGAAGATGATGGAGGTTTTTTCTCTGTGTAATTTTTTTTTTGATATTTTTTTGTTGGTTATTTGATTTTTTTGGTCTTTTTTTCAAAAATCAGAAACTATAAACTACAATTATGCACCATCCCCGGAAACGGTGCCATTTGAAAGCGCGGCCGATTGTCGCCTATCGACCGTTCAAGGTTCCAGTGCTCTGCTAATGTGTATAGCAGCACTCGGGTCGAATCCTCGGCGATGGTACAATTTTTTATAGTTGATTGTTTTTTATTTGTGTTTTGATTTGGGGGTTTGTTTGAAGAGCATTATTTGAAATGATTGATTGATTAATATTGATTTAACAATTTGATGAATATTGGGGTTAGTTCATCATTAGGTAGTTAAGCTTTTGATATCTTTGAGCTTTGCTTTATATTGCATTAAATTAACACCCATGTCACAAGTTGACATTGATTGGAATTCCCAAGTGTGAAGGCTTTAATCCAAGCCTTGACTTAACTCAGGGTTCTAATCTTAATCATATCTTGTTTATGGTAGCATATTTATGGTTCCAATAATCCATGGAAACCACATGTTAAACAAAAAAAGTCATTAATCCATGACATGCTAAGTCCAACATACGCAATGTTAATTCAAATAATACACATCGAGCAAAAGCTCTCCATCGCTTAACATACCTAAATTATAACTCACCCCAATGAGAGATTTACTCAGCCATTAGTATGGTTATTAATATGGTAGGTATGTTTATAGTATTAGGGTATGATAATAAGAGGAAGAATAATTGGACAAGAAAAGAGTGGTGTGCCGAACACACACACGAACTACAAAGAACATGAATGAAACACGTGTTTTGATTGAATAAGAAATCACTTAAACGAAATGGTTTTAAGATTGATTTTTAACAATTAAGAAACTATTAATATTAAACTACAGAAGGTGTATGATAATTAGAAGTGATTAAGGAGAAACTTGCATTAAAACTCAAAAGAAATTACAAGTACACTAAAACAATTACAAAGGAAAGAGCATGAAATACATGGAAAGAAATGAAGGAGGAAAGGTTTATCAAGTGAAAAATAGAGTATGGAAGATCCTCCCAAGCCCTTGGAAATGACTTGGTCGTTCCAATATATCCTCCTAAGTGCCAAAGTTCCAAACTCTTGCAAGGAGAAGAGGGGAGTGAATTTATAGCCAAAGGTAGTGGACTATTTTCATTCCCAAACTGCCCCTCAAGTTGGCCCGCCAATATGTCCTTTCAAACAGCTAAATCTTGAGAGCTATCATTATTCAATATTGTATATATGGATGTGTACTAGTCACCCTCAAAATTTGGCTGTCATTGGACTTTTGTGGCCAACTTTATGGACGGATTACTAAAAACCTTTCTACTGTCTAATTTTATCCAGAAAGTTTCCATGGCCTAAATGTGAATGCATTTATGGCTATGGATATGCCTTCAAATCCGAACCATTTCTTCTGGAAGGTTTATCCTCCATATCTTATCTTTCACACCACAAAATATTAGCTTCTTTGGACAAGTGGATAAGTTGAAAAGTCAAGAATGGTGGGCTGATTTCAATGGATCCATTGGGCCCCAAAATGGTAGAGTTGTGCCTTTATATTTTTATCCATGACTCCTTAGGAAATTCCCGAGCTTGAAAACGAATATACACTCATTTGGGCTGGGTGATTGAGCCCAGTAATGAAATCTTCAAGGCTGGTCCAGAAATTAGGCAGATCTGGTGGGTCATCTTGTGTGGTCCATATGGCCCTTCAAATGGCCTAATTAGACAATTCTCCAGTTGAGTGATTTGTAGGAAATTGAATTTAGAACCCTACAAGACAAGAATCACACAATTTGGATTAGTAGGGTGAGATTTATATTTAAAATACTAAACAGACATGAATCTGTATTATTCGAAACAATACTCCAAAATAATATTTAATATTAAAGCATTAGTATTTCACATAAGTTATGCACATTTAATTGAAAATTAGTAGAGGGAGTATAGAAAATGATATTAATAAATGAATAACATCAGCCATATAGATTTAATTGTACCCAGAGTATCCATCCATGAAAAAAAGAGCTTCATAGTCAGTTTTTTCATCAATTAAAACCTCTGTGATTGGAACTGGAAATTCATATTTAGGAAAATGCTGGTTAAGATCTCTAAAATCAATGAAAAATATGATTTTCCCATTCTTATTTTTCACTGGGAGAATGTTGGCCAGACATTTGGGATATTGAACCTCTCAGAAAGAGTTCTCCTTTATAAGATTATTGCCTTAAGCTTCAATTTTAGAGGCAAGAGTTGGGTGTGTTCTTTATGCTGCCTACTTGAATCCTCAATGTTCTTCGGGAAAAACCAAATTATGAGTGGCTATATTGGGATTAAGAATTGTAATTTATGTATAATTCCAAGAAAATATATCTCAATTTTACTTTATAAATGAGTTATACATATCTTTCTCTTCAGAAGTCAGGGTCGCACTAATTAGAGTGGGATGTGGATCTTCTTCTGTACCCAGATTTATTTCTCTGAGCTCATCCACAGTGGTAGAGACACCTTTATCAAATGTTGGATGAGTTTCCCTGAGATCTTCCTATTCTTCTTTATTATGTGTCACTTCTTCTCTTTCTACTTGCATTGTATATGATGAAGCAAAACTTTCAATTCTTGGAGAGGAGTCAGTATTTGGACAACCTAAAGAAGAGGCCACCATTTCTGACCATACAGATGATGAAGGGTCTTCGTGAAGTAATAAATAGAAGATGATGGGTTGGGAATCACCATCCTTTTCTTCCTTCAGTATTGCTACAACTTCTTCCAATATTATTGGTAAATCAAAGGCTTGCTGATGTTCGATGGATGAAATGAAGACATCTCCATTTAAGTTTCCATCGCTGCTTGTTAAATCAACAATTTCTCCCATGATGTCAGGCTCGATTGCCGCAATTGACATTATGGAAGACACCAGATGAGTGTTTAGATTTGGGTTTATCATTTCTATTTTATTGATAGGAAACACATAATCTATACTCAAATGTTTGAATGGGTTTTCTGAGATCTTTTCTAGACCATTTGGAGCATTGATTTTGGTTACGTCATTTATCACAGACCTCGATCCCTTCATGTGATAAAATTATACCTCAATGTATTGAGATTAACATGTTTTGAATTGAGCCTTTTCACCATACAATGTTCCAATTTGACCATTGAAATAGTACTTGAGACATTGGTGGTATAAAGAAGGTGTGGATGCATGTTGATATAGCCAAGGCCTACCAAGTAGAATGTTAAGGGCTATGTCTTTATGGACAACCATAAAATTTGAATTAGACACAAGATGTATAAACTGAATTCTGAGTGTAATCTCACCCATATGTTCTTTCTCATTCTTTTCATAACCTTGAAACATTAAAGTAGAAGGAGATAAGTCATATTCAGTGATGCCCAATTGACAAAGTGTATGAATAGTAGTGAGGTTGACTCTTGAGCCATTATCAATGAAGGATTGTTGGATGTCTATGTCATTGACCCTACCAAATAGATACAAGGGCCTAATATGTCCATGTACAACATAATCTTCATCTTCATCCGTAAAAGATATAATTGCATGACATTCTGTAGGATCATTCTCTATATGGTAAACCTTAGTAGCAGCAACATTGATTTCAAACTCCGGAGGACTTGACAAATCCTCAATAAGTGCTTCTCAAAGATCTTTTGACAGATTCAAGGAATCCAAAATCAATAACTTAGCTGGTAATTAGGCCAGTTGTTTCAAAACATCATACTTTTGGTCCAGAGGTTTATTTTTTCCAGCATGGAGATGCAGTTTTGCAGGTGCCTTGGAAGATGACGCTCCTAATGTAGATGTACCCTATATCAGAGCAGAAATTGGAAATACTCCTAGATTTAGTAGATTAGACTGACTAGTTCTATCTACCTGCTGATTGAAAGATGGTGTAAATACTAATTTTTCCTACAAAATAATCATGTTAGGACCAAACCTATCATGTTTGGAAGAATCTCCTAGTTCTTGTTGATCCCGCTGAAGGTCTCTCCCATGAGTTCCGGCTGTATATACGATTAGATCAGGGGTAGAGTTAAAATAGTGGTTTCTAGAATACCCATGTCTTCCCCTGTATCCTCGAACTTGGATTCTTCCTCTAGTTCCCCATTTTGGTATAGGGAACTCAGGCTCATTATAACCATAATCCCCATTGGCATAGAGATCTGTTAAGTGTATAACATCAACAGAACCAAATATCAATTATTTATCTGATGAATATTTTTCTTGACATGTCAGTTATGATTTTACCATTTGGTAGGTTGGTGATCATTCCTTTGAAACAGATGGAATGAAATCTTCTAGAGTCAAAGACAAATTTGTCATTGACATGCTCAGCTTCTTCTGACTACTCTTTTTCCTTCCAATTATGTTGCATCTTTGAGGATCGACCGTTCAAGGACTGATCTTTTAATGATGGTGGTTTTTCTGTGACATGAGTGTCAGAAGACACAATCGGTTGTTTCAATTATGTTCATAGAATGGTGTGGGTTCAGTTGATCATTTTCTTGATAATCCAATCATCATATTTTTTCATATTTTTACCTTTTACTTCCTGCTATTATCCTTCTTCCTATGGATCAGTAGTAGAAACACATGCTACTTGGGTTGATGAACTTTTCTGTTTCACTTGTCCCAAGCCTACCATTTTTTGTAGGAGGTCCTTAAAAACAAAACACTCCAGAATGGGATTCCCCAATATCTAGTGAGAGGGATAATAATTCATAAGATCTTTATCTCCTTCTTTTTTTGGCTTCTTCAGCCTTGGAAATTGAACCAAATTATTTTCTAGAGCTGAAATGAAGTAACTGTGAACCTATTCATTCCATAAAGAATAAAATTTTTTCTTTAACTCCTCAAATTATTTCATCCTTTGATCTCTTTCATCATATTGATGATTCGGTCATTGATTCTGATGCTCGGGAGGTGGATCCCTTCAATATGATGAAGGTTTTTAAGTGGAAGCAAGTAAAGGTGCTTTCTTGAGTGTGACTATATCAGCATCTTCTTTACCTGTTCTACTTCCCCGAGCTGATGTAATTACATGAGATCTAGATTTATTTTCCACAATGTAATCCTCTACATGTTGGGTAATTGAAGCAAGGTCTTGAAACCCTCTTTTGTATTTCACAGGGATCAGTGGTGTGCGTAACTCATCATGCATATTTTCTACACAAATTGGTAGCAACTCTTCATAATGGGGTACTAGATTTAAGGAATATGTTAATCCTTTCCATCGAGCAATGAAATATGATACTCTTTCATTTTCCCTTTTATTTCAATTTCTATGATCAAAAATTGTGGTCTTCGGTTGCAGGGTGCTTAATTGAAGAATGAATTTCTTACGAAGATCTTCCCATCCAGTAATTGATCAAGATTACAAACTTGTATACCATACAAAATTTGGTCCCTGTAATGACTGCACAAAGCATCTGAGATTTACTACTTCTTGTTGTTGAGGATTCCCCCTCATGGGATCATAACCAGAAAATAAATGTGTTAAGTGTTTCTTTGTATTTACCTAACTATTAAATATTGGGAATGTAGTTTTCACAAAATTTGGTGGGGGGAATCGGATCCACCCATTCAGGGTAAGCTCTCTTTTCCAGCTGAACGGGTGCACTCTGTTCTTCCATAGCTTCCAATTGAGTTGTTAATTCCTTAATTATGTTCATAAGAATTTGGGGGATATTCGAATGAGCTGGGACCTATATAGGTACAGCTATTGGAGCTTGAACTGGTGCAATGATAGGCAAAACCATTGGTGGTAGTGCTGGTATTTTACTTGGATAACCCATGAGAATAGGCCTATAAGGATGTGCTTGATCGTGCCATAGCTTAGTAACCAATAGAGGGAATTAATTATCTGCATATGTAGTTACCACAAATCCTCTTTTATGATGAGATCCTACAGGATGTGAAAGTTGAGGATCTACCTTGGGAGTATGTCTACAAGAAATGCTACTTCAAAATAACTCTGCATTGAGTTTTTTTCAACTATTTCATCTCCTCTTCTTATTGTGAAAATATTTCTTCAAGCGGAAGAGATTGTCCTTCTCTAGTGGAAAATTGAGACGTGATCTGACTTTTACCTTTCCCCTTGTTAGATACCTTTCGAAGGGGTGGGAGTTGATTATTTGAGAGAATACCAAGATTCTGGGTAAGTCTCTGATTTCGAGTACACACACCTCCTTTATTTTCTTCAGTGTGTACCATATTATGGATAATAACTTCATCTTCTGATTACCCTGAGCTAGACTCATTTTCTGGAGGATCTTATGCAATGGTTTTGACATTTACTGACACATAATTAATTGATGGAATTCTATCAATATCATTGTAAGATCGTCTCCTTCTGTATCTTCCATGATACTTATCTCTCCTATATGATGAATTTCTGGGAACTGTTTGATGGATAGTTACCCAAAGGGAATCCTTGTATAGTTCAGTTTTGCACTCTCTTTGTGGATTCCTCCATAATTGGGAAAAAACTAACTTTCATTAAGGAGAGGATTGTAGATGAAAAAAAGCCCACAACCTTGCATGTTAGGACTATTTATGTTATTCTTATTAAAACCTTCAAACTTTGTTTATTGAATTCAAAGGTTTAATTAAACAAGACCCCAACCTTGTAGGTTGGGGTGGCTATTGAACTGCTATAGCTGAGATTCACGAATCTACTCTTCTGATTTTGAGAATTTTGGTTCAGAAATTAGCTGGGTGCATTATCTGACAACCACTCAAATCACCTGTTTCAGAAGATCATTGTGATATTTCAGAAATTTGCGCCATTTGATGGTTGACATCCTCTAAGTGGGAGCCCTGCTAAAGATTCTCATATGCTTGGTGTAAAAGTGTCTCAAAAACTTACTTTCTTTGGTCCTGGATCTGATGAGAGCTATTTGAGGATTTTTCTTGAGAGTATACTTGATTACATACAAAATATGTTGATTATAGCCATCTATGGGAAATAACCTTGCATGAGACCACTTTTGGAGGGTTTTTCTAATTCTAGAGTGAATTGAAATGAAATGATCCATGTTCACCCCATCCTTTGATACGAACACCAGATGGGGTATCAGAAATTAACTAGGGTAGCCTCTTTAGAGTATTGAGGCATGCAAGCTGAAGGGTTCTCTACTGCTTTTCAACCTTTGGATGTCGAGAAACTAATTGAGATGCTAAGTTAATTTGGTGTTGTAACCCTTCTATTACCTTCACATGATTTTGATATTCATTATATGGCAATACTTTGTTTTCAAATGATGAATAGTCTTCCATAAGTTGAGGTGGATATCATGAATGAAATCTTATTCCATCAAATTTGGAATGTTATATTGATAGTTTGACAAAGGCCAAAACATGACTGGTATTTCTCCTTTATCGAATTGATTTCTCATGTTTAACTTATCTTCATCATCTTTCATTCGAGGTTTCTCCACTTGGTCTGACCAAAGTGGATGCTTCTCAATTGTTTTATTAAAAATAATGGAATCAGTTTCTTTTTCCTCTACTATATTAGAAGACAAATGACCCAAGGGAGGTTCATAGAATGACTATTCTCTTAATATTTATTCTGCTTGACAAATTATTTCACCCATTAGTGAAAAGTTATCAGACATGACTGACCTTGTGTTAGAAAGTGCCTCGAGATAAGAGGGATTTATCATTAATATATTGTCAATTATATAATTATCTTGAAAATGTGAAACACTACTACAACAATAAATTTCGCAACGAATCCCATCATGGGGAGGACCACCATGGTGGATTACAGAAAGGGATAAATCCTCTTTCTCCTTCGTCTTTTGGAAACACAGAGGGTTTCTGTGGATCTCATCCAGAGATAGGCTCTCTAGATTGACCGAATTTTCATAAAGAAATCCTTTATGATGATGTGTCTGATGGGGAACTTCATAATTAATACTACTACTCCCATGATTTGGTAATGAGAGGGTAGGATCATGAACTGCAACAGATAAATTTCTAAGGGCTTCAAGAACTCCAGCATTAAGAGGAACCAAATCGCAGCTTGGATCTTGATTTTCCAACTGTATTTGGAGAGACTTCTTCTTGGATGATCTCTTACACTTAGTTGGAGACACTTTCTTGGAGAAGTGGTTATCATGGGTTAGTGTATGTGCCTACCTTGGAGTGGTTATCAAAACGGGATGATTGCCTCCAATTGGAAAGGGTGTATGTTCCTAATCCTGTTATCCATATGATATGGGGGAGTATGCCCCATAACCCTCCTGGACTAGAATAGAGGTATGTATCTGCTCTGGGATGGCATGTCGATGTGTCTTCATAGGTGTGGGGACATATTTATGTGTTTGTTCCCCTGGAACAGCTGAAGTTGTTCTTATGATATTCTGGCATGCTTCTAGAATTTTTGTAGGAATTTTTGTCTGTCATTTCACCATTTCTAAGATGTGTTTGGTGACTTTAGCAGTTGCAATGGGAATATACATACATTACATATCGGGAGTATGTGTATGTGTCTTCTCTTGTCCTCATTTTCTTGTCAATGGGCACTGACAATACTCATGTATGGGGGAATAGAGTTGAGTCTTCCCTAGATTTTTCATCATAGCTTTCCAACTGACTTCTCCGGGTGCTTCCAAATGAGATTGTTAGAATTCTTGATGAATGTTCATAGGTGTATGTACCTAGTGGTTGTTTTACATCAAGTATGGTGGATGAACTTCTTTCAATACCGGAGATGAGACTACTGGTAGAATTGGCGAGTGTAAGAAAGTGTATGTTCCTGTTTACCAGTTGCCACCACATTTGATTGGCGGGATTCCTTAAATGTAGTTAGTTGAGCCTTCTTACTAGATGATAATTTGTAAATAGGTGTATGTTCCTATTCATGGTACTCAACCAGATATTCCTAGTGGGATTGGTGGGTCACTGCCAGATGATTCTGCTAGGCAGCGGAATTAGGACGGACGGGAGTATGTGCTCGCTCGTTGTTTTCCATAAATTTTGGTTGATGGAATTATATGGATGGTTAAAAGGTAATAATCTACTCCCTGTTTACTGGACTTTGTCCTCGGTGGTTCTTCTTGCATGCCCGGGTCTGGGGGACCTAGGATTAACGTCTAGAGACAACTCCCCCATCATGTTGGGGGTTTACTGTTGCGTAATTCTGATGGTGGAGATTGTTGGTGGGAGTCCTTGGGAAAGAACCATGCATCTTTGAATTGAGGCCATGAGTGACCTCTTTATCAACCTCCCTATAGTATGGGAGGGACTGGTTGTTTCATTCCGGGGATAAGGACCCAAAACAGTTAAAGACGGTGGTTAGAACCGTCTACTTCTTGACCATCGGTCTTTGCTAACCAAACAATCAAAGATTGTTATTAACCTGGAGAGCTTGTCAGGAAGACTCCAAGGTTGGTATAGTACCATGTTGAAAATAATCCCTTACCCATAGATTGGATACCCAACATTGAAGACTCTTAGTGGGTGATGACGTCCTTCTTGTGGATGAGTATCCAGCTTGAGCGGTGGCCAGGAAATTCACAGGTTTCATCTTGAAGAAATCCATTTTGGATTGAAGGGAGTTCTGAGAAAAAACTTTAAAACAACAACAAAATCCATTAAAGCAACATATTTTAGATGGATACATGTGTGATTTATTCCTTTATCTAGACTTCCTTTATTAATTGATAGGCACCTGACAAGTGGGTAACATTATTAACTTGGTTAAGGATTCACCTCAGGTTCACCATTTTTGTTTTGAAGTTCCTTTGAACGTGTATTCTAGTTTAAGAATCACTGCATCTAGGTGGTTTCCATTGGATTTATTCATGGAACTAGAAACATCCAACGGTTCTTTATCCAAATGGGACTTTCTTTCCAAATGCAGTCGTTTGTTAAGTTCCAACTTTACGATACTTAAGAACATGCATTGGTCTAGAGGATGGAAGGTCAGACTCATCACACCCTTTTGGGGGAAATTATTGTATACTTCAGGACTCTCTTTATAAATTTAAGATATTTTCATGAATTATTATTAATTCACCATTTATAACATAGGTTTCCCTTGTAATTTTCAATCACTTATTGACATGTGTAAAATTTATAATCATCCGTATGTATTCGAGGTTCTTAATTAATGGATATATTTGTATGTATCCGAGGTTCTCCATTATTTGTATCCTCTCATATACTACTTTTATATTATTTTAATAACTGTTATGATGATACTAGTTTTTAATCCACTCAGTGGGGCACTCTGGAATTTATTTTCATCCATGGAGATGAAGGTTTGTTTTGATAATGGGATTGTACCCATAAAATGGGCTACCTACGTATCCTTGTGGAATGAATCAGAACCCTCGTAGTTCGGTGCAAATTAATGGGACACATAATACCTTTTATGTTCATGTGATAAGGACCTATAATCAAAAGTTTCTTAGTTAAGGTTTGGTGTGGGACTTATGACTAAGTAGCCCAAGGAACTTAGAAAGAATATGGGTTTCCAAGTAAGATTATACCATGTTGGGAATATGGCCCAAGGAGAACAGGGTTGATTTGAATGTTGGGTTTGAACCTCAATGAGGCTTCCTGCGTATCACATTTAGATGGGAATCAAAGTCCTCGTAGTTCAATGAGTCTCATAGGAGAGTATAGTCCTTTGAGAGAAAGGAGTTTGGGCTTACTTCCTTAAAAGGATTCCTTGACGGTTTAGAGGTTTAATTTGGGACTTATTCCTAAAGAGGATTCCCAAATTAAGGGAATTAGGGTTGGATTTATAAAGATGATATCCAATGATTTCAGGCCCTGAGAAGGCTTCCCATGTATCCCAATTATGATGGGAATTAGAGTTCTTGTAGTTCATTCATTGTGTTGGGGCTTATGCATAAAAATATGCCCATTTGAGGGGACATGATTGAGTAAACCCATTTTGTAAGGGCGCCTTTTTGATCAAGGGACTTCAAGAAGTCATCCTGCATATCCTATTTTGAATGAGAATCAATGTTCTCGTAGTTCAAGAGTTTATGAAAATGTTGGGATCATGAAAAATCTCTAAGCTCACATGAGTCATGCTCAGTGTGAGAAACAAGAGGATGTTAAAGATTCAACAAAGGCACTCGCACTTTTCCTCCTCCACTGGTGGAAGAGGACGTGCCTACGGTGCCAAGGGTGGATGAGGTCAATTCTACCTGAGAATAGGGTGAGGTGACAAGCCCTCCCTCTGTTCACTTTATATTGGACAAGGGTCCAATGTAAGGAAGGAGTGAAGGTGAATGAACTAGAGAGCAGCGAGACTAAAACCTCCTACTTGAAAGGTTATGGGCTTACACCAGGATGGATGCCCTAGTGTATCTCGGTATGGGAGGGAGACTTCTCCTTTGCTTGCATGGAAAATTAAGTGTGAACCATACCATCCCTACCAGAGACCTAAGGTTCTGGGTCTTAGAGACAAAAAGGGGAGGACAGAACCCAAAACCTAATCCTCCAAACTGGGAACTTCCCAACATTGTTCCTGGGAGAAAGGTCCATGTGACTATGGATATACAAACCAATATACACTCAATTAATCCTAACCCCATTGTGAAAAAAATGTGGGAAAATTGTGACTACGGATATACAAACCCAAATAAGAGACACGTTGATGTGCCTTTCCCAAAGGTTTGATAACTTAGTAGGTTCTGGTGGAGGCTTCATCTTTGTCCCTTTCAAATAAGATAACCAAGGAAGGAGATACCCTTCCATGAGTGGACTTAAAGAAGGTACTTAAGTTGATATGTAGGCCTTATACACAACTCTATCGCGTAAGTACTCCATGTAGGTACCCCACATAGGTACGCCATGTAGGCCTTTATGATGACTAAAAAATGATTCACATAGGGGAACCAAGCCTATGTAAGCTTCAAATTGTGAAAGACTTTAAAAACATTATTATCCCTTCTAATTATCACTTCTCTTGTGTTTTTAGAGGGCTACCTGAGACAATTTGAGGGATCTAGGTGAAAGAGCTACGAAATGGGTATTTCAGGAAGTCCTTCAACTTTTTTTAGTCCTTGAAATGTGGATCCCAAGGTTCTATTTATAGTCTAGGAGGGGGGATGGTAAAATTTAATTTTTCTATGGAGGTCTGTCGCGCAGTCCCTCTACACAAGTCTGTCGGGTAGGTGTACAGAAAGTATACCGCCGCACAGGTCTGCCGCGCAGGGCTTTGAAACTTTGGATTTTTCTTTTTAATTCTTAGAACTTTTTCTTGGGATTTTGAAATATCTGGGGCTATATTCATAGTATTTTTGTATTCCTAAGTAGTGTCAAAAATAGGCAGTCAACTTTTCCTTGTACAACAGGGTAAACACAAAAAAGTTTCTCTAGAAACAAGGCCTTGATGGAGTCCTTCTCAAGTTCATTTATGGAGAAGAGACTATTGTCATCATGAAATAAGTGCACGTCGGAGCTTTTGGAGTGCACCAATAAGAGGCCAAGCTCTCTCATTAAATCTGAATTCTCAGGTATTACTGGACCACTATGATATAGGATTGTTCCATATTCACCAAGAATTTCCATTCCTGTTAGGTCCACAAGGCTGAATACCCTGAGGGGGGGTGAATCAGGGTATGAATAATTAAAAATTATAGCTCGTTCTGATCTTATTTCACTGTTAAGCAAAACACTCTTCTCTCTCTTTCCCGCTGCACAATATAAATAGAAAGTAAAGCATGCACAAGACACAATAATTTTTACTTGGTTCACCCTCACTGGGCTACGTCCAAGGAGAATACAATGGCGATGAGCCGATGTACCAAATTCACTAAAGCACACTTCTGTTTACAAGGTTCAGGCCAGATCACTTCTATGCCCAGGCTCACTGCCTTTACAAGATTTAGGGTCAGATCACTACTTTCCCAAGGTTCACTCCCTATCTCTCTCTCTCTGGATCACTACCAGTGGAGAGGATCACCTTCTTCCTCTTCCTTTTCTCACTGCTCCGGAAAGGATCCACTCACAGTTTATAGACATATAGGTCTCTTCATTATCACAAATGAATACATCCTCTCTTGTATGTAGATGCTTTGTTGAAGCTCAACCTTCACCCGTAGATGAATTTCTCTTTGCACCGAAGGTATCGGGCAATCCCCCAGCTTCCACACAGCCCTGAATCACTGCTGGAAATCAACCTTACTTGTCACCCTTCTCTAAGGCAGCGCGCAAGTCTCTGTGCGCAAGTCAACACTGGCGCACAAGTATTTCTTAACACTTGCACGACTCAAGCTTAAGCTTCTCCAAACTTGCGTGATGCACTTCCTTTGCTGCCCAAACTGCCGTAGGCGCACAACAAATAGATGGTGCGCAACATCAACACTGGCGCATAAGTCTCTACTTGCGCGACTACACACCACTTGCGTGACTTCCACACCTGCGCGACGGGAGCTCCGATTTTTCTAATTATTGAACTTTGATGTTGAATGAGGAGGGTTGGTCCAGTATTTATAGGCAATTGGACCACCCTGCGCGACGGTGCGCAAGTCTCCCTTCGGCGTGCAAGTCTCGGCACGCAGCTCAACCGCCCTAGCCTCTTTCTCGCTACTCACTTGCATGACCAAACCAATACATGTGTGACCCACCTTCCTTTTCCATATTTTGAAGTTCTGATCCTAAAAAACAACAGGCGCGCAAGTTCCCAAGCCTCCTGAGCACCGGTGCACAAGTCTCTTCACGGCGCGCAAGTCACTTGCGCGAACAACTCAATACTTGCGCGACCCTTGTCCCTTTTCCATATTTTGATGATCTGATCTTGAAAAACATATGACGTACAAGTTCCAAGTCTTCAAGTACATGGCACGTAAGTCCCTTTTCCAAAACCACTTTTCTTCATTTGTCGATTTTCAGGCCCAAAAATTTGGAAAACACTGGAAAACGGCGCCACCTTGTATATGTTCTTTTTATGCCACCTCCAGATCATCAATTCCTTTGTCGAAGTTCTTGAATCAAACATGGATCATTGATCATAGCTATTGAACTCAACATTCCTCCATGAAATCCCCTTTGTCAACAAATTTTTATGTCATGGTTTTCTTTTTCAACAGTCATAGCACAGTTGTCTACTTTGTCAACAAACACAATCACCTCAAAAATGATTCAATGATACCTTGAGGGATTTTTGGCCAACAATCTCCCCCTTTGGATTTGTTGACAACTCTTCCATAAAAAGATACATCAATGATTCTTCAGCCACCATTCGCCTCATTGCGATTCTGATAGCGATCAAGGATTTACTCAACACATACTCTAAGCCCACATAAGAAATGTTCAGCGTGAGAAACAAGAGTAAATGAAAAGTTCATCAATGAATCACTTCATCTCTTACACCCATTGTTGACCCCAAACTGATACCAATTTTCACCAAACTGATACCAATTTTTGTAAATATTCTTCCAACACCACTCATATACTTTTACCACGATCCTCATCTATTGTGATATCTATTCTTTGATAGATCACTTCTAGCATCGTCAGATTTAAAACGCTCCCCCTTTCTCAATGCTCCCCCTATCTCGTTGCTCCACCTGTCAGCTTCTCCCCATAGCATCCATGATTTATCAAATAGCCACACTGTTTGTCTCCCCATAGATCAATCACTATTTTCTCCCGCTTTTTCAATGAACCCAAAGGGCACTCCTTCATGGTCTGTAACAGATTGGAGAAATAATATCAGTACATTAGGGAAAAACACATCATACCTTGGGGATAGGGGGTTTCCGCATCCACACTATTTCAAGTGCGGGGAGTCGACTAAACTCCTAGAGCCATTCGATGTCTCTCAAAAGCTTCCTTGGTTAAGACCTTTTTCATAATGTCTGGAACCTGTAGCTCTGTAGGCACATACTCCAACTTCACAATACCTTGCTCCACCTTCTCCTTGATGAAATCATATTTGATCTCAATGTGCTTTTTCCTTGAGTGATGAACTGGATTTTTGCTAAGATTGATAACACTTGAGTTATCACAATAGATTCTGATCGGAGACTTCACTTCAACTCCCATATCTTCAAGCTACTGTTTCATCCACAATAACTGTGTGCATGCTTGAGTGGCCGCAATATACTCATATTATGTGGTGTTTAATGAAATGCAATCCTGCTTCTTGCTTAACCAAGAAATACATAGTCCACCAAGATATAATGCACCTCCAGATGTTGATTTCCTGTCATCCGCTGAACCGGCCCAATCAGCATCAGTATATCCCAATAAATCTGTATGAGATTTTTCATTATATGTCAAGATGAAGTCCATCATGCCCTTGATATACCTAAGTATTATTTTCACTGCAAGAATGTGGATTTCCTTGGGATTACTCTGATATCTTGTTTCTTGGCATGTGGCGAAAACAATGTTAGGCCTTGTCGTGGTCAAGTACAACAAGATTCTAATAATTTGCCTGTATTTTGTGATATTAACTGCTTTTCCATCCTCGTATTTTGATAATTTCATCCGGTTAGCAACCAGAGTCTTCATCTCCTTGGAATTCTCCATTCCAAACCTTCTTAGAACCTCCTTGGCATATTTGGATTGAGAAATGAATGTTCCATTCCTTCCTTGACTCACCTATAGACCAAGGAAAATGTTATCTCTCCAATCATTGACATCTCAAACTCATTTTTCATGAATTCAGAAAACATTATGCACTGAGCTTCATCTGATCCTCCAAAAATTATGTCGTCGACATAAACCAACACCATAATCCTTTGATTACTGTCATTACTGAAATAGAGATTGTAATCAACTCCACCACGCTGGAAACCAAGATTCTTCAAATACTGGTCAAGCCTTGAGTACCATGCTCTTGGTGCTTGTTTCAGCCCATACAACGCCTTCTTCAGCCGACAAACTTTACTCTCATATTCATGAATGAGAAAACCATCTGGATTCTCAATATACACTTCTTCTTTCAGAACCCCATTTAGGAATGCATATTTTATGTCCATCTGGAAGACTTTGAACTTTCGTTGCACTGCAATGGCCAAAAATAATCTGACTGTCTCCAATCTTGAAACCAGTGAAAATGTCTCATCAACATCAATTCCCTCTATCTGGGAGTACCCTTTTCACACTAAACATGCTTTGTTTAGAACTACTGCACCATCTTCATTCATCTTGTTGCGATAGACCCATTTAATTCCGATGACATTCTTATTTGTAGGTCTCGAAATAAACTCCCACGTCTGGTTCTTCTCAATCTGATCAAGCTCTTCATTCATAGCCTGAACCCAGTTCTCATCTTCAGCTGCATCGGAAAAACATTTCGGCTCCACCTGAGATAAAAACGATGTTTGATGTAATGATTTCATTCTTTGAGTTTGAACTGGAGCTATCAGATCACCAATGATATTTTTCCTGTCAATCTCAGCTTGACTCTTTGTCTTCTTAGCAGATTCAGATTTTGTTTCCTCTTGTTCATCATCAGTATCTTCTTTTGAGTCAGCCTCTGCCACTTCTACTCCCCCTGTGTTGCTTATTTCCTCATCACTTTCATCTAGAAACTGATCACTAGATCGTTGAATATTCTATTCATTTTCAATAATAGTGACATCATTTCTCTCAACAATTTTCCCAGCCTTTTGTTGAAGCATTTATATGCTTTTCTCTTCCCTGAGTAGCCGAGGAATATTCCCTCATCTCCTCGTGACTCAAACTTCCTATGATTTTATTTTTTGAGAATGAAACACTTACTTCTAAATATAAGAAATTATTTCAATGTTGGATTCTTCTTGTACCACATTTCATACAGAGTCTTCCCTTGCTTCGAACACAACAGAGACCTGTTCGAAACATATACCAATGTCAAAACTGCTTCCTTCCAAAATTTCTCTGGTAGGTCCTTATCAATAAGCATTGTTCTGTCCATGTTGTTGATGATTTGATTTCTCCTTTCAACCACTCCATTATGTTGGGGATTTCTCACTGATGAAACTTGATGCCTTATCCCGTGTTTCTCAAGATACATTTCAACTTGAATGTTTGTGAATTCTGTACCGTTATCAGTATGGAACTTCTGAATATTCTACCCAAGCATCCTTTCTGACTCTCGCCTATACTGCTTTATGAAACTAAACACCTATGTATTATGGGTAATGACAAATACCCAGGCCATTCTACTATAATCATCAATAAAAAGGACATAGTACCTTTTTCCATTTATGGCTCGTGGTGAGATTGATCCACAAACATCTACATGTACCAGTTTGAGCACTCTGGTTGATTTATGTTCCTTTGGAATGTATGTCTTCCTGATGATATTTCCTTATTGACATGAATCACATGTGTGAGTACGATCACATGATAGTTTGGGAAGGTCTCTAGCAGCGTCACACATTACTAGATCTTCCATGGATGGTTGGAATAGATGACCAAGTCACTTATGCCACAACTGGTTTTCCTCCTCTATAGATAAAAAGCAAATATCTTCTTCCCCACTTACAAGGTAAATATTTCCCTTTGTCCTTTTCCCTATAGAACAACTGATCCATATTTTCCTTTCACAACACACATTTTCTTGGTAAATTAGATAGAGTTCCCAGAGTCACATAGTTGACTGACACTGAGTAAGTTATGACTAAGACCCTCTACTACCAAGACATCAGCACATCTCATTTCTTTTCCCCCAAATTTTTCCTTTCCAAAACCAACAATCTTTATCCCTTCATCGTTCCCAAACTTTACAACTCCTTATTTGTCATATTTTATGCCTGTAATGAGATCCTTATTCCCTGTCATATGGGATGTGCAACCACTATCAAGGATCCATACTCTTGAACGATCGGAAGATTTAAGGAAAATTTCTGCAACAACTGCCTTCTCATCCTTTTTATTTTTGATCCATGTCTTTGACTTCACACTCAGTGTGGTTTGGGGAACTTGATCTTCTGTAGAGTGTGATGGACCAGCTTCATCTTGCAACGCTGCAAATCTATTTTTCCTTTTTAACTCAGTTGTTGGTTTATTGATCTGTTGTTTGCGAACATTTTGATTTTTCTTTGGTACATTTTTTTGTATGGACGAAGTGCAATATCTAGCCATGTTCCCAAATACTCTGCACCAGAAGCGGTGTCCTTCGAAATATGTTCTCGAGAACCATTTTCTATTTGATTTCCACCTTTGTTCTTGTTCCTTTTGATATCTCTTGGCTATGGAACACACATACTGTGAATGTCCCATCTTTCCACAACAATAACACCTTATAAAGGGTGCATTCCTCTGTGTTACTTTAGAACAATGAGATTCCCCTTGAGATCTTTGAATATTCTGATTCTCCCTTGTGCCCAAATCAACCTTCAATCTTGGGACTAGTGCTTGCAGTCTGACTTTAACTATCACAGATTTTTGTTTCTGATTAAGCCCTGAAGTAGCCTCAATGTCTAAGCTCAATTGCTGCTTCTTTCTTGATAAACTGCTAGGCTCCTCTTTCATCTTTTTCGTCTTATTAATGACCTGTTTTCCCAAGAATGTGTTAGGAATCAAAGTTTTCTCCTGGTCTTTAACTTTTCTCTGCATACTGACAACTTCTTCTTCAAGTTCTTTGATATGCTTGACATGGTCTTTCACTTTTCCATTCAGGCCATCGATCTCCCTTTTCTGTTCTTTTATCTTGAGTTTATACTCACTAACGGATTCTGAGTTCTCTGGTGTTTATGACTTGAGTTTCTCAATTTCTTCAATCAACTCAGACTTCTCTTCTTCCTGTTGCTGCATATAGAGTTTGGCATCGTGAACAACTTTGTTAGATTTCTTTGTTTTGGCTCTCCAAACATCTATCTCCTCAAGAGATTCTTCTAATTCAGCTTCCATGTCAACTCTCCCTTCAATTTCTTCTTCTTATTCATCAGCATCGGTTTCTCCCTTATCTTGTGCACTACCGACAACAACCACCATTTCATTTTGTCCATGATCTTTACAATTTTAAAACTCCTCAACCTATTCATCCTCAGACTCATCTGAACTGTCTATTTCTTGTGAAAGAAGATTCTTTTTCTTGAAGAAATTTTTCTTGAACTGCTTCTTCCCTTTCACATAGGATGAAGATTTCTTCTTGGGATTTTCAACTTCATCATCATCATTTTCTTCTTGAAACTTTTTGGGGCATCTTGCAGCAAGATGACCAACTTTTCCACATCTAAAGAAAGCGAGTGGAAGTTTCCCTTTGAACTTTACTTTTCCTCTTTGAAGATTTGAGGAAAGGAATGACATAACCTCATATGTCTCTTCTTCTTCCTGAGAATCTTCAATGGTGAGCTTTTTCACGGACTTAAATTCCATCTCTTTGGATTTTCCCTTTTCCACAGCCTTTTTGTCATCATTCCTCATCTCATATGCAACCAAGGTATTGTGCAAGTTGTCTAGTGTCAGTTCTTTGGGATATTTATCTTCTAGTACAGAAACTTTTGGATTGAAACGAGGTGGAAGCTTCCTCAAGATGCGCTTTACGATCTTTATGTCTTCAACGACTTCACCAAGACCTCACATATCTTCCACAACAATATTTACCCAGTCAAAGAATGCATCAACAGACTCATTAGGGTTCATCTTCAGATCTTCATACTTATTCCACAACACTTGCAGCTTTGCCTCTCTGGCCTTTGTATCTCCTTCATATATATTCAATAGCTTTTCCCACATGGCACGTGATGTTTTGCATGACATCACCTTTGTATAGATAAGATTGGATAGGGCTCCCCTAAGGCATTAATTGATTGGAATCTGCATCCAACTCTCTACTTTCAACATCTGATAATGCACCACTATTAATATCAGCTGTTATGCCATGCATTTCTGCTGTGAATACATTCATTCCCAAAGATCGAAAGTAGTGTTGCATCCGATTCTTCCATAGCTGAAAGTTGTTCCCGTCGAAGATCGGAATCCCTTTATGATTGGTGACCTCCATTGAGAGAAGAACAAATATCAACCTCTCCCTCTGATACCAATTGTTAGGTCCACAAGGCTGAATACCTTGAGAGGGGGGTGAATCAGGGTATGACTAATTAAAAATTATATCCCGTTCTAATCTTGTTTCGCTGTTAAGAAAAACACTCTTCTCTCTCTTTCCCGCTGCACAATATAAATAGAAAGTAAAGCATGCACAGGACACAACAATTTTTACTTGGTTCACCCTCACTGGGCTACGTCCAAGGAGAATACAATGGCAATGATCCGATGTACCAAATTCACTAAAGCACGCTGCTATTTACAAGGTTCGAGCTAGATCACTTCTATGCCCAGGATCACTGCCTTTACAAGATTTAGGGTTAGATGACTACTTTCCCAAGGGTCACTCCCTCCCTCTCTCTCTGGCTCACTACTGGTGGAGAGGATCACCTTCTTCCTCTTCCTTTGCTCACTGCTCCGGAAAGGATCCACTCACAGTTTATAGACCTGTAGGTCTCTTCATTATCACAAATTAATACATCCTCTCTTGTATGTAGATGCTCTTTTGAAGCTCAACCATCACCCATATATGAATTTCTCTTTTCACCGAAGATATCGGGAAATCCCCTAGCTTCCACGCAGCCCTGAATCACTATCGGAAATCAACCTTACTTGGCACCCTTCTCTAAGGCCGCACGCAAGTCTTGGCGCACAAGTCAACACTAGCGCGCAAGTATTTCTTAACACTTGCACGAATCAAGCTTAAGATTATCCAAACTTGCGTGACACACTTCCTTTACTGCCCAAACCACCTTAGGCGCACAACAAATAGATGGCGCGCAATTTCAACACTGGCGCGCAAGTCCCTACTTGCGCGACCACACACCACTTGCACGACTTCCACACCTGCGTGACGAGAGATCTGATTTTTCTATGTATTGAACTCCGTTGTTGAATGAGGAGGGGTGGTCCAATATTTATAGGCAATTTGACCACCCTGCGCGACGGCGCGCAAGTCTCCCTTCGGCGCACAAGTCTCGGCGCACAGATCAACCGCCCTGGCCTCTCTCGCGCTACTCACTTGCGCGACCAAACCAATACTTGCGCGACCCACCTTCCTTTGCCGTATTTTGAAGTTCTGATCCAGAAAAACAACAGGCACACAAGTTCTCAAGCCTCCTAAGAACCGGCGTGCAAGTCTCTTCACGGTGTGCAAGTCACTTGCGCGACCAACTCAATACTTGCGCAACCCTTGTCCCTTTGACATATTTTTATGATCTAATCTAGAAAAATATATGATGCGCAAGTTTACAAGTCTTCAAGTACATGGCGTGCAAGTCCCTTTACCAAAACAACTTTTTGTTCATTTGTCGATTTTCAGGCCCCAAAATTTGGAAAACACTGGAAAATGGCGCCACCTTTTATCTGTTCTTTTTATGCCACCTCCAGATCATCCATTCCATTGTCGAAGTTCTTGAATCAAACATGGATCATTGTTCCCAGCTCTTGAACTCAATATTCCGCCATGAAATCCCCTTTGTTAACAAATTTGTATGTCATGGTTTTCTTTGTCAACAATCACAGCGCAGTTGTCTACTTTATCAACAAACACAATAACCTCAAAAATGATTCAATGATACCTTGAGGGATTTTTTCCCAACAATTCTTTCCAAGTTCATGACAATTTTATACAC
The DNA here is from genome assembly GCA_963277665.1 of Viscum album. Taxonomy (NCBI): domain Eukaryota; kingdom Viridiplantae; phylum Streptophyta; class Magnoliopsida; order Santalales; family Viscaceae; genus Viscum; species Viscum album. Next base: position 366,561,204 of record OY728135.1, on the reverse strand, counting down.
TGACCCCCAGAGTTACATTATACAGCTAAGTACTCTTGGCCATTTGCCTCCTGGGGGATAGATGTTGTGGGGCCATATCCCCCCACTATATCCAGACAATTCATGTTCATAATCATAGCAACCGGCTTATTTTTCAAATGGGCTGAAGCCATACCACTTAAAGAAGTCGGGCTGAAAAGAATCATTAGCTTTGTGAAGACCAACATCATTACCAAATTTGGTGTCCCTCATATAATATTGATAAACAATGGCACCAACTTCTGCTCTGCGAAGTTGGACAAGTTATACCAGGATTATGGAATCAAATCCAACTGCTCATCCTTCTACCATGCGGCGGCCAATGGGAAGATAGAGACTTTCAACAAGACTATGTCCAACATACCCAAAAATATGGTAGATAAGGATAAAAAATTGTGTCCAGATAATCTCCTTCACGCTTTGTGGGCTTACTAGACCACGACCAGCACAGCCACCCAGGCGACCCCGTACTCACTAGTATATGGGGATTAGGCATTTTTTCCTATTGAAATACAAGTGCCATCACTTTGTGTGTCCATTTAGATCAACTGTCCATGTATGAGAAAACCCAGAGATGGTTTGATGAGTTAGAGTAGCTAGATGAGAAAAGGCTGCACACATTACCCCATTTGGAAATCTATCAAAATCATATCGCACGGGCCTTCAAAAAAAATGTTCTCCTTCGATCTTTCCTTGAATGAGAAATGGTGTTAGCCATCAAAACCCCGATGATACTCAGGAAGAAGCCCCCAAATCTTAAACCAATGTGGGAGGGACCATATTTCATACATAGTGTCTATTCCAATGGAGCATACACCTTGACATCAATGGACGTACAGCTCATCATGTCTCCCACAAATGTAAAGTTTCTAAAAAAGTATTTCACGCAATAGTACTATAATGCTATGGTCCAAACTCTATGACCCTAAACTATGCGTTGTAGTACTGTAATGTTATTTTCCAAACTCTATGACCCTAAACTATGAGTAATAGTCATATCCACATGACATAAAACTGTAAGGAACTCATCCCTGAAACATGAAAAGAAATTGTGACTCATGTCCTCACTGCAAGATGTTAAACTACATAGCACAAAACATCCTAATCTCATGATGATAAATTGCATGATCTATCATAGAACTACATACAGATTGATTCCTACCCTCATAGGATACATAGTAACACCTTGATCCTTGATCTTGGCCCATCCCCCACTATAAAAAATGCCTCTATCATATCCTCTATCTCCCCACACAAGCATTGGAAACCCTTGTCACTCCTTGTTTAAAACATGGATTATAACTCATGTGAATTTAGGATTAGTGGTAAGGATTATTTTATGAATGAAAATTATAGAGAAATATAGTAGACCTAGCACCCATATCGAATGAATAAAAATGTTACTACCCCTATGTTCGAGATAGATCGGTATAGGGAATGTTCAAGATAGATCGGTATAGGGAATGTTCATAACTACGTGAAGCTTGATTCCTACCCTTACAGGATGTGTAGTGATGCCCAGATTTGGCATCTCGACCTAGAAATTGATGAAAACATGCCCTCTCATGACCCTACACATAGACCATCTATTTTAAGGGAACTTTCAGAACTATGTGTGGCTTGATTCCTACCCTTGCAGGATACATAGTGATGCTTGGATCTAGCATCTTAGCCCAACCACCATTAAAAAAATTCCCCTTCCCCCATAAGTAGGCCAGAATTTTATGGGGAGTCCATGAAAGGTCCTAACTGTATAACATGAAACTGTGAGATCCCTCATGAGTCTGGTGTGGCCTGATTCTCAATATTAGGAACATGCCACTAATTTCCTGCACAACAAATTTAACAAGATCACGGAAATTACCAGTCTGATTTATGACACTCATAAGAATTCAAAAGATCTTATTTCCCCCTATACATACGAGTGAGATCAATGTAGAAGCTCCAGTAGTTCACGGTTAATCACGGTCTGGGTATTTCTTATGTTCCCATACACATCTTTACAGTTTTTCAAACTCCATAATCCAGGAAACCTTGGATCCCCATAAACATTCAAGGTCATCTGATACGGAAGCCCAGTGTCTTATGGAAACCTTTATTTGACAATGCACATCATTCCCCAGTAGCTCTGCATATGTCACCTACAAAACGGCCATCAATCAATGGAAAATTTGTTCCCAGGAGTGTCCTCTCTATCTTGGTACTCCTGATGGATTCCAAGACCCATGTCATCCCTCCTGATTAAATTTTCCCCCGAGACTATGGTTTACACCTTCTATCATCATTCACGTCTAAGGAACTCTAGAACATCCTGATTGTTATTAACTCAAAGCTATTAATGATCTTTATGACAATGTAATCGTCCTCTCTGCATCACTCTAAACTTCACAACATCAGGTCCTCACCACATGACATTAAACTGCAATGCCAAAATCATCCTTTCTATATGATGTTAAATAGAATAGCATTGGCTTAAGCCTAGAGTGATCTCTGATTCTGATTTTTTTATTCTTAGGCGGTGACCCATAATCCTCATAATCCATTGTTTCTCACACTGAGCATAGCTCACGTGAGCTTAGAGATCTTAGTGAGATATCCACCATGAAATTATGGAAAAACAACCCAGGAATTTGGTCTGATCATCACAACCCTAAAAGGCATTTCACAATTATTTTCCCCATAAGGAACCCCACATCCTGGCCATACGACGTTAAATGACAGGGTACCCCAAAGATGGGATGAATGCCTCACCCTACGTATGAGTTAGATCTATGTAAGGGATACCTAATTACATGAGTGAATTACGAGCTGAATGTCTCTGATATATCTAGATACACACCTGTCATACCTCAAACTCTATTCTTTGAGTGATCTTGAATCCCCATAATCATCCATGGCCATCTGAGATAGAAGTCCAGTGTTCTGCGGACACCTTTACTTGACTATGCACATCATGCCCCGGTGGCTCTAAATATATTGCTTACAAAACATCTTTCAATCAAAGGAAAATATGTCCCTAGGAGATTCCTCTCTTATCTCAGTATGCCCAACATGCTTCTAATCCCCTTCGCATCCCTCTTTATTCAAGGACCCTCAAAGTCATGGTTTACATTCTCCTTCCCACCCACATCCTGGATATATCAGAACATGCGGGCCAGAATCATCTTTGGTCTCTTTTTAGGTTTCTGTAAGATAAATATGCCCCATTAATATACATAAAACTAATCCTCATACAGATGAAAGGTTCCCCCGCTCATTTCCATGTTTCCTGGAGAAGTTCAGTTAAAGGAAATGTCCCTTTTTGTGTTCAGGTTCACCCCTTGTCAAAGGTCATATATTGTGTTCAGAAAGATCCCAACCTCCATAATACCTCATAGCCATTGAAGATGGAAGGCCAGTTTCCTAAATAAAACTATGTCTGACTATGCACATCATGCCTCAGAATCTCTGCATATACTACCTATAAAATGGTTGTTAGTCAATGGTAAATTTGTTCTTCGGAGAGTCCTTTCTAGTTTATATATGCTCAGACGACATTCAAGTCCTGTCACACCCCCATATTTAGAAAACCCCTAGATAATGGCTTACATACCTTCCTCTTTCCAAATTCCCCTGACATAAAAAAGAGTGGGGGATTTCTAACCGAACTGACCATTCACCAGCTCTCCATTATTCAAGTAAGAATATTATGGGAATAGTTGCTCGATCAAAGCCGATATAAATGTCCCTAATAATTTCAGACACCATCACCTAGACTATCCACCCATTGTGGCTCCCAACATAAAAATAAATTCAAAGCGTTGCAAATCCTACCAAGGCTATCGGAGGTGGAAGGAAAGTGTCCTGCAGACACCTTTGTTTGACAATGCACATCATGCCCCAGTGGCTTTTCATAGGTCACCTATAAAATGGTCATCATTCAAAGGCAAATTCGTCCCCAGGAGAGTCATATCCCACCTCTGTAAGCCTAAAATAGTTCCTGAACCACATTCATGTACAAAATTCACAAATTTAGGGTCAAGAAAAAAACCCTAATACAAGTATGAATGATATTAGAACATTCTCGGCTAATGAATCCTAAATTGGGGACCCTTACTGATTAAGTTTGGTCAAATATGTTTGACCTAAAATATCAGTAATAAGTTTGATTGGAAGGACTCTAAACTACCAGAAAAAAAAAAAGACGCCATAATTTCCAGAGTGAAAATCCGCAAAAGGGAACCTCGGGATAAATGTCGAGTATCAGTTTTTTTAAACCTACACCATGTGTGGTTTAGGAAAGAAATAAAAAATGTGTGTCAAGCTATCAGAAGAGATGTAAATCTTGTTAGGTTGAAAACCTGCAAAGGGAGGCCTAAGTAAAATTTATGTTATTCCCATTAAGCCCGTGTCAAGTAGGATTAGAAACAAATTAGGGTAATAATGAAAAATACGCAAAAGTTCATGAGGTGTTCCATAAAACCTCAGCAATAGTCGAACTATGCTCACTGATTCCCATGGCTCAGGAAACAATTAGATCCTGAGTCGATTATTTCAATTTACTGGTTTTAAATAATGGTCTAAAATTGATACCTAATCGAAATGATGTCTATATGATTGATTGTGATCAATTGACATGAAAGGAAAGGACAAAGAAGAAGCAATTGAAAATAAATTAGTTTTATTGAGTTCAGAAATAATGGAGGAACACCCCCAGTTTGGTGTCTCTCCAAATAATCAAAAAGAAAATAGTACATATCAGGATTTGGGGAGAGATACAATAATTCACAGCTCTCCCTTTCTATAAATATGGCCAGTGACTATCACGGTCTATCAGGATTTTTCTCTAAAGAATCTCTCTCCTCCTCTTTAGCCTTGACCGTTGGATGCACCCACTCTAGATTGACTTTAAGGTCCTTCCCTTTCTTCTGTATAGCTTCATAATTGGAACACAAAAATTAAAGTTGATCCCTAAACGTTATTGTACTGGCCTCGCACTCCCACAACTAATCCTTTTGAGCGACCAAAAAATCACAAGCCTTCACATCTTCAGCTAATTGGTGATCGATTTCCTCCAAAGCATCTCAGAAGGTCATCATCTGATGATAGGAAGAATTTAACTTGACAAGATTTCCCTCACAAAAAGTAAGGTCTTCCAAGGATATGATGATTTGGTAGATAAGGAGGTGTAAGTTATGATAATCAAATCTTTCATAACATAGCTCAGTGAATAATCACAAAAAATTGTCTGTATCATCAGCAAATCTAGGAATATGTGTCTCAGCAGCAAGTGCACATAACTGATTCCATGCTTGTTTTTTTACTACCCAGTGCCTCCCCACAACACCAATACCTTGATCCTCCCCTTCCACAATGGGTTTATAAGTATTAAGTATCATTATAGGAGTGTTAAGGGACATAATATAGGTCACTCAAGATGGGAGGCTCTCCTTTCCCTCAGATGGTTCACCCACTGGAGATGGACGCAGAGGACTAGCCATGGCTTCTAGGGTTTCTGGTGATACTCTATTGGGGCTAGCCTCATTAGGGACATGGGAAGTATCTTCGTGAGGGGATCAGTCTGAATCACTCCCCACTGAGATAGGATGTTCTGATGAAGCCCCTTCCAAATGCTTCTGGTGGTGAATCAAGAGTCTTCTTACCACAAGGGTAGGAATAAGTTGCATATCCATCGTGGTTGTCATAGGGATAGGAATATAAGATGTACCTGTCATGATAATCACAGAAGAAGGAATTTGTGGCATGGTTATCAGGGTGAGGATGAGGAAGATAATGGTTAGAGGCTTTTTCACCCACCGAACTGGTTTCCTCAGCACCCCGTTAGGGTAAAAACCAATCCACAGTTGGGTATATTACAGCGATAAAAAGTATATCTTGTCATATTGGGGATGATAACCTCTATAGTATCACCTTCTCACATCATCACAAGCCATAACTGGTGAATAATTACAGGATGATACTCTCCCCTTAATTGAACATTAGTAAGAAGTACAACTTGTTGAAGGCACCCAAATTTTCTGGAAAATCGGTATGGGAGGTATAGCTCACAAATGGTCACTCTTTCTATATGATCAGTGAGAATCTCATCCGGAAGCACAATGATGTATGAGCGTTATTCTAAAGAACCACCCCTTTCACCTCTTAATTACCCATGTGGGGTATAATGCAGTGTAAACGAGAAGTAATAAGCGTCATTCAGTATCCCAACTACATCAATAACACTTAGAGTCCTAGGGAGAATAACGAAAATGTTGAGAAGGGTAGGTTGAAATTCAGAATGAGGAACCTTTGCAGTATGATGATATTCATAACAAGGGATGTGTTCTTCCATCTACCCATAAAGGAATTGAAATGGTCCACTGAGATGATGTGGGGGCCTACCTTCCTGTATTTGTCCCAACAACTCATAAATTCAGGTGAAAGTAGGAATGTCCAAATTGATGGGTCGTCCCTCTGCCAACATGGCTGCCATCATCAAAGTATAGGCTCTAACCCTGGTATATACATCATGGAATGGGAAAATAAATCCACTCAAAAACATGTAAATGAAACCTTCTAATCTAAGCACAGGTGTCATGTCCGGTTAAAGCTCATATCCCCAGGTGGTCTATCATCCTGCTTCAAGAGTAGCGCAATATGACCCTGGAGTCTGGAAAGACTGATGGGATGGATGAGTTTGACTGTGGAAAACCCTCTACTTGGGTCTGTTCTCCTACAATAATAGCCATATCCACTCCTCGAATGGGATAACAGAGCGAGCTTTGAGGGGATTATCAAGTAATCCCTCTTCCATAACCAATAGACTCCTTGTCAAAAGGGACACGTGGTCAGTTTCATTCCAAGTAGAAGTTATTGGGATAAATTTGACATACATCTATACAAGTATGAGGATTCCTCCAAGCTGGTGTATATCCCATAAACTGATTCCCACCTCCTCATGTGATAAATGGAAGGTGTTGGTGCTTGAACACCAGTGTCTTAGCAACTCAAGAAGGATTTCACCTGGGGAGAAGGCTGTGAACTGAGAAACCTAGGCTGCCTGATATAAGTTCACCACCTTCAACTAGTCTGGGGACTCCAAACAGGTATGATGTACCCAAAATTCCCAACCCATTCATCATAGAAACATCCTCTGTCCCACAGATCCCACTTGGTTCTCCACCCATTATTAGTGTTTTCTTGGGAAATATTGATAATGGATGGGTACTCTTGGGAAATTAGTTTCTGGACAGTATTACAACACTCGTGATTACCTTGAGTCCATATTTATCCTCCTAGTACGAAGATGTTTTTCTAAAATGGAGAAGTTATGACTTCTCCTACTGGGGAAATATTGGCTTGATCATGTCCTTGCGGTGCTTCTAAGAGAATGAAAGGGGTATGGGAGTCAGCCAACGGTAGAGGAACGTCATCAGGGAGACCAAATCCGTAAAGTGTAAACTACACAAACAACGGGTAAGCTAGGAGCATTGGTGTAAATAAATATTTTAAGAAGTTTTCATAGGGAATAATGTAGGATCAAAGATGATCCTCACTATCCTCCACCATGGTCACCCTTGTCTTCATAGATTTTATCACAGCCTGTGAAAAAGCCATTGTAGCCTGCAAAGGAAGATCCAAAAGCTGATAAAAAATCATCCCAATATAAGTTTTTGGATAAAGGATAAAGGACTTGAAAGTATGTTTGCATAGGGCTCCATGTACTGTTCTTAAAAATGGTAGGTGGTAGGCATGTCCCATGTACTGCATGATGTGCAGAAGAAAATGCCACATACAGCTACGGTATGCGGGAACGTTACACCGTGCACAACCATGGGATGTGAAGCAACCGCAAAGCACTGGCCCACAAAACATCGGTCGGTTAATAGAAGGGTTCACATAATGTGGATACTGTGAACCTAGGACTCGTTAAGTTCATTTTCTAAGATTTAGAAATAAAAGTTTAAGTTCGTATTATTAATTCTTAAAGTTCGGTTCATCGGTTCAAGCTCGGTTGGTGGACACACAAGTAGTGTAGCATTCTCCTAAAAAGAATTCGGATTTTAATTTTAAAATTCCAAAATTTTAGTCACGAAATCTAAAATACGGTTCCTAGAAAGATAAATGAAGAAAATATCAGATCACAGCACGTATGGAGTGGTTCACTAACAAAATTTTCACAAGAGACGCAGTATGAAAATGCAGAGGAAGTTGGGGGAGTCGAGAGAACTTTTCACCATGAGAAATGGTAAAAGAAAAATGACATGGGCACCTATATATATTTTTGGTCCCTTCCAACTAGGTCTATTTGTTCTAGTGTGATCCATTTCAGTTTAGGACTGCTTCTACATCATAATAGTCCCCTTTTCGTTCCGAACAGACCCTTTTCCGATGGAGGGGCATTTGTAGGGTCCTAAAAATCTCTCCAAGCGAAGAAAATACTCCCATAGTCACTTTGCAGAAGGAATAAAGTATTAATACAAGTATAACAAGGTTAATAGACTCAAATTGAGCTACAAACATTGGAAGAAACATTAAGGAATTCAAGTTTTCAAATTATTTTTAAGTGGGCTACGTACCATCACCAGGAAGGGTTCGCGGACCGTCTAGATCGCGAACCACCGGTACATGGAAAAACCCATGAGGCGCTGGCCTGTGGAGTGATGGCTAGTGAACCTAGTGGAATTCGAACCACATCGCTGAAAGACTCATGCGTGCAAAGGTCATCTGTATGTCATCTCGTGCACTCATCAGTTCGCGGATGAAGAAAACCAGTAGGGTGAACCATGATCGTGAACCGAAACTTCTACAAACCCCGGTTGACCGACTCTTCCATGGGTCAGGATATCTCTTCATGGACCTCCACAAATGGTGATGCATTCCCATAGATACAATTTCCCCCAATACTCTATAAAAGGATCACATAAGGAATTGAGAGGGGATGAACAAAAAAACTAAAATGGGGCCCTAGAAGTGGGAAGAAAGAACTCATAGAAGATTCTAGATTCGGTCTTGAATCAGCAGAAAAGCCTTAATTTCAAACCACGTCTCTTACAGGTACAGCCAGCCATGAACCATAAAATGGGGGAATGTAATAATAATAAGAGGCATGTGAACCTAATAAGTGAAACCAAGAACCACATACTTCTCCTGAATGAACTCCCCGCAAACGATAATCCCCCAAACCCTCCTTCAATATGGTGTTCCGCATAGTGTATGGCTACGCCGATTCAACTCGGCGCCACATACTGCATTAGTACATGGATGGAACCAAAAGCGGTGTGATGGAAAGCATCTAAGACCGCATACCATTGTGGTGCACGGTGGTCCTTACCCATGCCCGCATACTACTCTAGTATGTGGACAACTCCTATGCCCGCATACCACTATGGTATGCTGATCTTCCCTTTCCTGCATAAGAAACTAGTATACAGAATGGGGTGTTTTCAGGGATTATTTCCTATGGTTCCAATCTTGCCCCTTCATTACCATTCAATCCTCTATAATCCCTCCGTAAACCAGTCCCCCATCATTAGGCCAAAGCCACCTCTAAAGCCACTGAACCCGTATGATCAGGCTATCGGTTGCATTAGTGTGCCCCTTTGAGTCTACATACCCACGGTAAGTGGAGTCACGAAGGATCTCCCCACAATGGTTCATACTCCAGGGATGTATGTAATTATACATTCCCACGGTAACCCGGAGACCAACTTTGGGATGCCAATGTGAACCTTCCCATTCTAGGGATTAAGGGTGATCACCTGCTTTTCCATTCAATGAGGAATGGTGATCAGTCAAAGGGGTTATTTCCACTTCCCCTTTTGACGAGGATGACACTCCTACCCTTCCTATAACACGTTCTGGGGCACTCCCAATGAGGTAAGTCCCCAATCTTTCAAAGGTCGAGCTGCATGACCTCAAATGTCATCCCACATTGAAAGGTTCATTTCTCCACACCCTCACCCACCATCGCCCCGACCTCTTCCGCTATAGGCTCACTCTCTCCCACCAATAAGAGAGGAAGAATGTAGTTGTTTGGATCTCTCACATCCTCTTTTTTCTCACACCGAGCCTGACTCACGTGAGCTTAGAGATTTGTGATTATTACAACATCCACACAATTTTGAACTGCAAGAACTCTGATTCCTTACCAAACCCGGATATGTAGGATGCCTACTTGAAGGCTCGATCTCAAAAGGGTGCCCTTACAAAAGGGTTCACCCAAACATGACCTCTCAAATGGGTAGCTTCCATGCGTAAGTTCTACACAATTTTTAACTATGATAACTCTGATTCCTAATCACACCATGATTTGTAGGATGCCTACTCAAAGGCTCAAGCTCAAAAAGGTTCCCTTCCAAAAGGGTTCACCCACACATGACCTCTCAAATGGTAAGCTTCTATGTGTAAGCCCCAGAAATTATTAACTACAATAACTTTTATTCCTAACCAAACTAGGATATGTAGGATGCCTACTCGAAGGCCCAAGCTCAAAAGGATACCCTTATAAAAGGTTCCATCCAATCATGTCTCCTCAAACGGGGAGCTTCTATCCGTAAGCCCTAGCAATTTTGAACTACATGGATTCTGATTCCTATCTCAAGGATATGTTGGAAACCCATCTTATGGGTCTGATCCCAACATTAAGTCACCTTCCATCCCCCCTAGATGACAATAAAATCCAGATTGCCTTATTGTATGGATCAAGTCATCATTGCCTCTGTAGCATCAAATCCATGTATGCCTATGACAATCCTGCAAACCAGGGGTATCCCATGGACACACTCTTTGGGAATGAACCAAGGATTCATGAACATATGAACATGACTTAAATATATTAGAGAATCCCAGAATAGGAAATATTTCCAACCAAAGGGGTAAGGTGAGCCTGACTTCACATCCTCTCGACCAATGGAGTCCTTAAGTGTCATTGGCCAAATCATTGTCCAACAAGTGCCTGCCTTTGGAAAGCAGGTCCATGAATCATGGATACCAGGGCCTTTGGATGTTTCTGGCTCCATGAATAAACCTGTTGGAGACCATCCAAGGAAGTTATATCCTAGGAGGGCCGATTTCACAAGTACTCAACCCCATGCAATCTTCTACTAGAACCATCTGACTATGGAATCTCCTTCACAATACAGGAGGGGTAAATTACCCAGTCCTCGTAGGGTTAATCCAACTCTCATTTAAAGGATAATGATGCAGAATGGGTTGAAACAAAATAAATGGTGAATTTGACGAGAAAATGTCCCTAGAGAAAGGGACGGGTAATGATTCTCGTCAGACCATTTCATCATCACCCGAACGCGCCACCTCGGAGGTGAAACAACGGTATTTCATAGCCACACACTGAATAATACAAGATTTTTTACAACATAGAAAAATTTAAACTTGTTACAGCCTATAGGAGTCGATCCATTCCTTTGACCTTGATCGGTGAAATCTAAGTATAATTATTGCATGATAAGTATAGCTACCACACATGATTACTCAACTGAACATGCATGGTCAGTATACCTACCACATGTTATATATACTTATCACATGTTATAAATTTCACACTATTAGTATTGTGACCACAAGACAACCAATCACGCATTATAGGAATGGTAATCATATTGACAGAAAGTGAACTTGGCACATACAGTCGGTTCAATGCTTTAATTAGTTTTTTCTTAAAATCTTGAATTCCATGCATGCTCTGGTTTTCTTCAGTATAGATTCTTTGATTAAATGTATGATTATTTTAAGTGTTTTAATTATTTTATTTATTTATAAAATCCATATATTTTATATATAATTCATGAGAAGTGTTGTTATAATATTTTAATCAATTTTAAAATGTTATTAAATATATTCATTATTATTATGTAACACTTACAACATGTATTTGGATAATTTAAATATTTATATTTGGGATTTATTATTTTATAATTTAATATTTTATGTCAATTAAATTGTTAGAACTTATTTTGTAATATTTAATACAGTATAATTAAGTTTTTAATTAATATGTGTTGTATGAAATTAAAACATCAGTTGAAATTTAAACTATAAAATTATCTTATGATATTTATGAAATTATTTTGACCAATTATGATGAATTCTATATGACTTTTTTAATGGGTAATTCATATTGGTTTGAATTGATCTTTATTTTTTTAATTCAAATAATTATTTTTAGGACTATTCTGGATGATAATATTTCTCTCTCCTGTATAATTTTATAATTTGAATTTGAATTTGTTTACTCGGTTGGAGATTTTCTTGTTATATTTTATATATTATATTTAAAGGACTTTAGGATTCTTATAAAAGACATAATGGTTCATCCTGAACATAAAAATCTCAAACATTTGTAATCTTACGACATTCAAGTGATCTTGTGCTCAACTGTTTACACCTTGTGTGACGTACTCTCAAGGAATAAACAATTATTCTTCAACTTCTATATCACCTAGAATAGTTGATCTATACCACTAATGGAATTTCCATAGTATGTTATCAAAATAATTATAAATGATATGTATCAAATATTTCATTACTATTAATTCTTTCTATTTTTATTCAATTGTATTATTTCTTATATCATTTTTGTCTAGGTAGAGCCCTACACTTAAATACTTCACATGGGTTATAATACCTATAAAAATTATTCCTTGGTTGTGAACACCTAAGAAAAAAAAAAGCAGAACACTTAGTTTGGGGATGATCCTATAGAAATCATGGGTTTCTGTCTACTCCCATAAAAGGTTGTGTGTGTAGGTTTGGGGATGCTCTCCACAGTCCTGGGTTGGGATTTCTCCCATGTAAAAATATAGATTTAGATTAATACCATGTAAAATTATATCTCTCTTTATTATTGGATGTCATAATCCATCAGTTTGGGTGTGAAGACTATAATAAGTCATTTAGATTGGACCAGTATAAAATTCTTTGTGTTCTCTTCTTTCTATTTTCCACAGCTAATTAACTCTCTTAATTAAATTTAATAATTAATTTATAGTACATAATTTTTATAACTTTGATAATTTTAATTAAGTAATATTTACCCCACCCACCCACCAACCCACCCATAGTCCCTCTTTTATCAACCATTCTGACCAAACAATAATCACTCAATTTTTAGTAATCAGTTTATTCATCAAAGATATGTTTTCTTCAAAAATGATTTTTTGGGAGAAAATATTATAATTTATTTATGAAACTCTTAGAAATTTTATTTTTTGAAAATTAAATTATTTTTTAAATCATAATATTAAAATTATATTATGTTTAATTTTTGATATTTTTCTGAAAAGTTTGATTTTTCTATGAATAGTGAAATTTATTGATTTCTATTGAAAACTATATTTTTTAAAGTATTTATAAAGAAAAATTCAATTATATTTAAAATTTATTTATTTAATTTTGATTAAATATAATCCAATTATAATCTTTATAATGAATTTTATACTTTAATTTGGTATAAAAACATTTTTATACAAAAAATCCATTTTTCAGAAAAATCATTTTTCATCGCGTTTTGCTGGTTTAATTTTAACTTAAATTTGATTAATTTTGTGAATTGAAATTTTAAAAATGGATTATATATTTAGAATAAATGGATCCAAATTTAATAATTATTTTCCTTTTATTTTTTTACATTATAAATAGTAACCTTAGTAATTTTTGTTACCATGGTAAAGGGTAAATCAGATAATTAAGGATACAAATAATATGATAAGGACATAAAAATGACCAAAAAACTTACCTTTATCCTATTTTATGAGTTTATTTTATCAATTTACATCCAATTTTAAAATATATGGACACTTGGTTCCATATTCCCTTAATTATGACCTCTATATTAATTAAAGAAAAGATAAAGTTAAAAATGTCGTTCTCTTGACTTTAATGTCCCTAAAATATTTATATAATGAAAAATATAGGATAAGTTCATTTATAAATATTTATTTTATATATAAATTATTTTTTATCATGTTACTTTATTTTTAACTTTTTTTGATGAAATAATTACCTTAAGAGATTACGCAATGCTGACACGGTAATTATTCAATTAATAGAAAAATAAAATAAATGATTTTAACAATATTAAAAGTAATATAAATTGAGATAATTATTGTATTCCATGATTTTTTTAGATAAATATAACATTTTAGGTAAGTATTAAAGGATTATATTTTAATTCCTTTGATTTCACGTTATTTCTAAATTCAAATTAAATGAATAGTTCCAAAATTGACATTAATGTTGTTTTATCATAAATAATATTTTATTAAATGATTTAAAATAACTAAAAATATTAAATTAATATATGTGAATGTAAAAGGTTACATATATCTATCATGTCATATTTAAGGTTTTTTTCCTTTTATAGTAACTATATTGATCCATAAAGAGTAAAAAACTTTGTTTTGTAGTAATTTTGAAAAAGGGTTGAAACTGGTTAAAACCAAATTATAATGGTGAAAAAATTACCTAAACTTTTCAAAATTTTATTTTATGATATTTTTTTTACCTATAATCATACTATTTTTGAAACAAATCAGTTGGGCTCCATTTGGACGTGAATATTAATTTATATTAATACTTTAATTAATTCCAAGAGTGTCTCTCCCCTCTCTTATAAAAGGGAACCTCTTCTTCTATTTTCTTAAAACAAAAAAAACATTTTGGTTCAAAAAATACTTACCCATATATATTCCTTAAATATATCCCGATATTTTAAAATATTTGGTTTTATCATAAAATTATCCTAGGGAAGCTTTTAGTGTAAACCTTAAGAGGTTGTCTGAAGAAGATGTATTGTTCTTAACCAAGACTTTTCATTATATTTCTTATTATAAAAACATAAAATATTTTTAAAACATAACTAAATAATAAAACTAGTATCTCACATATAATTATATGTTATTATTTTAATTTAAACACCTACATTTTTCTTCTCTTCCGTCAAATGAAAAACGAAACTGTCGCTCGTGTGTAATGCAGACTACTATCTCGTGAACTGATGTAATTTGTTTTCCATCACCACCTATCACATATGATGATAATGATGGAATTTATGTATATATATGATATTAATTAAATATTTACCTTTCTATATTTATAATATAACCCCTAATTTCTTACCTTTCCATCCACAAAAAAAATGATAACATCATTTGTGAGCACGTGTGGACTACCACCTCCATAAAGTGATGTGGTTTATTTTTCAACACCACATAACATGGATGATATATATAAGTATTTTTAAATATATAATATAGTAATTATGATATAATTTTCATTTTTTAATGATAAAATAATACTTATCTTCTTTTCATAATAATCATTGAAAAATAGAAATATTACTCATGTGTAAGTACGACCTACCATCTACATGATTCTAATGAAGTTCATTTTTCATAACTATAATTCATTATTGGTTTTAAAAGTATAATTTATATATAAAAATTATAATTATTTCATGATTATTATTCTAGATATTATGGAATAATGACTTCTTTGACTATAGCCAACCTACCGATGTCATTTTGGATATATGAGCTGAATATCGTCAAAATGTATGATATGGACCTAATTGATTAAGTAATAGAATATTAAATGGTAATAAAGAAAATAAAAAGGAATAATAAAATTAAAAAATGGTTCTTAATCAAGTAAATAATTAAAATAAGGTAATTATTTTGGATAATAAATAATGTACATGACAAGTCAAACTCAAGGTAAGGGACACTTTACTTTAAAAACCTCGTTTTAAATGTTTTAAAGATTTATTTTATAAATTTTTATATTATATATCCATATTTAAAAAAATAATAATTTTTATATTTATTTATATTTACAATAATTAATTATAAAGGAAATTTTATGTCTCTTTCTTTCAAAGTTTTTCAAAATGAATCTTTTTATGGAATGTTTTGACTTTCTTTACAAAAGATAAAAGGAATGATCTATTTTAACGTATAAAGATAAAATGAATTTTCCTAATTCCATAACCATTATTTTATATTTTTATTCCTTTAGAATATTTAATTCTATTCAAATAAAAACCCTCTTTTCCTTTATTCTGAGTATTTCAAAAATGGTTTTAAATGGAATGGATATTTCAATATCTAGAAATGTATTTATTATGGGAGAAAAGAATATTTTATGATTGTACTGATGAAAATGAAAGATTTAATATTTTATGAATATGTTATGGTTCTTATTAATTATTTATGAAGATTTTTGGTTTCATTATAAACCAAGGATGGGTGATTCTGTTATAAACCATGGACAGGTGGTTCTTTATATCCCTCCAATGCATTGGGTATGGAAGTTGACTAGAATGGTTATTCCATTTATAAGAATGATTGTAAGAGTAAAATGGAAATGATTCCCCAAGTTACCTACATGATTAAATATTCTTTCTATGGGTTTTAAATAAATCTTATGATTTAACTAGGTAATATAATGATCTTATGTTTAAAATAAATTATAAGTTACTTCTTAAGGGTAGAATATATAACTTTTTGAAAAAGTTTTATATTTTTTCATGACTGAAATGAAACCTCTGTGAGTTTTATTTTTTCCTTTAAGATTTTTTATGAAAATATTAAGGCATATAAGGTTATTTATTGGGTAATAAAATTTTTATTTAAAGACCAAAGTTTATTTTGAAAAAGGAAAAATTTTATAAGTATTCATGGACTAATTTATTTCCTTCTTTTTTATCTATCCCTTAATAAGATTTTTATGATCATCCAAATTTTTTAAATGTTTTTAATGGGGTTTAAGTATCGGTAAGAAACAAATAATAGTTAAAGTTTAAAGTTATAAATATTAGTCATGAAAATAAAACATGTTTCATTTATTAAATAAAGTTTAATATAGTGATAAAAATGGATACTGAGTAGAATTTTCCACTTTATAATTTATGGGATTTTTATATAAGAGTTATGACTTAATTTATTAAGCTATAAACCTAAAAGATATTTGGGAATAAAATAAATTTAATAATGGTCTAAATACACTAGATTATATGATGTTTAAGGCTAGCACCTTACAAAAACGAGATAAAACCCCGCCCGGTTATACCTATAGTCATCACTATTTGTACCCTATATAAGCCTCAAAAGGCTTATAATTAGTAATCCATACTCATACCATGATCCTATCTCATATACATGGGAGATCCATGCCCCATAGATCTTTTTCCCTCACTTAGTCATCTCTAAATTCCACACATCACACTCTAAAGAGGGGTTGCCACTCCCCCAACCCAATAACATAGAAATATCAAGCTCAATAACTCACCATGGATCACTAAAACCATTAATAACATACTACTCCTCACAATCAAGGAACTTGAAAGTTCTAAAGTTATTCATATATCATTCCCACACAATCCTCAATTCCTTCCAATAACTGGTACCATTACCCAAGGGAAATCCACTTGGAAGACCTTGACCCACTAACTATAGATCACTCTAGGCTATTCACAATTTATTCCACAAGTCAATACCACTTTTATGTCAATTAAAATTAATGGGTGTTTTTCCCCTTTGTAGGCATAGCCATCAGGTGTCTTTAAGATATCACAACTCTATGTGGCATACCTAGCTCACTTCTAAAAGGATCTACTCAGTCCCCTCCAATCACTTCAAGCTTAACTAGCCCCTTATCATTCTCCTAAACTCTAACTCCTAACATTGTCACACATTCACATGTATACACCAAATATGGTTAGGTATTAAAGGGACCATCTACCTCAAGCTTATGGGTTATAACATTTCCTTTAGTGCTCTCACTATCACTATCCAAGCTTGGTCCAAGAATCACTATGTTCTTGAGCCTCTATATCTTACCATAGGGCTCAAACAATTAACTGTTTTAATTTATAATTAATTATCCTGTTTAATTCAATGAGTCATAATCATTGTGAAATCATTGAGAACTGACACAACACCATAACCACGACCAATAATGCAAAAAAGTTTTGTGCCCTACCTATGGAATCCCTACATCCAAAAGCTCTAAAAATTGATACATAGTTGATCACAAATTCCAAGAAAATTTAGAGGAAAACCTAGAAAAATAAATTTAGTGACATGTCTCTATTGAAATGGGGAGTAATAGTGTCATTAGTTCTCTTTATAAATCCTCAAACCACTGCACCACAAGCCATATACTTCGAAAAAAATTCCACCATGTTCCAGGGGAGTCGTATTTAAATCTATAGGTGGAACAGTCCAAAATAAAATGAATAACCATAAATAGAAATAAGGGTGGGGAGAAGAGAATGTTATCAAGATATAATGTTCTGAAATAACTTCTAATCAATCACAAAACCATGGGAGAAACAAGTAGGATTGAAGTGGGGGAAAAGAGGGGGAGAGTTCGATCAATGGCCTCTCATGAGTGGCTACTAGACTAAAGAAGAAGATGGGTCATCCTTATTGACACCCAAGATAAACATAACTTAAATAATACATTAATATAGTGATTTAAATAATACATTACACAATAGTTTCATAATCCAAGGATAAGAGATTTAGTGTCTAGGAAATTAGTTACATAATCATCTTATTTTAAAACACTTGAAAAAAAATTAATAATCAGGATTCTATGAAAACTTTAATAGAAATATCATATGATGTAATCATCTTTATAACTTGGGGAATGGAAATATAAGAAATGGGTGATCTCAAATTCTCATTAATGGAAATGATATATCAAAATGTATTAGATCATAAGCATGAGGAGGATATGAGTAAAACATAAATATTTAAATAAGAGATCATAATAATATGTATTTAAATAAAAAAACGATTAATATATATAAGATCATAAAAATATAATTAATAAAACATAAAAGATAAAACATATAACATGTGAACATGATGTAAGGTACAGGATACTTGAAAATTTATAATCCTGAAAACATGGAATTTCTTAGAAATCAAATGCATCTTGAAACTTGTAATAACTTGATAAACAAATTTTAAATGATTAGTAACTTGATAAACTTGAAAATGTGGAACATACATAATCATATGAAAACATGTGTGAGTAAACCCATTATTTCTATGCTTATATGAACAAACTCATTATGTCCACACCTCAAAATGTGAGCAAACCCATCATGCCCAAGTCTATGTATATAAACCAATTATTTTCATGCCTAAATATCTCATGAGATATAATATTATTCCAATTCATTTGAGGGTAATATAGGACCCCACCCATAATCATCCATACATATGTGTGCCACTTAAAATCAATCATATCATAACCCATGGAAAAAATAATGGGTTTCTTAAACATTCCAAAAAATATATCACATTACATAAACTTAAGAGATCATAGAATGTCAAAATATCATTTTCCAAAATAAATCATAACGTAATAAAATATATAGGATGATCAAAATATCACTTCATGGGATATAAACCTAAAAGTAAAAATTAATGTGAAATAAAAAATATTTTACAAAATCATTTTAAACATTGTTATAAAAGATAAAGCGTAAATTACTTTCAATAACACATTTTTGATAATGGAAAGAGAATAATTTTTGAAAACCTTATTATAAATAGTTCCAAATAAAATTTCATTGAAAATACATAAGTTTTAAAAATGTATAATTAAAAATACTTTGAAAACTTTACTTTTAAAATATTATTTAATAATTAAAACTAAAAAAGATATAAAGTTTTAAAAAGGGGGAAGTGAAAATACTTTGAAAATTTTTAATTTTAAAAACAATATTTAATAATGTAAAATTTTAAAAACACATAAATTTTATCAAAATAAAATGTGGATTGGATGATAAAACCTTTTATTTTGAAAGGATAGAAAAAGATTTTGAACATTTTGAAATAACCTTGTTAAAAACCCACATTATAAGAAAGATGGTGAAACCTTTGTTTTAAAATGAATAAAGGGGAAGAAAAGAATCATTGGAGATAAAAATAATTTAATTTTGCACTAGGTAATGGATAACATTGGTGTGAATTATAAACATGGGCATTGAAGAAAAATTCATTAAAATAAATGGGAATTATTCTTAAAAAATGCATTTTAACAAAACAATAGAGTAATAAATGAAGACGAATTTGGTATGAATCATGATTTCTCTATAAAATAAGGTTTAAATACAACATAACATCATTATAGTTTATAATAGATAAATCTTGAAATATTATAGTCAAATAATAGTGACTCAAACCCAAGGAAAAGATTTGAGTTATAAAAAACCCTTACAGCCATTGTAACATTTGAATAAAAACCCCATGAGAATGATAACATGAAATTGAACATTTAATATCATAAAATATAAGATATTAATGATATTAAAATTATTATTTATTATTAGTTACCCCATAAAAATGTAAAAAAGGTGTATAACATGAACATGTCTCGATGAAATAAAATTGAGATGAAAACCCTTACGGTTGGAGAAACAACTTGATGAAAACTACTTGAAAGAGATATAGATAAAATTTAAAGTTAAAATAACATGAATAAGAATAATATATGATATTAAATATCCAATTTAAATTTTATAAACTATTTAATATAAATTAGGTTCATAAAAGAACATGTGTCTCAAAGAAGGATGTTTTGACACGAAACCCTTACAATATTTTTATCATTTAAATAAAAACCATGAGAGAGAATGAATATAGAATATAAAAAATTAAATAATGAAATATAATTATATCATGATAAAAAATTAAAATGGGGTATTATTTACACCATTAAAAATTAAACATAGTGTATATCATAAACATGTCTCAGGTGATTTAAATTTGAGACAAAGAAACTCTTACCTTGTTTCCTCGATTAGTCGAATGTGCTATTACCACCTGTAAAAAAATATATAATTATAATATTAAATAAACATATTAATACCTTAAAATATTTATAATTTTCATTTATAATCATTATCTACATGTATATTAGTTAGTTTTGGCCTATTTTTCCATATTGGGTGTTTACAGTTTTGACTACTTGTGGTAGTTTCATAGGAGCGGTGTTGGTATTCCTTCTTATTCAAAGGTTAATAATTAAAATTTTATTAATTTTACTACAATTTATTACTTATAATTACTTATGAATTTTAAATTTCCTTCTATGAGTACTTTATTCTTTATCCTATAAGATGAAATTTATAACAAATATTGTTTTATGATTTTCAACATATGAAGGGTGTTTTCTTAATTAATGAGTTAAATATTGTCATATCATTAATATAAATAATAAAAAATAATTATTTACATATTTATATAATATTATATGATTAATTAAGTTTTCATAATCATCCATGACATAATTTCATATCATTGTTCAAGTAGGCAGTCAAACCGACCCAAACTTGAACACCCTTTAACTCAATTAGTGAGTATAGTTAATGAGGTGTTTATTTTGAAATAATATAATTATAAAATAATAATTATGATATTATTTTTATATTTTTATGAAGTTAAACCATATTTTAATATGTTTGGAAAAATAATAAAAAACTATAAGAAAAACAAAAAAATGATTCTTTGGGGAAGCGGTAGACTGCACAACACACGATTAGAATTTACATTACTCAATGAATGAGAGGGGTGAAGGTGGATATTAATTGATCATTTAAGAAACATAAATACATTATATAAATCATATTTATTCATGAATTCCATAATTAAGACCATACAGGAGAAATTGTGATGAAAAACTGAAAGAGCCGCTTCATGGAGGCGGTAATCTACGCACACGTACTAACAAATATTCTTGTTTTTATTGGTAGATGGAAGAGAATAAATAATAGTTGTATCGATATTATAATAACATCTCAACACACTAATTATTATAATTTTTTGTTATACTATGTTTATTCTTTTTATAAAGTAAATAATAAGAAAGAACAATAAGAAAGATGTGTTACCTGCGTTGAGACCTTGAACTTTCTCTTGTTGAGGACCTTAGATTTGAGGGGATTAGGTTAATTTATGGTGATCAGAGGAATTAGGTTGTGTAAAGTACTTAAATATGAGAATATTTTGTAAGGTTTTAAAGGAAATTTTGAAATGATATTGGAGTATTAAAAGGGTGTACGTGATTCCCCTTTTATAAGTGAGGAAGATGGACATTTCCATGGAAAAGAATGGTAAGGGGTAAGAATGGAAAGGTGTGAATGTTAGGTGATTTGGGTGAAGGAATCCTGGTAAGACATGTGGGTAATAATTTAAAACCTAAAAAATATTTCTATAAGGTCGTAAGGTAATTTTAATTTTGGAAAATTCTACGTATTGAATCCTAATTAGAGCTCCATTTAACCTAATTCAATTCCTAAATAGGAGAAAATTAACTTTTAAATAAAAACATATAATGTGTTCCAAAACTATTTTCTAAGAAAAATTTAATTTTAATCATTAAGTGTTCCTAATATTATTTAAAGTTGATTACCCATTAAATGAGTATTAATTTATTTTTATATATTTCTAAAAATCATATTATAGTTTTAATTTAAAAGTTATTCATTTAATATAAAAATAAAAAATATTTAGAAAATTATTATTCTTAAAAAAATAATAATTTTACCAAGTTAACTTAATCTTTATACCTAAAAATAAAATTTTCCCTTATTAGATAATTTGGACCCAATAATTTTATTATAATTTCATTTAATTTTATTCAATTGGTAAAAAATCATTTTAAGACACCAATGTATAATGTATTTAAAATAATTTTCTTAAAAATATTAATTATGTTTTAAAATATAAAATATAGGTTTTTAATTCAAACCTGATATTTTAAAATATACAATGTTACAGAAAATCCATATATTTTGTCAATAAAAATATTTCCTAAGTTTTAGGTCATAATTATATCCAGGTGATGTTACAAAAGCCGCGATATTTTTAAAAATTGTATTTTGTAATTTTCACCTAAAATTTAATTATTTTATAAAAATTCCAAAAAAATATATTAAGATAATATGGACATGATAAATCCAAAAATGAAGTTAATTTTTTAAAATTCATGTCCTAAATTGATAAATTTAAATTTTAAATAAAATCTTAAAATAACTTGAAAAATAGTTTTTTATAGGGAATAAATTTTTTGGTTTGTTAACTATTCTTATAAAATTAGTGAAAATAATAAATATATAAATCCAAAAAAATATACATTTTAAGTATAAAATTATATTTTCTTAGTTTCTTAGATTTACTAACTGAGTTAGATGTTTAAGGTGATTTTTTTTAATTCATATATATATATATATTCATTTATATATATTTCATAATTATTTTACCATTATTTATACCTAATAATTATACAGCTACCTTGAAATGTTATATATTGGTTTAGTTTTTAGTTTTTTGTGTAAAAAAACATAGAACATGATATTTATTTAAGGAGAAAAACTCGGGCCAATACATTCTACCCCCATTAAATAAATTGTGCCCCTGCAATTTAATTATAATTTACTTACAATAATAGATAAAGGTAGAAAAAATACTGACATGTATCAATATATCATCCTCTATATCATAAGGAATACTAGAAAAAACTTATTTTCCCTAACAATTTTAAATAAATGTATCTCATAACTGGGTATTAAGACCCATGTGAAGGATTCAGTTTTTTTCTTATATAATTAATAGATTTCCTTACACTAATAGATAGTCATAGTTGATTTATAATGTGTTTTTAATTATTCTATAAATTAATGTATAGTCAAATTTAATATATAAATTCTATTTTGAAAATCAAATTGATTGTTTTATTATTATTTTTAAATAAAAATATAATAATTTGTACAAATTTTATTTCCACAGACATAATAATCATACCAATAAATGTTTTCCTTAAAATAAAAACCACCGAGGGTAGTGAATTGATGTTCTTATAAAATATCCTTGATACAAAAGGTGTAACAACTTTCCCTAGCTCGCTCCATGAATAGTAGTCGGATCAGTTCACCACAAGACTTCAGGTCTGCCTCCTCATATGCCAAATGTTTTTGACTAGTAGTGGAGGTCTAAGGTAATACTATGAGGAGACTATAACCCTATATCAGAGTGCACATCTAAAAATAAATAAACAAGAATCATTCACATCATATTATGTGTAAAGAATAAATAAACTGAAATAGAATCATGTTGTAATAAAATAAAATACTTTAAAGTTCTAAATAGCCATGACATACATAAAACATTTATTTCCCACTGGGATGATCTTATGTACAAGATAAACAACATGAAAATAAATACATCAGGATCTACTACCAAATCTAATCCATACCACATACCTAGTCTCCAAAACCCTATCAAGCTACACCAGTCCAATCATCAGACTCCACACTAGTGACTCCACTCAATTATGAAACCTTATTCCTTCACCCTATCTATTGGGAATCCATGATAAATCTAAAATAATAAATAAGGTATAAATTCACACCAAGGTGAATGTACAGGGGGTGAGAAATAAATCTTAGTAGTCCACCCCCAACAGTGAACCTATAACCTACAATCATCCAAGAAAAAACACAATTGAAATAAGGAAACATAAAATTGTCGTCGATCCTTAGGTTTGTGAATTCGATCAACCATGCCTACTTTGGATAGTGTCGGGTGTCTCTGAGCACACATCGATTATTGTTCATCCTAAGTAACATGTAGGTTCTTCTTCTATGGAATCCCCTAACCAAACCTCAAAACTTTACCTGATATCTATTACTTGATACCAAGATGCATCTATCTTAAGTACTCATAATGTGATAAATTACTTCCAAAACCTATATAATTATCCCAAAATCTAACCTATATATCAAAACAAAAGTTTCAGAGCATAAATCCAGTATTTAACTATACATCAACACTGGGGTGCCCAGAGTGTCGGTCTGGAACCTACCCAAAGATGATGAGCATCAGTCCTATATTCCATTCCATATAGTATGCCATTGTTTACCATGATCAGAGTCATAGTCTGGAATTTTAATCACATATGTAAATCAACATT
The DNA here is from genome assembly GCA_963277665.1 of Viscum album. Lineage (NCBI taxonomy): Eukaryota > Viridiplantae > Streptophyta > Magnoliopsida > Santalales > Viscaceae > Viscum > Viscum album. Next base: position 366,536,199 of record OY728135.1, on the reverse strand, counting down.
TCTACAATTCTCAACTATATTTTTGGAACTCCATGTCCACTAATCTCATCCATATCAAAAATCAGACATTATAGGAACCTTAGTCCACACCAAAACCATGATCAAAACTATCGGCACCAATATAGAGCATCATGAAAAAATCTATTAGAATTATATGTGGATCATCATTTCAAAAATATGTAAATATACATGTGGAGAATATTTTATAACCTTGTCAACCTCATATGTGGCACATCATGTCAGACATCTAGAACCATAAAGGTGGAGTATCATGTCCAACTCTCTCAATGATAGAAAATGATGTCTTTAAAACAGGATCCAAAATTGGATACTCATCGATATCTCAATGGCACTATAGGTATAAACCAAGTATCAACAAAAACATGCAAGTGAAAACATATAAAGTTATAGTCGAATGCTCATGCACATCCTCAACATCTCAGCCCCATCGACTCATACATCAGTTCAAGTACCAATGGAACACCTGCAACCATTACTACCCAAACACACGTACCTGCTCGGGGTCATTATATCAATTAGGAACCCATGTGTCCCTCAGGTTCACACATAAGTAGAGGCATCCATACCAAGATCCTCATATCTATCACAAATGTAGAGGCATCCTATATTGGATTCTCTGGATTAAAGCATAAGTGAAGACATCCCTCTCACAATCCGTGGTAACAACTAATATATCAGATAAAACCCCATCTCTCATGCGTAACTTACCCCCACAACCTAGTTTATACCATCACATAGACTCATAATACAAAAGGGGTAAACCTCACAAGGTATATGGCCTCAATACCATCCCCTTTCAAAGCCTCCATAGGCTTTTCCAAACACCCAACCTATTTCTCACCTCGAGTCGCAACCCAATCCCACTAACGAGGGACAGTCACATTCTAACATCAATAAAGGTCTCTAGAAAACCTATATTATGTACTCTAATAATTATCATGACCATTTCATGGGTCTCAACCCATGTATCACTCTCAAAATATAGCTTAATTAAATTATTTGAGGAAAACATCTCTATTATATCTTACTCACACCAAAACACCTCATAGATGCCCTCAAAAAGACCTGAGGGATCCACCATCATGTTATACATGGAAAAAATACTCAAAATAGACTTCTACTGTGTAAAATTATAAATATGGATCACAAAATCACCCAAAACCCTCAAAAGGGTGATAAAGAGGCAATACACAGTGTGTACCCCTAGTACACGATGTGTGCTTCAAAACCTCCTTCCTAGACATGTACTTCAAAATGTCCTAACACACATGGGGTTTAGCCAGGTAATACTACATATAAAAGGCATACATGGGATATTTCCATGTACTAATACATTTCTATGTTCCCCCTCATATGGTGTGTCTTCCCATGTATTCAACCACATGGTCATGTCCCACTACACGATGTGTGCTCCACATACATGACATGTAGTTCCAATAATTCAATCTGTCCAAGTACTTGAATACATGTCCATGTACAAGTACACAACATGTACTCCAAGTAAAGACTATGTAATTATAAAAACTCCATCTTCCCCAAATGGGAATAACAAATGGTGTGTGCTATTGAAATATTATGTGATCAGGATTTCCAAATAGGAAACACCTACGAACATCCTAAAACCCTCGTTTTCTCTTGATTAAGAATAGATCAACCCCTAGGGGTCCTTATTTGTCTTAAAATGTATTTAAAACATAAAAAACATATATGGGTATAGGGGCATAAAAATAAAAAATTATCCGACCACATAGATAAAATGTCGAGACTTCAAGTCTAAATCTTCCCCCAGGAGCCACTACACCTTAATCGGGTCTCAATCCCCTCTATAGATGAAGTAGGATGACACATCCTTCCCAGTTACCTCTCATTTCATCCATCACATGAGGGATAATCCCTCTCCTCCTCCTCCTTTCATGCATAGGAAGCCCAAAATGGGGGGTAGGGTGTTTTATTTAATTTAATTGATTGATTGATTAAATTAAATGCCCACTTAAATCACACGTACCGAGTCCCAGAAGCCAAAGTAGGTTAACACCTCACCTCAGAAAAACCCCTCATTATAGACTCAACCATAGATTTGGAATCTCAATCTGATTCTATATTCAAAATATATCACCACCTGAACCCACATGAATAATTTAATGTTTAATTTATTAAATATTAAATATTCCACCAAAATTTGAACTGCTCAAAATTCCATCAAAATCTTATCCTAGGGAAAACAGCCTATTTTGGGACCAATGAGGTGGTCATAAAAATTATTTAATATCATCTAATTTGGTAAAATTTCCATTTTACACCCATGATCACATAAAATCAAAATTTCAAAATTTTTATCAAATTTCAAAATCTGGAAAAACACGTGTCTTTACGACCTACCTAACATAAAACTTCCCAACCTAGAGAATCCCAGTGGTCTTTCAACCACACATTATAACCCACCTTGGTCATCAATTCATATTCAACTCATTGTGTTCTACTCCAAGATGATAATTGATATCCTCTAAATAACTCCAAAGATAAGGCGTGCAACCCATCAAAAGTCAATACACTGCTTTCCACCATCAAAAAACTAAAAATACAATACCTGATTGTGCTCGTTCATCCTGATACATCACTGCATCATCCATAATTAATTATCTAGATCATGTCTCTCACCACCATATAAATCAAAATACAGTGGCCAATTATGATCCATGTTATATTCCACCATCGGAGTTGTCTATCACAACACATCCTTAGCAGTCCACCATCCTAATCAATGTGGTCCCCACTACATCTTTAACCCAAAACACACAAGGGTCACATAATAATGACTGATATGATACTCCCCACCATAGGTGTATCCTTATTATTTCCCCTCAACCAAATACCAACTCCACAACGAATGTTCTAATCACTGCTGAACCTCATAAATGGATGTGTTCTTCACACTCCGACTTAAGTTTCAAAACAAAACATCAACTATCACCCATTCCCGATTTCCAAGAATAGAACCCATGGAATTTTTCAACATCTGATCCATCATAAGGACCCCACTCATAGATGGTTGATGGTACACTTCACACCATATGGATTCACTTACACTTCTCCATGAGTGTAATCTCCCAGGAGGCCTTTCATCAAACTAGAAGTGGAATTTAGAAGCTCGGTGTATAGTCAATGATATCTCAGTATACTCAAAACTATGTTAAGTTATTGGGCATGATTGTCTCTAGAATGTGAGTACACTATCATTCCATCGACGAATACCACCAAAAACCCATCCATTTCTTGAATATCATGATTCTATTTTGAGAGTAGTAGAAGAATGTACCAAGTCTATGATATTGATCATTTTATTTCCAAATACATGAAACGATGATATTATATTTTGTTATACGCTAACAAGTGGAATAAATTGATTGCTTTACTTGATGCTCTAAGGAGATATTTTAATTTAATGAATCAATATTAATCAATTAGAGATATAATCATGGGATATAAAATAACTACATACATATTATTCAAAAATAACTTTTACAATAATAATCATATGATACAATATTACTTCTCACTAAATCAAGAATCTCTATGAATTTTTATTCCATGTTTTGATCATGAAGAAACTTCTATTTCACCATAATCTACTACTATAGTGATCACGATTAACAAAATTTATCATACTCATCATCGGATCTTTTTGTTGGGTTTTTATTTGTATTTATTTTTCTTTGTATTATTATATTTTAAATTTGTTTGTAATTTGTTCATGTCTATTTTATGATTTTACCCATCAAAATAAGGTCTTGTTTATTTTGGTTTTTATACCACATAAAAGGAAGTCTAATTTATGACACCAAATCAAAATCTAGGTCACATACTAGGCTCAAGCCTCCTATAAAAAGTCTCAGTTATGTCTCTAACAATTTGTAAAAAGGAAAAGTCTGTAATAGGTTCTCAAACATCTAAAATTGAGTTTTTTTAGTGGGTACCAATGTTATTATAGAGTAGAGAATTTTGAGGAGTGGATTAGGATCTTGGTGATCCAACCCACTATAAATATTTTTGAGTTATTTATTTTTATTTCCACTTCATTTAATATCTTTAACACCTAAATAAATTTAGCATTTTTAATTAATAAAACATTGATTGTTTTGTATTTAATTTTTTAAAAATGACTATTCACCCCCCCCCCCAGAGTCTTTATTACCATCACTTATGATCTAACAATTGGTATCATTGGATGTGGTTCCTTAAAAGAAAATTAAGAGTCTTTAATTTTTTCTGTTTATTTTTAAATTTGTTCTAAACTATTATCATAGACTTCACATTCTAAGGAATAAAATAAAATGTTATCTTAAGATAGATTGTGTCAATCCCAATGATGGATAGCTTCCACAAAAAACCCCAATTCTTATATGGAATTGAATATGGCTACTGGCAAGATATAATGAAAACCTACCTAAAATAGTTATGTTTGGATCATTATACTATCATGGAGATTTCATATGAGTTACCCAAAGTTCATATAGAGACACTTTTAGGTGGTGATATGGTAAAATATGTTTTGAATTATAAAGTTAAAAATATTTTGTACCATGGTATAAGTATAAGTGTCTATAGACATATTTCATCTTGTAATATAGCCAATGATATATGGAGAATACTTCAAGTGACTCACTGTGGGATTGAAAAGATCAATAGAACCAATTCAGAAATGTTACGTGTAGAATACTAGGACTTTAATATGGGATATTATGATTCATTAAACCAAATGTTCCATCAGTTTGCGAGTATTACAAATAGTATAAGTGCTATTAATGAAGTACTAGACAACCCAGATCAAGTTAAAAGAGTACTGATAGATCTTCTAAAAATATGGCATGAAAATAAGGTGCCCATCAATGAGAGTAATAATTTTAGATATTACACCTTAGATGAATTGATAGGATCTTTGCAAAAATATGATTTAGATTTGAAAAACATAGCTCATTTGGTGTCTATAAATATAAAAGGTTTAGATTTCAAGTCAAATATTAATGAAATATATAATAATTCTAAATTTGAGTTCCAGGAAAGTGAAAAAGAGATGGGTCATTTTAGAAATAATTTTTCTAGTTTATGAAAAATAGAGGTGGTAAGAGATAGTTTAGAAGAAAGTCTAAAAGTATTATAAGAAATGTAATTTTAATAATAATAATGTTGTTTAAAAACTAACCTAATATGAGTGAAGGTAGAAATGTAACAATAGAATAGATTTCCCCAAGCTTAGACATCTAAAGAAATACAATGAAAAAAATTCAAAAAGAAAAAAAATTGGAGGTTGGGATTGCTCAAACAGTTTAGATTCTAGTAGTGATTATAGAGGTAAATATGAGATAGGGAACCTTTCTCTGATGGGTATACAGTGTGAGGTAAATGATTCAATTTTCACTCAATTAATTAATCTTAATAATGTACATCATAATGTTATATCTAAATATAAAAATTAAACAGATTCTGATTCATGTTATGATTCTGATTCTATAAATTCTAAATTTAAACAATTTTATAAAGAAAATTAAGAATTAAGGAATTATTGAGTCAGGATAATTGAAAAAAAACCGATATAAAAATTAAAAATAAGAATCTAGTTAAATAAAATGATAAAATAAAAAGTGAATGTGGTCATTTGAATATATATTTTTTCCATAATTAAAAGTATAAAGATAATTATAATTCTAATATTTTAAAACTAAAATGAAAAATTGAAAAACTTAAAAAAATGGTAGTGAATGATAAAGATCAAGAAAGAATAATTAATTTAGTTATGTATGAATAAAATAAAGTTTAAAATGAATTTAATAACCTTAATCAAGAAAATAATAAATTAAGAAACACATATTTTATATCTAATGTGAATGTTCATACAGTTTTAGAGACTATTCAAAAATAGAATATGAATTTGAAAAAGGAAGATGTCAATCTTAAAGAGAATTTATCTACTTTTGTTAAGGTAATGAAAAATATAATAAAATTGTTTCATTGATGAATCTAAAAACAAATAATAATGGATTTGGTTATAATAGGTTATCACTAAGGATAAATAATAATTCCATTGTTAAAAGTTCAAAAGGAATTATTTCTAGTGTAACCTATTTTAAATGTAGAATGAAATAGAATTATTCTAATGAGTGTTCACTAATATTTAGAAACTAATTTGGGAATAATTGAAATTTCATTACTATAGATCTATTTTATAAAAAAACCCACTAATAAATGCTTTCAATCAACTTGGGTTCTAAATTTCTCTACTACCAATCCAATTAAACCCAAGTTATCATGGGTACCAAAATATCCTATTTGATTATTTAATTTCAGGTAATCTTCCTTAGAAGTCTAAAAGAATCATTGTATTTAAATAGTGGTTGCTCAAGGCACATGATAGGTGATATTTCAAAATTATTTTCTTTCATTTCATGTGATGCTAGCCTTATCACATTTGGAGAACACTCTAAAGGTTAGATTAAAGGTAGTGGTGAAGTTGATATTTTTAAAACTATTATTATTTCAAAAGTATTATATGTAGATTGTTTAAAACAAAATATAATAAGTATATCACATCTTTGTGATAACAGATTGAATTTTGTCTTTGAAAATAATAAATGTATAGTTTTTGAAAAATAAATCTATTTTATTTTTTGCAAATATAAAAGAGAATTTTTACAAATTTGATTTCTATGATCTAACCAAAAAAAGAGAAAAATGTTTAAATTTTGTATAAGAGGATGAAATTATGTGGCATAGGAGGATTGGGGGTCAAAAATTTAGGTTTTTACACAAACTTTCAATGCATATATGGGTTCTTAAATTACCAAAATTATATAAAATTACTTTATGTGTGATTTAAATTTAAAGGGTAAGTAGTAAAAAAAGGTTTAAATCAGTAAATGATGTTAGCACTGCTAGATGCTTAGAACTGTAACATTGTGACTTGTTTGGACCTATAAAAAATATTCGTTTTTTTGGTAATAAGTATGTATTTGTAATTTTAGATTATTATAGTAGATTTATTTGTATTTATTTCTTATCTCATAGAAAAGAAACTTTAACTAAATTTTGTGATTTCTGTAAACTTATTCAAAACATCAAAAATCTATCAATCATATCTATCAGAAGTGATAGCGGTGGTGGATTTTTTAATTTATAATTTGATAAATTTTTTGAATAAAATGTTTTTAAACATTATTTTTCATCTTATAGTACACCACAACAGAATGGTGTGGTTTAAATAAATAATAGATCTATACAATAAATGGCTACATCAATGATCATGGAATTAAATGTGCCTAGATATTTTTAGGTAGAATTTGTAAATACAGATTTTTGTGTTTTCAATAGAGTATCTATTATTTTTTTTTAAATAATACACCTTATGAAAGGGTTAAATCAAAAGTTGGATATTTCAGGATATTTGGTTTCAAATATTTATCTTAAATACAGAAGATAATTTATAAAAAAATAGATTCTAAAAGTGATAAAGGGATATTTTTAGGATATTCCAACACTAGAAAAGCATATATAGTTTTCAATAAGAGAAATTTTTATATTAAAGAGTATTTACATGTTAATATTAATGAAATATCAATAATAAGAAAAATTATAATTTAATCAAAGTTGATGATGAATTTAGGGAATCTAATTTTCGTGAAGATAATGACCAAGAAAATAATAATTCATCAGTTGAGGGGGAGAATATATCTTCTCAAAATAATCATAAATAATGGAAAACTCTTAAAAATCATCTAATTGAAAAATTAATTGGTAATATAGATTTTGAAATATAAACCAGAAAATATGTTTTACTTTACTATGTAGATTCTACTTTTGTTGTTGACTTTATTCCCGTAAACATTGATAGTGTTTTAATTGATTCAAATTGGATAAATTTTGTGCATGGTGAATTAAATAAATTTGAAATAAATAAATTGAGTCATTTAGTTGAATTTCCAAAATATAATCCAATAATAGGAACTAAGTGTATTTTTCATAATTAGCATAATCGAGCTGGAAACATAGTTAAAAATAAAGCAAGATTAGTGGATCAAGGATATTCCCAAGAAGAGGGAATTGGATTTAAAGATTATTTTTCTCCTATTTCTAGGATGGAAGAAGTTAGAATTATATTTTACTTTTATTGTTTTAAAAACATAAAATTATTTCAAATGGATGTAAAAAAGTAATTTTTTAATTGGAATAATTTTTGAGGAAGATTATTTTAAACAAACCCAAATAATTAAAAATGAAAAATTTCCAAATCATGTTTTTAATCATAGTAAATCTTTATGGGGTCTTAAAAAATCTCCTAAATATTTTTATAAAATACTAACTCTATTTATATTACAAAATTGTTTTTTTAAAATTAAGGTTGATCTAACCTTTTTTACAAATAGAGTTTTAAATGATATAATTATTATATAGATCTATTTTGATGATATAATATTTGGTTTAATAAATTACTCATTGTGTAATTATTTTTATAAACTCATGAAACGTGAATTTCCCATGAGCTTAATGGGAGAACTAAAATTATTCCTTTGTTTAAAAATTAATAAAATAAAAAATAGTATTTTCATAAATCAAACTAAATATGAAAAAGAACTTGTTAAAAGTTTTGGGATTGATTATAGTAAGTCTATGAAAAAACCAATGAGTACAAATTCTAAATTGGAAATAGATGAATCAATAAATATAGTTGATATTAAACTTTATAGATTCATTATAGGTAGTTTATTGTATCTCACTAAATCTAGACCTGTTAGGTCCACAAGGATGAATACCCTGAGAGGGGGGGGGTGAATCAGGGTATGACTAATTTAAAATTAATGCTCGTTCTGATCTTGTTTCGCTGTTAAGAAAAACACTCTTCTCTCTCTTTCTTGTTTCACAATGTAAACAGAAAGTAAAGCATGCACAGGACACAAAGATTTTTACTTGGTTCACCCGCACTGGGCTACGTCCAAGGAGCATACGCCGACAAGTTTCCAGTCGTACCAAATTCCACTAAACTTCACTAGTTATGGATTACAAGGTTCAGGTACAGTCACTCTGTCCCAGGATCACTGCCTTTACAAGATTTAGGGTCAGATCACTACTTTCCCAAGGGTCACTCCTCATTTATCTCTCTCTGGCTCACTGCCGGTGGAGAGGATCACCTTTTTCCTCTTCCTATTCTCACTGCACTTGGAAGGGATCCACTCACAGTTTATAGACCTGTAGGTCTCTTCATTATCACTAATGAATGCATCCTCAACTGTTGATAGATGCTCTGTTGAAGTCCAACTTTCATCCATTGATAAATACCTCTTTGCCTCTTAACCACTGGGCAATTTACTTTGGAAACACCTTCGCAAAGCACCCTAATTCGCGAGGCTCCCAATTTCGTGAAGCTCAAACAAGCCTTCGTGAAGCTCCTGCCTTTCCGTGAAGCACTATCACGAAGCACTACCATGAAGCACTTCCGCGAAGCTCAAGTCGTTGCAGAGAAACTTCCCTCGTGAAGCTCACTGAGCCAACGCGGAGCACGCATCTTTCGCGGAGCAATAATAGCCGCCGTGAAGCTCTTCTTTTGCGAAGCACACAGGCTACGCGAACTTCCTTCGCGAACCGAGAGCAAATTATTTTCTCTGAAAAATCTCTCTACTTCTCTCGAGGGGGTAGGCCTCTATTTATAGGCGATTCCATCGACCCTCGAACTTTCCGCGCGAAGTCAACGCCACGTCATCTCAAATCGCAAAGCTCTGAAGTTTCCGCCGAAATTCTGTCTAAATCGCGAATCACCACGGAAAGTTTCCAATCACAAAGCTTGTCGTAATCGCGGAGCATCACCGTCAACATTCCTTCGTGCCTTCACCGCAAAGCTCTCTCGCAAATCCCTTCACCATCGCGATGCGCTTCAACTCTGTCGTTCGCGAAGCGTTGACGTAATCGTGAAGCATCACCGCCTCCATTTTTCTGGTCTTATTGAAATCCAGTCTATGCATCCCATCTTTACAAAACTCATGTCTTTGCCATATAAAAATATGATCTTCATGAAAATCCTATTTTCGCGATGCTCACCAAACTCCAAATTTTGGACCCCAAAAATTTGGAAAACACTGGGAAACAGTTCCACTTTGTACTGCTCTTTTGTACTGCCTCCAGATCGTCCTTTCCTTTATCATCGTTCATTGTCAACATGGATTGTCAACAAATTCTCTAGAACTCGACAATTCTCCATGGAAACCTTCTTTTTCAACAAACAAAATCAACCCAAAAATACTGTAATGTTACCTTGAGGGATTTTTTCCCAACAATCTCCCCCTTTGGGTTTGTTGACAATTCTTCATAACTCTTCTTAGAATTATTTTCTGCATGTTGATACCTCACTGAGTCTTCTTCTAGCTGCTACCACCATTTGCCTATTGCGATTCTAATAGTGTTCAAGTATTCACTTAACACGTACTCTAATCCCACATGAGCAATGCTCGGCGTGGGAAACAAGAGTAGTATGAAAATTTCATCAATGAATCGCTACATGTCAAACACCAATTGTCGATTCCAACCTGATAACAATTCTTAAATTGATACCAATTGTTGAACCACACTGATACCAATTGATGGTAGCTGGACACCTTCTCACACCATTCCAACATCACTCTTCTGCTTTTATCATGATCCTCAGCTGTCATGATATCTATTCTCTGATCGATCACTTCTAGCATCTTCAGATTTAAAAATCTCCCCCTTTCTCATTTCTCCCCCTATCTGGGCTGCTCCACTGGTCAGCTTCTCCCCATATCTGTCATGATTTCTCAACTAGCCACATTGTCTCCCCCTTGAACAATCACTATTTTCTCCCCATTTGTAAACGAACCCAAAGGTCACTCCTTTGTAGTCTGTAACATAGTAGAGAACACATATCATCACATTAGGAAAAAACACACCATACCTCAGGGAGAGGGGGGTTGTCACATCCACACACTTTTAAGTTCGGGGAATCGACTAAACTCCCAGAGCCAGTCGATGCCTTTCGAATGTTTCCTTGGGTAAGGCCTTTGTCAGAATATCTGCAACCTGTAACTATGTAGGCACATACTCCAACTTCACAAGACCTAGCTCCACTTTCTCATTAATAAAATGATATTTTATTTCAATGTGCTTTGTCCTTGAGTGATGAACTGCATTTTTACTAAGATTGATAGCACTTGAGTTATCACACTGGATTCTGATCGGAGACTTCACTTCAACTCCCATATCGTCAAGCTGTTTTTTCAACCATAATAATTGTGTGCATGATTGAGTGGCCGCAATATACTCAGCTTCTGCGGTGCTTAATGAAATGCAATACTACTTCTTTCTTAACCAAGAAATACATAGTCCGCTAAGATAGAATGCACCTCCAGATGTTGATTTCCTGTCATCCGCTGAACCGGCTCAGTCTGCATCTGTATATCCCAATAACTCTGTCTGAGATTTGTCGTTATATGTCAAGCCTAAATCCAATGTGCCCTAGATATAACGAAGTATTCTTTTTTACTGCAAGCATATGGCTCTCTTTGGGATTACTCTGATATCTCGCTGCTTGGCATGTGGTGAAAACAATATTAGGCCTTGTCGCGGTCAAGTACAACAAACTTCCAATAATTTTCCTGTATTCTATGATATTAACTGCCTTGCCATCCTCATCTTTTGATAATTTCATCCGGGTAGCAATCAGAGTTTTCATATCATTGGAATTTTCCATGCCAAACCTTCTTAACACCTCCTTGGAATATTTGGATTGAGAAATGAATTTTCCATTCCTTCCTTGTGTCACCTTTAGACCAAGGAAAAACGTTATCTCTCCAATCATTGACATTTCAAACTCATTTTTCATGAATTCGGAAAACTGTCTGCACTAAGCTTCATCTGATCCACCAAATATTATGTCATCGACATAGACCAGCACCATCATCCTTTGATTACTATTGTTGTTGAAATAGAGATTGTAATAAACTCCACCACGCTGGAAACCAAGCTTCTTCAAGTATTGATCAAGCCTTGAGTACCATGCTCTTGGTGCTTGTTTCAGCCCATACAAAGCCTACAAACTTTTTTCTCATCCTCATGAATGAGAAAATCATCTGGCTACTCAATGTACACCTCTTCTTCCAGAACCCCATTTAGAAATGCAGATTTGATGTCCATCTGGAACACTTTGAACTTTCTTTGCACTGTTATGGCCAAAAATAATCTGATTGTCTCCATCCTTGCAACCGGTGCAAACGTCTCATCTACATCTATTCCCTCTATCTGGGAGTATCCCTTTCACACTAGTCATGCTTTGTTTCGAATCACAGTTCCATATTCATTCATCTTGTTGTGATAGACCCATTTAGTATCGATGGCATTCTTGTCTGCTGGCCTTGAAACAATCTCCCATGTCTGGTTCTTCTCAATCTGATCAAGCTCTTCATTCATATCCTGAACCCAGTTTTCATCTTCAGCTGCATCGGAAAAACATTTCGGCTCCACCTGAGATAAAAACGATATTTTTTGTAATGACTTCATTCTTCGAGTCTGAACTGGATCTGTCTGATCACCAATGATATTCTGCCTATCAATTTCAGCTCGACTCTTTGGCTTCCTTGGAGATACAGACTTGACACTTTCGTGTTCATCATCAGTATCTTCTTCTGAGTCAGCCTCTGCCAATTCTACTCCCCCTGTGTCACTTACCTCATCATCACTTTCATCCATAAAATGTTCACTAGTTCGTTGAGTATTCTGTTCATTTTCTACTATAGTGACATCATTTCTCTTAACAATTTTTTCCAACCTTTTGTTTAAGCATTTATATGCTTTACTTTTCCCTGAGTATCCAAGGAATATCCCCTCATCTCCTCGTGGTTCAAACTTCCTGTGATTTTCTTTGTTGAGAATGAAACACTTACTTCCAAAGATTCGAAAGTATTTCAACGTTGGCTTCTTTCCATACCACAGTTCATACGGAGTCTTCCCTTGCTTCGGACACAACAGAGACCTGTTCGAAACATAGACCGATGTCAAAACTGCTTCCTTCCAAAATTTGTCTGGTAGGTCTTTATCAATAAGCATCGTTCTGGCCATATTGTTGATGATCCGATTTCTCCTTTCAACCACTCCATTCTATTGGGGAGTTCTCACTGATGAAACTTGATGTCTTATCCCGTGTTTCTCGAGATAGTCTTTGACGTGACTGTTTGTGAATTCCGTACCATTATCAGTACGAAACTTCAGACTTTTCTACCCAAGAATCTTTTCTGATTCCCTCCTATATTTCTTTATGCAACTGAACACCTCTGTCTTATGGGTAATGATGAATACCCAATCCATTCTTCTATAATCATCAATTAAAAGGACATAATACCATTTCCCATTTATAGCTCGTGGTTAAATAGGTCCACATACATCAGCATGTACCAATTCGAGCACTCTAGATGATTTCTGTTCCTTTGGCCTGTATGTTTTTCTGATGATCTTCCCTTGTTGACAAGCATCGCATGTATGAGCATGATCACGTGATAGTTTGGGAAGATCTCTAGCAGCATCACACTTTACCAGATCCTCCATAGATGGTTGGCATAGATGACCAAGTCGCTTATGCCACAGCCGGTTTTCTTCCTCTCTAGATAAAAGACATATATCTTCTTCCCCAATTACAAGGTAAAGATTTCTCTTTGTCCTTTTTCTTTGTAGAAAAACTACCCCATCTTTTCCCGTGATAGTACAGGTCTTCTTGGTAAACCGTATAGAATGTCCTGAGTCACACAATTGACTGACACTGAGCAAATTGTGACTGAGACCTTCTACAACCAAGACATCAGCACGTCTGATTTCTTTTCCCCCAAACCTAGCCTTTCCTGATCCAATTATCTTCAGGCCTTCATCATTTCCAAACTTGAAAACTCCTTATTTGTCATATTTTATGCCTGTAACCAGATCCTTGTTGCCTGTCATGTGAGACGTATAACCACTATCAAGAATCCACACACCAGAACGATCTGGTGCTTTAAGGGAAATTTCAGCAACTACTGCCTTCTCTGCTCTCTTCTTCTTGGTCCATATTTTTGTCTCCATACTTGGTATAGATTGAGACTCATGATCATTCTCAGAGTGCGATGGACCAACTTCATCTTGCAGAGCTAGAAATCTATTCTGAACTTTTAACTCACTTGTTGGTTTATTGATCTGTTGCTTGAGAACATTTTGATTCTGCTTTAGCACATTTCCCTGAATGATTGAAGTGCAATACCTAGCCATGTGCCCAAATCCTCCGCACCAAAAACAGTGTCCTTAAAAATATGTTCTGGAAAACCGTTCTCTATTTGGCTTCCACCTCTGCTCCTGTTCCCTTATATATCTCTTGGCTATGTAACACACATACTGTGAATGTCCCATATTCTTACAACAATAACACCTGATATAGGGTGCATTCCTTCGTGTTACTTTATCACTACGATTTTCCCTTTGGGATCTCTGAATATTCTGATTCTCTTTTGTGCCCAAATCAACCTTCAATTTCAGGACGGGTGCTTGTGGTCTGACATCAACTACCACATTTTTTTTCTTATCAAGCCCTAAATCAACCTTAGCATTTGAGATTTCTTACTGCTTCACTCCCACTGAACTACGAGACTCCTCTTTCATCTTGTCTATCTTCTGAATGGCCTGATTTTCTGATATCACATTGGGGGTCAAGAGTTTTTCTTGATCCTTCATTTTTCATCATAGACTGACCACTTCTTCTTCAAGCTCTTTGATACGTCTGACCTACTCTTTTCCTGTGTTAGTCAAACAATAAATTTTCTTCTTTTGTTCCTCAATTTTAAGCTTATGCTCAACAATATTTTCTGATCTCTCTGGTGTTGAGGATTTTAGTCTTTCAATTTATTCTAATAGCTCAGACTTTTATTCATCCTATTGTTGCATATAGAGTTTGGCATCACGAACCACTTTATTGGATTTCTTCATTTTGGATCTCCAAACATCTATCTCTTCAAGAGATGCTTCCAATTCGGCATCCATATCAACTCTCCCTTCAATTTCCTCTTCTTCTTCAACGTCAGCTTCTTCATTTTTCTGAGAACTACCAACAATCGCCACCAAGGCATTTACCCCACGATCTCTGCAGTTTTCTATCTCCTCAACCTCTTCATCCTCAGACTCATCTGAACTTTCAAATTCTTGTGAAAGAAGATTCTTCTTCTTGAAGAAATTTCTCTTGAATTGTTTATTCCCTTTCACAAACCCTGAAGTCTTCTTCCTGGGAATTTCAACTTCATCATCATCATTATCGTTATCTTGAAACTTCTTTGGGAATATTTTCGCAAGATGACCAACCTTTACACATTGAAAGCATGCTATTGGAAGTTTCCCTTTAATCTTTCCTCTTCCTCTTTGCATATTTGAAGAAAAGAATGACATCACCTCATCTGTCTCTTTTTCTTCTTGAGAATCTTCAATGGTGAGCTTCTTCATGGCCTTGAATGCCACTTCTTTGGATTTCCCCTTTTCCACAGCCTCGTTGTCATCATTCCTCATCTCATATGCAACCAAGGTACTGTGCAAGTTGTACAGTGTCAGCTCTTTGGGATCTTTATCTTCTAGTACAGAAACTTGAAGATTTAACCAAGGTGGAATATTCCTTAAGATGCGCTTTACGATCTTTATGTCTTCAATGACTTCACCAAGACCTCGCATATCTTCCACAACAATATTTACCCGGTCAAAAAATGAATCAACAGACTCATTCGGGTTCATCTTCAGATATTCATACTTATTCCACAACACTTGCAGCTTTTCCTCTATGACCTTTGTATCTCCTTCATATATATTCAATAGCTTTTCCCACATGGCACGTGACGTTTTTCATGACATCACCTTTGTATATATAGGATTGGATAGAGCTCCCCCTAAGGCATTAATTTCTTTTTCATCTGCATCCAACTCTCTATTTTCAGCTTCTGATAATGTGCCACTATTAATATCAGTTGTTATGCCATGCATTGTTGCTGTGAATACATCCATTCCCAAAGATCAGAAGTAGTTTTGAATCCGATTCTTCCATAGTTGAAAGTTTTTCCTGTTGAATATCGGAATCCCTTTATGATTGGTGACCTCCATTGAGAGAAGAACTAATATCAACCTCGCTCTAATACCAATTGTTAGGTCCACAAGCTTGAATACCCTGAGAGGGGGGGTGAATCAGGGTACGACTAATTTAAAATTAACGCTCATTATGATCTTGTTTCGCTGTTAAGAAAAACACTCTTCTCTCTCTTTCCTGTTGCACAATGTAAACAGAAAGTAAATAATTCATAGGACACAACAATTTTTACTTGGTTCACCCGCACTGGGCTAGGTCCAAGGAGCATATGCCGACAAGTTGTCGGTCATACCAAATTCCACTAAACTTCACTAGCTGTGGATTACAAGGTTCGGGTACAGTCACTCTATCCCAGGCTCATTGCCTTTACAAGATTTAGGGTCAGCTCACTAATTTCCCAAGGGTCACTCCCTGTTTCTCTCTCTCTGGCTCACTGTCGGTGGAGAGGATCACTTTTTTCCTCTTCCTATACTCACTGCACTTGGAAGGGATGAACTCACGGTTTATAGACCTGTAGGTCTCTTCATTATCACTAATGAATGCATCCTCAATTGTTGATAGATGCTCTATTGAAGTCCAACTTTCATCCACTGATGAATACCTCTTTTCCTCTTAACCACTGGGAAATTCACTTTGGAAACACCTTCGAAAAGCACCCTACTTCTCGAGGTTCCCAATTTCGCGAAGCTCAAACAATCCTTCGCGAATCTCCTACCTTTTCGCGAAGCACTCTCGCGAAGCACTACCGCGAAGCTCAAGTCGTTGCATAGAAACTTCCCTCGCAAATCTCACTGAGCCAACGCGGAGTGCGCAACTTTTGCAGAGTAACAATAGCCACTGAGAAGCTCTTCTTTCACGAAGCACACAGGCTACGCGAACTACCTTCGCGAACCGAGAGAAAATGATTTTCTCTGAAAAATCTCTCTACTTCTCTCGAGGGGGTCGGCCTCTATTTATAAGCGATTCCACCGACCCTCAAACTTTCCGTGCGAATTCAATGCCACGTCATCTCAAATCACGAAGCTCCGAAGTTTCTGCCGGAATTCTATCTAAATCACGAAGCACCACGGCAATTTTCTGATCGCAGAGCTCTTCGTAATCGCGGAGCATCACTGTCAACATTTCTTCGCACCTTCGCTGAAAATCTCCCTCGCAAATCCCTTCACCGCCACGATGTGCTTCAACTCTGTCGTTCGTGAAGCATTGACGTAATCACGAAGCATCACTGCCTCCATTTTTCTGGTCTTTGCGAAATCCAATCTATGCATCCCATCTTCGCGAAACTCATGCCTTTTCCATATAAAAATATGATCTTCATGGAAATCCTATTTTCGCGATGCTCACCAAACTCCAAATTTTGGACCCCAAAAATTTGGCAAACACTGGGAAACAGTGCCACTTTGTACTGATCTTTTGTACTGCCTCCAGATCATCCTTTCCTTTATCATCATTCTTTGTCAACATGGATTGTAAACAAATTCTCTGGAACTCGACAATTCTCCATGGAAACCTTCTTTTTCAACAAACAAAATCAACCCAAAAATTCTGCAATGTTACCTTGAGGGATTTTTTCCCAACAAGACCGGACATAATGTTCTCAGTTTGTTTATGTGATAACATTCTAGTCCCAACACTAAGGAAAGTCATCTTAAAGCTGTTAAAAGAGTAATTAGTTATATTAAGAGAAATATAAGCATTATTTTTTTATTAACATAATAATTTTTTGATTTATTATCTTATTCTTATTCTGAATTTATATGTTGTAGTCTTGACAAAAAAATCCCAACATTTATATATCATTTTCTAGGTAAAATATTAATTTCATTAAATTTGAAGAAACAAATATTGGTACTATAACAACCCTATGATTTATTACATATTAATACATGATTTGATTACATAAAATTACACTTAATAAAACCTTAAATATAAACAAGTATAGTATATTTTGGAATTAGGTACATTTCATTAAAACTTTAAACATGAATTACAACATCTTTATTGAAAACTTATTTAATATTCTTGAGCTTAAAATTGCATTGGGTAACCTGGGTAAATACATAAGAAAGGGGTGATCCATAAATAATAGTGAGGTAATAAACATGGAATAACATAATTATACAAGTTAGACTAGGAATATCAATTAGTTGTAAAGTAAAATGAATAATAAGGCATGATATAGCACGATAATCATTACATAATAAATATGTAAACAACTTAAAACAAGGCATTATAAATATAAGATAAAGATAAACATACAAGACTTCATGGTGAAAAAATTCACATAAAAGAATAAGGTACATCCCTATCCCAACATGACGTATCATGATACTAAACATCACCCAATGCATTAAATAGATATATAATTTTGGTCTCACCCATCACTTTCATTTCATTATCAGGAATAAATGTGCTACATAGATCATAAAACATGGATTCATTCATCATCATAATTTACTCCAAGATCAAGAAGTCTAAAATAAATACATGTAAGTCAAAAATAAAAAGTTATATGTTCATAAAAGTGAACACCCTTGATAGTAAATGGGTATGGTATTCACTACACAATTGGTTTGGCATGGAAAACCGCAGTGAAAATTCAGCAGCATAACGACGTCACTTAGAAATTCATAAAAAGGGGTTGATGAGAGTGAAATGGGTATCTCAAAATTTTTACATCAATTGGACAAGAATATGTACATTTAAGGATATTTAAACACATATATAATTACAAAAAGAAGACATGTGATAATAAATAAGCTTGAATAAAAAGATAAATCAAATGATGCTTATGAAATTTTAACATAGTAACGGGTGTACATGGGAGGTATTAATGAGAGATAAATGTGTCTCTTGTAATTTATACATAATAAGGGTAGTATATAGGAGGTTCTAAAACATTCCCCATCATTATTAATTGAAATAAAATGGTATAACAAAATAATGAAACTTGGATAAAGATGAGAAAGGAAAGAACCCTTACTTGAGTGTGTGGCTCCAAAAGCTTAAAAAGGGTCTTATTGAGAGATTGGGGTGACTTGGGAGGATTATAGAGAGTGTAAGAAAGATTAAGGACATGATAAAAGGGTTTTTAGTGAATATAATTGGGAGATTGGGTGGGTTTATATAGGAAATGAATGGTAAATTCTTTAATATTTCATAAACATAGATTTTGGACTCAATATAATAAAATATTCAAAACTAAAAACCTTCCCATAGTTTTTCCAAAGTGGGGAGGTTTTCACTATTTTATTATTCAAGGTTAAAAACATATTAAATATTACCCTTGCTTATGTGGAGGTGAGTCACTCTTTTAAATAAATAAATTTAAAATCATAAAATATATTATATATTTTTCAGGATTCATAAAGGCATTATAAAATTAATAAAATAAACCTAAAATCGCATTATTTTAAAGGTAAAAAATATATTTGTACTATGATAAGAATTATATTCTTTATTACATTATTTTTGGGTCATTATAATGTCATAAAACACATCATATATTTCTACGGTATTTAATTTTCACCCAAAAATTCGACTCTCTAAAAAAATTATGAAAAATTAACCATTGGATAATTTTGAAATTATGATTCTACAAATAATATTTATTTTATATAAATAATTTTCTAAATATTTTCATTTTCATTTTGAAATTAAGATTCAACATTTATTGAAAAATGATGGGTTTTTTACAACAATAGTTTTTTTACCATTATAAAAAGTACATTTCACTTCATAAAAATTATATGACCATTTATAATTAATACAAATTATTTAATAATAAAAAATTATTAAAATACTATTTATTTAAAAAATACATTAATTCATCAAAAATAATTCCCTTAATTGAATTTGAATACTACCTGAAAATATAATTTGTGTTTAATTGAATCAAAATCAAAATATTTTATAAAATAACAATAAAAATGAAAATAAATTCATTATTATATATAATATATATATTCATATTATTAAGTTATTGATATATATCCATTTATTACACTGGGGTACTTTTTAAGGGTAAGGTGCATGATGGTGATACTTTCATGGGGTTGTTCGGCAAACATGGTTTGGTTCGTGATCTCAATGTGCTTGAACTTCTCTCATAAAAGGTTTCTCTCATGCCTAATTTGTTGGATATTAGCTTGGTTTTGGTAAAGGGAAAATACAAGTGATTCTATCTCCCTTGGAAACTCTCATAAATGGGCTTAATATGGTATAATCCTACTAGATGAGGCCATCACTTCCTTTATCTGTGTTAATTGGATTTTTTAAAGCCCTATATTTATACTAATCATGTGATCACTATTTAACGTATATATTATAAATGGTAAATATTCTTAATGTTATTTTTAATCCAATTAGATATAATAAAACATAATAATTATATGTTCTTTCTATAACCATATTACATAATAAAAAATTAAATCATAATGGAATTTTATTTATAGTAGTTCGGGTTGTTATAATCTCTCCCCCCCCCCTTGATAAATTTCACCCTCAAAAGTTTCATTTCACCACCTTAAAATAGATTAGGGTAATTCTGTCTCATCACTTCCTCCAGTTACCATGTTTCTTCTTCAAACTTGTGTTTTCTCCACAGCACTTTGACAAGGTGCATTGTCTTCTTTCATAGAACTTTGTCTCTACGATCTATGATCTTCACTGGATGCTCCTCATTGTAAAGTTAATTCTCCAATGGTACCACCTTTGAATTGAGTATATGGGATGGATCTGGTATGTACTTTCTTAAGATGGATACATGGAATGCATCATGTACTTTAGAAAGGTTTTTTGGGAGTGTTAGTCGATAGGCCACTAATCTGATGTGATCAAGGATATAAAAAGGGCTAATGTACCTTTGACTAAACTTTCCCTTCTTCCCATATCTCATCACTTTATTCTATAGAGATATATGGAGGAATAACATGTCTATAAAATAAAACTCTAGGTCTCATCAATGATTGTCATCATAGCTATTTTGTCGACTCTGACCAGCCTTGATGTGTTGTTTAATAGTCTTAACCATTTCATCAACCATTTTAGGACCTAGCAGTTTTCATTCCCAAAATTCTTCCCAGAATGCTGGTGTCATGTACCTCTTCCCATAAAGGGCTTCATATAGAGTCATTTGGATGCTTAAGTGGAAACTATTATGGTAAGATAACTCAACCAAAGGAAGATTTTGGTCCCATCCTCCTTTGAAGTCAATTGAGAATGCTCTCAATATGTCCTCAAGTGTTTGGATAGTCTATTCAGATTGGCCATCTGTTTTAGGGTGATAAGCCATACTGAAGGTCAAATCAGTGTTTAGAGCATGCAGAATATTTTTCCAGAACTTAGAGGTGAATCTTGGATCTCGATCAGATTCAATCGATAGTGGTACTCCATGCAGCCTGACCACTTCCCTGGTGTATATCCATGAAAGTATTTCCAGTGATAATTCCTCTCGTATCACAATGAAGTGTGTAGTATTTTTAAGATGATACAGCACAATCCATATAACATTATTCCCTCTTGATGTATTTTGAATATTAGTGAAAAAGTTCATGGTGATGTTTTTCCATTTCCATGTAGTTATTGGTAATGGTTGCATCATCCCCTTTAATTTTTTCCTTTCCACTTTCACTTACTGATGTACAATACACCTTGATTTATATTCTATGATCTCATTCTTCTTATTGTCTCACCAATAGTATTCTCGAATATCTCAATACATCTTTTTTTCTTCCGAGGTGGATGGATAAGGTTGAGCTGCGTGCATCATCTAACAGCTCCTTCCTTAACTCAAAATTTGATGGTACATATATTCTTGAACCAAATCTTACAACACCTTCTTCATTAACATTGAACTCTGAGGTTTTACCTTATATTATATTTTCCACTTTTTTTGAATTCCAACATCATCTCTTTGAGAATCCTTTAAACTCTCCATAAGAGACGGTTGATCAGTCATTTGTAAAAGGATTGATGATTTTCCTTCCTTTATGATTCCCATGTCTATCATATTTAAGTATAAGAAGATATGATCCTTATCAATTCTCATCAATGACAGAATTTCTGGATTATTTCTACTTAGAGCATCTGTCACTTTATTCTCTTCCCCATGATGCTAGTGGATTGATTAGTCATTGTCTTTGATAAGCGCAACCCATCTTCATTAGTTCATATTTAGCCCTTTCTGTTTGAATATATACTTGATAATTTTGTGATCTATATATAATTAACACTTCTCCCCAAATAAATAGTTCCACCAAATTTTTAAAGTGAAAATAACTACAACAAACTCCAGGTCATGTGTTAGGTAGTTCCTTTCAGGAACTTTCAACTGCCTTGAATCATAGGTAATGACTTTTTCATTTTGTATCAGCACACAGCCCATGCCCTTCTTCGAAGCATCACTGAATACCAAGAAAATATCTTCATGTGTGAGTAGTGTGAGTAAAATCAAGTGAAAAGACTCTTTTTCAACTCGTTGAATCTTTCTTCGTATTAATAATTACAAGAAAACTTGACTCCCTTCCAAGTTAGTTTGGTAAGAGGGTTTGAAAATCGTGATAAATTTTTCACAAATTAGGGATAATACCCAGCTAGCCTAAGGAAACTACAGATATATTTCATAGAAATTATCCTCTGTTATCCTTTAATTGAATCTATTTTTGAAGGGTCTACATATATCCCATTGTGTATGGTGATATTCCCCAAGAAAGATACTTCCTTCAACTTGAACTCACATTTGTTGTAGTTGGAAAAAAGTTATTCCTTTCATAAGGTCTTTAGCAGAGTACTCAAATTCTCCTCATGATCCTCCTTACATTTGAAATATATTAGAATATCATCTATAAAGTCTACCACAAATTTTTCAAGGTATTATATAAAGACTTTATTCATCAATTCCGTGAAGATTACTGGAGAATTAGTGAGTTTGAATGGAATTACAATGAATTCATAGTGCCTGTACCATGTATGAAAAAGTAGTCTTGGGGATATCCTCCTTATTCTCCATAACTTGGTAATATCCCGACCGTAATTCCACCATGTATAAGTATTGTGATCCAAATAATTGAATGAACAAGTCATTAATATGAGGCAGAGGGTACTTTTTATTTATCATGATCTTGTTAAGCTCATGATAATCGATGTAAACGCGCCTTGGCCCATACTTCTTCATAATGAAGAGGACTAGTTCAACCTATGGTATACAACATGTACTCCAAGTACAGACTATGTAATTCCAAAAACTCTATCTCCCCCAAATGGGAATAACAAATGGTGTGTGCTATTGAAACATTGTGTGATCAAGATTGTCGAATAGGAAACACCTACGAACCTCATAAAACCCATGTTTTCTCCTGATTAAGCATAGATAAACCCCTATGGGTCCTTAGTTGTCATAAAATGGATTTAAAACATAAAAACACATATATGGGGATAGGGGCATAAAAATCAAAAATTATCCAACCACGTAGATAAAATGTCGAAGCTTCAAGTCTAAATCTACTCCTAGAAGCCACTGCACCTTGATCAGGTCTCAATCCCCTCCATGGATGAAGTTAGATGACACATCCTTCCCCCTTACCTCTCAGTTCATCAATCACATGAGGTATAATACATCTATCCCTCCTCGTTTCATGCATAGGAATCCCAAAATGGGGGGTAGGGTGTTTTATTTAATTTAATTAATTGATTGATTAAATTAAATGCCCACTTAAAACACACGTACCGAGTCCCAGAATCCAAAGCGGGTTAAAACCTCACCTAAGAAAAATCCCCTCATTATAGACTCAACCATAGATTTGTAATCTCAATCTGATGCTCTGTTCGAAATATATCACCACCCGAACCCACATGAATAATTTAATGTTTAGTTTATTAAATATTAAATATTCCACCAAAATTTGAACTTCTCAAAATTCCATCAAAATCCTATCCTAGGGAAAACAACCTATTTTGGCACTAATTAGGTGGTCATAAAAATTATCTAATATCATCTACTTTGGTAAAATGACCATTTTACCCCTCATTGTCACCTAAAATCAAAAATTCAAATTTTTTCTCAAATTTGAAAATCTGGAAAAACACGAGTCTTTATAACCTCCTTAACATAAAACTTCACAACCTAGAGAATACCCAGTGGTATTCCAACTGCACATTCTAACCCACCTTGGTCATCAATTCATAGTCAACTCATTGTGTTCTACACTAGGATGATAGCTGATATCCTCTACGTAACTCCAAAGATAAGGCGTACAACCCATCAAAGGTCAAGACACTGCTTTCCACCATTAAAAAACTAAAATAAAATACCTGATTGTGCTCGTCTATCCTGATACATCACAACATCATCCACAATTAATTATCTAGATCATGTCTCTCCCCAACATAGATCTCAAACTATAGTGGCCAATTCTGATCTATGGTATATTCCACAATCGGAGTCATCTATCACAACACATGCTTAGCGGTCCACCAAAATAAACAATGTGGTTCCCATTACATCCTTAACCCTAACCACACAAGGGTCATATAACAATGATTGATATGATACTCCCCACCATAGTAGTATCCTAATTATAACCTCTCAGCCAAACACTAACTCCATAACCCATGTTTTAATCACTGCTGAACCTCATAAATGGATGTGTTCATCTCACTCTGACTTAAGTGTCAAAACAAAACATCAAATATCACCCATTCCTGATTTCTAAGAATAGAACCCATGGAATTTTCAACATCTAATCCATCATAATGACACCACTCACATATGGTTGCTGGTACACTTCCAACCACATTGATTCACTTACACTTCTCCATGAGTGTAATCTCTTAGGAGGCCTCTCATCAAACTAGAAGTGGAATTTAGAATCTTGGTGTATAGTCAATGATATCTTAGTATACTCAAAAAGATATTAAGATATTGGGAAAATCATCTCTAGAGTGGGAGTACACTAAGATTCCATCGATGAATACCACCACAAACCCATCCATTTCTTGAACATCATGATTATATCCTGAGATCCTTGGGCCACCAAGCCCATAGTCCTCTCATCACACCCACATCATTTCTTATCCCACTCATGGATTCGTTCTCAATTCAAGAATCGTGGGTATAAACATCCATAGAACCCATTCCACAAACAGAATGGAATAGAAAATCACCATGTGTTTGTACCTTCATGATCTCGTTATCATCCAACAATCAGACGCTCTTGCATAACCCAAACACAAAACATGATATGACTCCAGCGATTCATGTCCCAAGAAAACTTAGCTCAGAAGACTTAACCACATACCTTTTATTACCTCCTCTTCTACCAATCTATCTCATAACCACTAGGTGTTAGTGTTTTAATATGTATATTAATACATTAATTTTTGTGTTTGGATAAATTTAAATTTCCTCCCATTTACTTAAATTCAAAATGATTAAATATATATATTTTAATAATATTAATTGATAAATGTTGAATTGTTTGAAATTTTTTATACCAATTATATAAGTACATATGTTATTAGTTGAAATTATTTGTTATCTTAATTTAACCTAATTCAGTAAATATTCATATGTTTCTAAAATATTATTTCATGTGTAATTTTTAATTGTGGTTTTAGAATATCTTTTTCTTATTATAATTAAAAAATTTAAAAAATAGTTTTTAGAGAATATTGAGATTGATGTAAATGATATTAATGTATCCTTAATACTAAATGGGATTTACATAGTCATTTGTTATGTATCTGTTTTCATAAGAAAAAAATGTAGTTGTTTTGAGTTTGGTGCTATATATTTGTTTGTAGATGAGTGCTACATATTCATTTTCAAAATATCACCACATAGCTAATTTCTATGAATGAGTTTTTGAGAAAATTTCATGTATCCATGCACTGTACTCGACACCACCTATGGTACCAACTTTGACTGCATAAACTAATTCGATTACACCTATGGAAGTGCACAACGATGGGCACCCCAGGTACCTACAATGCGAGTTATGTCCAACCTACCATGAAAGTGACTATGAGCATTAATTTAATTAACCGTGATACCTAACATTAGTGCATTCAACTTTCCATGAGAATAGTCTTAGTACTTAATTTGAAGTTGATATCAAAGTGACTGTAAGTGTTAGTTATAATCTACCACACGAGGTACCTATTGTATATTTTTTATATTGACCGCATGCTTTTCTACTAACCTCATTTTTATTTTTAAGTGAACATTATTTCACAGTCAGTATAGTGACTATGCGTGCATGGACAGTATAACAACCACACACAATCTCACGGTAATCATACCTATCATGAGGCTTGTGTCGCATCGTTAGCACATTACTTTATTTTTTTATGAACTATATTTTTTAACAACACTCGGTTTAGGTGTAATTTTTATGAAAATACTTACAAAAACTTTTTTAAAATTATTTTTAACTATTTTTATTGATTTTTAAAATAAATAAATATTATAATGACTTTTTATAGTTTTTTGAATTAAAATTTTCATAGAAATTATTAAAAAATTAGTAATTTTCATGGTATTCTTTTATGATCTATTTTTTATAATATTTTAATTTTTCATTTATTGTATGTTTATGAGAGCAATATTGATTATTTTAATTATATTAAATACTCTCAGTTTCATTAATGAATATATTAGAAATGTTTTAATGAGTTTATTTAATCATTAGAATAATGTACCAACTCTATGATATTGATCATGGTATTTCCAAATACAAGAAATGGTGATATTATATTTTGTTACGCGCTAACAAGTGGAATAAAGTGGTTGGTTTAATTGATTATTGGAGGATATTTTTGAAGTTAATAAAGCTAGATTAATCAATTAGAGATATAATAATGGGATATAAAATAACTACATACATATTATTCAAAAATAACTTTTATATTAACAATCATATGATACATTATTACTTCTCATCCAATAAAGAATGTCTATGAATTTTGATTCCATGTTTTTATCATGAAGAAACTTATATTTCACCATAATATACTACTATAGTGATCACGATCATCAAACTTTATCATACTCATCATCAGATCTTTCTTTTGGGTTTTTATTTGTATTTATTTTTCTTTTTATTATCCTATTTTTAATTTGTTTGTAATTTGTTCATGTATAGTTTATGATTTTACCCATAAAAATCAAGTCTTGTTTATTTTGGTTTTTCTACCACATAAAAGGAAGTCTAAGTTATGACACCAGGTCAAAATCCAAGTCACAGACTAGGCTCTAGCCTCCTATAAAAATTCTTGGTTATGTCTCCAGCTATTTGTAAAAAGAAAAAGTCTGTAACAAGTTCTCAAAAATATAAAATTGAGTTTCTAAGTGGGTACTAATATTATTACAGATTAGATAAGGTTGAGGAGTGGACTAGGATCTTGGTGATCTAAACCACTATAAACATTTGAGTTATTTATTATTATTTCCACTACATTTCATATCTTTAGCACATAACTCAATGTAGAATTTTTAATTAATAAAACATTGATTTTTTTGTATTTAATTTTTTAAAAATTACTATTCACCCCCCCCCCCCAATCTTTATTACCATCACTTACGATTCAACAATTGGTATCATAAGAGGTAGTTCCTTAAAAGGATATTAAGTTTCTCTGATTTTTTCTGTTTATTTTTAAATTTGTTCTAACCTGTTATCATATACTTAAAATTCTGAGGAATAAAATAAAATTTTATCTTAATATGGCATGTGTCAATCCCAATGATGGATAGATTCCAAAAAAACCAAAATTCTTAGATGGAAGTGAATATGGCTACTGTCAAGATATAATGAAAGACTACATGAAATGGTTATGTGTGGATCATTAGAATATCATGGAGAATCCATATGAGTTTCCCAAAATTGATCCAGAGACACTTTTAGGTAGTGATATGGTAAAATATATTTTTAGTTATAAAGTTAAAAATATTTTGTACCATTCTATAAGTAGATGTTTCTACAGCCATGTTTCATTTTGTAAGACAACCGACAATATATGGAGAATACTTAAAGTAACTCACTGTGGGATTGAAAATCTCAAGAGAACCAATCTAGAAATGTTACGAGTAGAATACCAAGACATTAATATGGGAGATGATGATTCATTAAACCTGATGTTCCATCAGTTTATGAGTATTA
Source organism: Viscum album (assembly GCA_963277665.1). Lineage (NCBI taxonomy): Eukaryota > Viridiplantae > Streptophyta > Magnoliopsida > Santalales > Viscaceae > Viscum > Viscum album. Next base: position 366,507,891 of record OY728135.1, on the reverse strand, counting down.
AAAATAGTATAAGTGGTCTTAATGAAGTACTAGACAACACAGATCAAGTTAAAAGTGTACTGAGAGCTCTTCTGAAAATATGGAATGAAAATAAGGTGGCCATCAATGAGAGTAATAATTTTAGATATTACAACTTAGATGAACTGATAGGATATTTGCGGTAATATGAGTTAGAGTTGAAAAACATAGCTCATGAGGTGTCTATAAAGAGAAAAGGTTTAGATTTTAAGTCAAATATTAATGAAATATATAATACCTCTAAATCTGAGTTCCAGGAAAGTGATAAAGAGATGGGTCACTTTAGAAATAATTTTTCAAGTTCATGAAAAAAAGGTGGTAAGAGATAGTTTAGAAGAAATCCCAAAAGGATTATAAGAAAGGTAATTTAAATAATAGTAATATTGTTTCAAAACTAACCTATTATGAGTTCAAAGAGAAATGTAACATTAGGAAAGACTGCCCCAAGCTTAAACATACAAATAAATACAAATAAAAAAAAGAAAAAAAACCTTTTTTTTAGGTTGGGGTTGCTCAGACAGTTCAAATTCTAGTAGTGATTATAGAGGTAAATATGATATAGGGAACCTTTCTCTGATGGGTATATAGTGTGAGGTAAATGATTCAATTTTCACTCAATTAATTACTCTTAATAATGTAAATCGTAATGTTACATATAAAGATGAAAATTAAAGAAGTTTTGATTCATGTTTTGATTATGATTCTGTCAATTCTAAATTTAAACAATTGCATAAATAACATGAAGAATTAAGAAATTATGGAGTCAGGGCAATTAAAAAATAAACTGATACAAAAAGTAAAAATAAGAATCTACTTAAAGAAAATGAAAAAATTAAAATTTAATGTGTTCATTTGAATATCTGTTTTTTTCATAATTAAAAAAATAAAGTGAATTATAATTCTAATATTTTAAAACAAAAATGATAAAATGAAAAACTTAAAAAATGGTAGTGAATGATAAATATCAATAAATAAGATTTAATTTAGTTATGTATGAATTAAATAAATTTTAAAATGAATGTAAGAACCTTAATAAAGAAAATAATAAATTAAGAAAAACTTATTCTATATCTAATTTGAATGTTCATATAATTGTAGAGACTATTTAGAAATAGACTATGAATTTGAAAAAGGAAGTTTTCAATCTTAAAAAGAATTTATCTACTTTTGTTCAAGGTAATGAATAATGTAATTAAATTATGTCATTGATAAATCTAAAAACAGATAAGAATTTTTTTCGTTATAATAGGTTATCACTAAGAATAAATAATACTTCCATTTTTAAAAGTTCAAAAGGAATTATTTCCAGTGTAACCTATTTTAAATGTATAATGAAATAGAATTATGCTAATGAGTGTTCACTAATATTTAAACAAAAAATTGAGAATACTTAAAATTTTATTACTATAGATCTATTTTTTAAAAAATCCACTAATGAATTCTTTAAATCAATTTGGGTTCTAAAATTTTCAACTACCAATCCAATTGAACCCGAGTTATCATGGGTAGCAAAACAGTTTGTTTGATTATTTAATTTCTAGTAGTCTTCCTTAGAAGTATAAAAGAATCATGGTATTTAAATAGTGGCTACTCAAGTCACATGGCAGGTGATATTTCTAAATTATAGTCTTTCAATTCATGTGATGGTAGCCTTATCACATTTTGGAGAACACTCTAAAGTTTAGATTAAAGGTAGTAGTGAAGTTGGTATTTTTATAACTTTTATTATTTCAAAAGTATTATATGTAGATGGTTTAAAACTAAATATAATAATTATATCACATATTTCTGATAATGGATTGAATTTTATCTTTGAAAATAATAAATGTATAGTTTTTTAAAAATAAATTTGTTTTATTTTTTGAAAATAGAAAAGAGAATTTTTACAAAATTGATTTCTCCGATCTAACCAAACGAAGGGCTAAATTTTTAGATTTTGTAGAAGCAGATGACATTATGTGGCATAGGAGGATTGAGGGTTGAAAAATTAGGTTGTTACACAAAATTTCAATGCATAAATGGGTAATGCAGTTACCAAAATTATATAAAAGTACTTTATGTTTGATTATTATTTAAAGGGTAAGTATTACAAAAAAGGTTTAAATCAGTAAATGATGTTAGCACTGCTAGATGCTTAGAACTATCACATATTGACTTGTTTGGACCTATAAAAACTATTAGTTTTGGTGGTAATAAGTATGTATTTGTAATTTTATATGATTATATTATATTTATCCGTATTTATTTCTTATCTCATAGAAATGAAACTTTAAATAAATTTTGTGCTTTTTGTAAACTTATTCAAAACATCAAAAATATATCAATTATCTCTATTAGAAGTGATAGAGGTGGGGAATTTTTTAATTTATAATTTGATAATTTTTTTGAATAAAATGGTTCGAAACATTATTTTTCATCCTATATGACACCACAACAGAATTGTGTGCTTGAAAGAAATAATAGATCTATAAAATAAATGTCTACATCAATGATCATGGAATTAAATGTGCCTATATATTTTTAGGTAGAATCTATAAATACATATTTTTGTGTTTTAAATAGAGTATCCATTAGAACTGTTTTAAAATAATTCCCCTTATGATATATTTAAAGGGTTTAAACCTAAAGTTGGATATTTTAGGATATTTGGTTGAAAAAATTTATTTTAAATATAGAATATAATTTATCAAATAATAGATTTTGAAAGTGATAAAGGGATATTTTTAGGATATTCCAACACTAGAAAATCATATAGAGGTTTAAATAAGAGAAATTTATTTATTAAAGAGTATGTACATGTTAATATTAATGAAATATCAATATGAGGAAAAATTCTAATTTAATCAAAGATGATGATGAATTTAGGGAATCTAATTTTGGTGGAGATAATGACCAAGAAAATAATAATTCATAAACTGAGGGGGAGAATGTATCTTCTCAACATAACCCTAAAGAATGGAAAACTCTTAAAAATAATCCAATTTAAAAATTAATTGGTAATGTATATTTTGATAAATAAACCAGAAAATATGTTTTTCTTTACTGTGTAGATTCTTATTTTGTTGTTAACTTTATTCCTATAAACATTGATAATGTTCTAATTGATTAAAATTGGATAAATTTTATGCATGGTGAATAAAATAAATTTGAAAGAAATAAAGTGAGTAATTTAGTTGAATTTCCAAAATATAAACCAATAATAGGAACTAAGTGTATTTTTCATAATTAGCATGATGAAGCTGGAAACATAGTTAAAAATAAAGCAAGACTAGTGGATCAACGATATTCCCAAGAAGAGGGATTTGGATATGAAGATTATTTTTCTCCTATTTCTAGCATGTAAGAAGTTATAATTATATATTACTTTTATTTTTTTAAAAATATAAAATTATTTCAAATGGATGCAAAAATTTTATTTTTTAAGTGGAATAATTTATGAGGAAGATTATTTTAAACAACCACCTGGAATTGAAAATTACAAATTTCCAAATCATGTTTTCAAACTTAGTAAAGCTTTATATGGTATTAAGAAAGCTCCTATATATTTTTATAAAATACTAACTCTATTTTTATTGCAAAATTTATTTCTTAAAAGTAAGTTTGATACTACCTTGTTTACAAAGAGAGTTTTAAATGATATTATTATTATATAGATCTATTTTTATGATATAATATTTGGTTTAATAAATTATTCATTGTGTAATTTTTTTTATAAACTCATGATAAGTTAATTTCCCATGAGCTTAATGGGAGAACTTATTCCTTATTTTAAAAATTAATAAAATAAAAAATGGTATTTTCATAAATCAAGCTAAATATGCTAAAGAAGTTGTTAAAAGGTTTGGTCTTGATTCTAGTATGTCTATGAAAAAACCAATGAGTACCAATTATAAATCAAACATGAATGAATCAAGAAATATAGTTACTATTAAATTGTATAGATTCATTATTGGTAGTTTATTGTATCTCACTAAATCTAGACCAGACATGATGTTCTCAGTTTGTTTATGTGATAATATTGCAGTCCCAACCACAAGGAAAGTCATCTTAAAGATGTTAAAAGAATAATTAGAAATATTAAAGGAACTATAAGCACTAGTTTTTTTATTAACATCATAATTTTTTTGATTTATTATCTTATTCTTATTCTGATTTTGAGGTTGTAGTCTTGACTGAAAAAGCACAACGGTTATATATAATTTTCTTGGTAAAAGATTAATTTCATTAAATTTTAAGAAACAAATATTGGTAGTATAACAACCCTATGATTTATTTCATATTAATACATGATTTAATTACATAAAATTACACTTAATATATCATAAAAGATCAAGAAGTCTAGTATATTTGGTAATTAGGTGCATTTCATTACAACTTTAAACATGAATTACAACATCTTTATGGAAAACTTATTTAATATACTTGAGCTTAAAACTGCATTGGATAACCTGGGGAAATACATAAGAAAGGGGTGATCCATAAATCCCAGAAAGGGAATAAACATGGAATAACATAATAATACATGTTAGACAAGGAATATTAATGAGTTTTAAAGGAACATGAATAATAAGGCATGATATAGAATGATAATCATAACATGGGAAATGTGAAAACAACTTAAAAAAATGCATCATAAACATAAGACAGAGATAAATGGACAAGACTTCATGGAGGAAAAATTCACATAAAGGAATTAGGCACACCCCTATGCCAACATGACGTATCATGATACAAAACATTACCCAATGCATTGGAGAGCTATATAATTTGGGGCGCACCCGTCACTTTCATTTCATTATCAGGCTTAGGTGTTCCACATAGATCATAAAAAATTGATTCATTCATCATAATAATTTATTCCAAGATAAATAAGTGTATAATACATACATGTAAGTAACAAATAAAAAGGAATTTTTTCATAAAATTGAAAACCCTTGATAGGAAATGGGTATGGTATTCGCTACACAATTGGTTTGGCATGGAAAATCGCGGTGAAAATTCGGCAGCATAACGATGTCACATAGAAATTCATAAAAAGGGGTTTATGAGAGTGAAATGGGTCTCTCAAATTTTTTAAATGAATTGGAAAGTAATATGTACATTTAAGGACACTTACATACATATATAATTACAAAAAGAATACATATGATAATAAATAAATTTGAATAAAAAAAGAAAGGAAATGATGCTTAAGAAATTTCGACAAGGTAATGGGTGTACATGGGAGGGGTTAATGAGATAGAAAGGGGTATCTTTTAATTTATACATAATAAGGGTAGTATGGAGGAGGTTTGAAAACATTCCCCATCATTATTAATTAAAATAAAATAGCATAACAAGATAATAAAACTTGGATAAAGATGAGAAAGGAAAGAACCCTTACTTGAGTGTGTGGCTCCAAAAGCTTTCAAAGAGTCTTATTGAGGGCTTGGGTGACTTTGGAGGATTATAGAGAGGGTAGGAAAGATTAAGGACACGATACAATGGTTTTTAGTGGAGATAATTTGGATATTTGGTGGGTTTATATAGGAAATGAAAGGTGAATTCTTTAATATTTCATAAACTTAGATTTTGGACTCTATATAATAAAATATTCAAAACTAACAACCTTACAATAGTTTTTTCAAAGTGGGGATGTTTTCATTATTTTATTTTTAAATGGTAAAAACATATTAAATATTAACCTTACTTATGTGGAGGTGAGTCACTCTTTTAAAGAAATAAATTTAAAATCATAAAATATATTATATATTTTGGAGGATTCATAAAGGCATTATAAAATTAATAAAATAAACGTGAAATAACATTATTTTAAAGGTAAAAACTAAATTTTTACTATTATAATCATTATAGTCTTTATTACATCATTTTTGGGTCATTATGATGACATAAAACACATCGTATATTTATACGGTATTTAATTTTCACCCAAAAATTTGATTGCCTCAAAAAATTATGAAAAATTCACCATTGGGTAATTTTGAAATTTTGATTCTAAAAATAATATTTATTTTATCTAAATAATTTTTAAAATATGTTCATTTTCACTTTTAAATTAAGATTCAACATTTATTGAAAAATGATGGGTTTTTGACAATAATAGATTTTTACCATTATAAAAAGTACATTTCACTTCATAAAAATTATATGACCATTTATAATTAATAAAACATATTTAATAATAAAATTTTATTAAAATATGATTTATTTAAAAAATAAATTAATTCATCAAAATAAATCCCTTAATTGAATTTGAATATTACCTGAAAATATAATTTGTGTTTAATTGAATCAAAACCAAATAATTTATAAGATAACAATAAAAATAAAAATAAATTCATTATTATATATAATATATATATTAATATTATTAATTTATTGATATATATCCATTTATTACACTAGGTTACTCCCTAAGAGTAAGGTGCATGATGGTGATACTTTCATGGGGTTGTTCGGCAAACATGGTTTGGGTCATGATCTTGATGTGCTTGAACTTCTCTCATAAAAGGTTTCTCTCGTGCTTAAGTTGTTGGATACCAGCTTATTTTTGGTAAAGGGAAAATAAAATTGATTTTATATCCCTTGTAAGATCTCATAAATGGGATTTATATGGTATAATACTACTGGATGAGGCTATGACTTCCTTTATTTGTGTCAATTGGATTTTTTAAAGCCCTGTGTTTATATTAATCATGTGATCACTATTTAATGTATATATTATTAATGGTAAATATTATTAATGGTATTTTTAATCCAATTGGATATAATAAAACAAAATAATTTCATGTGCTTTCTATAACCATATTATATAATAAAACATTAAATCATAAGGGAATTTTATTTATAATAGTTTGGGTTGTTATAATCTTTCCCCCTTGATAAATTTCACCCTATAAAGTTTCATTTTACCACCTTAAAATTGATTAGGGTAATACAGACTCATCACTTCCTCCATTTACCACGTTTCTTCTTCAAACTTGTGGTTTCTCCACAGCACTTTGACAAGGTGCATTTTCTTCTTTCGTAGAACATTGTCTCTATGATCTATCATCTTCACCAGCTGCTCCTCATAGTAAAGGTCATTCTCCAATGGTTCCACCTTTAGATTGAGTACATGGGATGGATCTAGTATTTACTTTCTTAAGAGGGATACATGGAATGCATCATGTACTTCAAATAGGTTTTTTGGGAGTGCTAGTCGATAGACCATCACTCTGATGTGATCAAGGATCTAAAGAGGGATAATGTACCTTTGGATAAACATTCCCTTCTTCAAAAATCTCATCACTTTCTTATATAGATATATATGGAGGAATAACATGTCTCCAACATAAAACTCTAGGTCTCATCAATGATTGTCATCGTAGCTATTTTTTTGACTCTGAGCAGCCTTGATGTGTTGTTGAATGGTCTTAACCATTTCCTCAACCATTTCAGAACGTAGCAATTTTTTATCTAACTTCATACCAGAATGAAGGTGTCATGAACCTCTTCCCATAAAGGGATTCATATAGATTCATTTGGATGCTTGAGTGGAAACTATTGTTGTAAGAGAACTCAACCATAGGAAGATATTGGTCTCATCCAGCTTTGAAGTCACTTGAGCATGCTCTCAACATGTTTTCAAGTTTTTGGATAGTCTGCTCAGATTAGCCATTAGTTTGTGGGTGATAATCCATACTAAAGGTCATATCAGTGTTTAGAGCATGCTAAAGATTTTTCCATAACTTAGAGGTGAATTTTGGATCTCAATCAAATACAATCGATAGTGTTACTCCATGTATCCCGGCCGCAACCCTGATGTGTATGCATGCAAGTAGATCTAGTGAGAATTCCTCTCATATCACAATGAAGTGTTTAGTATTTTTAAGACGATCCACCACAATCCATAGAACATTATTCCCTATTGATGTATTTATAGTATTAGTGAAAAATGTCATGGTGATTTTTTTCCATTTCCATGTAGGTATGGGTAATGGTTGCATCATCCCCTTGAATTTTTGCCTTTCCACTTTCACTAGCTAACATACATGACATCTTGATGTATATTCTATGATCTCCTTCTTCATATTGTATCACCAATAGTGTTCTCAGCGATCTCGATACATCTTTTTGCTTCTTGGGTGAATGGATAAGGTTGAGCTATGTGCCTCATTTAACAACTCCTTCCTTAACTCAGAATTTGATGGTATACATATTCATGAACCAAATCTTACAACACCTTATTCATTAACATTGAACTATGAGGTTTTACCTTATCTTATATTTTCCACTTTCACCTGAATTCCAACATCATCTCTTTGAACATTCTTTAAACTCTACAGAAGAGATGGTTGAGCAATCATTTATAAAAGGATTGATGATTTTCCTTTCTTTATGATTCCCATGTCCACCCTATTTAAGTCTAAGAAGATAGGATCCTTCTCAATTCTCATCAATGACAGAATTGAGGGATCCTTTCTACTCAAAGCATATTCCACTTTATTCACTTTCCCAGTATGGTAGTGGATTGATTAGTCATAGTCTTTGATAATCTCTGACCATCTTCATTAGTTCATATTTAGCTCTTTCTGTTTGAATATATACATGATACTTTTGTGATCCATATATATTTCACACTTCTCCCCAAATATATAATACCACCAAATTTTTAAAGTGAAAATCACTACAACAAACTCCAGATCATGTATCAGGTAGTTCATTTCAGGAACTTTCAAATTCTTTGAATCATAGGTAATGACTTTGTCATTTTTCATAAACACATAGCCTAGGCCCTTCTTCGAAGCATCACTAAATACCAATAAAATCAATCCACTTGTGGGTAGTGTGAGTACAAGTGAGTGACAAGACTCCTTTTCAACTCCTTGAATCTTTATTTGTATTCATCCTTATAAGAAAACTTGACTCCCTTCCAAGTTAGTATGGTAAGAGGGTTGAAAATTATGAGAAATTTCTCACAAATTAGTAATAATACCTAGCTAACCTCAGGAAACTATAGATATTTTTCACAGAAATTAGCCTCGGATATCCTTTAATTACATCTATTTTTGAAGGGTCTACATATATCCCATTGCTTATGGTGATATTCCCCAATAAAGAGACTTCCTTCAGCTAGAATTCACATTTTTTGTAGTTGTAAAAAAGTGGTTCTTTTCATAAGGTCTTTATCACAGTACTGAAATTCTCCTCATGATCCTCCTTACTTTTGGAATATATTATAATATCATCTATAAAAACTACCTCAAATTTGTCGAGGTATTCTCGAAAGACTCTATCCATCAAGTACATCAATATTTCAGGAGAATTAGTGAGTTTGAATGGAATTACTATGAATTCATAGTTCTCGTACCTTTTATGAAAAGCAGTTTTGGGGATATCCTCTTTATTTACCCTAACTTGGTAATATCCTAACCATAGATCCACCTTGTATAAGTATTGTGATCCTCATTACTGATCGAACAAGCCGTCAATATGAGGCATATGATACTTTTTCTTTATCATGATCTTATTAAGCTCATGATAATTGATGTAAAGGCACATTGACCCATACTTCTTCTTAATGAAGAGGACCGGGTAACCCTATGGTGAAGCACTTGGGAATATGAACCCTTTATCCATATTGTTCTGTAGTTATTTCTTAAGCTCCTCAAGTTTCATAATAGCCATTATATATAGAGTCTTAGATAATGGTAATTCCCCAGGTATAAGCTCGATTGAAAACTCAACCTATCGTCTAGGAGTAAGACCAGGAAATGGCTTGGGAAACACATCAATGTATTCCCTGGTGTTGGGCATGCCTTCATGGATGATCTTGTCCTTAGACTCGATCATTTGAGCTATATATGCTTTCTCATAGGAAAATAATATCCATGCTTGCTATGATGGTGCTAAATAAGATTCATCCTTCTCCTTTTATTTGTATAGAATATGAGGATGATTCACAATACAGAGAGTGATTTCCTTCTCATGGAAATTTATTTTGGCTCTATAAAGGGAAAGCCAATCAATGCCCATAATTGCATCAAATCCCACCCAAGGGAGTATGAAAAGGTTTTCTAGGAAATTAAGCCCACAATCTTTGATAGGGGAGGAGTTATATACTTGTGATGAAATAATTGCCTCATTTTCCATTTTCACCGAAAACTCTACTTCCAAGATTTTTGGTGGTGTTTGGATAGTTCTAATAAACTTTCATGATATGAAGGAATGCGTAGAACTATATACGATAACACAACCTTTCAATTTTTTATTCTTGTTCTACATTTTCCAAAATAGTCTTAGGAATGAGTAATTTTAAACTAGTAAACACATAAAAGGTAATCTAATGAAAATAAAGGGATAAATTATAAATTACATTAATCTCCTTAACTTATGAGTTTCTATTATTCAATCTATGATATCCATTATCTATTTCCTAACATATATTCTTATGGGAATTTTTTTCCCTTAATAATGGTTTGTATTGATCTTATGAATTTACTAAATCATATCCCTTGAGAGTGTCAAACCAGGTGTGTGGTAAGGGTCATTTTATGTTCCAGGCTACCCTGAGTTAGGCTTGGAACACCTTGTCGGAGTTGTTTCCCCTAGGTACATCTGTTCCAAAACCACGTCCACTTGTAGTATCCAAACAGGGATGTATTTTCTTGATAAACCAATTACTCAATACTTACATAAATTTAGGTATTTATTATAATTAGTCTTATCCCTAAGGTATTTTGTAGATTTCTCTATTCCTAAGGATTTTTCTAGAGTTTTCTAATCCTAACCCCAAAAACAACTAAACTTTTCCTCTCATACCAACTATAAAAACCCTACTCTTTATTAAAAATTAATACATCATTTAATAGAATAAAATTAAACTTTATACAACCAAAAATATTGATAAGTCTAGTGTCTTTAGGAATTAGGTATATTGCATTAAAACTTTAAACACAAATTACAACATCTTTATTGAAAACTTCTTTAACATGCTTAAGTTTAAAACAGTATTGGATAACCTGGGGAAATACATAAGAAAGGGGTGATCCATAAATCCCAGTAATGGAATAAACATGGAATAGAATAATAATATATTTTATACAAGGAATATCAATGAGGAATAAAGGAACATGAATAATAATTCATGATATGGCATGATAATCATAACATGGGAAATATGGAAACAACTTAAAACACTACATCATAAACATAGGTCAAGGCTAAACCACCAAGAATTCATGGTGGAAATATTACCATAATGGAGTCAGGTAAAAACTTATCCCAACATGGTGTATCATGATATTAAACATTACCCAATACATTAGAGCTCTATATAATTCTTGGTGTACTCATCACTTTCATTTCATTCTCATGCTTAAGTAACCCACATAAATCAAAAAACATGGATTCATTCATCATCATAATTTATTCCATGATCAAGGAGTGTAAAATAAATACATGTAAGTCATAAATAAAAAGGTATATGTATATAAAAGTTAACACCCTTGATAATAAATGGGAATGGTATTTACTACACAATTGGTTTGGCATGGAAAATCGTGGTGAAAATTTGGCAGCATAACGGTGTCACTTAAAAATTAATAAAAATGGGTTGATGATAGTGAAATGGGTCTATCAGAATTTGAATATTAAGTGGATAGTAATAGGTACATTTAACGATATTTCCACATATATATAATTATAAAAATAAGGCATATGATAATAAATAAGCTTGAATAAAAAGAGAAAGGAAAGGACGCTTGTGATATTTAGGCATGGAAACAGGTGTACATGGGAGGGATAAATGAGAGAGAAAGGGGAATATAGAAATTTATACATAATAAGAGTAGTATGGGGGAGGTTCTAAAACATAACCCATCATTATTAATTGAAAATAAAAGTTTATAACAAGATAAATAAACTTGGATAAAGATGATAAAGGAAAGAACCCTCACTTGAGTGTGTAGATCCAAAAGCTTGAAAAGGGGATTCTTTAGAGATTAGGGTGACTTAGGAGGATTCTAAATTGGGGGGGAAGATTAAGGATGTGATCCAAGGATTTGGAGTGAATATTTTAGGTTTCGGGCACAGCAGAATCACAGGATGGGCATGTACCCAACTTTGTAAATTGCCATAATCGATGATTAATCCAAGATCAATATGACGATGAATTCCAGTATCCATGGAATTGAATAAAATATAAAAGAAAAAGGATATAACCTATAACTGAGAATAGAGTATCGACATATTTTGTTTATAATTAATTTAATTTTATTATAGAATTACCTCCAAGGTTATTCTTTCTTTGTTGATGCGTCTGACCATGGGTCTGAGGTGTGGCTTCGTTGAAATGTAGAATCCAAGGATAGGAATCCTCTTGTGGTGATCCACACGTGATCCATGTATCTCTAGACTTCATTGAAGGAGTATCCGGGTGTTGGCATAGAAGATCCTTGTGCTTGTGATGTCCGCCTTCGATCACCTTGAGAATCGCTTCCAAAGCATTCTCCTTGATCTGGTGGAGGAGGATATCTCTCATTATTGAGAGCATTATTAGAGATGGAAGAGTTCTCTAGGATCGGGAGATTTTCTCCAAGGATGTTGTGCACACAACCTTTATTCAGCTGGTGGAATGACCCCTTGGCTTATATAGATAATAATAACAAAACAAGGAATTTAATTCACTAGGTAATAATAAATAATTAGCACAGGTTCCATTACTTAATTTATTATTCCATGTGAAAACCCTATGTCAAATAATAATATCAATTATATTATTTCCATGACATATACTTAACAAATTTAATTCACCAGGTAATAATAAATAATTAGCACAGCTGTCATTACTTAATTTATTATTCCATGTGAAAACCCCATGTCAAATAATAATAGAAATTATATTATTTCCATGACATGTGCTTAACTCTCAAATTATATTTAAATATTATTTAACCAAATAATATTTAAAATTATTTCTCACTGGACCCATAACTTGGTCTTCCAATCCTTCTCAACATTTACCAGGCATTGAATAATGACTATTTATTTATTAAATAAATATAACTGCATTATTCATCAATAAATAAATATTCCATCCACAATATATTTCCTTTAATAACTTGAAACGAAATAAATATGATCAGGAAAACTTGAATAATTATTAAACCACAACTAGGAATAATATTTATTCAACTTGTTAAATAAATAAATTATTTAACTGAGATACTGGTTACACTTAGTGTGTGACCCTCTAGACCTATTTCTCATTGGCATTAGGCAGGCTTTCCTAAAGTCCAATATTATTTTCTAGCAACGAGTCAAGGAACCCAAGAGAAATAAGTTAATGTCTCAATGAATTATCACCTCATATTAATTCTTATTATGCAATATCATCCCTTTTTCCTGATATCTCCAATCAAGTGGGTTTTATGAAAGTTCCATTAACCCATGTTCTCAATTTATCATTCTTTGACTTCCCAGAATTGAACTTTCCTAGAGAACACCATGGCCATGGATTTAGCTAGGCTATATAATTTCCATCAAAGGTCTCAAGATATCTACTTCCATATAAGTGACAAATCCTTTCTTGCATTATTAATTAATGTAGTATTACTCAAGACGCACCCAACATATCATACCTCACCGTGAACATATGTCGTCATGGTTTTCATCAATACATCTAAGTGCATGAGTCATAATACCTATTAATAATAATATTAAATTCTAAGGACCAATACACACGTCCTCAAATAGGAACATCCAATGACACTTATGAAAGTGGATTTCCTACTGGAAGGTCTTGTTATCATAATATCATCCTGGATACTACCAAGGGCGCACACCATGAGAAGGAGACTCAAAGTTTCATGATTACCCACCCTTGATATCCTATATCATTTGTGTCCCTTAAAATGATATCATCTAGCCATAGAACATATTTTCAAGAATTTTTTCATGGAATTTCCATGTTCTCATAATAGCAGGGATCTACTATGACCTTTTAATATGGGATTTACCCTTAGGACATTATCACACACTACGTAATTCAGAAGAACAATCAGGATGTGATAAGTAGTTTATTAATATTAATATAATGAATATAGGTTTATCATAAAGTATAATGAATTTGGTTTCTAGGGAACCAACTCCAACAGACTCTCACTTGCAATAGATCCAACTGCTAATAACCTTCAGTCTACTGGCTCTCATGTGATATTTATTCTTTTGATGAGATAGTCCATTAGTCAAGGGGTCTTCCATGTTCTCTTCTATAGACACTATTCTTACTGAAACTTCACCCCTTTGATAGAAATCCCTCAAGAGTAAATACTTTTGGAGTATGTGTTTTGTCCATTGATGGGACATTGACACTTTTTCAAGAGTCACCGCTGTAGTATTATCACAATACAATGTAAAGGGATATTTACTTCTAGGCACCACATCAATATTCTTAACAAAGTTTCGAGTTCATACAGCTTCCTTGGCTTCATCAAAAGCCTCTATATATTTGGAATCCACTGTATAATAAACAAAAACTGGCTACTTTAAACTCTTCCAGCTCACTACTTCTATATTTAGATAGAAAACATATCCTGATTGTGACTTTAGATAATTTTGATCTATCTGAAAACCAACATCATCATACCCTCTAATGAAAAGATCTTCATCTCCTCCATACACCAGGAACATATACTTAGTTCTTCTCAGATACTTGAGGATTTTCTTGACAGTAATCCAATGTTGTTCTCCGGGGTCTTCTTGAAACCTTTCTACCATGCTCAGTGAACAGGAAACATCAAGTCTGGTACATAGCATGGCATACATGATAAATCCTATCACTGAAGCTTATGGAATCTCACTCATATTATCTTTATCATGTTGTGTCTAGGGACACATTTTCTTGGAAAGATGTATACCATGTGACATTGGAACCAATCCCCTCTTGGATTGTTCCATACTAAATCTCTTTAGTATCTGGTCAATGTATATAATTTGACTTAGTCCAAGCAGCCTCTTGGATCTATCACGAATGATCTTAATCCCTAGAATGTAGGCTACTTCACTTGAGTCCTTCATGGTGAACCACTTGTTCAACAAGTCCTTGACTGACTGCAAGATTGATATGTCATTTCCAATAAGCAATATGTCATCAATATATACTATTAGGATAACGACTGCATTATCAATAAACCTCTTGGGAAAACATGGCTCACATTCATTCTTAATGTCATGAACCAACCCATACCATGGATCAATCTGCAACTACCCCAAGCCCGCCTCCATAGTCCAGGGGCTTGCGACCAGTGCCAAAGGAATAACAAACTCGAGGAAGCCTTTTCCTAAGTACTTGTACACACACACATAGCCAACTCAATGAAAAAGTGTAGAGTAGAAGGAAAACAAGAAACAACATTGTTATATATACAAACCAGAAATATGCATTGACCTCTAAACAGTACAAGTAAAGAAAAGTAATTTGAAAGGAAAAGGGGAAAAATACATCCCCAACGATAAAAGTGCCACAACCCAGCAACATGTGGAAAAGTAAAACAACTGAGAGAACCCCACTCCTATATCCCAATCAACGACCATTGCACGTGGTCTAATAACCCCATATCCCTATGATCCTCTGAAGTCATAATCAACTTTTCTATCATTTGTAGGGGCACACCAAGTGTGGGAAAATCCCAAGTAGGGGTGAGTACAAAAATACTCAGTAGGATGCCCTGAAGTCTCAAGGGAGTATCAAGTGAGGTACTAAATAGGGAATCAATAGATAGAACAATGTACAATAAAAGAGTATAGCTCAACCTAGTAAATAAGTGAAGTAAGCTTGTCCAAACATGAGGAGCTAGAAACGGTGATAAGATGAACTTCTTGTAGAGTCTTCTCTACCTATAGTAGGAGAGTGGACTTGTCCAACCACGAGAAGCAAGACACAGAAAGAACATGGCATACCCCATACATCTTCACCTATCCTGGAAGGAGAGTAACCAAAACCAAAGGAGTGGGTACTACAAATACAATATATATATATATGCTCAACCAAAGAAAGACCAAATGAGAGAGTAAGGGGATCTCCATATCACTAGCTCAGCCCAGGAAAAGAGAGTAGCCAGTAGTTCTATAAGTAACCACCATCGATGCCCAGTATCCCACATGTATTCCCTGAACTGCAAGTCAAAGGGGATCAATCACTTTACCTTGATACTATACTCTTTAGGTGGGTATGTCTCGCTCGCATGGTTTTAGGTCGTTTCAAAAGGACATGTCTTGGTGGGAAAAGTGTCCCTATTTCTTGAGGGTCCAAAGACACGTCAAGCACATCTCATCACTATTCTTCACAATCGAGAGATCGTGTCATAAATTTGTGAACCCACTTCCATTCCCTACTAGAGGGTATGCTCAGAAGATTCATTAGCGAACCCATTGCCCAGCCCAGCTAGAGGGTAAGCCCAAAAGAGTAAACGACAAGCCTCATTGACCATCCCCACTAGAGGGTAAGTCCTAAAAGAGTAACCAGAGAACCTCACTGCCCAGCCCACCTGGAGGGTAAGCCTAGAAGATCAAATGATGAACCTCACTGCCTAGCCCCACTGGAGGGTAAGTCCTAAAGAGAGAATGACGAACCTCACTACCCAGCCATGCTAGAGGGTAAGCGGATACTGCTCTGGTGATTCTGAAAACATAACTTCCATCATTGTCATCATCGAGCGCCGCCTCAGATTGGTGTCACACCCATAACATCAAGCCTTTCCTCAGATAGTAATCACACTTGGAACACCTTTCATAATGCCTCTAAATCCACTATAGAGGTCACTGTCGTATCCTATGCAGAAAAACACTCAGGATAGGCTAATCGAAGACCATAATATGACTTCAAAAGAAAGAGATACGAGATATAGAAGATTCGTAAAGTGGTGCACAATGTGTGTGGGGCCCACATGACATATGACCCTGCCTCATCATATGGACATGTACCTATCCATACTCGGGTACTAAACTCTGATCAAGTACCCACAAGTAATGTCAGGGTACTCCCAGAGTACACGGAACCTCTAGCCAAAAGGATGACGAGTGCACATTGCTTGTAACTGATATGAAAGGAGAAGATGTAATTATACTTACATGCCTATTGTAAATATCCTTGTATAACTAGACAGATCACACCATTTCAATCCTAACAGAAAATTCATAGGATTGACTATTTATTTTCCTAACACAGACTCTCAGTGATGAAAGTGAATTCCACCGCGATGTACACAAATAGTGCCACATGGGGCCAATAACTCGATCTCGAAACACATCACATAGATCATGCCATTATGATTCCCTTGGAAAAACAGAAAGGATTAGCTATTCATTTGTCCAAAATGAACAACCGGTGAAAAGGGTGTTTTTCACCCCAAGCACCCGATTAGTTCTTGATCACTACCAATCATGAAAAGGCTCCTCACATCTAAACAGATCGCACCATTGCAATCCTTGTGGAAAAACACGCAAGGTAGACTATTCACTTTCCCTAAACAGACTTCTGATGCAGAAGTTGTAAAAAATATCATTACTCTCAAAAGGAAAGGTCCCAAATTTAGTTGGGCGGATCATGTCATTGCGATCTTCATGAGAAAACAAACAAGATTGACTACTCGATCATCCAAAATAGATAACCGGTGAAAAAGTCGCATTCCACCGCAAATGCCCGAAACGGGGCTCATGGGGCCCGCAATGCTATTTCAGTTTAATCTCACAAAATCGACCTTGAAAAATTCGTCTTAGGTCTAGGATCACAACGCCTCTGACAGTATTTCAAGCAGACGTCAGACGCATAAGTTACATCTGATACGAGAATCGTCAAATAATAATAATTATATTATTATTATATTAAATGGACTTTTCATATCACTAAGCTTCAAGAATAATAAAAAAAGATCTCAAAATGGTCGCAAATGGTCCGTCATGAAACAAGGATCGTGTGGCCACAGACGGCATGCAAAGTGAACCCCCGGATTGAAAGATATGGGGTTTTTATTAAAAAATCCAGTCTGAACCGGCCTG
Organism: Viscum album; assembly: GCA_963277665.1. Classification (NCBI taxonomy): domain Eukaryota; kingdom Viridiplantae; phylum Streptophyta; class Magnoliopsida; order Santalales; family Viscaceae; genus Viscum; species Viscum album. The sequence goes on along the minus strand of OY728135.1, from coordinate 366,489,834 downwards.
GACTGGGCCGAATCGGCCAATCCGGCTCGAACCTCTGGCCACCACCGTGCTCTACCACCCACCAGATCCCCTCACTGTAACCACCTCCAAGATACTTCCACGGACCACCACGGCCACTCTGGTGGTCCAAATCGCGATCCAGGACCAGATCTGGACTCCCCAGGATCAGACCTTCACAGTGCCAGCCTATGTTCGATGATCTGTCAATGTTTCAGTGTGGTGTAAAGTAACATCCACTTTCACTCATTGATGCACATCCTCCAGTTCCTAAAACTCGAACTCGAGCATAGATTGGGACTCCTCAGGTTGAGGGATTCACAGATATGGGTCTAACTCCACAATCGGAGGTCATTGTGCAAGAAGAAAATTTTTGCAACGAAGAACGAAAATAACATGAAGAACGGGTAATCAAAAATTGAAATAGATGATGGTAATTGTTTTTTGTCCATTGTTAAAGGATTCCATAGTAGTGAAAACAAAAAAAAATCAAAAATGACGACAATATATTCATCTGGGGGCTGTAGAATCTGAAATAGAAATCCTACCTCAAATCCAGATTTGTCGTTGTGTTCATTATGCTCCGATCTATCAACATCTAAAGTTTTTTTGTGATCCTATGAAATTCGGACATCAAATCATCTTCATCCAGAGCTCCTCCATCCAAGAGAGAAATGATCCAACCCTGGCTCATTCCTCTAACCTCTTATTTATAGGAAACTGCCAGTGGACGCGAAATCTAAACCTCATGTGCCCTCACAACTAAGGCCAACCCTAGGGTAAACACCACACTACAAACTCAACTTCGATCTCAGATTTCCAATAAGAGTCCCTATTTGGAAGTTATTCAATGTAGTGTTTCAAATAAATTAATTTTATTTAATAATTTTATTTATGGTTTTCCCCTCCATGACGTTTTCTACAGAAGGCTTACGCTGACAAATCTTATACTCCTCCTAGCGTAAAAGGCATGTTCCAGACTCAACCATGGACTCGGATTTCTGATCTGAGTTACCATTTGATAGTTGCTTAGGTTTGATCTATTAAATTAATTAATTAATTAATTAATTCATCCATTTAACGTGTCACTAACGAATGAGGAGTCCGAACGTCCCGCGCTGACATATTTTATGTCGCGGTTAGATTAAAAAATGTGTTTTGTACCCAACTGTGGTCTCATATTTCTGATCTGATCAACTATTTAATATATATTCAGTTTCTATTTTGTGAATAGTATAAAAACAATTAATATTTTTGTATAATTTATTTTGGGCACACCGGGCCTTGGAATTTCACTTCTTCTCAACGCCTAACTCTGGAAATATATATAGAAATATTCCAAAGTATTATAGGGAAAAAAATGGGTCTCTGCACTTAATAAAACCAAATTCTCTTATGGATTCATCGAATCGAATGTTCCATGATATGGATGCTTTCTTTAATCCATAAATGGATCTCTGCAACTTACCTACCCTTTTGGAATCACTTGGTGTCACAAACCCTTCTCTTTGTGTCATATAGACATCTTCCTAAAGTTTCCCTTTAAGGAATGCAGTTTTGACATCCATCTTCTAAATCTCATAGTCATGGAAAGATTCTATGAAATTTATAATTCTTATGGATTTAAACATGGAAACTGGTGAAAAGGTTTCATCATAGTCAATTCCTTAACACTATCTAAAACCTTTAGCCACTAGCCTTGAATTATAGGTACTAACTTGACCTCCCATGTCCAGTTTCTTTTTCAGTACCCATTTACACCCAATAAGATTTACATCAATTGGTGTATTGACTAGAACCCAAACTTGGTTCTAATACATGGAATCTATCTCAAAATTCATAGCTTCTAGCCATCTTGCAACTTCTAAGCTCTCTACTGCTTCCTTTTAGGATAGAGGTTCAATATTGTCCAACAATAATGAGTCACCTTCCTCAGTGACAAGGAAACCATATCTCTTTGGTGCCCTTACCTATCTTGTGCTCCTACATAGTACTTCTATTTCAGGAACTACCTCTTCCATGGGGACCTGTGAAACTTTTTCCTGTACCAACTCTTGCGTATCTTGAGCATCAACTTCATCGAATTCAATCATACTCCCACTATCCCTTTTTAGGATACGCTCCCACTCAAGAAAGACATCTTGTCTATCAATAGTCACTTTCCTATCTAAGGTGTTGTATAGTTAGTATCCCTTTGTTTCCTTAGGATACCCTATAAAGATACACTTCATTCCCTGGGGTGCTAGTTTGTTTCCTGATAAATCCTTAACAAATGCCTCGCATCCCCATACATGTGTATGAGACAAAGTGGGTTTCTTTACACTCCATAGCTTGAAGGGAATCCCATTTATCGCCTTATTTGGTACTTGGTTTAATGTGTATGTCGCAGTTTTCAATGCATATCCCCAAAAGGATAATGGAAGATCTATGTGACTTATCATAGAACTTACCATGTTAAAAAAAGTATGGTTCTTCCTTTCACTAACACCATTCCACTATGGTGTATAAGGTGGAGTGAGTTGAGATAGAATCCCAGACTCCTGTAAAAGTTCGATGAACTCTTGGTTAAGATATTCTCCACCTCGATCCAATCAAAGCTTATTTGTCTTCTTACCAAGCTGATTCTCTACTTCATTCTTAAACTCCTTGAATTTATCAAAGGAATCATACTTATACCTCATTAAGTAGACATATCCATATCTACTCAAGTCATCAGTAAAAGTAATGAAGTAAGAATATCCACCTCTAGATTCTACTAGAAATGGTCCACACACATTAGTGTGTACCAATCCTAGAATCTCTGTGGCCCTTTCACCCTATCCAAAAATGGTGGTTTGGTCATTTCCCCTTGTAAACAAGTGTGACATCTATCAAGTGGTTTTAGCTCAGAATAGTCTAAATAACCAGGTTGACATAGCTTTGTTAGGCGCTTCTCATTTACATGAACAAGGTAGTGATTCCACAATTGGGTTTGTATGAGTCATGTAAGCTTGGTTCTTTATCAATTTCCAACACTTGGTTCTTGTAATTTAATACATATAGACTGTTATTTAAATGAATCATAACATAACATATGTTTTCCTTATAAAAGAAACAACATTTATTTCTGAAATAGAAAATAAATACATCTATATCTAAACTCGATACAAAAATTATGTTCTTGGTAACACTAAGTACATAATAAAAGCCATGTAAAACCAAAATCATTCTTTTCAGAAATTTGAGGTGGTAGTCACCAATGGAAAGAGCATCTAACCTCACACCATTGGTAGCTCTTAGATCAATCTCTCCTCTAGAAATTTTCCAAAATCTACTTGGCTTCTACATTTGATAATAGATGTGAGCCCCACAAGTTGTATCTAATACCCAATGTGTAGAAATGGAAATATTGCACTCGATAAAGAATGCACCTTTGGATTCCCATTACCTCTGGGTGCAGTTCCTCTTCCAGTGGCATGACTTGCCACATAAAAATCATACTTCCTCCTTTTCCTTGCCCTGCCTCTAGATCTTCTTCTTCTTAGTCGGACGGTTCTTAGAGGCTTTAGATTATTTATAAATCTTAAACCCCTTTTCCTTGTCCTTCCTCTTCCTATTCACCATAAGGACTATGGGTTTTTCATGCCCCATGTCCTTATCAACTTAGTGAATCAGGGTAATAAGCTTCGATATACTCTTCTCATTATTATTCATATTATAATTCATAATAAAACTAGAGAAGGTATTGGGAAACGATGATAGTATGATATCTATATGCAAATCATCTGGGAATTTAATCACTAAGATTTCCAGATGCTCAATGTAGCCAATAATCTTGACTACATGTGGTCCAACTGGCGTAGAATCTCCAAGATTAGTAGTGAACAAAGTGTTGTAGATCTCATACCTCTTCTGTCTCACCTTATCTTGATAGATATCCTTAAGGTGAGACATCATGCTATAAGAATCCATTTCCTCATGTTGCTTCAAGATCTCATTGGTCATGGATGATAGCATGAGGAACTGAACATCTCTAGCTTCATTTAGATATTTCTTTTACACCTAGAGTTCCTCATCACTCGCCTTATTTTCAGGTGCAACTGGTAAAGGATCTTCTAGCACATTAAGTTTCCTCTCATGGAGAAGGATAACCCGAAGGCGCCTTTGCCACTCTTGGAAATTAGTTCCAGTGAGAAGTTTTTCCTTCTCGAGTATGGATCGTAATGATATGTTTGATGCCATTTTGATTGCAATTTATAAAAATTAATATGAACAGAGTTTTAGTACTTTATCTTGATAAATATATACAAATAAATAAATTAATATCTAATAGCCTCCCACTATTTTGTTGAAACCCAATAGCCCTCACCATTGGCTTCGAAATAACCTGTTTCTTGGACATTTTAGTGGAAAGGATCCATATTTCCCTTCACATTAACCCAAATAGGGATGTTCAAGCAACTTTAAAGGTTTTAGGTAGTCATTCCAAATTCCAATTGAATTAACTCACATCTCCTTGATCTGTTGAGTGGACTCCCCAATCCTGAAATCCTTAATTTTGGATTTCCTCAACCTTTGCCTCTCAGTTACACCAAGTCTTATTAGGGTAGTAAAACCTTGATGTAAACTAAGTTAAGTCAACACAAAACTTCAAATTAGAATTCCTTGATAATTGAAATCACCCCAACTAGGGTTGGTTAAGAACTTTGAACTATGGTTCAATTCTAACTGAAGTAATGTAAGGCTCTACCGACGTAATATTTAATTGAGGGATTTTATTATTTATGTGTAAATTTCTACTTATTATCTTTTAACATTCTTGTTAATGTTAAGTGGGATATACTTAAGTGATTAACCATGTATATATAATATTTAATCAGAATACATTTTTATTTTAGTTCCGTCTTGTATTCTTGTTAGTTCATTGATTATGTTATTGCGTCAAACATCCATAATGAATAACCATAAAACTGATAGAAATAAAATAAATGGTATGATCATGAGCTTTACTATTTGTAATTTTATCTAGTGGTTGATAAACTAACCCTAACCTAGGTGAGAAACACCTTGAACCATTTAAGGTTCGTGTTTACAACTTTCCACCTATCCACCTTTTTATCTCCTTGGATTGGTTTCACCTTGGATCCTAACTTAAACTGCCTCCACTACCTTGGGTTCTCCATCTATTACATATGCTTTTAACTCACATGTAGGTGAGGGGTAAAAGGGGGTTTACATAAAAGAAACCATGGGTACACAAGCCCTACATATTAATGAGGAGAAGGTACACATACAAAAAAATTATGGTATAGCTCATGATCATCCACATACATGCATCGAATTATGCATTTAATAAAACTATCATTCAATTATTTAATCATTCTTATTAAGATAAATTATGCTTGAATCGATTAATCATTATCTTTAATTAATCAATCCTTTTTATCTTAATCCTTTTCTGAATTTCATTGAGATTCTCATCCATAACTTTATACATAACTTGTACCTTGGAATCAACCTAGTGAACACCCATCCAAAACTACCCAACATGTATTTATACTTTTATACACTTTATTCTTTTTTACATGTAGCATTCATGCCGAATTATAATTGTAATACAACTCATACATGATGTGAAGATCTTTGAACATTATGAAAATGTTAATTAAACATTTATATATATATATATATCAAACACCTATCACATGTTGTGTCCCAGATTTACACCCACATGAAGGTACATGTCTCAAGGGTTTACATAATATAATAATAAATTTTTAAATCTGTGTAATCCATAAATAGTACACGGTGTATAGATATGACTACACGGTATATACCCTCCTCATCATCCATCTGAAGTACATGGCTGGGGAAATGGCATGTGAGGTGTACTTCGGAAATCTTTGGAGTACACGGCGTGTCTAGTGGTCCACATGCCGTGTAGACTCTGCATTACATGCTCACCAGCTGGGCAATCCATGCATGGGATACACGACTTGACCCTAACCTAAAGGGACTACAAGTCATGTCCAGTGGGCCACACGGAATATAGTCCGATTGATCGTGCGCCAGTCTATCCTGGTCAACACAAAGTGTAAGTATAAGGCCCCAGCCTTAAAACTTACTTAATCTTGAGTTATTACAAGATTACACATTGAGGATCTTTTCAGGTTTAGAGTTTTAGAGAATTAGATCATGGAACTTGCATTACATTCCACATTTAAACAAAGTGGTTACATAAAAGATAGTATCCATTCTTCCCATCAACGGAAACATATTGAAAATAAAACATGGAATCTTTCTTAACACATCCTTGACTCTATCATCTTATCATGTACCTTTCCCTTGACCTGAAAAAAAACATTTCAAAAACTTGGGATGAGCATAAAAAGCTCAGTAAGGGATATAAAAATATGGAAAGGAAACATGAGTTCATATATACACAAGAATGAAATCATAATTTACCCATAAAACATAGGCACTTTAACCTACCTCATCAAATCATGAATAAATCATAGAAATCATAAGACATAAAGGTAACTTGAGGCATTCATAACATTCTTACGTAGGGAGTAACCCTCTTGGTTACGTTTGGAATACCCATCACAGTATATTCCCTAAATCTCTTCGGAGAAACCTTAACGTTTCACTCCTTCGCGTTACCCAATGCATTGGAGAGCTATATCGGGCTCACCCGCCCTTAGTTTATCACGGAACCACCCGTTCTTCATAACAATGCCCAAGAACCATAACATACACGTATCACATAAAATATTCATAAAGGAAACAAAACATTTCCACATTTCAAACACAACATAACATTTTAGTATTTTGAAATAATGAATCCATGTAAAAAGAAACCATTTCCAAAACCATTTAAAACATTTAATAAAAAGATTTTTGAATCAAAGTGTCCCATACCACCTTGAAGCTTAAAATTTTAAACCATTAATATCCATATAAATAAATCCTTAAAACCATTTTGAAAACATGGATATTAATAAGAACAAATAATTAAAACATTTAAAACGATATTTTGGTTAAAGGGGTTTTACCAAAATTAGAGACACTTGAATACAATAATTGAGGAATAACATTTAGTCAGAACTTTATAATATCATGAGAATAAATGGATTCATGATATAATACTCCAACGGACAGTATATACACCATATAAGAGTGAATTGGTGCATAACAACAATGAATCCTCAATAGAAATGTCAAATGTGATGAAATCCCTTATAAAGAAGGTATCCTTAAATTAAGGACAAATCAATCTCAAAAATATGTGTGACAAATATAAATACACCCAATATAAGTGGATATTAAGTGTAAAACAATAAAAGTTCATTCACACATATTCAATGGATGACATATTCAATGACTACATGTTGAACCCAAAGAAATCGAAATTGGGTTAAAAAGTTCTCTTGACAGTCTAACGGCATCACATCAAAATGAGTTGATGAGAGATAAAAAGTGCATCTCATCACTTGGACATAAAATTTACATCAATAAGGATATATGAGAACATGTCCCAACATAACAATATGTAAATTAAAAGACCCAACAAAAGAAGTCTTTTTTAAAAAAAAAGAGGAGGGTGAAAGGTCCCCTTACCGACTTGGGTATCTTTCAAAACATACACCCCATGAAAGAAGGGCAATAGATCATTGATGTAAATACTCATAAACGAAAGTATATTACACAAATAGTAGAATAATGGGCAGTACATACACCACTCAATGGAATTTGTGGCAAATGTAGCATAAATCTCACGGGAATAAAAGTGAGATGAAAAATCCCTTACGAAAACTCGGCAGCCTAACGGCAACACATAAAACTCCCGAATATGGATTGATGAGAGTGAATAGGGTCTCTCATCACATGAACATAAAAATTACAGTAGTATTAATATAAAATAACATCCCATTCATAATAAAGATGAGCTTAAAAGAAATTACATAAAAGAGTGTACTTAAAAAGAAAGAGAGTTGTAGGATCCCTTACCTCGAGTCCGACTTGACTCGATCGTTCTTTAATCTCCTGAATAATAAACTTGAGTTAATTTATACTTCATTAAGAACCCTTTTCAAGTTAATTATTCCTTTTATATCACTTATTACCATGTCATAAACATTATGTAATCATTTAAGTCAATAATATTTGTTTTGCCGATATTTGGTTCTTAAGTCAAAAATAGACTTCTTATACTTACATGTTGTTAATTTGGTCAAAGGTTCATTATGTCCAGAATGGTATTCATGATGTAGATATCATATATGTCATATATATCCAGTACATACATGCATTTATAACATTACATAATCATTTAGAGGTAAGAAATGAAATGCACCGTTCATGGAGACGGTAAGCCGTACGTACGCATGAACGCTACTTCCATTTCTATTTCATTGTTTATAGAATGGAATCATAATGATATAAAGGTATATTATAATTACAGTATAATATAATATATATAATATCATAGTTCCATCCTTTATACATCCCACATATGGTATTAACGAATCAAATCACTTTTAGGGGGCGGTAGTCCGTGCTTCCTAAAATGAAGATATCGTGTTTTACCCATAATGGAAACCATAAAGGTATGCCCAAAATGAAAAAAAAAAGAATCTTAAGGAAAACATAAACATATTATATATCATATATAAAAATAGTGACATCATAATGGCCACCTTTGAAGGTGTTTAATGAGTGTTGAACAATCATCGTTTCGGGAGGCAGAATTTCGCCATCCACGGAAACCATATGTTCTTTAACCATTTGATGTAGTTGTGTGAGAGTGTAGCTCAAATAAATCTTATAACAACATCCTAGTATATTGAAGATACTGGTGTTGTTACAAAAGAAGTAAATAAAAAGAGTTTAGGGGGTTGGAGAAGCAAAATAAAACAAATGAACATGAGAGAATGAATTACCTTTAAAAGTGTAACTCCTTTTGAGTTGAGCCTAAAGGCTTCCTTTGAAAGGATTCTGCCCAAAGGTAATCCTCTAGGATGAGTAGATGGATGTGGAGAGAGCAAATGGGCATGGGTTGGCCGAGCCAAAGGCTTGAAGAGTGTGTGAAATGAGGTAGAGGTGGGGGCCTTTTATAAGAGGAGAGGAGGGTCACTTTTGGAAAGTAAGAAATATTACTTTATTTGAAAATGTGTTTCGGTTTCAAAAGGTCCCACATTGATATAATTATTGGATAAGGTGATAAGGCATCGAAATCCACTCATCCAATTGGTTTTGGCCATGTGTAGGTTGTATATTTTTCATTATCTTTCCATTTTATTTTAATCATTAAATAATGATGTCATCACTGCATCATTATGATGTCATAAATAATTTAACTTATTTAATGTTTAAAAATTATAAACAAATTACTATGATGTAGGAAATCTTTTTATCTTTCCAATGACTATTTATAATCAAAATTTTGACTTGTATAACCCCACTTAAAAATTGTTTTCGTAAAACATATTATGTTTGTGTCATTTTCACTTTAACATTAAATAAAAAGTAATTTATGTCATTTCCCAACAAAAGTGGATCCATGGGGTCCCCAAGTTGACCCATGGCTTGTCATGGTCGGCCATGACACAACCAATAAGGTTGGGACATGTGTCTATGTCATTTTATATTATTAAAGCATTATTTATACCTTAAACTACCCTAATTACCACTAATCGCGATTAAGAACTTAATGAGTTACTATTCACCAAAAAATTATTATAATCTCATTGAACCACATTTTACTTCTTAATGACAACCATGTATGTCGGATTTTCAAAATTCAATACACATTAGTGGTAAAATTTCATTTAACTGAAAAATCAGTTTGCTTGATTACCACTTAGTGGTTTCACTATTCATCAAAAATTGAAGTTTTTCAGAAAAATCCCAAAAATTCACCCTAAGCTATAATTGATATTCCGAATTCAAAAATGAAGTCCATTTTACAAAATTCAAAACATATTAGTCACATTAATTAATTTAATAATTAATTCCCGCTGTCAGCGCAAATAGCGTGTTTTCATAAAACAATAAGTATCAAAAGATTGACACTAGTTTACGTCTGATTTCAAAGTGAAATTAATTCCAACGACCACTATGGGATTTAATGGTAAAAATATTTTCAAATTTCACTTTAAAAACAATTCAAAATATTATCTAATCATATAAATAAATTAGATTAAAAAGTGGTTTTGAACTAAAATACAACATTTTACACTATTCATTAAAAAAAATGAACCTTATCGGAAAGATACCAAAAAAATTACACAAAGTAAAATTTGATGTCCCGATTCTTAGTAAGAGTTGTATTTGGTCCAAAATAATGTTTAAGAGTGAACAAAACTATATTTAATTATCGTTCAACATCAAAAGGTGATAAGTGAACCTTTAGTGAAAACTAGGGCATATACGCCTAAAATTGAATTCTTTCCGTATTTTAAGCCTCTATCCTTTATTGGATAAATGTAAAAACATATAAAAACATATATAATCATATCTTAGTTATTTCTATCCATTCCCGCCAATACAATGGCTACATGTTAACTACCATTTAAAATTATTTTATTAGAGTGCAACGTAAGATTCCCAAGAAACTCGTTGTTGCGTGTTGGGTACGCCATCGAGCATAGCATCCCCTTTAAAGTCATATTAATATTTTATTCACAAATATGGACAAATATGAAAATGTCATATTCTTTATTTACCTGGGGTGTTACATCCTTCCCCCCTTTTTGGGAATTGCGTCCTCGCAATTTTAAAATTGCTCTTGGAAACATCCTTGAAAGTCCCACATCGGAACAAAAGTCGGTAAAATAAACACTTTAAAATAAAGAAAGATAAGTACAAAGGTCACTCGAGTTAACCCATAATAGGATTCCAAGTATGAAAATATGGACATGGAGGAAAAAACAAAGGGTCATGTTCTGATGGAGAGTGACAGAAAACATGTTTAGGAGAAAGTTAACCACGAGAAAATCACAAACTTGTGATGGGTTAAACGGTATTCGATTCCCCAGTAGGAAAATTTAATAGACAACATTTTTGTTTTACGTTACTTTTTATTGAGGAATTTATTCATAAGGAAACATAATCACTTATCATATTGACTTTCAACCTTTATTAGATTCCTTACACAAACTCATATTTTCTCCAAAAGATGAGTATTTAGGAAGACTTGTTCACATTAAGAGTACTATAATCAACTTCTAGAGAATCACCTAATCCACAAAATAGAACTATATACTTCCCATGTCTTTAGACTTTAACCAAATCCAAAACCAAAAAGGCTAGTATAAGATCAGATAATTTAGAAAAGGATAACCCCTTATAAAAAGAAAATCTATTCTTAATCTCCAAAATTTGTCCAACAAAACCCAAAGTTCAATGAGGACCATCCGATAAACAATTTTTCCATAAAATTCTTCAAAGTAAACCAATATAAGATTGAAACCCAAATATTTGAAGGATTTAGTCACATAGTCTTCCAAGTTAAATCGTAACATTTATCTCCAAACAACATCAGTTGCTCCTAAAGTCTCACATTGAAAAGTAATTATCCTAATCACATATCCTCCATGATAGGTTAATCATTTTCATAAATAACCCAAAATCAACTTACTCTTAATTCATAAAATCATATAACTGAAAAGAATCAGTCAAACTAACCAGGGACTTCACGTAGTCCAGTGGTAGGCGATAAATAACAGTCGCACTTTGGTTGTGGGTTCGATTCCCGCAGCTTTGTCCGATGCGACGGGTAGTCACACGGTCTGCGTGTTGTCCTTTTTTCAAAACTATATAATTCTCAAATCATTACCCAAAAAGGGATAAAATCATCAAAAATAACCATAACATAATTTAACCTCAATTTTATCTCATGCCTTTCACTTCAATCATAACATATGGTAACCCATAATTACCTCAAAAGTAAGGATCATATAAACCCAAATGGTTCTTTATAACTATGTCCACAAAAGAAAAGATAACTATTACTTGAATAAAATTTGCCTATATTAAACATCAGGGTTACATATAATATAAAAAGTCTTCTAATGTAACCCCATCATCAAAAGAGACTTAATACTCTTAATAATTTCACCCTAACTCTTGAAGCCCTTATATGTTGACATCTTACTCATTCAACATTCTTCATGATCCATTATCCATTCCTTTCCAACTTATTCCGAAATACCTCTTTCCTACAAACAAAATCATGAATCATATCCTAAGATTCCAAAATAAGAAAACAATAGTCATGAAATAGTACATACCTTTGATTGGTCATTGTCAGTTTCTTCATCCTCAATCGGAATGGCATTAGGTATTGGTAAACGAATATTGGTACGCTCTTGGTGACCCCATTCACGAAACTTCTTCATAGTACATGTGTTTGCATAATGACCATGCACACCACATTTAAAACATTCAATTGATCCCTCAGAAAGAACTTCTTTCCCTTTCCTCGAGTCAACTGGATGCTTCCTTTTTCCATGACAGGTTCTTGATTTATGACCTTCATTTCCACATCTGTAGCATATTTCTGTCCCTTTGAAAAATTTTCCTAGGTGTTTCTTTCCACATCTTTGACACATAGGTTTTTGAACACACATACCTTTATGATTATTTCTTGTACTTCCGTAGGGATTTTTTTCTTGCATATATGATGCCTTAGAGAAAACTCCAAGGTTTAGGTGGTCAATGATGACTCCAGATAGTTGGTTGAGGATAAACAGAAGAGTTCTCATTGCATCTCCCATATCATTTAGTTGCTTGCTCAAAAAGCTGTCACAGTTTCCTTCACATCCACTGTTACTTTGGTGCCTGCTAGATCCATCCATTTACTAAAACCAAAAAGGTCAGTGTGAGTATATCAACAAAACCATCATGTACTAATGAGGAAGATAAACACTATGATACACTTACTCATTCACTTTATCTAAAACTAGGACTCTTTCTGAAATCCTAACCATTATGGTAATGTCACTTATGCTTAAAGAATACCCTAACCTCTAAAGTTATCCAAACCGACCTTTGATACCAACTATAAGGCCCCAGCCTTAAAACTTACTTAATCTTGAGTTATTACAAGATTACACATTGAGGATCTTTTCAGGTTTAGAGTTTTAGAGAATTAGATCATGGAACTTGCATTACATTCCACATTTAAACAAAGTGGTTACATAAAAGATAGTATCCATTCTTCCCATCAACGGAAACATATTGAAAATAAAACATGGAATCTTTCTTAACACATCCTTGACTCTATCATCTTATCATGTACCTTTCCCTTGACCTGAAAAAAAACATTTCAAAAACTTGGGATGAGCATAAAAAGCTCAGTAAGGGATATAAAAATATGGAAAGGAAACATGAGTTCATATATACACAAGAATGAAATCATAATTTACCCATAAAACATAGGCACTTTAACCTACCTCATCAAATCATGAATAAATCATAGAAATCATAAGACATAAAGGTAACTTGAGGCATTCATAACATTCTTACGTAGGGAGTAACCCTCTTGGTTACGTTTGGAATACCCATCACAGTATATTCCCTAAATCTCTTCGGAGAAACCTTAACGTTTCACTCCTTCGCGTTACCCAATGCATTGGAGAGCTATATCGGGCTCACCCGCCCTTAGTTTATCACGGAACCACCCGTTCTTCATAACAATGCCCAAGAACCATAACATACATGTATCACATAAAATATTCATAAAGGAAACAAAACATTTCCACATTTCAAACACAACATAACATTTTAGTATTTTGAAATAATGAATCCATGTAAAAAGAAACCATTTCCAAAACCATTTAAAACATTTAATAAAAAGATTTTTGAATCAAAGTGTCCCATACCACCTTGAAGCTTAAAATTTTAAACCATTAATATCCATATAAATAAATCCTTAAAACCATTTTGAAAACATGGATATTAATAAGAACAAATAATTAAAACATTTAAAACGATATTTTGGTTAAAGGGGTTTTACCAAAATTAGAGACACTTGAATACAATAATTGAGGAATAACATTTAGTCAGAACTTTATAATATCATGAGAATAAATGGATTCATGATATAATACTCCAACGGACAGTATATACACCATATAAGAGTGAATTGGTGCATAACAACAATGAATCCTCAATAGAAATGTCAAATGTGATGAAATCCCTTATAAAGAAGGTATCCTTAAATTAAGGACAAATCAATCTCAAAAATATGTGTGACAAATATAAATACACCCAATATAAGTGGATATTAAGTGTAAAACAATAAAAGGTCATTCACACATATTCAATGGATGACATATTCAATGACTACATGTTGAACCCAAAGAAATCGAAATTGGGTTAAAAAGTTCCCTTGACAGCCTAACGGCATCACATCAAAATGAGTTGATGAGAGATAAAAAGTGAATCTCATCACTTGGACATAAAATTTACATCAATAAGGATATATGAGAACATGTCCCAACATAACAATATGTAAATTAAAAGACCCAACAAAAGAAGTCTTTTTAAAAAAAAAGAGGAGGGTGAAAGGTCCCCTTACCGACTTGGGTATCTTTCAAAACATACACCCCATGAAAGAAGGGCAATAGATCATTGATGTAAATACTCATAAACGAAATTATATTACACAAAGAGTAGAATAATGGGCAGTACATACACCACTCAATGGAATTTGTGGCAAATGTAGCATAAATCTCACGGGAATAAAAGTGAGATGAAAAATCCCTTACGAAAACTCGGCAGCCTAACGGCAACACATAAAACTCCCGAATATGGATTGATGAGAGTGAATAGGGTCTCTCATCACATGAACATAAAAATTACAGTAGGATTAATATAAAATAACATCCCATTCATAATAAAGATGAGCTTAAAAGAAATTACATAAAAGAGTGTACTTAAAAAGAAAGAGAGTTGTAGGATCCCTTACCTCGAGTCCGACTTGACTCGATCGTTCTTTAATCTCCTGAATAATAAACTTGAGTTAATTTATACTTCATTAAGAACCCTTTTCAAGTTCATTATTCCTTTTATATCACTTATTACCATGTCATAAACATTATGTAATCATTTAAGTCAATAATATTTGTTTTGCCGATATTTGGTTCTTAAGTCAAAAATAGACTTCTTATACTTACATGTTGTTAATTTGGTCAAAGGTTCATTATGTCCAGAATGGTATTCATGATGTAGATATCATATATGTCATATATATCCAGTACATACATGCATTTATAACATTACATAATCATTTAGAGGTAAGAAATGAAATGCACCGTTCATGGAGACGGTAAGCCGTACGTACGCATGAACGCTACTTCCATTTCTATTTCATTGTTTATAGAATGTAATCATAATGATATAAAGGTATATTATAATTACAGTATAATATCATATATAATATCATAGTTCCATCCTTTATACATCCCACATATGGTATTAACGAATCAAATCACTTTTAGGGGGCGGTAGTCCGCGCTTCCTAAAATGAAGATATCGTGTTTTACCCATAATGGAAACCATAAAGGTATGCCCAAAATGAAAAAAAACAGAAGCTTAAGGAAACCATAAACATATTATATATCATATATAAAAATAGTGACATCATAATGGCCACCTTTGAAGGTGTTTAATGAGTGTTGAACAATCATCGTTTCGGGAGGCAGAATTTCGCCATCCACGGAAACCATATGTTCTTTAACCATTTGATGTAGTTGTGTGAGAGTGTAGCTCAAATAAATCTTATAAAAACATCCTAGTATATTGAAGATACTGGTGTTGTTACAAAAGAAGTAAATAAAAAGAGTTTAGGGGGTTGGAGAAGCAAAATAAAACAAATGAACAGGAGAGAATGAATTACCTTTAAAAGTGTAACTCCTTTTGAGTTGAGCCTAAAGGCTTCCTTTGAAAGGATTCTGCCCAAAGGTAATCCTCTAGGATGAGTAGAGGGATGTGGAGAGAGAAAATGGGCAGGGGTTGGCCGAGCCAAAGGCTTGAAGAGTGTGTGAAATGAGGTAGAGGTGGGGGCCTTTTATAAGAGGAGAGGAGGGTCACTTTTGGAAAGTAAGAAATATTACTTTATTTGAAAATGTGTTTCGGTTTCAAAAGGTCCCACATTGATATAAGTATTGGATAAGGTGATAAGGCATCGAAATCCACTCATCCAATTGGTTTTGGCCATGTGTAGGTTGTATATTTTTCATTATCTTTCCATTTTATTTTAATCATTAAATAATGATGTCATCACTGCATCATTATGATGTCATAAATAATTTAACTTATTTAATGTTTAAAAATTATAAACAAATTACTATGATGTAGGAAATCTCTTTATCTTTCCAATGAATATTTATAATCAAAATTTGGACTTGTATAACCCCACTTAAAAATTGTTTTCGTAAAACATATTATGTTTGTGTCATTTTCACTTTAACATTAAATAAAAAGTAATTTATGTCATTTCCCAACAAAAGTGGATCCATGGGGTCCCCAAGTTGACCCATGGCTTTTCATGGTCGGCCATGACACAACCAATAAGGTTGGGACATGTTTCTATGTCATTTTATATTATTAAAGCATTATTTATACCTTAAACTACCCTAATTACCACTAATCGCGATTAAGAACTTAATGAGTTACTATTCACCAAAAAATTATTATAATCTCATTGAACCACATTTTACTTCTTAATGACAAACATGTATGTCGGATTTTCAAAATTCAATACACATTAGTGGTAAAATTTCATTTAACTGAAAAATCAGTTTGCTTGATTACCACTTAGTGGTTTCACTATTCATCAAAAATTGACGTTTTTCAGAAAAATCCCAAAAATTCACCCTAAGCTATAATTGATATTCCGAATTCAAAAATGAAGTCCATTTTACAAAATTCAAAACATATTAGTCACATTAATTAATTTAATAATTAATTCCCGCTGTCAGCGCAAATAGCGTGTTTTCATAAAATAATAAGTATCAAAAGATTGACACTAGTTTACGTCTGATTTCAAAGTGAAATTAATTCCAACGACCACTATGGGGTTTAATGGTAAAAATATTTTCAAATTTCACTTTAAAAACAATTCAAAATATTATCTAATCATATAAATAAATTAGATTAAAAAGTGGTTTTGAACTAAAATACAACATTTTACACTATTCATTAAAAAAAATGAACCTTATCGGAAAGATACCAAAAAAAATTACACAAAGTAAAATTTGATGTCCCGATTCTTAGTAAGAGTTGTATTTGGTCCAAAATAATGTTTAAGAGTGAACAAAACTATATTTAATTATCGTTCAACATCAAAAGGTGATAAGTGAACCTTTAGTGAAAACTAGGGCATATACGCCTAAAATTGAATTCTTTCCGTATTTTAAGCCTCTATCCTTTATTGGATAAATGTAAAAACATATAAAAACATATATAATCATATCTTAGTTATTTCTATCCATTCCCGCCAATACAATGGCTACATGTTAACTACCATTTAAAATTATTTTATTAGAGTGCAACGTAAGATTCCCAAGAAACTCGTTGTTGCGTGTTGGGTACGCCATCGAGCATAGCATCCCCTTTAAAGTCATATTAATATTTTATTCACAAATATGGACAAATATGAAAATGTCATATTCTTTATTTACCTGGGGTGTTACAGTAATAATTAACTACACTGTGTTTCATTAATGCACACGACTTGAGTAATTTCCAAATTACTCCTGATGCATTGAACACAAATACTCAATGTGTAGATCCGACAACACGGTATGTATTATTATGTTATCTGGATAGAACTATCGGTGCCTCCTAATGAGATCCTCGATTTAATTTTAATCATCAAATTATTCGTTTCTATTAGATTTTTCAGAAATGATAAGGTAGGAACAGATCTCAAAATTCAGATTACCAAAATGATTAAACATGAATTGACAAACTGAATTATTAAAGCATAAATCATCAAAAAATTATTTAAATAATTATAAATGAAAATATGACCCCTATGATACCACTTGTAGGTTCCGATCATAGTAGAAGCACCTGATGGGTATGTACCCAACTTTTCAAATTTTTATAACTGATGATTAATCTAGGATCAATACGACGATGAATTCCAGTATCCACAAAATTGAATCAAAGATAAAAGGAAAAGGAGAGAACCTGGAACTGAGAAGAGAGGGTTGGAATATTTTGTTTATAATTAATTTAATTTAATTATATAATTACCTCCAAGGTGATTCTTTATTCGTTGATGCGTCTGACCGTGCATTCAAGGTGCGTCTTCATTGCGATGTAGAATAAAATGATAGTAATCCTCTAGTGGTTATCCACAAATTCTCCACATATCTTTGGATGTTTTCAAATGAGTCTCTAGTTTCTAGCATGGAAGATCCTTGCGCTTGCGATGTCCACCTTCGATCACCTTGATAATCACTTCCAAAGTGTTCTCCTTGATCTCGTGGAGGAGGATCTCTCTCATTCTTGAGAGCATTCTTGGAGAGGTAAGAGTTCTCTATGCTTGAGAGATTTTCTCTAAGTATTTTTTGCAAAAAATGCTTGATTAGTTGGTGTAATGACCCCTTGAATTATATATAAAATAATAACATAACTGGGAATTTAATTCACTAGGTAATAATAAATAATTATCACATGTTTTATTACTTAATTTATTATTCCATGTTAAAACCCCATGTCAAATAATGATAGAAATGATATTATTTCCATGACATGTGCTTAAAAAATTTAATTTACCAGGTAATAATAAATAATTAGCATAGGTATCGTTACTTAATTTATTATTCTATGTGAAAACCCCATGTCAAATAATAATAGAAATGCTATTATTTCCATGAAATTTTATCAACTTTCATGTTATATTTAAATATTATTTAACCAAATAATATTTAATATTATTTCTCATCGGTCCCATAACTTGGTCCGCCAATCCTCCTTAATATTTATTAGGCTTTGAATAATGATTATTTATTTATTAAATAAATATAACTGCATTATTCGTCGATAAATAAATATTCTATCTGCAATATATTTTCTAAAATAACTAGCGACAAAATAAATGTGATCAGGCATACTTGAATAATTATTAAACCACAACCGGTAATAATAATTATTCAACTTGTTAAATAAATAAATTATTTAACTGAGATACTAGCTACACTTAGTGTGTCACCCTCTAGCCCTATTTCTCATTGGCATTAGACGGGCTTGACTAAAGTCCAAGATTACTATATAACAAGGGTTTAAGGAACCCAAGAGAAATAAGTTTATGTCGCAACAAATTTTCACCTCATATGAACACTTATCGTGTAATATAATCCATTTGTCCCGATATCTCCAATCAAGCGGGTTGCATGCAAGTTCCATCAACCCATGTGCTCGATTTATCATTCTTTGACTTCCCAAAATTGAAATTTCCTAGAGAACACTGTTGCCATGGATTTAGTTAGGCTATATCGTTTCCATCAAAGGAATTGAGATATCTACTTCTATAGAAGTGACAAATCATTTCTCACATTATTCATTAATGAAGTATTACTTGTGACACACCCAACATATCCTTCCTCACCGTGAACATCTATCATCATGGTTTTTTTAATACATCTAAGTGTGTGAGTAATAATACCCATTAATAATCATACTAAAGTATAAGGAAAAATACACACATCTATAGATAGGAACATCCAAGGACACTTATGAATGTGGATTTTCTACTGGAGGGTCTTGTTCTCATAATATCCTCCGGGATATTACCAAGGGTGAAAACTATGAGAAGGTGCCTCAAAGTTTTATGAGTCCCCACCCCTAATATCCTATATCATTTTTCCCTTAAAATGATATAATTAGGTCATAGAACATATATTTAAGAATAGTGTCATGGCATTTCCAGGTTCTCATCATAGTAAGGATCTACTATGACCTTTTAATGTGATGGTTATTCTTAGGACATTATCATATACTATGTCATGTAGAATAACAATCATGATGTAATAAGTAGTTTATTAATATTCATCCAATGAATACAGGTTTATCCTAAAGTACAAATAAGTTAGTTTCTAGGGCACAAACTCCAACAGACTCCCACTTTCACTAGAGCCAACCGCTAACAACCTGAAGTCCGCTAGCTCTCACATGATATTCATTCTTCTACTGATATGGGCCTTTAGTCTAGGGGTCTACCACATTCTCTTCCACGGACACTCTACTAAATGCAACTTCACCCCTTTGATAAAAAACCATAAAGAGTTGATACTTTCATAGTATGTGCTTTGTCCATTGATGTGACCTTGTCTCTTTTGCAAGAGCCACCAATGCAGTATTATAACAATAAAATGTAATGGGATCTTTACTAATAGGCACCACATCAAGCTCCTGGACAAAGTTCCAAATTCATACAGCTTCCTTAGCTGCATCAGAATCCATTATATATTCTGACTGCACTGTAGAATCAGTGACAACTAGCTACTTTGAACTCTTCCAACTCGAAGCTCCTCCATTCAGATAGAAAACATATCCAGGTTGCAACTTTAGATCATTCTGATCTGTCTGAAAACCAGCATCAGCATACCCTCTGATGACAAGCTCTTCGTCTCCTCCATACACCAAGAACATATCCTTTGTTCTTCTCAGATACTTAAGGATATTCTTGAAAGTAGTCCAATGTTGTTCTCTTGGATCTTCTTAATACCTTCCTATCATACTCAGTTCATAGGAAATATCAAGTCCGGTATATAACATGGTATACATGATAGATCCTATCGCTGAAGCGTATGGAATATTACCCATCCTATATTTCTCATGTTGTGTCTGGGGAAACATTTTCTTGGAAATATGTATACCATGTGATGTTGGAACCAATCCCATCTTGGATTATTCCATACTAAATCTCTTTAGTATCTGGTCAATGTTTGTACCTTGACTTAGTCCAAGAAGCCTCTTGAATCTATCATGAATGATCTTGATCCCTAGAATGTAGGCTGCTTCTCCTAAGTCCTTCATGAATAAGCACATATTAAACCAGTCCTTAACTGACTACAAGACTGGTATTTCATTTCCAATAAGCAATATGTTATCAACATACAATACTAGGATAATGACCGTATTCCCATTAAACCTCTTGTAAACACATGGATCACATTCATTCTTAATGAAACCAAATTCTCTTATAGATTCAGCGAATTGAATTTTCCATGATTTGGATGCTTTCTATAATCCATAAATGGATCTTTGCAACTTGCATACCCTTTTGGCATCACCTGGTGTCACAAACCCTTCTGGTTGTGTCATATAGACATCTTTTTGAAGGTTACCATTAAGGAATACAGTTTTTGAAATCCATCTTCTAAATATCATAGTCATGGAATGATGCTATGGAAAGTATGATTCTTATGGATTTAAACATGGAAACTGGTGAAAAGTTTTCATCATGGTCAATTCCTAGATGTTGTTTAAAACCTTTAGCCACTATCCTTTCTTTATAGGTACTAACTTGACCTTCCATTTCCAGTTTCTTTTTAAATACCCATTTACACCTAATAGGATTTACATCAACTGGTGCATCGACCAGAACCCACACTTGGTTATGATACATGGAATCCATCTTAGAATTCATAGCTTCTAGGTATCTTGCAGCTTCTAAGCTCTCT
Organism: Viscum album; assembly: GCA_963277665.1. Lineage (NCBI taxonomy): Eukaryota > Viridiplantae > Streptophyta > Magnoliopsida > Santalales > Viscaceae > Viscum > Viscum album. The sequence continues at coordinate 366,468,154 of OY728135.1, read as the reverse complement.
ATTTCTTCCTTGTATGAGATAGGTTCATCATTTGACAACAATAATGAGTCACCTTCCTCAGTAACAAGGAAACCATATCTCTCTAGTTCCCTTTCCTCTATTGTGCTCCTATACAATACTTTTGTTTCAGGAACTGCCTCTTCTATGGGGGCCTTTTGAACTTGTTCCTATACCAAATCCTTTGTATCTTGAGAATCAACTTCATCAAAGTTAATCTTACTCCCACTATCCCTTTTAAGGATGTAATCCCTCTCAAGAAAGAAAACATGTCATGAAATAGACACTTTCTTGTTTGAGGGGATGTATAGGTAGTATCTATTTGTTTCATGGGATACCCTATAAAGATACACTTTGTGCCTCGGGGTGCTAGTTTTTTCTGATAAAGCCTTAACAAACGCCTCACATCCCTATACATGTGTATGCAGCAAAGTGTGTTTCTTTCCACTCTATAGCTCGAAGGGAATCCCATTTTCAACCTTAGTTGGTACTTGGTTTAATGTGTATCCCTCATTTTGAAATTCATATCCCCAGAAGGATAATGGAAGATCTGCATGACTCATCATTGAACTTATCATGTCGAACAAGGTACAGTTCCTCCTTTCACTAACATCATTCCACCGTGGTCTATAAGGTGGAGTGAGTTGAGATAGAATATCAAACTCCTGTAAAAGGTCGATAACTCTTGGTTAATATATTCTCCACATCGATATGATCGATGGTTCTTTATCTTCTTACCAAGATGATTCTATACTTCATTCTTGAACTCCTTGAATTTCTCAAATGACTCAGACTTATACCTCATTAAGTTGAAATTTCCATATCTACTCAAGTCATCAGTAAAATTAATGAAGTAAGAATATCCACATCTATCTTCTACTGAAAATTCTCAACACACGTTAGTGTGTACAATTCCTATAAGCTCTATGGCCCTTTCACCCTATTTACCAAATGGTGGTTTGGTCATTTTCCATTATAAACAAGTGTGACATCTATCAAGTGGTTTTATCTTGAAATATTCTAAATAACCATATTGATAAATCATTGTCAGGCGCTTATCATTTATAGGACCAAAGTGTTGATGCCACAACTGGGTGTTGTATGAGTCATGTGAGCTTGGTTCATTATCAATTTTCAATACTTGGTTCTCCTAATTTAATACATACAGACAGTTATTTAAATGTGTCATACCATAACATAGGTTGTCCTTATAAAAGTAACAACATTTATTTCCGAACATGAAAATAAATCCATCTGTATCTAAAATCCATATAGAAATTACATTATTGGTAACACAAGGTATATAATAACATCCATGTAAAACCAAAATCATTCTCATTGGTAATGTGAGGTGTTATTCACCAATGGAAAAAGCAACCAACCTCGCACCCTTCGCAGCTGGTGGATCCACCTCTCCTTTGTAAATTTTATAGAATCTACTTGGTTCATGAATTTCAATATATATTTGAGTTCCACAAGCTATATCTAATACCCAATGTGTAGAAATGGAAAGATTTCACTCAATAATGAAGGCACATTTGGCTTCCCCTTTCCTTTGGGTTCAGTTCTTCTTCCAGTGTCCTGACTTTAAACATGCAAATCATACTGCCTACTTTTCCTTACCCTGCCTCTAGATCTTCTTCTTCTTTTTCAGACAGTCCTTAGAGGCTTTATATTGTTTATAAATCTCAGGCCCCTTTTCCTTGTCCTTACTCTTTCTATTCACAATAAAGAATGCGGTTTTTTCAAGACCAATGTCCTTATCAACTTGGCGAATCAGGGTAAGAATATCTAATAGACGCTTTTCATTATTTCTCATATTATAATTCATAATAAAACTAGAGAAGGTCTTAGGCAATAATGATAGTATGATATCTATATTAAACTCATCTGGGAATTTAATCCCTAATATTTCCATATTCTCAATGTATCCAATAATCTTGACTACATGTGGTACAGTTGGAACATACTCTCCAGGCTTAGTAGTGAACAAATCATTAGAGATCTCATACCTCTCATGTCTCTCCATCTCTTGATAGAGATCCTGAAGGTGAGACATCATGCTATAAGCATCCATTTACTCATGTTGTTTCAAGATATCATTGGTCATGGATGATATCATGAGGCACTAAAAATTTGTAGCATCATTTATATGTTTCTCATACACAGAGATTTCCTCATTACTCAACTCATTTCTAGATGCAACTAGTAAAGGCTCTTCCAGCACATAAAGTTTCCTCTCATGGCGAGGGATAACCCGAAGGTTCCTTTGACACTCTTGGAAATTAGTGTTGGTGAGAAGGTTTTCATACTCAATTATGGATTTTAATGATATACATGATGTCATTTTTATTGTTGTTTCTAAAAATTAACATGAATAGAGTTTTACTACTTTATCTTGATAAATATATACAAATAATTAAATTAATATCTATTAGTCTCCCACTATTTTGTCGAAACCCAATAGCCCTCACCATTGGCTTCAGAATATCCTATTTCTTGGACATTATAGTGTAAAGGATCCATATTTTCCTTCTTATTACCCCAACTAAGGTTGGTCAAGAAACTTAAAAGGTTTTAGGTAGGCATTGTAAATGCTAACAACATTAACTCACATAAAGGAATCAGGTACAACCCTGTCATAAAAATAGGTCAAAGATAAACCACTGAGACTTAATGGCGGAAAAATTACCATAAAGAAATCAGGTAAAACCCTATACCAGCATGGTGTATCATGATACTAAACATTACCCATTGAATTGGAGCATTATATAATTCTGGGTGCACTCATCACTTTCATTTCATTCTCATGCTTAAGTGTGCCACATAGATCATAAAACATGGATTAATTCATCGTCATAATTTATTCCATGATAATAGAGTGTGGAATACATACATGTAAGTTCCAAATAAAAAGGTATATTTATATAAAATTTAACACCCTTGATAGGAAATGGGTATGGTATTCACTACACAATTGGTTTGGTATGGAAAATCACAGCGAAAATTCGGCAGCATAACGTTGTCACTTAGAAATTCATAAAAATGGGTTGATGAGAGTTAAATGGGTATATAATAATTTTAATATGAAGTGGACAGTAATAGGTACATGTAACTACATGTCCACATATATATAATTAGAAAAATAAGCCATATGATAATAAATAATCTTGAATAAAAAGAGAAAGGAAAGGATGCTTGCGAAATTTAGGCATGGCAACAGGTGTACATGGGAGGGCTTAATGAGAGAGAAAGAGGTATCTAGTTATTTATACATAATAATTGAAGTATGGGGGTTCTCAAAAATACCCCATCATTATTAATTAAAAATAAAAGGTTATAAAAAAATAAATAAACTTGGATAAATATGTGAAAGGAAATAACCTTCACTTGAGTGTGTAGCTCCAAAAGCTTGAAAAGGGGCTTCTTGAGAGATTAGGGAGAATTTGGAGGATTTTAGATGGGGGGGAAGATTAAGTATGTGATACAAGTATTTTTAGTGAAGATAATTGGGATCTTGGGTGGTTTTATATAGGAAATGATAGGGTAATTCTTTAATATTTTATAAACATAGGTTTTGGACTCTATATAATAAAATATTCAAAACCACAAACCTTCATATGATTTTTGCCCATGTTTTTTTCCAATGTGGGTATTTTTAATTATTTTATTAAGAAAGGGGTCGAGCATATTAAAATATTAACCTTTCTTATTTGTAGGTGAGTCAATCTTTTAAAGAAATGAATTTAAAATCAAAAATTATATTATATATTTTGGAGGATTCATAAATGCATTATAAAATTAATAAAATAAACTTAAAATTATATTTTTTTTAAGTGGAAAATATATATTTGGACCAGGATAAAAATTATAGTCTTTATTAAATAATATTTGGGTCATTATGATGTCATAAAACACATCGTATATTTATACGGTATTTAATTTTTACCAGAAAATTCGACTGTCTCAAAATATTATGAAAAATTCACCATTGGATAATTTTGAAGTTATGATTACAAAAATAATATTTATTTTATATAAATAATTTTCTAAAAATATTTTCATTTTTGGTTTTCAAATAATATTAAATATTTATTGAAAAATTTTGGGTTTTTGACAATAACAGTTTTTGAACCCTTGTAAAAAGTACATTTCACTTTATAAAAATTATATGGATATTTATAATTAATAAAAATTATTTGATGATAAAATTTTATTAAAATAATATTTATTTCAAAAATACATTAATTCATCAAAATAAATACCTTAATTGAATTTGAATATTACCTGAAAATACAATTTGGATTTAATTGAATCAAAATAAAAATAATTTATAAAGTAACAATAAAAATGAAAAAAAAAACTTTATTATATAAAATATACATATTAATATTATTAAGTTATTGATATATATCCCTTTATTACACCATTATATTCCCTAAGATTAAGGTGTGCAATGGTGAGACTTTCATGGGGTCATTCGGTGAACATGGTTTGGTTCGTGATCTCGATGAGCTTAAACTTCTCCTGTAAACGGTTTAGTTCATGCTTAAGTTGTTGGATCTTAGCTTGGGATCAGTAAAGGGAAAATACGATTGATGATATCTTCCTTAGAATCTCTGATAAATGGGCTTCATAGGGTATTATACTACTATATGAGGCCATCACTTCCTTTGTCCATGCCAATTGGATTTGTTAAATACATATATTTATACTAATCATGTGATCACTATTTAAAAGTTATATTGTTAATGGTAAATACTATTAATTGTCTTTTGAATCCAATCGGATATAATAAAATAGTATAAGTTCATGTGTTTTTTATAACAACATTTCATAATAAAACATTAAATCATAAGGGAATTTTATTTATAACAGTTCGGGTCATTACAAGTAGTACTATCTACAATTAAGGCTGAATATGTTTTTTCTACTTGTTTTTTCTCTCAAAGTATATGAATTAAATATACCTTATGTGATTTCAATATTTTTTTTGATAAAATTCCAATTTACTGTGATAATTCAAGTGGAATTCCAATTTTTTAAAATCCTCTACTACACTCTAGAACAAAACATATATATGTTAGATTTCATTTTCTAAGGTATCATTCAAATAAAGGTGATGTATGTTTAGAATTCATTCCTAGTGAAAAATAATTGGCTGAAATTTTCACTAAACCTTTAGATTCTTTAAAATTTGAGAAAATAAAGTTTGAAATGAGAATTATTAAAGATTAGTATTTCTGTTTAGTATAATTACTGCTTTGTTAGAACTGCTTTATGTTTTAAATTTTTTTTACATGTATACTATATCTAAATATCATTTTTTTAATGAATTATACTCTACTAATTTTGGGTATTTGATAGTTCTTAAGAGGGATAATATGTTTTAGATTTAGTTTTGTATACTTTTTTATAAATTTCAAAATGGGGGAGAATATTTTTGAAATTTATATAAATGTTTAATTATGTAATTTAAAAAAATGGGTATATTGTTAGTGTTTGAACATTTATGTTGATACTTTTTTGTTTTGATAAATTACAATTGCCTACCATTTACTAAAATTTAAAAAATTTAAACATTTATATTTTTATAATATTAATTAATAAATGTTAAATTGTTTAAATTGTTTTATACCAATTATATAAGTACATATATTAATAATTGAAATTATTTTAATTATCTTATTTTAACCTAATTCAGTTATTTTTTGTTGTAGTTTTAGATTTTTTTTCTTGTTAATTTTACAATTTTAAAACATAGGATTTTCAAGAATATAGAGGCCACTATAAATGATACTTATATCACCTAAATGTTAAATGGGATTCCTGCATCCATTCTTGATGTATCTGTTTGCAGAAGAAAATTATGTAGCCATTTTGAGTTTGGTGCTACGTAGTCGTTTGTAGATGAGTGCTACATATTTGTCCTCATAAGAGCACCATGTAGTTGATTTCTACGTAAAAGTTATTGAGAAAATGTTGCATATCCATGCATTACACTTGACCCCACCTATAACGCCAGCTTTGACTACATATACTTGATCAATTAAACCCATGGTAGTGTGTGACACCAAGCACCCCATGTACCTACCGTTCGAGTTATGGCCAACCTACCTTGAAAGTGACTGTGAGCATCACTTGAAGTAACTGTGATACCTACCATGTGTTAATTAAACTTACTATGAGTGTATTATTAGTACTTACCATGAAGGGGATATCAAAGTGACCATAAGTTCTGGTTACAACCTACCACATGAGGTACCTACCGTATATTTTTTATACTGAATGCATGTTTTTCTACTAACCACATGTTTATTTTTAAGTGATCATGATTTCATGGTCAATATAACGATCATGCACACAAGACAAGTATATTTACCACACACGATCACAAGGTAAGCATACCAACCATGAGGCTTATGTCGCACAGTTAGTACATTACTTTAATTTTTTTATAAACTATGTTTTTAATGGCACTTGGTTTTAGTGTCATTTTTAGAAAATTACTTACTGAAACTTTTTTAAAGTATTTTTAACTATTTTATTGATTATTAAAATAAATAATATTATAAAAATTTTGATATAATTTTTTGAATTAAATTTTTCACATAAATTATCATAAAATTAATGATTTTCATGTTATTATTTTATGCTCTATTTACTATAATATTTGAATTTTTAATTTACAGCAAGTTTATGAAAGAAATATTAATTTTTTTAATTATATGAAATATTATTAATTGATTTAAAGAATATATTAGAATTTTTTTAATGATTTTCTTGTATTAATATAAGAACATGCCAACTCTATGATATTGAGTATGATTTTCCAAATATAGATAATGATATTATTTTATTTTTTTATATGCTAACAAGTGGCATGAAGTGATTGGTTTACCTGATTCTATAAGGATATTTTTGAAGTTAATGAAGCCAAGTTAATATATTAGATATGTGATCAAGGGATATAAAACAACTATATACATATTATTCAAAAATAACATTTTATAATAACATTCATGTGATATATTCTTGTTGTTCATTTGATCATGAAGCTCTATGACTTCTGATTCCTTATCATGATCACGAAGTGACTTATACTAGACCATCTTATACTATTTTAGTGATCAATATCATTGAAATTCATCATGCTCATCATCATATATTTCTACTGGTTTTTTTTTATATTTTTGTTCTTCATATTATCCTTTTCTTAATATATTTGTAATCTATTAATGTTTAGTTTATGTTTTTCCCCAAAAAAATCGAGTCTTGTTTTTTTTGTTATTCTACCACCTAAAAGGATTTCTGGATTGTGAATACCGATCAAAAGTCATGTCATAGACTAGGTTCAAGGATCTTATAAAAAAAATTTGTTATGCCTCTAGCTATATTTAAAATGTTAGAGTTTGTAACAGGTTATAACACCTCTAAAAGTGAGTTTATTAGTGGGTACCAATCTTCTCATGGTGTAGAGAATATTGAGGAGTGGACTAGGATCTTGGTGATCAGAACCACTATAAATCTTTGTGTTCTTTATTTTTATTTCAGCTGTATTTCATATCTTGAACACAAAACTCACTATAGAATCTTTAATTAATAAAACTCTAATTGTTTTGTCTTTGATTTTTTTAAATGAATATCCACATCCTCCCCCCCCCCTCTAGTCTTAATTTCTTTCACTTATGATCCAAAACCAACTTGGACCTCTAGACCAACATGTATGTAGAGGTATCCATCTTGGGATCCTCAGATCTGACACAATAGTGGATACATCCCACATTGGATCCTCTAGGTTAGAACATAAGTGGAGACATATCTCTCACAATCCTTAGTAACAACTAATCTCTAAAGTAAACTCCAATCCCTCAAAGGTCACATACTCCACAACCCATTCTCTAGACTCTCATATCTTCATATTCCAAAAAGTTTAAACCTCGCAAGTTAGATGGCCTCAACCCTATCCTCTTTCCAAAACTATATAGGTTGGCCCAAACACCTAAACTATCTATCAACTCAAGTCACAACCCAGTCTCATTAACTAGGTATAGTACTATTCTAATATTAATTAAGGTCTCTAGTGAAACCATACTACATCCTCCAATCATTTTCATGACCCTTTTTTGGGTGTCATCCCATGTCTCCCTCTCAAGAGATAACTGAATTCAACTATTGGATGAGAATCTCTCTATTAAAACTTACTCACCCTGAACCATCTCTTAGAAGTCCTTAAAACATCCCAAGGCATCCACCATCACATTCTATGAAAAAAAAAATACTCAAAATGGACTTCTATTGTTTCTAATATTTACTCTGGGGCACAAAATCACCCAAAACCCTCAAAAGGGAAACAAAGGGGCAGTACATGGCATGTACCCCATGTACATGGAATTATTCCAAAACACCCTTCCTAGACATGTAATTTAACATATATTGACACACATTATGTAACACCCTGATATTTTATGAAATATTTTTTTCAAATAAATTTAATTTCTTTGATAGCTTGCATTACACACAACAACGAGTTTTAGCGAATTGTGATATACTTTTAATATTATTATATAAATATGACTATTATAGCCTAGCCATTAAAAATAGTGGTATGAATAAGAATAAAATAATTTTAAAAATTTATTATAATGGTTTTATAGAAATAAAATATATTAATAAATAATTACTTAATTTTTGGTTAAGTATTTATGTGCTTCATAAATACTTTTTTCTTAAAAAAATATTTCTTTTTTATAAACCAAATTTATATACACATTTGGGATGCATTTATTTAAGGTTTAATCATGTTTTATTCTATAATGCACTAATATTTGGTTTGTTTTTTTAATAATTAGTAATTTAATACTCAATGGAAGATTTGATGAAATTTGGAAAAAATAGGATTTACATGTTGTGAAAGGAGTTCACAATGTGTATTTCTCATTCACAACATCCCTGAGGTCCAAAGGCCAACCCATGAATGTTTACATGGTGTGAATTTAGTACATGAAGTTTCTACACATTACACATCGTGATATCTTCAAAATCATAATCTCATTGGAATTGCATGATGTGAAGGAACTTTAACACATGAATCACATACACAACGTGTATAATTTACATGATGTAAAAAAATTGAGATCTAAACCCATAAAAGATAAAGCCTGAGGATCCTACAAGATTTAATATTTTTATGATAAGAACGATGATCTTCAGTACACGGTGTGAAAACCACTTATACGTCATGTACAATTTGAGATAGAAGCCACTTAAATCCATTACACAATGTGAAAACTTTAAAGATTTTGTACTTGTCAAGACTATATATATTTTATCTACCTTACCACATAAAAGAGTTTGTACACCAAGTTTATTTTCTTCTTTTATTATTATTTTATTCTTTTTTAATTCACATATATCTCTAGTACTTTCTTTTATTATTTCAAGCACTTTGTTGTCGCCTCTTTAGATTCAAAGGCTTGTTTATTATTCCTTGATGTTCTAGTGTTCATATTTCAATCCCACTTGTTTTGAATCTTTAATTATTGATATTTTCTTCATTTTTTCCTGATTAAATCTAGATTTTAATTACTTGTATACCATTTAAACTGTATATTTCTTTATTATTAATCATTTAATTATTATTTCAAGCATGTCATTGGTTTCCCTACCTTTATTCAATTCCATCGTGCATAGATAATCTGCCTAGGGTTTGGGGTCAAGAGCAGGGGTAGTTTGAAACTAATGAATATCTAAAATTGAAACTGGGTAAACTTATGGCTAGTTACCAGGTTTAGAATAATTGTCAATCACATTCTATTTCACCTACCTTGACCATCGAAGGTGTAATCGAACGTTCAGGACCTAGTTGGAGTTGATCAGGATAGGACCAATAACCTATGATTATTTCTTCCAAGAATCCAATATTCATGCACATAGGTTGTTAAATACTCTATACCAAGGAGTATTTTCTATATTATGTTGATCTAATTGGTTGGACCAAGATCAATTGGTGTCTTTTTCATCCTATGTCGTAATTCTATCCCAAGTTATATCTAGGATTATCCTTTTCCTATATGCTAAAATTGACCCCAAACCCTTCCTTTAAATCTGAATTAAATCTCCAACTATTTATTTTATTAAATTTAAACCAAATATAGTTTTAGTGAGTAATCCTACTCAAAAGGTTCTTACTTTTGGGTTGTTTGTCTGCAAGCAGTCTCTATGGGTTTGACCTCATACTGCCGCTTTGCTACACCTTAGTAGTTGAGTGTAGTTTTTGATATAAAATTATAATCTGATCAAACCTAAAGTATTTAACAATGTCTTCTGGGCACATAAAAATTTGGCATTGTTGATGGGGGAGACTTTTTTATAGGCACACTTACCTTCAGACGAACCTAGGATTACCTCACACCCTTCCCCTTTCTTCTTTTTCCTTACCCTTTTATTTTTATAAATTTTTTCACATGGACTAGCACCTACATCCATTATCTCCTGATTTAGTGCATGCACCAGGTTCATCTAACCTGCTCAATGATCCTTGACATACATGAACAAGTCCCTTTCGATACCAAGATCGATAGAACATTTTCTGCATGCTGACATTTTTTAATGGTTGAACATGGCGATCTTGTGCCGCCACACACCTAGAACCACCAATATGTGCCACTAGAAAATTAGGGTGAGTGAAGAGTTTTGTTTAAGTGAACCATAATGGATTATGAATTTTCAATCATTAGCAGTGTTACACCTAGCATTGTGCACCCTACCATTCAAGCACAATATTTCGAGATAAAACCTAGACTCATTCACAAGATCCAAAACAAGGGGGGATTTAGTGAGATTCAAAATAAATACCCACATTAGAATATTTATAGTTTTCTTGAGTTTTTTAATACCATTCACAGTCAAGTCATATTATTGGACACTATAATATTGAGAGATTTCTCATTCTCCTTGCATGAAATATCTAAGGATTGGATAATAAGTTAAGCTCACAAGTTCATCATAACTTGGGATGATTTAAATAAGAAATTTAATGATAAATATCTACCACTAATTTGAACCTAGAATCTTATAAATGATATTAAAAAATTCAATTAGGAGGATGTAGAATCATCCTGGGAAGCTTGGGACCACTTCAAGGATCTAACTCAAAAGTTCCCACATCATAGACTTGATGTGTGGTTTTAATTACAAAATTTATACCAAGGACTCAAACCTATATCCCGTGCTATTGTGGATGTCGTCATTGAATGAGGGCTCATGCTAAAGACACCTAAAGTTGGAAAAGCACTATTGGATGAAATATCCCAAAATTTCATCTTATTGAAAAGTGATATAGGACCATCCCAACATGAAATCCATAATGTGGGAGAAAATATTTTCCTAGAAACCTAGGTTGAAGCTCAAACTAAGAAGCGTGAGTCTTTCTAATAACCTGCATCACCCACTCTTTATCCTATTATAGAAGTTCAATCCTACAGATGTGAAGAGTCCCACACCCATATCAAGAATGTATGGGAGGTATAGAAGTTCCACAAGTCCAAGATTGTAATTATGTTAATTATAATCAACAAAATTATTAGTACCAGCAGCCCCAACGATACTATCAGAAGAGGTCATCATAGAATCCAAAAAACATAATTAAGGTAATTATTAGTATAGGAGTATAAAAGTATCATCAAGGAATTAGGGACCACCTAGGCTCCCACCTTAAGGACCATCCCCACAACCATAGAAATAATTACAATAACCTTTTCCTAGAGCTCAACAGTTTCCACCTACATAACAATAGAAGTTTTTACAAGCTCCTCTAAGACCACCATAACAATACCAACCTCTTTAAACCAATCTTGAATAATTTCTTATCACTTTTATGAAATAATCATACCAAATTATGAAAACCCAATATATTGAGATGAAAAACCAAAGGTCTTCCCTACACAACCTCAAGCATCAAGTGGGCCAAATTTATAATACCCTTTCGGATATATTGTTGGGTATGTTACTCAGTATCATCAAGAATCATCCAAGAGATGAAGATAAAGCTATATTTATTAAAATTGGAAATATTTTATACTTTCAACATCCAATATTAAGTGAGAAAAAAATAGTTAAAATAATATAATAAAGTTAATCAGGAGAAAACTCTATAAGAAGAACCTACTAAGAAAACTCTAGTAGAAGAGCATCCTGAAAATGATAATGTATATGTGTCATAAACACCAAACAAGCCACATATATCCTTTACATAGAGGATTATACAAGTTACAATAAAGGGGAAATGTAAAAAAATCTAGATATGTTTAAAAAACTGCACATCAACATTCCATTTTCAGATGTAATTACTCAAGTCCCTGCTTATACAAGATTCTTTAAAGACTTTATATAAAGAAAAAATAAAATGGAGAACTTGGGAGTCATATCCCAAAATAAATAGTGTTTTGTGCTTGTTCAATGGAAAATCCTACCTAGAATGTGATTCCTCAAAATTTTCTCAATTCCTTGCACGATAGGGATGTGAAATTTTGAAAAATCCTTGAAAGATTTTGGTGTAAGTATCAGTCTTATGCCATTGAGTGTTTTCAAAAATTTGGGGCTCAGAGAATTAAAACCAACAAGAGTGGTGCTACAACTTGCTGATCACTCAATCAATCACCCTTGAGGACTACTCAAGGATGTCTTAGTAAAAATTTTAAAATTGATATTTCTCATTGATTTCCTCATCTTGTATATGGAGGAACAAGGAAATGTCCCCATAATTCTTGGGAGGCCATTTATTACCACCAGAAAGGAATTTATTGATGTTAACCAAGGGACATTAATTTTTAGATTTGATGAAGAAGAAGTTGTGTTTTATTTTTTGAAAGCCACTAATAAAAGCAACAAGGCATTATATTTTCAAGATATATCTCTTACTGATAAGAAATATGATTTTATAACCATTAAGGACAATAGAAAAAACCCTAAATCTTAGAGCCAATAGATACAGTTCTCACAAGGACATGAATTGCACCTCACCTCTAATGAGGAATTTCATCCCACACTTAGTCCCCTCTTTTTTTTTGAACTGTTCTACAAGGGGTGTTTCCTCACATTTAAAGTCATCTTAATGGGAATGTTTCTATATTTAGATAATAAAAAAAGAACTAATTGTGAGGAAACCCAGTTTATGTTAGAATTAGGGAAGTTCAATAGTGCTAGATATGGTATAGATATTACTTTCAAAAGTTTTTGAATTTAAATTTTAAAATTTTAAAAAAATCACATCGTGTAAACATAATACATGACGTGAAAGTGTTGAGCCTAGGAAAATAAAAACTCAAAACATTATACATCATGTATTAAATACATAATGTGAATTCCTTGAGATATTTTTAAAATCCATAAACCTAGTGTTCATGGAACCCCCCCCCCCCCACACACACACACACATCTTGACCTCCCCTCTTCTGCACGAACCCCATCCCCACTCCCTAGGCATCCCTCTCATCAAAACACCGCTTTTCTCCCACTTTTCTCCCTCATTAATCCTCTCGTTCCCTAAAGTCTACTAATCATCCCTATTACAAGTTTTCATCCTTAATGGAAAACCCCAAACATGCATCATGAGGTGATGATCCTTCATCGCCTAAGAACCAGGTGTCTACTTATCCCCCACCACCAACAGATCTGACTCTCTCACATTCAAAGTCCCATTCTTCCACACCTTAAAATTACAATGAGTACCAGAACACTTATATCTCGTCCTAGGGTGAATCCCCACACCCTCATCTACACCCCTACTTTCACTTTACATCCCCAAAACATCAAATTTAGTTCATACACTTATAGTACAAGTTGATGAGGTCTAACAAGACCTTAGACATGATCATCCTCAAGCACATTAATATCCACAATAAGTTACTAAAGATTTTGGGACATATAAAGGTATAATATAAACCAAAACCCTATAATCCCATCCATATAAATCCTCACAATAACCCAAGTATCTCTCTAGGTGTGGTATAATGTCACTTCCATTTGAGTTTGTCCTTGGAGGTCTACTAATGGAGGCCAAGTATCGGCCATGGCATACATGATCAAATTCCCTTTGAGTCTATCCTTGGATATACATATGGATTCTAAGTATCAATCAACATAAAATAGTCAACCCCCATGAGTTTGTCCTTGGAAAACCATAAAAGGAGTATAAGTGTCACTAGGGAATAAGCAAGGTCAAATCTAAATGATTCCATCCATGGAATTCATCATTTAAATCCATGTGTCACCCAAGGTATATAAGAATTAAATCAATTCAATACCATTTAATCAATTTATTTAAACATTTTAAGGTTAACACCAAGAAAAATGAATTTATTCTCACCTAAAAGGTGGATAAAGGCATGGTCTAGTCTTAGAAGTCTTAGCCTCTATTTACTCACATGGGAATTTCATTTCAACAAGAATCACATGCTTAAACAAGCCATTGCAAGGTAAGGGACAAGGGTCCTGGTCATTTCATTCTCTCTCTTCATTCCATCCAACTTACAATTCACATCACAAATCCATTTATAATTCACTTCAATTAAAATTGATACTTCAATATTGAACATCCCATAAAAGGGGTAAAGGGAACGCCTCAAAGTTGTACAAAACTCATATTCCATCATAATGGACCATTTAAATACACAAAACACCCAATGGTGTGGTTCTACTCGTTGTTATTAACCATTTAACATTTATCAATGGGACTCATTAATTCAATATACTATACTTATCAATTCAAATCGAGGATTAAAATTCATTTCAAGGTGTCTCCTGATAATTGGATGCATGGTACAATGGTATATATAAACACTTTGAATTTAAAAAAAATCATGATACCACCTACCTTATTCTCATACAAATCTCCTCATCCAATTTTAGCCTTTACTTTGGCCTAGATTATAATAAATATAATGGATCAATGTACTGAAAATAGGGCATATGAGCCTACATCTAAATAGCATCGTTGATGGGAATAGCAACAATGAAAGATTAAAAAAGACTCGAGTAGTTACCGGTGTGATTAAAACATAATGAATGGATCTAAAATCAGAGTCTAGATTGATAAGAAACACCAAATCCTAGGTCTAGGCATGGGAGGTAACTCCTGTGCGAGATAGAGGGGGGAGGTGAGGGATTATGTTTGAAAAAAAAGGAGGCCCTACCTTTTTTTTAAAAAAAATAGTATTTACAAGATGTGTAAATTCCTTACATGTCATGTAAATATTGGGATCTTTCCCCCTGGGAAATCCCTTTACATGATGTGAAATGTTCTACCTATACCATTACACATCATGTAATTAAATACACATCATGTATTCCAATTACACATTGTTTAATTGGCATGTATCCAACCTAGATCCCTCTTCCCCCTTCCTTTCCAAAAACAACCTAAATGGCCCATGGCCCAAATTAGGGTTTAATCTAAAAATAACATAAATAAGATCTTAAAGAGGAAACTAAAAGAATCCATACCTAAAGGAAAAACCTATTTCTTACAAATTTCTCCCCTTAATGAAATTCATCCCTGAATTTCTCATCCAATGGTGGTGAATCATGTTCTGAGAATAAATCTACCCATTGTGATCATACATTGGCCTCCCTCTCCTAGGTCTCATCATGTACATGATCATGCTTCCATAACACTCATACTAGAAGAACGGACCAGCCTTAGAGAACCTTCATGCTACAATCCACAATATATATAGGATTCTCCTAAAAGGATTCATCAAATTGTAACTCAACCTCCTAGAGCTTAAAATAATGAGATGGATTTGAATAGTAATGTCAGAGTTGAGATACATGGAATACATTATGCATGGATTGGTACCACTGAGGTAACTGCAACCGATAGGCTACTGATCTGACTCTCTAGAATCTCGAGCATCCCAATGTATCTGAGTGAAATCTTACCCTCTCTTCAGATCCTTCTGTTTCCCAACCGCGGTGAGACATGTAAAAATACCTGATCCCCAACCTCAAACTCTAGAGATCATCTGTGGTGATTGGTGTATGATTTCTATCGAGACTATGCAATATCCATCCACTTATGAATCAACTGCACCAGCTCTGAGGTCTCCTAAACAAGGTGAGCTCCAAGCATAGATACCTCTCCAAACTCAAACTAAAATAGGGGTGATTGGAAACTGTATAAAGCATCATAAGGTTCTATCTCGACTTGTACATGTCATGAAAGGATTTCATAATGTGTATTTCTCATTCAAAACATCATTGGGGCCCAAAGGCTAACCCGTGAATGTTTACATGGTGTGAATTTAGTACATGAAGTGTATACACATTACACATAGTGATATCTTCAAAATCATAATCCCGTTGGAATTACATGATGTGAAGGAAGTTTAACACATAAATCACATACACAACGTGTATAATTTACATGATGTAAAAAAAATTGAGATCTTACCCCATAAAAGATAAAGCCCAAGGATCCTACAATATTTAATATTTTTATGATAAGAATGAGGATCTTCAGTACACGGTGTGAAAACCACTTACACGTCATGTACAAGTCGAGATAGAATCAACTTAAAGCCATTACATGATGTGAAAACCTTAAAGATTTTGTACTTGTCAAGCCTATATATATTTTTCCTCCTTCTCCACATAAAAGAGTTTGGACACCAAGTTTATTTTATTCTTTTATTATTTTTTTATTCCTTTTTCATTCCCATCTATCTCTACTACTTTCCTTTATTATTTCAAGCACGTTGTTGCCGCCTCTTTAGATTCAAATTCTTGTTTCTTATTCCTTGATGTTTTGGTCTTCATATTTTTATCCCAATTGTTGTGAAACTTCAATTGTTAATATTTTCTTCATTTTTTCCTCATTCAAGCTAGTTTTTTATTACTTGTATACCATTTAAATTATATATTGCTTTATTTTTAATCATTTAATCATTATGTCAAGCATTCCATTTTTCCCCTACTTTCATTCAATTCCATCATGCACAGATAATCTGCCTAGCATTAGGGGTCGAGAGTAGGGGTGGTTTGAACCTAATTAATATCTAAAATTGAAATTGGGTAAACTTATGGCTAGTAATTAGGTTTATAATAATTTTCAATCACAATAAATTTCACCTACCCTGACCATAGAAGGTGTAATCGAACATCCATGACCTAGTTGGAGTTTATCAGGATAGGACCAATAACCTGTGATTCTTTCTTCCTAAAATCCAATATTCCTACACGTAGGTTGTTAACTACTTGATAACAAAGAGTATTTTCTAGATTAGGTTGATCTAATTGGTTGGACCAATATCAATTGGTGTCTTTTATATCCTATGTCATAAGTCTATCTAAGGTTGGATCTAGGATTATCCTTTTCCTATATGCTAAAATTGACACTAAACTCTTCTTTTAAATCTGAATTAAATCTCAAACTAATTATTTTAGTAAATTTAAACCAAATATAGTGTTAGTGAGTAATCCTACTCAAAAGGTTCTTACTGTTGGGTTCTTTCTCTGCAAGCAGTCTCCATGGGTTTGACCCCAGACTGCCTCTTTGCTACACCTTAGTAGATGAGTGTAGTTTTTGATATAAAATTATAATCTGATCAAACCTAAAGGATTTAACGATGTCTTACGGGCATATAAAATTTTGGCATTTCTTCTGGGGGAGACTTGTGTATTGGAACACTAACCTTCAGACTAACCTTGGATTACCTCACACCCTTCCCCTTTCTTCTTTTTCCTTCCCCTTTTATTTTTATAAATTTTTTCACATGGACTAGCACCTGCATCCATTGTCTCCTGACTTAGTGAATGTGCCAGGTTCATCTAACTTGCTCAAGGATCCTTGACACACATGAACTAGTCCCTTTAGATACCAAGATCAATAGAACATTGTCGGAATGCTGACATTTTCTAATGGTTGAACATGGCGATCTTGTTCCACCACACTCCTAGAACCTCCAATATGTGCCACTAGAAAATTAGGGTGAGTGACCAGTGCTGTATAAGTGCACCATAATGGATTACGAATTTCTATCTATTATCATTGTTATATCCAACATTGTGTGCCCTCCCATTCAAGCACAATATTTCGAGATAAAACCTAGACTCATTCAGAGGATCCAAAACAACGTGGAATATAGTGAGATTCAAAATGAATACCCACATGAGAATATTTATAGTTTTCTTGATTTTTTTAATACCTTTAACAATCAAGTCATATCATTGGATTCTATAATACTGATAGATTTCCCATTCTCTTTGCATGATAGATCCAAGGATTGGATAAGAAGTTAATCTCCCAAGTTCATCATGACTTGGGATGATTTAAATAAGAAATTTCATGATAAATATCTACCACTGATCTGAACCAAGAAGCTCATAAATGAGATTAAAAAATCCAATTAGGAGGATGTATAATCAATTTGGGAACCATGAGACCACTTCAAAAAGCTAAATCAAAAGTTCCCACATCACAGACTTGATGTCTGGCTGTAATTACAAAATCTTTATCAAGGACTCAAACCTATATCCTACACTATTGTGGATGACGTCGTTGAAGGAGGGATCATGCTAAAGACACCTGAAGTTGGAAAATCACTATTGGATGAAATATACCTCAATTCCATCCTATGGAAAAGTGATATAGGACCATCCCAGCATGGAATCCATCATGTGGAAGAAAATATATTTATAAAAACCCAGGTTGAAGCCCGAACTAAGAAGTTTGAGTATTTCTAAGCACCCACATTACCCCCTCTTTCTCCTATTATAGAAATTCAATCCTACAAGATGTGTGGAGGACTGCACCCATATCAAGAATGTAGGGGAGGTAGAGAAGAGACACAAGTCCATGATTGTAATTATGTTAATTATAATCAACAAAATTAGTAGTATAAATAGCCCCAATGATACTACCAGAATAGGTTGCATTAGCATCCAAAAAACCTAATCAAGGTAATTATTAGTATAGGAGTAGAAAAGTATCATCGATGAATCAGTTACCACCTAGGCACCCACCTTAAGTTCCATCCCCTCAACCACAGAAATAATTGCAACAACATTTTCCTTGAGCTCACCAGTTTCCACCTGCACAACAATATAAGTTTTGAAAATATCCTCTAAGACAACCCCAACAATCCCAACCTCTTTAATCCAATCCTGAAAATTTTCTTACCTCCTTTATGAAAAAATCATACTAAAGGATGAAAACCCAATAGATTGAGACGAAAAACCAAAGGTCTTCCCTACACAACCTCAAGCATCAATTGGGACAAATTTCTAAGACCCTTTCGAATATATTGTTGGGTACGTTACTCAGTACCATCAAGACTCATCCAAGAGAGGAAGATAAAGGTAAATTTCTTAAGAGTGTAAATATTTTATATTTTCAACTTCTAATATTAAATGATAAAAAAATAGTTAAAATATTCTAATAAAGTTGATCAGGAGAAAAATCTAGAATAAGAACCTACTAAGAAAACTCTAGTAGAGGAGCATCCTAAAAATGATAATGTCTATGTGGCACAAACACCATAAAATCCACATATTTGTTTTACATAGAGGATGATATAAGTTACAAGATAGGGTAAATTTAATACAAATCTAGATATTTTTAAAAAATTGCACATCAACATTCCATTTTCAGATGCAATTACTCAAGTGCCTGCTTATGAAAGATTCTTTGAAGACTTTCTATCAATAAATAATAAAACAGAGAACTTGGGAGTAATATCCCTGAATAAATAGTATTTTTTTCTTATTCAATGGAAACTCTTACTCATAATGTGAGTCCCCAAAATTTTCTCAATTCTATGCACGATAGGGACGTGCAATTTTGAAAAATCTTTGTAAGATCTTGGTGTAAGTATCAGTCTCATGCCTTTGAGAGTTTTCAAAATTTTGGGGCTCAGATAATTTAAACCAAAAAGAGTGATGCTCTAACTTTCTGATCACTCAATCAAGCACCCTTGATTACTACTCAAGGATGTCTTAGTAAAATTTTGAAAATTCATCTTTCTCATTGATTTCCTCATCTTGGATATGGAGGAACAGGGAAATATCCCCCATAATTCTAGGGAGGCCATTTCTCACCACCGAAAAGAAATTTATTGATGTTAACCAAGGGACATTAATTTTTAGATTTGATGAAGAAGAAGTTGTGTTTGATTTTTTTAAGGCCACTAAGAAAAGCGACAAGGCTTTGGATTGTCAAGTAATATCTCTTACTAATAATAAATATGATTATATAACCATTAAGGACAACAAAAAAAAGCCTACCTATTATAGCCAATTTATACAGTTCTTCCAAGGACATGAATTGCACCGCACCTCTAATGAGGAATTTCATCCCACCCTTTGTCCCCTCTTTTTTTATGAACCATTCTACAAGGGGTGTTTCCTCGCATTTAAAGTCATCTGAATGGGAATGTGTTTATATATAGACAATAATAAAAGAACTAATTGGGAGGAAACCCAATATGTGTTAGAATTAGGGAAGTTTAATAGTGATAGATATGGTTTAGATATTACTTTCAAAAGTTTTTTAATTTAGATTTTAAAATTTAAAAAAAAATCACTTCGTGTAAACACAATACATGACGTGAAAGTGTTGAGACCAGGAAAATAAAAACTCAATGAATTATACATCATGTATTAAATAAATAATGTAAATTCTTTGATATATTTTTAAAATACACAAACCTTGGGTTCATGGAACCCCCCTTGCATCTCGGCCTCCCCTCCCTACACGAACCCCCTCCTCACTCCTTCGGCATCCCTCTCACAAAACCACTACTCTACTCCAACTTTACTCCCTCATTAATCTTCTTGAACCCTCCATTATACTTATCATCTATATTAAAATATTTAATCATCAATGGAACACCCCAAACATACATCATGAGGTGATGATCCTCCACCACCCAAGAACCAGGTGTCTACTCATCCCCCACCACTAGCAGATCTGACTCTCTCACATTCTAAGTCTCATTCTTCCACACCTTAAAATTAAAATGAGTCCTATAAAACTTATATCTCATCATAGTGTGATTCCCCACACCCACATCTACATCCCTTATTTCACTTTACATCCCCAAAGCATTAGATTTAGTTGGTACACTTATAGGACAAACTGTTGAGGTCCAACAAGACCTTATACCTGGTCATCCTCAAGCACATTCATATCCATGGGGAGTTACTAGATATTTTGGGATAGATAAAGGTATAATATAAACCAACACCCTATAATCACATCAATATAAATCCTCACAAGAACCCAAGTATCTCTCTAGGTGTGTTATAATGTCACTTACATTTGAATTCATCCTTGGCAGTCCACTAAGGGAGCCCAAGTATCGGCCATGGCATACATTATCAAATTCCCTTTGAGTCCATCCTTGGATATACATATGGATTCTAAGTATAAATCAACATAAAATAGTCAACCCCCATGATTCTGCCCTTGGAAAACCATAAAAGGAGTCCAAGTGTTACTAGAGGATAAGCAAGGTCAAATCCAAATAAGTCCATCCATGGAATTCATCATTTAAATCCATGTGTCACCCAAGGTATATAAGAATTAAATCAATTCAATTCCATTTAATCAATTCATTCAAACATTTTAAGGTCAAAACCAAGAGCAATTCATTTATTCTCACCTCAATGGTGGATAAAGGCATGGGATAATCTCATAATTCTTAGCCTCTATTTACTCACATGGGAATTTCATTTCAACAAGAATCACATGCTTAAACAAGCCATTGTAAGGTAAGGGCCAAGGGTCCTAGTCATTTCATTCCCTCTATTCATTCCATCTAACTTATAATTCATATCAAAAATCCAATTATAAATCACTTCAATTTCAATTGATACTTCAATATTGAACATCCCATAAAAAGGGTAAAGGGAACACCTCAAAGTTGTCCAAAACTCATATTCCATCATAATAGACCATTTAAATACACAACACACCCAAAGGTGTGGTTCCACTCAAGGTTCTTAACCATTTAAAATTTATAAATGGGCCTCATCAATTGAATATACTGTACTTATTAATTCGAATCAGGGATTAAAATTCATTTCAAGGTGTCGCCTGAGAATTGGATGCTTGGTAAATCAGCATATATAAACACTTTTAATTTAAACAAAAGTCATGATACCACCTACCTTATACTCGTACAAATATCCTCATCCAATTTTACCCTTTATTTTGGCCTAGATTATAATAAATATTAATAATGGATCAATGTACTAAAAATAGGGCATATGAGCCTACATCTAAATGGCATCCTTGATGGGAATAAGAACAATGGAAGATTAAAAAAGAATTGAGTAGTTACTGGTGTGATTACAACATTATGAATGGATCTGAAATTAGAGTCTAGATTGAGAATAAACACCAAATCCTAGGTCTAGTCATGGGAAGGAACTCCTATGAGAGAGAGGGGGGGAGGTGAGGGCTTATATTCGGAAAACAAGGAGGCCCTGCCTTTTTAAAAAAAAAATCTGTTATTTACATGATGTGTAAATTCCTTATATGTCATGTAAATCTTGGGATCTTTACCCTTGGTAAATCCATTTACATGATGTGAAATGTTCTATCTATACCATTACACATTGTGTAATTAAATACACATCATGTATTCCAATTACACATCGTGTAATTGGCATGTATCCAGCTTACATCCCTCTTCCCCCTTCCTTTCCAAAAACAACCCAAATGACCCATGGACCAAATTAGCGTTTAAGATAAAAATAACATAAATAAGATCTTAAATAGGAAGCTAAAATAATCCATACCTGAAGGAGAAAAACCTATTTCTTATAAATTTCTCCCCTTCATGAAATTTATCCCTTAATTTCCCATCCAATGGTGGTGAATCATGTTCTGAGAATAAATCTACCCATTGTGATCAAACATCAGCCTCCC
This sequence comes from Viscum album, assembly GCA_963277665.1. Lineage (NCBI taxonomy): Eukaryota > Viridiplantae > Streptophyta > Magnoliopsida > Santalales > Viscaceae > Viscum > Viscum album. Next base: position 366,445,224 of record OY728135.1, on the reverse strand, counting down.
ACTCCTAGGTATCATCATGTATATGATCATTCTTCCGTAAAACTCTTACTAAAAGAACATACCAGCCTTAGAGAACCTTCGTGCTATAATCAACAATATATAGGATGCTCCTCAAAGGAAGCATCAAATTGTAACTCAACCTCCTTGGGCTAAAAAGAATGAGATGAATCTGAATAGTAATGTCACATCTAACATACATGGAATACATCATGCATGGATTGGTACCACTGAGGTAACCACAACTGATAGGCTACTGATCTGACTCTCTAGAATCTCGAGTGTCCTAATGTATCAAAGTGAAAGCTTACCCTATCTCTAAATCCTTTTGTTTCCCAACCTCAATGAGACGTGTAAAAATACCTGATCCCTGACCTCGAACTCTAGATATCATTTGTGTTGATTGGTTTATGATTTATATCGATACTAAACAATATCCATACACTTCTAAATCAACTGCACCATCTCTCAGGTCTCCTAAACAAGGCAAGGTCCAAGCATAGCTACCTCTCCTACCCCTAACTAACATATGGGTGATCGGCATACCCAACTATACAAAGCATCATAAGGTTCCATCTTAATAGTATCATGAAATATATTACTGTAGGAAAATTCAACTAAGGGTATATGCCTCTCCTAAGAGCCCCCACAATCTTGGATGCATGCCTGCAGCATATCCTTAAGCATATAAATCATATTCTCTGACTAGCTATTTGTCTAGGGGTTATATATTGTGATCAAAATCACCTATGTACCTAAATCCATTTATCTCCCTTTTCAAAATCATATAGTAAATCAGGAATCCCTATCTGAAGTGATAGTATGCAGGACCCCATGAAGTCATACTATCTCATAAATATATAATCTTTCAATATCATCCACATTTAAGGTTTCCTTGATCATCAGGAAATGTGAAACCTTAATGAGCTTATCAATAACAACCAATATGGAATCATTACCTCAAGGAGAAATTTGTAAATCTATCATAGAATCCATTATCAAATCATTCCATTTCCACTCAAGAATGGGTAGTTGTTTTAAAAGTTGGGTTTTTCACTGGTGTTCTGACTTCACCTACTGATAGGTGGAACACCTCATGAAAAAACCAGCTACATCTCTTTCTTTACTCGGCCTCCAATATTAGCGATGTAAATCATGATACATCTTAGTGACTCTAGGGTGCACTGCCCAATATGAAGCATGAAAGTCTCACATAAGCTTATCATGTATGTCTGAAGATACCCATATGTGACCATGTACTCACATAATTTCATCCACACCTATGGTCCAACCAGGAGGAGGGTCCCCACTTGCCATACTCTCCTATAGGACTAGACTCTCAGAATCTAATAACTTCTTCTTCCTTAATTTGTCCGGAAGGGTGGAGGTAATAGCTAATAATGACATAAAAGTCTTCCCCTAACTATCATGCACCTCCAAGTGCATCTTAGAGAATATATCCATGAGCTACCACTCACTATTGTCTTGTTGAAATTCATGTATTTGAGTCCTCCTGCTTAGTTCATCATCCACTACATTTCCTTTACCAAGCATATAGGAAAGCTTAAAATTGAAAGAATATAGGTATTTAGATTTATATTACACTATGTAAATATGTACTTGATAATTTTTTGGTCCATGCATACCATAAAACACTCTCCCAGTAAGTAATGTCTCCAACAACACAATGCATGAACAACCAAAGTAAACTCAAGATCGTTCGTTGGGTAATTATCATCATGTGGCCTAACCTACTGAGACATGTACACCATGACTCTATATCTCTACAAAAGGACTGATCCTAGATTGATACCTGATGTGTCATAGTAAATAGTGTAACTCCTACCTGCTTCTAGAAAAATCAGTATTGGCACTGAAGTCAATCTACCTTTCAACTTCTAAAAGGTCGTCTCACAAGAATCTAACCATACAATATTTACACCCTTCTTAGTCAAGCCCATAAGTGGTGATTTTAGGCATGATAAGTATTGTATGAAACATTTTTAGTAACAATATATCCCTAATAAACTACATACCTCAAATATGTTCTTAGTATGGTCCTAGGAAACTATATCTCTCACATTCTATGTGTTAACTGATACTGTTATCTCTAAGAAAATGCGACCCATGAAGTGAATCGGATCCATCCAGAAGTGGAAATTTGTGAGCTTAACATATAACTATTTCTCTCTCAGTGTACTCAATATGATATCAAGATTTTTGTAATGGTAAAGTCGAGTGTAAGAATACACTAAGATATCATACAAGAAAACAACCACAAATGAATTCAGATAAGGATGGAAGACCTGATTCATCAGTTCCATAAATATTGTTGGCACGTTCATGAGATCAAATGGAATAACCAAATACTCTTATAGACCATACCTTCTATGAAAAGTTGTGTGATGGATGTATGATGGTCTAACATGCACCTAATGATAGATGGATCTCAAATCAATCTTTGAGAAGACCCGAGCTCCTTGGAACTAGTTGAAGAGATCATTTTTTTATGGTAGAGGATACTAGTTCTTAACCGTCAGCTAGTTCAATTTTAGATAATCCACAAATAGCCTGAGGGTACTATCTACTATTTCACAAAAAGGACTGTAGAACCCTGTAAATAAGTAACGGATCAGATAAAACCCTTTGCCTCTAAATCATCTAGCTTATTATTGAGCACTTTCATCTTAGTAGTATCCATTATGTAAGGAGGAATTGATACCGGTGCAGCTCCTAACACTAGCTCGATAAAGAACTCTACCTCTCTCACTAGTGTTAATCTAGAAAATTCATCTTGGAAAACATGCCTAAAAAAATAAACCACTAGAGGGTAATCATCCCAATATGTTCCCTGATCATCTAGATATAAACTCATAATTTGGGTTATCATCTCACCCAGGACATGATTCTCAGATCTGGATCGGATCTATTGGACATCTCATTAACCCTTATGAATAAACTTATCACCCTCTGGTGATGTGAAGTTCAACCTATGGAGATATTAATAAAAAATTAATTAAAGTGAATAAAACATTACATCTCTAGAAGGATGTAAAATACAATAATCTTGAAGATAAATAGGTCTCATACGAAGTGGTACCCACCAATATTACGAGGTAACTCCCTAAACTGACGTACATCCTCCATTATAACCCCTAATAGAGTTTTCAGAATCATAAAACCATCAAATCACTGAACACTTATCCCAAGAATCTCCACGATGTGCATAGATATAAATCTATGAGAAGTCCCTATATCAAAAAGTGAAGAAGATAAAATAGAGACTACTATAATAGTACCTATGATAGTAAAAGGTCTGGGATTTTACTCCTAAAGGTTCTATTTCATTGTATATATCTGGCCTAAACCACATCCCTATGATACTTCTTAACTATCCTGAGTAGATCTGATTTTTTGTCGCTATAAAATTGGGGTCTGACTACTTTGTCCATGACCACCACCTCAGACTGATCGACCAACTATATTCTAGATCCCCGCCTGATGAGAATTTGTTGACCCCACTCCTGAATTTGGAGTTAGTGAAAACCTTCTCTCACTGGATACTGGTGAAAAGGTTCTGTAGAAGTGTTGTATATGTCCTATCTTACCACAGGATCAACACTCGACCAGGTCCCTCATACACTATGGCCTCGTATGTCCCAACCAACTACACTGGTATAACCTCACTTGGCTACCTGAGTATGTTCTCTAGATATTGGTATCTCCATGTGGAAGTTCCAAATTATGATTCCTACTATCGGTTGATGCAGTACCAGATCTTGGTGTCGAACCGCTCTGACTCACACCCCTGGCCTCTCTCGGGTTATGCTCTGTGATAAATGCTTGATTCACTATTCCAAAAATAGTTTTCAACTAAAATATATTCACCTATGAGTGTATGTTATACTGAAGATCATCCTCAAATAACCTGGATTTATATAGATCATCATCTATCCGAATAGATGTGAAGTGCTGAAGCTCTGTAAAATGGGATGAGTAATCCATAAATGATAGTGTGTCATACTCTAGGTGTAAGAACTCCCAGGATCTATCATCCCTAAATTTCTCAAGATAGTAGTAGTCATATAAGGACATATTAAAATCCCTCTAGAATATATCTCGATGATAATCCATCTGAGTAATGACATCCTGCCATATCTTGGTGGAATCACATAGTATGTACATTGCAAGCTTTACCCTCCTCTCAAGAGGCATCTCTAGATGCTTGAAGATAGATATCATGGACTCTAGCCATGACATTATAGCATATGGTTCATTATCCCTCAAAAATGTGGGTGGATGCTACTACTAGAACTCACACATCAACTCTGCCATAGTTAGGGCAAGTTGCAGTGCTCCCTGAACAGTCTTCATGAATTGCACAAATCTTTCATGGAACTATGCATCATCACCTATGTCTGGTACAACTACTAGTTCTACAACTATAACTATTGGAGGATCCACTGGTATCCCATGGACCACTACCTCCATAGTATGTTTGTCTCTATCCTCCTGGCATACAACTGGAGGACATCATGGTGGCATATCTCTACAAATTCTAAGCTCGCACCTCAAAGCAACATCTTTATCAAAGTTTATAGCTAAAAAGTATAGATATTGAAATAGGATAGGTGCAATACTTTTTATATAATATACACACTTCTATGTGTGCTCTTTGAGTCAGGTCTAGGTGTCGTACATATCAGATATAAGCAATAGATACTAACTACATCCCACTACTAAGGTCGGGTTTGGGTCAAGTTCTCTATTATAAAAAATTCCAGTTTCCATTTCATTTTTACTTGGATTCATATTTTCATTATTACTTCACATTTATATTACAGTTCATTAAAATTTTTGAAAAAATAGTTCACCAAATTTTGATCCATGAGGTCCCATGCTCCTTAAGAACCAAATCATGGCATCTTCCGATTTCACACCATAACCCACTCAAAAAATTTTATCACAATAGTGGGTATAACTATCACAACACCTATCACAACATCATGCAATAAAATAATGCATCCTAAATGGAAAGGCATAATTCATGGCATGTAATTACTATAAAGTTCCTAATATGATGCATGAGATGGAATATCCTCATCTCATTGGGTTTCACACAATATAATCCATAATCATATCAATAATAACATCACAATTCAAGTTCATCACCCAATGGTGGAATCAAATCAACTATAAGAGTCAAAATCTAGAAAAAAACAATTAAATTCAAGGCAATTTGGCTTTTTCCTGTACACGGGTTAGCTACGCCCAGGCACGGCTCATTACCAAGTCCTAATTCCTTCCTATCCCTTTCTATTATCACTAAATAGTAATTTGAAGTAGAAAATAATGCTTTGATTCCACTTTATAGTGTCCCAGACCCAGATTCCACTCAACTATGCCCTGAGCCCAGTTGGTTACATAGCCTGAAGTACATCTCCCATAATTCCATAGGCTTATGACTAGTAGTGAGGGCTTGGGTGTGTCTATAGGGATACTATTCCCTCATCACTAGAGTGTAGCATGGTGAAATATCAACAACAGATAGATAGATGAAGTAGTGAATCATACATACAATAGATATACAATAGGAATAAATAACAATATTAAAAGGAGTCTTATATTCAATGATGATGATACATGTCATATGTCTCTATAAAATAGATAAAATAGGTACAAAGCAGTATAATACAATGCATGTATCAAATGTACAAAAATTCCAAAAAGTATCCTAGCTGGAATCGTGAGCCTCAGCTCGGTCCCGTTCTTCCCTACTCCTAAGAATCAATCATGAACCTATAGTAGGTTGTTTTCCCTTATCCATATCTACAATCATATAGTATTTTTGGTTACCCAATGGTGGACCAAATAGGGTGCGAGACATAATCCTAGTAGAAAATCACCCAGGTTCAGGTTCCATCTAGCCAATTAATATATATAATAGAGTGCAAGAAGTAATAGAATAAAAAAGGAAGTACTGAAAGTAAAATTCCTATAAAGTCCAGGTTCTGATTTGATAATCAATTCATTTCATCAATTTAATTTATAAAGTACGCCTCAAATTTAACAGTCAGGAATGTATCATTTATAATCAAGTTAATTTAATCAATAAATCTCATTTAAGTAAGCCTCAACACCTGGAATAAATCCAAATATATCTCGTGATAACATGATCAAAGGATTCCTAAACAGACCATCCATAAAGTGTAAGACAAAGAATGAATCCAAGATTGTTCTTTGGCTTGGAAGACATGTCATATAAACCATTTCATTAATTATTAATTTATGAACCTAATCACATCTATGGAATTCCTAATTTTGAATCCAGGCATCGTTCTGGGTATAATATAAACCAACACCCTACAATCCCATCCATGGTGTTCCCCACAAGAACCTAGGTATTGCTCTAGGTGTGGTATAACATCACTTCCATTCGAGTCTGTCCTTAGCGGTCCACTAAGGGAGCCCAAGTATCGCCCATGGTATACATGATCAAATTATATTTGAGTTCATCCTTGAAAATTCATATGGAGTCCAAGTATCACTCAGTATAAAATATTCATCCCCCATGAGTTCATCCTTGGAAAAACATAAAAGGAGTATGAGTGTCAATCGGGCATAAGCAAGGTCAAATCCAAATGATTCCATCCATGGAATTCTTCATTTGAATCCATGTGTCACCCAAGGAATATTTGAATTAAATCAATTCAATTCTATTTAATCAATTCATTTAAACATGTTAAGGTCAACACCAAGAACAGTCCATTTATATCTCACCTAAAAGGAGGATAAAGGAATGGGATAATCTTAGAAGTCTTAGCCTCTATTTACTCACATGTGCATTTCATTTCAACAAGAATCACGTGCTTAAACAAGCCATTTAAAGGTAAGGGACATGGTTCATGTTCATTTCATTCCCTCCCTTCATTCCATCTAACTGAAAATTCATATCACAAATCTAATTATAATTCACTTTAATTACATTTGATACTTCAATATTGAACATCCCATAAAAAGGTAAAGGGAATTTCTCTGAGGTGTCCAAAACTCATATGCTACCATAACAGCCCATTTAAATACAAAACATACCCAAAGGGGTGGTTCTAATCAAGGTTCTTACCCATTTAAAAATTATCAATTGGACTTGTTAATTGAATAGGATATACCTATCAATTTAAATCAAAGATTAAAATTCATTTCAAGGCATCACCCGAGAATTGGGAGCATGGCACAACTACATATATAAACACATTGACTTTAAAATAAAGGCATGAGAAAACCTAACTCATACTCGTATGACTCTCCACATCCAGTTCCATCCTTTATTTTGTCTTGGATCAGAATAAATCTAAATAATGGATCAATGCCCTAAAAATAGGCCATATTAGTATGCATCTAAATAGCATCGTTGATGGTAATAAGAATGATGAAATATTAAAAATTAATCGAGTAATTATCGATGTGGTTCTAACTTGATGAATGGATATGAAATCAGAGTCTAGATCATGAAGAAATGCCAAATTCTAGGTCTAGGTGTGGGAGGGAACTTTTTTTGTGAGAAAGAGGGGAGGTGAGGGCTTCTGTCTAGAAAAAAAATAGGAGGCCCTGCCTCTTTTTAAAAAAATATATAGCATTTACCTGAAATTTAAATTCCTTACACATTGTGTAAATCTATGGATCTTTCCCCTTGGTAAAACCTTTTACACAGTGTGAAAGCTTCAGGATAGACCATTACACATCATGTATTCTAATTACATGTCGTTTAATTGGCCTACAACCAACCTACGGCCCTCTTCCCCTTTCCATTCCAAAAACAACCCAACTGGTCCATGGATCGGCTTAGGGTCTAATCCAAAAAGAACATAAACAAGGGCTTAAAGTGTAAACTAAAATAATCCATACCTGAAGAAAAAATTAGGTTCTTACACTAAACCTTTATGGTCCTCATGTTTTTTTATAATATGAAATGAATATCCATCTATTAAGATGTAATATCTATGTATGATATTTTTGGGTCTTTATAGTTGGTATAATATGATAGGTTTACATAACCTTTGGGATCTAGGATGAGAAAACTTTATTTATCACCATAAGGATAAATCTAAGTGTAGAAAAATATCCTAGAATTTTTGTGAAGGATAAAGTGAGTGTTTTCCAAGCAATTACATCCCTGTTTGGATAATACAAGTGGATGCGGATCTGGTATAGTAGTACCTAGGGGTGATAACTATAAAAATGGTGCATTGGTCTTTGACTCAATCATCACCTGGTGCATAACAATGGTCATTTATATACACATAGTTTGACACTCTTGGTGGGAATGTTTTAGAAATTCACAAACTATTTATGAACCATTTTGAGGGATTTGAATAATGACCATGAATGACCTTGGTTAAGCCTAAGGAGTAAAAGATTGAAAAGAATGTGTCATTATTTATACATCCTATAATTTATTCTTTATGATTATGTGGTTATCCATAATGACTATTGTTGATTGAACTATTCTTTTTAGTTATAGTCAATGGCCGAAACCCAAAGAAACCATGTTAATGTTGAATGCAGCAGACAATGAAATGATTATATTCCTGAGCAACCAAATGCTATGGGAGATGGAATTCATAATATCATTTTTATTTTTAGACAAATATATGAATCGCGATAAACTTCTAAATGATCAAAGGAGGGAACAACATTCTATTACGTACTTCATGAGGTAATGTCCTCCTTCTTTTATTGGTTCTGTTGATCCACTAGTTCCTGAGAAATGAATCAATACCACTAAAAATATATTTTCCATTATTCAGTTTTTTCGTCATGAAAATTTAATTTTGGTTGTCTGCCATTTAGATGGTGAAGAAAATCAATGGTCTACTCTTATCAAGAATAAGAGGAAATGGTAAGAAATTTAAACCCATGGAGTGGGATAATTTTAAGTTCATATTTTTGAATAAGTACTTCCCTTGTATTATTCATACAAAAATGGATAAGGAATTCCATGATCTAAAGTAGAAGGATAATCAATCTATTGGTAACTATGAGGAAAATTTTACAAGACTTGTGATTTATTCTTCTAGTATTATAATCCAACCTAAAAGTAAGGTTGGTCTATTATTCAGTGGCTTAAACCCAAGTCTTCAAAGGGAGTTATCCATAAGAAACTTCATTCACTGTGAAGAAATCATTTGATGTGCTATCAAGGTGAATATAGAGATAGAAGTGATCCATAAATCTCATGGTTTTGATAGGAAATGAAAGATTGAATTCAAAGGAATCTCTAAAAACAATGGATAAAATATGATGATATTTCCTTTATGCTCAAAGTGTGAAAGGAATGAGGAGGAAATTTTCTTAAGAGGACTGGAAAATTTTTTAAGTGTGGAAAGGAAGGTAATTCAGAAATTGATTGTCGAAGTGGTGGGAAGAAGTTAGCTAATGATGTGAATAGATAAAATCTCAATAGAATACACTACCCACACTTGAGTGTTTCAAATGCAAGGAGTATGGGAATTATACTAACCAATTCCAAAATATAAAGTTTAATGATGATGATTGATGTCATCAACCTCTTAATATGTGAGACAAATGTAAATCTCGTGCTATCACTATTTCTGATGAGGTGTGTGATAATAACTTGGTGAAAGGTATACTTATCATCCACTCTAGAACCACTAATTTATTATTTGATTCTGGATATACCCACTCTTTTATATCATAAGAATTTTATACAGGTGTCAAAATGATACCCTAACAATTAGATGTTGAATTGGTAGTGAAACCCCTAATAGTATGATTATTTAATTTTAAGTCTATGATTATTCTTCAGTTGAGGTTTTTGGTAATATTCTTCCTTAAAATATTTTTATTCTCCCTATGGTTGAATTTTATGTTATCTTAGGTATAAATTATATTTATCTATATAAATCCCAAATCAATTTCCAAGGAAGGGAATCCATGTTTGATATTCTAAACCAACCTATGGTTGTCTATCAGTTCGATGATAAATACAAACTTATAATAGAGATCATATCCATTGTATAGGTCTTGATTCCTATTAAAAATGGGTGTTTATCTCAGATAGTTGGAAAGAAACTCAACATCAATGATATGCCTATTATGCAGGAGTATATTGATATCATTTCATAAGAGTTACCTAGTATTTCATCAAATCATGAAGTTTAGTTCTAAATAAAACACATACCTAGTGTTATGCCTATTTCAAAGACTCTATATAGAATGGTCCCAATTGAGTTTCAATAATTAAATAAGAAACTCTAGGAGAATATTGATAAGGGTTTCATTTGGAAAAGTGTGTCACCTTGGGGTGAACATATCTTTTTGTTAATAAGAAAGATGGATCGATGCGATTCTTCATTGATTATCAGGAACTTAATAAAATCATAATCAAGAACAAGTATCCTCTACCCAATATTGATTACTTGTTTGAAAAACTGTGAAAAGATTAATATTTTTCAATGATTGAAATTCATTTTGGATATCATCAATTGAGGGTTAAGAAGGAGAATATACCCAGGATAGAATTTTGTACAAGGTATGAGCACTATGAATATATAGTGATGCCATCTAATCTTACTAATTCCATCTCTATCTTCATAGATTTAATAAATAGAGACTTTAGAGATTACCTTGACCAGTTTATGGTAGTCATTATAGATGATATTATTATATATTAAAAAAGCAAGTAATTACATGAAGATCAGTTGATAATTGTGCTAAATACCCTAAGGAAGGAGAAATTTTATGAAAATTTTACAAATATTGAATTTTGGCTACAAAAAGTTTAATTTTTGGGTCATATTATCTCAAGTGAGTGTATATTAGTGGATTTATAAAAGACGGTGGCTATTGAAAATTTTCCTAGACAAACCGTGATAACTGATATCCATAGTTTTATTGGTTTTTCTGGATATTATCAACGCTTTGTGAAAACTTTCTCATGGGTGTCCAATCTACTCACCAATAAAACTTGGAAGAGATCCAAGTTTCTTTGGACAGATGAATGTGAGGAAAATTTCAAGGAAATAAAGATAAGGTTAGTTGGTTCACCTGTTCTTACACTACCCTATAGTGGATAAGGGTTTGTAATATATAGAAATGTATTAAAGAAGGGACAGGGATACATCCTCATGTAGAATGATATGGTAATATCTTATGCCACATTATAATTGAAGGTTCATGGGAAAAAATTTCTATCTCATGATTTGGAGTTAGATGTGGTAATTTTTTCATTAGATATATGGAGGCATTATATTTATAGAGAAATATGTGATATATATACTAATCATAAGAGTTTAAAGTATATATTCACATAGAGAGAGTTTAATATTCACCAGAGAATATGGTTGGAATTTATTACAGATTGTGATTTCTCAATACATTACCACCATAGGAAAGAGAACAATGTGGATGATGCTTTGAGCCAAAAGGATCACCCTATCCTATCTATGATGAGGATAAAAAAAGATCCAATATTTCTAAAATTTTAAAATATAGACCTATAAATTTTAAAGTAATGGAAAAATATTATCTATCACTCAAATAAGTGTTCAATAATCAATCTAAGTTAAGATTAAATAGGTGAGGAATGAAGATGTAGAGTATCATAAGAAGGTGAGAAATGTTTTTGAGTTTAACCTTGATTATGATGGAAAAATAAGATTCAAGAACCATGTATTTGTTCCTTACATATGATAATTTAAGGAGAGGTTATAGGGAGTTCATATTTCTCTATTCTTTATTCATCTTGGAAGTACAATTATGTATAGAGATTTAAAAGAGTATTTATGGTGAGATGGAATGAAGACAAATATTGCAGAATATGTATGTCAGTTCTTATTATGTTAGAAAGTTAAGGACAATAGATAAAATTATAAGGGGATTTTACAGCCATTACCCATACTATAATTGAAATAGGAAACATCACCATGGATTTTTTCATCAGAATTCCCAAAACATCTAAAGGGAATAATTTTATATGGGTTATATTTGTTTTCCTTATGAATTCTGTACACTTCATTTGTATGAGAAAAGATTTTTATCTAGAACATATTTCCAGAATATATATTAAGGAAGTGTTAAGGTTTCATGGAGTACCACATTCTATTGTATCTAATCGGGATTTGAGTTTTACTTAGAAATTCCGAAAAATTATTCAATAGGATTTAGACACATATTTAAGTTTCAACACAACTTATCATCCTTATACAGATGGTCAATATAAGAGAAAAATTAAAACCATATAGGATATACATATATATTGTTTTATATATTTCAAAGGTGTTTGGAATCAACACCTTCCTCTAGTCTAATTTTGTTATAAAAACAGCTTTCATTCAAGTATTCAGATGTCTCCTTATGAATCCCTCTATAGAAAAAAACTATAGAACTACAATATGTTGGGATGAAGTTGGATAAAGAAATATATTGGAACCAGATATAGTTGAAGAAATTGTAGATAAGGTTAGATTTATTCAATAACACATAAGGTCAGCACATAGTCAATAGAAAAGTTATGATGATAATTATCGAAGTGATCTGGAGTTTGAAGTTGCTGAGAAGGTTTTTCTGTGATTTTCGCCATGAAAGAAGGTTATGAGATTTTGGAATAAAGGATAGATGATCCCTAGGTATATTGGATCTTTCTATATTCTTGATCTAGTGGGGGTCACTTCTTATTTCTTATCATTTCCATTTAACCTCTCTTAAGTCTGTGATGTGTTCCATGTATCTCTCCTGAGGAACTAAAAACCTGATCCTTCACATGTACATAACTCAGAGGTCATACTGCTAGATCATGATCTTTACTATGAATAATGAACTATAGAGATTATATATCATAGATAGAAAGTTCTATAAAGAAATACCATCCACTTGATCAAAGTTTTGTGGCGAAACCACCAACTTGAGAAAGCTACATGGGAAACAAAGGATATGACGAGGAAGAATTATCCTTAGCTGTTTATATAAAAGTGATGAAATTTTGAGTGATAAAATTATTTTAAGGGGGGTATAATGTAACACCCAGATATTTTATGAAACATTTTTTCAAATAAATTTAATTTCTTCAATAGCTTGTATTATACACAACACTGATTTTTAGAGAATCGTAATATATTATTAATATTATTATTTAAACATGTTCATTATAGGCTAGACATTAAACTTGGAGGTATGGATATGAATAAAAAAATTAAAATGTATAAAGTTTTTAGATAATTAAAACATATTCATTAATAAGTACTTGATTTTTGGTAAAGTCTTTATATGATTTGAAAAAACATTTTTCTCAAAAAAGTTATTTTTTTTCTTTTTGTGAACAAATAATAAAATTAATTTTTGAAACTTATAGAAAATATTTTTTGAGAAAATGAAAATAATTTTTGGATTCAACATTTCAAAATTATCTTAGGGTAAATTTTTGGGATTTTTTTTTTGAAAATTTTAATTTTTTAATGAATAGTTGAAAATACTAGTTTTTATTAAAAATTGCAGTTTTGTTTAAATAATTTAAAAGGTTAAATTTTGTTTAAAATTTGTTTAAAAGTAAAAATTTTTGAATTATTTTATAATTAATCTAATTTATTTCATTAGAATCAATTTAATGTTTAATTTCTATATTAAAACTTTTTATACTTGTGAAAATCTTCTCTTTGGAAAACCTCTTTTTCATCACGTCTGAGGGATTTACTTTAAATTAAATTCTGAAACTTCAATAAATGTAATATTATAAAATTGATTCCATATTTTTAATTAGGATAATTTATATTATATAATAAGTTAAAATTAATTTATGGTCATAAATAATATTAAAAATATTAAAAAAAATTAATTATTACAGTTAAAGTTAAAACTGGGTTTTCTGCATTACATAGGCATGTGTTAAAATTAATTTTCAACGCAAATTGGATATTTATTTAATAAATTTTATTTAATATTTATAATAATTGGGTCCAAATTATCTAATAATTATCATTTTATTTTTAGTATTAAAGGATAAATTACTTAGGAAAATAAAAAACACTAGATGTCGTGGCGAAAACTAAAATGGTAAAAATGAGTAAACTTAGAGAATAATGGAATAACATGTTTAAAAAATGTGTATTTTTTGTGTTTCAGATTTTTATAGATCATATAATCTGTCCAATCCATTATTTATCAATTTTAGATACACATGGATGGAGAGTGACTTCCCATTATTGAATATTTTTAGGTGTTTTCAAAAATGTCACTCCTCAATTATAAAATGGGACCTCCTCCCCTGACTTATTCGCACATATTAATCCATTTGGATTGACCAAAACCGGAAAAAATTTCTCTAAAACATCCTTATACATGTTCTAGATCTAATGTTATTCCCAAAATACTAACCCTAGGGTCCTTAATACATGATCCAAATGAAGTTTTTCTAAGTGAATGTAATTGTCTTCACAAATCTCTTTCTTTTTACTTCTTCAATTACCACCTTCATTCATGTTTTAATAATTAAAATATAATGAAAAATATATATACCATATAATGAGATTTTTTTATGTTAATTTGATAACTTATATCCATCTTCTTTTCCATAAAATGGGAAACAAAACTATCGATAGTGTGTATGGTAGACTACCTCCTCACAAACCAATGTAATTTTTTTTACATAATTTCCTATCATAGGTGGATATAATTATGGATTTAAAGTAAATAAATTATATTATGACATAATTATACTAATATAATTATAATATTTCATATAAAATCTCACCTTCTAATTCTTTGTAAAATTATAACATCGCTCCTGCGTACGTGTGGACTACTGCTTCCACGAAGCAATGTGATATGTTTTTCATTTTATTTTTACATGGATGGTAATAATGATATATTTTATGAATATATATGATATATATGATATAAAAATTATCTTTTAAAGTTAAATTAATATTTACCTTTAATTCTTTCTATCTATCGAGAAAATGTAAACAACATTCATATATACGTATGGTCTACCATCTCCATGAACGATGTAATTCATTTTTTATCTATAACTTTTATAAATTAATAGAAATATATATATATATATATATATATAATTAATATATATATATATATATGATATTTATATAATTATTAACAGTATTTATATGATTGAACCATGATCAAAGTAAAAGTACTGAAAATAAAAAACCAAAACATACATGAAAAACGAAGCAGTTATTACCTGAAACATGATTTTAATAAGGAATTGTTAATAAACAGGTAATAAAAGGTCATAAGTAAATCATGTATGATATGATATATATGAGTATTTTTATATTATATATTTATAATAAACCTATATTTATAATACAATAGATTTTAACATGTACGAAGAAAGTTGAGACTTGAGGTAAGAGATTTCCGTGTCACTTTTATTTCTATGGGACACATGCCATATTCACCACTTGTTTCTTTTGTGTGGTGTATATACTACCATTGAATATATTAATTATTCTTATCATAAGAATTATGGGATATAAATATCCATATAAGGCTCTTTATTTTATGGGTATTATGATTTAAACATTACCAAAAGTGGTAAATTTTTTATATTAAAATCTCACCATTTATCGGGATTGTTTATTATTAAGCTTTCAATGATGAAATATTATGATATAACTCTCAATAAAATCATGTATTTTATTCTTCATAGGTCATTTTTGGAGAATGAATTTTTTTTCCTTTTATTTTTCTCTCTTTAATAACTAAAGATACCAAAATAATTTTTTTTAAATAGACTTTATTTCTCTCTTCAGTTGAAAATATTTTTTCCTCCATGTCCAGGTTTTATAAAAAAAATTAAAGGAATATTTTGAAATATTTTTTAAAGAAATTTTTTCCCATGATTTAATTTTTATAACATGTTTTAAAATGAATATTCTTTTAATATTTTGAATGAGTTAGTTTTTACTTTTTACTAAAAATGTCAATGTAATCTTTGTTTTAATGTGTATGGCATGAATAGAATTTTTCACTATCATGACCACTCAATTATTTGAATCTTACTTTACAATTTTTCAAGGTTCTTTTTAAAGAAAATTTTTTCCATAATATTTGGGAAATTTTTATATTTTAAATAATTGATTTCAAAATGGAAAATATTTTTTCCTCAATAATGATTTAATGATATTTTTATGAAATTTATATTCATCAATGACAAGAAATATTGGTGTTGATTATGTTTTACTAGGGAAATGATACAACAGTGTTATTCTTATTCTTTATATGGATGTTTTTTTTATTTTTATGATTATATGATGTTTATAAAACTCTTTTATTTTCTATAGGTTATACTATAATGAAAAGATGAAATTTTTATGAAACCTATTTATTTTCCACTGGTTATGATATGATGAAAAGAAATGTTTATGAAACCTATTTATTTTCCATGTGTTATTCCATGATGAAATATTTATAAAACCCATTTCTTTTCATGGGTTCTAATATGATTAATGCTTTATGATATTTCATCATAAATATGTATGATTCTCATTATGTGATTGGTGGGACCTATATCTTCCTCAAATGCATTGGGTAAATATTGATATCTCATGAGATAAACAGGACTAGAATGGGAAGTGAACCCAGTTTAGTAAGGGACTTTATCCATTATGATAGTCTTGGGAGTAAACCTTGAATACTATAATATTTTGGGGAGTGAACCCATTCTACTGTGATAATTTTGGAAATGATCCTTGATTACTAAGTAAAAGATTTTCAATACTTATGTTTATTCCAATAATCTATTTATTATGTCAATGTTATGTTCTCATGGCGCATGTTATTTGATTCCTTTATGATTCATGTCTTATGAACTACCAAAATTTATGTCATGACTCGAGATTATTATATTTGATATGAAGTGTGTGGTTTTCAAATGTTAATATCATATTCCCATTCTCTTATGATAATGTTATGCTTATGTGATCATTGATATCTCCCTTGTTTACCCTTACTGAGCATCAAATCTCACCCTTTCTTATGTTTCCTTTCCCTTAGTTATGAGGAAATGTTTTATGTATGATATGTCTATGAAGGGTTATAGTTATTAATAACTTAGTAGGAGATAATTTAGTTCACTTATAAACTATTTGTTTATATATCCATGTTTCTAAAGCCAGTAAAACTTTATGGTCCTCATGCATTTTTTTTTAAGATGAAATGAATACTCATCTATTAAGGTGTAATATCTATGTATGAGAAGTTTGGGATTTTACACATGGGTTCTGGTCGTGTACTACTACACAACCTAGACATACATGGGATCTATCTATGTACTAATTCATGGCCATATCCCCCCTCACATGGAATGTTTTCCTATATACTCATCTGCATGGACATGTCCAACTACATGGTGTGTACTCTATGTACACGACATGTAGTTCCATAAACTTCCCATGCCCAAGTACTTGGCCACATGGACATGTACAAGTACACGGTGTGTACTCCAATTACATGGTGTATACTTCTTAAAACTACATATTCTTTGAATTGGATGAACAAATGTTGTGTGTTCTTGAAACCATGTGTCATGTGATTGGGATTTCTAAATGGGAAATCCCTATGAACCTCCCAAAACCCCCCATTTTCCCCAATTAAGCATAGATTGACCCACATGGGGTCCTTAGAAATCATGAAAGGGATTTAAAACTTATAAAAAATGGATCTATGGGGATCAAGGTATAAAACTAAAAAACTTACCCACCTCGTGGAAAAAAACAATGAAGCTTTGGGTCTAAATCTGCTCTTGGAAGTCACTGTACCTCGATCTAGACTCAATCCCCACCATGGACGAACTATGGTGGAACCTTCTTCCCCCTTCCTAATCAGTTCATCCACTGTGTAAGGTAGAATACCTTTACCACTCCTCTTATCATTCGTAGGAATACCAAAATGGGGGTGGGGTGATTCATTTAATTAATTAATCAATTAGTTAAATTTAATGTCCACTTAAAACACATGTCTTGAGTCTCGAAACCCAAAGCAGGTTTATACCTCACCTAAGAAAAAACCCTCATTCTGGACTCAACTGCAGAGTCAGAATGTCGATCCAATTCTTTGTTCAAAAGATATCACCACTTAAACCTACATTAATAATTTAATATTTCATTTATTAAATATTAAATATTCCACCAAAATTTGAACTATTCAGACTTCCACCAAACTTCTATCTTATGGAAAACATCCGATTCTAGGACCAATAGAGTATATAGAAAAAAATATCTAAGATCATATGCTAGGGTAAAATGACCATTTTACCCATCACAATCACCCAAAATCAAAAATTCAAATCTCTATTAAAATTTTAAAATCAAAAAAAAAAGAACACCAATATTTTCAAAAGGGTTGATGGAACTATATTAAATACACTAATTTGAGCTCGAGGGTATGTGAAACTGAATTATCAATATCATCTTCAATGATAGTCATTTCATAGGTTCTTCCTTGATCACTAAGTCTAGTAGGTAGTGGGTTCCTACCATCCTCAACAATCCTTGGATTAGGTCACTGACTTAGATAATTCCCAAGTTCTCCACACATAAGACGTTGAATTGTTAGTGGTTCCCTTATATGAGTTCTATCTTGTTTCCTAATATTGACTGAACTCTTTATTTTCTTATAATAGTTTGATTCTTAATGACCTATTATTCCACAATTAAGGCATATTCCTGAACCCTTAATATAATTACCTTTTGGCTTCCTCAAACATTTTTGACATATAGGAAATTGTAAATTTT
The DNA here is from genome assembly GCA_963277665.1 of Viscum album. Lineage (NCBI taxonomy): Eukaryota > Viridiplantae > Streptophyta > Magnoliopsida > Santalales > Viscaceae > Viscum > Viscum album. The sequence goes on along the minus strand of OY728135.1, from coordinate 366,426,454 downwards.
TTTCTTCATCATCTTTGTTAATTGATCTTTCATGAGACTCCATATTTCTCTTATTTTGTGAGCTTAGGAATTCGATTATGTTTATTTTATTAATCATATTTCATGATAGATGGTTTGGAATGATCGTAAGGTTTCTCATTACAACATTCTAATGGGTAGTTTTTTTAGGTAATCTTCTTATTTTCCCTTTTACCCATGGTTCCTTCTAGTTCCATCCATTACTAAAACCAAAAGGGTTGACATCAGTGACAAAACACAAACAATACGGGGAGATTACCCCTAGGTGCATTTGTGTCATATCTGCATAAACTTTTAGTACATATACAGGGATGTATTTTTAGTGAAAACCATCTACTCAAAATTTTACCAATATTTCATTATAACATCGTATACTTAGAATCATATCTAGGGTTTTCTCTAAGGTTCTCTAACTTTAAAACTAAATTTAACTAAACTAATATCAAAGAATAACTAAAATAATCTCCAAAATAACTAAACCACCATTTGATACTAACTATAGTGACCCAATATAAATATAACTTAAATAATATATTAATATCATAATTTAAATAATATATCACATAAAAATTGTATAATCCAAGGACCGAGAGTTTTAGTGTCTAAGAAATTAGTTACATAAACATTTTATTTTAAAACGCTTACAAAAAATTTTCTATAATTGTGATCCTCTAGAACCTTTCCTTAAAATATCACATGATTTAATCATATTCATGACCTAGGGAAGGTAAATATAAGAAAAGGTTGAGTTCAAACTCTTGGTAAGGTAAAATACAAAACAAAAAGTATTAGATCAAATGCATGAGGATAATATGAGGAAAACATAAATATCTAAATAAGAGATCATAAGACCATGTATGGAAATAAAAAAACATGATGGAGCCACATGTGATCATAAAAATATCATTAAAGAAGCATAAAAGATAAAACATATAACATGTGAAAATTACATACGGTTCAGGATACTTGAAAAATCATAATCAGGAAAACATAGAATTTCTTGGAAATCAAATGTGTAACAACCCAGACTCTAGTAACCTAGATTCAGTGTCAAATTTATTACATTGGTATAGAAACATAGGTTTTATTCCCTAAGGATTGATCAGTATAGTATTCTTGGAGATACTAATACATACATGATGCTTATTTTACATTGGTAATAAAATATAAAGAGTAGTAATGGAAAACATTCAACATCCTTGTAATCGTTCAAAGATTTTTTATTCATATCTTGGGGAAAGGAAAAAAAATAAGGGTGAACTCAAATTCTCATTATGGGTTATGTACAATATAATATATCATGATTAAATATGGAATAATCAATATAGAAAGATAAATAACTGAAATCGCATGTCATTTAATCAATAACTTGATCACAAAATGCATCCATGAATAATATCAATAAAATAATATCATTGATAATAATAAAAAATTATCAATGATAGAAATGATTAATATTGGATGTGTGATCTCAAACATAATTATATCTATATCTTAAAGACCTTTCACCAAGATAGATTAATCTATGGGTAGGTATTGAACAAAAACCTATTTAATTTGGCCAACTGATTTGTATCATGAGACTAGTCGATGCATCGAGGGGATATCTATAACCAGTCTCCACTCCTCAATGAATTTACAAAGAATTCCCCATATATTGAATTATAAATTTAATTCATAAACAATATTACTTATCAAAAACTATTCATATTGATTAAAGAATTTGGAATATCAATATTTCCTTAATCAATTAAATAACTTTCAAAGTAAAACACTGTATGTATAAATGATATATGGTTTAGGAAATAATCATATCCATGATAAAAATAATATTTAAATTTAATAGAAATGTAATATAAAATTTCCACAATAAATTTAATGTTTCATGAGAAAGTTAATGACCTTAAAATTAATAAGAGATAAGATATTATCATAGATTCATAAAAAACATAGGTTTTAAAATAAAATATTTTCCTTTATAGAAATAAAGTAAATGGAAGAGAAATATTAAAATAATATTTAATTTAATATTTTTATTTTTAAGACCATTAAAAATATTTAGAATAATCTAAATATCATAAAACTGTTAAGGTGGAGGGAAATTTTGTTAATGTCGTATGCGTTAAAAATCCCTTTTGACTTTTTGTGAAGGAAGATGAAAATGACCCTTTCAGAAAATATTACAAAGATTCATTTCATAACTTTTAAAAAAATTCAAGTATAAAATAAAATTTACTTAATAAATCATTTGATTAATAAAAAGGGCTTTTGTAAAAAAATTAATAAATATCTATATGGAAAAAATATCTGATTAAAATAGAAATAAAATTGGTTTATTTTTTAATAATTATTTTCTTGATTCAAGTTCCAAAGAGAGGAAAGGTTTGAAGAAAATATGGAAACTCCTTAAATATACAGAGGATAAAAATATATATGGATTTAATTAATTATGGATTATAATATTTTTTCAACAAGTATTATGGCAATCCAAAAAAATGAGATTGAAAAATAAATCCCCACCTCTTTGGTAACTTTTAAATTATAACCCCTAGAAAGAATAAACATGAATTGAAACATTAATAATCATAAATTAATAGGTATCCATGTTAAATATATCAAATTGGTAGTATATACACCATAGAAAAGTAAATATGTGTATAATATTAAATATGTCTCAATGGATTTGAAATTGAGGTGAAATCCCTTAATTTGTGCTTCCCTTTAGTTTAACATGATTTCAACTCGTGTATAATGGTTTTAAAAATGTTATTAATATATAAAATAACCATATTAATAGTTATAATATCATATATGATCCTCTTATAATATCTTATCACTCATTCTTTAATAATATTTCATTATTACCATTATTTTGAGTGTTAACTGCTTCATTTTCTCATGCATGTTTTGTCATGGAAGTTCCGATTATTTTGAATATTATATAGTTCCATCATATAAAAAATGATATTAAATTTATAAATATCATATTTTTTCATTATATACCTTTTTATAATCATTCTTTAAATTTGGACATGGAAAATGAATCGCATCGCTTCATGGAGATGATAGGTCATACGTACGCACGAGCGACGTTATCACTTCCTTAAATGGGTGAAATGGTAAGAAATTAGATGATATATTGAATTTTTAGAAACAATATTATATAATAAGTATCATAAATTTTATTTTTACCATAATTATGACAATCTATGTGTTTCAATAATGGAAAACAAATTACATCGGTTCGCGGGGTGGTAGTCCAGCGTATATACAAGCGATGGTTTTGTTTCCCATTTGATGGAGAAGGGGATGGATAAATACTATTACATCAACATAATAACATCTAATTATATGGTAGATATTTTTTTTATTATATTGAAATTATTAAGACAACATTGAATGTGATAAAAGAAGAAGTAAAAAAAGAAAAAGTTTGGTGAAGATAATTACCTTCGCTTAGAAAAACCTCCTTTGGATCTCTTATTAAGGACCCTAGGTTTGGTATTTTGAGAATAAAAGAAGATATATAAAGTGGATAAAGATTTTGGGGAGATATTTATGTAGGTTTTGGTCAAGATAAATGTCTTTATAGGAGTAAATAAGTGAGGGGAGGAGGTGCCCTTTAATAATTGAGGTGAGTTGCACACTTGTAATTTTTCAAAGTTTTAAAATAATTTCATGTCACTTTCTTAGAAATATGGATATAAAATGTCTCATATTAGAATATAATGAGAGTAAGTATGAAATAAATCCATAAATGGGGTTTTATTATGTTTTTTTTATTATCTTAACCCTTATCTTTATAGATTAACCCCCCAGTAAACCTGTTTTGACCTTAACAGTAGTAATTAATTTTTACTATTTCTTATATTCATTATGACCAAAAAAAGAGTTGAAATTATTACCTAATATTAATTATTATGATACCAAATATGTAATATATTTTATTAAATTAAATTCACAAAAGTGGAAGCATTTAATTTAAAAAATAAACCTGCAAAATGTGTCAAAAAATATTTTTTCAAGAAATGCATTTTTCAAGCATAAGATGATTGAACATTAACTATATAACTAATAATAAAAATTATATGGATTTAAATTCAAATATTTAGTTATATAATCTATAAATTTAATTTAAATTATCCATCATTAAAGATAATTTTAATTAATTAAAATATAAAGACATTATTCCCTTTTAAAAAAATGTTTTCTGAAAAATGTTCCATTTTACCTACAAATGATCTTATATTTATTTCTATCAAATTGATAGTTATTAAATTATTAATTATACATATTATAACATATTATTATAAATAAAAGTATGAATAATTAAATACTACATTTTTTATTATTCATAAAAGCTTATTTCTAAGGGAAATTTTCAAAATTTCATTCTAGACTTATTTTGACCTATTAAGTTCAAATTTGATATTCATCCTATAAAATTAAAATTTTTGTTCATTGAAATATTAAAATTTTAATTGTATTATAGATTTATTAAAATATAATGTTCACTTATAATAATTAAAGCTTGTGTGTTACATTCTTCCCTCCTATAAAAAATTCATCCTCTAAATGTTCATGGATAACACTTTATAAACAAATAAGGGTGGTTATTTATAACATCATATGATTCCCATGTTTATTCCTATATTTTGTGATTTCTCAAAAGTACCTTTACCATTCGATCTATATGATTCCTCAATAATTTCTCTCTAGTGTCAAGAATCTATATAGGCTCTTAGTAGTAAGATAGCTCATGTTCTAATTCCATTTCTTTAGAGGTGAGAATATGCATTGGGTCTGGAATGTACTTCATTAACAATGATATATAGAACACATCATGTAATTTAGAGATACTTAGTGGTATTTCCAAATGGTAATCCACAACTCTAATTATTTCCAAAATTTCAAAAGCTCTAATGTACCTGGATCTCAGTTTCCCTTTATTACCAAAACTTATAACACACTTCCATAGATATACTTTCAAGAAAATATGATCACCCACTTTAAATTACAAATATTTCCTTCAGTTATCGAAAGAACTATTTTTCCTACTTTAATATTCTTTAATATTTTTCTGAATAGTATTTACCTTTGTTTTTTTCTCCTCAATAAGTCAATTGAGCACGATCTCAACATGTCTTCTAATGTTTGAATAGTCTTTTCAAACTTTCCATTAGTTTGAGGATAGTAGGTAGTGCTCAAATGAATCTCAGTATCAAGATCCTTATGAATACTTTTCCAGAATTTCAATGTAAATATGGGATCATGGTAACACACACAATTAAAATAGTTAAAATAATAATCCTTGTAGATTAATTAATATAGAGTCATTTAAGGTTCTAAAGAGGTAAATATTATCATATAGTAAATAAATGTGGTTATTTTTGTTAGTTTGGAATATATAAAGTAGTACGCAAGAGGGGGTAAATTGTGTCTTTTCAAAAACTTCCACAATTCTAGATTTAAAAACCCTCTGTATTTTAAGAGGATATGCAGTGTTGTTTTTATGTATGAAACTATGTAGTAGATAAATATAAATAAATAACACAAATCTTTATAGTGGTTTGGGGCACAACGATCTCCTAGTCCACTCCAACAAATACTCCCTCTGCGATCTTGGTGAATTTCACTAGAATGGTTCTCTTATCACAAGACAAATAATCCACAACTAAGTGTAGGAAATTGACACATTTACAAGAATAAATAAAAATACTTATATTTATATAACATAGAACCATTTATCCACATCATAGATCGAGAAGCTAATACTCCACTATGACTAAGTATGAGTAGTTGAAACTCAAATAAATCAAAATAGACTGATTTGTTGAAACTGGTTGAACTACACAATTACAATAGCAGAAATTGAAAGTTGGTAGATCTTCTTCTCTAGAAAAATATAGTCTTCAAGAAAGAATGAGTCTTAAGTGATATTGATTGCACATAAGAACTTTTATTTAATAATAATAACAAAATAGAGCAATCACAACCTTACAGTAGAACAATATAGAACATGTATGTCTCCAAATTATAGTATCTTTTGAGATGTTCAATCATTGTAGAACTGTATAGATTTTTTACAGAGTATGATTGAGTATATGAAAGAAAATACAGGTCCCTTGTAAAGATTATGTATCAAAAACAATAGACCGATGGAATATATAAAGAATAAAATCCTACTTTTGAATTTTAGATCCACAAAATATGCTTGATGAAATGTGGATATTCAAATTCAAATAAAGAATATGACTTGTAACTTACCTTAATAATAGGATTGAAAATATTCATTGAATATGGTTATTTGAATCAAATATAACGATCTTTAAAATAGTCAAAAATGGTCTTCTAAATAGCATGTAACTCTATCGAGACTAATGTAGAAATCGGGCAAAATATCACAGATTTAAATCTCTGATGTTGAAAAGTCAAATGTAGGGTTCCTTCATAAAGAGAAAAAATACCAAATGTAGGGTTCAACTATTTAGTGTTCATTCTCCAAATGTAAGGTTTAAAACATAAGTTTTATCATAAAAGTAAGGTTTATGATTCATACATTTCTCTCTAAAGAATATGGTTCATTACTTATATATTATCCTATAACCATACTTTTCTTACTTGAAAAATGTAAGGTTCCTTTCAAACATTAGGTTCCTTTAACCATACTTTTCTGATAATGTAGGGTTGATTTTTTTTAAAGGGTGATTCCCTGATCAAAGACTAGAGCACTAAAATAGATCAAGAAAAATTACACAAGTCTAAAGGAGGGGAATTTATTACAATCATTCTGGTGAAGAGTGGTGAATTCCTCCAGAAGGATGTCCATGCATGTGCGATTTTTATCAACACCCTTATTGGAAAATCCATACCCACTTTATTCGCCTCTCTGTAGGTGTGATTGATAATATGATTGAGCCCTAATAGGTAGTGCAGGAAGGTGATCCATTTAGCAGAAAGGGTCCATGCCAGGTGAATTGTTCCATGTCTAAGAGCCTGAACAATGGTCATTGAATCACTTTCAATCCAGACGTTGTTCCAGATTTTTTTTATTATCAATTCAACAGCATTGATGACACTGAACATTTCTGCTTCCAGGGAGGATACATTACAACACGAACCATAGAAGTATCCAAGAATGTCTCCATTGTGGTTTCTGGATATGATTTCATAGCCAACAGGTCCAGGGTTTTCTTTTGAGGTGTCATCTATGTTTAGATTTATCCATCCAGGAAGAGGTGGTTTCCAGAAAACTTCCAGCAGACCTTTCGGTGGGTTGTATCGTCCATTGATCCCAAGTCATCTCAGGATACAGAAATCTTTGATTGAATTGTGGCAAGTCCCTGCTTGCATGATTCCTTCCTCTATGAGCACAGTGTGGATTTTTATCTGAGTTGCACGAATATTGAAAGCATTATTTTGTGCTTAATTGAATTTCTCTCATACCAGATAAGATGCATCAGTTCTTCCATGGCTACAATGAAAAGTTGGTGAATTTGAGTAGAGGCATCTATGGTAGTGCATTTTTGAAGCTGCAAACCAATATAATCCAAACCTTTCCACCTAAAATCAAAAATGTCAAAAATGTAAACCCATAAGGTAGAAGTAGTAGCACAAGATAGAAACAGATGATTAGTATCCTCTCTGTATTTTTTACACATGAAACATTTGGAACAAAGTTGTACCACACATATGAAGACTTTAATCAGTGGGAATTCTATTATGAGCAATCCTCCAAACGATAGTGTGTTGAGAGGGCCTAACCCATTTTTTGTTAAAATTCCTTAACCAGGAAAAAGAGTTGGTGTTTTCAGTAACCTTATGCCTATAATAAAGCAGGGAATTTAGCACACCATTATGAGATGGTTCCCATGCTAGGAAATCATTGTTGTTGATAAAGGTATTGTTATTTATAACAGTAGATATTTTATCTGGTATATCATCATTATGGGAACTCATCCAATCATTTATGGTGATGTTTAAATTTGTAGACAAAGGGATGTGATCAACCATGCTAATGAGATTTATTCCATTCCAGTTATCTAACCAAAAAAGAATAGAGGAATTTCTATTGACTACCCATCTAGAATTGGCCATGATTTTAGAAAAACTATGTTTGATTGAAGGCCATATCAAGAAGTCCAAATAAGAATTTTTTCCTCTTCTAAGGTTATTATAGAATCTATCACGAAGAAAATCATAGGTTTGAGAGTTTTTGTTCATAATATTCCATGTAATTTTAGCTTGAAGGGACTCATTAAAATAATTAAGGTTCTTTATCCTTATCCCTCCATTACAAATGGGAGTGCAACAGGTTTTCCAAGGAACGGTGATAAGTTTCCTTTCAAGAGTGGTTCCACTCCAGAAAAAATTCTTTATGCTTCTATTGATCTTTTTTAATAATTCAGTGGGACATTTGTACACCATCATAGAATACACCATTTTAGAAATAATAGTGTTCTTGAAAAGACAAATTCGTTCTGCCATCGATAAGGTTTTTCCCTTCAAGGAGGAGAGTTGGTTACTGATCTGGTCAAAAATGCTTGAAAAGTCAGTGCTTTTGGGTTTTCCCCAGAAGATGGGGACCCTAAGTTAATTAAAAGGGAATAATCCTTCCTTTATCCCAATTTCATTCATGACATCAATTTTTCTAGGAGTGGGGAAATTTTTACCAAAGTAAATAAACGATTTACTCCAATTTATGGATTGACCAGAGACATCCTCATAATGTGAGAGGACATCCTTAACCCTTTTTATGTTTTCCTTATCTCCTTGCAGAAATAAAATTATATCATCAGTGTATAAGAGATGCGAGGGAGCAGTTAGAGTTCTAGATGGAAATATGGGCTTTATAATTCCCCGATTAATAGAATCTGTGATAAGCCTGCTAAGGTAGTCTTCAGCAACAACAAAAAGTATGGAAGAAAGAGGTTATCCCTATCGCACACCTATTGTACAAGTGAAAAAACCCTTAGGGGAACCATTGATAAGAACATAAATGCGAGCAGAGTTAAAAAGGGTTTTTATTTTTCTAACAAGTCTATCGTTAAAGCAAAAACTTTATAAAATATTGTAAATGAAACTACAATCAATAGTATCGAAAGCCTTCCTGATATCTAATTTAATGGCCACACTTCCCCCTCTTTGATTATTTTTTAACAAGTTTTCACTTTCAGAGGAAAGGAATATATATTCATGTATATTTCTTCTTTTTAAGAACCCAAATTGATTCTAGGATATAATCTTGTTTGCAATAGGATCTATTCTCTTAGCTAACAGCTTGGATATAATTTTATAAACAATGTTAATAAGATTTATGGGCCTAAAAAGATGAATTTATGAAGCATTTTCCACTTTAGGAATGAGGGTAAGAAATTGATCATTGATACTGTAAGGGAGGTATCCATTATTAAAAAATATTTAACCAGGCGACAAACATGATTGGAAACAATGTCCCAATGTTGCTGAAAAAAAGCATTAGTGAACCCATCAGGGCCAGGGGCACTATCAGGTTTTAGACTAAAGAACACTTCCTTGATTTTATGATCAATTGGAATACTATTCGAAAGGTCATTATCATTGCCCCTAACTAAGAGAATAATGATATTAGGCTTGATATCCTTATCCCGATAGGGCCCATTAAAAAGGTTACTAAAATAGTTTGTGACATGATTATCCAGATCCCCTTCATTATCAATTATGAGATACATATCTTTCAGTAAGGCGATAGGTCTGATAGCCTTTCTATCCCTTTGAGGATCATTAAAGAATTTAGTGTTTCTATCACCATCTTTAAGCCAGTTGACTCTAAGAGTTTGTTTCCTGATATTATCCTTAAGAGCAAGAAGAGTGTTAAGTTTATTGTGAATCTCTATTTCCTGAGTTGGATCCATAGTAAATTCATTTTGAGTTAAATAATTTTGAGTCTAATTTAGATCATGATCTACGGAGATAATTTCAATATCATTTTGTTGGATTTTGTCCTTGCACCAGACCTTTAATTTTTTCTTTATAATTTTAAGCTTCGCGATACAGGCAAAGGTATCATTAGTGCTAATTGAGTTCCAAGTATCCCTGAAAATCTTGTTGCAATCTAAGACAGTGCTCCATGAATTATTGAACCAAAAAGGTATAATGGGCTTATTGTTTCTAGATTTTAGGCTCATCAAAATTGGATGATGATCAGAATTAAGTTTAGGCAAAGTAATACTGGAAATGGTATGACATTTATCAAGAGCTTGGAAATTTGTGAAGGCTATATCTATCTTTATTGCTAAAATTGTATTGTGTTTTCTTCTATACCAAGTGTATTTAGCACCAACTAGACTAATCTCCACCAAGTTATTCTCCTCAATACAAATTTTAAACTCTTTAGCGGAGAGATTAGAATGTAATTGTGCTAATTTTTTACTAGATCCAAGAATAGCGTTAAAGTCACCAATAATGACCCAAGGGTCTTGGATAGTGTTGTTAAGGGAGGATATATTGTTCCAAATAGTTCTTTGATCCTGATACCTATTGCAAGCATACACAAAAGTAAAAAATAAGGTATTCATATGAAAATTTATTTCACATGTTATGGATTGATTATCAACATTGTAAATATTGAAATTATTTATAGAAATATTAGCAAAGAACCACAAGGAGTCGTAAGTGCTATTGTTAGAAGTAGCACCTATAAAATTATAGCCATATTTCTCCAAACTATTAAAACCTGAATTGAAATTGATTTTAGGCTCAGATATAGAAAAAATCATAGGTTTATGTGTAAATAAAAAATTTCTTACAAGTTATGAAGGTTTCCAGGTTATCTATACCCTGACAATTCCAGTATAAGATATTCATTTATACTTACGCTTGGGACTGGGCCCCTTATTTTTGTTACCTCCGGAGTTCTTCCCCCATTTTGATTTTTTTAATTTCTTGGGATAGTCATTGTTTTCCTTTGTAATTTTTTCCTGCAATTACCTGGAAGGTTTAGGGGAAGTATCATTTATTTTCATACCTGCTGAGGTCCCTTCCTGATGAAATTGTGTGCCGCCCTCATCCTGTTTTGTATCCATCTGTGTCTTTTCTTTTTCAATGTTTTTTAAACTACTGGAGTTGCAGATATAAGTATTCAGCACAGTTGCATGCAATTCATGTTGCATGTCCAGTAGACCGACCTTGTAATCTGTACAGACGTACTTCTATTCCCAATTCCCTCCATGTCCTGTGAAGTCAGAGGGGGGTCCAGCATGTGAGCAGATTTGCTCAACTCAGTTTCAGTATTTCTTACTCCATGCCCTACTGTGCTTTCAAGATATGCACAGAATTCCTCCTCCTCCTCCTTGAGATCAGTGTGTCCATTCTCCTCATTATGTGTACCTCCCTCAAGTTCATGCTGCTTCATAGAGGATAGCAGGTTCTGTGAAAAAAAATAAAAGGAACCAGTTTGTGTACAAGGCCGCATAACTCCTTTGCTTCAGTGGTCATCACTTCATTCTTCTCTATTATGCAGTGAAATATTTGAAATCCTAGAGGTTTTTTCACTGCATTAGACACTTCTTTTCCACCCTATTCAAGTTTGGATATATTGGGGTTTCAGTTTCCATCACTAGATGAGTCAAAGTCCACCATGAATCTGTTACTGCAAGTTACAACTTTGGAAGAAAAATTTTTAGTGGGTTTCATCTATTCAGACCTAGAGTCCGGTGGTATTTGTGAGGTTCCTAAATCAAAAGAAGAAACATTCAATTTAAGACCAAGAGTCCTACCTTCCAATAGGTGATCATTTCTAAAATGAGGTCTATGCAAAATCTAATTTGCATCTATATTTCCATCTTTTCCCTATCTAGCATTTATATTCTTCTCAATAGTATTAGCTTGGATGGAATTATTGATAGTTTCAAGGACCATAAAGACCATCTCATCAAAAATAGACTCATCCCCTATCATAAGTTCTTCCATATCAACTATCTCCACCCATGTATATTTGGGGGGGCCTTTGAGGTAGAAGGATAATCACTTTTTCTAATACATTGTTCCTTTTTCTTAACAGTCTTGTCAGCCTCAAAACCTATTTTATTATTCCTTCTGACTTTCCTAAATTTATAACAATCGTTCTCATTAGGGGGTTGTGCTTTCTTTCTTATCACATGGCAATTGATAACATTATGACCAATTATTTTGTAATAACCACAAAAGGGGGCCTATGTCCATACTCAATCCTTACCTCATCCCTATAGTCCTTGGCATTAAAAGCAATGACATGCGGCAATTTAGACTCAAGATTGACCTCCACCATGATTCTTGCATATTGTCCCTAAAATTCACGGATGATTGTCGCCTATCAACCAGTTAAAGTTCTGGTGCTCTGCAAATGTGTATAGCAGCACTCGGGTCGAATCCTCGGCGATGATATTTTGTAATGGTCGTTTGTTTTTAGTTGATTGTATTTTGATTGGGGGGTTGTTTGTAGAGAATAATTGAAATGATTGATTGACTATAATTGATTTAACAAATTTATAAAGATTGGGGAGAGTTCATTATTAGGGATTTAAGCTTGTGATATCCTTGATATTTGCTTTATATTGCATTTAAATTAACACCCACTTCACAAGTTGACGTCGATTAGAATTCCTAAGTGTTAAAGCTTTAATACAAGCCATAACTTAACTAGGATTCTAATCTCAATCAGTACTTGTTTATGGTAGTGTATTTATGGTTCCAATAATCCATGGAAACCACATGCTAAACAAAATATGTCATTAATCCATGACATATTAAGTTCAACATACACAATGTTAAATTAACGAATACTCATCGAGCAAATACTCTCAATCACTTAACATCCCTAAATTTTGACTCACCCCAATGAGATATTTACTCAGCCATTTGGGTGTTTAATAGTCTTTTTATAATAATTATGATGATAAATTAAGAATAGAAGAAAAATAAAGGGATTATAAAAGAGTGGTACGTCGAACACACACACACGAACAATGATGATAATTAAAAACGGATTTTCGATTGAATGAGGAAGCAAAAGAAGGGAATGGGATTCAACTGAATTTAAAATATTTTAAGAAAATTAATATTAAAATACAGAAGGTGGATGAGAATAAGATATATTAAAGAAGAAATTTTCTTTAAACAGAATTACAAAAGAAAGGACTTACAAAATTACAACAATGAAGAACATAAAAGTAAATGAAAACAAAGAGAGGAGGAAAGGTATCTCAAGTGAAAACTTGAATATGTAAGGTCCTCCTAATCCTTTTTCAAGGCTTTGTTCATGCCAATATTATCTCCTCTCTTCTGAAATGCCAACCCCTTTCAAGGAGTGGAGGGGGATGTATTTATAGCCCAAGGAAGTGGACTGTTTGCATTCCCAATCTGTTCTTCCACTTGGATCGACGATTTGGACATCCAGAAAGAAGAATATCAAGATATCTCTTTATTAAAAGTTGTATATAATAATTTTTCTGACTACCCTCAAAATTTGGAGGCATTTGGACCTATTTATCCAAAGTTATGGTCATATTATTAAATAATTTTAATCTATCCATTTCAATCCAGCCTTTTTGAAGTCCGAAATTTGAAAGGGTTTATGAATAGGAATATGCCTTCAAAACCGAATTCTTTCTTCAAAAACGTCGGCCGCCTATATCTCCTATTTCACACAGAAAAATATCAGCTCGATTTGATGATTACATCATGAGATATGTCATGAATAGTGTCAGGATTTTAATTCTCGGCCCGAATGATGGTCTAGACTTCAAAGCTTCATTTGGGCCCCTTGTTCTTGGATTTGGGTCTTGAAAATTTTATCCATGATTATTTTTTATAATAAAGAACACATGGTGGAGTTTCATAAAATATGGGCTTCGGGAGTGAGACCAGTAACTCAATCATCTTGGCTAGTCCAGTTTCTTCCTAGATTCTTTGGGTCATCTTGTGTGGTAAATGTGATCCATGAAATGGAAGAATTTTCCCATGATCCCTTCTAATTAAATGTTTTATATTGAATTAGTAATCCTACAAAATAAGAACCATAAAATTTAGATCATTAGGGTGAGAGTTATAAATAAAATAGTAAACTGACTAAATTGGACTACTTCTAAAAATGCTCAAAAATTATACTTAGTATTAAAACATTAATATTTCACACACATTATGCACATTTCATATAAAATCAGTAAAGGGAGTATATAATAAGTCATGAAAATATTAATAAAATCAAATCCCCCACACTCAGTCTTGTTCATGTCCTCATATGCAACAAATATAAAAACATGACAAAATCATTTTCACTCACCAACAAATATTAAAAGTTTGTTTTCACCAATCAGGGGAGGTTTAGACTATTTCACTCATACATTTTGAATTCCACCAAAAGTTGTTATAGAAAAAATGTTCCAAAAATAATTCATTTTTTTATGCTCAAATTTAGAAATGGAAAATGTGGACACTCAAAACTCACACCTCTCAAGATGATAAAATTCATTTGTGGAGGTTCACTCTTTCACCAACCAAAAGTGAAAATCTTAGAGTTTTAAAGAGCTCTCAGCTTCCAATCCCTATCCAAAGTTCACAATAATCAAGAGGTCTTTTTAAGGGGTTTTTCTGTGGCTATGGGATGGTAGGAATATAATGTCCAAGAGAGATAAGAAGAGGGTTAAAACACCAACATAGAAAAAGCAGTGCACATTTTTTGAAATAAAACATGGAAGGAAATGAAAACACATATTTACAAGGTAATGATTGTGTGAAGTAAGACACAATAGAGGAATAAAATATGAAGGTAATTAGAAGATGGAATATTTACAAAACACAAAACTTATCCCAATGACATAAGAATATAATGCAAGTGTTCTTTTTTTCTTTTTTTGATAGTTGAATTTGGAAAAGATCTCACACTCATATCCCAACCCATGATTGATCTCCTTATGAAACTAATTGTAATAGTTATAACAAGATCAAAGGTTGAGTAAGAGTGATTTTTGACCTACCCAAGACACAACCCATTCTTATTTTCATTTTTTTTTCATTTTTTTTTGATGGATTTTTTTGAACACTTTTAAATTGTACATGATGAACATATATACATTACCAAACCCCACTAAAGGAAAACCTCTCCCCCACACTTAAAATGATGCTTTCCCTCAAGCATAAGATAATATGGTGAAATCAACAAAGGGTACCCATAATGAAATCTGTTCCCCCCACACTTAAATTTCAAAAAAAAATGCAATGAAAAATCCATGTTGATATTGGGTGGGAAAAGGTATTGGGCTTGTAATGTGGCTATCAAAGAAAAGGTTTTCATAGGCTCAAAGGGGCTTTCAAAAGTATGATTAATTTAAGGGAAATGGGAGGCTATTTGGCTATTGTGATTCTCATGTGGTTCAAAAAATGCCTCTATCATATTAATGAAATCTGAAGTAGGAAATTCATCTCGAAGGTCCAAAAAATCAAGACTCATAAATGGGAGTGAAAACACACATTTTGAAAAGATGGCCATAGGTGGCCTTGGAATGAAAGAAAATGTTGTTCCTCACGGTTTGGGAAAAGCATTTTCCAAATCAAAAATTGAGCATTCAAAATTTGTTAATTTTGACACAAAATTATTTATCCAAAATCATGATGAAAATACAAAATTTTTGATATGAAACCATGTCTTTTGACTCCCCAAAATGGTTGGACAAAATTTTAAAATTGAAGGTGAGTAAGTATGACTATTTTGGTTTTTTTACCTTTTTTTATTTTTTTAGGTGTTTTTAGTGTTCTTTAAAATACACACCCACAAAAAAGAGAAAGAGAAAAAGGAAAGGGTTTGATAAAGAAAGTGGTAAAAAATGAAATAGAGAGGAAGAAGAAGAAAGAGGTAGAGGGAGGAAGAGATAGAGAGAGAGAGAGTTAAAGGGAAAGAGGCGCCCCCTGATTTGGATTTGGTGGGTCGCCATCTCCATCTAATGGTGGGTCGACTGCAGAAGTTGGGGATCCAGTGGAAGTTGAGGTGGTTCTAGTATTGTGTGTCCTCTCACGGTGATGCTTTAACCGATGTCGGTTAACCGTGAATGTCCTTTTTGAAGAGGGGTCTTGGACTTTCACTACACCAAATTGGTAAACATTAGTAATAACAAAAGGACCTTCCCAATGAGAATTAATCTTACCTGGGTGAAGTCAAAATCTAGAATTGAAGATCATTAACTTTTCAACTTTATGAAATACCTTTCTCAATATGTTTTTATCTTGGAGTGCCTTGGATTTTTCTTTGTAGATATTATAATTCTCATAAGAATCAAGTCGAAGCTCCTCCAGTTCAGCCAATTGCAACAATCTTTCTTCACCATATTTTTCAAGCTCAAAATTACACGTTTTCACTGCCCAAAATGACTTATGTTGGATTTAAACTGGAAAATGACATGCTTTACCAAAAATTATCCTAAAAAGAGACTTCCAAATGGGTGTTTTATAGGCAGTTCGATAAGCCCAAAGTGCTTCACCAAGTCTTTCTGGCCAGTATTTTCTGGTGGGTTTTACAATTCTCTCAGGCACTCTTTTCACTTCTCTATTAGAAAGTTAAGCCATTCCATTTTTTGGGGGGTGATATGAAGTTGAAGTTTTATGTACAACCCTATTCTTTTTCAAAATAGATTCCATGGTTCTATTACAGAAATGGGTTCCTAAGTCACTGATCAAGGCACGAGTCGTGCCAAATCTGTGGAAGATGTGTGTCTTTAGGAACTCACTAACAGTATTTGAATCATTCATTCTAGTGTTTTTATCCTCAACCCACCTAGAAACATAATCAACTAAAAGAAGAATGTATGAAAATCCATTGGAGGGGGGGAATGGTCCCATGAAATTGATGCCCCAAACATCGAAGATCTCACAGAAAATTAAAGGTGTTTGGGGAGTTTCATTTCTCTTTGAAATTGTTCCAAACTTTTGGCAAGTGGGACATGATTGACAGAACTCATTTGAGTCCTTGAAGAGTGAAGGCCAGAAGAATCTAGAGTCTAGGACCTTTCGGGAGGTCCTTTGTGGTCCAAAGTGGCCACCTCCTAGAAGTGAGTGACAGAATTCTAATATGGAAGAATGTTCATTTTCATCGACACATCTCCTTATTACCATGTTATCCCCAGTTTTCCAAAGTTTATTTTCTTCCAAAAAATAGTATTTTGAATCACTTTTCAACTTCATTTTTTGTGATTTCGAAAAAAAATTAGGAAAAACACCAGAAACCAAGTAATTTACGATTGGGGCATACCATGGTATTTTTGGAGTGAGAGATGAAAGGTGCTCAGTAGGGAATTCAGGATATATGATTTCAGAATGATAATAATTATAAATTATACTCAAGTGATCAGCCATAGGGTTTTCTTTTCTTGTTCTATCTTTTATTTCAATGTCAAACTCTTGGAGCATTAGGATCCATCTTATTAGCCTCGGTTTGGAATCACTTTTCTTGAGTAAGAACTTTATAGCAGAATGGTCTGTGAAGATGATGATTTTTTCACCTAAGATATAGGTTTGAAATTTATCTAAGGCAAAAACCACTACTAAAAGTTCCTTTTCAGTGACAGTGTAGTGAGATTTAGTTTCATCCAATGTTTTTAAGGCATAATAGATGACATGAGGAATCTTTTCTCTTATTTGACCAAGAACATCCCCAACGGCTCTATCAGAAGCATCACACATCAAATCAAAGGGTAAAGACCAATCTGGGGGTTGGATTATTGGGGCGGATGTTAGAGCAGTTTTGAGTTCAATAAAGGATCTCTTGCAAACCTCATCGAAATGTAAAGGGACATCATTTTGGAGCAACTGAGTGAGTGGGAGGGAAATTTTACTGAAGTTATAGATTAATCGCCGATAGAAACTGGCATGATTGAGAAATGAACGGATTTCTCAAATAGAAGTGGGTTGAGGAAGTGATTGGATCACTTCAATTTTGGCAGGATCGACTTTAATACCATCTTTTGAAACTATGTTCCCTAGAACAATCCCATTTGCAGCCATGAAGTGAAATTTTTCAAAATTTAACACAAGGTTGCACTTGAGACACTTTTGGAGGACTAGAGAGAGTGAATTCAAACAAGATTCAAATGAATCACCATAAATGGTGAAGTCATCCATGAAGACTTCCATGCAGTGTTCAATGAATTTGGAAAAGATACTCATCATACACCTCTGGAATGTTGCAGGAGCATTGTAAAGTCCAAAAGGCATTATTCTATATGCATATGTTCTAAAGGGTCATGTGAAAGTAGTATTTTCTTGGTCCTGAGGTGCGATTGGGATTTGGAAGTAGCCTGTGTATCCATCAATAAAGCAATAGTGTGACTTTCCAACTAATTTTTCTAGCATTTGATCAAGGAATGGAAGAGGGTAGTGAGTTTTTCTTGTTTCAACATTCAATTTCCTATAGTCGATGCACACATGCCATTTTTTTTCACTCGAGTTGTGACTACCTCTCCATGTTTATTCATGACAACAGTTATCCCACCCTTCTTAAGTAAAACTTGAATTGGACTAACCCATTCACTATCAGAAATTGGGTAGATAATACCAGCTTGAAGAAGCTTGGTGATATATTCCCTAACTACCTCAAGTATGAGTGGATTGAGTCTTCTTTGTGGTTGTCTAATTGGTTTGGATGATTCCTCAATATGGTTGTGATGCGTGCAAAGAGAAGGGTTGATTCCTGGTATGTCATCTAGTGTCCAACCTAGGGCCTTTTTGTTCTCCTCTAACACCTGAACAAGTTTGGACTCCTCAGTTTCGGTAAGTGAAGAAGATATAATGACAGGATAAGAGTGATCATAGAAAAGGAATGCATATTTCAGGTGTTCAGGAAGATGTTCCAGATCAGTCTCATATTTTATTTGTGGGTTAGAAAACTCAGGAATGGAGGAAGGGACTTCAGTTGCTTTAGATTCATTCTCCTTAATACTTTCCAAGGTGGATCAATAGAGATCAGAGTTGATGTGGGATTCAAGAGAGTTTTCAAGTTCCTCTAGATTGATAGAGTCTTTGAATGAGTGGTCCACATCAACTTCACCATTTATGACTTGGTAAATCATGGTGAAGGTTTCACAAGATCCTTTATAATTAGAACATAAATAACATGGTGGATTGGGGTTCGATTGACTCTTAGAAGTGTCCTCAGAAGCATGGATTGAGAATACAGAGTGATCCTCAGATGGGTATCGCATGTCTTGGAAAATGTTGAACTTGACCAGTTGGTCACCTAATTCCATGGATAAGATTCCTGAATGGACATCAATCTTGGTTATAGAAGTCATGAGGAATGGTATTCCTAGAATTAGGGGAGATCGAGAAGAGTTCATCTCACCTTCCATTTCAAGGACATGGAAATCAGCAGGGAAGATAAGATCATTAACCCGGACAAGGACATCCTCAATTATTCTCTTAGGACTAGTTATGCTTTGATTGGATAATTGAATGAAAACACCCGTTGGATATAAGGGACCTAGACCAAGGTTGAAGAATATGGATTTGGGCATGAAATTAATTGAGGCTCCTAGGTCTATGAGTGCATCATCAAAGTTGGAACTTCCAATTTGGCATGGAACTGTAAAGGTCCCTGGATCTTTGCACTTTATGGGAATATACTGCTGGGTGGAAACATTTTCGAAGGTCCTAAGTTTCCGTTTGTGGGTACACAACTCCTTGAGAAAATTGGCATACTTAGGAATTTGTTTTATGGCATCTAAGAGGGGAATGTTGACTTCAACACGTCTAAACATGTCGAGCATTTCAGGATCAGGTTCAAAGGACTTCTTTGGCTTAGAAACAGCTTGAGGAAAAGGAATTAGGTTCTTAAGTGGAATTTAAGGGGATGAGGGAATGGATTCAGGTTCCTTTTCAAGTTTCTTTTTCTTTTCATTTTCTAGGTCAATATTCAAAGGAGGGTTGGAAAATTTATCTTGAGGCATAGCAATTTTCTTTCCCGATCTAAGTGCAATTGAACTTACATTACCCTTGGGGTTGGGTAATGGTTGAGCTGGGAGTTGGGAATAATTGGATGGTTTCTGCTAACTAAGGTGGGATGCTAGTTGACCAATTTGGGTTTCAATGTTCTTGAGGCTTGAACGGGTGAAAGAGGCAAGATCTTCCACTGCAGTTTCCCATGGTTGTTTGGAAGAAGAGGCTTGTCCCAAATTGAGATTACCTTGATTTTGGTTCTTGGAAAAGCGATTGTATTGGTTTTGTAATTGGGAAGGCTCACTAGGATAATGGAATCCAGGAGGAGTATTTTTCCTTTGAGGTTGAGGAAGAAAAGGATAAGGTTGTTGGAAGTTACCAACGCCTTGACCATATTGAAACTGGTTTGGGTTTTGAGGAGATAATTGAGGGGGATGAGATATGGGATTAACATACCTAAGGCCTTGGTTATAGGAAGAAGATAAGGGATCTGAGTGAGGTTGGTTGAAGTTTCTAACAAACTGACCTGATAGTTGAGGGTTGGTGTTCCACTGAGCATATACTGAATTGATCTCCATTGGTCCAGATGAATCAGATTGATCCTCTTGAAGTTGTGGACATGTGTCAGTTGGATGAGATAAAGAGTTGTAGATTCCGTGGTTTTGGACAGGTCCAGGAAACATTGATTGTGGAGAAGACGAGGATGGGGATTTGGTAGCCATAGCTAGTTGTCACACAAGACCTGTAAGTTCACTCATCCACTCGGTCATCTTGTTCAGCTCAATTGATTGATTATCTTGGGCTTGTTTGACTTGAGTATGTACTCGAGTATGAAATTTTTGTGTGTTTACAGCCATGTTACTTATGAGATCTCTTGCACCTACGGGAGTTTTATCAACAAGAGCACCACCACTTGCGGCATCAATGAGAGTTCTCTCCATAGCCAATATCCCTTCATAGAAGTATTGGATCAAGAGTTGGTCAGGGATTTGATGGTGTGGACAGTTTTCCACAATCTTTTTGAACCTCTCCCAGTACTCATGGAGTGATTCACTTGGGAATTGACGTATACCACTTATTTCCTTTCAGATAGAAGCAGTACGAGAAGCAGGAAAGAATTTCTCTAAGAAGAGTCGCTTCATTTCATTCCATGTGGTTATGGAACCAGAAGGGAGGTAGTAAATCCATGACTTGGCAGTGTCAGCTAGAGAGAAAGGGAATGCTCGGAGTTTGATTTGTTCCTCATAAACACCTTGAGGCTTCATGGTAGAGCACACCACTTGGAATTCTTTAAGGTGGAGATGTGGATCCGCACTAGCTAGCCCGTGTAAATGAGGAAGAAGATGAATCAAACCCGATTTGAGTTCAAATTCAGCCTCTATGTTTGGATATTGAATACCAAGAGGTTCGTAATTCATATCAAGGGTAGGAAGTTCTTTAAGTGTTTGTTCCCTAGGATTGTCCATATCTAATTCAATTGGTTGGACAAGGACTGGTTCTTGAATTATTTGATTATCTCTTATGTTCCTCCTAAGTTGGTGAAGTGTTCACTCAATTTTAGGGTCAAAAAAATATGAGGGATTGTTTGGGAGGATACGGGGCATTCATAGAGATGTTGGAAGGAAAATAAGATGGGTTTTTCTTTGTATTTTTTTTATTTTATGATATTTATGAGAAGACAGGTTTTTCTTTTTGTTTTTTTTTCAATTTTTTTAAATTTTGTTATTTGTGTGTTTTTTTACAATAACCAGAAACTAATGAATACTTAAAGCACCATCCCCGGAAACGGCGCCATTTGAAACGCACGGATGATTTTTGCCTATCAACTGGTTAAAGTTCCGGTGCTCTGCAAATGTGTATAGCAGCACTCGGGTCGAATCCTCGGCGTTGATACTTTGTAATAGTCGCTTGTTTTTAGTTGATTGTATTTTGATTAGGGGGGTTTGTTTGTAGAGCATAATTGAAATGATTGATTGACTATAATTGATTTAACAAATTTATAAAGATTGGGGAGAGTTCATTATTAGGGAGTTAAGCTTGTGATATCCTTGAGCTTTGCTTTATATTGCATTTAAATTAACACCCACTTCACAAGTTGACATCGATTAGAATTCCTAAGTGTTAAAGCTTTAATACAAGCCTTAACTTAACTAGTATTCTAATATCAATGAGTACTTTTTTATGGTAGTGTATTTATGGTTCCAATAATCCATGGAAACCACATGCTAAACAAAATATTTCATTAATCCATGACATATTAAGTCCAACATACACAATGTTAAATTAACGAATACTCATCGAGCAAATACTCTCAATCACTTAACATACATAAATTTTGAATCATCCCAATGAGATATTCACTCAGACATTTGGGTTTTTAATATTCTTTTTATAATAATTATGATGATAAATTAAGAATAGAAGAAAAAGAAAGGGATTAGAAAAGAGTGGTACGTCGAACACACACACGCGAACAATGATGATAATTAAAAACGGATTTTCGATTGAATGAGGAAGCAAAAGAAGGGAAATGGATTCAACTGAATTTAAATTATTTTAAGAACATTAATATTAAACTACATAATTTTAATTAGAATAATAGATATTGAAGAAGAAATTTTCATTAAAACAAAATTACAAAAGAAAGGACTTACAAAATTACAACAATGAAGAACATAAAAGTAAATGAAAACAAAGAGAGGAGGAAAGGTCTCTCAAGTAAAAACTTGAGTATGTTAGGTCCTAACAAGACTTTTTCAAGGCTTTGGTAGTGCCAATATTATTTCCTCTCTTCTGAAATTCCAACCCCTTTCAAGGAGTGGAGGGGGGTGTATTTATAGCCCAAGGAAGTGGACTGTTTGCATTCCCAATATGTCCCTCCACTTGTCTTGACGATTTGGACATCCAGACTAAAGAATATAGAGATATATCCTTATTCAAAGTTTTAAATAATAATTTTGGATGAATACTCTCAAAATTTGGAGGCATTTGGACCTATGTAGCCAAAGTTATGGCCGATTGATTAAACAATTTTAATCTGTCCATTTCAATCCAGTCTTTTTGAAGTTCAAAATGTGAAAGGGTTTCTGAATAGTAATATGCCTTCAAAACCTAATTCTTTCTTCAACAAAGTCGGCCGCCTATATCTACTCTTTTACACTAAAAAATATCATATCCATTTGATTATTAAATCATGATATGTGTCATGAATAGTGTCTGGATTTTAATTCTCGGATAGAATAGTGGGATGGACTTCAAAGCTTCATTTGGGCCCCTTGTTCTTGGAGTTCGGACCTGAAATTTTTATCCATGGTTATTTTTGATAATCAAAAACACATTGTGGAGTTTCATAAAATATGGTCTTTAGGAGTGAGACCAGTAACTCAATCATCTTGGCTGGTCCAGTTTCTTTACAAATTCTTTTGTTCATCTTGTGTGGTAAATGTGATCCTTCAAATGGAAGAATTGGCCCATAATCCCTTCTAATGAAATGTTTTATATTGAATTAGGAATCCTAAAAAAAATAACAACATAATTTGGATCATTAGGGTGATATTTATATATAAAATAGTAAACTAACTCAATTGGACTACTTCTAAAAATGCTCAAAAATTATACTTAGTATTAAAACATTAATATTTCACACACATTATGCACGTTTCATATAAAATCAGTAAAGGGAGTATATAATAAGTAATGAAAATATTAATAAAATCAGTCCCAAATCACCATTCAGTGTTCTGTGATAAATCTTTAGTGGGATTCCTATGCAATAGGTGAGATCATTTAAAATTTTGGGGTGCCAAAAATACCAGCTTAGTCCATACAATAGAATCCATATTTGCGCCATGGAATTTATATGTGTAAATAGATTGAATGCATAATCCCAAGTGGATAGCCAAATTACACCTGGATTCAGATGTAAATTTCCATGCTTCTAGACACAATCTAACTCCTCTTGCAAGTGCAAGATAATTGGAACTAATTTCCAATTTTCAAATCCCCAGTAATGACCAATCCTCGGTTTTATCTAATTTGTTGGCCATGGTTTGTATCCTTGAAGATAAGAAACTCGACCAAGAATAGAAAACTTACATAATTTCTCTCTCTATAGTGCGGATTCTGGGTCCTCTTCAACCATAAATCCTCTATCCTCGAGCTTTTTAATTCTTGGGGGCGTCATTGAGGAATATTTTTGTAGATCTAGGCCTTTAAGTGCCTAAACAAAGGAGATCCCCTTGATTGGTTGTTGTGAATCCTGATTGGCATCCGTGGGTGGATTTGCGACTACCTTCACCTTAGGTGCATCCCTTTCGAAGGCTTTCTCCCAATCCGGATCAAAAGAATCCATTGTAGAAGAGATTCAACAGGTCAAATGGTAGTCATCGCTAAAAATCACGTAGTAGGGTTTTCAAGATAGTTGTTCGTGATCTTCTATCTCCATTCTCTCCCAACCCCTTAGGGTTGATTAACCATACATACTGTTTTGAACGTAGGGTTGAGATACCATACTTTCTTCTTCCATCATAAGATTGAATAAAAATATAGGGATCATGATCCATACACAATATACAAAATGTAGGGTTTATTCTTTATGTTACGCTTATCCAAATAGAGTATGAACAGTGTTTCCATAATGCTTGAAAAAATCATCCTAAACACTTTAATAAATATTCATTTAGAATTAAAAGCTTGAAAATAATTTCATAATAGATATAAAGAAATATTAATTCCATGAAATAGACTTAAATTAAAATCATTAGTAATATAAACAAGGGTATTTGTGAGTATCAAAATCATAATAATTTATAGAGTATTGTTGAGACAATACAGGCCCAACAATATCCCCCTTTTTAATGATCACAAAACCCATAAAATTATTAACACAATATAGAATTTTTTAAACATACTTAAATAAAATATTTATAACAGTAATTAAATTTCAAATTATTATTTTGATGAAATTAAATGTTGTGTTTATCCAATTTTCTCCCCCTTTTTGTGATATCAAAAAAAAGTATTGAAAAAAAATATTAAAACATGTTTAATTTTGCACAGAACAGTAAGTAAATGTTATAATATACTGTTTAGATAAATAAGACTGGGATTCTGTTAGTATATATAAATTTAAAATAATAAAAAATAAAGAACAAAAAACAAAAATAACAAAAAATTTATTAATAAAATATGTACATATACAATAGTCAGTTTCAGCATAGGAAACAAGTTAGTCAACTGGTAGGGTTTGGTCTGGATCTGGCTCTAATTATGGTTCTAAAGGGACCTTAATAGATTGAAACACTTTTCTCAATTCTTCCATATATACTTGTAATATTTTAGCAATATTATCTCCCAACTTCCTTATCAAAACTCTAGAATCATAGTTCACATACAGACTTTCAACTAAATTGACTTTCAAAACATCATGAAAATTTTCTTCCTACATCATAAACTGAACCAACTTATCACTTAACCGGTTGAGCATAAGTCAAATTCCTAGTTCACTGGCAGTTAATTTCTCAATAAGATATCTCTAATTTTCCAACATGACTGACAAAGGAGCATTGTTTCACTAAAGGTTCTGCAATCTATCATCCATATCAGCCATAATAGTTGTGATTTCTTAAAATATTCTTATTAAATTTGGTGAGGTTTAAGGGGAAGATTTAGAAGTACTAACTTGAGTAACACTCCCCTTTATGGACTCAAACTAGCTTCCCAAAAACCACTTCAGATCTGAAAAATCTGTTTTGGAAACAGGCTCAGACTTGATTTTTTCAATCTAATCTAGAATCTCCCTCTTAAAAGCATCAAAATACCTTTTTTACATTAAATTTTATTTAATTTCCTAAATTTGAGTTTTAAGAGACTCAAACTCCATCCTCAGGGCTGATGAATTCTGAAAATCATTAAACGATTTCCTAGAGGCCTCCATATCTTGTCTAAGAATATAATTCTCTTCCTGAACCTTATTGAACTTAACCACAAGATCTTAAATTTGGTTAGTAAAAGGATCATATGTCCCTTCATCTGGATTCTTTGATAGGGTAGCAGCCACAAAAGCTAAAGTATTAAAGGCATACTTCTTTACTGACTTTTCAACTAATTTTTAACTAGAGCAAGATAAATTATCAAGAACATTTGTCTTATCCCTAGAAATAGATCCTGGTATTTCTATCGACTGGTCAAAAGCTAAGATATCATGATGCTCAATAAGATTTGTAACCTCAGTTGCTGATCTTTACACTTGATGTTCTTCTTGGGCAGCATCTTCCTGTACAGCTTCAGCTCAAACAACCTCAACTTATTCCTGAGGAACATCCTATAGATCTTGAATATGAATTTCAGCCTATTGATATTCTTCTTGAACTTGTTATTCCAAATGAACTGAATGGGTAGCTTATCCTAACCCTATAACTGTTTCTTAAGCTGGTGGTTCTTCTCTATTCCTTAGTTTTATAACCATCTCCTCTATAACTTATTCTTCTTCTACTATTGCACCATTAAATATCAATTTTCTCTTTGTATATTTGGAAAATCCTTCTATCCTTGATTCTCTAATTCCTTCATTTATTATATCACTTTTCTCCCCCTGAGCTAATGATCATGACTTATGTTGGTATTTTACACCAATTGGCATAAGCTTTCCTTTCACAGTGCTTCAGTAAAAACCAAACTTCTTGAGAGTATCGTTATTAATAACATTACTATGATGAAACTAAACTATTTATCTAAACAAACAAACCGTATTTTTTCTTGAACATAATCAAGTAAATTATCCTTCCATTTGGAAAAAAATACATTTGAGCCTCTTCTTGACAAAAATAATACAAATATATTAACATGTATCTAGGAAAATTTAACTTGATTTCACTTATGAATAGAAATATAATATACAAGTCTAGATATAATATTTTCTCCATTTCAGCTACTCTTGGGGAAATTGTAGTTTGAATGAACTTAACCAACACCTTTTTCTCTTCCTCAATATCCTTAACAAATATCTTCCTTATATTTTTTGATTCAAATAGAAATGACATAATATCCATAGACTTATGATTATTATTTCCAATAGATCGAAGTTCAAAATGAAATACACCTTTATGAAGACATTTCAAAATCTGAAATATTTCTATAGAAGAAATTGAAAATTCCTTATCTTATATTTTTACAGATATGGTATCTTCTATTTCACCAAAAATGAATTATAAGATGCTAAATAAATTCTTCAGTTCTACCTCATAAAAAAACTTTGTATTCATATAATTGAATAAAAATTCCAAACCTTGAAATTATAGTGCTTTCTTCAGAAACATATTCGGCTCATACAGCCACTCTAAATCTATGAATTTCCCTTGAAGAATATTCCTTAAAGGAACTCGTTGATTCTTCGGGTCACAAGGTTCTCCCTCATTAGTTCCCTTGGTCTTTTCCATTCTGAGAATCAAAATTTCTGAGGTTTTTATATTCTAGGGTTTTAAAGGTAGATGAAGGTTTGGGTAGACAAAATAGTTTGAGAAACAAAGGGGTAAGGTAAGATGAAAGGTTTCTATCAGATAATGATGTAACATTTTTTCTCATTCCTATTACGTAGGGTAACTTAAAAACTAAAAACTAATATATTTAAACAAATAAATCGTGAGTAAAATAAACAAATTTTAATAGAAATAAATATTATTTAAAAATGAAATTACTTAACAATTATTTATTTAAAACTAAATAAACCTAAATCCCCCTTAATAAAATCAAAACTAGCAGTGGGAAGTGGTTTAGTGAAAATATCAGCTAATTGATATTTAGTATTAATAAATTATAAAGATAAATTATTTTTAAGAACATGATCTCTTAGAAAATGAAGCCTTATATCAATGTGCTTAGTCCTGGAATGACTTACAATATTTTTTGAAATATTATTTGCACTAGTATTATCACATAAAATAGGAATACTATTAAAACTTAATCCAAAGTCTAGTAGAGTGTTTTTTATCCATAGTACTTGTGCATAGAAACTACCAGTAGACACATATTCTGCCTCAACGGTTGATAGGGAAACAGAGTATTGTTTCTTACTAGACCATGAAACTAAATATTTTCCTAAAAAGTGACAGGTTCTTGAGGTACTTTTTCTATCTAATCTACAACCTCCAAAGTCAGCATCTGAATATGAAATTAAATTAAAATCATAATTTTTGGGCTAAAAAAGAGATTGAAAAATAGTTCCTTTTAAATATCAAAAAAACCTTTTAACAGCAGTAAGGTGGGATTATTTTGGATTTAATTTAAATCTAGAACAAAGACATATAGAAAATATAATGTATGGTCGGCTAACAGTAAGATATAACAAACTATCAATCATACCTCTATATAAATTATTGTCTAATGGTTTTCCAGCTTCATCCAAATCAAGTTTTATATTGGTATACATGGGGGTTGTATATGTCTTATTGTTTTTTAAGGACCCTAGACCACCCTGAGAGGGGGGTGAATCATGGGGTCAACTTTTTTTCTTCTTTAATAGATCTTGTTCCTGTGTTGGTAAGAAATTTTCTAGACCTGTATGATGGATATGTGCAGTAATTAAAACATTCACATATAGAAGGACAGCACAGCACTTTTACTTGGTTCACTACTAAGGGCTATGTCCAAGGAGCATACGTTGATAGGATAATGGTCGTACCTAATTCCACTAATCTTCACTAGTTGTGAATTACAAATATTCAATCACAATCACTCTGTCTCAGGCGCACTACCTCTAAAAGGTTTTAGGGATATCACACTGCGTCCCTCATATCACTTTCATTGACTCCCCCTTTCTCACTACATTGGAAAGGTCTTCACTCAGTTTATCGACTTGAAGGTCGCTTCAACAGATTGACATGAAAGTATTTGTCTATGTTTAGAATGAGACACTGCTTGCATCAAAGTCCCAAATTGATGCTTTTTTATATTCATTTTTCTTCTTTAGTGCAATTAATGAATGCACTAAAACTTCATCCTTTCTCTATAATTAAAAACTCCCTTTATGATGTTTATTCTTCTGCGAACTGTCTCTGATTCTATGGACTATCTTTGATATGTGTATCATTCTTACTCTGTGTATAGTGCCTGCTCCATGTATCGCGCCTGATCTGCATACCGAACCTACTCTGTGTACCGCTTCTTTCTTCTGTGAACTTCTTCAAATTCTGATAATTATTTTGTCTCCTACATACCACTTTTTCTTACGCAAAATTTCTTCCATGAACGGTTCCTTCCAATTTCACGAACCATTTCATCTTTTTCGTACTACTTCATCCTACACATAATCTTTCTTGTATACCACTTTCGTACCTAACCAAGTTCTTCCACAAAGATGATATTTTCTTATAAATTTTTTTTCTTTTTAATGATGGGATTAGTACTCCTTATATATGAAAATAACTCCACAAATTTTTATAATCCATTTTACCAAAATTTTCAATGTGGGAAAAATGTCACCGCATAATGAACTCCATCTGTGTACTATAAGCCTCCACCACATACTGAGATCCTTGACCGTGTATCGTTAACCTTCCGCATACTATAAGCCTTCTAGTCCATGTACTACATCTCTTTCGCCAATGATGATCCATCCCGCATACCGCAACTCCTTCCGCCACAAACCATTTTTGGTACCACGACCCGTTCCGCAAATCGTCCCACGTACCTTTCCTGCTACATAGTACGCAACCACGAACTGTTCCCATACATGGTATGTGTTCCATGTTCTAAGGTACATTTTTCACTTCCTTTTATGATTTTCTTTTCAATTCCACATCTTGTTCACTCCTATACAGAAATCCTTCCACTTCCAAAAACAAAATCCCAATTTAGAGGTCCAAAAATTTGGAAAACGCTGGGAAACGGCACCACCATAAATATTTGATTCAGCAAGAACACCCATGTTTCTTACCTATCATCTGGATTATTCAATAGTCATTGTATTTCATCATGAACTCCTTCTACCATGATATATACTCTTTGAATGATCATTTTCATCATTTTCAGATTCTCTAAGGAAATTACTGCAAATTCCCAACTTCCTTGTCTTCCAGCAACATCATTCTTTCCAATCAACACTATATATGAATGGAATAATCTTATCATCTTTTTATGATCATTATTAAATATTCAAATCTCCATATTATCCCTCATGCAATAATTCATGTCCCTTCAAGTAGTCTCTTACATGGTATCTTTGAATAGTGAGATGTTGCATGATCACTTTATAACTTCAATACCTCCAACACTCTCTGAGATGGTTTCATTATTGTAGACAATGTATCACCTTTGATACATGTACATTGAACTTAAGATCAATTCAAAAATAGTTTTAATTCCATTCTCCATCAACATTGGAGTTCCTCTTCATCTCCTTCTTTATTTTGACCTATATTTACAACTGTTGAAAAAAAATACATTATTCATACATGAATATGGTTCCAACAATCTCCCCCTTTGTATTTTGTTGTAAATACATTAAATTTCTCCTCAAATGAATGTGTCAATTTCAAAATGAGATACTTCTCTCTCCCTTTTTTTCTTCTTATTTATCTCCACCTTTCAAACTTTCATTTCACTTTCTCTCCCCCTTATTGACAAGAAATACAAATTACATGGGAAAAGGGTATCAGTCCTTTATTAAGCATTGTTACATAAATTATTTCACTATAAGTCTACTTGAGCAATGCTTGGTGTAAAAACAAGAGTATTTTATTTAGACAACAAAGATTTCCATTATCCATAGATCGTGATACCTCATAAGATGATAACTCATATGCTTGTCTTCAAGGGATTTCCATTTTCATTCCAAGATAAATATATTAAATGTGATAGGTAATAATCAACGTAAAACTTCTGGACTCACGTTAAAAAATAGATAAAAAACATTCAAATGAAATTAGCAATATAAGTGACCTTGGGTCACTTCCATTCTTCTTATGTCACTAATTAATTCAGTTACTCCCCCCTTTGTAAAATGTTCTTCATGCTGAGTAACTAAGGATGAGAGATTGGGAAATTATATACCTTTTCCAATGACATGTTCTTCAAGAAATTTCCATAGTAATTGAATTTGATACCAACTGAGGTTGATACTGATTAAGATAATAACTTTATAAGCTTCTTCATTTGTCTCCCCCTCAAGGAAAACACTCCTCATCATCTTCATCAAGGGTGATCCTTCATCATTTTAATCTTTGAATATCAATTGAAGAATATTACAAGGATGGTAACTTCTTCAGCTTAGCTATAAAGAGTTGACAACATTCACTACTTCTCAGGTTCTCCCCCTAAGAGCATGCTTCATCTCAATTACCTGTATCATCAACACAAATACAATACAAAAATGATTAATGGAATGAGTTGGTTTCTCCTTGATTATTCAATGTGAGCAGGAAGGCTGATATGGTTTCCTTAACCAAGATTCTCTATTTTCTCCAATCTTCATACTCGCATATCTGAACATCTTTTCTGATATGTGCTTATGTGACATGGATCTCTTCACATTCTCTTCTACTTTATGTGGATAGTTGTTATTCTTAACATCCATCATGAATGATACATTATTACTCCTTTTAAGGACTTCTTCTCACTCTGGTATTAAGGTTAGACAACCTTTTTCAATGTGACCAGATTTCAAACATCTCTCACACGAAACTTCTTTAACACACCTATTTCCTTTGGTTTTCACACTATCATTCACTTTATATTCATCATGTGAAAGTTTTCATTTTCCTTTAGCACTAGTCTTGGCCTTTTCATCTTCAAGTTTCAACATTATTTCCAAATATTCTGTCCAGATGACCAACATGTCATTTGGAACTGTTACAACAGGTTTGGATATTCAACATGGGTTCATCTTAGTGCCATCCCTATTAGTTTATCTTTTGTATGAATTGCCCTTCAATTTCATGGATCTCAAATCTAGGATCTTCTCAGCTTCCCTACTTGAGATACTTTTGTGGAAATTTGTATTAACAATATTCTTATGTCTTCTTCCCAAGGTAGCTGCTTCATACTTAGATGGAATCAGAGGTCTTCTTTTCTTATCAATGATGAATGCATATTGAGATGGTCATGTACCTACCTAGTGATCACCGCCATTGAATACATCACATATGTTATCAAGTATTCCAAATCTATCTATGGTAAACAGATGCTTCTAGACCTGTAGATGTTGCTTCTTCTTCTCTAGCTTTCTCCCCCATAAGTTAGGCATCCTTTGTGCTTTTACATTATGAGGATTGTACCAATAGTTTAATGCATAGTGCTTAAATCTGTTGCATCACCAACATTGACCCACAAATATATATTTCTTTGTATTCTATTGCTAGAACTTCTTCTTGACTTATTGTACTCTTTGTGGAGAACCACCATCCACATTCTTCTTCTTATTCACCTCAGATATAGTGATAGGTAACTCCTCACCTTTCCTCATCCATACTTATTTTGAATTTATCTTCCATCCTGCATTGCTTTTGAAAACATATTTAGAAACATGAGTGCAATATGGTTTGTATGGTACCTTTTTCCTCTCAGCTACTTGTGTTATATCTTTGAAAGATGTCATGATCTTCTTATTTCATGTTAGAGTCCTTTCATATTTAGAATCCTATAATGGAAAATGATTACCAGTAGTAACTATTTCCTTATTTTGTAAAGGCTTAATATGTTTCTTATCAATATTGGTCAACTGGGATTCTAATTTTAGACTTTCCATATTGAGGATAATCTTTTGATATTCAATCATGATCATCTTATCTCCACAAGTCTTCTTAAATATTTCAACCTCATCTTCATGCATCTTAACTTTGTTTTGAAACAAATATTCAAGTTCCTTGATCTTCTTGGAAGTTTCTTTCAAATATAAACATTTTTCTTCATTGCTATTATTTAGATCAAATTCAAGTTCATAGATATTTTCTTCTAGATCCTTATCAACTCTCCTTTTTTCTTCAACTTCTTTGATCCATTTTGAGATATTTATTTCATGTTTCTTCATTATTTTTTCAAAGGCTTCAATCTATCTATAGAGCTTTAAAAATTCATGAATTTTTTCTTCCAAGCCCTTTTCCATATTTTCTACTTCTCTTTCCAACCGGGTGATCTTAGTCTTCATACTTTAAAATATTCTACAAATAAAGGAAGTTCTTTCTTTAGAAACATCATGTAAATAATTTCTTATTTTCTCAATTACCAGCTCATGTGGAGTAAAAAAATTGATCAACTTCACCACTAATATTGGAAACCTTATGTTTGGTGGAAACCTGAGCTGCCTAATCTTTACTTTCCAAGCCTGATATTTCTTCATTATTGGAAAGGTATGGAGAACCAGAAACACCATCTTCTTTAGAAATTAGGGACTTCTTCAACTATCTCTTCTATTTCTTTCTTTTTTTTCATTGTCTTGCTGGATATAGACTTCTGCTCAAGAATAAATTAATCTTCATCAACACTTAACTTCATTGTCCACTTAGGAAATAAAAACTCAAATCCTCTTTTGAATATAATTACTGTATGGTATCCAAAATATGTGAACTTTTTTCTTCTGATACCAATTGAAGGACCCTAGACCACCTAGAGAGGGGGGTGAATCAGGGTGTAAGCTTTTTCTCTTCTTTACTGGATCTTTTTTACATGTTGGTAGGAAATTTTCTAAACTTGTATGATGGATATGTTTAGTAATTAAAACATTCACATGTAGAGGGACAGAACAACTCTTTTACTTCATTCACCACTAAGGGATATATCCAAGGAACATACACCGATAGGTTTCCAGTTGTACCTAATTGCACTAATCTTCACTTATTGTAGATTATAAAGATTCAGGTACAGTCACTCTGTCCCAGGTTCACTACCTCTACAAGGTTTTAGGGATAGAACAATGCGTCCCTTGGATCACTTTCGCTGACTCCCCCTTGCTCACTGCATTGAAAAGTTATTAACTCAGTTTATCAACTTGAAGGTCGCTTCAACAGATTGGAATGAAAGTATTTATATCTGTTCAGCATGAGACACAACTTGTATCGAAGTCTTGAATTGATGATTTTTTATATTCATTTTTCTCCTTTAGTGAAATTACTAAATGCACTAAAACTTATTCTTATTTTTGCTAGAATCAAAAACTCCTTTTATGATGTTTCTTCTTCTGCAAATTGTCCTTGATTTTATGGACTATCTCTGATCTACATATCATGTCTGCTCTGTGTACCACGCCTTCTCCGTGTACCATTCCTGCTCTGCGTACCGCACCTTCTCCGCATACCATGCCTGCTCCATGCATCACGCCTGCTCCGCATACCGCACCTGCTCCGTGTACTCATTTCAAATTATTTTTGTATTAATTTTGAAAAATAATGACAAATTTTTTTATTAGTTGAGAAAAAATAACATCATCAATATAAATTTAAACTAATAAAATATTAGAACAAACTATTCTCTTAAAGAGTATTGGATCTTCCAAACCAATAGTAAAATCATTTTTCAAAAGAAAAGAACTTAATATTTCATGCTAATCTCTAGGTTCTTGTTTAAGTACATAGAGAGATTTGGTAAGTTTAAAAAAATGGTTTTTGAGGATTTTCAAAACCAGTGGGTTGTTAAACATAAAATTACGCTATTAAATAACCATTTAAAAAGGAATACTTAAAATCCATATAATATAATTTGAAATCCATACGAGATGCATAAGATAAAAGTATTTTAATGGCTTATAATCTAGCTACCATAGCAAAGGTCTCATCATAATCTATTCCTTATTATTGATTATAACGCTTAGCTACTAATCTAGCTTTATTCCTAGTAATGATCCCTTGATCATCTTGTTTGTTTCTAAAGACCCACTTGGTTCCTATAACTGGATAGTTGGTTGGTATTTCTACTAGTTCCCAAAATTTATTTATCTTAAACTAGTTTATCTCTTCTTGAATTTCTAACATCCAACTTTCATCTTTTATAGATTCTTTAATAGTCTTAGGTTATAAATAAGATATAATGGTAGATAACTCTGCTAGGTTTTCTACATTTATTCCAATTCTAATTCCTGTTTCTAGGTATCCTATAATAGTTTCTAAAGGATAATTCTTTAGGGTTCTGGACTATCTAGGAAAAACACTTTCAGATTCTTTAGTTTCATGTTCTTATGAACTGGATTGAATGTTGTTAATATCATTTTAAAAATCAATTTAGGGGTTTCCATCCTCATTTTGTCAAAAGAGTTTGTAACTTCATCAGTTTCATCATTCTCTTTAATCAAAGGGTCAGTTTCATCAAACTTCATATGAACTGATTCTTTAGAAATCCTTGACTTTTTATTAAACATTCTATAAGATTTAGAGGTAGCAGAATATCCTAAAAACATTCCTTTATCAGATTTTGGATCAAACTTGACAAGATTATCCTTGGTGTTCAAGATATATACCTTGCATCCAAAAACTTTAAAGTAATTTACTTCAGGATTTCTGTTATTTTGAAGTTCATAAG
The DNA here is from genome assembly GCA_963277665.1 of Viscum album. Lineage (NCBI taxonomy): Eukaryota > Viridiplantae > Streptophyta > Magnoliopsida > Santalales > Viscaceae > Viscum > Viscum album. The sequence continues at coordinate 366,390,997 of OY728135.1, read as the reverse complement.
GTGTATTTTTGAAAAAATTATGAATTAAAACTCTATTCATGATATAGTAGTTTGTGCCTAAATATTCTTCCCAAAAGTAGGTAGGAATACTATATTAATTCAGTATAGTCCTTTCCATTTCTTGAATATTTTGATTTCTCCTTTCAACAATTCTACTTTGTTGAGGTGTTCTTGGTGCAGAGAAGGTGTGTTTAATACCTAAATTTGAACAAAAAGAATTAAATTATTGATTCTCAAATTCTATACCATAATCAATTCTTAATGAAATTATTTTAAAACCTATTTCATTTTGAACAATTTTAAAAAAGATTTCAAAATAGAAAAAACTTCACTCTTAAGTTTTAAAAAATAAACCCAAGTAAATATAGAATAATTATTAACTAAAATATAAACATATAATTTACCAGCCAAACATTTTATATTTGATGGTCCAAAAAAATATTTGGATAAGTTTTAAAGGTTTAGATGTAGTAATTTTGTTAATATATTTGAAAGATTATTTGTGTTTCTTTCCAATTTGGTATGCATCACAGAATCTATCATTATCAAACTTAATACTAGGAAAATAATAAACTAACTATTTATTAGAAAATTTATATAAAGAATAAATATTATAATGACCAAGTCTCATATTCTAGATCCATGACTCATTTGTCTTTACGGTTAAACATTTCACTTTTTTTACACAATGAATTTAAGTCCAATGTATAAACATTGTTAGTTCTTAATGCTCTAAACTTAAGAAATTTATCTTTAAACACAGATCATAAATTGTTATAAAAATAAACATAAAAACCATCATCACAAATCTAAGAAATAATTATCAAATTGTGCTTCAACCCTTGCATGTAAAGTACTTGGTTGATAGATATGGTCTTTGGATCTCCAAAATTTCCAACTTCAACTATTTTTCCTTTGGCATTATCACCAAAAGTGACATGACCTCCATCCATTTGAGTCGGTGTGTGAAAATTTGATAGATCTCCACTCATATACCTCAAAAATACACTATCCATAAACCATATAGCATTTCTATTCTTGTGTCATGTTACCTAAAAAAGTATTTAAACAAATGTTTGTTTTGGTACCCACACTTTCTTAGGTCCAGCAGTGTTAGCTAGTAGAGATCTGGGAATCTGGATCTGATTTGTTTTTCTATAGCTTATATCATTAGATTTAGATAAACTCTTTGAAATAAAGGATATTTTAATGCCGTTGATTTGAGGATTTCTTAAATAACAATTATTTTTCACATTCCCTTTTATTCCACAAAAATAACAAGTTGTATTTTTTGAATTGGGGAGAAAATAATTCTTATATAGTTTAGATTTCTCACCCTTACTTCCTATACTAAATCTTTCCTTTTTAATCACGTTCTTTACAAGGATTTCATTTAATATATTTTCTACTTCATTAAAAACAAGAGCAGCACTCTTATATGATTTTACTTCATCCTATAAATTTTTTATCTTCTTTTCATTATCAGTATAGTTTGATGTAGATGAGTTAAATTTTTCAATTAACTCTTAATGTTGTTTCAACAAGGTATCTCTTTTACCTAAAACAACATTATGAATGTTCTTTAAAAAATTGTGATTTTTTAATAAGGAATCATATTTCTCTTCTAACATAGAACAGTAGAAAACTAATTTACTGTTTGAGAAACTAGTAGAATCAGAATTAGAATTGGATGAGTAATAGTTTTATACCTTTTCCTCTTCAACCATGAAGCATATATTGGCTTTCAAATTTGATTGTTCTTTTTCTAAATCGTATTTATATGAAATACTGGATTCTTCATAAAAACTCCATGTTGATTTCATTTCTATTATTCCTTTATATTCATAATTACTATTTTTATGATACCTTTTATATGGGTTTCTCTTTTCATCTTTTAGTTGAGGAAAATCAGGTCTAATATGACCTAATTCTTTACATTCATAACATCTAAATTATTTTGACTCTTTCTCATTATTATTTAAAGTTTTTCTAAATCTTCTTTTCTTATTATAAAACTTTCTAAACTTTTTGGATAACTTTGCCAGTTCTATTTCATAATCATAGGAATCATAATTCTTCTCCTCTTTGACTTCTTGCTTTGATCTTCTACTATGTTTCTAATCTGTTATTTTTATAGTAGTATTTTCTTTCTTTATTATAATATTATGATCTTCATATTAATGTTTCATTTCTGTTTCATACATCATCAGTGTCCCAATTAGTTATTTAATTGTTATATCTTTGAAAGGTGATGATTTTCTAATAGAAACAGATATTTCATTCCATTTAAAGTGTAGTACTCTTAGTACTTTCAATGCTTGATCAGATTTTTTGATAGGTTCACCTAAGGTTGTAATATTATTGATAATTTATGGAAGAATTACATTCATATGTGTGATTATTTCTCCATCAAACATTTTGAATTTGTCAAATTTTAACTTGGTTGTAGCATACCTCATTCGTCTTACATTATCTATCCCTTCGTAGGAAAATAAAATAGTTTTCCACATTTCATAAGCAGTAGGACATTATGAAACTCAATTGAACTCATCCAGTCCTAGACCACAGATAATTTCATTCATATATTTTGAATTCATATCATATTAATCTTCAGTTTCATTATCCCATGTTTTTGGCTTTTCAAGAATCTTATAGGGAGTAGTGATTTTTGAGTAAACTCTGAATCCAATATTTGTAAGGTAGATAATAATCCTTGATTTCCAACACCCATAATTTTCACAATTAAAGTATGGAGCACAAACCATGGATATCTCTTCTCTAGGATCATTTATTTCTATATTTTTATAGACCTTTAAACTTTTATCTTTCTATATATTTTATCCAAAATATCTCCTCTTATATCAATTTTTAGGTTTGAATATACAAAGTAGTACACAAGAGGGGGTGAATTTTGTTTTTTCAAAAACTTCTATAATTATAGCTTTCAAAACCCACTATATTTTAAGCAGATATGTAGTGTTTTTCTTCTATATGAAACTATACAGTGAATAAATAGAAATAAATAACACCTCTTTTATAGTGGTTCGGGGTACAAAGATCCCCTAGTCCACTCTACCAAATACTCTCTCTTTGAGCTTGGTGAATTTCACTAGAATGGTCCTCTTATCAAAAGACCAAGAATCCATAACTGAGTCCAGGAAGTTGAAAACTTTACAAGACTAAATACAAAGCCTTATAGTTTTATAACAGAGAACCATTTATCCATATCTTATATCGAGAAGTTGATAATCCACCACAACTAAGTACGAGCAGTTAAAACTCAAATAAATAAAAAGAGATTGATTTGTTGAAATAGGTTGAACTACACAATTGCAGTAGAAAAAATTGATAGTTGATGAATATTCTTATTCATAAAAGATATTCTTCATGAAAGAACGAGTTTGAAGAGATCCTATTTTCACATAAGAACTTCTATTTAAGAACAGAAACAAAATAGAGTAGTCTAAAACTTATAGTAGAACAAGATAGAACATGTATGTATACAAAGTGTAGTATATTCTAAGATGTTCAATAATTGTAGAACTGTATAGATTTTTACCAGAGTATTCTTGAGTATATGAAAGAAAATATAGGTCCTTTGCAAAGATTCCATATCAAAAATGATACATCGATGGAATATATAAAGAAAAAAAATTTGTTTTAAATTCTAGATCCACAAAAGATGCCTGATGAAATTTAGATATTCAAATTCAAATAAATAAGGGGATTATTAAATTTCCTTAAGAATAAGAGTGAAAATCTCTATTGAATATGGTTCTTTAAATCAAATATAATGAGCTTTAAATTAGTCAAAAATGAGCTTTAAAACGGTCTGTAAATTGGTAAAGACCATTGCAGAAATCGTGCAAAATATCACGGATTTAAATCTTTGATGTTGAAAAGTCAAATGTAGGGTTCCTTCACAAAGTGACAAAAATACCAAACATAGGGTTCAACTATGCAGCCTTCATTCTCCGAATGTAAGGTTGAAAACGTAAGGTTGATCATAAAATTAAGGTTGATGATCTATAAATTTCTCTCTAAAGCGTAAGGTTCATTACTTATATATTTTTATTTAACCATAATTTTATTACTTGACAAACATAAGGTTCCTTTCAAACGTAAGGTTCCTTTAACCATAATTTTCTGATAACTTAGGGTTGATTAACCATACGTACTATTTTGAATGTAGGGTTGAGATACCATACTTTCTTCTTCTAGTGTAAGTTTTAATACAAACATAGGGATCATAATCTATACGTGTTGTACAAAACATAGGGTTTATTCCTTATATTACGCTTATCCATATAGGGTATGAATAGTGTTTCCATAATTCTTGAAAAAGCATCCCGAACACTTTAATAAATATTCCTTACAAATTAAAAGCTTGAAAATAATTTCAGAATAAATATAAAGAAATATTAATTCACTAAAATACACTTAAATTAAAATCATTAGTAATATAATTAAGGGTATTTCTTAGCATCAAAATCATAATAATTTATAGAGTATTGTTAAGAAAATATGTTCCCAACAATTTGGTTAGGAAAACAAAAATAACCCATATTGTATCATTCTTTCTAGGAGTCTTTGTTAATCTAGTGAAAAAGTCTATATTAATTTCATCCAATTCCCAAATAGGAATAGGTAGAGGTTAGATGAATCCTCTAGGATGCGGTCTCTCAGCCTTCACCTATTTATAAACCAAGCATCTTTATACATAATTAGTAATTTCCTACTTCATATTACCCCACCAAAAATGTTCCTTCAAATCCATATACATCTTAGTTATACAAGAGCGTATAGAGAAATTCAATATATGAGCATCATCCAATCATTCCCTTTTCAGCTCATTTATAAATAGAACATATAGAATCTTTCCAAATTTTTGAACACCATCTTCACAAATAAAGTATGTCAATTTCCCATCATTCATGTCTTTGATTTTCTGTTGAAAATTTTCATCATCATATTAATAACTTTTTATATTTTCTAATAAATATGGTTTTTCAATCATTTGAAAATGGATTGATGTATCCCCTTCCTTAATAATTCCCATATCTATATTGACTATATCTATGAACATGGGATCCCTATAAATCCTCATTTGGGTCATAACTCTATAATTTTTCCTACTCAATGAATATGCTCTCTCATTTTCCTTACCTGGGTGGTAGTGTATTGAGAAATCATAATCCTTGAGTATCTTGAGCTATCAACTTTTCTTCATATTGAGATCTTTCAATAAAAAGATGTATTTTAGGCTCTTATGGTCTGTGTATATATCACATATTTAACCATGGAGATAATATCTCTATATCTTAAAAGAAAATATTACAGCTACCATCTCAAGATCATGGGTTAGATAGTTCTATTCATGGGTCTTTAACAACCTTGATTTATATGCAATAACTTTATCATTCTGTATAAGGACACAACTAAGTACCTTCTTTGATTTATCACTATATTTCACAAATCCATCATTTCATGATGGTAGAGTCAAAATAAGAGCATTGACCAACCTCCTATTTAATTCTTAAAAATATTCTTCACCTTCCTTTATCCATATGAACTTAACCCATTTACATATAATCTTTGCTAAATGGTTAGCCAATTGAGAATTTTTTTGGACAAATTACCAACTAAAACCTTCCAAACCAATGAAACTACATACCTTGGTTATGTTCATTGGTGTAGACCATTATTTAAATGCCTTTATCTTTATGATATCAACTAAGATTTCATCCCTGTAGAAAATATGGCCAAGAAAAGAAACTTTCTATATTCAGAATTCACTCTTTCTAAATTTCCCATATAACTCTTTTCCTCTTTGAGTATCAAGAATGATCCAAAAATGATTCTCATGGTCCTCATAGCTTTTAAAATACAAAAAGATATCAAAAATGAATACCAAAAAAATTATCAAGATATTCCTTGAATAATCTATTCATTAGATATATAAAAATAGATGGTGCATTAGTGATAAGTGTATTTTATGAATATATTTTATAGTGTTTTAATGTAATGATTTATGTATTTAAATGATTAATCTTTCTAAATTTTGGAATGGATTGAATTGTTTTATGTTTTATGGAAGGATGCAACCAAACTTTGGAACAGGATAAAAAAGATTAAAACATTGTAGCTAAAATACACTTCATGCCACGAGCAAAGTGAAGCGGTGTGACACTAGATTTTTAAGGATGTACTGGAGCTAAAAAACTAGAGCAGGGAATTTACATGTTGTGCATTACATTTACACTATGTGATAATTTTTTAGATATGTTTTTGGAAGATATACACTAGAATTCACAACACTTGGAAATTAAAAGATTACACATCGTGTAAACACATTACACATTGTGTAAATTGTTGAGAAGAATTTTAAAGACCCAGATTCATCATATATTTGATTTTGGACAAAATATTTGACATGGGAACCACCCCAGACCAAATTTGGACCAACTATTAATGATATTAATTAATATTGAATCCCATTTGGATCCTATAAATAGAGGTATAGCCTACTGCAGTTGGGGATATCTTGATACCAAAGCTTGGAGCGAGAAGTTGTGTTATGCAGAGACCTCCCCAAGTTCATCTTTATTTTCTTTATGATTTATTTTTCTTTACTACTTCCCTATAATCCTTTCGTCACTAGGATGAGGGGGTAAACACACCTTGTTCTAGGGTTATATAATAAAAGGGTGAATGTGTCATTGGATTTATTTATTTTCTTCTATTCATGTATTTGGTTTACTATAATTTAATCTTCAACTTCCAATCCCTTTATTTTTATTTTATCATGACCATTGATATTTTAATATAAAAGGAACTTTAAAATTGCGCAATTGAAAACCCTAAATAAGGCATGACCATTGTCAACTTTAGGAGAATCGGTTTTAAATATAGTATCAAGATAAACTTGATTCAGTGAAACCCCAAATTACCAGACCAAGGGAAATAGGGTATTGTCATGTTGAGGAGGGGATACCATGACCATTGGATCTTCCTTTTCTCAACTTTAACACCAATGATGAATAAATAAACCTATTTTATTAAATTTGATTTCACTTGAACCCCGAAATTACAAAAACCCAGTTCACTTTCAAATCTATTTACAAACCAACCAACCAATCTTCTTTGTTTTCATTTTGTTTTCTTAAAATCAAATCAAACCAATTTTCTCTCAACACTTTCACTGAATTCATAAAATTAAATCTTTTGAAAATCTAATCAAACTAATTTCACTATATCTATGGATCGACCTCGACCTACTACTTTACTCATTTTAATTAATTGGTTGCATTTGTTGAGTTTTTATAAATTTTTGCTTTTCATAGAGCCATGGAGAATTAATGATTCCCTTTGGGCCTATCAAATCGGTGTCATTACCAGGGATGGTTTATTTTTAGTTTTTAGGATTTCAAATTTTTATTTTATTAGTTTATTTCAATCTCCCTATTTAAATTGGGTTTGTTTATGCTTTTAGTTTCATATTTTTAAATTTTTAAATGCACAAATACAACACTTAGCCAAATAGAAAAGACATCATCGAGTCAAACAGTGTGCAATTCACCGGACTTCCACATGAAGATATAAACGAACATTTGGGAATATTCCTCAAGCTTTGTGTGTGACATGTTCCAATTCCAAAATGTTTTAATCGATGTGGTAAGAATTCATCTTTTTTTATTTTCACTACATAAGAGATCTCAAGATTGGATTTAACACTTGTCAGCACATTCCATCACAACATGGTATGAGCTGACATGGAACTTCCTTACCTATTTCTTTCTACCTTCTAAGTCAATGGATATACAGGTAAATATTCTAAAAAATTTCAATTTGAAGATGAATCTATGTGTTCTTCATGGGAATGTTATAAATATAGTACTCAAAAAAATTTCTCATCATGGAATAGAGTTATGGATGATAATAAAAACATTCTATAAGGGTTTATCATAAAGAAACAAGTCAATTCTTAATGTTGTAGCTAAAGTATCATTAATAAAGAAGTCACCTAAAGTAAGATACAACTTTTTGGATTATATGGTGAGAAATAGTTTCCAGTGTAAAGGAGAAGGTATGAAATAAAAAGGCATTCATGCAATCAAAAACAATGACTAGATGGCGGTACATCTGGAATCATTAATAGAGAATATGGACATCATGATGGGCCAGTAGTAAAACCCCCAAGATATGTGTATAGAAGATACAAATTATGCTAATTATAATCATGGTAGTAAATTTTAGGGTTAGAGACCACAACATGAACAAGGACAAGGACTTAAAAAAAGACAACAAGGGTAACAGCAACAAGAACTCCAAGGTCCCACACTAACGAGCCAAGTCCATACATTGGAAGAAACATTGTCAACATTCATGACCATTTATGGGGTCGTACTCAAGGAAATAAAATAAGAATCATCAAAATAAAAGGCCACATTGTGGAATCTAGAGTATCAATTTGGACAAATTATAGATCATCTTAGAGATAGACCTAGAGAAACACTATCAACGTGACCTGAAGTATGGTCACATGAATATTTAAAATCCATAAAACTTATAAGTGGGGATAAAAAAAATAAAGTGGTATCTAATTTTTAGGACAACAACCATTGAAAGTAAGAGAAGAGGAAGCTAATAAGGAACAAGTATCTGAATAAGAAGAAGAACCACCTCATTACAAACCAAGATTACCTTTTCTAGAAAAAATGGTGTAAGTAAAGAATAATTTATAGAAAGGTAAATTTATCGAACAATTTAAAAAAGTACATATTAATATACCTTTTGTAGAGGCTCTCATGAACATTTTGGCATATGAAAAATTCATGAAAGAGTTGATAACCAACAAGAAGAATCTAGAAGATATTTACACTATTCTATACCCACAAGAGTGTTTGGTGGTGGTATCTGAGGACCTAACTAAGAAGAAAAGTAATCTAGGTAGCTTTTCAATTCCCATATTTATTAGAGGAAAAAAATGTGTAAAATATTTTTGTGACTTAGGTGTAAGTTCCAATATAATGTATTACACAACATTCAAGAGTTTGGGACTTGATGGAATGAATCTAATGAGAGTACATATTTAATTATCCAATTCAACAATGAAATACCCAAGAAGAGTCATCAAATATATCTTGATCAAAGTTGATAAGTTCATCTTTCCCATTGACTTCCTAGTACTGGATATGGAATAGGAGAGAAATCCACTTATTCTGGGAAGACAATTTTTAGCCACAGGTTAGGCACTAATTAACGTTCAAAGTAGATAACTCTATCTGAGAGTTAGTAGTGATCAAGTAAGTTTCAACATCCACTGGGAAATGAATAACTATGATGTGAAAGAGAACAATTAGTTTGGAGAAGAAAAAACTCCCAAAGTTAAGGGTGTCACTAAAATTGAAGAGGTACATGAGTTAGATGTTTCAGTGCAAGAGGATTCTCAATTGAAGAGAAATGAAAAGAGGAAGACCAAAACCACTGACACCATAGGATTGACTGACTCCAATGCATTTGAGAAAGGAAAATAGGTATGGATAGTATATGAACTTCTATTTAGTTCATCTAGATTAAGGAAAAAATGGTGGATTATTCCAATGGAGGTTAAGCAAGTACTACTATCAGGGAGAATAAAGTTGTTCAAAGAAGAAAGAAAAGGGTCGACCTATGTGGATAGGACATAATTGAGACCATTTATGGACCCTAAATATGTACAAAATTTTCAATCATCTATCATGTGAGCTGGATATAAAGGAGTTAAGGTCGATCCAATGATGGTAAACAAAATCACTTCTGGGAGGCAACCTAAGTTTTTTGTTTTTATTTATTTATTTTTAATTTTTAGAGGCATGCGTGATCTCACTCCAAATATTTAAAAATTCATTAACAATGAATTTTTCTTTCACCTATTTATTTTTAATTTTCAGGTCCATCATGACCTAAGGTGGAAGCAAGTAGGAGGAATCAAAAGAAAAGGATATAGTAAAATTACACGTCGTGGATCTGGTGCAGGAAGAACCTACATAGCCATTTTTGATGCATCAATTTAAAGGGGAGTAAACATTTCAATTCTATAATTATTCTACTGTATTCCCCACATTTAATTATAGATTTAACTACCAATTTCATTACCACACTTGATTCTTGATTTAATCAACTAAACTATGAGACATAATGTAACATCCTGACCCAGCTCTTCACTAAACCGATGGTCGGACTGGTCACCACATGACCTCAAGCGCATCTCCCCATATGCCAGAGGCTTCCGACTAGTAGAGAGGGTATATGGGTAGTCAGTGGAGAGACTATACCCTCATATTAGATATCAACAATAGAAAATGGAAATAAATAGTGGAATAAGTCTAATAAATGATAAAGTAGTGGAAGGTAGATTTTATAAATCTTGTAAAAAATAAATGGCCAATGCCAATTATATAGTAGATGCATGCATGACATGCTAATGATACAAAAATAGAAAACATTGAACAAAACAACATACTTTACATTCCAATATAGAAATAAATAAACAATGACTCAACCTAAGGGTGGTCTCCTTGAGCATCCCAAGCTTCTGCCTGGTCCTCTGCCCCTATCTCCCAAGTAAATGCAAACAGCACAATCCTGCAACTAAATAGAATCTACTCGGGTACCCTTGTGAAATGGCGGCCAGATTAGGGTGTGAGATATAAATATTAGTAGTACGGGACCACTGGTGTCTACCCCAAATCCATACATTTAATAAATAATTTAAACCATGTGAAAGCATGCATAAATAAATAAGTACAATGTAACGAATACCCGAGTACCTGCTTCAGCCCTCAGCTGGTGTCTGAACCTGCATTATACATTTTTCATGCATATTCAACAATCATTACATAATAATTTTTATTTATCAATTATTCAAACCTCATTAAATTAATAAAGTCTCAATATTCTTCCTAAGCCATACATCCCCCGTATAAGTCACTCACCACAGGTGTCTCTAAAGACCATCTAAGTAATCAAAGTAAAGACTGGATCCAAGCTTGTGCATTGGCTTGGATAACGCATCATAATATATTCAATTTTATATTTTATATACTATGTATGATCCCATAAACTAAAATATTGATTCTCTCCTGGGTCTATCCACTAACATTGATTCACCCAATTCATTAATAAGTCTTAACCCTTTCTTATATTAAATTCATAAATCATTATGTCACAATAGTTTTCATTAACCACTAATTCATTTCATGTACAACCAATTGAACTCACAGTCCAATGTCAATTAATGGTTGAGAACATCATGTCTACCACCATCATGAGTATTTGGAGTGTTATTCCTTGTCTCACAACCCATGGACATTTGGAGCATCAGTCCGTGTCCCATAAAAGAATGTTTTCATGCAAGCTAGGTGTAGAATGCCATGTCTAGCACCCTGTGAGTATTTGGAGCATCAGTCCCTATCTCACAACCCGTTTATCAATCATACATATATATTTATCATTAGTGTATAATTCCATGTATAACACCCCAAAACCATCCATTAATTAATTCATAAATTAATTAATCCAATCCGTTAATTAATTCAACAACTAATTAACAACATAAACCTCCCGTCGAATAATTCTACAATAAGTTAACCATTCAGCATATCAATAGTTAATAATTAATTATCAATTAATTATTGTTAATTAATTATCCCAAATCTTTAACAAGTCAGAATGCGTCCACTGAAACAGTGTTTCGTCCAGGACTTTAACAATTAACATGCACGTTATAAACATCTCAAGTCTAACATGATGAACAAGGCCCACATATTTAAAAACCATCTCACATAACATATCATATTTTTGAAAAATTCCATCCTAAACAAATTAATTCATGGAAAATAAACATACATCCTAAGGTATTATTGGCCAACAGTCATAACAATAGATCAACTCGCAATCTTAAATTAATACATGCAAATTAATTAATTCAAAAATTAATTAATTAAATAATATCACTTTAACCAATTCATCAATTAATTAATCATTTACAATTTAACATGTAATAATTAATCCATCCATTAATTATTACCGATTTCCAATTTATATTCCGAACATGTCAAAATATTCAATATTCTCAATATTCAATAAATGACACAAGTTTTCCAACTCATGACTTGATAATTAATTCTTCAATTAATAACCCTATTACCCATCCTGTCCTATTCAATCATCCAATTTACCAACTAATATATCATCATTTTCATAATTAACATTTTGTGACATGGGTTAAAAAGGCACACCTAAGGGTGTCGAAGTCCATTTCCATTCAAGTCTCATTTACAAGGAAGACCCATGGGTGATTCCTATTTAACCATTTAATTTTCAGGGCATAAGCTCAAACTATTTTCAATAACAGCAATACAAGCTTAATACCAACATTGGAAATTTCCTCATTTATCACACGTGGAAAGAATCACTCAATAACATTAAAATTCTTACACCAACATATCATGTATTGACATCAACAGAGATACATACAAAATTACAACCTTAATCAATCATGATATGACATTACCACCAACCAACGGTTTATCTTTAATCACCATTTAAAGAAAATTTAGCAGTTCCAAAATCAAGCAAACTCATACTCTCAAATTATTTAAATAAGAAAATAATTCTTAAATAAGTAGATAGAGATTTGGGACCCTACCTTGGGGTGGAACCATTTTAATTCTGCAGTTCTTTAATGTACTTGGTGGAAACCAGTCCACAACTGGTCCGCAGTTACATGCAATCACACCTTCATATATATGTGTGTGTGTGTGTGTGCGTACACATTTTCTACATTGATCAACAAAATTAAATATATTAAACCAGTACCCAGAATCAAAGTAGTAATGATCAATGCATCTCTAACACGATGCCAGGGACTCATAAAAAAATTAACAGACCTTAATATAACTGGTGCAAAACCAAACAACGGGTTTAGAAGCTTACCCAAACCAACTATGGAAAAATAATTCGAGACCATCCACATCTCCCTTGGAGGAGGATGTCGTATTATGGACCAATGGGTCCTGATTCAACATTCACATATCCTAAAAATAGAGGAACGCAATGATTGGATTAAACCCGAACCTTAGGGTTTCATCTGATCAAACAAGGTGAGAGTGGTGAGTCAAATGGCTTATGCGAATCAAGAGTTATATGCAGACTGACTCACCTTGATGAGGCGAACAATATTCGTGAAGAGTCTGCGAAGAATCGTCGCACATAAAGTGGAGTCCATGAGAGGGGGTGGCATGCTTCAAGTTCTGCCCCGGAGTGTCATTCACTGCTGCAACAGAGTCCGACCGAGGATGCACGCTAGGGAGAAGGGGTGATGCACTTCTGGAGATTGCATTGCAGGGAAAGAGACAGAGCAGCTCGAGTGTGAGGGCACTGCACACCTGGTGCATTACCTAAGGAGGAAGAAAATAATGGGGTCGTGTGCCTTACCTACAGGTCGCGACTCCCCTTTTTATTTTATTTTTTTCTTTTTTTCCCATAAAATTAATCTAAATAATTGAAAGTAATAATTAAAAATAATAATACTCATATTATTATTATACATAATAAACACTTATCTAAAAAGTTCAAAACTTACCATTTAATTAAAAAACGCTAATTTATTTATTATTATCTTAATAAACATTTCATAATTAATTATGAAACTCCCTATTGATCATTTAATTAAATTATTTTAACATTTATTTAACTAAATAACCATAATCATAATAGTAACATCACTATTATTATTATTCCAACTTTCATTTATTTAAAACCCAAACCCCCAATTTATTACAATATCATTAATATGATAAAAAATCCAACCCATAACCCCTAATTTAATTGCCATAATAATTATTATTATTACATTCATAAAACTAAAATAATAATAATTTCATTATTATTATTTTTCAAACCCTTGATAAACCCAACACCGCTACTTAATAATAATGCTTTATTAAATATAAAACCCCTCATTTAATTAAACATTTATTTTAGAAGCTCAAAATCCACATTAAATTCTCATAAATGATACACTCCTTTAACATGAAATTAAAATCTCAAAGCATCAAAATAATTTATGAAACCATAATAATAATAAAATTATTATTATTATCACATTACTCTATTTAAACACAAAAAAAACTCATTTAATATTATTTAATTAAATTAAATTAAATATTAAACTGGGTAAGCTGCACGGGTTGGACCGCAACCGTGTGCAGACCGTACAGATCCAATAAAGTGAACTTTTCTGAATTAGATTCTCCTGAGACTCATTAGGACACCGGCTAAAATTATCGGGTAATTAAGGAAGTCCAAAAACAACACCTTTAGGTGTTCTAACACTCGGAATAAAGTTCCAGAGCTCGATTTAAAAATCAACCCGTCGATAAACCAAAAAAAATCGAAAACCTTCATATTTTAACCCAGTTCAAAAACACAGGACTTTAAAATCTACCCACCTTAAAAACTTCTTGTCCCCAAGAAGACATCGGGAAACCCTACTAAAACAACCAACCTACCAAGGTCATTTAATCTCGTTAGAACTAATGTGTTGCATTCCCAATGCCAAACTCACCTTTAACCCTTCACAAGACTAATGGCTAATCCTTTAAAACCAGAGCCAATGCTCACTTTATAGATTGAACATTGAAACAAAGATTATATCTAAGGCCATTATAGGGACCTCATCAACAAAAATGGTTGAATCTTGATCAACCAATAGAATAGGTTGTACATGCTTCCCTTGAAAGATGTCGTAGACCCAAAACCCACATTCTCTCTTTATCTGATGACGTGCCTTTAAAACTATTCCAAAACCATCTGTATGTATAATGAAGTCCTTACCCGACCTCTGGTGAAATTTCTAAGTCAAGCCATCGTAAGGCTATTTTAAAACTATCGTGCCCCAACAAGAAAAAAAGAGTAGCCCAAAGAAACTGTGCATCCCGCGTACTACCTAGATAACAACCAATCATCAAGACCAACAACATTTAAAATGTAGCACGGTGTAAGACCAACGATATCTTAGTGTCTCTATGATGAGGTCAAGATAGGGTACATGCTCGTCGTGTTCAGAATAGCGCACTAAGAGAAAACCAAGGTCATTAAGAAGATCAGTCGAACTACTACCGAACAACTCTATTCTAAAATCTCAGCATCTTCTTATGACATGTTTACTAAAAACGATGTGACACTGATCACCTTAGGTTTGCCCACGACATCGAAATAAAAGATCATCTGCTCACCAGCACACTATTTCAGAACACTTAACACATGTGTGTTACATAACTCAAACCACGATCACCACATCAAACATTGATCATAAAAGTCGTAGCATAAACCTATCAGTGTTACATAGCACCCGAGTACCAAGAAGTCCTCACGAGCAGTGGGATGAACTTACTTTAATGGCCTAGAACATTCTAAGGGTACTACCTACCATGGGTTACCCCTTACGAAACATAAACATCGACCCTCTATCTTGGTCACACAAAACTGAAATCATGAGGTTCAAAAGGCCCTTTTTCATTTTATCCATTTTAATTAATTCATTTCAAAATTTTAACATTTGGATGAATTTCAACAAACACACAAGTACTTTTTCACAACAAGTCACTTGGTTTTCAATCAATGCCCTATAAGCAAAGCATACATGCTATAGAAAACATCCTCTTTAAACATTTAACATTTAGTGTTATTAAAATATAAATAGGTAATTTAGTATCTAAGTTCCTTTTACTGAAAAGGAGACTTCCAAAGGTCTCATTTATTCAATCTGGGTTTTTCAAAAAGCAACCCAACAACAGTTCATTTCAATCAAAACTCAGTAGTTTTACATTTATAAGCATTTTCAAACATACTATGGTTGTATAAGGTTCAAACACATGGGTGACCATCTACCAATCGATAAGGCACCCATACACCTTATCGCTAGAATTTATCTCCCATTATCACAATCAAAGTTAATTTAACATTTTAACTTTATCATCCCTTTCATATATCAAAACATCTCTAGCATGTTATCATAAGCAGTAACAAAATAGAATACTATTGCAAAGAATCATGGAACAACAAAAAAACATGATAATAACTAAGGCAGTGTGGCATATAATCACTCAATCATGTTAAATATATCACTGAAACATGCTATTTATAAAGGCATGCTAAAGTAGATCAAAACATGGAATTACACCCAAGGCACACAATCCAAATTAGCAGGCATCCTACTAATGCAACTACATGGCATGTTACATGCATGGAATGTGAATCTCTATATACCTAAGATGATGCATGTATGAAACTTCTTTGCCCTAACAGGACAAGACAATTTTTTTTCAAAATTCTCAAAATCAATAAGCAGTAGAAAATACACAAGCCACTCAAGGTTAAATTATATCAATCGTAACCTCAAATACTAAAAATATCAATTCCCAACCCTGTAAACTTGGTAATTTCCAGTACATGGAGTGATCAATCCCAAGCACAGCTATTAACCCAAGCACCAACACTTCCCTATTCTCCTGTCTACCAACCCAAAACAGAAAGACAAAAGGAAAAGAACCTCCTCTGATACCACTTTGTAACATCTCGACCCATCTCTCCACTAAACTGGTGGTCAAACTGGTTGTCACATGACCTCAAACGCGTCTCCCCGTACACCAGAGTTTTCTGACTAGCAGCGAGGGTCTATAGGTAGTCAGTGGAGAGACTATACACTCATATCAGAGTTCAACAATAGACAATGGAAATAAATAGAGTAAGTAGTCTAATAAATGATAAAGTAGCGAAAGGAAGATTTTATAAATCTTGTACAAAACAAATGGCCAATGTCGATTATAAAGAAGATGCAAGTATGACATGTTAATGATACAAAAATGGAAAATAGTGAATAAAATAGAATGCTTTACATTAAAATACAAAAATAAATAAACAATGACTCAAAGCCCTGAGGGCGGTCTCCTCAAGCATCTTGAGCTTCTTCTCGGTCCTCTACCCCTATCTCCCAAGTGAATAAAAACAGAACAATCCTGTAACTAAATAGAATCTACTAGGGTACCTGAGTGAAATGGTGTCCCAAGTAGGATGTGAGATATAAATCTCAGTAGGCCAAGACCACCGGTGTCTACCCCAAATCCAGAAATTTAATAAATAATTTAAACTGTGTGAAAACATGCATAAATAAAGAAGTATAATGTAACTATATACCCAAGTACTTGCTTCAGCCCTCAGCTGGTGTCTGGACCTACATTATACATTTTTCATGCATACTCAAAAATCATTACATAATTGTTTTCATTTTTCAATTATTCAAACCTCATTAAATTATGAAAGTCTCGAGATTCGGCCAAAGACCGACATCCCTCGTATAAGTCACTCATCACAGGTGTCTCTAAAGACCATCTAAGTAATAAAAGTAAAGAATAAATCCAAGATTGTGTTTTGGCTTGGATAACACATCATAAGATATTCAATTTAATATTTCATATACTATGTCTGAGCCCCTCCACTAAAATAGTTATTCTCTCCTGGGTTCGTCCACTAAGATTGATTAACCCAATTCATTAATAAGACTTAACCCTTTATTATATTCAATTCACAAATCATTTTGTCACAATAGTTTTCATTAACCATTAATTCATTTTACGTATGACCAATTGGACCCACCGTCCAATGTCAGTTAATGGGTGTAGAACATCATTTCTATAACTCTTATGAGTATTTTGAGCATCGGTTCTTGTCTCACAACCCATGGGTATTTAGAGCATCAATCCTTGTCCCATAAAAGAATGTTTGCATGCAAGATGGGTTTAGAACGCCTTGTCTAGCACCCCATGAGTATTTGGAGCATTAGTCCCTATCTCACAACTCATTTATCAATCATACATATATATTTATCATTGGTGTAGAACACCATGTCTAACACCCAAAAACCATCCATTAATTAATTCATAAATTAATTAATCCAATCCGTTAATTAATTCAACAAATAATTAACAACATAAACCTCCCGTCAAATAATTCTACAGTTAATTAACCATTCAGCATCTCAATAGTTAATAATTAATTATCAATTAATTATTCTTAATTAATTATCCCAAATCTTTAACAAGTCTGAACGCGTCCATTGAAACAGTGTTTCATCTAGGACTTTAACAATTAACATGCACATTATAAACATATCAAGTCTAACATGTTGAACAAGGCCCACATATTTAGAAACCATATCACATAACATATCATATTTGTAAACAAATCCATCCTAAACAACTTAAGGAATAGAAAATAAACATGCATCCTAAGGTATTATAGGCCATCAGTTATAAAAATCGATCAACTCATAATCTTAAATTAATGCATGAAAATTAATTAATTCAACAATTAATTAATTAAATCCTATCTCTTTAACTAGTTCATCAATTAATTAACCATTTACCATTTAACATGTTATAATTAATCCATCCATTAATTATTATCAGTTTTTTATTTATATTCTGAACATGTCAAAATATTCTATATTCTCAATATTCAGTAAATGCCACAATTTTTCCAACTTGTGACTTGATAATTAATTATTCAATTAATTACCCTATTACCCATCCTTCCCCATTCAATCATCCAATTTACCAATTGATATATCATCATTTGGGTAATTAACATTTTGTGACATGGGTTAAAAGGCACACCTAAGGGTGTCCAAGTCCATCACCATTCAAGTCTCATTTACAAGGAAGACCAATGGGTGCTTCCTGTTTACCCATTTAATTTTCAGGTAATAAGCTCAACATATTTTCAATAAGAGCAATAAAATATTAATACCAACAATGAAAATTTTCTCATTTATCACATGTGGAAAGAATCGCTCAATAACATAAAAATTCTTGCATCAACATATCATATATTAGCATCAATACGGATACATACAAAAGCTCAACCTTAAGCAAGCATGATATGACATTACCACCAACCAATAGTTTATCTTTATTCATCATTTAAAAAAAATTAAAAGTTCCAAAATAAAGGAAACTCATAATCTCAAATTATTTAAATAAGAAAATAATTCTTAAATAAAGAGATAAATATTTGGGACCCTTCCTTGGGGTGGAACCATTTTAATTCGGCAATACTTTAATGTACTTGGCGGCAACTAGTCCACAACTGGTCCGCAGTTGTACGCAATCACACCTTTACACACACACACATATATGTGTGTGTGTGCGCGCGTGCGCATTGTCTACATTGATCAACAAAATTCAATATATTAAACCGGTACCTAGAATCAAAGCAGTAATGATCAACACATCTCTAACATGATACCAAGGACTCAAGAAAAATTAACTGACCTTAATATAATCGATGCAAAACCAAACAGTGGGTTTATAAGCTTACTCGAACCAATGGTGGTGAAACAATTAGAGACCATATGCCTCACCCTTGGTGGTGGATGTCAGATTATGGACCAATGGGTCCCGAGTCAACATTTTCATATCCTAAAAATAGAGGAACGTAACAATCGAATTAAACCCGAACCTTAGGGTTTTGGTCGATCAAACAAGGTGAGAGAGAGGAGTCAAATGGCCGATGTGAATCAAGAGTTATATGCATATGGACTCACCTTGATGAGGTGGACAAAATTCGTGAAGAGTCTGATAGGAATCGTCGCGCGCAAAGTGGAGTCCAGGAGAGGGGGTGGCGTGCTACAAGTTCTGCCCAGGAGTGTCGTGCACTACTCCGAGTGGGTCTGGTTGAGGATGCATGCTAGGGAGAAAGGGCCATGCGCTGCTGGAGGTTGCGCTATAGGGAAAGAGCCGGAGCAGCTGGAGCATGAGGGCCCTGTGAACCAGGTGCATCGCCTAAGGAGGAAGAAAACATGGGGGTCGTGAGCCCCACCTGTAGGTCGCACCTCCCCTTTTTATTTTCTTTTTATTTTCTTTTTTTCCTATAAAATTAGTCTAAATAATTCAAAGTAATAATTAAAAATAATAATACTCATATTATTATTATTATTATACACAATAAACACTTATCTAATAAGTGAAAAACTCTCCATTTAATTGAAAAATGATACTTTATTTATTATTCTCTTAATAAACATTTCGTAATTAATTATAAAACTCCCTATTGATCATTTAATTGGATTATTTTAACATTTATTTAACTAAATAACCATATTAATAACAATAACATCAGTGTTATTATTATTCCAACTTTCATTTATTTAAAACCCAAACCCCAAATTTATTACAATATCACTAATATGATAAAAACATCAACCCATAACCCCTAATTTAATTTTCATAATAATAATAATTATTACATTCATAAAACTAAAATAATAATAATCTCATTTTTATTATTTTTTAAACCTTTGATAAACCCAACACCTATATTTAATAACAATGCTTCATTAAATCCAAACCCCCTCATTTAATTAAACATTTCTTTGAGAAGCTCAAAAGCCACATTAAATTCTCATAAATGATACACTCCTTTAACATGCAATTAAAATATCAAAGCATAAAAATAATTTATGACACCATAATAATAATAATAACATTATTATTATTAGCACATTCCTCCATTTAAACACAAAAAAACTCATTTAGTATTATTTAATTAAAATAAATAAAATATTAAACTTGGTAAGTTGCACGAGTTGGACCACAACCATGCACAAACTGTGAAAATCCAATAAAGTGAAATTTTCCGAATTTGGTGCTCCTAAGACTCATTGGGACACACACTAAAATTATCGGGTAATTACACAAGTCCAAAAATGACACCTTTAGGTGTTCCAGCACTTGGAATAAAGTTTCGGAGCTTGGTTTAAAAATCAACCCATTGATAAACCGAAAAAAAAAATCAAAAACCTTCATATTTTAACCCGGTTCAAAAACACGGTACTTTACACATAAACAGCTTAAGATAAATACCATGTCATGAATTTAAATTTCTTCTTCAATAAATTTGAATGTGAAAAATGGGTAAAATAACTAGTATGTATAAGCATGTGGATTGGGATATGAAAAATCATTAATTAAGTGAGTATGTTGAACATTGTAAATGAAATTTTTCTGAGATTTGGCCAAGTTTTGAATTTATAATATTTTCTTTAATTAATTTAATTATTCGTACGAATTTCCATGAATAGT
Source organism: Viscum album (assembly GCA_963277665.1). Taxonomy (NCBI): domain Eukaryota; kingdom Viridiplantae; phylum Streptophyta; class Magnoliopsida; order Santalales; family Viscaceae; genus Viscum; species Viscum album. Next base: position 366,369,812 of record OY728135.1, on the reverse strand, counting down.
TTCCCAACCATTAATATCATTCCTAAGACATCCTCTGAGCCAATATTTTCTATTATTTATTAGTATATTTCTTGAGAAACTTGGGAATGTTTTATTCTAGAACTTTCTTTTCATTTTATTGAACCTATGACTAAACAGAATCACTTTTAAAATGATTGAGGCATTATTTTTGTTATACCTTATCCTAAGACCCACCTTACATTAATATTTTTTAAAACCATAGAAGAAATGAACATCCTTGTTAGAAAATGGGCCAGTTGCCAGCCTATCTTATCTATTCCTACCTTCCTCAAAATATTTTTCATGATTATCAAACATAAGAGTGGGGAAAATGGAAACTAGTGGAAGGTATGGACATTTTGTAATGAATAAGTGTGGGAGAGATTCTATGAGACTTGGGTAAGGTACATTCATTATATTTATTTCATACCCTTGAAAAAAAATAGAAAAAAATGGATTGTGTCTGGGAAAATTCAAAAATCACCATCACTTGACTGGTGATCATGTTATAACTATTACAAATAGTGTTATGAGAAGATCATTTGGGTTTGGGTGGGGGATGTGATAATTCTATCTATAATAACTTTCAAAAAAGAAAATAAAATAAAAATATTAATACAAGACGGTGTTTCATTTATTACATTTTATCTCTTTAAGAGACTGCTTTGAGATACTGGGGAAGAGGAGAATTTCATTGAGCTCTTTTTTTATTATCATGAAAATTAATTTAGAGTTGAACCTCATTTTTTGAGCTTTACTTTTTACATCATTTACCTAACTTACCTAAGCCTCATAATCATTTGGTCCTAAATAGTAAAACCCTCATGATTAATTGTGATTCTATCTTTACATGGTAGAGATGTTAGATTCCTTGCAAGCCTGTGGTAAGTTACATGTTCTTGAGGTATGTGAATCACTCTATTCATTTGTACCTTGATGATGAGTGAAAAAATCAATGTGAGTTAAATTACAAATGGCATGCATATTAATAATGAATAGAAAAATTAAAATGGATGACAAAACAATTTGGATATTTCAAAAGAGGAAAAGTAAAATACATGGTTGATTTGCATTCTTTGAAAAATGAGGCATTGGTAAATTTTTTACCTGTGATGCTTAAAAATTTAATTTTCTATTTGATCAATTGATTTTGTTGAAATTGAATTTGAAGCATAGTAAGGTGAATATCCTTTGTAGTGTGTTGAGATTCCATCCTTGAGGATAGGTATGAATTAAAGTGTGGGGGAATTTGATAAGTGTATTTCATGCATATATTTTATTATGTTTTAATGTAATGATTTCCATATTTAAATGATTAATCTTACAAATTTTGGAACAGATTGACTTATTTTATTTTTTATGGAAGGATACAACCAAACTTTGGAAAAGGACTGAAAATAGGAAAAATATTAGAGATAAAAGACACTTCATGTCGTGAGCAAAGGAAAGCAACGTGACATCGGATTTTTAAGGATACAGCGGAGCGGGAAAACTGGAGTAGGGAATTTACACGTTGTTTATTCCATTTACACGATGTGATAAATTTTGAGATAATTTTTTGGAAGAGATAATTCATAATTTATGATGCTTGTAAATTAAAATATCTCATGTCATGTAAACATATTACACATCGTGTAAATTGTCTGGATGAATTTTAAAGGCCCATATTCATCATATCTTTGATTTTGGAAAAAATATTTGACATGGAACCCACTTAGTACCACCTTTAGACCAAATATTAATGATCTTAATTAATATTGAATCCCAACTAGAGCCTATAAATAGAGGACTAACCTACTATTGTTGGGGAGATACAGATACCAAAGCTTGGATCAAGAAGTTGCGTTGAGCAGGGCCCTCCGCGAATTCATAATTATTTTCTTTATGATTTATTTTTATTTTCTCCTTCCCTCTAATCCTATCATAACTAGGATGAGGGGGTAAACCCACCTTATGATAAGGTTATGTAATAAAAGTGGGAATGTGACGTCAGATTTATTTATTTTCTTCTATTCATGTATTTTGTTTTCTACAATTTAATCTTCAACTTAAAATCCTTTTATTTCTCATTTATCGTGACCATTAATATTTGAATCTAAAAGGAACTTTAAAATTTCATGACTGAAAACCCTAAATAAGGCATGATCATTTTCAACTTTAGGGGAATCACGTTTAAATACAGTATTGAGAAAAAACTTGATTTGGCAAAACCCCAAATTACCAGACTAAGGGAAATAGGGTATTACCACATTGAGGAGGGGATACCATGACCATTGAATATTCCTCATCTTGACTTTGACACAAATCATGAATCAAACAACCAATTTTCATAAATCCAATTGCACCTGAAGACTGAAATTACAAAATCCTAGTGCGCTTTCAAATCTATTTACAAAACAACCAATCAATCTGCTTTATTCCCATTTCATTTTATTAAAATCAAATCAAAATAATTTTTTCTCACCACTATCACCAAATTAATAAAATTAAATATTTTGAAAATCTAATCAAACTAATTTCATCATCTCTATAGATTGAACTCAACCTGCTGATTTACTCATTTTAATTAATTAATTGCATTTGTTGATTTTTTATAAATTTATATTTTTCATAGATCCTTAGGGAATTAACAATACCCTCTATGCCTATCAATTAGTCAATACAAATGGAATTACTGTAAAATTTTAATGTCCATACCTCATTCAAAATGTTTTCTTCAGAATATCTTCCTTCTTTACTCTCAAGTAATAATACTCAGAATGTGGTCAATCTTTGAAAAACATTGAACTTCATGAATTTTATTGAATAATTAATTAATGTGATGAAAATGATATTTTTTATTTATCGCAATAGCATTGATTTCCTTATAATAAATGCATAGAATCATGGATCCATCTTTATTGTTAATAAAAATAATAGGGGATACCCAAGGAAAAACACTAAGGTGTATAAATCCCTTATCACACAGCCCCTATAGTTTTTTCTTTAACTCCACAAATTCCATAGTGGTCATTCTATAGGGAGTATTAAATATAGGTCTTGCATTAGTTATTAAATCAGTGGAAAACTTAACTTCATGTTGTAGTGGATGTTCAGGTAATCCTTAGCAAATATATCAATGTATTCTTGTACAATAGGTACATCCTCAATTTGAATATTACTTTTCTCATTCATAGTTTGTGTCTGATATTATTCCCTAGGAATCTCATTCAGAAGAACTGCTGGTGGTGGATCTAGACATGAATTAGATGATGAATTCTCCCCCCTAAAGATAATAAATTTCACATCTTCATCACAAATCATAATTTCCTTCTCTTTACAATAAATTTTTGCAACATATTTTGAAAATTATTCCATACAAAGTATTATATCGAAGTTTACCATAGGTATAATAATAAAGTCATAAAATAGATCATGTTTATTTGTCATAATGGGAACTACTTGACACATCCTTGTTATAATGAGATTTACATTAGCAGTTTTGACTAACAACCCCCTTATTAAGGTGCTAGGGAATTATTTAATTTTCCTAGAAAATATGGAAGATATAAAAGAGTGTGAGGATCCATAATAAAATAATAATTAGCTAAATTTGAGGCTATGATAAAATTATCTCCAATAACATATTTGGGAACTTCAACCTCAGTTTTAGTGATTACATAAGCTTAGCCTTCACCCCTCGGCCTCTTATGTGTTATATTTACTTAACATTTGGGACGTTGGTTTGAATAATATCTCATTTATTTACAGATGAAGGACTAGATAGTAGTGGTATCTTTATTTCCCTTACATTTATTAGCCAAATTATCCTTATCTCCACACTTATAATAAACTCCCAAATCAGTCAATCATTTTCTAGGATGTTTCTTTCCAAAATTTTCACATGAAGGAAATTACTTCATTTTCTTCTTATTCTTCGATGTGTTCCCTTTTTCATTATATTAATATAACCACTTCTTATCTTTATTTCTGCTTAATATATAGTATCTAGAAAACTCATTCTATTTTTTATGGAACATAAAACTATTTCATCATATAATGAACATTTTTGAGAAACCAGTTCCCTTCAAAGACTTGTCTTGAGCCTTTAAAATAATTGGTCAATATTACATTCCATATTATGTATTTAATTCATATCTTACCTAACTAGTATTATAAAGGTATACTCATACTCTTCAATAATTTATTCTTCTTTTTTATTTAAGTAGGGTAACTTTCTCTTTATTTCAGTTTTTTGTTCATGAGGGAAATATTTGTTGAATAATGTTTCTTTAAAATATCTTCATTCCATGTGTTTTATTTACTCTTACTCCCTATTATTATGGATCAATGACATCTATTTATTATCATTTCCTTTAAGATAATATACTAAAAGTATAGCCTTTTCTCTTTCATCACATCCCAAGGCCAGAAATATCTTTTCAAGGGACTTGATCCATTTCTTAGCTACCACTGGATTAGTAGTTCCACTAAAATATGGGGGATTATGTCACATGAAATGATCCAATATAGGTGTATTGTACCATGGAACGTCATGTTACTCCATATGTGAAATTTTATTAGTCATAACTTAGGTCATCTACACTAATATGGTCATGATCTATTCAACTCCAACACCAACTGTATTAGCTTGCTCCGCTGGTAAATTTCTACATTGGTCATGAGTATTGAAACCATTATTTCTTCTAGGTACCATTTCAAAATAATGGAATATATTGTATTATCTCACAACATTCTAAATTTTAAATCATAATACACTACGGAAAAATACGAATTTAGCGGCGGTTTTTTTTCATTTCACGGCGGTTTAAACCACCGCTAAATCAATTAGCGGCGGTTCTGAAAAAACGCCGTTAAATCATGCGTCGGGAAACTATTCGCGGCAGTTTTGAAAACCGTCATAGAACGTTTCGCGGCAGTTTTTTTTAAATTATTTATTTATTTATTTATTTATTTATTTATTTATTTTATTTTTTAAAATTATTTATTTTTTAAATTATTTATTTATTTATTTTATTTATTTATTTTATTTATTTATTTTATTTTTTAAAATTATTTATTTTTTTAAATTATTTATTTATTTTATTTTTTTATTTTTTTAATTTATTTATTTATTTATTTATTTATTTATTTATTTATTTATTTATTTATTTATTTATTTATTTCGTATTTTATTTATTTATTTCATATTTTATTTATTTATTTCGTATTTTATTTATTTATTTCGTATTTATTTTATTTATTTCATTTAATTCACATTACTTTATTTACTTTATCCATGCATGCATGCTCATGCCCATGCACATGCCCAAGAAATATAAAGAAATACTACGTTTGGTGAGATTTGAACCCCTAACCTCTTGCATATTTTCCAAAGACTTTACCACTCCAGCAAGCTCGTCATGTGGTTAATAAAAAGAATTTAATATACTTATATATACTAATTGAAAAAATAAATAATACATAACTAAAAGATATAAACTCAATAATAATTAAACAATAAGCAATAATCAATAATTAATAATTAATAATTATTGATTTATTAGTTATTTATTGAGTTATTTATTATTATTTCCTATTTATTATAATAAATAACAAATAAATTATAATAATATTTACATAAATTATAAAATTATGAAAATAAAATAATAAAATAATAAAATTACGAAATTAAAATAATAAATAATAAATAATAAATAATAAATAATAAATAATAAGAAACAATAAATAATAATAAATAATAGTAAATAATAAATAATAATAAATAATAAATAATAAATAATAAATAATAAATAATAAATAAACAAACAATAAATAACAAATAATAAATAATAATAAATAATAAATAAAAATAAACAAATAATAAATAATAAATAATAATAAATAATAATAAATAATAATAAATAAATAATAAATAATAATAAATAATAATAAACAATAAGAAATAATAAATAACAAACTATAAATAATAATAAATTATAAATTATAAATAATAAATAATAAATAATAATAAATAATAAATAATAAATAATAATAAATAATAATAAATAATAAATAATAAATAATAAATAATAAATAATAAATAATAAATAACAAATAACAAATAACAAATAACAAATAATAAATAATAAATAACAAATAATAAATAATAATAAATAATAAATAATAATAAAAAGATAATAAATAATAAATAATAAATAATAAATAATAAATAATAAATAATAAATAATAAATAATAAATAATAAACAATAAATAGAAATAATAAATAATAAATAACAAACAATAAATAATAATAAATAACAAATAATAAATAATAATAAATAATAAATAATAAAAAACAATTAATAATAGATAATAATACATAAATAATAAATAATAAATAATAAATAATAAATAATAAATAATAAATAATAAATAGTAAATAGTAAATAATAAATAATAAATAATAACTAATAAATAATAACTAATAAATAATAAATAATAATAATAAAAAATAATAATAAATAATAAATAATAATAATAAATAATAAATAATAAATAATAAATAAGAATAATAATAAATAACACATAATTAATTATTATAATTAATTAAATAATAAATAATAAATAATAAATAATAAAACAACAATTAATAATAGATAATAATACATATATAATAAATAATAAATAATAAATAATAAATAATAAATAATAATTTTAAATAATAATAACAAATAATAATAAACAATAAATATTAAATATTAAATAATAATAATAATAAATAACACATAATTAATAATTATAAATAAATAAATAATAAATAATAAATAATAAACAATAAATAATAAATAATAAACAATAAATAATAAATAATAAACAATAAATAAATAAATAATAATATATAATATATAATATATAATATATAATATATAATATATAATATATTATTATTATTATTAATAAATAATATATAATAAATAATATATAATAAATAATAAATAATGAGTAATAATTATTATTATTAATAATAATAAATAATAAATAATAAATAATAAATAATAAATAATAAATAACAAATAACAAATAACAAATAATAAATGATAAATGATAAATAATAAATAATAAATAATAAATAATAAATAAATATAAATAATAAATAATAAATAACCAGTAACAAATAATATATAATAAATAAATTAAAGTATATTATAAATAATAAATAATAAATAATAAATAATAAATGAAACACATGAAAAAGTACGAAAAGGCGTGATAAGGGATGAAAAATTATGAAAATGCATGAAAACGGATGGAGAATCATGAAAAAGGAAGCATTAGAAAGCATGAGAACGCATGAAAACTCATGAAAACTCTGGAAAACCCCTTAAGAATTCAACATAATCATCATAATAACCCATAAAAAACCATTGATAAAGATAACAAGTCATGAAAACCCAAATAAACAGTAATAAATGGAGCAACTGTTAAAACCCGTCAAAACGGTTATAAAGTGACAAAAACATTGGACTCACATTAACGGAGATAACTTATGATCCGAGAGTTTGTTTCAGATCCGTGATCAGTCAAATCAAAGATCCTAATACGATCTTCGAGAAGATAGGTGAAAGAGACCGAATGGACTGGCGGATCAGAAGTTACGACCATTTAAAAAAAACTGACGGGGAACGGGTGCTAGAAACGATGCATCAAAAAACATAACAAACCTGATACCTACTAAAAAGGCCATAACTTATGATCCCAGAGTCCATGTGGGCACCGCGACCAGTCAAACTGAATCTCATGTAATGAACTACGATATGGCAGGCGGAGGAGTCTGAACTGACACGCGGATCGAAAGTTAGGTCCGTTTGAAGAAAAGTTTGACGGGACACCGGTGACGAAAATGGGGTTTCGGAGGCCTTCGGAGGGTTTTTTGGTGTTGAAAAACACAACATAAGTTTTCTTCTTTTGAACTAGTGCTTATCTCTCTTCGCTGGCTTCGATTTGATATGTGGTAGAGCCCAAACGGACACCCGGAGCAAAAGTTATGGTCGTTTCAAGTTGGAGAACTTTTTTCAACTTTCTTATAACTCTCATATCTTCTACGCCTTAGATTGTCTCACAGTTTCGATTACACGTGCCTCTATATCTCTTCATGATCTTCGATTTGACTATTCGTGGCGCTCCAACGGACACCTGGATAAGAAGGTCTGAATCTATTCGACATCAGGTCCTATTCTCCCTAAAAGACATAGAACACTCTATTGGGTGAAGTAAAGTAGAGATATCAAAGATAACATTAAACTCATTCCTCATTAGAAATTAGAAAATTTATCCTAAAGAAGGAATCAAGAGGTTTCATCTCGAGGACCAAAAAATTTCAGGTAACCTCGATTTCTGACAGAGGGAAAACACAATCAGGAAAATGGAGACCCTTCTCCCTATTCATTATAAGTGGAATAGTAATATCCATTACATATGTAAAAATATTTGTAGGATTATTTAGCAGGTTCACAAAACATATCAATATAAAAAAGTGAGATGCACCAATATCAAATAAATCAATCAATAAATATAAAGTTATAGTGATGGTACCTCTCATGGTTGTTTGGCCTTACTAGACCTATATTAGCTTCCTCTAGAGATTCTTCCACTGCATAAAGAATCTTCATTCCAGATACCTATGGCTGGTACCCATTTTTTCATGAATCATCTAATTAAATTACAGTACTTTTAGGTGTTTATGAGCTTGGTCCACTACACGGAATAGAAAAGAAATGGCATAATTTCTAGAGGTTTCTTGAGTGACCATAAGAATTGTGGATATTTGGAACCTCAGTACAAATACATCTTGAATTTATAACCTTTCCACACTAGAATCAAGTCAAAGGTCATATACCAGATACTATAGGAGGTATAGTGGATGCATGTTATTGAGAACCACCATGAGACTCATCACACTTCCTCTTTCCTTTAAAGGAACTCACAGAACTACTACTGGGAGAAAAAGGAACTCCTATCAACCCTGACTTTTCATCCAGGTCAAGTTAAACCATCAACGCCCTATCTGGTACTTCATCATATGAAGTGAGATTCAATAAGAAAAATTTTGAATGAATATTAGGTCAGAAACCCATCTCGAACCTTCGAAACTTCATCTTCTTATTTGATACAATCTTTGGTGAAAATTTTACAAGTTCAGTAAAGTAATCTACATACTATGTCATGGTCCTATCAGCTTGATAGAGGTTGAAAAACTCTATATCCTTAGATATTACTATAGATTATAGATAGAAATGATTAGTGAAAATAACACTAAAGTCTTTCCACTCCAAACCCTCATGATTCTTCATTATTACCATCGAATTGTACCACCTCCTATTGGGACCTTATAGCTTAAAGGTATCACACTTAACCTTAATAGCTTTGGGGATTTCCAAGAAATCAAAAAAAAATCTGTATTATTCAACCAATCCTCAACCTCTTAAGGATCAATAGTTTTTTGAAAATAAGGCATATTCTAGAAAATAAACTCTTGATTATGATTCCAAGATTCATCCCTTTGAGGTTCCACAATTGGAGCCTAAACTGGAACGTGTGCAGGTGCCTATCCCAGAGTTTGGATAGCATGCACAATGATCTCAAAAAGATTCTAGTCCATAGGAGGATTTTCTCACTATGGTTCACCAGCATCTTCCTCTTATGGAATATTCAAACATCTTCTCAGAGGCATGATTCTACACAAAATCAGAAGACAATATTGAATACATTATAAGATTTCTCAGATCGACAACTCAAACAAGAGAAACAGGTATATCAATAGCATCAAAAAAGATTTCAAGATTTGGATTTCTACATACCCAAATAAAAATAAGGAAAAGACCAAAATCAGATCAAAACATTCCTCAAAGAAACTTTTCCCAAACACCCATGGTGACTTAAGGCTCTTTATGTGAGATATGACCAAGAACTCACTCGCAACTACCTCCTAAGTCTCATTAAGACATCTTAAACAGCATACTAACATCAAGGAAAAGTGTTTAACCTGCACCTTTGATACCAATTTATCATGAATTGGCCTGAATTCTCTGGTACTCTGATACCTGAGTCAATACTAACACATCCCAAATAGTTTTAATGATATCCACAGGTTGGAGACTAGTAACTGTAATCATACAAGATCAAAGAGGGGATAAATTTTCCACAAAAATAGAGGAAGATAAAAGATTACAATTTAGTATTCTCAACACTCAAAAAGGAGAAAGATATAGAAAAAATAGGTATAATAGTACCCAATAGAAAGATAAACATCTCAAAAGGAACAACATCTCATTATAACAACATCAAACTAGAAAAAAATCTCAAAAACTATTGTGTAACAAGTGAACAATAGCTTCACTGGTCACCATCATCACTACATGGTCCAAAGGATCAAGAATATCCACCACCTCCAAGTGGTGCTTTCCCTTTTCCCAGATATAGCATAAAAAAATCTATAAATTCCCAAAGGTAAAGGTAGGGTGTAATTTATAAATTCCATTAGGGTCTCACTAAGTGTTCCATAATCAATATCATAATAATTTATCATTTATTCTATTAGTTTAAATAAAACAAGGCATGGAATCACATTTGTATATTTTAAACCAAAACATGATTTTATTAAAATAGATATAAGATATATCAAAACAACTTTAAAGCAGTCATAAAAGAAAATTTTATGTAAAACAGTTTATATAAATCAGTTGGCATGAATAAAATAGTTCAATGATCAATGGTATGTATAATAAAGTCACAAATCATAGAAAATCACTAAGTACTAAAGCCCCGTAGTAAGTTATTTTTTCAAGTAATACGATCCTCACATATCTCAATAATGATGTTGTTTATAGTCAATTGTGCACACACAAATACACCCCAATAGGGGAACCCATCATGGGTAGTCTACACCCCAATAAGGGAACCCATCACGATCAGTCATGTTGTAGTTGTTTTAGTAATAGTTCTCATTGTCAATCCATTACTAGGTATTTATGGTCTTAGTGAAGCTTTCCAAGTTACCACTAACTACCTAGGATAATATATGATTCAAACAATCAATCAATCAAATTGGAAATCAATCATTTCAAAACATTTCAAAATATAAATGTCCAATTTTAGTTTTCAACATGTCTTTCTCATTTCAAAACCAAATCATAAGTTTTCATTATTTCATGCCATTTAAAATAAAATTTTAATTTAATACATTTTATTAAGATAAATATAAAGTAATTTCATCAAAACAATTTCCAAATAAAATCATCATTTTTCATAAATCCACCCAATAATTTCAATTCCCCTAAAATTGGGGTTTTTCTCAATTTCTATACCCATTTAAAATCAAAGATTGAATCATCTCAAATCCATGTTTTTAAATAATTTAAAATCTCATTTCAATTTAATCAAGAAATTAAATGTTTTAATTTTAAGGAAAATTATTATATAACCACCTACATTTAATCAAAGATCCATAAATCAACACCCACAACGGGACTCGCCAACGAAGAACAAAGGAATAGAAGATCTAGGAACACAACCTAGAATAAAGATCCAACACAATAGAGTTTATATTCATAAATTAAATGATGTTATTTCCAAATATATGGAAGATATAAATAATGATCAGAAGAAAACACATGATAGGAGATCCACTTACTCGAAGGAGATCAATCAAGATCAACGCCACTTTGATCTGCCAAGAAAAGGGTTTGGAGGAGTCAATTTCACCTATTGAGAGCCTCCAAGACCCAAAAAATCATGTTAGGTCGAATGGGGGGATTATCCATATTAAACGTGGGGGTAAATATTTTTAAATTAATTTTCAAAGGAATTAAAAATCATGCACACATTTCTCTGGGTAGGGTCGCATGGTTAGAAAAATCGTGCACCCTAACTGTATGCCCCTACTGGTCTTCTGTTTGGGGTGCATGGTTTGGTCACATAGTTAAACTAAACATGTTAAAATCATGAATTCCCCACTGTCTAATGGGACCATGGTTTGGAGGGGTGGTCATATGATTTTAAAAAATGGTTTTCCCCCTTCCAGTGGCTCTCAATAGGGCGTATGGTTTTCTGGGCCAAACCACTGATTTTGTTTCTAAATATGTTCCAACTGTACACAACACAAGTGGATTCTAAAATTCTCTAAAATTCACTTGAAATAATCTGAAATAAGAATCAACCAAAATGAGATAAAAAAATTCAAGGAATATATGAAATAAGGTAATGAGATGTTACATGTTTGGATAAAGAATGAAAAACTGGAAGAAAAATGAAAATTGATTCTTCGTGGAGGCAGTAATCCACAAAATGAAAGATTAGTGTTTTCATTACTCAAAAAATGAGAGGGGTGAAGTTGGATAGTAATTGATCATTTAATAACTATAAATACATTACATACATCATATTTATTCATCAATACCATCATTATGACCATCTATGGGAGGTGGTGATAAAAAAAACCAAAAGTGTCACTTCATGGAGGCAGTAATCTACACACACGCACTAATGACAATTCTTATTTTTCTTAATATATAGAAGAGTATAAATTATGGTTGTACCATTATTATAATAATGTATCAACACACTAATTATGTTGAGTCTTTTATTATACTATGGTTATGATTGGTTTAGTAATGAAAAAATAATAAAGAAACATTGGGAAAGATGTGATGCCTACGTTGAGGCCTTGAACTTCCTATTGTTGAAGGCTATAGATTTTAGGTAATTAGGATATTTTTTTGTGACCATGTACATTAAGGTGTGTAAAATAATTTAATTATGGGATGTTTGGGTAGGTTTTTAAGGAGATTTTAAAATAAGAGTGCAGTATTAAAAGTGTGGAAGTGATCCCCCTTTTATAAGTGAGGAAGAGGGACTTTTCCATGGAAAAGAATGGTAAATAATGGGTAAGAATGGAAATGAATGAAATTTAGGTGATTTAGGTAAAGTGAGTTTAGTAAGAAATTTTTTTAAGACTTTACAGTAGGTTTTGGGTGCAATGAAAGTTCTTATTAGGTCCAATCCCAACTCAGTAAATGTCAGATTCGGTCAATCATTTGTATATTGTACAAGACATGAAATTCATGAAAAATTAATTTTTTCTGATTTAATATTGAAAAGAAAGGTCACTTGAACCAAGATGAGATATTTTCACATTGAATTTATAATTAATTTAAATATATCAAGAGAAATAATACCTCAGTCTTGAGATATTTTTTCGATGATTTTGTTGATCATTTGAAAACTCTTTTTGGTGAATCGTCATTGTGCTTGTAGGATCTAAGTGTAGAATCCCTCTAGTAGTGATCAACATATACTTCTATGATATTTTAAAAACATAAATTGATTATCATGTACTAGTGTGGTGGTTCGGTCATCTTGCGGTATTTGTCTGGATTGTTGAAACAATTCCTTCAAACTTGAATAAATATCCTTGGACTCTCACTCTTGAGAGGATGGAGGAGGAAATAGAATCTCTATATAATTCTTAGGTCTTGAGAGAGAGATATAGATTAAATTATTCACAATAATTCTCAAATTTGATCTATCTCGATCAACCTCTATACAACAGTCATAATCATCTATTTATAGAGATAGGGTTAAGGTTAAAAATATTATTTAATTTCACAACGACCCTTGAATGATATATTAAATTATATTTGACTTCATGTCATGTAATAATAATGTTATTATTATTTTCATAGCATGTACACACTGGAACAATGATAAATATTATTTTACCAGCATGCAAATTAAAATTTATCATTGAACAAAATCTTGGTCCACTCACCCTCCTTAGTATTTATCGAATACCCGAATAAATATTTAATTAAATATTTATTTGTAAAATAAATATCTCATTCAAAATCTATAAAATAAATATTTATTAAATATTCAATAAAAAATATTTTATTCATGTTCTTGAGAATAAATATTTATTAAATATTTACATAATTAAATAAATTATGTATAAATTAATAAATAATTATTTATTACCTTATGAATAATATTTGTGATCGATAAATACTAGATAAAATTATTTATCAGTCTGGAGAATAATATTTATTTCAATAATTAAATTAAAATAGAATTTAATTGAGATCAATGGAAACACTTAGTATGTGACCATCTAGGATTCTTTCTTGCTGGCATTAGGCAGACTTTCCTAAAGTCCAAGATTACTATTTAGAAACAAGTCAAGGAACCTAGGAGAAAAAAGTTAATATTGAAACATTGATAGCCACATATGAGTGCTTAATATGTGATATAATCCATTTTTCATAATATCTCATCAAGCAGATTTCACACTTTTTTCATCAACCTATATTCTTGATACATCTTTCTTTAACTATCTGAAATAAAATCATTGTTTCACCATGACCATTGAATTTAAAGCGGAAGTTATATTTTAATCAAAGGGTTGAAATATCAACTTCCAATTATATAGAAGGGGAAATCCTTCACCAACTTATTAATTAATAACATGTCATTCGTGATGCACCCAACGTACCCTACTTCCCACAAACATATGGATTCAAAGTTTTTGTCAGTAAACCTAATTACATGAGACATGACATGCATTGATAATAATATTAAATTCTATAGACCATTACACACACTTGAAGATAGGGATATCATAAACATCACTACTACAAAAGAGGTCTTTAATAGCACTATAATAAACCTTTATCAGTGCTAAAAAAGGATTGACTACCGCAGCGCGATTAAATGCCCTAGGATTTTATCAGAGCTATAAAAGTCCTGATAAATGGGTCCTTTATCGATGCTAAAAATGCATTGATAAATCACCCCTTTATCAGCACTTTTATTTAGTACTAATAAAGGGACATACTATAGTGTGATGTTACAACACACTACAACACCAAAAATAAGGCATAATGCAGCGTGTTGTAGCAGAATATTGCAGCACCAAAAATAGCATCATAAATTAGAAAAATTATATAAAAATACAGAATTTAAATGAAATAAAACTTACAATATAAATACAATAAAAAAACACTATTATAGAGAAAAATAACGCACATGTATAAAATAACACACTACCCATTCTTGAGAAAAAGAACTCACCTATATATGAAAACAATTATTATATTAGAAATAATATAAAGAAATAAATTAAATAGAACGTGTTAATTTTAAACTAAACTTTGTGTCATACCAAGAACATTGTGTATCAAATTGAGTTGAGGTTTATTCTTGCATGTCACACCATTTATTGTTCATTTTCAAGAATTATCTCTATAAAAATTAACTAAATAATTATAATATAAAAATGATAAGGGAATTAATTAAGTAATAGCAGATAGAATGATGAGAAAACAATCTAGGTTCATTTGCTGGTTTTGGAGATAAATGACACTTATATATTGAGAAGATGCACTTGGAATCATATCGGTCACATTGTGTGTCATATTGAGGTGAGGATGATTCTTACACATCCCAAATGACTTTTGAATAATTTTCCTAAAGTATCAAAACAATATGAATGTTTTTACTTGGTTTTGAGTACGTCACTTGTGTTTTTTACTAAAATGTCATTTTAAACTAGAAACACGTACTTTGAATCATAATAGCCACATAGTGTGTGGGTTTTATGTGAGACTAATTCTAAAACATCAAAAATTAATTATAAATCATTGTACTAAATTATCAAGACAATCTGGTCATGTTTTCTCATTTTTTAGTGAGTGACACTTTTTGAACTAAAATGTCAATTTTAAATTGGTAACGAACACTTTGAGTCATACCAGGTACAACGTGTATCATATTATGTTGTAGCTGATTAATTCATATAAAAATGACTTATGGATAATTTTCATAAAGTATAAAAAACAATTTTAATGCATTTTATTGGTTTTGTGTATGTCAATTGTCTTTTTTACTAAAATGCATGTCAATTTTAAATAAAAAAGACACACTTGGAGTCATGTCGATCACACTGTGCATCGGATTGATGTATGGATAATTCATAAACATCCCAATATACTTATGTATTTTTCCCTAAATATAAAAATAATTCAAATGTGTTTTATCAGTTTTGAGTACGCCACTTGTTTTTTTTTACTAAAATTTCATTTTAAACTGGAAACACACACTTTGAGTCATACCAGTCACATCATGTGTAGTTTTGATGTGATACTGACTACTACATATCAAAAATTAATTATGAATCATTTTCCTAAATTATCAATATAATTTGAGTGTGTTTTCTTGGTTTTCAGTGAGTAACACTTTTTGAACTAAAATGTCAATTTTAAATTGATAACAAACACTTTTAATCATATTATGCACATAGTGTATCAGATTGAGGTTTGGATGATTCCTACATGTGAAAAATGAATTATGAATCCTTTTCCTAAAGTATAAAAACAATATGAAAGTGTTTTCTTGGTTTTGAGTATGTTATTTTTCTTTTTTACTAAAATTAATGTCAATTTTAAATAAAAAGACGCACTTGGAGTCATGTCGGTCACACCGTGCATTGGATTGAGGTGATTCTGATTCATACACATCCCAAATGGATTATGGATCATTTTACGAAATTTTCAAAATAACCCGAATTCATTTTTTGATTTTGAGTGTGCCACTTTTTTTTTACTAAAATGTCATTTTAAACTGGAAACCCGCACTTTGAGTCATACTAGTCACATCGTGTGTGGGTTTTATATGAGACTAATTTATAGATTTCATAATTTAATTATGAATAGTTTTAATAAATTTTTAAGACAATTTGAGTGGTTTTCTCTATTTCTAGCAAGTGGCACTTTCTGAACTAAAATGTCAATTTTAAATTGATAACGGATACTATAAGTCATACTGAGCACATCCTATATCAGATTGAGGTTAGGTTGATTCCTACATGTCACAAATGACTTATGGATAATTTTCCTAAAGTATCAAAGCAATACAAATTATTTTTATTGGTTTTAAGTATGTCAGTTATCTTTTTTACTAAAATTAATGTCAATTTTAAATAAAAAGACGCACTTAGAGTAATATCAGTCACATTGTACATCATATTGAGGTGTGGATGATTATTATGAATCCCAAATTACTTATGAATCATTTAAATAAATAATAAAAATAATATTAATGTGTTTTATCAGTTTTGAGTATGCCACTTGTGTTTTTTACTAAAATGTCATTTTAAACTCAAAACATGTACTTTGAGTCATACTGGTCACATCGTGTGTGGGTTTGATGTGAGACTGATTCTTAAACATAAAAAATGAATTACTAATCATTTTTATAAATTATCAAGAAAATCTAATATTTTTACTTGGTTTTTAGTGAGTGGCCCTTTTTGTACTAAAATGTCGATTTTAAATTGATAACGAACACTTTGAGTCATACCAGGCACATAGTGTATCAGATTGAGGTCCAGATGATTCCTACACATCAAAAATGACTTATGGATCATTTTTCTAAAGTATAAAAATAATATTAATGATTTTCCTTAGTTTTTAGTATGTCAATTTTCTTTTTTACTAAAATTAATGTCAATTTTAAATAAAAAGACGCACTTTGAGTCATACCGATCACACCGTGTGTCAGATTAAGATGAGGCTAATTCATACACATCTCAAATGAATTATGGATAATTTTTCTAAAGTATAAAAATAATTTTAATTTTTTTCTTGATTTTGAGTACATCAATTTTTTTTTTACTAAAATGTTATTTTAAACTGGAAACACGCACTTTGAGTCATACTGGTCACATCATGTGTCGATTTGACATGAGAATGATCCTAAATGTCACAAATTAATTATGAATAATTTTCTTAAATTATTAAGACAATCTGATTTCATTTGTTTGGTTTTTAGTGAGTGATGTTTTGTGAACTTAAATGTCAAATTTAAACTAATAACGGACACTTTGAGTTATATTGAGCACATAGTGTATCAGATTGAGGTGTGGTTGATTTTTAAACATCAAAAATGACTTATGGATTTTTTTTCCTAAATTATTAAAAAAATATTAATGTTTTTTCTCAGTTTTGATTATGTGATGTCTGTTTTTAACTAAAATGTAAATTATAAACTAAAAACATATTATTAAAGTCATATCAGTCACACCATGTTTCATATTTAGGTGTGGATAATTGAGTATATGATGTGTTTTTGTATTTCAACCATCTGCACTAACCTATAAAAGAAATAAATTTTCCATTCGGATGGAAGAAGAAAATCCATACTGTCTGAAATGCCTCATCCAAAAGCACCATGTTCACTCTATTCTGGTTTATTGTAGATGATTGAAGGAAAAATATGACTTACCAAAAGATATGTGCAAAAAAATATTAGATAAAAATAATAATGAAATTAACTTAAAAATAGTAGATCAAATGGTGAAAAAATTAACTAAATAAGAAATATGAATTCTCCTTTTCATGATGGTTATATACACTATTGACCCATTTCCTTGTTGTTGTTATCTCAGTTGTGGCCTCAAAGTCCAACTCTCATGAGAATGATCATCTTTGAAAAAACCACCCAAACTAGATCAAAATAATCCACCTTTATAATAAAACAATTCTTATGTTAGTAATACTATAAATAAATAAATTAAACATAAATATGAAACAATACATTAATAAAATGATGATTTTAAACTAAAATCACACAATTTGAGTCACACCAGGTACACTATTTATTGATTTGAGGTATGTTTGATTCAACCATGTCTTTTATCCAATAGTGCATTCAACACTATAAGTCATCTAACAATATCGCAGTTTGATAACCCAGAATGTTGAATGCATTAGAGAATAAAAAGAAGATCACATTATCAAGAGTGAATCATCCTTGTTGAAAAAGTAATTTATTCCTAGAAAACATTAACCATTAGTGTAAACCTATCGTCATTCCTTGATTGAACTAAAATAAATAATTATATATGATTTTTTATGGAACATAATAAAAATATATCTTACCCTTTCACCATTATAGAGAGTACAAACTCTATGATAAACCATTTACCTTGTTTGATGAAAAAAACTTTAGTGTGACCCCATATGTATTTTCAGAAGACACTAAACTCCATTATAAATTTTTTACCCCTTTTTATAGTATTAAACATCAGTATAGCCCTTTATAGCATCTAAATGACATTGAAATATAGTGTATCCATTAATTATTCTTGGATTGTGATATAGATTAGTATATCCTTTTCAATGTTTTGGGTGATGATAAATTCTAACATAAAATCCTAATTATTTGTTCATCAAAATGGGAATATCTATATTATCATGTATTTTTTATTGATAATGATGGTGAGTTTTTTATTAATGAGCTTGTGAACATGGATCATTTTACATAATGAATGTGCACATGCATAATGAATGTTACTTGTATGGACTTCAAAATCATTTGTGATATTATATCATGCATATAATTGATGATCGAATAACATAAATAATTCCACCACCCACTAAAGTGAAACTGCTATATTGTTCTTTTTTGAAAATTCATGATTCAGTCGATGAAATTTTTTATTTCTTTATTTTTTAGAGGTTTTGGATCAAGCTACTAGATTATTTTTCAAAGGGAACTTAGTTTTTATTTTCAGTGCTTCGTGATTTCAATTGAAGTGGGTTTTTCATTTTCAAGGATTTATTTATAAAGTGATTTCTTTTTATTTGATGTCATGTTTTGTTTAACACCATCCCTCCTCGATGACTAGTATCTCTCAAAGATGGTTTTCCTCTAATAGTTCTCACATGCACCTAATGGATTCAGGGGTTTATTACACACATATTTATTCAAGCATTTGATTTGTTTTATATAATTGTTTGATGATTGTATTAGTGTTGTATGACTCTCAAGTGGCTATTGGCTCCACTACTAAGACCCTTTATTTATAGTGTTGAGACGTCATGGAAAAGAAACTGCATAGGTTTTTTTGTTTTTGTTTAGTTTGTTCTTGGTAAGGGGTTTCTTTCACACTTCAGTAATATTTTATAGTACTTGGAATTCTCTAATAGAAATTATAGCCTATGATAATTAGTTTGAAAAAAAAAGTGGTGTTTTTTTTTTGAAAAAAAAATCCTCCACCTAAATTCCTATATAAAATCACTTAAACAAGTGGTAAAGAGAATTTTTAAATAATACACATAAAACACTTTCATAATGGATCTTATCTTAAGTGAAAAATGTTATGCGCACTTTTCAACAATTGTTCTCAAACACAACCTTGGTATAATCCTCATTCTACTCTATTTCCATATAATTTTATTATTTGAAAGTCAGTGCTTAGTCTCCTCCTCTGCCTATTCCTCCTCCTCCATGTCAGTCTTCAACTCCACCTCCACCATTTCCCAAAAATTTTATTGTTTTTAGGTCATCACTTTTAAACAAATTGATTTCCACCATTATACTTATCCATGATAAATAGATCGAAAATAATATATAATCATCCTGACACTAATTCTTCACATCCCAAATATATTTATAAGGTTATAGATCATACTAGATCACAAACATAGTAGGTAATAACATAAATTTGTTGTCAGAAAACATTCTGACAACATGTACACTGCCCACTCATCTCTAAACAAATTTACTTCTTTATTTGAGTACAAATTTTGTCGGTAATATTAAAAGTATTGAGAAAATATAGATAAACAAATGATTAAGAAATATATTTAAAAAAATTGTAATTACCTTAATAAATTATCTATTGGGGGATTCTAGTATTTTCATGATTTATGATCTCTCTTATAAATTTTAAAACATAATATCCACAATTATTACTATTATCTTGATTTGAACACTGCAGAAACATTGATGTGGGATGGAAGTGGCTTCGAATTTTGATTAGTAAATCTACATATAAAAAAAGAAACATATGTTGCTTCATATCACATAAAAATTTTATTATTGATTTAAAATACATACCAATTTCTTCTCTGGTGAAGCATACTTCATCTTTGCTTTGCGATAGTGGTACATTGGTTTTGATGCACGTTCTTTATTTTCATCACTCTTTTTTTGTTTTTTAATTTAACAATTTTGAATCAAATTGGATAAAATAAATAATATCAAATAATATATTATCATCTACAATGCACCTAAAATTATTTTTCATTATGATGATTGATGAAATCAGTATGTGTTTCCTTATTTATAATGTGTACATAACTAACTGGTGGGTGGGGCTTTACTTTCCCCTCAACATCCCTAATATGTAACTTGGTAAGAAGAGTCTGGAAGCCTCTATGGGCTTTTATAGTGGACATTAAGATAGATTTCTTGTAGAAATATTCTAAAATAAACGATATCTTCAAGGAATTATGAAAATTAAATCAATGTTTTATTATATAATTTTTCAGTAAAATAGTGAAATTATATTGTAACATTACTGTTATATCTTTCCAGATGGTTTCCTTTGTTACAGGTTGGATAGGGAACCATGAATCAATATAAATCAGCACATTCATCCTCCTTGTGTCCCCAACATAAATATTGAATATTGACTTGTTGGGTTAAATAGGTTGGCCATGTTGATTCCAACCAACCAAAAAATTTATACCCTAACTTCATGCCATGATATTTTTATTCAATGCTATGATGTTGTGTCATTTTTTTTTCATCAACATGTTGTTGATCCCCTAATAATTCTATAGTTTCGTGATCAAAACTTTGTTCTTCCTCGAGATTGGTAACATCGTCATGTACAGAAGACATTTATTATTTCATTTTGTTTCTTAAGACTCATACTCCATATCTTTGGGACATTCACCTGTGTTTCTTGAACTAATCTGAGTAGTAGTCATCCCATACTAGGTACCAGTGATCATTTTGGATTACTATTTCTCAGAGTAGTTCAAGAAACATAGAATAGATAGGGGATGAGTCTAAAGCGATAAAATGCAATAATAAATGTTTGGGAGATGAAGTTGGTGAGGATGAAAATTATATACTTAAAACTTTTTAAATTACCACATCTTAATTTCAAATTTCAAATCTCATCTCAAAATGATAAAAGTTCCATGACACTACCATGAGAACATAAACTCATCCCTACTAAGCTACAACGACTCTAATCTATGTTACTAGTCATTTTCCCTCACATATATCTCAAATATAAGAGTTCTATATTCACTAAGGTTCATGTATCGGGTGCGAGTATAAAATTAAATAAGTAAATACTAACATGGACCCTTAAATATACAACAATTAATATATTTTAGTATATGTTCAAAGTAGTAACACTAAAAACACACATGTAATTCAAATCATTGTGTAATAACTAGGACACCATGATAATCAAATTTACTAACTTCATTTCATACCAGTGAATTATATTAATCATACTATAAGTTTATATCATGGTTGTTCCTTATCATTAAAATAATTTCACTAATAATAAGTTAACATTTGAATCATAGTAGGAGAAAAATTATTTATCTCCTTTTGGAAATAACCACATCATAGGTACCATGAGATCCGACCTCAGACCCCTAGTATTCAAGACTATCCCTCAGGGATAACTATCACATGTACTTATTGGATCCAAATCATGAAATGGGTATAACATAGCCATTTTTATTAGGACATACATTTGAAATATGGGGAAGTATTAACATAATTGGTTCCCTTAGGAAAGAATCATACAATGGGTGATGCAATACATTGTTTCATCCTAACTTATGAAACCCCATAAAGAATAAAAAACAACACAAATGTCACGTCACCCTCACCCTATCCCTTGATGAATCACTGACATGTCTATAGTAACTCACATTATAACATACCATACCTAGCCCTCACATAATACCCATCATATTCTAATATAAAATAAAAATTATTTTTATCACATCTACATGCATATTTCTTTTAGAAAAATATTGTAATCATACATTGAGAGGTATATTAAAAATAATTTCAAACAATATCAATTGATTTTTCAAAGAAAATATTATTAGGCAACATTTATCAAATTTTAACAAAAACAATTGGTTACATATTAAATTTAATACAATAATTTTCAAAAAAATACTCTAGAGAACAAATTATTAGATAAGTAAATAAAAAAAATATTAGTTAAACAATCAGTAAAAAATGTATACAAAGATAAAAATGAAGACTTACTAAATAAAAGTTACAAAAAATTTCCATTTCCTAAAATTATAATGTCTAGAAAAAAACTTTTTATAAATGTTTATTGGTTCATTTTATAGTATAAAGATTATTAAAACCATATTTGTGTATGATTATAGTAAAATAGTTTGAAGAATATATTTATCTAATCAATATATATATATATATATATATATATTATGAACAATTTCATCTAAAAAATAAAATATCAAATACATATATAAAAACTATAAATAATTTGGTATTGTAAACATCAAATTCCTTAATCAAATAATAAAACATGATAATCACTTAAATATTTCTATTATAGCATGTGTAATACATAAGAATTAGTCAAGATTCTATATAACCCATGATTTCTCAAATATAACATAATTAAAACCATTCATTTTCATTGATTATGTTCAAAACCAATCTAAAACCCTTATCAATGGAGATATTTAATTATTGCTGAATTATTAAATCATGAATAAGATATTTCAATGGTTAATAAACAATAAATTCTCTATTTTCAAAAAATACTCTAAAATACATACATTATAAACTCTAACATATCCTACACAATATAAATATTGTGAAATTAATATAGATAAAGTTATCCTTAAAGAAAATCATGAAGTAATTTATATATTTAATGATAAATCATTTGTTACATCTAATTAGAACAAAAAAACTAAAGAAAAATTTGTTTCAAAACCAAAATAAAACCTAGCACTTATTATTTTTTTTAAATAAACTTATCCCATGTATACTTTAAACCCACTCATATTAAAAAATAACCAAAATGCAATTCTAATTATGGCTTCTAACATATTAAATTTTAAAAATATAATTATCTAAACATAAGTGTTAATTTTTTATCACTTTAATAAAAAACAAAAATATTTTAGAAAATACCATAAGATAAAATAATTGAAAATACCATAAGATAAAATAATAGAAGGTGAGAATAAATATTGTTTGAACCAAATTTTCATTAAAAACATTACATTAAATTGAAATTCATATAATATTAACATATGTATATAAATAAATATACCTATCAATGTAGCATTATTTTGAAAAAAGTAAGGAAGATGTGACATACAAATCATAGTGTTCTATAATATGTGAAGCACATAGCCCATTTCCATTTTCCATCACAAGAGTTAAAATATATCAAATATATATAATATATCATATATAAATAATTATAGCAGGCTTCTGTTTTTTTATACATTTTTTTAGTCATTCAAATTGAATTAGGTGATGAGAGAGTCTAGAAAGAGAGGAATTCAAACCCTTAGTAAACAAAGGCCTACATGGAAGTTCCAATGCTACAATGAATGGAGAAAAAAATAAAGTTCATTTTAAACCCCAATTGAAACATTCATTGGAACTTGAAACAACAGATACAAATCATAAATGATAAAAACAAATTCCTAGGCTCTCATCACAATCCTCACAACAACACAACAACTTAATGCAACTGATCATCAGTGATTTGAAGTTGGTAATTAACTGACGTCCTTGGTTCTCTATGGGAGAAGAGAATTAGGGTATGTCATGGTTGAGAACAATGCAAAAATGCAAACCACAGAACCCAAAAAAGCAATCAACGAGAGAGGAAAAGGATAAAATAACATACATTAGATTATAGTCTTG
The DNA here is from genome assembly GCA_963277665.1 of Viscum album. Classification (NCBI taxonomy): domain Eukaryota; kingdom Viridiplantae; phylum Streptophyta; class Magnoliopsida; order Santalales; family Viscaceae; genus Viscum; species Viscum album. The sequence goes on along the minus strand of OY728135.1, from coordinate 366,345,028 downwards.
ATTCGTCTGAGAGGACGTAGAGGAGGAGCACCGGCAGTAGGAGAGTTTCGTGAGAGCCTGAGAATCATGACTGAATCAGTCATGGTTATGGTTCTTTTAAATATATTGGGGACACTTTTATCAGTGCTAAATTGATAAGCACTGATAAACCTCTATCTTTATTAGTGCTAAAGAAGCGCTGATAAAAGGATCTTTTACCACTACTAAAACTTTAGCGCTAATAAAGGATTTATAATTATAGTTATAAATAAATAAAAAATGTAAATGTATTTATATAATTATATATTTATTTATAATAATTTTATAATTATTCAAATATATAATTATTTATTTATAATTACATAAATATTTTTTTAAAAAGTTATATTATATATATATAATTATAAATAAATAATTTTATAAATATAGTAAATATACATTTATAAATATATTTATAAATAAATATATTTGTAAATATATTTATAATTATTTATTTATAATTATTTATTTATAATTATAAATATATTTATATCATTATATATATTTATATAATTATATATATATATAATATATATAAATATAATTATAGTAAATATATTTATTATTTAAATATATTTATTATAATTTTATAATTATAAATATATTTATATGATTATATATATTTATATAATTATATGTATATGTAATAAATACATATAAATATAAATATAAATACAAATATAGGAAATATATTCATTATTTAAATATATTTATTATAATTTTATAATTATTTAAATATATAATTATTTATTTATAAATATATGAATACTTTTAAAAAAATATTTATATATTTATATAATTATATATATTTATATATATTTATATATATAATAAATATAAATATAAATATAAATATAAATATAGTATATTTGTTATTTAAATAAATTTATTATAATCTAATAATTATTTAAATATATATAATTATTTATTTATAATTATATAAATATTTTTGAAAAATATATATTTATTTATAATAATTATAAATATATAAATTTATAAAAATAGTAAATATACATTTATAAATATATTTATTTATAAATATTTATTAACAAATATATTTTTAATATTATTAATGAATTATAATCTTAAATATATGCATTTTAAAAATAAGTGAAGTTGAATAATTAAAAATGAGTATACTGTAAAAATATTGAAAAAATGGATAAGTTTTATTAATTAAATGTAAATTATTAAAAAAACATAGATATATATTGAATTAAAGATGAATACATATCTAAAATACTAAAACATAGTAAATAAATATATATAAATAAATAATTGAAAATGATTAAATTCAAAAAAAATAAAAATAAAAATTATTAAAAAAGAATAAATTATACCTAACTGTAATAATATTATAAATAAATAAATAAAATTGACCGGTTAAAAACATAATATATTAAATGAATCATGTTATAGTGAAATTCTAAAATATACTAAAATTTGAATAAATTACATAAATATTAGGTGTGTGTGTTTCTATAAAAGATTTTATTAACTGCATAAATATTTGTGTGTGTACATTGTATATGGAAATGCATTAATTACATATATGTATGTGAAATCAATGTAACACATGTTTGTTATATATTAAATTGAAACATCAAACAACATTAAAAATGAATAAGACATTAATATATTTTTAATTATTACATTTTATTCATTTTCTATATATTTATATTTAATATATATTATGTATTACTATTTATAATTAATATATATATACATTAAAATTATTTATTTTTATTCATAATTTTTTCATTAATAATTTTTTTAATAAATTTATAATTTATTCATTTTTAATTTTGTTGTTTAATTATTAAAATTTATTTTTTTAAAAATTTTTTTAATTATTACAATTTATTCATTTTATATATCTATATTTAATATATACTATTTATTAATATTTATAATCTATAGATATATATATTAAATTTATTCATTTTTATCAATAATTACTTAATTAATAAAATGTTTAATATTTTTCTTAATTTACTCATTTTTAATTTTTATTTGTTTAATTATTTCATTTTATTCATTTTACATATCTATGTATTTAATATATACTATTTATTAATATTTATAATTTATATATGTATATATTAAATTTATTCATTCTTTATCAATAATTATTCAATTAATAAAATTGTTGACATTTTTTAATTGTTATTTGTTTAATTGTTTCATTTTATTCTGGACCTTTATCAGCACTAAAAATAAAGCACTGATAAAAGGTATCATTTATCAATGTTAAATAAAAATGCTGATAAAGATTACCCTTTATGAGTGCTAAAAAAAGTGCTCATAAATGGTACCGTTTATCAGCGCTTTTTTAGCGCTAATAAAAGGTACCCTTTATCAGATTTTTTTGTTACCATTAATAAAGGTCAGCACTGTTAAAGGTCTATTTTATAGTAGTGCATGTGTATTTCCTACATGCTGGTATATTCTCATAATCTCTCGTATTAGAGATTACTAAGTATGAACGTTATAAGAAGATGTCTCATCCACTTATGAGTACTCACACCTGATAGTCAACATATCATATTCCCCATCCTAGAATGTTACCCAGCCATGGAAATAATTTTAAGAAAATCATCTTGGCATTTCAAAGTTCTCATCATAGCAGGGAACTGCTATGACCTTTTCAATGTTGCAAATACTCTAAGACATTATTATATTAATGTTATGTATAAGAATAATCAATATATGATAAGGTATTTAAATTAATATTCACTTCTTTGAGTATACAAATAATCTAAAGTACAAAGTAGTTGGTTCTAGGGAACCAACTCCAACAGATCCTCGCTTGCACTAAAGTCAAATGCTAATGACTAGTTAGTTCTCACATGTTAAATGTGCTTCTACTGAGTACGGCTACAGTTGTTAGGCCTACCATGTTTTTATGACTAGGGTTAGTAATGTCGCATGTCTATATGGAGAATCTTCTTATTGAAACATTACTACCTTGAAAAAATCCCTCAAGTAGTGATATAACTGAGTATCCACCTCTTGTTCCCATATCAAAATCCTGACATCCTAACTAAGTCCATAGTCAAAGATTATCATAATAATGATAAAACTTTATTTTGTTATAACCCAAAATCAGAACATAACAATGCTAAACTACTCCTTAAGCTACATAAGAAGTCATAACATAGTCGGATATTTTAAATATGGAAACCACTGATTCATATAAGTATTTCTTGCATATTAACTTAACATTTTTTGCGATACTAGAACAAACTGAACTAAGTGAATACAAGTGTTCAATTCTCTTAATCGTGAGTATTCCCACTTCTCCAAACACCAGGAACTCATCCAAGTCTACTTTTCAAGAACTATCAAATATTTTTAAATGCAAGTGGATGCAGTTATATTATATCTTTTTTATATTCACCTATTACGTATTATGCATGAGTAATATCAAATGTTAGTATATATCATGTCACGTGATATAAATTCCTAGGACTTAATTTTATAAAATTATTTTAATCTCAATAATCTCTTCTTATGACCATGCACGTTCTACTGGAAGGATTATATAGAAACAACAATTCAGTCTTAAATTATTTCAACTTTTATTTTTTAATACTTTAATATATGTTTTATAAACAACTTTAGAAAACCCATGGATATAATTTGTAGATCTTGTTCCCTAGAACACAGTATCTACTTTAAGTCATACTTGTTGAAATTTTATTCCTTATTCTTAACAAAATTGGTGAGATATGACATTTTTTCATATGTTATCAACATATTTATCTTGAAAACATATAACGCTCCCAATAACTAGCTAGATACACATATCACTCATTCGTTTATAAATGAATATTCTATGATCAATATACATGAATTATTCATGAATGAATTTATGTAATATACATATCTTATTGGGATTTATTAATGTCATGAATACCTTTTAGTTATGTCTTATAGACATATACCAAAGGGCATCCTTTTTTGTCATGTCCTGTAGACATATTTTGTAAGGATTACTCCAAATGAGGTGGACTTGGATATCAATATCCCAATATGATGGTCGTAGAAGTATGCTTTGACAAGTAGAATTCCAAATGATTCTATTCATACTGATCGGTGGCACATGAGCCTCAGCCCATTTGGTGAGGACTCTCCAAGTGCATCCAAGATACCCAGGTTCGATTCCTGGTGGAGGCATAATTTCAGGTTACTACAGCAGTACTATAGTATGCACTATAGTAGTATTGTAGTGGGTACTATAGCAGGTACTATAGCAGACATTGTAGCATGTGCTGTAGAAGGTACTATTCGGTATTGTTTGGTACTATAGAAACTGGAATCATTCACCTTTGAGCCACCAGTTTGGACCTAGAGTCCTTAAAGCCTTTGAGCCACCCAGGCCTTCGGGTCAGTAGGGATTTCTGGCCACCTTAAGGCCTTTGGGCCACCTAATGTGCATATGTGACCCAGAAATATTCTACATGGAACAAGCTCCATAATATTATTTAGAGCAATGCGTATTCACCAAATCAGGCCTAACGGATTTGGAATAATGAGAGGGTATGAAATTTGTCATCAACACCAGTCATGTTCACCTCTACACAGGACAGCTAGTTGAACATCCATATAAAGGTGGAGATATTATCATGATGCAGATGTTGGGGAGGGTCAGTTTCAAGTAGTCATTGTCTTTAATGAATTCATTTAATACCTTCAGGTCTTGTAATGTCACAAAGCCTATGGTCTATGTAAGGGTTCCCCTTCAACCCTTAAAAGGGGGATTATCGTAAATGAATAAAAATGAAGGCCTTCGGTCCATTCAGGCATACTGATTGGTTTATAGGTCTTTCCATCGACTAAACCTTTCAGTAATCAATCATTCTTTATTAGCACCATCATTCACCATCCATATCCAGTTTCTCTTAAATACTCACCAAAAGTATCAAATTTTAGAAAAAATCAAAATACAGAGTCCCTGAATTTTGATACACGGAGTCCATTACTTGAATTTATTCATACTTTTAAACCTTTAGTATGTTTCCATTTAATGCTTTCATATAGGAATCTTTATTCTAAAATAATAATATCTATATCACCCACTAAGGTGAACATAAACCACCTATTTGGTTATAAATTCCTATGTAGTATGTATCTATGTAACTACTCCTCTCACTGAACTTAGTGAAGTCTAGTATTCCTATGAAAACCCATATGCATCCAGAGTCTTAAACCATAGAATTTAAGTCTACTCCCACTATATTTAAATAGATAGACTTAAATTATGTAAATATAGTTGGTCTTGACTAAATGTTAATATCCTTAGTGGATATAGGATTATTAACTCATATGAACCTTAGTGTTTGATGTTCGTTTGTAGATAAAGTCATATTTTAATAAATGATTTTCAACAAACACTTATGGTAGTGTGCTAATAGATTCTAATAATATCACAATTGATATGATATCTATTAGTCAATATAGTTGGTATATGGTTAGTCATTGTACTTCTATTTCTAGAACATGCCTTCACAAAAATTAGAAGATTTTCAATATATATATAATACTTTTCATTGGTCCACCTTTTACTAACATCGTGACATTTATGTATGTAAGGAAATGTGAGTTTGGGATTACCTTTACTCCATATATATGATCAATGATTACTTGGATAATATGTTATCTAACAAGCCAGCTCAGATATTCCTTAATCTTTACCAAGTTTACTCATTTACTTCACTTCAAAATTTTCTTAAAGGAATATCATAAAGTATATGAAGTTTCCTTTAGCTTTAGAATAGTTCACATGGCCATGTTGAACTAACTCTAAAATCTTTGTGACAGACCATTATTTATTAAGGTTTATTTATCTAAAACACGATAAGTAGTTTGTTTTTATATCTAGTATCTCATCTCAATTGAGACGAAAACACTTTTATGGTATAGAAAAGTCAAATAGTTTCAATTTTATTTGACAAAGAATTATTTTTCCACAGTCGAGTGGGAATCTTATATGTTGTATTCATCATTCATTACGATGGATATATATGATTCAAGAGTTACTGAATAATTAGTTTAGTATTGAAGTACCATAACAACATGTATTCTAAATGTGAAATAATGTATTGTTATGTCTAGTTGGAGACTAATACAAATGTTTTGGTTACACTCAAACTTGAATTAGTCCATTTTTTGGCAATGAGAAGTAGTGATCTCCCCTTGGATGACATAAGAATCTCCCTTTCGCATTTTTTATTTAATACATAAGTGATGAATAAAAAATTGATGAATATACCTAAAGTGGATTCATCTACTTACTTATTCAATTCATTGAAATTTCTTTTCTAGTGATCATTCTTTCTATATAAGAAACAAATAGCCTCATGTTCATTATTCCACCTCTAAAACTTTTGTCTTTTTTAAGGAAGTTGTAAAATATCTTTTGGATTTATATTATCAATGAGATATTTATCCTTATCTTTCAAACATTTCACCAAAAGGGATGGAGAAACATGTTTCAATCAATCCTTATATGCTTGGTGAAGTATGGACAAAAATTTCCTGAATAACTTATTCATTTTTTTATTCAGGCTTAGACGAATAAGGATAATTTTTGTGGTAGGGATAATAAAATAAGACTAAGGGGTAATTTATTATCCAAGTGGAAGTCTGATTTTTCTAACTGATCAATATAACCCAGCATGTTGAAACCGTGATCAATAAATAGATTCTCTTCTTCCATTTTACACTAATATAGTGTATTGATAATCTTATTTATTTCAAGACTCTTCTTTTATTTCTCAGGAAAAATAAGATGAGATGATATGGTGAAAGAATCCATGTCCTTGTGTTGTATCATCAACCATATAGACATATTTGATAATATAATACAATGGAAAAAGTAATAATTCTCTACATATCTCTCGTAGGAATTCTTTTCACCTTTGCTCATCTACTAGGGTGGTAGAATAGGAATAGGGGATTCCAATACATAATAATTTTTTTTTGATAATAACGCATAACATAAATGATTTTACCATATACAGAAATTTTTATTTATAAGGACATTCCCTGAGTTAATAAATTATCATAGTGGTTTTGTGGTTTCACTTTCAATTTCAATTTATTTATAATAATTGAAATAGATGATTATAACTTTATTTGATTACAAATTATGTGAGACAGACAAGGATCTATATTCCCCTTCTCATAACCCAAGTGAGGGTAAGTTCAATTAATCAAAGGTATTTAGGTAGGCAATAATTTCCCAAATTCATTATTACAACTCCTTGGTCTATTGAGTAGACTCACCAATCCAGAAATCCTGACTCAGATTTCCTCAACACTTACCTCCAAGTTACATCAAGTCTATCTTGGGATACTTATCTTGATGTAAATTAGTTAATTCAACCCCAAACATTCATAATAACTCCATGATAAAAGTAAGTGTCTCAACATGGTTTGGTCAAACACTTAGTCCTTTTTTCATTCCTAATCAAGTAATGGAAGGCTTAGTCTTACTTAATATTAAGTTGAGGGATTTTATTTATTACACTACTGAAAAATCCATATATCCCTACAAATCTATACTCACGGTTTAGTAAAAATATGGGCATAGAGTTATTGTCCAATATTATACCAACGGTTTTTAAAAAACCATTGGTATAGGTTGTTATAGAGTTTTTTATATTGGTGGCTTGCTCAGGATCCTCCTCCCCTTCTCCTCATTCGAACCCTAAGCCTACCATGAATCCATGCTTCCCCATCCCCTCAGTTGAATTTTGCATCTTACCTCCCATACTCAAGAGGATTTGGTGTCCCCCCTCACCTTCTCAATAGATTTAGGTCTCCCCCTACCCTCCTCGAGTGAATTTGGTTCCCCCATGTGACATTTCACCCATATGATGGTGTTATTTCTTTATTTTTGGAAATTTTTTTGTTGGGATCTTTGAGAGGTAAGATTTCCTTTCATGATATTATTTCTTCTCTTTTGTTCCTCCATTTTCATGGGCATGAGTCACTTTTATAAAAATTAATTTTTTTTCTTTATAGTTTTTTAATATTTTTAAACTTTTTTATATTACATATGCATGATTTTCAATTTTAGTTTATGTCTTTTGTGGTAAAAAAATTTCACAATGGTTTATTTGATCACTCAATCCTAGTTTTCAACCACTAGTGATTATAAATCTAATTGAAATATTGATATAGAATGAAATGAAAATGATTAATGATTTTATAAATATATGTAAGGATGTATATCAAAATTAAATAAGACCATTGTATATTTGGTCACTTGATATATGTGATTAGAAATATGGTCATTGGGACTAAGGTCATTCAATATATGGTCATTGGCCATGCATCTATCCAATAGGTATATTTATGATATGTATTTTTTAGTAATAAGTTGAAAATAATATAATTCACAAATGATAAGTAATACAACAAAAATATAGTATTTAACATAATTATTTTATTATATAAATGTTTCATAAAATTTTTACATTATTATTATCATTAAAGATCCATTTGAAGTATTAAAAAAATGTCATTCCACTTTATGTATTAAACAAGTGAATGAGATAATTAATGACCTTTCCTTATCCATATGGCACTATTGGTCCACTTTCATTGAAAATTTCATTTCATTCACATTAATGAATTTTTACATAGAAAACATCCACCCAACCACACCTAAAAATTTTCATATCCACTACCCCTCTCAATTCACTCCATTCAATTAAAATTATCCTGAATAGAATCACATTTTCAATAATAATATATTTAAATTAAATGGTTATGTAAGGATGAAAAAAAATGGATAAAAATTATAATATATTATGTTGTTATTATTAAATTACCTCAAATATGATTATTTTAGATTCTATTCTCGTAAACCATAATCAAACCATAAAGAAAAAAGAGTAGTGTGATGAATAAATAATTTTAACATGATTTTCCAATAACATTACTAATTTGAAAATTATGAATATGGTATCTTAGTATGAGGACTGATATCATGAATTTTATACACATATTTTCATTGAGTAAACATGATTTATGTGTGATTTTATTTTGTTACTTTGATTTCATATAATTAAATGATTGTTTTTCTTATATTTTTTTCAAAATAGAATGCCATATTTTTTCCTAAAGGTTGTTTTGGATGTTTTATATGATATTTGGATATATTTAAAAGATAGTGATTATGTTTATATTTGATGTATTTATGTTTTATAAAACATTTAATATTTCATTATGTTATTATTCTATTCTTGAATGTTATTTATTTCAAAAATATTTATTCTATATATATTAATGAAAAATATATGAAGTTTTCATCCTAGGTTCCCTGATGGAATTATTTTTTTAGTTTTATATTTATTAAGGTGTAATAATTTCCATTGTGTAAGTTATGTCTTTAGAACTTTTTGTTAGCCCTTGTTGATCAGGAATGAAATTTAATCCTTGTGGTAGACAAGATCGAGTATAGGGATAGATAGATAGGGTTGGTTTATTAAAAGATAAGTGAGTATAAGGGAATAATATGGATTATAGTATCAAATTTATTCAATTTATCCACCATGATAGTGAATTCTTAAATTTTAGGGATACCCACCTTTATTTTTTATTTGTAGTCATCACTTATAAAAAAAATTAGTTCTTTTATTATTTGTTTTTCTAGATACTAGTATGATTTGATGAATTTCATATTAAAATTGGTTGTAATGAATTTTTTAATTATGGTTTTCATTGATTATTGGAAGATAACTTTTTTTCCTTGTAATAGAATGGATAGAATCTAGATGTATCATACCGATCGGATTTCAATCGAGTTTCAAAAGAATTTGGAAATTTTTTTAGATTTTTCATTTAATAATGCTTTAAATGGATGTTGTATACAGTTTCCATGCTATAATTGTGTTGTAAGACCATGGTTAAGTCAATAAGATGTTAAATACCATATAACGAATGCTAGATTTCAAACAAACTATTATGTTTGGTATCACCATGTAGAGACAGAACAATCTTCTATTGTTCTTGAATGAAAAGAAAGAATTGGTATGGAGAATTTGATATTTGATCAGTTTTTATTTGTGCATCATCATGAGAGAGATAGTATTTGAGTGCAAGAAGGAAATGATTTCAATACACATGAGTAAAATACTGAAGATAAATATATTGAGAGTGTGAAAATTCAATGAATGATGCCAGAACTCTATTATATCAGGAATGTACTAAAATGGCCAAGTTAGAATTTTTAAAGTGATTATATCATGGAAAAACCATGTATGGAATTTCCAATACCACCATTGATTATATTTTTACCTTTTTGAAGGACTTGGTTCCTGATGGTACAGATATTCCCTTAAATCATTTTAAGGCATGGAAGTTAATTAAGAAGCTTGAATTTTCTACTAATAAAGTTCATACTTGTCCAAAAGATTACAGTTTATTTTGGGAGGAAACAGCTAACCATAATGACTATAAAGAATGTGGTATATCTCAATGGAAGGAAAATGCAGATGGAACATCATCTCATGTGCCACATAAAGTCATTCAGCACTTTCCATTGATTCCCAGACTTCAAAATCTATTCATTTCAACAGAAATCTCAACCAATATGTGATGGCATGATGTTGATAGAATTAATGGTAATTGTAACGAACCAATGTTTTATCAAAGGAATTCACTTCTTATAATTATTTATTATAGTATAATTATATATTATTATATATAGAACACAATACAAACCATATAAATGAATAATGAGTGAAATAAAAGGTATCTCTAGAAGTTAAGGAATGTATATCCATGAAATAGTAACTTGGCCTTTGGAATAGTGATGTGACCCTTATGAATAGTAAAATATCCAATTGAATAGTAACCTCACTAATGAAATTATAAATTAAATTTATCCATCTTATAAGTGATAATATGATATAATTATATCATAGTGTAAGTAAGTAAATATTTTAAAAATTATTAATTAAGTGTTGGTATTTCTGTAAGTCATGTATATTTAATTACAATTTTATGATTAATTTAATAATTTAAAATAAAATCTATTTTCATAAAATGAATTCATAAATAATTATTTTTATGACTTATGATAATAATATAATTTTAAGATACCTTAATAAATTTTTCATAGTGTTAGAAAAGCATTTTTAATTTTAAAATTTGTATTTTTCAAGTAAATTGTAATTTTAATTAAAAATTAAATTTCACATATTTAGAAAATTAGTTTTATAAATTTTAGTTCATTTTTTAATTCTACACTTTGAAAAATATTTGGGGTGAATTTTTTGGTTTTTTCTAAAATACTTGAATTTTTTTGAATAGTAAAATATGATAATTTATGAAAATGCTAAATAAATGAAATTTTGCATCATGCTTGAGTCATAGATAATGTAAATGGACATTGGTTCTAACTCACATGCTCTCTTTACTATTTTTTCACAATAATAAAGACTATTCATAGTATTGAGAAAAAATATTAAACTAGTGATTAAAATAATGGGAAACCCCTCCTCTCCTCCACTATAAATACCACCCCTCTTTACCTCCTCTCCTCACACCTCTCAAGCCGTGTACCTTGTCCAAATTATGATAAAATATCTCCCTAAGACCTCTCCCACATCCATAATACCTTTTTATCTTCAAAATACCAAATCCTCCCCCCCCCCTAAATTGGTTCTCAAGGAAGATATCTTCAAGAGGTAAATTCCCCTTTTCATTTCTTTTATTTTCTTTCAAGTTCCATTCTTTTCTTTTTCTTTCCTCACCTCCTTTCATCCAAATTTTATTATAAATCTAGTACCTTACATGTACTGTAATTTTTTTATGATAAAATAATAATTCATCATTATATCCCTTTCCCTTCCTTTTATACTAGAAATGAAAACATCATCCGAGATGTGTTAATTTATCACATTCAAGGACGATGGGTTTTAAATTTCTATTACCGAATTCAATTATGGTCATGAAACCATTTTTATGGTTGAAAAAGACTATAATATATTTATTAAAACTTATTTAATTTTCTGAAATATTTTTTCACACGTGATATTAATTTATAAAGAAAATTATGTTCGATGTGATCAAAAACCGCCAATTAACCAAAACGGTTATCATTAAAATTTTATATAATGATTCATCTTCACTCCAAATAACCAAATGAATTTTATAACCATGTAATATTCTTAATTTTAACTAATAAAATACAAATTCAATTCTTTACAACCATTCTCATATTACATGTTTATCCTTACATGTATATAAGTAAACCAATCATGAAAACCAAGGAAACAAATGCTTCCAAACAATGAAATTGAACCCCTTAACCCATAAAATAGGTAATGAATGAACTTAATAAGGTTATAATAAATAAATTACATGAATAATAGTTTATGTAAATACTAATTAATGAATAAAATTTGGTTATCTTGGACATTAATATCAATTGAAGGACACCTTCATACTTAAGGTAAGGGATTCTACCCGAACCTCCATTATTCCTTCGGATTGTTCTATCTTTTTTTAACCAAATGAAGTTATCTATTATTTTTATGTAAATATTATAAATTTTGTTTATATGTTCCAAAATAATTTATCAATATCCATTCATCATTCTCTTTCGGGGATATACATGTTTTTAAATGATTCCCTTCTCAATTCTTCCCGATAAGTAAGCCCGTTTTAAGGGAACTTCCCGAATTCTTACCCAATTTCATGTACACTCTATCATATATTTTAAGCCACCATTGTTTTTATAAAATTAGTATTTTTATTATGAAAAAATTCTTGGTTCACTTCTGGTTTTATATAAAATATTATTCCCTTTTCTATTTTAAATTCCCTTTAGTATTTTCTTTAAAATCGTACTGAAATATTTTAATGATAAAATTTCTTAAATACTCTTCATACATGTTATCACTTATATTTGAAATAACTTACCATTATATATGTCTATTTTCCATTATTAATGTCCATTTATGTTTTAATCCCTTTATTTTATGGACACTTGTATGATACACCCGTTTATTAAGCTTTATGACATGATTATAATACCCATTTCCTTCTATGGGTACCCTTATGTTTATGTATGATTGATTATATTTGATTATTTATATGGAAAAAATATTCATGAATATGTTAAGATTGGTACACCTAGATAGCGCTCCAATTAATTAGGTAAATTTTAGTCTCATGAGACATTATGCGCAATGGTCTTGGCGGTTAGCCTTAACTCGTGCTACCATGTGCAACGGTCTTGGTGGTTACCCTTGACTTGTGATCCTCTATATTAAATGATACTTGACTTGTGCTAAAGTCATGTTTTATATTTATATCATATTACTATGACTCCATGTTTATATGATCCCATGTTTATATGTTATGATTCCATATGTTTTGTTCCTTTTTATATCATTATGTATCATTAAATGCCTCTGAGCGGCGTCTTCTCGAGCTCCCGTAGCGGCTAGGGTTCCACCTCCTCTCTTTTTCCCCTTCCCCCTCCAGCCAGGATCGGCTCGGCTCCTTCTCCCCCTGGCTCGGCGTGACGTTCATGTGTGACGTGTCTGGGTTCCGAGGTTCACTTCTCCAGCACCCGCTCCCAATGTCTCCAGATTGGTGGTGTTCCGACGTGAAGCTCGGCGTACTCGTGCCTTCCGAAGATGACATGTTCTACGAAGTCTCTGTGGTGCTCAGGTGTTCATCTCAGTACCCCTTCTGTCGGTGATGTCTCTCTTAGATCTGTCAAGTCATCCTTCGGCGACGAATGTGTTTCGTCTCAGTTTTTCTGTCGCATCCTGGCGTCGCCTCGAGTGGTTCCAGCAGGTTTCTGTGGGGTGCGACGTCGATTTGTGGTTCCAGAGGGGGAGGTTTTTGATCGTGTTGTTGTGTGTTTTCATAAGGGTTTATACTTGGTTGATTTTGGATGTTGTTGGTTTGTGGTTTGGATCTGGATTAATGGTGTGTGATTGGACGGTTCCGATGTTTTGGCGGCAATGTGTTCCGACAATGGTGGAGCATGAAGGATGGTTTTTCGATTTTTTGCGGTTTAATGGAGGATTTGGAACTGTGTACCTGTTGGTTTTTTTTCGAATTGGTGTAATGGTTTTTTGGTATTGTGAATCCTTGTGGCCCTGTGGTTTGAATTTTGAGTGTCACAACATCTATCACACAAGAGGTTGCTCTAGATGAGGTTTAGAGCAGAGGGTTTTCTTCTGATCTTCGCTCCGTATTTAGATGTCTGAGAGAGTATGACTTTTTCATCGGTTCCAGGCTCATACATCCTTGCATGGGACAGCTTGCCGACAGCGAGGAGTAGAAGTAAACTAATCTCATTGTTTTTTATGCTGGGTTGGGGTTCTTTTGTGGTGTCTTTATGTTGTTTAGCCTTTAACTTTTGTACCATGGTGGTTTGGTTGTTTTAATTCATGAAGTCTTATATGGTTTCTCACTTTTTCCTCAAAAGTGTTTGAATAATAAAAATTTAATTTTCATTTAGTATATCATTATGTCATGCCTTCTAACCCATGTTCTAAAGATTTATTCTTATGTTTATTCTCTTACTAGGATTTTAGCTCATCCCTTTATTCATGTTATCCCCAGGTTATCCTATGAAGATGTAGGAGCACAATGGAAGTTAGGATCTCTTTATGAAGACTAAATAAATAAATGTTTTATTTAGTCCCATGTTTTAAGTTTTATGTACCTAGTCTTCCAAGACACTAGACTTTACGATACTTAGCTTGTAATATGATGCTTTATTATGATTAAAATCATTTAATGATATGTGTAAAAGGATAGGGTCACTATAGTTGGTATCATAGTATGGTCTAGTTATTTTTGGAGATTATTTATAGATAACTTTAATAATAACCTTAATGATGAGGCTAAGTATAATAAAACATCCCTAAATTCTGATAAGTATAGAGTAAGTGGTTTATTAAGCAAATATATCCCCGTCTAGATACGAATAAGTGGATGTGGCTCTGGAACAGATGTATGTAGGGGTAAAACCCAAAAACACTTCTTTGATCTAGACTCGAATAGGAATGGGTGCACGATAATAGACCTTACTTCATTCCTGGTTTGACACTCCCAGGGGATATGATTTGGTAAATTCATAAGCTTAGTACAAACCATTATTAAGGGAACAAAAAAAAGAATCCCATAAGAATAGATGTGAGGAAACATATCATGGGTAACCTAGATTGAAACCTATGGAATCACAATTTAGGATATAATTTTCCTTTAAGAGTTTATCCTTTTATGTTTAAAGTTTACTTTTTATGCTTATTATCTAAGTATTCAAGCCCTCTAATTGTACATTATTTTTCTTAGTTAATTACGGGAAATATAATGACACATTCCAAAAATCAATGTGATAGGAAATGTGATGATTTCCCTAATGATATGCCTGATATGATGGGAACGGGTGCTCAAAACTTTATGACAGTACTTACTCAACTAGATCAAGTTATGAATAATAAATTGAATCATGGGGAATGCCCTCCTCCTATGAGAAAAGAGAAAGTTGATGTTGAATCCTTAATGTAGAAAAGGTCTCTCATATTTAGTGGATCTTATGATCCCCTCATCGTGGAATAGTGGATTAACTCCAATGAAAAGATATTTTATGTCCTCCAGTGCTTAGAATAAGAGAAAGTTGTATTGTTGGTCTATCGTTTTGATGGGGAAGCTAATCAGTGGTGGACACTGATCAAGAATAAGAAGTCCTAGGAGTAAATTGATTCTGTGTATTGGGAGGAATTCAAGAAAATGTTTTTCAATAAATATTTTCCCTGAACTCTCCATTTCAAGATAGAAAGATAGTTCCTCAGACTTAAGTAGAAGGAAGATGAGTCTATCGGAGTGTATGAAGAAAAATTAATAAGGCTTGCAAGATATTCCTCTGGATTTGTCATGAACACCAAAATTAAGGTGGATCTCTTATTTAGTAGACTAAATCCAGGTCTAAGAAAAGTATTGGTGATTAGATACTTCAACGGTTATGAGGATATTTTTCATTGTTCCCTAAAGGTTGAAATATAGATTAGAGACTCTCAATGGTCTTGTGGGTTTGGTGAAAAAAATTTGAAAATGGAGTCTAATATGGGTGGTTCTGAAAATAAATCCCATTATGGAAAAAAGATCGAACATACCATGTGTTAAAATTGTGGGAAGAAGTGTCCTGATAACTATCTAAAGGGGACTAGGAATTACATTAAATCTGGAAGAATGGGACATTTGGCTAAAAAATTCCAAAGGGATATGAATAATCCCACTAACATGGAAGAAGAAAGGAAGGTTCAGATCAACACTCAGCCTGTAGTGTAGTGTTACAACTGTAAGGAACATGGGATTATGTGAACAATTTTCCTAATCCAAGGGTTGTTAGAGAAAATCAACAACAACCTCCAAGGAAATAAGGAAGGGATTATCACTACTGGAAAATGGGTCTATACCCACGGTTTTGTGTATAACCGTGGGTATAGGCCCCCCCTATACCCACGGTTTGGGAAACCGTGGGTATAGGTATAGTATCGAGACCTATACCCACGGTTTTGGAGAACCGTGGGTATAGGTCCCCTATACCCACGGTTCTTGGAAAAACCGTGGGTATAGGTTTTTTTTGAAGACCTATACCCACGGTTTTGCCAAAACCGTGGGTATAGGTGTTGTTTGGCAGACCTATACCCACGGTTTTTGAAAACCATGGGTATAGGTGGTATATTTTTCAAAGACCTATACCCACGGTTTTTCAAAACCGTGGGTATAGAGTTCCCACATTATAGCGGGAAACTAAACATAGGCGGGATACGGAAAATTTTGCGGATAGACATTTTTTCATATATTAAGATATATATGACGATATATTAACATATAATAAAAAATAGTTGTAGGTTGGTTGGTCTGTGGGCGCGTGCTGGGCCGCGAGTCTCTACACAAGTCGCGGGATCGAAACATCGTGAGAGTTTTTTTTGAATTGAAATACACAATATTAATATATATAGACAGATAGATGAACATATAAAAGATTTAAAATCCAGCTCGGTTGGTCCACTGCTGTGTGCGGCGCTGAGACCTTACGTGTGGCGCGGGTTCGAAACCCACCGTTCACGGCTTTTTATATAACAGCTTTGTTATTAATATATTATAATGAAATTATATTTATATAAATGAAAGTAAGTTAGCTTGGTTGGTCTACCGAGTTGCATGGCGGAGCCTTCCTGCGGGAGGCGCAGGTTCGAAACCCGCTGTTTACGGTTTTTAACAGCTTTGTTATTAATATATTATAATGAAATTATATTTATGTAAATGAAAATAAGTTAGCTCGGTTGGTCTACCGAGTTGCATGGCGGAGCCTCCCTGCGGGAGGGGCAGGTTCAAAACCTGTTGCTCGCAATTTTTAAAAATTTTAAATTTCCCACGGTTTTTAAACCGTGGGGTATGATCCCTGCCACGCTGTACAGCAACCTGTTGCTGTGTGAAACACATATACCCACGGTTCCCAGAAAATCTCAGCATACTTCCTTTAGTGGAGTTCGATGTTATCTTGTGCATGGATTGGTTATCTTTATACAAATCCAACATCAATTATAGAGAAATAGAGATCACTCTTCACATCTCGAAGCATCCTCCAATTATTTATAAGTGTAAAGAGGAAGATGAATCTACTTCAAAATCATCATCTCAAGTGTGGATAATGTTTCTTTTTGAGAAAGCATATCTTTCTCAAATTATTAAGACAAAGGAGGTGATACTTCTCAAAGATATTCCCATCGTGAGGTATTACACTAATGCATTCCCTAAAGAATTGTTTGGTTTTCCTACTGATTGAGAGGTTTAATTCTCAATTGAACTTATTCCTAGATCCCTATCTATATCAAAGACACCTTATAGAATGGCCACTGTTGATCTAGAAGAGATGAAAAAGTAGTTACAGGAGAATCTGGAGGAGGGTTTTATATGCCCAAATTCTTCACCATGGGGTTCACCAATCCTCTTTATTAAGAATAAGGATGGATCAATGAACCTCTACATTGATTATCATGAACTCAATAAATTCACGATAAAGAACAAGTATCCCCTACCTCAGATAGATGACTGGTTCAATTAGCTATATGGGGCCAATTATTTCTCTAAGGTGGACCTTTAATCGGGATATCACCAATTAAAGGTGAGGAAGGAAGATATTCCAAAAACTGCCTTTCAAACAAGGTATGGACATTATGAGTTCATAGTGATGCCCTTAGAACTCACTAATTCTCTAGAAATATTCATGGATTTAATAAATAGAGTCTTTATAGATTACCTCGACAAATTTGTGGTAGTATTTATCGGTAATATTCTAATATAATCCAAGATAAAGGAGGAACATGAGGAGCATTTGAATACTATGTTGATGAATTTGTGAAGGGAGAAACTTTATGAAAATTATAGTAAAGAGTGGCCCAAGACAATATCTGTAACGAAGATCCATAGCTTTCTGGGTTTAGATGGGTATTATTGATGATTTTTGAAGAACTTCTCATGATTTTCAAACCCAATGACCAAGAAGACACGAAAGGGAGTGAAGTTTTTCTGGACTCAAGAATGTGAGGAAAACTTTAAGGAGCTCAAAAATAGGTTTATCACTACGGTCGTACTCACACTCCCAACAAGTGGAGAACTCTTTGTGGTGTACAATGATGCTTCAAATAAAGTATTAGGTTGTGTGATGATTTAAAAAAGATAAATTGATAGCCTACACCTCAAGACAGTTGAAAATCCATGAGCAAAACTATTCCACGCATGATCTGAAGTTGGCGATTGTGATCTTTGCTTTGAAAATATGGCGACATTATCTCTATGGGGAGAAGTGTGAGATATATACTGATCACAAGAGTCTAAAATATATATTTACATGGAAGAAGCTTAATATGCACCAGAAAAAATGGTTGGATCTCATTAAGGATTATGATTGCTCAATCCACTACCATCCTAGTAAAAAAAATAAGGTGGCAGATGCTCAAAGTAGAAAGGATCCTGCATCTTTATCAATGATGAGTATTGAAAATGAACCAAACTTCTTATATTTTTAGAGGATTAACATGGGAATCATTAAGGGAGGAACATCATCGATCCTTTCTCAAATGATTGCTCAACCATCTCTCATGGAGAAAATATGGGATGCTCAAAGAAATGATGTGGAAATTATGGAAAGGGTGGAAGCTGTTAGAAATGGGAAATCCTCTAAGTTCAAGATTGATGAGGAAGGAGTTGTAAGATTTGGGTCATGATTATATGTACCATCCAATCCAAAGATAAAGAAGGATCTTTTGAATGACATACATAGCTCAACCTTCTCTATTCACCTAGGGAGCACAAAGATGTATCGAGATCTCCGATAGAACTATTGGTGGGACAATATGAATAAGGAGATTGTTGAATATACATCAAAGTACCAAGTATGTAAACAAGTGAAGGCTGAAAGACAAAAGTATAAGGGAATGATGCAACCACTACCATACCGACCGGGAAGTGGGAGAACATTACCATGGACTTTGTCACTGGACTTCCAAGGATATCCAAAGGAAACAATCACTACAAAAAAATGACCCAATTAGATGTGGTTATTTTTTAGATTAGAATGGGTTAAAACCCCTTCTAAACACATTAGCAGTGGTTATGTGGAACCACCGCTAATATGGTCGCCTACTATTATTAGAGGCGGTTTTGAAGAACCTCTGGTAAAATGGTAGGAAAATTAGCGGCGGTTAGATTAGAATGGGTTAAAATCCCATCTAATTTCATCATAGAATCTGTGATTAGAGGGAGTTTTAACCCCCTATAATCTATCCACTAGAGTAGTGGTGGTTATAAACCACCACTAGTTAAATAATTTGGAATCCATTCAAGGCATTTTTTATAACCGCCTCTATTTAAGGTTAAATTAGAGGGGGGTTTAACCCCTATAATTATTATTATTTTTTATTAAATGAATTCCCACCCTCCTATTATGGTCCCATCCCCCACCCCATGGAGGCCCCCCTTCCCATCCCATTCCTCTTGTTCCCCTCCGGTTCCCCAAACTCTCGCGCGCCTTCCTCCCTATTCCCCTAATCCACCCATCCTCTTGTCCTCACCATTCCCTGGTGCCCTCCTCCCGTTATAGTAGTCCCGTCCCACCCCCATTCCCTCAAGTTCCCAGATGTGGTGTGCATGCCGGCCCTCATTCCCTTTTTTTAAAATGCGAACACCCGTGGGTTTTGAACCGTGGACTCCAACGACACACGACCTGAATCTTTGCCACTATGCCGAATCCATTTTATTGTATAATTTACACATTCTTATATTTATATATATTAGAAAGGTGTTTCAAATATTTATTATTTGAATAAATATTTAAATAGATATAAATATTTATATATGATATATTTGTGTATAATATTTATGTATAATATATATTTTTGTATAATATAATATATATATATATATATATATATTTGTTTATAATAAATATTTTTATATATGTATGTGTTTGTGTAACAATAATATTATTAATTATTATTATTATTATTACACCTATTTTTTAAACTATAAAAATCATATGTTGGTTTTATAAATACTATACATTTATATATTTTATGATTTATATTATACATATATTATATTAAATAAATTTATATTATATATTTATATATGTGATTATATACATTTTTATTATATCATATATATATACACACACACAAAACTAAATACATTTATATAATTGGAAATATATCATATAATTAAATGATATATGTATATATAATAAATTAATTTATAATTAATATGGTATACTACAATATATATAAAATAATAATATAATATATATAAATTTATATGTAATTAAATATTTATAATAATATATATATATATATGTATATGTATATTTATATTTAATTTTTGTCTATATTATATATGTGTGTGTGTGTGTGTGTACATAATATAATATAAATGTATTTATTCAAAAATATACAATCAAAATGTATTTAATATAATATATGTTTAATATAAATCATAATATAAATGTATAGTATTTATAAAACCATATATAAATTTTATAAATTTAAAAATATATTTATAATTACATTTATATTAAGTATACCAATATTTATATATGTATACATTTTTGTTTATATGGATAAGTATTTATTTAACGTATTTATATAATGTACTTATATGTGTGTGTGTGTGTGTTTATAATTCATTTAAATACATTTATATAATGTGTTTATGTAATATATATATACACACATGCGTACACACATGTATATATTATAAAATTTTAATTTATATGAGATTTATTTTTTAAAAATAGAGGGGGTTTAAAACTCCCTCTAATCAAAGGGATTAGTGGCGGTTCATGGCCCCCATAAAATTTCTTGAATTAGAGTGGGGTTTAAAACCCCCTCTAATGTCATCAATTAGAGGGGGTTCAAACCCCCCCTCTAATGCCATCAATTAGAGGGGGTTCAAAACCCCCTCTAATCTAAGGGATTAGTTGCGGTTCATAAACCCCCTCTAATATATTAAATTAGATGGGGTTGTGAACCACCATGATTTCATTTTCAAAAAATAAATTATATATATATATATCCAAATGAATATTATATATATAGATAGCTCCTTTAAAATACAACTGAATATATAGCGGAATTAATTATTAAATTAGAAGCGGTTTTGACATAACTGCCTCTAAAATAAAACCAAATATAGAAAAAATAATGATAAAAAAATTATAGGGGGTGTGCATAACCCCCTCTAAAAACGCCACTAATCTGTTATTTTTTATAGTGAATGTTATATGGGTCATTATGGATCGTCTTATAAAGACATCTCACTTTATCGCAGTTCGAAAGGACTTATCATTTGAATCAAATTTCATGGATATATATATATATATATCAAATAAGTGGTAAGGATGCATGGAGTAGAACTATCTATTGCATCTGATAGAGATCCGAGATTCACCTCAAAGTTCTATAAAAGTCTCCAACATGATCTAAGCACTGAACTGAACTTAAGTACAACCTATCATCCTCAAACCGATGGCCAATATGAACAAACTATTTATACACTGGAAGACATTTTGAGAGTGTGTTCTATGGGCTTCAAAGTATGATGAGACCATCATCTTCCACTGGTTGAATTATCCTACAACAACAGTTTCAACTCGAGCATCTGAATGGAACCATATGAAGCCCTTTATGGGAAAAGGAGGAGAACACTGGTTTATTGGGATGAAGTCAATGATCGTAAGCTTCTAGGGCCTGAAATGGTAGAAGAAATGGTAGAGAAGGTGAAAACCATTCAGTAGCACATCAAGGTATCCCAAAGTCGACAAAATATTTATGCAGACAATCATCGACAGGACCTTGAGTTCAAAGTTGGAGACATGGTATTCCTTTTCATATCTCTATGTAAGAAGGTCATTAGATTTGGGAAGAAATGAAAGCTAAGTCCTAGGTACATTGGTCCCTTTGAGATCCTTGATCATGTCAGAGTTGTGGCCTATCGACTAACACTTTCACCTACCATGTCTAAATTACACGATGTATTCCATATATCCCTCTTAAGGAAGTATATACCAGATCCTTAACATGTACTCTCTTCAGAGGTGGTACATTTGGAGAATGATTTTTCTTATGAGGAGTAGCTAGTAAAGATATTGGATCGTAGAGATAAAGTTCAACACAACAAGACTACTCACCTGGTCAAAGTACTATGGAGGAACCATAAGTATGAAGAGGCAACATGGGAACTGGAGGAAACAATAAAGGAAAAGTACCCACACCTGTTTACATCTTATAATGTAAAACAAAATTTTGAGGGTGAAATTTCATAAAGGGGGAAGAATGTAATGAACCAATGTTTTATCAATGTAATCCCCTTATTATAATTATTTCTCATAGTATAATCACATAAGATTACATATATAATACAATACAAACCATATAAATTAATAATGAGGGAAATAAAAAGTATCTCTAGAAGTTAAGGAACGTATATCGATGAAATAGTAACTTGACCTTTGGAATAGTGATGTGACCCTTATGAATAGTAAACTAGCCAATTGAATAGTAACCTCACTAATGAAAGTATAAATAAAATTTATCCATATTATAAGTAATAATATGATATAATTATATCATAGTATAAGTAAGTAAATATTTTAAAAATTACTAATTAAGTGTCAGTATTTTTGTAAGTCTTAATTACAATCTTATGATTAATTTAATAATTTAAAAGAAATTTTATTTTAATAAAATTTATTAATAAATAATTATTTTGATGACTTATGATTATAATATAATTTTAAGAGACCTTAATTAATTTTTCAAAGTGTTAGAAAAACTGTTTTAATTTTAAAATTTGAAATTTTTGAGTAAATCATGATTTTAATTAAAAATTAAATTTAACATATTTAAAAAAAATTAATTTCATAAAATAGAGTTCATTTTTTAATTCTAAATATCTAAAAATGTTTGGGGTGAATTTTTTGTATATTTCTAAAATACTTGAATTTTTTTGAATAATAAAATATGATAATTTACGATAAATGTTAAATAAATGAATTTTTGCATCATGCTTGAGTCGCGGATGATGTAAATGGTCATTGGTTCGAACTCACATGCTCTATTTACTATTTTTTGTCACAATAATAAATACTATTCATAGTCTTGAGAAAAAAATATTAAACTAATTATTAAAATAATGGGAAACCTCTCCTCTCCTCCACTATAAATACCATCCCTCTTTACCTCCTCTCCTCACACCTCTCAAGCCTTGTTCCTAGTCCAAAATCTGCTAAAATATTTCCCTGATCCCTCTACCACATCCATAAGACCTTGGTATCTTCAAAATACCAAATCCTCTCCCCAAAATAGGTTCTCAAGGAAGATATATTCAAGAGGTAAATTCCTCTTTTCATTTCTTTTATTTTCTTTCAAGTTTCATTCTTTTCTTTTTCTTTCCTCGCCTCCTTTAATCCAAATATTATGATAACTCAAGTAACTTAAATATACTAGAATTATGTTATTATAATTTAATAATTCATCATCATCTCTCTTTTCCCCTCCTTTTATACTATAAATGGAAACACCATCTGAGATGTGTTAATTTATCACATTCAAGGACAACAGGTTTTCAATTTCTATTACCGATTTCAATTCTGATAATGAAACCATTTTTATGGTTTTACTAGACTATAATATATGTAATATAACTTATATAATTTTATGAAATCTTTTTTTACACATTATATTAATTTATAAAGAAAATTTTGTTCGATGTGATCAAAAACTGCCAATTAACCAAAACGGTTATCATTAAAGTTTTATATAATGATTCATCTTCACTCCAAATAACCAAATTAATTTTATAACCATGTAATATTTTTTATATTCACTAATAAAATATAAATTAAATTATGGACAAACATTCTCATCTTATATGTTTATCCTTACATGTATATAAGTAAACCAATCATGAAAACCAAGGAAACAAATGCTCCCAAACAATGAAATTGAACATCTTAACCCATAAAAAAGGTCGTGAATGAACTTAATAAGGTTATAATAAATATATTAAATAAATAATAGGTTCTATAAATACTAATTAATTAATTTAATTTGGTTATCCATGACATTAAGATCAAGTGAAGGACACCTTCATACTTAAGGTAAGGGATTCTACCCGAACCTCCATTATTCCTTCGGGTTGTTCTATCTTTATTTTTACCCAAATTAAGTTATCTATTATTTTTATACACATATTCTAAATTCTTTTTATATTTTTCAAAATCATGAATCAATATCCATTCATCATTATCTTTCATGTATATACATGTTTTTAAATGATTCCCTTCTCAATTCTTCCCAATAAGCAAGCCCATTTTAAGGGAACTTCCTGAATTCTTAACCAATTTCAAGTACACTATATCATCTATTTTAAGACAAAATTGTTTTTATAAAATAATTATTTTTATTATTAAAACCTTATTTCTTTACTTATGGTTTTATATAAAAGATTATTCCCTTTTCTATTTTAAATTCTCTTTAGTATTTTCCTTAAAATCACACTAAAATATTTTAATGATAAAATTTCTTAAATACTCTTCTTACATATTCTTACTTATGTTTGACATAAATTACCATGATATATGTCTATTTTAACTTATTAATGTCAATTTATGTTTTAATCCCTTTATTTCATGGACACTTGTACGATACACCCATTTATTATACTTTATGACATGATTATGATACCCATTTCTTTCCATGGGTACCCTTATGTTTATGTATGATTGATTATATATGATTATTTATGTGGAAAACATATTCATGAACATGTTAATATGGTTGTTCCCAGATATCACTCCAATTAATTGTGTAATCTTTAGTCTCATGAGACGTTATGTGAAACGGTTTTGGCATTTATCTTTGACTTGTGGTACCATGTGTAACAATCTTGATGGTTAACCTTGAATCATGCTCCTCTATGTGCAATGAGGCTTGAATCATGCTAAATTCATGTTTTATGTTTCTTCCATGTTTCTATGACTCCATTTTTATATGATCTCATGTTTATATGATATGATTACATATGTTCCATACCTTTTTATATCATTATTTCATGCCTTATAACCCATATGTTAAAGCTTTATTCTTATGTTTATTCTCTTACTGGTATTTTAGCTCATCCCTTTGTTCATGTTATCCCTAGTTTATACTATGAATATGTATGATCACAATGTAAGTTGGGATCTATTTATGAAGACTAAATAAATAAATGTTTTATTTAGTCTCGTGTTTTAAGTTTTATGTACCTAGTCTTCCAATACACTAGACTTTATGATCCTTGGCTTGTAATATGATGATTTATTATGATTAAAATCATGTAATGATATGTGTAAAAGGCTAGGGTAGTTATAGTAATTATGATTTGTTTTATCCTATATATGGATTATCATGGTGGGCATTTGATGTACAACATCCTAATTTTTTAGTTGAGGTGTGTAATGTCAGGCTAGGCCTATCATGTGATGGTTTTAATCCATTTGGTCATATGCTTAATGATCATAGCACATGGCCAGTTTTTATTCATGTTTATAATCTTCCTCCATGAATTTTTAAGAAAAAACATTTCACTTTCTTGAGTATACTGATATCTAGACCTTATGATCTCTACAATAATATAGACGTCTACTTGCATCCTTTAATAAGAGAGTTAAATCGGCTTTGGGATATGGGTGTGCAGACATTTGATGATTCTTCAAAAAAAAATCAGATGTGTGTTTCCCTTCTATAGACTATAAATGATTTTGTAGCTTATACAATGATTTCTGATTGGATCATGAAGGTAAAACTATCATGTCCTATATTTATGAATAATACATGATCGAGAAGGGTTAAATATCATTGTAGTTTCAGTTTCATGGTGCATCGAAAATTCTTGTCATTGGATCATCAATACAAGAAGAATCATTAGAGGATTGATAATACTATTGACACTGAACAACCACCTCAATATATTTTAGGTAGTGATGTGCTTAATGAATTGAAATATTTCATTTTTTATTAGGTAAAGGTCATCTGAAATCTAAAAAGAGGAAGAATGCTAACACTAAATCCACTTATAATTGGAAAAGGAGAAGTATATTTTTTGAGTTTCCATATTAATATACCAGTTTGATACATCATTATTTAGAAGTAATGTATATTGAGAAAAATATATGTGAAATGTTACTTTCAATTCTTCGAAATATCAATGGGAAGACCAAATATGACTTCTGATCTCATTGAGACTTGTTGGATTGGGGTATTCGACCAGAACTGTATCCTTTGTGTATCAGTGAAAACAAATAGAAAGTTCATTGTGCTTCTTATGTAATGAAAATATAAGATAAAGGTCAATTTCTGGTATTATTTGAGAATATCAAGGTTCTTGATGGTTATTCCAGAAACATATCTAAACAAGTCAATAGAATGGATTTGAAACTAAAATCCCTAAAAATTCATGATTATCACATCCTTCTTCATTAATTGATTCCAATAAAAATTTGGCATTTTTCCAATAATGTAAGGTTTATAGTGATTCTCTCATTCCATTTTTTATATACCTTTTTGCTAAAAGGTTATCCAAGTCATTATTAATAAAAATACAGTAAAAGGCACCATTAATTTTGTGTGATATGGAAAAAAAATCTTTCATCCTTTTTCACCTGCATGTTGCATTTAACAGTCTAGATTATAAATGAAACACTTCTTGGGGGACTAGTTTATTTTTAGTGGATTTATCCTACTAAAATAAATATGTGCACATTGAAATCATATGTCTAAAATAAGAATTATCTTGAAGGTTCAATTGTGAGAGGTTATCTGGCTCAAGAATGTATGGATTTTTGTTCAATGTATTTTTCTAATGTGAGAAAAATACATAACCATCAAATGATAAATAAAGATAACCATTATAGGGAAATTGATCCCTCATTTCTATATCTTTCCCAAATAGGAGGAATTATTGGGTCTTATACATTGGCTATATTGAGCTTTGAAGAGCGAGATATGGCACATTGCACAGTCTTGTTTAACTATGGATTGTTCGGTGACTATATCAAGTAAATAATTGGAAATTTATATGTTATCAAATATTATGGAATTTCACATATACCTTATGTAGGGAACATAAACAAATTATAAGTATAGTTCATCAATCATTTCCTTTGAGAAGGAGAAAGGGTTTGCATAGCCTAGAGTTTCCTACTTGGTTGAAATAAAAGGTATGACCATTACTTTAATTATATTAAAATATATACATCCATTTAATTGCATTATTCATATATATTTCAAGTATTGAGTTTACCTATTGACACTATTTCTTAATAATTAAGAGCATTGGATTTTGGTCCTAATTATTTTCTATGTGAATGAAAATATTTAATAATCAATGGGTATAAATTTGTTACAACTGATCGAGCGGTGAAAATGAGAACACAACATGATAGTGTTATGTTAGCTGCTACAACATATTATTATTATAGTACATCAATTAGTCATAATCAATATGAATATTTGTATTATTATGGACTTGTTGAGAAAATATTGTTATTTCATTACTACTCCCAAGGTTGAGTCACTATGACGAAATGTAAATGGTTTGATTCACTGACGTGATAGTGTACATTTATTGATGATTATGGATTTAGAGTTATTGACATGAGTCGATTCCTACATACTGATGAACCATACATTTTTTCATCAATGGAAAAATAAGTGTTTTATGTGAAAGACCATATCAGACCTGATTATAGTGACATTAATGAAGTAATCCTGAGAAATATTTTTCATGATGTTGGGGATAAAATTTACACCATTGACGCCCCTAATGGTGTTGACCAAAATATTTCATTAGATGACTCAAATTGTCCCATTGTGAGATTTGATGTTGAACATGAAGTAGTGGTGGGTAATATATAGAATCAACCATATATGTTCATTATTCATTCAGTTTATGTTGACATGAGTTTCTCAGGTTATTATTACTATAATTAGTTTCATTTTGTAATGATTTGTTTGTTTTAGTATTTTCTGGTTTCATTTCATTTAATTAGATTTATTTCAATTTACAAAACTGGGTATAAAATGAGTTTTTAAAAAATGTATAACTTTTTTTACTAAAAGATGTTATGAAATTGTTTATTCCTTATTTTAACTCTAAGTTGTATGCATGATTTTTAAAAATTATTTCTAAAAAATGTACATTTCATTTTTATGCAGATTATGACAAATAGTTCATAAATTCGAAGGAAGCGACTATTTGATCTCGATCAATAGGTGCACGATCATGTGTTCCCTCCTTTGCTTCCCTCAGTGAGTATAATAATTGTAATATTTTTCTTCTACATTACATATAATGTAATGTAAATATTATTTATCAAAAAAATTAGGGACATTCAGTTCCACCAGAGTTGACTCCTCATCCTGCTAGCATGGGTCCGAGCGGGGATGCTCCTAGACCTAGACGAAGCACCCGCCATACCCATTCCCACACTGATCCACCAGCAGACACCCCATCTACCTTATCTTTACATCCTCTGATTGAGCCTCCAGGGATGTTCCCACTCATGCCTCCATAATCTCATTTAGCCTATTCTTTCCATACCACATATACATCACCTCCACGGATGTTCCCACCTTTACCATATCCATATCCATTGATGTATTCCCCAACAAACTACCCATATTCTACCATGTCTACGTTGCCTCTATTTCCTACCATCCATCCAGCATATGATGAGTTTGTTCCTTCATCTTCCACTCCAGTGCATAAAGATCGCCTAGAGCATGCATTAGAACAAACACTTTCTTCATAGGCTACTGATCCAGGATATCCCACGGATCTATCATAGTCTATTGAATAGGCTGCATTAGGTTTTTTATTATAACTGTGTCAAATTATATCACTTCATTTTTTTACTACTATACCATGACTTAATTATTTGTTTCCCCTCTTATCTTATTTAGTGGGATCTTCTAGTAGGCGATATGGTCACACTCATATGCAGGAAGCCTGAAATCACCAGACACAGATAATGGTGGATTACAATGAAGAAAATCATATGATAGGTAAAAATTCCAGGCAGTTTAGAAGTTTCATGGCCACTTTATCCAAGTACCATGATATCATTATTTTGAAACAAATCACATATAGTCATATCAGTAATGAAATTAAGGACAAATAATGGGCACAAATATGGGTAAAAAAATTATAAATTTATATCTATATTATTGTTGTATTTATATGAATTAACAAGTTCATTACAGAGTCTGTTTAACTTTCTAGATGGTGAAGCTTCTAAGACTGCAAGGTTGATGGATCTTGGGGAGTTATGACGATCATACAATCATGAGTTGTATATTGGTTAGAAGAGAAGAGTTGATTCTAATTTAGAGGGTGTACCCATATTCCTTGACTATCCAAAAACTGAATATCAAAAAAATATTTCATATTGGAAGACTGGTGAGTTTAAGGTATTCCCATTCATTAATGGTTTTCATATAAAATTTAATTCTTATTACTTGTATTGGTTTTTTTTAGGAAGCATCGGGGAAAACAAAAAGAACAAAGATTCAATGACATATCTACACACATTGGGGCACACTACAATGCTTGAGCATGAGAAGAACCAAGTACTTTAATTTGAATTAAAATAATATCCTTATTTATATTGTTACTTAATTATATTTGCATGCTGAATTTTAAGTTTTATTGTCATTAATACCTTTAATATAAGTCTGAAAATACCCCTTTCAAATGTCCATTAGTCCTAGAGGTAAATTTTTCATTAGGCATAGAGGGAAATTTTTCGTTAGGCCTAGAGGGAAATTGGCCATTAGGCCTAGAGGCCAATTGGATATTAGTCCTATACACTACTGGAAAATGGATCTATACCCACACACTTATACCAACAGTTTATAAAAACTATTGGGATAGATGTTCTATTACTAAGGCTTTAATGAAATTATAAGTATAACCTCCATTAATTCTAATTTCATCATGCTCATCCCTACATACCTCTCCCCCACAAACTCTCTTCTCCCCTGCAAACCCTCTTTTCTCCCAATTACCCATCACGCTCATCCCCAGCATGAACCCTCTCCTCTCCCCCGCCAACCCTCTTCTACGCTGATTCCTATGTCATCCATCATGCTCATCCCACTCAAAGACAAAACCCTACCTTGGTTCTCTACTTATTTCCAATTCCATCATTCCATCTTCAGCTTCCTTCCTCACTGTTAACGCTCAAAGCCTTAGCGGTTTGGCTTTCCATGTTTTGGTCTCCAGTTCCTTTTCACTGTTTCCTTGTGGGTTTATCCTTCCCTATTGTCATGGTTGGTTTGGTTTAACCCTAGTTCAAGGGTTTGACCCAATTTTTGTGGTTTCATTAGTGTTTAGAGTTCATAGTAGTTTATTATTGGTTGTTTGGTCATCCACCTTCAGAGGTGATGCATTCTATCTCATGTGTTGTTGATTCAAGGTAGGTTTTCCCATTCCCTACCTTTTAATTTTGAAATAGTTGATTCCTTGGTGTTTTGAACTTATGTTTTAATTATTAAATTACAGTTTTAATTAAGGTTATTGTATTTACAAGGTAAAAAGTTCTATTTCTATTAGATTTATTTGAAAGAGAAAGATTTTATTATTTTAAGGGCCATTCTAAATCTGATTTTGTGTGACTAGTCACACAGTGCATTTATGAGATTGCTCAAATGGCCTTTAAAAATAGTATTTTAAATTTACAAATATGTTTAGAATTTAAAAGTGATTTCTCAAAGTTATCACTTGTAATTTCATGTGATACATGAAATGTCATCTGTTGTAAAAATATTTCAAGAATTATTTTGAATGAAATGTAAGGGTTTCAAATGGTTTGACCCCATTTAGGTCATGAATTAAATTAAAGGGTGGTATTTGAAACCATAGAGGTTTTAGGATAAATGTTCATTTGCCAATTGTTTTTGGATAATTGGGGTATTTTTATAAGTAATCGGCCTTAAACATTATATAATCTTGAGTTAAGTCAATAATTTGACATTATATCACATTTAGAATCTTTTCAAGTTTAGAGCTTGAGAGAATTAGTCCATAACTCATAAATAAAAAATCAAATATTAAAAAGTATACACTTATACTCACCATCCATTTTTTTAATAAAACAAAAACTTTTAAAAAGAAACATGGTTTTTTTCATGTTTAATCATCATAAATTTTCCTTAATACCATCCTTGACTCTATTCTCCCTTAAATCCTATAAAAATATTTCAAAACTTGGAATTTTCAATCACTTATTAACATGTGTAAAATTTAGAATCATCAATATGTATTCAAGGTTCTTCATTAATGGAGATACCCATATGTATTTGAGGTTCTTCATCAATAGTATCCTTTTATATACTATTAAAGATTATTTTAATCATTGTTATGATGATACTGGTTTTTAATCCACTCAGTGGGGCACTCTGGAATTTACTTTCATCTAGGGAGATGGATGTTTGTTTTGATATTGGGATCGTACCCATGAAATGGGATACCTATATATCCTTATGAAAGGAATCAGAACCCTCGTAGTTCGGTGCCACTTAATGGGACACATAACACCTTTTAAGGTCATGTGATAAGGACATAGTCATGCAGTTTAATGTCATGTGGTATGGACATCTAAGCGAAAGGTTCTTAGTCAATGTTTGGTGTGGGACTTATACCTAAGAAGCCCAAGGAACTTGGAAAGAATATGGGTTTCCAAGTAATATTGGACCATGTTGGAAATATGACCCAAGGAGAATAGGGTTGATTTGAAGTGTTGGGTTTTAACCTCAAGGAGGCTTCCTACATATCCTATGTGGATGGGAATACAAGCCCACGTAGTTTGATAAGTCTCATAGGAGAGTATAGTCCTTTGAGATAAATGAGTTTGGGATTACTTCCTAAAAAGGATGCCTTGGTGATTTGGGGATTTAATTTATGGCTTATTCCTAAGGAGGATGCCCAGATTAAGGGAATAAGGTTTGGATTCCTGAAGAGGATATCCATTGAGCTCAGGTCCTGAGAAGGCTTCCTACGTATCCCAATTATAGTGGGAATCAGATTTATCGTAGTTCATTCACTGTGGGTGTTTGTGTAAATGTTGTAACCATCATGAATCTCTAAAACCATGTGAGTCATGCTTGGTGTGAGAAACAAGAGGATGTGAAGTATTCAACAATGACACATACACTTTTCATCCTCTATTGTTGGAAGAGGGTGCACCTACGGCAGTGATGGTGGATGAGGGAAAGGTGACGAGCCTTCCCTATATTCACTTTACATTGGACAAGGGGCCAATGAAAGGAAGAAGGTATGAAGGTTAGGGGCTTACACTAGGATGGATTCCCTAAAATTGATTCTGGTAGGGGAGGGAGACTTTTCATTCTCTTGAATGGAAAATAAATTGTAAACCTTACCTTCCCTACTAGAAATTTGAGGTTCCGGATCTTTGATAAGGGAGAGGTCGAGACCCAAACCCTTATTCTCAAAACTGGGAAATTCCCAGCACTGTTCCTGGGAGAGAAAGGTCCATGTGATTGTGGATATAAAAACCCATAGAAACTCCATGAATCCTAAACCCATTGTGAAATAAATTTGGGAAACCTATTACTACGGATATACAAACCCAAATAGAAGAAATACTGATATGATTTTCCCAAATGCTTGATTAGTCAGGAGGTTTTGGTGGAGGTCTCAACAAAATTCCTTTTAAACAAGGGATCCAATGAAGAACAAGCCTTTCCATAAATGGCTTTGAGGAGGTTTGATGGCTTGTAGACTAAAGAGATTAAGTGAATCAAAGAGGGGCACCCAAGTAGATAAGGGCGCACAAGTATGGGCATGAAAGTAGGCTTGAGCGACCTGGTATTCACTTAAGTGACGAAAAACCTATATGGTAATACTTGGGTGAGACCTGGCTCAAGCCTTCAGGAGTATTCACAAGTGATCCCAGAAGTGGGGCACTCAAGTTCATGTGAAAGGAATATGTGGCGTGCAAGTGTTTCTGATTTTGGGAGGTTGGCCGCTTTAAGCATGAAAATGTTATGGATTTCAAACACTAAAAGGAATTAATTCCTATGATACTCCTTTATTTCCTCCACTTTAGAAGTTAAAGAACTACCTTGAGAGTTTCATAGTACTTGGATGAATCACTAGGGAAACCAGAGCAGCAATTGGGCTTCAGGGAAATTTTTTCGTACAAATGAAGGCCCCAAGGGTCTATTTATAGGAAAAAATAGGATCCTGGGAGAAAGGAGATTGGGAGAACAAGTGAATTCCATGAAATAGTGTGGCACTCAAGTACCTTGGGTGCTGACAGTTTTTTGGATAGACTAAGGTGACACTTTGAGGACTTAGCCAAAATAAATACTTCAATCAGCTCCAGCAAGGGGGCGCATAGGTGTTTGCACGTAGGTACCTTGGGTGCCGCTTTAGGGACTTAAAAAATTATTTCTATATATCGCGAGGGTGCATCCCCCACACCCCTGCTTGGGATTAGTGATAGGTTGCAGTCCCAGCCCTTCGGGTTGGTGCCTTCGTTACCGTCACTGACCCCCATGAAAAATGCATAGTCGCATCGCGAACTTTTTTAGCTCGATTGAAGATATTTTATGAAGAAGTGCATTGAACAAATTTCATGGTGTCTACAATCACTAAATAGAATGTCCATATGGTTAAAATCCATACATATCACTAAATATAATATCCATACATCTGACATTCATACCCAATGCATTGGAGGTTGTAACGTAACCACCCGTCCTTGGTTTATCATGGAACCACTCGTCTTTGGTTTATCACATAACCACCAATATTTGGTTTATCACGTAACCACTTATATTTGGTTTATCATGTAACCACCCATAAAATTTCCAATTACTATTATATAATCATAACACATAAAATATTACAATTATCAACATTTCACTCATAAAATTTCATTTACAAACAAAAAAAAATCATTTCAAGATATTGAAATAGTCAATCTGATTTCAAAACCATTTTCAATACCAAAGCACCCAAAAAATTAATAAGTTATTTATTTTCCTTTCTTAAAAACATTAAGTCTTATAGATTAATCTAAATATAAAATAATGGTTACAATGGTGGAGAAGTCGTTTGTCGCTGCATATGTTAAAAAGCATTCCTTTTGTCATTTTGTAAAGTAAAATGCTTCATATAAAAAGATTCCTTTTCAAAACCATTTAATGGAATTCAAATTATACATAAATGTCCTATATAATACTTTTATATCCATATAAATAAATATGTAAATTAATATCATGAAGTAAAATAATTGGTAATTAAATCTTTAAACGTTCAAGGTGTCCCATACCACTTTGAACATTTAAATCTTAAACTCCATGAATTAATAAATTTACCAAAACATTAAATAACATTAGTATAGATAAAATATGGATATAAAATTTCATATTGGTTGTATATACACCTAATAAAATAATAATGGTGCATATTATCAAAAAATGCCTCAATGAAAGAAGATTGAGACGAAGTCCCTTACCTCAAGTCTGATTCGTCACGTGTGTTCTTTATCTTTTCATGTTTATTATTCCATTTATATCACTTATTACCATTTTATAATAATTAAACAATTATTTAAGTTCATATCAGATGTTTTGTCGATATTCGGTTCTTGAGTCGAAAATGAACATGGTTTGATGTCACTAGTCCATGTGGTCACAAGTAATTAATATCTAGAATATAAAACATGATATAAATATATTATATATTAATTATAAAATTATTTATAATAATCTTCAAATATAAAATAAAAACACCATTTATGGAGACGGTAGGCCATACGTATGCATGAACGTTATTTTCATCTTTCGTGTAGTATTGAAAGAACAAAATTAAATGAAATGTATGTAAATATATATAATATAATTACAGAAGAATTTATATTTATTTTATATCATATATTTTTTATAAAATAATCATTAATATATTCCATGTGATGTGTGAACGAATCACATCATTTTGAGGAGGCGGTAGTCCACACGTCCCTAAATGAAGTTATCATATAACCACAATTTGGAAAGTATGAAGGTATATTAATATAAAATTTAAATAATATTAAATAGGTTATAATATAAATATTAAAATATTATTAGACCATAATAATGGTTTTAAGACCATACATTAAGGATTTAAAGGAAAAAATAACAAAAACATTATTCATAGAGGTGATTAACCGGCATAACATGGACAACAATTTTGTTTCTTTAAATAAGAGGAGGTGAGAAATGAAATAGATATGATATATTCCATTAGAAACATAAAACTAAATTATTTACATGAATATTTATTTATCATTAATTTATGGATGAATTGGGTGAGGAAAAAGTAGAAAAAGAAAATAA
Organism: Viscum album; assembly: GCA_963277665.1. Taxonomy (NCBI): domain Eukaryota; kingdom Viridiplantae; phylum Streptophyta; class Magnoliopsida; order Santalales; family Viscaceae; genus Viscum; species Viscum album. Next base: position 366,309,017 of record OY728135.1, on the reverse strand, counting down.
ATTAAGATTGGTACTTTGAGAAAATTACCTCTTTAATCCCCTCCTTGAAAGACCCTTTAGGACCTTGGATTTGGTCTTTTGGTGAGACCAGAAGAACTTTTACATGGGGATAGTGAGTAGGAGAGGTTTGGGAATATATTTTAGGATCTTTAAATCTTTTTGGGTCAAAATGGTAGGTTAGTATTTTTATTTATCCTTGAGGACAAGTGCGTTCAAGTGATTAATTTATTGATTATTTTATATTAAAAGCTAACCATATAGAGTTGGCATTAAATTACATGAATTTTGATTGTAATTAATGTTGTATAGGATGTTTAGGGTCTATAAAAACCTCAATAACCCTTTAAATTTTTTATTTTTTGGGTATTTTAAGCTTTTAACTTTTAACTTTAACCCTTGTCAAAATTTTACTTTTACTATGGTAAATAATTTTTTCCCCATGGTAAATTTTTTATACCTAAAAATAAAATTGACCTTACAACCTAATTTGGACCTTATGATTCCAAATATTTAATACATTTTACCTAATTAAATTCAAAAAATTTGGAAAATTATATTTAAAATTAATTCTGCAGACAAAACTAAAAAATGGGTTTTTAAAGTGAAACGTTCAAAAGTTTGAAATGTTTTTATATCTAATATCAATTTGAAAATGATTACAATGATCAAAATTGGATTAAATGATAAAAAAATTATCTAAATATAATTTAAAACCTATTAAAATTATCTTATAAAAATAAAAACAAATTAGACAAAAAAGCAGTTTTGAATTAAAACATAGTATTTTTCATTATTCATTAAAATGTGAATTTTATCAGAAAAAAAATACCAAAACTTTATCCAAACTAAATTTTGATATCCCAATTCAAAATAAGAAGTTTATTTTTTCAAATATAACCTATTAATGTGTAAAAACTATATTTAAAATGGGTTTTCCATCAAAAGGCGGTAAAACTACATTTTTAGAAAAACACTCATTTTATTTGTAAAATTGTATTTGTTCTTATAAAAAATCTATAAAACACATAAGATGAATTTTAAACATTATTTTGAATTTATATTTCATTAATATAATCCAACAAAATCTATTTTATTATTTAATATACACAATTATTCATATTTAAATAGTTTTTCATAAAAGCATATCCTTTATATTCAATTGGTTTTTATTTAATTTCCTAATTAATTTGGTAACCAATAAATCATTATATAAACATGTGTAAACAATATTTTCCTAATTCAATTAATACTTTTAATTCCCACTATTCTAATGGATATATTATAACTATCATATTAAATAATAATATTATGTTGTTCATTTAAGTTAAATGTGATGATAATCCGAATGAGGGCTCCGATCCGACTGTGAACACATTGTAGCATACTGGGGAGGTGAGTGAAGATTTGGAGTCTCGAAGGGATCAACGGGTTGAATTATCTTATCAAAAGCTCAAAAATGGTGGAATTTCCATGGTGACTTATCTTGATATCAAACTCCAAGTGTTTATTTTGGGGTTGGACCTGGAGACCAAAAAAACTCCCTAATTTCCTATGGCCAGCACTGTTTTTGTTCTCCAGTTTGATTTCACATTGTTCTCTTGCTGATGATGTTTTTCTATGGCTTGCACTATTGATCATGTATTCCCTTCAATCTAGAGTTGGTGTAAGATCTTTACACCTCGTTTTTGTACTGTAACTTTTTTTTTTAATAAATTCCCTTAGGGTATGAATTGGGTGACCAATTCATGTCTCTGCTTTCTCTCAAAAAAATGTATACTATCAAACATAGTGTTTCCTTGTAAAAACTCGAGATGTTGCAGTTTTTTAAATGGATTTCAATATGTTTTGAAATGGTTGGTTTTTAAGATATTTTTTAAATTATATTTTAAATGATTTAAAGAAATGGGTAAAGTATCTCAGAATCATGACTGTTATGTTTTTAATGGCCTATTTTTTACTTTAAGTGATTTTAAAAAGTGTATGATAACCTTATTAAACCCATGTGACTATTGAAACTTTTAACTATTTTTACATGGTAGTTATACATGTGATGAGATAACCAGGGTTTTTAGATTTTATTAGCTAATTTATGTCTCTAACCACAAGTAGTTGTTGAGTTTTGACTGTTTCTATTTATTAACACTGTAATTTCAACCATTATGCATATTTCTAATTTGAAATGTTTTTTTATTGTATATTAATTTATATAAATTTTATTGTTATTTTTGATATTTTATATTTTATTTCATCATAGACTGCACAATAATCTGCGTCTTCCTGCTTCAAACAGACTCACTATCAGCATCATTAAGGGACTCTTTTAACAAAAAGAAAATCTACCAATATATTTTTCATAACTAATCTACTCTCTTAAAGGTTTTATTTTTTTTAATGAATGCATAATTTATTTCTATTATTATACACTTTCATTTAATACTATATATTATTATACACTATCATTTTTTTAATTTCTAATGCTAAATGATGTCATTTAATATTGTCTATTTTTATACACTATCATTTTTTTAATGTATATTTTTATAAATTGTCATTTAATACTTTATAATATTATAAAATATCATTTAATACTCTCTAATATTATAAAATACATATTTAATTTCCTATCTACTATCATACACTATTATTTTTTTAAATACTTGGTGTTGTTGATATTTATTAATTTCAATGGAGGACCTGCCCATTTATTTTTTTTGGATGTGATAGCTAATAAATATAGAAACCCTATACTTTTACACATATCATTACATGATTTTAATCATAATGAAACATCATATTATAATCCAAGGATCATTAAGTCTAGTGTCTTGGAAGACTAGGCAAATAAAACTGAAAACATGGGAATAAATAAAAAATTTCTTTATTTAATCTTCATAAAGAGCTCTTAACTTCCATTGTGATCATACATCTTTATAGGGTAACCTAGGGATAACATGAACAAAGAGATGAGCTAAAATCCTGGAAATGGAAAAAGTGTAGTAATAAAGCTTTAGCGCATGGGTTAGAAGGCATGACATAATGATATAAAAAGGCATAGAACATGTGAAATCATAACATATAAACATGTGATCATATAAACATGGAGTCATAATAATGTGTAAGAAACATAAAACATGAACTTAGCACAATTCAAGGCTCTTTGTACATAGAGGAGCATAAGTCGAGGTTAACCACCAAGATTGTTGCACATGGTAGCACGAGTCAAGGCTAACCGCCAAGACCGTTGCACATAACATCTCATGAGACTCAAATTTAAAAAATTAATTGGAGAACTATATGGGTTAAACCATTTTAATATCTTCATGAATATTCTTTCCACATAAATAATCATACATAATCAATCATACATAAACATAAGGGTACCCATGGAAAGAAATGGGTGTCATAATCATGTCATAAAGCATGATAAATGGGCATATCATACAAGTGTACATGAAAAAAGGAATTAGATAAATTATGGAAATTTATAAGGTATAATAGTTAAATATCATAATAATTTATTCCAAATCAAAGTGATAACATGTAAAAGAGTTTTTAAGAAACTTTAAAATTAAAACATTTTAGTACGGTTTAATGAAAATATCAAAGATCGTTTAAAATAGAAAAGGGAATAACCTTTTATATAAAAATAGAAGTGAACCAATAAGGTTTTAATTATAAAAATAGTGGTTTTATAGATATAATTTTTTCTTAAAAACATATTGTATAGTGTACTTTAAATTGGTTAAAATTTGGGAAGTTCCCTTAAAATGGGTTTGCTTATCGGGAAGTATTGAGGAGGGAATCACTTGAAAGCATGTATATCCCCAGAAGAGAATGATTAATGGATCTTGATGCATGAGTTTTTAAATATAAACAAAAATTAGAATATGTACATAAATATAATATAGTAATTAATTTGGATAAAAATATATTAAGAATAACCCAAAGAAATAATGGAGGTTCGGGTAGAATCCCTTACCTTAAGCCCGATGGTGTTCTCCACTTGATATTAATGACATGAATAATCAAATTAGGTTCATTAATTAATAATTAAAGAACCTATTTTACATTTAATTGATTTATTATAACCTTTTTAAGTTCATTAATGGCCTTTTTGATGGGTTAAGAGGTTCAATTTTATTATTTGGGTTCGTTTGTTTCATGATCGGTTTACTTATATACATGAATGGATAATCATGTAAAATGAGAATGGTTGTACAGAATTGGAGTTATATTTTATTATTGAACATACATAAGGTTAAATGGTTGCAAATTTTATTTGGATACTTAGAGTGAAGTTGAATCATTATATAAAACTTTAGTGATAACCTTTTGGGTTAATTGGCGGTTTTTTATCACAATGAACACATTTTAATTTATAAATCAAAAACATGCGTACAAAAGATTACAGAACCATATATGAGACATTATACATATATTATATTCTGTTTCAACCATAAAAATTGTTTTATGACCAGAATTGGAGACGGTAATAGAAATTGAAAAATCATCGTCCTTGAATGTGGTAAATTAACGCATCTTAGATGGTGTTTTTACTACTAGTATAAAAGAAGGGTAAATAAGAGACGATAATAACTTATTTAATCATCATAAAAAACATTAAATTAAATTTATGGTGCTGTATTATTCATAAAATTTAGATTAGGATAGGTAAGTATAGAAAATAAAACAAAGGAACTTGAAAAGAAAGTAAAAGAATTGAAAAGAGAAATTTACCTCTTAAATTAATCTTCCTTGAGAGCCTCTCAAGGGGAGAGGATTTGGTATTTTAAGAGACCAAGGGATGATGTATGTGGGGGAGGATATTGGGGAGATATTAGAGTATAATTTAGTCAAGTAATAAGTCTTTATAGTAGTGAAGAGAAGAGGGGAGTGTGGATGGATTTTATAGTGGAGGGGAGGAGGGTTTTCTTAATATTTTAATCATTAGTTTATTATTTATCCATAAGATAAGAAATAGTGATGATTACATGAACACAAATAGTAATAAGTTTATGTTAGTATGAACCAATGGAAATTTACATCATCCATGACTCAATCATGATACAGAAATTCTGGTTTTAGCACTTATCGTAAATTGTCATATTTTATTATTCATCAAAAAATCAAGTATTTCATAAAAATCCCAAAAAACTCACCCAAACCATTTTTTGATGTGTAGAATCCAAAAATGAACTTAATTTTATGAAAATAATTTTATAAATATGGGAAATTTAATTTTTAAATAAAATCATCAATTACTTGAAAAATACATATTTTAAAATTATAAATGATTTTATAATACTTTGAAAAAATAACTAAGGTATCATAAAATTATCCTACAATCATAAGACATAAAAACAATAATTTATGAATACATTTTATGAAAATGAATTTTATTTTTTAATTATTAAATTATTCATAAATTTTTAATTAAATATTTATGACTTATAAAAATACCAACACTGTCATATTATCACTTATAAGATGGATAAATTTTATTTATACTTTCATTGGTAAGGTTACTATTTACTTGGAAAATTTAATATTCATAAGGGTCATATAAATATTCATTAGGGTGACATTACTATTCATAAGGTTCAGTTTCTATTGACCAAAAATTAATTTTGTCTTATTATATTTTAAACATTTTACTGATCGCAACAGTGTATGTCAGATTTTCAAAATTCAAATCACATAAGTGAAAATATTGTGTTTAAAGTTCACATAGTACTTAGTAGTTCACTGAGTTGTGATTCCATGTGATTATATGACATAATTATAAGAAGATGATTTCCATTGATAAAACATTTGGTCATTATATTCTTCCCCCCTTATGAAATTTCACATCGAAATTTCATTTTACATTCTAAGACATAAACAGGTGCGGGTACTTTTCCTTCATTGCTTCCTCCAGTTCCCATGCTGCCTATTCATACTTATGGTTCCGCCATAGTAATTTGACCAGGTGAGTAGTCTTGTTACTTATAACTTTATCTCTATGATCCAAGATCTTCACTAGATGATCCTCATAAGAAAGATCATTCTCCAACTATACCACCTCTGAAGAGAGCACATATGAAGGATCTGGTATGTACTTCCTTAAGAGGGATACATGGAAGACATCATGTACTTTAGACATGGTATATGGAAGTTCCAGCCGATAGGCCATAGCCTCGACACGATCAAGAATCTCAAAGGGGCCGATGTACCTAGGATTTAACTTTCCTTTCTTCCCAAACCTCATGACCATCTTCCATTGAGATATACAGAGGAATACCATGTCCCCAACTTTGAACTCAAGGTCCCGTCAATGATTGTATGTATGACTCTTCAATCGGATTTGGGATTCCTTGATGTGATTTTGAATGGTTTTCACCTTCTCCGCCATTTATTTGACCATTTCAGGTCTTATCAGCTTACACTCACTGACTTCATCCCAACATGTCGGTGTTTTGAACCTTTTCCCATAAAGGGCTTCATATGGTGCCATTCAGATGCTGGAATGGAAACTGTTATTATAGGATAATTCAATCAGTGGAATATATTGGTCCCACCCTCCTTTGAAGTCCATATAACATGATCTAAACATGTCTTTCAGTGTCTAAATAGTTTTCTTAGATTGGCCATCAGTTTGAGGATGATGGGCCGTACTGAAGTTCAGTTCAGTTCTTAGAGCATGTTGGAGACTCTTCCAGAACTTCAAGTTGAATATCATATCTTTGTAGAATACAATATATAGTGGTACTACATGCATCCTTACCACCTCTTTGATATATATCCGTGAAATTTGATCCAATGAGAAGTCCTCTCGAATTGACATAAAGTGAGATGTCTTTGTAAGATGATCCATAATGACCCATATAGCATTGTTTCCTCTGGATGTCCTTGGAATTCCAGTGACAAAGTCTATGGTGATTTTCTCCCAATTCAATGTTGGTATGGGTAGTGGTTGAATCATCCCCTTAGAATTTTTTCTTTCATCCTTCACTTTTTGAAATAACAGACACTTTAATGTATACTCAACAATATTATTCTTCATATTGTCCCACCAAAAGTTCTCTCAAATATCTTGATACATCTTTGTGCTCCCTAGGTGAATAGAGAAGGTTGATATATGTGCGTTATTCAAAATATCCTTCTTTATCTATGGATCATATAGTATACATAATCGTGAACCATATCTTACAACTCTTTCCTCATCAATCTTTAACTCATAGGATTTCCCATTTCTAATGGCTTCCACCCTTTTCTGAATTCCCAAATATTTTCTTTGAGCGTCCTTTATTTTCTCCATGAGTGATGGTTGAGAAATCATTTGAGAAAGGATTGATGATGTCCATCCCTTAATGATTCTCATGTTCATCCTCTAAAAATAAAAGAATATTATATCCTTTTAAATTCTCATCATTGATAAAGATGCAGAATTCTTTCTACTTAGAGCATCTTCCACCTTATTTGCCTTACCGGGATGGTAGTGGATTGAGAATTCATAATACTTGATGAGATTTAACTATATTATCTAATTAATATTAAGATATTTTTGTGTGAATATATATTTGAGACTCTTGTGATCAGTATATATCTCACACTTCTCCCCATATAGATAATTCCACCAAATTTTCAACTTAAAGATCACAGTCGCCAACTCCAGATCATGCGTAGGATAGTTTTGCTCATGGATTTTTAGCTGCCTTGAGGCATAGACTATCACTTTATCATTTTTCATCATCACATTTCCTAATAATATATTTTAAGCATCATTTTACACCATAAATAGTTCTCTACTTGTTGGGAGTGTGAGTATTAGCGCAGTGATAAGCCTCTTTTTCATATCCTTAAATGAGTCTTCACATTCTTGAGTCCATACGAACTTCACTCCCTTCCATATCATCTTGGTCATTGGGTTTTCTAATCATGAGAAGTTCTTCACAAATCATCAATAATACCCAGGTAGACCCAGAAAGTTGTGGATCTCCATTACAGATGTTGGTCTTGGCCACTCTTTAATTTCCTTTGTCTTGGAATGGTCCATAGATATCCCTTTACTGGTGATAACATGCCCCAAGAATGATACTTCCTCTATCTAGAACTCACATTTACTATACTTTTCATATTTTTTTCTCCCTTTTCAAAGTCTTAATCATAGTATTTAAATTCTACTCATGTTCCTCTTTGATCTTAGAGTATATCAGAATATAATCGATAAATACTACCACAAATTTATCAAGGTAATATCTATAAAAACTATTCAGTAAATCCATGAAAATTTCTAGATCATTAGTGATTCTGAAGGGCATCACTATGAACTCATAGTGTCCATACCTCATTTCAAATGTAGTCTTGGTAATATCTTCCTTCCTCGCCTTTAATTAGTGATATCCCGACCAAAGGTTCACCTTAGAGAAATAACTGGACCCACGAAGCTAATCAAATAAGTCGTCTATCTATAGTAGGGGATACTTGTTATTTATCATGATTTTATTGAGATCATGATAATTGATATAGAGTCACATTGATCCATACTTCTTCTTGATGAAGAGGACCGGTGCACCCCATGGTGAAGCACTTAGGCATATAAAACCCTTCTCCAGATTCTCCTGTAACTGCTTCTTCAGCTCTTCCAGCTCTACGGTGGACATTCTATAAGGTGTATTTGATATAGGTAGGGATCCAGGAATAAGTTCATTTTAGAACTCAACCTCTCAATCAGGATGAAGACCAGGCAACTCTTTAGGGAATACATCAGTGTAATCCCTTACGATGGGAATATCTTCGAGAAGTGTCATCTCCTTTGTGTCAATAATTTGAATTAGACATGCTTACTCATAAGGTAGTAATATCCATACTTGATACAATTATTCTAAAGGATATTCATCTTCCTCCTTACACTTGTAAAGAATTGGAGGATTCTTCGGTATGTGAAGAGTGGTCTCCCTTTCCTGACATTTTATGTTTTATTTGTATAAAGATAGTCAATCCATGACCAAGATAACATCGAACTCCACTAAAGGAAGTATGAAAAGATTTGTTGGGAGGTTTAATCCACAAACATTTACTAGGGAGGAGTTATAAACCCTGGACGTAGTAATTTTCTTATTCCATGTTCTCATAGATAACTTAACCTCCAAATTTTAAAGTAGTGGTTGAATAGTTATACTAAAATTGCAAGATATGAAAGAATGCGTAAAACTATAATCAAATGGTACGTTCATTATTCTTGAATGAATAACTATCATACCTGTCACCACATCATTTTATGGCTCTACCTCAGCAGTAGTGATAGCATAAACCCTTCCTTGTTGCCTTTGAGGTTGTTGTTTATTTCCTCTGACAACCCTTGGATTAGGGCAATTGTTCATATAATGCCCATGATCCTTACAGTTATAACACTGCACCACTGGCTGAGTGTTTATCTGAACCATCTTTTATTCTTCCACATTAGTGGGATTCTTCATATCCCTTCAGTAGTTATTTGCAAGATGTACCATCTTTCCATATTTGAAGCAATTCCCGATTCCCTTTAGATAGTTCCCAGGATGTTTATTCTCACAATTTTGACATGTGGAATATTCTATCTTCTTTACATCATGGGATTTATTTATCGAACTACCCATATTAGACTTCATATTACGCTTTTTTTTTCATTGGTCTCATGAGACCACTGGGAGTCTTTGATCTCCATTTCAACCTTGAGGTCACAATGAATAATCTCCTCATAACTGTCAAAGTCTCAAATCGCCAATGCTTTTCATATACTCAACTTTAGTCCACTAAAGAAGTGATCCACCTTCCTTTCGTTGTTCATAACAAAGTCAAAGGTGTATCTTGAAATCCTTTTGAAGTTTTCTTCATATGCCCTGATGGACTCATCTTCCTTCTTCTTGAGTCTGGGGAACTCTCTTTCTATATTGAGGTGGGGGTTCGAGGAAAATATTTATCAAAAAACATTTTATTAAATTCCTCCCAATCCATGGAATCAATTTAATCTTGGGACTTCATATTCTTGATCAGTGTCTACCGATGATCAGCTTCTCTATCAAAATGATAGACTGTCAGTATGAATTTCTCTTATTCTGAACACTAGAGGACAGAGAATATCTTTTCAATGGAGTTAATCCACTGTTTCATGAGGAGAGGATCAGAAGATCCACTAAACATGGGAGGCATTTTCTGCATGAATTATTCAATGGAAAATTTCTTTTTCCATGGGGGAGGAGGGTGTTCTACATGATTCAAGTTATTATTCATAACTTGAGCCAGCTGAGAAAGTACGGTCATGAATTTTTGAGCACCTGTTCACATCATATTTGGCATATCATTAGGGAAATCTTCACATTATCTATCATATTGATTTTTGGCATGTGTTATTATATTTCTCACCATTAACTAAGAAAAAAAAGCGTGTAATTAGAGGGCTTGAATACTTAACTATTAATCCTAAAAAATAAACTTTGAACATAAAAGGATAAACTTGTAAAGGAGAAGTATACCCTAACTTGTGATTCCATTCGTTTAAATTTATGTTATCCTTGATCTATTTATTAACTTATATTCTTATGGGATATTTTTTTATTACCTTAATAATTGTTTGTACCAAGCTCATGAATTTACCAAATCATATCCCCTAGGAGTGTCAAACCAAGAGTGTAGTAAGGCCTATTATCAAGCACCAGTTCCTGTTCGAGTCTAGATCAAAGCGGTGTTTTCAGGTTTTACCCCTAAATACATCTATTCTAGAGCCACCTCTACCTATTTTTATCCATAAAGGGGTGTATTTTCTTGATAAACTACTTACTATATACTTACCAAAATTTAGGGATGTTTTCTTATTCTTAGTAGCATACTTAAGGTTCTTACTAAAGTACTCTATTCCTAATCTCCAAAAATAACTAGACAATCCTCTGATACCAACTATATCAACCCTATCCTTTTACACATATCATTAAATTATTTTAATCATAATGAAACATCATATTACAAGCCAAGGATTATGAAGTCTAGTTCCCTGGAAGAATAGGTACATAAAATTGAAAACATGGGAATAAATAAAATATTTATTTATTTAATATTTATAAAGAGATCCTAACTTCCATTATGCTCATAAATCTTCATAGGGTAACCTATGTATAACATGAACAAAGGGATTATCTAAAATCCCAGTAATGGAAAAATCATAGTAATAAAGCTTTAGCACATGGGTTAGAAGGCATGGCATAATGATATAAAAAAGGCAAGGAACATGTGAAATCATAACATATAAACATGGGATCATATAAAAATAGAGTCATAATAATGTTCTAGCAACATAAAACGTGAATTTATCACGAGTCAAGGCTCATTTCACATAGAGGATCACAAGTCAATGTTAACCACCAATATCGTTGCACATGGTAGCACGAGTCAAGGCTAACCGCCAAGACCGTTACACGTAACGTCTCATGAGACTCAAATTTACCCAATGCATTAGAGTGATATCTAGGTGAACCTATCTTAACATGTTCATGAATATTCTTTCCATATAAATAATCATACATGATCAATCATACATAAACATAAGGGTACCCATGGAAAGAAATGGGTATCATAGTCATGTCATAAAGCATAATGAATGGGCGTATCATACAAGTGTCCATAAAAAAGGAATTATATAAAGTATATAAATTCATAAGTTATAATAGGTGTATATAATAATAATTTATTCCAAATTGAAGTGATAACATGTAGAAGATTTTTTAAGAAACTTTAAAATTAAAACATTTTAGTGCGGTTTAATGAAAATATCAAAGATATTTTAAAACATAAAAGGGAATAATATTTTATATAAAACTAAAAGTGAACCAAGAAGTTTTTAATGATAAAAATATTGGTTTTATAAATATAATGGTTTCTTAAAAATAGATCATATAGTGTACTTGAAGTTGGGTAAAAATTCAGGAAGTTCCCTTAAAACGGGTTTGCTTATCTGGAAGTATTGAGGAGGGAATCACTTAAAATCATGTATATCCCTAGAAGATAATGATTAATTAATATTGATAAATGATTTTTGAAATATAAATATCAATTATAATATGTACATAAATAGAATATAGTATTTCATTTGGGTAAAAGGAGAGTAAGAATAACCCGAAGGAATAATGGAGGGTTGGGTAGAATCCCTTACCTTAAGTCTGGTGGTGTTCTAAACTTGATATTAATGACCTAAATAATAAAATTAGGTTAATTAATTAGCAATTCATAAACCTATTTTACATTTAATTAATTTATTATAACCTTTTTAAGTTCATTCATGTCCTTTTTGATGTGTTAAGAGGTTCAATTTCATTGTTTGGGTCAGTTTGTTTCATGATCGGTTTACTTATATACATGAATGGATAATCATGTAAAATGAGGATGGTTGTCCATAATTGGAGTTATATTTTATTATTAAACATCCATAAGGTTAAATGGTTTTAAATTTCATTTTTTTACTTTTAGTGAAGTTGAATCATTATATAAAACTTTAGTGATAACCTTTTGGTTTAATTTGCAGTTTTTTTATCACAATCAACACATTTTGATTTATAAATCAAAACCCTATGTGAAAAATATTTCAGAACCATAGATGAGAAATTATACATATATTATATTCTGGTTCAACCATAAGAATTTTTTCATGACCATAATTTAAGATGATAATAGAAATTGAAAACTCATTATCCTTGAATATGGTAAATTAACTCATCTCAGATGGTGTTTTTACTACTGGTATAAAAGAAGGGTAAAGGAGAGACGATAATGAATTATTCCATCATCATAAAAAAATTAAAATACATGCATAGTACTGGATTTATCATAAAATTTGGATGAGGATATGTAAGGATAGAAAAGAAAACAAAGGAACATGAAAAGAAAGTAAAAGAATTGAAAAGAGGAATTTACCTCTTAAATTAATCTTCCTTGAGAGCCTCTTAAAGGGATAGGATTTAGCCTTTGAAGAGACTAAGGAATTATGTATGTGGGGGAGGATCTTGGGGAGATATTTGAGTATAATTTAGTCAAGTAATAGGGTTTTATTGGAGTGAAGAGAAGAGGGGAGTGTGGGTGGTTTTTATAGTGGAGGGGAGGAGGATTTTCTTAATATTTTAATCATTAGTTTATTATTTCTCCATAAGACAAGAAATATTTATGATTTCATGGAAACAATAGTAATAAGTGCATTTTATTTCTAACCAATGACCATTTACATCATTCATGACTCAATCATGATGCAGAAATTCAGGTTTTAACACTTATCATAAATTATCGTATTTTACTATTCATCAAAAATTTAAATATTTCAGAAAAATCCCAAAAACTCACCCAAACCATTTTTCAATGTGTAGAATAAAAAAATAAAATCTATTTTATTGAAATAATTTTCTAAATATGAGAAATTTAATTTTTAAATAAAATCATCATTTACTTGAAAAATATATATTTTAAAATTATAATTGATTTTATAATACTTTGAAAAATTAAATAAGGTCTCATAAAATTATCCTAAAATACTAATAAATAAAAACAATAATTTATGAATACATTTTATGAAAATAAATTTTCTTTTTTAATTATTAAATTATTCATAAATTTTTAATTAAATATTTATGACTTATAAAAATACCAACACTATCATATTGTCACTTATAAGATGGATAAATTTTATTTATAATTTCATTGGTAAGGTTACTATTTAATTGGATGATTTAATATTCATAAGGGTAATATTAATATTCATAAGGGTAAAATTACTATTCATATGGGTCAGTTACTATTGACCAAAAATTAAGTTTGTCTTATTGGACTCCAATCATTTTACTGATCGCAACCGTGTATGTCATATTTTCAAAATTCAAATCACGGAAATAAAAATATTATGTTTAAAGTTCACATAATACTTAGTAGTTCATTGAGTTGTGATTTCATGTGATTTTATGACATAATTATAAGAAGGTAATTTCCATTGATAAAACATTGGGTCATTACATTCTTCCCCCTTATGAAATTTCACCCTTGAAATTTCATTTTACATTCTAAGAAATAAATAGGTGTGGGTACTTTTCCTTCATTTCCACCTCCAGTTCCCATGTTTCCACTTCATACTTATGGTTCTTCCATAGTACTTTGACCAGGTGAGTAGTCTTATTATGTATAACTTTATCTCTACGATCCAAGATCTTCACTATATGCTCCTCGTAAGAAGGATCATTCTCCAATTGTAACACCTCTAAAGAGAGTTCATGTGAAAGATCTGGTATGTACTTTCTTAAGAGGGATACATGGAAGACATCATGTACTTTAGACATGGTAGGTGGAAGTGAAAGTCGATAGGCCAGAGCCTCAACAGGATCAAGAATCTCAAAGGGGCTGATGTACCTAGGACTTAACTTTCCTTTCTTCCCAAACCTCATGACCTTCTTCCATGGAGATATACAGAGGAATACCATGTCTCCAGCATTGAACTCAAGTTCCCATCAACGATTGTCTGTATAACTCTTCAGTAGAATTTTGGCTACCTTGATGTGCTACTGAATGGTTTTCACATTCTCCACCATTTCTTTGACTATTTCAGGTCCTAGCAGCTTACGTTCACTAACTTCATCCCAACATGTTGATGTTCTGCACCTTTTCCCATAAAGGGCTTCATATGGTTCCATTCGGATGTTAGAATGGAAACTATTATTGTAGAAGAATTCAACCAGTGGAAGATGTTGGTCCCACCCTCCTTTTAAGTCCATAGAACATTCTCTAGACATGTCTTTCAGTGTCTGAATAGTTTGCTTAGATTTTCCATCATTTTGAGGATGATAGGTTGTACTGAAGTTCAGTTCAGTGCTTAGAGCATGTTGTAGACTCTTCCATAACTTTGAGGTGAATCTTATATCTTTATTGGATACAATAGATAGTTGTACTCCATACAGCCTTACCACCTATTTGATATATATCCGTGAAAGTTGGTCCAATGAGAAGTCCTCTAAAATTGAGATAAAGTGAGATGTCTTTGTAAGATGATCCACAATGACCCATATAGAATTGTTTCCTATGGATGTCCTTAGAATTCCAGTGACAAAGTCTATATTGATGTTCTCTCACTTCCATGTTAGTATGGGTAGTGGATGCATCATCCCCTTAGATGTTTATCTTTCATCCTTCACTTGTTGACATACCATAAACTTTGATGTATACTCAGAAATATCCTTCTTCATATTGTCCCACCAAAAATTCTCTTAGATATCTCGATACATCTTTGTTCTCCCTGGGTGAATAGAGAAGGTTGATTTATGCGGGTCATTCAAAATATCTTTCTTTATCTATGGATCAGATGGTACACATAATCATGACTCAAATCTTACAACTCCTTCCTCATCAATCTTGAACTCATAGGATTTCCCATTTCTAATGGATTCCACCCTTTTCTAAATTCCCACATATTTTCTTTGAGCATCCTTTATTTTCTCCATGAGGGATGGTTGAGAAATCATTTGAGAAAGGATTGATGATATTCCTCCCTTAATGATTACCATGTCCATCCTCTACAAATCTAAGAAGATTGGATCCTTCTCAATTCTCATCATTGATAAAGATGCAAGATCCTTTCTACTTAGAGCATCTGCCACCTTATTTTCCTTACTGATATGGTAGTGGATTGAGCATTCATAATCCTTGATGATCTCTAACCATCTTCTCTAATGAATATTAAGCTATTTTTTGTTAATATATATTTTAGACTCTTGTTATTAGTATATATCTCACACTTCTCACCATAGAGATAATGACACCAGATTTTCAACTTTAAGATCACAGTAGCCAACTCCAGACCATGCGTAGGATAGTTTTTCTCATAGATTTTCAGTTGCCTTGAGGCGTAGGCTATCACTTTATCAGTTTTCATCATCACATAGCCTAATACCTTCTTTTAAGCATCATTGTACACCATAAATAGTTTTCCACTTATTGGGAGTGTGAGTTTTGGCACATTGATAAGACTCTTTTTCAACTCCTTAAACCAGTCTTCACATTCTTGAGTCCAGACGAACTTAACTCCCTTCCATATCATCTTGGTCATTGGGTTTGATAATCGTGAGAAGTTCTTCAAAAATCATCGATAATACCTAGATAGACCCAGAAAGTTGTGGATCTCCATTACAGATGTTAGTCTGGGCCACTCTTCAATTTCCTTTGTCTTGGAAGGGTCTATAGATATCCCTATGCTGGTGATAACATTCCCCAAGAATGATACTTCCTCCATCTAGAACTCACATTTACTATACTTTACATATAGTTTCTCCCTTCACAAAGTCTTTATCATAGTATTCAAATGCTACTCGTGTTCCTCCTTGCTCTTAGAGTATATCAGAATATCATTGATAAAGACTACCACAATTTTATTGAGGTAATCTCTAAAGACACTATTCAGTAAATCCATGAAAATTTCTAGAACATTAGTGAGTCTGAAGTGCATAACTAGGAACTCATAGTGTCCATACCTCTTTCAAAAGGCAGTCTTGTGAATATCTTCCTTCCTTACCTTTAATTCGTGATATCCTGACCAAAGGTCCACCTTATAGAAATAACTGGCCTCATGAAGCTGATCGAATAAGTCATCTATCTATGGTAGGGGATACTTGTTATTTATCATGATTTTATTGAGCTCATGATAATCGATGTAGAGGCGCATTGATCCATCCTTCTTCTTGATGAAGAGGACTAGCGCACCCCATGTTGAAGCACACAGACATATAAAACCCTTCTCCAGATTCTCCTATAACTGCTTCTTCAACATCTTCCATCTCTACGGTGGCCATTCTATAAGGTGTATTTGATATAGGTTGGGATCCAGGAATAAGTTCAATTGATAACTCAACCTCTCAATCAAGATGAAGACCAGGAAACTCTTTAGGGAATACATCAGGGTAATCCCTTACGATGGGCATATCTTTGAGAAGTATCATCTCCTTTGTGTCAATCATTTGAGTTAGACATGCTTACTCATAAGGCGGTAATATCAATACTTGATACAATGATTCTAAAGGAGATTCATCTTTCTTCTTACACTTGTAAAGAATTATAGGATTCTTCGGGATGTGAAGAGTGATCTCCCTTTACCGATAGTTGATGTTGTCTTTGTATAAAGATAGTTAATCCATGACCAATATAACATCAAACTCCACTAAAGAAAGTATGAAAAGATTTGTTGGGAGGTTAAATCCACAAACATTTACTAGGGAGGAGTTATAAACCTTGGACACAATAATTTTCTCATTTGATGTTATCATAGATAACTTAACCTCCAAATTTTTAGGTGTTGTTTGAATAGTTATACTAAAATTGAAAGATATGAAAGAATGCGTAGAACCATAATCAGATAGTACATTCATTATTCATGAATGAATAACTAGAATACATGTCACCACATCATTGTCTGGATCCACCTCAGCAGTAGTGATAACATAAACTCTTCCTTATTGCCTTAGAGGTTGTTGTTTATTTCCTCTGAAAACCCTTGGATTGGAAAAATTGTTCGTATAATTCCCATGCTCCTTGTAGTTATAACACTGCACCACTGGTTGAGTGTTTATCTGAACCTTCCTTTCTTCTTCCACATTAGTGGGATTCTTTATATCCTTTCAGCAGTTCTTTACTAGATGTCTCATCTTTCCACATTCGAAGAAAATCGTGGTTCCCTTTAGATAGTTAGTAGGATGCTTATTCTCACAATTTTGACATGTGGGATATTCTATCTTCTTTCCATCATGGGATTTATTTATCGAACTACCCATATTAGACTCCATATTACGCTTTTTTTCATTGGGCCCACGAGACCACTGGGAGTCTTCCATCTCCATTTCAACCTTGAGGTCACAATGAATAATCTCCTCATAACTTTCAAATCTCAAATCACCAACACTTTTCATAGAATCAACTTTAGTCCACTAAAGAAGTGATCCACCTTGCTTTCGGTGTTCATGAAAATTTCATAGGTGTATCTTACAAGCCTTGTGAATTTTGCTTCATACGCCCTGATGGACTCATCTTCCTTCTACTTGAGTCTGAGGAACTCTCTTTCCATATTAAGGCGGAGGGTTCGGGGAAAATATTTATCAAAAAACATTTTCTTGAATTCATCCTAATCCATGGAATCAATTTCCTCTTGGGAATTCATATTCTTGATCAGTGTCCACCACTGATCAACTTCTCTGTCAAAACAATAGACCACCAGTATGACTTTCTCTTCTTTTGAGCACTAGAGGATAGAGAATATCTTCTCAATGGATTTAATCCATTGTTCCACGAGGATGGGATCATAAGATCCTCTAAACATGGTAGGACTTTTTCCATATGAATGATTCAATGGAAAATTTCTCTTTCCATGGGGGAGGAGAGTGTTCTACATGATTCAAGTTATTATTCATAACTTGAGCCAGCTGAGCAAGTACTATCATGAAGTTTTGAGAAACTGTTCCCATCATATTTGGCATATCATTAGGGAAATATTCACATTCCCTATCACATTGATTGTTGGCATGTGTTCTTCTATTTATCTCCATTAACTAAGAAAAAAATGTACAATTAGAGGGATTAAATACTTAGCTATTAAGTATAAAAAAGGAAACTTTGAATATAAAAGGATAAAGTTGTAAAGGAAAAGTATAACCTAACTTGTGATTTGATAGAGCGCTGTCGTGGGCTCCCTCAAATGATTAGTGTGATTTGGGGTACTTAGGTTCAGCAGAGTGGCTGACCAAGGTCGTCTCTCAAAGGAGGAAGTGAATTTAAAAACTTATTAGAGGTATTCTAAAAAAAATATAATAGAATAAAAACACTACTTTAAAGGATTGGGGTTTGTTGTAGTTTATGAATATAGAAGAAGTTTTCTAGAAGAAGATTGTATAATTTTTTTGTTTTTAGTTTTGGAATGAATTTCGATTAAAATGACACAACAAGAAGATGTTTTTTTAGAAATCTATTTAAAAGGCGTAATCGATCTAACTCTACCTATTCACTTTATTATTAATCATTATCATTTAAATTAACATTCACTTAATTATTATCCCTTAATTTGTTAAATCCCGAACCCTACGAGAATTAACTTTACCACAAAGATGATGTGAATTTAACCCTAGGCTAACTTCGGAACATGCAATCGCAGCACCCTGCTTTGATTGATGTTCTAAGATTAGCTTATGGTAAGTGGTAAATTAAGGCACATATCCATTCTGGAAATGAGGATAAATTTTTTTTAGGGATTATATTTGAACTCTACAAATTTATCCCGTATGGTCTTGTATTACCGATTAAGATTGCGCTCTCACAATTTACACAATTCCCGGTCTCGCGTGTTTTGTGTTAATTTTTCAATTGCTTGCTTAGTTTCTTAAAATTTAAAAACACAATTCATTGATCATATTAAGTGAATTACAGTAGCTCAATTATCCAAAATAATTAAATGAAGAGGGTAGAATATAGATCGATTACTAAAAGACTACTCTTCCATGGGTGGCGTAATCATCGTAGAAGCGTTTTGCATGTGCAAAGGTTTATAATGGGTATAACCCAATAACGCTTCTACTAAAGAATTCCATCCCAAAGAGGAAGATTAAGAGAAGAAGAAATTTAAACAAAACAAAAGAATAGAGAAGAAATAAAAGAATAACAAAGAAGTTTATTACACAAATGAAAACATTACAAAATGAAGAAGAGAAGGAGGCTTCGATGAGGGGATCCTTGCTTCAAGAGCTACCCCTCTTACAATGGTTGGATAATTTGGGTGAAACAAATTCTCCTCTTCCTCCAATCTCAAAATGCACGTCCCCAACCCCTCCAAATGAGAAAAACTCCAATTTATATAGGGGAGGGGAGGAGAGGTTACAAGTGGTTTCAAGTGTGAATGTGGAAATTCGGCCAAATATTTTAATGCCAATTGCATCTCCCATTTGACCACCAAAACGCGTGAATTGTCCGGCCTTCCAGAATGATCAAATGTGAGTATATCGGTCCTCTATCTTCTCTCCAAATTTCGGCTCAATAAAATCCCATATTTAGGAGTTATGGCCGCAATACATAAGCTTATCCATTCTGGAGAGTCCAGCCCATCTTTGACTTGATGACCCAATTACTCCATTAAAATGCATTCTTTTGATCTAGTGTCCTGAATAAAAGTTGTAGATAATTAAGTTAGGAACACGGTTAAAAAATTTAAAATTAAAATAATAAATATAAAAATATTTATCTTCGAAATACTACAGTGAACTATAAAGGGTAAAACTGGAATTTTCATCAAATATTCAAATGAATGATCTAATCCCAAATATTTTATAAATAAACATATTTAACACAATGTGAGGAAATTATATCATTTATTATCAATAAAATATTCAATAAAATAGTGTTTTATCAACTCCCCCACACTTACCCTTTTGCACACCTGGGCAAAACCTCATATCGAGTAAACATCAATATCAAATCAAAACCAATTTTAAAACACATATCCTTAAGATCAATCAATTTCACACCAAGAATCAAAAGATATCATGCCTCATAAAAAACCTTATTTAAAGTTCTCCATTTATATCATTCAATATATTTCCACTTCATTTATCCGCCCATGCACAAAACACTTACCTCGCTTGAATTTTCTCTCATCACTCAAATATCAATTTTTTTGCAATGTCTTTCTCATCCAAACTCATACAAGGGTCACCATAGGCTTGATAGATTCCTACATCGCTACCCGATGTGAGTCAAGGACATATGTTTATCATTAGGACTTTTCAGGGTTGTTCTATGGCTTTCGATTGGTAGGATTAAGATGTGAAAAACTCTGAGGCTGAATGAGGAGGGCTTGACTCTTTTGAAGCAAAATTGCATTAATCTAATTTTCACTTAAATATGGTCTTCTATTCAATACCCATAGTATCAATTCAGCTCCATCATCATGAAAAGTCATGAAAGGTTTACACCATGCATCATCTCAGCATCAAAAATGTCAATCTTCTCAAACATGATTTTCTTGAAAGCTCCAGATGGGCACAGCTTTCCACCTCAATTAGAAGCTCCAGAAAAGGCACAGCTTCACTTGTCATGAAAGCTCCAGAAAAGGCACAGCTTTCAATATAATGACTTTCTTTAGCAGCAAACACATCTCTTAAGAATTTAATTTTCCACCCAAAGTATCAAAGAATGTGGTGGCACAACACAAGACATTTTCCCCCACACTTAAGCTCAACTAGATTATGCAATTTCACTTCAAGAGTTGGTTGGATAGGGAAAATTGGCTTGTAATGTGGCTTAACCTAACAGGATGTGCATGGCTTATAAGGGATACAAGGATTAAATATTCAAGGTAGGACATTATAAAAAAGGATTCTTTGAAATAAGGGATTTAATACCAAACAAATGCCTCAATCATTTAAACATATGTACCTCAAACTCTCAAGTTTTGACAGGAATAGATCAAATTCTGGTTAAATCAAGCATGGTTTGGTTCTCTCAATAAGTGAGGTGAATGTAAAGAATATGAAAATAATGGTTTAGAAGCCTCACAGGAAAGTGATTTCAAATATAAAGACAGTGAGATTGGCATGGGATTCAAAATTCAGCGTACTTTTCATGAAATTACTAAATATTTGAACTTGAAACAAAGTAATTTCAGCATTCATTTAAGCTTAGTTTCAAGGGGTAAATTGTTTCACTTATTGATATGGATTTAAAAATGGTGATGAGAATCATTTCAGCCCAAAAGTTTCAAAAACACACAGAAAATTGTAAAATAAACACACAAATTTTGAAAAACACACAATTTTTTTTTGGTTTTTTTTTAACAGGAAAGCAATTGAAATTACTAAACTAAAAGGTTCCCTCCCCCACACTTAAAATATTTAATTGTCCTCAATGTGAACCTATGAGATGATATATGCACATGAAATGCAGAATTTTTAAATAGGACAAATAATATAAAAGTGAAAGGGTTAGGAATAGCCTGATGTGCTCAAGTGATGATGGGGTCATGCACTGTGATAAAATCCACTGCATCAGTAGGAAGTCCCTCAATGTATCTCTTCAAACGTTTCCCATTGACTGTAAAGATCCTTCCAGTGTCCTCTTGTGTGATCTCCACTGCACCATAAGGAAAAACATTAGTCACAACATAAGGACCTAACCATCTGGAACGCAACTTACCAGGCATCAGCTTCAGTCGTGAACTGTAGAGAAGGACTTTCTCTCCAACATGAAACTCCCTTTGTTGGAACATTTTGTCATGATATGCTTTTGATCTTTCCTTGTAGAGCCTTGAGTTCTCATATGATGATAATCTAATCTCCTCAAGCTCTTGAATTTTCAGCTTCCTTTGGATTCCAGCTTGGGCCAAATCCATGTTGCATTTCTTTATAGCCCAATAAGCCCGATGCTCAACTTCCACGGGGAGATGACACGATTTACCAAAAACAATCCGAAATGGGGACATATCAATGGGGGTCTTGTATGCTATCCTATAAGCCCATAATGCATCATCCAAGCGCTTGCTCCAATCCTTCCTATTTGGCTGCACGGTTTTCTCCAAGATTTGTTTCAACTCACGATTTGAAACCTCAGCCTGGCCATTTTTTTGGGGGTGGTATGGTGTTGATGTTTTGTGTGTCACCCCATACTTTCGAAGGAGGGAAGCAAAATTCCTATTGCAAAAGTGTGTCCCTTGGTCACTGATGATGGCCTTTGGTACTCCAAACCTGCAAAAAATCTGTGCTTTGACAAAGTCCACAACAACATGAGAATCGTCAGTCCTGGTGGCCTTGGACTCCACCCATTTACTCACATAATCAACAGCAACCAAAATATACAAAAAACCATATGAACTTGGAAAAGGACCCATAAAATCAATGCCCCACACATCAAAAATCTCACAGAATAGTATGGGTTGTTGGGGCATCTCATATATCCTAGAAATATTCCCAGTGTGTTGGCAACGAGAGCATGACTTACAAAACACATGGGCATCATGGAATAAACTAGGCCAATATAATCCAGAGTCCAAAACTTTCCTAGCTGTCCGTTGGGGTCCAAAGTGTCCACCAGATGCAAGTGTATGACAGAATTGCAAAACAAACTCAAACTCATGATCAGGAATACACCTCCTAATAACTTGGTCACTACACATGCGCCAGAGGTAAGGATCATCCCACACATAAAATCTAGACTCACTTTTTAATTTTTGGACTTGATGCTTCTTCAAATTTGCTGGGATTTCAAAGGAAACAATGTAATTAACTAAATCAGCATACCAAGGATGCGTACCTGAGATGGTATAGAGATGTTCATCGGGGAAAGTGTCCCGAAGTGGTACCTGGTCCAAGGTGTCATCCTCTAGTATGTGAGTAAGCCTACTCATGTGGTCCGCCACCAAATTCTCTGATCACTTCTTGTCCTTTATCTCAATATCAAATTCCTGAAGAAGTAGCATCCAACGGATAAGTCGTGGCTTTGCATCAGGCTTCTTTAGGAGGTACCTCAAAGCTGCATGGTCAGAAAAAACAACTACTTTAGAGCCCAATAAATATGAACGGAATTTATCTAAAGCAAATATGACAGCAAGAAACTCCTTTTCTGTGGTTGTGTAATTTTATTGGGATGAATCCAGTGTCCTTGATGCATAGGCGATCACATGTGAACGCCCCTCCACCCTCTGAGATAAGACAGCTCCAACCGCGAAGTTGGAGGCGTCACACATAAGCTCAAAAGGAATCTCCCACCTTGGGGGCTATATGATAGGTGGAGTGGTCAGACGTTGTTTTAGCTCATCGATTGAATTCCTGCAAGAAACATCAAACACAAAATCAGAATCCTTTTGAAGTAATCTTGACATAGGAAGAGCAATCTTACTAAAATATTTGATGAAGCGCTGATAAAATCCTGCATGACCTAGGAAAGATCTAACATCACGCACACATGAAGGATATGGTAAGGATGAAATAATATCTACCTTTGATCTATCAACCTCTATCCCATGTTTTGACACTACATGCCCTAAGACAATGCCATGATCTACCATGAAATGACACTTTTCAAAGTTCAGGACCAGATTCTTCTCAATACAACTATTCAACACCTTTCCCAAACTAATTAGACATTCATCAAATGAAGACCCATACACTGTAAAATCATCCATAAATACCTCCATGCAGGTCTCAATAAAATCAGAAAAAATACTCACCATACATCTCTGGAAGGTACCTGGGGCGTTGCAAAGTCCAAATGGCATCCTCCGGTAGGAAAATGTGCCAAAGGGACAGGTGAATGTAGTCTTCTCCTGATCCTCTGGAGCTATAGGAACCTGAAAATATCCAGAAAATCCATCCAAGAAACAATAGTGTGTCTTCCCAGCTAGTCTCTCAAGCATCTGATCAATAAATGGGAGGGGAAAATGGTCCTTGCGAGTGGACTGATTTAGTTTCCTATAATCAATACACACACGCCAACTGTTTTGCACCCTCATTGGAACTAACTCATCTTTCTCATTTTTAACAACAGTAACACCACTCTTCTTAGGAACAATCTGAATAGGACTTACCCACTTAGAATATGAAATGGGAAAGATTATACCTGCCTCGAGCAATTTCTCAACTTCTTTTTTAACAACTTCCAGGAGGGTGGGATTGAGTCTCCTTTGTGGTTGTCTCACCGGTTTAGCCCCATCCTCCAAGAGAATCCTATGCATGCAAATGGAAGGGCTAATACCTGATATGTCAGCCAAGGTCCACCCAATCGCCCTGATGTTCTCCCTTAAAATATTCAAAAGCTTTTCTTCATGTTCAAAATGGAGATTGTTAGCAATGATAACAGGTAATCTCTCACCACTCAACAAGTATGAGTATTTCAGATTTGGTGGCAATGGATTGAGTTCTAATGAAGGAGGGTGTAGTATTGATGGAGACATTGAAGGAACTGAAATATGTGCACAAATAGCATCAGTATCAGAATAGACATCATAAAAATCAGAGAATAAAGCATCAAATCCATCAGAATACTCAACAGCCATTTCATAATCATAGTGAACATGATCAAAATCAGAATATGATTCCATTTCAAAATCAAATCTTAGAGAGTCTTGTTCCTTAGAAACGGGTGTGGAAGCACTATTAGACATCAAACTAGAACCAATACTCAGAATCTCCCTAAGCATAGGACAATCTAATTCCATGATGTTTTTACTTGGTGGTTCAAAATGGGAGATAACAAAAGCAGAATGGTCCTCTGAGGGGTACTTTATGGAATCCATAACATTAAATATCACAACTTAATCTCTAAACTCCATGGAAAGTGTACCCTCATTGACATTTATGGTATTTTTTGCAGTTTTGAGGAAGGGTCTACCTAAGATAATGGGGGCATGAGAACTTACCTGATCATCCTCCATGTTAAGCACATAGAAGTCTGCTGGAAAGATCATGTCTCTTACCCGAACAAGTACATCCTCAAGAACTCCCGCTGGATATGTTGTAGCTCTATTCGCCAATTGCACCACTACTCTTGTTGGCTTCAACTCACCAACCTTCAAGGAAGAGAATACAGAGTGAGGCATCACATTTATGGAAGCACCTAAATCACAAAGTGCATTAGAAAAGTGCAACTCCCCTATGGTTCATGGGATGGTGAATGTCCCTGGATCCTTGCACTTTGTTGGAATTGCTAGAGTTGGTGAAATGAGTGTTGAGACATTCCTTCCGAGGTTGATCCTCTCATTTCCCTTGATCCCTCTTCGATTGGTACAAATTTCTTTTAAGAATTTTGCATACCTTTGGATTTGCTTAATGGCTTCAAGTAGAGGAATGTTGATCTCCACACGCTTGAATGTGTCAAAAACCTCCTTTTGCATTGCTTCTTCAGCCATCTTCTTGGTTTGAACAACCCTGTTTGGAAAAGGAAGGGGTTTAGGAGGTACATCATCAATCTTTTTCTTACCTTTATCTTTCTCCTTGGATTTATCATCAGTTGGTATGGAATGCGGCTTCTCTAGAGTAGAGGTGAATCCCGGTGGAATGGTAGGTCTAGATGTATCATTCATTTGCTTACCACTTCTCAATGTGATGGAACTAACATTCCCCTTTGTATTTGGAGTGGGTTGGGAAGGTAAATTTCCAGAATTCTTACTCACAAGTTCATGGAGGGCGGTGGCAATCTGACTCATTTGAGTCTTCAACTCTCTCAGCTCCGAACCTTGACTCTTCAGCTTATTCTGTTGATTAAGAACAATTTGTTTCAAAATATCATCAGTGTTAGAGTATACCTTGTGTTGGATATTCCCTTGTTGCTGACTCGTTGATGTTTGAGCTTCAAATCTCCTTTGGGGTTGTTGGAAACCCTGTTGGTAAGGTGGAGGCTGCTGGAAGTTTGGTTGAAAAGGGGGCCTTTGTTGTTGTCCAAATCCATACCTCATGTATGACTGATCTTTCCACCCTTGGTTGTATACTGTATCAAACTTATTTTGGGGATATGGTTGTTGTTGTTGCTGCTGAAATGGTCTCCCAGGGAACACTGCTGCACAATCTTCTGTCTCTTGTAGTTGTGGGCAACAGTCAATTGGGTGGCTTGTCTTAGTGAAAATGCCACATGGCCTTGAAGGAGGGGGTTGGGATGTCTTTTGAACCAATGCAATCTGCCTCACCATATTTTTCAATTCTTCTAACTTAGTATCAATCAAATGACTTTCAAGAGAAGAAGGACTTACTTGATGTACTCCTCGAACATGTGGTGTACCTCTATCACCAAATTGTTGAGAGTTTTGGGCCATTTTGTCGATCAATGCTCGTGCAGCTACTGGTGTCTTGTCCACCAATGCTCCTCCAGCTGCAGCATCCACCATGCTCCTCTCCATGTGTGTGAGTCCTTCATAGAAGTATTGGATGAGGAGTTTCTCATTGATTTGGTGATGTGGGCAGCTTGCACACAACTTCTTGAATCTCTCCCAATACTCATACATTGACTCCCCTTGTGCTTGCTTGATCCCTGATATCTCCTTTCGAATGGATTTGGTCCTTGATGCTGGAAAAAATCTCTGCAAGAAAAGACGTTTCAAATCGTTCCAACATGTTACATCTTCAGGTTGTAAATAGTACATCCAATCCTTTGCAGCTCCATCAAGTGAAAATGGGAATCCTCTTAATTTGATTTGATCTTCAGAAACATTTCTAGGTTTTAGGGTTGATCAAACCACATTAAATTCTTTCAAATGTTTATTGGGATCCTCACCAGAGAGGCCATGAAACTTTGGAAGTAAGTGAATTAACCCAGATTTTAGTTCAAAGTCCGATTCGAGATTTGGGTATGCAATACAATTTGGTTGATAGTTAATATCAGGTGCAGCCAATTCTCGAATGGTTCTATTAAGTTCATTTCCATTGTTTTCAGCCATTGGTTCCTCTTTTATGTTTTAATTTGAATAGCTTCCAATTTCAATGTTTCCAGAAGAGAGGAATTCACCAACTGGTTGAATATTGAAACTTCCCGTAGACTGAGAATTTCTGATTCGATCCCTAAGGCTACGTTCAATCTCAGGGTCAAGATCTAAGAGATCTTCGGGATTAGTTCGTGTCATAGATCAAATAAAAATTAAAATAAAGAAAGTGGACCATAGTAAAATAAAAATGAGAAGTTTGAGTTGATGGTCCAAAAAGAAGTAGAAGAAAATAAAAGAAGAAGAAGAAAAATCAAATTGGGTAAAGAAGGAAGAAAGAAGAGAGGAAGAGAATAAAATGTAAAATAAAATAAATACCTCTAATTGGTTGAAATAATTACTTGCCTCCCCAGCAACGGCGCCAATTTGATAGAGCGCTGTCGTGGGCACCCTCAAATGATTAGTGTGATTTGGGGTACTTAGGTGCAGCAGAGTGGCTGACCAAGGTCGTCTCTTAAAGGAGGAAGTGAATTTAACAACTTATTAGAGGTATTCTAAAAAAATAAAATAAAATAGAATAGAATAAAAACACTACTTTAAAGGATTGGGGTTTTTTTAGTTTATGAATCTATAAGAAGTTTGCTGGAAGAAGATTGTATATTTTTTTTGTTTTTAGTTTTGGAATGAATTTCGATTAAAATGACACAACAAGAAGATGTTTTTTTAGAAATCTATTTAAAAGGCGTAATCGATCTAACTCTACCTCTTCACTTTATTATTAATCATTATCATTTAAATTAACATTCACTTAATTATGATCCCTTAATTTGTTAAATCCCGAACCCTACGAGAATTAACTTTACCACAAAGATGATGTGAATTTAACCATAGGCTAACTTTGGAACATGCAATCGCAGCACCCTGCTTTGATTGATGTTCTAAGATTAGCTTATGGTCAGTGGTAAATTAAGGCACATATCCATTTTGGAAATGAGGATGAATTGTGTTTATGGATTATATTTTAACTCTACAAATTTATCTCGTATGGTCTTGTATTACCGATTAAGATTGCGCTCTCACAATTTACACAATTCTCGGCCTCGCGTGTTTTGTGTTAATTGTTCAATTGCTTGCTTAGTTTCTTAAAATTTAAAAACACAATTCATGGATCATATTAAGTGAATTACAGTAGCTCAATGATCCAAAATAATTAAATGAAGAGGGTAGAAGATAGATCGATTACTAAAAGACTACTCTTCCATGGGTGGCGTAATCATCGTAGAAGCATTTTGCATGTGCAAAGGTTTATAATGGGTATAACCCAAAAACGCTTCTACTCAAGAATTCCAGACCAAAGAGGAAGATTAAGAGAAGAATAAATTTAACCAAAACATAATAACAGAAAATAAATAAAATAAGAACAAAGAAGTTTATTACACAAATGAAAACATTACAAAATGAAGAAGAGAAGGAGGCTTTGATGAGGGGATCCTTGCTTCAAGAGCTACCCCTCTTACAATGGTTGGAGAATTTGGGTGAAACAAATTCTCCTCTACCTCCAATCTCCCAATGCACGTCCCCAATCCCTCAAAATGAGAAAAACTCCAATTTATATAGGGGAGGGGAGGAGAGGTTACAAGTGGTTTCAAGTGTGAATGTGGAAATTCGGCCAAATATTTTAATGCAAATTGAACCACCCATTTGACCACCAAAACGCGTGAATTGGCCGGCCTTACAGAAGGATCAAATGTGCGTATATCGGTCCTCTATCTCTTCTCCAAATTTGGGCTCAATAAAAGCCCATATGTAGGAGTTATGGCCGAAATACAGAAGCTTATCCATTCTGGCGAGTCCAGCCCAGCTTTGACTTTATGGCCCAATTACTCCATTAAAATGCATTCTTTTGATCTAGTGTCCTGAATAAAAGTTGTATATAATTAAGTTAGGAACCCTGTTACAAAAGTTAAAATTCAAATAATAAATATAAAAATATTTATCTTCGAAATACTACAGTGAACTATAAAGGGTAAAACTGGAATTTTCATCAAATATTCAAATGAATGATCTAATCCCAAATACTTTATAAATAAACATATTTAACACAATTTGAGGAAATTATATCATTTATTATCAATAAAATATTCAATAAAATAGTGTTTTATCATGATTCCCTAGTTTTAAATTTAGGTTATCCTTGATCTATTTCTTAACTTATATTCTTATGAGATATTTTTTTATGCCCTTAATAATGGTTTGTACCAAGCTCATGAATTTACCAAAGCATATCCCCTGAGAGTGTCAAACCAAGAGTGCAGCAAGTCCTATTGTCGTGCATCAGTTCCTGTTCGAGTCTAGCTCAAAGTGGTGTTTTCAGGTTTTACCTCTAGATAAATCTATGTCAGAGCCACCTCTACCTATTTTTGTCCATAAAGGGATGTATTTTCTTGATAAACTACTTACTCTATACTTACCAAAATTAATGGATGTTTTCTTATACTTAGTATCATCCTTAAGGTTCTTACTAAAGTGCTCTATTCCTAATCTAAAAAAATAACTAGACCATCCTTTGATACCAACTATAGTAGCCCTAACCTTTTACAGATATAATTACATGATTTTAATCATAATGAAACATCATATTACAAGCCAAGGATCATGAAGTCTGGTGCCTTGGAAGACTAGGTACATAAAACTGAAAATATGGGACTAAATAAAACATTTATTTATTTAATATTCATGAAGAGATCCTAACTTCAATTGTGATCATACATATTCATAGGGTAACCTCTGGATAACATGAACAAAGAGATAATCTAAAATCCCAGTAAGGGAAAAAGCATAGTAATAAAGCTTTAGCACATGGGTTAGAAGGCATGGTATAATGATATAAAAAAAGGCATGGAACATGTGAAATAATAACATATAAACATAGGATCATATAAACATAGATTCATAATAATGTGGAACTAACATAAAACATGACTTTATCATGAGTCAAGTCTCATTGCACATAGAGGAGCACAAGTCAAGGTTAACCACCAAGATCATTTCACATGGTAGCACGAGTCAAGGCTAACCGCAAAGACCGTTGCACATAATGTCTCATGAGACTCAACTTTGCCCAATGCATTAGATATCAATCTAGGTACGCCTATCTTAACATGTTCATGAATATGCTTTCCACATAAATAATCATACATAATCAATCATACATAAACATAAGGGTACCCATGGAAAGAAATGGGTATCATAATCAAGTCATAAAGCATAATGAATGAGAATATCATACAAGTGTCCATGAAAAAAAGGAATTATATCAAGTATGTACATTAATAATTTATAATAGGAATATATCATAATAAGTGATTCCAAATTGAGGTGATAACGTGTAAAATATTTTTTAAGAGACTTTAAAATTAAAACATTTTAGTGCAGTTTAATGAAAATATCAAAGATCATTTAAAACAGAAAAGGGAATAATATTTTATATAAAACTAGAAGTTAAACAAGAAGTTTATCATGATAAAAAGAGTGGTTTTATAAATATAATGGTTTCTTAAAAATAGATCGTATAGTGTACTTGAAATTGGGTAAGAATTCGGGAAGTTCCCTTAAAACGGGTTTGCTTATCTGGAAGTATTGAGGAGGGAATCACTTAAAAGAAAGTATATCCTTGAAATATCATGATTAATGAATATTGATACATGAGTTTGGAAATATAAATAGAAATTAGAATATGTACATAACCATAATATAGTATTTCATTTGGGTAAAAAGAGAGTAAGAATAACCCGAAGGAATAATGGAGGTTTGGGTAGAATCCCTTACCTTAAGTCTGATGGTGTTCGACACTTGATATTAATGGACTAAATAATCAAATTAGGTTAATTTATTAGTAATTAATAAACCTATTTTACATGTAATTGATTTATTATAACCTTTTTAAGTTCATTCATGGCCTTTTTTATGGGTTAAGAGGTTCAATTTCATTGCTTGGGTTTGTTTGTTTCATGATTAGTTTACTTATATACATGAATGGATAATCATGTAAAATGAGGATGGTTGTCCAAAATTGGATTTATATTTTATTATTGAACATCCATAAGGTTACATGGTTTGAAATTTCATTTGGTTACTTTGAGTGAAGTTGAATCATTATATAAAACTTTAGTGATAACCTTTTGGGTTAATTGGCGGTTTTTTTATCACAATGGACACATTTTGATTTGTAAATCAAAACCATGTATACAAAAGATTCCAGAACCATAGATGAGAAATTATACATATATTATATTCTAGTTCAACCATAATAATGGTTTCATGACCATAATTTAAGATGATAACATAAATTTAAAACCCATTGTCCTTGAATGTGGTAAATTAACACATCTTAGATGGTGTTTTTACTACTAGTATAAAAGAAGGGTAAAGTAGAGATGATAATAAATTATTCCATGATCATAACAATATTAAAATACATGTA
Source organism: Viscum album (assembly GCA_963277665.1). Classification (NCBI taxonomy): domain Eukaryota; kingdom Viridiplantae; phylum Streptophyta; class Magnoliopsida; order Santalales; family Viscaceae; genus Viscum; species Viscum album. The sequence goes on along the minus strand of OY728135.1, from coordinate 366,277,128 downwards.
TGGTACTGGAGTTATTATAACATTTGTATGAGGATAGGTAAGGATAGATAAGAAAACAAAGGAACTTGAAAAGAAGGTAAAAGAATTGAAAAGAGGGATTTACCTCTTAAATTAATCTTCCTTGAGAGCCTCTTAAGGGGATAGGATTTAGCCTTTGAAGATACCAAGGCATTATGAATGTGTGGGAGGATATTGGGGGGGATATTTGAGTATAATTTAGTCAAGTAATAGGGCTTGAGAGGAGTGAAGATAATAAGGGAGTGTGGGTGGTTTTTATAGTGGAGGGGAGGAGGGTTTTCTTAATATTTTAATCATTAGTTTATTATTTATCCATAAGACAAGAAATATTTATTATTTCATGAAAAAAATAGTAATAAGTGCATGTGACTTCGAACCAATGACCATTTACATCATTCATGACTCAAGCATGATGCAGAAATTCAGAAAAATTCAAGTATTTCAGAAAAATCCCAAAAAATCACCCAAACCATTTTTCAATGTGTAGAATAAAAAAATTAACTCCATTTTATTAAAATAATTTTCTAAATATGAGAAATTTAATTTTTAAATAAAATTATCATTTATTTGAAAAATATATATTGTAAAATTATAACTGATTTTATAATACTTTGAGAAATTAACGAAGGTCTCATAAAATTATCCTACAATCGTAAGAAATAAAAACAATAATTTATGAAAACATTTTATGAAAATAAATTTCTTTTTTAATTATTAAATTATTCATAAATTTTTAATTAAATATTTATGACTTATAAAAATTCCAACACTATCATATTGTCACTTATAAGATGGGTAAATTTTATTTATACTTTCATTGGTAAGGTACTATTTACTTATCCAATTTACTATTCATAAGGGCCATATTACTATTCATAAGGGTGACATTACTATTCATAAGGGTGAGTTACTATTCACCAAAAATTAAGTTTGTCTTATCGAACACCAAACATTTTATTGATCACAACTGTGTATGTTAGATTTTCGAAATTAAAATCACAAAAGTGACAATATTATATTTAAAGGTCACATAGTACTTAGTAGTTAATTGAGTTGTGATTTCATGTGATTATATGACATAATTATAATTAGGTAATTTCCATTGATAAAACATTGGATCATTACAATAAATCATAGACTGTTATTTTTTTAATAATTCATTGATTTATTATCTATCTCATCTACGAAAATGTATAGGAATAAATGGGCATGTCTTTCATATATTAGTTATACCATCTACTATTATATCTCACTAAAATGTATAGGAATATACCCAAATTTGGGTATCTACCCAAGTACTTGCTCTTATGAATTCATATTTCAAATTCAAAACCCAGTGTACCAAAATGAATTATTATTTGGTTTCTCTTAATGTGTTGTTTGTTTACATTATAATTTTTTTAGAAATGAAATTTTGATGCACTTTATAAGTTTTGAAATAAATTTTCCTTATTAAAAGTTTAAAAAATGATGTCTTAGTATACTATGCATCTGAATTCCATGTAGCCTACTATTTAATGTTATCATTTTTGGGTGTTTGAGTATCTTTAAGTCAATTTTTTCAATAGGATTTTTTGTAGGCGGGTTTGTTTTATAATCTTCTTGATGATTTTTTAAAGTTTATGGATTCTATCATGACCCGTCCCTCGAGGCTCGTGCTGTGACTACCCCAATCCTGCCTTCCATAGGCCAGGGGCTGGAAACTAGCATCAGAAAGGAATTTCCCTATAATGGGAAGGAATTACCTTTTAACCTGTACAGACACACAGTCTAAGAACACAATAAGAAGCAACCACAAAGTAAACTGTTGTAGTAAAAGTGTGTTGAAAGTAAAGGGTCCGGAATACAATCCCAACTGAAAGTATGAGTACAACTGAAAATCACAAATACAACTAAAAAGTACAAACAGCTCCTGGATCATCCACCGAGGATCCTACCTGAAGGGTAGGTACAGCTCACGGACAGTAGTCCCTATGTCACATCACGCCAAATGGTCCACCTCTGGGTACTATCTAGTCATGGCTCCCTCAGCCTCAATCAATGTTGTTCATCATCTGCACAGGACACAACAAGGTGTGGGTGTAGCCCGTGCAGGGTTGAGTATAACGATACTCAATAGAGACCCTGAGACCCCGTAGGTATCCTAGAGTTCCACAAAGGAAAAACCACAAAGCAAGATTTAAACTCTACTTAGGTATATGACCATATATATACCTAAGTTATCAAGATATACTCATCTCTTACATGAGGGAAGAATACCACAAAGGTAAAACCATGAAGGTAGAAATACCACATAGGTAACACCACTGAGATAGAAGTACCACATAGGTAACACCACGAAGACATCACCACACACTACCACAAAACTGGGAAAGGCATGTGCCTGCCTTTATCAGCGCTAACGGAAAAGCGCTGATAAAGGGGTGGGCCTTTATCAGCACTAAAACAAGCGCTGATAAAGGTGTACCCTTTATCAGCGCTTGTTTTAGCACTGATAAAGGGATTATTTATCAATGCTTTAAATATCCCTTTATCAGCACTTTTATTAGCACTGATAAAGTCACTCTTTATCAGCGCTTTTATTAGCACTGATAAAGTCACTCTTTATCAGCGCTTTTCATTTTAGTGCTGATAAATACAGCCTTTATCTGCGCTTTTTACTAGCGCTGGTAAAGGCTCATGCGGAATTGATAAAAACCCTCGGGTCCTGTTCCTCCTCCCCGCACCCTGTCAAGCTCTCGCGGAAGCCATCCTTTGTGCCGCTGCCGCCGCCTCCTTCTCCTCCTCCTCCTCCGCCGCGGTCGCCACCTACTCCTTCTCCTCCTCCTCCAGCCACCGCCTCCTCCTTCTCCTCCTCCTCCAGCCACTGCCTCCTCCTCCTCCGGCCTCCTGTTCCTCCTCCTCCTCCTCCGGTCGCCGCCTCCTCCTCCTCTTCCTCTGGCTGCCACCTCCTCCTCCTCCGGCCGCCTTCTCCTCCTCCTCCTCCTCCGACCGCCTCCTCCTCCTCCGGCCACCTGCTCCTCCTCCTCCTCCAGCCTCCTCCTCCTCCTCCGGTTGCCGCCTCCTCCTTCTCCTCCTCCTCCGGCCGCCACCTGCTCCTCCTCCTCCGGCCGCCTGCTCCTCCTCCTCCTCCTCCGGCCGCCTGCTTCTCCTCCTCCTTCGGCCTCCGCCCTGCCTCCACCCTACCTCCGCTGCCTTCGGTTCCTCCGCTGTCGACACCTCCTTCTCCTCCACCACCGGGTTCTCCTCCTTAAGGTGATTAAAATTGAATTTTCATGAATTAATTATGTTTTCATTGTGGTGACCCCTTGAATCCTATCCCAAATTATGAATATTTGATATCCATTATGACTGTTGTTATTGTGGGTAATTATTATGTTTGGATTTTGATCACATGATGTTATGTGTTATATTATATACTCATGATAATATGACATTAAAACTTGAATGATTCACCCCGTATGTGTGTTAGCATGCATGGTGTTTATATGTTGTACATCAAAGAAGTGGACCATCATGAAATTAATATCCCTTAGTAGGTTACTACACTTGATATGTGATGATGAAGACAGAGAACCTAAGCATAGGGTGGAGGTACAACATATCCATGGTGTCGTGTCATGGGTGTGCTTGAGGTACCCAGTATTTTCTAGGTCCCATTCACTATGAGATACATAATTTTTTTCAATAACCACATGGATCTATCTCATACATAGAAAGAGGGTAAGAATGTCACTGATTTCCTGGCTACTTAGGCCTCTCTAGGTAACCTTTGTATCATATTTAACATCATAGGATCCCTCCCCCCAAGCTTGTTAGTTTAGTTAAAGAAGATTCCCTTGGGATAAACTAATTTATACCTCCTTTGACTATTTTTAGCCTTGTCCCCTTCTTGAAATAAAATATATCAACATTGGATGTGTTGAAATAAAGTTCATGACTGAGTTATTTAAGCTATAACCTTGGGTTTGTTGTGCCCCCCCTCCACTACTCCCTCTTCTCCCCACCTCATCCATGTCTTCCCTCCTCCCTCATCCCCCTCTCCTCTAACTAAACCTCCTCCCCTTCCTCCACCCATACTCACTTCCCTCCTAGCACCATGATTTGAACTAAGGGTAGGTGCCTTCCCCCATCCAAACACATAGCTTATGGATTGTGGCCTATTGCAGCTAAGCACTAGACCCAAACTCTAACTCCACCATCTCCTTCTCCCTCTTCTTTTCCACCACCATTGGAAGATTCCATCTAGTTGGGTTTTGATTTTCCTTTTGCATCCCACCACTCACAAGATGTGGTTCCACCTACCAATTTCCATCCCTATTTTCACTTTGAGGAAATTCAACACTATATGTGCTTGGACCATTTTCAATCCAAGTCAATTTTAACCAACAAATCCATGGATTTGGTCATAATACACAAGGTCCTCATCGACAAGGTTATTATGGTAGCCCTTCGCATCAATGAAACACTCCCAAATTATTGATGTTCCTGAGGAGATGTTTTAGGAGCTCTTTTTAGAGTTCCTTAAAAATTTCAAGATAGAATTAATCTGTATCACATTAAAACTAGGTGGTAGGGATTGGGATTTGACATTGGGTGAGTTCAGAGTTATCTTGGGGTTTATTCTTCTGACTTTGCTATATCCACTACCTATGTTGCTTTGTGTCTTGATCTGAACAAGACAAATACACTAAAGAGTTGGGTGTTGATCACTCATGATCCCACGAGCATCCATGATCCTCCCACATCCAAGAGCACCCAGATGAAGGCTTATTATCTAAGGATTAGTCATTGTGCCTTAGCTCATGCCTGGATAGCATGGGGAGACTCCCACATAACCATTACATAGACTAAGGTGCCCATTATGGCCACTTCCATGGGTGCCCTTGTGGAAAACATATACTGCTTCTTACTTATGCATTTGGTCCCATGTGTTTCAATCAACTCTTTACACTTTTACTTTTTATGCACATGTTAGGCTACCTATTGGCCTTACCCATGAGGTATTTCCTTGTACGGACACCCTATAGAGACCGCCCTATGAGATTGATCCAAAAGTTTCACTGATTATCCTACTTCCTCACAAAAGGTATGGTTAACCCATGTCTATAGTGGTGAACCCCACTAACACACTATAAAAAACTCCCAAGAACCACCCCTCATCAGGGGTGATCGAAGAGAGGAAGAGATTGGATGAATCCCAAGAACCACCCAAGATTTGCTATTAATGAGCACGCCCCCTACCATTTTTGAAGTATCTTGTTTTTTATCTAAATTATACTCATATTCCTTCTCCTCTAACCTATATACTCATCCTATGGATTTCAAATAGGATGAATATAAATAAATAATGGATGAATGTCAATCGATTGAAAAAAGAGTATGAAGAAGGCGTGAAAGAGTTTATCAAGTTTGCAAAAGATCATGCATGTGACTCTTCTCAAATCCTTTGTCCGTGTTTACGCTGTTGTTATTCAAAACAAATTAGTCTATATGAGTTGGAAGAACACTTGATCTGTCACATAATAGATCAGAGTTATACATGTTGGAATAAACACGAGGAAACAATGAATGTAGGTAGTGAATGGGGTGACACTGCGTTTTATGGATAATCTGATATGATTACAAACATGAACAATGAATATGACCATATGGAGGATGTGATTACAGATGTGAATGATGATGAAGATCGTATTGAGGAAATGATAAAGACCTTCTAAGATGAACTTCGTGATTGCCCAAAATTGTTTGAGAAGTTAAAAAGTTGTGCAAAGACGCCATTGTATGCTGGTTGCACTAAATATACAGCATTGTCAGCCATACTGAAGCTGTATAATTTGAAAGCAGACAATGGTTGGAGTGACGACAGTTTTAAGAAACTACTTGCCCTCATGAATGACATGCTCCCAGAAGACAATGAGCTCCCGATCCGAACATACGATGCCAAACAAATGCTACTCTCTATGGGTATGATCTCTGAAAGAATACATGCCTGCCCGAATGACTGTATACTATTTCGCAAGGACCACAAATCACTTAAAGAATGCCCAAAGTGTGGTTTTTCTCGATACAAGAAAGATGAATCTAGTCCTACTAAATTTTTATGGTACTTTCCAATCATTCCAAGGTTTAGACACCTATATGGAAGTGAGGAGACTACAGAACAATTAACATGGCATGCAGATACAAGAATTAAAGATGGGATACTATGTCACCCGGCAGACTCTCCTCAATGGAAGATAATCGATCATGAGTATCCTGAATTTGGAAACGAGTCAAGAAATCTTCGTCTTGCGTTATCTACAGATGGAGTGAATCCTTTTGGTTTTCAAAGCAACAGTTACAGTACATGGCTGGTTATGTTGATAAATTATAACTTACCACCGTGGTTATGCATGAAACAAAAATACATCATGTTATCTATGCTTATATCAGGACCAAAACAACCAGGTAATGATATTGATGTTTATTTAGCTCCATTGATCGAAGATTTGAAATTATTGTGGGATTCATGTGTTACATTGTATGATGCTTACAGAAAGGAAGATTTCACTTTGAGATTCATGTTGTACGGGACGATAAATGACTTCCCTGCTTATAGAAATTTGTCAGGATATATCATTAAAGGAACTCAAGGCTGTCCTGTTTGTGAAGAAGGTACACAATCAATTAGGTTGAAACATTCATCGAAAACCGTGTTTCTAGGACATCGTAGATTTCTACCGCGACGACATAAGTACCGTTCTTGGATGACATCATTCGATGGAAGTTCAGAAGAATGTACAGCACCATCTCCACTAACAGGCGATCAATTGTTTGAGAAAGTTAAAAATGTGGACACTACTTTTGGTAAAACGGCTTCGAAAAACCTTACAAAAATCGGTTGGAAAAAGAGATCAGTTTTTTTTTTTGAATTACAATACTGGAATTGTCTGTATGTAAGACATTTTCTTGATGTTATTCATGTATAAAAAAATGTATTTGATAATGTTATCGGCACGTTGCTAAATACATTTGGAAAAACAAAAGATGGAATTAAGGCTAGGTTGGACATGGTTGAGATGGGAATATGAGAAGAGTTGGCACCAGTGAAGGGTGAAAAATGAACATTTCTTCCTCCTGCTGCTTACACTCTTTCCATGAAGGAGAGATATTAGTTTTGAAACTTCTTGAATGACGTAAAGGTTCCAGAGGGGTATTCATCAAATATCATTAACCTTGTTTCAATGAGCAACTTGAAGTTAAAAGGTCTGAAATCACATGACTGTCATGTTTTGATGCAAATTCTCATTCCAATTTCTTTACATTGCATTTTTTCCAAGAATTTCCGACATACATTAACGAAACTGTGTTTCTTCTTCAAAGATATATGCAGTAAAGTTATAGATCCGGCGAAATTTCTAGCAATGGAAAAAGAAATTGCCATCATATTATGTAAATTAGAAATGTTCTTCTTGCCTTCATTTTTTGATATGATGGTTCATTTGATGGTCCACTTGGTGAGAGAGATTCGACTATGTGGTCCTATACATTATAGATGGATGTACCCCATTGAACGGTATATGAAGATTTTGAAAGGGTATGTCAAAAATCGAAGTCGGCCAGAGGGTTGTATTGAAGAGCGATATATTGTTGAGGAAGCCGTTGAATTCTGTATCGAATACTTGTCTGGTGTGGAAAGAATTGGATTGTCGAAATCTCATCACACTGGGTGGCTTGAGGGTGAAGGAATTTCTAAAAGAAAGGTTGTCACAATCAATATTACAGATCAGGAGGAGGCCCGCCTTTATGTTTTGCATAACAGTTTCGACGTTGACCCATATGTTGAAATCCACAAAGAAATTCATAGGCATTTGAATCCATCTAAGGCTGAAAAATGGATATCAGATACACATAATCGACAGTTTATAGGATGGTTTTGAGATCATATTTTTAAGAAGTCAGATGAAAATCCAGAGTCAATTTCGGAACGACTTCGATGGCTAGCCGGAGGACCAAGTGTGTATGCATTATCTTACAATGCTTATGTAGTTAATGGTTATACATTTTATACTAATGAACATGATGAAGACAGTACCATGCAGAATAGTGGGGTTACACTTGTGGCTGAAGCGATGCATGTTTCCGGTGCTAAGGACAGAAATCCAATTTATGCGAATATGTCATACTTTGGCATCATCAAACAAATATGGGAGTTGGATTATACGGAATTTCAAGTTCTGATATTTCAATGAAAGTGGTTTGATAACAGGAGTGCTGTTAAAATAAATGATTTGGGATTCGTGAAAGTTGATTTCAGTAAGGAAGGGGATAAAGACGAACCGTTTATAATGGCATCACATGAAGTGCAAGTATTTTATGTTCCAGATCCCGCAAACCGAAACTGGTCAATCGTTCTGTTATCGACCCAAATAGCTGAAGGGTCAGATGAAAATTCAACGGAAGATGACCCTTTCATTGGGACTTCGCAATCATTTCGCAGTGGTCCCAATGTAGACGACGTTTTGTATGTCAGAGAAGACCACAATGAAGGGATATTGATAGTTGATAGAGGGGTAAAATCCCTTCATCCTTTAAAAAAAAGAGAGTTCAATAATCAGGTTATTTATTTTTATTGTAATATAGATTGTGTTACATTATGTTATTATCTGTTCATTGCTGCTTTTATGTGATCTAAATTAAATTTTAAACCAGTTCTGCAGATAATGACTTCTTCACCTGCTGATGCACCCAATCCCGAGACACAACACGTCTCTCAACCTGTTGCAGCTGGTCCCACTGCTGAGAGACAACAGGTCTCTCAACTTGTTGCAGTTGGTCCCACTGCTGACGTACAACAGGTCTCTCAACCTGTTGCAGCTGGTGCCAGTACCGATGCTAGCGCTTCGTAGAAACATAATGATGATGCAGAAACTGAGGAAATGGTAGGTGATGAAACCCTAGCGACACAAAAAAAACAGGTGCACCGTAGTTTGACAGTTTTAGCGAAAATCCTTAAGGCAAAAGAAAAAGGCATCAAATATGAGGTGGGATGGAATAAAATAGGCCATCATGTAAACCCCAACAAAGCCATGTTTAGTAGCTACATTGGAATCGTCACTCGACAATGCGTGCCGATTGATGTAGAGTCGTGGAACCATGTTGTCAGCGGGTTGAAAACATTAATGTGGGAAGATATTACGGTAACATTACGATATCATCTATTTAATTTATTAAAATAAAATAAAATACTAAAATATTGACTAACCCTTCATCACCTCTTGTAGAGTGCATTTATAGTAGATGTTTCGCACAAAGAATATGTTTTAAGACTGGCAGGAAGGATTCATAGAGGCTTTCGCACCATTTTAACGAAACATCATCTGAAAGATGCCGAAGGTAAAATCAATACACACTCGCCTCCTCTTTATGCACACTTGATATCCTAAGGAATGTGGGATTCATTTTGCAACCATCATGTGGAATAGAATTTTCAGATACATTGTGTTTGGTTACACGTTGTGTAACGTTGCTTGTATTCATCACATTGATTGACAGGTTTTTATTTATAAAACAGCAATTGAGTGCTGAAAATAAAGAACGGGCAGCAAAACCAGTGTACCCCTACCGTAAAGTAAGGTTGTGGTACGCTTCAATTGAAAAACAATTGGTACATATTTTAAAAGTACTGTAATAATTTTATGTGACATAAAACAACATTGTAACCATGTTTCTCTGTTTATATGCAGATTGATGAAGCAAAATCTCAAGTCACTTCCATTCTACGCCATGTGCTATGGAAGGAGGCTCGTGTTAATAAAGAGGGTAAACTGATAGATGAAAACACACAAAAAGTGTGGGAAGCATGTGTAAGTATGACATAATATAAACTTGTTTTGCTTTAAATCACTATTACATAACGATGCTTACTTATTTTTCCATATTTTCTATTTTACATAGTCACAGGAATCAACAACACCCACACCGGATGCAGACATACTTTCAACGGCCTTGAAACAGCCAGAACAGTATGGTCGCGTCAGAGGTGTGGGTTTTGGGGTGTCACCCCGGGTATATTTTTAGAAAAAAAAAACAAGAGGATGAACAAACTAAATAATTGCATGTAATGAGAGATAGAGTAGCTACCCTTGAAGAACTATTCCAAACTCAAGGAGAGATGCTAAATAGTTTGATGGAGGAGAGGCGAAGAGAACAAACAACTCAAGAACAACCCGCGCGAGAAGATCCACCCCTCACCAGCTTTGAGGCGAGCCATTCCCCTCAAAGACCTGACTTAACCGAGGTAATAAATGCTCTAATATTCGTTTTTTTGAAATGTGAATCACATAGACACTGATACCTTTCATGTAATGATATTCTATGGGGTGAAAATGACTGTGATTTATATCTGTCAACTCCCACCCATCGCCTTGTAGCGAGGGATACGGTGTTCAATATGCAGAATGACACGCTACACTCCAGACCACTTCCAACCGGTCATGTCAAAGTGTCAATTAACATAGCTCATGAGCCGAGCGCTGAGCTACCCATGCCAAATGACGATGATGACATTCATACGGTGGAAAAAGTTGTTGGAACATTCGTTGCATGGCCGTCGAATCTTGTAAAAAAACATGTCGACCAAGAGGTATTCATTTCCAATTCATTTTCAAGCAGAACCTTTAACATTAAATTAGAAAATGGCTGAACTGATGAATGTTATTACAAAAGGACAAAATGGAGAAGCTAAAATGAAAGAGCTTCTCCAACATTGGATCAACCAACCGATCAAAACGATCTACTGAGAGCGCGTTCACCCCACCCGTTCTATATCCACATTTAATATCATTGCAATCTCATGTGGATACAAAAATGAAAGACGGCAAGAGTCATACAATTTTTTGTGAAAAAAATATGTACGGAGAGGAAACATTAGATTTCATTAGTGCAGACGCTATTTCTGAGATCATCACATATGACTGGCTAGGCGCCTCATTTATAAATGTATACATGAGGTGTGTTTTCATGATTTGATTTTACAAAAGCTGATATACTTTGATAATTA